>CM059018.1:7973721-10971221 GCA_030272315.1 Paspalum vaginatum | reverse complement strand
GTTTGGGGAGCCTAAACCCATGTTATGGAGTTTTGGGGAAGGGACGAATTCGTGCGACGCGGGGCTAGAACTCAGTGGATCGTGGCAGCAAGGCCACTCTGCCACTTACAATGCCCCGTCACTTATTTAAGTCTTCTGCAAAGGATTCAGACCGCCGCCCGTGTGGAATGGAGCTTCGAGGTGGCCTACCGTGGCTCATCGGCCGGGCAGGCTAAGCCAATGGCACGGGCCCTTGGGCCGTGAACGCCTCATCCGCTTCCCTCCCAGCAATTTCAAGCACTCTTTAACTCTCTTTTCAAAGTCCTTTTCATCTTTCCCTCGCGGTACTTGCTCGCTATCGGTCTCTCTCCTGTATTTAGCCTAGGACGGAGTCTACCGCTCGATTTGGGTTGCATTCCCAAACAACCCAACTCGTTGACGATGCCTAGTGGTGCGACAGGGGTCTAGGGCCTAGATGGGGCTCTCACCCTCCCAGGCGTCCCTTTCCAAGGAACTTGGGCTCGGTCCATTGCTGAGGACGCCTCTCCAGACTACAATTCGAGTAGGGGTACTACCTGATTCTCAAGCTGGGCTGCTCCGTTCGCTCGCCGTTACTAGGGGAATCCTTGTAAGTTTCTTGTGCTCCGCTTATTTATATGCTTAAACTCAGCGGGTAATCCCTCCTGACCTGGGGTCGCGGTCCGAGCGACCAAGCACTGCGGTCAATGATGGGTCCTAAAGGCCATAGTACCAGCTACAAGCTGAGACGCTGTACCGAGAACAACTTCATGTCGCCTACCATGTGTGGTGCCCAGCAAGATACACTGGTAGCCAAGACTTCGGCCCACCGTGCACCATGGCACGAGAGGCCAAACTCCACGTCCCCACCCTGTGAGCTATTAAGTTATAAATCATAATTATCATGTGTAAAATTATGTGTTAGGGCCTTGAGATGCTGGGGGCATCACATTGGGCTACTGGACATGCAGGGGATATTGGGTGAAGACTTGAAAGCCATGAAGATGAGGACTCCGCGTGTGGCCGTCTGATTGTTATTTGTAGCTTTTTGGTTTAGCCCCCTAAGGGCCTAGTATTTAAATTTCAGTCTTAGGAGTCTTAGTGTGAATTGTATCCATTAGGGCTAGGGGCCATAAATATATGATGGGTTGGTCATTAGGACTTGTCCCTCCCACTTGGATTTGCCCTAGACCTAGGTTTCCATACAGTCATGAGCTTAGATTGAGAGGAGAGCCCTAGACTTAGGTTTTCTAAGATCCTAGTCTAGTTCTTCACATCTAGATGGTGGATGAAAGGGTGGTAAGCAGTAGGGAGCTCTTGTAACCTTCTATTCTAGATCAATAGAGCAAGATTCCTCTAAAATTCCGTGCCTGTGTGCAGCACTCCCTCTCCCTCCCTTCTAGTTTTGGATTTCGGATGAAACTCAAAGGCTTTTGGTGATTTTGTGTTGCCTACGAGTGAATCCTATTCTTTTTCTGTGTTTTGGCTTGCCATGACATTAACAATATGATCTTTCCTAGTGCTAATCCTTTGGAAATCCATGAGAAGTATTTCTTGAGTTTTTCCCTTCAAGGCGAAAATTTTCCCTCCTCATAAGATCTAAAATTCCCAAGTACTCCTTGATCTTTTTCAATAGAATTTTTGGATATAGCTTGGTGGCAGTCATGGGATACGATATGCAAAATTTTGTGAGGTTCGAAGAAGGTTTGATCAAGATTTGGGTTGAAGACCTCAAGATTTGGGGTTGTTTCTAGGAACACCAGACAAGTTGTCCCTTCCCACCAGACAAGCCTAGGAGGAGTGCCGGACAAGACGGTGGTTGGCTCTACACAAGCTGGTGCTTGGATCAGCTCAGCCTACCACCGAACAAGACGACAAGGCCGCCCGGATAATCTAGTTGCTACCGGACAGTCCGACTCTTATCACCAGGACAGTCTGGCGTCTCCTAGGCAGTTGTGATTTCTTTGGTGTTTTCGCTCTGAGTGCCTTGCTTTGACCTTGCTCCTTAGTTTTCCGGCTGCATGCCCATACTCTCATTCTAGACTCTTGTGAGGCGCATCTTAGTGTGTAGAGTGGCTAGTTGGTGCCAAGTGCTCGAGCAAGTGCTTCGCTCATCTTATGATCTTTGCTCGACCATTTAGTTTAGTCAAGTTCCGCTGAGTTCCTTGACGTGTCGTAGGTGTTGTAGCTGTCAAGTAGCTACATGAACCTGCACGGTGCAAGACGAGAGGCTGGTGGGTTGAATTTTTAGAGGCTCCTATGCACCCCCCCCTCTAGTTGCCTTTTCGGTCCTTCAGGCACTGGTCCTATCATGACCAGAGACTGGGCCTTCACATCCCCACTTCCTCTACGGAGCATTCGTTTAGACCAGCCTTGGCAACCTTCTTATTAGTGAAGTCCTATTCCAGACTTTTCATGATCTGAACGTGTGAGTCACTTTCCTTCCTGATCCCCTCACATTCCACTGACTCCATGCAAATTCAGTTCCCATAGTTCAAACAGGCCGTGAAGGATATCTCACTAAATTTGGAAAAACATTTCCTCTTCATTATAGGATATATGGTAGATGCACTTAGGGTCTGTTTGTTTCCCTTGCACTAGGGGTTCCCTGTATTAGAAGATATGCAGCCCAAGTAGAACAGGTGATAAGATATGCAATGTCTCCATATTTGTTTGTATTTGTTTCTCTTGTATATCATATATGGGTTAGGGAGGATTGTGTTTGTTTCTTGCACAACCCGAGTTGGGCTCACCCTGGTGAAAGGCCTGGTGGGCTTACCCCTCATTTTCTCAACCTTCCCGCCCTAGCCGATCTCCTCCGCGCCGCTGCCACCTGCAAGCCGCTCTCTGCGCTGCCTCCTCCAAGACCGAGGGCTGCCTCCACGCGGGCTCTCCCCCGCTGTGCTGCTCGCCGGCGGAGAACCGGATCCGCCCCGCTATGCTTCTCTCCGGATCAGCCCTGCCTCACACGGCCTTGATCCACCACCATCACAGGTCAGCTGCTTCGTCGGATCTGCCCCGACACTCTCCTATCCTGGTTCACCCCGCCTCACATCGCCCCTCCGGCTGCACCAACTCTCCTCGCGACGGCCAGCCTCTCCTCTCCTCCAGACGGCCGACCGCGCCGCCTTGAGGAGCCGCAGCAGCCTCTCCTCCCGTAGATGTTGCCGACCCTCATCTGCCACCACGCCAGCCGATGCACGACCTACTCTCGGCCGCCTCGAGCATTCGAGGAACAAAGAGGGGGGAGGAGCGGTAACCCTAGCGCCTAGGGGAGGTCATTCACCCACGCTAGTTGCATTGCGGCTGCAGGCACTGACCTGCACTAGATGCACACTCGATTCCTGGGTTTTCAGGAATGCAGCTTAAGGGCCCTCTTTGCATTGACTAAGCCTGTATAAATAAAGCACATGTGCAGGGAAACAAACAATATGATGGTGCACCCATGTGGGCTAGATTGGGGGATTTCCATGGAAACAAACACACCCTTAGCGTGGAGGCGACCCCCATCATGGATACCACATCTGGTGAAGCTTTACACATTCTTTGAGTAACAATCAATGAAAGAAATATGCATAAATGACACCTTTGACATAATTAGCTTTGTTTCCAGGGAAGAGTAGTAGTAACACTGAAAACCTATCAGAAAGAAAATAATCTAAAAACAGTCTGGTGAAACAGTTGTCTAATACTTGTTGCAGTGGACTCCAATTCCTTCCCTGTTATATATTGAGTTAGCGTAAATATATCTGCTCCTCTTGCAATCAAAAAAGAATACAAAGAGCCAGTGCTTTCAAAAATGTGTATGCTTCCTGTAACAACTCAGAAAATTGTGTAGTTTGAGAATAAGTTCACAAGATTGTCTAAAGCTTCAGGGTAAAATTTCCTTGCAAACAAGTAGCATGGTCTCTTCAGTCCATTCCACATGCAAGGCCTCTGCAAGAGATCTTTCTGCACTCAACAAAAAGAAGATATGCATAGGACCATCAGTTCGTCTCCCAATAGCTAGTTGGCATTAAATATAAACAACTGGCGCACGCAAGTTGCAAATAAAAAGAGAACCTGGGCTGATGTTTTTAGAACCAAACACCAAAGGACTAATGGGGGAACAGGTCAATGGGTATCAACAAAGAGTAATGCGCATGAACTTGAGGCGACAAAGAGTGAACTTTTGTGATTTCCAATTTGGAGTAACTGAAAGGGCTATGAGCTTCAGAACCTAACATTTACCATAATTTGCTCTTGAGAACATGCAATGGGTATATAAATGCACTTTACAGGCTTGCTTCACAAAAAAATGGGTAAATTAATTCCTTAGAAAAATATTACACTACGGAACGGACCTTCTCATCACTGGTGGTGTGGTAGCTCACATCAATTGACTGCAGCAAAATGGAAGTTAGGGACATAAAAAGGATCATCTTAATCATGTTAAGATGAAACAGAATAAAGGTAAACATACAGTCATATTCTTCAGGCGTTCATAAGTAACATCCTTTGCTCGGAAAGATCTAGGATGCCACTTTCCTTCAGACCAATCTACGTAAGTGACAGACCAATTAGCAATTCCAGCAGGATCCATCATCTGGTCAATACAAATGAGATCTTTCGAATTCAGTACCCAGAATATATTTTCGACAATCAGAAGCTTTAATTCTAAAATAGAAAAAGCCATTGTGTACTCGATACAAACATGGAATAGTGTCGGCAGATAATGCTCATCTGCATAGCAATTGCAGGCCTTCTTCCATTCCGGGCTGCAAACGGGTAAATAGCACAACCAGGACGCAAGCTTATTGAGCAGAGTAGTGCTATCAACATAAAAAACACTAAAAATAACTATAGCATAACACCTATACAAGACCACTTCCTTACAACAACAACAAAGCCTTTTGGTTCCATGCAAATTGGTGTAGACTAGAGTTAAAACCAATAAGAGCCACCAACAAAAGGAGAAAGAAAGATGAGAAAGAAGAACAGGGCCTAAAAAGGGTCCTAAAAAGGAACTAAAAAGGTGACATGAAGCCTAATTAGAGTTCATGCACGAGGATAGCTGCTTTCCATGCAGTTCTACCAACTATCTCAGGATATACAAGACTAGTTCAACAATTTTGGTAAGGGATAAAAAATGTAGAGATCTTCATTACAAGTGCAAAGAAGATATGAAACAAAATGCTATACAAGAACATGTTGATCAACTATGAAAACATATAATCCAAAGCTATTAAATTAAGATACCACGGGCATGAATAGCAATAATGGTAAAGATCTAGAATTTCGAGAGAAACAGTAAGTCACTTAACCAAAGGGTGGACTGGAAGCTAGAATGTAGTACAATTTCTGACCATCAATGACCAACTTTATAGAAGAACTTGCTAATCAACACCAAAATTATACTCTTTATGCAGGCAAGGCAATGAAACTTTGTATTTGGTTACCCGGCAGTAAAGCCTGAATTTCGTGTAGTAAAGGCTGTCTGCAATCACCACCATTGCGTGTTGCCGTTTCATTGAGAACCACTGTAATGTTCAAAAATAACATTGTAAAACATTTTAAGTAGTAAGAGTCGATACTAGCCTTATAAGTTCAATGTGTTTTGAAAAACAAAGTAAACAGATCTTCAAGTTTAAAAATAAACTAAATTATTATCTGAATGATAAGGATTCTTATTGACTAAGATTAACAAATAGCCCATTGATTGATTAATGGTCCATAGTTTGTGATCTTGAAAGAGGAAAAATATTAAGCTCACCTGAGAACCCTTCCTGAATTCTGACTCTCGAACCTCAGGTAACATATTCTTTGAGTATCTATAAACTCCATGCGGCCCTGGATCGTGAAAACTGGTCAAGAAATAAACAAAAATGTGAGCGGCAAAAAAAGTAGGCAAGTGTATATCGAGAATTAATGCATTAAAGTTCCATGTGTTAGATCTAGGCAGTGCAGGCTTAATGGAATATGAATGAATGTAGCAAAGTTTAGACAGAGCGTTGTGTCACCAGTCAAGAAAACTGTGTCTTGATCCCATCAGGAAGTCATATACATAGTCAAAATTGTGAAGAGGAACGCAGCTGAAAATAAATCATTGTATAAAGAATGGTTACAAACGGAGAGTGTTCATCATACAAGAAAATAATATTAGAGTCGTTTCGAATATTGGGACCTGTCTGAAAGCAATACAAAATGCTGGTTGTCTACATCTTCTAGAGCTTTTGCCAGCAGCCTCCTCTCCTGCATCAACCATTGTAATCATGCCCCATCCTACCTGCTAGGAATTTACCAATATCAGAATCCTAGGGAAGCAAATATATGTATAAGGACTATGTATCCATGCTTCTTAAGTGGGCCTGTAACCCAATAGTAGCTCCACCTCTTGGGGGTGCTGAGGTCCAGGGTTCGACTCCTGCATGGGAGCGAATTTGAAACAAGAGGTTGTTGGCTGTTAGAAAAAATATCTCCCTCAGTCAGCGAAAGCCAGGGTTCAGGTGGTTTTCTGGACCAGTTAATATTGGGATCTTCTACCTTAATTACATGCCAGTGTGTGCGGTTCTTCCCCGCCAGTCGAATTTTTTTAAGTCTATCCTTCTTACATGGAACCAAATCTATTAAATTGAATTATCTCACTTGTATTAATACACATAATATTAGAGATCATCTACAATAGCTCTGCTTCAAACTCAAACATACATGCAAGTTATTTGTGCACCGTGTTACTTTTTCTAATTTTAGAAATGCAGTCACCATTAACATCTTCAGGATAAATGTGTCCATACTCTGAAACAGTATCCTCTGCCTTTGTGGCTCGCCTATTATGCAAATTATTTTCAAGTGTTTCAGTTATGCATACCTAGATTAGAACAATGGCTAGATCAAAATTAATTTTCGTTTTTCACAGGCAATTCCAAATATTAGAATATAAGACTAGATAATAAGTTAGAATGCATATTTCCCCAATGATATGGAGAAACTGTCAGATACATAATAAATCTTAGTAAATCGAAACACATTTCTACCTTATAACCGAATAAATGAACATGCTTTACAAGCTTAGCATGGCTTCATCCTTACTAGCATTACCTTCTCGCTGTGTATGTCTCGATCAACAAATATGGGACTGACATGTTCAGGCTTCTCCCGTGAAGCATGAACATATATGGTGTATCTCCCTTCATGACCCTGGAGAGATAAGAGGAAAGGCATATCCCTTGGTCTTTGCATTCAAAAGGCTGTCATAACAAAGTACTGGTTGTGGTTTTAATGCAATGCTATTTAACAAATGTTGGTTGTGGTTTTAATGTACCTTTTGTGATCTTGTACCAGTAATAATATAACAATGCTGGTTGTGGTTTTAATCTAATGCTATTTAAATAATAAATTAGCCAATAAAAGCATTTTTTGTGAAATGAAAGATTTGGCTTAAAAGGCAAATGATGTACTTTCTGATCTTAGTTATGACTTGATGAACTAGCTGCTGCACATTTACCATCTACGAACCCTCAAATAGTAATTTTGGACATGGTAAAACTAGATTATTTAACAAAATTAACATCATGTATAAAGTTGTAATTGTAAGTATGCATGAATGCATGGATTACAGGTAAGGGAAAAAATGACAGGATACCTTAAAGAACAACTCCCATAATTTTTCGAATGGAAGTCTGCCTGGGGTCAAGAACATGAAGGCAATTTTTGGGTTCCTAGATATGAAAGGAGGTGTCGAGAGGATCTGTCTGAAGACAACACGTGCAGCAGTCTCTGCATCGGTAAGTTCGCGTGTAGGTTCTGAGGGGAACCAGTCCCTAACAGGATAGGTATAATCCTGGGGTGGGTAGAGATAAGCCCACAGCAGAGTGACGGTGATGAATAGTACAACCACTGATATCCATATGCGTCTTCTTGGACTTGCTCTCGTACGAGGCACCGTGACACCCTTCATATTACTGAAGCCCAATTTTCACACCTGATACCACTTCATTCCTTTTGGCCACTCGCATTGAGGTGCCCAACCTTCATTAGTCAACGCAGCAACGTGTTTTAGTGGAGCTTCCAACACTGTAAATTGAAAAAAAATGACTTCTGCTTCTATAAGCGTTTCTGCAAGATAACCATGAAACAAAATAATTAAAACCAGGAACCAATCAAACCTGCTCTTGAAACAAAATAATTAAAAAAAATAACATACTATAATAATTCAACTGATTTTGGCAGATTAATTAGGATTTACTCGGATCTGCAAGCAAGAAAAATGATACCATATATTGTGTTGCTTGTTGTTAAAATAATGGGCACAAGGCTTCTGTGCACTGCATGATTTAATACCACAAAAGAATCAGATGCAAAAGCCAAATCAATGAAATCATATTACTATTTAAAAAGATTAACATAATCAATTGGGATTATATAGGTAGGGGTGGGCCATGACCCTAATGGTCTTTCACAATCCAACTGAAACCTCAATGCTTTTTAGCTCATAACCCTGTAGAAATTCAGCTAGCCAGCCCCTTTTAGGGCCTGATCCTTAAAAATTTTTTAGACCAAACATTAGAGCCCTTTACCAGCCTTAATCTGCAAGCCAAAGGTCCATAAGCGCACATGTCAGAAACTCCAAGATAAGCGATCGTTTCTATTTCGTACACAATAAAATAGAGATGATTTGCCCTCCCTCATGATCACACATATGAAAGGCAGCGTCATCACTTTCCTTCATGATCATGCTACTCTTATAATCTTATAATGACATCCATTTACAACATTATGCTGTCAATGCAAGAGGAATCGGGGATCCCTCAACCACCCAGTTAGCAGTTCCTTTAATGTGCTTGTCTGCACTGGGAATCTAGAGTGACTTTGGTGAATCTTCACTAGCTTTACTACAAGTTTGCAACTTTCAGATCCGCGAAAGTTAAAATTGTTAACCACCTCTTACTACCATACTGATAAAATAAGTGAAAAGTGATTTTGCAAAGCAAACACACAATGCCAGAAGGAGAGCCTGAAAAACGTAGTTGTAGGTAGACAGATTGTTGCACGCAGGAGCGTTTGAGTTTGAGCTTGAAAATGCATTCAGTTTCATCTCTACTATCAGGTTTAATACCAAGGCACCAATTTCTATAACTTGTTAAAGCTATTGGAGGCCATCTTTTTTCTGAGAACTGAAAATATTTTTTTTTCATGTAGAAAATATGCGTTCCCATTGAGATCGCTACGTACGTTTCGGTACTTGAGATGCGCTCAGAATGCCCCTCTGCAGGAATTATTACTCGAAAGATTATTCTGGATCATAAATTTTGAGTTTGCACCTTTACATTGTCATCAGGACTCCTTCATTACGCGCGCAATGAAGCATATAATTCCGATCCCAGGGAACATCTCATATTCCCTAAGAAAGGGACCAAAAGAAGGTCATCTCAACTTTACCTACAGAATAAAACGAAAATTTTCCAAAATGTCGCCCCCAATGATCTAGGACGACCCGGCTCAAAAACAAAGGGAGGAAAAAAAAACTCAAGCGCAATAACGGAATCCTCATCCTATCCCCCCCCCCCCCCCCCCTCTCCAAGATCGAATCGACCAGCAGCTCCTATCTCGAAGAAACGGGGAATGCTCGCCGGTTCGTACGTACCCTGCTGAAGGTCGGGACGGCCGGCGACGGGGGATCGAAGAAACCGCCGGGAACCCCAGGGAAAACGCATGCATGCGATACGATGAAACGCGCATGCAGGGTTTGTGCGCGCGGGGATGGACCGGGGGCGTTCGTGGGAGAAGGGGTACGTACGACCGCGCGCAGGACAGCGGGGAATAATTGCAGTGGAGAAATGTTTCTGCGTGGCCTGTGTGTGCGGCGAAGAAGCCGGAGAGGAAGCGGAACAGCCAGCTCCTCCTCTGATCTCCCCTCCCCACGGACACTGTGCTCTCGCAGCCTCGCGCCATCGCCTTCGCGCCCAGTCTTTGGAAGCCGAAAGGAGGGAATTGCAAATACTCCTACGCAACAGGTCGTCGCATCAAGCATTACTATACCACCTAGTATACGAACGAGTTGCTTGTTCTAATTACCCCGATAAATTAATTCAACCCGAAATCTAAAAGGAGACGGCTCTCTCCCGTTAGCATTACACGGAGACTCCTAGCCATCCACGTTACCTTTTTCCACCCGGCGGTGAACGGTCTACCCATCCACGTACTTTTCCATCCGGCGGCCAGTTATTTTTCTCTACGTATTCTTTTTGCCATACTCAATCTCCAATGGCATCCCTCATTTTGAGAATTTCTGCTTCCGATTCTGTTTCGCACTGTTTTTGCACTGTAGATAAAAAAAATGATGAATTTTGTTAGAGATAGACTTACGGTAGTGTAGAAACGTCTACAGGCGTTTCCTATTAGAGCGGAAAGCCACATATGATGGCCAAGTGAGAAACCACCCTTTGTCTGGGATGCAGAAGGCTGTGGCTTCACCGGTTAATCAGTGATTTCTCCGCCTGTACGTAGTGAAGTTTTTTCCGTTGGCAATTTGTTGTGCACATCTTTTGACTAACAAAAACTCTAAAGACGGGCACGTTTGCCTAGAACGCATGACTCCACGCAGCCCACAGTCCACTACGCTCCGTAGCCGCACCCGCCTCCTCCATTGCCGCCGGCGATGTTAGGGGTAGGGGTTAAGGGGCAGGGTTACTGGGGAGGGCTTCTCTGCCGGCAGCGCTAGGGGAGGCAGTTTGGGGAGATGGCTGACAAACAGCGGAGACGGTGGGAGCCGCCGGAGCCGGGTGGCGGAGGACGCCTGGTGGAGGCAGTGGTGGCAAGGAGCAGTTGAGATTAGTTAGTGATGGGCAGTGGTGATGGAAGGCGGCGTGAGGCGGCAGAGCTGAAGGTGAAGGAGGAGGCAGCGCCTTAGCGTCGTCCATTGATTAAGCACATACTGTTAGCCATTTTTTCTCGACCTTCTTGCTTACTAAGCATAGAACCAGCTTAGCACATGTGTGTGTAATTGATCACTTAATAAGTAACATTTTGGACTTTATTACTTTTTATACAAAAAAATTACCTAATTACACAAAAAAGCAATTTTTAAATGTTAAATCTACAAATCATTTAGGAAATAACATTTTTAGATGTTATTAGTTTTTTATAAAAAAATAATTAAGAGCCAACATGTTGCACTTTATTACTTTTTAAAATAAGTTAGCTAATTAGACAAGAAAATTAATTTTGAGAGTTAAATATGCTGGAAATAAGTAAGTTAATCATGTAAGAAGTGGTATTTTGCTCTTAATTATTTTTTAAAAAATAAACTTGCTAATTACACAAGGGATTAATTTTTTAGAGTTAACTATATGAGAAATAAGTAAGTTAATCATGGAATAAGTAACATTTTTAGACTTTATTACTTTTTATAAATAAATTACCTAAATAAATTTTAAATTATATATATTAGAAATAAGTAAGTTAATCATGCAAGAAGTAACATTTTGGTATTTAATACTTTAAATAAAATAGCTAATTACACATGGAGGTAATTGTTGAGAGACAAATTTACTAAAAATAAGTAAGTTAATTGTGCAAGAAGTAATATTTTGTTCTTGATTACTTTTTAAAAAGTAAATTAGCTAATTACACAAGGAAGTAACTTTTGGGAGTCAAATATACTAAAAATAAGTAAGTCAATTGCGCAAGAAGTAACGTTTCGATCATGATTACTTTTTTTTAAAATAAGTAAGTTAATTGTGCAAGAAGTAACAATGCGGTTATGAGTACTTTTTTACAAGTAAATTAGTTGATTACATAAGGAAGTAATTTTGAGAGCCAAATATACTAAAAATAAGAAGTTAATTATGCAAGAAGTAAAATTTTGCTATTTATCACTTTTTATGAAATAAATTAGCTAACTACGCAAGGCATGAAGCTTTGAGAGCTAAATATACTAGAAATTAGTGAGTTAATCCAGTAAGAAATAACATTTTAGATTTATTATTTTTCTCTACTTATAATAATATTAAAGAGAATAAATATTCTTAGTCATCATGACAGGTTGACTCCACCTGTTAGTTACCCAGCATATGCTCGTTCGTCTCTCGCACAATGGAACTATAATCGTTCGTCACCCAACCGCACGAATCTCTTTCGGTGTAAACACAAATCTGAATCTCATCTTCATCTATATCTATATATATACCTAATAATATTAAAAAAAATAAGAATTCTTGATTCGTCAGGGACCTAAACCCCGCGTACGGTCTCTCCGCGTTTATCTGCCCGCACCATCTCTGAGAGTCCGAGTGCGTGCCCCCAGCCTCCACCCGTCGTCTCGTCTCCGTCATGGCTCCCTTGGTCCTATCCGATTTTGTCAAGTCAAACGATTAATTGGTAGTAGAATCCGAGTAACCAAACATCTTAGTCGGAATAGGAACTCCGAGCATAACAAATCATAGCCAGGACGGCCAAAAACTAAAATTGGCCCAACAATGAGCAATTAGACGATGAAACATGATACAAAGTGCAAATATGTCTTCATATATAATACCACATCGACAGTAAAACTCCACCTTATCCCGCTCATTAATCGTAGCAGGTCACTCATCGATGCCTCTAGATGCCTCTAGACAGGCCGAGAAAGCAAAAAAAAAAAAAAGGGTCAAAGATTACAAATGGGAAAGGCGGTCGGAGATTCTGTCTAAAATCAAGGATCAAGAAGTGAGGAAGCAAAATGGATTAGAAAAATCCAAGAAAAAGGAAGGGGAACCCGGCAGCCACGTCTCCTCACCGGATCTGCAAAGGAAAGAACGCTGAGCCAAGAAAGAAAAAAAAAATCTGATGAGCAGCCCCGGGCACTCTCTGACGGTACTGCTCTCCGGTGGGTCAGGGCTGCGGCTCTCCGGCGAGGTGGCCTGCATGATGCGAGCCGCGCACGGAGCGGGGAGCGAGAGCCGCCGAGCAGGGGAGCCGGGGCAGGACCAGAGATGTCAACTGATTGCCCGATGGGTTCGGCTCGATAAAGGGCGAGGATTTCTCCATTCGCGGGTACGTTAATGGGTATAATTTTATACCCGTTGGGTACACGGATGCGAGTATGAGTGTATACTACACATACTTGCGTACCTATGGGTAATTTATACCCGTCTCGACCATATATTTATTTTACGTAATTAAGCAAACATAAGTGAATATTGAAAAAAAAATGGTCAACTTGTATGTTTCAATATTATTTATTATTATCTTCAATTTATTTACTCATATTTAGTGATTTATTATTTTAAATATGACATTATTTATTATATTTATGCTATTTAAATATGTGTGCGGTGGGTATCTAATCGGGTATAGATTACCCGACGGGTTTTTTTACCCACGCGGGTATGGGTAAAATTTCATACCCGCGAGCGGGTATGGGTATTGTAGCAGGTAGGATTTTTATTCGCGGGTGCGGGTATGGAATTGCACTACCCGACGAGTATTTACCCGTTGTCGTCCCTAGGAAGGACTATGCAGCTGACGGCTGCGGTGGGAGGATGGGAGCGGCTGAGCTGTTGTGTGTAGGGTTACAGCGTGTAGGGCTTGGGCTGATTGGGCCTTTGGTTTTGGTTATTATTTAGAAAAAAAACTTGGTTATTTCAGTTATTTATTTAAGACCTGAAATTTACTTCGGCTTCGGCTCCAATCATTTTGATTTGGTTCTTCAGTTTTGATTATTTTTGCCCACCCCCTATTTGCGGCCGATTGGGAGTGGGGGATGGGTTGTCTAAGCATCGGCTGCCTGGGCCTTGCATAGACAATATTTTTTCAAAGGCAGGGTGAACAAAGAACAAGGAGAGGCCAATGTTTAAAGATATAATAATGTTAAAAAAGAAGTTTTTCACTATAAACAAATTAGACGTATAAAGATTTATTATGAAGTAGTAGAAGTGACAAGAATAAAATATAAGATAGTCCGTTATGGAGAGGTGACATGCAGGATATTGTTGAAGTGGATTTTGATCGTTTTATGGGAGGCTAGAATATTCTTTTGAGGCATGAAATTTGAAAATATTGCTGCAATCAGTCGAACAAAGAGGGAGCAAACTCAAACCCTGAATGTAGAAATTTCTAAGGTAAAATTTAGGATCCACCAAGAGGATGGGGGCATGACAGTGCAATATATACCATGTCTCCCAGCATTGCGGACAGGTGTGCTATGTGTGCAGCCCTCTTCTGAAACAATATCAGTTGAGCACGTGGTGCATGACAAACATTTAGAGCATCGTAACAAAAGAGTCTGTAGGCAAAACAGTTTATGGCCGTAGCACGACCAGTGTTTACTCTTAATTCTTGTATGGTATACGTTTGGACATTAGGTCAATCAACAGCAATTATGTTGCAATTGACACAAAGTAATAAATTTGCAGCCAGGTCTGCACATGGTGCATGTTTCCATTTCATTTAGGGTGATTGATTTGTTTGTATAGCAAAAAAAAAAGAAATATCGGGTGGCCACTGTCATAGTAACGGGTTGCAAGTTTTGATTTATGACAAAGGCAAAGTAAACTATAATTTGAGGTGAAGGGATTAAATTGCTTTTTAATGAAATACATATATGATAATTGCATTTTTAGTAAACACATACTACTTAAATGATAATTGATTAAATAATTACAAAATATATCATTATAGCTTTAACCGACCCGAACTATAATCGAACTCCAATTCATAATCCATGGCAACAAATCCGGATTCAACTCAAAACATATATAGAAATTTAAGTGGCCGCTCACTTTCCCTGTGAACGTTGGGTAGAAGCTTGTCTAAAGAAACAATCGAAGGGGAAAGTGCTATAAATCACAGTACACCGGAAAGCAAGGAAGAAAGAGGGGCGGAGGAATGAGGGCGGCGTTGGAGCTCCATGACTCCAAGCGAGGCCACTAGGCGGGCGGTGGCATCCTAGCCGGGTGGATCCGGCATCCTGAGGTCGGGCGGCGGCAAGCCACCATGGCCGGTGTGGCGGAGGGCGACAGGGGAGGAGCAAAGCGGAGTGGCTGAGGCGGGTCAGATTTGTCATCCATGCTCACGCGCAGCAGGGATCCGTAGAGCAGCCGGAGGATGCGAAGCCACGGCAGGATGGAGGAGGATGCGGAGCCATACCGGGCGGAGGAGGAGAGAGAGAGAGGCAAGCAGACGACGAGAAGGGTGACGCCGCACTAGCAGATGTCGCAAGTGGAACGGGAGGTGGGACCGAGTGGCATATCTCGCCCAACGGGCGGAGCTCATCTAATCACGTGATTATCTGGATAGTCTTTTTTACGGTGAACAATAAGATATATAATTTTTCTATCCAAATTTATATTATTATTTTTAGTGTTAAGATTGTTAATGTCCATAAAAAATTATCCCAAATCTATTCTATATTTACTAAAATGAATTTAGACATAATCATATTTGATACGATCGGATATGGGTATTTTTTAACCTTTTTCTATATTGGAAGAAAATAAGGCAACTTTTCCATCCAATTTTATATTCTTATTTTTTATAATAAAATTGTTAAAATGCATTAAAAATGGGCACAAAACCCATCCTATATCTATTTTTAAAAAATCAAATATGTTCAGATAATTTGGACAATTCGGATATCCATTTACAGCCCTACTCACGGGGGACCGAGATGGGCAAACGGAAGACAAGACCAATAGGATAAGAATGGGATACGCATATGTAAAATATCTAGATTTTTCCGCTTCAGTGGATTGGATTATTTTACTTCCACCGGTTACTAACATAATATAAAATACTCCTTAGGCCTTGTTCGGTTGTTCTGGTTTTGAGGGGATTGGAGGAGAATTATTCCTTTTCTATTCTGAATAGAAAGGGATTAAATCCCCTCCAATCCCTTTGGATTTTTCTCTAACCGAACAAGACCTTAGGAGTAGCAATGATAAAGAAGAGGGGAAAAGAGATGGCACAATATATTTAGTAAATAAATTGAGAGAGAAAACCGGTTTTTTAGCTTTTTTCATACAAAATTTTTAGTATTTTTTATTATATTAATACTTAACCTGCATATAGTAATACAATTGCAAATGTTTTACAATATTAATTTTGGTAGATGGGAGATGGTTGTTGATAATGGAAGATGGCAGTTGGTGGTTGTTGAATAAAATATTGGGTAGTTGGATAGAGAGGAAATGTACAGAAGAATTGTTTCCGCCAGATCCTAACTATGCTAGGAGTCGGCATCGGGTCAACTTAAGGGGCCTAGTGGGCCGCAAGTGCAGTGGTGGCAACTTCTATCCTCTGGACCCATCGGGTCATGGATCTTGAAAATAGAAAGTAATATGTGGTTTAGCTAGACGAGTCGGATTTGTTGTCCCAGCCTCCTAGCTATAAATATGTAACTCTTTATTCATAATAAATACGACCGCATATGTTCCCAAGCAGCGCGTGTCTCGTCAACTCAATCTCGGCGCATCACCACCCTTGGCCTCCAGGGTTTTTCAACCAAGTAAGCGCCATGCTTCTCTAATCTTTCCTCTCGATGGTTTTAAGGCATGTTAAGCGTTTGCTACCCGGTATATTTTGTACTGAAGCGTTTTTTATGGCGAAATCTGCTAGTTATCCTGATGAATCTCGCGTTAAGCTCTGCTTAGCGCGAGATCCATTAGTTATCGCGCACGCTACCAATCTACCTGTCTGCTCATGCTTCGTATAAACAGATCAGCAGCGTACGACTAAGCGCATATAGCTCACCCGGTTGCTACATTCCACGATATGCACCACAACATGTGCATACGACAATTTGAAAGATCGATATCCAGTTGGCACCCTATTTTACATGTTTTAGAATGTATCTACTTTCTTGGGTGAACCCCTTGGGGTTCCGATCTATGTTGTGCGTATGGTTGGATATATCTAGTCATGAGTGTAGCGGATGTCAACCTAGGGAAATTGTGTCTTCTATATCATGCTTTAAGCAGGATTTTCTTTCCTCCTAGTTATGCTTTGTCGACGAACTAACCCATCAAGACACAATGAGGCAATCGGCTCTTATGAGCCGATCCACGGAGATGCCTCAAGCCGTTCCCAGCGATCCGGCTGGAATTTGATGCCGATCTATTGTTTACATATCTGCAGGGCAATTCTCCGACCACGCACCACCACTAGCGAACCTTTCCAGCTGGCAGGTCAAGCCGGGTGGCACGCCCAGGACCCTCACCACTATTGGAACCGCACTAGGAGGGGTCGGTCGCAGCAGCAGTGTACCTCTCCGGCTACCTTGTGTACCCCTCGCCTAAGCCCAGGAGATTTTAGGCGATGACACATATTTTGGCATGCCTAGAAGACCATACATCGTCAACATATTCACCGAGCAATGGCTCTGTCCAAAGGCGGGTTGATCCTTTCATTCCACTGTTGGTGGTCGTTATTGCACTATTTCGACCGCCAATTTCTCGATGAATAAATGTGGTATAGATAAAGTTATTTGCATTACTTACCTAACACTGATGAATTGCATGAGTTTTGTTGGTTTTCGATGTATGACAAAGGGGTGCTCAAATTCCATGCAAGACAACATCATTTGGAGCAAAAGAATTCATGTACAAAAGGTCTTGAGATGGAACTACAAATATCATCACTGTGAAGTATCTCAAATGCTCTCAAGGACTGCCCCATTGCGAAGAGCTTGTCATGCGATTGAAACAAACGTAGTATTTGCCTCATTCGGAGTTCGAACGAAAAAGATATGGGGAGTGCAAGTTTAAAGGTGTGCAACCGCCAAAAGGCATGGCCGCCTGGCCACCGGCCATGGCCACCCGGCCATGTACCATGGCCGCTCGGCCATAACCTTGGCCACCCGGCCATGCATCGTGGCTGCCCGACCATCCAACGGAGCCAAAACGACACATCTTTCAACCTGCATGCAAAGAAACACAAAATGAGACAAATCCAACCGTGCAACCAAGAATCCAATGAAATGAAGGGTGAGCATGCATCACACAAGAATTGCAATCCAAGGAGATCAACATGCAGCCAGCCCAGGAGGAACTCGTGGCTGCATGGCCATGTGTTTTACCCGTCTTGCACGTGCACCGACTTTTACAACCGTAACCGAACTTGCGAAAGCAATATGAATTGAAGGATCAAGTGAGGTGGTGGATAGGATGGAAACCCAGCAATTGGGACGGCCATAGGACTTAGCAGCGTGTGCACTGTGATGGACAGCCGGCCATTCATGTGGCACGTTGGCATCACATGAGATCAACTACATGATCCATCACGTGTTGGCAAGTTAGTCTGCAGTCCTTGTCAATTCCATTGAAGATATTCTTGCAAAGGTTGCCAAAGCTATCCTAGCTAGCAACTACCAAGTGTTAGGGCCTCCTTTTTGGTCCTACAAGGGAGAGAAGGCACTCTACGATCGGCTGTTGGAGTCGATCTAGTTCGAGCCACCAGAGGGCACGAAAGGTCCCGCATGATTTTCCAACAACGTATGACAAGCCTCCAGTATTCATACCTAAGGGCTATGAGTGCAAGATGAAGTACAAGGCACTACGAGAAGGCGAACAGCCGTATTGGCGGCTGACATGCTCATCTCAAGAGAAGACCAAAGCTGCCGATGCAGATTGTTGACGGCACTTAAGCACGGCAAATCTTATACTACAACCGACAGTATCGTGTGTAGCTTTTCCCTAGGATGAGTATTATGGGTTTTGTCAATCCAGGAAACGAACTAATTGAGAACTAATTAACAAGAGTTTACGGTAAACTAACGGTATAAAACAACGTTATAATCTACCTCTAAACTAGCCCTAAACTATATCTAATCTACGTCTAAACTATACTAATACTATAAGATAAGCAATTAAAACAGAATTAGAACACTAATTAAAGGGTATTAACTAGAGTCTAATCAAGCCCTAATTAGATCCAAGACATGCATGATTGGGCGCCACAACAAGATTAGAGTAGCGAGATAACTAGTAGCTCAAGGATGAAACAAGCATGATCAAGCATAAATTTCATAGCATGATTAAATCAAGATAAATCAACCTAACCCCCTAGATCGGTTTAACCTTTCCTCGGGTTCCACTGTCACGGGTAACCAGGTAATCGACGAGAAACTTTCAACAGGCACATAATTAGAGAACTAGCTTCTAATTACTTTATAAGGTCTAATAACATAATTAGCACAACTAGAACATCTAATCACCATGATCAAAAGAACTAGATGTACAACTATATCATTAGTAAGCTAGATCAATTATCAAGAACACTAGAAGAATATAACCCTTAATGACATGCTCTAATTAACATGCATCTAGACCTAAAGTTAATTAGAGCTAGAACAAGCATAATTAGAACAAGAAGATATAATTAGACAAGATCAATGCTTCATTAATAAATTGTATCATACTTACAACCATGGCTATACCTTCCCTTGATGATACAATTAGACCTCTGGAGCTAGGTAATTAGAGCACCATGCAAGGCCTCTAATCACCTCTACGAATTAGAAGAACTCTAATCCTAGACTAGAAACTCGACCCTCTACTCTCCTCTAGTTGTGGTCCCTCTACATCGTGTCGCCTTGATAATGAATTGGATGGTCTTGGGGGCCTCATGGGGGTTTGTATTTATACTCCGGAGGTGCCTTGGGGCGCCCTCCACCTCCCTCTTGCTTGGAGTAGAACTCTTGTTTGCCCCGAAATCGGACTTTCCTGTTTTCTGCACCTTTGGTATTTCGACCATATCTCTGTCATCCGGACTTCAAATAAGTCAAACTCGGACTCTAAATTGTAGATATCGAAGAGATCTACAACTTTGGTATTCAAACTTCCTTCATTTGACGTCATTAAGGTCTCCAAATTGGGCCCGTAAGATGCTGCTGTCCTGGAATCCGAGAATATCTCGAGATTTAATTTGGGCTTGAATGGATCTCGTGATAAACCTTACTTATCTTCAATTTCTTCATACCTAAGTAATCCATATCTCCTTGGACTCTTGTAGAAAAGGCACGGTAGAAAGGGGAATATGAAACGACGTCAGAGGGGAGCCGGTCGGCCGACTTAGGGGGGTCAGGGTCGGCCGACCCGGACTCTTCCTCTAGCCGCTTCTTTCCATCTTTTGCCGGGACGTTGCTTGATGCTTAAGAAATTGTTGTATGAGGGTTCTCAGACTCTTGGGGTTCTGGAATCTTCAATATTCTCCGAGAGTTGATGAAGTCTTCTAGTTTTGGATATAATTGAAGTATTTTCCCTCATATTCTTCCATAAACTTGTAGCACTTGATGTCTTCCGGAAGTTTCTGGTTAGAAAGCCTTGATTAACTCAGAGAAGGACCATAAGTCAACTAAGCCTTCCTTGATCATCATCTTCATAAAATGACATCTCAGAGGTCTTTTCTTACTCGACGTAGATTAAGGTGAATTTCGCGAAAAATTGGTCAAAAACCTATAAAAATCACATATAGCAATTTTCCAAGACAATATTGCAAAATCTACAATAATCGGTGATAATTGATAGTAAAAGATAAAGTTGACGCATAAAATCAGTGAAAAACCATATAAAATGATATAAAATATTCGTTCAAATGTCGCGTCAACACAGATCTACACCAGTGGCAAGCAATGTATAGTGGCGGGTCAACTCCTAGCAGTCTGGCCAGTTTTTTGAGGACAACCAGCATGATTATGTCAGAAGATAAAATAGCCAATGTCTTGGAAGCCAATATGGTATTGAGCCTAAGTTCCCACTGATCAGCTACGCGAAGCCATACCCGGAGGAATTTGATCGGTTGTCGTCACCAACAAAGTACAAGGTGCTGGGATTCTCATCATTATTTAGGTCAAGAACCCTCTACCGATGCGTCAATTCGTCCATTAAAATGCACTTGCGTCAGGTAAAGATTCCTTTCCCACGTCCGGCATGTCTTGAGAGTTGGAACACTGCCCCATCGGCTCCTACCTTGTGCTATTTATCGGTCTTCTCCTAGCACCTTTTCCTTCATCTTGATGTTTCATCCCTGCCATCATAACCCATCTGACCCATCAATGGTCAGCGATTCTTCATCTTCCTCTAACACTCTGCCATCTCCTCCTCACGCACCTCCACCCATTGGTCCTCTCTTTTTTTCTCCCTGAGTGGTGGCATGAGGGATTCTAGGACAACTACTCGTAGACTGACTCTAACTCCAATTCCTCCACTACTAGCGGTGATGGTGCGAATCTCTCTCTCCTTATTGGGGATGAATCGCTATCAGAGAGCAACAGTGGCCTCTTCTCCTGGGATGACTCTGAAGACGATGAGGATGAAGACGAGGCGGAGCTGACCGATCCCGCCAATGTAGAAGAAGAGGAGCACCCACCAGATTAGGGTTACAACGATGACGGAGGAGAGGATGATGGTGACAATGATGGCAGGGGTGCTAACCCTGGCACTGGAGTCATCGGCGATGGCAGTGATGAACGATGAGGGAGACAACGGCGACGACGCTGGCGAGGGTGATAATGATGATAATGGCACTGACGACAATGATGATGGCACCTATGCCGCCGATGCTAATGATGAGGGAGGAGACTATGAAGACGATGACTCCGATGATGAAGGCTGGATCAACGATGATAGCGACAGTGTCGACTCCGATGAACCTCCGGCCAAGCGTGCTAAACAGTCGTAGAATAGGTGGAGCCGTTGCATCGCCTTTTGAGAGAACACACCCTTGTCTTTTGCAAGAGGATCAAAACCCTCTTGTAAAATATTTCAAGGCATTTGCTTCCGCACGCTCTGTGCCTTTGTTCTTGATCCTTGGGAACCTTTGGGTCACTGGTATTGCGTTGAATTTTGATCTAAATGTCCCAGGTTGATCTACGGATTATTCGTGATTGTTGGCTCATGGCCACCCATATTGTGAAGGAATTTATGCTTGAATTATACTGGAGTCGATGGCTCCGCATTGGCTTCTTCATGAGGCATCCTTATCAGCCAATGGTTACACGTAGGCCCTTCTTGGGATCTTCTTTTTTGTTTACCAGCCGATGGCGATCGCATCAGCTTCAAACCAAACTTTAAGAACCAATCCAAAGGCTAGGGTAATACTTCTTCAGCCATTTGCCATTAACATTCCTAGAGAATTTGTCACCTTCAAGAGTCTCAAGATGGTATGAGTTACCAAGTGCTGTCTCCACTATTCGATAGGCGCCATGTCAGTTGGGTGACCACTTCCCGTAAACTGGGTCACTAGTTCTGATCGATAATACCAACTCCCACACCAGACCTCCGACCTGGAATGATTTCAGTCTGACCCTTTTGCTATAAGCTCGAGCAACTTTGGCTTTGTTCTCTTTTGTCTTTTCAAGAGACCACGGTCTTAGTTCTACTAGGTCTTCTGTGTTGATGTTCATCAAGGCAACATATTCAACAGCTGTTAACTCATTTTGAAAGGTTATTCGCCTTGAGATGATGCTGATTTCTCATGGCAATACGGCTTCCTGTCCATGAACCAATTAATATGGCATGTTCTTTGTTGCTCTGTGGCAGGACATACAATACGCCCACAACGCTTTGGCTAATCATTTGTGCCATTGGTTCAGATATTCATCAATTTTCTGTCCGATCAACTTGATCAGACTCTTGTTTGAAGCCTCAACCTACCCATTGGCCTGCACGTCATAGGGTGGCGACTGAATCAAGGTGATGCCCATCTCTTTTGCAAATTTTTTGAGTTCTTCTGTGACAAAGATAGAGCCCTAATCCGTCGTGAATGTTTGCGGTATCCCGAATATGTAAACTATGTGCTCCTTGACAAAAGTGATCACGTCTTTTGGTTTGACATCTTTCATCGGGATTGCTTCCACCCACTTAGTAAAGTATTATGTTGGTACCAATATCCACTTATGTCCATTGTTGGTTGAAGGATTGATTTGGCTGATCATATCCATACCCCAACCTATGAATGGCCATGGCTTGATGATGGGATTCAAAGCACTGGCTGGAGAAATTTGAACAGCCCTAAATTTTTAAGGATACCTCAAAGCACATACCTCAAAGCTTTGCATCTTATCTTCTTATTTTCCCCTCGAGCCAGTTCCTTCAAGTAATTGAGGATGTTGGCTCTCCAATCATCAGGCCCAGCACTCAGAATTTCCACTTTGGTTTCGTCTGTTATGGGAGCATATCCATAAGCTATCTATGCCAGCCTATTTGCTTCTAGATTCTATTCTCGTGGCATCCATGCCAATGTTACGTAGCGAAACTTTACCATTAATTCTTGACACTCGACGAAATATGGAAATAAGATCACATGCACAGTTAAAGTCTTCCATTAGCTGATTCACAAATACCTTGGAATTGTTGAAGATTTCTGCCTCTTCTGTCCTGGCTTCTAATTGGAATTCCATTCCTCTGCGAATCGCTTGATACTCTGCTTGATTGTTTCTGCACTTGTTAGGCAATCAACACGAAAACTCAAACGCAGCCTAATACCACAGCCCGCTTCAGATGTTGATCCATTGAAGAAAATGATGGAGATGTGCCCGAGAGGCAATTTCTAGGACTGACTCCGAGTCAGATCGACTACGCCATGAGCTGATGTGGAGTCCGATAGGAACCCAACAGATCAGGTTTGACTCAGAAGCTCGCAGATGATCTACATAGTCGGACCTCAATCTAGACTCGGATACTTAATCCGCAAGCAATTAGAATCCTGATGGGCCTTTACGAGGTCAAGGCCATCCATTAGTGGAGACTATATATATGCAAGAGAGGGCACGACTTAGGTTAACCGAACGGGTGCGCGTGAGAACCTTCCCACATGTGTGGATACTGTAGAGGCGTTCCTGTGACTGCTACGCTCATCAACCGACTTATTCCAAGGACGATCGAGTGGTTCTTGATCGAGATCGTCTGGACGACTCTGCATTGGCTTTTCTTACCACAACCACTCGGCGCACACGACTCGTCACTCAGCTGCCTCGACTCGACTGCCGTTGCAGTCCGCATCTAGTAGTAATGATCTATGATCTCTTGCTTATACAAGTTCTTGTGTTTACGCAGTAGAGGAAAATCGTTTTCTTGCTATGGTGGCCTACCCCATAACCCAACAGTGGTATCAGAGTCGATCGTACGTAGCTTTTTAATCTAGATCGATGTAATAGATTGGACCTATTACCGTAATTGGTTGGATCTACTGAGGCTCAATCCATGATAACAGATTTGATCTAGGCTCTATACTTCAGTTCATTGGATGGATTGATGGTAATAAATTGGATCTGTTATAGGCACCGAGCATTTATTCATTGAATGAGCCGATGCGGTAAGAATGGATGGAACTCAGACACGGCTTGATTGGTTCAACCTAATGAGTTTTCATAGATTCGATCTATGGTCCATAATTGTTGTTATCACTGCCTATTCTTTCTTGCATTAGATGTATTAGAGTAGATTCCCTTAGAAAAATTCAAGATTCCTTGATGCCCTTCCAATCACTACACCTATAAGGATTTTGATCATGGTTAGGTGGGTCTGCTAAAGCAGGGTGCCTTCAATTATCTTAATCAAATAGGGTGGATGTTGGACATCCACGCATATGGGATTGGTTTACTTGATGAGGCGATCAAATCGGATTAGGGCCTTGGGCATGGTGTTGGATGTCTCGACTTTGGATGTCGCCCAACAAACGAGAGTCACATAGGATGTGATTTACAATGGTTGTCTACCTATTTCTCTAAGTTTCTAGCAGTGGTGCCAAAGCCCACTAGAGGCTTAGGTGAACATGGATCTTCTCCACTATGTGTCATTGAAGGGAAGAGAATTTCTAAGCATATAGTGGGAGTACCGTTTATTAAAATTGTTTTAAAGAAAGATCTAAAAAATTGTGCTGAAATTTTGCATATTTACTTCCTGTTGCAGTTGATCATGGCCGCTAATCCGGCTCTGAGTTCTAGCTTTAATTTGTGATCTATTCTTGATAAAGAGAAGTTGTTTGGAACAAACTTTACTAATTGGTATCGAAACTTGAGACTTGTTCTCAATCAAGAGAAAAAGGAATATGTTCTCGACCAGCCCTATCCTGAGGACCTTGTGGCTAGTGCTACTGCAGCTGAGCATAGGGCTTATGAGAAGCACCGCAATGACTCGCTTGATGTTGGTTGTCTCATGCTTGCCACTATGTCCCCTAAGCTTCAGAAGCAATATGAGGACTCAGATGCCTACAATATGATTGAAGGGCTCCATAGCATGTTTGAGAACCACGCAAGGGTTGAGAGGTATAACACCTCAAAGGCCTTATTTGGTAGTAAACTAGCTGAAGGGAGTCTAGTCAGCCCTCATGTGATTAAGATGATTGGTCACATCGAGGCACTCGACAAACTTGGTATTGAGCTTGAGCCGGAGCTTGTGACGGTCAGATGTGAGCAATAAGAGGAAGCGCAAGGGCAAGGGCAAAGGCAAGACTGAGGATAGGATCCAAAAGCCTAAGCTTGATGCTAGGTCCAAGGCTGGTCCCTCTCCCTCAGACAAGTTTTTCCACTGTGGTGACAGTGGGCATTGGTCAAGAAACTGGCAAAATTACTTGGAAGAGAAGAAGAAGGGAAGTGAGACTTCCGCTTCAGGTATTAATATTGTTGAAATTAATCTTGCAACTTCTTCTAGTGAATCATGGATATTTGATATCAGGTAGATGATTCATACCTGCAAATCATTGTAGGGACTAAAACAATCTAGAAGTTTTGTGAGAGGTGAGTTGGATGTGCGCATCGGCAATGGAGCAAAGGTTGCTGTGTTGGCAGTCGGCATATATCACTTGTCACTTCCTTCAAGATTAGTGATGGAATTAAATAATTTATATTATATCCCAGCATGAGCAAAAATGTTATCTCCACTTCATGTTTAGAGAAGGATGGTGGTTGTGTGATAATAATAAAGAACAAGTGTTTTTCTATTCATTTGAATAACATGTTCTATGCACATTGTCCATTAGTGAATGGATTGTATATTCTTGATCTTGAGGATGAACTTGTTCTTAATATTAATGTGAAATGATTCAGGCCGATTGGTTTGAATCCTGCTTATATCTGGCATTGTCTCTTGAGCCATATTAACAAGAAACGTGTAGAGAAGCTCCATAGAGATGGACTACTCGACTCATTTGATTATGAATCATTTGAGACATGTGAGTCTTGTTTACTTAGCAAGATGACAAAGGCACCCTTCACTGGTCAAGGTGAGAGGGCGTCTGAGTTGTTGGCCCTTGTACATACTAATGTATATGGTCTGATGAGCTCAGTAGCCAGAGGCAGTTTTCAGTATTTCATTACTTTTAGTGATGACTTTAGTTGGTATGGCTATATCTACTTGATACAACATAAGTCTAAGTCATTTGAAAGGTTCAATCAGTATCAGAATGAAGTACAAAACCACTTAGGCAAAATGATAAAATTCCTACTATCGGATCATGGTGGAGAATATCCAAGATAATAATTCAATGACCATCTCAAGAGTTGTGGAATTGTTCTACTGCTGACTCCACCCAGAATGCCTCGGCGGAAAAGTGTGTCTGAGAGGAGGAACCGAACCTTGTTAGACATGGTAAGGTCAATGATGAGTCAGACTTATCTTCTGTTGTCCTTTTGGGGTTACGCTCTAGAAACTGTTGCGTTCACATTGAACAGAGTTCTATCAAAGTCTATGGAGAAGACACCATATGCGATATGGACTAGGAAGAGTCCTATGTTGTCTTTCCTTAAGATTTGGGGTTGCGAGGCTTGTGTTAAGCGTTTGACATCTGATAAGCTCCATCCTAAGTCAGACAAATGCTACTTTGTGGGCTATCCTAGGGAAACCAAACGATATTATTTTTATGACCGAGAGGAAGCAAAAGTGTTTGTTGCCAAGAATGGTGTCTTTTTGGAGAAAGAGTTTTTCTTGAAAGATGGAACTAGTTGAAACCAGGTGCAACTCGAAGAGGTTCGAGAAAGACTAGAGAATGGTTCTGATCTGACTGCTTTCCAACAGGATGAACAAAATGTTAAGCACCCTGTTGAAACACCATTAGCCCCATGTAGGTCACAGAGGGCACATCGTGCACCCAACCGCTACATGTTCCTCACCATGGGCCGACACGATGTATTGTTGTTGAACAACGATGAGCCTAAGACTTACAAAGAAGTAGTGATGGCACCCGACTCTGAGAAATGGCTAGAGGCCATGCAATCCGAGTTGAAATCCACATCTTACAACCAAGTTTGGAACTTAGTCGAGCCACTTGATAAGGTGCAACCTATTGAGTGCAAGTGGGTTTTCAAAAAAAAGATAGATTTTGATGGAAATATTCACATCTATAAGGCACAACTTGTAGCAAGAGGGTTTCTTCAAATTAAAGGTGTTGATTATGATGAAACATTTTCGCCCGTATCCATGATAAATTCTATCCAAATACTCCTAGAAATGCCACATATCATGCTTATGAGGTGTGGCAAATAGATCTCAAAACGGCTTTCCTTAATGGAAACCTCAGTGAGGATGTGTACATGACATAGCCTGAAGGTTTTGTCAATCCTATGTAAAGTGCACACGGATCTAAATATAGCTGATCCATTTATGAAGCCTCTCCCACAATCTAAGTTTGAGGCACACATGAAAGCAATGGATATTGGATACCTGAGTTGACTCGAGTGTATGTGGGATGAGACCTTGTTATGTTTTATTTTGAATAAATGTTATTCTTGTTCCTTGAACATGCTGCTATAAACAATGGATCAATGAGTGCGTGGTTTGGTCATGAAAATCTTGTTTAAATGCAATGTTCTAAATGGTCCCTATTCTACAATCTTCATTCGGGACAATAAAGATTCATGGGCTTGTACATGGATTGATTGATGGTCATGTTTCACGGATCATGGGTATTGGATATTAAATCAATGATGTGGACAGATGTTCAAGAACTTGGTGTCGAAATAACTCATTCCGAGACATTGCTGGGATATGTGTCATGCTTATTGCTTCTGAGCCCCTCGAGGTGCCTGGATTAAAAAATGCATGGTCGGGCTATGTGATTAAAGGTTAATCACATTTTTGACTAATGGTTAGTCTGACTTAATCCACCATTGATTAGCGAATTTAGTCAGACTATTAAACAAGGGTGGCACGAATTTCGCCTTGGTTCCGACTGGCGCCGCATGGCAATAGGAATTAGGACAAGTTGTATATCAAGGTTCGGTTGATATGATCATTGTGGTGGGGGTCAACATGTGCTGCTAGGTGCTGCTGTTGATCGATTGGTTTGAGAAAAAGTTTTTCACCATGCCCGACTGCATGTGAATCTATAGGGTCACACACTTAAGGGACTGGGACACTAGGATATTGCCCCTTGGGCTAGTGGGAGATTCATGAAGATGTGCCGAGTGGCAATTTCTAGGTCCGACTCCAAGTCAAATCGGCTCCGCCATGAGCCAACGCGGAGTCCTATAGGAACCCAACAGATCAAGTCTGGCTGAGAAGCTCGTAGATGGTTTGCGCAATTGGACTCAATCTAGACTTGGATACTTGATCCACAAGCAATTAGAATCTTGATGGGCATTTACGAGGTCAAGGCCCATTAGTGGAGACTATACATATGCAAGAGAGGGCACGGCTTAGGTTAATCGAATGGGTGCACATGAGAACCATCGCACAAAAGGTTTATGCAATACCCTAGTTGTGCCCTAGTCCAATCTCTCAAGATCCTCTGCTAATTTCGTGGTGCTAGTACGCCAGAACTCGGCGTCGCCTTCCCGCACGTGTGGATATCGTAGAAGCGTTGTTGTGACTGTTACGCTCATCAGCCGACTGGTTCTTGTTGGCTTCTCTTAGCCTAAACAGATTTTACTCCCAAGCACAAGAGACCGCTATATCCTTTGACCCAGAGTATTCCAAGGTATCATAAATTCCACAGGGAAGCGGCAAGCAAGCGAGTGTAATTGGATAAACTCAAATCAACTGGACTGTAAACTTAAATAATTATACCGACTAGTAATTTAGACAGGGGTAAGCCGATAAAGGATAGGTGTATGGTGGAGAAGCAAAATAAACTACCAAAGATATCAGAAAAAAGGTATAGCTGCCTGGCAGGAGAACAAGTGAGGTAAAGTTCCCAAACTATATTCTATTCGGCTGCAAAGACTATTTGACTAACTAAGGGAATTTAAATAAGCAAGTCAGGGTCTTGCATGGAGAGAAATTCTAGCGCCCTCGAGGAGCCAGGGGTAGATAGTTGGCCACTAAAAGAGAACCTAGCTAACGCCTACGGTCCTCCCAAATGATGGGCCTGGGATACACAGGCACACCACATGCTGTCACCGAGTGGGGCTACCAAGCAAATCTGCGCGGAGAGGATGGCACACTATAAACGTACTCGAGCGATACTCGAGTAACAATAGATCGTCCTTGATCAGAGGAGAGGATCTAATCAGAGCCTAGCGTATAGGTTGGATCATAGCACCGACAAGAATAACAAGACATGAATAATCAAAACAATCACAGCCTAAGCCTAGCAAATGTGCAAAGAAAGGTACATCACACTCGCAAGAGATAGAATTGGAGTAAAGTATAAATATTATACTGAAGATAACAAAGGTACAAACATACAAGGCGACTTTACCACAGACCTGAAGATATCCCCAAGAACTCTGAGGCAAAGCTTGACTCAGTCTAACTCCCATGACCATCCCAACTACTAAGAAAGGAAATGAAACGCACTAAGGTAGGACTTTTAGCTCTTCTCAACTTCTCCACACTTTGGCAACGCACTCTAGGGGTATATTTACTCCAAACAAGTGAGGGGGTACTTGTACGTTGTATAGGCCAGTGTGAGGGGTAAGTCAATGGCCAGGCGGCCACATGGATGGCCAGGCAGCCATCACAATGGACGGAGGACCACCACTATGGCCAGCAAGGTTGTGCATTCAGTTGAATCGGTATAATCGGTTCTATATAATCGGTTTTCAAAAACTTCGGTGTATACAAATTGCAAATCAATCAGTGCATGGCAAAATTGAGAAACGACGGCTTCGGTTTTTAGTTCCTCGGTTCGGTTTCTCGATGCTACCGAGCTTTCGGATGAACTTGCAGGAAGAGACCCAAACAAAACAGATCGAGTGATCCAGGCCAACAAGACAAGGCACGTAAGAGCACAAGCTAGTAGTTGTACAGACCAAGAACACACTACGATGCTAGAAGCTAACCAGATCAAATCGACCTAGCTTGTCGCCGAAGCGCATGGACGTGTGATGTCCCGCTCATCGGTTGGCGCCTGTCTTGCACTCTGCCTTGCGATACCATGCAGCTGCCGCCACCACCGTGAGACAAAATAGGAAGACCGAAGGGATAGGGTTGCAGGGAGAATGAACGGAGCAATTGGGTGGGCAAGGAATGGGCTGCGCTATTGACTTGTTGGGCCAAGAAGCGAGGTGGGCCGCCAGGGTGTAGATGTTTCACTGGGTGGAGGATCATAGCCAAACTTCGGTTTAATTCTGGAATTCGGTGCGCGAGTGACATGAACTGAAGCTGAGGCAATAATTTTGGTTGACAGAATCTAGAAACCGAAGCCGAAACCGAAACCGAAAACCGATACTTCGGTTCGGTTTGGTTTGGTTCTCAGTTTTTGGCTTTAAAGTGCCCAGCCCTAATGGCCAGGTGGCCATCCGAGCCACCGACCTTGATGCTTCCTCGGCTGAGATTGCTTCCTCACATTGGCTGGCGGTTGAATTAGTTGATGCATGTGCAAAACAGATCTGAAGGATGGCTGAGCGGCCATGCACATGGCCGGGCAGCCATTGGATTTGCCGACCTGATTGATCCAACATTTTGTATGCCTCCTGGATGGCGGTTGATAGTTATTCCAATGTGTTTGTTCGTGAATCTTTGGATTTGGAGTGTGTTTCTTCCTTGGCCATTGGATGTAAGTCACACATATTGCTGATTTCACCAATCCAGGAGTGGATTGATGAGGTGGCGGCCTTCTGGTACTTGAAGTGTTGGAAACTTGGCCCACACATGAGTTTGTACATTAGACATGTGTTTCTTGCATGCATGGTCGAAGTAGAGGTATTTGGGCTCTATTGGATGGCTGGGTGGCCATGCACTTGGCTGGGCAACAAAGCTTGGCCCCCGCTGATGTCCGAGCGGCCATGTTGGTGCCTTGGGGATGGTTGAGCGGCCATGATCGTGTGGCCATTGTTCACTGATATTCATTTTCGTACCAAATTACCTCATTTTCATGTGTATTTCATACCTGCAATCAAATGAATGTACACAACTCATGGAACTCTTTAGTTGTAGATGTTAGTCTAATAAAGTTACATGTTTTGCTTCATTTCAAGGATAGTTGATGGTCGAAATTGTGAAATAGCGACCATCAACAGTTCCAAGGACAGTCAAGTGGTTCTTGTTGGAGATCGGCTGGACAGCTCAGCATCACCTTTCTCACCGCAACTACTCGGCACACATGACTTAGGACTCACTACCTCGACTCGACTTCTGATGCACTGCGCTTCTAGTGGCAATGATCTATGATCCCTTCCTCGTATGAGTTCATGTGTTTATGTGGTATAGGAAAATCGTTTTCATGCTATGGTAGCCTGCCCCATAACACAACAGAAAAGCACTCAAGTCTTGATGCCGACCGTTGATATTGGAGCTACTGCTCTTTCAGATATAAGGTCTACCAATGCTTGTACCTTCACTGCCCTTGCAGGTTGGTATCTTAGATCAAACTCTGACAGTGCATACATCCATTTACCCAATCGTCCTTTCAAAATAGGGACCAAGAGCATATGTTTGATGACGTTGACCTTACAGATGATTCTGGTTTCTGTATGGACCAAATAATGTCGTAATTTGTGCAAGTAAAGTAAAAATAGAGATTTAACCACTCCATCTCAGAATACCTTGTTTTCGTGTCTAGAAGTCTCCTGCTGAAGTAAAAAAACCACTCGCTCCTTTACTTCAAACTCCTGAATCAAAACTAAGTCGATAGAGGTGCCTTCGGTCGATAGATATAGCAAGAAAGGTTTATCCCACTAAGGAGGGATAAGCACAGGTGGCGAAGCTAGATAAGACTTGATATTGTCGAATGCCGCCTGCTGATTGGGCCCCTAGACAAAATCTTGGTCACTCTTGATTTTTATCAAAGGCATGAATGGCTCTATTCTCCCGGGCAGGTTCGAAATAAACCATCTGATGTAGTTTATTTTGCCGATCAAGCTCCGTAATTCCACTTTGCTAGTAGGGGGAACCATCGTCGTGATTGCATCTTTGCTTTTATCTCCAAATTCTATTCCCCGCTCATGCACCATGAAGCCAAGAAACTGTCCGGAAGTTACTCCAAAGGAGCACTTTTTTGGGTTCATTTTCAACCCGTGCATTCTAGCCCTCTCCAATAACTATCGTAGATCGGCCAGATGTGCTACTTGATGGGCCGATTTCACCACAATATAGTTAATGTAGATTTCTACCAATCGACTGATGATGTCATGAAAGATATAATTCATGGCTCGCTAATATGTTGCTCTATCATTCTTGAGGATGAGTGTAATTACTACCCACTCAAACAAGCCAATGGAACTGGGGCACCTGAACACCATTTTAAACACATCCTCTTCGACCATAAAAATTTTATTGTATCCAACATTGCCATCAAGAAAACTCATCATGTTTTGTCCTGCAGTGGCATCAGCTAGCAGATCGGCCATAGGCATCGGATATTCATCTTTGGGTGTGGCTTTGTTAAGATCACTGGCAAAAGTTTGGGATTGATCCTTCATTGGTCCTGAGCAAATGGTCTGTAACTGGGATTAATTGGCAACACATGTTCAACCACGGACTAACTTAAACATGGTACTTCATGATATTCCCACGTGAAGCAATCCACAAACTTCTTCAGTAGTGAAATCAACTAAGCTTTGAATTCTGAGTCCAGCTTCTTGCCGACATAAGTTGGTTGTGGCCAATTACCAGGCCCGATGTCAACGGCTTCCAACTCGTCTACCAATGTGAAACATGGCCTTATCTTCCCCTCTTCAGCAAACTTGAGGCTTGGACACACATGGTTTCCTTTGAACTCAAAGGGCCAATCGTCCACATCGGTAAGGTCATAGTTTCCAGGGCTTGAGGAAATTTTGACCATATTGATGGAGAAAGGATTTTGATCAACCTTCATTTTCTCCTTCTGAAGATCAACCATCCACACTCAATGGCCGATTGGATCTACTTGTGAAGACCTTGCACTCGTTAGTCTCATGGGAGTTAGAGTTGTGCCACTTGCAGTACTTGTGCCCCCTTAATTCCTCAGCTGACGGAATACGATGATCGGCCGACAGAGTGAGTTGCTTCTCTTTGAGAAGTAGATCAAAGATCTACTCGGTCTTGGAAAGGTCAAAGTCAAATCCCATGGGAGCCGCAAGCGCTTTGACCCATTGACATGGTACCGGGTTTGCCCCCTGGGCCCAGGTCACTAGTAAAACATTGACTCCTTTAGTTGATTCATTCTCCTCCTGGATGTTGATGTAAGAGATCAAATTTCTGTATCTCTTAGGATAGTCTTGAGAATGCTACCTCTCGAAAGCCGACACCTTAGTTAAAAGTTCACCGATTGTATCAAAATCGGTGGGCTCATATACACCCTTGGTGGCCTACATCAATTCGCTATAGGCCACGCCTGCCAATTGCTTCTTAGTGATGCGCAATGAGTAGCATCTATTACGCACTTCCTTGAAGCACTGCATGAACTGAGCGACTGATTCTTCCTTCTGCTGACAAAGGGCAAAGAGATCATCAAGCATCATCTCACTAGAGCCGAAAAAGAAGTGAGCATGGAATTGATCCTCTATTTGCTTCCATGAGGTAATAGACCCTGGCGCCAGTGATGTGTACCACCCAAATGCCAGTCCTGACAATGATGATGAAAAGGGCCAAACTTTCATGTGTTCGGCTGTAGCTGCTACTCCAAGCTGAGTTGTATATCAACTGATGCTCGATAGTGCTTGTATTGTCGATACTACTGAACTTAGAGAACTCTAGCACCTTGTACTTTGGTGGTGGTGGCAACCGATCGATCTCCTCAGGGTACGGCTTCACATAGCTGATAGCAAGGAACTTGGGCTTCATCTCGTATCTATTCTCCAAGACATTGGCAATTTGATATTCTGATGTAATCATGTTAGTTGTCCCAGAAAAACTGGCCTAACTGCTAGGAGTCAGCCCGACACCATATGTTGCTTGCCACTGGTGTAGATCTGCATCGACAGCTTTGGTCTTCTCATGAGATGAGTTTGTTAAACCACCGACATAGCTGGTCGCCCTCTCGTAGTGGCCTGTACTGCATCTTGCACTGGTAGCCCTCAGGTATGTACACCAAAGGCTTGTTGAACATTGTTGCAAAATCATGCGGGGCTTCAGGGCAGTATAGAGTGAATTCTACTTTCATGCCCTATGGTGCCTCGAACTGGGTCAGCTCCAACGGCCAATCGTAGAGTGCTTTCTCTCCCTTGTAGGACCCAAAGGTAGGCCCTGACACCTGGTAGTTGCGAGCTAGGATAGACCTGGCAGCCTTTGCAATGATCTCATCAAGGGAACTAACAAGAACTGCGGACTGACATACCAATGCGTGATGGATAATGTAGTTGATTTCTTAGTGTAGAGCCTAGGTACGTTTGTCTGAGGGTACAGAGATGTTGACACCTTCAAGCAAAGCATCTGGATGTCCAAAGTTCTTGACGCCGCCGCTCCAAGTCCAGGTGAAGTGGTCGAGGAGCTCCCCAGATAATTCCATGAGGATACGGTCATAGACCCTCCTTTGTTCAGGTGAAAGTTCATCGATCTTAGGGGTGCATCTTTCTCTTTCAGCCATGTACCGGGGTCATGGCGAGTCGAAAGAGTTAGCTAGCCTTTCTTCTTGGATGCATTGGATGGAGCCATTGCTTAATGAAGAAGTTGATGAAGTGTGTCCCACTTAGCATGCCAAAATATGTGTCGTCGCCTAAAACCGCTCGGGCCCGGGCGAGGGACATGTTGGCGTTCCTTAGCCTAACAAATATAAATCTGCAAATGTGTATGAATACCGATGTAGCTTTCACCCAGGAGTATTCCAAGGTATCAACTTCCACGAGGCATGAGAAGTATACTAACCACGATCTAGTCTGACAGGGATGAACGAGAGGAAAAATAAGGTAAGAGAATAGACAGGGCTTTCTAGTTTAGTTTTACTGGTGTTGGCAGTTGATAAAACCTCTTTTGACCACCAACATTTCATGTTTTAGAGTATATTTTACCAAGTTTTCATGTATCACTAACTAGTTCCATGAGTTGTGCACAAAAGTTGTATGCAGGAGCTTGTCACGTTCAAAACAATGAAGGAAACAATGGAAAACATGTGAAAGGACACAAAGGAAGGCATCCATGCAAAGGGGCATGGTCGGCTGACCATCACGCATGGTCGCCCAACCATTTACCATGGTCGGTCGACCACCCAATATGGCCGCCCAACCATCTCTTGCAATGGGCTGCCCTCCAAAGGTCCAATATAGTCTTTTGGCCCAAGAAGCATGGCCGCCCAACCATAATACATGTCCGCCCAACCATGTCACTTTGGCCAACCTTCGACCTGCATGCCAAGAAACACAAACCAAGTCAAATGCAACCATTGGATCAAGTATCCAATGCATCCAAGCGTCGCAAGGCCATCATACAAGGGATTGATGACGTCAACAATCCAGGGGAAGTTACATGACCATGCACCAACCCCGTTTTGCACTTGTATCAACTAATTCAACCGCCAACTGACTCGGGGAGTGCATCTCAGCCGAAGAATCAACAAAGTCGGTTAATCGGGTGGTCGCCCGACCACCGCTCATGGTTGGTCGGCCACTGCCTTGGTCGCCCGGCCTACCATAACCAACCTAGCATGCCTACAAGTAGCCCCCCTCAGTCTCTCCAAGCTATAAATACCCCATTGGAGGTCACTTGTAAGGTGTGGTGTATCATTAGAATAGAAGTGTGGTTGTGTATTTGGGTGTAGAGTACTGTAGTAGTGCCACCCTTGGCATTGTAGAGAGAGCCACATACATCTCAACAGAGAGTGGTGAGTGAAGAGTGAAGGAGCTAGAGTTGCCTTTGGTATTCTATTTCCGGAATTGTTTATTTTAGAGGAAGGATATTCTATTCCAAGATTGAGTAAAGTTTGTTATTCTCTTATTTACATCTTTCATACTTAGTTTATCTACATTCTCAATCCTGTGCTTAGTAGTCTATGGTGCCAAGTGTGCTCTGTTTAGTTTAGCTATGCAGTTGTGCTTGCTCTCTGGCTTCGAAGCAGTGTAGTAGTAAACTCGTTCGTGTAGACGTGGTGTCTAGACTAGAGTTTGCCTTGGAAGGTGTCTTGTCCCACGTAGATTTGGTTGGTAGTCCCACATGGTGATAGCGGGTGTGTGTCCTGTGTAGTCCAACCCCGTCGTTCGGATAAGTAGTCATCAACGCATAGCTGAATTCTGTAGCACCCGCCTTTCTCATCTGGGTTATCAGCACTTTGGTGCACTGAAGTGGTTCTACAGCCTCCGTGTCCCAAGTAAACCTGTTAAGCAGAATACTAGTTTGTTGAGTAAAGTTAAGTTGGTTTATTTAAAGAAGTGATCCTGCTCTATTCTGTTATTTATCTCAACAATTGCTGGCTTTAATGTTCGGTTCTATCTATTCTATGTTGTGTTACTTCTCATTCCTCGTGGATTTCGTTACCCTAGAATACTCTTGGGTGAGAAGCTACATCGTGTTTCCGTGCGCTTGTGGATTTATATCAGTAGGCTAAGAAATGCCAACAAGCTTTTCTAGCACCGTTGTCGGGGAACGATAGGTAATTCAACTAGAACCTAAGTCATCCATACTCACCACCATACACAACCACCACATATATCCCCACCAAATACCACATATCACCTACCACATGGATTCTATGCCTATCTTTCAACTCGCCGCTCCAAAGGGCGATTATTTGGAGCCTCCACCATTATCCGCACCTATCGCCACAGAAGGCTATCAGCTACGTCCCGACTTGATAGCCATGGTTCTGGACCAATCATTTAGGGGACAGGAATCAAAATGTCCCTACGCACACCTCCAGGAATATGAGCAGTTATGCAGTTGTTTGGTCATCTTGGGAATGTCTGGCGAAACACTTCGATGGTTACTTTTCCTGTTTTCATTAATGGGAGAAGCGAAAATATGGTGCAGGCAGGCAATCGGCAAAGTAGAAGGGAGTTGGGAGAACCTAAAGACTAGTTTTTGTCTCCATTTCTTTCTGCAATATAAGGTTGTTCTAGGGCAGCTAGGGCATGCTTCAACCATCTAGTCTCCTCAGGGCCAGATTTGGCTATTCCAGAGGCAATGTTGTTACAGCACTTCGTTTGAGGCCTTACACCAGGAGCTGATCTCTGTCTCGACCTAGTCTCAGGAGGGTCGTTCTCACACCTAAAAGCCTCTGAGGGAAGAAAATTTCTCGACAAAATCCTCGGGAAGGCTTCTGACCTTGGAACACTAGAAGAACCACCTCCACAGAAGCCACCCAAGACAACTGATTATGAAGAGAGACGAACACCATCTCACCCATCTCCACCATCACCCCCTCAAATTGAGGAGATCCCAGATCCATCATCAAGGCAAACTGAGAGGGTCAGTCTGGCCTTGACGGTTCCTCCGTCGGTACCTCCATTCTCTTTTTAGGATAAACTATTCATAGACTTTGGCGATGCCTCTCGGTTGCTCGAAGAAAACCGACGCTTCATCAGGACATCACAACCAGCACACATATTACCAGATCAAATAGAACGAATGAAGGAGGACCTGCTCTGGCTTTCAGTAGCTATCAATCGGGATTGGCTAGAGAAGAGATGTCTGGACACAAGAGCAATCAAATTTTATCTAGAACCCAGCATCATCCCTGGCCAAGTATCAAGGCTTCAACCGCAAGATATTATATATGACCCAAGGGTAGGAGTCAACATAATTCCTAAGCATGTAATGGACTACTACTACCCAACATAGCCGCTATCAAGATCCGCCATGCGTCTGCAATGGACAAATGGTAGCTATTTGAAATGTGAAGGTGTTCTGTGGGTAATTTCAACAACCTTGCGGGATACTCAGGTGTTCTTAGACTTCCACATCTTTGATATCCCCGTGGGATCACCACCTTTGATTGTGGTTAGGATCCCAATCGCCGTCCTCACCAGCTCAGATGTGTACAGAGGGAGACTGTAGTTTCAGTTTGGCAATGAGGAAATCAATGCCAATATCGATAGATCACTCAACGCTAAAACTGAGGCAAAGCCAGAGATTGACCCTATAGAAGAAGTGATGAGCCTTTCACTTGAGGAAATGGGTCAAGATAGCCTAGAGGAAGAGGCTTTTAGCGAATTCAGGTAGAGGAGCCATGGAAGTTCAAAGAACTAGGTGAATCCTTATGGCCCGAAGCTGCACAGATAGAACTAAAGCAACTACTGCCTGGTCTGAAGTACGCCTTCCACCACGGGAATAAGGACACACTAGTAATCATCAGCGACAAGCTGATAAAGAGTGAGAGTCAGCGACTACTTTCAGTTCTGGAGAAGTATAGACCTATGCTTAGATACTCTCTGCAAGATCTGAAAGGCATCAGTCCCAATCTATGCACTCATCGCATCCCTATGGAGGTTGACCACAAACCAACAAGGGAACCACAGCGTCAACTCAATAACGCGATGAGACAGGTAGTCAAGAAGAAGTATTAAAAAAAACTTCACGCAGGCTTCATCTACCCCCTGAGTGCCAAAGAATGGGTCAGTCCAGTACAAGTTGTGCCAAAGAAGGGATGGATGACAGTTGTCAAAAATCAGAACAATGAGCTAATCCCACAAAGAACTATCACCGGTTGGCGGATGTGCATCAATTACAGAAAACTTAACACCGCTACCAGGAAGGATCACATTCCTCTTCCTTTCATTGATGAAATGTTAAAAAGACTGGCCAAACACTCCTTCTTCTGCTACCTCGACGGCTACTCTGGATACCACCAGATTCTGATTCACCCGAAGGACCAGGGTAAGACGACCTTCACATGCCCATATGGAACCTTCACATACAAGCGAATGTCGTTTGGGCTATGCAATGCTCTAGCATCATTCCAGCGGTGCATGATGGCAATATTCTCTGAATTCATTGAAGATATCATGGAAGTATTTATGGACGATTTCTCAGTCTATGACAAAAGCTTTGATGGATGCTTGGAGAATCTTGAAAAAGTTCTCCAAAGGTGCAAAGAAGTTGATCTTGTCCTAAACTAGGAGAAGTGCCACTTCATGGTCAGAGAAGGAATCGTACTGGGACACAGAATCTCTGAAAGAGGCATAGAGGTAGATCGAGCAAAGATCGAGGTCATTGAACAACTACCTCCACCCCCCAACATAAAAGCCATCCGGTTTTGGAGCTTTCGTGCCCACCACACTTACATTCGGTTTTGGGATCCATCTTCTTCTCGACAATCCCCAGTACTGGTGGAAAGTCAGGCTTTGAGATGAAGGTGCAGCGGCCCACTAAATGTTGTCCACGCAGCGTAACAAATCGCATGGATACCACACTAGGTGGTAATGTATGACCATGCATTTTCTTTCCGGTACACTAACTTCGAAATGCGTAGCCTAAACGAGTAGCACTCGGCTAGTTGCATGTAGGGAGAGTTCGTGCATATATGCCACCGGAATATCGTTAGTTATAAAAGTGAGGATTTGTGAGGACGGATAGGACGATCATGCATCATTTCATCTCATCTCATGTGTTTTGCTATGTGTGTTTGATTGAGCAACTAGATTCATATTATGTTTATACACATGATTGTTTGAAAGTAACAAATTTTACATGAGATTTGTATGAGTGTAGCTACCATTTTGAAGTGTAGGTCAAATTGCAAATATAACCATCAGAAACTTTAAATACGAGACTGATAGGGTATGTAAATTGTGATCACTTCGTGATAGAACTATAACTCTAAAAGTGCTTATATCGTCAAGTAAAAACTGAAATGTGACCAAGTTAAAAATCTGCACCATGATGATCTACTGTTAGAAATCTGAAATCTGGTGCTAATCTAAATGGATTTAGTAAAAACTTATTATATGAAATCTGTAGTGCATAACAAAACAAACAGCTTTTGTATATTGACCTTACTACAGAAATGCTATCAAAGATGACCTATAAGCGCTTTAAGTCGTAATTTTAAATCTGGACAGGCTGTACGAGGTATGCAAATGGAAGTTTTGGGCTTGATCTAAACAAAATTTATTAAAGCTTATTATACCAAAGTTGTAGTCCATGAAGTCTGTAACATGTTTCCTATTGAGACCGTGACTCGGAAATGCTTCTAACTAGACCAAACATCTGAATTCAAAACAGGACTCAAATCTGGACAGATTAGACCACATGTTAGTAATATGGAGTTTCACCTATTTTCCCCTCACTACTAATACAAACTTTATATACCAAAGTTACGGAGAACTTCAAAAGGAACGAATTTGGTATTCTAGTCTTGGTCTAAAACAGCTTCTATCTTGAGTTATAGCAGGATTAGTACAGAACTTAAAAGCTGGACAGCTTCCAGTTAACTGAATAATCTGAGTTTCTAGCCCATTTCAAAGTACAACTCACAAACATTTCCTATACCAAGGTGTAGGGTATAAGTTTTCGCATGACTACCACATTCTAGTTTTATAAAGACCAAATATTTACCTTTTGAAACCTAATTGGAACCTGAACTTGCTAGAAACAAAGATGTAAATTGAGTCTCAGTGGTGCGGTAGTCTCGGCATTCGTCCTAATTTATTTAGCTCGTAAGTATAACATAAACCCAAGTCTTTCAAGGGTTGTGGAAGCCAAATTGCCATTGAATTAGGCCTTTTCAGCCTCATCAAAGCTACCACGAGAAGAGAGTCTGAAGAAAGACAAAGCTGAAGAGCACTCCAACGACACGGCCTCCGTTCAACATCTGCAATCCGGGATCAATCTGTTGAAGGGATTCGTCGAGCTTGAAGATCAAGTGAGATAGTTTATACTCGACAAGCTGTTGATACAGTAGGATTCTATAGGCCTACCTCCAAGACTGATGCACGAGCCTCTACAATACCAGAAGTGTTCAAGAAGATTGTTCAACGCATCATCGCTGAAGCAGGAATTTTCTCCAATCGACCCCGACATACGCTACATCAGTTTCTACACCAACACAACAAGTTAGGACTTCCCGAAGACATGAATGAGTTTAGAAGAAACCTCGATCAAGAGTTAACCGCCGCCTACATATCACTAGGCAACGCTGTAGAGGTCCTGTTTGGTTACATGAGAGATAAAGAGAAAGCGTCCGTGATCAACCTCAACTCCAACAATTGGTGTCTCCCATGTGAAGCTTGACATTGCCTCAACACCAATGAAAGAAGAAGCTAGCCTTCATTTGAGACATTAAATCTTCCGGTTAGGCAAAATCGGGTAAGTGTTAGTTAGCAACATAACACGTTCAACTTGGACCATGATTATTTGAATATTGACTCCTTTGAATCGGCTCCGGAGTTCCATGTGTTTCTAATCCTTGCAACTTTTGCGTTCGTAGCTCCAATATTCCATGCAATTCAAACTCTTGTAACTTCTTGGAATCGACTCTTGTGCTCCAATCTCCACTGATCATGCACTTTAAGCCTTGCACTCTGTGCCTCTGAAACTGTTAAAGTCTTCATGCTTTGAGTATTTGTCACTCCACGAGCTTCTAAATTCCATGTAATCAATACAACTCAATAGCCTGTTGTCCATATATATTTCTTGATCTCATGATACCTATGCTTCCAACCTTTGGATTCTATGTGTTTTGCCTCCTTGACCCATGTCGTTTGAATACTTGAAATCCATGAGCTCTAACCAATTGGGTTATATGAAACTCCTTACTCATGTCTTGTTATGGCTCTGTATTATTCATGTCCCCCTACAATTGGGTGGTTATGACGCTCCTGATGCGGTGTATACCTAAGCAGTCTTCGGTGCCGCGATGGAACCTAGGGTCCCATGTGTACGGCCGTCACCTGGTTGTGCCACTAGGGGCGCGTTGGTATCGAGACATGCGAAGATGTGACATCGTTTCGGGCGTGGAATATTTACACCCACATTTCCTTGCTGCGATCAACTTTGTTTTACTCAATTCGTAGAAATCGCCATTTCCATTTCTACTACATACCTCCATGGCTTTGCTTCCCCTTGCCTTTCTTGAGTTGTGGGAATAGCCAACCCCACCCACTACTTATTCACATCTTTTCATTTGCGTGTATAGAAGTGATCGATTCTATTTTCACTATTTCGATGCATCTTTCCATTGCCTTGTTTCACTTCGCCTTCTTGACTAATGAGCATGATCCACCTCAATCCCACGACTTGCTCATATCTATTCATTACCTTGTTTAATCTTCCTTTTGATGGATTGTGGGAACAGTCAACTTCGTTCCCACTGCTTCGTTGGATATGACATTCCCAATTGTTTCGTTAGTAAGTACACATCAGTTGCTTCCATTTTCTTCATCAGTTTTGACCAACACTAAGAAATCGTACAAACCATCACCTTATCTAGGCAAATACGTCCTAACTTCTCTGTCTTGTGCCTTTCTTGTCACGATGAGTAGGATGTGCTATGTTTCACCACATCTTACTCTTTGAAGATATGTTGACTTGGTATTTTATATGTGGACACAGTCCCTATCAAATGAAATGAATATGTCTCTCAAAAACACATCCAATGACATTCCTTTGAATCACAAGATTCTACTTTATTCAATTTCTGGCTGTATATACTTTGCTTTCATTGTTGGATAAATTAGGTACTTATCATGACTCTAATATTGGTGTCAAAGTCAGGGAGTAAACCCCTTCCTTTGCTTCTATCATTGACACTCGCTCACTGACCACATCCTCTTAATCGTTTGTTCATTCACTCTCATATATGGCACAACTTCTCGAGTACCTTAGGGAGACCACCCTACCCTTATTAGATGGCGCTTTGTGACTACTTGTGTTAACAAGGTACTAACCATTCACAAGCAAGTTGACAAAGCTAACATGCAAAGATTTGGATGCAGCCACGTGCATCTGAAAAGACATGAACCACGATGCCAATGCGCCTTCCAACACGAGATAGGTTATACAGCCGTACCTCATCCAAAATCTCGGGATGAGATTTCTTTAAGGGGGTGGGTTGTGATGCCCCCGGCATCTCAAGAGCCTTGACACACAATTAGATTAGTGTTAATGATAGATTTAGACGTAATCATGCTTAGAGAAGAACACTAACTAGGCCAATAAATCACTAAGTCAAAAAAATTTGAAGTTGAATATGCAAAACCTTGCGTTGTTTGGTTGAGTAGTTAAAAAGTTATACGTTTTCATGCAAGACATCAAATACAAAAGTTTTAGTTCAAGATGTTGCGTTCAACTTTACTACTTTGACCATTTTCGAAATCGGATGTTAAGAGGTTCAAAAGTTCAAAGCAAACCAAGTCAGCATATACTTAGAAAAATTCCTAAGTCTAGATTTTAAGCCCTTCCCCAAACTTCATTCTGAAATTAATTTTGATTTCACTTTAGAACTTCAAAATCTTACTTTCTATGAAATGAAATTAAACTGATCACCTTTCAAATGCACCTGACCTCGAAGTAATTGGACCCCATTTGGTCACTCAAAAGTTGAAACTAGAAAGACCACACATAAATTGAAGATCCAGTTTTACAAAACCCTTGAATACATTTGTACCTATAGTTCAAAATGTAATGTGTTTTAGACAAAACTCTCTATAACAAACTGATAGACAATTTTATGAGGAGCAACTTTGGTATTGAGTGTGGTAACATGCACAAAGGTTTAAGTGGAGTTTTCAGTCAATTAACGAAAAAGCAGAAATCCGCCTAAACTTGATCTGTATGGTAAATTCAAATTTTCGTGAAACAAAAGTGCTTATAATACAAAACTTTATATATAAAAAATTGTATATCATGAAATTATAAACAAAATTGCTATTATACACTTTACATGAAAATGCTCCTAAATGGTTTCATATTTTTAAACTTCAAGTCATAACCTGGTCAAAGCTGAGGTCAGCAACTTTAATTCGAATTTACACCAAAAACATCAACATAACTTGGTATTCATGTTTATAGAAATGTTGTAGAGCACCAAATTATGAACATTTCTTATATTTTGAGTTCCCTTTGATTCGGCCATTTGGTTGCTCAAAAACGTGGAATTAGAATAGATGTTTCTGTAGTCAAACTTGTGCTTTTTTATTGTCAATTTTCGTTTATTTCTTGGAGTCGATGACACGCAGGCCCCGCCTGTCGGAATTCCGGGAGTGGAGAATGTCGACATAGGCCCGTGGGTCTCACGTCACGTTCCTCCGCAGACCCGTTCCACGCACCTTTCTCTCCCTTTCCAGCCTTGGCCCCACCGGTCATTGACTCCGGTTCACCGGACCCGGTCCACGCTGCCCGCTCTCCCTTCTCTCCCCCTCCCTCGCATGCACGCAGCAGGCTGGACCTGCGCACGCTGCGCCATGGCTGCCAACGTGCCACGCCCGGCCACAAGTGGAGCAGCAGCTCCCTCACCCTTGGCTCCCCTTTCCCACTCCCTGCCTCACTCGCCATGCGTCTCCCTCTGTTCTCCATCTCGCCTCCGTCTCCCTGCCTCATTCCCAAGCATGCAGAACGCTTCCGCCATGGGAGGCCGAGTGCGAGCTCGAGCGCCGGCCGCCTCAGGCTGTTTCTCCTACAACCGCCACGCGCACCACCTTCGCCAACCTCATCTCCATCGATTCCCTAAGGGCGCACCTTTCTCCTCCGCTCCTGGAGCCCTCCCGACGCGCGTCACCGCGAGCCGCCCTGGCCGCCGATGCTCCGCCGAGGAGGATCACCGACAGCGCCCTTCCCCGCCTCCAAGACCTGCCTGCCTAGTTCGCCACGACCTCGTGCAGCTCGCGCGCCCGATCCCGGCCGCCTACTCCCGCTCCAATGCCGGATCGAGGCCATGCCGCCACCCCGGACGCGCCACCGCGTCACCAGTTCACGGCCGCGCCTCGGCCTCGATTTGGCTCTCCAACGACCAAGGACCGACGGTCCTCGAGGCCCACAGACGGGAACACCTCCGGCGACCCTCCTCCTGTGTCCCCACGGCCCCCACGCGCCGGTCCCCGTGCGGCATCGCGGGCCACCGCGCGCCTCCTGCCCCTGCCCGAGTCGAGAGGAAGGAGATGAGGTGGTTTTACAGAAACACCCCCCCCCCCCACATTTTTCTATTTCCGTCACTGTTCATTATGTCTTATGGATCTCATACATAACCCCCTAGATCTATTAGGGTTTCGCATTCTAACCCGAGCCTTTGCATTTTTGCAGATCTAACCTTGTGCTCTGCAGGTTTCACATACACTGTTCACTGAGTCTAGGTTTATTTGCGTATCAGCCCCTGTATAGTATGAATAATCACATATAGGTCCAATTACAGAGTTATAATTGGCATAGGAGCTTTAAAATGCTCTAGAAATTTGTATAAAAATCATAAAAATATGAAACTTGTTTTGATAGTTTGCTTATGAATAGATATACACAATGAACTAGGTCTGGACATGTGAAATGACTACTTTACCCTTTTGTTTCTCGCATGCATGATAAAAAAGATAAATAGCAAAAGTGATGAAAATGAACCCCAAAAATCATGAAACTTGGACTTCAACTATTGCATGATATTTAGACTTAGTGATGATTTTTTGGCAACCCTAGAATGCACAACTTAATTACTTTTTTACCCCTATGTGTGCATTTAGTACATTTTAAGTATATGGAAATGCACGCTATATAAACCATGTGCAGAAAAATCCATGGAAATTATATTTGTACTCTTTTGGTCCAGTGCAGTCTAGAAATAATGTTCCATGTGATTTCCTGGCTGTTTGCTATGTGTTTGAAAATGACAGATGCTAGGTAATTTAATCGATAAAATACAAAAGTGGTATTGAGTATCCTCAAAAATGGCACAAAAGATTTGGTAGCCATGTTGCTGTATATATGTGCTTGTTTGAATATTTCGTGTGTTTTGTTGTTGTCATATTGAGGGTCTACAAGTAGTCATTTAAATAGCCTTAAAAATGAATTTGCTAAAAAGGCGAAGCTAATGGGCTCAAATGAATTATGATCTCGCATGTTTACGCTAAGTTGCATGTGTTTACTTGTGGTCACCTTATGCATTAGTTTACAAGTTTGATGTAGCTGATTGTGGAACTGCCAACTTGCTAGCTCATAAACGTACCTCTTGTTAAAGTAGGTTATCAATTACCTTTTGTCTATCCATGAAAATATTGTTTATGTGTATGATCCTCATGCATCTCATGTGTCACATTATGTATGCCATTCATATAGCAACGCTTGCTGCAGATACGTGATCAAGAAGCAAGTGCGTCGAGCTACTTCAAGCAACGGTGTCCAAAATACCAACTAAGACCCAAATACCACATGGAGGCCCCTGAAGTGGTATTTGGAAGGAGGAGTTGTCCAAGTGATCAAGGGGTTGCCTGGGGCAAAGCCTCACAACCCGTCAAACTAACTTTAGATTAGTTTGTTCAAGTTTTCAACAACAAAGGTAGGCCCCTTAGGCATATACACCTACTTAGGGAGTTTCACCACCCTTTATTTGATTATGCATTTACGTTCAGGAGTTGTTTGAAACCCCACCTGCATAAATACCTGATATCCTACGTAGAATGGATAGATCGAAGTCTATGCTTAGCCATGCATAGACGGTAAAAGACGAGTGAAGATATTCACTCGCGAGATGATAGTACTCAAAAATGTTTTACAAAAGTTTAAATTTTGAAAGCAATATGATATGATGTGATGAAAAGAGGAGACCGGGCGGAGATATGGGTATATTACGATGAAAAATGATGTGAATGGCTTGGTGGACTCCACTCGAGTTGTTTAAGGCCCGTCCGTTGTTCGCCTATTGGTTGGCATAACATTACTAGAATGCTTATCCGGGATATGGGACCGGAAAAGTCTTTCCTGGGCTCGTCCGAAGCACAGAGACACGTTCCTACCCGCTGGTTAAGAGGAAGGTGGCCCAGGGAAGCTTGGTACTCATGACGGGGAGACTGAGATGTCGGCAGGCTCGCCATGGGGGCACAACCCGGGGGCTAGGCAGGAGTGAATCGAACTTGGGATGAGACAGGTTAAGATTGGGACTATATGTGGGAACACGATGGCCAGTAAGCATATACCCCTGGCATGATAGTTATTCCTGGGAATTAAAATCGATTCGAATCGCTGATGCTCACCAGGTGTGGGAATGCCAATGCCACTAACGTTCTAACGTAGTAAGAACTTTAATATCTTATTCATTTAATCATGCTTTTTACATTACATGTTTGTACTTGTATGTTTACATTTCCGCAAGCTACTATACGATGATATATATGTTGAGATGATGAGATATATGAATTATGGATCATGATGATAATTATAATGGATCAAATGAGGCTTATGCTTTAAAAATGGATGACACTTGAAAGTAAGGACTCAGTTTTAGTAAGCTTGCGCGGGTTACAGTTAGGTCCTCAAAAAGCCTTACATACTCTCAAATGTGTCAGGTTGAAACCGCCCAAGGGTAAGTCCTACGAGTACCTCACGTACTCACCCCTACATTGTTGATATTTTTATTTCAGGAATTCATGATCGAGAATGACATTGCATAGCTCAATGTTTTATTTCTGCTTCAAGAGTATATCGGTATTACGTTACGAATTCCGCTACGAGATTATTTTCGAACTCTATTTTAGTATGATTGTACCTCATTTTGAGCAAATATTTTGTAACAAATCAATCTATGTTGTATGAAATGATGGGTTGTTGTAATTGTTGTGGCTCTTTCGTGGGCTTAACGTGTGTGATGTCGGCATCCCTGGGTGATGGTTACATCGAGTGCCCTTTGTGGGTAGCTTGACGGACTACCGGATCTATTTTGGTCTAAGTACATTGCGAGCCAATGGTGGCAGGTGTGCTTAGCTCAGATTAAATCGGTGGATCTGCCACAACTGCTACTCTTGGAATTGGATATTGAGATAAGAGATAAAAAGAGAGTAGAGAATTCAGTTGCAGATCATCTCTCAAGGATGAAATTCGAAGAAACTTCACCCTTGCCGATCGATGACTATATGAGAGATGATCAGCTCCTGAAAGTGATGACAGCCCAACCATGGTATGCCAATTTGGTGAATTACATAGTCGCTGGCTACGTCCTTGAAGGAGCAGATAAGAGGAAATTAGCCCATGACATCTGATTCTATCTCTAGGAAGACCCCTACCTATACAAACTCTACGTAGACGGACTCATACATCGCTGCATTCCAGCTTGTGAAGCACCGCAAGTCCTTGATAGATGCCATGCATCCTCCTATGGAGGTCACTATGGGGCTTATCGAACTCATGCGAAAACCTAGCAGAGTGGGTTTTACTGGCCCACTATGTATGAGGACGCAAAAGAGTTCGTGCGACAGTGTCCGAGGTGACAGCACCAAGGGAATATAAATCTAGGAGATGCTTGGATACCCACAAGTAATCTTCAACTTGACATATTCGACATGTGGGGCTTAGATTTCATGGGACCTTTTCACAAGAATGGAGACAAGGAGTACATTCTCGTCGTGGTGGATTATGTGTCAAAATGGGTAGAGGCAATACCGTGTCCTGCAGCGGAGTCAAGACACTCCATCAAGATGTTCTGGGAAACCATCTTTCCTCGCTTTGGAGTGCCACGGGTCCTCATCAGTGATGGAGGCGCACACTTCATTGACAAGCACTTCAGGAAGTGTCTCGCTGAATTCGGTGTGGACCACCGTGTCGCCACCCCTTACCATCCGCAAACAAGTGGCCAAGCTGAGACGTCAAACAAACAAATCAAGAATATATTGGAAAAGACGGTCAAAGCTATGGGAAAAGAATGGGTATCCAAGCTACTCGATGCTCTCTGGGCATATCGCACCCCATACAAAACCCCCATTGGCATGACACCATATCAAATGGTGTACGACAAGACTTGTCATCTTCCAATGGAACTCGAATTCAAATCTCGCTGGGCGGTGAAGAGGTGGAACATGGATCTCCAGTCGGCAGGCATAAGAAGGCAAATTTAACTGGCCAAATTGGAGGAATGGAGGGAAAAGGCATACCACAGTGCCAAGCTATACAAGGAGTGCACCAAAAGATGGCATGATAAGCGGATCAAGATCAAAACATTCAAACCAGGAGATAAGGTACTACTCTTTAACTCTCGTATTCGTCTATTTGGTCATGGAAAGCTTAGAAGTAAGTGGGAAGGACCGTTCATAGTCCTTGAAGCCACCGATCATGGTGCCATCACCCTCCAAGACGATGACGGAAGGGTTTTCAAGGTGAATGGGCAACGCCTTAAAATCTTTCTTAAGCCTGAAATGCCTCCGCTCGAAGAAATGGATGTCTTCAAGCTACACGAGGTAGTTTGATCACACATCCATGGTCGAGCTCAGACCTTAAAAGAAGCCGTGTACACTAATTGCTTTTTCTCCCTTGAAATTCCATCTAATCTCACCTTTTGCTGAAAATCACTGTAGAACCAATGTTCCACCTACGATTTTGGGCTTTAAGCACACCAAAAAGGGCATCCCCAACTTTTGGTACGTCCAACCAAAAGTGGCGTGGTCGGTCGACCCATTGGCCATGGCCGCTCGGCCCTTGGCATGGCTGCCCGGCCCCTTGGTCTGGCCGCCTGACCCAGGGTGTGGTCGCCCGACCACATCCCATGGCCGCCCGACCACCTAAAATTCAAGTTTTAAGTTTTGGAGCGCTTTTCCCTTCTTTTGTGGTTCTGTTGAGTGGATGAGATCGAGGGTCTTGACATTTTAAGGAGGGGGGGTCTTCTTCCTCCTTTCCCATCTACACTCCCCTCATTCCACATCAACCATGGCACCCCCTTCTCATGCCACCAAGGGCAAAGCCACCATATCCATCACCTCAGGCACCACTGCAACCTACGCACTAAGCTCCGAGGGATCACCACAACCCCTGCAATCCCTGAGCCCTGAGAAGATCACCGACAATACACCCTGGCCAACAAGGCCCGAATCACATGGGCACCCACCATGGAGGCTGGCCGCCCGACCATGGCAGACAGCCCCCATGGCCGGTCGGCAACTCGCGATGGTCGTCAGGCATCTCCTCACCGATCCCTCAGTATAGATAGGCCACCACGTGGTCTGTCTCCATCGAGGATGATCGCCAAGAAGGTGGCGCGCCCATCCCCTCATCCCACCTTGGGGGTAATCGCGCCAGTGAAGTGTGTGAGGAGCCTCTTCCAGGAGTAGGCTGTCGGCCTGTCCAAGGATCCAATGATCCCTAGTGCATCTACCCACACCATCCGTGGGGTTAAAACCTCCATGGGATATGGTAAGGTGCTTGTGCCTAGGATCCCTAAGCCAGACGCCTCCATAGATGAGTCTATTGACTCGACTCCACCATGGAGGATGGTGAAGAGGGTGGTTGTCTCTCCTCCAATTAGGGGACTACCTGGGCATTTCGAATACTCATCCAATGAAGAAGAAGACACGTTGGCCTCCCTTAGGTAGGAAAATGCAGCGCTCAAGGCAAAACTGCAAAATCTAGAGGAGCCCTGCGCCGAAGGTGAACTTTGGCGGATGGACATAGATGATAAGATAGATGTCCTTAGGAAGGGATTGTCCGCCAAAGTCCACCGTCTTGTAGAAGAAATCGGACGTCCCGATCTCTATGATCCTCCCGCACCATAGACGCCCGGTGCTTCTAGTTATCTTAGGCGCTTTAGTTTCTTTTTTAATTCTAGAGCTAAATTTTGTTTTGTTTTGTTTTGTTTAATTTCCCTTTGTAACAAGCGCCTCCAATTTATTTTATTCAATAAAGGTAGGATAGTTTCCCTTTTTGAATAATGAGTTTGGGTACAATGGCCAATCCATTCGACCTCTTATCACTGATCCTGCAGAAACCACACGAGAAACAACTTGTGCAAGGTACCACCACTCTACTTAGAAAATTTTAGGGGAATTTGGCAAAGTCGCATGGTCACCCGGCCACGAAACCCGGTCGCCTGACCATACAATTTTCACGAATACATGTCACGTGATGTTGTCACGTCCCCCAAAGGCTTCCTCAACGAAACCGAACCAGCGCACTAGTCGAATGTGGAAAAACCCCGGTTGCCCGACCATACCCTATGGCCACCCGACCAATGGGCTCGGTCGCCTGACCATGTTTGTGGGTTGGCTAGCCCATGTTTGCATCGAACCCACACTAGGAGGCCAGGTGTACTTGTTTTACTTCGTACACCTCCAAGTTTTTGTGCTTTACACATGAAACCTTGTTAAATTATGCTCTACATGATCATAATGTCGCTCTCAACTTGTGCTTGCACCATTGTATTCCTCATGCTAGATTAATCTTGCCGATGGATACTATTTTGAATAGGGAACCACTTGTGTTTAGTTTGTTGATTCATTGGATATGAGATAATTGGAGAAAACTAAAGGAACCACCTACATGAGTTAAGAGTTTTATTTGCAAAATAAACATAGGGCCCCATCTTGGATGATCACAAGTCCCCATCCCACCAGTGCCACATATGAAAAGAGAACTTGTACCTTCTTGCTTCCTTGATTGTTTTGAGTTTTATCAAGCCCAATGCCATTAAAAGAGTTCAAATCAGTTGAGAATTTTGGCCTTCACATGCACATTCCATGAAACAAGTCTCTCAAAAAGTGGTGCAATGAAATGGAAATGATCCCATTCATGTTTTGTTTGAAAGAAAGAGAGGCATGGAGGTTCGAAAAAAAAGAGAGAGAAAAAAGAGAGAATGAGAAAAGAAAGAAAAAAGAAAAAAAAAGAAGAAGGACTCCATGCCCTCTACTCAAACATGGGATTCATGTAAAGCACCTACAAAAGACAAATCCTACACTACACTTGCACTTGGCCTAATCTCACTTGAGTGTGAATTCTTTCTTGACACTTGGTTTGATTCAACGATATAAACATGAAGGGAAAGCCTCATTCTCTCAACTACCTCCACAAAAGCCTTAGTAGCATAGGTGTGAGGAATGCAAGATTCATGCAAGGACACTCTATCCTCTGAGCAACTGAGAGTTGGTCTTGAGATCCAAAAAGTTGGCATACCCTATTTTGAAAATCTTGAAAACCTCTATACTCATGTGATGTGGGAACCATATTATCTTGTTCCATGTTTCAACATTCAAAAACTCAGGTGTAGACACCATGGAAATCCTAGGTAGGACGAAATAGTTGGGAATAACCTTGTGCTTGCTATGGTGGTTATTGATGTTATGCCCTTTCCACTTGCGCTTAACTCTCTTCTTTGCTCGAGGACGAGCAAAGGTTTAAGTGTGGGGGGAGAGTTGGCGGTCAATAAAACCTATTTCGACCACCAACATTTCATGTTTTAGAGTATATTTTACCAAGTTTTCATGTATCACTAACTAGTTCCACGAGTTGTGCATAAAAGTTATATGCAAGAGCTTGTCACATTCAAAACAATGGAAAACATGTGAAACAACACAAAGGAAGGCATCCATGAAAATGGGCATGGTCGGCCAACCATCACCCATGGTTGCCCGACCATTCACCATGGTCGGCCGACCACCCAATATGGCCGCCCGACCAGCTCTTGCCATGGGTTGCCCTCCAAAGGTCCAATATAGTCTTTTGGCCCAAGAAGCGTGGCTGCCGAACCATAATACATGGTCGCCCGACCATGTCACTTTGGCCAACCTTCGACCTGCATGCAAAGAAACACAAACCAAGTCAAATGCAACCGTTGGATCAAGTATCCAATGAATCCAAGTGTCGGAAGGCCATCATACAAGGGATTGATGAAGTCAGCAATCCAGGGGAAGTTACATGCAGCCAATCAGGTGGTCGCTCGGCCATAGGGTGTGGCCGCCCAACCATGCACCGACCCAATTTTGCACGTGTATCAACTAATTCAACCGCCAACCGACTCAGGGAGTGCATCTAAGAAGAAGAATCAACAAAGTTGGTTAATCGGGTGGTTGCCCGACCACCCCTCATGGTCGGCCGGCCATTGCCTTGGTCGCCCAACCACCGACCTATGCCCATTACCAACCTAGCATGCCTACAAGTACTCTCCTCGGTCTCCAAGCTATAAATACCCCGTGGGAGGTCACCTGTAAGGTGTGGTGGATCATTAGAATAGAAGTGTGGTTGTGTATTTGGGTGTAGAGTATTGTAGTAGTGCCACCCTTGGAATTGTAGAGAGAGCCACATATGTCTCAAGAGAGAGTGGTGAGTGAAGAGTGAAGGAGCTAGAGTTGCCTTTGGTATTCTATTTCCGGAATTGTTTATTTCAGAGGAAGGATATTCTTTTCCAGGATTGAGTAAAGTTCCTTGTTCTCTTCTTTACATATTTCATACTTACTTTATCTACATTCTCAGTCATGTGCTTAGTAGTCTATGGTGCCAAGTGTGCTCTGTTTAGTTTAGCTATACAGTTGTGCTTGCTCTCTGGCTTCGAACCATTGTAGTAGTAAACTCGTACGTGTAGACGTGGTGTCTAGACTAGAGTTTGCCTTGGAAGGTGTCTTGTCCTACGCAGTTTTGGTTGGTAGTCTCACCTGGTGACAGCGGGTGTGTGCCCTGTGTAGTCCAACCCCATCGTTTGGATAAGTAGTCATCGACGCATAGCTGAGTTCTGTAGCACCTGCCTTTCTCATCTGGGTTATCAGCACTCTGGTGCGCGAAAGTGGTTCTACAGCCTCAGTGTCCAAGTAAACCTATTAAGCATAATACTAGTTTGTTGAGTAAAGTTAAGTTGTTTTATTTAAAGAAGTGATCCTCCTCTGTTTTGTTATTTATCTATACAATTGCTGGCTTTACTGTTCGGTTCTATCTGTTCTACGTTGTGTTACTTCTCGTTCCTCATGGATTTTGATACCCTAGAATACTCTTGGGTGAAAAGCTACAACGTGTTTCCGTGTGCTTGCGGATTTATATGTAGGCTAAGAAATGCCAACAACTAGCCAATCTATACTAACAAATCCTTAACCTTGCTTGCCAAACTACTTCGGACATCGAAGGCTATAGAACCACTGGAGAGTCCTGAGTGCTGGGTTCTCAAATAAGAAGAAAGCAGGTTATATTGGCCAAGGCTATGCGTTGATGAACAATCCAAACGACGGGGTGGAATACATAGGGTACACTTCCGCTGTCACCAAGAGGACCTACCACCAGAGCTGCGTGGGATTGCACACTAACTAAGGTAAACTTCTAGATTAGACACCATGTCTACTTCTAGTGGTTTACTACGTCCACTTGCTGCAGCAAGCTAAAGTCTCATAGCAAATAGACTTAACTATAAGGTGTGACAAGGAACCTGCAGTTGGAAGAGCTAAAGCTCGGATTGAAAGTAAGACTTAAACTAAGTAAAAGCTAAAAGTAGAGAACAATGAACTTTATTTGAACTTGAATTCTATTCCTCCGAGGTACAAGTTAGAAGAGAGAATCCAACACCAGGCTTCTCTCCCTCACTCTCACCTCACCACTATCCCTATTCTAAGTATAAGGTGGATAGGACTAAGCCTATGATCGCCTTCTTCTCCTTGCTTCATTATGTCCTCCAAATGAGCCCCCTGGGTCCTTTATATAGCTTCCCAAGGTCGGTCCTTGAGAGAGGGGTACTTGTAGGTGAAGTGGGTAGGGCGATTAGGCCACTTAGCCTCCTCTAAGATGCCTAGCCACCTTCATGGCCGCCTGGCCATTGGATGCTTTGACTTTTGATCATGCGCTCGTGATTTGGCCTTCCCAAGTCAGTTACATCCTGTCCAAGGCGGTGGGCGCGAATTGGTCGATGAGACTAGGCTGACCGGCCTCTCCCTCAGGCTGCCCGGCCCTCACATACACCACCTTTGATGTTGGATGGTGTGGATGTACTCCTAGTGGCAGGTTGACAGTTGGTTGCAGTCGGTAAATGTCGAAAGATGGGCTAATTGATCCATATGTTGGCCTTCCGACCTTTGGCTTGACTTGGGCTTGTTCCCTTGGGTGTATATGGGACCTTAGGTGACTCCCTTAGGGTCATCGGAATGAAGATTGGGCCATTTGGATAGAGTGTGAGGCCAGCTGGCCAATGTCCTAGCCGCCCAGCCTAGTGTTCTGGCCGCCCTGACCTTGCTAGCTTTTCCAGCCAAACTTACAATGGACATAACTTTTGAGTCCAGACTCCAAATTAGGTGAACCAAAAGTCAATTTCAATCATCTCGACTGAGATCTTCAACATGGTGCATTCAAATATGTGATTTCGATAACCTTTGCACCATGTCCATGTGATTCTTTGTTTCTCCCTTATAGTTTTGTCGAGATGGACCCTCATTTTTGTGGCTTTCCTTGCTCATCCTCCATTGGTAGTATTTGTGCACAAATGACCTATATTCCTTGCAAAACACATAGATGCACAAAACTTGTGGAACTTGTGAGTTCAAATGATAAATTCACATTGTTATCATCTCGAATTTCATCTATATTTGCAATAGCTAGTGGTCAAAATGGTTTATAATGACCGACAATAGGATACACAAGGGAACTGGGAGGTACGCTGCCGCTGCGGTCGACCCCTCCTAGTGGCAGTTCCAAGAGTCTTGGGCGTGCTACCCGGCTTGACCTTCCAGCTGGGGAGGTTGCTAGTCGTGTGTGCGTGCATGTGTGTGGTCGGAGAATCGCCCCGCAGATCGTTGGGATCGGCTTCGATCGCCTCCTTGTGTCTTGATAGGTTAGTTCATCAGCAAAGCATAAACAAGGAGGCAAGGGGAAAAACCCTGATTAAAGCATGATCTAGAAGACACAACTCCCCTAGCTTGACATCCGCTACGTGCATAACTAGATTGATCTAATCATATGTGCATCATAGATCGGAACCCCAAGGGGGTTCACCTAAGAAAGAAGATACAATCTAAAACATGTAAAGCAGGATGCTAAGCATACATCGATCTCTTGAGTTGCCGCGTGCACATGTTGCGGCACATGTGGTGGTATGTAGCAACCGAACAAGCTATGTACGCTTAGTCGCACGCTGCTGATCAGTTTACTTCAAGCATGAACAGATATATAGATTGGTAGCATACGTGATAACTGATGGATCTCACGCCAAGTAGAGCTTAACGCGAGATTCATCAGGATAACTAGTAGATTTCACGATAAAAAACGCTTCAGTACGAAATTAAGCGAACGCTAAACATGCACTAAAACAACCATGAGGAAGGATTAGAGCCGCGTTGACGCTTACTTGATTGAAAACCCCGGAGGCCAGCGGTGGCAATGCATTGAGATTGAGGTGACAAAACACCGTTGCTACGGACCAATGTTGTCGTGTTTATTATGGATGAAAAGTTACATATTTATAGCCCGTGGGCTTGGACGACAAGTTCATCTAAAACAAACCCTAAACTTTCTAAACTTTAAGCTAAGATACACGGCCGCTTGGGCCAACGATATAATGGATTTTGCCTCTTAACAGGGCGGCCCATGAAGCCCATGAAGCCCATCAGCCAATTCTGCTTGGAGCCCTAAATAGGCTAGGATTTGGCGGCTAACACTAGTGTCATCGTCGCCATCATTATCGGGAGTTTGCATCACTCCCATCTCTTTAGCATTCCGCATTTACATTCTTGCAATTGTGTGCATACATTCCTAGACTAGCTTGATAGGTTAGTTTCTAGATAGGAACTAGGTTGCAAGACATGGCCACGGTAGAGTTAGCAACACTTAGCAAAAGCCTTAGTGCACATAGCTAGTTTTACCTTGCATAGGTTTTTCTTAGTAAGTTGTAGTTTTTAGAGAAGCCTTAGTTTTAGAAATCTTAATTCACCTCCCTCTTAGGCAGTCGGTCCAATCTTCAGATTCTTTACTAGATTGTAAACAATCGTGAGGGAGGCCGAGTGAGTAGCTTCAAATACGTTGCCTCAATGCCATACTTCAATTTCGAGTCTATCTTGGCCCTAAAGCTTAAACACATAAGAAGTGTTAAAACTCACTCATAAACACTTAGAAATTCAAAAGAAATCCCCTCGAAAAGAAACCATCACAATCTGTTTTTAAAACAGCACAAAACCAAGTTTTTAGTACGCATCGGACACTCCAGTGTACATACCGGACCATCCCGTGTATTTATTTTTGCTGTTGCCCAAAGTTGTCTATGTCCTATGTGTTTTGTACACACCAGGACTGTCCAGTATGTTCAACGGAAACTTTGGGCCAAGGGAGCGGCCAGGCGTCCATGTGTGTCTTTGTGCGCACTAGATCGTTCGGTGTGACCACCAGACGTTTTGTCCTAAGGGTGTGGCCAAGCTTTGTTCTCTGCCGTTTGAACACACCGGATAGTCTAGTGATTTCAATGGCTAGTTGGCGCTAGTTCTAGTTTCAAAACTTTATACGCGTAAAGATCCAGTAACGGCTAGTTTCTTGGGCCCTCTCCTATTTAAAGGCTCCCCGTGCCCTTATTTGCTACTTTTGCCACCAGAACCAATTTATACACACATAAAGGTCACTTGAGCACAAAAACATAAATCGATGAGCTTTGGGTCAAGAGATTTGAGATGGAGTTGGCTTCTTGCACGAGGTTAATCAATTGAAGACTAGTGCTTGTTACTCTTACAGTTTGCGAGTCGCGTCTCTTGGTGAACTTCCCGGATATTGTGGAAGAAACAATAGAAGGCCATTTCGTGGGCATTGTGTGTGGTTCGGAGTCCACCACTCCTGAGCGGAGAAGACATCCACGAAGAGAGGACTTGATCCTTGCGCAGATGAAGGGGGAGCTTAGCCCTTGCACGTTGCATGGATGCCCCAATAAGGACCAGGGGAATCGTGACTCCTCCATACTTCGGAAAATATATCTGCGGACCGATTTCTAGACAGCAAAGTGAATTGGGACTTGATCAATAGGTCTTAATCGCAAGTTTCGAAATTAAAACTCCAATTCACCTTCTCTTGGACCTCTTGCGCATTATGGCTGAGCCAAAATTCGTGTCAACACTGCCCTCAACTCGTTATTTTTGATAAACACTCTTAACTCTTTTGATACATCTGTTTCCCTGCTCTCTGACTGCTGGCCCTCTCACGCCGTCCCATTTCCCGCCATTCTCCACTCCGCGCAGCAAAACTTCCCGCCATCCGTCCTCCAGAACAACTTCCCACCGGCGCCCCTCCCCACCCCAGCCCCCAGTCCGGCAGTCCCACCACCGCCTCCGAAGGCTTCCAGAACAGCATACCCACCAGCATGGCGTCGTCTGCACAGGAGGCCGCGCTCACCGACTACGAGCGCCGTCGCGAGGAGAATATCCGCCGCAACGAGACCATCCTCGCTTCCCTCCGCCGCAAGGCCGCCGAGCTCTCCGCATCCTTAAGCCCCACCCCTTCCTTCCCCAAGCGACCCAAGAAGCAGCAGCCCCGTGCGAGCCCCGCCAGTACCGTCGTCCTCCGCCGCTCCCTGCGCACCCGCGGCGTTCCCCCCAGCGAGTCCCCCACCTCTACGGTCACGCCGCCGTCCCCGTCAAAGCCCCGCACCACTCGGCTCTCCTCCTCCCTCGCCTCCGCCCTGCGCGACGCCACCGCCACCGAGCCCCCGCCGCCGCCGGAGGGCGGGTTCTGCGCGGCAGGTGGGTTCGATGCCGGGAGGGACCTGGTGCTACGGCCCGCGGACGTCAGGAAGGTGGTCCCAGGTCGGATACTGTCCGTGCGGATCCTGCCGCTGGCCGACCGGACAGTGGTGATCGCGGGGAACAAGTACGGCAATATCGGGTTGTGGGATGTGGATCGTCTCGTGGAGGATGGCGATGGTGCAGATGGGGTGTTCGAGTATTTTCCCCATAGGGGATCTGTAGGGGGCATTGTCATGCACCCCGCCGCGCCGCGGAAGGTACTTATTATTTAGCACTGATTCTTCATTATTGGACACATTTTATGTAATCGTAGGGCGGAAACTGTGCGCCAACTTGGATTGCCTGATGCAGCTGATAATTGGACTTTTTGCAGTATCAAGTTTTGTGAGGGGTGTGTGGGGGGGGGGGGGGTAGGGAGCATGCTGTGGTGTGCATACTCTGTTCATTGTTAACATGAAGTGAGGGAGAAAGGCAAGGAAAAGACAGCAAAGAGGATTAAAGAATACAGGGCGCCCTTCTGTTTTATCGGTGCTGTGGCTCATGAAAGTTTAATAGCCCCTAGGAGCTAGTCATCTTCTGCACTAAATAATCTAAAGTGGAACTCCCTTTTCCTTGAAATGTTATGGATCTGCTATTGCTAAACATGTGACTGAGGAGCTCATATGGAATCATCCATTTCAGGCTTGTGTAATTTTGAGTGAGTGTTGGCCACCGTAAGTGGCAAAATACAGGCATGTTTGTAGGAAGTTATAGTTTTGCTAGATGGTAACTTTTATTATTTCCTGGGGGTCTAATTCTGTTATCTGTGATAAATTGGTGCAGATTTACAGCTCTAGTTATCATGGTGAAATTTGTCTCATGGATATTGAGAAGGAGAACTTTAATATTATCCACCTGTGTGACTACCCCATTTTCTCGCTTTGTCAAGCACCAAACAGTCCTGGCTCCCTATATTTTGCCGAGGGAAACGAATTGAAACTTTTCGATGAAAGGATGGGTAGGGTACCAACCACATGGAGTTTACATGATAATAGAATCAATTCGATAGATTTTCATCTGGAGAACCCATATACATTTGCCACAAGCTCAACAGATCGAACTGCATGCATATGGGATATGAGAAGCATGAAAAAGAAAGGTCCAGAGAGCTTGAATGTTCTGGAGTTCAACAGAGCCATTCAGTCAGCTTATTTCTCACCCAGTGGCAATATGCTTGCAACAACCAGGTGCTCATTGTTCCGACCTACTTTGTATGGTAGCAGTATGGTTCATTTCTGCCCCGGTCTTTGTAAAAAGGGTATGCCTGTTTGGTTTAACAATGGACATGTATCTTAAATTGAGCTACCATTATATTATGGCTAATTGCATATTCTGCATGTCTTTGTCACATGTAGTCTATCTGGAAATTAGAAGTACTCAAACACCTTAGTACATAAAGAATTTTACACCTTCATCCGAGTTAGACTCTTGTATCATTGAAATTTCCCATGACCTGGACGCCAAAAGTCTATGTCACACTCCTATCATTCCATGACCGTGTAATACTGGTGCTGGTAGATATTTTGGAATTGTTAGCTCACTGACTTTGTTTATTGTTTATGAGTTTTGAGCTTCTTTTGTCACTTTTAGCATATGCTGTATCCTAGGACCTCTAGCTTCGGTGCAGTAGTGTGCGCTACCTGGCTTCAGACCTAGACATTGTGCCTTGCACTACGATAGATATCTTTATAGAACATTCAATGGAACAACTTTTTGCTGAAACTATTTTCCTTTTCAACCTCGCAGTTCCCTTATTCTAGTTTCATAAATGGACCCCCGACCCCCAAAAACACTAGTGGTGCCAATCAAAACTTTCTCGTCTACAATCAGTTCATATAGGTAGTACCCATCAATGCTATGCATGGTTTCTAAAGTACTCCCTCTGATCTTTTTTTTTCTGACGTTGACTAGCTCAAAATTGAGCCAGTGGATGTCATACAAAAATGAATGGAGGTAGTGCTTATTGATGTGCCGCTGTAATTTATGTTGTTGCACATCAGAGATTTATGGTGCTTTAAGGTTTATGCCTTTTTATCTTTTTTTGGGGAGCATAGAAGTACTATGTTTTCTTACTGGAGTGCAAGTACAATGAAGATCGTCTTACTGAGTTGCTAAAATGCTAAAGGATAGGTAGCAGATAGTACTATATTTTCTTAAACCTGTCTGTTAATCTGGTCCAGCATAGTTTCTGTGTCATTACCACTTACCTCCTCAATTTTTATCTCATGTAATATCATTCACAGGTTTATAGTGATACAAATCACAAGTTTTACTGCTGTAACTGACAAATGACCTTATTCTTACTATTTACAGCCTTGATGACACTGTTCGAATTTTTAATGTGGATAACTTTGATGAGTCATGTATTCTCAAGCATGATAACAGGACGGGCAGATGGCTGTCAACATTCAAGTAAGAAGCTCGTCATCTAGTTTTGCCATCTTTAGTTGGTATCCCATTATTATTTAGACTGATGAATCTCAATTCATGCTTGCAGGGCAATATGGGGCTGGAATGACAGCAACCTATTTGTTGGTAACATGAAAAGAGCAATAGATGTTATATCAGTTAACTGCAGTGAGAAGAGACTCTCGGCATCATACATGGCATTTCTTGAGAGTGAACACATGACAGCCATCCCGTGCCGTTTTTCACTGCACCCCTACAAGGTTGGCCATCTGGCTGGTGCAAGCTCCGGTGGTAAGGTATTTCTCTGGACCAGAGCTTGAAGCCTTGAAGCAACAAGGCCTTCACCAGCTGACTTGTCAAATACTCAAATCGTCTTCCGGCCTGTTGCCACCGGTCCTGCTATGCCCAAGTGCCTGACCGGTGGAGATCGTCGTATCATTACATTGTGTACAACTAATGGTACGCATTATCCTGGTATCCGTATCAAAATGTATAATAGTTAGCACATCAGCAAGTTTTGGTGTTCTAATGTATGTGATGGAGCTGACGTCTATCTAATCAACAACCTATTGTAGAGAATGAGGAAACACCTTGCACCCATTGGGTTGAGGGGCTGTGACTTTATATCTTTAGGATTCTATCCCTTCACAAATGCAGACGCGGTTGACTCTTTTTTCTAAAACTTTGATCTTTTATCTTATTCAAAAAAAAATCATAAATTATCATTTATTTGTTGTGGTTTGTTTTTGTCACTAAGAGTTTGAGTATGAATTGTGTTTCTACATATTTTAACACATCTTTTGAATAAAACGGATTATCGAAGTTGTAGAAAAAATCAACCGTTCATTCTATGATCGTAAGAGTATCTTGGACGCATAGATTGGACCTAAATTTAGTAAATATGTACTCCCATTATAAATTTTAGGTTGTTTAATTTTTTAACAATAATTTTGATCACTCGTTTTATTTAAAAAATGAAAAAAAGTCATACTTAAGGTTTATATGGCCAACGAATTCGTAGTGAAAATAAATAGGGTCCCAAATAAGTAATATGTATAAAGTTTTTGAGTAAAACAAGTAATCAAAGTTAATGTCTGTTGAAAGATGGAAGACAAATTTCTAAAAGCTTCTACAATAATAGCAAGCCATGAAACAAAACAAGGTTCTAGAAGTTTCTACACAAACCATAAGTTGTCATGAAGAAAAAAAATTCTAGAAGCTTCTAAAAAATGGAGATTCACCATGGTTTCTAGAGTTCAAACTTCTAGAAGCTTTTACACTGGTCAGGAGACACCATGGCTATTGAAGTTTTGTTGCCATGGCAAAATTTAGAAATTTCTAGAGCTAGATATTTGTAGAAAAGTTTTTAGGGACACACGGCACTCATACATGGCTCTTGTGTGTCTATATAAGGAGGGTGTCAGCCCTTGCCATGCCACCATAACACACACCACCACCACACCATTCCACTGCCACTCTTAAGGCTATGGTAAAGTGTGTTAGGTTAACCACCTCAAAGTGTGAGTCTAGAAGTCCTTGTGTAACACTATCGTGTTGCAATAAAGAGTTTTTTGTGTAAGTGTGAGTCTTCCGGTTATGCCGTATAGTTTTCAGTTACTTAGTGCATAGTTTGTAATCTATCTGAAGGTTGGCTTTGCCTATCGGTATCACAAGGGTCTAAGTTTTATCTGAAGGTTGGCACTACCATCCGAAAGTTAGCTTCATCTGAAAGTTGGTTCTGCCACCCGGAAGCAACAAGGCCGGCTCTGCCGCCAAAAGACCCAATGCACTAAGTAATTAGAAATTAATGGATTAACTGACTCCCGTGTGAGTTGGTATAGCTAGGTGTTGATCCTAAGTGGGGGTGTTAGACCTATTCTGTTTCCAACCATGTCTAAAAAACCAAAGGATCTACGATTTGAAACGGAGGAAGTCGTTCACAAACTAACATGATTATGGGTCTTGGAATGCGCATAACAGTCCTTGGATGAACTTCTTACTGGATGAATTGAATGTTAATATAGGACGAACCGTCGTATAGATGGCACTTATATCTTAGTAAACAACGGTCAAGTCTTAGTAAACAACGGTTGGGAAGCAATTGTCATGTGAAGCTCTTGCAGAAGCTAGCCTGGGGCTGCTACGGCGATGGTACACAGTGGCGGATTAGATTGTGGCAGAACCGTCGGAATTAACATAAATTTAATATCTAAGTATCAATCTTAAGTTAATTTCGATGGAATCGTCAAGATTTACAATCTTGAACAAGCCTTTCCATCGGGTCGAGCTTAAGGAATGACTCTCGAAAGAGTACAACAGATTACAGTAAATTTACAAAAATAACAATATATATATATATATATATAACAACTTAAGTTTAGTATAATACTCTCAGTTCCAAGAGCTTTTAAATACAGCAAAAACATGGTCTACTCTTGACAAAAGTACTTTTAAACATAAGTTGCATCCTGCACAAGATGCAAAGTTTACACAGAAGACGAGGAAGAAGGATCATATTCGAAGAGAACATATTCACGACCTGGAGAAAGTAGAATTGAAAGGTTAAGTAAAATTTACTTAGCAAGTCTTATCCTGACCACAGGGCTTGAGCCCAACTTCTAACCTAAGGCTGATCTGGTTAGATCAACTCACACGCGATAAGCCTAAAATTAGATCCTTAGCATTCAGGGTGTTAATTTCTTTTAGTTTTTACTTAAGATCTAAATTTAACATATTCTATCAACAAATAAGCAAACACTTTGTAAGAATATTTCTTAATAAAACATTTCTCTTTCATAACTACAATGTTGGTGATGATTCAACTCTTACACCTGGTAAGCCCAGCAATTCGAATCGATTTTATACTCTCATGAATAATACTCAATCACCAGTCATATGCATGTACGACGATCTTACATATGACAACCCAACATTCTCGTTGCCACCTAGTCAGAACCATTCTTACCGAACCCGGGTGTACAATCTACTGCCACCCGCCCATCTTCCTTCTTCCAGTTAGTCTCGTATAGTTCTAACTCTTAGGTACAAAGGATGAAAAGTTTATCGGAGCCCGCTAAGGACGACAAGTGAAAGAGGTGCGTTCGAAAGCCGAAAACATAGCCAAACATCGGATGGCCTTATGCGACATAGACAGGATCAGGATCTCAAGCATGTTTATTCATTAACTTTCTTCACTTGTCAGTTCTCAAAAGCATAACTGATCATGTTCGATGTCTACAATTAATTATCTCAGAAAGCTTTCTTGGATTCCTCTCAAAGTAACGTATTCTAAGTTAGATTTCTTTTAAAGAGGACGTGATCTATCATTAAACTTAACTAAGCATCTAACCTAATACGTATAGGATTTATTATGCTTGGAACAGAAGTTCAATATGCACTAGGGTTTCAATCAATTCTTAAGTCTAATGCACATCCATAACTCATTAATTAAGACTCAAAAAATAAAAAGGGTAAATGCACCGGGGTTTGTCTAGATTTATAGTGTTAGGATCAAAAGGGGCTTCGAAAGATTCCTCTTCGGAGACTAAAGAGGGTTCCTGAACTCCGGCTTCAAAAACTTCGGGTGTAGGGGCTTCTAAAGATTCTCCAATAGAAGGTGAAGGAGTGATTGTACCTAAATGCATGATATGCAGGGATTTTAAGTATGAGAATGATCAACCTGTAAATAAAAGAATTTAAAAAGTTTATAAAAAGAAAAGGTGGGGCACACAAATCAAAATTTCAGGTTTTCTCTTAAGCTTAAATAATTTTTCTAAGGTCGAAATAATATTCTAGGGTTTTAAAATAATTTTCTAGGATTTTAAAATAATTCTTGGTATGTTTTAAAAGCTTAAAATAAATTATTAGAATTAAATAAGTATAATAAAATAATTTTATAAAGTTTTAGAATAATTTTCTAAAATTTTAAAAGTCAAAAATGAACTATTAGAAATTAAAAAGTATTTTTGAAATAATAAAGTAAATATTTGATTATTCTTATTAAATATTTAAAAATAAAACTTTAAGGATTTTAAAACCAATTAACAAAATAAAAGAAATACATAATCCTTTTTGGAAATTTAAATTATAAAATTTGAAATAAGAGAAATATAAATTTAGAAAATCAGAATGGAAAGAAGCCCAAGGCCCAAAATTAACTTTCCCTGCAAAAGTTCTATTTCACTCCCTGATTTAAATTTTTGGCCCAATCTTACTCCTCTCATTTCAATTTGGCCCATCCCGAAGGCCCGGCCCATTTTTTTTATTTCTCTCATTTCGGCCCTAACGGTAATTTTGGCATGCCTCTCTTTTCTCTCTTTCTCGGCCCAACTGGCTTGGCCCAATAGAGCCTTGCTCTGTGGCCCAAGCCAAGGTGCCAAGTGCGACGCACACGCGGCCAAGCACACCCGGCGCGCACGCACACGCGGTGACGGCAGCACCGGCGACCATCCACACGGCGGAGCGCTCCCGGCCTTCGCCGGCGACGACTCCAAGAGCGACGGCTGCGGCTTTCCCTCTTCTTCTCCCTTTTCTCCTTTTTCTCCCCCTCTCACTCTGTTTGCGACAGGCATGGCGGACACGCCCGTGCAAGAATGAAGAGTGGCGGCGAGCCGCGTTCTAGGCGATGCTAAGCCGCACCGGTGCCGGAGGATACCCCGCTATGCGCGACGAACCCCTGCACCGGATGCGCCAGGTAAAAGGGTTAGGGCGGGGCTTGTGCGGGCGAGTGAGAAGAGTGGGGTGGCAGCCATGGCTAGGAACGCCATGGATGGCTCAAGCTCGATTCGAGCTCGGTCAGTCCAAATCCTAGACGAAAATAGGTGAAGGAGGGCTACTGAAGTAAGGAATGCATGGTTCTTACCCTCCAACGACGAGGAGAGGCAGTGAATGCGGCTCTCAACGGTGAGGTGCGCGGCGGATGGAGGTGTGCCGGTGCGTGGAGTGTGTTGAGGTGGAGCTGAGGCTAAAAGAGGTGGCTTGGGTTGATGAGGCAGCGAGGGTGCTCGGAGAGGGTTTTATAGGGCTGGAAGGCGGTGGAGAGGATGACGATGGAGGCAAAGAGCTCAGCAGTGGTGGTGACGGAGCCTCGTCCCCCCTCTATCCCGAGGAAGAAGACGGGGGCGGGCGTGACGGCTCTGTGGGCCGGCCCAGGTTGCAATGAGGCGCAGGCCAGTGCCAGCCCACAGCCTTGGCTAGGCTGCCCAGGCGCGGCGCGTGGCGCCCATGGGCCTAGAAACCAGGGGCTGGGCCGCCGTGGTTTGGGCCATCGGCTTGGCCCTTGGTTTCCCCCTTTTTTTAAATATCCATAATTTACACTTTTGACCCTTTTTCAATAAAATTACTCAAATGTCCAATTGCAAAAGTGAAAGGGTATAAAATATACTATTAGTTTGCACTTTTGCCCTTAGACAATTATAAATTTTGAAAAAGTTTGAATTCAAATTTGGTTTGAAACAATTTAAGATTTAACTTTTAAAATTGATTATGCACATGATGACATAAATAATACACTTAATTGCGGGTTAAGATACAGAGTATCACATAGATCAACATCTAGATCTAGCTGAGGCTGACTACTTCTTCTGCATCTATGCCATGCGCTACTACCTGCATCTATGCCATGCACTGGAGCATGTTCTAGCGATGGTAGGACAAGATTTTCGGTTAACGTCAAGGGCGAGAAAACACACCTGACACAACCATTAAGCATTTCCTCATAACCTTACCTTGAATACAGGGACATCAAATTAAGGCTCTCCCCAATGGTCTTCCTCATCCACTTTCTCAAAATACTATTCCAATTATTTTTCTCTCTGTCTACAGTGCAGTATTTATGTCAAACAGTGTTTTGAGGCACCCCATTGGAGAGAGCCTAAGTAGGGATATTTTAGCGCCTTTGAAACTGCCTTAGAAATCGCTCAGGTTCATTTTTGCTAGTTTGAAGCTGCAGGTTACCCAGTTTCGTAGCACGAGGTTGAAAATCGGACTTTTTCAAGGTTATAAAATGGATTTTTTTCTCTAAAATAAATAAAGTTGGTGTTTTATTGGCAAATTACTCATATATGTACTACTTTCCATTATAATTTTAGAGTGTAACTTGTGAGAGTAAGAAACTCTAAGGAAATTTCAAAAGGGAAAGTGTGATTATTGGCTAGTGACAAATGAAATGGCAAAAGCGAAGTAGGCGTAAATTCCAAAGCAAATCTCAAACGGAGCTCCCAAAGCAAAGGCGTTCTTTAAAAAAAGCAAAGCCCCCACAAAACCTTGGTCGCCCTCCTCTCCCCCTTTGCGCTTGTAGCCATCCTCCTCGTTCCTATCGCCATCTGCTCCTGCTCGGCTCGTACTCGCTGCCCCGCGCATCGTGCCATCCGCCACCGCCCCGCGTCTCGCTAATGGAGACCACCACCGTGCCCAGATCCGCCGCTGGCTGCCGCGCGGCGCCCGCGCTCCCGGCCGCCCGCGCTGCCGCGCGCCACTTGGCCCTGCCCCGGCGCGCGTTCTCCGCGTCCGTGGCGGCGGCACCGGCGCGGCGCCTCCTCGCCGCTCGCCGCGCTGCGGATGGTGATAGCGGGGAGACGGCGCCGGAGGCGGTCCCCATCGAGAAAAGTTGGCTCCTTTTCCCCCTCATTCTCCTGCCGTCTCATCCCGTCTCTGCTTGCATGCTGATCGGGTTTCTCTAAGCTTTCGCACTGCTTCATGTTCGTGTGCTGCAGGGTTCCCTCCCTTCCCGAGCGTCATGGACATCAACCAGATCCGCGAGATCCTCCCCCACAGGTGAGCGCCGGTCTCTTGCTTGCTTGCTCGTGGGGTTGCTCAAACATGTTTGGCTTTGCAGTCACATGACGCAACTACGTACTAGGCTGATGCAACACCTTCCAATAATCGAAATCTTCACCATAGATTGACCCACAAGAAGATGTGGCTCATTCCCTTGCACCCTTAGAAATATGAACATATATGGATCTCTCCAATTGTTATTAAAGGCCCATTGACTCATGCCCATGTGCATACATCACATTTCTTCGCATTGTTGAAGGAGTTGTAGCATTGAAATAGTTAGGACTTGGCGGTTTCATCTCCTTTGTGCGCTGATGTAGAGTCAGTTTGCTTCTAAACAATTGAAAGAAACAATCCAAAATGTGGTGGCAGGCAGGGGTGGAAAGTAGCTGCAAACCTGTAACACAGCACTATTACAGCTGAGTGCTTACTGAAAAGTCCCAAGAAAGATTTTGGCACAAAATCCAAGTGCTGTGTAACTCCTATTGGCTTGGCTGTGGAGTCTACTGTAGTCACCACAATCACATCTCCAAGTCGACCCCTGATACATAGTAATTCAGATGCATTTCTTTATGGACTCTGGGTATTTGATTTGAGTTGTCATGCCATATGCAACTCTACCCTGCATCTTGGGCACATCTTCAACAAGTTTACTTGCTACTGAAAAAGACATTGAAATACTGAATATCCAAAATGGAAATTGAGTACCATGTCCCCTTTGAATTCATGGCTTGATACATTCTGGATATCTATAAGCATTACCATTCAGCCGACTATGCACTTGTTTGGTCTGTATATTGTTTTTTAAACTATCTATTACCTATGAATGTGGGTGTGCATGTTAGGTTCCCATTCCTCTTGGTTGATCGAGTAATTGAATACAAGGCTGGAGAATATGCAGTGGGGATCAAGAATGTTACGATAAATGATAACTTTTTCCCTGGACATTTCCCCGAACGTCCCATAATGCCCGGTGTTCTCATGGTTGAGGTATGCACTGATTCACTGTGTTGCTGCCCTTAGTGTAACAAAGTGTCTGGATCTTACCGATCCTTGATACAATTTAATTCCCTTGATAACGTCACCAGAGGGGGCTGTCAAGTTTTAGTCCAGTGAAGTATAGTAATAATGGCAATATTTAATCTTGAAATTATGTTCACCATGACTTCATTTTCGGCATAGTTGTTGGTGTCAGTATGATGTCTGAACGCCCATGAGCATAATTTGTCCATTTACATGTTGCAACAGTCTTTCAGAAGTAGCCATCAATAAAAAATAGCTATAAGAAAGCACACTTTCATATGTGTATTCTTTTTTCATTCAACAGAAAGTTTTTTCTCTCTCTCAGCTATTGTAAGCATATAGCACACTGTCAAATCTCCACTGCCAATATATTTGTTTTCTATGAACCTGTTCTCTTTTCATTCTGCTGAAGTTAATTGATATATTTTTCTGACATAAATACTGTGAACCATAGCCATCAAATTTGTGGACATGTAGCAACTGGTAGATTCAGTAGTAAGGGCTTTGAAGCAGACATGTAGCAACTGGTAGAGTATCCATTTAGAATCCCCAAACAAGATGATATGGACTCGCTGCTGTGTAATGTGTGTCATGCTGGATTTTCAATTTCTGACATGGGAAACTCTTTCTGTACAATTATTGCACAGGCTATGGCTCAAGTTGGAGGTCTGGTTATGTTGCAACCTGAAGTCGGTGGATCTCGAGACAACTTCTTTTTTGCAGGGATTGACAAAGTTAGGTTCAGGAAGCCTGTAATTGCTGGGGATACGTTGATCATGAGGATGACTCTGACAAAGTACCAGAAAAGATTTGGACTTGCAAAGATGGAAGGAAAAGCTTATGTTGGTGGTGATCTAGTTTGTGAGGGGGAGTTCCTCCTTGTTAGTGCAACTGAATAGTGCAGAGATACATATCACTGCCCAATTCCCTAGCAGAGTCATTCGGGGGCCAGGTTAGTTTCTTCAAAGAACCGAGTTTGGAAGTAAGCATTTAGTCAGCACTTGAGGCATCCCTTTACCCATTGCGTGTGTTTAGTCCATGTTCATGTGATTTCTATCACATACCAGTGCCGAATCTAGCTCTGCTGTTGCAATACAGGATTACAGTATATCAGGCTGTTGTTTATGGAATAAACATTGATGGTTCTGTTGTGCTATGGGAATTTTTCAGTGGATCCCCACTCTCCCATGTGTTCAATTTTCTTACTTGTCCTGGCATGGTATGCGGCATTGTCCTTATTCTTTTCTCACGCGCTCATAACATGTTTTGGGTTAATCATCTTTGCAATATTACCTAATTTGTTCAGACTTCAGAGTACAGCAGTATAGAAAAACACGAGTTCATGTGACCTTTGTCCAATCGTGTGAACAGATATGACTTGTGCAAATCAGTTCAGGTCATGGTCTTGGCCATCCTCCCTTTTATCATAATAAGATTTGTGTAGTTTCGGGGAATAGTCGCCAGTGAAGACTGGATGGTCAGTAGGATATATGGTAAGGAGTGCACTGTCACATGGTAAGATTCATGTGTTGAAATGTTTCCTTGTGGAACCAGGCGTACAGTATTAGACGCCTCCAGTCTGTAACTTGAACTGTTCACATGCTCTTAGCTTTTCTATGTATGGCCATTCGAGGTTTGGAGAACACGAGACACCCAGGTCATCATAGTGCGTGTCAATCCTACGTGTCATCCAAGTTGGAACAAGGAAGCGTTCAAGTGTATGTGAAATGCTATCTCCAATAATTGTAATTTATCCTTCTCAGCAGCCCCTTTGCTGACAGAACGCAGCACAAGTAGCTCTTGGGTTTTTTTCTAATCACAAACAATGGGTAAAAAATAAGAGCAATAATGAAGATATACCCAATCAAGGGCAAGTACTACAGGTTCACAACAAGCAAGAAGTCAACTAGAACTGGTCAACATTGCCATCGTTAAATTACCTCCGAGTTTCAGAGGTACTAATCCAGATCCAAGTCATCTAGGTTCGTTGGTCAACTCTTGCCCGGACTCTATTAGTAGGCGAAATCCGCTCGATTAAGTTGATACAAACGCCTCATGATATACACGGCCGTATCAAGTCAAGGAGAGACGAAGGCCATCCTTGGCGAAATCCGTGGCTTGAGTTCATCTTCAAAGGTTGAAACCAACTAACCAAAGGACAGTACAGTTTCCTTTGAGTTGTTACTGTTTGGGATGGCTAATCTTGTGGCAATGAACATAAAACGGAAAGATGCTGAGGTGGCCAGCCACGGATTCTCCATCTTCTTCGTTGATCCCAAGAGGATCAAACTACAGGTACGGCAACTTGGACAAGTGATGCTCATAAAATTGCTTATGCGTTAAGCGTGCATATAAGTTACGAAATAACTGGTTTCTTCTGGCCGGTTGTTCCTCCTTTTTTTTTTTGGTTTACTTAGCGGGCCTGTTCTTCTTTAAATTTAAGTAGGACATGTGGAACAGTTTGGGGTGTGATTTTTTGTCCTGGGGAATTTGAACCGTTTCTCGTGAAAATTTCTTAAAACCTTCATGAACTACAGAAATATTAGTTGAAGGCAGAAGAAGGTTAAATGAAGACGTGATCGTGGTGAAAAAAGATGTGATTCTATCATATATGAAAATGTTTTAGTAGCCTGCTTCTATGCACAGATATGACGCTTTAGTAGCCTGTACATATGTGGTTTCAGGATTCTTGTGAAAGATCATCCACATGGCAAGATACGAATCCAGTTCAGAATTTCCATTGTTCTACTGTCTAATGGCCTTGATGGCAGCCATATAATACTACACCCTAAACACTCAGATCATTAGCTTACAATTCCATGTTTGCTCTCCCCTTGCTGTCATTAGGATGCTGCAGAGATTCCAGAAATGATGGAAGAAGAGAAAACAATTGCAGGTGCGGATGCAGCTGCTCCAACCATGTTCATGCCCTCACTGGTGCTGCCAACTCAGGGCCGAAGTGCTGCTGTCCATGACACTGAGTCTGTGAGCAAATGTTCATCAGAACCATCATTCAGTGCAGACCAGGCGGCGCCGATGGACGTTGAAGAGGATGTCCCGAAATGCCAGCCGCAGCCACAGCCGATCCAGGGTCCTCACTTCTGGACAGGTTAGCTTACATTTGTACAATTACTTTCGCTGCCCTTTCATTAAAAAACTGGAAAAGATTTTCCAAATCAAAGATTATCATAAGTGATGTCATCCTAACAAACCGCAGGTTTCTTCTGATGGCTGGCACCAAAATCATGCAAAAAAGTTCTGATGTTCGGTTAAGCCTTTGTCACCTGCTAGATCTGTACACGTTGGGTTAAATACACTGTTGCTTGCTGCACTTGGTGCTGTTGATGTAGTCTTCCTTCTTTGATGCTCTACATGTAGTTTCTCTGTCAAGGTATACTGATGTAAGGATACTGTGCTTGGAATATCTATATAAACTATATAAGCACAACCCACTATGTATCTCGTTTAGTGTATTTCTCTCGACATGCAAGATGTCTACATCATCCATCCACTGAGGCCCTCTTTAGTCGATTTTCTGTGACTTATAGAACTCATGCATGTAAGCAAATTAGACAAGCAGGCATGTTCAATCATGTAGGAGTTGATATCTCTCAACCATAATGAATATGATGTAAGTTATCAAGTATAACATCCTTAGAAATATTATTATGCAATCACAGAAATATTACTGTCTTCAAATTTCACTCTAAAAATAATTTAAGAAGTCCTAGAGCAACGCGCGGGGCATCATCTAGTTTTTACTATATATAAACCAGGAACCAAGAGATACCGAACACTCACTAAATTTGATATTCAATTTGGGTGCCATTTTAAATTTGGCACTATCATGTGCGAAACCTTTAGGTGTTTCTCCCCATTTTTACCCCTTGTATTTTCTTTTCATTTTTCACCAATTGAGGTATGTTTTCGCCATGTCAACTTGTCACGAAGTATGAAGACCCCCTCCTAACTCGAATACCATAAATCTTATATCCCAACTCTCGAAACTGGACAAACTATGCCCTATAGCCACTCAAAGCAGATTTGAGGTGGCATGGTGCACAGGTAGCTTGCAGGTTCCACATGCCACATACATGTTTTTCACTCTCTTGCCTTTCGCCTCTCCCCTCCACCGTGCACATATGTCATCATCGGCTCGAGCTTTCCTATTTGTGCTCCTTCTCGCTCCTAATTTCCTTTGTAGATCCACCACCAGCACCTCTCTCATTCCCATGGAGAAGAAGATGAACGGGAAGGGACGCAAGATGCAGTACCTTGTCTTCTTCAATGTGATATATATAAATCGATCCATGTGCTAGGGATTGAGGATTAATTAGTTACTAGAGAATAATCAGAAATTAATCAATAAGAACTAGTAGGGTGAATAATAGTACAATAGATATAAATTGATTGTTCATGACAAAAAAATGGAGATTGTTTATTCAATTATTCGTCATGACAAAACAAACTAAATCAAAGTAAATAAGGCTTAGGCATAATTTGCCCCATGTCTAGTGTGGGCTTGACAATGGTGGAGGTACCAACGTCAAATATTGGTTGTTTATCAGTCAAATGGTCAATTAATTGGTCAAATAATGGATTAATCGGGATGGTCAAGTGATTAATCAGGTTGACGAATTAGTTGAATTATTAGAATATTAGGGGCTGAGAGGAGTGAGCATGCCATGTGGCATGACAAAGGAAGGAGGTCAAGTGTCTCTACATGATCTCCCTCTTGAATAGGACCTTCGGCTATGCCGCCACAACAATCCCGAGCATGCCATTGTCACCACAAGGTCAATGCGTCGGCCAAATTGGCAAGCTAGGCACACAGAGCCCTCATAGCAAATAGGTCTGAGGAGGTGCTATTGAGGCGGAGGAGGGGGTCGACGTGGCTATGCATGTGGGAGCATAGGGGATCGGGTGCCAAGTTGCACAGTGGTGTGTGAGGCAGAGGCGACCAGCAGATGGCGTAGTTGTGTGAATGGTAGCAGCATGGAGGTACAGGGTCGTATGGTTTGATTAGTGCAGGTGATTGGCTTATGGCAGGGGAGTGGCAGTGTGGTATGGAGGAGAGGGGAGGGAGTGAGAAAGATGACATGCCGGGCCCACATGCCACATGTTTGTTGATGTAGATTCTAACATGTAGGGGCCATTGCCACATTATCAAAACCACCTATGATACAACTTTGAAATGGTAAATGGGGTAATTTATCTCCCTAATATATGTTAGGCTTTGAACGTTGATTTATATCATTCCTAGTTTCAAGTTTAAGAGTGTTTTTCATACTCTACAACAAGTTTAGGGGTCAAAAGGCCATGTTAGAGGATCATTATGTCCTTGTATCTTAACCCTTTCTCACTTAACAAATCAACACATACAATATTCTTCCTCGTTTAGAACCATCCTCACTGTCGCAGATGAACTCTTTTCTTCTCATTTTTTGGAAAACTAACCACCGGCTGAATATTTTGGCCTTCTAACACATGAATCTTTTTCCAATCATACAATCTAGGTCGTCTTCCTCACCTCACAAGGTTTTGTGTGCCGGCAATTGTGACTAGCATGGGTTGGCATGGAGGCCGAGCATAGTCCAAACCCGGCACGCCAAAGTCTGATCCACACTCGGCACGGCTCGACGGCCACCGGGCCCGTGCCGGCCTAGCATGGTATGTGTGCTGTGATTGGGCTACAAGGGAGGCCCGCGATGCAAGCACGAGTATGGCCCATGTAAGGAGTCGGCCCGGCATCGGCCCGACAAACCAGGAGCATATAAAAAATGAAACCCTAGGTCCCCATACTTTATCATCCCCGCTTGGCCATCCCACCCACCACCGCCCGCACTCGCGCCCCTCCCATCCATCTCCTTCTGCGCTGCCTCAAATCTCCTTACAGTTGTTCAGCTCCCCATGCTTGCCTCCACCGGCTCCACCTTGTGTTCTTCCTTCCATTGGCTAGATCCAGCTCTCCATTCCGCCCTCTCCATCCACAAGCGGCCAGCACTATGCTCCATCGCTTGCCTTGCCTAAACTCCAGCCTTGCCATTAGCGCCAGCGGCGAGCACATGGACATCACCCATCGATGAACGACGAACGCAGGGACGGATCCAGCCACGTTCATGGTGTGGTGGCGCCTAGAACCCCTCTCCTCTTTTGATCTGTGTGTGATTGTGAAGTTGTGATTAGATTGGCCTTGCACATGTACTGGATTTAAGATTCTTGAATGAATTTATTTTGGGATTTTTTTTACTGGTTCGAATTGTTGGCCAGGCTGTCATGGCCTGTCGTGTCCGCCGCCCACAGGCACGGCACGACTAAGGCAGCTCCATGCTGTGCGTGCCTAGGGTCGATGAGCCGGCACGGCTCTCTACCCGTGCTATGCCTAGCCTAGTCCAGGGCATGCCGCAGCTAGGTCCAGGGCATGCCGTGCCTAGCGTGCCTAGCCAGCTAGGCGTGCTCATGCCGGGGCGGCACAACACACCCGTTTGGACATGTATCCGCATGGTAGCCCAACAGAGCCATGTTAGCGCGTCATTGGGTGGCAGCAGCAGATCTGGCAGGCGCGGCGAGAGCACTAAAGATGGACAAGGCAGGGTCGAGGAGGCCAGGCCACAACAAATAAAAAAAATAAAATATTGGATGCCAGGGCTCTTGAAGTACCCAGTCATCAAGTAGATTGGGCAACCTCAAATTTAACTGCTGCACGCCTGCACAGCAGCACCCATGATAAATATTGAGAAGAAACACTGAAAGATTGAGGACTAAGACCGAACAAGATCGTCAGCACATAGGATAGACATACATCTGATCATCACTAGTGGATTCTTTTCCTCAGAAGTATAAAGTTTCAATATAACATTGTACAATCAGGGAGTATGCAATGCTAATCGCTCCACACACTGTCAAGTAATAACACACGTATACAACAATGATTTTGCTGAAGGTGTTCAGCTACAAATATATATCCCCTCCAGGGATAACAAAGTCAAAAAAGAATCATGTATGAGAACTCTTGACGTCAAGTGAGCGTTCCTTCCTAAAAGGGCGATACCAGATGAATGTGACTATTCTCTTCCCCTCTAATTTAGCTTCACCTGCCAATCTTCACAGTCGAATGGCTGTCAAACTATCACTGACTTTTCTATAGCCGATCATCTGCTCCAGTCTCTGCTGTAGAATAACATCAATACAGGGTGGCTGCATGCATTTCCTCAGTTTGCTGCAAAAATACAAGCTCCATATGCTGATATGCAGCACTAGTCTCCAGAAACAAATTTCTTTTGTGTGTAGTATCTGTCTTCACTTGCCTTCTTTTTCAAGTTCCTTTTCTGTTTAAAAGAGCCCCAAAGTTTAGCATGGATAAAAAGGAATCAAACAGGACAAATTGTGAGCCTGTGAAGATGCATACCTTGTAAGCTTCATGATTGTCAACTATTCTTGTCGCCACTGAGACTGATGTTATAGATTTCGGGCTCAGTGATTGACTGAAAAATACCCATGCTCTTTGGAACAGCATAAGGATCAATTTCACCCTGCAGCACACGTCACCAAGTTTCAAGATGAATCTCAGCAATTATTTCATGCATGTTTGTCTTTGATATAAGTTCAGTCCTTACAGCTGAATTGCCCTCGGCCACAGTCCCATGCACAACCAATGAAATGTTAAATGTGGTGATCTGCACCAGGATATAAAATAAACTATGAGGGCGATACTAAATTGTCAAAGGATGCGCGTATAATAACCGCAGCATGCTAACAACAATGATAATTCAAGCATGACACACGTACCATGTCCTTTGAAACTTCCCATGGTGCACCAATAATGACTTCATCAACATAGCGGCAGGCAAGTACACTAAGAGTACGCTCATGGAGATGCATGATAGGATAATAGCCTCTTCTATCCCTGGACAAATGTTTCTTATAAGCTTGCTATTTTAATTCAAAACAACAACTCTTTTGACAGGAATCATTATAGACGTCGCATGCTTTTCTCAACCAGTTTCTTTGTTAAAACTTAAGTGAAGAAATGGAATAGGACCTGATGGACTGATCGTCATGGATACCCACAAGAAGAAAGTCGCCAAATTGTCTAGCACTTCTGAGGATCTGCATTAAATGAAAAGCATAGTATTAATATTTTTAATTGCAGAGCCAAACTAGTGGGAAAATTGGCAGATTTAAGGTAAAATAATTTGCGTGAGAATAAGAAAATGATACCTCGAACATGGCCAGCATGGAAAAGATCAAATGCGCCATCTATATACACAACACGAGCACCTGGCGAAGGAGCCTGGGTGCATATGAGCATATTGTTCAATAAAAGCAACGCAAGGGCATTATGAAGATTTAATCATAGGAATATATGTAAAACCGTAAACTACTTAAATCTATATTTTCAGAAGACAATTGAATAAAAAAGATTAAAAAAAGCCAGGAATATCAATCACCCAGGATAAAGATTGAAAAAGTTCCAACGAAGGTATCATATGGTGTATTAACTAATTTACTTAGATTAGCTGGCAGACCACTTTTGTAAATGCCCTATATCATTGATCAAATTAAGGTTAATAAAATGCTCTATGGTCTTTCCTTAATGGAAAGCTTTAAAGTGGTTGTGGCATCCATTTTCTATAGAAGATCACAAACATGGTATGGTAAGAATGCCAAGCAATCTAAACCATTAGATCTCATACCTGCCCATTTGAAAATTGCATGATCCGGCGAGAGGTTGGAAGAAAATGAGATAGCTGACTTTTCACTTCCTCGTTTAATTTCGCTCCAGCCTTCTCGTCAACAGCAACATTTACATCAGTGTCAGAATCTTTCTGCTTAAATGTTAGCAATATCCTCCCTGTGTAAAAGGGTGTTTTTTACATGTTAGAGCTTGAAAAGCTTATTAACCCATTATATGTTTAATCGTAGTAACATATTCAGGGTAAACTACGGTCCAAGATTATAGAGGCTACTAAACCTTACCAACTATATCGGTGCTCGAGACTCCTTCTGTTCGCTTGATTTGCTTGTAACGCCCAACCTTCTTTGCTAACGCATAGGCATCAGTCCCATCAGGTAGAAGACAAGGATCATCTCCATGAATAATGTAATCAATGCTGTATTTGTTGAAGAGGGTATTCATGAATTCTTCTGTTATCTCATAGGGTGCATTGGGAATGACCTCATCAACCCACTTCAGACCACTAACAAGAGTCAACCTACAAAGAAGAAGAAAAAAACATCCATGTAGTTGATTGGGTGCATTTTCCAGGTAATGAAATCCAAGAAGTTTAGACCTTTAGAAAATAGTAAAAAAATAGACATGAATACCATATAGATATCGAAATATGGACATATGGTGATCTACTACTTTTTCAGTCAATTTGTTAGACTACTGCTAATATGGACAATACTTTTGCGGAAATTATTACAGAACAAAATAACCAAACTATAGTGTACCTCTCTTCCATGGAAAGGACAGGTGGGCCCTTGTTTGCCACAATCTCCTCGTCACTGACAACTCCAACAACAAGCTGATCTCCCAGCAACTTAGCCTGCCGCAACGCATTTGCATGGCCGTAATGCATGAGATCAAAACATCCATCCATGTACACCCTCACAGGCCTCTTGCGTTCCCTCTTCTTTGGAACTTGTCCTAAATACGGCCAGAAATACGGAGCAAATGGAGCACCAATTCCCCCAAAGTAGCTAGTGGATAACATAAGAATGGCAACGGTGATCATGACCCCTCCAATTCCAAACAACTGTGAATAGTATCCACCGTTCCACAGCCCCTGGTTGCTCTCAAACGCAAGCAAACCCATCATCATCTTCAAGGTGGGAGGTGATCTTGGTACTGCTTCTGTCTAAAAGCAGAGCATGGCAAAAATCAGACTATAAAGTTATTGGGTTATTGTGGCAAGTGGCAACAATATATGCAGCAAGGTGGCTGCAAAATGTCATTTTCCAACATTTGGAGAAATCAATAGGTGCCCGCATCCCGCAGCTTGATTTATTATTATTTTATCATTTTCCTTATAAAAACGAGAAAGGGACCGGAAAAGGACGAAGAAAAGCGTGGCTTTCTGGCTACTTAATTACGAACGGTTGGAAGGATTTGAGACGTTTAACCAGAAGAAATAGCAGTTTATGTTAAACGTGCTTACCGATCACGTCACGTTGACCAAATCCTAACAACCAGATATTTTAGAAATCCGTAGGCTTGGGCAAAGGGAAGATGGCCGAGAACTTGGAAAAATGACTCGAAATTGCTTCTACAAGAAGCCACGTAAAAGACTAGTCGAGCTCTAAGAACCGTGACACTTGCATGACTCGTTGTCCTACCTTCTTTCTCAACAGTGTTCATTAAAAAATCCCATCAACTTTGAATACAGTTCAGCAAAAGGGAATTGACAAACGAATTCGTTTCCAGTATCCTACCAGCAATCAAACGAGCGAAGATGCGTGGCAGGGAATCAGATTCCCATCGCAACTAGCATTGCAGCCAACTAAGCAGGTAGGTAGAATTTACAGAGATTCGACGTTCCAGTAGGCTCGGGAGCAAGGCTGGGGGAGGCAAAAAGCGTCCGCTCGAATTCACACCCACCCAACCACCCGAAATCCCCGTCACGGCGCCGCAGCAACAAAAAAAAAAAAAAAAGAAGTCATCAAATGCCATCGCCCTCCCGGGCGCCCGTGATCCCAATTCCAGCGCAGGACAACTCACAGAGAAACGAACGGGTAAAAGAAGGATTTTTTTTTCTTGGACGACAGGCTGGGAGATCGAAGAAGGGGATCGCAAACATAGTAACAAAACCAGGGCCCTTTCCCCTCTGCATTTGAAGAAAGCGCACGCCCACCAATCCACCATCAGCGAAGGAGCAAGCAGCAGCGTGGGATCGAGAGAACGGACCGAGATCGGGCCGGCGAGGCTCCGCGGGGCGGTGGCGCGGTGGCGGCACCTGCCGGCGGGCGTCGGGCGCGGATCTCGCGTCGGGGTCCGGGCTTGGCGCGAGATCTGCCGAGAGAGGCGGCGAGGTTCCTCTCTCTCTCTCTCTCTCGGCGTGCGCACGCGTGCGCCTGGCTGCTCCTGTTTTGGGAGGGGAGAGGGAGGAGGCCGGAGGGAGGGAGGGAGAGCTGTATCGCTCGCCGTCTCGGCTCCGTCTCGTTCTCGTTCTCGTTCTCGTGTGGCCTCGCCAATTGGGGGCCGGCCGAAGCGTGGGGGGTTTCACGCCCACGAAACTGCCCCGGGCCCACACGGCTGGAGGCAAAAGGCACCAGCCACCAGTCCAAGTTTTGCAATTAAGTACCTGACGACAAGTTAAATACGGCAGTTTGCCACCCCTTGGCGACCGGAAAAAAAAAAAAAACAGGAGCACTCGTCGATGGGCAGCATTCACAGCGAGGGGACAATCCAATACTAAATTTACCAGTTGGCACAGCTTATTTGCTAATTAAAGCTAAAATAAGCTGAAAATAATAGTTGAATAGAGTTTTTTTTTAACTTTTTTTGGCCGCATTTCTCTCCACATCTTTCATTTGTACTAAAACGCAGAATCTAGATCAAACCAGCCTCTATAGACGATGCATTTTTAATATTTACGTAGTTTTTCAGAAAATGGCCATTAGATGGTGCACTGCTGAGGAAAACATCCATTAGGCTATCCTCAACCATTGTCTATAAATCTTGGCTATTCACTGTTCCTCCACTGTTCCAACTACCTCTCTCTGTTTACAGTAACGCTATAGTGTTGATTTATACTATATGCAGCATTTTAGGCAACCCACTGAAGATAGCCTTAGTTCCATTATTGTACGTCGTATAAATAATGGATCGCACCGATCATGCATGGTCCTCTTAGCGTCGTCCTGCTTCGTAATATTTGACGTCTTGATGACGAGTCTTCTTGCCGTGGTGTATATTGGCTACTTTATTAGAAATAAAAAAAGCAATAAACATCGGTTTACCTTCTTCTTGCCGTGGTGTATATTGGCTACTTTATTAGAAAACGAAAAAGGTAAAAAAAGGATAAACACCGGTTTACCAATGATATCTAGTACTCTCTCCGCATTTAAATATAAATCATGGTTGACTTTTTTTCGAAACTTTGATCTTTCGTCTTATTTAAAAAAATTGTGTAAACGTATAAAAAAATAGTCATTCTCAAACTATCTACAATAGTAAAACAAATTACAACAAAATAAATGATAAATTATAATTTTTTTTAATAAGACGAAGGATCGAAGTTTTGAAAAAAAAAGTCAACCACAATTTATATTTAAATACGGAGAGAGTAGTTTACTAGTAAAAATGTTAAATGATAGTAAGCTAACGGGTGTACGGTCGATGTTCACGGAAAGTATACATTATTATTGTTGTTTTCAAAATAGTGATTTTTTTTCTAAAAATTATCGGTAGCTAACAGCTGGGTCGATATGGGTGCTTACCACCAGTAATCACTGATTAACGAATACCTATATGAACCCTAGCCCGTGGCCCTACTGTACCAGTGGCTGAGTTGGCTCATTTTCTTCACGGATATTAAACTTGGAGCTATGAGAAATCTTACACTAGTATGGGCGTACTGCTCTGTCTGATCTATAGTGTTGAGATAAGAAAATAGTCAGGCGCCTTGTACATACGATTTAGTTTATGCTAAAATGGAGTGCTATCTAAGGCAGAGCTACACCTATGCTTTTATTTGTTGCTTTCTAAGTCGAATAGTATTAATAAATACCGAGGACCCCCCAAAGCTTATAACCAAGTAAAAATGGAAAACTTCAAGTTCCTACAATAGAAAAAAGAGCATTGAATATTCTACACATGGACTCGCTATTTTCTCAACGAATGGAGGTCACAACGTTCTCCGTTCCCAAGCTTTGGAGGGGGTTATTTTACGTGCGAAAGCGGCACGAGCACAAGAGAACAAAGCAGGCGATCACCCGATATTTTGCGAGGCGGGACCGCGGGGGGCGCGAGGCGCAGGCGTGGGCGTGGGCCCACGGCCAGACTGCCGGCCGCGTGGGCCCGACGGGACGCGCCCCGGGACTCTCAAAGGCTCCAGGTCAGGCGGGCCGGTGGGGCCCGTCGTCGCCGTCGCGGCGTTTGCCATTGACCTGCCCGTCCCTCCTGTCTGTCTTCCAGAACGCCGGAAGGATGCTCACGGTGCTTCTATAGTCGGTGCGACGAGCCGACGACGACGAGTCACCGGCAAATGCGCCTCCGGAGTCCAGATGGCCAGATGGCAACTGTTTCTCTTTCTCCGGGGGCATTTTTTTTTTCTTCCTGTAGCCTGGTGGTAAGTACTACTTTTCTTCCTGCGTGAATCGTGAGTGGGCGACGTACGTGTACAAAACTTAGGGTCTAAGCAAGACGGCCTACGCACATGTGTGCACCCTATCTCTGTATAGATATAAATATACATGGAAATTATAATGGCTATTAATATTTAATGAAACCATCAACTTGCTGTTATTTTCTTTCACTTTGGCTTTTGATGTAGCCAGTAAAAATGCACTTCCAGAAAAAAATATTGTTTAATTTTAAGTTCGAAATTTCTGTTTTGATATAAGAGTATTTCTAGCTGAATGTTAAATTTGAGTTAAAACATTATTTGCTATTTTTGTTTATACTCTCCTTCTCCCAATGTACAGGTCGTTTGACTTTTTTAACGCAATGTTTGGTTTGCATGTTTTATTTAAAAAAATCATAACTGTCATTTATTTTCATTGTAATTTAGCTTAGCATATAATATACTTTAACAATGAATCAAATTTTTCTACATTTTTGCAAATATCTTGAATAAGGCAAGTCGGTTAAACTTGGTACCAAAAAGTCAAACGACCTATAAATTGAAACGGATGGAGTAATTAGTATGTATATTCCAAACATAATTATTTGTAACTATACTTCAAATTTGTTATATACGAAAATTCACATATTTATAAAAACAATATTGATCCATGTGAGTGTCGTAGCATATATGATGCGTTTGAATCCACGCTGCACTATTTGGTTTTTTATTGAATTGAACCTCGGTAGATAGGTTTTGTCACAAGGGGCTTGACCAGTCAGACAAGGGTGTAAAATGGTATGGATGCTTATCCATTCGTATTCGAGTTTCGATCCGTTTAGAAGGGTTAATATCCGATCCGTATTCGAGTCCGGACATTTTGTATCCGATCCGTATCCGTATCTAAGTACTCAAAGTTGGATAAATACGATGCCGATAACCATTCAAGTATTATCCGATATATTTGATCAATATCCGTATCCGATTCGAATTCAAAGAAAAAATATGAAAACAAATACGGTATCAGCAATATCCGTCCGTATTCGATCCGATTACACCTCTGTCAGACATCTTCAATTTGCGTTCGTGTATGCTTGTACGGTGGTGGTGTGTGTTATTTCTAAAATTAGCATGACTTTTTTCCTATCTCTTAATCCAACACTATTTAGGTTTATTTAATTTTATAAATGCATTTATTTAATATTCGGCCGCTTAATGTGTTGTTGAGTACTTTTTTTGCATGAAAACTTTATTACAGATTTTTATAGTTTTTTGTTCAGATTATCTACCAAGAGATCAAATTCACTATGTTTGATAGCGACCTAGGTAGATGATGAAACACATGATAATTTTCAAAGGTAAATCAAACATTAATTAACAAATTAACCATTAGGTTTAGATCCTGCTATTTTTCCTTGCCTTTCTTGCTTTCTCCACCTTCTTGGTCGACACTTATCTCATTTATATATCTAATAACTATTCAGTATTTTATTCATCCTCTTCCAACTACGCCACTAGGGGCAGCGGCGGCGTCAGGCGGCTTCGCCCACCTCTCGGCTCCCTCCTTGGCGACTCCATGTCTTCCTCCTTCCTCCGTCGCTGCGGCGGCTGCCGCAGCCAACGGCATCTGTAGCCGGCTCCACCTACCCCTCAGATCCTTCCTCGACGACTCCGAGGCGGCCGGCGGCATCTGCAGCCGGCTCCACCTACCCCTCGGATCCTTCCTCGACGACTCCGAGGCGGCCGGCGGCATCTGCAGCCGGCTCCACCTACCCCTCGGATCCTTCCTCGACGACTCCGAGTCTTCTTCTTCCCCGCCAAGCCTGAGTTCTCATCCTCAAGTCCGAGAACTGGTTTGTGGACACCCTCAACACCCGCTCTTCCTCTTCCCTCCACCCTCCAGCAGCTTCACGCGGTGGCTCCGCCTTCCTCTTCCCCCTCCGCGGCTAGATTTGTGTCCCATCTGCCTGCTCCCAGCTCCCTCTGTGCTGCAACAGTGGCGGCAGCGTACAACGACGTTTGGCTATCCACACTGGCAGTGCAGTGTCCATTCTTTTCTATTGCGATTGTGATTGAAGCTTGTTGCTTATGAGTATATTTTATTCTGAGTTTTAATGGGGGTTTGGTATTATACATGTACCATTTATATGGTTTATTTGTTCATAATTGGGCCTTAGACCAGGATTATTTGCGGATTGATGGCGATCAGGTAGGGGAAAAGGTTGGTGAAAAAAATAAAGAGGCGAGAAGGCCTGCATGCTTGTTTTTCATGCAAAAACGCGTAACAGTTGATGATGTGTACAATATGCTAAAATTATGACCGTATGATGGTCTATTGGGTGGGGTTGTCTTTCAAATTGAACGGCTATTTACGATGGGTAGAAAATCTGTTGGTGTAAATTATTTAAATAAAACCCGCTCTTTTTAGGTAGATAAATTTACTAGGAGAAATAATTGACCTAGGGAACTGGCCCAGAATTCTTACCTAGACAACTCAACTCTGCTTAGCACGGTTTTCCACTACGCCAAGACCGTCGACAACTACTTGCTCAATAATTGAGTCAGCTTGGTCGAGTACCAAAAAAATGTAAGTAGGGATAAACCCGCGAAACGCCTTACAGGCTTACTCCACCATGCAACTTTGTAGATTCGATCATTAAAATGTATATTCTCAGTGTTTAAAATTAATTCGTTTTTATTTTTATTCTACATTAAGCTTATCTAATTTTGATTAAATAGAAGATATAACATATATAGCATCATATAGAAATGCACAAGCGTCGAAGATGTCTGTACATTTTTCTGTAAAACTTAGTCCAAGTCAAAAGAACTGACTAGGAACAAAACTAAAATTACTTGCGGTTTAATTAAGATGGAGTATAGCTATTTTGTTGTCTATACACAGTTCGTTACAGAAGCTTCTCACTGCTTTTGTTCGGAGCAGAGGATGTTACATTAGGCTCGCTCCGGTGGTTGCCTTATTTTGTGCACTGTAGATAGAGTAGAGTTTGAATTTGATAAATAAGATGAGTACGCTGGATATCCTTATATATACAGCTATGTTGGACAACACTTAAAATTGTGGAAGAGACAGAAGGATTCTCGTAAATTTCACGCGTCCACGCTGGGCGGGATGCAAAGTTTTGGCTAACTTTTGCTTCGCTAAATTCCATTCCAAAATGCAGCCCCATTGGGTTCGAATTTATTCTGGGCTAGTGCTCGCGTCCCTAACAGGCTGTCAACGTGGGGGCACCCATCTCTGTCCGATGTCACAATTCGCATCAGGAATCGTAACCATTGGAGAGTGACACGAAACATCACAAAATCGCCACGTGCCGCACAAAACAACCACACCCAACAAAGCACAGCACAGGCACACCACAACATCAGCATCGCAGTCGGCCAACAATGTATATTTTTTTCACGCGATAAATGCACGAGGAAAAGTATTTATATATATAAGTTAAATAAATGATGAATTAGTGAAACGTCGAGTTCCCGCCATCCAACAGTACAAAGTTACAACAGACCAGATCCCGGGATCAACACTTTCACGAGGTGTACTCGAACGCCGGGGGCGGTTGGGGCTCCTCGTCGACGGCCATGGCGGCAGAGCCAGAGCCTTGCTCGCTAGTGCTGGGTGCAGGGGCATTGGTCGCAGCCACGGTTGAGGGGGCGTCTGTCAGGGAGAGCTCCTCGGCCTCGGTGGGCTTGAGGTCCCGCAGGAGGACGAACCCCGAGGGTGCCGCCTTCACTGGCTGGTACCTGCTGTCTTCCAGGAACTTTATGAACTTCTCCTGGGCTGGGATGACCCGGGCCGGGTTCGTCAGGATCTGGAACGTGGGCTCCGGTTCAGGGGCCTTCTTATCTGCAGCAGCACCATCCACCTGAGCTCACAGATAAAGCATGAGACAGTGTTAGGGTCAGATGGTTGCGAATCAAAGCGAGCAGCTAACCTAATACAACTTGTAAACCACTGATTGGATCATGCAATGCTTACCTGCATGGAAGTAGAAGCATCCTCGCTTGGTGGCGCTGTCTCTGCCTTCTCCTTGGCCTTGCTATCCGCATCCTTCTTCGCCCTAGACTTCGCCTTGGCATACGTCGACAAGATGGCTGTCGGTACCTTGGCTGATGCCGTCGCAGCCTGCTGAGTCGTCGGCTTGGGGTAATCAAACAGCGATGGCTTCGCGTTTGACAGGAAGTCAAACTTCGGCACTTTCAGGTCAGAGTTGAGGCCGATGAGAGCTGTCGGAGAGAAGGCAAGACTGATGAAGTAGGTGAGCGGGTACCAGTACCAGAACTGGGTGAAAACAGCAAGCCCAACAACAGCAGTGAGCCTGTCATGCTTTGACTTCGACTTGAGCTTGATGGTGACATTCCTGCCACCAGCATCAAGGATGCCAGAAGCCAAGATGGCGCCCATTTTGCTCATGGTATCCTCATGCTTGTCAAGAATGATCTTTTCCAACTGACGCCTGAATGCTCCAACTCGTGAGTCATAAGATTCGTTGGTCTGGATCATCACCATGGCCATGGCAATGAGTGCGCCCTGGCGTACAAAATCGACGACATCCGATGTAAGAGGCTCCAGCAAGGAGATGGCCTCGCCCAATCCTGTTCCGGCACAGGAGATTCCAACAGCGAGAGCTGCACCATAGCGGACGTGTGGATTGTAGGATTCCGATAGCAGAGACACAATTCTGGGTGTCTGCTCAGGCTCATTGTACAGAACAAAGCCAAGAGCCAATACTGCAGTCCTACGCACATCATCGCACACATCCGACACAGCAAAGTGCAGAAGCTGGTGGATAGCTTTGTTATTTGCAGTTCCTCTGTATGCTAGAGCCAATGCATACATACCACCATAACGAAGTATAGGATCTTGATCTCTAGTCATTTGTGCAATCAAGGTGTCAGATTCCTCTTCCCTGCCATACACTGTCAATGCAATTCCAAGTGACAAGCCCCTGGAGAGATAAGAGTGCATCAGAATAGGAACACCTTCATCATCTTGAGAAACAAATATCATGCAATAGATTACATTGAGAGACTTAAAAATTTGCTTGTCAAGATGCATACCTAATAATTTTCTCATGTTGCGTATCATGAGCATAGGCAAGCATCTCTGTGGCCTTCTCACTGGCTGTGCCAACCATAAGCAAACCCATGCCAATGCCACCTGCTTCACCAGCCACAGCGCTATCTGTGTACAGAATATTCTTTATGTCCTCGCATATTTCCTCATCTGCTGTACCTAATGCTGCAAGCCCAAGTCCCAGACAAGCACCATGCTGGACCACCTGTATTGTTCAAAGTTAGAATGCAAATATGTGAAAGGAAGCAACCATGTGCATGGTTACTATGGTGCATATAATAATCTAAGTAACAAGATTCAAACTTTCCCCTGCCAACATTGGCCTCACTACCCCAGTTACCTCACAAGCAGGCTATTAACAGATTGCAGCAATTTGTACACAAGCATAAATTGCATCAATAAGTTACTGTAGTCACTCTCATGAGATGATTTTTACAAAGCAAGGTTTAGGGAATGTGGGCCTAGAATAGTACCTCAGAGCTAGTGCTGCGAAGACTCTCACGAAGAAAATCTTTGATTCCTTCACCATGGTTGGCGTGAATCAAACCAAGAGCATAGAGGGCACCTCCTTCCGAGTATGGACTAGCACTGCCTACAGCACCATTCTGAGGCAGGTAAGGGGCCATCAATGCACGTCCTTGTTGAAGATGGCCTCTATGAATGACACCTAGTCCAGCAGTGGCGCTGAACTTAGCCCAGTTGGTTGCCCTACCTAGCCATTCCTGTAATATAGACCAATAGGAAATAAACATAATGAGAGTACAACCATTTAATAGTAAAGTAGAGAAAATAAAGATGCTAGACATTGGCAGCATCAAGTACACAGTGTGAAACAAACCATACCAAGTTATCTCTGAGGAACGTATCAACTGTTGTCCCTGCATGCATGATTGCATTGGAGCATATTGTTGCACTGTGACATACACTGTTCCTCATTTCCACAGCTTGCTTTATAGTCTTCAAAATTAAAATATCAGACCTGTTGAATGAAGAAACAAATAAGTTTAAGACATAGAACTAAAGTAACAGTAAGGCTTTCCAATCCAGTCAGATAATAATATCGCATTACCTATTATGGCTGTATAGAAACTGCAATGTCAACTGAATAGATGTCTCTCCTGACAGTATACCCTTGATTTTTGTTAGCCTATCAGCATGCGTTGCTGCATTTGGATCCACAGTGGGAGCACTTCCATTTGCCATGTTAACATCGTCTCTCATCTGGACATCCCCAGATGGTTCTGTAGCAGCATTAGAAGCTTGATTACTTGGTACAGCCGGTACACTGTCAGGGTCAGTACTGGCAGAAGTATGTGAACTCAATGCATCAAGGTGATTCCGCACACTCAGAAGGAAAGCCTGATTTTCATTTTCAGCAAGATCAAAGGCAGTTTGGTATGCGAGGAGAGCATCATCCTGGCAAAAGAATATAAGATTTCATGTCAACATCAAAGGCAACCAGAAAAGAGAGCATACTGTCATGTAAGGAAAAAAAATCATACCTTGCTTCCAGAAATCAGCTTGTCCAAGATGCTCGCAACACTTCCAGGCTCACCCAAGAACATAAGACACTGGCAAATGCTTAAATAATCTGGATTTGGCAGTGTCTGATATATTTTGACAAGACATCGTAGAATCTGAAAACACAGAACCACAAAGTGTTGGATCACAAGATAATTTTCTGCACAGTTGTGTGCCAACTACAAGAGGTCGAATTGATTAGCAGGATTCCATAGAATGCCCTTACCTCCAATCGATATTCACGGTGACTAACATATTGGTGAGACAAATTGATGCAATAAGAAAGAGCTCCATGAAGATTATCACATCGAGAAATTGCTCCCTCCAGTTTATCAAGTCTCCGACACTCAACAGCCATACCCATGGCCTGTTGATATTTTCCATCAAGAATGCACCTGAAAGGCAACCATGTATGTGTGAGCTCAAGGCTGCACCTTTTACAAACCAAGAAACAATGGACAATGAGGATTCTGTCATACTTGTCGAGCATTCTTTCGACAATAGCCTCCAGCCTTGGGTCCATTGTTTTCTCTTCCCCTGCGGCACTTGATTGGATGGCAGCATACTCATCCAAAGCTTTTGCTGCAAAAAAAGGAACAGGGCAAAAAGAACGCAATGTTAACACAGTACTCATAACAATGGCAATCAGAAGCTGATCATAATGCAGGTTGTCCCTTACCTAGAAGTGTTTGAGCGTAATCAGAGTCATCAGAAACATCAAACAGGGGTCCAGCACCAAGTGCATATGACAGGGCATCATTTAGCTCGCCCAAGTAGAAAAACACCTTAGAAGCAACTAGCGCTGCAAGCTGCCTCTGGTCAAACTCCTCATCTTCGTACAAACTCTCACTGCAAAAGGCAGCAAGAAAATAAATTGTGAGAGATGTAAGCACAGCACCCAAGCTTATACTGACTGCCAGAGCTTTTTACAACCGGCGACCAGGATTGTGATACAATATATTTTGGCCCATGCACATCAATTGGAACAGTCACGAATAATCTTGGTATATTCATAAGGACCCTACAAATGAATGTGATAATACTTACTCCCTTGTCCACTATAATCAGATAGATTCGATTGAACTGAAGAGCAGCCAATAAGCTCAGGGCAGTTATTCTTTGTCAAGTTAAAACTCTTTTAACAAAGTTACCACATTTGATTCGCACTATCTCATATCATCACAGCTGAACCACAATATAAAAGTTTGGCATTTGTCGTGTTAATCAAGGTTGAACCCAAGTGAGAAAGTTCAGTTTTTTTTTTCAGCAAACAGTATCCACGAATTGGAGCACAAGAATCATAACAAGCCCTAAATTCTAGGTTCCCAGTCACCAACGGCAGCACATTAGGCCCTCCCAAAACGTCCATCCGAACAGATCGAATCTAGGGTTTCCTGAAACAGGCTCCGAATCGAACTCGACGCCGCGCCGCCAACGCCATCTACAGCGACCTCTCCACGAGAGCCCGTATCGAGCCTAACCTAACTGGAAGTCGCCGAAACTGAACGAACCGCGCGGCGACGGCGGTCGGCCGGGGCGGCAGTGGGGAGCGGGCGATCAGAGAGAAAGGGCGCGCGACGGGGGAGGCGGGGACTCACATGGAGGACACGCTGGTGGAGATCTCGTGCCAGAAGGCGTGGACGAGGGAGTTGAGGCTGGCAAGCGCGTGCAGCTTGAGCTCCGGCGCCGGCTCCTGCAGCATAGCCAGCAGCGAGCCCGCCGAGCTCACCATCACCGCCGCCATGTCCGCCGCGTCCTACGAGTGCCGATCCGCCGCCGCGGCGTTGGTCGCGCGTGCGCGGCGGGTGGGTTCTCCTAGTCCGCCGGGGTCGCGGATTTCGGGTGGGTGCGCTGTGCTCCGCTGCGGCCTTTTGCTTGGAGCGGAAGAAGATCGCGGAGGGAAGAGGCGCCGGGGCTCGGGAGTAAATATAAAGCCTGGGGCAGGGCTAAGCTCGGAAATCTGCAGGATAAGTTAGACGAGGTCGAGTAGGAAGTTGTTGGCGCACTTGTATTCGGTGACGTGAACGTAGTAGAATACCTGTGCGTTCTCTCGGTGGCAATGTTCTAAACAAAGACTGTTTTTTCTATGGAATTGCACACGTCTGTAATTGTTTTAAAAATTCAACCTATATTTATACTGATATAAATACATGGTAAAAAAACATTTATATAAGAAAATTCATTTCCAAGCAACCTGAAACATTTTCAAAGTTTGATTTTGGCATTAAACTCTAAAATTAGATATCTTTTTACCTTCAAACTATGAAAACTGATTTCGAGTGGGTGTGCTTTTTCTCCGCTGCAACTTTGCTTGGAGTAGAAAATCACAGGAGGAGAGAAGGCGCCGGGGCTCGGGGGTAAATATAAAGCCTAGAGGAGTGGGTAACTTAGAAATCTAGAGGTAGTCATGAATTGAATATGATTTGCGCCCTGTGTACCCTATGAGTTCGGCGTTTTAGAATGCCTTTAGCCGTGTTTGAATACAAGGACTAAAGTTTAACCATTAAAGTTCAGTCCATTTGCATCCTAAACAGGACAGCTAATGAGCGGACTAAACTTTAGCTAACCTTTAGGCTAACTATTAATCCATTAGTCTAAAAAAGTGAACTAAAGTAGACTAATACCAATTCCTAATGTAATTAATGGGTCAATCAACAATTAGTCCATATATTATTTAAACACCCCACCACTAATGGCCAGTGAGCTAAACTTTAGCCAGCTAAACTTTAGTCTGAACTAAACTTTAAGTCTAAAATATTCAAACATTAGAGTCTGTTTGCTTGGCTACTAGAAAGTGCCACTGAAGTAGTTCGGCATGCCAGCAAATGTTGGATAATTGTTTGGTTTCACTCCCTGATCTTTAGCATGCCACGTTACGGTAGCTAGCGGTTAGGCTGTCTCCGATAGGTTTCTTTTTAGGGAACACAAAACACTGTAGCGATACCGTTTGACGTTGTTTTGTATTGTAGCTGATGTCACGTACAGAGTAGGTGGGATGAGATTTGAAAAATTGAAATGAGAAACGCTGTTGGAAGACAGGTGTTACTTCATTTTGACACCAAAACCTACCAAAAGTCTGGCGCTGATTTTTGACAAAGCCGGAACGTCCAGCGCACCCTCCAGTAATCAACCAAACATGGCCAATTGAGGTAATGATTAACGAGTAGGGTTTTTCGTTGTATACTTAGGTGACCCCTCACATGTTGTTCGTGGGATTTAAAACCCTTCCGTCTCAAATTACAAGGTTACTTAACTTTTTGATATCAAATTTGGCTTCTTTTGTATTATTAAAAAATTCATTATTTTTGTTGTTGTTTTATTATTATTATTAATTTAATTTAGCATATAATATACTCTAAATAACTATAACTTGATTTATTTCATATTTTCACAATTTTTTGAATCAGACAAGTTGGTCAAATTTGGTGTCAAGAAAGTGGAACTGCCTGTAATTTAGAACGGAAGGAGTAGTTCTAAATAGAATTTTCTCTATGAAGGAAAAGTTGTAAAAACAATTCATCAGCTCTACTTTCTATCTCTGTCTCTGCACTAATCTCAAAGCGAATAAGGTTTTCGGTCCGTCCTGACAGGTGGGCCCCACCTGTCAGTGACCTTAGCCCCGCGTACGGTGTCCCCGCGTCTATCCGTCCGTCTCCGAGAGTCCGACTGCGTGCCCCGGCCTCCGCCCACGCCTTGAATAGAGTTTCTTGGTCCGTCGCCAATCAACTTCCCCCGACAGTAGGTCCACCCGGGTTGTCTCCCTACCCGCACAAATCCAGAGGAATAGAATCCGAATACGATCGATAATCAAAAGTAGAACTCAGAAAAAAAAGGCCTGATCGGCCTAACAATAATCACTCATGGCACAACATACATACAAATATTATCATACAAATAATAACACCAAATCGTTGATTGAACAAGGAAATATCTTACTAAAAATCATGAACAACCACATTTTAACAGACGGAGAAAGTGTATAGGGAAGCAAAATCGACGACAGTCAAACGAACCGATGTTCGCCGCCTGATTTGGATCAGGTCGCCGCCCAGGTGAATACTGTGGCAGAACTGCAAAGATTAATCCGGATTTAGTGCTTAACCATCAGATCCAGACTAACATTAAGTAGTACTTTGGGATTTAGGTATCCTGACTTGCCCTTCCTATCCGGATCGAGCTTGGTTTTTGGGACGACACTCGAATGAGTCCACAGGTTACAACATACACAGCCACATTTATTACATATAGGTTAAAATATTACACACAGAGTTCGGTACTTATTACATCCAGACTTGGTAAGTTCTTCAGCCCTTTTACCAAAAGTTAACATAGACGACAAGTTTTCTCCAAAAGACACAGTTATACCGCACAAGGCGTAGTGAAGTAAAGATCCCATTCGAACAAAGTATACTCTGCTCCTGTAAAAGAGTAGGCAAGAAGTCTGAGTACTAATTACTCAGCAAGACTTACCCGACCACTGGGTCGAAATCCGACTTTCTAGTCTATAGCCGGAGTGGTTAGATCAATTCACACTACGACAGGTCCTAACTAGTGAAATCCTTAGATTTTAGAATTTAGTTACTTTTTAGTTATCACCTGACCAGACTAAGTTATACTTATTCTACTAGCAAACAAAAGCAAACACTTTGCCAAATCATTCTTTATCAACATGATCAACTTTCTTACTACGATGTTGGTCGCGATCAGGCAGCTTACAACCGGCAAGCCACAGACGATTCGAATCGATTTTTCCACCTCTCGAGAGGGATACTCAGACACCCTTCATATGTGTGTACACTGATCCCACATATGACAACCCAACAATCCAATGCCACCTAGCCGGAACCATCCTCACCGAACCCAGGTGTCAGTCCTTCGACACCCGCCCAACCTCCTCCTTCCGGTTGGTCTCGTCTAGTTCCGCGCTTAGGTACAACAGGACGAGAGGTTTACCAGAGCCCGTTAAAGACGGTAAGTGAATGAGGCGCGTTCGGCCCAACCAGGCCACACATCAGACGGCCTTATGCGATACAGGCAGGATCAGAGTCCATAGCAATAATCATAACATGCAAAGTACGAAAGCGAAAACTGATCCCGCCGCATGCCTGTCAAATTAGTAACATCCTTCTCATTCTTAACCAATTAATTTTAGTAAAAGATTTCCATTCTAAGCCTATGCCATCTAAGCCTATCTATTGCGTATAGGATTTTCATGCTGGATCCCGATTAACCATGCTCTAGGGTTTCAATCAATTCCTAACTCTAATGCGCAAGCATAACTCTAATTTAATTTAAGGACCAAAGAAAAATAGGTAAATGCACCAGGGCTTGCCTTGGGTCACGGGGTCTGTCTCCGTCGGTGACTCGGAGTTTCCTCCTGCTGGTGCGAAGGACGTCTCGGCCACACCGACTTCCGGAGCTTTCTCATTGGGCTCAATTTTTCCCCTCCAAAATCCACCTGGGCTCCTTTCTCATTGGCCCAGCCCACCAAGTGGGCCGGCAGCCCTCTTCCTGCGCGGCCCAATTTCCTTCACCCTTCTTTCGGGCCCAACCAGCTCGGCCTGTTGGTTGGCCTGCCGCCCGGCCCAGCGCGCGCGGCGCAGTGGCGGCCTGCCACGGCGCGGCCCAAGCCAGCGCGGGGCGCCGCCTGCTCGCGCAACGCGCACCCCCGGCGCGACACTGCCGATGGTGGCCGACCGCCGGACCACGCGGCGGCGGCACTCCGGTGACGCGGAACATCCGCCCCCTCCCGTTCCCGCCCTCTCCCTCTCTCGCTTATGCACGCCGGCCGCCGCAGACGGGGCGGCCATGGCGCTCGCCCGCGCAACGGGCGGCGAGGCCGCCCCACGGCGGCGGCAGGGGTCACCGGGGCCAACACTCCCCCGCGCGACGTGCGCGCGGGCGTTGCGCACCCGATGCGCCCGCTAGCCGGGGCTAGGGCGGACCGGAGGGGTGGGAACGGTGGGAGGGGCGCGGCGGCTCACCTCGGCGATGACGGCGGAGCGCGGGTGAGGGCGCAGCACTGGGGTGGCGGGGAGCGGAGCAGCGGGGACGGTGGCTGGGAGCTGGAGCGGGGTGGCGGGCAGGGACGGCAGGGGCGAGCGGAGTGGGGAGGACGGGAGCTCCCTGCTCCCTTCCCCTAGCGGAGAAGAAGGCCGCGGGCGGTGGGGCCCGCCCCTTAGGTTCGCAGGGGAGTGGGCGCGCTGGCGCCCATGCGGGCCGCCACGCCGGCCTCCCCTGGCGGCTGGGCCGCCACGTGGCCACAGGCCGCCACGCAGGCCTCCCCCGGCCTGCCCTTTTCTTTTTTTTTACTTTTACCATTTTCATTTTTAATCCTGGATTTTGACCTTTTTTGATAGGGGTCCAAATACAAAAGTGAAAGGGCTTAATTTAAACTACCCTTTCATATTTTTGCCTCAGGAAAACTTCTAAATTTTTGAAAAGGCCTCAAATTTGAATTTGAATTAAATTTTAAAAGAGAATTGTAATTACATGCAATGCTCTTAGATGGCCTTTAGATACGGAGTATCACAGATACGAAGCTGAGCCAGGCCGGCCGGCTGCGGAGCGGAGGAGGCCTGATTTGGATCAGGTCACCGCCCAGGTGGATACAGAGCCGAGCCAAGCCTGCCGGCCGCGGAGCGGAGGAGGCCGACGGAGGCGACGAGAGGGACGAAAGACGACCTCGGTGCTCCCTCGGCGCAGATGGTGATGGCGACGTGGGATGGGGCGCGGCGACGGCGGGCCAGAAACTGCAGTGCAGGAGATGGCAAACCGGCGTGGTGCCAGAGGAACATAGAAGAGGAGGCCGACTGCGCGTCCTCCATGGCCGCACGGAGGACTGGAGCAGGAGAGACAACAGCGTGTTGCAAATGTGCGTGGGAAAGCGGAGCGGTGGAGGCGAGCCGGGCGGAGAAGACAATACCGGCGTCCAGCTGACTAGAGAAGATAAGGTTGGCGAGCCTCTTTTTTTTACTCTATGTTTTTATTTTCTACCCGTGCATATTTTTTATCTACATTCTACAGAATGTATATTTACTGATGATGTATACCCGTGCAGCATACTTATTTCATCTACATTCTATAGAATGCATATTTACGATAAGCCCGAATACTTTGATTTATAAATTATAAATAGTTCATTGTAATATTTGGTGCTAAATACGATAAGCCCGAATGGTAAATTTTGATTTATAAATAGTTCACGATAATATTTGGCGCTAAACATTGATTTATATTTTGGATAATCATTTTGTGTATGAAGGAAGAAGATGGTAGTTGGAAAAGGATGAATATAATATCATGTATATATATGAAACATAGAGTGGGATGACGCTCAACTACCTCTTTAGACCAAGTCCAGCAGATGTTCTATGTAGTTGTCTATAATACGAAAATGGCACCGTAGTTATAATGTAGATAGAGTAGAGTTTGAATAGTAGAAGATGTGATAGACGATCTACTGGACTCAGCCTTATGGCCATGGGTAAAGCACCGCCAGAGTTATTAACATCAATTAACTAATTAATCAAAAGTTGAATTTATTATATTAATTAACTACAAAATAAACTGTAGACGTCATGGTAAAATATAAATTTTTTCACCTTTTGAAATAGATTTATTCATTATCCAATGAATGTGTTTTCTATATATGTTCATATTCATCGAGATACATCCGAAGACGGATGGATAGAAAGATAGCTAAAATGAACTATATTTTGGTACAAAATTTTCATTATGTTCGAGAAGGTGGTTGGAGTGATATGAATAAATATAGAATAGTGGGGTTGCAACAGGTGATAGGGAGGATGTTGATGGAGAGAAATGTGATTTGTAGGACGGGATAGTTTTAGTGAGATTGAAATATTCTATTTTAGGAGATTGAATTTGGAGGAAACTACTAAAATCAGTCTCACAGATATGCTCATCTCCGTCTCCTTGTGTGCTTCACCTTCTTTTCCATCATTATGCCGCTTGTGCTATAACCGTGCAATCTTTTATGATGCATAAACACATTAGTGTTATATACTCCCACCGTTCACAAATGTATGATGCGGTTGTTTTTTTTAAATTTAATCATTCGTTTTATTCAAAAAAAATATTCAAACATATAAAAACACAACTCATACTCAAACTATGTTCAATGATAATACAAATCACAACAAGATGAATGATAAATTTTGAAACGAACGATCGACGTTGTGGAAATAAAACCAATCATGTCATATATTTGTAAACGAAAGGAGCAATATATTTATACAGTCACCCGTTGCAATGCACAAGCATGTTTCCTAGTCATTGTATAATGTGCGAAGTAGATTGAAGAAGAAAAGTCATACTATTTGAAAAGAACTCAAAGCCATACTAATATGAAAAAGAACTCCCATAGATTTGAGAAAAGAGAAGATAGTAATGCTTATTTTTCATATTGTTGTCTTGAAAACCCTATATTTGAACCAGCCAGCTAAATCAAAACCTTACCATCGTAGCCTTTCCTTCTTGTTAAGCCAAAACCTAAGGATTTCTCCTTGGCCAACCCTTCTTCACAGTGTTAGTCCCTATAACCTACCACCAATTAAAGAATCTCATCTTCACCTTAAAACCACCGGTTGGGACTTCCTAAGTACTTTATGTGCTCACTCTGTTATTTTGATGTATTTTTAAGGAATGAAGTTGTAGGACCACAAAGAAGGATTAAGGTTACGCGGCCGGCATTTAAGGATGCATGTAGTAGCGGAAGCTGCTATGTTTTAGGACTTAGATGCCCATAAGGCCTAGATAGTGTATAACTTTTATATGAACTATTCATTACCCATAAAGAGCGATATTTAATTTTTATATGAACTTTTGCGTAAAAGTAGGTATCAACAATTTTAATATAAGGAAAACAGCAGAGCATTTTGACTCTCAAATGAGGCCCAACAACGTAAGTGGAATGGGCAGCCCTAGCCATTGACTAGCTTGGTGTAGCGAAAATAGCCTTAATGCTATATTCTGTTATATTTGTTTTGGTGATTGAATGAAAAATAATACAGAGACTAATGAACTTTGTTTAGATACACATTCTCAGATGATTAGGTCTAAGTGATGAAAAGAAGAAGATTTGAATGCAAGGCCTTTCAAAGATTTGAAGCATCAGATAAACTGACATTCGAGGGAAAACAAATGTCGATACATTTGGGGAGCCTCTTGAGAAGCAGAGAAAATGCACACATCGGCTAAACCAAGGAGGGGAAAAATTTCACCCATTGGTGTGATTAAGTTGGCAGGCTAAAGAACAGGAAACTATGAATTAGTTGAATATACCGATTCAATGTAGCTGAGAGTTAGCGGCTTAGTATAGGGGAGAATTACACTCATTGGATCAATGATGTGAGCATCGGGTCAACTGATGAGAGACTTGATCAATGCATTGTTGCATTTAAAATAGTCATTGGAGTATTACGGTAAGTTGCGAAGTTGTGTGTCATGTGATCATATGTGAGATCAAGTTCATGGCTTAGCGTTTTATCCAAGCTTGAGAGAGCTTTGCAAATAGGGTTAGTTCTTGAGAGATGAAGTTCGAGAGAAAGTCATGCTACGACAAGCAAATTGTACCCGTCATTGGACCCTCTGGCATGGTGAGTGGTTGTCACACTTTGTGCGGGGGCAAGGAGACCCCGACTTGTTGTTAAAGCTCTATAGTGATAACCGAGAGCGGGGCCGATTGTTGACGGCACTTAAGCACATCAAACCTTATACTACAAGCGACAGTATTGTGGTAGCTCTTTTTCAAGATGAGTATCGTGGGTTTTGTCAATCAAGGATAACTATGCTTAAACTACTATTAATCTAGGATTAATAAATTACTATCTAATTCTAAAAGATCAAGATAAACCAAAGGGATGATAAAAGAGTATCTAATCACACGCTAAATATAAGTCTAATCTATAGCATAAACTGATATCAATCAAAGGATAGATATGAACTACTCCATAAGATTAATATGAAGCTAAAACGGCGAAGGCATCCACAAGAGATATGAGACAAACTTCTTATGTACTAAGAACCCTCTTGAGCTATGATCTAGCATTAAACATGGGATAAACATGATCATGATTGTCATAGATTTACTTGAACCTTTCTCCCGCCCAAGTGTGACATAGAACGAGTTAATCGAATGAACCAGCAAGCCTAACCCATCTCTAAGAATGAGCAAATTCAATCAACCAATAAAGGTAAAAAGATCTACTAAAAGACATGAAGAACTCTATTATCTTGGTGAAGAATATGTAGAGATGAAACATTGAAAGACATGGATCAAATATCATGTATAAACACAAAGCTATAGTCAAAAGACATATTTATTGATCGAACTCAAGGTTTCATCAAAGTAATCATAAGAACAGAGAGTTACTCGAGATACATCATGAACATGAAGCAAAATCGTCTAATTCGACGAGATGATCATCATATCGAAAGATGAACTCGAGACTCGCCGGGAAAGCTCAGGGTTGGCCGACCCCTTTCTCTCCTAGGTTGACTTCTTGATGGGTTTTGCGAGATAGACCCCTAACCCTAGCTTTGGAGAACTGGTTACAATGAAATTGGCCTGCCTCTCCCCTTGAGAGGCTTTGTGTTGTATACCCATGAGGGTGCCCTATACATGGAAAGTCTAAGGTTGGGTCTAGGCTTGATCTTATCATCATTTGATCTCCTTACATGTATAATTACCCCCCTAATGGGCCTTGATCACTTGGGCCTTCATGAACCTTCTCATGTGCTTCTCTTTATTAGCTCCTGGGCCTTAATATCTTTATATTTTATGGGTCCAATATCTTCGTTGAACTTCTAGCTTTGATCCTTCTTCAAATAGCTTTCTCAATTATTGCATTTATTCCTCATTTTCTTGTAATATCCAGCAAGACATAGAAACAACAAGCACACTCGAATATGGAGTTCATTGTTAGTAAAATATGACTTCATCGTATGATTTATCCTGAAAAACACATGAAATCATGTAAATATAGAGCATAAATATCGTCGTTATCTTGCGCTAACACCGAATCATGGAAGGCCCTAATGCAAACTGAGACCGTGGGCCATAAACGGTATGTATATGTATGCATGGTATATCTTTATATGTGCTTATATTTGCAAAGTAATAATGGCATAACTTGTAGTGATATAATCTAAATTTGAGATTTTTTTAATAATGTTTCATGAACAATGGCAACATCACAACAAGAAGACTTAAAGGACAACATAACAAAACTAATATGATTACCTTAATTAAGTATCGAACTCCACCACTTCACAAAATAAGAGGTGGCAAATCCATTTCTTCTCATAAGAAATACTTCTTGATGCAAAATCATTGAGGATGACAATGCCGACGCGGATCACCTATGCAAGGACGCTGGAGATGCGGATGGACAAAAGTTGTGAGTTTGTGATGCGGAAGACTCGATCAGGTGAATTCGAGGAGTTGCGGCCTCGCGACCGTAGGCCGGCAGGCGACGCGAGCCAAGTTCTAGTTTACACATGGGGGTGGGCCGTTGGTTGCTGGGTACTCTACAAAATAGATGGACCTTGGCCCCCCTCAGTCGTGGCCTCTAGGCGGTCACACCATACTCTACAAAATACATGGGCCCTAACTGAGAGATGGTGCTGGTGGCCTTGTCTTTGTGGTTTGGAGGCACTTAACCATTGCTTGTCTGGTAGCCTTTGTGGCCAGAGGAAGACAATGGGCAACATGTGGGTGACAACTTAACCTAACCGAACCACAAGATAAATCCTTGTGTTTTTTTAGTTACTTGCCTTGGACTTTCTATTTAACACATCAACGTTTTCCGTATTTATATCTTGTGTGCATTTACCCTTTATAGCTAGATTAATTATGCTTGTTTACATATTGTAAGTCTTTATGGTAGTGGTAAATAGCGTGTGTACAACACTCTATATTTATCTTACGCATTAGAATTGAGTCTAAGTTTTAGAAAAAGCGATAACCGACCCAATTTACACCTTCGTCTCCTGGTTCGATTCCTCGATGGTCTTACACAGAGGTGTGGAGTGCTGGGAGGAGTTTTTTCCAACATAAACAAAACTTTAAAGAGCCTCAGTAAGGTGATTTTTTTTTTTCAAAACAAACCTCACTTTTGATGGAGCGTTGGGATGGTGATTTTTCTGACATAAACATTACTTTTTACTATTTTGAGGAGGTGATTTTTTTGAAAAAACAAACCTTACTTATGACGGATCATTGGGAAGGTGATCTTTCTGACGTAAACCTTACTTTTTGACTATTTAAGGTTGAATAGGAGATATACTGAGCAGCAATTACCTCTAAAAGTTATGAAAAAACAAAAACCCTTTAGTATATCTTGAAATAGAGGGTCGAATGATTCAAGGAACTCCCAAAGTCTCCACAACTCAACCTAATTACTTTTTCAGAGCCCTTGGTCCAACTCTTGGTGATGCCCTAATAAACAACATTTCAGTTTGCATGTATGCTATCATCGTATCACACCTGATCCAGCGATGCCACTCCATTGCTCCCTTGCCCCCCACCTCGACAGAGATACCCCTTCTCCTCTCCACGGCAAGAATTTGATGGCCAGATCGGGGGCGATGCTTTAGTTGCCGTCGCTTAGCTTGCTCATATGTTTAGGATATGGTTTTCCTAAAGCCAGACACCCGGGCAGATACTTGAGCTCCCCTGGCACTCCGGAATCGGATCTTTTGCCCACTCGGTGTACCTCCGGCCAGCTTCGCATGTACCGTACGTATACACTTCAACTAAGAGGTAGCGGTAATGGTAAGTGTCTGTTTTATCCCTTTGCAATGCTGGTTGCTCTGTTTGCTATAGTTTACTAATCTATCCGTTCCAAATTGTAAAGGTTCTGATTTTTTTTTATCTGTTTCCATTTACATATACGTTGATGAATGTAAAGAGTTAGAAGCAGGGAAACAAGGTTGAAATGCGCAAATCCCGTGGAACAAAAGAGACGACATCAGCTGAAAGAAACAAACGCAGTTGATCATCTGGTATCTCCGCTCTCCATTTTCACCGTTTCCTTTATTTATTTGTTTGGAAGGCACGAGGAAATCAAGGCAGAAGATCCATAAACACGTACCAGCCCTGCTGTCATTCTCGCCGTCCATTTGACCTTGACAGATGCTTTTCTCCTTGTTCCTCCTATATATGTTGTTCACAAAATCTCTCAAGCAAACAGTTGGAAAGGATCGTCCGCCTCTCCTCCGTCGTTCTGATCACCATCATGCTCTTCGTCTTGCATCTCTCTCTCTCTCAAACTGAACCTGCTAAATAACCGAAAGCCGAGTTTTTTTTTATCATGAGCAAGTAGCTCACTAAACATTCGCACACACACAAACACATCCAGAAAGCTTAGGAACAGAAATAGTACATGATAAAGATGACGCGATAAGCCCGCAACCTTTCCCTCTCTTTTTTTCACCTTCTTGCCTTTGGTTCGGTTTCGGTGACCACACACGCTCCTTTTTACGGTTTTCCCTGCCCCTGGCACTGGCAGCGGGCCTCCCCTGTTCTCCTCCCGGTTTTGCTCCCTCCTTCCTCTTCCAGCTGCTCGTCTGTCGCCCATTGCTTGCTCCTGCGATCTTCCTCTTACCATACATACATACATGCACTAGCCAATTAGCCATAGGCACATAGCAAGGGCATCGAACACCCTCTTCTTCCCAGATTCCTTTGCTCCTCTTTCTGGGGTTCTTGCTTGGAGTGCAGCCCTACCCGGCGACCTATTAATGCCTCCCTCCCTCCTTCCCCTGTCTCTTTCATGCTCGTGCTCTCTTGGGATCCTTGCCGCCTCTTGTTATTCCCTTGCTTCCTGCAAACACTCTGCTCCACCGAGGACCATTTGCATCCATGTCGGCTCGATCCTGAGCTCGGTTTGATTCGTGGAACCTGGTGTTCTTTCGTCCTGCAAAAGCAGTTTCCTTTTCCAGAGTTCGGTTTGCTCTACGACTCTGTTCTTTCGCCTGCCCTTTCTTTCATAATAGTTATCCTCGATTTGAGGCTCCTCCATTTCTTGCCCACTTCTCGGCTGATTCTTCACCCCCCACAATTTCTTTGTTCAGAAAAAGCCTGCCCATCTCCCATCGAAATTCTCATTCTCGCTGCTGCCTCACCACTCTGTCTGTTCAGTTCTTGATCAGCCAATCCAGTGCCGGCAGCCACTCCTTGAGTCATGATCGATCGAGCGCGCCCTCGGCAGCCCAGCCGGCCATCCATCATGGCGGCCCTGGCGGCGGCGCTGCTGCTGGCGCTGTGCGCGGCGCGGCCGGCGCACGCGATCGGCGTCAACTGGGGCACGCAGCTGAGCCACCCGCTGCCGGCGAGCACGGTGGTGCGGCTGCTGCAGGACAACGGGTTCGACAAGGTGAAGCTGTTCGACGCCGAGGACAAGATCCTCGGCGCGCTCAAGGGCTCCGGAATCCAGGTCATGGTCGGCATCCCCAACGACATGCTCGGCGACCTCGCCGGCGGCGGCAAGGTCGCCGAGGACTGGGTCGCCAAGAACGTCTCCGGACACGTCCACGACGGCGTCGACATAAGGTCAGCCAACAGTGCTAACTTAATTAGTGCTATGTGTGCATAGTATCATTATTAGCTTTCCATCAACAATTAACTCCCCTAGTACTTAGTTACCTCTGCTTCAAAAGTGCATTCTCCTAACATGAGCGTGCAGTCAGCCTTTAAAAGCTACGATCACAAATAATGCACATACATATATGGGTACTGAAAACGACCCTTTTTCTTTACATCTGTTACCGAAATTACCTACTCAAATAAAAAAAAAGGTTAAATTTTATAATATTTAATACAAATAGTTAGACAAAACAACGGTCAAATATAGTGTTTTGCACATCATGATCATGCCTTCGGAGGATTGCAATTTGCAAGTGGGGGAAAAAAAAGAGAGCACTAGATTGCATATATATACTACAGTACTATATACGTAGTTTTTTTCAGTTATTTTTGTAGTTGGCAGCAAAGCTAGGCTAGGCCCCCTTCTCTTTAGGGGAAGCCCACAGGTGCAAGCAAGCTGAAATTCTGTCTCTCACAACGTTTCCATATCTCCTGGCAAATCAAAAGACATGGATTGATGCCTTTTTTTTTTCAGCCTTTTGCCCCACTGCTTCTGCACACACGGCATAGCTTTTAGAGCCACCCAAACACCCTGCAACTCTCGGTGTTGGCTGTGCCACTTGTTGGCAGGCTTCCCATCGGTGCTCCTTGATTGGGACATGTATGATATATCATTGGCACTGACTAGAAGGAAAGAAAGGGCCCAATCACTTGCTCTTGAGCTTGAGGGCGCCTGACACGTTTAGCATCAGGCTAACAATCTTTTCTAGGCCATCCTTCTTGAACATATCGCCCGTCCATCCAGAAAGATCATGTACCTGTCACGTCTCCACGAATCATGTGTTCTGGATGAATACATTCCGTCTCCAAGCTTCCTTTGTGATCCTTTGGGTCCTTACTCTGAAATCAGAATGTGTTTGTTTGTTGGAACCTTTGCTCCGGATGCGTTTCTTTGGAATATGTGAATTTTGTTCTTTCTTTGTTTAGACGTTAACTTCTTTTATATGCCTACTGTATTGCAAATGTAGAATTTGAGAATTCTGGGGCTGATTTGAGTGGATTTCTTGGCTTCACCTAACAAAAGTCTGGTGGGAGTCAAGATCATAATCAGACTCATTTCAAGATTTCCCATGCTGCTGTTGTCCAATTCAAATACCCCGGGGATTACGCGGAACTTGTCCGGGCCATAATTGAGTGTAAATAAACGAGGGACCAGCCTATCAGTTCAACATCATGGTTTCCTGAGGGAAATTCCTGCTTGTGTCAATATCTTCAGTGTATCCAAGTACCATACTCAGGCATGCTTCCCTGTATGATGCTTACATCTAACAGTGTGGCAGTGGTCCTCTGCTCCTCTCACATCATGGATCTGTCTCTAAGATTAGCTCCGCTTAAGCAATTCATTTGTCCTATGAAAATCATCAATGGTATACAGAAATTAAAAAAAAAAGAGACCCGCGGGGATAGACGGCCCCAGTTTTTTCATTAAGAGGGTGGAACCTCAAACGGGTCTCGAAACCCCCCCCCCCCCGAATCCTAACATTGCTAGCGAGGGGGATTTTTATTACCCAAATGGAAATTCGTCTCAGCGAGGGATCGAACTCACAACCTTGGGGTGCTAAAGAGACGTGTCCACTGCTAGACCACAGGCTCCTAGGCAATGGTATACAGAAATGAATAGATGAAAATTTCTCAAAGCCAGTTTAATCTTAACTTTTGACCTCAGTATTTTATCCTAGTTAACCTGATTTTTTAACCTCACCAATCTCTGTTTATCGCTGTGAAGTCATTGTTGGTTCAGGGAAACCGTTAAGATAACTATAGTGAGAGTTATATCTATTTAGATTTGATTCTCAGCCAGTTTATTCTACTGCTAGTAAACTACTCCACTACTGCAATTAATTCCTGATTCCCTGACGGACGGATGGACGGGCAGGTACGTGGCCGTGGGCAATGAGCCGTTCCTGGAGACGTTCAACGGGACGTACCTGAACACGACGTTCCCGGCGATGCAGAACATCCAGGCGGCGCTGGTGAAGGCCGGCCTGGCCGACAGGGTCAAGGTGACGGTGCCGCTGAACGCCGACGTGTACCAGTCGCCGACGGGGAAGCCGTCGGACGGCGACTTCCGCGCGGACATCCACGGCCTCATGCTCACCATCGTGCAGTTCCTGGCGTCCACGGGCGCGCCGTTCGTGGCAAACGTGTACCCCTTCATCAGCCTGTACGCGGACCCCAACTTCCCGCTGGACTACGCCTTCTTCCAGGGCTCCACGTCGCCGGTGGTCGACGGCAGCGTCACCTACCAGAACACCTTCGACGCCAACCACGACACGCTCGTCGCGGCGCTGCGCCGGAACGGGTTCGGCAACGTGTCTATCGTCGTGGGCGAGGTGGGCTGGCCGACGGACGGTGATGTCAACGCGAACCCGGACTATGCGCAGCGGTTCAACCAGGGCTTCCTCACCCACATCGCCTCCGGCCAGGGCACGCCGCTGCGGCCGGGCCCGGTGGACGCCTACCTCTTCAGCCTCATCGACGAGGACCAGAAGAGCATCCAGCCGGGCAACTTCGAGCGCCACTGGGGCGTCTTCTTCTACGACGGCAAGCCCAAGTATCCGCTCAGCCTCGCCGGCGGCAACGGCTCTACGCTGAAGCCCGCCAGGGACGTCAAGTACCTGGACAGGAAGTGGTGCGTGCTCAAGCCGTCGGCCAACCTCGCGGACCAGACGGTCGGCGACAGCGTCAGCTACGCCTGCGGTCTCGCCGACTGCACCAGCCTCGGCTACAAGACCTCCTGCGGCGGCCTCGACTCCAAGGGCAACGTCTCCTACGCCTTCAACAGCTACTACCAGACCATGGACCAGGACGACCGCGCGTGCGACTTCAAGGGCCTCGCCACCACCACCACCGTCGACCCATCCGCCGGGACGTGCCGCTTCATAATCGAGATCGACATCGGCGCTGCGTCGCGCTCCGCCATGGGCGTCGCCGGCGGGACAGCCGCCGTGCTCGCTGCGTTCGTGCTGTCCATGGTGTTCTGAAACGGAAGCATTTCCTAATCGTCCGCGCACGTTTGTATTTAGCTTCTGAATTTCTGGTGGAGTATACCTGACAAAAGTACAGGTGCTTAGTTGTTCATTTTCATTGCCACCGCTGTTTCTTTTGGTTGGACAAAAACCTTTCTTTAATTTGAGATGCCGTATGCGTATCGTTCACCGTTTTCTTAACATAGAACTTGTTACACTGACAGAAGGAACATGTGTCAATTGACATTGTGAGCCGTGAACTCTGAACTGTGATGTTTTGAGGCCATGAACAGATGAAAGCGAAGCTATACGTTGCTGCGGGGCAAAATCCAGTCGTCGAAGGCCTTGGGTTTACATTATCACGGATAGATTTTAGATAAACCTAATATTTTTAGGGATGAAAGTGAACATGTTTGTGGATTTAGCGACAAACTTTTTTTCCACGGATTTTTACGGATATTTAGTTATGTCGTCAAATCCGTGATTAGTTGCACTTGCATCTCTAAATATTTCCATTTTACTGGTGGGGTTGATAGGATTACGAGCGGCTAATGCACCCATAACCGTAATTTTGTTTTACGACACGCACACCCCATTTTAGGCAAACATATGAGTCCACCGGTCCACATTTACTATTTCTAGCAAATTGAAGTGTATACATATACTATCTCTGTCTGTCTAGACCATGCCGACCTCCCACAAAGAGTAAGAAATGCACAAAAACAGAACTCACGGATAAGCAATAGTATTGATATCACTAGACAATAATAGTACTTTCCATTAGACAAAAATAGTAGTGTCAGTAGTCAAAAATGATAGATTAAAAACAACAATTTGCATAATGAAAATCATAGTTTTGCCTAATAAAAACCAACAAATTAGCCTAATGAAAACTGTCGGAGCGAAGTGCTCCTGGTCAGGTGGCGGAGTGCACCCGGTCGAGATCCTAAGTACTGAGAGTAGTTAGGGGGAGCAATCGTTGTTAGCTAAGTTGGTGGTGGCACGATGGTGGCGAGATGATTTAGAGTGGTTCGGGCCGCCGGAGCGTAATACCCTACGTCCACTGTGGGTGTGTTCTTGTATTTCGTGGGCCTTCAGAGGAGTCTCTGAGCCTGTCTGGGTCTGTCCTTCTGCGTTGCGTATGCCTCCCCTTTTATAGCCCAAGGGGGGCATGTACATGGTGGCCGGGCCCCGGCAGGTGGTCCCGGCCCATTTCCTCTATGCTACAGCTCTATCTTGTGCCTGATGTCCAACGCTCCCATGCTTTGCGCCTGTACCACCGACGCGACCTGGTATGGCCTGGAGATCCGCCATGTCGTCCTGTCGTCTGGATACGGCGCCGCGCCGTCCTGCCTTACGCCGTCCTGTCCCATCGGCTGCCAAACCCGCTGAGAGGCTTCAGGGGCCGAGGGGCAAGCGATGCGCACGCGTGACAGGACAGGGCGCTCGTAGTAGCGTTGTAGCGCCGCTACCTAGTATTAGGCTGAGCGCGGCCGCCGCGCGTGGCGCGGCTCATGATGAGTACAGCGTACTTGTTTACTCAATATAGACCCCAGTGTAGCTGGGGAAATCAACTGTAGTGCCCTGCTATCGCCGTCGCGCCTCGGTAAGGCGCGCCCCTTTGCCTCGCCGCCGCCGCCTGCCAGCGGCGGTGCCAGCGGCGATGGGGGCACGCCCGTCTGACAGCGGCGGCGTCGGCGGGCAACGGGGGCACGCCCGTCTGACACTCGTGGTGTCAGCAGCATCGGGGCGTGCCAGCCTGACAGCGGCGGTGTCAGCGGCATCGGGCACGCCCGCCTGCCCGCAATAAATGCGGCAGGTGGGCGAGGCGCCCGGTTGAAGGCCCTGCCACGCGCCCTGTGGGCACGTGGCAACGCGAGACCTTCCCGTGCCCTGTGGTCACGTGGCGGCCCCGGACCACCGAAGGTGCTGGCTCCGGACCTCCACGTGCTCTGCGGGCACGTGGCGCCCCCGGACCACCGAGGGCGCTGGCTCCGGACCTCCACGCGCTTCTGCACGTGGCGGCCCCGGACCACCGAGGGCGCCGGCTCCGGACCTCCCCGTGCTCTGTGGGCACGAGGCGGCCCCGGACCACCGAAGGTACGGGCTCCGGCCCGAGAGGTCCGGACCTCTCCTCGCGTGGCTGGGGGAGGCTCGGTCCTCGAAGGAGGTCCGGGGCCTCCCCTGTGGGCCGGGTGCGTGGCCCTAGCTTTCCCAAGGAGTGGGCCGGGCCCATCTGTATGCGGCCTTAGGCCCTCCTTGTACTGCAGTAGTTACCTCCCTTAGTGATCTTCGTCTAGCGTAAGCGGGTACCCGGTTAGCTGGGTACCGACAGTGGCCCCTGGGCTCACCTTTGGTGAGTTTTTCGAACCTGAGGTGAGCCCACCGTCGCTTACTACACAAGCCGCCGGGAGCCGTGGGCGGTTACCGGCGTTTAGCCGTTAAGCTCATACTTGGGCAGGGCCCACCACTTGATTTCTTGGTCGAGGCCTCGACTCGCCTATCTCTGGAGGGGGCTTAGTCCACCCGACCCCACGGGGTGGCCCCGTGGGCTCCCACGATCTGGGGGCGCGCGATCGTGGGAATCTCTCGGGGAACGTGGGGGCAGGCCCACGTCGGAAACCGCGCAGCGGTTCACCTACTTCTTCTCCTGCCATTAAGGCGGGGCAGACGGCTACGTGGGCAGCCGTGCGTAAAGCGGAAAAGGCAGGGGCCCCGCGCGTCGCGCCGAGACGCGCGTCCGCGAGCGGCCGCCGGTTCGCCTTCCTGCCTTGCTTGCTCTTCTACCCGCTTGTCATGACTGCCTCCTCGGGCCCCTGCTGTCATAGACCTGGTGGCCTGTGGGTGCGCCCGCGCGCGCGTACACTTGACGTCCGCGGCTTGCGGAGGATTGGGGGCAACCGTCAAATAGGGTTCTCGGCCATCGGCCGAGCACGTCCTTCTGCCATTTGCCTCTGCACCCCTCGCATCCGCCGCGGCGCTTCATCTTCCTCGCAGCAGAGCTCTCGCTTCTTGTCTGCTGCGTGCTCCTTGTCTTCTCCACCGCCAGATTCCTCAGCGATGGGTCCGAGCCACCAATCCCCCCGGGAGACTGAGGAGAACCTCACCCGCGTCCGCCGCCTGCTCGGCTGGACGGACGCGGAGCGTCGCGATAATGTTCGCACGGGCTCCCTCCCCCACCGCAACTTGCAGCTGGGGGAGTTCGTCCTCTTCGTCCCCTACCTCTACTGTGGTCTGGGGATTCCGATCTCTTCTTTCTTCATGCTGGTGCTGGAGGCGTTTGGGCTGCAGCTCCAGCATCTCACCCCCCACTACATCCTTCATGCGGCAATCTTTGCCCACTTCTGCGAGATGTTCGTGGGGGTTCCTCCCTGCGTGACGCTCTTCCGCCACTTCTTCTCGGTGAGGTGTTCCGGGAGGAGCTCGACGGAGATCGGCCGCTACTACTTCCTGCTGAAGGGGTCCGGGGGAAGATCAACCTATCTCCCCTCCTTCGCCAGCGCCAAGTGGGAGCACTGGCGCAACGACTGGGTGATCGTCAGGGCGGAGCCAAATGACCGGTTGGCTCTCCCGGATAGCAGTCCCGACGCACCTCTCCCGGAGGGTGCCTCGACGGATCTGCCACCCGAGTTCTTCCCCGTGCTGGCCAGGATCGCCGAGCTCGTCAGCGGCGGGCTGACCTCACTGCACGTCCTCGCGGACTTCCTCAGGCGGAGGCTCGCCCCCCTGCAGATGCGGCCAAGGCTGGCGTGGAACTACACCGGCTCCAACGACTGCAGCCGGGTGGTACGTGGCGAAGACCACGACCTGACGCCGCTCCTGCTGGAGGAATGGGTGCGGTGCGTCACGGACGTGAGTTTCCCTCCGGAGCAGCTGCGCCTGCCGTCCGCTATCGTGCCGCTCTGCCGCGACCAGGCCTTGCGGACGGCGGTGCTCCGGGAGATGCCCACGCTCGACGACGGCGGCCTCGCGGCGCGGCAGCTTGGAGGCGACCCCAACCGGGGGGTCCACATTGCTGACGCCCCGGTTGGGGGTTCTGATGCCAGGGGCACCGCTCCTGCTGACAAGGGCAAGGGGCCAGTGGCAGCGTCCCCTGCCGTTCCGCCGGCGGGTGGTGAGGAGACGCGGCGAAGGCTGGTCCGCGGCGACGGGACCTTTGTCTCGGAGCCCGACCCGAAGCGTCAGCGGACCTCGGGGGAAGGAAGCTCCTCTGCGCGAAGGGGAGCGAGTGCCACCGCCGCCTCCGGGCCAGCGGCACCCTCAGCGTCGGGCACCTCCTCCGACGCCGAACCAGCTGCGGCGGCCCTCTCCGGCACCGCCGGCCTCGGGCCCGCGGCAACAGCAGCCACCGGCAGTGCCGACCGCAGATCGGCAGCCGCGGCGAGGCTCTGGCCTTCGTGGCCGCTGGTCGGTGCCTACTTTAAGGTAAGCCCTTTAGATTAGCTTCGCATACTTCGCGGTACCACGGCTAGCTTTTTTCAGGTTTCTCAGCCTTTCGCCGTGCGTTTTCGTTTAGGCCGACACGCCCGGGCGGCGTTCCTCCCCCCAGCGGCTCTGGTGGCCGGGCGACCACGGAGGAGAAGTGCGCCCCTGGTGGTCCAATGGCGGAAGACGCCACGCGGGCCCGGGCTACGACCGAGGGGCCTGCACCGGAGGCCACCCCGTCTGTCCGGCCCCAGGCCCCAGGTGGACCGACGCCGGGGGGCGCCTCAGGGGTCGAGACCGCACCCGGAGTGCCTGCTGAGGGGGCAGCTCCGGGCGCGCAGCCCCAGGCACCAGGCAGCCCGGTGCCGGAGGGCGTCGCGACCCAAGGGCCTGCGCCGGGGGCGGCTCCTGACTCCCGGACCTCGGAGCCTTCGTCGCCCGCCGCCCAGACGACCAGCCCCGGATCTCCGCCTCCTGCCGAGGGGGAACTGGAGAAGGTTCTGGGTAGGCCGCTCCTGCCCCTGCCCCAGCCGGGTGGGGCCCCTCTCCCTCATGTGCTACGTCGGGCGCGCCAGGCCCTGGACGACGCCCAGGGGGCGCTCCAGCTGGAGTGGGCCCGGCTGCAACAGGAGCGCGAGGGCCTGGACGGCTGGCGGGCCCGTTTGGGGGAGCAGATCGAAGCCGCCACTGCCCAGCACACCCGGACCCGTGCGGAGCTTTCCACCACCCGCACCGAGCTCGATGCCGACCGCGCGGCCTTCCATGAGGACCTGCAGAGGCTCATTGGCCGAGAGCGCGCGGTTGGGATCCGCGAGAAGCAGGCCGAGGTGGGCGAGGCGCGGCTGAAGCTCAAGCAGGCGAAGCTGGAGTCCGCGTGGAAAGGGGTGGAGCAGCGTCGGCAAGAGCTAGTGGAGGTGTCCGAGCGGCAGGCTGCTGTCAACGCTGAGCTCGACAAGATGAAGCTGAGGCTTGTCGAGCGCGAGGCAGCAGTCGCGGCCCGTGAGGACTCCGTTGCTCAGCGGGAGGCGTCGGCCAAGGCTCTCGGCTGGGTGTGGTCCGGTTCCCCCATAGCACGCAGGGGAGCTCATCAACCCATTTCGCACCGTGCTTTTCCAAGCAGTTGAAGGTGCGGGTTCTGAGCCCCTTGAGGATTTCTGCGTTAGCTCTCTCGACCTGTCCATTGCTCCTAGGATGTGCTATAGAGGCGAAGCATAACTGGATGCCAACGCCGTCGCAGTAGTCCTGGAAGACCCGGCTCGTGAACTGGGTCCCGTTGTCCGTTATAATACGGCTAGGGACGCCGAACCGGCACACAATGGACTTAAGGAAAGCTGTTGCAGTTCCTTGGGTGATGCTTACTACTGGGGTTACCTCAGGCCATTTTGTGAATTTGTCAATGGCGACGTAGAGGTACCGGTACCCACCGACAGCTCTAGGGAAAGGTCCTAGGATGTCCACCCCCCATACCGCGAAGGGCCAAGAGGGTGGAATCATCTGTAGAGACTGAGCCGGTGTGTGTATCTGCTTTGCGTGGAACTGACACGCCTTGCAGGACCTTACTAGCTCAGCTGCATCCTGGAGCGCTGTCGGCCAGTAAAAGCCATGCCGAAAGGCTTTACCGACCAGCGTACGGGACCCTGAATGATTCCCGCACTCGCCTCCATGGATCTCCGCGAGTAAATCGCGGCCCTCCTCCCGGGTTATGCATCGCATGAGGATGCCATTGGCGCCACGCCTGTAGAGATCCCCTTCTACTAGCGTGTAGCGTTTAGCCAACCGCACTATGCGCTCAGCAGACGCACGTTCTTCGGGAAGGATTTTGTCCTTCAGGTAGTCCCGGATCTCTGAGATCCGTGCATCGGGACTGCCCTGAGCCATTGGATGTGTCCCTGATGCCATGCCGGGGTCATCAGTCCACACGATCCTCGGTGGGCTCCAGAGATGGAGGACCACCGGGACTGCTAGCTTCGAGGTGCTAGTTCTGCCCCCTTCGCCCAGTTCGGCTGGCTGGGCGGTTGGTCTCAGCAGCTGTCTTTTGAAGACGCCCTCGGGTACTGGGCCCCGAGTCGATGCCCTCGCGGAGAGGTCATCTGCCACTGAGTTGAGGTTCCTGGGAACGTGCTGCAGTTCCAGGACCTCGAAGTCTTTCTCAAGCTCCCTGACTCGCATGAGGTATGCTGCGAGCTGGGGGTTATTGCAGCAGCACTCTCCCCGGACCTGTCTGATCACCAACTGGGAATCCCCCTTAACCAGGAGCTGCTTGATCCCCAGTGACTGAGCGATCATGAGCCCAAAGATCAGGCCTTCGTATTCCGCCATGTTGTTAGTGGCTTTGAATTCGAAGCATACTATGTATTTTACTTGATCCCCGTTTGGGTCCACGAGGGCCACCCCTGCTCCGGACCCTTTTTCGCGGGCGGACCCGTCGAAGAAGAGAGTCCAGTGCGGCTCGGTGAAAACCCGGACGGTCCTGTCCGGCTGGGAAGGTTCCGCCTCAGCTTGCGGACCTCCAGATTCTGAGGCGGTGGGAGTCCACTTTGCGATGAAGTCGGCCAAGACTTGGCTCTTGGCAGCACTTCGGGGCTGGAAGTCGAGTTGGAACTCTGCCAGCTCCGCAGCCCATTTGGCGATATTCCCAGTAGCGTTAGAATTGCGCAGGATTGCTCTTAATGGGTAAGAGGTCACCACGACAACCTTATGCGCCTGGAAATAGTGGCGCAACTTTCTGGAAGCAATAAGTAATGCGTAGGCGAACTTGTGAGCTTCCAGATACCTGGCCTTTGCCCCGTGGAGGACTTCACTGACGTAATAGACTGGCTTCTGGGTGGTCCGGACCCTAGTGGCAGGTCCGAGACCATCTCCCCCTGCCAGGCTGGCCCCCTGGGCGGCTTGGCCTCCAGCTTCTGGTGGCTTATCGCCTTGGCAGGGCAACGTGTCAACCGGACCTTCGATATCGGGGCCGGCTGCAGCTCCCGTGGTGGGCGGACCACCACCTTCCACTTGGGGGACCCCGGTGTCTCCTTCGTGGGGATGGGCTGGTCGCTCGGCGACCAAGACCATGCTTACTACCTCGGATGTCGCCGCGAGGTAGAGAAACAGGGTCTCACCAGACTCTGGCGCCACTAAAACGGGCAGAGTAGTGAGATGCTGCTTCAACTCCTGGAAGGCTTGCTCAGCCTCTTCGGTCCATATGAATGGTCCGGACTTCCTCAAAAGCTTGAAGAAGGGCAGGGCTCTCTCAGCTAGCTTTGAGATAAACCGGCTGAGGGCTGCCAAGGACCCAGTGAGTTTCTGGAGGTCCTTAATGCAGGCCGGCGGCCGCATAGCCTCGATCGCCCTGATCTTGGTTGGGTTTGCCTCAATGCCGCGATGTGACACTAGGAACCCTAACAGTTTACCAGCCGAGACGCCAAAGACGCATTTCTCGGGGTTCAGCTTCGTGCGCGTTGTGCGCAACCTATCGAAAACAAGGGCTAGGTCTTCCATAAAGGTCGACCCTACCCTGGTCTTGACAACAATGTCATCGACATAGACCTCTACTATGTTTCTGATCAGGTCACGGAACGTGAAATTCATGGCACGCAGAAACGTAGGTAAAGCATTCCTCAGACCATATGGCATTACAACGTAACAATACAACCCATCTACTGTTATGAAGGCTGTATGCCTCTTATCCTCCTCATCCATCTGGATCTGATGAAACCCAGAGTACGCATCCAAAAAAGACAAGAGTTCACACCCGGAGGTGGAATCTACTATCTGGTCTATGCGCGGGAGGGGATAGGGGTCTGGAGGACATACTTTGTTGAGGCTGGTGTAGTCGATACACATCCAAAGCTTCCCGTTTGCCTTGGGGACGACCACCGGGTTGGCCAGCCACTCGGGGTGATGGATCTCCTCGATGAAGCCTGCGTCCAGGAGCTTCTGGACCTCCTGACGGATGAAGTCCTGGCGCTCCACGGACTGCCTCCGTGGCTTTTGCCGCACCGGCTTGGCGTCTGGGTTGATCTTCAGACGGTGCTCAATCACTTCCCTAGGGATCCCAGGCATCTGCGATGGTTCCCAGGCGAACACGTCGACATTTGCCCGGAGGAAAGCAATGAGGGCGTCTCCCTATTTCTCTCCCAGATTCCCTGCGATGCGGGTGGTCTGGGAGGGCTCCGCCCCGATCTGGACGGTCTTGACCGGCACGTCCTCGGGGTCGGAAGGGCGTACCCTGGGCACCTTTGGACCCTTAGCAGGAACCTTGGCGCGAGAGGTCAAGGGGTTGTCCCCCGCCGGGTTCGCTGCGTCAGTAGCGAGAGCATGGAGCTTCTCTACTGCGGCGACGGCTGCGTGGCGGTCTCCCGGCACGGTGAGAACACCCGCCGGGGACGGCATCTTCACGACCAAGTACCCGTAATGAGCAACGGCCATGAAGCGGTACAGTGCCGGTCTACCAATGATGGCGTTGAACGGCAGGTTGACTTCCGCGACATCGAACTGGACGTTCTCTTTGCGGAACTTCTCCGGGGTCCCGAAGGTGACCGGCAGGTCAATTTTTCCTTTCGGGTAGATCGGCACTGGACCCACGCCGGAGAATGGGCGCGTCAGAGCCAGGCGCGACTCCGGAATCTGCAGCTGTTTGAAGGCTGCGTGGCTGATGATGTTGAGGGCGGCTCCGCCGTCGATCAACACGTGGTGGAGCCGTATGTTGGCGACCACCGGCGATGTGATGATCCGCAGTACGCCAGCCCCAGCCATGTTCTCTGGGCAGTCGGCCGGCCCGAAGGAAATGGTGGTGTCTTTCCACTTGTGGTGTGGAGCCACCCCAGGGACGCTCGGCCTGACCGAGAGGACTTCTCGGCACAGGGCCTTCACGTCCCGCCGGGAAGAGACCGCCCAGCTTCCGCCGTACATGACGTACAGCCTCTTGCGACGTTCGTTGTCGCTGGATTCGGAGCTGGAGTGGCCTAGAGCGTAGACGCTCTTGAGCTCCCGCTCCGGGGGCTGGTAGCCCATCTCCTTGCCCCCAGCGGCGGGCCCACCGTCGCTGGTAGCCTTCCCCTTGCCAGGGCGCTGGCGTGGGGGCGAGTCATCCTTGGCCGGACGCTCTCGGCGCTCACTGAGACGCCGCTGCACGAGCTTTTGTATCTCGCGGCAGTCGGCGGCGTTGTGACCGCTGTTGGGATGAACAGGACATGAGCCGCCACTGTTCCGCGCCTGTTGCGTCGGGCGCTTGCCGCCGGTGTCGCGGCCTCCAGGTGCTGCCGCAGCGACAGGGGCCCCTTCCAGGAACCTCTCAGGGCGTCGGCCCTTCTTCTTTTTCTTGCCGCTCTCTCGGGCGGCACCGGCAGAGGCGCCTGGCTGGGCAGTCCTGTCCTGTTGTGGGGAGTGCCACGCACGCCCCTCTGCGGCCCTAGCGCACTTGTCCGCCAGCGCGTACAAGGTGGCGACATCCTGTACTTGGCGGGTCGCCAGTTTCTCCAGCATCTTCTCATCACGGACGCCTTGCCGGAAGGCTGTGATGATGGACGCGTCGGAGATGCGAGGGATTGTCCCCCGCACCTTGGCGAAACGAGCGATGAACGCTCGGAGGGATTCGCCAGGCTCCTGGCGTACTGCATGGAGGTGGGCCTCCACGCCGTACTGCTGGCACGCACTCGCAAAATTCGCCTGGAACAGAGTGCAGAGCTCCTCCCAGGACCGGATTGACCCGGGGGAGAGGTTAATGAGCCAAGTCCGGGCCGGCCCAGACAAGGCGACATGGAAGTATGACGCCATAACGGCGTCGTCTCCGCCAGCCGCTGTGATAGCGGTGACGTACACCTGCAGGAATTCCGACGGGTTGGTATTCCCGTCGTACTTTTCCGGCAGGTGCGGCCGGAACTTCTGCGGCCAGCGCGCGGAGCGGAGACTGTCTGCGAGTGCGGCACAGCCAACTCCAGCCGATACGACCCCTGGTGGCGTTTGCACGCCAACCGGGGGTGGCGCGTAAGCCGGGGGCTTAGGCGCTGCAGCGGCGAACGCCGCGTCAAGGTTCTTGCCCTTGGCGGCGCTTGGCTGCATCCGTGGTTGCTCCACGGTGGTGGGGGTGCCTGCTCGCCGGCGGTTGACCTCGGCTCGCAGGTCTTCCGTCTGCGTGCTCCTTACTGAGGGGGAGCGCGCGGATGTTGCCGCATCGTGCTGCCTGCGGCGGTTCGACCTCCCCCCGCTGCTGGGAGGGAGTCGTGACCCAGTCCTAGCCGGGCCAGGGGTGACCTCGGCTAGGTGGATCAGGCGATCTACATCGCTTCGCCACTGCGCCAGGGCGCTAGGTGAGGCTGTCGGCCCCGGGGGGTTACGAAGCAACTCCCTGGCTGCGGCGAGCGGGCCGCTAGCAGCAGCGGGGTTCGCTGTGGCGGCGTTTGCCGCTACAGCACTTGTTACTGCAGTGTTTGCAGCAGCGGCGCCCCCCGCGGGGCGTCGAGGGAGCCACGGCGTCCGCGCCGCGCCCTCAGAACGGTGGGGGGAGGCCTGCGACCCAGTCGAGGCCACCTCCTCTGATGCGGCTGCATCCTCATGGAAATCGCGGATGCGCACCATCATGCGGTGAGGGATGAAGCTAACTGATGGGCTCCCCCTACCTGGCGCGCCAAATGTCGGAGCGAAGTGCTCCTGGTCAGGTGGCGGAGTGCACCCGGCCGAGATGCTAAGTACTGAGAGTAGTTAGGGGGAGCAATCGTTGTTAGCTAAGTTGGTGGTGGCACGATGGTGGCGAGATGATTTAGAGTGGTTCGGGCCGCCGGAGCGTAATACCCTACGTCCACTGCAGAGGAGTCTCTGAGCCTGTCTGGGTCTGTCCTTCTGTGTTGCGTATGCCTCCCCTTTTATAGCCCAAGGGGGGCATGTACATGGTGGCCGGGCCCCGACAGGTGGTCCCGGCCCATTTCCTCTATGCTATAGCTCTATCTTGTGCCTGATGTCCAACGCTCCCATGCTTTGCGCCTGTACCACCGACGCGACCTGGTATGGCCTGGAGATCCGCCATGTCGTCCTGTCGTCTGGATACGGCGCCGCGCCGTCCTGCCTTACGCCGTCCTGTCCCATCGGCTGCCAAACCCGCTGAGAGGCTTCAGGGGCCGAGGGGCAAGCGATGCGCACGCGTGACAGGACAGGGTGCTCGTAGTAGCGTTGTAGCGCCGCTACCTAGTATTAGGCTGAGCGTGGCCGCCGCGCGTGGCGCGGCTCATGATGAGTACAGCGTACTTGTTTACTCAATATAGACCCCAGTGTAGCTGGGGAAATCAACTGTAGTGCCCTGCTATCGCCGTCGCGCCTCGGTAAGGCGCGCCCCTTTGCCTCGCCACCGCCGCCTGCCAGCGGCGGTGCCAGCGGCGATGGGGGCACGCCCGTCTGACAGCGGCGGCGTCGGTGGGCAACGGGGGCACGCCCGTCTGACACTCGTGGTGTCAGCAGCATCGGGGCGTGCCAGCCTGACAGCGGCGGTGTCAGCGGCATCGGGCACGCCCGCCTGCCCGCAATAAATGCGGCAGGTGGGCGAGGCGCCCGGTTGAAGGCCCTGCCACGCGCCCTGTGGGCACGTGGCAACGCGAGACCTTCCCGTGCCCTGTGGTCACGTGGCGGCCCCGGACCACCGAAGGTGCTGGCTCCGGACCTCCACGTGCTCTGCGGGCACGTGGCGCCCCCGGACCACCGAGGGCGCTGGCTCCGGACCTCCACGCGCTTCTGCACGTGGCGGCCCCGGACCACCAAGGGCGCCGGCTCCGGACCTCCCCGTGCTCTGTGGGCACGAGGCGACCCCGGACCACCGAAGGTACGGGCTCCGGCCCGAGAGGTCCGGACCTCTCCTCGCGTGGCTGGGGGAGGCTCGGTCCTCGAAGGAGGTCCGGGGCCTCCCCTGTGGGCCGGGTGCGTGGCCCTAGCTTTCCCAAGGAGTGGGCCGGGCCCATCTGTATGCGGCCTTAGGCCCTCCTTGTACTGCAGTAGTTACCTCCCTTAGTGATCTTCGTCTAGCGTAAGCGGGTACCCGGTTAGCTGGGTACCGACAAAAACCTATAGATTGTGCCCTAGGACGAAGAGAGCGTGGAAGACGAGGAGGCGGCGCCAAGAGGGGCATAGCGCTGAGGAGGAGGTAGCTGGATCTCACCGCCGTGATGAGCGGAGATAGCTTGCTCGCACAACTCCAGATCCGACGCCGTGCTCAACCTTGGGTGGAGCAGGGCTAGGGTGAGCACGGTGTCGGATCTGCCCCGTGTGTGTGAGCGAGGAGGCGCCGCCTCCGGCAGCAGTGGCGGTAGCCGCCGCGGGGGCTGGGGCAGCTGCTTGAGGAAGGTGGAGGCACCACGGCGGAGCGGATCTGGCCGCCACGAGGCCAGTGCGGCAGGAAGTCGACTGCCATGTCCGACGATGCCACCTCCAAGAGCCGCAGCGGTTCAGAGCCGGCCTCCATGAGAATGGTGCAAGGAGGGACAATTTGGTGGAGAGATGTGGATGGAGGTGCCGGATCCTGCCATGCTAGTGGTAGATCTCGGACGCACCGACACAGATTTGCCCATGCCAGAGAAGGGCGACATTGGCGATAGGTGGTAGGAGGGAGAGGAGGGCGGCAGTGGGCGGAGGGAGAGCTAGACGAGCGTTGCCGCGGTTGGGCGCGCTGATGTCGCCGGTGCACATGGTGCCAGTGGAGGAGGAGCCAAGACCAGAAGGAGAGGCGGGCGCATGGGCGAGGAAGGAGAGCTTGGCAGCGCGCTGCGGGAGAGAGTGTCGGGTGGAGGAGTATGGAGTGTGTGCGTGCAGTGGTGCAAACGCACAGTCGTCTGTAGCGTAGTCTATACCTTTATATATACAATGGTTTGGGGAGAAGACTTTTTTATTTCTATTCAAATTAAGGGATTGCTTTTATACATTTCATCTAGAAAATATTCTTTATCACCCGATAAATATGATATTTCTGTTTATCAGTAACATTATCACCGATAGATTTTATAATAATCCGATATGTCCATTTTGCTGGTGGGGCCTATTGGATTACCCAAAGATTTTCAAAATCTTCAAAATCAACTGTGTCGCACCTGGTTTCCAATGAACGAAACCAAAGAAACCACATATATATGCCAAGAACGAGTCTCACATATATAGGACAAATGACAGAGATATCATAGAACATGTCAAAGATCAGATGTTTACATAGCGTATATCACCATTATTAGATGAAGACCACAAGTCTTTATAACACAGCCGTAGCAAAAGCGTAAAGCAAAAGATAACTCGAGCCGCTACAGGGACGCTAGCTGAGGGACTGAAGCGCCTAGAACTTATCAAAGTCCTGGAAGTAGTCCTCCAAACCTCCATCAACTGAGCAGCGGTTGGGTATGCACCCAACAAAAAAATTGAAGGAAACAAGCGTGAGTACAGAACTTGTACTCAAGTATAACATGGGCCATGAGGTTCTAAGGTTGGTTGATTTGACTGTATTTGCTTTTAGTTGGTCATGTGTTATTAGCACCTATTTAGTAACGTGAGTTAGCAACCATTAGCCCAAAGATATTGCATAAACACATTAGTCAACATTATTGATACAAGATCTAACAGCTGAACCATAACCAAGATCCACTAATCAACAGAAGGGGCTGAGCCGCTCGTAACCGTGAGCACTGTTGATATATCATTTTTACTCTCGAGAGGTGGCACATGTTTACCCACAGGTTGTGAGCTATGCTAGTGGTTCATTACACTGCCTTAGGTGAGATGACTAGCAAGCACACTACGATGCCTTTACAAATATTACGCTAGTAAGGTGTTGTTTAGCACCAGATTGGGCACATACTTGCACCGATTTGTCCGGTGCAGGGTGCTGGACAGTTCGACATTATCGGACAGTCCAGTAGGTTATACCGGATAGTCTGATAGTCACAAGTCCGAACAATATGCAGATTGTGCGTGATCTAGTTAGATTCTGACTTGTAAAAGGGGTAAGACCATACCTCCATATAAATATAAAGGGCCACGGCTGATTGAGGCTATACTTTTCCAATCTATCTTATTGTTCTCTTGGTGTCTCGATGGTGACATGGAGGCGTTTTAGGTGGTCTGCTGATCCTAGAGCAGCACTAGCCACCATCCTCCCTGATAGGGTCCCTCCTAGGAGGGCAGTGCTAGTTCTACCCGAGCCTAGGGCTCACCGAACTGTCCGGCGCACATCACCGGATTATCCGACATTATCAGACTGTCTAGCATCTACGAGCGACCCCAAGGTGACTTAGGGTTTCGTTTAGTATTTGGCCGAATTTGCGCCAACATACTTTTTGGTGACTTCACTAGGGACGAAGATAGTAGCATTGACTACCATGGCTAGTGATAAGCAAGCCGACGCAAGTGAAGTAACCACCAACAACATCATCATGCCTACATTTGAAGATCTTCCTTAAGATAGGCGGCAATTCGAAGAGAGGTTGAGGATACAAGCTGAGGAAGATTTGAAGTGCAGAGAGCAACGCGAAGAACAAGAACTGCAATGACTCTTCTCTTGTTACAAGAAGGTCTGAGGAGGAGAAATGACTCAACTCAAGGTATACGATTACCCCCATCTTGATTATGCGACACATGATACATCATCTTGCATTGTTATTCCTTCAGATCTAGATACAAGAATTGCTAGTATCGTTGATGGGCTATTGCTGCTAGTATAAATAATATGTTTGCTGCTATGGCTAGTAAGGTCAATAGGAATAGGGCACATATGTAATTACACTGTGAGTGCTAGGGTCAATTAAAATACAAATGAACACATATGATCCAAATAACACACATTCCAAGTTTCATAATTTTTGGAGGTCATTTATACCACTTTTGCTAATTAACTACTAAAACAAAGAATGCACAAAAGCAGGGGCAAAACAGTCATTTTACAATACAAGGCCTGGTCTACTGCATAGATATACTCATAAGCAATCCAATAAAACAAGTTTCATATTTTTATGATTTTTCTACTAATTTCTAGAGCATTTCAAAATTCCACTAATTTCTACTAATTCATATGTCAAATATAACCCTGTAATTGGACTCCTTCATAATTAAAGATATGTAACAGGGTGTAGCTCATAAGTTTCTCTCGACTCAATGCACAGAGCTTGCAGTTACTGAAAAATAAAGGGTTAGATCTATAAGATTGCATGGCTTCGGGTTTATGTGCAAAGATCTAACCTTTCTAGGGGGTTCCTAGCAGTTTTCACAAGGCACATTAAACAGAGACGCAAAAGTGAAAATGGGGAGGGGTTTTATGCAAAACACACCTCCCTTTTCTTCTACCTCTCGCCAGGGAGAGGGCCGCGGGAAGGGATGGAGTGGCGGGGCTACGCCGGCGGCATGGAGGCCGAGGAGCGGCCGGGGAAACTCTGGGAAGGTGTTCCTAGCCACGGGTAATCTGCTCCCCTTGACCTCGTCGCAAAAGGTGGCGTGTACGAGGAGACCGATGGCGCTGAAATCGCGGTGATGATGACGCGAGAGCCCGACGGTGAGGACGTGGATCTCAGCGGGGAGATAGGGACCCACAATGGTGTGGATCGCACCAGTTGCGCGCGGGTACGGTAAGGCCGTCGGGGGGAGGGGTCTTGAGGTGGAGAAGACACCGGAGGGTGGTCCTCCACGGTGGAGTCAAGCTCCCCATGGCATCGCGGTTGGGGAGGGGCTACAGGTGATGGCAGTGACCATGGAGGTAGGGGAATGGTGGAGGGCGGTGACGCAGCGGCGGGCGTGCTGTGGATGAAGGAGAGGTGGCCTGAGGTGGCGGCGGTGTGAGCTGGAGCCGAGCTCGTCCATGATGGACGACGTTCCGTGCGTTGTGGGGGAAAGGTGAAGCAGAGGCAGGCAGTGAGGCGAGGGAGAGAGAGGCCATCTCAGCCTCGCCTTCTGGCCGGGGCACGGGTTGCGCGGGCAGGGGATGGGGCAGCGGAGCCGAAGCCCGTCGGATGCGTGGCCATGGCGAGCAGAGTGCGGCGTGCGCATGGCGTCCACCCTCTGGAGCTTGATAGGGCTGACGTGTGGGTCCCGCCCATCAATTACTCATAAGAGTGAAATGGAAATCAAAAATGGAAAATCAGGGCTTTGACAAGGAAAACCAGATTTTGAATTTTGTTTGTTTGAGTATCTATTTGACTTAATTATAAGAAACCAAAAATACAAGAAACATTGTAAATTTTTTCTCTACAACTTTGTTATAGACTTTGATATCATGTTCTACACAAAGTTTTGGTTAAACTTTGAATTGAAGTAGAAGACCAGGTTTGACCAAGCCGAAGCTACATGTTTGTAAATTTCTTAAGCCCTAGTTTTGGGCATTTTCACACGAAATGTACTATACCAATGTTGTTCAGTGATTCATGATGTATAACTTTTTTATACATAACTTTTCTAGATAATGACTTTTGTTTCACATATATTTGAATTTACTAGACATGTCTATTTTTGGCAGATTCAACAGTTTACCATAAATTGACTCAAAACCTTCTTCAAACCTCTCTGCATGTCATAAATGCAAATACCAAAGTTGTTCCATACCAAGTCCTCTACAAGTGGTGTATACAATTCTTTCTTGGTTTAATGATAGATTTTCAAATATAAGCACATGTGTGTGCTAGGGTCAAGTCAAACTGCAGTTTTAGTTTATGTAGATTCTCTCTTGTTTTCAATTTTTTGAGGTATCAAATGAAGTCCAATCACTTCAAGGTTGGGTGCATTTGAAAGGTGATTTGTTTAGTTTCATTTCATAGTCAGAAGGATTTTAAGTTGTATAGTAAAATCAAAAGTAATTGAGGATTCAAATTTGGGGAGAAGCTGAAACCCAGAGTTAGGAATTATTCCATGACCAGATTTGGGCTGATTTCAAGAGATATTTGGTAGAAATTTGAAATGAGCAAATGACAATTTTAAACCATGCTCAGTGTAACAAAAGTGTAGTTCATGGTATGTACAACAATTTTGATAATGGAGTTGAGCTAAGGTGCTTAATGATTTTGAAAGTTTTATTCAGGCCCAAATTTGGTCAAGGACACCTTTGTCACCTTTCAAAAAGAACGTTGGCTGAAATCAATTCAATCTTTTGAACCTCTTGTCCTTATATCTTGAATATGGTCGCAATAGCAAAGTACAAGAATATTTCCTGAACTAGAACATTCGAATTTGGTGTTTTGCACAAAAACTTGTGGGTGTTGAATTACTCAACCAAACCACGCGTGGTTTTGTATTTTGAATAGAAAATTTTGACTTAGCGATTTCTTCACCTAAGTCTTGTTGCTCTATAGACATGATTACGTTGTAAAACTTCATTAACACATGTCTAATTGTGTGTTAGTGCCCTTGAGATGCTAGAGGCATCACAACAGCCTCCACAAACCGTCCAACAATCGAGAGTGAAGTACTAGTTTTCTTGGCAGAATTTCGCTAAGTGCTGAAAATGACTAAGTGCTTAACTTGCTAATGGAGTGATTAGAGGGAGAGAGAGATTGATCACGCTGCCAATCGGTGCAAGGAGCAAGTGCATGCATGTATGAGTATTTATAGGCACGGGAGTGCATGCAGAGGGGCAGCAGGAAGCCGGGCGGCCTGCCCACTTGGCCAGGCGGCCAGGGCAAGGGGCCAGGCAGCCTAGTGCCTAGAGGGAGTAGGGTGGTGGGTGTCATGTATGGTGAAGGGACAACAGCGGTGTGCAAGGTGTCGGCCGGCGTCGGTGGACAGAGGCCGGGAGGCCTTAATGCTTGGTGCATTGGGCACTTGTATGCATGTGTGCGTGATTAGAGAGAGCAGGGGGCGTCTAGGAGGCCAGGGTGTCCTATGTAGGGGGTCGGGCGTCCTAGGTTGCACTCTGTCCTGAGGGGCATCAGCAGGAAGGGGGTGAGTCGATCGCCCTGTGGCGTGCACTCAAGGCTAAAAGAGCAAAGGCAGGAAAGGGGCTGGCCAGCCCAAGTGGGGCCGGGTGGCCTGATATTTTTTTTGAAATTTAAAAGAGCATAAAAAGAATCTTATGCAAAAAATTAGACTAGTGCAAACTTGAAATTAAACATGCAGTGGAATGAGTTTCAATGAAAAATTTAAAGATAGCGGGAAATGGATATACAGTGAGGGTAATGCCTATTTACCTCCTGGCGATGGCAAGTCATACCTTTCGCTCGGAGTCAGCACACGACGGAGACTTAGCGGCCGTCTGTGCTGCAACTTTTGCACGCCATATCTTCTTTGTTACAATAACCTTCTATTTGGGAGTTTTGCCTCCCTTCTTATTTTTAGACTTGGCTTTTGGCATTTCTTATTTCTTCCACCATTCTTTGGGTGTATTCTTGTCATTAGCATCGACCTTTGTGATAGGAGCTTTGCCTCCTACTTCCTTCGTCGACGGCTTGGCCATCGAGGCACGTTTTAGAGACTCGGTTTTGCGATCGGCTTTGACCTTATGGGCTTCTCCATCTAGTAGGATTTTCTCCATTGCTAGAATGAGACGATCCACTTTCGACTAGCTTGGCGAGAGCTCAATCTTCTCCTTTGGTGTTTTCCTGGGTGCCTGGCATTTGAATTTGAATGTCTTCACTTGCCAGCATTGTTCAACCTTCGGTCTGAAGGTAATGTCTCCTTCTTGCTATTGATGTTGAGATGGACTTCTTCGACTCCGACATTGATGTTGGCCTCTGTGGTGCTCAGAAATGGTCGCCCAAGAATGAGCGGTATTTTACTATCAATTTTCATGTCTAGCAACATGAAATCCACTAGGATGAGCAAGTTCCAAATTTTGACCGGGATATCTTCGGCAATCCCAATAGGGTAGCGAATTGACTGATCTACCAGTTGTAGGCACATAGAAGTAGGGGAAAGTGTAGCATGTGTTAGTTTATCAAAGACTACCTTTGGCATGATGCTCACACTTGCTCCGAGGTCACAAAGAGCTTGATCAAAGTGCTGGGTTTCGATTGAGCACGAGATGGTTGGGTTCCCTGGATCCTTTTTCTTTTGTGGTGGCTAGTTGAGTATAGCTATGCTGCACTCTTCCATGAGATGCTGTTGATGGCAGTGGCTTCTTGTTATTGAGGATATCCTTCAGGTACTTAGCATACGTGGATACCTGCATCACATCTAACAATGGGATGTTGACATACAATTTCTTGATTACCTCAACAAATTTGCCGAACTGCTCATTGAGAAGAGTCTTCTTCTGCCGCTGAGGAAAAGGGAGCATGATGGTGTCGTAGAACTCATGTGGAGCCGACTTGGGTACTTCCTTCACTGGTTGTGGTTCACAAGACACTTCTTCTTCCTCAGGTTCGGTGGGTTTTACCTGCTCCTTCCCTGAATTTCTAGGATGTGGGGGGGGGGGGTCTTGTGTAGACCTTCCATCCCTAGTGGTTATGACATTTATGTGCTCCTTCGGGGGTGGCTCGGGCTGACCCGGAAGCTCCCTGAAGTGGTACTAGGCAGAGCAGCAACAAGCTAAGCTATTTGAGTTTCTAATATTTTATTAAAACTCAACTGGTTCTTCATGTCACTATTAAGAGTTTCCATTTGCAAAGACAAAGTTCCAATAATTCTATCATTTGCAATGAATTTCTTACTTATGCTATCTTTTAAAGCGTTTTGATCAAAAGGATTTTTATTAAACTATTGTGAACTATCCGAAGACGTACCTTGGTATGAGAAAGGTAATTGTGGTCGTGAATTCCAACCTGATTGAGGATGAGGCCCAGTGTTTAAGTTGTTGTTGTTGATGAAATTTATGTCCTCTGATCCATTTCTGAGGCAGCTGTTCCCCATGTGGCTGGTATTCCAGCAATGATCGCACATCATTTGAGAATCTAGTGCCTGGACCGGCACAGTTTTAGGAGCATCCTCCAGCTTCTTTAGAAGGAGATCCATCTTAGTAGAGAGCGTGTTAGTGCTGTCAATATGGTGAACTCCGTGGGGCTTATTGTTCACCCTCTCCTCTTTCCATCCCTGGTTGCTCACCATCTTCTCAATGAGAGCGCGGGTAGTAGTGACGCTGAGGGATAGGAAGGATCCTCCAGCGGCTGCATCGAGATGTTCTTGTGTGGATCAGTGTAGTCCATGGAAGAAATTCTGGATGATCAACCACTGTTCCATACCATGGTGGGGGCAGGCGGCGATGTACTCTTGAAGTCTTACTTATGCCTCTGCCACCATCTCATCTACGAGCTGTTGGAAGCTCAAGATTTGGTTCCTCAGTGAGCTTGTCTTCCACAAAGGGAAGTACTTTACAAGGAAGGCATTTGAACATGCCTCGAACAACATCCGGGGTTGCACCTTTGATTGTGAAAGTGCTGCTAATCTCCAGGACTTGCTGGAGATGGTTGTTGGCATCCTCCGACACTAATCCGCAGAATGGGATAGCTTGGACCATGTGGATGACACCTGGCTTGAGCTCAAAATTTTCGCCAACCTGCACTTTAGGCCTAGTGGGAATGTTGTTGCTGGATGGGACAGAGAACTCAGTGAATGATCTTCTTAGCCATAGTTGGTGTCGGTGAAGTTGTACTTGAGGTTCCAAACTCAAATAGTGGCATAGGCCTCTGCCTTGATTGTCTTTTGACAGACTCTCTTGAGCAGCGACTCCGGATTGTTGTGAAAATTTACCAGTAGGTCGAAACCGGTCATACACCTCTCTATCACCCAACAATAAAGTAGACAGAGGCAAATGAGCCCACTAAGAAATAGCGGTATGATATCAAGTTGTACAATACCTAGGTTCGAACAAAATCAAACTTCTATTGCCAATTGCTTCCCCGGCAATGGCGCCAAAAAAAGCTTGTTGATGTCTCTTAGTGTAACAGATTTTACTCCGCAAGCGCACTGAGATTAGATGTAGCTTTTTCACTCAGAGTATTCTGAGTATTCATAAAAATCCATAGGAAAGCAAGGGAATAGGTGGAATGATATGTTCAAACTTGAAACAATACTGTAAACTAATAACTACCAACTATTCTTACACTGGGGGTAAGATAAACAAGATAGTGTGGGTGAGAGAACAGAGACCAAAGCAGTCAGCAAACTAGGTATAGCTATTAGGGAGGACAATGATTAAGATTAAGATATCTAAACTCTAAATCTTACTTACTGGACAGGAGTATTCACAGTTGAGCTAAGTTATCCAAATACAGACTAGGATCTTGCATCAAGTGAAATTCCAGACTACACCGAGGTGGCACGATGGTAGATAGGCAAGATTCAAATAGCTTAAGAACAACACAAACCTAAGCCTTGGTCTAGTACACAATAAGGTACAACACACTAGGCAAGTGTAAGAAATAAAGTAAAGTATAACTAAAATGTAGAACAAGGAATGAATCTTATATTGGAGTAGCAAAGGTACAAAAGATACAAGAGCTTTTACCAAGACTTAAAGCTAACTCTGGAATCCCTGAAGCGAAAGCTCAGACTCGACTCTCACTCCCAAGGACTATCCTATGGCTACAATACTAAGACAATGGTATGCTACTCTTCTCTTCCACACTTTGAAAATTTGCTACCGAGGGTATTTATAGCTCCAAGTGAGTAGGGGGTGTTTATACTCTAGGAGGTCGATGGGAGGGTTAGGTCGGTGGCCGGGCTGGCCAGGTGGCAGGCTGGGTAGCCTCCTAGGGGCCAGGCGGCCTGGCTATGGGGCCGGGTGGCCTGGTCCAAGGAGCCTTGGCCCTCTGATCCATCGCCTTTCCACCTCCAATGTCCAGGATTGCCTCCTCAAGGTGGTTGGTAGTTACAAATGTGTGTTTTCTTTGGATCATTGGATCTCACTTGTGCTTCTTCCTTAGCCACAGGATTGAAGTCTCCTGGATCACCTGACTTCACCAATCCAAGGGGTGGATCGATGAGGTGGCAAGGCTTGGGGTTCTTTGCATGTAGCATGTGTGGCATACACATTGAAGTTATGTTGACATGGCTTTGTTGTGCATGCATGTCAAGGTAGGAGCCTCACCCATAGGCCAGGGGGCCTGCAAGTGGGTCGAGTGGTCAGAGGAGGGCCAGGCGCCTGCTGGTGGGGCTAGCGCCTGGCCAGGGGGGTTAGCCAGGTGGCTAGCCTCCTCCGTGGTTTGGCTCTAATTTGAATATTTTAGTGCATTTGAAACCTGCATTCAAATATTTCAACAAAACTCATGGAATTTGTTACTAGCATTGTTGTCGTCTCTTAGCGTAACAGAGTTTACTTAGCAAGCACACTGAGATTCGATGTAGCTTTTTCACTCAGAGTATTCCGAGTATCGTAAAAATCCACAGGGAAGCAAAGGCGAATAGGTGGAATGATTTGTTCGAACTTCAAGCGGTACTATATGACTTAGATAAATACCAGCTATTCTTACACCCGGGGTAAGGTAAACTAGGTAGTGTATGGTGGGAAGAGTAAACAGGGACTAAAGCAGTCGGCAAACTAGGTATAGCTATCTGGGAGGACAACGAGTGAGATAAAGATATCCAAACTCTATTCCTTAACTACTGCATAGGCGTATTCGCGATTGAACTGAGTTAAATGAACACAGACTAGGGTCTTGCGTCGAGCGAAATTCTAGACTACACTGAGGAGGCACAGGAGTAGATAGTTGGCCAACCGAACGGCAACTGGCTAACGCCTATGGGCTTACTGAAAGATGGGGTAGAATATAGAGGCTCCGTAATGCTATCACCAATAGGGGCTACCAACCTAGATCTGCGAGGGTAAGACCCACTGCTATACTAGTGATCAAGTGAGCACTTGATCACTAAAGCTATTCCTTGAACAGAGGGTGAGAACTAACTTAATCTTAGATCAAAAGCCTAAGACAAGCTTATAGCATCGGCAAGTCTAGCAAGATTCAAGTAACTTAGGGACAACACAAACCTAAGCCTTGATCTAGTGTGCAATAAGGTACACCACACTAGGCAAGTGTAAGAAATAAAGTAAAGTATAACTGAAAGATAGGGCAATGATATGTATTATACTGAAATAGCAAGAGTACCAAAGAAAGATACAAGAGCTTTACCAAGACTCCAAGCTACTTCGGAATCCCTGAGGCAAAGACTCAGACTCAACACTAACTCCCAGGACTATCCTATTGCTACAAGACTAAGACAATGGTATTCTCCACTCTACTTTCACACTTTGCAAATGAGCTCCGGGGGGTATTTATAGTCACCAAGTGAGTGGGGGTACTTATAGGGTCGGTATGGCTGTTATGGAGACAGGTGGCAGGCCGGGCGGCCTAGTAGGAGGCCGGGCGGCCCCACCTCAGGACGAGCGGCCTGGGTGACCCTTGGATCCACTGCCATACTTCATCCTATGGTCCATCTCGCTTCCCCAAGTCGGTTGCATGGTGGTTAGGCGGTTAACTTTGTGCTTTTCCCTTGATGGTTGGATCTCACTTGTGCTTCTTCCTTAGCCAGCAGGATTGAAGTCCCCTGGATTGCTGACTTCACCGATCTAAATGCTGGATCGATGAGGTGGCAAGCCTTCCGGGTCTTGACACCTTGGCATTGTCGTTTCCACCTTGGAGTCATGTTGACACAGTTACTTGTGTGCATGTAGGTTGAAGATGTTGCCATTTGGGCACATTTGCAGGCCGAGCGGCCTGGTGGAGGTCGGGCTGCCTAGTCCACTGGTCAGGGGCCCTCCTGACTTAGCCATATTTTGCCTATTTTCTGCTAATCTTGCACCTGCAATCAAATATTCAACACAACTTATGGAGATATATCAGTAGCAAGGGTTAGTCTATACTTTGATGTATTTTCCTTCATGTTTGTGGATAGTTGATGGTCGTAAGTAGTGCAATAACGACCGTCGAACAAGCATAAGTTTAGCCTACACTTTGTTATATTTCCCGCATAATCATGGATAGTTGATGGTCAGAAGTAGTGTAATAAGGACCATCAACACCCAACAAGTAGAGCAGCCCTACACATGCTAGTATCAAGATGGAAGCAAAGGAAAGTTAAACTGGCAACACTCATTGATCAAATCAAGGGACATACTAGCCAAGAGAAAAACTAAGCATGGTGACTACAAGATGCATCATATGAAAAGGGACAACCAATAAAAAGCATCAAGTAGATGAGCCAGGGGGTAGAGACAACGTATTTTTTCCTGTGGTATCGGAGGTCTGGCACCCTTCACTAGTCTACGTTGCTGGCACACCGTAGAGTGTTTTGCCACCTCACATGCTTGTGGGCGCTCTCTAGGAGTCTCCATTCTCCTATCCTGGCAAGGTGGAGCTCAAGCGTTGTACACCTTTGTTCTTCGGGCTTCCACTAGACCTTGGCAAGCTCCAAGAATGCACCCCGATCACCAAGTCTGCCTAGGTGTTACCAAGAGTAATATGCCTCTGGCCTTCACTTGATCTTGATCCTCACCAAGACGATGCATACAAGCTTCTAGACCTTTCTTGCTCTAAAATGGTGTGAATATGTGAGTGGTTTATGCAGAAGGTGAAGCACAAATGGCTCTTTGTGTTGCTGAAGTAGCTGAAGAGTTAAAGAGCACAAAATGAACCTTGAGAACCCATATATATAGCCTCAATCTGATAGAGCCATTGCAAAGGAGGACTACTGACGCAGTGTACTTCGGATTGTCCGGTCTATTAATTTTACCAACTTTGGACAGTCCGGTCCATGTACTTTACCAATGGTCACTAAACCAATATGTCACTATACTTTTGTTCGGTACATTGTCCAGTCTTCAAGGGTGGACAGTCTGATCCATGAAATTATGTCAACATTGGAAATTAGTCGTTACTGTACGGTGCTTTCTTTGTCCAGAGCTTTGTTCGGTCAATAACTTCAGATTGTATGGTCCATGTAATTCCTGATAATCTTGGAAGTTCATAGCTTCAGGAAAACCTGTCCGTCACTTTGTCTGATCTTCACAACCGAATTATTCGGTCCATTAGTTTCCATGGAATTTCTTAAAGTGCATAGCTTCAGGATTGCTTTGTCCAGTTACACTAAATCGAACAATCCGAGCCACCTGATTTGCATGGATTTTTTTCTGCAAACTTGATCTGCTGAATGAGATTGTTCGATCCATTAGTTTTTGCTTGGGTTCGGACTGTCCGATCCATACAAGGAATTATGGTTCTTGATTTTCTTCAAGTGTTTTGATTTGAACTTTGACTTCTTTGGACCTTGAGCCTTTCTAGCTTGCACCTTTGCTGTTCTTGAATGTTTTGGCTTGTGTGTGCATCCATACATGGCAAATCTCGAGATCAAGCTACTAACCATTTGCCCCCCTTAATAGTGTGGACACTATAAAGCTATAAACCGTAACCACACAAGGATCCTTCAACACCTTTTGATCCTTGACTCTAGAAGATTCCTTAGACTTCGAGATACAAAATAAAACCATGTCCGCTTTCATGAAATGTACATTTGAAATAAGGGGCCAATTCCTCATCCAATGAGCAACCATATAGTATTACTTATTAACCCTACACTCAAGAGCTCATTAAACAACAATTAAGCTTGTCATTCAATCACAAAACTCACCTTGGGGCCTAGATTCTTATAGCAAGGCAAGGCAAGGCAAGGCGAAAGGCTATTTGTAAGTTGGACTGTGATGCCCCCGGCATCTCAAAAGCCTTGACACTGCGATTAGATTAGTGTTAATCAAGGATTTAGGACTTAATCATGCTTAGAGATGAACAACAACCAGGCTAGCAAACCACTAAGTCAAAATTTTCAAGTTGAATATACAAAACTTTGCGTTGTTTGGTTGAATAGTTAAACAGTCTATACATTATTATGCAAGACATCAAATACAAAAGTTTTAGTTCATGATGTTGCCTTCAAATATGCTAATTTGACCAATTTCAAAATCAGATGTCAAGGGGCCCAAAAGTTCAAACCAAACCAGGTTAGCCTATGCACTCAGGAAATTTTGCTAAGTCTAGAGCTGACACTCTTTCCCAAATTTCACTCTGAAATTACTTTCATTTTGACTATACAACTTCAAAATCTTCCTTTGTATGAAATGCAATTAAACTTATCACCTTTCAAATGCATCCTACTTTAGAATGATTGGACTTTATTTGATGCTTCAAAAGTTAGAAACAAGAAATACTCTACATGGAGTAAACCTGCATTTTGACCAAACCTCTGAACACATCTGTGTTTGTATTTCAAAATCTATTGTGATTTAAGCTAAACTTTATATATCAAACTTATAGACAATTTGATGAGGAACAACTTTGTTATTTTGTTTGTTGACATGCATGAAGGTTTGCATAGTGTTTTGGGTTGATCTTTGTTAAACTAATGAAATCTGCCCAAATCTGACCTTCTTAGCAAATTCAAAATTTCTTTGATCTACAGCCATAATCTTGCAAGACTCTACTTTGAGAAAGTTGTAGCTCATGCAATTATGAACAACTTTGTTATAAAACTCCTTGTATGAAAGTGATCATAAGATGGGTTTTTAGAATTTCTAAGCTGGTGGATTATTTTGGTCAAACATTGGTCAATTAATTAAATTCAAATTTGAACCATAAATTACCATACAACATGAGGTTAAAGTGTATAACAACATTGTAGAATGATAAATTTGGAGCACTTTTTGTATTGTGAGTGTTTATTGAATCAGCTTCTAAATTACTCAAAAATGTGGATTTAAATTAAGAGTTTCTGCATTCAAACCACCTTTTATTATTTCGGGATTTTCTTTTTCCTCTGTGTCCATGACGAGTGGGCCCCACCTGGGACGACGGCCGACCGCGGCCAGAGCTTCAACGACACACGGCCATGGCTGCCTGCTGCCCACGACCACGCGGCCGGATGCGTCGTGTCGGCCTAGTGCCCTCCCAAGCCCGGTGCCTTAGGGTGGAAGTCGACCCCGGGCCTTGCTAACTCTCTCACGTGTCCTCGGTTTCCTCCATCTCACTCTACTCTCCTCTCCCTTGCTGCGTGCAGCGCGTCCGCCATGGCCGAGCCTGGCTTGAGCTCGCGCTTGCCGCCTCTCCAGACCTCCTCCGCGCCCACTGATGCGCGCAACACCTTCGCCACACCTCCCTCTACCAGATCCCCAACCTCTTCAGCTCCATCCCCGCTCCCACTGGTGCCGCAACGCACGCCACCGAACACCACCATGGCCTGACTCGACATCGCCGTGGAGGGCCACCGCCGGGCTACCTCTGCACCACCAGACTGCCTCCGATGCGTTCCCCGTCGACTCGCATAGCCGAAGGCACCAGTCCGCGGCCCCTCTCATCACCGGAGCTGGTAGATCGGGTGACCGCGCCGCCGCGTCCCCAACCTCCGGTCCGCGCCGGTTCACCGCCCGTTCCCCTGGCCACTTCGTCCACCCCGCGCCGTCCTCATCTTGGGGGAAATGTTCCCCTCGTCTGGGAACATCTTCCCAGACCCCGTCCCGGCCTGCTTCGTCAACCCCACGCGACGGCGCAGCCCGCGAAGCCCCTCCCTGCGCGCGCCTCGTGCCCCTGACCGTAGGTGGAAGAAGACCCCAGACCTTTTGCACAAAACCCCCTGCTCTTTTCTCTATTTTTTGGCCTATTTCAATCACTATGCAGTGAGTCTATACAATCTTCCTAGGCAGGCCCTTGGAGATAGGTCTATTTATATATAGGTGCATGTGGCAGGGTAATATTTGGCATATGAAATTTGAAATTCTCTAGAAATTAGTAGAAAAACCATAAATATACGAAACTTATTTTGTTGGATTGCATGTGAATAGATCTACGCAAGTGGAGTAGGCCTTGCTGAGTGAAATGACTGTTTTGCCCTTGCTTTTGTGCATGTATTGTTTTTGTAGATAATTAGCAAAAGTGAACTAAATGGTCTCCAAAAATTATGAAACTTGGACTGAGTACTAATTATGTCAAGTGATTATTACATATATTTCTAATAGCCCTAGATATTACTAGAAAATGATAGATCTACCCCTAGGGTCCACTTTTAGATAATTATTGAATAATAAAATCCATGCTCTATGAAATATGCTCAAATAAATCCCTAGTAATTATGCTATACACATTTAGTCAGCATAGTCAAGAAATAAAGTTTCATTTGTGTTAGTTGTTGTTTACTAGGTGATTTGAAAATGGATACTTTTATAGGGAATTAAACCATAAAATAGAAAAGTGTTACTTAATTCACTCCAAAAGCTCTACCAAAGTTTGGGTAGCTGTGATGCCGCATAAATATGATTGTGAGAAGTTGTCATGTGTTTTTGGTTGTTGATGTGTAAGGAATATGTAAATGCTTACTTGACTAGGATTAAAAATGAAGGGTATGAATTGGGAGTGCTAATGTATGATTGGATGTGAACTCGTGATTTCATGTGTGCTCTACTAGTTGCACTTCATTGGTAGTATCACCATGAAGAAAACGCATTCGACATAAACATTTTAGCTCCATATCAAAACAACTAAGCAACTAGTGCTAGGAGTGATGTTTTAAACTAGCAGCCCTTTTCAAGTATAAATATATTCTTGTCTGATGCTTTGCTTGCATAAAGGGCAAATTAAATTGATACTTGAACATATGATGGGTCTATATGATGCTCTATGAACAACTGATTGTATGAGTGAACGTTTGCTCCTTATTCACAAAAGTACTCTGGTTTAAGTGATTTATCAATCACCTTTCTACTTGTCCATGAAATGATTATTCAAATGTGTGCTTGATATTCATGCATCCCATTCACTGCATCGTGCATGGCATTCATATAGTGACGCTTAATGCAGATACCTGATCGATAAACAAGTGCCGGAGCTACTTCCAGCAACGGTGGTCCAGAGGGTCAAGTAAGCCCCAAACACGATCTAGAGAGCCCATCAGTCGTGTTTGGAAGGAGGAGCAGTCCAAGTGATCAAGGGGTTGCCTGGGGCAAAGCCTCACAACCCCTAGTTTAGTTTGTTGGTTTCGATAAAAATAAGCAAAGGTAGGCAGGACCATGAATTTCCCAGCTAATATTATCTTGATTGATGATTACGCATCCGCATTAGGAGTTGATTGAAAACCCTTGCATTAGACTCCCTGGCCGCCCTGGCCCTTGCACCTATATCTAGAGTTCGTAGGATGAGTTGCCTAGAATTGCTAGGTGCGAGTAGACATGAGTGAAAGGAGTTACTCGTCGCGTAGGTGGTTTCAAAAATCACAAAAACTTTTACTACTAAGAAAGTAATGTTATGCTCATGATTTAAATGGAGACCAGGTGGAAAATAATTTTATTTTGGGGTGTGTGTTGTTGTACTCTTTGGCTCCGCCCGAGTCGTTTAAGGCCCGTCCGCTGTTCGCCTGCTGTTCGGCATAACATTGCTAGAGTGGTTATCTGGGATATGGGATCGGAAAAGTCTTTCCTAAGCTCGTCCGAAGCACAAAGACACGTTCCTACCCGCTGGTTGAGAGGAAGGTGGCCCGGGGGAGCTTGGTACTCATGGCGGGAAGACCGAGATGTCGGCACGTTCGTCATGGGGGCACAACCCGGGGGCTAGGCGGGAGTGAATCGAACTTGGGACGAGACAGGTTAAGATTGGAGCTATATGTGGGAACACGATGGCTAGTAAGCATATACCCCTAGCATGATAGTTATTCCCGGGAATTGAAATCGATTCGAATCGCTGATGCCCACCAGGTGTGGGAATGCTGATAATGCACACGGGCAACGTAGTAATTACTTAAATCTTTTATAATTATTACTCATGTTTTCAAATACTACATGCTTCTACTATGTGTTGTTTACATTTCTGCAAGTTATTATATGATTATGGAGTTATATGAAAATGATGAAACATTGTTAATTTATGACATTATACCTCTGATTAAAATCAATGGCTAAGGATCCACATGTTAGTAAGCAAGCTCTGCGTCAGCCGTAAGCTACTCCATTAAGTCCTACTGAGTAATTAGTACTTAGGGTTTGCCCCCACCTTTTGAGCACAGGTACCGAAGACATTTGGACAAGTGCTTGGAGAGGGGTAGTACCGGTGGGCTCGGTGCTGCTCGTCTCGATCATCATTGCATGAAGACTACTAAAGTATTTCGTTTCCGCTGCGAGATGTTTCTGAAATCGCTTCCGCTATCTGATTCGAACTTGCTTTTCGTATTGCATTATGTTGAAACTTGTATTTTATTTTGAACTGGTTTGTAAAGTAAATCTACTTATACTCTATTTCAACTGCCTGTGATGATGTAACTGTTGTGGCTCCATCGAGGGCTGGTTGTGTATGATGTCGGTTCCTCTGGGATTTGGTAATATCGAGAGCCGAATGACTCTCAACGGACTGACCGGGTTTAGTTCGGTCTAATTACACCTTATGCCAGAGGTGGCAGGTGTGCTTAGCTTGGATTAAATCGGCGGTTCCGCCACATGGACTATCCGGTGATCAACACCGGATTATCTGGTGCCCTTTGTCAGATTCTCTGATGTTCATCACCGGACTGTCTGGTGGCTCCAGAGGGCCTTGAGATGACCCCAAGTCAAAGGACAAGAAGAGGCCAAGTTTTTTAGAGCTCTTGGCCAAATATGAGAAGGAAGGGGCCACCAAGAAGAAGATTCAAATAGGCAATAACACGGCTTCAAAGTCCTTACATGTGGGTAAATTGGAATTAAGTTTAATGAATAATTATCCTACTATATCATGTTATCCTTCAAGGGAAATCTCATCGTGGTCTTGTCCATATATTTATTATTACCTAGCTTCCACTTATGCTAATATGTGGATGCATCCGTACTTTCAACATTCTTCTCCATATCCTTAATATGGAACATTACAATGACCGACTGATGGTGATCTGGTCAAGAATGTACCTGTTGTTCCTAATGTGCAGGAAACTGGATATCTACGACTGAGGTGGTGCCGCTGAGGCTTATCTCATACTCAAAAGAGAAGGCTTTAGCGCTTATGTCAACATGAATTGAAGGATCAACAAGCAGAGGTGATGGTGCCCATGAAGTACATGCTACTAAGCAGGTATGGAGGCCCAAGAAAATTGTTTTAGGGTCACCTTGAACTAGTCAAGATTCATGGCCGATAAGGCTTTATTGCCCTTACCATTAAAAGTGGTCGATGAATTGTATTTGACCATCATCCTCAAGTACATCTAGTACAAAAGAATGCTTTTATCTTATGGCCTTCGCCAAAAGGCAAGAAGGCATGTGTTGAGCACCAGATTGGGCACAGGCCTTCACCGGACTGTCCGGATGTAGGGTGTCAAACAGTCCAGCAGTACCGGACAGTCCAGTAGGTTATACCAGATAGTTTGATAGTCACAAGTCCAAACAAAACCTGTAGATTGTGCTTTATCTAGTTGGATTTTGACTTGTAGAAGGGGTAAGACCATTCCTCCTATAAATATAAAGGGCCACGACCTATTGAGGCACCACAATCGAACCAAATACACCTACTTTATCAATTTTTTAACATTTATCTCTTTGCCCGACTTTTTGAATCTATCTTGCCGTTCTCTTAGCATCTCGATGGCAACATGGAGGCAGTTCTAGGTGGCCTGCCGATCTTAGAGCAACCCTAACCACTATTCTCCCTCACGGTGTCCCTCCCAGGAGGGCGATGCACATCACCAGACTATCCAACGTTACCAAATTGTCCGGTGAGCATCGTCAGACTATCTGGTGTCTACCAGCGACCCCAAGGTGACTTTAGGGTTTCATTTAGTATTTGGCCGAATTTGTGCCAATAGGTGTAACCACAAGGAATCAAGCACTGCTACTATGGGGTCTGCCTCCAAAGGGAGGAGCACTCAGCACACTCAACCTAAGGTAGTGCAGCAACCACATAAGCTTACTCCCCCTCTTGCCCTGCGGGTAAGTTACCCTCAAACCAACATAACCTAATTAGTTAGCCAAGTCCATCCCATTCCAATCTTGTGTTAGCACGGTTGTCCTAGGTGGTCACTTCAAGAACAGGTCCCTATAAAGAGTGGCCAAAGACAAAATCACAAAGCATATTGCTCGACCACATAAACCATGTTGCTAAAAAGCCAAGTTTTAAATGGGACATGAGTCGCTCAAGCACACAACGCAGAGCATTGAGCTCAATAGATTACACTGCATAGATACATTAATCAAATTTATTATCAAAATGTACATGAGTTAGCGCTACACAAAGTACAACTTAACCAGCATGCATCCCAAAAGGTAAATATCGAAAAAAGATAAGCTATTGTATAGTCCTTATGCGCATACAAAATTAACACATGCATATGCAATGAATATTTGGTTATTAGGGGTTGTTCATCTTATACTTGCCTTTCTCAAAAGGTCCTTCCATTGCTGGTCAAAGCCTTCAAAGGGAGGTTTCCTCAACTTCCATGGATGGCTCAACGTCTACGCATGATCATGGCACCACTGCAAGCATCAACATACACACATACATGCAAGCATGGACAAAAAGATAAGAAATTGTACACCATGACATAAAACATGACTTAATGCACATATAAAATTGTTTTACGCACCTGCTTACATGGGGCATAACTATAATTAAAAACCTAAAACGGGGCTACATTTGCAAAACTGAGGACTTGAGTGTAAATAGACAAAAAGCCAAGGGCTACAGAGCCAGAAGCCGGGCTTAGGACAGTGGGTTGATTTCTCAAAAACACGAGGGCTTTTCTGCTAAAAGGCCAGGGCTAACTAGTCGTTGCTAACATGGTGCTGATGTGGCTCATGACATGGCTGCCACGTCTTCACTAATGCATGGGATCGGCCCAACAATGTGGATTAAGGGGGCACGTGGCAGCTCCTGATTAGCCATCAAACGGGTACGAGGCAATCTAATCTAGATCGTCTAGATCGGATCCGGTGACTAGGATTTTGCAGGGAGAGGAGGGCATCGGTCTAAATGGTTTTGTACTATATCATCAAAATATACACATTTATGCTTAAAGATAAAAAATATTATAGTAAGTTTGTACTATATCATCAAAATATACACATTTATGCTTAAAGATAAAAAATATTATAGTAAGTATACTCATTTATGCATGTAAGAAATTAAAATATATAAATTTGTACATGTACAAAATCAATTTTGCATATTTATGAATGCATAAAATAAGGGATTCCATATTTGTGAATGAAAAAACTAAAGTGATCACCTGAACAATTAAACGGCTGTTTTGCCCGTTTAATGACATTTAACTCCATTCCATTTAGATTGTTTAGGCCATTTGATACCTTTTTTTACAATTTAAACGGTCAACTATTTGATAGACCATTGTGGGGGATAGATATCCCCTGGGTCCTCATGAAAGCGTATTCTTTGCGTGGGCTGTTGGAGGACCCAATCAAGAAGCAGACCAACTGACTTGGCGCACAAGACAAGGACTCTCTATATTTTGTAATCTAAATCGTCTGAGAGACATAGAAGGAAACCGACTTGTAACCCAAGCCACGCCGGTACTATATAAGGCGGACTAGGGACCCCTCTCAAACAACTCATAGCAGATCTCTCTTCACCTCAGGCAGATCCTTCAATCTCTCTAACCCTCATACATACTCAGATCAATACAATCAGCCACAAACAAGACGTAGGGTATTACGCATCTTGCGGTCCGAACCTGTATAAATCGTGTGTTTTTGTCTCTTGTCGCGTTACATGCGAACCATCGAGCTACGGTCGATCTCGCCAACTACAAAAAGCACTACGTGATACATCCCGTGGTGCACTACCGGTACTAAATCCCGACAGTTGACACGGCAGGGGGAGGCGATATCGACATTACCTGCTAGCATAGCTAATTTCGTCGAGATCAAGTTCATGCTCGTCGACGTCAAACGAGACTGTTGGTGGTTATCGTGCACGTTAAGTTCGATTTCGTGTCAGAGATTTGTTCAAGCGGCATCCATGACGAGATCTCCGGAAGTCCCGAATTCCATCGTCGTTCTGAATCAATTGGCCGCCGGTGGATCATTATTTTTCAGGGCTGTGGCGATGTGATCTGTTATGAAGCCATGAAGCCATCAATTCCATGGCTCATGTCGTTTCCACGTGAAGTCAAGGCAGGATCCGCTGTCACGTCTGTTGATTCGCGCACCGAGAAACACTATGCGGATCGATCTGCTGATGGGTGATTTACGTAAGATGAAGAAGGCTACAACCAAAAAAATAATATTGCCCTAGCGAGCTGCATACAAATCGAGGAACATCATAGAATTGAGGACCAATCCGAATCTCCCAACCATATGGGATTGAGGAAGCAAGTTTCCGGTCAGATCTCTAGTATGAAATCCGTTGTCGGACTCCAGGTCCAGGGTCAGGTCAAAGCTACTCAATCTAGACGGAGCTGGATAAAGACACGCGGCGGCCAAAGAAACATGCCACCACTTGCCAATTGCCATCTACGGTGGGCTGTACATGCAGGTGCAGCAGGAAGAAGCAGAGTCCGGTTCACGCTCAAAATCTGGGCAGCAGCAATTAGTTCGAGTACCGGCATCGCACTCAAATCAGAAAAGAAGTCCCACCGGCAACCATCCAGCACTCGATGTTTCGATTTGGTTACAACAACGCAAGGAGTTTTGAGATTTGTCACCCCATCATCCGAGTCCAGAACCAAATATTTCAGCAAGCAGAGCAAGATCGACCATCCGCACTATGCCGTACCAAGGATATTATACTGCTGGATATCGTGACAACCCAAGCCAATCGGCAGCGTGTTGGATCACCTCTCACGGCTAAGCTAAGTCGTTTTAATATTCTGCGCATTTAATTATGCTAATTAAATTTTCGTCATTCCGACTGACTTGATTTAATTGCTCAAATATTATTTATGTTCGAGTATTCTCTCTCCAAAAAATATTGCTCAGATTATTTTTTGATTATTGTTCTAGAAAAATTATCTCGGTCACTCATACGCTTACGGCTTATGCTCGGGGCTGCCGATTTCTAGTTGGATTATTTTCGGATCAGTCACGCTTTTTCTGAATCACTCAGATTATTTCTGAAGCAGGATCATTATTTCTGGATCACTCGGTCTACTGAATTTCTCGGATTATTTCTGATCATCCGGCTTTCGGAATCACTCGGATTATTTTTAGATCAGTCGAGGCATTGGATCACTTGGATTATCTCTGATCACCCGGCTACAGGATATATTCATATTATTCTTGGATCACCGGAGACATTGGATCACTCGGATTATCTCTGGATCACCCGATCTACGGATATATTCTTATTATTTTTGGATCACTCGGGCTATGAATTATTCGCATCATTTCTGGATCACACCGAGCATTGGATCTCCCAATTTATTTTTGTTCACTCAAACCGTGCTTTACGCATCTCACTATTCTGTCGCATCTCGTGTTTCGCCGAGTTAATTCTTTTCAGTTGCATCTTGTGTTCCGCTCAGTCTATTCTTTTCAGTCGCATCTCGTGTTTTGCCGAGGCAACTATTTTCTGTCGCATCTCGTGTTTCGCCGAGCCAAATATTTTCTGTCGCATCTCGTGCTTTGACAAGTCTCGGTGTTTTCTGGCAAATCTGTGCGTGCAACGACAGGGTAACTCTAAACCCTCCATACGAGGCAATCGGTCTGGCCCACCGGTGTTACATGCCTTCTCGTCTTCATAAAAAGGGTGCAATCTGGCCTCTCCTTATGGGACAATCAGCTTAGGTCGTAGACCGACAGCTGGTGTTACATGCCTTCCCATCCTCATTTAAGGGATACCTCTCGCCCTTCGTGGGGCAGTCGTACTAGGCCCACCGATACTCATTGCCTTCGCTATACTCGGAATTCAAATGGGGAGTTCACTCTACACTGCTTCGTCAGCTCGGGGGCTGAGCTGTTGTCCGCCTCGCCGACTTGCTGCTTCGTCGACTCGGGGGCTGGGCTGTTGTCCGCCTTGCCGACTCGCTACTTCGTCGACTCGGGAGGCTGGACTTCTGTCCACCTCGCCGACTTCCTCTCCGAATCAATGCTTCGTCGACTCAGGGGCTGGGCTGCTGCCCGCCTCGCTGACTCCTTCGCCGAATCACTGCCTCGTCGACTCGGGGGCTGGGCTGTTGTTCGCGTCGCCGACTCACTGCTTCGTCAGCTCAGGGGCTGTGCCGCCGCACGCCTTGCTGACTCACTGCTTCATCGACTCGGGGGCCTGGGCTGCCGTCCGCCTCGCCAACTCACTGCTTCGTTGATTCAGGGGGGCCTGGGCTGCCGTCCGCCTCGCCGACTCACTGCTTCGTCAGCTCGGGGGCTGTTTTCTGCCTCGCCGACTCGCTGCTTCGTCGACTCGGGGGTCTGCGCTTCTGTCTGCCTCGCTGACTCACTGCTTCGTCGACTCGGGGGCCAGGCTGTCGTCCTCCTCTCCGACTCACTGCTTTGTCGACTCAGGGGCTGGGTTGTCGTCCGCCTCGCCGACTCACTGCTTCGTCGACTCGGGGGCTGGGCTGTCGTCCGCCTCGTCGACTTACTGCTTCGTCGACTCAGGGGCTGGGCTGTCGTCCGCCTCCCGACTCACTGCTTCGTTGACTCGGGGGGCTGGGCTTCTGTCCACCTCGCCGACTCCTTCGCCGAGTCGCTACTTCGTCGAGGGCTGGGTTGTTGTCTGCCATGCCGACTCACCGCTTCGTCGATTCGGGGGCTGGGCTATTGTCCGCCTTGGCGACTCGCTGCTTCGTCGACTGGGGAGGCTGGGCTGTTGTTTGCCTCACCGACTCACTACTTCGTCAACTCGGGGGCTGTGCCGCCGCACGCCTCGCCGACTCACTACTTCGTTGACTCAAGGGGCTAGACTGTTGTCCGCCTCGCCGACTCACTGCTTCGTCAGCTTGGGGGAGACTACAAGACAACACAATCAGAAATCAGATTTTTTTGGATCTTTGAGCTAATTGTTACTCAAGTTAACTCGAAGCTCGGGGGCTATCCCAAGGGTGCACCTAGTCGGTGCAACCCATGAATAGTTTAAGTCGGAAGGAGTGCAGATTTTATTGGACCTTCAAGCTGATTGTTTCTCAAGTCAGCTTGAAGCTCAGGGGCTTGTGGGGGATAGATATCCCCTGTGTCCTCATGCAGCGTATTCTTTACATGGGCTGTTGGAGGACCCAATCCAGAAGCCGACCAACTGACTTGGCGTACAAGACAAGGACTCTCTATATTTTGTAATCTAAACCGTTTAGGAGACATAGAAGGAAATCGACTTGTAACCCAAGCCACGCCGGACTATATAAGGCGGGCTAGGGACCCCCCAAACAACTCATAGCAGATCTCTCTCCACCTCAGTCAGATCCTCCAATCTCTCTAACTCTCATACATACTCAGATCAATACAATAAGCCACAAACAGGACGTAGGGTATTACGCATCTTGCGGTCCGAACCTGTATAAATTGTGCGTTCTTGTCTCTTGTCGCGTTACACGCGAACCATCGAGCTACGGTCGATCTCGCCAACCACAAAAAGCACTGCGTGATACATCCCGTGGTGCACTGCCGGTACTAAATCCCAACAACCATTTACACCCTAAACAACACCGTTAGTTCCTGTTTACCCTTTAAACATTGTTTAAACGGCCATTTAGGTGAACACTAGCAGTAGGAAAACAAGAGTTAGCACAGCGGTGCGGCCCGTTGTGCTCCTTGCCGCAGGCCTATTTTTTAATTAACCAAAAGTTTCATGGACAGAAATTTACATTGGTAGTTATATAGAAAAGTCTCCATCCCCATGGTTCCTGGTTATAGTAGTCAATTTCAAGTTTAATATTGATTGATACATCATCATTAGGCCACAATTTCATCCTTCTGTGTTGACCAAAACATGGTGATCCATACACAATGTGTTACCTACCGACCTTTATTTATTTTAATCGGTTAAAATTTATGCATCCTTGGCATGCCATTCCAAAGCAAGAGAACATATACACAAATCACTTAGAGATATCGCCAATACAATTAATGAGATATAACCAATACAATTAATGTGAATCAGTGAACATTGTAGAAAGAGGCAACAAACAATGGCTAATGGTGTGCTGTTGATTTCTGCTGGGTGTACGTTAACACTTTAATTGGTCAAGCATTGTTGTCACTTGTATAAAACTTACGCATGGGAACAATTTATATTCAAACTTTTTTATTATGTCTAGGGCATGCTGATTTGGTCCTTCAAGAGCGTAGGAGGCAAAAAGCTAGTGAGACATATGCAAACTTGCCCAAGGAAAAGAAAGAAGAGAAGCATGCTAAGAGAGTCCAATGCTACCTAGGTAGGAGAATCAAAGTGTGTCTCATCTCGAGGATTCATGCTTTGGTGGATCCTTTGAGAACGAGATGACCAGATTGACGTTGAACCCATTCAAGAGTATGCCTGGTATGTGTATCATCATATTAGTTGTTCTTTTATATTCCAAAGTAGATTAAACTTTTGATGTTATTGTTATAACAATCAACCAGGTGATGATGTTGGTCGTGATGATTGGCTACATAGAAATAATTTGTATACAAGGCCTTCAACGGCTAGGTTTGAAAATTGGCTTATGGAAGGAGCACCATTCAAAGTTCTGCCAATTGCGGATACTACCTTGTCCAATTTGGGTAGGAGCTTGATGCCTCAGTCTTTGTATTCTTGTTTTCCATATCCCCACCTTTTTTTGGGAAAAGTCAAATGCTCATCACTGTTCATGCCCTTCCATATTTCCTTCTAACCAAGGTTTGATAACTGAAAGAATATCATCATGCGAGTAATTTAGCCGTTTTGTTTCTACACATGATTAATGGTAAAACATAAAAAGCAAAAATGTTATTTTTAGTCTCTTGGACCCCCTCAAACTCTAATGTTTGGTAGCCCTGCAAAGGCAATAGTGCTTGTTGATATTGTTTCTTATTAAGTAGCATTATTATTTTTTCATACACTTAAGGAAGGAAATACCAAATACACAACAGTACAAATATGAACTTCTGCTTGTAACTGTTCAAGTGCCATAACACTCCATGTCTATATGATTGGAGTATGTTTGTCCCAAGTATTTGGGGACAATATTACTATTAGTCGTAATTTTTCTAAGATGTTTGGTGCTATATCGTAATTGACCAGCATGTTGATCTTGGTGATGGCTTACGTTTTTCTGTTTGGTTGTGGCATATAGCATGCGTTGTTTTGAAGAAACCCTCTAATATTTCTCTATGGTTTGCTACCCACTTTTTAAAAAGGTTAATTTATTAATATATGTAGAGGAAAATAATTAAGCGACTCACCCTCAGTTCTTGTTGTTCTTATTGCTTACATGTATCATGGGCTGGTAGATAAAGGTTGCAGGTGTGCCTGTTTTTTTCTTCTCGAATGAGCAACATACACTACATTTGGTCCTTTGTTTCTTATATAAGCAATTGCCTTCCACGTTTATACCTACAACAACATACTTGTAGGAATTTCAAGGGATTTAGTCACCCTACACAAAAATTAAATGTAACAACAATGCAGAGATGAGATAGAAAATTATCAATGCCAAAAGTAGATTATAGAACAAAATCTTTTTGGAAAAATCAGTGGCAATTGATCGGCCATGGAGTGCAAATATGATCTTGTGTATTTCACTTGACAAATCTTGCTCTATAGCTACTTGTTGCCTAGTACCTAGGTTTGCCAATTCAATGTTGTTGTGCCAATCCCAGATACTTGTGTCCAGCCTCAGGCCCGTTGCTTAACATATTGTTGTCAAGGTAAATTTTATTGTTAGCATACTCTATTACAATGTACATTTTTAAATTTGATTATGATAGTCCTGAAAGTCTAAAATATAAATCATACCATGCGCATAAATCACACATATACACTTTATTGAGCCTTGATTTTTTTATACGTGTGTGTCACACGTGCATGTCTACTAGTAAATGTTGAAGACATGATTATCCTCAAGATCAAGAACATATAATCTATTCACTAATGGACATGTTATTCAATGCTTGTTCTTAATTATTACCTCATAACCTTTATCTTCCTCTAAACACGAGGAAATAATGTTCTTACTCAATGCTAGAATATAAAAATAATTATATTTGGCACTTGTCTAGCCAAAAACCACAAAACTCCTAAGTTCTTCTATGCAACGAACAAAAGCTTTGGGGTTAACTAGCATTGAGGGACTCAAGTGTACCGAGTCTAGATCTTTTGTCCTAGCTGTGATGAGCACTTGTTCAACACCGAAGACTTGCTACGGGACTAGAAAGCATAAGCCCTCTCAAGTAGACTGGGAGGTGGCGCTAGAGTGGACTCGACGTGACAAAATCCCTACCGAGTAGACTCGTTGGTGGCTTAGGCTGCGATCCTAGTTAGGCTTGGCCCATAAATGAGACCTTGGGTGTGGGATGGTGTAGTGAGCCGTAAAGTCACCCCACAAGATGAAGCCCAACAAGCGTTTCATGGTTTGAGCATCAAAACCAGGGCTCAAGATTGTTTCTTGGTTCCATCGTGAAAACCAGGGATTGGTTGCCGACATCACCAAAACTAGAGTTATCCCCAAGGGACGGACTACTAGACACGTCAAGGACATTGGGAGAAGGCAGAGAAACCAAAGAAGTCAAGACTCCATCGTGTTCGTCCATCCAAGTTACCGACGGTCTTTTTCTAGCCTCTACAGGCATTCTAGTGTAATTGAGTCTACATCCTAGGGGTTAGTTTGCAAAACTACCTAGGTCTAAGTCTGTAGTATAAATAAGAGTTGGGTTGCCATTAGCTCCCTCTCTTGGCTGGTTAGACTTGTGTTTAGGGCTCCAAAACCCTAGATTTTCGTCCTCCAAGCTTAGAGCTTCAAGAAAAGTGAGATTAGAGAGATCTAGTCCCCATAGTTTGTGGGTAGGAGAAGGTGGCAGCTTGGAGAATGGGATTCCATCTTGTAATCTGAATCTTGAGACCCCTTTGGACCATTAATAGATGGATTTCTTGTAGCTCGTGTGTTCTTGCCTTTCCCCTCCCTTGATTTGCTTTTGATATTGGTTTCTTGGTCTTTTGGTGTGTTCGTGTTTGACCAAGCCTAAGATGTTTCTCTTCTCGGTGTTTTGGACTATTAGGATGTGGAGAGATTGTGGTTTTGGTGTACCAAATCTTAGATCCACGAGCTGTCCCTTTGTCTTTATTCTTGCTCTTGTTCTTCACCTCTTGTATAGTGAATCCATGGAGAATTCCAAGGTTTGAGAGGGTGATCTATTAGGAATAGTTTCTCCATTGCCTAGACAAGATCCACACAAAGTTTTGTGAGGTTTGGAGATCATTTGAGCATGATTTAGATTGGATCTTGAGGATTTGCGAGCTGTTTTCTCTCCTCGGGTTGTCCTATTTCATACCACCAAACCGTCTGGTGGCGGTGCACCAGACCGTCCGGTGCATTGCACTAGGCTCGGACCAAGTTCACTAGGTCCGGCTTCACCTGACCTTTTGCGAGCACCAAACCGTCCGGTGGTGTTGCATTGGAATGTCCGGTGATGCTCACTATGAGGTGTATCCCCTCAGGCCAGATCGTCTAGTGGTCACAACGAACAGTCTAGTGTCTGGCCATCGAACCATCCGTGGTGTACTGTCGGACCGTCCGATGCTTCCAGCCAGGTCTGTTTTTGGCTCGTCTTGTGTCGTTTTTGATTAGCGTTTGAGCGAGTGCTTTTGTGTGCTCCCTCGTGGCTTTCCTGTTCGTGTCCTAGGGTTGGTAGCTAGCTCTTGCTATCCGACCTTGCATGTTTGATAAGAGAGGGTTTTTGGGGTTGCAAGTTTTAGGTGTCGACCTATTCACCCCTCTCTAGGTCGCCCTTTTCAGTCCTCAAAGTATCAGAGCCAAGTTAGGGTTTTCTATACCTTAATCGGTTCTAGAATCCATATAGAGGTGAGCATGGATCAGTCTATTGGTAAGATTACTAGGGTTCGATGGCTCTGATTATGCTTTTTGGAAGATTCCGCATGTTGGCATTCCTCCAGAGCCAACATTTGTCCACCAGGGATATTTGCCAGAGAACTGATTACCAAGTGCTGGATGAGCATGTGACCTAACTGCAGCAGTGGGAACAAGAAGCAAACAACAAAGCTAGAAATTTCCTGCTTATAGCCTTTGAGTGGCTCTGAATTCAATAGAGTGAGTCACTTGCAGACGGCTCATGAGATCTAGACTACCCTTGCAAACTTCTATGAGGGGACAAGTCAGGTCAATGCTAGGCTGTTCGAGACCAACAAGCAAGAGTATGAGAATTTCTCCCAGCAGCCTAGTGAGAGCATAAATGACTTGTTCAGTCGCTTTTAATCGATTGCTAACAAGATTCGTGCAAATGCTAAGAATGGGGCATTGTTGTATGATGACCATGAGCAAGCTTGCAAGTTTCTATATGCCTTGGATCATAGTATTTGGTAACTGAAGATGGAGTCCATAGTCAAGTCAGCTGGCTATGAGACTCTCACCATAGACGAGCTTTACAACATGCTGAAGGCTTTGGAGGTTGACTCTCAAGCGTGAGCTAAAATGAGTAGACCAACTCCCAAGAGCCTAGCTCTTATGTTTGGCCCCACTACTGGTGGTGGTGCTAACCCTAACCCTTCTATTGGCTATGCTTTGTCTTTGATTTTAGCTACAGAGAAGGAGCTAGAGGCCCTGATGATGAGAAGTTGTGTCTATTGTCCAACAAGTTCCTGCACCTCTACTCTAACAGGATAAGCCAGATAAGAGTTGACAAGCTCTAGTGCTATGAGTGCGGAAAGACGGGCCACTTCATCACCAACCTACGCCCAGAGGAGAGCTCAAGGGAAGTACTTTGCCCCCAAGAGCGACTACAAGCATAAGGGTGAGTACACCTCCTACAAGAAGACTGCAAGTCCAAGGGCGACAAGAAGAAGCGGTCGTTCTTCACTAAGAAGGAGTTCATCAAGCACTACCAGAAGCACTGCCAAGGAGTACGACCGTGCTTTCCTTTCTAGTCTCAGCGATTGTGACAGCAACTCCAGTGACTCCGACTCTGACATCGACGATGATGAGAAGAAGATCGTCATACATGCTGGACTTTGCTTCTTCTGTGATGAAATCGGCTACTAGCACTATGGCCCTTGCAGGTGAACCAGCTGGCTCCACCGACACGAATGTCTGCAACAAATCCAATACAGAGCTTCAGGTGAGTGTGATGAGAATGATGAGGATGCTATGTTCACTGCCTTGAAGAACTAGGATCACTTGCTTAGGGTAGCTACTAAGGATCTTAGGCTTGCGAATGCTAAGGTTGCTACTCTAGAGGCTGAGTTTGAGACTTTCAAGTCTAAACTTGCATGTGCTATGAATGATATTGCTGAAGCTAAGGAAGCATGTGTTGTTGCTAATGAAATTGAATGCACTGGTTGTCAAGTTCTAGCTGTTGAATTATCTGATTTACGCTCTAAGCATGCTAGTAATGTAGATTTACTTTTCTCTACTGCTGCTGCATTAGAGGAAGTTGAAGGCTAGGCCGACTTTGCTTAGGTGCATGTTCTGTGTGTCTCACACTTAGGAAGGAGTTTCATGAGACTAGGGCTACTTTGAGGAAGTCTGAAAAGACAGCTAGCCCTAATTAGTGCTATTGTCCTAAGTTTGAAGGTTTCAGAGGTAGACTAGATGATTTGGCCATTGAGAAGGTCCAGCTAGAAGATGAGAATACATATCTCAGGAACATTCTCAGTTGGATTTCTGTTAAGGAGCAATAGCTTGGCATGATTGTTTCCTCTTTCAAGTTGAGTGACAAGTTGGGGGTTGGCTACCACTATATTCAGGCTGATTTTGATTAGTTGTATCGGAAGATTGGTGATTTGAGTGGGATTCCCATTAGTGAGAAGTTCCCTATCACCCATGACAAGCCCTATTTTGAACATGGAAATCCTAAGGATGGTGTGTGGTTAGAGAAGCCTAGGGAGCCACCAAAGAAATAAGTGTGAACTCCCAAGCCCAACTTTGTTAGGAACCCTCTTGACACTCTACCTGTGAGGAACTTGTCTAATGCACCTCTTGAGAGCTCTAACCAAGGGGCTAAAAGGAATGATCCTCCCAAGCCCACTCCACAGCCAAAGGGACAACCCAAGAACCAAAGTCAAACTAAGCGTGCTCCACTCAAGAGGTACATGTGTGACTATTGCCATATCGAGGGTCACTTGATGGAGTTTTGCTACCATAGCTTGAGGGCTGAGCATAGAGAGATGGAGTGGAAGAACCAAGATAGGTTCTATCAGGGTGATAGGCCTATGGTTGTACCTCGACGTGGACATAGGCGAGACTGCTAGCCACGACATGTAGGTGGAGGTGGAGGAGACCGTTTTCCTCGCAGTGCTCTAGGTGGTGGACGCTTTGCCGGTAGGACACTTGTGGCAGAACCGCCCAGATTAACCCGGATTTAGTGCTTAATCACCAGATCCGGACTAACCTCGGTAGTCCTTCAGGATGTAGGTATCCTGACTTGGCCTTCCCATTCGGATCGAGCTTGATTTTTGGGGCGACTCTCGAAGGAGTCCACAGGTTACAACATACACAGCCACATTTATTACACAAAGTTGAAATATTACACATAGGGTTTGGTACTTATTACATCCCGGCTGAGAAGTTCTTCAGCCATTTAAACAAAAGTAACAGAGTTCACAAGTTTTTCTCCAACACGCACACCTTATTCTGCTCCAGGCGTAGCAAAGCTTATTTCAGAAGAAAGGAGGAGTAAGATAAGGATCCCATTCGAACCACGTGTATTCCGCTCCTGTAAAACAATAGGCAAGAAGCCTGAGTACTAATTACTCAGCAAGACTTACCCGACCACTGGGTCGAAACCCGACTTCCTAACTCATAGCCGGGGTAGTTAGGTCAACTCACACTGCGGCAGGCCTAATAGTGAATCCTTAGCTCTTAGAATTTGATTCACCTTTTAGTTATTACCTGACCATGCTAAGTTATTCCTAATCTACTAACCAACCAAGACAAACATGTTGTCAAGCATTCTTCATCGACAAGATCAGTTCTCTTACTACGATGTTGGTCGCGATCAGGCAGCTTACAACCGGCAAGCCACAGACGATTCGAATCGATTTCCCACCTCTCGAGAGGGATACTCAGACACCCGTCATATGTGTGTACACCGACCCCACATACGACAACCCAACATCCAGTGCCACCTAGCCGGAACCATCCTCACCGAACCCGGGTGTCAGTCCTTCGACACCCGCCCAAACTCCTCCTTCCAGTTGGTCTCGTCTAGTTCCGCGCTTAGGTACAACAGGACGAAAGGCTTACCGGAGCCCGTTAAGGACGGTAAGTGAATGAGGCGCGTTCGGCCCAACCAGGCCACACATCGAACGGCCTTATGCGACACAGGCAGGATCAGGGTCCATGGCAATAATCATAACATGTAAAATACGGAAGCGAAACTGATCCCGCCGCATGTCTGTCAAATTATTAACATTCTTCTTATTCTTAACCAATAATTGCTGTAAAAGAATTCCGTTCTAGGCCTATGCCACCTAAGCCATCTACTGAGCATAGGATTTTATGCTGGATAATGAGTAATCATGCTCTAGGGTTTCAATCAACTCCTAACTCTAATGCACAAGCATAACTCTGATTTAAATTAAGAACTTAAAGAAAACTGGGTAATGCACCGGGGCTTGCCTTGAGTCACAGGATCTGCCTCTGTCGGTGACTCGGAGTGTCCTCCTGCAGGTATGAAGGATCCCTCGGTCGCACCGGCTTCCGGAGTTTCCGTTGCAGTGGAAGACTCTTCAACTGGAGGTGGTGGGACCAACGTGCCTAAGTTGGTGACATGCAGGAGTTTTAAAATATGAGGATGATCAACCTGTTGAAAAAGTAAAATGTACAATTTTCTAAAGAAAAACGGTGGTTGGGGGTTAAACATGGATATTTTTCGGATGTAGATGATTGTCCTATGATTTAAATGAATTACCAGGTATTTTTAAATATTTTTAAATAATTTTAAAGGCTTAAATGAATTTTTTTAGGAATTTTTGAATAATTAAAATGGATTTTTGAATTAATTTTCTATTTTTAATGCACTTTATGAATTTTTCTGCATTTTTAAATAAAGGCTAAATTTTTTTTAAAATAAATAAACTCTAATTTAATTTCTTTTTAGAATTACCAAAATATTTATATGAAATAATAAATACTTTTTCTAATTGCAATAAACATATTAACATTAAAATAAAATAGATAAACAAATTAAGTTTAAAGGAAAAAGAAAAAAAACAGAAATACTGTTGAAATTCGGCCCAACCCACAAAAAGAACAAAGCAAAACGTTCTAATTTCCCCCTCCAAAAAATCGCATGGGCTCCCTTTCGGCCTGGCCCAGCCCGGAGTGGACCGGCGGCCCGCTTCCCCTAGGCGCGGCCCAACCGGCGCCTTCCCGGCTCGGCCCAGCGGCCGCGCAGGCCGGCAGGCCGGCCTGCCAGGCGGGCGGTCCAGCTGGGCTGGTGGCCCAGCGGACCAGCCTCGCCCGGCTCGCCTGGCCGCTCGGCGCGACGCGCTGCGCGTTGCCGCGCCGGCAGCGCCGGCGACCATCCGGCGCGGCGGATGCCGAAAGGCCTCGCCGGTGGTGGCCTCGGGCGCGGCGCGAGCTCCTCTTTGCTTCCATCTCTCTTTCCCCTTCTTCCCCCCTCTCTCACTGCCCTACGCCGGCCGCCGCGGACGGAGCAGCCACGGCGCTCGCCGCGCCACGGCGGCGAGGCTGCCCCACGGCAGCGACAGGGGCTCTCGGCGCCAACCCTCCCCCGCGCGACATGCACGCGGGTGTGGCGCACCCGATGCACCTGCTAGCTTGGGCTAGAGGGAACCGGAAAGGTGGGGAACAGAAGAACGGCGCGGCGCTCACCTCGGTGACGCCGGCGTAGCACGGGAGGCGCGGCGCGGGATGGCGGTGAGCGGCGCGGAACGGAGCGGCGAGATGGAGCAGCGGAGCAGCGGCGAGGGCGCAGAGCGGAGCGGCGGGGTGAAGCGGCAGCAACGGCGCGGAGGGGCGCGGGAGCGACGCGGGCGTGGGGAGCAGACTCCCCCGCTCGGCGCGGCGGGGAAGAAGACCCCCCCCCCCCCGCGGTCCCACCTGTCAGCGCCGACTGACAGGGGGCGCGGGTGGGCTGGCCGCCACGCGGGCCGCCGCCCCCGGCTGGGCTTCGCCCAGCGGGCGCGTGGCCGCGGGCTGGCCAGCTGGCCAGCGAGGCTCCCCCCTTTTCTTCTTTTTTTTTTACTTTTACCCTTTTCATTTTTAACCCTAGATTTTGACCTTTTTCGGCAGGGGTCCAAATACAAAAGTGAAAGGGCTTAATTTAAACTACCCTTTCACATTTTTGCCCCTGGAAAACTCCAAATTTTTAAAAAGGCCTCAAATTTAAATTTGAATCAAATTTTTGAAAGAATAAATAGGGTAAATTGCAATGCACTTAAGTGTTTTAAAATACGGAGTATTACAACACTGGTCATGAGCAGTACGACTTTGGTCCACCAAATCGAGGATTTGAGAGCTATGATGGATCATGCTTTCCTAGACGTGATGTCTAGTAGTCTCAGTTTGCATGGAACGGGGGTTTTGGAATGATTGATTGTGATTTTGCTAACCCTTCTTTTGAGAACATGGCTCGACATTGGTTTGCTTCTTTTTAGACTAACCCTAGTGTCGAACCATATTCTCAACCCATGAACCGCTTTTGATGCAGGACTGAGGCCTAGAGAATATATGGCTAATGGATTTTGACTGTTCACGCCACATGACCGGTAATCTTAGATGGTTCACTAGTTTCACCCTAGTGAGCTCTAGTGAGCATATCATATTTGGGGATAAAGGCACAGGTAAGGTAAAGGGTGTTGGTGCTGTTTCGATTTCAGATCAGTTTATCCTGAGGGATGTTGCTTTGGTTGCTAATATTGGCTACAACCTTCTCTCTGTTTTGCAACTTCTCGAGGAAGATATGAAATGCTCTATAAGAAGGGCTTTTCTAATGTTTTGGGTGCTCGAGAGTATCTTGTTTGCCCGTTTTGCCTTTTGGGAAGAATTTTTTTGTGTTGATTTCTCGAGCTCCTCCGGTCCTTCTCGGTGTTTGATGACTGGTCCCTTCTCTGATTTGTGGAAGTAGCATAGGAGGCTAGGTCATTTAAGCTTTGATTTGCTTGCAAAGCATAGTTCACTTGATCTAATCCGAGGATTGCCTAAGCTAAAGAATGAGTGTGATCTTGTTTGCCATCCTTGTCGCTATGAGAAGATGGTCACCCTTTTCAGTCCTTAAACTAGCAGACGCCAGACTGTTTGGTGGCATGCGCCAGACTGTCCGATAGCGACAGGACTGTTCCGTGGCAGGCGCCGGACTTTCCGGTGAGCTCTTGGGAGCTCGGGTAGACCTAGATCCAAACTCTCGAGAGGGACCCCGTCAGGGAGGATGGATTGTAGGGTTCCTCTAAGATTGGCAAGCCACCTAGAAAGCGTCCAAGTCATTGTCGAGATGCGGAGAGAACAACAAGATAGATTAAAAAAGTAGGGCAAAAGAGATAAAAGATAAAAATGGTAAAAAAAAGATGTATTGGCTCGATTGTGGTGCCTTCAATCGGCCGTGGATCTTTATATTTATAAGGAGGGATGGTCTTACCTCTTTTACAAGTCAAGATCTATCCAACTCGTGATCACCAGACTGTCCGACATCACCTATTGGATAGTCCAGTGCTACCGAACTGTCCAACCCCGTGTGCCGGACTGTCCGGTGCATGGCAGCCAAGCTGGCATTGCCACATTTGGTGCTCAACACATGCCTCTCTGCTTTTGGCGGAGGTTACGAGCCAAAAGCATCCTTTTGCACCAAAAATGCCTGTGGGCGATGGTTAACATAATACATCGGCCATATTTAATGCTAAGGGCGATAAAAGCTATTATCGGCCACAAAACTTGACTAGATCAAGGTGATGAAACAATCTTCTTGGGCCTCCATACCTGCTTAGTAGCATGTACTTCCTTAATAGGTACCATCACCTCTGCTTGCTAATCCTTCGATTCCTGTTGACGCAAACGCTGAAGCCTCTCTTCTGAGTATGAGATAAGTCTGAGGGGCACCACCTCAGCCGTAGACATTCAGATTCTTGAGTGCTCCCCTTTACCTGCATGTTTGGAACATCAGGTGCATCCTTGACCAGATTTCCATCAATCGGTCCTCGTAATGTCCCATAACAAGGACATGGAGAAGAGTTAAAAAAATATGGATGCATCCACATATTTGCATAAGTAGAAGCTGGGTAATAACAAATATATGGCCAAGACCATAGTGAAATTAGCCTTGAAGGATAACATGCCATAACAGAAGAATTACCCATTGAGTTTGTGTGGCGGAACCGCCGATTTAATCTGGGCTAAGTACACCTGCCACCTCTGGCTCGCAGTGCACTTAGACCAAACTAAACCCGGTCGTCCATCGAGAGTCATTTGACCCCCGATATTACCAAATCCCAGAAGAACCGACATCATACACATCCGGTCGTCCATCGAGAGTCATTTGACCCCCGATATTACCAAATCCCAGAAGAACCGACATCATACACATCCAGCCCACGATGGAGCCACAACAGATACATCATCTCAGGCAGTTGAAATAGAGTATTATTAGACTTAGTTACAAATCCAGTTTCAAATAAAGTACAGTTCCAACTGTAGAGTTATGACATAGCAAGTTCAAAAGTATCTCGCAGCGGAATATTAAAGTTCAAGGGTCACAATAACATCTCAAAAGACTTGCAGTGAAAGTAACAACATCGAGCCCACCGATGTTGACTTTGTGCCACTCATGCAGGATCATCCTAGATGGGGGCATGCACCACCTCCAACACAGGTGCAAACCATGAACTCCATACCTGCGCTCAAAATATGGGGGCAAACCCTGAGTACTAATTACTCAGTAGGTCTTAATGGATTGGCTTACAGGCTGACGCGAAGCTGCTTACTAACAAGTGGATCCTTAGCCATTGATTTCAAGCAATATCATGATCAGCATATGGTAATAAGTTTTCATTCATTTACATTTCCATCAACAGAATAGTAAATTGCAGTAAAGTAAACAGTTCAATACAAGCATGTGATATTCAAAACCATGAGTATTAAATACAGAGTGTTTAAGTAGTTACTACGATGAACGTTAAAGGTATTGGCATTCCCACACCTGGTAGGCATCAGCGATTCGAATCGATTTTAATTCTCGGGAATAACTATCATGCCGAGGAGTATATGCTTACTAGCCATCGCTGTTCCCACATATAGTCCCAATCTTAACCTAGTCTCGTCCCAAGTTCGATTCACTCTCGCCTAGCCCCCGGGTTGTGCCCCCATAGCGAGCCTGCCGATATTCTTGGTCTCCCCGCAATGAGTACAAAGCTCCCCAAGGCCACCTTCCTCTCAACCAGCGGGTAGGAACGTGTCTCTGTGCTTTCGGACAAGCCTAGGACAGACTTCACCGGTCCCATATCCCGGCAGCTCGGCAAGCTCCATTCCGGTCGGATTCCCGGGCCCGCTTGTCGGTGAGTCATGTGTCCAAAAATGGAAAACACTGTTTTGCTGTTTTTGTTTAGACTCTGTAAATTGCTATTTTGACCCATTAAGCTGAATTTGAAGAAGACATAATTGGAAGAAATGTTGTAATCTTTTAGATCTACAAGTTTGTCAAAAGGCTCAAATTCAAATTCTGAGTCTAAATATGATTTAAATTCGAATTTGCCTCAGGTTTTCAGATTTGCCCTACCCAGCCATTTTAAAGAGAATTTTAAAAGTCCTATTTGTGGCCTGAGATCACCTGAAATGATTTTTACCAACTTTGTTCAAAATTTCAAGATCTAAAACTTTCTCAATTGTAGCTTTGCATGAAAATGATTGTAGATCATATAAAAAGTGGGATTTCTAAGAAATTCAGATTTTGGCTGTGTTTGTATGCTGTCAGTAAAAGCCCTCAAATCCCCTAGCAAACCTTTGTGCATGTCAAAACTCTAATTACCAAAGTTGTTCCTCATGAGATCACCTACATGTTTGGTATAGAAAGCTCCACCTAAAACTCAATAGGATTAAAGTTATGCTCACATTCATAGTGTCATTCATGCAAAATCTGAGTGCAACTCTTAGCTATTTCTATCAAGCTTGTCCATGTGACACCAATGCACATCAACATGGGATGAAATGATGCTTATGAGATATGATTAAGCAAATGATGCACATGATATGCACTGGAGATGCCCAGGGCATCACAACCCACCCCCCTTAAAGAAATCTCGTCCCGAGATTTTTTTGATATGATGTGGGTGGTTAAGTTGATTATAGATAGTGCTACTGTGTATGTATTAAGTTTAGATCTCGAAATTGAACTGTTGTAACATACCGAGTTGAAGTGGATGGTAGAAAACTAGGATACTTAGTGTGTAGATACTCCTCCTGTTCCCAAGTTGCTTCTTCTACAGAGTGATTACTCCATTGAACTTTATAAAAGTTGATTGTTTTTCGGCGGGCTCATCTTTGCTTCTGGTCAAGGATTTTTATAGTATGCTCTTCAGTATGTGAGATCCGGTTCAATCTGAATTTGGGACGTGTATACCACTATCTCCGGTACCCTTAAGCATTTCTTCAGTTGCGAGACATGAAGCACGTCATGAACCGCTGCAAGGTGCGGTGGCAATTCTAACCGGCAAGCGACGGCTCCACACCTTTCAATGATTTTGAACGGGCCGACGTATCTTGGTGATAACTTCCCTTTTACCCCAAACCAGTTGTACCCCTTTTATCGGAGATACCTTAATATACACATGATCACCTTCGTCAAAGAATAATGGTCTCCTCCTCCTATCAGAGTAGCTTTTCTGTCAGGACTGTGCTCTTTTTAGATGGTGATCTATGAGTTTCACTTGTTCTTCGGCTTTTGTTACCAAGTCAGGGCCAAATGTAACATGCTCTCCTAGCTCAGACTAGTTGAGTGGTGTCCTGCACCTTCTACCATAAAGAGCTTCGAAAGGAGCCATTTCCAAGCTCTTCTGGTAGCTATTGTTATAAGCAAACTCTGCCGAGGGGAGACATTCATCCCACTTGGTGGAATAGGTTAGCGCACAAGCCCTTAACATGTCTTCCCGGAATAGGTTAGCGCACAAGCCCTTAACATGTCTTCTAGAATCTGATTTACTCTTTCTACTTGACCACTTGTTTGAGGGTGGTATGCCGAACTGTGAATCAAAGTGGTTCCTAGAGCTGTATGCAATTGCTCCCAAAAACGGGAGACAAATTGTGGGCCCCGATCTGAAGTGATGGTCTTTGGGACTCCATGCAAAGGGAGAATACTGAGCTAGCTAAATTTCAGGCATAGGTCTTGGCATGGTATATTGTCTTCACAGGAAGGAAGTGAACTGACTTTGTAAATCTGTCTATTATCACCCATATCGAATCATACCCCTTCTGAGTTCGGGGCAACCCCACAATGAAAATCCATGTGTATATCCTCCCATTTCCATGCTGGAACTTCAAGTGGCTGAAGCATTCTAGCGGGCTTTAGGTGATCAGCTTTTACTCTCTTACACACGTCGCACTCAGATACGTACTTGGCGATCTCCCGTTTCATGCGGGTCCACCAAAACTTTTGTTTTAAGTCTTGATACATCTTATTGCTGCCCGGGTGGATTGTGAACATTGAAGCGTGTGCCTCATCAAGCATTTTCTTCCTCAACTCCATGTCCTTAGGTACCACCAGGCGATCTTTGAACCACTAGAATGCCTTGGTCATCAAGTGTGAAACATGCCCTTTTCTCTTCACTAATGCCCTCACGAATATATGACATACCCTTATATTGCTTTTGTGCTTCTATAATTTGTGCTTTGATGGAGGGTTCAATGATAATGTTATAAAGTTCAGCTTGCTGCTCTGAAGGTATCTCAATTTCGTTTATTTCACAACATATCACTCTTGCTGTCGGACGGGCTTCTACTACATTGCAATGAGCTTTTCGACTTAATGCATCTGCCACCACATTGGCCTTGCCTAGGGTGGTAGTGGATCTCCAGATCATAATCTTTTATCAACTCTAACCATCGCATCTGCCTCATGTTGATTTTAGGTTGTGTGAAGATGTATTTGAGACTCTTATGATCAGTGTAGATGTAACATGTGTTGCCTAGCAGATAGTGTCTCCATATCTTCACTGCATGTACAACTGCTGCTAGTTCAAGGTCATGCGTTGGATAATTTGCTTCATGTTTTCTCAATTGACTGGGAGGTGTAAGCAATTACTCTCCCTTCTTGCAATAAGACACAGCTGAGCCCATTGCCGAAGGCATCACAATACACTATCAAATGGCTTAGTGATGTCTGGTTCAGCTAGCACTGGTGCTGAGGTTAATAATTTCTTCAGTGTTTGGAAAGCTTCTTCACATTTCAGACTACAAATGAACTTTGCATTCTTCTTGGTCAACGAGGTCATCGGTTTTGCGATCTTGGAGAAATCCTTGATGAAGCGGTGGTAGTAGCCCGCTAAACCAAGAAAACTCCGGATTTCAGTGACGATCTCGGGTTGCGTCCTAATTTAGCACATCTTTTACTTTGCTAGGGTCAACTGTGACTCCCTTCTCAGACAGTATGTGGCCCAAGAAACCCACTTCTTTCAGCTAGAATGCACACTTGCTGAACTTGGCATAGAGCTTGTGTTCTCTAAGCCGAGTGAGTACGATTCGTAAGTGTTCTTCGTGTTCTTTCTCATCTTTGGAGTAGATTAGTATGTCATCAATAAATACCACCTACGAACTTATCAAGTTCATTCATGAACACCGAGTTCATCATATACATGAAGAAAGCCGGTGCGTTGGTTAACCCAGAAGACATGACCAAATACTCATACAAGTCGTATCTGGTAGAGAATGCTGTCTTTGGTATATCCTCTTCTCTAATCTTTATCTAATAGTATCCTAGACCTTAGGTCAATCTTGGAAAAGACCTTAGACCCAGCCAACTGATCAAATAGAATATCGATGTGTGGCAACGGGTATTTGTTTTTTACGGTCACTGCATTTAGTGACCGATAATCCACACACAGCCTTTTTCCACCATGATCCTTCTTCTCAACAAAGAGAGCTGGACAACCCCATGGTGACTGAACTAGGCCGAATGAACCCTTTGTCTAACTGTTCTTGTAGCTATGTTTTCAATTCTTTCAAATCATCAGGCGGCATCCTATAAGGCCTTTTTGACATAGGTGCCGTGCCAGGAACGAGTTCGACTGGCAAACTCCACATCCCGATCTAGTGGAAGACCAGGAAGCTCCTCTGGAAACACATCCAAGAATTCACACACTACCGGTATCTTCTTGATCTCTTGCAGTTCAGTGGTATTTACTGTGGGTGTCATGTGTTTTTGATTTGGCATATGTATCTGCATAACCTTGCCACTTACACTTGACCTCAATTGTATTGTCCTGCTGCCAACATCCAGGACTGCATTGTGCTCTTTCATCCAATTCATACCCAAAATAATATTAATCCCCTGGTGTGGCAGCACCACGGGGTTGATAATAAAACTCTTTGTGCCAATGTTCAACTTAAGTTGTCTAACCCCCAAACTAGTTTCAATAGGTGAACCCTGGCGCTGTGATGTGATAGTTTTCTTTCAACTTGTACATTTCTACCCCATGCCTCAATGCATATGCCTTATTGATGAAGGTATGTGTAGCCCCAGAATCAAATAGCACTGACTGTCGGATGACCGTTGATCATGAACGTACCAGCAAGTACCAGTTCTCCGGCGGGAATATGCTCCATGTGCACATAGTGCACACGACCCTGTCTTAGGCATGAGTCCCTTCTGCTTGCTCTGCTGATTTCCACCCATAGGGGTAGGACCCTGGATCCTACTGAGGTGCCCTGCAGTCACGACTGAAGTGGCCTATCTTGCCGCAGTTGAAGCACGGAGCTCCGGGCCCCGGAACGATGGGAGCACGGGAAGCCGGTAGCTGTGTGGGTGCTCGATAGGTGGGGTACTGCTGCTGCGGTGTCGCCCTGTGGATCCACCCAGGCTGGTTGGGTCAGGACCACATAGCGTAGGCTAGCTGATAGAACTGCTTGTGGGGGCTTGTAGGTGGCCTTCTGCTTCTGCGAAGAGCCAGACGATGAGGCGTTGGCTAGCCTCTTGCACTTCTGGTCCTCGTTGGTGGCACGGAGGCGATTCTCCATGTCGAGGGCAGTGTCTACCTAGCTTGGTGAAGCTCTGGTAGCGCCGTGCCAAGTGAGTTTGAAGAGTAGGTCAAGGCCCTCTAGGAGTCTCTCGGCCCGCTCCGGCTCAGTAGCAACATCCCTCGGAGCGTACTGAGAGAGGTGGATGAAGGTCTGCACATACTGCATGACGGTCTTGTTGCCCTGCCTGAGGTCCCTGGAACTCACGGCGTTTCTGTTCCATCAAACTTGCCGGGATGTAGTGGGCCCTGGAAAGCCTGACGGAACTCCTCCCATGTGGGCTCATGGCCCTCCTCCTTGCATGGCGAGGAACGTGGCGTACCACGCCCCCGCAGGTCCCTAAAGAAGCTGAGTAGCAAATCGAACCCTCTCTTACTTAGAGATCCCTGGCAAAAGGGTGAACTTGGACTGGATGGTGCGAAGCCAGTCATTTGCCACCAGTGGCTCAGGACAATTGGTGAATACTAGGGGTCGCAGCCCCTCAAAGTCCTGGTAGGTGATGCCACGTGGCCGGTTCTCCCGCGACTGCTGCTGCCCATAGGCCTGGCCATCTTCCGCTAGCAACCGGATCAGCTCGGCCTGCTGGACCACCAAGGTGGACAATTCTGGCGGGGGTGGAGCGCCCTGCGCTGACTGCCCCGAGGACTGACCATTGCGAGTGTTCACCATCTGCAAAAAATGAGGCCAACCATGTTTAGTCCTAACTTCAGTGCAAGCGATGCAATGATAAAGTATCATAGCATCAATGATACGTTACAAGTACATGAAAGCATGTAAGTAAACGAAACCATTTAATTGCACATGAAAGGTTAGCCCTCATTTCGCGAAGGTCGGACAATCGCAAACGGTAGCTACTGATTTAAAATGTGTGTGGCTCTAGTTTGGTGCATATTCACACCAAGGACGTTTTGGAAAAAAAATTTACTTATCTTGTGCCCTATGACTTTGTGATTAGTCCTTTTGGTTCCTTCCCTTGGATTCTTGGCCGAATTCCATCATTTATCATTGTATGTCAATTTTGTCCAGATTCCGATCTTAAATGTTTTCAGCTATATCCTCCCCAACCAAACTGTTTTATAGGAAACTTTGTATAACAAAGTTGTTCTAAGCTTCCCATTCTACAAGTTTGGCTATATAAACTCTAGCTTGAAACCACCAACTATAGGTTGGAACATGCACATCTTCCGAGTTGGCTGTTTCAGTTCAGAATTCAGATTCAAAGAAATCTGACCATAACTTGGAAACAAAGCACATTCAGAAGAAGTTCCAATTGACAAAGTTGTGCAATCAAAAGTTCCCAACAAGTTTCGGTATACAAAGTTTTTCCGAAAACTCAACAGATTTCATGCCATGCTCAGTTTAAGCTGCTGCACTCCAGAATTTCAGATTGCATCCAAACTAGAATTCGGGTGCCATTTTTCAAGTCCACGGGTACTACATCATTCCACATGGTCCATAAGCATCCAGCAGCTACTACATACATATTAGAGGGTCTTAGCAAGCTAAAGGTCTACTTAATACATACGTGGGGCCATCACGCCCACCACAGCTGAGACATCAACCTAAAGTTCGAATATCGGTTACATGGCGTACACAAATGAGCTTCTCTCGTCCACACAAATGTTTGGTACACCCATGAATAAACGCACGGAGCAGCATAGTACAAAACATCGCTCATAATGTGCCACATGTACAAAAGAACTGCCTTCTCATCTCATGCTGAAACCACCACCCTAAGCAGCAGAGTGGCCGTTGGTCGCCGTGCTACCCGCCTCCTGAGCTGCACGGGCTGCCAACTCCTGCCTCCAACTCCCGAACACATGAGCCTACGACTGCCACTTACTGGTCAAGGTAGTACTCGGCACTTGTCCTCGGCGTGGATGTACATGCCGTGCACACTGCAGGGAATACTCCATAGTCGCAGCATGGGACATGGAGTCAATCCTATCCTCCAGCAGTGTGTGACGACGGACCCACTCATCGTCGTATCCATCCTGTAGGGAGGTAGTGCAGCACCGAAAGCGCCTGCTATAGCCGAGGAGCTCAGGGCGGTGACAAGCTGCCAGAGTCACCTTGTCATAGGCCTCCTCCTCGTTGGCCCCATAGGTGGTGATCGTCTGCCCTGCGATGAGAGGACCCCCAGGAAGGACGATGCGGGCCAAGCAACTCCCCTCTCCATGCATCGTCTGCATAGAGTAGAAGGGGCAAGGTCGGCACCTCATCTCGCGCAGAGCCCTGTAGAGGATCTGCGCAAGGCCGTTCTCCTCACGGCAGCGGGTGTGAAGCATCCCGCCCTCAACCTGGGGAGGAGTGTGGGTCACTAGTGGGAGAGGAACAGCCCTCTGTCCGTCCTGCTTGTGGAGACCCCTCCTGCTCACAGCCTTGTGTGCAGTCTGCTTGGTCCTAGCCATCTGTTTTAAATAAGAAAAGCTTTTAACCAGTGAGTGCATTAGTTCAATGAATTTTAATTAACGAAACGAGCAGAAGCATATCCTTAGATCACTATTTAACTTGTTTGACTTTTAACCATAACCCCGGAATGATTAAAACAATGATATGATGCATGATTCGTCCTATCCGGTCTCACATCACACATCCTATATACAATATATATATATATATATATATATATATATATATATATATATATATAACTATCGATATCTCGGTGACACCGATGCACAGCACTCACTAATGCAACTAGTCGTCTCTACACGGTCTTAGTTTCGCGCGTGGTTAGTGTACCTGCAGAAAAATGCATGCTCATACCACATCATCACCATCATCATACGTTACCACTCTAATCCTAAAAGTGGCATCCACGAATTTCTTTAAGCTACGTCTGGTGGACGAAGTAGGGCAAAAGAGATAAAAGATAAAAATGGTAAAAAAAGATGTATTGGCTCGACTGTGGTGCCTTCAATCGGACGTGGACCGTTATATTTATAGGGAGGGATAGGTCTTACCTCTCTTACTAAGTCAAGATCTATCCAAATCGTGATCACCGGACTGTCCGACATCACCTATCGGATAGTCCTAGTGCTACCGAATTGTCCGACCTCATGCACCGGACTGTCCGGTGCATGGCAGCCAAGCTGGCATTGCCACATTTGGTGCTCAACACATGCCTCTCTGCATTTTGGCGGAGGTTATGAGCCAAAAGCATCCTTTTGCACCAAAAATGCCTGTGGGCGATGGTTAACATAATACATCGGCCATATTTAATGCTAAGGGAGATAAAAGCTATTATCGGCCACAAAACTTGACTAGATCCAGGTGATGAAACAATCTTCTTGGGCCTCCATACCTGCTTAGTAGCATGTACTTCCTTAATAGGTACCATCACCTCTTCTTGCTAATCCTTTGATTCCTGTTAACGCAAACGCTGAAGCCTTCTCTTCTGAGTATGAGATAAGTCTGAGGGGCACCACCTCAGCCGTAGACATTCAGATTCTTGAGTGCTCCCCTTTACCTGCATGTTTGGAACATCAGGTGCATCCTTGACCAGATTTCCATCAATCGGTCCTCGTAATGTCCCATAACAAGGACATGGAGAAGAGTAAAAAAATATGGATGCATCCACATATTTGCATAAGTAGAAGCTGGGTAATAACAAATATATGGCCAAGACCATAGTGAAATTAGCCTTGAAGGATAACAAGCCATAACAGAAGAATTACCCATTGAGTTTGTGTGGCAGGAACCGCCTATTTAATTCGAGCTAAGCACACCTACCACCTGTGGCTCGCAGTGCACTTAGACCAAACTAAACCCGGTCGTTCGTCGAGAGTCATTTGACCCCCGATATTACCAAATCCCAGAAGAACCGACATCATACACATCCAGCCCACGATGGAGCCACAACAGATACATCATCTCAGGCAGTTGAAATAGAGTACTATTAGACTTAGTTACAAACCAGGTTCAAATAAAGTACAGTTCCAACGTAGAGTTATGACATAGCAAGTTTAAAAGTATCTCGCTAGCGGAATATTAAAGTTCAAGGGTCACAATAACATCTCAAAAGACTTGTAGTGAAAGTAGCAACATTCGAGCCCACCGATATTGACTTTGTGCCACTCATGCAGGAATCATCCTAGATGGGGGCATGCACCACCTCCAACACAGATGCAAACCATGAACTCCATACCTACGCTCAAAATATGGGGGCAAACCCTAAGTACTAATTACTCAGTAGGTCTTAATGGATTGGCTTACGGCTGACGCGAAGCTGCTTACTAACAAGTGGATCCTTAGCCATTGATTTCAAGCAATATCATGATCAGCATATGGTAATAAATTTTCATCATTTACATTTCCATCAACAGAATAGTAAATTAGAGTAAAGTAAACAGTTCAATACAAGCATATGATATTCAAAACCATGAGTATTAAATACAGAGTGTTTAAGTAGTTACTACGATGAACGTTAAAGGTATTGGCATTCACACACCTGGTAGGCATCAGCGATTCGAATCGATTTTAATTCTCGGGAACAACTATAATGCCACGGTATCTGCTTACTAGCCATCGCGTTCCCACATATAGTCCCAATCTTAACCTATCTCGTCCCAAGTTCGATTCACTCCCGCCTAGCCCCCGGGTTGTGCCCCCATAGCGAGCCTGCCGATATCTTGGTCTCCCCGCAATGAGTACAAAGCTCCCACAGTCCACCTTCCTCTCAACCAGTGGGTAGGAACGTGTCTCTGTGCTTCGGACAAGCCTAGGACAGACTTCACCAGTCCCATATCCCGGTTAAGCACTCTTGCAATGTTACGCCGACCAATAGGTGAACAACTGGATGGACCTTATACGACTCGGGCGGAGTCCAAAGTGCGACATTATGAAAAATAAATACTGAAATAAAATCTCCGCCCAGGCCTCCATTTAAATCGTGAACATAAGTGATAATCGGCATAATAGTAATATCTTGTAACTTTGAAAACACCTACGTGACGAGTCCACACACTCGTGTCTACTCGTACCTAGCAACCTCTAGGCACACTCGTCCTGCTGGACTCTAAGTATAGGTGCTAGGGCCAGGGCGGCCAAGGAGTCTAATGCAATTGGCTTCAAGCAACTCCTAATGCATATGCATAATCATCAAATATAACTTGTTTGCTGGGTTAAGCATGGTCCTGCCTACCTTCCTCACTAGGGTCAGTAGCTGTCCTCCTGAGCGAAGTCGGGCACCGGCTGCTGGTCTTCTTGCTCCGGGTTCTGCTCCTCTTCCGGCTCCTCTACGATCGGCTGCTCCTATGGGTGCTCCTCGGTCGCGGGATCTATATGAATGATGTAGTGCGAAATGAGTGCACATGAATGCATACGATGCAGGTACTATATAAAGAATGACATGCAGCAAGTAATAAGGTGAAACAAACAACAATATTCACTTATATGAAATATGCTTACATCACATTATGCAAAATTGTTTATTTAGCGTATTAAACCACTCATGTTAAGTTCACGTTGGTATACAGCTCCAAATGAGCTCAACTATTTATGACATGAAGATGAGTATAGTAACAGATTATCAACCAAATTTGAGCACTAAAGGAGCTATACATTAATTATAGAAATTCCAACAATTTTTATTTGGCCTTTTAGTTCAAAGATTTATCATAATTCACAGAAAATGTTTCTGACTCTAAGATATATACAGCAAGCATTTCATGACATGAATAGCAGGTACAAAATTAGGTAGGCACCATACTCAACATTTGATAGGACATCTATCTTCCATATAATTAAATTAACCTATTCCACATGCATTACTAAATAGTAGCAATAAAATTCACAAAAATGTTTTCTGAGACCTAAACATGACTTTGATACACCATGATTTTTCTTGGAATTTATTAAACAATGTTCGAACCACTTTTTTCTATTATTTACTTAAATCATCATTTAACTTGTGAATTCCCAATCACATGCCTAAACCTAACATGAAGACTCCCAAACCTTTTATACTAGCTAAATATACCACAAAGTGTTCCCCAAAAATCCAGCATCAATTTTAGAGCAAGTTTCATGTGGTAAGTATTTCTTATGCATTTTTATTGCACAAAAACAACCCTAGGGGTAGATTTGGTATTTGGCAGCAAGTGCTAGGGCTACCAAAAATCATAACATGCATACATACCCTAAGAAAGCTACTGAATAATTTTCACCATTTTTAGAATTCATATGAACCACATTTTCCATTTTATTTCTTTTAGCATACATGCAAGATCCAAGGGGTAAAACAGTCAATGCACATCATTACATCATACCCATCCTATAAATATATTCACAAGGAGTTTATAGCCACTGAGTTTGTCTTTTTTGGATTTTTATTTGATTTTATATGATTTTTCAAAGTTCACCTGTTCAAATAATTTAAATAAAATCGAAAATGCATAGGTCTAGGACCTAAGTGCAATTAACCATAGACTGCAGGGTCTAAAACGTGAGAATTGCAAGACACATGCAACAGCGCGCTGGAGTAAATCATAAAAACGCGAGACGTAAGGGACTTAGGCGCAAAACGGCCTTCTTCTTCCTCAGGCTATCGTCTTCCTCCCGACAGAGGAAGAGGACCAGTGGGGCGCCAGCCAAATCCGGCCTCCCCGGGCTGCGGACGGACGCGGGAGGTGGCCGAGGAGAGAGAGGGGAGTGCGGGGAACCTCACCCCCTACCTGGATTAGACTGGAAGATGGCCGGAACGGTGCAGCGACTGACGAGGTACGGGCAGAGATGTTCGGCGACGGAATGCAGGCTTGGTGGAGAGGTTCCGGCAACCAATATTCGGCGAGGTGGTGGAGTCAAGGTTGGGGAAGAGCGGCACAGTGATGGGGAGGCGCGAAAGTGGCCGGAACGGTGGGCGCGAGCTCAGCTCCAAGCTTGCCAATGGTGCCTGCACGCGGAACAGAGAGGAAGCCAGAGGAGAGCTCGGGATGGAGTCAGAACGAAAGGAAATGGTGGAGGGAGATGTCCTCTACTTAAGGGCGCAGTCGGGAGGCCGATCCTGTGGCCGGGGCACGCTGGCCGTACGCCGGCAGCCACGTGGCGCCCGGCCGCTCGGCAGCTCCATTCCGGTCGGATTCCCGGGCCCGCCTATCGGTGAGTCATGTGTCCAAAAATGGAAAACACTTGTTTTGCTGTTTTTGTTTAGCCTCTGTAAATTGCTATTTTGACCCATTTTTAGGCTAAATTTGAAGAAGACCTAATTGGAAGAAATGTTGTACTATTTTATATCTACAAGTTTGTCAAAAGGCTCAAATTCAAATTCTGAGTCTAAATATGATTTAGATTCGAATTTAGCCTCAGGTTTTCAGATTTGCCCTACCCAGCTATTTTAAAGAGAATTTTAAAAGTCCTATTTGTGGCCTGAGATCACCTGAAATGCTTTTTACCAATTTTAGTTCAAAATTTCAAGATCTACAACTTTCTCAATTGGAGCTTTGCATCAAAATGATTGTAGATTATAGAAAAAGTGAGATTTCTAAGAAATTCAGATTTTGGCTGTGTTTGTATGGTGTCAAGTAAAAACCCCAAATCCCCTACCAAACCTTTGTGCATGTCAAAACTCTAATTACCAAAGTTGTTCCTCATGAGATCACCTACAAGTTTGGTATAGAAAGGTCCACCTAAAACTCAATAGGATTATAGTTATGCTCACATTCATAGTATCATTCATGCAAAATCTGAGTGCAACTCTTAGCTATTTCTATCAAGCTTGTTCATGTGACACCAATGCACATCAACATGGGATGAAATGATAGCTTATGAGATGTGATTAAGCTAAATGATGCACATGATATGCACTGGAGATGCCCAGAGCATCACAGTTTGATTGCGCATTACCCATATGCGAAGATTTTGAAGTTGCATCGCTCCCTGGTCCATTCTTCTTTCTGGCAGGCCGCTTCCTTCTCATACTTTGCCAATGTAATACTCCAAAATTTAGCACCCGGAATTTTTCTTCTAATTCCCTCTCTAATTTAAAATCAAATTTTCGAAAACTTTTAGATGTTGCTTATTTGTTTTGAGTGTGTTAATATGAGCTCAACAAAATTCCAAATATCGCAAATACTTTCCACCAAAATTCTTTCCAAAATTCAATTCCAAAAAAAATGATCCGCGCGACACTTGGAACCCCATCTCCGAGACATTGACCCCCCATCTCCGCGCCATGTGGACCTCCCATCTCCGCGACACTTGGACCACATCTCCGCGCCATGTGGACCTCCCATCTCTGCGACACATCATCGGCCTCCTCCTCCATCGGCTATAAATAGCCCCCCACCCATGCCTCCATCCACACCAACCTCATCACCACCGCGACCAGCCCCCGGCTCACCCGGGCGTTGCCCGCCGCGGACATCTCCTCCCTGCCTTTCCCCTCCTGCGCACGCGCAGCTCTCTGCTCCTCCTTCGTGTTCACCACCATAGCCACCAAAGTCCCCGCCTACCGACTGCCATACCTCAATTACTCCGACTGTGAGCACCTCGCCACCTCCCTCCACCATCCCCAAGCGGCGCTTACCCCCTTCTCCCTACCTATATCGAGCTCCCCACGAGCTCCTAGACCGCCACCAATGGCTGCCCGCGGCGAGCACCTCCGCGTCCACCACCTCAACCACGCTGACAACCACCAGAGTTGAACGCCGGTGAGCCCCTACCCGTTGCTCACAGTGGCGCGAGGCAAGCAGCCGAGCAGAGGCACTGCTCGGGCTTGCTCGTGCCTCTCTGCCTGCTATAACAGCCCCCTCTCTTGTGAATGACAGGTGGATCCACCAATTATTTTTTCCATGCCAACCACCAGCCACCGGTGATTAGTCCATCACTAATCACGTGTCATTCGAGCTAACAGCTACTAATCTTGTATCATTCTTTTCTTCTATTCATTTATCCCTGAATTAATTTCCCGACCATATGAGCTCCAATTCCGTTGCTTCTTCTTTCTAAATTCAGTCAAAAATCAATATCTACCATCCACATTGATTTCATGATTTTAGGAGTTTCCAGAGCCGCCTACGAGCCGGTGCCACATTCGACACCTGTAGACGTGGACCGTTGACACTAGCCTGAAACTCCGCTCGCAAGCAGTCTAGAAATATTTTCTGCTCTTTCAGAATTCAAAAATACGATTTTATTCTCCAGTTTCCAAATATTCGAATTTTGGAAATATTCCTTTCTCTTTTTCATTTTCTTTTCCTGAATATACAAAATTCATATCTTCTCCGTTCCAACTCCGATTTGGGCGATTCATTCGCCTAAATTCATCTAAAATCAAGTTCTACCAACCCATACACTCTACATAATATTTTGTCCTGGCCGGAAGCCGCCGTCATGCCACCATGACGCCATCCTACGCCTAGTCAGTACTTCGCACCGGTCGCACAAACATTGTGAGCCTGGTGATCGATGCCGTTGATCTCCTATTCCACATAAATTCTAAAGGTTCCTGTCTTAGCCTGTCCGAGCTCTGACTTCAGATGATGACGATACCGAAAATCATATAAACGTCATTGCTCTCTCCATCACTTCACAAAAAGATCTTTTCCAAAACACCAACATGCAACCGCCACCCCTTTGGCGTTGTCGACCCCGCATCTCGTGTCCACCACCCCTACCTTAGCGTCTCCGTAACTGACGTTACCGAACCCTTCAACTCACCTGAAAACTCGCTACACCCCAACCACTTGCAGTAATACCAACAGTAAGAACACAGTAGACTCTCATCTTCGCGATCCAAGCTCTATACCACCAAACCCGTTGAGCTCATATTATCCTTCGATTGTGTGTTTTCATTGTTTATGCACTAGGCTTTACCGGAGAAGTCCATTTCGGCCTGCCCCTCATGATATACTACGCGATGGTATGCAGCCCAATACGTCCAACAACTGTTATATCAATCGCTTCAACAAAGTGAAAGGCAAGCCCACTGGAATCCCCACTTGATGCATAAATTTTCTATGTTTTGCAAATACAACCCTTAGGTCTGTTAATCACATAAAAACTTGCATGTTTTGCTTGCTAAGGTAACCCAGCAAAGTATACAGCCAACCTAAGCATATTTTAGATATAGCGCGCATAGGTGGGATCGCTCATTTAATTATCTATTATAATCTTGATATTATGGATGTGGAATATGATGGATATAGGAGGAGTGGTTAGTGTGTGTGGTTTTTAAAATAAAATACAGAAGAATCCCAGGCAATCTGACTTTGTCGAAATACAGGCTACGCGCCGAAACACGCCGAAACAGCCATAAGGGTAGGGTATGAACGGGTAACTTAGCTACCTGTGGTTACGCCTTGTCCCGGGATTCGTGGAGAATACCGGGTAGGTGCATTGCTCGCGCTGTCGACCCCATTGAAAAGTTGGAATGGTTCTACCTGAGGTCTTCACCGTAAGGACCGTTATGATTTTCATCTTGCCTAACTTTTTTAGTACAACCACTCGCTCTGTATGAGCCATTGGCCAGGCATGAGCCGGAGTGGATAGCCTAGTAGCTTCTGTGGTGGCGCACAATGGGCTAGGGGATTGGTGGTGTGCCAACGGGAGTACCACAGGGTACTGGAGTGGCTCGGAGACCCGAACCCCTAAAGTTCTGCTAGATGATGAAATAAAGGCAACGGCTTGGTTTGGAATTCGGGCAGTTACGACGGTAATGTGCCGCTGAGTCCAACTTGTGGGAATTAGTACAGCCTCTGATCAGAGTAAAACATATTCGAATAGTCCGTGTCCACTGGTATGGACGAGTTATGGCTTGGTTCTTCAGTCTTCATAAAATAAAATGAAATTGGTTTGGGGCTAGGATAAAAATGGTTTTTGGTTCAACAGTGGATGCTGGATGGAAAATATGTTGGCTGGAATGCCATGGGCCATCATGGACCGGAAAGTCCAGTGGCAAACCTTTTTAGGGAAAAACTCAGTTTTCAGAAAGATTAAAACTTGTCAATTATCTCAAACCCTAGTATACAAATAGTTTTTTTTTTTTGCAAAACTATCCTAATCTTCAGATTTATCCTGCATATAGAGTTAGCCTTCCTCCTAACTCCTTATGGAAGAAAGGTAGGCTGCTGAGTGCGTATGTACTCACCCTTGCTTTGTTGTTGTTTTTTTCAGTGCTATGGACATATGTTGGTCCGAGAACGAGTAAGGGTTACTGACCTGCTTCCCAACTGTGGCGTGAGGAAGATGGGCCTACGTTTTATATTCCGCTGCTTAGATTTCTAAGGCTGCGCCTCTTTGTGGTACGACCCGTTAGGGCGAATCTGTATCACTCTGATGTAAGAATGTGATTACCAAACCATGGGATGGTAATAAAGCACATTTTAGTCCCATTATGGAAATTGAGACGCTTCAGCCAAGAGCATAGGAAAACTCGGATTCTTCTTGCCTTTTTGCTTAGGAGCCACCCCAAGTTCTAGAGCTACAAGACAGTTTGGTGACCGACATCAGACAGTCCAGCGAAGGACATCGGATATTTCGGTGCTTGTCATTCAGACGGTCTGTCCCTCGCAGAACCTTCTACCTTGGCCTTGCCTTGCCCCCCCCCCCCGAGCCCTGATGCCTTCTGCATCGGCTTCGTGTTGATTCTCTTCTGGGGCTCTGACCTTCCTATCACCGATGACTACGTTCTTCCCTTTAGTTATTCGGTTTGATGAGGCCGAATTAAAACCCTTCGCACCCTGCAAATCAATGGCATTCATTGAAAACGACTCTCGATCAATTTGCATACCTTTGAAAGTCAAATGTTTCTCATCAATGGTTGTTTGTATCTGCCGACGAAAAACTATTGCAATCATTCGTCGCATGAAAAAATGAATTATGCCATTTGCAATATGACCTCTTTTTCAATTCATCAGGCGGTGGCATAGCATGTGACAATTTAATCTTTCCGGCTTTCAACAATTCATCAAATATTTTGTCACACTTAGCCGGATCGGAAGCAAGTCTACGATCTTCTTGCCGGATTTTAGAAATCGGTTTGAGAGAATCACAAGTGCTTCGTTTATTCATAGATGACCATACAAATTCGGCAGCATAAGCACCCTTGTCCTCATCATCCGAATTGCTAGAATCAAAACCAAGCACATAACCAGAACAATTTGACCTTTTATCCTTAACCCGACTTTCTATAGACAGAGCTTTCTACAATATTTAGTTAACATCAATAAAATCATACCCTCCTAGCTTTTTCTTACAAAAATGAAGTAAACCATCACAAGCTAGATCAGCCAAAATCCTTATCAGAAATTATCAAATCAAAGCATCGATTCCTAATATCCCTAAATCGTCTAATATACTCAGAGACGGACTCATTTGGTTTTTTGCTTAACCGATGTAAGATGTGACAATCGTAACTCAGTTTCACCAGTAAAGAAATAATCATAAAATTTCTTCTCTAAATCTTGTCAACTATGAACTGAGTTGGGAGGCGACGAAGTAAACCCAAGTAAATGCAGCACCGGATAAAGACATAGAAAATAATGTAATCCTTAAAACCCCACTACTACTGTCATCACCACATTGTATAATAAATTGGCCAATATGCTCTAATGTGGTCCTATTATTTGCACCAGTGAACTTGACAAAATCAAGAAATTTATACCCTGGAGGATATGGAATATATCCGTAGCTATCATGGTATGGTTTTTGGTAAGCTTCTGCTTTAGCTTTAGTATCTAAGCCGAAAGACTCCCTCATAACTCTTTCTCTATTTCGGTTTAAATTTATCTCTCTCTAACTCATCAGCTTAGGGCCGATGCATTGACTCAAAGAAAGTAACTCTATTAGGTAGGTGGCGGTATAGTAACAAAAGATGAAGGTTGTGTTAAGTTTCTTCAAGATATGCGAAATATGTAGTGCCAAATTGAAACCAAAAGCACTAGCAGGTGGAGTGTATGCAACAGTACGATATGACATTGAAGTACTATTATGAGCCGTCAGGAATCCCTCGACTAACCGAATTCCCTATCATTGTTCGGCTTTGTATATAAGGCACTAGTGTAGCAGAACGAGGGACTATAGGTATAAGCACATTAGATAAATCAGGAATCATGTTGGCCGTAACACCTTGATAGGAAGTAACATTAGAAGTAGATATATGTAAATCATTGTCAACAGATTGTTTAAGCTTGGCATCTATGCGTTTATCAACGACATCAAAAATACTAGCATCAAATCCTATTATTTAAACTAGTAGGCAACAGCAGCCATCAACAACAATAGAAATTATTATATTTAAATTTGAAGGAATAACTGCACTAGATATGTTGCATCAGGTATCACATTATCAATGGGCAGGTATTCATATACCTAGAGTTGAGTCACTTCCCCTCCTCTCGGACCTTCTTGCTGATATGAGAGGAGTCACTCCAGCTCTTCTTCTTTGCATTGCTTTCTGTGATTCAAATCCTCCTTACTCGTATCCTCCGCTTCTTTTCAGAATGTCGTTGAACATCTTCAGGAAGATCTTCAAACATAGGCACGATGATGTTGTCGACGGTAACTTTAAATGGATCCACAAGACCGGCCATTGAAGCCAATTGTTTCAAATATGTTGCTTCTCTCCCCAGAGAAGTCGCCAAAAAGTATATTAGCACTTGTCTGGCCAAATACCACTAAAAACCCTAAGTTCGTCTATGCAACGAACAAATGTTTTGGGATTAACTGGCGGACGTCGGATTGTCCGACGGCGTGCGCTGGACTGTCCGGTGACCTCCTACGAGCTCGGGTAGACCTAGATCTAAACTTCGGGGAGAGGACCCCGTCGAAGAGGATAGATCGTAGGGTTACTCTAGGATCGGCAAGGCTACCTAGAAATGCCTCCAAGTCGCCTGTCGAGACTGCAGAGAGAACGACAAGATAGATTGAAAAAATAGAGCAAAAGATATATATATAAAACATAAAAACGATAAAATAGATGTATTGGTTTGATTGTGGTGCCTTCAATCCGCCGTGGTCCTCTCTATATCTATAGATAAAGATGGTCTTATCTTTTTAGAAGTAAACATCTACCTAGATCGTGCACAAAACACGGATTCTATACGTGTTAGCTAAGCTGGCCTTACCCCTTTTTGATGCTCAACGTATGCCGGTCGATCGGAATCGGATTGGTAGGATTTTCCTGGCCGAACTTCATCCTTCTACTCTCTTTGCATCGATCGGTTTCGAGTTTTTTTAAACGAGCTTTGGTTCGCAGTGCAACTCTGGCATGTGCGCAAGCATGCGCCGTGCACTTGAAAGCCCGAAACGGCACGTGCCGATCCGGATAAGTCCGTGGCAGCCGCGGATCCGTCCGGCTCTCGCCTCAGATCTCATCTGAGAGAACCATACCAACACAACCGGGTCCCAACCCGCCAACCCTGTCAGGCACGTTAAGAACGAGCCCTCTGGGCCGGGTCTGCCTATAAAATAATTGGTGGGCAGGGGCGCTCGGAGTTTCTTTCCCCCCCCCCCCACCTCCTCTCCGTCTCGCGTCCAAATAAAAAGGGGAAACCTTTTTTTCTGCCGCTTCCCCTCGCTTCCCCTGAATTTGATGCTTAAACCCTCGCCGGGAGGAGGAGGACTCCAATCCCGACGGGCGAGCGCGGCATCCCCGGATCTCCGCCATGGCCGCCGCGCCGCACCAGGCCCAGGGCCCCGCAGGTGAGAGCTCGGTCGGTTGCTGGATTGGGGCTGGTTTGACTTTTCCTTTTTTTTTTTTTCTTTCCTTTCCCTCCTCGCTGCTGCAGCCCTTGATTGCGCTGCGCCGGTGCTCGAATTCCCTTGGCTCGCTGCGCTCTGGAGGCTGGATTCGGCGGGTATTCGCGGTGGGTGTGCGATCCCGGCGCGGGCCTGCTGGCCGGGGTTCGCGGCGGAGCTCCGTTTCGGTTTCTAGGTCAAGATTGGGTCCGGGTCTGCGGTTCCTTTGCTCGGAGGAATCCCCGGAACCGTGATTTTCCTCGTCGGGGTCGCGTCCTCGCAGCGAGCGGTGGGGGGAAGGCGCGCGGAGCAGAGGCACAGCTGGGATTTGGTCGTGCTAATTACGTTGCCCCCGCGCCCTCGTTCGTGAGGGCAAGAGCGTCTTTTTGTTCCGTTCCTTCTTTTGCCCCCCTTTTTCCGGGGAACGCACGAGCGCCGCTTTACACGAGCTAGCGCCGTAAAGTTGGTGCCGGTACGAGCAGGCTACAATACTCAGTTGCCAAGGGGAAGCTCTAGCTTCGGTTTATGACGGTGTGTACATACAGGGAAAGTAATTCTAGTAAGCTGCCGTACGGCACTACGGCTTGCTGCTGCTGGTGCCCTGAACATTGCAAGGCCTGTGGTTGTCCAGGCTTGTATGTAGGCGCTTAGTAGGCTCTGAATGCCCGTGATTGGGGAGATGTACAGCTTGCCACCTTTTATGGATTGTTAGTTTGTGTTTTGTACAAGGTGGCTTCCTGCAATTCCTGCCATGTACTTATCTAATTATTATGTTTGTGTGTATATGTTCTGCAGATAACATGATTCCGCTGCAGTCGGAGCCTGTACTCGAGAATAACCCCTCCAAGAGTGCAAACACCAAGGAGCAGGTAATTAAATTTCCCTTTATAGTTTATTCCCCCCTCTTATGCATTTTGAAATGTTGTTGCTCATGCATTTGTTGCTATTGTGCCAGATTCTTACGGGTGCAGAGAATATGAATACAAGCAATGCACGTGGTGCTACCTCCTTGAAATCGCCAAAAGGTGCACCAGAGAAGGCTAGCTCTGTTGGAAAAGGTGGAGAACAACCTTTTCTCTACCAGCAAAATGTGTATGCACCGCAGCCACAAGCACTCTATCCTGGAGGTTAGGTTACATTCGTTCTCTTTCGGTTATTGTTGGTGTGCTCTCTGAGTTCTATTGCACAATTTCACCAGACTATATATCCATATCTTCTAAACAATCATGTTTCTATTGTTCCCTGCTAAATTTGCCTTTTTACAGTTTGTGCAATTTTCACTAATCTGCTTTGTTCACCTCTATATGAATTCATTGTGGAAGTATCTATCTTGTCCTGATTTGGGCGCAGAGTGCACTGTTTGATTCTAGGCTCTTATATTAAGTCAGTGACTTTTCACTTTCAAAAAAAAAAAAAAACTCTGACCGGTGGGGGAAAAACCACCCCCACGGCATTGTAATTAAGGTAGAAGAGCCCAACCTTAATCGGTCGAGAAAACCGCCCGAACCCTGTCTTCCGCCGACGAGGGGGATTTTTTTCAACAGCCAACAGCCTCCTGTTTAAATTCGCTCCTACGGGGAGTCAAACCTAGGACCTCAACACCCCCAAGAGGTGGAGATACCATTGGGCTACAAGTCCGCTGGTGACTTCACTTTCATGGAGTGCTGTTTTAAATCTGATGATCTTTCTTTCTGACCACTGTAGGATACATGAACCCTTCAGGACAATGGGAAGAATATCCTCATTATGTGAATATGGAGGGGCTTCATTCCGTATCACCTGTAAGTAGCTAGAATTTCCCAACTTCTTTGTTTTTCTTGATAAAATTATTCTAACTCTGTTTTTTAAAAAAGGGGGTCTACAATGACAACCAGTCGCTCATGCTATCTCCTGGATATGCAAACAATCCCCAAATGATGTATGGAACATATTCTCCTGTTTCCACTGTTGGAGACGGCCAGCAATACTTCCCTGTGCACTTTCCCTTCTCAAATCCTTACTATCAACCACCAGCTTCTCCTAGCATGGGATATTCAAACTCTGCAACAGCAATATCTCAAGGAGACCCTATGTTGCAGCAAGAGTACTTCCTTCCTGATGGCCTTCTATATTCACCCACACCAGGGTACCATCAATCATTCAACCCATTTGACAGAGGTAATATATCTCCTTTCCAGTTTCTTGTTGTGCTGCTGGCAAACTTCTGATTGTTTGCTACTAACACGTTATAATAGACTTGCTCAGAGCCATGCCTAACTATTTTTGGACCTTTTGCAGCACCAACACAACCGAATAGTGCTCCTGGATTGTTTGGTCAAGGGAATCTACCACTGGCTTCTGGAATGGTATTCTGTTGTGCAATTGGGTTCTCACTTCTGAGCATATATTATTTTACTGCATTTGATTCTTTGTTATTGGGATTCAGTAGTGGCTTATATTTGGAGGCTTGGTTTACATGTAGTAGTATTCATGGAACTCAAACGTACTTGTTGCATATGTTGACATACCATGTATTGTCCAATGCAGCAGCATGGATCGATGTATGGTCCTGGATCCTACAAGGGACGCCAGCAAGGTGGCAAATTTGGAGGCACTACTCCGAGTTGGAGTTCCACTGGCCGTAGATTTGGTACTTTTGATTTGAGTGGCAATCAACAAAGGGGGGGCATGCCATTTGGTAGTCACAATGGCTCCCTGGAGTTTATGAATGAGCAAAACCGTGGGCCACGGGCTACAAAACCAAAGATACAAGACACAGAGAACTCGTCAGGAGATGAGAAAAGCGAGAAAACGGTTCCACTGATTGATACTGAACTGTACAATCGCCCTGATTTTATCACCGATTACAAGGATGCCAAATTCTTTGTAATAAAGTCCTACACCGAGGACCATGTACATAGGAGCATTAAGTATAATGTTTGGGCCAGCACAACCAGCGGTAATAGGAAACTGGATTCTGCTTACCGTGCGTCCAAAGAGAAAGAAGAACATTGCCCTATTTTCTTGTTTTTCTCGGTAAGAACAGCCTCCCTCATTTGTTTTTTTTGTTTTTTCCTTTTAAATAAAATATTAAGAATAGCAGAACATAGTTCCCATCCTCAGACTGAAACCAAAGCCGACATTGTTGCCTGATCCTTTGCGAAGTTATGTTTAGGTGTTTTCCAATTTCCAATTCTGGTACTGTCTCTGATACATTGATACTTTTTATAGGTTAATGGAAGTGGGCAATTCTGTGGGGTAGCTGAGATGATTGGACCTGTCGATTTCGACAGAAGTGTTGATTATTGGCAGCAGGACAAGTGGAGTGGTCAATTCCCTGTTAAGTGGCACATAATTAAGGATGTCCCAAACAACCTTCTGCGGCACATCATTCTTGAGAATAATGACAATAAACCTGTCACAAATAGCAGGGATACCCAGGAGGTAAAACTTACATAAATTTGGTTTTGTTTGGTGGCTAATATTTTAAGCTGCTAGTATCAATAGCCTTTTTCTGAAGAAATTCAATAACTATTGACGAACAAAACATACAGGTGAAGCTGGAACAGGGCCTCCAGATGTTAACAATCTTCAAGAACCATGAGACTGAGACAACAATCCTGGAAGATTTTGACTTCTATGAGCAGCGGGAGAAAGCTTTGCAGGAGAACAGACGTCAACAGCAACCTGCCAGCACTGATCCTCATAAGCAGGCAGATACCAGGGCTCAAGGTCTTGTGGCTGATATATCCGACGCTTTTGCTCAAGCCGTCCAGTTGAACGAGATCGAGAACAGTGGAAAACCCCCGAAAGCTGAGGGTACTAACTCAGCTGAAAACGGATCCGCTGCCATGACCAAGGTTGAAGAAGGCAGCGCAAACTCGAACATGGGCCCTGTGGAGGAAAGCAGTTGATTTATCTGCCTCCTACATCTGCTCACTTGGAGCAGCAGATGAGTAGAATGCTGCAATGTGAAGGTTGGAAGGGGGAAAGTGCAGGTTGATTGTGTTAAATATGGTCGTACCGAGTCAGTTGTACAACATCATAGGCTTTGTTTTATCTCCAATTAGGTTATAATTTCAATATCATAGTTCCAAAATTATTGTTCCAAGTTCTCTTTGTTCCTGTTCTATTTACGCTTGTCTCCCAAGTTCCTCGTGTGCACCACAGGATGCTGTTCAATTTTAGTGGTTCTAGCCATAAGCCCATAAGAATCTGCAGAATTATGCTGCGGGAACGTTGCATTTTCTGCAGCTGGATGATATTATCATGTCTTCCGCTGTCTCCATCCTTGTGTAATTTCAGAGGAAATCCTTTCTCCAGTGTAACTTCATCTTATTATTCTCTCAACCTGTATTCTGCAGTGGTTCCCTTGGACACAATGCTTATCCAACTTATAGCAGCACTATTTAATTGGACTAATAATGTGTCAGGTTAACCATTTCAGTCTAGACCATACAAACTCTTAGCAGAATAAATGTAGGACTCTAAAAACGTCAGGTACAGCCTTGCAACATCAAACCCGAAAGCATTTACAGAGAGCAAACCTGAAAGCAGCACCCATCATTTCGCATGACCTGCTAAAAATTCGCCATGCTCACAAGAGTGAAACTGATGCTGACCATGGCAGTGTTACGTGGTTGTCAAAACTGAAACTTAACGTCATTCAAGACCAAGGGACAGGAGGAAATCCTTGCTAGTTAATTATACGTATCATATATACCATGAAGCATCAAAAGCTCCACATGTTGCCGCATGATGATAAAAACACAAAGAGCGCGCGCAGCAGGAACATGCACTTGTTACAGCAACAGGAAGGGCATGAGGTCAAGGATAATGCTACCTCTATTACAACCACTCTGATGACAGGCAACTAGGTGTACCCTACCACAAACATGTGAAAGACAGAAGGCACGCTCAAGAGTCGAGAGTTGGCTTTCTGCTTTTGATCGCAAGTCTATTAATATGATAAATACATATGATTAAACCTCTCTCCAGGTTCTTTTCCTGGATTCTGGATGACTCAGTCAAGGGTCATTGGTTGGGCAATGCAACAGCGGAACCGGGCCTTCCGGACAGTGGTCAGAACCTCCATCTCCACCTGTTCCAGCATACTGACAATCTCAATGAATGGGGGACGAACTTCAGGGTTTGCATCCCAGCACCTAGTCATGATCTCCCCAAGGGCAGGGAGGCAGTCATGGGGTATGGTTGGACGTACGCCCTTATTCACCACAGCAAATGCAGCTTGCACAGCAGTCATATTTGCAAAAGGAACATTTCCAGTTACTAGCTCCCACAGGACAATGCCAAAACTGTAGACATCGACTTTCTGGTTGTATGGTCTATGCTGGATCATCTCACTGCAAGTGGAAGAATAGAAAGAACATCAGAAAAACAAAATGAAAATTATTAATTATAACCAGTATCACCTCCTATTCTAGTGTTGTACAAAGATAGGTTCGAGGCACACAGTCAATATGTGTTGGACAAAGATATGTAGGAGGCACACAGTCAATATGTGTTGTGCAAACATATGTAGGAGGCACACAGTCAATATGTGTTGTAAAAAGGTACATAGGAGGCACAGTCAATATGTGTTGTACGCAGATATGTAAGAGGCACACATAGTCACACATTCGAGTGTTGTACAAAAATACGTAGGAGGCACACAGTCAATATGTATTGTACAAAGATACGTACGAGCCAGTCAATATGTGTAACACAGATATGTAAGAGGCACACATATAGTTATGCATATTGATATGTGCTGTAGCTGTACAAAGATATGTAGGCGCACAGTCAATATGTGTTGTACAAAGACATTAGGAGGCACACAGACAATGTGTTGTACACAGATATGTAAGAGGCATACATATAGTCATGCATTCGATGTGTGCTGTACAAAGATATGTAGGCACACAGACAATATGTGTTGTACAAAGACATGTAGGAGGCACACAGACAATGTGTGTTGTACAAAGACATGTAGGAGGCACACAGACAATATGTGTTGTACAAAGATATGTAGGAGGCACACAGAGAAAATGGTTGAAGCATTCAGGACAGGCATCTAAGAATTCATAAATAACTACCACCACAAACATTAATTATATATCATGGAGAAGAACATGATGGCCTAATTCGATGGATCAAACAGATAATCAAACTTACATGTCCTATGCAAAAATATTCTCAAACGGATCAATAGTTGTCTAGTTCCTCATTTCCACATAGCTCACTTAGTTATCACCAAGGTAGTTTGCCCAATATATAAAATATTTTACTAAGGGGAAAATAGTTTACATGTAAAGAAAAACATGAGAAAATGGTAGCTTGAAATCAGCATCACCAAAATCAACCACAATGAATATGAACATACAAATATAGACCCTCTGTTTTGGTCTTCAGTGGATTTAACATTTACATTATGCCACCCTGCAAATATACTATAAACCAAGTGGCAAATGAAAAAAGTTGAAACACGTCAGCGTCACTGCACTCCCTGTAATCTTGGAAGTTGACAGACTCCACACTTACCTAATAGTGCATGCTTAGTTTATTTCAAGCTATCCACCTATCTCATGCTATGCTACTTATGTAGGTGAAATAATGCTCTATCCGATTCATACTGAAATTAATAAGTACTTCTACATACCCAACAGATTTATACAACCGCTGCCCGACCAAGCATATGCATACAGTGCAGGAGCACATCCCGGTGTCACACTGGTCTGACAAAAGTTGGACAGGCCCGCTGTATGTGAAGCCATTCTGTTCCTATTCTATTTCAATAACGGTGTTTAATAATTTGCGTCACCTGAATCACTATAGTCCAAATCTTTTTGAACGTAACTATAGTCCAAATCCATGGGTAGTGAGCTCTCCACTTGACACATGGAGGAGTTAAGGGTCAGACTGAGGCTGCACATCCATGTTGTTTCTGGGCCTTCCTGTTACAGCAGGACAAAAGAGATAAGCATAGAACTCCAGATGCTTGATGCCACTTCACCATCCCACTTTAATCCTATGGCTAACATATTCGTCAATATCTCCATCTCTTCGTAGCATCGATCCCAAGTATCAAATAATCGAAAAGTGTCCTTCGTAGGTACTACATGACCTTCCAAACTCACATCTCCCTCCTCACGTCTAGCAGTACCAAAGTCACATATCATATACTCGGTTTTAGTCCTACTAATTCTAAAACCTTTTGACTCTAGCATAAGTTGCTTAATCCTACATATTTTGAGTACTTGCATATCAATTTTACAAGTATATTATGGAAAGGAGCAACAAAGAACTCAAAATCATTGGACCACATTAATGGATTAATTGCATAAAGAATAACTTGTTGCGAACACGTTCTCAATGAGAGGCTCAACAAGGCGTAGATGAGATGAACTGATGACAAAAGCTCATCGCTGAGGGTGTCATTCCAATGACATCAGGGGTGCAATCAGCTCGGATATTTCCTGGTGGATTAATCAATCTAGCAGAACTTGGGAATCACTTTTGAACATATATAATAAGATTCGATGGATATAATTATGTTGGCTTCATGGTCCGAGTAGAGATATTGAAATAATTCCTCCAATAAATTTGATAGGACCTAAACATATTTGGTAGTTTTGGCCAAGCACACCTAGGCAAAAGGTTCAGTTGTTGGTTCAAATATCTGACCATAAAGTCATTAATGTAGATGAAACTTTCCTCGTAGACTAGACATGTGGATGTCAGATATAAATATGATCTATACAATGTCTTTTTTCACAATTTTGGTACAACATTCTAATTTGATTTGTGTATGCTCATTCATATTGATGCCCGACAATTTGCACAACCCGTGACTCTAAACCCGGAAGTAGATACATGAAATGAGCAACATCTATCAATATGTGACTTTGCAAAGTTAGAAATATGGCTCCATGAAGTGTAGCATTTCCTTTTATGTTACTCATGAGCTTTCTTGCCATAGGGAGCCAATTTATTAAGATATTGGATAGCAATATATCTATACAAAAGCTAGAGAGCCAATTTGGCTCTCTTAGAAGGGCAAACATATAATGTTTTTCGTCTATACAATGTTTGCAAAGCTGATGGCCTAATCAACTGATTATCACTAGAAACCAGCAATTTTCCATCTAAATTTCAGCAGAAATTCATAAAAAAGATTAATAAATTGAAAAAAAAAGAAAAGCACTGGCTTACTACTCATCTAAGCCTAGAGTCCTGAAACATAGGAAAATATGATTGCGACTATCGATGATTAGATTGAGTTTCTCAAGTTGCCCTCTTGTAGTAAGCCTAAATATTTAATTCTGTGGGGGTAGTCCTTTCCGCTCTTTTAGGAGCTAATTGGGGACAACATCATTAGATGCGATAACATGCATTTGTTTACCCCTGGGGTTTTAAAATTGGAAAGTCCGAGTCAAGTCAGATGGGCACCCACTAACCATCCAATTGTGACTAGACGACGAATAGCCACAACTTATTTGTGAGCACAAACATAGAGAACCCCTCCAATTTGAAATGGGTGACTTCTTGAATATGGCGGTGGGCAAATTTTTACGAGCAATTGAGGCATGATGGATACTTGCAGTGACTTAGACCGAGCAAGAGAAAATTTCAATGCCCAATTCATCGAGATGAGATTTTACTAAGCCAAAATTGCCATCCACCCAAGCCCAAGCGCAAACTAGACACCGAGATCTAGACATCAAATTGCGATTAGATGATGATTAAGCATCTAGCCTTAGCAACCAAGTTTCCACGTCGATAGGGTTAAGGAATGGGAACGTAGGATGCCACTTTAAAAAGACATGGCACCTCCTTAGGTTACTTTTTCAAGAGATGGAATGTGAACGATGTTCCTAGGACGAGGAATTGGTCAATGGTCATCCATACATATCAATGCACAGGATCTAAGTCACAAGGTGAAAGTGCAACAGGGCCGAGAACAACACAACGTGGATTGACATCTTTCAAGTTCATAGTACGAGGGGGCTATACTACATGGGAACAACAGTTTGAGACTTGGAACATGAACCGACTATTTTTGGGACGACGACGCGAGACAATCAATCCGAGGCGCGGTACGTGATCCCAAGATATTTGATATCATAAATGTTGTTCCATTTCTATATAAACTAAGTTTGACTTAGGACAAAGCCAAAATTTCATTCTTTCGTGGACGGAGGGAGTAGTAATTACATTTAAAGTAGACTAACATATTATTTAAATTACATGAAGCGCTTGTAGTCACAGGCCCCATCACATTCACACCAAATCGAGAGGACGATCGGCCATTAGGCCTTCACCCGGTTGCGGCTTTTGGCATTTGCGGGTAGCAAGCTAACAACATCTTAGTTGAGGGGATACGCAGTGAGAAATGAACAGATAGAAGTGACTCTCATGACCATCAATGGTACCGCTTCACTTCATTCCATCCCGGTTGTCATCCACGATACTCGACTGCTCCCGATAGAAGTCAAAGGCATGGCAGATGGTGCCACTGAATAGGCGCATGGCCATGGCATCTTCATGTGCTGCTCGACTGCTATGCGGTTGTCGCCTGTGCACAGCATCACGGTGCGCTTGACTCACTGCCACCATTGATGCATGATGTCGAGCTGCATTATGCTCTAAGCCATTGCCTGTAGCCCACTGACCATACTTGCATGGAGATCAAGCACACAAGGTTTTTTATTCCATACTCAATTTGGATCCATGGTGTTCCCACCTCTCTCTCTCTCTCTGTCCCACCGGCCAACTAGGAGACATCCCTTATTTCCGGCATCATAGAAGGCGTCAAACCTAGCATCGTCCTAGACTAACCCCGTTCCACAATTGGGTATGCACGATCCCAAGACACAGAACACCACCTCGTACGGCCTTCTCGATGACTTAGCACATGATCCATATGTAACCAGCATCGAACATTTCATATGTGACCCTAAAGATTATCTCCTTCCACAGAGCCTTGAATAATCGCCTTGGAAGTGGCCATCACTCACTCCACATCCAATTCTTTGATGCAATGGGGCCTCCCACGTTCTTGGTGTAGTAGTAGGGAGGGAGGGGAGGGGACACTTAGTTGGCACATTGACCCTTGTTGAATTTCATACGACAAATTGGGATAGTGTTCTCAAGTTGAAGATACTATTCCTCATTTCAAGAAGTAGGGAATGCCATGTTGTTCCACGTTCTAGGTTGCTAAGCGTCTAGCTTGACTATAGCCATCTGAGTTGAGTAATCGAGTTTATCCCCAAAAGTAGACTCGATGTGTAGTCAGTAACTAATCAATGACAACTCTATAACATCAGGTTGTCCACATAGCCATCTAGAAACCAGCCATGCTGCTAGGAATACAAGGAAACAAGAGTGATCTAAGGTTGAGTATGGATGAGTAGCATTGTAGCCCAAAGGAGTAACCAAGTATGGATGAGTAGAAAAAACCTAAAGCCTTCTGCCTGTAATACCCAAAGAAGCAACCTCTTGTTTGTGCTTCCACTACCAATCCTCCACTCTCCCACTAGTCGCCTTTGTAAATGTCGACTTCTCACATAAAGCAATGGGGCAAATAGGTTGCATGGAGTAGCTGACTAACGGGGTAACAATTAACAAGGCACCATGACTGTGTGGCAATGCAAAAAGACCTTTGATAGGGGGCTTCAATAAGCAACATGAATGCTTCAATTGACCATTGAGATGGGCGAATAAAAAGCATAGCATGCCAACCCCACGACCCAATTACTTGGCATTCAACTGTAACCACCTAGAACCAACTAGGGGTATGTTGGATGCATGTGCTAGTGAATCTTCTTGTCTCATAAATTGGCTTTAGCCAGACCAAATGTGATCGAGCATCACCTGATTTCTTAATTATGCTTCATAAGCCAACAAAATAGATTAATTTCGGAGTTAAAACAATAACCACTAGATTAGAAAATCGTACTTTCGGCATGTTATTATACTGGCTTTAAACAGATAAGAAGTAACCATGCACAGCATGATTGTTTCATTATGCTTCATAAGCAATAAATAGCTAAATAACCAAATTTCAAAGTCACCACAAAATCATACACCTGATATAATATAAATAAAAATTGTATTAAATTAAACAAACTCACATATTTCGAGGTTAAAACAACCCTAAACTTACTTAGCCAACAAGTAGCAGCTAATATAACTTCCAACTAAAATAGTAAATATCATTTTGGATCTGTAGTCCTTACAAAGGTAACACTTTACGGACCTCTTGGCAAAAGAATGCATTGTTCATAACATAACAATTTCAAAAGGAATGCAGCAACAGAAGCAATCTAGCAGCAGTTATTAATCATTAGCATTCATCTGTAAAATACATATACAAATAATCGATCTGCCAATCTAGATTTACCATTGGATAAGAAGCCAAAAAAGGAAAAAGTCATAAATTGGTAATTCTGGAGAGCAGCAGCATAGAAATTTCACATGGAAAAAAGAAACTTTTGCACAAGCAATTATTACATGTCACAACTCACAAATGCATTGAACTAGAACCTAACAACTACCCAGTTCATAAAGACCAAGAATACATTGAACTGGTCCAATATAGGAATAGATGTATATAATTTAAAAGTTATTCTTTTACAGTACTAATGAGTGATTATTAAATGTTACAGGCAAACAGCACAATAGAAAGAATAATCGACCACATAAACTGCATCTATCTTATCATCAAACAAAGATACTGCTCAATCAGTGTTATCAAGTCGTCCTGACTAATCGCGATTAATCACGATTAGTCGTCCTGATCGTTTTTCCAACACCGATTAGGGGGTTCGATAAGGTCAGACCGATTAGTTGTCTAGTCGCCCGACTAGTTGTCCGATCAGGCCGATTAGTCGTCCGATCAGGCAGGAAAAACGATTAGTTGTACCTTTGAGCTGGACCGAAATTGGCGCAGCCCACACCCACCACTTTCCTTTTCCGACCCATTTGCCCATAGGAGCGGCCGGTTCAAACCGGCAACAGCCGATCTCCACCAAACCCTAACCTCTCTTTCTTTTCTCTCCTCTCCCTCTCACTCCGGTGGCGGCGGCCACCCGAGCGCGACGCGCGGTGGTGCGGCCGGCCATCGATGCGAGACGCCCGCAGCGGCGCAGCATAGGGATGGCGCGGCCCGCCCTCGGCGCATCAGTGAGCGGGTGCCGACGGCACGGCGCGACACGGCCCCGCACGCAGCGGCAGCGGCCTGCTGCACATGGCCTCAAGGCTGCAGCTCTGCCCGCCGGCGCCGGAGATGAGCTCCTCCTCCGAGAAGGTTAGTGTTGTGCTGCATTTTCTTCCGGTTTCTCTCTGCTGCTCCGCTCTACCCCTACTCTATTTTGGTGCTTCTCTACCTCTACTTCTCTAGCTCCATAGCTGCAGACCTGCAGTGCAGCTGCTTTACCACCAGATCTACAAGAGATGGCTAAAGATCGAAAGAGGAAGACTAAATCCTCTTACCTAGGATGGAAATACGAGTCCTGGCATATGGATCCTGGTATTTTATACAGGACGACTATACAAACGACTAGGGTCGACTAGGGACGACTAATCGAGCCTGATCGACGACTAATCGCGACTAATCGCTTATCGAGACTTTGTCGATTAGGTTCGACCAGACGATTTAAAAACATTGTGCTCAATACATAATGGCAATGTGAAAAAAATGAAACAAATATGCCTCATCGAGAATAACATAATGACTGCTTGAAATGAGGCAAAGAGCGTATTTGTTCAACTTACGGAGCCATCCAACGATATGTTCCTGTTTCAGGTGTCATCCCCTCAGTCTTGACTTCAATCCTAGCCACTCCGAAGTCAGCAATCTTAATAGACTTATCACCAGAAATCAGGAGGTTGTCTGATTTGAGATCTCTGTGAATGAATCCAAGGCCGTGGACATATGCCATACCACGTGCAACATCTAATGCCTGCTTCACTGCCAGCTTCAGCGGAACAGACCTATTGTGCCTTTTGCTTAAAAAGTTCTTAAGAGATCCACCCTTTGCATACTCTGTCACAATACACCAAACCATTGGCTTCCTGCATGCACCAATGAATTTAACAATATTCGGGTGCCTCAATGTTGCAAGCATCATAACTTCTTGGACAAATTGCTGCTCCAACAGTTGAGCTTTCTCAGGGTCAGCCTCTGGTCGCTCCAAAAGCTTAATGGCCACATCCATCCCGTTGTATGTCCCCCTGTAGAGTTTCCCAAAGGCACCTTGGGCAAAGGGCATCCCAAGGTGAAGCTTACCCAAATCAATAGTCCACTCCTCGTAATCCTTGAGCGTCTCAGTTGGGAACCTATTGTCCATCAGAGCCTGTGCCAACGCATCCTCGCTCAGGGCATGCGACACCCGCCCAGGGCGGAAGATGCTGTTCCCAACTGAGTAGCTTCCCACAACGACAGGCCCGAGACCAGGATGGCCAAGCATCCCGGTGCGGGAGTCACTGTTAGACCCAACGCTGCTGTTGTCCACAGACATGGCAATGGAGCCACCGTGCATGCTGGTCTGCATGCTATTGAGGCTGTCTACCGACATGTTGGAGCCCTCCCCTAGCTTCTGGTAGAAGGCCATGTCGCAGAAGCCCCCGCCAAAGTTCACACCACCATCATGGCCACCAACGGCGCCAATGAAGCCAGGGAAATTGGCGCCCTGTGCCATCATTCGACGGCCAAATATTAGCTTCTGCAGTCACTTCACTCCTCCCTGCTCCACACCACACGTCCCCAGAAGCCAGGCGAATGATTACCTGCAAACATGGAAGAAACTGAGATCAGAAACATGAGGGCAATAGTCATCTAGATACAACTAGAGCAGAGTCGAGGGAGGATTGGAGCTTCCATTCCTACAGGACGTACAGTTTCCACGGCCATGATGATGGAACCATCAATTGTCCATTCAAGAATTGCTACTTTAGGAATCAACCCAACAAACACTAGAAACGCATTTACTGCTACAGAAACACTACTAAAAAGATTATATCTTTCTCTTGCTCCAAGACCTGCAATCCTCTCAACCACAAACATTCAAGCACAGGAGGGAAACAGAAACGGAAACGAAATCCAGAACGAGAAAAAATAATCCAAGGAGCCCAAAAGAAGTAACCTAAAATCCCTAACGAATTCCCCCAAAACGGCTCCCAAAATGGCAATATAACACCTAGCATGCGACGGCAGACCTTTCCAGAACCAAAATCGAAGCCCCCAGACAGGAACCGGAAACCGCCCAAGAGAGCATCGGTAACAGCCCAAAATCAACGCAAGGGCAAACCCCTGCGGACCAGTCGACCAGACCAGGCCGGCCACCAAATCGGCCTCGCCAACCCGCAGCACTCGACCCCTTCGAAGAAGAAAGCGCCCGACCCTGTCCGGAAAGAAAGAAAGAAAGAACCCACCTTTCGCACTCCGGGAACACGCCGCCGCCGCTGCCAATCGATCGGAGCTCGGGAGGTCGGAACCGCTGCCTGGCCGCGCAGGTACCGGCGATCCGGGGTGCCGATCGGGGGCGCCGGACGGTGCGATGCGGTGCCGGCGTCGGGACGGACGGAACCCCCCTCGCCGCTGGACCGCGACGGGAGCGGTGACCGGTGGGTGGGGGAGATGAAGAGGGGAATGGAATGGGAGGGGAAAAGATCAAAGGCGAGTTGAGAGAGCAGTGTGGAGTCGCCTCCGCTCGGTGGAGTAAAGCTAGCGAGGGAGGGTCATTAACTGCGGGGTTAGCCACGTGGCGGCGGTGATTAGCCAGGGCTGCGCGGCGCGAGGGGCTGCGAGGGTGTGATTTGGTGGTTGGGGAGGGGCCTCTGCGCAAATCGTCGGTCGTCGTCGGAGGCTATCCGCCCACCGCCCGCCGCGCAGGCCGCTGGTCGCAACGGGCCAAACGGCAGTGCGTTGGCTAGATTGGGGTCGCGTGCCCAGACTCGGCTCGGCTCACGAGGAGGGGAGTGCACTGCCAGCAGTGATATCATTTGACGTACGGTACGGCCGCATCATGGTTCCTGTGCTAGAATAGGGACTATGGAGTAGTATCTGCACGATAATTTTAAAATAAATTATGAGCAATCGACTGATGTGTATAATCGTGCGTGCAATCCATCGATCTAAGGAATCTAATCAATATCTAATAATGGGATTATATGGGTTTTAAGCAAATTCTAAAAAAAATAAGAGATTTTATGTGAGGAGAGTAGAAGTGCAAAATTACAGCCACCATTGGATATAGAAAGCGCGCTTTAGATTGTTTGAATAAAATTACCACTACACCTATAGCGAGTCTGTAGCGAGATATAAGACAGAAGAATAGTAATCCCTTGTATTGCGTGCCTAAGATTTTTTTTCACCAACCAAATGGCTTTCTGTTTTTCATGGTGTCACCTCAAACTTCGTGTGGCGTTTTGTGGGTGGCATAAACATCCTAAAAGTTACCACACCGAAAAAAGATGGCCCGCACAATAAGAAAAAAAATGCCAGCTCACCTAAACAACCAAACAAAAAGGCACCAAGGAACATAAAATTTCCATGGCTACTAACTAAACTTGCCAACCACTGAGACCAACAAGATACACTCAGCGGAAGAGAAGGTAAAAACAAATCTAATCTATGGTGATAATTCGACAGACTATCTTATTGATGCACCTCCCTAGGGAGATTATAGAGATTGATCTTCATTGGGTGACGCAAGTGAAGGCAGGATTAATTACCATGTCGGAAAAATAATCAATTGTTTCTATTTTTATCTATCCCATATGTTGAGTACACTGACGTGGCATATACGTGGGTGTTTAGGGTGTTTAAATCTGTTCTATATCTCTATCTTTAGTTGATATAGCTCTATTATCTCTAATTGTACGGATCTATACTTCTAACGAATGGAACACGGCAGGTGGTGCTGGTACAACCCTGATCTGCTAGGCGCCAGCAAAAGTATGAATCCTTAGGCCGAGATCGCTACAAATGTATATATGGATATACAAAACACTATAGATACATAATAAATACAGTGAAATTTAAAATATAAGAGGTGTGATTAGGGACGGAGCTATGTTTGATCCAAAGGGGTGCAAAAATACCCCCAAACATATAGAACCTAGTTATCCTATTCAAAATTTTCACTATATATGTATCCCCTACGGACCATGTTTATGGACCCCTAGTTTGCTCCAGCTTAGACACTGGGTGTGATAGGTAGACCGGTGAGGGCACCCTTAGGCATCGAAATTTTGTTCCTTCACACGGGCTCAGGGCCTTGGAGCGCTACAGAGTAGAGCTTGAAGGTCATTGTCTAACTGAAACAAAAATGGCCATCGCCTGTAGCGCATCAAGAGATAGTGGAGGAGAATCTGAAGCCATTTGATCTGTGGTGCACGTCCTAAACCCAACCCAACATATCGCATGGACCTAGCAGACAAATACTAGGGGTAATTGCAATGCCTATCACTACAGGGAAAATGTATTTTTTTCGTAGACCAAAGTAATTTCGTGAGCCAGGTCCACAGAATTATAAGACCTAAATTCGTCAGGAACAAAAACCGACGAAATTGTACTTAAATTCGTCAGCTTGTCTGTAGAACCCACAAAATTATAGTAAATTCGCGAAATTATGTTCTATGTAATTCTTTGGGCTTCACTGGACCAATGAAATTACTGTAATTTCGTGGGCCCTCTTTCTCGGCCAACGAAAATACAGGGGGTCACCTCATCTCGTGAACCCTACCTGATCTGCCACACGCACACACTCGTACACACACACGCACGCTCGTCGCCGTCGCCGGCCACACCTGCCGCCCGCTGGCCCGGCTCGGCGCCCTTCGCCACCTGCCGCCTCCCTGGCCTCACACCGCCGCCCGCCCGCCGCCTCCCCGGCCCCGTGCAGTGGGCCGCCGCGTCCTCGGCCCGGCCCCGCGCTACCGGCTGTCTCGCCGGCTCCTTCGACAGTGGCCCCACACCGCCGGTTGCCTCCTTGGTCCGGATCCAGGCCTGCGGCGCCCACGCCTCTCCTGCTCCGGCCCCGTACCCAGTCCGGTGTCGCCATCCGCCTCCCCTGCTAGGCCCGCGATGCTACCCCGTGCCTTGTGCCCCCGCCGGCGCTCCTCTCCCCCGCGTGCCCCTGCTCCCTCGACCACCGCCGCCCTCCACTCTGAGGAAGAGGTTCATCGTCTTCTGTCTTTTTATAGTGTACCTAATTCCGTCGGCTTTGCATGTTTAGAGTACTTTATGTGTAACTTCGTTGGCCTCATTGACAACCGACAAAACTTGTTAATCATGGACTGTAACGTGTTCGTCCATTTGTGAACAAAGTAATGGCTAATTGCAATTAGTAATTAGTGAATAGGGTAATGATTCATGCTTAGGTACACAATAGTTCATGCTTATGTTAATGCTTAATAACGTAATTGTTAATTCTTATATTCATGTTTTCATGAGGAATATATAATGACATGAGGATATATATGCGTCATGTTGTTTATGCTTTACTTTGTTGCACTTTAATTACACTTCATTTTGTTTTCTAATTATTTTTTCTAAGTTTAGAGTTTAGGTTTTCTCGACAAACAGCCGTGAACCATAGGCGGTGAGGTTCGTCGTTTAGAATTGTCCATGTATTTTGGACGGCGTGAGAGTGGAGGTAGATGCATGTAATTTGTGACTCGTGGCCTACGATTGGAGCGAAATTTCGGCTGTGTAACCCCTTTGTTCTCTAACACACCATGATCAGGCGTGTGTTTGGAGAACAGCGGGGTTATGCTACCGAAATTTTGCTTCAATCGTAGGCCAAGTCACAAATCACATGCATCAGCCTCCATTCTTGGGTGGGTTTAGGACACATCTTTTCCAAATAGAGAATTCATTGTCACCTAAGCCACGGTTGTTGATATCCTATCTCCTTTGTTTAGCCTTTTGAAATGGATGGTGCTAGGATTGCGATGCACATTGGGTGAAGGAAGGATGGTCGTGTAGTGAAGTGTCCTTGCAGTAAGTGTGAGAATAAATGGTACTAAGGAAAGCAAGACATCGAGAAACACCTTTGCAGAAGGGGGTTTATGCCTCAACTACCTTGTATGGCGAGCATATGAAGAGCCTGCTGAACGCGTTGACCAGCCGGAAGAGAGGGTAGACCTTCATGATGATCATGATAGGATGGATGACATGCTGAATGATCTTGGTACGGGGGTTGATAGGACCTCCGAGGGGCAGGGCCAGCTTCCTCACGTCGTGGTTGGAAAGCAGATCGTAACCCTTACTCTTCCGAATAGATGGTAACCTCATCATCTTCACTGGAAAAATATCAACAAAGCAAGGGTGAGTACTTTCGTACTCCGCAAGCCTACCTTCCTCCTATAGAGTTGGGGGAGATACTTACTTCTAAATGCAAGGCTATATCTGGAGCTTGTATTTGCGGAAAAACAATGCACGGTTTATTTTAGTGGTCCAACTTTTAATTCAGAAAACAAGGTTTTATTTTATAGGGGTGCCACTGGACGTGCCGGTCCATGCGGCTCAATCTTAACTGTCATTAACCTCAACCACCATGTATCCGTGACCATTTCATCTAAACCATTCACTTTTATATTTAGGAAATCAGAGGTTGTACTAATTCCCACGAGTTGGATTCAGCGACACTTACGGCCAAATAAGCGTCAAAATTCCAAACTAAGCATTTGCCTTTGTATCATCACCTAGCAGAACTTTGGGGGTTCGGGCATCAGAGTCACTCCAGTACCCCGCGGTACTTCCGTTGACACCCACCTCTCCCTTAGCCCCTTGTGCGCCAGCACAAAGCTACTAGACTATCCACTCCAGCTTGGGCCCAGCCACTGCCTCATACAGAGCGAGTGGTTAGTACTAGAAGAGTTAGGCAAGATGAAAATCATAGCGGTCTTTACGGAGAGCTCGGGTTGAACCAACCACCATACCACTTTCTTTTTCTCGACACCGCGAGCATCCACATACCGGGTCTTCCCCACGAATCCCGGGACATGGGGTAACCGCAGGTAGCTAAGTTACCCGTTCATACCCTGTTCTTATGGCTGTTTCGGCGCGTAACCGTATTCCGACATAGTCGGTTACCGAGGTTCTTCCCCATTTTATTTCGAAAATCAACCCAACAATCCCTTTCCCCAAAATCCATCACAACCCATAACCATAGCCCCTCACAAAATTTTAGTCCATATAGTTGAATGAGAGATCCCTCCTAAGCGCGCTACTTCTAAGTAGGTTCGGGTGGCTATCCTAGGTTGCACTCGTCAAGGTGTTATTTTGCAAAACTAGTATTTTCATGCATGAAGAGAGGGTTCCAGTGGACTTGCCTATTGCTTTGTTGGAAGCGGTTGATTCATCAATGGTTGGGCGTACTGGGTGCTGATTCTCAGCGTAGTACACTGCGAGGGGTAGGCTGAACGGACTCTCTGGTGTAGCCTACGTGCACAAACAAGAAAACATACAACACATCAAGGCATAACATGAGCTCAACATTATTTGGGTGTGACGGAAACAATAGGATGTTTCGAATGGGTATGGGCTATTTGGTGGTTTGTCGGTGACGCTTACCGGCCGCGTTGTTTCTGGTAAGGTGCTAGATGCAGCGAGTTGGGCTGCGAGATGCTTGCCACGTTGACGGGCACGGTAGCGAGGATCAAGAAAACGCTAGGGTAGCGGTAGGCCTCGACGTCCTGGTTGGAAATGAAACTGTCGAGATGGCGGCCTCATGATAAATATGGAAGATGGGTATGAAGGGGAGGTAAGATTGGATGAATACAGGTGGCGGGGGAAAGATTCCAAATGATTTTGGAGACCGGAATCAAGTTTTGGGATGGACAAGGCATGAACCAGCAAGGTTTATGAAAGATGAGATAACAACGGCATCAATCACTCGGCCCACAATATTTGCAGTGCGAGCGTGGCGCACTGACTGGGCGTAGAACAGCATCATGTTGGCACTGGCGGCGTTTTTCGGCTAGAGGAAAAGATTGTAAAAAGTATATGGATAGATAGAGCTTGATTTTAGATGAATTTTGGTGGAGGAATGACTAGAATCGGAGTTCAAACAGAGGAGATATGGAATTTTGAACGGACGGTGATATATGTGTGTGTGTATATATATATGTGTGTGTATATGTATATATATATATGTATATGTATATATATATATATGTATATATATATATATATGTATATATATATATATTATGTATGTATGTATATGTATGTATGTATATATATGGAAAAAGAAAAGGAAAAGGAATAATCCTAGAATATTCTAAAATCTGAATATTTGAAAATTGGAGAATAAAATGGGATTTTTGGATTCTGAAGGAATAGAAAATATTGGTGGATTGCTCCGTGAGCAGAGCTACATGCTGGTGTCAACGGTCCGCGCCTATGGTGTTATATGTGGCATTAACACGGGTCCTGAAAACTCCTAAAATTATGACGTTAATTTGGGATGTAGATATTGAATTTAGATGAATTTCAAAAAAAGAATCGATGGAATCCGAGTTCAAATGGATGAAATATTAATCCAGGAAATAAAAGAGAAATTGAAATGATGGTACATGATTGGATATTTGCTCCTGACGTGAGACTGTGTGCGCCGGTGAGAGATGGGGCTGGGACCACACGTCATAGGCATGGGAGGGGAAAAGGGAACATAACAGGGAGACACAGCGGGCTAGCCGAAAACACGAGCAGCACTCTGCTCGGCTCCCTGCGCCGCCTTGAGCAGCAGCAGAGGTTCACCGGAGGTGCGCCCAACTCGAGCTCTCGGCCACCGTTCTCCGGTCCAAGGGCACCGGGGAGGGGGGGGGGGGAGAGGACGACGAGGGGGTTCGGCTCCTGTGGTTCTCCTCGCTAGGAGAGGCGCAGGGGAGGCCGGCCATGGGCGCCCATTGGAGGCGGCCCTAGAGTTCGTGGACGGCTCGATACAGGCAGGGGAGGGGGAAGCGGGGCTGGGTGGAGGTAGAGGGTGGTGGGGAGAAGCCCACAGCGGAAGCAATCGAGCTCTAGTGGCCATGGGTTGGAGAATTTGGTCGGCGACGGTGGAGATAGTGAGGTGAAGGCGTGTCACTACGCCTGAGCTGTCTCCGGGGCGGATTATTCAGGCCGTGTGGGGTGGAGCGGTGTGGTGAACGGCAGGGGAAGGAGGGGGCTATTTGTAGCTTCGGCGTAGTGGGCTGGCGTCAGCTCAGCGGAAGGGAAGGTGGGGGGACGGTGTCGCGTGGCGTGGCGAGGAGATGGAGTTGCCAGGTGGCACGGCGATGCGTGGTCGCGATGGAGGCAGGGGCGGGGCCTGGGTTTGCGGTGCAGCGGGGTCGGGCGGGACGGCCAGGGGCCTGGGCGCGGTGCCGCGGCGGCGATGGCACGCGGTGCGCAACCGGCCAAAGGTGGAAGAAGGGGTCGGCTGGCAAGCGGGGCCCGCAGGGAAGTGAGGGAGGGAGTTGGGCTGTGGCGGTGTTGGGCCGAATCCGGCCGGGAGGAGGGCTACGGTGGGGAGAGGGATGATGGGGGTTGGGCCGATCGAGGGTGGCTTGGGCCGTTCGGCCGAGGGAGGTGGAAGGGAGATGTAGGTGACCCAGCAGAAATGAAGGGAGGGGGAAGGGCTGCGCCGGCGGCTTGGGAAAGAGGGAAATGGTTTTTCCCTTTTCTTTTTGAGATTTTGGTTTTAGAATTTTTTTGTAAGAAATTTCGAAAAGGAGTCTTGGAGAGATTTTTGGAAAGAATTTTGTGGAGAAATTGGTGGAGAATATTTTGGAATATTTGGGTTTGTGTTGAACTCATATTAATACACACAAACTACACAAAATTTTAAAAATCGATTTTGAATTAGAGGGAGATTAGAAGAAAAATTCCGGTCCTAATTTTCAGAGCGTTACACATACAATCTTCCTGCCTAAGCTAGTCAATAAAGACGAGTACATGTTCCTTGCACTTGTCATCCTAGGCCCTGAGCATCCAGGGTCAAAGCTAAATATGTTCATGCGCCTTTTATTCAAAGAACTGAAACAATTATGGAGTGGTGTGAAGGCTTATGATAGCTATGCTAAACAGGAATCTACTTTGAGTGCCAGATATCTGTGGTCAGTCCATGATTTCATGGCTATTGGTCCGGATGGTGTGTGCATGGTACGGCTTTCGCTGTCCCATATGTATGGATGATTCAGATGCATTCTTATTAAAGCATGGCGGAAAACTGTCATTCTTTGATTTTCACCGACGATGGCTTCCGTTTAAGCATGATTTCCGGAGTTCGATTACTGCATTTAGAATGGGTGTTAAAATTACAAAGGGGCGACCAAAGAGACAAACTGCAAAGCAAATAATGGCATGGCATACTCGATTAAAGCCTGGAGAGAATGGTACGTTTGAAGGTTACGGGAAGGAGCTAGGGGTGGGCGTTCGGTCTTTTCGGGTTTTTCGGTTCGGTCTATTCGGTCTTTACGTAATTTGGGTTTTGAACAATAAGAACCGAAATTCTCAAAAGAATAATAGGAACCGAACCCGAAAAACCGAAATAATTCGGTTCGGTCTATTCGGTCCACCGAAAAACTGATTTTCTAGACTCACCGTCATGACACATACACGTAGGCTTGCTTCTATGCCTAGTCGATCGTGCCTTACGCTAGAAAAATTTAAGATGATCTTTCCTATCATGATTAGGTCATTGCTAGGCATATAGTTTAGATTGAATGTATCTTAAATGGCACAAAGATAATAGCATTGAAGGATGAAGAAAAAACAATTTACATAAATCGGTCTTTTCGGTCTATTCGGGTTTCACAAGGCCAAAACCGAAACCGAACCTGAATACCAACTTGTTGTGAAATAGGAACCGAACCCGAACCCCGAAACCCGAATAAAGTGATATTTCGGTCTAATCGGTTCGGGTTGGGTTCGGTTTTCGGGTGCAATGTGCCCACCCCTAGAAGGAGCACAACTGGACTCATAAGTCCGTAATATGGGAGCTTCCGTATGCGGAAGCACTGATGTTACCGTACAACATAGATCTGATGCATCAAGAGCGTAACATTGCGGAAAACATCGTAAGCACGTGTTTTGATGTGACTGATAAAGTCAAAAGATAATATCAAGGCAAGGAAAAACTTGGCATTACTCTGTGATATTCCAGCGCTGGAGTTGAGAGTGAGTAATAAAGGACATGAAAAGACATGAGAGTAGGCCATGAGCTGATCACTGTCCCAAGCCAGAAAACAGGAGACAAATATTTAATTGGTTGAAGAAAATAAAATTTCCAGATCGCTTTGCGGCTAACTTGAAATGGGCAGTAAATGTGAAGACCGGAAAATTGACCGGGTTGAAAAGCCATATTATTATGGAGAGGCTTCTGCCCATGATGTTTAGAGGCTATTTCAAAGATGAGTTGTGAACGATATTTGCTGAGCTCAGTTAGGTCTATAGAGAGTTATGCGCAAAGACAGTATCAAGGAGCTTGATGAAGAAGTTCGAGAAGGAGATTTCAGTTCTTGTATGTAAGCTGGAAAAGGTGTTTCCACCTAGTTTCATAAATGTGATGCAACATCTATTGGTGCATTTGGCATGGGAAGCTTTGGTAGGCGGACCTGTGCAATTCAGGTGGATGTATCCTATAGAAAGACAATTGAAAAAGCTCAGGGCCACTGTTCACAGCAAGGCTAGGGTCGAGGGTTGTATTGTTGAGGCATTTGCCCTTAAAGAGAGATCACACTTCTCAAGCAAGTATTTCGCCCAAAGAAACAATGTGTTTGCGCCTACGGTAGCGAGTTCATATGGAAGAGGAAGCACCAAAAAGCGACCTTAAGATTTTCAAGCACCAGGGTAAACCTGTTGGAGCTATTACCTATACGTCGCTTGGAAGAATCTGAGTTGAACCTGTTATTGTTGTACATGATACAACAATATGGACGAAACAATCGAATATATCCAGTAAGTGATCATCGTAAATATGTCGACGTCCTTCCATTTTTCCGTCTCATCTCTATCTTTAATAATATGTATGAAATGAATTTGGGCAGATTGTTTGATGAACAATGTTGGAAATCTAGTTCTCTACCCACACTCACACAACTGGAAAATATGCGACGTGATGGGTTCAAAGGTGGCCCTAACTTCGTGCAATGTTCCGCCGATATGTAATTTATCATCTCTACCTCTTTTTGCATACGTGAACTTAAGCTTGGCTGACAAGGTTTAATGCATGTTTTTTGTGTAGTCTTTTTCCAACAGAGTGCACGAGAACTTGCAGCAACTCACGCGTACTTATGTGATTGCCAAAAACTATAGTCGTTATGATGCTTAATGGATACCACTTCCAAACCACGAAATTGGAAAAGAGCAGACCATCGGCAGCTACTGTCAATAGGGGAGTGATGAAAAGTGCATATGATGCTAGTGATAAACTAGTGAACTATTACAGGTGTTCTTCAAAACATTGTTGAGTGTGTCTTCAGTGATCCCAAGGAACTAAAAGTTGTGTTTCTCAAATGCGACTGGTTCGACCCACGTAATGGGACTCATGTTGACAAGTATGGGGTGGTTGAGGTCAAGCATAGATCTAGACCTCCAAGGCATATTAACAATGTTGTCATTGCAAATCAGGCAGAGCATGTGTACTACCTGCCATATCCTCACCCAAGCTTGAAGGCTTGGTGGGTTGCATTCAAAGTCAGCCCACAATGTGTGCCCTCCTAGAGATGTTGCTTACATGAGTACTAACATAGAAAACGATGACTCTGACGCAGTTTCAAGAAAAAGGGCAATTGGACAAGAATGGCATAGGACATAGATTCCATGTGACTGATGGTGAAAGGCCTTGATAATTTAGCTACCGAATTACTAGAGAACTAATTGAGGAACCTAGATCAAAACGAAAAACGACCCGTCGCTGTCAGAAAATCAGTACTGGATTCAATAGATTCAGGAGTGTGTCAATAGACAACGAGTCATTGAAGCATCATCAGATGCAGACGACTTTTGATAAGTATATTTCTTACACTTTTATTCAATACTGACATGTTTTTGTGCATATTATTCAATTTCCATATTATTTTGTTTATCAAAATGTGCACTGATCTTATTTTGATGAAATGCTACAGGATGATGTTCAGGCGTAGGTCGTCGCGGAGTAAGAGTAAGGGTGGCAGCGAGGACACCTCGAGCAATGGCCTTTTTCAGGGCTACCACCTAGAGCTGACAAAGGCAGGAGCAGCTCCTTGGTTGTTTATAAGCACAGGCACAGGAGGTACCTATGGCACCATAGCAGGAGGCTTCAGTAGGAGGCACCACATGAGGCACCACAGGAGGAGGCTCAGCAGGAGGCATCAGTGCAGCCAGAGCCGGAGCAGCCTGGCATAGGCTGAGACCGGTGATCCAATGGGGGAAGGCGATGATGCTGGTGGTTCTTCTGCCGTTTCGCGATTTAGGTAATATTTGTATCTAGTTTCTATTTGATTTATTTCTATCCTATCAAATTATTTCATCTAAATTCAATTTGATTTGTTTATTTAGGTTTCAGAAGCGCAATTCAGTTCCTCCGAGATCAGCCGAAAGGGTGCTCATCAGGCCTCGTGGAGAATGGTAATGCTTCTTATTTGTTTATTTATTCATGTGAATTTGATTCCACTTTTTGTCTTGTTTTGCTTAATGTCTATCTTGTAGGCAATGGGAGGACTTGACTTGGGATAGGTACACGCAGATGTCCTAAGGTGAACGCGAGGTTGGGGGCCCTCTGCCGCTACTTCTACCCTGGCATGGTTGAGGTCGATGGCGAGTGGCAAGCAACTTTCTAGTGGTCCCATTGGTTTCTCAAGGAGTATGTCCAACCATGATGAAGGTAGTAGTGAAGGGGGCAGCAGCCAAAGTCATCAGGAGAACTTGTCAGTCGGTTGTGTGGGACGAATTCTGGGTGAGTTTTCATCCATATGTTCATCAATGAATGAATCAGTACATTACACATAGTCTAACTTGAATTATCTGCTAATATGTAGTTGAGGTTCCGTTTGGAAAATAAGGATGATAGAGAGGTTCTGTGGAGCATGAGAAGGCATTTTTGTAGGGTAGCTGATAAGGTCATCGATGATGCCTTCTCCAATGCACGGATCTCAGGCCATGTGCCAGTACTACAAGAAGGTGAAGGGTGAGAACATGAGCAAAGCAAAAGGGGCTAGTGAGATTTACCTCACAGAGGAAGAGTACCTCCAAACCTCAATTGATTGGATTGTGAAGGACATGGAAGCTTGGAAGTGGTTGGCAAAGAGATGGTCTTCACCGGATTGGATTGCTTCCTCAAAGTCGCACCGAGAAAATCGAGGGAAGTCAGGACTGGGGCAGCGGTACGGGGCTGATGGACACTTTGGTCTCGCAAGACGCATGGTAAGAAAATACATCGTTCTTGTATTAAGCATGTTCTTCTTGCATATTATTCAATTCCATATTATTTGTATAGATTGCATGTCTTAACTCAACATTAATTACATGCAGGAGGCTGAAAATGATGTGGTTCCAAGTTTTATAGGATGTTTTTGTTCGTGGTCACCGAAGGCCCCGATCCAACGAACCCTGAAGTGTTGTGCACCGAGGCGGCAAAGGATAAAATGGTAACCATGTGTAGTCATTATGTATGTAGTTGCAAGATTTGACTCTGACTATGTGTTTTTCTTCTCGATTTGTAGATGGCATATGGGGAGGAAATGACTCAGCGTCATGGACCTAACTTTGATTGGCAGCACGCAGGACGTAGACTGCTGAAGCATTGCACGCAAGTGGCGGGGGAAGAAGGCATGGCAAGGTGAAACAAATTTGATCGTTTCGATATGTTCATGAATCGTGAATGTGTGTGCAGGTTGGCCTTTGTGATCATGCACTATTTTTGAGTTTGCAGGTATGACTTTAACTCCGGGGCTGTGGACTACAACCACATTGTATCTCAAGCAAGGAGATTGAATTCCTCGGCTGGGAGTTCTCGCTCCTTAAGGACAGCTCGAGATACCTAGGTAGAGGAGGAGGCTCGTGCAGCACGAGAGGAGGCTCGTCAGGCAACATAAACGGTCGAGCGGCTGATAACCATGACAGCCTACATGGCTTCTTACCTTCAGGTAGTTTGTTTATCAAAACACGCTTGAATTCGGATTGTTATGTTGCGAATCTAACATTTGATCCATTTGTAGGATATCACAGCTCGATTGGGACCAGACGTAAACTTAGCCACCCTTTTGCCCTCCTTAAATGTCTCCGCAGCAGGTAAAACTGACTATTCTCTTCACCAATTCCATAGTAAGCAACTCTTATAAAATTATTCTGAATGATTTTTGTTCTCACAATTAACTTATGTAGGGGTCGACAGGGTGGGTGCCACCACCTCCGGGGTGGACAATGGTACCCCAGAGCTCTCAGCCACCTCTGGGGTGGATAGCACCACAGGGCTCCTAGCCACCTCTGGGATAGATTGCACCGCTAGGCTCCTAGCCACCTTCGGGGTGGATGCCACCTGCAGCACCCAACTTCAACCCATGGATGCAATCACCTCATCAACGCTATGGATCACAGGTATACATACAAAAGAAGGCAAACTTAGCAGAAGTTAGTGAAACATAGCAAATTTAGCTGAACTTAGCGTAGTTTAGCTAACTTAGCATAAACTAGGCAAACTTAGCAAAACTTAGCAAAATTTAGTGAAACGTAATTGAAGCTAACTGAACTCAGCAAAATTTAGCTAAACTTAATAAAATCTAGCTAAACTTAACAAAATATAGCTAAACTAGGCGACTTAGAGAAATCTAGCTAGACTTAGCAAAATCTAGCTAAACTAGCCAAACTTAACAAAACCTAACAAAATCTAGTTACACTAGGCCAACTTAGCAAAATCCAGCTAAACTTAGCCAAATCTAGCTATACTAGCGATTCTGAGTTTATTTTGTAGGGTTCGGCCTCACTGCCCTCGTGGCCCAACTCCAGATGCGGAAGTGAATAAGTACTTTGTGGGTTTCGGAAGAGCGAGCGGCCACAACTCTCAAAGTCCTCAGGAGTAAGTTGCGTGACGATGATTATCTTTGATGGATATGCATATTGCCATATGGACTTTGTATGAACTTGTGTATTCTGTATGGATGAACTTCTTTTGTCGTATCGACTAGTACTGTGAACTAATATGGACTTTGTGTTGTGGACTCTGTTATATTGTTTATGAATGTGGACATATTATATGTATTATTATGCCTTTTGGATATGTGATGGAATTCTGCCTATGAATCTAGACATATTATATGTATTATGCCTGTGATGGAATTTTCTGTGATTTAAATGCAATTTGTGAGTTGGTTTTTGGGGGGTAGCCCTTAATTTCAGTCGGCCATATTCCAGGCTGACGAAATTACTTGAGCCACTGGCCCACAGTAATTTCGTCGGCCTGAGCCACTAATTTCGTCGGCCACGTGGCCCTGGGGCCGTAAATTTGTCGGCAAGCCCACGAATTTAAGATCGTCCGACTTAATTTTGTCGGCCTGCCGACGAAAAATGACTATTTTCGTGGAATTTGGGCTATTTTCGTGGGTTTTTGGCCCACGAAAAAATAGTCGTTTAAAAGGATTCAAATAACGTAGTAGAATATGTATAGAGGCATCTTCTTTATCTCTCTATATGGGAAGAATTAAGGTCAAGGACTTACCTTTTCTTTCTGAGCTCATTCTTTTCTTGTAGTGTACGGTGCTGGTCATGTATGTGCAATAGGTTGTCCTGCAATAATCCTTACAGGAAGGCTGATGTCACTGGGCCATATATGATATATCCCACCGTCTATATTTCAATCTCCACTTTGTCTACAGTATATGTACATTGTTTTGCGCCTCTATTTGCAAGTTTTGGTGACAATAGCCTAAGCAATTTATTTGTTGTATACAAAGGTATTGGCGCTAGTCAAATCCTAGGAGCCTTTGGTGAAGAAGAAAGATCTAGACAGAGTTGGGTTTTTGATCTGGTGGAAACAAAATGGTGAGCTTGATCGGGGATGGTTAGTTAGGTTCACTCCTAGCAGCTTCCTCATCCACATTTCTCAAATTCAAACTCCTCCCTAAGTACAGGTGCCAAACAGTGTCAGATTTCTCAAAATAGCTATATCATTGGAGAGAGCCTTAGGCGGGAGAGTTCTAGTGAATTTATAGGTGACGAGGAAGGACTAAGGAGGTACGCCTTCTTTGCTATGTTGCACTGTAGTGCTGGCTGGTTTGGCCGTCATTGTTTTGTTGTTTTGTTCTGAGTGTGGTGTTCAAAATCAAGCATTGGAGTTGTTTCTTAGAGGGTGGTGTGTTTTGTGAGTGTTTCGATCTATGTTACTTGTGAATCTGGTATCCTAGGGACAAACGTTTGAAGCTTTCCGTGGTCTATTTTTTCTACAAAGGCATGCTATGACATTAATATTCTAACATGATTTGCTTGGTAAGATGTGCCAGTGATACAAGAAATGTTAATTTGTGTATTTCTCTTGCACGTTAGATTTGAAGAATGCGCAATTCTTACAACTGCCAAAAAATAACACAACAAATTATGGATGTAACCTTTTGTTCTATCTTTACATATTCACACTACCTTAATCACATTCTACCTTTTTTTACTTGAGGAAAAATAAAACATGCTATTTCTTTGAAGAAACCAAGATGACACCAAACTACCCAAATTTCGCCAACAACCTGTATCTGCTTGCGTGGATGGAAGGTCAGCCTTTGGATGTGTCACACTAAAGGACTAATTTCTGATACTCTCCAAGTGCCCATATAGGAAATATGTTGCGATAAACCATGTAGCACAAGGGGCCATTTTTCAAAAAACTTCCGATCATTTCCTACAACACAATAAACAAACTGTCAGCAAATGAGTATTGGCTACTGAGCAACAATGAATCTTTTAATGAAGACGATTTACATGGTTACTAGAATTGGGGATTTTCTAGGGTAATAAAAGGGAAAATAATAATTTTTTGGACAAATATTATACTGGCAGTTGCAAGTTATCTTGTGAATACTTTCGAATCAGTGGTAAATTATGAGAAAAATAACTGAAATTCCACACTCCAAAACCACCCAGAGAGGTACTGCTGTACTTTTTTCATGAAGGTACCTTCATTTGTTTATTAAGCAAAAGATCAACCACATCTGTCCATGGAACATCTTTATTGTTCGATTGTACTTAACATCATTTTAATAGGGAAGGTCAAGAGTAAAAAGTGAATTTATAATCCATAATGCATCAGTCACCTCCTGTGGAAAGTCACCATCGCCGAGCTGCGTGCTCATGATAAGTCTTGCTGCTTTTTGCAGTGGTGTGGGATCTCTATCAGCCTGAACATGGAAAAAGTTTGAAAGTACTCAAATACTTAAAAAAATAGATATATACCTTTAAGCTTGTAGTATACATTGATTAAATTAGTTATGTCAAATATGCTATGCACTAGTTCCCGAATAAATATTCTGTTATGTCAAATAAATAAGTAATCACCTGTCCAGCTTTCATGAGGGCCAACATTGCCCATGAAGTGTTCACTATATGTGACTTCTCCCCATCCAGATTGGTGTATGTCTGTTTATAATTTGTAAATGTGCTCAGACTCATGGATGACAACAAGACAAGACAAAATCTAAGAAAAACAATCTTCAACACAAATACAGGTGTAAACTTTCTTTTTCTTTTCTAAAACATGCGGGAGAGTTATGTGTCATTTCATTACGAAGAAAACAAAGTCCAAGGGAGGGGGAGTAAACTCACAATCCTAGATAAACATAGAAAACCCCTTAACAACACATCCTCAACCCACCTCTTGATGTAAAACCAAGAATGAGTCTGAAAACAAACAATAGCGACCCGAACTACCTGAGGACAAGGATCACTTGTCCATGGGGGTAAGCAGCCTAGCAAGCAGCTCCTAGAGCCTTAAAGCTCCAGCCTAGTACCATAAAAATATCTCATTTGCCGTGTTTTGCAACACCCTTATGACATTCGGGCTTGTGCCATTGAGGACACAATCATTTAGATGAATAATGTTTCTGAAAGCAAAAAGATGCATAAGGTTTTTAACCAGCCAAATCTTTAGCTTTTGCATTTTCCATCGTTGAAGGTACACATGGAATTATTGGAACAGCTCATGGTTTTGTTGCCATGCAATTGCAACATTTTTTAACATATAGTTCACCTACTATATCTGCTGTTCCACTTTCTGTAGATAAGGCTGATACTGGGTCTTGTTTCTCTCAATACCTGGTGTTGCTCATGAATGTTACTATCCGTTTACGAAATAATCCAAAATACAGTATCTGTACTACTTGTCTATATTTGTTCCAAAGTAAAACTGAAATACCATCAAATCATGAGTTGATGTGTTGGTTGCTCTAAAAACTAGGAAGCTACAGTCCTTCTATGTTACCAAGCATCCCAGAAATGACTACCTTGGTTCTGGATGAAAGATGACTCTCACCCCATCCACCATTCCTTTGTTGCTTTGATAACAGAAACTTACAGGCCTTTCGAATGCAGATGTTGTTACCATAACTCTGTCCAACTGCTGATAGACCCTCGATAGCAAACCACGTGCCATATGTGAAACAAATACCCCAAGATCCATACCTGTAAAACAATTTATTGATCAATGATTATCTATTACTCAATTTTGTATGAAGTTTAGCAATATTTTAAAATCTAGTGCACAACATCACACTGATTTTATTTAACTATGATCCTATATAGTTTGTTTTGCTGTATAAAAGATCGCAACTTTTGATATTCTGATTAGCAACGTATTTTGCTACAATAGGAAAGTATAATTTCAATTCTGGATGTTTTTAAATCTGCAAATTATGGCAAGTTGATACTCCTCTGTGTTGTTTTAGGACTAGGTACTTCAGTTCTGCTCAGCTATCCTGAGAATTATTCTGTAGATTAGGTTTAATAGTGTCAAAATAAGAGTGATATGATACAGAGTAAATGTGCCAAATCGAAATCTTTCTCTGGTCATGTTTAGGAGTACTGACCATGATCCATCATCATTCTGTAACTTTTCAATGAATACAGTAGCTCTCCTAATGCACCGATCTATTTCATCTTTTCGATGCCCAGGGTACTTCTCTCGAAACAATGCTAATGCCTGGATGACTGATGAGGTACACTCGACATACCTGTAGTATGTATGCATGTTATTATATAGTCATAGTAGACCTATTGATAAGAAGCATGTAAAATTCTTACTGATGCTCCACCATGATATCTGCATATATCTCTGTCATGTTGAAAATCTGCTAAGAAAAAAGATCCAAAGTGTCAATATTCAGTCCTCTGTCTATAGAAGTAAATATTGTGTTCTACTCCCCCTGTTCCAAAATAAATAGACTTTTAGTTTTGTCTTAAGTCAAACAATCTTACGTTTGACCAACTTCGTAGAGAAGAGGACCAACATATGTGACACTAAACAAATACACTATGAAAATATATTCCATGATGGATTTAATGGAAATAATTTGTCATCATAAATATTGATGCTCTTTTCTATAATCTTAGTCAAAATTGTAATAATTTGAATTTGGGCAACTTTAGAATGCAAACTATTTTGGGACGAGGGAGTATAATATCAATGTTCTCAAGATAATACTTTCCTTTTCTTTTCAATCTAATTATGACAGGTAATTTTGTCTCAATAGTGAGCTCTTTTACATTTGACCAGAATGTTTTGGGCATTTCATCATTAAATTGGTTTATACTGGAAATACTGGTTATTTATCTCCATATCACCATGGTATATGTACCTTCCTTTCTTTCATACCGATTTTTTAGTTACACCTTTAAAATTATTTATGTAAAATTGTAAATCTAGAAGTTAAAATTTATTTAAAGATGACAAACAAATTACAAGATTGCTTTCAATGTGATATCATTCCTAAGCATTCTTTGTCATGAGTGAAGAAACATCAAAGCCCTATAGTTTGCCTACTACATTTCCAATGTACGAAAGCCTGAGCAGACATAATTCCTTCCTAATTAATATCTTGTGATCATTATTACATGAAATGCAGGTTTCCAATCTCTGAAGCAAAAAAATCAGAAGCTGTGTATTATGCTATTGTAATGCAATGTTAGTGCTCAAATTTAGTTAATTAATGGAGCAGGAACCAAGACCATACCTCCATCCATGGATATGTCCGAGCTAGCTCCCAAGTTCCATAGCCGCCATTTGGGTTCTGCATCGAATTCCGTATTACATAGCAACTCTCTGTTTTCTTACATTTTCTTTTTTTTTATCCAAAATACTGTTAGTTAATTCAGCACCTATATTTTATATTCTAAAACTGATGTCTATTCATTTTTTATTTGAATGTCTGGAAATTAATCTTTGGCTTCTTATTTTCTGCATTGTATTTCTGTTCAAACTTTCATCTTAACTGTGTTGCATATATTGCTTGGAGCATACTATAATCATGTTCTAAAGAGGGAAATATGCATCACTGCATTTCTATAGTGTATTAGTTTCTATTGTCACTTAGGCTTAATGCTATTAGCAGCCTACAGAACTACTTGCATTAGCTGCTAAACTCTACCATGAAACAATATTTCTTCAACTCTCTAGAACCTTTCTAATGGTACAGTACAGGTGTGTAATGCAGTAAAGTAGTTCCATACCTGTAAGGATAATAATACATTCACTGCATCATGTAGGCGGCAAGTTTCTATCTGATCAACTCCAATGTTGGATGAAAATTTTGATAGCAGTAACAAAACCTGAAGCCAGAGAAAACATGTTATATCTGTTCATACTTTTGTACTTTTTATGTTTTGTTTGAGTTTGGCAGTGGTATGGTGAACAATAGTTAAGATTGAAAGAAGGTGCAGAACCTTAAGAGCTTCTGCTGTGCAATCTGAAACTTGCCACCCCTGATCTGCAACCTGGAACCCCCATCCTCCTTTAGATATGTGCCGGTACTTTCTGCTGAAGTCACCAGAAGGATTGTCCATGATCTTAAAATTTAAGTTAATAGAGTTAATCAATTAAGTCAAGAGAAATAAAGTTAATAAAACTTCAATCCTGGTCCTGGACACCAATACCTGGGAGGCTTTTATGAAATCATGTGCTTTCTTGAGGGTACTTCTATATTCTTCTGCAATGTTACATGCTAATATTGCTTGGACTGCAAAAGCAACATCCCATAGCTGACCGGCACAGACCTTTGGAAATATTGTGATAAATCAATATCAGCACGCGAGGTTTGCAGCTTGACAGTGCCTTGTAAAAAGAGGGATACAGAAGAAATGTTTAATGTACCCGCACTTTCATGCCATCTTCACCAACCCAAAGGAAATCAGCAACTCTTGCCAAATGGCACTTGAATGCATCTGAATTGGATTTTTCAATCCAACAGCACAACATGGATAATGCCTGTAATGTTTACTCTTAGTAAGGCCGACATTTGTCATATTAATTGGTATCTGAAATTGGAAGTTAATGCAACAATATTCCCTAAAATTTTTATTGTACATCTTCCTTCCTATTTGTATGTTGATTATGTGAATGATTGACTGACTGACTGCAAGGGCAAAGGCATGTTGAAGTCTTTTTAATTTAAAAAAGAAAGCATAAACAGGATTATGTGCATACATTTGATTATAAATAGGGATACAATATGAGTGTGAACTTGAACTCATTTCTCATGCCCTCAACCCTTCGAAGTTCTCAACCTTGGCACACACACTGTATGCATAATAATAAAGAGCTTCGTCATAGTGATTGAAAGGCACCAGTTGTACTTTCCAGTACCTTTTCCCATTGATTTTTGCTAACTGTTGATCTGAGAAGGAAAATTAAAAAATTTGAGTTTGCGCCTTTGGGACTCCAGCATTTTTTCCATTGAATTTTCTCCCTTTTCTTTGTTCATTATTCAGTTGCAACCATGTGTGTTATAACACATTTAACACTATACAGAGATTGGTACCCAGGATGCTTATAAAGCAAGTACAATCAATGGCCGATGCAGTTTTTGCTGGGCATGAAATTTCAGTACGATTTCAGTTTACACTTCATGTAAGCAGGTATTTCTGTTTCTTAAAGAAATTAAAGAAAGGAACTGCCACTCAGTGATTAATACGGAGTACTATCCAATGTGATCTTATTTTCTATTGCGGTATCCAAATATTTTCTGTGAGACATTTTGAGAGGCCATAAATATCCCACCTTCTGTGCAGCACCAATGCAGATATATTGAGAATTCTCATCTTCATATTTCAGGAACTCAGCGATTTGTTTTAGGGCCTTCTTTCTCATGAAGGAAACTGGCCAACATGTGAGAAAAGGCTCACCAAAACTGTAAAGGCAATCGGATAGACACTCCTGTAGCCATGTATGCGGATTATATACATCTTCCTGCAATTGAATTTATTATGTATTTTAGTAATTCTGAATCATAAACATCTGAAAATAAATATGCTGACATGCTTGTGGGTTGAAAACTTGGAATGCCTCGATGTCTTTGATATCTTTGTTTATATTATGATATAGGGAATAACATAGCATTTTTCGTGTAGAAAGCATGTGAGCATTTGCATGTATAGAAATGGCCAATCTAAATCTCTACACCCAAACAATTTGATTGACTATTATTTTATACCTGTTTTATGTAATCTGAAATAATATAGAATCCATGCAGCTGTGTGCTGGATGCAAACTAACCTATGTGTGTGTTTGTGAGTTTTTGCATCTATACTGTATAGTTCACAAAAAAGAAAAGACTAACCTTAGCACATAGTTTACGAGCTCGCTCCCAGTCAATCTTTTCATAGGGATGAACATGTAGCTCCTCCCTTAATGACATAATCAATCTCGTTATGGAGCCGACAAATTTCTTGCCATATAAATAGGACATAGGAATAAATGCCATTCTAAAATGACTCCACAATCGTCCTGCATTTGGAAGGAAACTACAGAAATTATGAGATTTGTTTTTGTCCTTCTTCAAATAAATACAGGTTTTATGGTGGTTGAAAAAAATAGGAGCCGTCCATCAGAGGCGATTTGATGGTTTAGAAATAGGCGGTACTACGGTACCGATACCAAACGGTACCAAATAGGAGGGTCTGGTATCAAACTGGTGGGATCGGTACCCATATTTCTTTATTTATTTACAACTTTTACTGTGGTTGAGAAAAATAAAAGCCTATTTTTTTAATTCCACAAATAGCATAAAGGCCTTTAAAAAATAAAAAATTGTGGTACCGGTGGGTACCTTTCCAACCACTATAAAACCTCTCTTATTTACATATTACAGATCTTAAGTAATATAAAAACACATTATTAACATAATGGATGTGACATGATAATTCTTTTAATAATAGATTGTGAAATTTACTAAACAATTAAATTTACATCAGATTGTTGCAGTCATGGTGGCCAACTACATCACATGTCAAGATATTTATATTTTGAGGGACTAGAGAATATCAGTATAATAGGAAGTTTTGATTTCTGGCTGACATGGTCCATGCACAATTGTTCTCATAATTACGTTGCTCAACAACCAAGTTGCTGTGTGCTAACACTATTAAAACTAACATGGACTAGGTCAAAGAAAATCTACCTGGTTGAATAGGAACCAATGACGGAAGAAGAAACAATTCCGGGGGGATGGGGTTTACACCTGACCATTCGAAAACTCCAAGCACCTGCATTATCAGGTATACATTTAAAATAGAGTAAAGGCAGGTCAGCTTTGATTAAATGGTTGTTGTTATATTTGTTTGTCACTATAGCTGATTTATCGAAACCAATGTCATGCTTCCAGCAATTATTTTGGTCCTTTTCTAAGTCTGCTGTCCGATTTTACAATGCTTTGAATAGCTCAATGGCTACACTGTTGAACATTTGATATATTACGCCATTAAAGGATCAGTCAGTGCAAGTCCCAGATTCACACCAGATAGGTGTGCAGTATTAGTAAATTATAAAATTAAGCTAAATTAATTGAATAATTTCTTCAGCAAAATGAGGGAGTATGAGGACGAGTATTGAACTGAAAGAATTGTTACCGAGAGCCACACTTTCCCCAAGATTGGTATCATTGTTGCACCACCGTGGTCATGTATCCATTTTCTTGCCTTAGGCATGGACATATCTGGTCCATCATCGGCATTCTCACCAAGTATCCTCAGAGCAGTATAGTTGAGAGCCGTGCTAAGCATGGAGCTTTCACCTTCTGCATGTAGCCCCCATCCTCCATCTATGTTCTGTTTCACATGATTACTTGTTGACATATTTTTGAGATATTTTAGACGTTTCCTCGTAATTTCCATGCAAATTTGCAGCTTACCTGACGGTTGTACAGGTAACGACAAATCTCTTTGCAATGCTCTGACGATAGTGTAATACTTAATGACTCTGTGACATACAGAACTATAATCTGTAGAAAGCAAGGAAACATATGTGAATGTAATACTTGAAAGTGGTATATCAGTCCTAGTCGACTAAATGGTAATAATTTGAAGTAAAATGACAATGATGGTGTTGCCATAGTTCTTACCATGGTTGCTGTGGTAAACAATGGCCCTGGAAAATCCCCTGGCCAGTGCCCGTCGTGTGCTTGTATTGCTGAGAAGTAATTGAGCGCCTTTCTCAGTGTCTCCAACACCGTGACAGAGTTTATATCGAAAGGAGATTCATCTTTTGTTTTCCGTAGATCAAGACTGAAGTTGTTCTCCTTTGCTAACTGTAAGAAAAAAATGATTCAGGTGGCATTTCGAGAGGCTAAACTGTACTTTCTAAGGACACATATCGCGGTCATATCAAGATATGTGCAATGATCTTACTTGGAGTAATTTTGTTACCTGCATGCGAGCCAAAATATCGGAGCTGTGTCTCATTCGGAACCTGTTGCTCCGGAATTCTTCCCGTGCAGATTCAACAGCGTCCCTCTCTTGGTTTGATCCGAAATTTTGATCAAATTCCCATGTTTCTCTGCCGATGTGACTGTTGCCGCTCTTGAGCCATGGCCCACCCTCAGCAATCTTGAGCTTCCACATATTCTCTACAGCTGATGAAAAGGTATACTTTGTTTCTGCTTCTACCCTGAAGAAGTGTTACAGGATCTTTATGTTTCCTTGGTTGCAGGTGCAATCATCGATCAATGTGGGATGGGATGACAGCCATCAGAAGACGAAGAAGAAGCTGCATTTTGAGACTTGAGAGCCGGGTGACGACGTGATGTGCATTGCCAATCAGGCTGTTGATCGAGCCCCCTATTTATCTATATCCCCTGGGCCTGGGAGGTCACTGCTCACGTAGAACCCATGAGCACATCGTCGAGTTGCGGGACGTGCCACGGAATGGACGCCGTGCAGGAGGGAGCTTGCGTGGCAGCTGAGAACCCGGGGAAATGGCTTATGCGTGTGCGCGCCTGCTGGCCGTGCTCATGCGAAGCCACAGTTTCAGCGCTACTGCCTTATTCCTGCAGAGCTTTGTATCGCTGGTTGTCGTGCTTCATCACAGGAACTGCGTGCCATGCCATGGCCCCAGTAGTCTGTAGCCTGTAGGCCGGCGAGCCCCAGGAAACACAAGGCTTTCCCATGCGTTAATACAATATATCTACAACACAACAGTTTTGTAAGCTAAGTTCCAATCCTATTAACAATCGCAGCCTACCAAAAGTTAATCTAGAAAAACAAAAGCATTCAACACAAGTACCGTGCAAAAAAAAAAATTAAACTAACTAACTAACTAATGCAGCATTAGCAAGCTCTACCAACATTAGGATCACCCAAGGCTTACAAGCTCCACATGTAAAACTCTTTGCGCACGTAAGCATTGGCAAGCACAAGGTATGTAAACTCATCTAACTATGTACGTAGGCACGGCTACTACGTAAAGTAATGTGCAAGGTGGCCTAAATTAGCAATGGTCAAGATCTGGGCCTTGTGGTAATTGCCTTAATCTTTAATATCACTCGAAGTTGATGATGAAGCTATGAAATATCGGACTTCCTCATCCATGCTTTAATTATTTGATGTTTTGAGTATTCTTATCTTCATTTGAGGTGTTTCTGACTGCATCTTGTATTCTAGCAAAATTTGTTAATCATTATGTTATCATAAATCACTAGACTCGTGGCTTGAGTTTAAGATGAGGTGGTAACAACGAAATTGAAACCACATCACACTCCTGTCACCCGAACTGCATGTATACTATTCCCACTACCACCAGGAGAAGCCAGAGTATAATTGTTTGAATGGAATTTGCATGTTCCAAATGGATCTTGATTCGCTTTTCTCGCAGAACGATCGTCCCCTGCCGTGTTGTTCCATCATTTGAAAAATGACCATGAGCTACGGACAGGCCGTGCACTTCATGTAGCATCATACATTTCATGTAGCAGCATACATTTCAACCGCGACTAGTTTCAAGTCCTGTCCCTGCTTCCCGCACCTGAAATGGCCGGCTGATAACAGATACCAAACAGCATGCTGCATTTTTGCAGATCAAATGTGGATATGAGAGGTGTGGCTACAATCGCTACCTGTGATTGAAAAAAAAAAACTGTTTCTTGAAGCTGTGGCATTATGATTTTGAGTGCCCTCGTTTCAGGGACAACAATTCAGCCTCATTATGATCACAACAAAACGAGCATCTTCTTATGGTGAAGACAATGGCATCTCTGAACAGTGGGTTACAATGAATCAGCTTAGCAATGATTTAAATTCCAAATAAAAGATTGACTGAATAAAAGCAAAACAGTCAATCAGCTTAGAAAATGATTTAGAATTCCAAATAAAATTGGCCAAACAAAAGCAAAAGATATATATAAATGCATTTGCATGACTTTTTCCCACAAAAATGCACAGCAAATTACTTCATGGGTTCCTCTTTAGCAGAAAATTTTCACATTGGTATGCTCATGACTTCAGAGGACCAGGAAAACAAACATGACCACAGTCCTGGATCGAAAGACATGTCCTTGCATCCCAGAGAAGTCACGAGTAGACTCCTAGGGTGCAGACTTTTCAACCGGTTATTCGTTTTCTGCTGCTGTCATTATTTATGCTTCCAGTTGTGGAGCAACATCCTTCTCACCAGATAAGTAATCTTGCCTGCAAATGAGATCGACAAATAGACGATGTGATACTCTCACTCAACAAATCAATGACAACATGACATTTGTAGGCTTGGCTTCAAGGCAGACCTTATCTTCCGTGAAAGCTGATATAGGCCTGTGCCCGCCATTGCAACGTTCACACTGAAAAGGTTCCAGTTTTTCTGTAACGGCATAACATTCATTCCAGGGCAATCAGATAGGCATCAATTAACATTCAAAGGCTACTAGGTAAGCAGCAATTTACTGGGAAAACTACATGAAAGGACAGCAATACAAACTCAGTTAAGACCAAAAAAAATACAACGTGTGGATCATTGGCTGACAAAATACGATCTCTTTTTAACACGAACAAAATCAAAACAAATTATGTAAATAATTAAAAGTTTTGGTTGACTGTTGAGAGTCCAAACTCGTAAGAAGGATTGTTCTTTTCTGAGGTGAGTTTTGTGGAACATGTGTGAATGAGAGGGCACAATGAGTATCAAGGATAGATTCTACAAGCAACTGCATATCGACACTACATTGCGGCACTGATTAGAAAATACTCCATCTCCCCCAAATTATAAGGGGTATCATTTTGTATGTTTTAGTGCATAATGATAGGACCAATGGACAAGTATCAGATACTGATTGCTTACCGGTGTGATAACCAAGCTGTACCTTGACCAAATGAGTCCAGTGCAAGCAACAGCTAAGGGTCATGCAAAAGAGTCAGCGTAGCAGAATTACACAAAAATGCACTGTAACCAATGCTATGTTACGTGAATGCAGGGATACAACTTAAACTGATTCGATAGCTTAGACATACCAACTTGCTGAGGATAAGATATCTTTTCAGGTGGCTTAGCAAAGTCAGCTATGTTGGCAATGCTGATACCCCATTTGAATGTGGGCGCCCAGAAATGAACTGCAATGAAGGTCAGCATTGAAGCCGCAGGTTGCTGGGATAATTTGTTAAGTGCGACATGAATCACATTATTGACAAATGAATGGAAAGAAGCATGGGCATTTTTGTTGGATCATTCTTCGCATTTGTCCAGTACCAAAGCAACATTACATTCCCACTACAGAGGCCAGTGTGATACCAAATACTATAAAGAAAGCAGATCAAGCATGGTTTATATTGAAACAGGCACGAGCTACGAAGACATATGTGCCGGTCGTTATACAGTTTGTTTCTGTGCAAGATCAAACTAAAGGTGATGACCATGATCAGCAAGGACAAACAGAACATTACACAAAATGGGGAATGTACACAGAGAAAATGAAAGAAAGATTAGAGTTTTTAAAAACTAACTGGTTTTGGGGCCAGCGGGATGGTTCCAAAAGGCCTGAAGCTTTGTAGCAGCCATTCAAACTAGCACACAATCCCTGTCCCTTTGAGTGATTTCACCAGCTAATTCTTCTGTGATCCCCCTGCAAGCAGGAAACCAAATAACATCTGTGAGCCATTCATCATCATTCCATAACAAACATCTCAACAAATTAGATGTGCCACCGAAGGACCTATACTCCTACTGACAGGCATAGGGAAAAGATATCCAGGACATGACCATGCAACAGTTTTTGAAGTCATATAAACAGGTGGCTGTAGATATAGGGAGGTCAAATTCTGCCATCCCAATGCTGAAATATCAGGATACGAGAACCCAGAACAAATCCCAATGTCAATGCTCAATAAATCCGACTAACAGGGACAAGCCAACAAGACTCCCGCATTTTTACACCTTGAGACATTGCTTAGCTTCAACGAAACCATAAAACAAGCTTCATGCGAAATAGGTTGTGGAAACAAATCTGGCCCATAGAGAAACACACTGAAGAATATTAATATCGCCAAGACAGAAACTACTGCTAGTATGGACAGCCATCCAAGCACAGTTAATATCGTCCTGAAACACGTACTACATCCGAGGGCGATTCAGTGGCAGTCTCATCATTTTTGGTACGAGCAGAACAGCCCGGGCGGTCCACACAAGTTAATTCCACAAAAGTCAAGGCGGAACAGCTCTGCGCAAGAACTGGCAGCAGCAGACACTGCGATTCCCCCCCAACTCGGAACGCCACGAAGCACACCTAGGGATCAGGGGAGGGGGGGCTGCAGCGCTCGAGCTGAAATGTTGGGGGGAACAAGGCCCGACCGCAACAACCGGACCGAATCAAAACCACCACCCACCCCGTCCAGAAGGAAACCAAGGTTAGGGTTCGGTCGCCGCCGCTCAGATGAGCAATCGAAGCCGCGCGCCGCCGGAACAACGTGCGCAGACCGCGCCTGTCCGCCCGCGTCGAACCCGACACAAACCAAAACAGTGAAGGGGGGAAGGGAGGGGAGGGGAGGAGGCTGGGTTGCTTTACACTTGCTTCGCCTCTGGGCTCCGGCGACGGGGGAGGAGCGAGTCAGCGAGGGGTGCTCGTGCTCGGTCGGGGTTTGCAGCGCCGGTCTCCCTCGGGAATCGACAGTCTGGGCGTGGGGTGGGGTTGTTGAGGGCGAGCGGTAGTGGGGCCCGCTGGCTACCCTTTGCATTTTCCTCCATCTTGCCCGTCCATACGAATCAGCCGTTGGATCGGTAAATGACGGACCAGATGGATCGGCCTCTCAAGTTGGGGACCAGTTTGTTTGGCTTTCGTCTTCGTGCACACGAAGACAAAAATGTGCAGCGACATTTTGTCTCTGACTCTCTGGCGTTTTGATACATCTAAATTATCGAGTTTTGTCGGATTCGGATCTTTTAAAACACATTGAGTCTTTCGGGCTCTTTTTGAAACGCAAGATTTCTAAAATATAGAAATATTAAAAAACATAGAAATAGAGTTGCATATCTATCACTTGCAATCTTGTAACAAATAAAAACGAATGAAACTTTTTAATGAAGTGTATGGATGCGGTGTAGTAAAAACATAGGAATTAGATGAGATATATACTCATAGAAAAGTTTTCAAAAGGTTAGACCTAATCCTAGAATTCGTCCAAAATTGTCATTCCACATGAATTCAATCCTTCGTGCAATTATGACTTTTACTAAACTATGCCATTATAATTTGTTATGTACTTGATTCATGCCACTTTATATGTCTCTGGAAATTATTAGGCCAAAGGCAAGCTACTATATTAGTATGCCCCAAAATACCCCTACTACACCCCCTCTCTATTATCTCATTGACTCACAGACCCCCACTGTTATCTTGTCCAAGGTGGCCACCTAGGCTTCTCTCCTAGAGCATTGCCTCCCACCATTGTGCCTCTACTCCTCTGTCACCACCACCATCAACCCCTCTCCCCTATGTGAAGCTCCACTACCACCGTGTGGTCCCTCCACTCTTCCCTGTTGTGACTAGTCTCACTCCTCCAATGGCTTCCTCTTGCTAGTAGACGATGTCCTTGGCCTCCTCCGTGTCGCTTAGTACTCTCTCACTTCCACCTTGTGCTAGCAAAATGAAGAAAGGGGCCAAGCTCCACTCCTTCACCTCCTACAAGGGCGTCGGAAGCATAGCGCCCCATGGAGCCCTTTTTGTTAGGAGAGGAGCTCCGTGCCGGTAATAATCGAGCAGGGGGCAGGGGCAGGGCACCATGCTCAATCCCGGTGGTGTTGCACACTAGTAGTAGATGGGTATGGTGCTATATATGCTTGATCTTGGGGGGCAGCGCCTGGAGAGAGGTGTCAACACCATTCATGGTGTTGTAGTGGTTGAAGGAGACATGGAGGAGGTGGTGTGTCACCATCATCACTGTCCCGCTCGCTAACCTCAGCAACAAAGGTAGGGGAGGACAACACCATTTGCAATACTCCTCCTATCTGTGAGAGGATAGAAGGGAGTTTGGGGGCAATGAATTGGAGAAGGAATGGTGGAGGAAGTGGTTCACGCGTGGGTACACATGTTAGTGGGATGAGAAAAATAAACAACTAGGGGCATTTTGAGCTCTATGAGAATATGTTAGTCTGCATGTGAGTCCAAGGGCAACACATACGTACATCACACATCTCAAGTAGAGAAAGAGTTGTAATGGTACAATCCTAAATAGATGAATTGTAGTGGTAGTCTCTAAACTTGGATATTTGTAATGGCACATATTTAATTAATTTGCAAAACCTATCTGGTGAGGCCATAGAATGAGTTAGATCAAGTTAGAGCAGCGACAGATCTAGCGGTGCAGCGGTATAGATTGACTTATAGATTATGATAATGTAGGATGTATAGATTAAATAAGTTATGCATTAAGCTGAAATGTTTATTGCTACTTAAATTTATTTATGCTAAGTATATAATCTAGACGACAAACAAATAGAGCCTTGCAGGAGCACCATTCTACACAGAAGTTTGTTTGGCGGAGAGGTTAGCCGCCGCACTACCATCGGTCGCAGGTTCGCAAGAGACACATGGGGAGGGGGCGTATACGCACTCACAGAGTACATAAATATATTACTTCTCATTCCGTCACAATTCATAGGTTGTTTGACTTTTTTATCAATTTTAAACAGTTCGCCTTATTCAAAAAATTTGCAAAAATATAGAAAAATTTATTCATAGTTAAAGTATATTATATGCTAGTTTAAATCATAATAAAAATAAATGATAATTGCGAAATTTTTTGAATAAGACAAGCAAGTCAAAATTAGTGTAAAAAAAGTCAAACGACATACAAATTGAGACAGAGGAAGTACATAATAAGGCGTCCGGTCCTATGACTAGTCATGAATTCATAGTTAAAATATATTATATGCTAAACTAAATCACAATTAAAATAAATGATAATTATGAAGTTTTAATAAAACGAACGAGTTAAATTTAGTGTAAAAAAATTCAAACAATGTATGGATTTGCATGGATGAAGTAAATAATAATAGTAATAATAGTAATACTACTAGTAGTAATAGTAGTAGCAGCAGCATAGTAATAATAACAATAATAATACGTCGTCCGGTCATATGACTGGTCATTCTAAGTGTAGAATTATCTGCTGGTTGTACTAGTACGTAGCCGCCACATTAACATATGTTACAAAGGGAAAAAAACAAAAACCAAAGTGCTAGCACTACCTCCAGGCTGTCCTTAATCAACCTGTTTTAAGTTAGTCTAATATAAAGATTTTTTATAGTGTGCATATTTGGTGTCATACATGTCGAATTGGTCCAACTTATGATAGTTGACTAAAAACAGCTACAGAAGTTGATTTACTTTCTGCGATAATGAATATGGTATTGCTAGGGTTCAGACATCCAATCCAGTTTGCCTTGATACAACAAACTTTATGTACAAAAGTACCCACCGTACTATAGTAGAAGAACCTGTCCGTACTACATGCCTCAGGCTTGTTTAGTTTGAAGGGTGGAGAGGCAAAAATAAACGTACAAGTTAAAATCTCCTGACTTGTCAGTTCCTCCTAAATCCTAATCTCTTGGCGAGGGATTTGACCCAACAAATCCTCAATTAAATAAATCCCCTACGAAACAAACTAAGAGAGCACGAGGAAATGGAAATAGACTCTTTGGAAGTTGTAAGTTCGAAACACAAGTGCCCTGAACCTATTAGGGGTGTTTGGATCCGCCGGTTAAATTTTAGCCCCATCACATCGGATGTTTGGACGCTAATTATAAGTATTAAATATAGTCTAATTATAAAAATAATTACATGGATGAGGACTAAATGGTGAGACGAATTTATTAAGCCTAATTAATCTATGATTAGATAATGTGATGTTATAGTAAACATTTGTTAATCATGGATTAATTAGACTTAATAAAATTTTCTCGCAGTTTACTCTTGTCCTATAATTAGTTTTCTAATTAAACCATATTTAATATCTCTAACTAGCATCAAACATCCGATGTGACGTGAACTAAATTTTAGCTCTTAGATCCAAACACCCCGTAATTGTTTAGAGCATCTTATATTCTTATATTATTCTCAGTAAAAGATTAATTCTCACTAAAATGATACAATACATTAGCATTTTGTCATAACAAGACAAATTGAGAGTATATTACATTCTTAGGTTATTCTATGTTTAAGTTTCCTTTTCACTAAAATGATACTCCCTCCGTCCCAAATTATTAAGATTCTAGCCATGTTTTTATTATTCATATTTATTTGAATGATGATGAATCTAAATACATATTTAACACACATATATGGAAAAATAAATAAATCTAATAGAGGCGTAGGATACCTTACAATTTGGGACGAAGGGAGTAGAATACAATAGCTTCTTTTGACATGACAAGATAATTATAAAGCGAAAGAGTTTCATAACAAGTAAGAGAATTTCTTCTACACTATTATAGCTAGACAAAAAACTAACGTCATACTCTTAGAAAATTGGAAAATAAAACTCTCCGCTAAGAAATTTAGAAAGTTATTTGAAGGAAAGCATATATCTGATTCCGTGCGGACGTGAATGGCAACAGAACTTTCTGTTGGAGTATGTGTGTTGGCCCATGTATCAGGACCATATACTCTAACTATATCTACCACCCTTCTAGGGTTGAAATGATCAATCACTCATCTAGCATGGTATCAGATTAGGGTTAGGGTTTTCATCTCCACTTTCTCTCTCTCCTCTCTCTGCCGCCGCCGCTAGGCCTCCATGGCTGGTAGACCGCCGCCTCCCCCTCCTTCCCTTCCCTCTCCTCCTCTTCCCCGGCCACTGCCGCCGCCGTCGCCGTTGGCATCGGCAGGCGCCGCCCGGCCTAGGGCGCATCTGCCTCTGCGGCGGCCGCCGTCTCCTTCTCTGCGCCTCTGCGGCCCTCGTCGCTGCCGAGCCGATCCCTGCCGCCGTTCCCGCCGCCCCAGCCGCGGATCCGTCGCCCCCAACCATCCCGCCTGTCTCCGACGTCCCCGCCGGCCTAGCCCCGCCACCGGCCATGCTGCCACCTGTCGGCTCGCCCCCCCCCCCCCGCCTGGCTCCACCCCTAGCCGACCCACTAGTAGCGGGTGCGCCCCTTGGGCTGGCTCCACCCGCTGGCACTGCTGCGGCCGTGTGGCCCCTGCTGCCGATGGTCTTCCTAGGGGGTTCTGTGGCCCCTTCCTCCTTCCCGGCGGCCACGCTATCTACCAGGAGTCCACCGGTGCCACCCTCGCCGCAGCCCTCCTCGCCGCCAAGATTGAGGCTGTGGCGGCTCAGGACCGTCTCTGCACGGCTGCCCTCGCTTGGGAGCGTGAGCGCACTGTGGCTCATGCTCTTCCTTGCCGCGTCGCCGAGGCGAAGCACCACATCTTCGTCTCCCCTGACCGGCACCCCCTCATCGACTCTACCGAGGCTGCTGCCACCTCCTCTCACTAGGCCCCATCCGCTCCGCCGTGCTCCCGGTCAGATCCGGCTGATCCGATGGTCACCCAGCTCTACCTCTAGGCTGTTGGTGTCCAGAACATCCGAGCCCTGGTTCCCGTCGTCCTCGACCCGCGTCGTCCTCCTACGGGCGCTGGCGGGACCTGGTCCTCCTCACGCTCCGCCGCTACGCCCTCGAAGATCAGGTCCTCGACACGCCGGTCGCGGCTCAGACCCTAGCGTGGCGGCGCCTTGACAGCATCGCCATGTCAAGGATCTTTGGGACCCTCTCCCTAGTCTCCAGGACATCATCCGGACTCTCGGTGGCACCACGCGTCATGCCTGGCTAGCGCTCGAGGCCCAGTTCCTTGGCAACGCCAAGGCCGCGCTCTCCAGCTTGATGCGACCTTCCGCAACTTCGAGCAGGGGGACCTCTCCGTCGGCAAGTACTGCCGACGGATGAAGGGCATGGCCGATGCTCTTCACGCCCTCAGCTAGCCGGTGGAGGACCGAATCTTGGTTCGCTTTGTCCTGCGGGGTCTCAACGACAGCTATAGCCACCTGTGGACATGGATCACCTAGGCAACGGCCCTTCCCATCCTTCCTGCAGGTCCGGGACGACCTTGTCCTAGAGGAGATCACTAAGGGCCACACGCCAGGGTCCTCCTCCTCCTCTACAGCCCTCGTCGCCACTCCACTGAGCTCCTCCGCCCCGCCTGCCGCCTCTCTACTCGGCGCTCCTCTCCCCGAGCAAAGCGGTGGTGGAGGGGGCCGCGGCGAACGTCGTCGGTGGGGGAGGGGGTGCGGTGGTATCGGTTGTGGGAGTACGCCGACGCCACCTCCCCCTGCTGCCGCTGGTGCGCCCTGGCCATCCATCAGCAACCCATGGTCCGGGTGCATCTCGATGTGGCCGTTCTAGGCCACAGGGGGGCGGGGTTCTCGCCCTCAGCACCAGCCGGCAGCCATGTTCGCTGGCACTGCTCCTCCGTTTACGCTGACTTAGGCTCCACCCGCACAGCCTCGTCCTCCTCCGACCTGGCTTGCCGAATAGGACCAAGCTGCGCTGGGGCTCAGTCCTTCAGCACCATGGGGCTGACACCGCTAGTCAGTACCGACTGGATCGCTGACTTGGGCGCCTCGTTCCACACCACGCCAGATGCTGGTATTCTTTCTTCTGTCCGATCTCCCCATTCTTCTTGCCCTTCTTCCATCATGGTCTTCTTTTTGTCTTCCCAATGTTCTTGTTGCACCCAACATGGTTCATAATCTTCTTTCCATTTGCCAATTCATAGTTGACAATTCCTGTTTTGTCGAATTTGACTTCTCTGGTCTTACTGTGAAGGATTCGGCTTCCCGGCGTCCACTTCTCCGATGTGACAGCACGGGGCCCTTTACACCCTTCGGCTTCCCACTTCCACTGCATCGCCCTCGACTTCTCCTTCGCTTTCTTCGTCAGTTGCCTTCGCCGTCACTCCTTCTACTACTTGGCACTGCCGCCTTGGTCACCCCGGCCGCGACGTTTTGGCTCAGCTTAGTCATAGTGCAGATGTTCCTTGTACTAGGGCTCCTGATGAGCATCTTTGTCATGCGTGCCAGTTGGGTCGCCATGTTAGACTTCCTTTCCCTACTTCTTCTTCACATGCGGCTCATATTTTTATCTTGTTCACTATGACCTGTGGACCTCTCCTATACTCAGCATTTCTGGTTATAAGTATTATCTAGTGGTGATGGATGATTTCTCTCATTATTCTTGGACTTTTCCATTGCGCTCCAAGTCTGAGGCGTTCTCCACGATCTCTCACTTCTTCGTTTGGGTATCCACTCCGTTTAGCCTCACCATTAAGGCCGTCCAGTGTGACAACGGTCGTGAGTTCGATAACAACGCCTCCCGCTCTTTCTTCCTCTCTCGCGGTGTTCAGCTGCGCATGTCTTGTCCCTATACCTCCCCCCAGAACGGCAAGGCTGAGTGAATGATTCGCACCCCTAACGATGTCATGCGCACCCTTATGTTCCAGGCCTCTCTTCCTGCTCACTTCTGGGCAGTCTCCACACAACCACCTACTTGCTCAACCGCCTACCCTTCACTGCTTCCCCAGCTCCCTCTCCACACCACGCTCTTTTTGGTACCCCTCCTCGCTACGATCACCTCCGTGTCTTCGGGTATGCGTGTTACCCTAACACCTCTGCCACTGCTCCCCACAATCTAGCACCCCGTTCGACTTGTGTGTTTCTCAGCTACTCCCCAAACCACAAGGGGTACCGTAGCTTTGACCTCGCTTCTCGCCGGATCCTTATCTCCTGTCATATTGTGTTTGACGAGTCGGATTTCCATTTCTCCACCACCTCCGCCCCTACCTCTGACCTCGAGTTGGAGTCTTTGTTTCCGACTGACCCGGTGGTTCAGCCACACTTGTCTCAGTGTCCTACAGGTCCTCTACTGGCATGTTTCCCTGATGCGCTGACACCGCTTCCTGCGGTCTCTGATGTGCCACGCGCGGCCCTGGAGTTCCCTGCTATGCAACACGGCGTCGCCGCCCCCCGCTGCGCCATGCGTGGCCCCGGTGGCACCGTCTCCGTCGTCTCCTGGGCCACACGGGGCGCCAACACCCCCTGCTACGCCATGCGCAGCCCCGGTAGCACCATCTCCGGCGCCTTCCGTGCGCTACGCGCAGCCCGTGCGCGTCTACCAGCGCCGTTCGGCACCACCACCTCCGGCACCTTCAGTGCCGTCTCCGATGCCTCCCGCGCGCTACGCACAGCCCGTGCGCGTCTACCACCGCCGTACAGCGCCGTCCTCGGTGACTCCTCCGCCGGAGCTGCCTCGTGGTGCCCCGACCTGCTCTCGCGATGAGCCGTCGGTGCACCACCCTCCCGTCCTCCATCGGGATCCTCGTCATATTCATCCCATGGTGACACGGTGGGCGGCTGGTGTTCTTCGGCCCATGATCCCCTTCGCTGCCGTCACCGAGCCGCGTATCTCTCCTATACCCTCTTCCGTTTGTGACGCCCTTGCGGACCCTCATTGGTGTCGTGCGATGGAAGAGGAGTACGTGGCTCTTCTTGCCAACCAGACATGGGACCTAGTGCCGCGTCCATCTGGTTGCAATGTGGTCACTGGCAAGTAGATCTGGACGCATAAGCGCCGAGCTGATGGTACCTGGATCGCTACAAGGCTCGCTGGGTTCTCCGGGGCTTCACCTAGCGCCCCGGCATAGACTATGATGAGACTTTCAGCCCAGTGGTGAAGCCTGCTACAATGCACATAGTTCTCTCGCTTGCTCTTTCATGCACATGGCCTGTGCATCAGCTCGACGTGAAGAATGCGTTTCCTCACGACACTCTGACTGAGACAGTCTATTGCAGCTAGCCGATAAGGTTTGTGGATCCGACTCATCTTGAGATGGTCTGTCGGCTCAACAAGTTCCTCTACGGCCTGAAGGAGGCTCCTCGGGCTTGGTACTCTCGGTTTGCTACGTTTTTGGTGACTTTGGGTTTCACTGAGGCCAAGTCAAACACTTCTCGGTTCGTCTACCGCCGTTGGGATGAGATTGCATATCTGGTGCTCTATGTTGATGATATTGTTCTCACAGCCTCCAGTCAGCACTTGCTTCAGCACATCATCACATCCCTGCAGCAAGTGTTTGCTAGAAGGACCTTGGTGTGCTCCATCACTTCTTGGGGGTCACTGTTGAGCCTCGTCCTTCCGAGCTTCTCCTCCACCAACGGCAGTATGCTCTCGATATCCTAGAGCGGGTAGGAATGACTGACTGCAACCCCTCTTCTACCCCTGTTGACACCCATGCCAAGCTGTCAGAGGCTGAGGGCACCCCAGTTGCTGATCCCACTGCCTACAGGAGCCTTACTGCTGCCTTGCAGTACCTCACCTTCACCAAGCCGGACATCACTTATGTGGTTTAGCAGGTATGCCTTCGTATGCATGATCGCCGAGAGCCACATCTCACTACTCTAAAGCGGATCCTCCACTACCTCCGTGGCACAGTTGACCACGGCCTGCTTCTCTACCGGTCTTCCTCCGCTGAGCTCGTCGTCTACACCGATGCTGACTGGGCGGATTGTCCGGACACCCGCCAGTCCACCTCCGGCTACACCGTCTTCTTGGACGACAACCTTGTCTCCTGGTCGTCCAAGCGGCAGCTGGTTGTCTCCCGCTCCAGTGCCGATGCGAAGTACCGGGCTGTCACCAACGGCATAATGGAGGCTTCCTAACTCCGACAGCTTCTGGCTGAGCTTCACAACCCTCTCATCAGGAGCACCCTCGTCTACTGCGACAAAGTCAGCGCGGTGTACCTCTCCACCATCCCGGTTCAGCACCAGCAGACCAAGCATGTGGAGATCGACCTGCACTTCGGTCACGACCGAGTCATCATCGGCGATGTTCGGGTTCTGCACATCCTGACCACCTCCCAGTTTGCCGATATCTTCACCAAGGTTTACCCTCCTCGACCTTCTCCGAGTTCCGTTCCAGCCTCAACATCAGCCGTGGCTAGTGCTGAGACTGCGGGGATAATTAATCACTCATTCTAGCACTTTCTTCTGAAACGTACAATTTCTTTTGCGGGTATTATGAAACGTACATATGCAGACAGGGATTCAGTTCACACAGAGACACACGAGTCATTAAAAACCATCATCCAGCTATCGCTACAAGTCTACAAGCTTACATAATCTGTACCGCCTCTGCATCCTTGGGCGGCATATTATTCTTGTCTCTGGTCTGACAGTATATATCTGATTCTAACGTGTATATATGCACATCGAAGAAAGAATGAACGTGTCAAGCCTGCACACCCTGAAAACACCCAACCCAGCATTCTTCTTTTTCTTTAGTCAAGAACCTGTCCAGTCCAATCACCAATCCGGTCCTGAGCTGAAACAGATCCAGACGCTACCAGCTACAATGTACGACCTGGTGTAGAGGAAACAATACTGCTGATGCATGGGGGCAGCTTACCCAAAAGTTGCAGACAGAGATGAGCTGAATGGTGCGAGAGTCAGCATCGAAAACGGATGACAATGCATGAGATATCATCCTTGCTCATCCTTCCTAGAGCCTCAGACGTCAACCGTTTTGCTGCTGTTTGTGGGTCCTTGGTTGACTTCACCAGATCAACTGCTTCTTGGTTCTTCATTACCTTCACCCAAAACACAGTAAAAAAAGGGTAAATATAAACCAGGGAAGACTAATAATGAGGATAACAGGATTTAGAGTGGATATCCAAATTCTATATATGGAATGTGACAATGAAAACTGGAATTTTTTTTAAACAAATGAAAATGGGATTGGCAAGGAAAACACATACCTTCCATAATCCATCACTGGCAAGAATGACAAATTCTATACTTGAGTTTATCTTTATATGCTTAACATCAGGTTCTGAGCTCAAGTGAGCCTTGAGGCTCTGATCACCAAATGCCCTTGCCACAGCAAGTTGCCCATTTACACGAGGGACATCACCTATCAGCAACTAGAAATGTGTTAACAATTTATATGGCGATTGGATAGAACAATGTCTCAAATGTTATGCAACTAGATGCTTACCGGGGAATGTAGAGACAAAACCGCCTTGCTTTTCGATCCTCTTTCGTTCATTAGTGGTATGGGGTTCATGATCCACAGTAAGCTGATCAGCAGTACCTCTTTCACACACAACAGCTCTTGAATCACCTACATTTGCTATCCACAAATCTGTACCATCAACTACAATAGCAGTAACTGCTGTTGAACCGCCTGGTCCTAGTTGTTTAGAATTTTCCAGAATATACTTGTTTGTAGAGCTGTATGCATTTTTAATTGCTTCTTGAGGGTCTGACCAAAATAGAGGCTGCAAACACCATAAAAGTGAACTGGATGAGTATCTCTGTAAAGGAAATGTCACATATTGTTATTCCATTAAAATAAAGGTTCGTAAACGAAGGACACCTCATATTTTACACAGGAAGAATGGAACAAATGTAAAGCTTACCTCTTTCAGTATGTTGTTAAAAAGATTAGCTTTCAAATAACTGGCCACACTATCTCCCAAATGGCCATCATAAATGGCAAAAAGACCAAGTTCGTGACCATTTTCATATCTATACTCCGCAACATGGTAGTCTTCCATATCATGGCCAGATCTTCCTTCCACTAAGTGAAATCCGTGTGTTACTTTGTTGCTTGACAACTTACTTTGTCCTTTTCCAGTATCAAGAGATGATGAACCAAGACATGCTGCACTCTTTACATTACATGTAAAGAGAAAAAATGTTACACAAAATATTCATTTAAAAGCGCTTGCAATTGTTAAAGCATTGACTGAACAAAAGAAATGGATATTCAATCAAAATTATCATAAGGTTGCCATTTTACGATACAATGAAGTTCACAAGGCCAAAACGATTAGATGAATGAATATTCTAATTAGTAGTATATAATACTCCATCAATCCCAACAAGAATGCAATCCTAGAATTTTTAAGACAGATTCCTAGTCATGAGAAATGACCTACATGCCCCCCATTTGATCATGACATGCATCTTGGAAAGAAAAAAGATCTTGCAATTAAATGCACATGCAGCTTAAAAGGGGAAAAACTTGTTATTAAATGCACATGCCCCTTAGAAAAGATACTAACATTAATGCCATGTGATACATTCTTTTTGGGAAATATTTCAAATGCTAGGATTGCATTCTTTGGGGACAAAGGGTGAGGGAGTAGTGAGCTAAAAGTATTGAAGGGCTAATGGTTGTGCCACCTTCACCACACAGGCTCCCTCTGTCACTACTCTAACATCCTCACTGGAGTGAAAAAAACATTGTTTTCGCCATTATATACCCACTACCCAATACCAGTCCTCACTTCTCTCATGCTGCAAAATTACAATCTTCGTCATTAGATCCTCGCCTCCATCCAATACCAGCGGCAAAATCCACATACCAGTGCTATCCAGTCGTAGTTCGGCCACTAACAAGATCACCTTAATTAAGTAGCTTTGCTGCCTCAAATAGTTTTGCAGAAGGAGCTAGCCGGAATAGGCAGCAAAGGAAAACAATCAAAGATATCAGCTGAGGTAGGGCTAGTAATAGGAAGGCAAAATGGCAAAAGGGAATTGTAAATTTTGGAAGTGTAAAAAAAATTCAGTGCAATCCACTTCGTCAAAGAATCATTATATATTTCATAAATGTCCTATCTTCTACAGATTTTGTCAGTTCATCATATTTATTGGGTTCAGTAACTTTCCACGGCACTCAGCGTAATCCAATCGTCCCATCATAACTAGATGAAATCCACATAGCTCTTTACCGAACATGATACCCAGAGAGGTACTACCTATGCATGCCACAGAAAGTATAGAGCTGGAACTAATTACAAAGCCCAACTTTGGCACTCCTGGCCCTGAATGATCCAAATTCCATGCCAATTGCCCTCCAATCCAAACCCAGCTCCCCCTATTGGGGCATGACGGACCACTCATGGCCGCTTAGCGTTCACTGCACGGCACCATATGCAGAAATGTTACGACTTGCTCAGCTGCGCCAAAATCCCACTAGCATCCTGTATCCACTACCTAACCCTCTTCCTCTTCCACCGGCATCATCAGTCATCGCCAGGCAACGACCCAGCCCTATGCTACGCTTGGAGCAACCTAATCCAAAGATGCATCGCCTCCTGCAAGTACTGCTGCTCGCTCGGAGCCCGCTGATCAATTACGCCGCCACGATATTTAAGCTACTACTGTACCATAAATTAGCAATTACAACGCACAGTAAGGACAGTTCCGTTAAGGTCCTCGATCCCAACAACGGCGGGCCAGCCAGCCGAGCTCTGCGGCGACCGGGGTAGCAAAAAGAAAAGGCGGAGACAGGCACCCGTTGGTTACCATGAGCATGTTTAGGATGTCGGGCCGCCTCTTGCTGCGGTGGAGGCGGGGGGCCCCGGACGACGGGCCCGGCGCCGATGGCGAAGACGAGGACGAGGAGGAGCAGGACATCGACGGCGTCTGGCTGTCGGCCGCCGCTGCCGCTTGCCCGCCGCCGATCATGGGCGTGGCCGGCACCACCAGTGCAGCGCCGCCGCCTCGAGCGAGCACGGGTCGGGTCGGTCTCGGTTTCCTCGTGCAGTGCTTTATCTCGGCGACTCCGCGTCCTTGCTCCCGTGAATTTTTATTTTCCCCCACTTCGTTTTTTTTTTCTTTTGCCGTTCAAGAGCTCCTTGTGGTTAACGGGCTGGGCACGCATCGGCATGGTGGCCGGCGCGGGACGCATCAGGTAATTAATTTCACAAAGGCATCGTCTTTTATGATTCACGTGTGTACAGTCTCGACCCAAATATATCGGTATATTGGCATACACAATTCTACTCAAGGACACGAACCACATTTCAATTTAGTACTGCTTCATGCTTCCCTCCTAAAAAGAACGAGTCTTTATAAAACTTTTTCGACAAATTAGCTAGAGATTAAATGACTTTAGATTTCCGTTTATTCATTGTCTATAGCTGCCATTTTTCGAGGATTCTACTGCTCCCCTCGCCTACAAATTATCTATCGTTTGATATTTTATACTAACTTTGGCCCACTCGTTTTATTAAAATATTATGCTCTCCCGCCGTTCACAAATGTATGTATAGCGCGGTTGAATTTTTAAAAAAATTTTGATCGTTCGTCTTATTCAAAAATTTTACCGTATGATATATTTTAAGTTGAATTAAATTTTTTTTGATATGTTTTAATGGTTTTTAATAAGATGAGAGGATAAGGGTATATTATTTTACTTTGTCTTTAAGTCAAACTTTAAAAGTTTGACCGGCCACATCTGTATAAATGTATGAACTTTTATAACACGAAATGAGTATAGTTAGATTCACCATGATACATATTTTCGTAAAATACCAATTTAGTGACATTATTGTTGATATTTGTTTCTATAAATCTGGTTAGACATTAAAGTATTTAACTTAGGACAAAATTAAAATGACTTATTATTGAATTGAGGACATATAATATTATTCTTTTCAGGACAATAACAATGTTAATGAATTTCACGATTTATGGTTAGCTGGTTGTTTTGTCTTACTTTATTTGTTTCCTTTTTTAACACATTATTTATATTTGCAATAGTTGCGTAGTATTGTAGACATGACAAAAAACAGTTTTTGGTCGTCCTACATGGTTTTCAAAATATAGGAATAGAAGAATTGTAGAATTGGAATGCTTGTGCAGTTGAATTCCTATGGGAAATCGGAAATATATAACAGCAAAGTTGCAAAGTGTGTGTTCGGATGGATACCGTGTATGAAAAACAAAGGAATCGTAAGACAAAAAGAAAAAAAACATTAGATCCAATCTCATGATTATTGTTCTCCAACGTCTCTATGGAAGAGCACGAGCACATTCTATAGCAATTTCAAAGGATTTGACAGGATTCTGTAATACTCCGTATTTAAAACACCCTAAGTGCATTGCATACTACCTTAATTTTGTTTTAAAAAATTGATTCAAATTTAAATTTGAGGCATTTTCAAAAATTTGGAGTTTTCTAGGGGCAAAAATGTGAAAGGGTAGTTTAAATTAAGTCCTTTCACTTTTGTATTTGGACCTCTGTCGAAAAAGATCAAAATCCAGGGTTAAAAATGAAAAGGATAAAAGTAAAAAAAAAGAAAGAAAGGGGGAAATCCCCGCGAGGCTGGCTGGCCAGTCCGCGGCCACGCGCCCGCTGGGTGAAGCCCAGCCGGGGGTGGCGGCCCGCGTGGCGGCCCGCCCTCCCGCCACCCGCACCCCCTGTCAGGCGGCGCTGACAGGTGGGACCCGCGGGGGGGAGGGGGGCGGGGTCTTCTTCTTCCCCGCCCAGCCGAGCAGGGGGAGGGGAGCTCTCTGCTCGCCACACCCTGCCGCGCCCACACCCCACCGCGCCCGCACCCCGCCGTGCCCGCGCCCTGACCGTCGCTCCGCGCCACCCCGCCGCTCCACTGCCGCACACCCCGCTGCTCCGCTCACCGCCGCTCCGCGCGCCTCACCTCCGCTCCGCCGGCGTCACCGAGGTGAGCGCCGCGCCCTTCCTCCCGTCCCCACCCCGCCGGTTCCCCCTAGCCCCGGCTAGCAGGCGCATCGGGTGCGCCACACCCGCGCGCACGTCGCGCGGGGGAGGGTTGGCCCCGATGGCCCCTGCCGCCGCCGTGGGGCAGCCTCGCTGCCGTGGCGCGGGTGAGCGCCTTGGCCGCTCCGTCCGCGGCGGCCGGCATGGGGCAGTGAGAGAGAGGGAAGAGGGGAAAGGGGGGGAAAGGAAGAGGGAAGCACGACGTGCTCGAGGCCACCGCCGGCGAGGCCTTTTGGCCTCCGCCGTGCCGGATGGTCGCCGGCGCTGCCGGCGTGGCAGAGCGCGTCGCGTCTGCGCGCTGCGCCGGGCGACCGGGCGAGGCCGGTCCGCTGGGCCAACAGCCCGGCTGGGCCGCACGCCCGGCAGGTCGGCCTGCCGGCCCAATCGGCTGCGGGGCCGAGCCGGAAAGAGAGGAGAGTTGGGCCGCGCCTGGGAAAAAGGCCGCCGGCCCAATCATGGGCTGGGCTAGGCCGAAAGGGAGCCCATGCGATTTTTGGAGGGGGATATTAGAACTTTTTATTTTGTTTTTTTTGGGCTGGGCCGAATTTCAATTTCTAATTTTATTTTCTTTTTCTTATTAATTTAAATTGATTATTTGTTTTACTTTAATATTAATCTGTTTATATTAATTATTAAAATTATTTATTCATTCATATAAATATTTTGGGTATTTCTAAAAAGAAATTAAATTAAAGTTTATATAATTTTAAAAAGTTAGCCTTTAATTAAAAATGCAGAAAAATTCATAAAATATATTAAAAATATAGAATTAATTCTAAAATCCATTTGATTTATTCAAAAAATTTCTAGAAAATTCATTTAAGCTTTTAAAAATATTTAAAAATAAAATATAATTCATTTAAACCCTAGGGCAATCAACTACACCCAAAAATACAGATGTTTAACCCAACCACCCTTTTTCTTTATAAAATTGTGCATTTTACTTTTTCAACAGGTTGATCATCCTCATACTTTTAAACTCCTGCATGTCATCAACCTAAGCCCGTTGGTCCCGCCACTTCCAGTTGAAGAGTCTTCCACCGCAGCGGAAACTCCGGAAGCCGGAGTGGCCGAGACGTCCTTCACACTAGCAGGAGGAGACTCCGAGTCACTGACAGAGATAGAACCCGTGACCCAAGGCAAGCCCCGGTGCATTTACCCATTTTTCTTTGAGTCCTTAAATTAAATTAGAGTTATGCTTGTGCATTAGAGTTAGGAATTGATTGAAACCCTAGAGCATGATTAATCATTATCCAGCATAAAAACCCTATACGTAGTAGATGGCTTAGGTGGCATAAGACTAGAACGGAATTCTTTTACAGCAATTTATTGGTTAAGAATAAGAAGGATATTTATAATTTGACAGGCATGCGGCGGGATCAGTTTCGCTTTCGTACTTTACATGTTATGATTATTTGCTATGGACCCTGATCCTGCCTGTGTTGCATAAGGCCGTCCGATGTGTGGCCTGGTTGGGCCGAACGCGCCTCATTCACTTGCCGTCCTTAACGGAATCCGGTAAGCCTCTCGTCCTGTTGTACCTAAGCACGGAACTAGACGAGATCAACTGGAAGGAGGAGGTTGAGCGGGTGTCGAAGGACTGACACCCGGGTTCGGTGAGGATGGTTCTGGCTTGGTGGCACTGGATATTGGGTTGTCGTATGTGGGGTCGGTGTACACACATATGACGGGTGTCTGAGTATTCTTCTCGAGAGGTGGAAAAATCGATTCGAATCGTCTGTGGCTTGCTGGTTGTAAGCTGCCTGATCGCGACCAACATCGTAGTAAAAAAATTGATCCTGTTAATACAGAATGCTTTGGCAAAATGTTTGCTCTTGTTGATTAGTAGATTAAGAATAACTTAGTCTGGTGAGGTAATAACTAAAAAGTGAACCACTTCTAAGAGCTAAGGATTCATTATTAGGTTTGCCGCAGTGTGAGTTGACCTAACCACCCCGGCTATAGGCTAGAGAGTCGGGTTTCGACCCAGTGGTCGGGTAAGTCTTGTTGAGTAATTAGTACTCAGGGTTCTTGCCTATTCTTTTTACAGGAGCAGAATATACTTGGTTTGAATGGGATCCTTACCTTACTCCTCCCTTCTTCTGAAACAAGCTTTCCTACGCCTTGAGCAGAGTAAGAGGTTGTTGGAGAAAAACTTGTTATCTATGTTAACTTTTGTTAAAAGGGCTGAAGAACTTATCAGCCGAGATGTAATAATTACCAAACTCTATATGTAATATTTCAACTTTATGTAATAAATGTGGCTGTATATGTTGTAACATGTGGACTCCTTCGAGAGTCGCCCTAAAAATCAAGCTCGATCCGGATGGGAAAGCCAAGTCAAGATACTTACATCCTGAAGGACTACCAATGTTAGTTCGGATCTGGTGATTACGCACTAAATCCGAGTTAATCTGGGCAGTTCTGCCACATATTCGATCTTTCTTTCCTGAAAGTTGGACCGAGACATATGAGAGGAGGATAAATTAGGATCCTAGAAACTAAAGCTCACTTGAAACAACTTATTAAAAGTTATGCAAAATAAACAAAATATGCACACTAAGATTTTTCTAAGTGTTGCTAATTCTATCGAAGTTAAGTCTTGCAACCATCTAATTCCATATAGAAACTACCATATCAAGCTATTCTAGTAAATTAAGCACACAACTATTATAATATAAATGTGGAAGCCAAAGAGACCGATAGAGTAACCCAAACTACCGGTAACGATGGCAGCGATGGCACAAGTTGGGAGACACGTATATTTTTTCTGATGTTTCGAGAAGGTGCGCAAGCCTTCCCCCTATTCCTCGTTTGGAACCCCTTACAAGCACTACAGAAAAACTGTGTATTTTTTCATGGGTTAAAATAATTAGGAGGGTTAAATTCGTCGGCATATCAAACTGACGAAACTAAATGCAATTTCGTAGTCTGTAATCAAGAACCGACGAAAATAGGTGTAAATTCGTCGGCCCCAGCCTTGGCCCGCGAAAACCTGAAGGCATACCCTAACCACAGCCTGACTTGGCCTTTTAGCCCTCTCCAATCTTCACACGCACACAGCACACTCGACCGCCGCCGCCGCGCCCGCGCCACCTCCCCGGCTCGGCGCCGACGCACCCGCCGCCCCAGGTCCGATGCCGCGCCGCCTCCCCAGCCTGCTGCCCCGCGCCGCCTCCCCGGCCCTGGTCAGTGCCAGCCAGATCCGCACCGCCTCCCCGGCTCGGGCACCAGCCCCGCATCGCCTCCCCTGCCTCAGTCCGGATCCAACCCCACACCGCCGGCCAACCCCTCGCCGCCCGTAGCCCCCGGTCTCCTGCGCCTCCATCCCGGCCGCCTCCGTCTCGGCCGCCTCTAGACGGCTTCCCTCGACTGCTTCGATAACCTGACTTCCCGAGCTCCGCCACTCCTGCTCGACGCCGGCGTCGAACGGCCACTCTAGGGTGGCGATCTCCAACGACGGCAGGTGGATCTAGGTGCGCCTCCCCAGATCCCCCCTCTCCTTCCCTTCCCCTTCCGTTTCCCCTACTCATTCTCTTCATCTTTTGCTAGGGTTTGAGCGCGAGATCCAGTGTTTGTGCCGCGCGCACCCACCGGCCACCTCCACATCATCTTTCCTGTGTCGTTGTTCCCTCCTGCACACATCTGAGGGGAGCACCAATACGCAGTAATGTGAATCCTTGAGTTCTGGTTCAATTTATCATTCCAATTAGGCATAGATAATAGTTGTTTAAGGATTGGATTGGCAAGGAGCAAGGATTGGATTGGATTGGATTTGGTTTAGTATGCTCAGATAGATTTTTGAAATTCAGTTAAGTATGCTGATATAGAATTTTGTTCTTCCTAAAGATGCAGCATGTGTATATTGGTTAACTGCAAGACTGTCGTTTATACTGTTTTTGTTAACTCGGATTCTTTATGGAAAATTTGCATTTGAATGATCTTTTCAAATTGGAATGTTTAATTAAGTATGTGAGCTGGGGCTTGTTCAATTTAAGTTACTTAATCGGGCTTGTTTAGTTGTATAGTGCTTTTTTTGCGAGAGTATAAGTGTTTTGATCCAGCCAGTATAACATGTTGCAGTTATGTATCTCGGCATCAAATTTGGGGGGTCAAGAATATTTTGCCAAGGTATTCTCCTTGCATATGCGACTTTGCCAGTGTTCATTTCCTTGCATCTCATAGCCCTTTATCTTTCCTTTTTTTAATAAAAAAGGCAGGCACGAGGATTGCTTATTGTGGTAAATTATGCTTCTGTATCTTCACTGGCATCTATATATACCGCTCTGCCATGTCACCCCTGTACTGATATGTTAATAGCATGACTGGTCTTTTTTTTTTTTGGTTTAAACCCATGGTGAGATATTAACTGATAAGTTATCATTAATTTTTAGTGGCTTGAACGGAAAGTATAGAAAGGAAGTGTCTAGCTAATTATTACAGAAACAATAAGCTTTCCTACCTCATAATTCGTGCACAATGTTAATCCTCTACTTTATATGCGAAATAAAATGTTTATGCACGGTTGATGCTAGGAGAGCATTTTTTTTTGGGTAAAGTCATTTATTCTTAAGGTCTTACCCTTCCTTTTCTCTTCTTCCTTCCCTCTTCTTTCTCACTACTAAGCTCTTACCCTTGCAGTCAAAGACTTGTGCCATGTCCTTAGGGATGAAAACAGTCAGAAAAAAAATACTTTAACCCATTTCAGTTCCAAATTTTTATCCAAAATCAGATTCGATATTGCTAGTAGGGAAAATGATATCCTGCATGTAGGGATTTGGAACCGTCAGATTAGGAATATGCCGACGTCAGATTAGGAATATGCCGATAATTACCGGGAACCGGTATTTTACATCGGGAGCAATGAACCATACTATGAAACCTTCCAGTAAAAATGACTATATTATATAACCTACAATTTATCCAGCATAATAGCTAGAAAATGTACATACGTACTCCCTCCATTCCATTTTATTGTTTGTTCTGGGCCATATAATTTTTGATGTATTATTGTTCGTTCTTGCCAATTTAGTTGATTGTGCTCCTATCTTTTCCCAAACTACCCTACAGGCATGTGCTTGTGAGAAGAGATTTTCTCCTGTGAGGCTGGACGAACTTGCTTGCGGAAGTGGGTTTCTCGTGTATATAACACAGAATTGGCGAATTGAGTCGATAATTTTTTTTTTGTTTCCTTTCTTGCACCTCTCATTTCTCACTGCTTCAAGGAAAATATCTGCAGTTGCCTTTTTCTCTGCATTTATGCTACTTTATCTGAATATTTGTTTAGTTCTTATTTTGTCTCCCTTTCTTAATCTTTTCCTCAGAGTAATCCCATGGTGGTTGTGTATTCCAAAAGGAAAGATGGATCATTTGAAGAAATTGGGCGCAATGAAGTAATTTTAAATTCTTTGAACCCAGTCTTGGACAACAAAAATCAGTGCGCAGTACCAGTTTGAGGTTCTTCAGCCATTAGTGTAAGCTTCTGTCATTGTACACTTCACATTTCCCTATTGTTGCATATTATATTAGTTTTCAAGAATTTATGTTACCTTTTAACTATCTTATAGCTTATTACCTTTTAACTATCTTATAGCTTAAATTGATAAGTTCATTTTCAGGTTTTAGGTCTTTGACATCCACCAGCATTTCCATGATGTCAATGAAAAGTTGACTATATATTGTTGCAATTCTCTGTTACTTCTGTTGTGTTTGCTTTGTCCACTCATCCACTGAGTATGCTAATTGCTTATGGTCAAGCACACTTGATAGTTGATACTATTAAATATTAACTGACGGGTGTGTTCCAAGCTGACAAAAGCTAGTGTGTATGTGACTGTATGAGATGGTGATTTGGAGTAATGTATGTGACTGTATGATGGTGTTTAATTTTCTATGATTCATTGGACATTATGAGTGTGGTATTATTTTTTAACAAAAAAGTCAGCAAATTCGTTGGCGAGCAATTTCGTCGGTGTGCTAATTTCGTCGGCCACCTGATCGATGAAATTAAGGTCCACGTGGCCTGTAATTTCATCGGCCAGACTAAAACCAACAAAAATATGCTAATTTCGTCGGGGCCCACGAAATTACTTCTATAATTTCGTCCTAACTAATTTCGTCGGCATGCCCACGAAAATAGATTAATTTCGTGGATTTTGGGTTATCTCGTGGGTTTTTGGTCCCAGAAAAAATAGTCTATTCCTGTAGTGAAGGTGTTACTCTGGCTTGGTCGGGGCAATGAGTAAGGTCTTGATCCTTCGGCAAGATGGCCCGCACAAGGGTCAAGCCTCTCGGTCGGGTAATTTCAGATATCCCATGTTCAAACCCACGTGCAAGTGGGATCTTCCGTAGTCCTGTCTGAGACACTCACCATTGTCTCCATTAAGGTGTGCTTTGACCAAACGTTGAGGGCCTTCCTTCCCCCTCACAGGCAAGGTGGTGGCCAATTCATAACCTGGAGAGTCTCGCAAGCCCCACAGTTAGAAGTCTTCGTGCGCACAAGCACAGACGATAAGATTCACAAATCTCACTACAACACTTGGTCACAATAAAAAACTATACTCAAAGCAAGAGCACACAAGCACTAGCTATGCCTAAATATGAATTATTAACTCTTTTTGATCAATTAGGCTCTCAAATATGTATCTCAACACTGATTGAACTTAGAAGTCACCAACCATACGGTGGAGACAGGGCAAAGGGTATAAATAGCCCAAAGCTTTAAACTAGCCATTGGGAGAAAGCCGTAGCGTGCAAAATGTTTTCACCGGACATTCCGGTGTACGCACCAGACCATATAGTGTGTACACCACCCGACCGTCCAATGCGTACACCCAAATTAGCTGTCGGAGTCAACCGTTGGATTATCATTTGACCATTGTGATAATTGGACCTTCTAGTGCGTACTACTGGATCATTCTATGCGTGTAATCGCCTGCTGTCCGATGCGTACCACCGAACTCTTGGACATGGTCGCTCCTTTTCCGCCGATTTTTTTATTCGGTGTGTACACCGGACCGTCCGATGCGTGTAATTTACACCAGGTCTTGAGTCTTCAGTTTGGGGGCATTTCTTCTCACCGGACCTTTCGGGTGTGCACCACTGTATCATCCAGTGCGTGCAAAATTTCAGACCACTGACTGGCCAGCGGGACCACTGTGTCAGAACTTTATGGTTTTGATTGTTGATGTCTTGGTTTTTCTCTTGTGCCCTTTAACCCTCCTTTGAGGTTTTTTATCCCATATCCATCACTTGTATCTCTTGAACTTAAACAAATAGATCTACAAATTCATTAGTTCCAAATGGTACACGTTATCACTTCAACCACCAAAATGACATCAGGGACTAAGCATGAGGCGTATGGCCCATTTTTCCTTATGGTTTCAAATGCTCATAGGAATATTTTTCATAAGAATTAAATTCTCTACTTTTTTTAAAATTTTTGTCTATTCCAAAGGATGAGACTAACTTAGGATGGGACTTAGGATGCACAAAAATAAGCTAAAATTAGGATTGGACTAGGAGGAATATATAGGCACTATGCGTCTACAGGGCCGTATTAGACCATTTACACTCTACTCAATAGTCCTATTTAGCAGCGAAGACCGTTTGCGTCCGCATAATCCTATTTAATCTATTTTTAGCCCGTGTAATCAGTCTGACTATTCGCTAAATGAATGGTGACCAAGGCTAACAATGTATATAGGTTATGATCTTAAAAGAATTTAGAAAAAAATCAAGTCAAACACTGAATGAACCAGATATGCTTTTTTTGTGGGCTGTATATTGGTTTAATTCAAACATAAGAAAGAAAAAAAAAGGAAATTTCAAATTAGGCTTGATTTATTGGCCATTGAAATCTTGTTTGGTCTTTTCGTTCCGCTAGCCGAGGAATAGTAAGGTGGGTTGCAGATTGTTTGCTTGTGTTTTCGGCCAGAGTTAGGAGCATGGCTAATAAAAAACCAAAAAAAAACCATAGTCAAGTGGTACGCCATGGTATCAACGTACGAAGAATCCTTATACATTTTAATACCATAATATATATATATATATATATATATATATATGTAATAATAACAATAATTTCACACAAGTATATATAATAGATTTTTAGTAGTTAAACCGATGTGGTACATAGTTTTTTTTTTAAAAAAATATAAATATAATTCCATCTAACCAACCATTTTCTACTATAGACCTAGACCACTATATGCTGTGGAATGTGATTACAACTATCAATTTAATTTACATCCAAACAACAAATGTAGCAGTGTAACCCACTTTTCTAGTATCGAACCAATCCCAATGGCTCAATATTTACGAGACCTGGTCATGGGCCACCTGCCTCGACCAACCCGACACAACCTAGCCGAAAAAAACCAACCTGAGCAACACACCAAGTGGGCGCAAACCATAGTTTTTTTAGGCTTGTTTGGATTGAGGCTGACATTGGCCAGACCAAACTTTGGCCATATTCGACCATATTTGAATTTAAAGAAATATTTATCCAAATAATAAATTTCTTGTTTATAAGTATTATTTGGAGCCTAATTAAAGCCTACAAACAAAAAATAATAATTTGATCAAATATTTCTCCAAATAAATTTCTTGTTTATAGGTGTTATTTGGGGCCTAAATAAAGTCTACAAACAAAATAATTGTAATTTGATCAAATATTTCTCCAAATTCAAACATGACCAAAGTTTGGCCTGACCAACGTCGGCCTCAATCCAAACAAGCCCTTTGACCCACAACAATTAATGGGCAAACCTTGGTTATCATTTTTTGACCCAATGCTTGACCAAACCTAAAAAAACCGACCCCATGCGTCTGCAGGCCAACAGTTTCATCAACATCCAGCTCAATGACATGCACCCCCGAAACTGCTAGAGAACACAGAGCACCACACCTCTAAAGACATCGACACAGATCTACTGGCTAGTCGAGTCAAGGCCTACTTTAGACCGATCCTGTATCTGAATCCATGTACTGAAAGTTAGATATATTTGGATACACATGATGTCAATATCCATTTAAATCCTATACGACACACCTGACAATACATGAATCTAAAAAAAATATAAAAACAAATATATAATCAATAATATTTGTCCATATCCAATCTGATTAAACCCCTAGTTAAACTGATGTTGATGTCCAACCACATGGTAGTGGCACCAAAATAGTCAAATATTGGACCAATCTGGAATTTCTCCGACCAATACCAAACAATGGCAATGGCAAGTAGGTTTTGCTTAATTGCAGCACCAGATGACAAAACAACGATGGCCTTGGTCTGGGGCAGGCGCCGCCAGCAGCAGTCCCCATCGCAGCAACTGGCAAGTCAAAAGATTGCTTGAGAAGAAACGGCACACTACTTACAACTGTTTCAAGTGCTTCACACTGAGCCCACAATCTGCTAGGTCAACATTTCGATTCGACCATAACCTGCCTGATACCTCAACCTCTTGCCCCGGCTCTCAATCATGGTAGCTAAAAGAGCGACAACCATGACATGACAGGGTGCACTATACATGTAGCCCTAAGATTAACCGGTCGTGGGACATGGGTCCACCACAATAGGGGAACTTACAACTGGGCACAAACTGAATAAAAAACATGCCTCATAAGTTGCCGTCTTAGCTTCAGTCACAGATTTGGTCCACAACGAAAAGAGTACCTTCTTTCCAAGTCAATCGTCAATATCTTGGACCCATTTCAAATCTGCCATGGTACAACCAAATGGTAAACAACGTCACATGGTAAACAACATGGGGGATCCTATGATGCCACAAACTTGTGAAAAGATCATATAATATCGCAAATGTGTGAAAAAAAAAGAGAGAAAACAACAGGATCATAGGTGGAGTGTTTAGCGGTAAAAAGAAACTAGAGCTCACCTGTAAAAGCTCATTATAACCTTACGCCCTGATCAGATGTGCTCACTGCTGTACAGTAGCAGCAGTATCCAGACCACCATAGAGCGTATGATTGTTGAGTGAATGGTGGATTGGTGGCAGACCACCATAGAGTGTATCATTGTTGAGTAAATGGTGGATTGGTGGCTGACTGCAGCTGCAGCACGCAGCTGGAGCTGCTGCATAGCACATCTGATCAGGGCTTTAAATTTTAGGAAGAAGTCCATTTTTGACCATCCAATTATTGTCCGAGTTCGCATTTGACCATTGAACTTCAAAACCGGGTATATTTGACTATCAAACTATTGAAACCTGATGTTTTTGGTCCCCAAAGTGGTTTCAATGGTGGTTTTTTGTTTTTGAAAATAATAAATAGTTAAGAGTAAAATGCACCATTAGTCCATTAACATTTTGGAAAGTGTAGTTAGGTCCATCAATTATCAATGTTCATTTTTAGGTCCATTAACTTTTTAAAGTGCATCATATATATATGCGCCAATAAGGCTTGGAGTACAAGGAAGCCCATAAGGCTTGGAGTACAAGGCAAGTCAAGCTATATACACCCAATACAATCTCTAACACCCGCCCGCAGTCACAGCGGAAGAATCACGAACGCAAAGACTGGACCTAAAATCAACAAACAACTGTGTAGGCAATCCTTTGGTCATGATGTCCGCAAACTGCTGTGACGACGGGACATGGAGAACCCAGACCTATCCAAGAGCAACCTTCTTGCGGACAAAGTGAATATCAATCTCAATATGCTTTGTGCGACGATGATGAACTGGGTTGGCTGTCATATAGATAGCACTCACATTGTCGCAGTAGACGACGGTGGCCGAAGGGATCGAGAGATGAAGCTCCTGTCGCAGCCAGCAACACTCGACAACGGCATGTGCCACAGCTCGGTACTCAGCCTCTGCGCTAGACCGAGAGATCGTCGTCTGGCGCTTGGAAGACCAGGACACCAGATTATCGCCGAGATAGACAACACAGTATCCGAAGGTAGAACGCTGAGAATTGGGACAGCCTGCCCAGTCCGCATCAGAGCACGTGGTGATGGAGTGTACAAGCCTGGTGCCAATATGAAGACCGACAGAGAGCATGACTTTGATGTAGCGGAGAATACGCTTGACCAACGCGCGCGAGGCTCGTGGGGATCATGCATGAGGAGGCACACCTGCTGTACGACATATGCCAGAGCGCCAGCAATACTCCGGTACTCAGAAGCATCGGCAACTGGGGAATCATCAGTTGCGGAGAGCTTGGCATTGGTGTCAACTGGAGTCACCGTAGGGTGACAATCAGCCATGCCCGCGCGCTGTAGGAGGTCGACGGCGTGCTGTCGCTGTGACAGGAACATGCCGTCGGAGGAGCGCGTGACGGAGATGCCGAGAAAAAGATGAAGGGCACCAAGGTCCGTCATGTCGAACTCGGAGTGAAGACGAGCAGTGATACGCTGCAGCAGGACCGTCGAGGAAGTAGTGAGCACAATGTCGTCGACGTGCAGGAGCATGTAGGCCACCTCATCTCCATCCTTGTAGAAAAAGCGAGACGTGTCGGATGTCGATGCAGTGAACCCTAGCTGTCGGATGCATGTAGCAAACCGCTGGTACCAAGCCCGAGGAGCCTGTTTCAGACCATAGAGTGATTTCTGCAACAAGCAAACATGGTCAGGAGCGGTCAGGTTGATAAAGCCGGACGGCAGCTGGCGGTAGACAGTCTCTGTCAGGTGATCGTGAAGAAAGGCGTTCTTCACGACCAACTGATGAATCGGCCACGCACGAGACACCGCAATGCTGAGGACGACACGGATCGTGGCTTGCTTGACAATAGGGCTAAAGGTCTGATATAGTCAACACCGTGTTGCCGCGAGAAGCCCTGGACCACCCAGCGCGCCTTGTGGCGAGCAAGTGTGCCATCAGAGTGGAACTTGTGCTTGAAGATCCACTTGCTCGTGACCATATTGGCACCAGGTGGCCGGGGAACAAGGCGCCAGGTTGTGTTGTCGATCAACGCCCGATACTCATCAATCATGGCAGCGCTCCAGTTAGACAGCCAGCGCGCGGCGATAATTAGACAATATCGGGGAGATAGATGGTGACGTAGTGGTAGCAGACAGGTTCATCCGGACGACAGAAGGCTTGAGAGAGCTTGTCTGCGACAGGGTGACACTCCGAAGGACGTCTAGAGGCGGGGCGCCCTGCATAGGGCGGTGCGTTATATATATAGGGCAATAAGGCTTGGAGTACAAGGCAGCCAATAAGGCTTGGAGTACAAGTCAAGTCAAGCTATATACAGCCTATACAATCTCTAACATAAATATTAATATAGTTCTAAAAAACTTGGTCAAAACTAGAAATAGTTTGGCTTATGATAAAGTTAAAGTGAACTCTAATTTGGAACAAAAGAAATAAGAAACAGTTCAACTCATTAATCTAGGTATGACTTCACATTCAAAATGGGCCAAGTAGCAGAACTAGCTATAGCACCAAAATAACTCTAGTGCAGAAACTAGTATAAGCTAGGATTGTTTTTTCTCGAACGACGCAGGATAGCTGCGTGTCATTTCATTAACGTAGAAGAAACAGTACAACAGAAGAGAGGAGGCATGAAGGCCCCCTCTCCACACCAACACTCTAGATTACAAGTTTGCCACGCGCAAGGAAAACAAGTATTGTTGTAAACCTCATCTTACAAGTAGGGCTGGGCAAAAAAACCCGAAACCGATGAACCGAACCGAAATGACCGAATCGAACGGAACCGAAGTTAAGTTCGGTCTCAGATTTCGAAATGACCGAACTAACCGAAACCGAAATGACCGAACCTAAAAAAACCGAAGTAACCGAATTTTGCAAAAGCCCATTAAGAATTTCGGCCTGGCCCAATAGCATTCTAAACCCTAAGTATATAACACTCAAACCTTCTCATCCCTTCCCCAAGCCGGTGGCCGCCTCCAGTCTCCCGCAGGCCGCAAGCCACGCCCCTCTCCCTGCACCCTCTCGGCTTCCTCCATGCAGCGGCACTCGGCTCACCCGCGGCGGTCGCCCGCTCTCTCTCCATGCGGCGGCGGCGGCCGCCGCCGCTCTCTCTTTCTGCAGCGGCAGCGGCGTTAGCCCGCTTCCCTTCTCCGTGGAGAAGGTGCTTGGCCTCTCCCCTCCCCGCTGCGGCGATGCCGGCTCTCGGCCCCTCCCCTTCTTCCACGACGCCGGCTCTCAGCCCCTATCTACTCCGCCTCCCATGCGGCACTGGCAACGGCGCGCAGCCGCTGTCCGCTCTGCCTCGGCGCCTCACACGCGCCAGCGGCGCTCGCCCCCTGGCCCTCGCCCGCGGCGGCCCATCGTCCTCGGATCTGTCCGCTGTTGTGGCGTTGTACCAATTCGGTCAGTTCGGTCTGACCGAAGACCGAACCGAAAAGACCGAAGACCGAACTACTCGGTGTCCATTTTTCTCGGATGCTAGTTCAGTTCCAAGTTTCAGAAAACCAAAGTAACCGAAAAACCGAGGAACCAAACCGAATTGCTCGGTCTGACCGAACGCCCAGGCCTACTTACAAGGGGATGCTTTTATTGCGATTTGTGAATGCTTACACCAGAGCCAAAATGCCGTTGGTTCTATGTGATTAGGGTATGAGGAAGATGCTATTGAAATAAGTCCTTGGGTAAAAAAAGTCCCTATCATAGAATATACAATTGAAATAAACCCATTGAAGTAGAAACTAATTATTCTTATCTCTAATTTCCATAATTTTCAACTAACGTTGAAAAAAAAAACTGTTGCACTGACAAGCTCAGTTGAAACTACCATAACATTACACAAATACCTCTTGTAATACTGAAATAAAATTACTCTCTCTAGTCACAAACAAGAAGTGACATTTTGGACAATGAAATGGTCTCCAACACACAGCTTTGACCAGCATTTTTGTTTAAAAAGCATTTATAAAACATAGCAAATATATGCTTTTATGAAACTACATTCTGCGACAAATCTACTCATGCCTTTTTCAAAGATACAAATTCAACAAATTAAAAGTAACATGTGACCAATAAAGCCAACATTAATAAAGGCGATAAAAGATACTTGGTGGTGGACCAAAGACACACAGAAGACTATTAAGGAGAAGAAAGAGTGCTACAAGAGCTTGTAGCATGGCAAGAGTGCGTACAATATTGAGAGGTACAAGGTGGCAAAGAAGACTATGAAGCAAGCTGTGAGTGAGGCAAACGGCTATGAGTAAGTGGGCCTTTATCGAGCATGAGTTAAGGGGAATGACGCATGTCACCTTGAACCAATTTGGGTTCACGCCCGAAAGGTCCACGATAGAAGCAATTTTCTTAATAAGACAAGTAATGGAGCGGTACAGGGGTCAGAAGGACTCGCACATGGTTTTTGTTGACCTAGAAAAGGATTACAACAACATACCAAGGGATCTTATGTGGTAGGCTTTGGACAAACATAAAGTTCCAACAAAGTACGTTGCCCTCATCAAGAATACAAATATGTTGTGACTAGTGTTCGAACAACCGGTGGTGACACATGTTTTTCCGATCAAAATAGGACTACATAAAGAGTCAGCTTTGGGCCCTTATCTATCCACCTTAGTGATAGATGAGGTCACGAGGGATATACAAGGAGCTATCCCTTGGTGTATGCTTTTTGCTAACGATTAGTACTATTGGACAAAAGTCGAGAGGGAGTAAATGCGAACCTAGAGTTATGGCAGCAAGACCTAGAGAGAGTCCAAAGGTTTTAGAATTAGTAGGAGTAAAATTGAGTATATGGTATGCGACTTTGGTACTACTAGACCTGAGGAGGAAGATGTGAGTTTGAAGGGTCAAGTGGTACCCAAGAAGAATACCTTCGATACTTGGTATTAAAATATTGATGAACATGTTAGCCATAGAATTAAAGCGGATGGATGAAATGACATCAAGCATCTGGAGTCCTATGTGACGAGGTGTCATAGAAGCTAGAAGGCAAGTTCTACAAGATGGTGATTAGACCAACGATGTTATATGGTGCAAAGTGTTGGCCTACTAAAAGGCGGCATGTTCAACGATTAAGTGTCATGGAGATGCGCTGGATCTGTGGGCATATGAGGTTGGACCGAGTGAGAAACAATGAGATACATGATCGGCTGGGAGTAGCTCCAATTGAGAAAAAGCTTATCCATCATCAGCTAAGATGTACATGTCCAATGGAGACCTCCAGTGGGACCGTGGGAGAATAATACGAAGAGAGGGAGGAGCAAACCAAAGTTGATATGGGAGGAGGCAATCAAAAGGGTCTTGAAAGAATGGGATATCCCAAGAGGGTTGTGTTTGGATACAAGTGCATGGAAAGAAGCTATCCATGTACTTGAACCGTGACTAGGCCTTTTTCTCTTTTGTTCCTTTTAAGCCCTTTCTCTTTCTTTGTTGGTGACTTGTGTTGGGTTCAAGTCTAGCCTATGATAAAGAGAACCCTAAAACAACAATTACTTGTGACTTGACTGACTTCAGCGATAAACAGCTAGCAGTATCTACGCTGTGCTGACATTGTTTTCTTGTACAATGTTTTCAAATCATATAATCAAACCTAGTTACTTGGGCACCAATCGACTAACAGCAAGTGTTCATCGATCCAGCAAATTAGTCAAGCCTAGCCTGTAGTATAGTTGTCCTACCTAAATGCCCCGGTGCCCAAGAGTAATTTGGGCACTTGGAGGTTACAACCTGAATAAGATAGATGGGCAAAGAACAAGAAGCAAAGCATGTTCAGTTGACCACTTACTGATTTGTTAAGTGTATGTTGGTCCAGAGCTCCAGATCCAAATCCCAGACTATCCAGAGCAGCAGTCCAAAGGGAGAAAGTGGGCGGGTGAGGGGGGGGGGTGTTCATACACAGCAGTGAGCATAGCATCAGCTAGAAAGATCAGAATAGAATGAGGAGCAGACAGCAGAGCCAACAATTGAGGAAGAGGAAGATGGAGGATATACACATACACTAACCATCAAAGGACTCTAACAGCAGGGAAAGGAGGAGGCAGTGGCAGGGAAAGGACAAGAGTCCATGGCAGGTAAGGGGGTGGTAGGAAAGCAAGGAGGCGACGGCGGTAGGGAATGTAAGAAGATATGATTGCGTATAATAGATTGGTTGTATTGCATTGAGGCCTTGGGGCGAATATATAGGAATACAAGACTTGGGGGGCAAGGCACCACCCCGGATACATATGGCAGTCCTAGACGAATAAGACTCCTAGATAGACAAGACGAAGACACCTAAGACTCCTAAACATAGACGACATCTAATACTACCAATTGTACTCCCTAATATCCCCCCGCAGTCGTAGCTGTCGCATCGCAAACGGTCAAACTGGAGAAGAAGCCGAAGAACCCGAAGAACTTGACATTCCCCCCCTCAGTCGTAACTGTGTCGTGGTGCGAGGGCAACGACTGTAGAAGAAACCCAAAATGAGCTCATGCAGACGATAGCCCTTTGTGCCGATAGTTGAGGTAGCCAAGTATGAGGACGTGGAGCCGTTATCGAGGTGCCGTGTGTAGGGTAGCTGTGGTCGATGGAGCTGTCGAGGACGCCGAAGAAGACAAGCCGCACAAGTCACGGGCACAGGCGCAGCACGCGGGAAGGCCCGCAGTGCGCCACGCCAAGGTGAAGGTGGCGCTGAGAAGCAGCCATAGACGAAGGCCGCGATGCGTCGAGGCAGATGAGGGTGTCGATGCCGAGGGCGACGCGTCAAGCAACCAAGCCGAGACACGCCCGAAATTGCCGAGTCCGGGAATGCGTCAAGGACAAAAGCACGCGCCAGTGTTGCCAGTACCGGGCATACTAGGTAGAGGGCCCCAACCATGTGACAGCGCCTGAAGGGGACCAGTAGAGAAGGCCTCCGCGACGGTTGCGGTGCGGCACGGCGGGAGTGCCGTCGCAACGCATAGTTGTCAGAGCGGAGTAGACGAATGAGTCGAGGACGAGACAGCGACGTTGGCGACGAGGTTGTGCTGGACGAAGCGAAGAGGTAGGCGAGGCGACGCATCGAGGTTCCTGCAGTTGCAGCGGCGAGAGAGCCACAGCACGCAGGAAGAGGAGCCTCAATGTCGCCAGTGGAGCGCGACGGCGGTGCTTGTTGGTGAAGAACTCGATGACTAACGCGGTGCAGACCGGCGACGGGGGGTGTCGACGCAGCATGCTGATGCAGCGCAGAACGACGGGTGTGCCGGCGCAGCTCGCAGATGTCGAACAGCTCGTAGACCATGCGCGAGAGACGCGCACCGACGGAGTCGATAGCGATGCAGATGCAACGGCGGGGGACGACGACAGACGGCGATGCTGCTGCCCAATGAGGCGACGAAACGGCATGGATGACGACAAGCCGCGCTGCAGCCAAGAAGGCGCTGCCACGGCAGAATCGACGATATGCCGCGTTGCTGCCTGAGGACACCGCTGCTGACAGCCTTAGGATTGTATTAGCCCCAGTCCTAGCCAATTCCTAGATCCACCCCTGGTTAGCGTGGCTCGGAAGGATAAGGTTACAGGTCAACCCTAGTGGGTCTGGGCCAAAAACAAAAGGCCCAAGTTGACCTGTCCGCAAGAAACTAATAGTCCATGCAGTAATCAGACAACTAATTGCGATTAAACGACGGCTAAACTTCTGATCAGACTAATCACTTCAGAATGCCTGATCGAGATGCAAGGACTGATAAGCTCAACAAACCATGATAAGTCAGACAACTTAATTACAGTGGTCTAGTCATGCACTAATGCATGCAAAATCAACAACAGTTTCCTTTCGGACCACAGACCATTAAAAGTGCTAGCACATGGAAGTGGAACAAGGGAGCTGACCTTCAAGTACCGACTCCACTGCAGAATTTGGAATGGTGACCCCAACAAATCGCTGTTTATCATTTGTCGTCTCCAAGCGCAGAACACGTATTCTCTTGTGAATCTGTCGCACCTACATTATGTAAGCAAAATAATTGCCAATTAGATAAGTGTAGATTAAACACTAGCTACGCCCTCTTTGATTCTAGCACAAGTACTTATGTACAACCCTATTCCACTAATAAATTTCATCGTGCTATCTAATTTAATATTAGAAGTGGTGAACTGATAAATGCAGCAGCTGCTGCTAGTAAGAGAGAACAAAATTGAAAAAGAAAAGCATACCTGCTTAGCTAGTGCCTTTTCTACAGTACCCCATATAGGAAGGATTAGACCACCCAAGATATTAATCTCCTGTAATCTTCTGCCCACTGTACAATTGCTTCCAAGTTTGCATTTCGGTCCATGCATACACTGAAAGCCAAAACACCAGATTAACAAATGAACCTAACCCAAGTTGGTTAAATTGAAGACAATATGGCTGGTCATGTCTTCCTAAAAAAATGAGCAGTTACATTCAGGTAAAAGCAGCATACAAACTCAGGCTCAATTCTCAAATCTATGCATTATAGTTTTTAGATGCTGGAACTATAACTTATTGAATCAAAACAAGTGCTAAAACAATAGAGTCCTTTGGATGGTCCCCTTTAAAAGGATGGTTGATATATAAAACAACAATGACAAAGCCTTTCTGTCCCAAGCAATTTGGGGCAGAGAAAAAACAGAAGAGCTAAAAGCAACTAATATCATAGACTTGTGTCCAGACATTATTGTATCATAACTCATTGTACTTGCTTTTCCCATTTGGGCTAAGGTAGAAAGCTACTAGCATTTCTTTTTCGAATTTGTAAACCCATTGGCGATGACAGATTACTATAAGCTTGCAAATAGTAACCCAGATTAATGTCATAAATTACCAGGTAGTTTATACTTTGTACAAGCATTACAGTCAAGGTTGAATGTTATCTAACTACAGTATTACCTGATTGGATGAAGCGTCATACTCTTCTTGCCAACCTTTACCAATTTTGTCAACAGAGGAGACCTTCCTATACTTGCTTTTGAGTTCAACCAAAGGCATCTCCCTTAGAAAAACAAGACAGGTATAACAAAAGAACTCAGTCCCAAAATGTTAACTAACCACCATAAGTAGCAACAGCTATGCTTTACTACTATTGTTTTAAATGTAAGACGTCCTAGAATGCATGCAGTCAAACTTCAACTTTGAGCAATTTGGATTGATCACATAAAAATAGAATAATCAGATTTGTTATGAAAAATACTTTCATAATATAGTAGTTTACATGTTTTTATTAATTATTATCATGCTCATACAAAAAAGTTATGGTCAAAGTTACACACTGAAGACTGCAAATCTTCAAATATCATACATTTACACATGGCTGAAGTACCCAAGATGAATCGTAGAACTCAATGCAGTCAAGAGTTTGAAGGATTTAGAAAGCCGAAATCAAAAGAAAACTATCAGAAAAATGATGAATCCAGTACCTTGAGGCCTCCCCAATAGCAGGGCGAATCACTCTGTACATACCTTCAGTTGAGCTGGCACAGCAAAAGTGAGAACAATTGTGACAAGGATCCAACTCACAAAAAGCATATTTGCAATTATGGAACTAAAGATAGATGCATAGTCATCAATAACATCTTACCCTTCAACAGCTAGCAGAAAGTGTCTTCTCCCCATCCATTCTTTTCTGGACTCGTAGAATCCATCACTAGAAGAATGTGCTTCGTCTGTCAGCCTTTCTTCAAGTATTGCATTTGCTAACTAAACAGTTGCAATTGCAAATACGAAGTACAGTGCGCTTGTCAAGAAATCGTAAATCAAATGCAGAATCAAACTGAAATATAAATGCATTTCATGTTGCACAAATTCCTAAGAACAGATAATGGATTCAAAAGGTAGGTTACCTCCCAAGAAACTCCACGATCAATTGTAAAAGTATATAATACTGTAGTAGCACCAGATAAAGTATCGACATGAACAGTCTGCACAAATAAACTTAGGTTATAGCCTACAGCTACTGAAGCAAAGTTTTATCTAAAGAAACACTACCTTTGGTGATTCTTTCATCTCAACACTTTTAGCTTTGACATCAACAATACCAGAATCAAGTTGGCCTTCGATTCGTGCATTCTGAATGACGATATCAAGTATGCTTGTGAAAAGATCAAATAATCTGTAAATTAAGCATGTTTATCAGCTATCGATTGAGCAGGTACAAATATAACGAAAGAAACTTGTGTTCAGAAAAATTTGCCTATTCTGGATGTCTGGAAACAACCCCAGAATACGATTAAGGAAACGAGCCACGTCATGCATATCAGAATCAATAATCCTACCAGTAAGCTTCCCACCATTTTTTCCATTGCCTGCAACGACAATTGTCAGTCACAAACTCTGATTTTGATATTAAGTAGTACAAATAATAGTGTAAAAAAATAACAGAACATTTCGGCCAAACACTGCAAGCATCATCCCGATTTCAAAAATATTAATCAGGAACTCTTGAACATTTCAAAAACCTTACATAACTCTGCCACTTAATCGGCAGCAGCAGCAGCAGCAGCAAAGCCTTTCAGTCCACTGCATAACTCTTACAAATTCAACATGGCTATAGATAACGGACCCAAAATATCCTTGGAAGTTGAAATGGCTTGAAAGTACCAAATGGGAGGGCAATGATTGCTATGGCAGTTGTGACGACAGAAGGTGATTTTGGCATGGGGCAACAACCTTACTACCAAGTTCTGGACTGACCACTGGCTTTACAGGAAATCGATCCTGGAGCTTGAACCAAAACTTACTGCTCTTTTAACTAAGCCAATTATGAACTTCAGAAGCAGAACAGTGCAAAAAGTGACGTCATGTTGTAGGTGAGTGAAGGAGATCTCAGCTCTAGTGTAACATTTAGAACTTTGGAAGCAAATTGACATTGCAACATGATAGACCACACCGGCATACTTGGCTCAGCAAGTTTCTCGAGCAGATTAGCAAACTTGGCTTTCGATGTGGGATGCATAAGATTTGCTCCATGGGAACTGATGTTGGGCGCCGTTGCAATCCAAACTCTCTTCCTTTGGCTTCCATTTTGAACTGATGCTGGACTGCAGACAGGTTAGAGCAGAGAGAACTGCCTCAGCCTGCGCTTTCCCCTTTGTGAGCAGTCGAGTAAACAATGCAGAACCTCCTCATCTCTTGTGTAGTGTCTACGGATGAAAGCGGGACAGATATTATCCGCTGGATAATCCGTCCGAAGGGGTATAGAGACTAAATGGGAAGCTCGATATCTCCGAAGACTAAAAGTTGAATATTATTATGCATACAGAGTATATATCAATATCCGGTGCATTTTGACACTACCCGTATTCAAACCGGATCTGAGAAACAAATAATTATATCCGTCTGTATCCGTGTATATCCGTCCGTATTCGATCCGGTTTCATCCCTAGTGGTGTTGGTTTTTTGTCCTACAAAGACTTAACCTCCAAGCACTAATGCCACAATAACATATTTGTTTCTCTAGCTTATGGTGTGGAGCACTGAAGAGGTTGGAGAAGGGATCATGTCATGCACTGATCTAGGTGGCCCTGAACCCAAGCAGCGCGACCTCACAAATAGGCGGCAGCCGCACCACAAGGGCAGGGATAGGAGGGGACTAATCCTAGATTGATATTCTTCTTGCTTGCCATAATGGATACATCTCCTCTCCTTAAATAGAGAGGCGTACTTGACTCCTAAGAAATACATCTAATCTACCAATACTTATCCCTAACTATCCTTATCCTTGTCTCTAAGTAATAGCAGTTTGTATATGGGCCTAAGGCCTTCTGCATTCTTCTGCCCGTATGGGCTTAGGATTGGGCGTGGCTGGCTGACCTTCCTAGTCGCCGCCCCCCTAGTAGATTAGGATCAAGACTCGGAGTCCTCTAGGGATAGGACTCCTTCCCTGACTTGTATATATATATGTACATGTACCCCTGATCTACAATCAATCTATTCCAGATTGTCCTATATTCATGGTATCACGAGACTGGGTTAACCCTAGTTTTCGCTTCCGCTCCCCTCGGCTGCCCTAGCGCCGATCGTCGCCCCTGGTTGACACGCGCCACCCCCTGGCTGCGCCTCCCAGCTGCGACCACCAGTCCCCCTCGAGTGCGTGCCCTCCCTGGATCGCCACCATGGTGGACTCCCCCAAGCCCTCCGACGACTCCGCTGATGCTGCCGCTGATGCTGCGCGTCGCGCCCAGGAGCGCGAGGCTGCGATCGCCGCCGCCGAGCAAGCAGACAAGGAGGCCGCCGTTGCCGTTCAAGAACGCGATGCCGCCATACAGCGCGCCCGCGAGGCCCTCGCGTGGGCTGCTGCTGCCCACAAGGCTCTTGCCGGTGGCTCTGCTGATGGTGATGGCGCCCCCAAGACAGGCGGCGGCACCCCCACGGATGACGACGTCCCGGACAACGATGCTTCGTCCTCTTCGGAGACACAGGACCCGGATCCTCTCAAGTTCCATGAAGCCACCGGGATAGGACTCCTTCCCTGACTTGTATATATATGTACATGTACCCCTGATCTACAATCAATCTATTCCAGATTGTCCTATTTTCACTAAGCACCCCTGCGGGACCCCTGCTACAGTACCGAGGGCGCTGTAGCATCATGCTGTAGCATGGCTTAGTAACCAAGTTCCCAGAACGACAGGAACGTGGGACGGGAACGAGGAACGGGGAACGACACTTGGAAAACATGGAACGAGGGGGGAGGGGTATACCTCTTAGCTTCGTCCCAATCGATGATGGAACGTGTTCCTAGTGATTTTGGAACGATTGTAGGGAATGTTGTCTTGGAATAAGGAAAATGTTACTATCGAAATTGTATTTTTATGGGCGCACAGCAGACAAGCTCATGCCTCAAGCTGGCCTAGCAAGGAAATAAGCCCATGAAAAGCCCAACTAATACTCAGTTCCATTTCAACCCTAGCACACCAGTGAACCCACCACCCAAACAGCCGCAACTCTCGATTAGCGCCGCCGCCGCCGCCGCACATGCCAACTCGACCAGCCGTCCGACTCCGGCATCCAGCAGCCCCGTCCCTCCCTCTCCTCCTTTGTGCTCTCATCTCCTCTAGAAGCCCAGCCCCACGCAGCAGCCGACGAGGCGCCCTGGTGAGCGGCAAGCCGCGGCAGCGGGCCTCAACACGCTCTTGGACGGCCGCCGGACACCAACAGTGGTGCTGTGGCCCTGCTCCATGACATACGCCGGCTTGTCTCTGCACTGCTCATAGTTGGAGGTTTGTAGGATCCCGTTCCTTCTCTGTGCTAATTCCGCGAGTCGAGTTCCTCCGTAGATTGGGACGAAGTTCCCTAACATTCCCGTTCCTCATCCCGGAACAAAGTTCCCGGTACGAGGAACGTGGGTACATTCCGTGTTCCCTGTTTCTTAGAGCATGGGCCCATTACATCCCAACTGACTACCTATGACAGATCATGCAAAGGTTTTAACATACTAGAACAGGACATTCAAACACACTGAAGTGACTGCATCTTTAACAATCTTTCACCTAATCCAAACAAGATCATGAAGGAGTCAAATGGTCTTTGTGGTGTGCAGTTGGAGCAAGAGACCTCCAGTTGCTGCCAGCTGGGTAGTCCTTTCCCAGTTTTGATAATGTGGTTGTCTCTATTATTTGTTTGTGGTGGGCATGTAAAATCATTTGTAGGTTGATTAGGCCATTAGGACCAGTAACCTAACAAATTTTCTTCTATTAATGAAATGGCGCACAGCTCTCTTGCATGTTCCAGAAAATTAGTCCATAACAAGCTGGTTGGCTGAGATGATACCCAACATGAGCCACCAACAAAAAAAGTAAATATTGATGTTAAAAAACAAAAAAAAAGAAAATAATATATGGAGTAATATGTAAAAGACGCTAGTCGCACGCTCAACAAACAAACAAAAAAAAAAGCAACATAGCCTTTTAGTCCCAAGCAACATGATGAATAGTGCCTACAAAGATAAATGTGGCATCAAGCCTAATCGCACACTCAAGCATCGTTAATTTATAAAACTCCACCATAAGTAACAAAAAGAAATCAAAGAATGCACCAACCCAGACCACATCCAAACTACTTCCTCAGACAAATTACAAATGAGACAGATCACAGATACAATACTCCACTATAACACTATCCCAAAATATAGCGCATCTTTTATTTTGTTTGGACAAGGCTTTGACCAACAATTACTATTTGTGACACAAGATTGATGTTCCTATATTCATATTCATAATCGTAAGTATTTTGATTTTGATCCCATAAATGATATATTATTAAGGCAATTGTTAGTCAAAGCCTTGTCCTAATGAAACAAAACAGAAAATACACCTTATGTTTTGGGATGGAGGGATTTTAATAAATCCAGAGGTGAAGTTTATAAGATAAATTGACGAAAAAGATGCAGTTTGTCACTGCGTGAAAATAACTAGTTGTTATTAGTAAATTAGATAGAACAACAAACAAAATAGAACATTCTAACGTCCATATTTCTAATTTTACGACAAATACAAATAAGTTTGTAAAACAACTTACACATTACAGGATCCCTTATAATTCCAACTGACACTAACGCAGCTTTAGCTTTAGTGATAAACTCTTCAAGGGTAGCTCGATTCTCAGAGCATCCCAAAGGCACAATGGGAAATGCATCCTGGTAACCTTGAAAAAAATGTTTTAGAACAGATGGATGGATATTAAAACAATCCCTCATCTTCCTTCCATAGGGAAAATAACAAAAAATTAACTAATAACCTGTTCCATTATTCCTCTGTACATCATTGTCAGGGCTTTCTTTCCATAATTACTGTCATAATTAAAGGCACTAAGTGACGGCCCAGCCCTACAAAAATTAAATCACACAATGTAAGCAAAGACAAAGGTTACACTATCACAGATCGGAGCTGACTGAGATCAACCAAAGAGAGAAAGAACCTTCGATCTCCTTGCGTTAAAGCTCCCAGAGACTCCAATCTTTTTGCCACAATTGATGCAAATCGCTTTTCACCACCAAGGTTTGTAAAAAGAAGCCTACATTGGTGTTTCAAGAATTAAATATTCACAATTCAGACACAAGTAACTTAAAAAGGTTCATTTCCCCTCTAGCTTGATCAACCCATTCTCTGAGCATAAACTTAGCAAGTTATTGTGCTCCATCAGAATTGAAATACTTATGAATCATCAATAATTCATGAACAACCAGAAGTTACATTGGACTCCTGATTTTGATAACTTTCTGTATAGATGAGCAAATTGAAAGTTTTCATGTTCATAATACCTATATTCAGGTGCAGAAGTTTGATTAGATCGATGGGTTCTCCCAAACTGCTGAATTGCACGGTCTGCACTCCAAGGAAGCTCTAGTGTTATGTGTACTCTTCTCCTCTGGCATGTGTAGTTAAGCATTATAAGGAGCATTACTACAGACAACTGTCTTGAACAACTGTAAGGGTGAGCACAAGAGGAAAACAGACCTGATTTTTGGCCCTTCGATCGGCATGTAGAGAAACACCAGCCGATCCTGCTTCTGATATTATGGCGATATTCTTTTCTCCATTCATGAACTGCTGCTTTTCATGCATATTGATCATGTCCAATGCAACTTCTTTCCTAAACAGGGCATATATTTAAATGAGAATTACTGAATCAAAGAAGCTCACAAGCCATTACATGGAAGCTCACTCACGTGTTTCGCGCCTGGTAAACAACACCTTTTCCATCTGATGTTCTTATTAGCATACCACGCCGTCCAGTTATTTCTGCAACATTGTCAGGACCACCAAGCTGCAAAATACAAAACTCTGTTGATAACCAAAATAATCAGCTAAATTCCTTATACTCTTGTTCACATCCTACTCTTGTAGCCTGAGGTTATCAATACAACTGTTGATCAACTTTCAACAAAAAAATTATAAGAGGGGAATTCAACATCCCAACTTGAAAGTGTAATTACCTGATCAATGATATCATCTAGAGGATTATTAGGTAAATCCAACGAACGAATTATGTCGAGAATCTTCGATTTTCGATCCAAAGCAGCATCATACCTGAAAACAATTTCCAGGTAACAAGTTAATGAAATGATATGAGCATGTCAATCAAGTTAGTGACTATCTATTCACATGGCAGGCACCTCTTTGAGAGTTCAGTCAAGTATGCATCTCTTTCTTTGAAGTAGCTTTCAACCTTCTCCTTGCAACCATAACATGACCAATCATCAGTGACAATTTCAGTCCAAGGTGGAGTCAGGCAACCAGGGTGAACACGTGCAGAACAAACGGAGCAATAAAGCAACAAGTTTTTCTCCTGAAATGACATGCAAATTAAAGGGTTACACAAACTAAGAAAAAAAGGAGAAGCAAATACCATCATCAAATTCCACAAGAGCTCAACCGCTGTCCTGTATGCTATTGTAAAGCCATGTTGCCTTTTGTACAGTGGCATATATATCAATTTCAATTTTTGAACCACCAACAACAAATATAAAAGGTAGAGCTAATAAAATTAAATTAGTGATCATTACACATATGAAAAAAAATAAAACTTATTTGCTTTAGCTAGGAATATTTAAGGTACCCAGAACAATAAGAAAAATGTTAAATAGGATTATTGCCCCCTTTGAGCTCTTGTAAATGATTGAAATCAGTCAAATTCAAAAATAGGAATAAAGGGACATATATCTTCGGATACGGAGTTAAAGGTGAAACCTTCAAAATTTGCACCCATATTAGCTGCCAGAAATGGGAAGATCTGAACATGCATGGTATGGCCACTGGCTAGCTATTGCCAATTATCTACATAAGATGATTGGTATAAAGAAATAAACCAAAGTTTGAGTCCAGGTTCGACTTTTGAAGAGACATTACCAGATGGTTAGCATACATCTTAACCTAGTTTGCAAACCTGAGCATGATTATTATTTGGTGGTAGCTATAGCTAGTAAGAGTAAATTGGATGAATAGAAGCTCTGATGGTTATTCCACTACCTAGACAAAAAAAAAAAAACAAAGTTACCAAAAAAATTACAACGTACCCAGTGTTGCAGATGTCATGGGTCTTCCATGCTGTGCAATTGCAGATTTGCCTTTTCAAAGTAAATATATTCTATAGTAAGTGTTCATTTTCTTTCATGAGGTGGTCACCTACTAATAGTGTATATTAAGGTTAACTACAGGTGGTTACAATTAAAATAGTTCTTCCCACATGTTCAAATCTAATACAACATCTTAAGGGCTTGTCAGATGGAGTGCTTAGGACCAATTGCCTTGGGCCAGGAGGGGAAATCTCTTCCAACCAAGGAATTTGGTCAATTTCAAACAGGTCCTGAAGCAGTCAGTGTTTAACATTTACGGGTTTCGGACGATATTGAACAGTTGCCAGGTAGCTGTAATTTGAACATCTGGGGCATGTCTAACGTTTCAAAGCTCTATTCAGATTTGGAGAATCTGTTTAGAACTGGCTGTCAGCAAAATGATACTGATATTTGCAGGGATCCTAAATGGTTTTTAAGCTTTGATGTGACAATAAAAAAGTTCAGCATGGTAGGCAAGAGTGCCAGGCCTAATTACATCACAATCACAAGTGTGTTAGTATGTTAAAATATGCAGTGCATATTGAAACATAACATGTCACCTCCTCAGTGTTGCAGATCTGACACATATAGAATTCCTCCTCAGATTCTACTGATTCATGATCTGACTCTGCTGCAAAAAATTACAGAATGGATCAATAAGTAGATCAAGAAATTATTAGGAAAGAGATCATAATTATTCTTTTAGAACACCATAAAACAATAGAAATTAAACGTTTCAATTTTCCAACAGCACAGAGTACTATCAGAAGATATTACTTCTACCGCAGGTTTCCAAAGGCCGTAAGCATTATTTGGATGCTTTGCTATGTCCATGTCATCTCACTGCAATTATGAATTATGTACTCCCTCCATTTTTCCTTTTTACAAGGAGTGTTATGATTTGGAGAAGTTTTTAGAGCTTTGTACTATGAGCATCAGTTTCTCTTGCAATTGTTAGAGATGTATATCCTGTAGTATTGTAGATATATAGGGACTCTTGTATTGTCCTTAGTCTAGTCTACAAGGGACTCTTTTACTTCTATATATCCAGGCCTAAAGACCTCATATTGAATACAAGTGCTATTCATAACATGGCAAAGAACCTCAAACATACTCCCTCGCAGAGTCGGCATGATTGACATTGTCAGGTCTTCGGCGGCTTCTCCAGTCTGACCGTCTGCAATGCTCCCGCTACAACTGCAGGGGGGGGGCGTGCTATTAGATATTGTATAGCTCTAGGAGTCTGTATCTAGGGCTGCCACATGTATCCAAGGAGGTGCCTTGCTCCCCAAGTCTTGTACTCATATATATACACTGCCCAAGGGTTCAATGCAATACAACCAATCAATTATATGCAATCTCTCTTTTCTACATTGTATCACGAGTTTAGGGTTTCTAATCCTAGACCTAGGTTTCCGCTACCGCCACTGGGAAGATCGGTCTCAGCCAAGGGCAGTGCCCTCGTAGGAAATATCGGCGATCCATTTGATCTGCCATGCCGTCATCATGTTTGTCACAACAACCACAGATCGAGTTACATGAGGTGTCGTCAGGAGCTGCGCGTGCTGCAGGAGGATGGATGCCGCTGGCGAGGATGATCCCCGCCCCTCCGCTTGCCGTCATGGTGATGGCCGCGGGCCTCTCTGCGCGGTGTCGTGGTGACGGCCGCAGACAGGCCCCTCTATGCGCACGCTGCTTGCGACCTCTGCTGCCTGCAGGAGCGCACGGTCAAGGGCGTTGCCTGCCGAGCTGCCTCCAGCTGACACGACGTCTGGTCCTACAGTGCACCCTTCGATTCTCCCCTTGAATGTCTCTATGCTGTTTTGATGCCTTGGCAGATGGAAAAAGAGATTTCTCTGTGCTGTTCTAATGCCTCGGCTGATTGGAAGACTTTGGGGGTAAGGCTAGGTGCACACTGCATGTGTACACGTGAAGTTTTTGTTGGGTTCTTTTTTTTCGTATTAGAGATCGGGTTTGCATCGCTTACCTCCCATCGACTTTGCAAGTCTTCGACAACGTCATCGACACCATCGGCATCCTCATCTCCTCCGACCGTGTGGCATGGCGTTGCTTGCAGCGTACCCGAGAACGCATGCCGATGTCGGGCCTCTTCGCTTGCACATCAACCTCTGTAGGTTCGTCGTCGCCACCACTAGACGGTAGGCTCCACCATCGACATCGCCATAGTCGTCTCTGCCTCGCGCACCCTCAGCCTGATCAACCAAACACGTGCAACTACATCCTCCCATGACTTCTGTTCTCTACCGCGCATTGCTTCGCCACGCACAAGAGCGGACGTTGTGTCGCCTCCCCGAGCAGCAGCGCCACCGCCTGTCGTCATCCTCGCCATTGCATCTACACGTTGTCAACTCCGTCGTTGTGCACCTCTCATACACGGTCTTCTTTAGTTCTAGTTCTTCACCACTTTCAAGCACTGCCGTCGCGATACACTGGCTTGTCATGGCTCTCCTTGTGCGTCATGGCCCTCTCGTCGCGCAACTCCAGGAGCCCCGATGTGTTGCCAAGACTACCCTTCGCTTTCGTCCAGCACAACCTCGTCACCAACATCGTTGTCTTGTCCTCACCTACTTCGTCCACTCTGACAACCGCGAGCTGCATCGACACCTTTTCTTCTCGCCGTTCTTCTGCGCACCGCAATCGCCGTCGAGGCCTTCTCTGTTGGTCCCTTCAGACACTGACACATATGGTTGGGCACCTCTACCTAGTAGATCCGATACTAGCAACACCATCACGTACCTTCGTCCACAACGCGTTCCTAGGCCTAGCAAACTTGGAGCATGCCTCATCCATGGCGGGATGATAGCATCATCCTCGGCGTCGGCCTTCTCCCTCATCTACTGCCTTGATTGCGTTGTTGTCTTCGTATATGGCGCCCTACTTTTGCACCACCATCACCCCAGCGCCACTTTGCGCACTGCGGGCCTTCCCGCATGTTGCGCCCACGGCGTGTGTGGCTTTTCTTCTTCGGCAACCTCGACAGCTCCATCGACCACAACTGCCCTACACACAGCACCTCAACATCAGATCCACGTCCTCTACTAGGCTACCTCGACATCGGCACAAAGGGCTATCATCCGCATGAGCTCCTTTGGGGTTTCTTCTCCAGTCGTTGCCTTTGCACCGCAACACAACTACGACTGTGGGGGGATGTCAGCTATTCGGCTATTTCTCCGGTCTAACCATTTGCGATGCTCCCGCTACGACTGCGGGGGGATGTTAGAGTACAATTGGTAGTATTAAATATCGTATATCTCTAGGAGTTTTATGTATCTAGGACTCCCATATGTATCCTGGGAGGTGCCTTGCCCCGAAAGTCTTTGTTCTCGTATATATACGGCCCAAGGGCTCAATGCAATAGAACTAATCTATTAATATTATACGCAATCTCTCCTTCCAACAAACACGAATAGAGGTGTCGAAATGTGTGAACCATTGCAGAGATGTCCTTAGTCTAGTCTACTAAGGACTCTTGTACCTCTATATATTATGGTACAAAATCAATGGCATATTTAAAGGCTTGTGAAGTGAATCTATTTGTATAACTTCTATACTCTAAGCATGCATATAATTTGACTAATTATTAGTGCAAATTTATGAAGTTGACTTTTTAAAATCCTTTTTAGAAAGACATAGGAGAGCTGCATGCAATTTCATAAAGATGAAAAACAAACATAGGAGAGACAAGACTGTCAATTCCTAGTACAAGGGGAATGAAATGATGTGCCACACACACCACACGTCCACAACACTACCCTGTAGAACCAGGCTACATCCCCGTAATAAGCTGGCGCAGGAGCAGCTCCCTGGAGAGCTGAGGCTCCCGTCAAGCACCACAGACCGGATTCATCAACCACACTTTGCAAAACAAACTAGACACATGGCCTACTTCATTTAAACACATAAGAATTCCGATGTTTCCAAATCTCAAGCTACCAGAATGATAAGGGAGTTAAGGTCCTTCCTCAACTCCTTCGAAGCCCCCTTGATAGTTTTGCGCCACCAACTTGAGAAGCAAAAACAACCAGACTGAGGGGCAAGAGCAAGCAGCCCTAGTCTGTTGAAGATCACTCCAAACTTCTCGAGTGAACACACAAGTGACATCATGGCATGGCATAAAATCCTAACAAGCCATATAACAAGAAACAGAGGGAGTAGTTGTTTAAGGAATAAAGCTTGGCAGCATGTGAGTATGCAGTTATGCACAAGCATACTCATCTTCAACAAAATAGACAACTAGCCTGCTGTACTAAAACTAAGTAAATAGATTCAATTGTATGTAACAATCAGACCATGTCCCAGTGGTTCTTGAAAATACAAAGGTGTTTCCTTGTCACTGTTTAGTGTGAAAGTATTTCTTGCAGTAACCTTAATATGACACATTATTTCTTAACAGGCAAATCCCATTGCAACAAATCATATGATTATCATGACAGAGAAGAGAATTTGTCAATATCCACTACTTGAGAAGTGTCGAAGGGAGGATAAGAAGCTATATCAACCAATGACTATCGGATCATATCCTATGTGATTTACACCATAGTGGTTAAGAAATAAGAACATCCACTAATGGCAGGTTCAGGTTGTGCTACAATGCCACACCATGAAACCTGGGAGGACACAAGAGTATTTATTGACTTCATGTCTTCACAAATACTTTGCACTCCCAGAAAGATACTTCCAAGTGGTAACTATATCAAAATATGAAATGATTTTCCCATTGTAGTGCCATGTTTAGCATTCACTACCGTCAACTCTGTCAGCAAACTTACGTGGAGGATACTCATCACTTCCATTGTCACTCAAATCTTCCATTTTTCCAAGTTTACTAACTCGCCCTTTCATGGATAAACTGGGTCCATTCTGCCGTTTGCGCTGAAACTCCATGATTTCACCTGTAACAGCATACGCAAATAAAGAAGCAAGGACTGCATAAACTAAAGTGATATATCGCCAGTCATATTCTCTTCAAAATGAAAATCAACAGAGGTTACAAATGGCAACATCTGAAACATTGAAGTTTAGATTAGAAACCAGAACTCCTGACTTTCTCCCCAGAAGGTTTCAGGAAAAAAAAATTATTAACATGTACAGTTTAAAATGAATGCAATCAAAACATATTTCATGGTAGATTTGATAGAATTTTTATGTTATAGATGTTGGTGAGTTTTTTATAAACTCAGTCAAAATTAAGAGAACTTTGGCTTAGGAAAAGGTAAAGTCAAAAGTGAACTATAATTTGGATCGCATGGAGTATAATGTAATAGTTAGTAGGATTATTGTACAACTTTAGTACTTTACCGGAACAAGATATGGTAAATCCGTAAACATGATGTGACATACGTTAGTAACAGTTAAAAGTTGTGTAGAGGTAAGGTATATGATCTTATATCCTTACAATAGAAGGTGGTATGACAATGACTTGATAAAAACACCAAGCCTAATTTGCAGCAACCGTTGCAAAAACAGAAATGCATCAGTCATTTATGTAATCCATCATCTAGGTACAAAAACAAAAACCATTTTGGTTTCAGCACAAAACTAGCACGCGAACGCCTAGAGAATTGAAGCAATTACTGATTGAAAGAGAATATGGCAGGGAAAGTTAATAGATTGATTAGGATCAAGGGGGGTTACATATATATACAGCCGAGGTTGCCTTAGAGTCCTATACAAGCAAGGAACCTCGGCTGATCCTAATCCTAATCTATCTACAGAGTCCAGGTCGGCCTGGGCCTACAGCCCAACCGAACCAGGCCTGGCCGAATACAATCAGCACTAGCCCAATTACATATACATATTCTAACACGCCCCCGCAGTCTGATCGTCTGCACCGCAAACGTTCAGGCTGGATCGAAATTCAACAAACACCGATGAAGGAAGTCCCTTTGTGAAGATATCCGCATACTGCGACGAGGTCGGAACATGCAAGACTCGAACATCACCAAAAGAGACCCTTTCCCGAACGAAGTGACGATCAATCTCAATGTGCTTGGTACGCTGGTGCTGAACGGGATTGGAGGACATGTAGACAGCACTGATATTGTCGCAGTAGACTAGTGTGGCACGCCGAAGGGGAGAGTGCAGCTCTAACAGGAGCTGGCGAAGCCAGGTTGCCTCAGCCACAGAATTGGCAACAGCTCGGTACTCAGCCTCGGCACTAGAACGAGAGACGACGTTCTGGCGCTTGGAGGACCATGAGACAAGGTTGTCGCCAAGAAAAACTGCATAGCCAGAGGTGGATTTGCGAGTGTCAGGACAACCGGCCCAATCAGCATCGGAGTATACCACAAGATCAGATGGTGTAGACGGCCGGAGAAAGAATCCTAGATGCAAAGTGCCACGAATATACCGCAATATGCGCTTGAGTGCTGCGAGATGATGCTCACGAGGATCATGCATGTGGAGGCAAATCTGTTGCACTACATAGGAGATGTCCGGACGTGTGAAGGTCAAGTACTGGAGAGCCCCAGCAAGGCTGCGGAAGTCAGTCGGATCCTGCACAGAGGCGCTACCAGCGGCAGAAAGCTTAGGATTGGTGTCAACCGGAGTGGAACAAGGTTTGCAATCAGTCATACCAGCCCGTTCCAGAATATCAATCATGTGCTGCTGCTGAGAAAGGAGGAGACCACCATGGCCGCGCTGAACCTGCATCCCAAGAAAATGATGTAGCTCACCAAGATCCTTCATGGAAAACTCTCGCTGCAATGCCTCGATGGTGCGGCGAAGAAGGTTCTCGGAGGATGCTGTGAGAACAATGTCATCAACGTAGAGGAGCAAGTACACTGTATCTGGGCCTCGATGAAAGACAAACAGCGAGGTATCCGACTTAGTCTCATGAAACCCAAGTGACAGCAGATGTGAAGCAAAGCGGCTGTACCAAGCCCGAGGAGCCTGTTTAAGGCCGTAGAGAGACCGGTTGAGCCGACAAACAAAATCAGGTCACGTTGGGTCTTCAAAACCAGAGGGCTGCTCACTGTAGACTGTCTCGGAGAGCGTCCCATGCAAGAAAGCATTCTTGACATCGAGCTGATGAATAGGCCAATTGCGAGAAAGAGCCAAAGAACAGCGAAGTAGCATGAAAAAGGGCTGGCTGGCGGAAACCGAGTTTGCCCCTTGTTGACATGCGGTGATGGTTGACCACAGGCACAATGGGAACACTCCGCACGGCAGTGAGGGACCGACGGGGCCAGGAGCATGCACCGGAACATGAACCGGAGAAGGCCGAGCGTGGGAGCGGATGGGTCCATGCACAGCACGGCGTGCATAGACCTGACGGATGGTGCGGTCCGGTACAGGCAACGCCACCCGAGGTACTGGAAGAAGCGGCGCAGGGGCATCCCGTGCATCTGTGGCCGCGTGGGGCGTAGTAGGAGAGACCTCCGTGGCTGAGGCGTCCGTGGCCGCGCGTGGTGCAGGAGAGGCGTCCGTGGAGAAACCTCCGTAGCTGCGCGAGAGGCGTCCATGGGCCCTTGTGGCGCGGGAGAGACAGCTGTGACCGCGCGTGGCGCGGGAGAGGCATCCAGGGCTGCGCATGGGGCAACGGGGCAGGAAGCACGCGGCCCAAACAATGGCAGCGGAGAGAAGCCTGGAGGAACTGCAGGTGCAGGCAGCGTCCTTGGGAGCAACGGGGTGAAGCTCGGAGGAACATCAGGGGCACTGCGATGTGCAGAAGAACCTGCAGAAACAAAAGGTGACGGTCCTATTGGAACCGACACGGGGTAAGTACTGCAATCCAGAAAAGCGAGGTCCTCGGGAGGGGTAGGCTGCGCATGCGTGCTGAAAGGAAAAGCTGTCTCGTCGAAGATAACATGACGAGAAATAATGACCTTGCGAGAACTAAGATCAAGACAGCGATAACCTTTGTGATGAGCAGAGTAGCCAAAGAACACACAAAGAGTGGAACGAGGAGCAAGCTTGTGGGGAGCAGTAGCAGAGAGATTGGGGTAGCAAGCGCAACCAAAGACATGGAGGTGCTCATAAGAAGGATGAGAACCAAAAAGAGCAAAGTGTGGTGTGGTGAGATTAAGGGTCTTGGTTGGCAGAAGGTTGCGACGGTAGGTGGCAATGTGAAGTCCCTCAACCCAATAAGACGGAGGAAGAGAGGCCTGGAACAAGAGAGCGGATGATGTTGTTGAGAGAACGAATCATAAGCTCGGCTTTCCCATTTTGAGGCGAGGTATAGGGACAAGACATGCGAAGATGAACACCATGGGAAAGAAAGAAAGCCCGAGTGCTGGGGTTATCGAACTCGCGGCCATTGTCACACTGTATGGCCTTGATAGTCGTCCCAAATTGGGTGGTGACATAGGCGAAAAAGTGAGAGAGAGTGGAGGCGATGCCAAATTTGAGGCGCAACGGGAACATCCACACACAGTGAGAGCAGTCATCGATGATAACCAAATAATACTTGTAACCAGAGATGCTAGGAACGGGAGATGTCCAAAGATCACAATGTATAAGCTCAAAATTGTGTGAGGCCCTAGACAGCGAAGTGGAAAAGGGCAGAAGAACATGGCGACCAAGCTGACACGCATGACAAACTGAAGTAGGTTTATTACATCGAGGAATGACCGACTCAAGTTCTAATCTAGACAAAGACTCGTGCCTAGGATGACCAAGCCGGCGATGCCATAGGGAAGCGTCGGCAAGGAAGACAGAGGGCGATGAAGCTGTGGCCGAGGGGTGGAAGGGGTAGAGCGGTCCGAAGCTATTGCACCTGGCGATCACGTTCCTGGACTGCAGATCCTTCACAGAACAACCGAAAGGGTCAAATTCGATGGAACAATTATTGTCGATAGTAAAACGACGGACAGAAACAAGATTTTTAATGAGATGTGGAGAGACAAGGACATCAAGCAGACGTAGATGGTTAGAGAAAGAGGTACTACCCGTGGAAGTAACTGGAAGAGAGGAGCCATTACCGACAATAATAGAGGAAGGAGAAGAGGAGGGTAGGGGAGTAGAATGGGAGAGGATACCGGAATCAGAAGCCATGTGAGAGGTAGCACCAGAGTCGAAGAACCACTCCTGTTGTGGGGGTGGCTGGGACAACGTCATGGTGTTGAAAGACTGTGCCAGGGCATGCTGATCCCAGGAAGGAGTGAAGGCGCCCGTAAGAGTCTGAGGCCAGGCACCATAGCCACCAGCCAGCAAGGCGTGTGGCTGCTGCTGGACCTGGGGAGCAGCCGATGCCTGCTGTTGCTGTGGCCGAGGAGCAAGGATAGGTGCCAACGGAGGACGAGAGCCCGGCCATGGATGGAGCCTGTCCAGGGGTTCCAGACGGAGGGCCAGGGCGCGCCAGGGGCAGGGGTGGCGAACGGACCTCCCTGTCCAGCGCCACCCCGGCTCTTCTTGCCGGAGGAGGTGGAAGTGCCTGGAGCGGGCGGCCTACTAGGAGGGGCGGGCGATCCAGCAACAGCACCCCCGGAGGCAGAGGTGGGAGCACCCCCGGCACCGGGACTGCCCCCAGCAGGAGCAGTGGTGGCGACGAACGCGGTCGATGGCGTGGAAGTACGCTCGGTCATCATCATCTCCTCGACGAGTTCGGCCCGAGCTTCCAGGAAGGAGGGAAAGGGCTTACTCCGCTTCAGGTGCAAGCCGATGGAGTCGTACTTCTCGTGCAACCCACGGATTATGTTGAGGACGAGAATTCGATCCGGAACAGGGGTGCCGAGGTCGCCGAGAGAATCAGCCATGCTCTTGAATTTGCGGCAGTAATCTGAGATAGAAAGATCCCCCTGGGAGAAGTTTCAAAACTCAGCGTTGAGAAAGAGAGCACGCGTCTCGCGGTTGCCAACGAACAACTCTTCGAGGGCAAGCCAGACTTGGCGTGCGGATGCGCCAGGGGACATCACGATCTCTTTGAGGTCTGCAGTGACCGTCCCGCAAAGCCAGGACAGAACAACGCAGGCCATGCGATCCCAATCAGGGAACTGGGGGTCAGGATCGTCGGAGAGGACGTGAGTCTTGAGGGAAAAGCGCCCGAGGGTGAGGAGGAATTGGTTGCGCCACTGGTGTGGTTGCCTGAGTTGAGGTCGAGGACAACAGGGACCAGGGAGCGGATGTTCTGAACGCCGGCAGCTTGAGCATGGAGATTGATGACAGCCATGGCTTCGTGAAGAAGCATGGTCTGATGCAACTCATCAGAGGGGGCTTCGACCTTGGGAGGCTGGGCAGCAGCACGTTCCTTGGCAGCCCTAGCAAGGGCGGCCTCTTCGCGTGCAGCAGCAGCCTCACGTTCGAGGCGTGCGGCAGCAGCCTCACGTTCGAGGCGTGCGGCTGCAGCCTCGGCTTCAGCCTCCTCAGCACGCTGGAGGGCAGCGGCACGTGCGTCAGCGGCCTCCTTGTCCAAGACGGCTTGGCGCTCAGCAGCTTCCTTCTCCAGGGCGGCCTGGGGAGCGGCGGCGTCATGCTGCTCTGGCGCTGTGGGAGCGGTGGCGTCAGAGGGAGAAGCAAGGGAGCCGGCCATGGTGAGGCGGCGGCTAGGGTTTGAGCGGAAGCAGTAGGTTGTGGATTAACCCTCGTGATACCATGAAAGAGAATATGGCAGGGAAAGTTAATAGATTGATTAGGATCAAGGGGGGTTACATATATATACAGCCGAGGTTGCCTTAGAGTCCTATACAAGCAAGGAACCTCGGCTGATCCTAATCCTAATCTATCTACAGAGTCCAGGTCGGCCTGGGCCTACAGCCCAACCGAACCAGGCTCCCTGTTAGGGGCAGGCCGAATACAATCAGCACTAGCCCAATTACATATACATATTCTAACACTGATAACAAAACATCAGTTCAAAATTATCATATAAAAGTCTCAATTATTTGGAAGAAGTAAAAAAAGGTAAGAGTAAATTTTGCAAAACCATACATACTTTGACAAACTTATCACAAAACTACAGATTTAAGCTCAAACATCAGTGTTATACTGTTGTGTTCCATCTATAAAGTTTGTGCCAATGCAAACCTTGCTGAAAACAGTCAGGCTTTGGAGGCAAAGGATAATTATCTTCTACCAGCTTAAGAAGAAGCTCTCTAGGACCAGAAAGAAAATCTTCCAATTCAATGCCCTGCCACATACATTTGAGCTGGGAATCAAAAATTTGGAGGATCATTTCACCTGCCAAGATATAGAATACGTGAGATGGGACGAAAAAGACTAGTAGATGACAAGCGCACATATTTTGCAATAGCTTCCTCTGTTCGAGCTTCTCCAGTGCTCTGAAGACCAATCACCACACATTTTTCTTCTGCTAAGGCTGCTTTTGCCAATCTCACAACAGCAGGTACCTTGGCAGACATACACATATGCCTAAAGAAACGCTGCAAAAAAGATTATAAATAATGTAGTGTTATTAAATTATTAACAAAATGGGGGCAGAGTAGCATATGAAGCACACGATCTGCCAGACTTCACAGGCACTGCATCAGAATTCTCTCTTTGGTCCCATATTTTCTGGTTGAGAACATCAAGGAATAATACTTGGGGAAACCAAGGATGTCCTTAGTGACCAGCATGTTTATGGTTGCATAAAATGAAAGAGAACCACCTGATGACTGGCCCAGTATAACCGCCACAGTTGAGGCAAATTGCCTTTATCTTCCGCATAATATTCAAGAGCTGATAGAAGTTCAACACGTAATTCGACCCAAAGTGCAGCTGCCTTTTTATACATACCCTGCAACATCAGATGGGTTAAAAACATTACTAGGAAAATTCAAATTTAAAAGAAGAGCAAAATAACATGTGGTCCTTAAAGTTGACAATGTGTGTTGCATAGCTCCTCGAACTCAGAAAACCAGAAATTTTGGCCCCTAAACATAGATAGTGTGTCAACTGGGCCCCAAAACCACTATCCTCTCTCTCCAAAGGTGGTTTAGAACTTAGGGAACATGTGGGACCAACATGTAAGTTCATCTCTTTTTTCTCTTCCTCATCTATGACATGTGAGACCCTATTTTGTAAGTCCAAAGTTTTTTTTGGTTTTTTCTTCACCCCCTCTCCCCCTCCCGCCGCTACCTACCTGCCTCTATCCCCTTGCTGATGCCAACCCTCCACCATCGCTGCTCTCCTCCACTCTCTTTTCGCCGTTGACCCCTTCACCTCCGCCACCAGCTCTCCTCCATTGTCGAACCTCCTCCTTCACCGGTGGGCGTGAGCGGCGGACTCCCAAGCCTATCAGTCTCCAGCCCTCCTCCGCCATGCAGCGACTGCAAGGCAGGCATAGGCGGCGAGCGTGTGCAGTGGCGGTGAGACCAAAATGATAGGCAACAGGCAGGCAACAGTGCCGGAAGATAGAGGCAGGTGCCAGGCATGTAGCGGGGAGATAGTCAGGCGGTGGGTAGATGGCGGTGGGTCGGTAGCGACGAGGAGAGAGGAGAGCAGGGGGAGAGGCGGCCCATAATACAGTATATATATATATATATACAAGTCCTGTTGATGACTATTTATCCGTAATCCCCAAGGTTAGTGACATGGAATCAAAGCAAGGGTTAGGGTTAGTCTATTAATCCACCCACGGTCCCTTTTTTTTCTTGGGGGCGTTCCTCTGTCCCAGTCGCCCGTCGCGGCCTGCCTGCCCATCTGGGCATCACATCCGTCGCGATCACCCGTCGCGACCCATTCGGCGTCCGCCACCTCGCCGTCCGTGGCGGCTCTACGTGGGCATCCCTGCGCGCCTCCATCGCAGTCCGTCGCCGCCCGTCGCGGCCCACCCGGCTCTGTCGCCGCCTGTCGCGGCTCGCCCCGTCGACGCCTGTCACGCCTCTTCGCCGCCCATCGCGACTCCGCCTAGCTCCATCGCTGCCGTCGCGGCCCCGCCCGTCTCTGCGTGTCCTGACCTCCTCCCCGTGGGGGCTGCTGCTGCCTGTTCCTGTTATCTCCTGGGACTCGGAGTAGTCTACAACAGTTCGAAGGTTCTGCTGTCCTCGTCTCCTGTGGGCTGTGGTCCAGTGAAGTTCTCTGCTCTCTGTGCTTTGCTCTCGTGTTTCAGTATCCCTGGTATCAAGCATGTCTCAGATTAATGGCATAGTCATCAATATCACTTTAGATGGTCACAATTATCCAGAGTGGTCTTTTTCAGCTGAAACTGCTTTGAGAGGGTATGGCTTACTTTCCCACCTGACTGATGATAAGCCTGTGCTTAAATCTGATGGCAGTAATGCTACTGCTGTTCGAAATTGGGAGATTGATGATGGGAAAGTAATGGCTGCTATGGTTAATACTTAATAGTACCAAACAAACGATGATTATGAGTCTACGTAAGTTTAAAACAGCCAAGGGAATATGGGATAACTTAAAGGCACGCTATGTGCAGGACAGTGGTGCTCTCTTACACACTCTAATGCAGCAAACACACGCCATTGAGCAGGATGACATGTCTATTGATGAGTATTATCCTGCTTTTGATCGTCTGATGGGTGCATTGACTTCCATGGTGCCAGAATGTACTGCTGATCCATGTCCAGCACATCAGTTCCTTGAGAAGTTCCTCACTTACAGATTTATTATGGGTGTCCGAGCTGAGTATGATTCTCTTCGCACACGATTGCTGCATAGTTCTTCTACTCTCACCATGTCACAAGGACTGTCTGACCTCCTGGCTGAAGAGACTCGTCTTGAGTCTCTATCTACTGCTTCTGGTTCTGGCTCACACAGTGTATTGGCAGCTTCTCACAGGATTGGTGCACCCAAGGTTTCATCTTCAGTCCCCTGTAAGCATTGTGGCAAGACTAATCACACTTCAGAGAATTGTTTCTCTCAGCATCTAGAGAAGTTAGCTGATTTTCGAGCACGTCATGCTGCTCGTGACCGTGCCGCTGGTTCCACTTCCAAAGGTTCAGTGTCTGCTGCTGCTGTCTCACCTGTCACTGCTTCATCATCATCCTGGGTTCTTGATTCAGGGCCATCCTTTCATGTGACGTCTGATCAGTCCCAGTTAGCCTCTTGCCAGCCTGTCATGGATAGTGCTTCAGTTCAAACTGCTGATGGTACATCTTGTCACATCACTCATCAGGTTCACTTTGCAATTCTCGTTTTGATGTTCCTAATGTTCTTTTGTACCTCAGTTGTCTATGAATCTTCTCTCAGTAGGTCAAGTTACAGACCATAATTGCTTTGTTGGATTTGATGACTCATCTTGCTTCATACAGGATCATCGAAGCGGGGCTGTGATTGGGACTGGCCGTCGCCGTAAAGGTGCTCCTAGCCTCTACGTTCTGGACACCTTGCGTCTTCCTTCATCCACTGGGACTCCAGCTCATGTGTCTTCTGCTGCATCGGTCTTCGCGTCGTCTTTCGCCCAGTGGCATCATCATCTTGGACATCTCTGTGGGTCGCGTTTGTCTACTCTAATAAAGTCGGGTTGTTTAGGTCCTTCCTGTATCGAGTCTAGTTTTCATTGCAAAGGTTGTAAGCTTGGATTACAAATACTACTTCCATATTCCTCTAGTGTTTCACATTTTGCTAGGCCCTTTGATCTTGTTCATTCTGATGTTTGGGGCCCTGCTCCTCTTGTTTCAAAAGGTGGTCATAAATATTATGTTATTTTTATTGATGATCACTCTCGGTATACTTGGATTTATTTCATGAAACACCATTCTGAATTGTGCTCCATTTACCAGTCTTTTGCTCTCATGGTTCACACTCAATTTTCAACTCCCATTCGAGTTTTTCGATCAGATTATGGTGGTGAGTATTTATCTGATAATTTTCGTTTGTTTTTGGCCTCCGAGGGTACTCTTCCTCAGCTCTCTTGTCCTGGAGCTCATGCTCAAAATGGTGTTGCTGAACGCAAACATCGCCATCTCATAGAGACAGCTCGCACTCTTTTGATATCCTCTTTTGTTCCTTCTCATTTTTGGGGCGAAGCTGTTTCTACCGCAGTTATCTCATAAATAGACAGCCTTCATCCAAGCTATCTGGCAAATGTCCCGGTGAAGTACTTTTTGGTAATCCTCCTCGATATGACCATCTTCGAGTCTTTGGATGTACGTGCTATGTCTTGCTTGCACCTCGTGAACGAAATATATTGACTGCACAATCTGTTGAGTGTGTTTTTCTTGGATATAGTCCAGAGCATAAAGGTTACCAGTGTTATGACCCTTCCTCTCGTCACATTCGTATCTCCCGAGATGTGACTTTTGTTGAAAATTGCCCTTTCTTTTACAACTCATCTACACATTCTACATATTCTCCCACAGAGTCCACCTCTTTTATGTGCTTTCCTCCAATCTCATCACATGATGATGCTTCATCACCATCATCCACAACACTATCCTCTCCACCCATTCCTTCTGTTCCTATTTCCATCACACCACCAGCCCCTTCACCATATCCATCCACTCATGAACCACTTTTACATGATTTTTCCAAACCTCCTGTCACCCAAGTTTATGCTCGTCGTTGTCATTCTACCCCTGCGGCCAGTCTTGATACTCCTGTTGTTGATGATTCTACTAACATTGATGAGTCACATATTGTTCGTGCTGAGTTACAGGCTGGTCCAAGATATAACCCACGTGATCGTACTGTATTTGGGTACCCGCGTGTTAATGCTATTGTTAAGGAGCCAACAACCTATCAGGAGGCTTCTAGTATTCTGGAGTGGCAAGTTGCAATGTTTGAAGAGTTGGCCGCCCTTGATCCTACAGGAACATGGGATCTTGTTCCGTTGCCATCTCACATCATACCTATTACATCTAAGTGGGTGTTCAAAATCAAAACCAAATCGGATGGTTCTATTGAGAGACATAAAGCTCGCCTTGTGGCTAGAGGATTCCAACAGACTCATGGTCGAGATTATGATGAAACTTTTGCACCTGTTGCACACATGACTACTGTTCGTACCTTGATTGTTGTGGCTGCTACTTCCTCCTGGACTATCTCTCAGATGGATGTCAAGAATGTTTTCCCCCATGGTGATTTGCATGAAGAAGTCTATATGCAACCACCCCCCGATGTTGAAGCTCCTCCAGGATATGTTTGACGTCTACATCGGGCTTTGTATGGTTTGAAACAGGCCCCGAGCGCTTTGTATCTGTCATATGAGATACTGGTTTTTCTCCTAGTGACCATGGTCCTGCTTTATTTGTTCATGTCTCTCCACGAGGTCGGACTTTGCTTTTATTATATGTTGATGACATGCTAATCACAGGTGATGATCCCGACCATATTTCTCATGTCAAGCAGCAACTTGGTGAGCAATTTCAGATGTCTGATTTGGGCCCTCTTAGCTATTTCCTAGGAATTGAGGTTTTGCAATCTGCCAAGGGCACCTATCTTTCTCAGTCCAAGTATATACATGATCTTGTTGCTCGTTCTGGCCTTAGTGATCATCGCATAGCTGCAACATCTATGGATCTTCATTTAAAACTTCATCCAAGTGATGGTATACCTCTAGAGGACCCCTCTCAATATCGGCATCTTGTGGGAAGTCTTGTTTACCTCACTGTTATCAGACCTGATATTGCTCATGCGGTTCATATCTTGAGTCAATTTGTTAGTGCTCCTACTTCAATTCATTATGGCCATTTACTTCGCGTGCTGCGATATTTACGGGGGACATCATCTCAGTGTTTGTTCTATGCTTGTGATAGTCCACTTCAGCTTCATGCTTACTTAGACTCCACTTGGGCGAGTGAACCCTACGTTGCACGGACACGCCAGTTGAAGCCGTATCTCGTATCGGATATGCGGCCGATTCGGATACGGCGCAGATACGCCCTGGATACGTATCCCCCGCGTGTCCGATGACTGACAACGTATCGGCACGAACAACTCATGAGTAGATACGTACCGGGCGTTTCGATACGGCCTAGCCCAAGTAACTCGCTGCATACCCCCGGCCGTCTCCTGGCGCCCTAGCGCCCAGTCGCCCACCCGCAGCCCGTCCGGCTCTCGCAGCCAGCCAGCCATAGCATACACCTGCACGCAGCCGCTCGCTGGCCGCCGGCGGCGAGGCGCCGTGAGACCGTGTATGATCCAAGCCTGCCGCTCAGAACCGCTGACTGCCGTGAGACCGTGCCCTCCGTTAGGAGCCGCCCTGAGACCGCGTCCCCGCCCGGCGCTCGAAGCCGCTGACCCACCATGAGACGGGCAAACCGTGCCTGCCCGCGGCCGCCGCGAGACCATGCCTGCCGTCCGGAGCCGCCGTGAGACCGCTGGAGGTTGGGATTTGGAGTGCCCGTGTCCGCTCGTGAGGTGAGATCCAATTCCTTTCCGGCATGCTCCATTCTCGTCTGCTCGAGTTCTTCCATAGTTCCATGCTTGTTACTTGCTGATTTGTGATTTCAATGCTTTCATCCACTATCCACTACATGCATCTTCAAATTTGAGTCTCTCCTCGTGGTCCTGCTCCTGGCGGTGGCAGTACCAGTATCGGTACTATCGTGGACAATATGCAGATTTATTTTTTTTTTAAATTTGTTCAAACATATCCGCGTATCGGGTTTTTACGAAAAGTGCCGTATCTGTGTATCCGTATCCTTCCGATACCGATACGCGTATCCGTATCCGTGCTGCATAGAGTGAACCCACCTATCGTCGCTCCATTACTGGCTATTGCATTTTTCTTGGTTCTTCTCCTATTGCATGGAAGTCCAAGAAACAGGCAGCTGTTTCGAGGTCCAGTACAGAAGCTGAACTTCGAGCTCTTGCCACCACCACTTCGGAAATTATTTGGCTGCGTTGGTTGTTAGCTGATTTTGGTATTTCTTGTGATGTTCCCACACCTCTTCTCTGTGATAATACTGGAGCCATACAGATTGCACATGATCCTGTGAAGCATGAACTTACAAAACATATTGGTGTTGATGTCTCATTTACTCGGTCTCATTGTCATCAGCAAACAATTGATCTTTAGTATGTGCCTTCAGAACTTCAGGTTGCAGATTTTTTCACAAAAGCACAAACTATAGAGCAACATCGACTTCATATGCTCAAACTCAATGCTTCAGAGCCTCCACTTCCGCCTTGAGTTTGAAGGGGGGTGTCAAGGGCCCATAGTGTAAGGCCCATGTGGCCCATAATACAGTCTATATATATATATATATATATATATATATTCCAAGTCCTGTTGATGACTATTTATTCGTAATCCTCAAGGTTAGTGACACCAGGCATGTAGCGGGGAGATAGTCAGGCGGTGGGTAGATGACGGTGGGTCAGTAGCAGGGAGGAGAGAGGAGAGCCGGGGAAGAGGTGGCGAAGAAAAATAAATAATACAAAATAAAAATAAATAAATAATACAATATACAGAATAGGTCCCACGAGACACGAGTCATAGATGAGGTAGAATTAAGAGAGGCAGACCTTACATGTGGGCCCCGCATATACCTAACCCCTGAATAACCTTCAAAGAGAGGATAATGCCATAACGGCTTTAGGATCTAGAAGACACACGGACCAAGTTTAGGGATATGGATCTCTGGTTTTCTAAATTCGAGGACCTATGTGACACCTAGCCAACTTTAAGGACCATGCAGACATTTTACTCTTAAAATAATATTACTTTGTATCCATGAGCAATCACATTGTGTAACAAAAACATTCTAACAAAACGTATAAAAATGGGACAAAATAGGCCCTGTTTGTTTGCCCTATAGATTATATAATCCAGCTTAAATAAGCTTAAGTAGACAACAAACAACTCAGATTAAAGTATAGCTTATTTAATCTATACACCCCAGATTATCTTAATCTATAAGCTACTCTAAGGAAGCTTATTTCAGCATACTTCTAACCAACTTATCACAATACCCATGGGATTTGGATATATTTACCCTACAGGTTATTATAAGCCAGTTTATATACAATCTAGGCGCTGAGTTGTTTTGTGATCACAACCCTTCTTTCTCCCAAGTTGGAGATTGAAGTGGTTCACTTGTACAGGGCTATTTACCCCCTTTTTTCCTCTTATATATAAAGATGTGCAACTCTCCGGCGTGTTTGAGAAAAAAATTATAAGCTAGTTTATAATCCACCATAACTAAGCTAGATTATATAATCTAACAAAGAAACAAACAGGGTCTTAAACTAACCATATCACAAAAACAAAAGGAAAAAAGTAGCATATCAATTTACCATCATTCTTTCCTCCAGTGGTGCCTCCAGAACATCAAAATTAGCACCCTTATAACTTAGAGTACGGCAAACATACATGCCCCTGCAGAAGATTATAAAAAAACAGTATTAATGAAAACTGATGAACAAAAACACTAAATTTGAAAGTTGGAAACAGGACAATCTGTGACCTCTGTATGCAGTACACAGAACATTATACATATGTCATAAAATATATGCTGTGCTGTGGATGCATTCATAGGCTGATAGGCAAGGCACAAGAAGCAGGCAGCATCCACTAGTGGCTAAGGATAAGTTTGTTTAGCTGTTGAGTCTTTTTATCACGGTTTGTTTCATCTAGTTGCTAGCCTCCTAGTTAGGAGGGGAGTTACAGCCTCCTAGTTAGCACACTAGTCAGCTGATTAGTTTGTAATCAGGGAAGAACAATATAAGTCACATAAAGGGTTGCTCAGAGCCTCATCTCAAGGGCAAGTACACCTCCAATTGTATCTCCTAATCCCATCAATCTAGCCATAACAGGTTATCCATTGTCTATGTCTATTAGCATGCAGTTGTGCACATATTACGTAGAACTTGGTCATTCAGAAGTGTTCCAGAAATGAACCTGGCTTTCATGTCCATAGCAACAAGTTCAAGAGCACCCATGCCTCCTTTCTCAAGAGCACCTGAAAATTATTCCCACAGATCATGAATAATATCATACATCTTTATTATTTTTTAGATTTTTACAGGTCCAGCTTCTGATACAACTAATGGACCATAATCGTATCACATAAGGGATACAATGGCACAATGCTTACTATTGTGAAATATATGTGCCTACAACTGGCAGCTCCCTTATAGCTAATACAAAGGAATATTTACCTTGCACTAACACCAGTGTGCAAAGAATAAGGGCCTGTTTGGAACTAAAGTTATTCAAATACTATGGTTTTAGAATACCATGGTCTACAGTTGATTATGATAGATGACTTAAAAATAAATGCTGAGTTGGAATAAGACTATCAATAGATCAATTATCATATGTGTGAATTCAGATCAGAAATTCCAAAGGAAAAATATGTACAAAGAAAGCCAGGAAAAGAATAGAGGAATTAAAGTTAAACCTAGAAATTGGTGAAAATTCTCAAAGGATGTTCCATCTCCCCAGAGACCAAGCCGAACCATGTAACCTAAATTTCGGGGCTCAGATGCACCAGTTGCTGAGCAATAAACAACACGAGCTTCAGGTAACATTTCCTGTGACGTTTGGTTCCATCAGTGTATCAGTATATCATTGAAAAGTAAATTGTCAAAGAAATATAAAGTAACCTGCCAATCTGAGCATTAGCATGACCACCACTAGAAAGTAAAGGATCTTTGTTTCACAAAAGGGGGTACATTGAGAAGACCATAAATATTGTCTAAACTTCCAAATCCATGGCAACTACCCAAACAATCATGGAATTCTCAGACACACACTTGGCATATCAAGACTATGGTGGCAAAAGTTCTTTCCTCACAATAACCTGGCTTGCATAAATTTTACAAGGTTTAAGCTCCGATGGAAGGACAACGTGGATTAATGGATTTAAACATATATTTTAGCATGTAGAAATTTATAGATGAAATGTTTTTCAAGCTACACAGCTTACATTCAAGAAATTGGAGATCTAAGACCAGGCAGCAGAACATGTTTTCTGTTGACCACAAGGGAGAACAGAACAAGGAAACATCATAAAGCAGGAATCTACACGCACCTGAATCTCAAGAACAGCTTTACCAGTGCGGGTGGGCTGACTCCCTGCCTCAGGAATCAGATTTTTGGCCTTGTGGCACTGCAAGACAGAGATCAATTCGGCACATTAAATCAATGTGCATCATGTTTAAATACATAAATGGATGTTTTCCAGAAGACTATTCATAACATTAGATCTTTTCTCCTTTTTGTTGGTGACTGATAACTCAAGCCTGAGCTTTATTTACCTCATCAAACACCAGAAGACCATCAAACTCAGATCCACACCACTGTACCAACTGCTGCAAACGGGAATAGCCTTTCTCAGAGGATGCTATCAAGCTGCTATAAGTTACAAAAACAACTCCATCTGTAATCCCACTGGCTTTAGAATCTAGCTTAGAATATGGAAGCTTATTTAAAGCATGCACTGCAGAACAAGTACATGGTGTCAGTCATAAATATCACTAAAAGACATGAAATAGATAGCTCAATTGTTAAAACTAAAAGTCAGGCATTTGATCATTGTAAGTACTCCCTCCATCCCAAAAAGGAAGTCATTCTAGTTTGGTAAATTACACTGGCGGGCCCTAAACTGTTGTGGTGTTCTCATCTAGGTCCCCAAACTATGAAAATCTTTATCTAGATCTCAAAAGTATTTAAGTGGATCATTCCGGCCCCAAACCTACCACAAGAGCAGCTAGGATAGATGTTGACGTGGCAAGCTCACATCAGCTCCCATACTGTTGAGTATCGTTGATATTTCTCTGATACATAATACTCTTCCCTCCTATATGCACCTCTCATAATGTTTTACTTAAGCAACATTCCAAGTTTTCGACATGACGTAGTGTAGACACATCCTGTTCTGCCAGTTCCATTATTTTGCATGGGATACACTCAATTAGAGTGCATTGCAATTTCATTTTCCTCATGACACAAAAAAACTGGCATGTTTGTAGATTCACACCTTCCACACATTTTGCACCAACATCATCCAGATCTCTGCGAGCGTCATACTTCAGGTCCGGACCAATTGATATCCACCTGAAAATTTTATCACTCACTGAAAATACAAACAAGCAACAAATAACGCAAATACAGAAAAAATGTGGCTAGATGGTTACTGAATTTCTATTCTTGCAGAAGTTCTTACAAAGCCTTATGCCTTCCCTGTTGCCAATTCTCCCAGATCAATCCAGCAATAGTACGTCCTTTACCAACACCCGCTCCATCACCAATGAAGAAACCAGCTCTAGCACCAGTTGGAAGATGATGAAGATGTCTCTGCCATAAAAGAATGTAGACTTACATGAGATCCATTGTATACACAAAACTTCATGAAAAAGGAAATAACAAAAAATGAAAAGGTAACTGACCTGACAAGCATACACTATTGATTCAATTTGTAAGCAAGATAATGCATTTGTTTCATCCAATTCTTCCATAATAGTCAACTTGTAAGTAGGTTCAGGAGGTTGCACCGCTGACAAGGAGGATGTTTCTACTACAGGGTCAGGATGAGGAAGACCTAGAGATAGCTTGGGAGGCCTCTGGAAATAGAATATGCATATGTAAATTTCTCAAAGCAACAATAAAAGTGAAAAGGGAAGGGATCTATTAAGTCCAAAGCTATTCCCCTTTTTTCTCTTCAAAACAATTGAAACATAAAACCTTACATAGTCAATGAAAGTTTCCCCAAAAGTGACGCCTTCATCCTCATCACGCTCAACATCAACTGCAACCTGCTTGAAACCAATTATAGTTATAGAGCCAGTATCCCAGTACCATATCAAGTAGGCAGTAGGCACTGAGTCATGAGGTTCTAAAATGACAATGGCAACTGATAGAATGCTAGGGACTGTTGGGAGTTCAATGTTTACAACTTTACATGCACCATTCAGAGACAAAATTGATTAGATATGGATAAAGAAAAGCAGAAGACATGGCAAACTTAGTGGTTAGCGCATGCATAAGATGACTACTACACCAAAATATATGCATAGTGCATATGGCTACTGCAACAAATCAAAATGCTAGTCAGGGTTCCAGATGGCTGCAGATAGACAAAAAGAAACTTAATTAATCTAACAAGGCATGCAAGTATTTTTCCCACTTTGTGTCTCATTAAGGCAAGGTCCTTCCATCAAATAATCTAACTAAAACTTTTAACATATAAACCTATTAATTCACCCATGGTATCCCTCTGAAGACTCAAGAAAGTTAGTGAATGAGTTTCACTTGATAGTTGATATTGTCAGAATCAGAAATACATCATTTTTAGAACTGTAAACAATTCTCTGGTTTCTTGTGCAGGCAAAAGTTCATTTTTCAGTCTTACAGAGAAGTCAGGGGCATAAGGGAAACCATACAAGACCATGAAAATATGACTAACCAAATCACAGGTTATATCAGGCTTAGCTGATTGCTGCGTCCACAGACAATGGTACAAGCAAAACGTGTGCCTTCTTGTGTGCAAGTTTCGACTTCTGATGAATCGCAATGCTCACAAGAGCTGAAGCTGTGTTCCCCTGGCAAACTATCTATTGGGATTGCAAGAATTTTAGCAATCTGAAACTCCAAGTGTTATCAGAATAAAGGCATTTAGACATTCATGTTACAAATTCTCCTATGCCGTTCCTAACAGGTAAAGAAAAGAAGCCATTTGACCCAATATCAGATCAACTGGCACTGCAGTTTTGAAGTTTGGCCTATGCCATGTCAGTCATTGCCGCTTGCCACAACTGCAACTGTAGTATCATAGCCTAACTCACAGCATAACTAATAGTCACTGATGAAGCGGCAGAGCCACTCATGACTCACCTCATTAATCTCCTCGGGTAGCTCAGCGGGAGGGAACATGGGCGCCATGGGCACTGGGAGGTGCGGCATCATCGGCAGGAAGGGCATGTGCGGCATCGGCACTGGCGGCGGCGGCGGGAGTGGGGGCGGGACGAAGCCCGGGCCGGCAGAGGCGAGGAAATGGCGGAGCTTGGACATGTCGACGGCGAGGTCGACGCCGCACTGCGGGCAGCGGAAGCGGGCGAGGCCGTGAGGCACATTGAGGACGGCCTTGCAGCGCGCGCAGGGGAGCTGGATCTTGGTGGGGTCCACGCCCTGCGCCCGGGGAGCGGAGCGGCGGGTGGGAGGGGCGTGAGGAAGGGGAAGGTGCGGCGCTGGCTGAGGCTGCAGCGGCGGCAGCGAAGGAGGTGCAGGAGGAGGCGGCGGAGTCGGAGCTGAGGACGGCGGAGCGGGGGAGGCCTTCGGCGGGGAGGGCGGCATGAGCTCCGGTGGAAGGCGCTGCGCCATGCGGCACTTGGGGCAGATGAACTCGGTCATGCCGGGGGCCACGGCGAGGACTCCGCGGCAGCCGGCGCAGCGCACCTGCACGGCGGCCCCCGGGGCGGGGGAGGCGCCGCGGCCGGCCATCGAGGAGGGCTGGAGTGTGAGACTGGAGAGAGGGTTTTCGGCCGTAGCCTGGAAGGGGCGCGTGGGGAGAAGGGGGAAGGAGGGGGAGGGGGTTTTCCGTTTCACTTTCGGACGGAGCTCGCCTGATTTGCTCCGGTGAAGTCACTTGTCAGGGCCAGGGGCCTACTCATCCTTCACTTTCCAGTTTCCTTCGCTTTCTCGGCTCGTGAAGAATTGGATTTTGTTTGTCATTAGACCGTAAGATAATGATGTAGAAAAAATAAAAGAGATGAGAGAAACAAAGTATGCTGCTAGTTTACATCCACTTCAAACACAGAGACCAAGAAACTTTGTGAGAAAACAACATGGGCCATGCTTTAATAATACAGTGTAACCCAATAGCTATCCACTGTCTCCAACGGATGGAGTAAAAGAATTGTCTATCCATTGTTCTAACTACACCTCTCTCTATCTATAGTAGCGCTACAATGTCAATTTATATTATAGGCAGCACATTCACACACTCCATTGGACACCATCTAAGTGAGCTTTTTATTGATTATAAATGATTTGGCATGTGCATACAGCTAGCAATGGGTTGCATTATTAACCATGCTCTTAGGAATCAAATAAGATTCGCTACCATTATAAATACTTCCTCTGATCTAAATCATAAGTCATTTGACTTTGTGACATCAAATGTGATCGGCTCGTCTTATTCAAAAATTATGAAAATATGGAAAAATTCAAGTCATGGTTGAAGTATATTTTACGCTAAAATGAATCACAATGATTACTATGATTTTTTTATTAAGATGAGTAAATCAAACTTTGTGATACTCCGTATCCGAGCCGTATAAGTGCACTTCATGGCCTGCTTTACAATGGACCTTTTATTTCCAAAAGTTCAAATTCAAATTCAAATTTAAAGCCTTTCAAAAATTTTTGTTCCTCTAAGGGTAAAAATACAAAAGGATAGCTTGAATTAAGCCCTTTCACTTTTGTATTTGGACCCCTAGGAGAAACAGTGAAAATCTTGGGTTAAAAATGCAAATGGGTAATTGTAAAAGAAAAAGAAAAAGAAACCCGGGGTGAATCCCCCAGGCAGCGTGGCGGCCCGCGAGGGCCACGCGCCCGCTGAGGAAGGCCTAGCTGGGGGCGATGGCCTGCGTGGCAGCTCGCTGGGGCGCCAGCGTGCCCGTTCCCCCTGCGCCGCTTGACGGGTGGGTGGGACCCACCCGTCGTCCCCTTCCTCCGCCCGGGAGAGGAGCAGGGCCGAGCCCCAATCCCCACCCCGTCGCCGCCCCTCTCCGTCCCGCTGCGCCTCGCCGCCTGCCTCTGTCCCTGCCTCCGCCGGCCCTCCGTGCCGTCGCCGCGCATCGGGCGCCGTCTTCCGCCGCCGCCGTTCGAGGTGAGCCACCATCCCCCTTCCGCTCTTCCCCACCGCCCGAGCCGCCGTAGCTCCGGCTGGCGAGCGCATTGGGTGCGCAACGCTCGCGCTCGGGTTGCGCGGGGGAGCGTTGGCCCCGATGGCCGCTTCCGCCGCTGCAGGGTGGCCTCGCCGCCGCATTCGCACGGGCGAGCGCCATGGCGCCGCAGCGGGCGCGCGCAGCTAGAGAGAAGAGAGGGAGAAGAGTTGAGGAAGAGAAGGGAAGGAAGGAGGAGGAGAGCGAGAGGAGCTCGCCGCCGTTGCCGCCGCCGCGGTGGGTCGCCGCCGGCAGGGCCGCGCCGGTAGGCGCGCACGCCGCCGCGTCGCCACGCGTGCGTTGCACCGCGCCGGCCTAGGCCGCGGGTGGGCAAATCCCAGGCGGGCTGGCCTGCTAGGCCGCACCAAGAGGGGTGACGGAAGAATGGGCCATCGGCCGTGGCTAGGAGGCCGGGCCAGCAGGGGGTGAACGCAGGCCGGGAGAAAAGTCCAGGGAGGGAGTTTAGACTTTTGGATCGAAATCTTTAGTGGGCTGGGTTTTTCCTTTTGTAAATTTTGAATTTTAATTTCTATTTAGTTTAAATTTTTGTAATAGTTATGTTCTATTCTTATTTTTTTAAATAATTAATTCTATTAAATGTTTAATTGTAATTTAAGTTTTAAATTTGTTTTAAAATATTTTAATAGTGAAATAATTATAAAATATTAGCAAAAAAATTAAGCAAGGGTTATAAAAATAATTCGAGTTACCTGAATTAATTCTAAAATGTTAGTTATATATTTAAACAATATATATATTAAATTATAAATCCTTTTATGCTTTTAAAAATATCTAAGATTTATATAAAATTCATTTAAGCCATGGGAAAAATCATACAAGTCCCTAACGACCTGGATAATTGATCCCAGTACCCACCCTTCTTTCGAAAATGCACCTGCATACCCTTTTCAACAGGTTGATCATTCTCATACTTTCAAACTCCTGCATGTCATCACATAGGTACATTGGTTCCTTCGGCTCCAGTTGAAGACTCTTCCACCACAATGGAAGCCCCCGAAGCCGGTGCCCCTGACGCGTCCATTGCCCCAGAAGGAGCAGCCTTCGAGACCGCAGCCGACACCGATCCCTTGACCCAAGGCAAGCCCCGGTGCATTGCCCTTCTTTGAGTCCTTTAATTAAGAGATGGGTTATGTCTGTTGCACTAGAGTTAGGAATTAATTGAAACCCTAGAGCATGGTTAATCAGTATCCAGTATAAAAATCATATACGCAGTAGATGGCTTAGGTGGCATAGGCCTAGAACAGAACTCTTTTACTAAAGTTAATTGGTTAAGAATGAGAAGGATGTTAATAATTTGATAGACATGCGGCGGGATTAGTTTCGCTTTCTGATATTATTATGCTATGATTATTGCTTTGGACCCTGATCCTGCCTGTGTCGTATAAGGCCGTCCGATGTGTGGCCTGGTTGGGCCAAACGCGCCTCATTCACTTGCCGTCCTTAACGGGCTCCGGTAAACCCCTCGTCCTGTTGTACCTAAGTGCGGAACTAGGCGAGACCAACCGGAAAGAGGAGGTTGGGTGGGTGTTGAAGGACTGACACCCGGGTTTGGTGAGGATGGTTCCGACTAGGTAGCATTGGATGTTGGGTTGTCGTATGCGGGGTCAGTGTACACGCATATGACGGGTGTCTGAGTATCCCTCTCGAGAGGTTGAAAATCGATTCGAATCGTCTGTGGCTTGCCGGTTGTAAACTGCCTGATTTCACGTCAACATCGTAGTTAAAAAGTGGAATGATCCAGTAATGAATGTTTTCACAGAGTGCTTACCTTGTTTGCTAATTAGAATAGGCATAACATAGTATAATAGAACTCTATAAAAAAAGTTGACACTTTAAAAGCTAAGGATCAACTCATAGCCCTGCTGCAGTGTGAGTTGACTTATCCATCTTCCGCCTCTAGATAGCAAGCCATGTTAGATCCTGTGGTCAGATAAGTCTTGCTGAGTAATTAATACTCAGGCTTTTTGCCTACTCTTTTTTCAGGAACCGAGTATACTCTGTTCGAATGGGATCTTTATCTCACTCCTCCCTTCTTCTGAAGCAAGCATCACTACGTCTTGGAATGCGTAGTGGGTAGTTTGAAGTAAACTTGTTGGAAGACGGTAACTGTTGGAAAGGGCCGATGAACTTCCGGTCTTGATGTAATAAGTAACAAACCATGTGTCATAATATTTCGACTCTATGTAATAAATGTGGCTGTGTATGATGTAATCTGTGAATTCCTTTGAGAGTCGCCCCAAGATCAAGCTCGATCCGGATGGGAGGGCTAAGTCAGGATCCTTAAATCCCGAGGGACTACCGAGATTAGTCCGGATCTGGTGGAGTAACCACTAAATCCATGTTAATCTGGGTGATTCTGCCATAAACTTGGTGTGGAAAAATTAAACGGCGTATAAACTGAGACGGAGGGATAAGATATAAACTCCGGACTGTTTTTAGGAATTTATAATTTCTTAATCATTCTCCGGCTCATTAATTTGATATGGTGACCAAACTACCCTACTTTTTTAGATTATGTCATATCTATTGTCCTACATCTATTCACGTATAAATTTTTGTTGAGTGTCACCGGAATGTAGATATGAATATAGAAAACACTATTTGCGTGTTGTTCGTGTAGTGAAAAAAATACTATTTGTGCACTGTGCACAGGTTGAATGCACACCCTGATAACACCGAGCGCACAATATTCCTACTAGATTATAAAAATAGCAGTGTTCCAAGAATCAAAGCGTCCCAATCTAAGATATGAGTTGTGCCCCCCATCCGATGATCCTACCGATACCTCGATCTCCCCATGAGCGATCAAAGCTCCTCCAGGCCAACCACGGCCTACCAGTGAATGGTGCACCTCAAAAACTTCAAACGAACCCAAGAAATAATTTAGCGGTCCCATATCGCAGGACAAGCCTTATGCGATTTAGGCAAAACCAAATAATACAACAACTCAGAACCGACTCCGTCCGACCTCATCTTTGCATCACATCTTATCATATTGCTCTCAAATTGAAATTCTTGTAAACCAATTTTGAGCACAGTACGAAATAGCACGTTAATAGCGTCTGATCGCATGTACATCGCTATGATATGGACTTTAATTGCGCTAATGGCACTATAGCGTTGATTAGCGACACTATATTGGTTAGCAACGCTATACTAGAACATTCAGAAATGCTTGATTGCTTGTTTGAACCGTTGAATTAATGAACCGTCATCTTGTGTCTTTGCAGCTTTAACCCTTTATCATGGCATCATGCATTTATTTGATACAATATATGATTATATTGATATATTCATATATATTCTCTTTTGAAAATGGCAAAATGGTGATAAATGTGTTGTATTTTGTTTTTTGTTTTTTGGAAACGCTATATGAGATAGCACGCTATAGCGTTCGCTATTGCGCTATAGCGCACTTAGCATTTTGGAAAGAGTAATGCTGAGTTGCATGGGACACTATTTTGTACACTGATTTTGAATGATGCCCTATCATCTCGGGAGTGAATACCTTCGCTTGATTTCTATCTTAGCTATGCATGGTTAAGCATAGACTCCTACTTATTTATTCCACTTAGGATATTAGGGTTCATGCATGTAGGGTTTCATACAACTCTTGATAGTAAAAGCGAATAAAAAATATAGGGTAGTACTCTCTCAATAGGTGATGTTTAGAGACTACCTTTGCTTATTTTTAACAAAACCAACAAACTAAACCAATGTTAGTTTAGCGGGTTGTGGGGCTTTGCTTAAACAACCCTTTGATCACTTGAACAACTCCTCCGTCCTAAAACGACTGATGGGCCCGTCAAATCATGAGTGAGTCTTAGTTGATCTTTGTGGAAGTCAGGGTACTCCATAAAGGCTAATTGTGATCACTCTGCCTGGTGAGCTGAGTGGTCTGATTTGCACAACAAGGCAACAAAGCGGCGTAGTCCTCGAGGAGATCGGAAACTGGTCGGCAAGAAGCATAGTTACTAAGGACTCCGTCTTGTAACCTAGGCATGTAATCTTGATATATTCGGACTTGTAACCCTGGTTCCCCGGACTAGAGATAATTTCATCGGCGGTCCTCGATCTTGTCCCGAGGTTTCATCTAGGTCCCAGTACTTTCAAAATGCATATTTAAGTCATTAAACTTGTCATTAAACTAGTATAAAAACATTTTTCTAAAAATGTAATCTATCCACTAGTGCTCTACTTAGAGTTATATGGATCTCATTTATTATCTCTCCTTGTGTGTATGAACAATAAAACACTAAGAGGGATTATAAATAAGATCTATATAATTCTAAGTAGAGCACCTGTAACACCCTAAATTTAATTTCCAGCATTTTATAATAAATTCAATATGCTTTATTTATTTTCTAGGATTTATTGTGCCTAGTATGCATTTTTCATTATCTTTTGAACTAAATATTGCGATATATCCTAAGGTCAACATGTTTGTGCATTCATGCTGGAGCATATTTTTTATTTGATGAATGGCATAAGGTTTGAATTCAAGTTTATTTGAATTTGTAGTTTGTTTTTGAGTTTAAAAGAAAAGGAGAGAAATAGAAAAGAGAGGGAAAATGCAGGAAAAAGAAAAAGGAGAAACCGGCCCACCTCACCCGCTCGGCCCACCCGCGCCCTCACCCGAGCCGGCCCAGGCGAGGCGGCCCAGCCGGCCTCCCGCGCGCGCCGTCTCTCTCCCTCGCGCCACTGACAGGCGGACCCGCGCCCGTCGAGCCGCTGACAGGCGGGACCCACCTGTCATCCCCGACCTCTCGCCTTTCCTTTTTCGGCGACGGCGACTTTCCTTTTTCGGCCGATTTCTTTCCTTCTCTACGCCGGCCGACTCCGAGGGGGAGAGCTCCCTCCGCCGCCTTCCCCGTGTTCCTCGCTCTCCTGCGCACCGAATCCCCAAAGGAATCGAAGGATTCCCTTCCTTCCCGAGAGCGCGCGCCGAAGGAAGCTCCGGCCGCCGCCTTCCTTACTGCGCCGCCCCCTTCCGAGCCGCTCCGGTCCTATAAATAGCACGCCGGGCTTCGCCCTTTCCCCCTCAACCTCGCCAGCAGCCGCAATCGAGCCCTAGCCGTCGCGAGCCGCTCAATTCCGCCGCCACCGTCCGAGGTGAGTAACGCCGGCGAGGTGCAATTCGCCCTCTGGGGTCACGCTTCCGCCGCCCTAACCCCTCCGTCGTGCTCTGCAGGACCTCGCGACCCCGTTGCGCTAGCTCTCGACGCCCGTGGACGCTCCGACCGAGCTCTCCGCGAAGCCCCGAGCCGCTCCGCCGCCTCCGCTCGTCGCCGACCATCCTCCGGCAGCTCCCGGTCGTCGACAACCCCACGGTGAGCTTCGCCGTGGTCCCGTCTTGCTTTCTAGCTAGGTCCGGTCCCGAATCGCGCCCCGGAACACCGGGCATCGCGAGCTCCGGCGATGCGCCGCCGTCCCCGATGGTCGCCGCCGGCGAAACCTCGCCTTTCAACCTCAGCCTTCCGATCCAGAACGGATGCACGAGATTATAACGTGATCCGATCTCATCTCAGCCGTTAGATCTAGATCCGACCGTCCGGACCAGATGGTGACCGGTCAACCGCGGTCGTCGCCGCCTTTTTGTTAAAGAGACCCTCGGTTTTTCCTAAATCAACCCGCGGTCCACGCCAGTTCAAAACTAATTACAGATCGGCCCAGTTTTTAATGTTTTAGCCCCTGCGCTATTGAAAAATAGAACCCGCAGTCCAGAGGCTGTGTTTTTGTGCTTTAGACCTCGGATCTTTCCTGAAATTACAGAATTGGTCCCTAGTTTTTCCAAAACAGCCCAGATTTTGAGTTTTCTTCATAAATAGGTCCCTAGAACCTTGTTTTGGCCATAACTTTTCCGTTTTAACTCCGTTTTGGGCGATTCTTGCGCTCACGTGACCGTGGTAATATGTAGAACAGTTCTAAACTAGTTTTGTGTTCTGTTTTGATGTATTGGTGTACTGTTTCTTATCTTTTGTCCATTGTTTGCATGTATGCTCGTATATGGATGCTTGTGTGACGTTTGGACGTAAGTAGACGTTGATCTGTCTGAGGTGAACGAGGAGCCACCTTTTGACATTTGTGAGCAGCAGCAAGAGCACCTTGAGGAAGGCAAGTATAACATGAGCAACACCTATCACCTTTAATTCATTGCATATGCATGTGTTGATCTTGTATGCCTATAAGGACGATACATTAGCCACTTTGATCTCAATGTGAACCTTTTGGGTTGCATGTGGTTAAGTTTTTGCTAGGTGCTGCGCCAACATACACCTATGCTATGTTTTTAATTAATGTTGATTAATGGATCTATGCAATTAATTGTTTGAGCGTGACCCTCTGTGCCGTGTGCTTGAGTGGTGCATGTCTCATTTAAAATTTGTTTTTTTTAGCAACTTGGTTTAAGGGGCATGAGCATTGTGCTTAGTGGTTTTGCTCATAGCCACTTTCCATAAGGACCGGTTCGCAAAGCGACAACCTGGGACAACAGCACTACCATAAGACTGGTATGGGACGGTCTTAGCTGATTAATTGGATTGTTTTAGTTTGGGAGTAACTTACCTGCGGGGCAAGAGGGGAGGTGTGTTTCTGTGGCCCTCGCGCTGCTTGGGTTGAGTGTGATGTGTTCTTCTCCCCTTGAGGCTTGCTCCACCGTTGCATAACCTGAAACCTTAGCGGTTACACCTTACTAACATAATCTTTGTAAAGGCTTCGTAGTGTGGCTTGCTAGTCATCTCATCTAAGGTATGTGATGAACCACTAGCGTAGCTCACGACTTGTGGGTAAAGATGTGCAACCTCTCGAGAGTGTAAAACTGATGCATCAGCCGTGCTCACGGTTATGAGCGGCCCAGATCCTTTATGTGATTAGTTGGGTTATGGATGGTTTTTGGTAAAATCCTGGTTAATCATGATGCTTAATTTCTTCTATGCAATATCTTTGAGATAAAAGTTTCTCTACTCACTTTAGTAAATAGCTTTAATAAAATTTGACCAATTAAAAGCAATGCAGTGGAGTCAGCTAACCTTAGAGCCTCATGGTTCTGTTATACTTGTTGAGTACGAGTTGTGTGCTCACGCTTGTTCTTTTCCGTTTACTCCTTGTTCGGGGGACAAATCCAACCGCTGCTCAGTCAATGGAGATACGGAGGATTATCAAGAAGTCTAGGCTCTTCGCTCTTCCAGTGGACGTCCCTGTGGCGGCTCTAGTTGCTTTCCGTTTACGCTTCCGCTTTTACGTACTTTATGTTAAAGACCAGTGTCTGTTATGGTAATAATACTTATGATGTAATCGTTAAACGTTATATTATGACATGTTCTGTGATGACAATTTGTCCTATACATGTGAGACTCGTTCCTGGCGCATGTATAGTATGCACGGTTTTGGATCATTGAAAACCGGGTGTGACAGATTGGTATCAGAGCCGTGTTGACTGTAGGACGGAAGCCTAGTTAGTGCGGGTCGAAATTTAAGGATTTCCTCCTTCTCTTCCTCCTGTTTTTAAAAGTTTTCTTTTCTTTAAGATTACACTACAACCCTATGTTCCTACATTATTTTCAATTCTCTTAACTCCTTTTTTTTAGAACCGATCTTAACCCAATCTTGGTCGTTTTCTTTGTAGATGGCCCGTACCAGACTGACCGCCCGCAAGCAAACCGGTGCACCCCCGCAAGGCTACCATGTTCCCTTGGCACCACGGAACCCAGAACCAGAAGATCTAGTGCCACCCCCGCCTCTGCAGGAACCCATCCTAGTGGGAGATGACTCTGAAGACCCCAGTGAAGCCAGCTCTTCCACTGAGAACACAGAAGAGGATCCAGAGGAGAATCCAGCCCCTGAACCAGAGGTAGAAGCACCTGAGTGGTCACACCACATTGCCGTTCAGATAGACGATAATCAAGGACCTGCTGTCAAAAGAGAGAGGGTGATCGCCACCTGGGTCAACATCGACCATACCCACCCAGGCAACGGTCTCAACTTTCCCGGACTGCTTCGGGAGTGCCTCCAGGAAATCGGCCTCAACAACTTCACCACCTCCTACTTCGCCACTCAGAGTACGCACCCGATTCTACCTGACAGATGGGTGGCCAATGCGTTGATCGAACGCTACAACCTCATCCACGGAGGGAAGACCATTGTGGGTGATTACTGCAGCGTGACGATCCATGAGACGATGGAAGCTGCCATTGAAGATGCTGCACGCCAAGCTCTGGGAGCCATCTGCTACGACCACCGTACCTCGTTGAGCCAGACCTGTTTTCGCTACTTCCCTCGCCGCATAGAAGGCCAAGCTGGGCACGAGATCGCTTCGATGGTGTTGGAGGATGACCAGAGGGTAAGGAAGATGGCACGGTACATCGCGGCCCTCAACTCCGCCCACGACATAGTGTTGGACGAGCTTCACCGCAAGACCAAGAGGGTGGCAGAACTTGAAGCTACACTTGCCGGCCTCCAAGGACCAAAGCCTCGAGTGCCAGACGTGACTCCGTCCCAGTGCAAATCCCGCAAGAGGACCCGCAAGGGGGAACTAAATGGTGCCACTAGGATTCTTTTCCATGAGGATTAGGGTTACCCTTATCTTTGCTTCACATCGCTAGTACGTTGAGTCGAGTTGGTCTATAAACGCTTTGAGTCTAGTTCAGTGTTTGGTTGTTTGTGCTTGTGAACTATGTTTGAGTTGGCATTTTGGTTGCTTGATCATGTCCAACTATGGGGATTGTCCATAGTCAAACCAGTTTGAGTTGAGTTTAATAAAAATAGTCAGTTGGGATGAACAACTACTCTATTACTCCTCTCTACCTCATCTAGCTGACGCTCGTTCATCATGGGCTAATGACCAACCTGCAATCTCAAAATCTACTTCACCTTGTGAGAGGGATATAAATCCTTATGGACTTTCTTTTGTTGCCACAGATGGTTGGAACTAGAGGACGTGGTGCTAGGGGCGCCCAAGGAAGTAACCAGGGCCACGACCATCCCGACCACCCGTTGCCCAATCCACCACCACTGACGGCCGAGCAGTTCTTTGCCATGCAAACGCAGATGATGGCCACAGTGAACAATGCCATCTTGGCCCTACAACAAGCTCAGGTGCAGGCGCCACCACCACCTCCTCCGCCTAGGGACAGGCGTGGCGATTTCATGAAGGGGCATCCCCCAACCTTCTCCCACGCTGCAGATCCACTACAGGCTGATGACTGGCTTCGTGCTGTGGAGAGACAGCTGGAGATCGCCCAGTGCGATGACCGAGAGAGAGTCCTGTATGCTGCAGGACAACTTCGTGGTGCTGCTTTGGATTGGTGGGAGTCGTACCGCCAGCAGGATCGCGATGCCTTCACCTGGGCTCAGTTTAGAGAGAACTTCAGGAGTCACCACGTACCGGCTGGGACCATGAAGATGAAGAAGAAGGAGTTCCTCTCGCTCAAGCAAGGGAGCATGTCCGTCACTGAGTATCGTGACAAGTTCCTGCAGCTTGCAAGGTACGCCACAGCAGAGGTCGCTGAGGATGGCGATAAACAGGAGCATTTCATGGAAGGGCTCAATGACACCCTGCAGTTCCACCTCATGAACTTCACCTTCCCCAGCTTCAATCACCTGGTAGATCGTGCGCTCCTTACAGAACGCAAACATCGGGAGATGGAGGAAAGGAAGAGGAAGCTCATACCTGCACCGTCCGGGAGCAACACCCGCCCCCGCTACCAACAACAGCAGCAGCCACCGCGGCCAGGATACCCGCAGAACCACCAAGGGCAGCAGATGGCCCAGGGGCAACGCTACCAGAATCAGCCTCCTCGCCCTGCATATCAAGCTCAGCGTCAGGGGCAGCCTAACCCCCCTGCACCAGCCCAGGCTCCTGTCATTGGCAGAAGTTGCTATAAGTGCGGTGACCCGGGGCACTATGCCAATGTCTGCCCTCAGAAGACAGTCCCCAACCCGCAGAGACCAGGACCGGTCCAGCAGCTGCAAGCTCAGGGGCGCAACAATGGGAACGCCAAGGCGCCGTGGCAAGGAAAGGTGAACCATGTGACGGCAGAAACTGCAGCTGAGGCCCCAAACGTCATGATCGGTACGTTCTTGGTCAACTCTCATCCTGCTACCGTACTATTTGATACTGGTGCCACCCACTCCTTTATTACCAAATCTTTTGCTGAACAACATAAAATACCCATTAGCATGTTGAAAAAGGATATGATAATTACTTCGCCTGGAGGGGAAATAAGAACCCATGTGATCTGTACCAGAGTCGGGATTAACATAAGGGGGTTAGAGTTTCATACTAGTCTGTTAGTCATAGAACCGATGGGCATCGACGTCATCCTAGGAATGGAAACATTGACCAAATGGGGAGTCAGAATTGACTGTGCCAAGAGGACTGTTCATATGACAACGCCAGATGGCCAGGAAGTAAGAGTCGGCGCATCCAAACCCTTCGGTTATCTGCATCGGATGGAGGTCCAACCTACAGATGGCATTCGAGTAGTGTGTGAATATCCTGATGTCTTCCCGGAAGAGTTACCAGGTATGCCGCCTGACCGAGACATTGAGTTTTCTATAGACCTTTTACCTGGTACTGCTCCTATATCTAAAAGACCATATAGAATGGCACCCCCAGAACATGAGGAAGTTAAACAAAACATAGATGAGCTGCTAGCAAAGGGATTTATTCGCCATAGTACCTCTCCGTGGGCTTTTCCTGTTCTGTTTGTTGATAAGAAGGAAGGGCCTGCTCGACGGATGTGTGTGGATTATCGTGCATTGAACGAGGTGACTATTAAGAACAAGTATCCTCTGCCACGCATTGATGATTTGTTTGATCAGTTGCAAGGTGCCTGTGTATTCTCCAAAGTAGACCTGAGATCTGGCTACCACCAGTTGAAGATCCGTCCCTCAGATATTCCTAAGACTGCTTTCATCACAAAGTATGGTCTCTATGAGTATACTGTGGTGTCTTTTGGTCTGACTAATGCCCCTGCTTTCTTCATGAGTTTAATGAATAAGGTGTTCATGGATTATTTGGACAAGTTCGTGGTGGTATTCATTGATGATATCCTGATCTACTCCAAAACCGAGGAGGAACATGAGGAGCACTTGAGGCTAGTTCTGCAGAGATTGAGGGATCACAAGCTATATGCAAAGTTGAGCAAGTGTGAGTTCTGGATTGACAAGGTACCATTCCTTGGTCATATCATCTCTAAGGGGGGGATCTCAGTGGACCCTGGCAAGGTCATATCAGTGTTGGATTGGAAGGTGCCACAGACTGTCAAGGAAGTACGTGGATTTTTGGGCTTAGCAGGATATTACCGGAGATTCATAGAGAATTTCTCGAAGATTGCGAAGCCGATGACCACGTTGCTTGAGAAGGATGCTGAGTTCATCTGGAACAAGGAGAGGCAAGCAGCTTTTGAAGAGTTGAAGAAGAAGCTGACCACCGCACCCGTGCTGACATTGCCAGATCTGCAGAAAAGGTTCACAGTATATTGTGATGCTTCAGGCGACGGTCTGGGTTGTGTGCTGATGCAAGAAGGAAAGGTGATTGCCTATGCCTCCCGACAGCTACGCAAGCATGAGGTAAATTATCCTACACATGACTTGGAGTTAGCAGCAGTTGTCCATGCACTTAAGATATGGCGTCACTATCTTTTTGGGCAAAGATGTGAGATATACACGGATCACAAGAGTCTTAAGTATATCCTCACTCAGAATGAGCTGAACATGAGGCAGCGTAGATGGTTAGAACTGATCAAGGACTACGACTTGGAGATACATTATCATCCAGGGAAAGCCAACGTGGTGGCTGATGCTTTGAGCAGAAGAAGCTACGTCAACATGGCCATAGCATTCCAGATGCCACGTGAGTTATGTGAGGAGTTCGAAAGTTTGAGTTTGGGTTTTGTGCATCATACTGCAGCTACCTTTGAAGCCGAACCAACTCTGGAACAAGAAATTCGAAGACATCAAGCCCAGGACGAGAAGATCCAGGAGATACGCGAGCAGATCCAGATAGGCAAAGCGCCCAACTTCAGGGAAGATGAGCAAGGTACAGTATGGTACAAGAACCGGATTTGTGTGCCAGATGTGGACAGAATCAAGAAGTTGATCCTGAGTGAGGCCCATGATACAGCTTACTCTATCCATCCCGGGAGTACTAAGATGTATTATGACCTCAAGGAGAGATTCTGGTGGTTTGGAATGAAACGTGCCGTAGCAGAGTATGTGGCAATTTGTGACACTTGTCAGAGGGTCAAGGCAGAACATCAGAGGCCAGCAGGACTATTGCAACCGTTGAAAATTCCAGAATGGAAGTGGGAGGAAATCAGCATGGACTTTATTGTTGGGTTACCTCGCACCCAGAAAGGTTACAACTCCATATGGGTAGTAGTGGATCGTCTGACCAAGGTCGCCCACTTCATACCTGTGAATACTACCTACTCCGGGGCAAGGTTGGCAGAACTATACATCTCTAGGATTGTGTGTTTGCATGGGGTTCCTAAGAGGATTATATCCGATAGGGGATCACAGTTCACTTCTCGCTTTTGGGAGCAATTGCATGATTCACTGGATACCAAGCTTCGTTTCAGCACAGCTTACCATCCGCAGACAGACGGTCAGACAGAAAGGACCAATCAAATACTGGAAGATATGTTGCGAGCGTGTGTCATCCAATATGGCACAAGTTGGGACAAGTGCTTACCTTATGCCGAGTTCTCCTACAACAACAGTTATCAGGTCAGTATCAAGAAATCACCATTTGAAGCTTTGTATGGTAGAAGGTGTAGGACTCCTTTGCTCTGGGATCAGAAAGGAGAGAAGCAAGTGTTTGGCCCAGACATTATCAAGGATCCGGAGGAACAAGTACGGATAGTTCGAGAGAACTTGAGAATTGCTCAGTCTAGGCAGAAAAGCTATGCAGATGTCAGACGGAGAGATCTCACGTTCAAGGAAGGTGACTTTGTGTATCTGAAGGTGTCACCTATGCGGGGAGTACGCAGATTCAACATGAAGGGAAAACTAGCACCCAGATACGTTGGACCATTCAAGGTACTAGAAAAGAGAGGAGAAGTGGCTTATCGCTTAGAGTTACCTTCTAGTCTTCCAGGTGTGCACGATGTATTCCATGTCTCGCAGCTAAAGAAGTGCTTGAGAATACCAGAGGAGCAGGCGCCTTTAGAAGGGTTGGAAGTGCAGGAGGACTTGACCTACACTGAGCACCCTATAAAGATTCTGGAAACATCTGAGAGGGTGACCCGGAATAAGAGGACCAAGATGTGCCGAGTGCAATGGAAATACCACACAGAGGAGGAAGCTACTTGGGAAAGGGAGGATGAGTTGAGGGCAGCATACCCTGATCTCTTTGCTAACCAGCCTATGTGAATCTCGGGGCGAGATTCCTTGCAAGGGGGGTAGGTCTGTAACACCCTAAATTTAATTTCCAGCATTTTATAATAAATTCAATATGCTTTATTTATTTTCTAGGATTTATTGTGCCTAGTATGCATTTTTCATTATCTTTTGAACTAAATATTGCGATATATCCTAAGGTCAACATGTTTGTGCATTCATGCTGGAGCATATTTTTTATTTGATGAATGGCATAAGGTTTGAATTCAAGTTTATTTGAATTTGTAGTTTGTTTTTGAGTTTAAAAGAAAAGGAGAGAAATAGAAAAGAGAGGGAAAATGCAGGAAAAAGAAAAAGGAGAAACCGGCCCACCTCACCCGCTCGGCCCACCCGCGCCCTCACCCGAGCCGGCCCAGGCGAGGCGGCCCAGCCGGCCTCCCGCGCGCGCCGTCTCTCTCCCTCGCGCCACTGACAGGCGGACCCGCGCCCGTCGAGCCGCTGACAGGCGGGACCCACCTGTCATCCCCGACCTCTCGCCTTTCCTTTTTCGGCGACGGCGACTTTCCTTTTTCGGCCGATTTCTTTCCTTCTCTACGCCGGCCGACTCCGAGGGGGAGAGCTCCCTCCGCCGCCTTCCCCGTGTTCCTCGCTCTCCTGCGCACCGAATCCCCAAAGGAATCGAAGGATTCCCTTCCTTCCCGAGAGCGCGCGCCGAAGGAAGCTCCGGCCGCCGCCTTCCTTACTGCGCCGCCCCCTTCCGAGCCGCTCCGGTCCTATAAATAGCACGCCGGGCTTCGCCCTTTCCCCCTCAACCTCGCCAGCAGCCGCAATCGAGCCCTAGCCGTCGCGAGCCGCTCAATTCCGCCGCCACCGTCCGAGGTGAGTAACGCCGGCGAGGTGCAATTCGCCCTCTGGGGTCACGCTTCCGCCGCCCTAACCCCTCCGTCGTGCTCTGCAGGACCTCGCGACCCCGTTGCGCTAGCTCTCGACGCCCGTGGACGCTCCGACCGAGCTCTCCGCGAAGCCCCGAGCCGCTCCGCCGCCTCCGCTCGTCGCCGACCATCCTCCGGCAGCTCCCGGTCGTCGACAACCCCACGGTGAGCTTCGCCGTGGTCCCGTCTTGCTTTCTAGCTAGGTCCGGTCCCGAATCGCGCCCCGGAACACCGGGCATCGCGAGCTCCGGCGATGCGCCGCCGTCCCCGATGGTCGCCGCCGGCGAAACCTCGCCTTTCAACCTCAGCCTTCCGATCCAGAACGGATGCACGAGATTATAACGTGATCCGATCTCATCTCAGCCGTTAGATCTAGATCCGACCGTCCGGACCAGATGGTGACCGGTCAACCGCGGTCGTCGCCGCCTTTTTGTTAAAGAGACCCTCGGTTTTTCCTAAATCAACCCGCGGTCCACGCCAGTTCAAAACTAATTACAGATCGGCCCAGTTTTTAATGTTTTAGCCCCTGCGCTATTGAAAAATAGAACCCGCAGTCCAGAGGCTGTGTTTTTGTGCTTTAGACCTCGGATCTTTCCTGAAATTACAGAATTGGTCCCTAGTTTTTCCAAAACAGCCCAGATTTTGAGTTTTCTTCATAAATAGGTCCCTAGAACCTTGTTTTGGCCATAACTTTTCCGTTTTAACTCCGTTTTGGGCGATTCTTGCGCTCACGTGACCGTGGTAATATGTAGAACAGTTCTAAACTAGTTTTGTGTTCTGTTTTGATGTATTGGTGTACTGTTTCTTATCTTTTGTCCATTGTTTGCATGTATGCTCGTATATGGATGCTTGTGTGACGTTTGGACGTAAGTAGACGTTGATCTGTCTGAGGTGAACGAGGAGCCACCTTTTGACATTTGTGAGCAGCAGCAAGAGCACCTTGAGGAAGGCAAGTATAACATGAGCAACACCTATCACCTTTAATTCATTGCATATGCATGTGTTGATCTTGTATGCCTATAAGGACGATACATTAGCCACTTTGATCTCAATGTGAACCTTTTGGGTTGCATGTGGTTAAGTTTTTGCTAGGTGCTGCGCCAACATACACCTATGCTATGTTTTTAATTAATGTTGATTAATGGATCTATGCAATTAATTGTTTGAGCGTGACCCTCTGTGCCGTGTGCTTGAGTGGTGCATGTCTCATTTAAAATTTGTTTTTTTTAGCAACTTGGTTTAAGGGGCATGAGCATTGTGCTTAGTGGTTTTGCTCATAGCCACTTTCCATAAGGACCGGTTCGCAAAGCGACAACCTGGGACAACAGCACTACCATAAGACTGGTATGGGACGGTCTTAGCTGATTAATTGGATTGTTTTAGTTTGGGAGTAACTTACCTGCGGGGCAAGAGGGGAGGTGTGTTTCTGTGGCCCTCGCGCTGCTTGGGTTGAGTGTGATGTGTTCTTCTCCCCTTGAGGCTTGCTCCACCGTTGCATAACCTGAAACCTTAGCGGTTACACCTTACTAACATAATCTTTGTAAAGGCTTCGTAGTGTGGCTTGCTAGTCATCTCATCTAAGGTATGTGATGAACCACTAGCGTAGCTCACGACTTGTGGGTAAAGATGTGCAACCTCTCGAGAGTGTAAAACTGATGCATCAGCCGTGCTCACGGTTATGAGCGGCCCAGATCCTTTATGTGATTAGTTGGGTTATGGATGGTTTTTGGTAAAATCCTGGTTAATCATGATGCTTAATTTCTTCTATGCAATATCTTTGAGATAAAAGTTTCTCTACTCACTTTAGTAAATAGCTTTAATAAAATTTGACCAATTAAAAGCAATGCAGTGGAGTCAGCTAACCTTAGAGCCTCATGGTTCTGTTATACTTGTTGAGTACGAGTTGTGTGCTCACGCTTGTTCTTTTCCGTTTACTCCTTGTTCGGGGGACAAATCCAACTGCTGCTCAGTCAATGGAGATACGGAGGATTATCAAGAAGTCTAGGCTCTTCGCTCTTCCAGTGGACGTCCCTGTGGCGGCTCTAGTTGCTTTCCGTTTACGCTTCCGCTTTTACGTACTTTATGTTAAAGACCAGTGTCTGTAATGGTAATAATACTTATGATGTAATCGTTAAACGTTATATTATGACATGTTCTGTGATGACAATTTGTCCTATACATGTGAGACTCGTTCCTGGCGCATGTATAGTATGCACGGTTTTGGATCATTGAAAACCGGGTGTGACAGCACCAGTGGATAGATTACATTTTAAAAAAAATTGGTACTAATTTCATATTTTTCTAATTTAAAATGAATTAGTATGAATTTTTAAATATTAAATATTTTCATTATTTTTTTTAAAAAAACCGTCCTTGAAAAACCACACGGGAACCTAGATAAAACCTCTGAAAAAACTTTAATGGACTTAAATGTGCATTCTGAGAATATCGGGACCTATATGAAACATCGGAACAAGTTTAAGGACTTAAAGTACTGGAACCTAGATGAAACCTTAGGACAAGTTCGAGGACCGCTGATGAAATTAACTCCCCGAACTATATAAGGGGAGCCTAGGATCTTATGCGAGATCATCACATCTCATAATCAAAACCTCATACAGCATACGCTAACACTGTGAAGCACAATACAATCCTCGAAACATCATACAGAAAGTAGGGTTCAACGTTTTAGCTGCCTCTGTTTAAATCGTCGAGTTCTTCGTTATGTACACCTTCGCGATCTCCTTACCAACCCCCCTTCATCTTGAAAACCATCGCAGGGTCCACTCTGTGGTGGGCTGCGGTACTAAACCCCGACAGCTAGCACGCTAGGCAGGGAACTGGTTTGTAAGATCTCGAGGTTGTGATGGGAGTCTACTTCCATATCGACTTAAAGCTTCAGCCGGGAGAGATCTTCTCTTTTGGTTGCTTCAAATCTGTTATCGACAAGTTTGGCAACATGCGCATCATCAACGATGGCAAACTAGCTTGGGCCATGTCACCCGTCTGTGCGTCATAAGCGCCAACACCTCCACCATGTGGGGCGAAGTAGGTCCAATCGACCGTTCAGGTCTACTTTTCCCTGACCACTGCAACGTCTCCATCATGCAAGGCGGAGTAGCCTCGATTGGTGACTCGGGGCCACTCGCCCCGAGCTGCTCCTACAACAAACAACTCAGATCCATAACCCGACTCTCGTGCATCTAAAGCACGGGCAGCGAGTCGAGTTCCACTCAGCGGCACGGTCCCATACGGCCTGCGGAACGTGGCCACCGCCTATCAGGACATCGCTAGGATAGCTTTTCGCCAGCAGTACTTCCACGCTGATGGACAACAAAGTCTACCACATCGAGGACGTGCCAATTACTGAACTCTGACTAGGACTCTTCATCAACACCATCCTGACCAGAAGGACTACCGGATGGCGTAGCTCTTAGCCAGGGCAATCATCATACACTTATCCCCTGGCTGTTACAACAGCTGCTGCATCGATAACTCCTACACCGCCAATCCACGACCCTTCTCGGGAAGTGTTCATGGCAGAGCTTCACAAAGAGCATCCAGTCCCACTGGATTCCCTCTCTTTTAAGGAAGAGACCCTAGGTGCCAAAGAGGCACTGCGCATCCGCAAATGCCGACAAGAAGAAAGAAAGAAATCGGAGGGAACAGGAAACAATCCGACTTCAACCTATCTCCTCCGACTACAGATCCAGCCATCCAGGGCCAACGAGACTCGAAGTCAGCACATGGCCCACCTCGAGCACAACCGCAACCCTGAACTAAGGTGACAAGAGAAAGTGCAAGCCATGGAAGAACACCGCATGGTCAACGCCACAAATCTTGAGGGCCAATTTGACGGCGAGGCAACAGAGTACTCTATCTCTAAGCGATAGTGCTACATCACTGCTATGGGCACGACCATAGCCGAGGTTCCACCATTCGCCCAGAAGGACAAGCAGGAACAACTACCATACAAGGGCCTGAAGGTCAGTGAATAAGCAGGCTATAGCTCACGCACATGTGAGCCTAACCTGACTCCATCCTACCGATGGGTCGTACTTCAGAAGAAACAAGACCTCCCTAACTAGATCAATGACAAAAGACTAAAGGAATGGGAAGCAGGGCTCAAGCGCCCTGAAGATTGGGAGTAAGAGCACGGCCTGATTCCTCCCAAAGGCACCGATCAGCATGGAAAGAATGCTGGCCGAAAGTACGACCTAGGAGGGGCGGACAAACACCGTCTCGAGAGCCCTCCGCCTGCCAAAACCATGACCGGCTACCACCAGTACAACCTGACTTTCGACGACCCACTGTTCAGTGTGTACGACGGGATCCGAGCATTCACTAGCTGGATTCGAGGTATCGAGTGGTCGTCTACATTCAAGCTCAGAAACATCATGAAGTATGACCCCAAAGACAACCCGGATGAGTGGGTATGCCTATACGCACATGACATCAAGGTGGCAGGTGGTACTCTCGACATGATGTTAGCATACGTTCCGATCATGCTGGGATCTCAAGCGCTCAGGTGGTTCCAGAACCTCCTAATAAGTTCCATCGACGACTGGGACCAATTTTGTGGAAAGTTCATCGCCAACTTTCATAGCACATACCAATGACTAGCGACAGCGTGCGACCTGGCTTGTCTACACCAGGGCCAAAGCGAACCCTTGAAATATTATGTTCGGCGGTTCACCGAACTTTTAAATCAGATCGGTGACATCCCGACCACACTGTCATCAATTACTTCAAGGAAGGGCTTGCCGACGAGAAGCTACTTGACAAGCTAGCAAGGATGCCACCCATCGAAGTGGAGACCTTGTTCAACATCTCTAACAAGTCGCTAACTCACAGGAAGAGACCCATGACATCCTGCACCGCAGTAGGAAGGACTACGACCCATGATGCGATAACGATGATCGCCATGACAAGTGCCACGATAACGATGGCTGGCACCACAACAAAAGACATTCATGGAAGCGTGACCACGACAATTCAGTCAACACCACTGAGTATGAGGGCAAAGGCCGAGGCAGACGATCGAAGAGCTACTAGACAAGCTGTGCCCAGTACACCTAGGCCTCAAGCATCTATACTGCAACTGCCGTAGCTTGCACTACTTGCTCAAAAAGGAAAATATTCTGACCAATAAGGACCGCAACCCCAGCGACAAGAAAGAGGGCAACAACAAGAAAAAGCCCAACAATCGCGACAATAACGATGGGGGAGTTCCCCCATGTCAACAATGAAGTAGCAGTCATCTTCGGCGGCCATGGCTCCTAAGAAAGCAAGCAGAAGCAGAAGCTAACCGACCGACAAGTTATGATGGCACAATCTTCTATTCCAACCTAGTACCAGTGGTCCGAGCAATCAATTAGCTTCAGCGAGCAGACCATTGGTGTGACTTTGACACCCAGTATGTCAGGGTTTAGTTCTGGCAGCTCACCACAGGGTAGGTCCTGCGGTGGTTTAGAGATCGGTAGAGGGTTGGTAAGGAGATTGCAAAGGTGTACAGAATGAAGAACACGGCGATTTAGATAGGTTTTGATAGCCAAATCGCTGAACGCTACATCATGTATGGTGGTACGTGGATTGTATTGTGCATGTATGCACGTGTATGATACTTGACCTAGATGATCTAATATGAAAGATAGACCGATGGCGAACTTGGGTGCCCCTTCCCTTCTTATATAGTCTGGGGTGAGGATTACATATGAGAGTTTTACAAAATAAGAGTCCTAGTAGGACTACAATAGTAGCCCACGCCGTCTTGCATCGTGGGCTCCAAGGCAGACCACTCGGCCCACCTGGCAGAGTTACTATAATACGTCATCATGAGGTATCCGTGGATATATGACACCCACACAGGCCGTTACCCCTTGGTTGTAAGCCGCATCGTGCAGACATCCATTTTGTACAAGGTCCTGATTGACAGGCGGAGTGGCCTGAACATCATCTTTGAGAAGACACTCCTCGCCTTGGGACTCAGGCACGTACACATATCTTCACATCTGTCTAGTGATATTGCCATAGCATTGTTTGCTCAGATTTCCTTGTAAGTTTAGTAAGCCTCCTAGTGGTTTTGGTGTACTGAGTAACAACGCGATTAAAGGTCTAACTACTTTGTGAAGTCACTTGACAGGTTTTCACAAGTTAATTCATAATGTCAAAGCGTAAAAGAGTAAACTTTAATATACATATCTCATGGTCAAGCATGAATACTCTCATGTGTTGGGAGTCAAGCATATTGAATGAATATCACACTCATGACATGATTGATGGATTATTATTGAATATCTATTGCCTAATGAGGATAGTTGGTCATGTATCATCTCACTCAGTTGAATTTACTCTTGGATCATCTAAATGACCATTATATTTGTTATAGTCTCTCATGATGGCTTGGTTACTTGTATTGTTGATCATCTTATTGTCCCATTGTGAAGAGCAACCATCTCAAATGGATTGCATTGCCTAAGTGAGGGATTTCACTGGTTTTCTAATATTGATGCACCTTGAGGCTCTTGGCTTTCATATTGAGAAGAGTGACTTGGATTATATCTCTTCCATTTGGTCGTCACTACTTAAATTGGATTTCTCATATATAACAAGTGGTTGATCATGGATACACACTATTGCATATCAAAGCCAATTATGATCAAGACCAAGTATATTGAATGGATAATGAGCAAATGTGCTCCATCTACCTATTGAAGAGGCTTTCTAGATTGAAGTCCATCTATTCAGCTCAAAGAGGATTGCTCGTAAAGGAAGAAGCTCAGCTTGGCAATCCCTCTCTATTGATATGATTCAAGACGGCATCATTCATCAAGTCGAGACTCAAGTGGATTTCATCTAGATTTATATTTATGTTGAGTATAAGTATGCCGTACTATCGAGAGGGAAGCAAATCTCGTAAGTCACTAGTTTCAGAGAGTGCCGGGCCATTGCGTCGATTGTAGTGCATATGGCGGTGAGTGTGGCATACCCATTGTGGAAATTGCTCGAGCCTTATTGCGAGAGCTCTTTGAATCTTTTATTATGCTTTTATCTCCTAGTTAGGTGTATCTCTAATGGGGATAACACCTACACATTTCTTATCCAGTGACCAAGGGTCAGTGCCTTAGCCATCTAGTCAGGGAACCCCTCACCAGACTATTCGGTGAGCGCTACGGGACTGTCCGGTGGAGGGGGTTTCAATCCCAACAGCTAGTCAGTCTCTACTGGACTGTCCGGTAGGGCTCACCTGGACTGTCCGCTGATGGTCTGACACAAGCCAACGGCTAGTTTTGTGAGGGTGGGTATTTATACCCCCACTCACTTCTGGTTGGGGTTGCTGCTTCTCTCCATGTCCATATTCATCCAGAGGCCCTAAGAAACACTCTCTTTGTGAGATTGAGCTAAACAAGTGAGATTCTTGAGTTGGGAGAGGATTTGTCAGATTGTGTGAGCTACATTGTGAGCATCTAGCTGTTGAGCACAATTGGCAAGAATTTCCGGAAAGCGTTTTTGTTACTCTTGGAGGTCTCCTCCTAGACGACCGAAAGCGACTCTAAGGGCACCCAATTTGTGGGTGCCACTTCTCTTGTAGGTGATTACTCCTCGCTCTTTGGAGCATTTGCAGTGAGCACCTTCATAGCCTTGGTGGTTGTGAAGGGGAGGCCGTGAGTTGAAAAAGACTCAAGCTCTTGGTAGGTGCCTCAACGAGGGCGTACAGATACTTGCGGATGTGCCCGAACGTTGGGAATAAAATCTCTTGTCGTGTGTGCTGTGACCCTGCTGAGAGACCCAAGCTTTGTGCTTGTGATTGACTTATTTACTTGCATTACATTATTGCTTCCGCTATCATTATTATTCATCTGCAAGTTTTCTTTGTGAGTGCAAGGATTAAGGGTTGCTAAGCTCAACATTACCTTAGAAACATTTTACACAGCTCCACATAGTCAAATAAGTATTTTCTCGCATAATTACATTTGTAGGGCTTAGTCTCTGTGTGACACCAGACTATCCGGTGAGGATCACCGAACTATCTGGTTCTACCGGACTGTCCGGTGAGAGCACCAGACTATCCGATGTTGGAACTGACAGTGTGTTTTTAAGTGGTGTAAATTTTCAGTTAGGCCTATTCACCCCCCCTCTTGGCGACATCAAGGTCCTTTCAAGCCTCGGTCTACTTGATGCAAACAAGCAGGTAGTCATCAGGGATGCCCTCGATCCAAAATAGGAAGATGTGCTCATCCAGTTCGTGCGCATCAACTGGGATTTGTTCGCCTGGCAACCATCCGACATGCTTGGCGTCCCTAGGGAACTAGGTGAGCATAAAGTGAAGGTATATCTGGGCGCAAAGACTGTGAAGCATAAGTTACGACGGTTCTCCAATGAGAAGAAGGCCATTAGAGCAAAAGTAGCATGACTATTAGCAGCTGGATTGATTAAAGAAGTGTTTCACCCTGAGTGGGTAGCAAATCCTGTACTCATACTAAAAAAGAATAATAAACAGTGGAGGATGTGTGTTGATTATATCGAGCTTAACAAGCATTGCCCAAAGGATCCTTTGAGGCTGCCTAGAATAGATCACACAGTAGATTGCACCGCAGGCTACGCCCTACTATCCTCTTTAGATTCCTACTTAGGTTATCATTCAAATAGCTCTAGCTCCTGAAGAGCAAGAGAAAACTTTATTCATGATGCCATATGGAGCCTATTGCCATAAGACAATGTCCTTTAGCCTAAAGAATGCTAGAGCTACTTACCAGTGAGCCATTCAAACCTGTCTAGCAAAGCAATGGGGGAGGAATGTGGAAGTCTATGTAGACGATGTTGGCGCTCTATATTGACAAAATAATTGTATAATTTACATGGTTTTTCGCTAAATATGAGCGTCAACTATGTTTTTCACTAATATTTATCACTGATTATTGTGGATTTTGCAATATTATTTTGGTCTTGTGCGAGACCAATTTTTGGAAATCCATTATTGATCCACCTTGAGAGAAAGAAGGCCTAAAACAAGATGAAGCCCAAAATCCCTAGAAACAGACAGGGTCGGCCGACCCCACCTACCTAGGTCGGTTGAGCCCTCCTCTTCTTAAAGATTCTAGAAGACAACTTTGAGTACCACGCAAGTAATAACCAAATAAGCAAAGGAGTGTTTGAAGATATTCTAGAAGATCAAGAAAGATGCCGGGATACTATCAAATATGGAAGAATCAACAAGAACTGACTTATACCGACTTCTATTGAAGGATCCAGAGCTCCTATGGCCCAGAATTAGCGTTTGAATTGAGCAACAACCGACATATGGAATGATGGAAAGGTTTGTCCAAGGGAAAAGGGCTGGTCGGCTGAGCCTAGCCCCTCTGGTCAGCCGACCCCACCCAGTTTTAAGTCAGTTCGTGGTTTCCTTTCTATAGCACCTCCCCTAGACTATATAAAGCGAACCTATGCCCTGAGGTTGGGCATCCAATTCATTATCAAAGCGAAAAGATGCAGAGAAGTGGGACATCAATTCGACGAGAGCTAAGGGTCGAGTTCTAGACTAGGGATTAGAACTTTTCTAATTTTTGGAGGTAATTAGAGGCCTTGCACGATACTCTAATTACCTAGATGTAGAGGTCTAATTGTATCGACATGTGAGGTATGATCACGATTGTAAGCTTTGATACAATTATCAATGAAGCATTGATCTTGTCTAATTATCATATTCTTGGTCTAATTAGCATGCTCTAATTCTATGAAGTACATGCTTGATCATGCCTATATCCACCCTGAGTTGTATCTTGTTGCTTTAATATCCTAGATGTGCATATCATGCTTGTCTTGGATCCAATTAGAGCTAGATTAGACGCTGGTTGATACACTTTTGATCAGTTGTTCTAGCTGTGTTCTAATTGCTTATCGTCTGACTCTGACATAGATTAGAGGTAGATTATACGTAAAATTAGAGGTTGATTAGACGTACATTAGACAGCCCCTTTAACCCTAGTTTACATTAAGCTTGAGTCAGTTCATTCTCTATTAGTCGTTTCCACGGATTGACAAACCCATGATACTCATCTTGGGGAAAAGCTGCACCGATACCGTCAATTGCAGTATAAGGTTTGGCATGCTTAAGTGCCGTCAACAAGCTTTTCGGGCCCCGTTGCTGGGATACGATTAATCGAGTTTAAATTAGCTTGAGCTTATGTAAATAAATAAATAAAAATATTTTTTTAAATATTGACTCGTTCATATCTGTTCATATATGTTCTTGTGTATAGTTTCTTTTTTATTTAATTCTCTGATTCTTTGTGTATATATCATGTTTGTACTCTTATCCCTTTGATCATCATATGCAAATATGATTCCCTTCATCTAGTTCATGTGAATTCGTTCATATGAATTCTCTCTTGTTTTCATGTGAATATGTCAATCTCTTGTATATATATATTTTTTGCTAACGTTAGCAGGAAAAATGGGCATCGGTCCAATAATAAAAAAACTCTCCACACCAAGCTTTTTAATGGTAGATACTAATGCTGTTAGTGGTCCATCATCCATTATTGAGTTTTTCTATAGCCGTCATGAAAAAATAATCATGATGAGAAATGTAAGTCTGATGTGTCAATTAAGTTTTTAAAACTAATATTTTTGTATGCTTGTTTGTTCTAAGCTACAGATTATGGAAGCCAAAAGAAGAAAGAGATCAAGAAGAAGATTACTTGAGAAAGTTTTGGAAGCTAAGGATTGCTTGTGTATAAGGAAAAGGAAGATAAGAAAGGCTTATCACAAGACCAATCCAAGTTACAATCTAATCTCGAGATACTCTCGGAATTCAGGACATCAGCACCTTGTGGGGCCAATTTGAAGACCTTAACGACATCAAATGAAGAAAGTTTAAATACCAAAGTTGTAGATCTCTCCGAGCTCTACAAGATAGATTCTGAGTTTACATTATTTAGACTTAGATGAGGAAGTTATGTTCGAAATACTAAAGGTGCTGAATAAGGGAAGTTGAGTTTCGGGAAAGACGAGAAGCATTCCTCTCCAATATTAATGGTGCATGCAATCATGGTATTCCAAAGAGGAAGACGTAGGCACCATGAATTTAATATTGATATTTGAACTTCGCCTCTTAACGATTCAGGCAATTCTTGTTTAAATCATAATTACAATTGAAGAATGCCTGAGTTCGATTAGAGTTGTTTCGTAAAGATCATTAAGATTTTCGTTGATTGTTATCCTTTGTCCCTTTTTGTGATTTGCTTTTATTTTCGTGAAACCTTTGTTCGTGTAATCTATATGTGATAACCTTGTGTTATGCCTAGATTTATTTTATGTGCAAATTTGTTTAGAAATTTTAAATATGAGCATATGCATGTTTATCTTGCCATATTATATGTGCACAACTTTCTTATTGAAAACTTGGAATTTCAAAACCTTTGGCTCTCTCTAAAAAATCCCTTGTTAGAATTTTATCGAAGCCCACTTTTATTTTATTTCATTCAAAATCATCCCATGTTTGATTTTATAAATCAAATCCTTCTATGAATTAAATGTGCCTTAGTGCTTTGCTAAGTGATTTCATTTGAGTTATAGTTGTCTTTGTTCATGAATTAAATATTTGTTTAAACCCCAATCAACATGTGACACTATATTTATCTCTAACCTATACCATGATATATATATGTGTGTGTGTACACTATGAGCTAACCAGGCAGAGAAATTCACACTTCATTTGAAACAATGAGATCAATATGGCAAACAAGTGATGATTATTGGAGGGATTTGATAAGACTTTGAAGACATCATCAGAATTTACAAATTATGGATTGAGTTTCAAATTGAAGAGTGATTAGACTAAATGGAGCAGGAATTGAAGAGTAGAATCAAGTCTATGGAGAAATTAGAAGCTCAAATCAGCTATTCAACAATATGTCAAATTTTTAGATTTGCATCACATTCAAGGAGGCTATGGAAATAAAGAATCTACTCTCACATGTAGGAGAAGCACATCAATGGCTAACACAAGCAGCCATGATTAATATTTTGGTTGAGAATAAAAAAAAGAAGATGATCCACTTGAGATGGACGAGGAAGATTGATTGAGAAACCTATGAAGATTAACCATTTGAGAAGAAGAACTCCATTGGAGTTAAGACATTGATGGCCTGCAGCTATTTGACTAGATATAGAGATTATTGAAGCCAAGTAAATCAGGATAGAATATGATGGTGGTGCTAAACTGATCTATGGAGATAGATAGAAGAATTGAAACCATCGTTAACATTGGATAGTATGGAGAGCTTAATAATGGTGCTTCATATGAAAGAAATTGGATCAAGAGTTGAAAAAGTATTTGAAGGCTGAAGATTAACAATGGTGGGCACAATTTTTAGAAGACCCAAGTACAAAAGATTGAAAATTGTCAACATCGGAGGAGCTGAAAATATGAAGCTGATGATGTCATCAACATTGAGCTCGACCTCAAGAAGCAAAAACAAAAATTGGATCAATAGTTGAAAAAAATATTTGAAGGCTGAAGATCAACGATGGTGGGCCCAATTTTTAGAAGACCCAAGTACAAAAGATTGAAAATTATCAACATCGGAGGAGCTAAAAAATATGAAGCTGATGATGTCATCAACATTGAGCTCGACCTCAAGAAGAAAAACTGATTATTTTTATATATTTGGAAAGTGCATGAAGTACTCTTTCCAATGCAATAAGAATAACTCAATTTGGAGATTTCTACGAGGAGCAATGTGCAAATCATTGAAGGCTGCGCGAGGTGAATTAAAATATGGATATAACGCAGTACTTGAGTAAAAAGGGCATAACTCTTTCATACGGAATCGGATTTCAACACATAAGTACTCGTAGGAAAGATTATTTCATAGGCTATCTAATGGATCTATTGTTTGATGATGTTCTTTTTGACATCAATGAGATATACCACAAAAAATTAAGTAGTAGTAACAATGGTGATGTCTACATGCGGAAGATGATGACAACAAAGATATAGAATTTGGGCGATGCTTCCATAGGATTTTAATGATCAAGTTCAGTTGCAAAGAGCTTGAAGAACGTTGGCACATGAACTCACAAGCAGATGATTGTGTACACAAGTGATGCTATGATCAAGAGACGATGAAAGTGCACAATCATGTATCAAGCTACATGGACACTTTGGATTCTTACACCAATGACCATGGCTTCACTCCAATGGAGGCAAGTGAGAAGTCTATCTCTATGACTTTAACTGAAGCGCTTTTCGGCAGGCAACCGGTTCTTTCAGTGTGTTAAGAGTCTTTGAGTCTTTTTGGAGAGAGTTGGGAAGCATGACACCACCCTTTCAATCTTTAGCTTGTGGCCAGTTAACTTAGTCTAACCTTTTTTATTTAGATAATCACCATCGTATCATCTCATTTTGTGTTTATCACCTTTCATTGTTATGTTAGTATGGGGATTTTCATAAACTTCTTGATGGTTGCTTTATTTTTAAGAGGATACTCTACACAATTCTCTTCTTTTGAAATTAAGTATAAGCATGGTGCTTAGATTTAATTTGTGACCATCATCATTTGGTTTGATTGGAAATTTCTCGCTAATAATGTCTTTTTGTGAGGATAGACTTTCCACCTTTGTTATGTTAACATTTTTGGTTTTCTAAGCTAAACAGAGTGCTTTGTTTCTTGGCTTAAACAAAGTATTTTACCTTGAAATTTGGTAGTCTAGTAGTGAACATTGTGTTTAGTGCTAGGTGTAAACTCTTTTAAGTTTGGTATCTACCTTCCAGGTTACTAACCTCATGCATACACTCTTGCACTCACATGCACCCACTAGGATTTTTGTTTTTCTTTTACTAAGATTGACTAGGACATAAGTTAAGAGTCATTGGAATTGTTTTTTTGGATTATGTCAAATTGTTTCTACTCTTGACTTTGTTTTGCAAGAATTGATTTAATGACAAAAAAATTGAAGGAATCTCTGGTAACATCTTTCTAACACCTTCGCTTTTCATTTTTAAATTTTGCAAATATTTGCCTATCTCTATCAACTTGATGTTCCCTTTGTATTTCTCTTGTTTTTAGTACGTTAGTTTAGATTTATAGTATGATTAATACTACAACCATGATCTATGCCTAATTGATTGATTAATTACCACAATGACATAGAGAAAAATGATGAAAGTTGTCGCTTTTATCTTTATCATGTTTTAGTTTTGATTAGTCAAAATAATAGGCTCTCATAAAACATGTTTAATTGAACTACCGGCAAATTTGTAATTGATTATGATTATTCATAAAGACCCGTATGATTATTTCGCAAGGTTTAATGTTTATTATGATCATCTCCTCGTTTATTATTACTGCTTTTAAATGCCTTGATCAACGTTTTTAGTTATCTTACAATAGCCATTTGTTGCACACAAATACCGACGGAGAGGCTTGGCCATAGAGCACATGGAAGCCGGGGATCGCGCTGTTGCTACACTCGTCTCCCTTTCTTGCGGCTCTGATCGGCTCTCTACGGGGAAGCCGATCCTGGTCGTGCGTGGTGATGCGGGTGTGCCACTTGGCTTTACCTTGCAACCAGACAGGTGGTGTGGTCACGGTTGTTGGCTCCTGTTCTCCCTTTAAAGTGTACACAACAGATGTAAATGTCAAGTTCTTGTCTGATCGTTAGGATCGGCAACCACGAGATGTCCTGTACCCCAGTTAGCCGATGTGGAAACATCAGATGATCCATCGAGCGTGCATGAATAGATATTGTGAAAGCTAAAACCACGTTCAATGATGAGTAAATATAAAACCCTAACTAATAATCAAATCTGCTTCAAACCAGGACCCTTAAAGAAGTCCATCTAACTAGACAGATACAAATTACGACATGTATAGCTTGGGTGCTCGAGCTACGCTGATCTACCGGCAGGTCGCGTGGACACGTTGCAACGGCATGTCGTGGGTTGTAACAAGTGATAAGGTAGAGTAACATGAGCCACATAAAGATTGATCTACTACATAAAGCATATGTACATAAACAGATCGATAAACATGCGGAAGTGAAGACAAATATCGCCCCAAGCAAAGCTTGCCACGAGATTCATCGAGATAACTGATGACTCTCGTAGTCGAGCTAGGCTCGAGACGAGATCCATCGGGATAACTAGCAAACCGTGCCATAAAAAATGCTTCAATACACGGTTCACCATATGGCCCACGCCCTAATGCCCTAACGGATCTAAGAACCATTACAGCAGCATGACGATTACCTTGAAAAATCCTAATTGTTAGAGGTGGCGATGCGCCGAGAGAGATTGGAGACACGAGTTACTGAAAACATATGTCGTCAATTCATTAAGTAGAATATGGGTACATTTTTATAGTCCGTGGACTTAGACAACAAGTCGGACTCTTTTCATGACTCTTTCTATAACTAAAAGTTCTATTTCTGACGGGCTAATCCCAACTCGACTCAAACTAGGCTACATACATAGACTTAAAATAAAGATACATGGCCTACCGGTCCTAGGGATTGCCTGTTCCTTGGACGACTATATTTAGCCCATCAGCCGATCCGGCCCAAGTATCCATAGGCTAAATTTTGGTGATAACACCTTCCCCCTTAGCTTTGGCAATAATAATTATTCCAAAGCTAAGTTAATGCGAAGACGGAGGGCCACACGGTTACGCTATTCCCGTCATGTCCGCCCGTACTCTTTCCTTGAAACTCGCACCTAGTGCTCCTTCGTCTTCCTTCCAGAGTAGTATTTAGCCATCACCTTGGCTATAGTCTTTTCCCCATCTTCCCTCTCATCGGTAGAAAACCCCCCGCCTTTTTTAGCAAAATCCTTCAGCCGATGGAATCACTTGCAGAGAGTAGCACTGCCCCGCCACTGTCGCCAAGCCCTCTAGCGTCGCCGCCATTCGAGCCACCATTGGACTTAATTTCTGCTGAAACCAAACGAATCCCTTTTGGAGCTCAAAATCCAGATCTAGACAGCTGGACAGACCAACTTAGGTCTTGGCCATTCCCCATAGAAGGATGGGTGAGCTGGTATAAGTGTGTAGCCAAACATTACGAATCATCAATCTGGCACAATATTGGAATAGCTAATGCCCTCTCCCTTACTTTGTCTCCAATAGAAAAGCATAAGAACCTTCTAAGAGCAATAGGCTATTTTTGGTCTGATGCCTTGAATTGTTTCTTGTTCGGCCTCGGCCCTATGACCCCCACTTTGATGGATGTAACAATGATCTTGGGTTTAGACGTCCATTCAGCCTGCCCTTCCCCTTTTTCCTTGGAAGTTTGTAGACATAAGATTGTGGACAAGGCCACAGCCAAAAACTGGAGTCAATAGTTGATCATCGAGACCATACAACTTTTCTAAATCTCTGGTTATATCACTTCCTTTTCTATGGTCCTTCCTTTGCCCCAACCAAAAACCATTTGGATTTGGCCAATGCTCTGGCTAACGGTCAAAAATTTGCATTAGGAAAACTATTTCTGGGTATACTGTATCGACACCTTTCCTTGAACACCAGTAGACTTCTGAATAATGAACGCATTAAATCGGGAGGCCCTTGGTGGTTTCTGTAGATTTGGTGTCAATTATACTTTCGAAGGTACATCCCAAGTTTCCCTCGTATGCAAGACGCGTCTTTCCCCACATCTTCAAGCAAGAACATACGATGTTGGTCAAGTATTATATCAGCTTCCAGGCATCAAGGATGAAACAGAGATGGCCAAATGGTTCAAATTGTTTTATCATGAACGTACCATAGCCATCTTCAACGCCTACTCAGAATTAGAAAACTTTGAAAATCCCTCCTTTAGGCTGGATGGCTTTGCCGATGATGACGACACTCGACAGATATACGCCACCATGATTTGTCCTTGCCTGCTTCCTGTAAGCATGAGTACTAGCAACAGAATCACCAAGCTCAGCTATGAATCATATCGGCGGGTTATAGCTGCTTGACAGTTTGGTCTGAACCAAAGTTCCCCTTGCTTCATCTTTCATCAAAAGTTCCGAATGGCTCCTGACTCTTCGTGCATATAGCCTTTTCTTTGAATTTCCCCTTCCTATCCCAAGCGACATGGAATTTGTGTACACCGCGGATGGTTTTGACAATTGGTGGGGAGCTTGGAAGCTGCATCTGTTCGGAGCTCCTCTTAGCACCATGCTTTGTTGCATCGACTCCTCTTATAATCCTTCGTCAACGGAGGTAAGTCGATTTTCTAACAGTAGTCTTTATCATAATCCTTGGACCACTGTTGACTTTATTTTATAAAGCGTGAGGAAAGACCAATGCCGAGCAAAGAAACAGGAGAGCCTTTTAGTTATTCTCCCATGACTTCAGTGCCATTGTATGGGAAATCAACACTCCCATTTGACAAGATAATATTTTCTGGTGATCGTTCAAAACGTTGTTGTGATGAGGCAAACTGATCATCAGCCAAAAGTTCTAGCTATAAGAAGACCAGGATTTCCAGGACATGTCCCCTACTCTGTTCATCTCTAGCTATGCTGATTCTGCTGTAAGTTCCCTAACGAGAGCAATTTCTTCTTTACCTGGCCAATGTACTTATACTTCCTCTAGTCAGAAAATTCAACTAATAAAAGCAATGCTTCGTCGATTCGAGAAAAACAAGTACCGAAACTCTCTGCAATCAATCTTTCTTCAAATGGCAGCAGTGCTTCCCATCAGTAGAATAACCCTGATCTAAATGTGCATCAAAGTGTTGATGAAGGAAATTCCATAAATGCCGAGGTAAATACACTGTTTGACAAAAATGTCTTTACTCGGCTCTTTTTTATATGACCCTGTTATCTTCTGTAGTTTATCAATTGGTCAGCATTTCTTGACTTTGATCCTTCAACCTCAGACATCGGCTCTGGGCAAGAGCAAGGGAGAATTCCATCGCCTCCCAAGTCTATGCTAGTAGATGTAGCCAGTCAACTTCGAGAGATGGCCAGGTTGCTCGGTACCTCGGTTGTGCAATTGGTTAAAGATAGTAAAGTACTTCGTACAACCTTGGAACTGGTAGTAGATCAACTGGCAGCTGACCTGAGATGAGTATTACATCCAGTGGCATACCTGGTTTTTTTCAGAGAAGAAGTGGAAACAGCTGCAGCCCGTATTGCGGCCTGAGACTCCCAATTCTCCTTAAGAAAAGAAATTGCTGACAAGTGTGTGGTCTTGAACCAACAGAAAGTTCCTTTTGATGATGATAAAGCCTCATCAATTTTATCTTCAAAGCTCACAGATCTGCAGAAGTCAAGGACTTAAATTGCCAAAGAGATCCAACGTCTTCTGCAAAAGCTCGCAACAATTGACAAAAACTTCAAAACTGCATCATCTAAACTTGAAGAAATCAAGGCTACCAGGCAAAAATTCAAAGAGAGCTTATCATCTGGCTTGGCTAAAGTCAAAAAACTAACATATTGTCTAACGCCAGGCACCAATGAGCCAGGCGATGATATTATTTCTTCTGTTGATTCTATCCGCCTTAAGGCCATCGCAACTATTCAGCAATTCCTCCAATAGTTCGTGGACGACACCTTGGAACAATTGTACTTTTGCATATGTCGGTATATGCCACCTAGGCATAACATTATGTAAGACTTGATGATAGTGTGCCTCTTTGCTTTTGGTGCAGAGGTTTCTAAAGTCGATGGCGAAGCATCGGCTAAATTGTTTTTTGTATGGGGTACCTAAAGTCGATGGCAATGCATCGGTTTTTATATTTTTCGAGCCGATGGCGAAACATTGACCAATTGTCCTATATGCATGTGCCAACATGTCTTGGCCCCCAAGCCAGAGCCTTCAAGTAATTGAGGAGGTCAGCTTTCAAACCTCCAACATATTAAAGATCCGAAGAAAGAGCCGATCTTCGGTCCGGTTTCTTGGTATTCATTGGCCAAGACATACCTGATGACTCGTGCTACCAAGCCTTCCATGGAATTAAACACAGCTTCACACTGATGAAGCATGGCTTTGCTTATCATCTTGTTCATCTCTGCTTGCAGTGCTCTGGTGCGCTCTTCAGATGGCGTTGAGTTATCCACGCCATCTAACAGATTTTCTGGATGCCCTGTGCACTTCACATGACTGTTCTGAGTCCAGGTGAAGTGGTCAAGAACTTCTTGGGCTAATCTAGCAAGTATGCACTCATAAACTTCTTTGTGTTCAGCCGGAAGTTGATTGAGTCTAGGTGGTGCATCTTTGTCTTTCGGCCACATGGTTGCATCATGTCTGGCTGAAATCTTCAGTGGACCCTTGTTGGAAGGTTCTGGCGCCATTGGTTGATAGTGATGTTAACGAAGGTGAGGTCCTATCGGGCGTGCCAAAAGTGTGTTGCACCCAAATACCGACGGAGAGGCTCGGGTGCAGAGCACACAGGAGCCGGGGATCGCGCTACTGCTGCACTCGTCTCCCTTTTATGCGGTTCTGATCGACTCTCTGCAGGGAAGCCGATCCTGGTCATCCATGGTGATGCGGGCGTGCCACCTGACTTGACCTTTCAGCCAGGAAGGTGGTGTGGTCGTGGTCGTTGGCTCTTGTTCTCCCTGTAAAGCGTACACAATAGATGCAAATGTCTGTCTGATCACTAAGATCGGCAACCACGAGATGTCGTGTACTCCAGTCGGTTGATGTGGAAACATCGGATGGTCCATCGAGCGTGCATGAATAGATATAATGAAAGCTAAAACCACGTCCAAAGATGAGTAAATATAAAGCCCTAACTAAAAACATGATGTAACAGATCTGCATAATCAAATCGGCTTCAAACTAGGACCTCCAAAGAAGTCTATCTAACTAGACAGATACAAATTATGACATGTATAGCTAGGGTGCTCGAGCTACGCTGATCTATCGGTAGGTCGTGTGCACACGCTGCAGCGGCATGCCGTAGATTGCAACAAGCGATTAGGTAGCATAACATGAGCTACATGAAGATCGATCTACAACATGAAGCATAGGTACATAAATAGATCGATAAGAATGCGGAAGTGAAGACAGATCTCTCACCAAGGAAGGCTTGCCGCGAGATTCATCGAGATAACTAATGAGTCTCGCGGTCGAGCTAGGCTCGACACGAGATCCATTGGGGTAACTAGAAAACTGTGCCATAAAAATGCTTCAGTACACGGTTCACCATATGGCTCACACCCTAATGCCCTAATAGATCTAAAAACCATTAGAGCAGCGTGACGATTACCTTGAAAAACCCTAATTCTTAGTGGTGGCGAAGCGCCGAAAGAGATTGGAGACAAGAGTTGTTGGGAACATATGTCGTCAATTCATTACGTAGAATATGGGTACATTTTTATAGTCCGTAGACTTAGACAATAAGTCCGACTCTTTTCACGACTCTTTCTATAACTAAAAATTATATTTCTAATGGGCTAATCCCAACTCGACTCAAACTAGGTTAGATACATAGACTTAAAATAAAGATATATGGCCCATCGGCCCTGGGGATCGCCTCTTCCTTGGACGACCATATTTAACCCATCAGTCGATCCGGCCCTAGTATCCATCGGCTAAATTTTGGTGATAACACCATTTCTACCAGAGGCATTTATTTTAAACCATAGATTTATCCAATTTGTTTTCAAATGAGTTGGATCAAGATTGATTTTTAGGGTATGAGACTTAGAAGCTGGCCATTCTTTTCGCGTTACTTTTCTTTGCTAGCCTTTTCTATCCATGCGTTGTAATTCTCTACATTGGAGGATTTACAAACTTCGCTGGATATCCACCCTAAAACCAAAAATATCCCTTTGTGTATCCCTTTCATCCACAACCTATTGGAGTATGAAAATTTTAATCTTGGAGACCGGTGCTATCAAATTCTCACAGCAGCTTTATTTCATTTGTTTATCCACTACTCATACTTGAGGGTGAGTATCGTTCAAGAGTGGAGGTAGGGGTCAGTTGCTATAAAAAATCAAGCAAGAAGAGTTTTTGAGGAGGCAAAATTGAAAAAAAAAAGAAAAAAGAAAAAAGAGGGGCCACATGGCGTTGTATGTCTAAAAAAGAAAAAAGAAAAAAAAAGAGAAAGAGCTCCTAAAACTTTCCAATGCCTAACGCAAAAAGTTTCTTCAAGGATATTTCAAAAATTTCTCAAAATTCATACTTTTGTGTTTCCAACCATGTGCAATCCGATAGCAAGGACATCATTTGTGCCTTGAGATCACGCACTTGATATTTGCACATGTCCACTCTTCTAAATGTGTGTGTTCCATCCATCCCCTCTCAACATTATTTGATTTCGGTACAAGTCTCAGTAAAAGCAGCAAATTTCTTTCTTGGTTTGATAAAATTTTAAGAACAAGTTTTGATTAGAATTCATACCAAGCTCCAGATAAGCTTCCACTATTAATATGTTTTTATTGAAGATCATTTAGATATTGAAATACCGGAAAGTTGAGTGTGTTCCCTTGACTTTGCAAGATTTTATCTCTAAAGCTTTGATTATCTTTTTAAAAAAACTAGGTGTCAAAATGAGGAGATGTGTCATTGATAAATTTAAACTCTTGTTGAATCTTTTATTGTGGGATGAGCCCAACTGAATATCATATCTTGCATACTTTATTGGTCTACACAAAAATTTAATAGAGTTTGTTAATCCGATTGGTTAAGATTAAAGTATGGGAAAGTTAATGAAAGGCAATGCTGATTCTTTACTTACTCAGGGACGAGCAAGGTTTAAGAGTGGGGGTGTTGTTGGCGCTCTATATTGACGAAATAATTGCATCATTTTACATGGTTTTTCACTAATATCAGCGCCAGCTATGTATTTTACTAACATTTATCACCAGTTATTGTTTATTTTGCATTATTGTATTGGTCTTGTGCTATCCTCTGATTTTGCTGGATTTAAGTCCAATTTTTGAAAATCCATTATTGATCCACCTCGAGAGAAAGAAAGCCCAGAGAAAGATGAAGCCCAAAACCCCTAGAAATAGGTAGGGTCGGCCGACCCCACCTACCTAGGTCGGCCGATCCCTCCTCTTCTTGAAGATTCTGGAAGCTAACTTTGGGTACCACGCAAGTAATAACCAAATAAGCAAAGGAGCGTTTGAAGATATTCCAGAGGATCAAGAAAGATGTCGGGATACTATCAAATATGGAGAATCAACATGAACCGGCTTGTCCCGACTTCTACCAAAGGATCCACAACTCATATGGCCCACAATTAGTGTTTGAATTGAGCAACAACCAACATAGCAAAAGATGGATAGGTTTGGACGAGGGAAAAGGGTTGGTCGTCCAAGCCTACCCCCTCTGGTCGGCCGATCCCACCCAGTTTTGAGTCGGTTCATGGTTTCCTTTCTATAGCACCTCCCTTGGACTATATAAAGTGAAGCTGCGCTGTCAGGTTAGGCATCCAATTCATTATCAAGGCTAAAATATGTAGAGAAGAGGGACATCAATGAGAGGAGAGCTGAGGGTTGAGTTCTAGGCTAGGGATTAGAGCTTTTCTAATTCTTAATGGTAATTAGAGGCCTGTTATCGCCAAAGATCAGCCGATCCAGACACGGGCCGGATCAGCTAATGGGCTAAGGTGGGCCATCCTAGGCAGAGGCGGTCAATGTATCTCTGAACGGCGATGGGCCATGTATCGTAGTTAGTCGAGTTAGTTTAGCCTAGTTAGTTTAGATTTTCTTAATTCTAGCTAGAGTCCAACTTGTCATCCAAGTCTACGGACTATAAATATGTACCCATGTTCTACGTAATAAACTGACGACATACGTTCCCGAGCAGCGGTTGTCTCTATCTTCTTTCGGCGCATCGCCACCCCTAATTAAGTTAGGGTTTTCAAGGTAATCGTCATGCTGCCGTAATGTCTCTTTCATAGATTCGTTAGGGCTTCAGGGCGTGAGCCACCTGGTGAACCTTGTACAGAACCATTTTTTATGGCGAGGATCACTAGTTATCTCGACGAATCTCAAGTCAAGCTATACTTGACGTGAGAACCATCGTATATCTTGCATGTTATCGATCTACTTGTTTCTGTGCTTCAAGTCATTAGATCGGTTTCGTGTAGATCCATCGTCATGCTTTAGACAGGTTTTTACCATTACCTCTCGTCTTCGATGCATGTAGCAGAACTAAAATGTGCATATCTGCATCTCCAATGGTGGATACGCACACATGCTTTCTTCTTCCCCCGATGCGGAGGTGCTTGCAATAGCCGCCCACTCGCCCAGCTGCTGACGCTATCGCTGTGGTGGAACCGCCGATTTAATCCGAGCTAAGCACACCTGCCATCTTTGGCTTGTAGTGTAATTAGACCGAACTAAACCCGGTCGTCCGTTGAGAGTCATTCGGCTCTTGATATTGCCCTTTCCCAGAGGAACTGATATGCAACTTATTTTACAAACCAGTTCGAAATAAAAGTATAAGTACCAACATAGTGCCATACGAAAGGCAAGTTCAAAACAGATGGCGGAAGTGAATTTGAAAACATCTCACAGCGGAAACAAAGTACATTAGTAGTCGTCATGCAATGATGAATGAGACGAGCAACAACGAGCCCACCGGTGCTACCCTTCTCTAAGAAATTATCCAGATGTCATCGGTACCTGCACTCAAAAGGTGGGGGCAAACCCTGAGTACTAATTACTCAGTAGGACTTAATGGAAGGGCTTACGGCTGACGCAAAGCTTGCTTACTAACATGTGGATCCTTAGCCATTGATTTTAATCAGAGATATAATATCATAAATTGACAAGTTCTTCATTTGCATATAACTCCATAATAATAAAATATTGTAGAAATGTAAGCAACACAGTAGTACAAGCATGTAGTATTTGAAAACATGTGTAATAGGTATATTATATTCAAGTAATTACTACGATGAACGTCAAAGATATTGGCATTCCCACACCTGGTGGGCATCAGCGATTCGAATCAATTTTAATTTCCGGGAATAACTATCATGCCAGGAGTATATGCTTACTAGCCATTGCGTTCCCACATATAGCCCCCATCTCCACCTGTCTTGTCCCAAGATTCAAAGCGCCCCTACCTAACCCCCGGGTTGTGCCCCCTTAGGAGCGTTACCATAGCGCACTGGGTTAGCCCTCCCTCGAGTACAAGCGCCCCCGGGCCCAACGGCCTCCAGCAAGTGGATGGGCGGCACCTCGAAAACTCAGACGAGCCCAGGTAAGACTTTCACCGGTCCCATTTCCCGGTTAAGCATTCTAGGAATGTTATGCCGACCAATAGGCGAACAACGAACGGACCTTAAACAACTCGAGCGGAGCCAAATGATATAACAACGCAGAACACAAAATAAAATTATTCTCCGCCCTGTCTCCATTTTAAATCATGAGCATAATATTAATTCCTCAATAGTAAAAGTTCTGTGATTTTTGAAACCACCTACGCGACGAGTGACTCCTTTCACTCGTGTCTACTTGCACCTACCAATTCTAGGCAACTCGTCCTACGAACTCCAAGTATATGTGCTAGGGCCAAGGCAGCCGGGGAGTCTAATGCAAGGGTTTTCAATCAACTCCTAATGCGGATGCGTAATCATCAGTCAAGATAATATTAGCTGGGAAATTCATGATCCTGCCTACCTTGCTTATGTGTCACCAAACCAACAAACTATACTATGTTAGTTTGCCGGGTTGTGGGGCTTTGCCCCAGGCAACCCCTTGATTACTTGAGCAACTCCTCCTTCCAAATACCACTTCAGGGGCCTCCAGGTGGTATTTGGGTCTTAGTTGGTCTTTTGGACACCGTTGCTTGAAGTAGTGCCACGCACTTACTTTTTGGTCATGTATCTGCATCAAGCGTCACTATATAAATGCCATGCATGATGCAGAGAATGAGATGCATGAGTACCAAGCTCTCATACGTATGTCAATCGTTTCAGGGACAGCTAGAAAATTGATCGATAAACTACTTAAATAGGAATTACTTTTGTGCCTTGGACAAGCTTACGTTAAGCATTGAATTGTTTGATCACCCAACTAGATTTGAGCAGAAGTGTTCGTTTTCCACTACGTCGAGTATAGTATAGAAGACAAATCATGAGCCTAACTAAGCACATTAATCTTTCCCTTTTATTTTCTTCATTTTTAAACCTACTAGAGTGACTATACCTAAGCTTCTCATGGAACAGCACCCCAAAATTTTTGAATAATCACATTAGCATCCTTGCACAATATCATTGCTACACGAACTTCGGAGGGGTTTTTTAGAGAACTTTAAGTAACACTTTTCTATTTATTGGTTTAAATCCCTATAGAAGTTGCCATTTTCAAATCACCTAGCAAACAACAATTAAGGCACAAGAAACTTTATTTCTTGACTATACTGGGCAAAATGAGTATAACATAATTACTAGGGATTTATCCGAGCACATTTCATATAGCATGCATTTTCTCATTCAATAAATATCTAAAAGTGGACCCTCGGGGTAGATCTGTCATTCACCTGTAAAACTAGGGCTACCAAAAATACTAGTGCATAATATTCAAGATTTTTGGATTCCATTTCAACAACTTTTATTATTTCCTTACTTTTAACATGCACACAAGAGCCAGGGGCAAAACAGGCATTTCCTACCTAACCATCATACTTATTCTGTAGATCTACTTAAGAGGAGTATAATGCAACAAAGTTTGTATTTTTAGCATTTATCCTTGATTTATAATAGATTTTTGAAGTTCTCAGCTCAATAAAATGCATTTAACTCGAAGTTAACTTGGATCAGGGACCTAATCGTAAAGAAATCTATCTCTCAGGGACCTGCACAGAAGAGGTTCATGACTCAGTGAACAGGGCTTGATTAGAGAGCGCAAAATATAAAATACGATAGGGAGATTTTTGCAAAACAACCACCTTCTTCCTCCTCGGCCAGGGGCACGGGGCGCGCACAGGGAGGAGTTTCGGCGCGGCTGCCCGGCGTCTTGGAGGCTTGACTTGGAGCCGAGATGGTGCGGGCTCGTGTTCCCGGTGAAAGGCTTTCTTTCCCCCAAGATGGCGTCGCGCAGGGAGGAATGAGTGGACGGGGAACGGCCGTGAACCGGTGGGCGGCGGAGCACTGTCCGGCGGCGCACTTCGGCCCGATTCGGCGCCGTTGACGGGAAAGAGAGGCCACGGTCGGGGCACACGGCTGCGGGAGGAGGTGGCGCACCCACTGGGAATGAGTAGGGGCGCAGGGATGGCCCAACAGAGGGTCTCTGCGGTGAGGTGTGGCCGGCGGATTTGGTGTGTGGCGGCCGCGCACGGAGAGGGAGGAAGAAGCCACGTCGATGAGCGTGTCTTTAGGGGTTCGGTGGAGCGGTTGGCGGCGAGGGTGTTGCGCGCGACGGACGGAGCAGCGGCGGCCCGAGGCGGCGGCAGCCCGAGCTCGCCGTGGACCCCCAATGGTGGCTCGTGGCTCTAGAGTAGGGAGAAGCAGAGAGAGGGCGAGTGAGGCGAGGGGGAACGAGCCCGGGATGGCGTCCAGGTGAGCCGAGGTGAGGGCGCGGCGCGGGGCTCGATCCATGCCTGCGGGAGGTCACCCGTACGCCGCCAGCGACGTGGCGGGTGCCGATCGGCCACGGCGTCCACGGACGGATCCTTGGGCCCGCGTGTCAGTGAGAGAGAGAGGGAAAAAATAGAGAATAAGAAGAAACACATCCAGTTTGTTTTTTCTCCCCTCTGAAAATCACCTAAATTCTGAAGATACATGCGGAATTTGAAAGAGCTCCAATTAGATGAATTGAAGTACTCTTTGTGATCTATATTTTTGTCAAAAGGCTTGATACACAGTTCTATTGAATTTTGAAGAGAAATTTGAATTTAAACATTCTGACTTCAGTTTGACCAACAGTACCCTTCTGATTTGGATCTCAATAAGTCCATTTTAGGTCCATTTTCATAGAAGGAGTTGTATACCAAATTTGTTTAGAATTTCATGAGCTATAACTTTCTCAATTAGAGGCTTGCATGATAATGGCTGTAGGTCAAAGAAAATTTGAATTTACTAATCAGGTCAGGTTTGGCAGATTTCTTATGCTGACAGAAGAAGACCCAAAACACTATGAAAACTTTAATGCATGCAAAGCTCCAATTGGCAATGTTGTTCATCATGAGATTTTTTACAAGTTTGGTATATATAGTTTCTTCAAATGTACACCAGATTTTGAAATACCAGTTCAAACATATTCAGAGATTTGGTAAGGCAACATCTTTACTGATCGTAGAGCTTTTCTTATTTCCATCTTTTGAAGTACCAAATGAAGTCCAATTAATTCAAGGTATGAAGCATTTGAAAGGTAATAAGTTTAATTTCATTTCATACAAGGAAGATTTTGAAGTTGTATAGTCAAATCGAAAGTAATTTCAGAATGAAATTTGGGAAAGAGTGTCAGCCCTAGACTTAGCAAAATTTCCTGAATGTAGGCTAACCTGGTTTGGTTTGAACTTTTGAGCCCCTTAACATCTGATTTTGAGATTGGTCAAAATAGCATATTTGAAGGCAACATCTTGAACTAAAACTTTTGTATTTGATGTCTTGCATGAAAATGTATAAATGTTTAACTATTCAACCAAGCAACGGAAAGTTTTGCATATTCAACTTGAAAATTTTGACTTAGTGGTTTATTGGCCTAGTTATTGTTCTCCTCAAAGCATGATTAAGTCCAAATCCATGATTAACATTAATCTAGTTATGTGTCAAGGCTTTTGAGATGCCGGGGGCATCACAACCCACCCCCCTTAAAGAAATCTCGTCCCGAGATTTGAGTGAGGTGCGACTGTATAACCTAGCGTGCATAGCAAAAAGTATGGTGTTGTGGTTCGTGCCTTTTCGAATGCACGTGGAAATATCCAAATTTGCACCCGTTGGCTTTGTCATCTAGCTTGTGAATGGTTAGTACCTCTTTAACACAAGTAGTCACAAAGCGCCATCTAATAAGGATCGGACAATCTCCCTAGGGTACTTGACAGGTCGTGCCATATATGAGAGCGAATGAACAAACCATGAAGAGAATGTGGTCGGTGAGCGAGTGACAATGGTAGAAGCAAATGAAAGGAGTCACTTCCTTTGATACCAAGTTTAGAAACATGATAGATACTGGATTTACCCAAACAATGAAAGCACAGTATACACAACCAGAAATTGAACAAAGTAGAATCTTGTGATTCAAGGGAATGTCAATGGATGTGTTTTTGAGAGACACATTCATTTTATTTGATAGGGACTGTGTCCACATATAAAATACCAAGTCAACATGTCTTCAAAGAGTAAGATGTGGTGGAACATAGCACATCCTGCTCATTGTGACAAGAAAGGCACAAGAGGAAGAAGATATGCCGTATTCGCCTAGACAAGGTGATGGTTTGTACGATTTCTTAGCGTTGGTCAGGTCTGATCAAGAAAATGGAAGTAGATGGCGTGTTCTTACTAACGAAACAATTGGGAATGTTAGTAATCTCCCTTCTTGGATAATTTCTAAGAGGGAGAAAACAACTCATAGGGAAATGACGATAAGACAAGAGCACTAGCCGAGAACAAAAGCTTGTGTGGAGGATGTTCGAGAGGTACACCCTCAGAGAATAAGATTTAATGAAGGATGGGAAAATATCGATGGAGACAGTGAGAACGAAGTTGACTGTTCCCATCAGTCGTCGAAAGCAAGGTCAGACAAGGATATGAATTAGTATGAACAAGTCGTGGGATTGAGGCAGATCATTCCCACTGGTCAAGAAGGCAAGGTGAAACAAGGCAATGGAAAGATGTCATGAGATGGTGGAAAAGAGACTGATCACTTCCAGAGAAGCAATGAAAATGTGTGGATAAGCAGTGGGTGGAGGTTGGCTACTCCCACAACTCAAGAAAGGCAAGGTGAAACAAGGCAATGACGTGATGTAAACAAGGTAGTAGAAATAGAACCGTTCACCTCTATGAACCAAGAGTATCAAGATCAATGAAAAGAATGAAAACTGGATATGAATGTCCCACTATTGAAGTGATGTTATGCCTTTGCATGTCTTGATACCTGCGCGCACCTAGTAGCGCAACCATGTGACGGCCGTACACACAGGACTCTAGGTTCCGTCGCGGCACCATAGACTGCTTAGGTAAACACCACATCAAGTGTGGTATAATCACCCAATCCAAAGTGTCGCGAATACTACCAGATTTTGGCACGGAAATGATCAATGAAATATGTATAAGATACAAGAGTTTATAACACATGAACCTCAATGTATGATCGATATGGATCAAAGAGATGAGGAGCCCTCGATTGGCAAAGGTTCAGAGCAAAGCAATCACGAACATTGGAATACAATGCAAATAAATTAAGGTTGCATTGATTACAAAAGGTTGAAGTGCATGAATGGTGAGAGTTTCTAGACATGAGAATTACCAAAGTTCGAAGTGCTACCGTAGTAAGACTAAGAGTACATTAACCATGAAAATGAGACCTCAATAACTTTTTACAGAGTTGGATACACGAGGTCTTACTTGACCTACGAAAGTCAGGTTCCCTTATTACAAAAGTTTGGCTCGAGCATTACCAAACCAACCAGCACTCAGTTAGTACTGCCTAAACATAAGATTGACACGTCCAGGTCGAAGACCGGTTTCTTCCTTCAGCCATGTCGGTTTAGTGTTAGGCTCCACGTGGGAGATGCCATGGAACAGTAGCCTTGATCTTCCACCGAGTATAAGAACATCGCCGGATTCGAGGTTGATCTTAGTCGCTCTATCCTTGTCTCGAGTATCGCCGAACAGGAATTCAGCAGTGTCGCCTATGGAGACCGAGATAACAGGTAGACCTTGGCTGTGCTTCTTTTTTATTCATCCTTGTCTTGATGGAGTCCGAGCTTTCTGACGTCGTTGTAGTAGTTGATGATGCATATGTCACGATTGATTTGAGGAAACTCGCTTGCAGCAGAATTTGCAGTCTGAGCAATTGTCTTGAAAGCTTTTGGTATCGCAGGGCCGTGGGCACCATCGCATGGACGCGTTGGCCCATAGAAACCTGTAGTTGGATCCCAATTCTTCTCTAGACACATCATCCATAGCTTCATCTTGGCTCCATTCTTGAAACTAGGCCTACAGAATCCTCCTAGACCAATACCTAGTTATCGACACGTACGAACTATCTTGACTTGATCTTCAGGCTCGACGAATCCCTTCAACAGGACCACCGTAGGTCGCAGATGTTGAACTGACGTCGCGTCAGTGGAAGATTCTCCCGCTTTTCTCTTCTTCTTGTGACCTTCGGGTGTTGTTGTTTTAGCCTTCGTGGGCTCGGGATGATCAGGGCATAAGTCGAAGGGCTGCGACATCTGTAGCAGGAAAAACAAGGCTTCCGTAAATCCAAGAGTTTTGAAAACTTGATGTGGTCATAGCGTATTTCGCGTTTACGTGCTCAGAAAATATGCTGATTAGTGATTTAATCGCAAGATGATGGCACAAGGCTATAGTTCTTTTCTAACATGTATAGCTTACAGCTTCTGAGGGTCGATCAATGGACTCTAAAGAACTCAGGATATGATAGTCATGTGTTAGTCTGTACTCTACCTCGTTGGTACAGAAAGTTTCGGTTAGTTTTATTTTGAAATAGTTCAAGTATCCAAATTTGCGAGCTACGGAAAAATCTATCCAGATTCAGATGGATGCACAAAACCTACAATAGTTTTAGATAGGAGCTGTTCTAGACTAAGAGCAGAACACCAAAGTTGTTCATTTTAAAGTTTCCTGCAATATTGGTATGTGAAGTTTCTACCAAATTTACGTGGAAAATAGGTGAAACTTCAGATTACTAAGTGTGGCAGAACCGCCCAGATTAACCTGGATTTAGTGCTTAATCACCAGATCCGGACTAACCTCGGTAGTCCCTCAGGATGTAGTTATCCTGACTTGGCCTTCCCATCCGGATCGAGCTTGAATTTTGGGGCGACTCTCAAAGGAGTCCACAGGTTACAACATACACATCACATTTATTACATAAAGTTAAAATATTACACATAGGGTTTGGTACTTATTACATTCCGGCCGATAAGTTCTTCAACCATTTAAACAAAAGTAGTATAGTTCCCATGTTTCTCCAATCCCATGCACACACCTTAACTGCTTCAGTTGTAGCCAAGCTTATTTCAGAAGAAAGGAGGATTCAGATAAGGGTCCCATTCAAACCACGTGTATTCCGCACCTGTAAAAGAATAGGCAAGAAGCCTGAGTACTAGTTACTCAGCAAGACTTACCCGACCACTGGGTCGAAACCCGACTTCCTAACTCAAAGCCGGGGTGGTTAGGTCAACTCACACTGCGGCAGGCTTAATAGTAAATCCTTAGCTTTTAGAATTTAGTTCACCTTTTTAGTTATTACCTGATCATGCTAAGTTATTCCTATTCTACTAACCCACCAGGACCCACCAAGACAAACATGTTGTCAAACATTCATCATTAACAAGATCAATTCTCTTACTACGATGTTGGTCGCGATCAGGCAGCTTACAACCGGCAAGCCGCAGACGATTCGAATCGATTTTCCACCTCTCTAGAGGGATACTCAGACACCCGTCGTATGTGTGTACAGCGACCCCACATACGACAACCCAACATCCAGTGCCACCTAGCCGGAACCATCCTCACCGAACCCAGGTGTCAGTCCTTCGACACCCGCCCAACCTCCTCCTTCCAGTTGGTCTCGTCTAGTTCCGTGCTTAGGTACAACAGGACGAAAGGCTTACCGGAGCCCGTTAAGGATGGTAAGTGAATGAGGCGCGTTCGGCCCAACCAGGCCACACATCGGACGGCCTTATGTGACACAGGCAGGATCAGGGTCCATAGCAAATAACCATAACATGTAAAGTATGAAAGCGAAACTGATCCCGCCGCATGCCTATCAATTTATTAACAATCTACTTATTCTTACCCTATAACTTGCTGTAAAAGAAATTCGTTCTAGGCCTATGCCACCTAAGCCATCTACTGAGCATAGGATTTTATGCTGGATAATGAGTAATCATGCTCTAGGGTTTCAATCAATTCCTAACTCTAATGCACAAGCATAACTCTGTTTTAAATTAAGAATTTAAAGAAAACTGGGTAATGCGCCGGGGCTTGCCTTGAGTCACGGGATCTGCCTCTGTCGGTGACTCGGAGTCTCCTCCTGCAGGTATGAAGGATGCCTCGGTCGCACCGGCTTTCGGATTTTCTGTTGCAGTGGAAGACTCTTCAACGGGAAGTGGTGGAACCAACGTGCCTAAGTTGATGACATGCAGGAGTTTTAAAAATATGAGGATGATCAATCTGTTGAAAAGTAAAATGTACAATTTTCTAAAGAAAAAGGGTGGTTGGGGTTAAACATGGATATTTTTTTGAATGAAGATGATTGTCCTAAGCTTTAAATGAATTACCAGGTATTTTTAAATATTTTTAAATAATTTTTAAAGCTTAAATGAATTTTCTAGGAATTTTTGAATAATAAAAATGGATTTTTGAATTAATTTTCTATTTTTAATGCACTTTATGAATTTTTCTGCATTTTTAAATAAAGGCTAAAATTTTTTAACATATATAAACTCTCATTTACTTTCTTTTTAGAATTACCAAATTATTTATATGAATTAATAAATAATTTTCCTAATTAAAATAAACATATTAACATAAAAGTAAAATAGATAAACAAATTAAATTTAAAGGAAAAAGAAAAACAGATTTACTATTGAAATTCGGCCCAGCCCACAAAAAGAAGAAAGCAAAAAGTTCTAATTTCCCCCTCCAAAAATCGCATGGGCTCCCTTTCGGCCTGGCCCGGCCCGGAATGGACCGGCGGCCTCCTTCCACTAAGGCGCGGCCCAACCGGAGCCTTCCGGCTCGGCCCAGCCGTCGCGCGGGCCGGCAGGCCGGCCTGCCACGCGGGCGGCCCAGCTGGGCTGGCGGCCCAGCGGACCGGCCTCGCCCGGCTCGCCTGGCCGCTCGGCGCGCGGCGCGCCGCGCGAGCGCGGCCCGCTCTGCGCGTCGCTGCGCCGGCAGCGCCGGCGCCCATCAGGCGCGGCGGAGGCCGAGAGGCCTCGCCGGCGGTGGCCTCGGGCGCGGCGCGAGCTCCTCTCTCTTTCCCTCCCCTTTTCCCCTTCTTCCCCCTCCCTCTCCCTTCACTACGAGGTCGCCGCCCGCCGGCGCAATGTGCCGGCGAGGTGGCCTCGCTGCGGCGGCGGTGCCCGCAGCGACCTACCTCCAACCGCGCGGGGTGCGCGCAGTCGCGGCGCCCCCGATGCTCGCGTCGGCGGGAACCCTAGGGGTTCCCGCCCGCGGGGAACGCGTCGGCGACGCCGCGGTGGCCGCGGCGCCATGCGGGGCTCCGAGCTCTGGCGAGCTCGGGCTGGCGCTCGGCTTGGCGCAGAGGGGGAGGAGGGAGCGAGGGTGTGCTTACCGACGCGGAATCACGGCGGTGACGGCGGCGGAGGCGGCGGTGACGGCGGCGGAGGCGGCAGCGACGGCGCGGGGCGCGGGAGCGTGGGAGTGCTGCTCCCCGCGCGTCGCGGCGGGGAAGAAGACCCCCCCCCCCCGCGGTCCCACCTGTCAGCGCCGCCTGACAGGGGACGCGGGCGGGCTGGCCGCCGCCCCCGGCTGGGCTTTGCCCAGCGGGCGCGTGGCCGCGGGCGGGCCAGCGGGCCCGCGAGGCTTCCCCCCGCTTTTCTTTTTCTTTTTTACTTTTACCCTTTTCATTTTTAACCCTAGATTTTGACCTTTTTCGGCAGGGGTCCAAATACAAAAGTGAAAGGGCTTAATTTAAACTACCCTTTCACATTTTTGCCCCTGGAAAACTCCAAATTTTTAAAAAGGCCTCAAATTTAAATTTGAATCAAATTTTTGAAAGAATAATTAGGGTAAATTGCAATGCACTTAAGTGTTTAAAAATACGAAGTATTACACTAAGCTAAAGTCGAATATGTCCAGATTTGAGTCCTGTTTTAGATCTAGGTATTTGATATAGGTAGAAGCCTTTTCGAGCCATGGTCAAAATAGAAAAAAACCTGTTGCAAACTTTGTGTACTACAATTTTGGTATGATGAGCTTTCACTGGTTCTATTTAGATCATGTCCAGAACTTCAATTTCTGTGCTTAGCATTCACTGTCCAGATTTAAAATTCTGACTTAAAGTGATTGTAGAGCATCCTTACAAGCGTTTTAGTAACAAGGTCAATATAGCAAAGTTGTTTGTCTACTTAGGAAGTACAAATTTCATATAGAAAGTTTTCACTAAAACCCTTTAGACCAACACCAAATCTCGGATTTCTACCAGCAGGTCACAGTGGTGTAGATTTTTAACTCATGTTTGTTTTATCTTGCACTTCACAATCCACGCCTTTGCCGAGGGAGAGAATATGCTTAATCTTACAATTTTATGTGCTGGTTTCTGTATGTTCGGATTCTTCCCTTTACTTCATCAAGCCATAATCCCACTATACAACTTTTTAGTGCTATATGATGAATATAAAAAGTGTTCTCATAGTCATTACTTGTAACTTGTAGACTTGGAGTTTTAACGGAATGAGGTTGGAACACGTCTTAAACTTGAAAACTTTGTGAAGGGTTGGGTTTTTGGACCGATCGACATGTTTAATATATTTGGCTTGCATTTGTCGAAGCACTTGGATTTAGAGATTGCCACAGCTAAAGTATACTACTTGAGTCACATACATAGTTTCGGCTAGTTCTCCTTATATTTTGAGCTACATATCAAATCAGTAGTAACACACATTCAAATGCAATATGCTTCTAGTCACTTTCAAGCAACATAAAGCAAGGCATGTGAGATAAGGTAAGATAGATGGCATGATGCATGATTCATCCTATTCGATCTCACGTCACACATCTTATGTATAATGTATAACTAGCGAGTATTCGGTGACATATATGCACATCTCTCCTTAATGCAACTAGCCGTTCTTAAGTTCGCATGTGGTTAGTGTACCTGCAGAAAAATGCATGCTCATACCCCATCATCACCATTGTCATACATTACCACTCTAATCCTAAACGTAGCATCCACGAATTTCTTTAAGCTACGTTTGCTGGACGACGTAGTGGCGCCACTTCTCCCAACACACCCAACGTTCCTCCAGTACTGGGGAATTGCTGGGGAGAGAAGTGGTGGCCAACAAGATCTAATTATAATTTTGGTCGAAGAAAAAGTGGTCACGAAACACTCCAATAGCGTGACCACCCCCCCTTAAATAGTTCTGCCCTATCAGCATGAATGCAGGGTGGAGGATGACGTGGGACCGCGCCGGAGGAGCGCAGCGGGCCGAGGTGGCAGCGAGTGCAGGGCGAAGAGCGGGTGCCCAGCAAGCGGCGGCGGGAGAGCTCGGTGGTGGCGAGGTAGGGGCAGAGGTGGAGAGGTGGAGAGAGAGGATGAGACGGCGGCGACGGTGAGGTACATGAGAGGGAGAGGGAGGAAAAAGATGGTTGCTCCACTGCCACGTGGGGCCCGCTGCCACGTGTCATCTGACAAGTGGGACCCACTGCCACGTCACACAAAACCGCCTTTGTATACCACCCAGGGTGTAAAATACCCGGTTTCAATAGTTGCGGGAGCAAAAATTCCTGGTTTTGTAGTTTGAGGTGCAAAATCAAACTGCAGCCAAAGTTAAGGGTGGTTAGATGGACTTTTTCCTTATGACATCTTCAGAATTGGCCTCAGCTCAGCCCATGCGGTATATTCGGAATTCATTTCGGCCTGGCTCATTGGCTTCTTCGGAATTGGATTTGGCTCAGCCCAATTGGTCTCTTCGGAATTCGTCCACCGTATATATGGGCTTCGGAATTGGTTATTCTATGGGCCTCAAAATTGGTCCATTGTATCTGTGCTTGTATGGCTCTGGGCTTCGGTGTTTCCATCCTCTTCGGGAACTAGGATATTAGTTCTTCGGCAAGGATAAATTCTTCTTGGCTCAGTCAGTTGATCATTTCGGAAAATTCTTGAGAGCATCGCTTTGCTCAGTCACTTCAAGTACATGCTGTGCCCTTTACTCATTAAGCAAATAATGCATTGGATTTTATAAAATAATGGAGGAAATGGGATTCGAAATGGCCCACACCCAAAAAGTAACTCTATGAGGTACATCAGCGGGTGTTACAATCATACGTAGAAAGGATAGCAGGCGACAGGGTCACGCGCAGCATCTACTGCGCGACCCATGCATCCTCGCCTCCCCGGCCTGCCTGATTCAAATGGACTTTGTGGCCTACAAGACACCCACGTGGTAAATTGGGCTGGACACTAGATGCGGCCCACGTTTTGTTTTCTTTTTCTATTTTTTAAATTACAATAACTTCTACATAAAGTGTTAATTTTCAATTTGGTTTGCATCATTATTTTCCGAGGATGATATCTACAATACTATACAAGCTGATATATAGACCCATACATAAGTTGGTACATGGGCTATTAAAAATATCAATATTGAATTAAAAATCTCTATAAAAACCGCTACCAAATATTGAATACAAGTTGCTACCCATATCTATATAAATTGATATATTATCTGTAAATAACTTGCTACATTGTTTCTATATAGGAATTGTCGTGGGTTCTATATATTTGTATCATGTGATTATTCGACATAATGAGTAGATATAGAACATAAGATCGAGTCCAGCAGATCGTGTAAATGGTCGTGTATAGTATAACACGACACTGTTCATAAAAATGGAGGTAATTGGAATAGTAGATAGAAGAGTAGGATAGACGATCTGTTGGAGCTACACATAAGCTTTTATAATCTCTTGTTACATAATATTTATATCAATTGATGATTTATGTCGACATAATTTGTTAAAATAGATAAATAGACACAAAATATAAGCTGGTATACGATATGTATAAAACTACACGCAATGCTATTTTATAAGTTGTTTCTTGTCAACATATAAGCTTCATACACATTATATGGTAACTTGCTGGTACCTTTACAGTTTGGAATAGAAAGAATATATAACATTAAGTGGCAAGTTTAGTGGCAGCGTAATAATAATAACTTGCTTCTTGTCAATATATAACTTTCAACCAATTATTATATATAACTTGCCACCTGATGTTAATGTCCTAATCATATGCAACATGAGTCTCATTTTATAGATCTTGTCATAACCAACATAATGGTACAAACCAATTTAAAAACGGACATCGTATGAGATAATAATAAAAAATGTACCGAATTATCTCCCTGTTTACGTCATGGTGACATCGTCTGAAAGCGATAGATATTTCCTTTACACATACGGACACAACTACCATGATTCTGACAAATGAAGGCGCGGATAGATGAAAAAACCGTGGACAGATGAAAAGACGGTGGGCATAAATCTTGCCGGTCAAAAGGTCGCGCACTTCCCGATTGCGCGTCGGGGTCGCGCAACAATGCGGTCTGAAAATAATTGATCTCGTCATCGGCATTGATCTTGTCGTTGGGCCTCGCTTTCCCAATAATTTTATGCGCTTCGCGTCGGCAGTGTGATACCCCGATTTTTAAACCTAGATTAACTATTTTAAGCATGTTATTTTGATTTAGACAATGGAAAGAAAAATGCATCATTTAAACATTTCTAAACCTTTTGCAAAAAATAAGAATGGATTTTATGCCGGTCACTTCTGGCGTCCCTCTGGGGAACGAAAGAGTGCAGCATCTGGTCAAAAAAACAATTATTCATTAAAACATTAAATTTTTTTGATATAATTTACTTTAAAGTATAATATATTATGATGCATGCAAAAATTATCATACTGACATTAGTATACTAACGGCCTTTAAAAAGTTCTTATCACTCAATTTCTAAACCTTCAGAGGAATAATTAATAATGGGCTTATAGTAATCTGACCCCAAAGCTCAGCTCTGATATCAGCTATGGCAGAACCACTTTAATTAACATAAATCTAACACTTAATGGATGTTTTTAAAGTTTAACTTTTGTAATACAATTTGGAAACTGTTTTGTAATAATTTTAATCGTTCTGTAATATATTTTTTTGTTAAATATAAAATGTTGTAATCTGTGGACTCTTGAGAGTCATTCCTCAAGCTTGATCCAACCAAATCTTAATAAACTATTTAAATTGGGAATGCTTATTAAGATTCCAAATCTTAATAAACTATTTAAATTAGTTTGAAACTAATACTTCAAGTTTGATTAAGTGTTAGATTCATGTTAATTAAAGTGGTTCTCCCACATGCAATTATGGGCCTTCAGCAACCAATATACAGGATTCAAAATTTATCAACCTTTTCTCTTACTTGTGATTAATGACTAAGCCCGGAGAAGAGACCGCCGTTGCTCATAAAAGATGTTCTCTTCGGAAACATGCGACCTCAGAGAAGGACCCGAATTCTTCATCGCAAAATAATAATAAAGCAATGGCCTTCGTGATAAAACAATTGGATGTTCGCTTCTTTGTCTTGGGCTCCACACTCGTTGGTCTTCGGCATAACGCACCATCATCGGCATGATGGGCCTCGCTGAGCTACGCTATCCTTCGGCTTGCTGGGTTTTCTCCCTGCTTCGTAATATTCTGGGCCTCGCCAAGTCACAAGCACTGAGTTGGAATTGTTGGGCTTCGCGCAACACAGGAGCCCGGGTAAAGTCTCCCTTGCGCGAATGGTTGGCCGCAGAACTGCAGCAGTGCAATTAATATTTTTGCAGCTTCATTATCCATTTAGCTGCTCTGTTTTGTCTTCGATGCTGCACGTATTTGACACAAGCAGCAAAACAGCTGAGACCTTGCCTAAGATCAGTTAGCATGACTATCCTTACACGTTAAGATATGATTATCTTGGTGCTGCAAGTCAGTTTTATAGAATCTATTCCTTTGAGCTAAAAAAAAAGAAAAAAAAGAAAGAGAGCACCAAGCATGCAAGAAAAGATCATTTGTCATGTGCCAAAAATTAAGCACTTGACCTCAATTGAGATTTACAGTGTCATAGTTTGACAGTAGGAGCGTCACTTTCGAATTGCTATTTTTATTCCCTCCTCTAACGTGTAGGTTAAACCATTGTACGTATCCGCACCCTAAATGTGTATCTTTATCTCTATGGGTGTATATTTATATCTATCTCTATAAGTATTTATCTAAGTTTCCTTCTCTTCCGGAAAAGCACGTCATCTTTACCACACAATCACCAAAGCAATTTCGTTGTTGGCACTTAAAATTACTTTCGGCATAAAATTACGCCTTGGGCTTGGGCTAAGTGAGCCAAACTTATCAAACAGCAATCACTAGCTCTGCTCCTTGATGGTTAAGCCCACTTAGTCGTTACAAGCAAAATAAAAAAAATGTAAAAAAACGTGTGTCTAAGTTCTCGTTCTTGTATTACTTCGTCTATCTAATATGCATGCTTCATTATTTAAGTTATACATTCGGCTTCATTTCAGTAGCCTCTTCAGTAGTTGTTGGTTTTCGTATGTATGCTCATAATTCATCTAATTACAGCATTCAGTCACTTACACACTTCGTTTATACTCCCCTTCAAAAAATCAGTGTTTTATTTTGAGCATCCCATATTCATTTCTATAGTGGATCTCTTTGGAAGCAGCTTGGATGTATCTTCGTTATTAACCTTTACATGTCAGTGCGAAGAGATTTTACTCTGAGAAAGAGCATGTTCTCTTTAGGAAAAATTTTGGGAACCTATTTCTTCTCCGGCATTTCTTGTTCGATTAATTTAAGGTGAGTGCCATGAATGAAAGCGTGATTGCCCCGAAGAACAAGGTAGTCAAATTACAAACCGGAGCACAGCAAGAACTCTCCAGCAAGGGGGATAGTTCAGCTCTACTTTCGGTTGGAAATAGCGTTGGCGCAAAAATAAGTGTGCGAACACAAATCTCGAACCGGAGTAATTTGCGGAGTGGTTGCAAATGACAAAATATCCTTGACCGAAGATCAAGGACCCGCTTTGGCCCCTTGGGAATTTATTTGAGCCTCTTCGACAGCGTTCAGAAGAGAAAAATGAAAATACCTTTGTCTGAATCCATGAAGGCGCGCGCAAAAAAGACGAGAAAATGAAAATACCTTCGTCCGAATGCACGAAGGCGCGCGCAAAAAAGATAAGTGTTGAGAAGAGAAAAATGAAAATACCTTCGTCCGATTGAACGAAGGCACACGCAAAAAAGGCGAGCGTTGAGAAGAGATTTCACTCTAAAAACGGCAGTTTCTCTTCGGGAGAATTTATGGAAGAACGGCGGTGTCTGTCTAGTCAGCTCATCTAGAATGACTATGGATAGCCTGCTGTATATTGGTTAACTAATCCTCTTCGCTGGCCCGCTGGAATTGGATTTCGGAACTGGCCAGGTCTCTTCGGAAATCGGGCCAAATGTGATTGGGCTCTTCGGTTTCTCAGCAATTGAGCCTCTCTGTCAAATGACGTTGGGCTTCCCCGGTCTTAGGTGCCTCTTCTGCAGTTGGACCATCCTGAGTGTGGATTTTGTGCCGCTCTTGTCGTTAGATATCTTCGCTTAATAGCCCACGAGCCACTTTCGGGTCAAAAGCAAAATGAAAATGGCTACCTGCCTTGGAGTGTTAAGAAACCCAATCCCGATTAGGGTTTGAGTGGGCTCATACCAAATATATTTCTGAAGGGTTATCCATCTCTATATATACAATACCATGTATATCTATTAACTCCACCTACATCTGTCTCTCGTGTGCTTTATCTGTTGTGCATCTAGGATGCGAGACGAGATCTGCAGTTTCTCCACGCCTGATCTGCTGCGGGAGGGAAGAAAAACGGATCTGGTGATCCGCAGTAACGTAGTTTCTCAATACGTTATCAGCACGCTCTACCTCAACGTCGCATTGCTGCAAGATCAGATCTGTTCTGCATCAACCCTTCGTCACCCCAGCGGGTCTCCGATCTAGCCGAACTGTCCTACGCGACAGGCTTCAATTTCTTTGCATAAACAATGGTACGCTGTTCTTGATTCTCCACCGAATTCGGTTGGTCGTTTCAATCTAGATTGAAATTCTTCTGGAAACTAGCGATCCGGTAGATTGCCTTTCTTTAGTTTGATTAGATTGATTTGTGTTGCGGTGAAAAAGAACACGATCTGGAGCAATAATTGTTTGTACCAGCGTTGGTAGACTGCGCCTGCTGCGTCATCCAATCAGCCGCCTAGGCTGCCGCAAAACCCATGTTGGCATGCACCGCTTGTAGCCGGTACGGTAGCCACATGCATTGATCATGGCCTGCGGCCCTTAACGTGATCTAATTACATCACGTATTTAATCTAAATAAATATGCATGGAAGTAAGAGATCTTGCGTGATCCTGCATGCACATGATGTGCGTCTCGTAGATGCCTCTGCCCGGCTGTATTCATCGCTCGCAACCCGCCGGCAGCACTGGGGCGTCGCGCCGCGTCGCGCTACGCGGCCACCTCGCCAGCAGCACGGGTCGCGCCGCGCGCAGAGCCGCTCGTGGCACGAAACCCGCTGGCAACAACGCACGCGCCGCCGGACGTGCTCGCGCGTCCGCATGGGCCGCAATAGTGCCACCGGCCCGCAGCCGTGTGAGCCGCCAGCCCGCTCGCTCCACCGTGCTCCGCAAGCAGCTACGCTAGGAGGGCTGTGGGCCTGCAGCCAATGCCCTGATCCTCTGCGTCCTGCCCTGCCGTCGCATGCCGGGCCGCGCGCCCTCCGCGGCCAGCTGCCGCAGACTGGGTCGCGCAAACGCCCTAATTGAACAGGCATGTTGCCTTGCTCTGATGGGCCTTGAGAACCTTTGTTTTTATTTCACAATTTGTTTCCTGCAGAACAATATGTTATCTATTTTATGTTATTAATTATTTCCAGTAGCAAATAATTCGTAGAAAATTTATAAATATATGTAACCGGGAATTTTGACAAATTTTGCTCCATACACCTGTAGTTGTATCTTTTTTCTCCCTAGTTGTTTTTTGCGTCCAGAAGGTTTACACATGTTTTTTTAGTTGAAGGTTTACACATGTTTTTTTAGTTGATCGCACATGTCACGCACTATACGAGCTTGCATGCTGTGCGTGTTTGCTACATCCATCACGCCATTATACCGCCACACGCATTCTGTGCCGCGCTAGCTGTGCGTACCTGACGATTTGTGTTGCGCCTGTAGCGCCACCTTGCGCTGTGTTGTGCCATATGTTGTCGCGCCAGATGCGTGAGACTCCCCTGCAATCTGCGGACACGCACCATAATTTGTCACATATTTATGCCAGTTGAGTTGGCTCTGGAGGAGCCTAAATGCTGTCGCGGATATCTTAATGACCGCTCGCGACATCTTAATGATCGCGGGTAAGGCACACACGACGCCACTGTTCTGATGGCTATGAATAGCCTGTTGCTGCTTTGCACACTATTGTGGCCCTGATGGCCCCACACGCACTAGCAACCTTGGATGCTTGAGCTTATACTCGGGTGAGATGAGATGGATTGTGTAAACCTCTGAAAATATATGGTTTTTGGCAATTTTTACGTGCACGAACAATCGTATTGTTTGGCCTTGTATTTTTTTTATGATTTGTGTTGTGTGGCATCATATGTTATATATATATATATATATATATATATATATATATATATATAGCCAAGTGGCCAATAACTAAAAACAAGTTATATAGTACCTTTGAAAATCTGGGAAATTAATGAAACATGTATAAGACCACCCCTGTCTCTATGCTCTCTCCGCTCTCTCCTTATGCATAAAGTTATTTTACCCGAAATAACCAGAAAAAATATAATCAATGCATCAAAAGTTTTTTTTGGCTAATAAGACATCACAAATTGGGATATTCCTTGTGTGCTCATGCCCTGAGCTTAAATGACCTTACCAATGCTCCAAATATTAAATTGTAGCTCGCAATCTGACCTATTAATTGCTCGACCTACAGTTGGCACGTTGCTCTCGTTGTCGCTGAAAAGACAAAGCATAAACTGAGATAAAAGGCTATGACCCCCCAAGTAACATGATGTTGCAAATACAACGAAAGATTATTCTGAGAGAACTTTTTCGCCATTTGTTGTGTGGAAAAGCATGGTGCGTTCTTAAAGAACCACTTTACTTGTCCAATTTTGGACCTAGTGTGCTCGCGTAGCATATAGTTCTCATAGTTTTACTTGATTCTAGCCACTGAATAGGCTTTTTTGGGGGAGTATGCCAAATGGTAAAGGTCAGTCCCTGATGGACATATCGTTGGGGTCAATGTAGCAGAACTACATTGGACAGTACCCCTCCACACAATTGCCCCTGATTTACCAGAAGTATGAACAGTATAAGAAATCCCACATCACTAATAGCTTGAAGCTACATTGGGTGTTAATCCATATCTGGTCATTGTAATTTTTGATGCTGAAATGTCATACAAGTTTGACCACCTATTTGCTCGTGATGATAATTTTGTGATATAAAATGAAGATTTTGTGGAGACCTGTTGCATTCTCCCTAGTCTTGATGACTTCTTCATATGAGAGTAGCACTGTTTGTTGACCGAGACTTGTCCCAGAAGGATATTGGTCATGTTTCGCTTTCGCCAAGCAGTTGTAATCCTTTGCTTAGTCAGAAACTCTGCAGTTGGATGATATTTCTCAGATAATAAAAATTCTTGGCTTGTCTATTCTGTTCTAAAGCTTATCTTTATGCTGAAAAATAAAGAGCTTGAAATCATGCTTTATAGAACAGATGATATATAATATGATGAGAAAAGCTTGCCTGGTGGGCAGCGTATACCACAAGTAACTGACTTGGGAAACGATTACTTGTAGTGTGTTGGCATCATCCACCCAAAGTTGTGATTGCATTTTGGTTTTGTTCAGAACACAACCTTGCCACGAGTCTTTGGATCTTACCGTGCACTTGAAGATGCACGTCTGTACATCGGCCTCGTAGGTCGTTCCATTGAAATCCAACCATGCCTTAACTATATACAAACATATTTCTTTTTTTATTCTGAAGCATTCTTGCTCAATGTGATATTAATTCTCTCATAACCATTATACCTTGAAATGTTGCAATCAATAATACCCAGTTTTTTAATGGTACGAGTAATTGGGTAAACCATGGGCAAATAATTAAACGAGCTGGACTATACAACTCTACACACCAAAATTACTACTTGGCGGCACTGGCATGATGCCATGTACTTTGCTATCTTAATATATGCACACATTTCTCTACGCGTCTGAAAGCGAGATGCAACCAGTTAATGCCTTTGAAAGCATTGCAAATAGAGAAATCATGACTCTTTGTTGATCTGAAATCAACTATTTGCTCGTCCCTGTGAGCACTGCAAATGGGGTCACCATTTTTGCTCGTTGATCTGAAGTCAACTTGTTGGTCCAAATGGCAAACCATATCTATGAGCCCTTGAAGAATTTTTATGGCTAATACTGTGTTGCACATTGTTGACGGTCGTAATCTCATGATATCAACCGTCAATTATCCACCAAATGAGGCAAAACAAGTGAATAATAATGGACTAACCTTGCTACTAATGAGTTCCACAAGATGTACATGAATATTTGGATGCAGGTACCGAAACGCACACAAAATGGTTGGAAATACAGCAAAAACCAAGGATGAGCAACATTGGTGCAATGGCATGGCCGCCCGGCCATGAGCCATGGCCGCCCGGCCACCCCTCAGGCCATGCAGAGCCACGTCACCGTGTGACATGGTCTCCCAACTGCCTAGGTTGCCACATCATTGATCCTACGTACAAACAAACACAAAGTGGTGAAGATCCAACCATACATGAGAGCATCCAATGTATCCAAGGGTCACAAGCCGTTGGGATGAGGATTGGTGATGTCAAGGATCCGAGGGAAGTAACATGCTAACAAATCGGGGGCAGACACATGGCCGCTCGACCACGTGCCATGGCCGCCCGACCACTCCTCGGCGCCTTTTTCACGTGCAACTAACCGCCTCAACTGCCAACCGACCCAGGGGAGCAATATCAAGCGTTGGATCTTTGAAGTCAGTGCATCAAGTGGCCGCTCGGCCACCCACCTTGGCTGGCTGGCCACCTACCTACTGCCTTAACCGACCTAGCACACCTACAAATACCCCCCTCACTTTCTAGGCTATAAATAGACCCCGAGAGCTCATTTGTAAAGGTGTAGGGTGGAGTGGAGTACAAGTTCTATCTTAGAGTGCTACACTATTCTCTTAGTAGTTAGGATAGTCCTGGGGGTTAGAGTTGAGTCGAGCTTTGCCTCAGAGGCTCCGGAATTATCTTCGAGTCTGTGGTAAAACTCTTGTATCTTTTGGATTCAGATTACCTTCAATATAATTTCAGTTATATTTTACTCTAAGTCTATCTCCTGAGAGTGTGGTGTACCTTTCTTTTGCACACTTGCTAGGCATAGGTTGTGTTTAACTTTGTCATTCAATTCTTGTTATTCTTGCCGGTGCTATAACTCAACCCTAGAATTAGACGCTAGGCTCTGGCTAGATCCTCTCCTCTGATCAAGGATGATCTATCATTGGTCAAGCTCTGCTTGAACATGTTTATAGCGTGCCATCCTCTCCATGCAGCTTTGCTTGGTAGCCCCACTCGGTGCTAGCGTGTGGTGTGCCTGTGTAGTCCAAGCCCGTCGTTCGGGAGGCCCGTAGGTGTTAGCTAGACTCTCCTTCGGGACCAACTATCTACCCCTGGTACCCTCGAGACTCTAGAATTTCGCTCGACGCAAGACCGTGGCTGGTTAATTGAATTTCTTAGTTATTCACGGATAGCCATTGCAGCCGATTAGAATTAGAGTTTGGTGACTTTTTCTCACTCGTTGTCCTCCCAGGCAACTATACCTTTTCTACGGATACCTTTGATAGACTTAACTCTCCCACCATACACCTATCTTTATCACATTTACCCCTGTGTACTACTAGTGGGTATAATTTATCTAAGTTTACAGTTTATTCGATTTGAGTATATTCAATTATACTCTTGAGCCTACCGCTTCCCTGTGGAAATTTACGATACTCGGAATACTCTGAGTGAAAAGGCTACAGCGAATCTTCGTGCGCCTGCGGAGTAAAATCTGTTACGCTAAGAGACGTCAACAAGCTTTTTCTGGCGCCGTTGCCGGGAAGCAATTGGCCAAGAGATAATTGATACCTCATTTCGAACCTGTATACTTGATAAGTTTTACCGCTAGTTGTTAACAGGCTCACTTTGCTCATTGTTTTGTTGTGGTTGCAACAGAGAGGTGTATGACCGGTTTCGACCTACCGAAAAACTACCACCATAACCCAGAGTCACTGCTCAGGAGAGTCCGTGCAAAGACTATCCACGGGCAGCGACCTGTACCAAGGGATCTAGAACCAAGGATTTCAACCAGCACTCCAGTTACCACTATGGCTGAAAAGACTATCCGCGAGTTCTCCATCCCCTCGAGCAACAACATCCCTACGGGACCTGAAGTTCAAGTGGGGGAGAACTTCGAGCTCAAACCAGGAGTGATTCACATGGTTCAAGCTATCCCTTTTTGCGGACTGGCTACGGAAGATGCCAATAATCATCTGCAACAATTCCTAGAGATTTGCAGCACATTCAACATGAAAGGAGCATCACCGTACGCCGTCAAACTTCGTCTCTTCCCATTCTCTCTTGTTGGGAAAGCAAAACAGTGGTTCTACCTCAACTGAGCATCACTGACATCGTGGAACGCATGTTCTGATGCATTTCTTGTGAAGTATTTCCCGCTGGGAAAAACTAACGTATTGAGGAACAAGATATCGAGCTTTCAACAGCTCACTGATGAAACTGTGGCAGAGGCCTAGGAAAGACTCCAGGAGTACATCGCAGCCTGCCCCCACCACGGCATGCAAGAGTGGCTCATCATTCAGAGTTTCTTCCATGGGCTTAACCGCTCAGCACAAGAACACCTGGATGCAGCCGCTGGAGGATCCTTCCTCTCCTTGAGCATCTCAGCGGCCAAGAATCTCATTGAGAAGATGGCCACCAATCAAGGTTGGAGAGAAGAGAGGTCTAGTACCCGTTCCCATGGCGTCCATCAGATCGAGAGCACTGATATGCTTGCCGCAAAGATGGACTTGCTGCTGAAGAAGCTAAACGAAGCTCCAGAAGCCGCTCCGGTGCAAGCCCTTGACTCTCATATGACTTCCGAAGTCTGTGGGAATACAGGACACTCAGGGAACAGCTGCCCTGAGACGCAACCTGAAGATGCGAACTTCATCGGTAACAGTACCAACTGCTTCAACGGGAATCGTCCTCAGCCAGGGTGGAATTCACGACCAAATCTCCCTTTCTCTGGACAAGGTAGCTCTTCAAATTCACAGCAATTTTCTAGAAATAATTATAATTTTGATCAAAAAGCTGTGAATGATAGCATTAGTAAAAAGTTCCATGCTAATGATAGGTTGTTTGAATATATTTCGTTGCAAATGGAAACTTTGAATAGTGCTATGAAAAACCAACTTAGCTTCAATAAAATGCTTGAAACTCAAATAGCCCAGTTGGCTGCTGCTCTACCTAACCTAAATGCGGGTCAACTGAAGCTCCTCCCAAGGAGCACATAAATGCAGTAACCACTAGGGGTGGAAAGTCCACACAGGACCCCCCGTCTCCTAGTCATGCAGGTAAAGCGCAGGAGAAGACTGCTGAGTCTGAAGACAAGGTTGCAGATGAAGATACACCTGGGAAGGAGGAAAAACCAGCATCAAAACATCTACCCCATGAATTCTATGACACAATGGTGCTACCATTTCCTCCAAGAAACAAGAAGGCTGCCGCTGACGAACAATACAGTAAGTTCGTTGAGATCATTAAGAAGCTTTATGTCAACATACCCCCGGTAGATGCTATGCAGGTACCGACATATGCCAAGTACTTAAAGGATATCCTCAACAATAAGAAACCCCTACCGTCAACGGAAATTGTGCACTTAACGGAAGAGTGTAGCACAGCTATAGTCAAGAAAAAGGACCCTGGAAGCCCTACCATCTCATGCTCGATTGGTACCCAGCACTTCGATCAAGCGTTGTGTGACCTTGGAGCCAGTGTCAGTGTAATGCCGAAGGTCATCTTTGACAAACTGAATCATGACGCACTCGCTCCCACAGCTATGTGTTTACAACTTGCGAATCAATCCGTCTGTTACCCTGAAGGAGTGGCAGAGAACGTTCCGGTGAGAATACGGAATTTTCTCATACCAGTAGACTTTGTGGTACTGGATATATAGATTGACTCAAAAACCCCGCTCATCCTTGGGCGGCCGTTTTTGAGCACCGCCGATGCAACAATTGACGTTGGAGCAGGAAAGGTTCACCTGAACATTAATGGCAAGAAGGAACCATTTGCCTTCAATCCAAAAGTGGAACAATGCAACAAGGTGAAAACTTTTGAGTGCCAGGCCAAGAAAGAGGAACCCAAGGTCAAGACCGGGACCAATCAGTCAAATTCAAAAGAAGACAGCCTCGTGGCATTTATGCTGAAGAAATTGAAAATCGAGACTGAGATTCAACAAATGGAGTATGAGAGGGCAATGCAAAGTAGAAGATCGAGGAGCCGAGAGACGAGGTACGACAGGCCCAGAACTGCACCAGGAGGCAAAGCTCCTGAGAAGAGATACGGTGCTGAAAGCAAATTGACTACGCCAAAGTGGCCAACCCAACCAGCACCTAAGAACAAGGTCGGCGTCGAGGATAATGTGACTAACCCAAGGCGACGCAGAAAAAATAGAACACAATGGAAGGCAACCCCCAGCTACAGTTCTATGAAACCCCGAAGGGCAAGACATGGGCTCCCCTCGCCAAAAGGTAAACTGGCACACTACCCATCGACGGCATATTTAATTTTCTCGCCAAATTTTAATTCCCGCGTTCCACTGCACGTTTAATTTTGGTTCAGTTAAATTTTGCATTTAGGCTATTTTCCTGAAAATTCTGCATTTTTTGAAAAAAAAATTGAGTGGCCGGTCGACCACATCATGTGGCCGGCCAACCACCCCCTGCCTCTCTCCCTTTTTCTCTTTGCGTAGGGTAGCAGCCGCACCTCCCTTTACCTTCTCCCAATGCAAAGCAAGAGAGATGCTGACAAAACACCATCATTTGGCCACCCGCTCACTCATTTTGCTGGCCACCGTCCAAAAATTCTGCACCACACACGTCCCCTCTGCACTCTACGAGCATGCAGGACTGTTGGGGCCTTGGGCATGGCCGCCCTGCCATTGGTGCTGGCCGCCCGGCCACCTGCGCTGCCCCTTGCTGCTCCCGCTCACCTATAAATACTCCCCTTCGCTTCCTAGCTCAGTGCACCAACCAGCAACGCAGTTGCACTCTCCTCTCCCTCTCTTAGTCTCCCATTTAGTGTTTAACTAAGTGTCCATGCTTAGTGAAATAATGCCCGAATAAAATTTGGTTAGCCAAATAAAATTCTGGCAACACTCTCTCTCAGTTGTGCAAAAATGAGAACGTTTTGTGGAGGCTCTGTCCCACAGGGACGCTGAATTTTTTTCGGACGACTAACCCACTAACGCTAATCTTTATTGTCATCTGTGCTTCGGGTATCGCATGTTGTTTTTGCTCTGTCTTGCAGGATGAAGGGCGTGCTCAAGAAGGCAAAGAAGGCCGTTAGCAAGGCAGGACAGCACATTCGCTGGTCGTCTTCCGACGGCTCCGGCCCCGCTAGCCGGCATGCTGCCTCTGAGAGGATGTCCATCAGCACAGAGGAGCCTGAAGAAATCCAGAGATCATCCGTCCACCGACCCGTACCCATCCTCGAGTTGCAACTCATGCCGCGTGGTCAAGAAGAGGCCAAGGCATTAAGGCTTTTGAACCAAAAGAATTATGCCTTGACCAAATACTTCGACGAGGACCTTCTCGTTGACACCGGCATGCGGGAGGAGTTCAACGAGGTGTTCCAGGCCATGGGCTGGACTAACTTTGCAGAAGTCCCAGAAGGAGGAATCATCCTTCTCACCAAGGAATTTCTCATGACGCTCCGCACCGACACTCGAAGGGAAGGTACATTTGTCTGGTTCCGCCTTTTCAATACTGATTATGAGCTTACACTGCACCAGTTTAGCAACTTGCTAGACTTCTCACCACAGTGCTCTATGGCTGAGGATCCTACTGGCCTTAATTCACAAGAGTCTTGGAAAGAGCTAGCTGGTCCTAATCCTCCTAGGAAAAAGAGCATCACTTGCATCATGCACCCTACCATGCGGTTTCTTGCCCGCTGGCTCACCATGGTCATTTTCCTGCGGGAGGATACCCGCTGTGTCACAGTAGAGGATATTAGGTGTCTTTATGCCATGTGGAAGAAGAGAAAGTTTGCACCTGTTGTTGGCATGATCCGCCATTAGCAAGGCCTAGTTGCCAATGTTTCTACAATTTCTATCACTTCATTTGTGACTAGGATTGCCAATGGGTTAGGAGTGCTAACAAATGCAACTATCACTTTCATGCCTAATGATCCCTCACGTGTGGTTAAAGATTCACACTTCATCCATGCACACTTCCTGAGGAAAGACACATAGGGAAAATATTACATGACATATAGAGGTTGCGATGTTGAGCTGCCGCACCCAGCACCGCAGTTCAAATTGTACTCTGTGGGGACACTAACTGTGCAGCTAGAACCCGCACCTGCACCGGAACCTGAACCAGCAAGAAACAGTATCGCCGGAGTTATTACTCGCGCCCAATGACGTCAAGCCGAAGAAAGACTCCGCAAGGCCTACGAGGAAGCACATGAGCCAGGTGCCGAGCCTGCTTGGGCTCATCCAGGCAGTGGACCCTCCCAAGTTAACCCAGGAGGCACACCCGCTTGGGGAAGCTAGGCAGAATCATGGCACAGTTCATGGAACTCCATTGTACCTTCAGTGAACCCGATGCCATCCTACTACAGTGGAGGTGAGCCATCTTATGAACAAAGTATAGGTCCATCCCACTCTGCCCGTTACACTGGTGATGGGTACACGAGGAACATCAATGCCCTCTTCGGGGCAATGGACCTCCAAGAGCACTGCACCTTGGGGATGATGGACAGCATCAGCCAAATCCAGAAGACACAAGAGGTTGACCACAACATGCTCTTAGAAACAAGAGCAACTGTGGAACGCATGCAAGAGCAGAACCTGAGCTACTACAACTAGACAGGGTTCTACCCCAACTAAGCTTCATTGAAGCTTGGGGGGGAAGAACCGCATAAGCATAAGGTATGTATCCCATCTCGCCTCTTGTTCGTCTCTGTGCTCATCTATAAGCTGTGCCACACCAAACGTCATTTCTGCCCACTTATGAGAGTAGTGCCTATGTATCTTTTAGTCCTAGTTTTCTAAAAAAAAGTGTGTATCCTAATAAATAAGTCCCATGCTTAACTGTTAAATTCACTTGCTAGTTTCATTTTGGAAATGATGAATAGTTGCTCTATCAAGTGAATGATTTAATTCTTGCATGACAACTTATGCTTAGCTTAGTCCTATGTTGGTGAATAAAGAAAAGCAAGCTTGAGCTTTACTTTGTGGATGCCATTTGTTATAACAAGCCTAAGTTGTTGTGAGATAATGATATGACTTAGCGTGGGATAATTCTTTCAAGTTCCTCGTAAGATGAATTTCTCAGGTTTTTATTTTGAAAATGACAAAATAAGCTCCCCATGGTTTAAAATTCCTACCAGAGCCAAATATGCTTTACACGTTCAAAACCAGCTACAAAGAGCTACTTAGATATGTTTTGAGCTTGGTCAAATTTTGAGTCTCTTTGAGTAGAAATATCATCTTCTGTTGATAGCTGGAGTACAAAAATCAAATGCAAGTGATCCATTCCGGACTTTGCATTCACCAAAAGTCTCCAATTACTTCTCATAACCCCATAGCCTTCAAATTTCAAGGAGTAAGGGTATGGAGCCAAAAAAAAGGCATGCAAAAGCATGTCAAAAGAAAAAAAAGCGTGCAAAAGCACGGCAAAAATAAATAAAGGCTCCATATCCCCTCCAATTCCATACAAGGCTATAGGGATGAAAATCTAGAGGAGACAATTTATGCCACCACTCATACTCCAGTGATCAAACAGAAGAATTGAAAAAGTATACTCTTTGGTCCAATCTTTGGCTTAGCAAAATAACCATTCTAAGTGTGCCACATTTATTCCCCACCTAAAGCTCCACAAAGGCTTTAGTGTAGGAAAAATGTCGGCCAAAATCATGGCCATTAGTAAGGAAACACTTCTGAGCGATCGAGAGCACCAAGGGGAAGCTTCTTTGTTTTGAAAATCTTGAAAACACCTGAGAAGGACATCCAAAAAGAATGAGTTAGAATTTCTCCCACAATAAAGTTGTTCCGTCTCCCAACCACCCAAGGCAAGGTGAACAAAGAGATGCACCACAGGTATTGTATATGGTAAGCTTTGATTATTTTACCACTTGGGGCAAAAGTTCGAGTGTTGAGTTGCATATAAGAATTATCCTTCATCCTCGATATAGTAGCAAGTCCTGATCCACCTTCAGTCTTAGCTTTGCTCGAGGACAAGCAAAAGTTTAAGCTTGGGGGGGTGTTGGCGGTCATAATCTCATGATATGAACCGTCAATTATCCACCAAATGAGGCAAAACAAGTGAATAATAATGGACTAACCTTGCTACTAATGATTTCCACAAGATGTATATGAATATGTGGATGCAGGTACCGAAACGCACACAAAATGGTTGGAAATACAGCAAAAAACCAAGGATGAGCAACATTGGTGCAATGGCATGGCCGCCCGGTCATGAGCCATGGCCGCCCGGCCATAGGGTGTAGCCGCTCGGCCACCCCTCAGGCCATGCAGAGCCACGTCACCGTGTGACATGGTCTCCCAACTGCCTAGGTTGCCACATCATCGATCCTACGTACAAACAAACACAAAGTGGTGAAGATCCAACCATACATGAGAGCATCCAATGTATCCAAGGGTCACAAGCCGTTGGGATGAGGATTGGTGATGTCAAGGATCCGAGGGAAGTAACATGCAACAAATCGGGGGCAGACACGTAGCCGCCCGACCACTCCTCGGCGCATTTTTCACGTGCAACTAACCGCCTCAACTGCCAACCAACCTAGGGGAGCAATATCAAGCGTTGGATCTTTGAAGTCGGTACATCAAGTGGCCGCCCGGCCATGTAGGGTGGCCGCCCAGCCACCCACCTTGGCCGCTCGGCCACCGACCTACCGCCTTAACCGATCTAGCACACCTACAAATACCCCCCTCACTTTCTAGGCTATAAATAGACCCCGAGAGCTCATTTGTAACGGTGTAGGGTGGAGTGGAGTTCAAGTTCTATCTTAGAGTGCTACACTATTCTCTTAGTAGTTAGGATAGTCCTAGGAGTTAGAGTTGAGTTGAGCTTTGCCTCGGAGTCTCCGGAGTTATCTTCGAGTCTGTGGTAAAACTCTTGTATTTTTTTGATTCAGATTACCTTCAATATAATTTCAGTTATATTTTACTCTAAGTCTATCTCTGAGAGTGTGCTGTACCTTTCTTTTGCACACTTGCTAGGCATAGGTTGTGTTTAACTTTGTCATTCAATTCTTGTTATTCTTGCCAGTGCTATAACTCAACCCTAGAATTAGACGCTAGGCTCTGGCAGACATGGTTCCATTAGATTATTTATCTGCCAAATGGCATGAATTGAATTATGCAGGTAACGGATTCTGAAAATCCACGTTGAGATCCCAGTAGGACTTATAATATCGAATTATAAATATGCAACATGTAAATCTCATTCCAATATTGCTTTCCAGATGAAGCATGTCATCTTGAAGAATGACTACTCTATAGTGCATAGAGTATTTCTCCCAGTAGAGAGAATATTTTCTCGAAGGAATTTTCTTGAAGAAATAAAACAAGTCTGAGTTGGACACCGAAAATCGATAATCCCGATATAGGGATGTAGACCCATACAAGACCCGAGAAGGAATGAATGAGGAACCGAAGAACTTGAAGTTCACCAGATAAGCACGTGCATTTCATGAGTTTTATTTTGCGTGTATGTATGTACACTCGTGATATATATTCTCTATAATGCTTTTTCCACCTGAAGTTTTGGAATGACAGTATCCTCTAATGCCTTGAAGGTGGAAACCCATAAGGTATGGTGTTACTGGCGAAATATCTCCATTGCGCCAGAATGACAGACTATATCAGTATACCTGATAAATGAAGATCCTTGAAGGATTAGAAATTGTCTTTGATAGACTTTTAACTTTTGTTACATTATCGTAAAAGTTGCAGTGAATGAGCGCCTGAAGCAACGAATCATATCTGAAATATGAACTCATGCAATTATATTATCCCCTATGTCCTTTAGAGGAACATGTTATTTGCATTGCACAACTATAAAGATTGTGGTGTGTGTGATAGAGATGAAAATGTACCCCGAGATTTCTCACTCATTATTCCAGAAGAATAACGAGGCACATATCTTGAAGAATATGTTTTAGTTATGAGAAATAGTGACTTTGACATATGTCATTGTCAGGGGGAGCGAATGTTCAATATTGATCACAGTTGTGAGACACTGGATGTCCTATTGTATGCCTCAAAGGCATTACCTTGATGATCAATATGTAAACCTTCGTCAAAGGCTCTATCTATTATTATGATCTATTAGATCAACACCACTAATGAAAGTGGCTTACTTATGTGCACTTACCTCGTGAATTCTTGAAGAAAATTGAGGTGAAGTTCTTGAAATAATCCTTGCAACAATATGAAATTTGTTTGCTAAATATCTATGTGCATTTACTTCCAGAAGAATGTGTTTATGCCATATTAAGATAGTCCTGCAAGGATCAGGGGAGCACATCCCTAAGTTTAGCCATTGCAGTCGATTCGATAGAATCTAGATCCAGAAGATCGCAATTTGTCTTGAAGACATATGTTGTACTCTTTTTTCCTTGGTGAGTTTTCTTGAAGTTTCTCACGTGAGGTTTTTAACGAGGCAACAAAGTGCAAATGCAACTTGCGGCAACTATGCGCTCTTTTTCCATATTTTTTCCATGGGGTTTTTTGGAGTTTTAACAAGGCATGAGTTGGTTGCGGTATTCGCCCAAGGAGGAGTGTTAAGAAACCCAATCCCGATTAGGGTTTGGCTGGACTCATACCAAATATACCCCTGAAGGGTTATCCACCTCTATATATACAATACCATGTACATCTATTATGAATAAGAGAAGATGCCAGAAGCTCCACCTACATCTGTCTCTCGTGTGCTTTATCTGTTGTGCATCTGGGATGGAAGACGGGATTTACAGTTGCTGCGGGAGGGAAGGGGAACGGATCTGGTATCCACAGTAACGTAGTTCCTCAACATGGAGAATCGAACTGCCGACCAGCTGGTTATGCCCTTCGCGCATTTCCCTTTATGTTTTTTTTTGAGAAACACAGTACAAACATAGAAGTTCACAAACGCACGCACACTCACCCCCATGAATGTACGTACGCACACCCTATTTCTATGAGCATCCCCGAAAGTCTGGGCCGGCGTATCTTGAGATTGACGAAATCACCACTGGCGCCTCGCTGTTGCTGATCTATCTTTGATTCAAATAATGCCGGTACGTTGCGGAGTGCATTTTTCCCACAACCAGCACGCATAGCGAAGTGGCTGTGGTATTTTCCAGAATATTTAACGCTTGGATGGTGCCCCTTATGTTACGCGTTGGAATGTTTGATGTTCTTCGTTTTGCACAATATTCCCATGTCTTCCTTTGTGGCACCGTCACATGCATTTTATATGCTCAAATGATCACTGATCTCAAACAATATTTCCTGCTCCTCGGGCAGGACTAATTGTTGGGCTCTCTCCGAAATGGTCCATTCAATGGCCAGGAAAAGAACTCCTCACCTTCGATGGTCTTCGTCACGGAGTCAATTACTGGTTTCTCTCTGCTGCGAAGGTTCCTTCGGAGAACGTTGGCATTGATTGCGGCGGCAATTGCTATAGGGCACTTCGATAATCATCATTGTTGTGACCGATTAGCTTTGGCACCGGCCTCTTCGGTGGCCTGGTTATTGTGTCAATTGGGCCTCAGCGTCCTTATTCGAAGACGGCAAGTCATTAATGGGCTGCGGCATCGGATACAAATGGGTTTTCACTGGATGTTCCTTTGGCAAGCCAATCATTGTTGGGCTTCAGTGCAGTGCAATTTGTCCCCTCTTTTTTACCGAAGGACAAGAGCATCTCTGTGTACTTTGTTTGCCAAGTGCTTTTCGCTTTTGAATGCTTAAATACTAGTACATATACATACTCATTGCTTACACTCACAGTTAAATATAATTGGCACTCGTTACCTAATAGCTTTGTTTTTGTTTTCAATGATCGATCCGATGTTTGAAGTTACTTTGGCAGAGCATAACCAGAAGCTTACGATCACCAGCCAAGAGGGGCTAGGGAGGGACACTAATTTGTCCAATACCTGGTGATTGCAAACTATGAAGAGGGCTGCTCCGTCGACCTCTTCGCCTCCGACAGCACACTTTGGCTCGAGAGGCTCGCCTGCACCTACATCGGCCATGGCTTTGCCAAGAGCGGCTCCGACGTCCACTTCGCCTCCGCTAGCACGCTTCGGCTCAAGGGGCTCGCCCGCACCTACGGCAACCACGGCTTTGCCAAGAGCAGCTCCGACATCCACTTTGCCTCCGCTGACATGACTCAGCTCCAGGGGCTCGCCTGCACCTTCGGCAGCCGCGACTTCTCCAAGAGCGGTTCTGACGTCCATTTCGCCTCCGCCGACACGACTTGGCTCGAGGGGCTCGTCTACACCTTCGGCGACCATGACTTCGCCTCTGCCGACCAGCCTCAGCTCAAGGAGCCCGACGACCTCTTCACCTCCGGCAGCACGCTTGGGCTCGAGGGGCTCTCCTACGACTGTGGTGGCTACGCCTTGCCGAGAGTGGCTCCAACGACTACCTCGCCTCCACCAATATGCCTCAGCTCGAGCAACACACTGCCTACATTGGTGTCATCCGCTTTGCTGAAAAGAGCAAGCCGTGAAGCCCTTGCCGCTCTTCGCCATCGGTGACCTCCTCCTTCGATATCGAAGAGGACAAAGAGAACTTAGAGATGTAACAATAGGGTCTAGGCCTTTTCCATGTATTACCTGCCTCATCTTTTTTTACCAGCCAAGCCGAAGCAGCTGAGGGGCTACTGTTGGGGAATAAGCATAGAAAGGAGCCGTTTGTAAGAGTCGGGGGCTTGTTTGTAAGGTCCAAGAACCTATCCAGTGGCGGAACCAGGATTCACCCAAACCCCGGGCCGAGTTTTGACATCAAAAGAATGCAGAAAAAAAATCCTAAAGGTACATGAAAAGATAAAAAACATGCAAAAACCATCGTTGCGAAGTGGCATCTTCTTCATCAATCGTTGCAGGTCCAGGTTCTTCATCGATCGTTGCAAGTCCAGAGGTAAAACCTACTGTAAGAATGAAAAATATATATTTTAAATACTTGAAACGGCCAATAAAGATAATGTAAAACAAAAATTAGAACAAGGATTTTGTAGAACGTAAATACCACTGGAACGAGGTAGATTAATTCTGCGATTTCTTATATCTTGATAATGCTTTATTATCTTTTTATGTGCAGCCATAAATCAAATAAAATTTGCTGTTACGGAAGAATAGGGATTCATCATTCATCATACAATTCACATTACAGTAGGCATTCAACATAAGCACCATTTGTTGTTAATATACCTCCTTGGCTCCTTGGCTTATCGCAGTGAGGATGAAGCAGTCAGGCAGGAGCGCAGGACGCAGCCAGGCAGTGGCGCCGGTGGAAAGCAGGCCCGTAGGCCGCAGCCGCCTAGCCGGGGCCGGGGCGGAGCTCCGCCGCACCCTGGCTGCACCTGAGCCGCGGGCAGCTGCGGCGCAGAGGGCCGGAGGCACCGGGCGCGGACGGTGGGCAGCCGCGGAGGGCCGGAGGCGCCGGCCGCCGAGCGCGGACTGCGGACAGCCGCGGAGGCGCGGAGGGCCGGAGGCGCCGGCCGCCTGGCGCGGACGGTGAGCAGCTACGGAGGGCCGGAGGCGCCAAGCGCGGACGGCGGGCAGCCGCGGAGGCCCAGAGCCGAGGCGGAGGATCCCCGGAGGCGGAGGCGCTTGGCGCAGTGGCGCGTGCGGGCCGGGGAGCCTCCTCGGAGTCCTGCCGCGGTGCCGCCTCAGACGCACTGGAGGAGCCGGGAGCGGAAGGCGGGGCGCGGCGGGCGGGCGGGCGAGGGGAGCGGCGGCGTGGAAGGCTGCGTGAGGTTGTGCGGGAAGCGACGGCTAGGGCAGGGACGAAGCTAGGGTGTCGCCGTGTCGGGGTTGGGCTGGTGGGCCAAAAATTTAGGGAGAGGTAAAAATTTTTTTGGGCCAAGCCCCGGGCCATGGCCCGGGTGGCCCGGGGCCTGTTTCCGCCCCTGAACCTATCTATAATATCTAGAAGGTATAATGAAGTGTGAGAAAATAACCACATCCCCCCCTCACTATATAAGCAGCCCAAGGGCTGATGGGGGAGAGAGGACAGTTGGAGGCTTTGCCCACTCACTCTCTCTCACTCGCTTTCTCCACTCATACTGTTGTGCTGAAGATCACAACCCCAACACATTCTATGTGAGATAAATTCTCAAGTCACGCTTGTTTAAATACAGAGAATACACATTCTTGAGACAACTGTATATAAAAGATCCATTTTTTTTAATTTTTAATAAGCATTGCCACTACAACCCACGATCATGCAGATTTGGCAGCCTTTGGGAACAAGATGCATAGGAGTACATGAAACATAAGTATACCCATGAAACATGCATGAAGGACAAGTGTTGTGTCCACAGCCAGCGATGTTAAAGTGTGTTTTTTAACCTGAAAAGCTTCAACTCTTTAAGGTCCTATAGTTCATAAAAGCGTATCTTTCTAAATATATTTTTCTAAAAAAATTAAACTAAAAATTTAAACTTAGAACAAACCCAAATAAATTGAACCCGAGTAGCAGTACTACCCTCATGCTATCACTTCAAATCAGTTTCAGTTGCAGCTGTACTTCTCACTACTCATCGATGATGTTAATGTCTCAAGTACTATATGTTGGCACAGAGAATTAATCAGTATACTTATTGCCAACCGAGCAAGTGGACATTTCACTAACACAGATAGAGTGATAAGACTTCCCAAACATAGATTTGTTGTAGTCAATTATTTGAAGTATACAAGTTTGCTGTAATTCATGTAACAGAATTGACACAAGAATATGATGAAGATATACCACAAGTTCACAATGAGGATTAATCAGGCTGCTGCTCACATCAAAAATATATTTCCATCCACTTCATTCAATCTTTAAATTACAACAAATTACCACCAGCTTGGGTAGAAACGGAAGGTACAAGGAGAAAATACTTTGCATACCCTAATGATCTCACTGCTAAACCTCACGAGCCGGTTGAGTTAGGAGCTGTCTACTGATCAGATATGCTCCTAAACTCAACCACAAGCACTGCATATCCTAATGATCTCGCTGCTAACTGCTAAACCTCACGAGCCAATTGAGTTAGGAGCCGTCTACTGACCGGATACACTCCTAAACTCAACCACAAGCACCGCATATCCTAATGATCTCGCTGCTAACTGCTAAACCTCACGAGCCGATTGAGTTAGGAGCCGTGTACTGATCAGATACACTCCTAAACTCAACCACAAGCACAGCATATCCTAATGATCTTGCCGCTAACTGCTAAACCTCACGAGCCGATTGAGATAGGAGCCATCTACTGATCAGATACGCTCCTAAACCCAACCACAAGCACTTGACCTCATTGCCAATTCAAGGTACTTGTTGAAGCGCGCATGACCTCATTGCCAATCCAAGGTATAGACCGCATTGAGCAAGGAGGTGACCGGCGCTAATGCTGCACTGATCATGCTGGTTAACTGAAACAACACATTAAAATTAGTTTAATAAGCATCGAGAGAAATTTAAATATGTTGATAGTTTAACTACCTCAAAGAAACTGTGTTAGTACATGAAGACCGAGTAGAGGGCCCAATACAAGCAACTAGCTAAATTCCAGCTTCTTGAGTAAAGTATTAGTCAGTTCTGGTGGTTATAGTGTTGATTAGCAGCATCAACAGTTAAAATGGTGTCTGGTGCACTCGCTGTCTCACCCATGACTATATACACAAATGTGTGTCCGCTGCATGTATTAGTTCGAGGCATTCTAAAGAACAACCATGTGTATAAATTAAAAGAGACTCCAACGCTCTATTGAGAAGAATTTAATAATAGAATTTTAGAACAATTGCTATTTCAAAAAATGTTCTACAACACTTTAACCATTTAATATTTGGTGACTTAAATAACATAGATTAAAGGAGCTACTAGAATCAGCTTAAAGAAGCTACCCGAATAAGATTGTGAAATCATGAGTGATGAAAAATTGGTTGTATTGAAATTGGCATGCAAAGTGATTATTTTATTGGAATATTTATGCTATATTGACATGCTTGTGAGAGCATGGTGATTTAATACACTCATGGTAGTGTAGGTATTTTTGAATTGACGTGAGTCAAGTCGTGGACTTGTGCTCGGACGTGGTTTGTTGTTTATTCATGTACAGTCGTTGCTCGAGGCGGAGCTAACGTGGTCGGTGACGGGACTGAAACTAGGTTCGGGAGGAACTGAGGTTTCGGGACTAAGTTCAGAGAGGAACTAAGGTCCTATCAGTCAAAGATGTCAATCGGGACGTTCGGCTAAAGAACGGTGCACGTGAAGATGAAGCCGTGCTGGAGGCGCCGTGGTTTGTGTGCACTACGTGTGTGCATGGAGAGTATATGTGCATGGCTAATTTAATTAGCATGCATGACATGTGCGTGATCGTTGGTTTGAAGCATGCAGCCCTTGGTGTCTGGTGAGGCACATGCAGATGCATCCAGGCCTCCAGGGATAGGCTGGGCAGCTGCAGCTCGACGTGGGCCTTGGAGCAAATTACAGGCGGCGGCCTGCAGGGCATAGGCCCAGGTACGCGTATGCGGCCAGGTCTGGTCGGACTCGGTTAAGGATAGTATAAGAATACACAGGGACGGCAGCACGAGTTTTTTAGACAGAACATTGCGGCGGCTTCCGTTTCCATCTAGGGATCAGCAGCAGCCGCAGTAATAACCTCACCAAAAGGAGCTAAGTACACATACGTCGCCAACCTAAACTTCGAAGAAACAACAAACAATATGGCAGAATACGAAGGATTGCTGTTGGGGCTTCGAAAAGCAAGGTCGCTAGGAGTCCGAAGACTGACAGTACTAACAGACTCAAAATTGATCATGGGTCATGTTGACAAGAGTTACAAAGCTAGAGATCCAGTAATGGACAAATATCTTCAAATGGTACGTCAAATGGAAAATCACTTCACTGGGAGAACAGTCAAAAGCATACTAAGGACAGAAAACGAATCGGCAGATTTACTAGTGCAAGCAGCTTCGAATCAGCAGCCCCTGCCACCGGACATCTTCGTCAAAACTTTAACGCAAAGATCAATTGAAGATGGATCAGGCCTCGCTAAAGAAATCAGCGTGATTCACGTCGAAGACCGGAGAGCACCCCTAATAGCAGTATTATAAGACAGGCTCACGCAAATAACCCCAGAGGAAAAGCAAAGAATACAGTTGAGAGCAAAATGCTACTATATGTTGAACGACAAGCTATATAAAAGCGGAGTCTGTGCCCCTCTCCAAAAATGCATAACAAGAGATGAGGGAAAACAGCTGCTAGAAGAGATCACAATGGGTGGTGCTCTTCGCACATAAGTACAAGGGCTCTGGTATCAAAGGCTTTCAGGCAGGGATTCTACTGGCCTTCGGCTGTGATGGACGCAGATTACCTCATGAGAACTTGCAACAATTATCAGAAATTCTTCAAGTACAGCAATTATTCGCCCCAAGAGATACAGTTGATTCCGCCGATTGGCCCCTTGCGAAGTGGAGAATGGATATAGTCAGCCCAGTACCTCCAACCCAAGGCAACTACCGCTACATAGCAGTTGCGGCTGAGTACTTCTCAAAGTGGGTCCAAGCAAAACCATTATAGAAAATCACCTCTTCGACGTTGTAGAAGTTTTTTTGCAAAAATATCATCTGTCGCTTCGGAGTACCGAGGGAATTAACAGTAGACAACGGGAAGCAATTTGAGCACAGATTTTAGAGAATTTTGCATGGGAATAGGAATAAAGCTATGCTTCGCGTCCGTCTACCACCCGTAATCCAATGGCGTAGTGGAGAGGGCAAATGGCATAATTATCACAGGTATCAAGAAAAACATAGTAGAGCTGCGAAGTGCAAATGTTTTGAAGAACTACCGAGGGTGATATGGTCTCACAACACGACGGAATCAAGAACAACGAAGTTCACACCATTCCGTCTCTTATATGGCGAAGAGGCAGTGACTCTGGAGTCAATCAAGCACTTGACTTACAGGGTTGATCACCTGGGAACCGACGAAGACCTCATGACCAACAAAGTTGCACTCGAAGAAGTGAGGCTTCAAGCAATCCAGAATAGAGGAAGCTACCAAGAGGAAACGCAAAAATGGAAAAACAAGCAAGTCAAGCACAGGTCCATAGCTTCGGGAGATCTTGTTCTCAAGAAAAGAACAGAAGACAAGTCAAAGATGAGCACTAAATGGGAAGGACCTTTCATCGCAATAGAAGCAGGCAAAGGAGCTTACAAGCTGAGTACCATCGACGACAAAGAGCTACCTCACACCTGGAATATCGAAATGCTAAGAAAATACTTTGTGTAATTCCAAAGTTTGTAATTTTCCTTTTTCTTTTTCTGTAACTATGGAACAGTAGCTATGTAACAAACAGAATAGGCACTCGTACTCTTTTCCTCATATGGGAACTCTTCGTTAGACAGCAATTCCATTGGCGAAGAGGTGAGGTTTTCAATGAGGCGAGTGCCAGGAATGAAATGCATTTACCCCAAAAAGCGCAGTGTGATCATAAACAAAAAAATCAAAGTACAGCAGAAACCCCAGAGTGAAGGGGGTCTCAGCTCTACTATCGGTCGAATAAAGTTCTTGGTGAAGTTGTTAAGTGCGTGAATGCAAATCCCGCAATGAAGATTATGCAGCACCACAACTTAACTTACGATAATGGCGCAAGAGTAAAATAATAAAATTATTGACCCAAGACTAAGAGAAGAGAAATAATATTCTCGACCGAAGATCGAGAGCGACAACCACAAAAGGGTTGAGCGAAGAGAAATAATATTCTCGACCGAAGATCGAGAACGTTAACCACAAAAGGGTTACGCGAAGATAAATAATATTCTCAACCGAAGATCGAGAGTGCCAACCACAAAAGGGTTGAGCAAAGAGAAATAATATTCTCGACCGAAGATCGAGAGCGCCAACGACAAAAGGGTTGAGTGAAGAGAAAAATAATATCCTCGACCGGAGATCGAGGACGCCAACCAGAAAAGGGTTGAGCAAAAGCCCAATAAAATCAATAATATAAACTATTCATCCATAGAAGGAGCAACCCAATTTATTCATCCGCAATGCTACGAGCTACATGTATAGACATCTCTTCAAGTACAACTTCAACAGTGTTGTCTAGTATTACATCGGCAAACACACGAAATTCTTCGAAGGACATAACTTTTCCTTTGTCACTATACGTGTTCACCACGTCGCTACAATAAGAGGTCAGCACCTCCAAAAATCGAGAAGCATAACGGGAACCAATCTCCTTGGACTCCAAGAAATCGGCCAGATCTGAAGAGAAATCCTCTTCGATGTAGATAATCACCTTCCCAGTCAAAGAGGAGCAAGGAGCTCGGTAAGCATATTCTAGGGGTCCAATAATGTCCTCTTCGACGGGCTCTGGCTTCGGTTCCAACAATCCGAGCGGAGGGCGAAGAGACCGTGATTCATTAGGTTAAACTTGCGGCAAGTGCTCCTCTCCGTCAGCACTCGGTGGTGCTCCAATCTATCCTCTCAAAAAGCCTCAAAGAATCACCTGGCTTTAGCATTGCGAAGATCATACCGCCTAAGCTTCCAAAACCAGAAATCAAAGAAATCGCAAGAAGGATTCTTTTCACAGTAGCGTTGCCAAATAGAACCAGAAACATAAAAATCCTCATAATTCATCATTACATGCACGTCATCTTCGATCACCCGCGCAGGGATCCCAAAATTAGCATCGTCTTCACCACAAAATATATTACAACCCAAAAGAGCATCACAGCTAAATTACGCAAGAGCTTAGCAAATCGAGCGCGAAAGTCAAAGAGCCATCTGTGATGCCCCTGGCATCTCAAAGTCATTAACACATAATTAATGCTAAAGATGATTTGTAACTTAATCTTACTTAGAGAGGTATGAAAATTAGGTGGAGAAATCACGAAGTCAAAAATTTTCTAGCGGAATATGCAAAACCTTGTGTTGTTTGGTGGAGTAGTTAAAAATCTATACGTTTTCATGCAAGACATCAAATACAAAAGTTTTAGTTCAAAATGTTGCCTTCAACTTTACTATTTTGACCATTTTCAAAATCGGAAGCTAAGAGGTTCAAGAGTTCAAACCAAACCAAGTCAGCCTATACTTAGAAAAATTCCTAAGTCTAGATTTTCAGCCCTTCCCCAAACTTCATTCTGAAATTATTTTTGATTTCACTATAGAACTTCAAAATCTGCCTGACTATGAAATGAAATTAAACTCATCACCTTTCGAATGCACCTGATCTCAAAGTTATTGGATTTCATTTGATACTTCAAAAGTTTAAAACAAGGAGTTTGACCAAACCCTTGAATGTATATGTTCTTGTACTTCAAAATATAATGTGATTTAGACCAAACTCTCTATACCAAACTTGTAGACAATTTCATATTGAAAACTTTGGTATTGTGTGTTGTGACATGCATAAAGGTTTGCATGGTGTTTTAGCTTATTTTCTGTCTTCTAGTGAAATCTGTAAAAATAGACCTGAATGGAAAATTTAAATTTTGAGCATACAAAAGTTCTTATCATGCAAAACATTATATATAAAAGTTGTAGCTAATGAAAAACTGAACAAAATTGGTATAATACTCTTTTTCTCAAAATGAACAAAAAATGGACTTAGTGAATTTTTAAGTTTAAGTTCAACTTTGGTCAAACATGAGTCAGCTGTTTAAATGCAAGTTTAAGCAGATCTTTCGTAACATGGTACAACAGTTTATAAGAATGTTGTAGAGTGTGAAATTTACAGCACTTCTTGTATTCTGAGTTTGTTAATATTCGCCCGTTGAAACCCTCAAAATCTCCAAATTTAGAAACATTTTTACCTGGTCAAACTCGATTTTTCATTTTTCCATCCCATTTTCCCTTGCTTGTCTCTCTTGCATGTGGGGCACACCTGGGGCAGACGCCGACTGCACCCGGGCTTCAGCCGCCGCGCGGCTGCGGCCTCCTGCTGCCGTGGCCACGCGGCCGGCGATTCCCAGCCAAGCCCGCGTCCCAGCTTCCCTTCAAGCCGAAGGAATCGGCTCCCACTCACACGCCCCGCTCCTCTCTCTCTAGCTCTCACTCGCTTTCTCTGCCTTCTGCCCTAGCGCCAGTGAGCGTCCGCCATGGACAGCCCCAGCTGGAGCTCGGGAGCTCTTGCCCCCGCGGCAGCGCAACTCTCCCCTCCAATCTAGCCCGAGCACCACGACCACCGCAGCTTCCTCGACCAAATCCGCACATCCAGGAAGCCGCCGAAGCCTCCTCCGCCTCCCTCCATGCGTGGCAGCTGAGACGCACCCCGGCGACCCGACCTCACCGCGGAGGCCCACCGTCGAGCCATTCCTGCGCCCCCACTCCCCCACCGCTGAGCTCGTCACACCATCGCGCAGCCGAGACGCCCATCCTCGGTCCCCTCCTCAGCCTGAGTCGCCAGATCCACCTCGTGCCACCGCCATCACGCCGCGCCCGCGCCCGCTAGTTCGCCTCCGGTTCACCAGCCTCACGTCGCCTGCTCGCTCCTCCCCGCGCGATGCCGTCTTAGGGAGCAGGTAGTACATCCCTGGAAACTTCTACCTCGACCACCTTGGCGTCAAGTCCAGCCCCCACGCCGCAGGAGGAGCGCCGCCTTTTCCCCCTTTGCGCGCATCCTGAGGAAGAAGAAGAGAGGAGGAAGAAGGTTGTTTTGTGATTTGCCTCCTGTGATTTCCTCTATCTCCGTCACGGTTTGATGTATAATGTATTGAGTCTAGGGTTGTTTGCACGCTGGCCCCTAAGTATTATAAATAATCACAAAGAGGTCCATTTACAGGGGATTTGGCATATTGATTTGAAATGCTCTATAAATTTATATAAAAATCATAAAAATGTTAAACTTGTTTTGTTAGATTGTTTATGAATAGATGTACACAGTGGATTAGGCCTTGCCGTGTGAAATGACAGTTTTGCCCCTGCTTGTGTGCATGCATTGTTTTAGGGTTTAATTAGCAAAAGTAGGCTAAATGAGCTCCAAAAATTGTGAAATTTGGGCAGTGACTAAGTTTTAGTATGTGTGTTCATATGTATTTCTGCTAACCCTAGTACTCACTATTAATGACAGATCTACCCCTAGTTCTATTAATTAGTACATTTTATGTATATGGAAATGCATGCTACGTAAAACTTGTTTAGAAAATTCAAAGGAAATTATATTGTACTCATTTAGTCAAGTGTAGCCTAGAAATAAAGTTTCACATGCATTACTTGCTGTGTGCTAGGTGATTTGAGGATGAAAACTGCTATAATGATTTAAACAACAAAATAGAAAAGTGCTATTTGATATGCTCTAAAAATTCCACCAAAATTTAGATGGCTATGTTACTGTAAAAGTGTGGTTATGTGAATCTCACATATATTTTGGTTGCTGTTACATGAGGGGTATGCATGTAGTTATTAATTAGGTTTGAAAGTAAAGAAAAATAAGTGGTGATGCTAGTATGTGCTTAAATGTGAACTTGGGAATTGTGTAGCACCATCCTCATAACCATGTTTTGTAGACCATAGGTGTACCAACTGTACTAAAATAAAATGACAGTAATATGAGTGTTCTCTTACTATTAACATATGTGATTGTTTGCTTATTGTGTGCACAATGATACTCCTTGCTTAAGTAGCTTATCATTTACCTTTCTATATATATACCGGAAATGATTGTGTATACTTGTGATTGGTCTTCATGCATCTCATTCGCTGTATTATGCATATCATTCATATAGTGATGCTTACTACAGATATGTGATCAAGAAGTAATCGTAGGGAGCTATTTCAAGCAACGGTGTCCAAAAGACCAACTAAACTCCAAGCACGACCTGGAGGGCCCATCAGTCGTGTTTGGATGGAGGAGTTGTCCAAGTGATCAAAGGGTTGCCTGGGGCAAAGCCTCACAACCCAGCAAACTAACATTAGTTTAGTTATTTCAACAACAAAGGTAGGCCCCTAAGGCATATACACCTACTTAGGGAGTCTCACCACCTTTTATTTGATTGTGCATTTACGTTCAGGAGTTGTTTGAAACCCCACCTGCATAAATACCTGATATCCTATGTAGAATGGATAGGTCGAAGTCTATGCTTAGCCATGCTTACACGGTAGAAGTCGAGCAAAGATATTCACTCGGCGAGATGATATGACTCAAAATGTTTTACAAAATTTAATACGAAAGCAATATGATATGATGTGATGAAAAGATGAGACCGGGCGGAGATATGGGTATATTACGATGAAAAATGATGTGGATGGTTTGGTGGACTCCGCCCAAGTCGTTTAAGGCACGTCTGCTGTCCGCCTGCTGATCAGCATAACATTGCTAGATTGCTTATCCGGGAAGTGGGACCGGAGAAAGTCTTACTTGAATCATCTAAAGAACAGAGACTTGGTCCTACCATGGGGCCTAGGGGCGCTTGACTCATGGGAGGGCTGACCCAGTGCGCCGTGGTATCGCTCCATGGGGCCTAAACCTAGGGAATGGCGGGTTGGAATCAAACTTGGGATGGAACAAGTGGAGATGGGGGATATATGTGGAACGCGATGGCTAGTAAGCACATACCCCTAGGATGATAGTTATTCCCAGGAATTAAAAATCGATTCGAATCGCTGATGCTCACCAGGTGTGAGAATACCAGTATCGCACAAGGGCAACGTAGTAATAACTTTAGTATCTTATTATTTAATCATGCTTTTAAATATTACATGCTTATACTTGTATGTTTACATTTCTGTAAGTTACTTTATGTTGACATATATGTTGAGATCATGAGATATATGAGTTATGGATCATGATGATAACTATAATGAATCAAATGAGGCTTGTGCTTTAAAAATGAATGATACTTGAAAGTAAGGACTCACTTTTAGTAAGTTTATGTGGGTTAGAGTCAAGTCCACGAAAAGCCTTGCATACTCTCAAATGTGTCGGGTTGATACCGCCCTCGGGTAAGTTCTACGAGTACCCCACGTACTCATCGTTTGTTGTTGATATTTTTTAGGTACATGGCAGTTTGTGATCGAGGATGACAACGGTGGGCTTAATGTCATGACTCGATGTTTTATTTCCGCTACATTGCACTTGTATATTATTATGTATTCCGCTGCGAGTTATTTTGAAGCTCTATTTTCCATATGTTTGTATATTATTTTGAGCAAAGTATTTATACTAAATCAAACTATGTTTGTATGAAATGATGTGTTGTTGTAATTGTTGTGGCCCTCTCGAGAGCTTAACTGTATGATGTCGGCATCCCTGGGTGATGGTTACATCGAGTGCCCGTTAAGGTAGCTCGACGGATCATCGGGTTTATTTTGGTCTAAGTACACTGAGAGCCAAAGGTGGCAAGTGTGCTTAGCTCAGATTAAATCAGCGGTTCTGCCACACCATCTATCCTAGACTTGCTTCTCGATGACACCGCTTCCGCTCCCTGGCTCCTTGGGAAGAAGCTCCTCCGGGGCCAGCTGGACCTCTCGCCTACATGGAACGAAGAGAGTCATCAACCTGACGATAGAACTCTTCACGACGTTGCCAAAATATTCACACCACGCCAAAAAGTGACCTAAACAACCAAAACGAGTGAAAAAGCGATAAATCAAATATACCTTAATAGTACGGCGTTGAGCCTCCATGATAGCAATCTGCTCCCCTCGGCTTTTCCAGAATGACTTTGAAAAGTTGTTAGCCATGCTCTTCGTGAGTCCAGAAGTCTTCGAGAGATCATCAATGGAAGGCCAATCAAAGTTTGGGTCACGAAGCGCCTTAAGTTTATCGTTCTGGTCGCCCAATACTTCCCTAGTCATTCCAACGCGAAGTGTGACATTTGCGCTTATGCCTCCAAGGGCAAGCCCAGCTTCTCCCAAGTCTGATGCATGTCTAGCAAGCCAGCTAAAAATCTTTGTTGCATGAGCTTCGTCAAAACTAAATTCACTAGGAAAGCCACCAAAGGATCGAAGAGAGGAAGATAGAGCTTCCTTTGCTTTATGAGCCCCATCCCCAATAGCAATGACAACTTCTTCCATTTCTCGCTGCAGGGACTCGAGTTGTTGTTTGGTGTCCTAAAGTTCTGCTAACTCTTTCAATAGAGCTTCTTTCTCAGACTTAACAGTTTCGAGTTCCAAGAGCATCGGGGCATTTTCCTCGATTATCTTCACAAGCTCACTGCAGCGGCTTTCAGCAATTCGGCCCTGCACCAAAGCAGAGTCCTGGGCGGCCAAAGAAGCCTTCAACTTTTTATTCTCTTCAATGAGATCATTATTCCTTCTTCGGCTGTTCTCGTAAAGATCCTAAACCCTATTCTTTTCAGCCTCACTTTTCTCAATACCTTTCGAGAAGAATCGAGCCTTCTTTGCTTCTATCTCGATCTCCCTTTCGGCAGCAAGCCGACTAGCATGAGAAGCCAAAAGGGCCTAAGCATGAAGCAAACAGGATAGTTGTTTAGTAAAAACATAATATATGATAATAGAATTCTTGAAGGGATGAAGTTACCTTCAACGCAAGGTCTTCGCCAGCATTAACAAGGTCTTCAGGCTTGTCTTGAGAAAATTCCTTTTCAATAAATGGAAAGCAAAAGATTTCTTCGCTTTTGCCAAAAGCTTCTCTTCGTGGCCCCGGCTATAAAGCAGTATACCCGATTTTTTGTTACCACCGAGTATCTTCGCATTGCGCGGAAACCCAAGTTTCTCTGCCACAACCACCGAGTCCTCATTACTCACAAGGAACCCACTGCTATCCTCCTTGCTACTCTCAGAGCTGCCATCACTAGAAGAAGAGGAAGATGAATTTTCCTTGTAAGCAGCGACGCGAAGATCGGGAGGAGGGCACACCCTTACTATTGTCTGAGTAGTAGTAATATCAACCACATCATCATCTTCCCCCTCTGTGTCGCTAAAATCAAGCTTAGCGATAGCCCCATGTAGATTGGCCTGCCCTTTTACAGCTTTGATGTCAACAGCCTGAGCACTGCCTTTAGCGTAGACTCCTCATCGGCAGTACCGAAGGTGCCAGCATCAGACCCATGCCCAACTTCCCCGCGGCCAGGGATGTGAGACCCAATTTTCTCTTAAGTCGCAGCAATGGCTGCCCGTGCAAGAACAGCCAGCCTGGTGGCCAAATCCGTCCCCGCTTCCTCCACCTCCTCTTCGGCACCAGAAAATGCCTCTCTGATAATTTCGTCGCTTTTCCTCTTCTTCGAGGAAACTTTCATCCTCAACTTCTTAGACGAAGAGCCACCGGCCTCTTCGGGCAATTCGTCATCTCGAGGCCTTTTCTTGGACTTCTTCTGAAAATAACGAAGCCTAGCTTTGGTTTCAAAGAACTTGAATAAGTGATTGCTTCCACGACCCTCAAGGAATTCCTCAACTTTTCTCCTCTAAGCCGGTGTTTCTTTATCCCCGATGGAGTTAGCGGCTTTTTCTATTTTCTTCATGTCCAGCTTGTCCTTTGAGACAATGAAACACTTTGCAAAGTCAGGAACCTGAATCTCTTCCTTGGACTCAGAGACCCAGTACTCCATGCTCCAACCACCACGAACAGGGAAGATCTCGTAGCCGCAATACTCTTCCATGAGGTCTCAGGTGTTGTAAATCTCATAAATTCTCTCCAAGGCCATAGGAAAGACCTTGCAAATATCTAGCCTCTTCGGCTTCAGAGTTAAGTTGGCTGGGAAGAGGCCCCATCTCTGGAGTGTGTAGTGGATGGACCTCACCCGTGGTAAACCGGTCCAACTTCAAATAAAATCAAAATTCATGCCAGTCAGCTTCCCACCTATTGCGAAGGCAACAACAGGACTACTCACAGAGCTTTGATATTTGAAGTTCATGCATGCGAACAAGTACTTCTTTTCATTATCGCCCTCCTTTACAGTCTTTAGCTGGTGATGGATGCTGTGGGTACCTACGAAGCCGTCAACTGTGGGGCACAGCCTCATCATCTTCACAACCCACATATAAAGACTCAATCACACGATTGTGTTTGGCGTGAGATGGTGCATCAGAAGGTTGTACTCTTGAAGAATGTTGCACACGGCCATATCCATAGGTAAACGATGACCAGCTTCAAAGAAATCATGGAACTCAATCACCTCGTCTTCTTGTGGTACCGGAGCAGTTTCAGTAGGAACACAAGCAGCCCCTTCGGCAAACCACCCCCTCTTGGCCCACTTCGCCAGATTGGCTGAAGTGACCCTGCTAGGAGGAAATTCAACTGTCCTAACAGACACCCAGTTGGAAACCTTCGAGCGCGACATCTGGTCTCCGAAATGAAGAGAAATAGCACAGACAACCTGACCTGAAAGAACTCTTCGTGCAAAGAGGGGCTCGGGAGAGGGGCTTTCCAAAGTCGAAAGCGACCGCAGTAAAAAGCAAATGACCACCACCTCACTACCTTATATAGCTGCCCAAAGGCATGCCAACAGTCGCACCGCCACATGAAGTCAACGCATGTCCTTTGAGGGAAACTATCAAGCAATGCGGAGCTGGCACGTGTCCTTTGGGCACACCACAAAAAAATAGGGAGCAGAAAAACTGAGTCTGATTCCTCCCCCCTCTTCGCTACGCGAAGAATCAAGGGCGGGCTCGAACCTCATGCTTCAAATCTTGCCCGTGAGGGGCTGATGCTGGGGGACTAATATTGTGACTCAATTTTCAAGCCCAGGACGTGGAGATGTGCACAGCTCTCTAGAAGAGGATAGTAAGCAGAGGTACCATCGCGATGGAGCTTCGAGCTGCACGAAGAGGCGTCGATCCTGAAGGTTGGACCCCTGATCTAGGGTCTCTGAGAGGAAGAGGAAGCGTCATGGAGTCGGGAAGCCAGGCTACGTAGCCCCGCAAGGGGCGCCACTTCGGAGAAAAGAGACATTGCTTCGGGACGAAGGCATGAGAAGCGTAGTGCGAATGGGCCCCATGCTCCCTACCTAGGGAAAAGGGGAAGACCAAAGTACCCTCGAATATTATGGGGATGTAGTGGTTAGTGAGGTGTCGGTGTAATTTTACCCTCGGTCAATTGGTATCCCTATAAATACCCCATAGGGTGCTCGTGTACAGAGGATGAAACTTCCCATTCTACTATTTGTTTACACTGTTGCGAACTTGTTGGAGTGACCATCGGTTTTCCCCTCAACAGCGGAGGGGAAAGGAGGTGTAGCGAGGAGACGGCTGTGGGGAATAACCTGTCCCATGTATAAAACAAAAAATAAGTGCCCAACACATAGAAAATAACCAGAAAATAAGTGTGCAACACATAGAATATAACAAGTTCTACAAACATAGAAAAAAAGTTATAGCAAAATCATGAAAATTAGATTAAAAAGCATCTTATGGGTGCACCTAAATACCAAGTAACACCATTAATTATCAATTTCTAGCATGTCTTATGTGCGCCTTGATCTACTTAAAGACATATCTCTTATGCTGCCGACCAAGCTAGCTACTAGCATAGCAAATAAAGATGCAGATAGCGGCGTAGGGCCATACGTATACATGTATTATCTACTAAAGTAGTAGAGGTTCCAAGTTTTATTCTTCAAGTAGCTCAAGTAGAAGAACCATATCATCACCTTTTTCCTCGCAGATATTGCAAAGCCATAAACACTTGGGAAATGCAACATACCAAAGTATCAGTAAAGCTACTGCATTCAGGGAAACTAACATCAAAGATTGCATGCTTGAATCAATTAGTACATGTAAATAAGTGCACATGTGAAAATGCAACTGTCTGAAAATAAGTGTGCTGCCTGAGCCAAATTTGAGCAATGGTTTGGCTTTGCATTGTGAAAAAAATAGTTGTCACATATCACCAGCAGTCATGACTTATGGGTATCATTGTATCAAACTATATGTATCACGAGCTGCTTATGCTACCATCTAATAAATGTCCAGAATCGTTCTAGTTCAATCAGGTCGAGCAATCCCACATATAGGAGAGACATAGAGAGCTCCAGTAATGCCCATGCACAACCAAGAACACACAATGGTATAACACCGAATGAGGTAATCTGAAAGGGAACAATCCATACCTGAGGGGCTATGGTCACTGGTAGTCAAGGAGATCGATGCTTGCGTGAGGAACAACTGCTGTAGGAGCGCCCTCTTCTTCCTCCCATGTTCTTCTTTTCCCTCATGAAGCTTGCTACGACCAGAAGTAGAGCCGGATCGACCTCCTCCTCCTCCCGTGTATTTCTTTATTTCCCTTAGATCTTGCTATGACTAGGCAGGACAAAGAACCCGATCTAGGGTTAGGAGAGACATTGATCTGTGCATATGTCCAAGAAGAGAGGAGAAGATGGAGGCGAAACTCACTAGAGGCGTGTGGGCGCCAGAGAAGCTGCTACCGACAAGAGGGGGAAGGTCCAGCAGCGTAGGCGTCCAACTTGGCAGAGCTGCTTGGTGCCGGTGGATCCATGGCGGCCGAACGAGTGACGATGAAGAGGCGTGGTAGCATGAGGCGAAGCGGAGGCGAGTTTGCGTGTGTAGCGGCGGAAGGCGAGGTGGAGGCGTGCGTAGTGGCGCTAGGCGAGGAGTGCATTGTGCGTGGCGGCGGCGGGCTATTTAACTAACAAGTAGCCATTTGCCACTTTTAGAATGGCACTAACATATTTGTTATTTGGTGGAGCAATGTGCTAATTAATTGCCACTTTTGTTGATCTAGCTACCCACATAGGACGTCTACGCTGGCAAAAGCGGCTCAGACTGGCTTGAAAAGACTGTGGTGCCCCTGCCTATTTCTTCCTCCTCCTTCTTCCACAGACGTGTGGGCCCAGGTGCCCAGGTTCTTCTTCCTCCATCCCACCCCATTGGGCTATGCGACTCGGTCCAGGCCTCCAGCGCCGCACGCACGCTAGCAGTGGAGCCCATTGTCTCCTCCTCTCTCCCCTTCTCCCACCGACATGTGTTCCCATCTTCTTCCTCTCATCAAGCATGCACGCACAGAGGCGACGCCGCGGTGGCAGACACCACGGCGACGACCCGTGCCACAACGGTGCCATCTCGCTGCACCTACCCGACTCCGCCATGGGACTGTGGGGTGAAGGGTGGGGGCGAGGATGGCCAGCCATGGCGCAGAGGACTGGTGGGAGGCCATGGTGCAGGGTGGGTTGCACTGGAATGCAGAGGACTCACCCTGCCTCTCATCGCTAGAGGTGGAAACGGCCACAGCCACTCCTATTTCCATGGTCTGCACTGGCTGTGGCAGGCTCGACGTGTGACATGAGGCACCTCAATACGATATTGAACCACCTAATCGAAGCATGGCCATGGTGCGCTACTATTGCAGAGGGGCACACGATGCATGCGGTGGACCAGTAGTCGTCCTCCAGCTAGCAGCCGTCCTCCATCTGGCAGCTACCCCGCCCTCTCCCCCACCACCTCCGGGGAGCCCGAGGATGAGCTAAAGCGTCCAAGGACGGCATCCTCGGCCACAATAGGCATGGAGGCCTGCGGTGGGTGATGGCCATGGACAGAGTGGCCGAGTGGGGAAGAAGTTGGGATCAGCCCCACCCGTCAGTGGCTAAAGGAAGGAGGGGCATTCGTGTCTTTTCTTCTACCTCCGCCACCATGGACGGCCTCCGTGGCCTACCAGATCAGCAGAAATGGCAAATAGTCTGCAACTTTTTCACGACGATGGTAAATGTGTAAGTGTCGTTCTAACGGTGACAAATGGCTACATGCTATCCGTAACTATGGCAAATAGTTAAATAGCGTGACGGTAGTGAAGGCCGAAGCCGTGGAGTGGAGACCGTGAACTGTGTCAAGGCATCGAGCAGTGGAGACCGTGAACTGTGTCAAGGCATCGAGCAGGGCTCTGGGTTGGAGGGTTTTGGTCTTCTACTATGGTATGGAATCCATGAGTTTAGCCCATTTGAAACAAGCCCGCTGGAAATCACACCAAGCCGCAGGAGCACAAACCCAATCCTCACCAATGTATCTAGGGGCCAAAGGGCCTATAGCCTAGTGGTTGCATCAGCTCGAGCGGCACATGAGGTCCTGGGTTTGACTCCTGTTGGGAGCGAATCATTCCAGGATTTAACGGCTTTGTTCTTTCGATGGTAGGCGACGTTCCCGTCGATAGCGAGGTGCCCGTGGTGACTTCTTCATATGTCGGCCCAGTCTTCGAAGGTGCTCATAGGGGTAGAGTGTGCGTGCATGTGTGAGCATCTGCATTTGTACCGCGTTTCTAAAAAAAACTCCGTTTAGTTCCCAAAAATTGAAACTGATTCTAGCAATTGTATTCCGTCGATTGGTTTCAAGAAGAATTGCATTGCCTCGAATCATACCCAACCATCACTATTACCAGAGATAATGGAACATGATGCAGTTGTTACTGTCATCCAGCACCCACCGTCTTGGCCTGAGGATGGTAGGGGAGCGGAGGACCGAAGGTTGATGTCCTGATTCCGATTGCCCACAGCCAAATAAGCCAAATCAATCTCAAGCAATCAGGCATGGGAGCAGAAGCCGCTGGCCTGAGGACGATCCGCTGGGAGGTAGAGGATGAGGTGATGGAGGGTGGTAGGGCGTGCGATGCTCTGGAACCTAGCCACCATGCCTTCGTCGTGTTCAAGTTCGGGGACGGTCGAGCGACTCGCGAGAGAGACGGGAGGGGCCAGAATTTTGGTTTCCAATTCGAGTAATGGGCCAAACACGATGGGCTCAGAAACAGATTCTAATTCTACCGCATTCCAACCATCCAAATGGGCCCTTAGGGTTTTTGGTGTTTTTGTCCCCACCCTGAACTGTAATTATGATTTTGCCCTTGCTTTTCTAATTTTGTTATTTTGCCCTCTATTTTTGACAAGTCAATGCATTTTCGTCTCTAGTTATTGTGTTTTACCCTTGCTTTGATCGTTGACTAGGGGCAGAATCGCATTGACTTGTGAATAGTAAAGGCAAAATCACAAAGTTAAAAAAATGTGGGAAAAACTGCAATTGCACCTCAAAGTAGGGGTAAGAGCACAAGACCCCCATTTATTTATAATACTAGCCCATTTGCACTCAGCCCAAGTACAATTATAGGATAGTCCACACTATTAAAACTATTTCAATCGAGCCCATTAGCATCTCTAGGAACAAGGGATCCAAATCCTCTGCAGCTGCACTCTGACTGGAGTCTACAATCGTGTCATCTGCGCCGTCCTTTCAAATCCAACAAACCTGCTTCGTTGGCCATAGAAAACTAGTCTCACGGGCCGCATCATCTGGATGACTTGGCCCATCACAGCCCACCGTAGTGCGCAAGGTCGCCAACAACGCTCGGCCCAACAACGTATCGTAGCTTCATTTGGCGAGATTCAGGCGCCGCCGCTCATTTTTTTTGCCGCTACTTCTTGTCTCTTTTTGCGTGACGTCTGCTAGCTCCGTTCATTTGGCCGATAGGATATCGTATCGGAAAAGCTGCTGTTTTCTCGAGCTTTCTGAGCGCTCCAATCTCGAAATAAACTGCGGCATCAAGGATGGGCTCCTGCCCAATTCTTATTAGGCACGAGCGCGCCCAGAGCGCACGCCGCCCGCCCCCCTCTGCTGCCCGCGCCGCGGGCCCCCCAGCCCCCTCTGCTACCAGCGCAGGGCCCGCGTCCGGCTGCGTGAGCGCCACGGGCACGCACACGCCAGCCAGTGCTCCCGGGGCTCCTGTTTTGCCTACAATTCGATGAAGAAATGGTAGAACGAGTGGAGCCTTAGTACGTGAGATGCGGAATTTGTTGTAACTAGAAAAATGATTATGTGTTGCTACGGACGTCTCACGTTTAACGATGTATAGAACTATTTTTTTAATATGTTGGTTCATTGTGTTTTTTTTCAGTTTTGATGTATCACAACGATTAATTATGTAGATTAATTTGGTATTATTAGAATAGACATTAATTACATAGAAATCACTTGGTACTATTTTTCTAGCAAAATTAACTTCAACATTCTTAATTAACCCCTCGGGTTTAATCACTTCGTAACTTTGGAAGGTTAATCTTGAGATTAAAAGAAGCTAAACATGAATTATCATAAAGTTTAGAATAAACCTCATAACTTATTGTACTTAGTTGAGCTTCCATAGAGTAGTGAATATGATCAAAGCTCTCTCCATTAATAGGGCATGAAATTCTAGTGGAAGATTTTTCCGTTGGTAAGTAGATGATAACTTCCTCTGCAAGTGATGGTTCTAGCATGACTCCAATTACTCTTTTCACTTCATAGACAAAGTCATTATCTAGTTCTTCTTTGTAGAATAATTTCTGCAGCATTTCCTCTGTGTTTTGACTATCAGAATTCTTCCTTAGCGGAATTTCTGGTGGAAACAACTCCTCTTCTTCTTCTAAGTCTTCAGATGGGAGTGGTCCTGCACACTTAAGTGTATCTCCAAAATCAATAGGCATGCAGCTCATCCTTTCTATTTCTGTAAGAGGTATCGCACTTGCAAGATCCTTCTGCTCAACACTATTGACATCCTCTTGAGGTGCAAATCTTTGAAATTCTTCATCATCAAATGCATATGAGACCGAAGTATGCTTAGCAGGTAGCTGGTCTTCAAATGTAGCAGGTATAGGCACCATGGCTTGCTCCACTGGCTTCTCTGCTTCTCTCTCTATTCGCTCTCTTTCATATTTGGAAGTCACATAGATATTTGATAGAATTTCAATAGCTTCTCTGGATGACTTATTAATGATCCTCCTACACACAAATTCACATATCTGAAGGCTTCATATGTTAATCCAAAATAGAATATCTGTAGAGCCATTTCAGATGTCACTCCTAGTAGCGGTCCATGTAATAGCAGGTCATTAAGTCTCTCCCAAGATTTGTCAATATCTTCATCCTCTTTTTGTGCGAAATTCCAAACTTCCTTCCTTAACTTGTGAACTCAAAGTAGAGAGAAGAACTTAGTGATGAACTTTTGCACTAGCAATCCCCAGTCTCCTTGAGCTTCAACTGAGGCAGTTTGGTACCACCTTTGAGCTTTATCAACAAGAGTAAATGAAAATAATTTCCACTTTACCCACTCGATTGGTACTCCTTCTTTATTAAAAGTATGGCAGACTTGATTAAATTTATCCAAGTGTTTGGATGGATTCATCGTCTTCTCCTCCAAATGGATTTTCGGTAGCAATTCAGATTCTTCCTGGCTTAAGCTCATAGGATTCTGCTTCCGGCCTTACATTGGATTCTTGTAGCCTTAAGAGTAGAGAACTCTCTTAGTGTTAAATTTTGTAGATCTTCATGCACCGTCGTTGTTGTTGACACAAAAACACAAACAAAGACACAAAAATAAAAATCTATGACATCAAAGCTGCTGGGTTAGTCTAAAACTAAAAGCAAACTCAAGAACGCAAGAACACAATTAGAACACAAGAACGGGATTAGATAACTAGAGATAATTAGAGACTAGAATTAGATCACAAAGATAAACAAAGGATAAAGAATTAGAACACTCTAGACAATCAGAACACATAATAGAAAACTATTAGCACTCAATTAGAACTATACTAGCACAAAATTAGCAGACACACACTAACTATTAGAACTATTAGTAAAAGATTAATCCAAGGTTTATAATAGCTTAAACAATAGTTATCCACGACAACGGCGCCAGAAAAGCTTGTTGACGGCACTTAAGCACGTCAAACCTTATACTGCAAGCGACAATATCGTGATAGCTCTTTCCCGAGATGAGTATCAAGGGTTTTGTCAATCCAAGGATAACTATGTTTTAGACTACTATTAATCTAGTATTAATCAAATACTAGCTGGCTCTAATAGATCTAAAATAAGCTAAGGAGATGGTAAAAAACTATCTAATCACACTCTAATTATATATCTAATCTATATCATAAACTGAACCTATCCAAGAGATAGATATGAACGGCTCCGCAAGAAAGATATGAGACTAAATAGCGAAGGCATCCACAAGATATATGAGACAAAGTTCTTATGAACTAAGAACCGCCTTGAGCTATGATCTAGCATAATAAACAGGATAAACATGATTATGAATGTCATAGACTTGCTCGAACCTTTCTCCCACCCGCATGTCACATAGAACAAGATATTTGACTAACTAGCAAGCCTAAACCATCTCTAAGCATGAGCAGATTCAATCAACCAATTAAAGTAAAAAGATCTACTAAAAGACATGAAGAACTCTATTGTCTTGGCCAAGAACATGTAGAGATGAAGCATTGCAAAGATATGGATCATATATCATGTATAAACACAAAGCTAATAGCCAAAAGACAACTTTTTTGATCGAACTCAAGGTTTCATCATAGCAATCAAAAGAAAAACAGAGAGTTACTCGAGATAAATCATGAACTTGAAGCACAAACTCGTCCAAATCGACGAGATGATCATCATATCAAAATATGAACCCAAAACTCGTCGGGAACAGGGTAGGTCAACCCCCCCCCCGTTCTAGCCTCCTTTTGCTTCCTCCTTCCGCTGGGATCGGCTTCTCGGCGAAACTCACGAAGTTGGACTCCAAACCCTCGCTTTGGAGCTCTGGTAACAATGAAATTGGTGTGCCTCTCCCCTTGGGAGGCTCTGTTTGTATACTTTGGGGGACTCCCTATACATGGAAAGTCTAAGGTTGGTTTTAGGCTTGATCTTATCAATGCTTGATCTCCTTCCATGTATAATCAACCCCCTAATGGGCCTTCATGAACCTTCTTATGGGCTTCTCTTTATCGGCTCCTGGGCTTTAATATATTCATCCTTCTTCGAGTATCTCTCTCATATATTGCATTTATATCTCATTTTACTGTAATATTCAATAAAGCACAAAAACAAAAAACATACTCGAAAATGGGGTTATTTGTTAGTAAAATATGACTTCATTGTATCATTTAACCTGAAAAACACATGAAATCATGCTAAAATAATGTGACAGAACCGCTGATTTAATCCGAGCTAAGTACACCTGCCACCTCTGGCTTGCAGTGTATTTAGAACAAATCAAACCCGGTCGAGCGTCGAGAGTCATTCGGCTCTCGATATTACCTTTTTCCGAGAGGAACCGACATCACGCACATTCAGCCCTCGATGGAGCCACAACAATTACATCATGACATGCAGTTAATAGTAGAAAATAAGTTAAAGTGCTTACAAACCAAATATAGGAAGTCAAATACATATTCAAATACAAAGCGGAAGCGTTGTTCAAAATAAACCTCGCAGCGGAAACATAATACTTAATGAAGTAGTCTTCATGCAATGATGAATGAGACGAAAAGCACCGAGCCCACCGGTACTACTCTCCTCCAAGCAATTGTCCAAAAGTTATCAGTACCTGCGCTCAAAGTGTGGGGGCAAACCCTAAGTACTAATTACTCAGTAGGGCTTAATGGAATGGATTACGGCTGACGCAAAGCCTGCAACTAATAGTTGATCCTTAGCCATTCTTTTTATAGCAATTAAAAGTTAACATGTAGTTATCATCATCATAAAAAATGTACATCATCATAGTATAACTTGCAGGAATGTAAACATACAAGTACAAGCATGTTGTATTGAAAACAAACCATGTATAAATATAGATATATTTAGATTGTTACTACGTTGCCCGTGTGTGATATTGGCATTCTCACACCTGGTGAGCATCAGCGATTCGAATCGATTTGTAATTCTTGGGAATAACTATCATGTCAGGGGTATATGCCTACTAGCCATCGCGTTCCCACATATACCCCCCATCTCCACTCGTCCCATCCCAAGTTCGATTCAATCCCGCCATTTCCCCGGGTTTTGCTCCCTCAGGAGCGATACCACGGCATACCGGGTCAGCCCTCCCTCGAGTACAAGCTCCCCCAGGCCTAACTCCCTCCAACAAGAATGATAGGAACCTGTCGCTTTTCTTCGGATGGCATAAGTAAGACTTTCACCGGTCCATTATCCCGGATAAGCACTCTAGCAATGTTATGCCGATCAGCAGGTGAACAGCGAATCTGGCCTTAAATGGCTCGGGCGGAGTCCACCAAACCATCCACATCATTTTTCATCATAATATACCCAAATCTCCGCCCGGCCTCAATTTAGTTCCATCACAATCATGTTTAAAGTTTTCCATATAATTTTGAAAACCTTTTTTTTAAAACACCTATACGACGAGTGACTCCAATTCACTCGTGTCTACTCGCACCTAGCATTACTAGGCATACTCGTCCTACGTACTATTGTAGGTGCTAAGGCCAGGGCGGCCAAGAAGTCTAATGCAATTCTTTTCAAAGAACTCCTAATGCGGATGTCTAAACATCATTCAATATCATATTTGCTGGGAATTTATGGTCCTGCCTACCTTTGCTTATTTTCAACCAAACCAACAAACTAAGCTAATGTTAGTTTGCCGGGTTGTGGGGCTTTGCCCCAGGCAACCCCTTGATCACTTGGACTGCTCCTCCTTCCAAACACGACTGATGGGCCCTTCAGGTCGTGAGTGGGTCTTAGTTGGTCTTTTGGACACCGTGGCTCGATGTAGCTCTTTGCGACGTCTCCTCGATCACGTTACTACAATAAGCGTCACTATATGAATGATATGCATGATATAATGAAATGAGTGCAAACGAATGCAAATGAACGTGTATGGTGCCAGTGCAAAGTGAATAGTAGCATGCAGCAAGCAACTTGACCAACATTATCATACACAAAAATCGGCAAAACAATAAACTTAATTAGATAGCATTTCCATTTTTCCCTGTTTATTTGAACTCATTTTTAGATTCAAGACAACAGCAATAATAAAATCACTAAAAATACTTTCTGGAACCTAAACTTAACCATTAAGCACCACGATTTTTCTCAAAATTTATTTTGCAAAATAAAGTCACTTTTTCCTATTATTCATTTTAACATGCAATTATTTGTCTATTTCAAAACAGCAACCAAAACTTACATGCAGACTTTGAAACTTTAAAAATGGACTAAATAGAGCATCTAAAAATTTCAGTGGAAAATTTGGAACACTTTTTATGTAGCAAGTATTTTCACTCTTGTAAAATGCTCAAAATTCATGCATGAGGGAAAAACAGTAATTTAACAGTGTATGCTAGGGTTTCCAAAAATCACACACAGCCTAAACAACATGGTAAAGCTACTATCCAAGTTTCATAATTTTTGGAGTTCATTTACACCTATTTTGCTATTTCTTTTGTTTAAACTTGCATGCAAGAAACCAAGTGCAAAATAGTCAATTCATAGATCTACATCATACCTAGCCTGTATATCTAGTAAATAGGTGCACAATGCAACAGATCTTGCATTTTTAGCATTTTTCTTTGATTTTATATGGATTTTGAAAGTTTCAGATCTAGAAAATGCCCAAAAATCGAAAAATCCACAGGACTTAAACGCTATTATTCCTAAAGTTCAGGGCTAGCATGCAAGATCCTCTTGACTCAGTGAATAGCGCGTGAGATGGAAACGTAAAACCAGCAGAGTATAGGGGCTAAATCGAAAAAAACTGGCAGGATCTTCTTCCACCTCCAGACAGGGGCGACCTGCGCGCAGGTAGGGGAAAAATGGAGCTGCGCCGGCGCGTAGGGGCGCGGACTTGGAGCCGAGGAGCTCGGATAAGGTGTTCCCAGCGATGAGCTACCGTTCCCCCTTAATTTCGAAGCGTGGGGAGGCCCGAATCGACGAGGAACGCACCGAGAACCGGCGCTGTCTGCAGTGCACGTGCTTAGCGATGTTGGGCTCGATCTGTCGATGGAGACCCGGAGAGGCGCCCCAAAGGATCCCACCGGGGCACGCAGCGGCTGGGTGCAAGGAGGCCGGAGGAGGTGGGCTTTTGGAGCTCGCTGCGTCGGCTCCAATGGCTGGTGCGCGGCGACGACACTCGCGTGCAGGAGGCAGGGAGAGTGGGAGAGGACGAGTGAACCGGAGAGAATGAGAGAGGCAGGAGCCGGGCTCACTCCGCTTGAAGGCGAGGGCGCCGGGCAGGCCGGGCAGTGCCATCGGAGCCCGTCGGCCGCGTGGCGGCCATGGTCCGAGCTCGGCCGGCGTCCATCCCGCGTGGGTCCAGCTCGTCAGTGCCTCAGGGAGAAAAAGAAAATGCGAAATTGAAAAATCCCAGTTTGACTGCTAAATCCTCTGTTTGAAATCCGAGTTTTTGAGTAACCTAATGACCAAATTAGACCAAACTTAAAATACAAAAGTTGTTGTAAACTTGATAATCTACGACTCTTGTATAAACTTTGGTGCCATGTTCTATATGAATTGTGGGGGATAATTTGAATTTAAATTGCTGACCAGTGTTTGACCCACTTAATATTCCAACTTAAAAATTCTAAAACTCCATTTTTTGATCAGTTTCATACAAAATTTATTATACCAATGTTGTTCATATGTTCATGACCTACAACTTTGATATACAAAGTTTTGTGAGGTAATGACTTTTGTTTCACAAAAATTTGAAATCTCTATTCATATCAAATTTGGACAGGTTTCTCAGTTTTACAGAAAATGGCCTAAAACTCTATTCAAACCTTTATGCATGTCATGACACAAAATTTCAAAGTTGTCCATTATGAGATTGTCTACAAGTTTGGTATGTATAGTTTTATCTAATTCATAACATTATTTAAGTTACAGGGCAAATATAAATGCAGTTTCAGAAAAACTGGGTTTAACTCGTTTCAAATGACTTAACCCATTCACGCCCATAATATGAAATGTTCATATAATGATGCAATTAAGCTAATGATGTTAGTGTAATGCACTTGAGATGCCAGAGACATCACAAATAAAGCATAAATATCATCGTTATCTTGCGCCAATGGAGACCAAGCGGTGGGCTCTTGGGACACCACTTGGCACTCTGACATTGCATTTGAGAATCATCGTTGTCAATGTTCCGAAGACTCATCGGTAACAATATTTCATAATTTCCATTATGTCTATATATTTCATATATGTTTCATTCTTCTGTCATCTTTAAGTTTGTTTGCAGGCGTATAATGATCTTCATTAACATACGTGAATTCGTAACGTGTTTGGTGTTCTCGTTTATTGTCATTACCTGCTCGGATTGTTCTTTCGCGTTGTTTTATTTACTTGTAGTAATCGCTTAATCCGAAGGTGTTTACATGTACTATATTGTTTATTGTTGATTCAGTCTTGTCTGTCGTATCCTTGTGATCTACTCTCGATTATGGCTAGATCCTTTGGAACCTAAATCATTTCTTTCAAGGTATTACGATTTGTTTCTATATCGCCCTGGTTCCCAACGCAACCTTACCCTTAACCAAGTTTCTTGATGCCTTGTTATTCTCTACCATGTTCACGTATTTGAATGACATGATCCCAACATTGGCGCCCACCATTTCATCGTCGCAATATGGATCGTTCAAATAAATGGGTATCGGGTGCAATTAATGCTCAAATATAGCAAAGTTTGTCCGCCGAAACCATTTTTAGTTTTCTTGCAACAAATACGTCCAATCTACTACTTTAGGTTCGAAACTCATGTTTTGTGTGGTTTCACACCATTGCGCAGCCGCAACATCACCATTCGGAAAAATGGGTATCGAGTGCAATTGATGCTCAAGGATAGCAAACTTTGTCCGCCGAAACCAATTTTTGATTTTTTGAAACGAATGCATTCAGTCTACAACTTTAGGTCCTAAACACATGTTTTGGGTGGTTTTGCACCATTTCGTTGTTGCGATATGACCGTTCGGAAAGATGGGTATCGGGTGCAATTAATGCACAAGGATAGCAAAGTTTGTTCACAAAAGCCATTTTTGATTTTTTTTTCCGCAAAAAACGCGTTCAATCCACTGCTTTAGGTCCTAAACTCATTTTTTTTGGAGGTTCCGCACCATTTCTTGTAGCAATATGACCATGCGGAAAGATGTGCATCGGGGTGCAATTAGTGCACAAATATAGCAAAGTTCCTCTGCAAAACCATTTTTTATTTTCTCACAACGAACGCGTCCAATCTAATAATTTAGGTCCTAAACTCATATTTTGGGTGGTTTTCCACCATTTCGTAGCCGCAAGATGACCATTCCGAAAAATGAGTATCGGGTGCGATTAATGCATAAGAATATCAAAGTTTGTCAGCCAAAACTATTTTTAACTTTTTTGCAAAGAACGAGTCCAATCTAATACTTGAGGTCCTAAAGTCATATTCTGGGTGGTTTCATAACATTTCATTGCCGCAATATGACCGTTCGGAAAGATGGGTATCAGGTGCAATTAATGCACAAAGATAGCAAAGTTTGTTCGCCGAAACCATTTCTGATTTGTGTGCTACGAACGTGTCCAATCTAATAATTTAAGTCCTAAACTCATGTTTTGGGTGCTTTCGCACCATTGAGTAGCCGCAAGATGACCATTCGGGAAAATAGGTATTGGGTGCAATTAATGCACAAGGATAGCAAAGTTTGTCCGCCGAAACCATTTTCGATTTTTTTGCTATGAACGCGTCCAATCTACTACTTTAGATCCTAAACTGATGTTTTGGATGGTTTTGCACCATTTCGTTGCCACAATATTACCGTTCAGAAAAATGTGTATTTGGTGCAATTAATGCACAAGGATAGCAAAGTATGTCTGCCAAAAGCATTTTTGATTTTTTGGCAAAGAATGCGTTCAATCTACTACTTTAGGTTCTAAAGTCATATTCTGAGTAGTTTACACAATTTCGTTGCCGTAACATGATTGTTCGGAAAGATGAGTATCGGGTGCAATTAATGCACAAGGATAGCAAAGTTTGTTCGCTAAGACCATTTTTTATTTTTTTCTATGAACATGTCCAACCTACTACTGTGTCCTAAACTTATGTTTGGGTGGTTTCGCACCTTTTTGTTGCCGCAAGATAACCATTCGGAAAGACATGTATCGAGGTGCAATTAGTGCACAAATAGCAAAGTTTCTCTGCCGAAACCATTTTTTATTTTCTCGCAACGAACGTGTCCAACTACTGATTTAGGTCCTAAACTCATGTTTTGGCTAGTTTTGCATCTTTTTTAGCTGCAAGATGACCATTCAGAAAAATAAGTATCGAGTGCAATTAATGCACAAGGATAGCAAAGTTTGTCCGCCAAAACCATTTTTGATTTTTTTTTGCTACAAACGAGTCTAATCTACTATTTTAGGTTCTAAACTCATGTTTTGAGTGGTTTCACACCATTTCGTTATTGCAAGATGACCATTCAGAAAGACATGTATCGAGGATGCAATTAGTGCACAAATAAAACAAAGTTTGTCCACTGAAACCATTTTTTATTTTTATTTTCTAAAAATGTGTCCAATCTAATACTTTAGCTCCTAAACTCATGTTTTAGTTGGTTTAGCACCATTGCGTGGCCGCAAGATGACCACTCGAAAAAATGGGTATCGAATGCAATTAATGCACATGAATAGTTAAGTTTGTCTGCCGAAACTATTTTTGACTTTTTTGCTACGAACGTGTCCAATCTACTACTTTAGGCCCTAATCTCATGTTTTGGTTGGTTTCGCACCATTTCATCACTGCAATATGACCGTTCAAAAAATGGATATCGGGTGCAATTAATGCACAAAGATAGCAAAGTTTGTCCGCCAATACCATTTTCGATTTTTTGCAAAGAACGCATCCAATCTACTATTTTAAGTCCTAAAGTCATGTTCTGTGTGGTTTCGCACAATTCCGTTGCCGCAATACGACGGTTCGAAAAGATGGGTATCCGGTGCAATTAACGTACAAGGATAGCTAAGTTTGTCTGCCGAAACCATTTTTGACTTTTTTCTACATCCAATCTACTATTTTAGATCATAATCTCATGTTTTGGTTGGTTTTGCACCATTTCGTTACACAATATGACCGTTCGGGAAAATGGGAATCAGGTGGAATTAATGCACAAGGATAATTAAAGTTTGTCCGCCAAAACCATTTTTTTCTTTTTTTTAAAGAACTCATCTAATACACTACTTTAGGTTCTAAAGTCATGTTCTGTGTGCTTTCGCACCATTCTATTGCTGCAATATGACGGTTTCGGAAAGATGAGTATCCGGTGCAATTAATGCAAGGATACCAAAGTTTTTCCACAGAAACCAATTTCAAATTTTTTGCTATGAATGCGTCCAATCTACTATTTTAGGTATAAACTCATATTTTGGGTGGTTTCGCACAATTTCATTGCCGCAATGTGACCATTGGAAAGGATGGGTATCGGGTGCAATTAATGCAGAAGGATAGCAAAGTTTGTTCGCCAAAACCATTTTTGATTTTCGCGCAACAAACGCATCCAATCTAGTACTTTAGGTACTAAACTCATGTTTTAGGTGGTTTCGCACCATTTCATTTCCGCATTATGACCGTTCGGAGACGGTATGAAAAAGTCTATATGACCCTCTGAAGTATATATGGGAGAATACATTATCCATGAACTACGAAACCGGATGTTTTGCACCATAAAATATTAAAAACCGGTCAAATAACGCCCTGAGTAGTTTTGGTGGGTGGTTTAGATGACGTGGCATGCTGATGTGTTAAAATAACTCCTCCAACTATTTCAGTTAGTGCAATCCACCCCTTGATAAATTTATATTTTTGTTTCTTCGTCTACAAATTGAATTTGAATTTTAAATTTTGTAGGGTGATAATTGGGGGTCGTAACTTGTATTAGAAAAATAAATGGTTATTTTGTGTGATTATTTTTCTTTACACTTTTGTATTAGCAAAGTTAATTTATGATTAAATGTCTCGCTAATAAAAAAATTATGATAAAATCACCATAAATATTTCTAGCATAAGTTATAATGTCTTCTATAACCCTACAAAATTTAAACATAAAAACTCAATTTGCACATAGAGAAATGAAAAATACAAATTTATTAAATGGTAGAATGTAGCAACTAAAATAGTTGAAGGGGTGATTTAAACACATCAACATGCCATGTCATCAAAACCACCCACCAAAACAACACGGGGGTTATTTGACCCGTTTTTTTATACTTTAGGGTATGGAACATCCGGTTTTGTAGTTCAGGGGTGATGTATCACCCTACATATTTCAGAGGGTTGTATAGATTTTTCCCCAAAATCAATTTCCCAGTTGTACATATAATGACCATTAGAATTGCTGATAATTTTTCTCATCATCCCTATACCAAGATAGCCAAGGCGATCATGCCAAGTTTGGAATGTGTCAATATTCTGAAAAATTACCTTATACGCAACATGTGGTACAGGTTTAATGTATGTGTAGTACAATCTGGATGGAAAAGAAAGAATTTTTTCAATTTTTTGTATGCCATATCCAGAATTTTTTTGTGATGAGGAGAAACTCCTCATTATTGTCATCACGGATTTCAATATGGAAACCATTGTTCCGGATATCTGTAAAACTTAATGGGGTACGCGTTGAATCGGGATACAATAATGCATCCTCAATTGTGATTTGGGTAGCCATGGGAACCGTGATAGTGGCACGTCCAGAACCAACTATCATCGCATCGCGTCCAGCAATTGTCAAAACATTGCCTTATCTCTTTGTGAGAGTTTGAAAATATTTTGTTTCCCTTAATATAGAGTTAGTAGTACAACTGTGTGCTAGGCACAATTCCTCGTCCATCAGATTGGTTCCTGTACAAATCTATATATAAATGAAGAATTTAATTCTTATTTTTGATATATAGAATACATACAAAATTTTATGAATATTAAATGTATTTATTACATTTATTGGATATATAGTATATCATTGTTTATGACAATATTTACAACACTTAGTACATTATTCTACTTTATTAATACTAAGGAGACAATAGACTTGGGATATAAGAGATTGGGTGTAGGACCGAGACGTGCGACTAGAGGGGGGGTGAATAGTAGCACTTGAAAACTTAAAAACACAACCCCCAAGTGGATGCTCTGCAAAGCTCAAGAGAAACCGAAACTAGGCACCGTCCACTGAACAGATACGTGTCTAGCGGCACCTCGTGCCGTCCACTGTGAGGATACGCACCAATGCAAGAAAAACTCAAGATCCGGCCAAGAATGACACCGGGGCAACGAACTTTGCAAAAACCGCCACAAGACACTCACCGCACCGAGGTGTGTCTCACTGACTCACAGCAAGCAAAGAAAATAGTCTCCAAGGGGGAATGCAAAAATCTGAAGAAAAACACAGCGGAAATACCAAATTGGGAAAAACACTGCAGGTTCCTGGCAGGACCGGACAGTCCGGTGGCCAACACCGGATTGTCCGGTGGGACCGGACGATCCGGTGCCTGCTGCCGGACTATCCGGTGGCACGGCCTGGGCAGAGCCTCATATCGGACTGTCCGGTGGGCGCTGCCGGACTATACGGTGGAACCGGACTGTCCGATGCCCTCTGCCGGACTGTTCGGTACAGTCGCAGACAGGGGGTTTTCCAACCCAAACCAGACCAAATCTTGTCCAATCTTCACGAAATTTTGCACAGGCTATCTGGACCCTATTCCAAAGCTTTTCGCAAAAGATCAACAAAAAGTGACCATGGAATCAGCGGGAATTTCAGATCTCGTGAAATGGCAATCTTTGGGCAAGAAAGGGGAAAACACAAAAGAGGCTTGCTCAGCAGGATTGAGATGAACTAAGTCATGATCTCCACGTCCTAGCAAGTCCAAAACATCAGCGAATGAAAGCATCCAAGCTTGGCCAAAACAAACACCCAAAAAGCCATGGATTGAACCCAAAAACCAAAGAGAGAGGGGGAGGAGAAGAACACAAGGTTGCTGCATGAATTTGCTTCGATTAAGTGCCTAAGAAGGGTTTAAAGATTCAGCATACAAGCAGAAATTCATCCCAAGCAACCACCCTCACCTTCCGTCAAGATTAGAAGGCTAAATCCTACTCTAACCTCCCTAACAATAGCGCTCAAAGCTTAAGGACGGAAATCACCAAGTGAAGACTAATCCTAGCAGCCAAGAGGACTTCTAATGACCTGCCTTAGACCTATTTATACCCGAGTGCTATTTAGATAGTTTTGCACTTAGGTCCCTACAGCTAGACAAACCCTAAGGACTCAAATGAAAGATTACAGGATATTCCGGGACGGACGACCACGATGAAGTCTTGATCTTCGTAAGTTCCACTCAATCCTCGGATGTTCTCCACGTGGCCAGTAGTCCAATCCGCGATCCGCCCCCAGTTTTGAAGTCAGAAACCAGAAAACTTTAGGAAGTCTCCGCCTGGGCTGGATTTGGCCCATCTTCTCTATCTTGGCGAGTCGTGGCCCAACTCACCAAGGCTTGGGTAGCCTGGGTGGCAGTTTTGAGCCGAAGCCACCAAAGCCTCCATCGCACGCCTTCGCGCCACGCATTCGGGTTGGAGCACCGCGGTGGCGCCCGGCATCCCCTGTCCATCGGGGCAGCCTCGCAGTCCTTCGGAGGACTTACTCCTGCCGTCGCCATGCCGCTCCTCCGTATACCGAACTCCCATGGCCGACAGACGCCGAGCATGCCTCCAGTCCTTCGGAGGACTTTCCTCTACCTCTAGTCCATCGGAGGGCCTCCTATCCATCGGAGGTCTTGTGCCCAAGTCCTTCTGGGTCTTGCTACTGTTGACAATCACTCATCACTCCAGAGGCAATGGAGCCGGTCCATTGGCTCTCAATCTCCCCCTTGATGAGTGCATTGTCAACACCTTCAACCTGTAACCTGAAATAGAATAAAGACAAAAGGAAAAGCGTAAAACCGAAAAGAAAGCAGAAAAAGAAGAAGTTGCTGAAGATGCCCAAAAGCCAAATACTAGCAGAAAAGGGCAAATTGAGACAACAAAAAACAAAGCCAAAGATCGACCCCCTAAGACAAGAGAAACCGCTCAATGCAATCAATCAAACTAAAGCATGACCCCTCAAGAAAGAGGCAAACTAGCTCAACACAGTCATGCTAAGGCAAAACATCGGCTCCTCCATAAAGAGGCAAAAGGCTCAACGCACCGATGCAAGAGCATGCTAAAAGCTCAAACTCCCCCTCAACTAGATCTCTACAGAGTCCTCCCCCTTGGTCCAACATCTCTCTCTCCTCAAGGGTCAACATCTCTCCCCCTTGTTGACAATGGACACATCAAGGGTTCATAGAACTCAACTCCCCCTCAAAATATGCCATGAAATGCAGGAAGTGTACCATGAAGAGCTCAGCAGGGATGAAAAGCTAGTAAATACAAGTTCTAGCATATAGAGCAAGTGAGGGCAAGGAAGCATGCAAACAAGCTCAATTGAATCTATCATATACAAATCAAGAGCATGTTTTACAGGGTTGTTGAAAAGAAAGCATCACCAACATGAATAGCATCTTACCAAGATAGGCATGAACAGCAAGATGCTAGCAAAACATACAAGGTGTGCTACTTTCAACCAAGGCATATACAACAGGCCATAAGCAATTTAGAGACTTGCAGATTTCAGATTTAGCAATTTTGAACTTCAAGCAAATCAGATCATGTGCTAGGGGTTATTCACCTGTCTTTGCCACTTCTTACCAACCAATGCCAAGCCTAGGTTTAGAAAACCATCAGAAGCTTAAGACAAGGTTTTGGTCATACACAGCCTAGTCCAAGTTCATGCCAAAGTGCAAAGGCAAGCTATCTCAAACTAGATCAGTGTGACAAGTGAACCCACCTGGATCTTTTCAATTTAGCTCATAGGACACCACTTGTAAACAACATTCATTCAGATTTCAGATTTGGGCAATGTGTCATAAATGCTTAGGCATCAACTTAACAAAGGCATACGACTAGCATATCCAAGCATGAAAAGATAACATAGCATTCAACATTCCTACACATGCTAGGTAGCCAAGTCAAGTGGTGATCATGGTTTTTTATTTTCAATCAAAGTGACTGAGCTCACAAAAGATATTAGACAGATTCAAGGAGTTTAGCCAACCATGATCATGCAAGCAACTGTACAATCTAGCACAAGCAAGTACTAACTTGTCATACCAGAAGAGCTCTAGTGCTAGTGTAAGTGAAAATGCATATATTACAATGCAATGCATGGTATGATACAAAAATGCAAGAAAAACAAAGAAAAGCAAAGAAAAAGCAAAACAAAATCCTAAACCACACCAAAGTTACCGCAACCTAAAAGGGGTAACAAACACCAAGATCCCCACGCAAGCGAGGAAACACGCTAAGGTCTAAGGGCTTGGTGAAGATATCGGCCAACTGGTTCTCAGTCTCTACATGGATCAAGTCTATATCTCCCTTCTCATAGTGATCTCTCAAGAAGTGAAACCTCACGTCTATGTGTTTGGTTCTGGAGTGCAAGACGGGGTTCTTAGCTACAGAAATAGCTACGCTAGATTGCTTGCTTGAGGACCAAGAGACAAGAGAAGAACTGAGAAACTGGCAGGTGCCGGAAGTAGACTTGCGCTCCAGCCGACAACCCGCAAAGTCAGCATCCGAATACCCTCTGAGAGAGAGCAACGAAGCTGAAGAGAACCAAAGACCAAGCTCAGGAGTGTATTTCAGATACCTGAAGATGCGCTTCACCGCTTGACGATGTGATAGCCTTGGTGAGGCATGAAAACATGCACAGAGGCAGACCGCGAACTGAATGTCCGGCCTGGTCGCCGTCAGGTACAGAAGTGAGCCAATCATCCCTCGGTACTCTCTTTGGTCTACCACCTCCCCTTCTTCATCAGCATCAAGAGCCGTCTGTGTTGACATGGGAGTCGCCATGGGCTTGAGACCTCCCTTGTCAAACTTCCTCAGAATGTCCTTCGTGTACTTGGCTTGATGGACGAAGGTTCCTTCTGGGCCTTGCTTCATCTGAAGCCCGAGAAAGAACTGAAGCTCACCCATGAGACTCATCTCGAATTCAGTGCTCATCTGTTCAGCAAACTTAGACACCAAAGCGTGAGATGAACCACCAAAGATAATGTCATCAACATATATCTGAACTAGAAGGGTGTCACTGCCACAACTCAATAGAAACAAGGTCTTGTCTACTGAACCCATCACAAAACCAGACTTGAGCAGAAAGGCTTTCAACCTAGCATACCAAGCTCTTGGAGCTTGCTTCAGACCATACAGTGCTTTTCTCAACTTATACACCCGGTCTGGAAACTTGGCACTCTCAAAGCCAGGAGGTTGGCTCACATATACCTCCTCCTCTATGTAATCGTTTAGAAAGGCTGACTTGACATCCATCTGCTGCAATTTGAAGCCTTTAGAGGCAGCAAAGGCAAGCAGAATCCTAATAGCCTCTAAACGAGCTACAGGAGCAAAGGTTTCCTCATAGTCTATCCCCTCCTTCTGACAGAAACCCTGGGCTACCAATCTCGCTTTGTTCCTCACAACCATCCCATCCTCACCCTGTTTGTTCTTGAAAACCCATTTGGTTCCTATAGGGTGGCAATTTGATGGAGGTTCAACTAAATCCCAAACATGGTTTCTCTCAAAGTTCTCCAACTCCTCATGCATGGCGTTCACCCAACTAGGATCAGATAATGCATGTGACACATCCCGGGGTTCGAAAGAAGCAACAAATGCGGAGTGACAGAAAAAGGCTAGAGAGCTAACCGAAGAGTGTGTGACACGCTGGTGTAGATCCCCAATCATCCTGTCTGGAGGGTGATCCCGCTGGTCACCTCCCCTGCGTCCTCAGCGGGGCCAAACTCTGCTCGAGCTTGCGGTCGGGGGAGTGAGGAGGAAGCCATAGGAAAGGGTCCTCCTTCATCTTCAGAGCTCGTAGCAGAGGGGGCAGGAGCTGCAGGCGGTGCAGTGGCTCTTGCATCACCAGTATCTACTTCGCCTTCCTCATCTTCAAAGATGGGAGCGCCTTCTTCATCATCACCTGAAAGCTCAAATGCAGGGGTTGTGCAAGGCATAGATTCAACAAAGGAAACTTCACAGGTCTCAACCACTTGTCTAGTGTCAAGGATCCACACTCTATATGCCCTAGAGCTAGAGGCGTACCCAAGAAAAATACCATCCAAGCAGCGAGATTCAAATTTGTCCAAATGCCCCCCCTTTTTGAGCACAAAGCATCTGCAGCCAAATGCACGCAGGTGCTTGACGCTAGGCTGCCTACCAAACCATAGCTCATACGAAGTCTTCCCTAAGAAAGCTCGTAGGAAGATGCGGTTGGCAATGTAACAGGTCGTATCCATAGCCTCAGCCCAAAAGCGTCGCGGAGTCCTATGCTCATCAAGCATCGTCCGCGCCATCTCAACAAGTGTGCGGTTCTTTCGTTCCACAACACCGTTCTGCGGTGGGGTATAAGGAGATGAGAATTGGTGATCAAGACCAAGGTCACGACAAAAAGTTTCGAAACGAGAGTTACGAAATTCTCCGCCATTGTCGCTGCGGATAGCCCTCATGGCTTTATGACTCTCATTCCTTAACCTCAAGACCAGATCCCGAACAAAACCAAAAGCTTCATATTTGAATTCCATGAAGAACACCCACGAATAGCGAGAAAAGTCGTCCACAACTACAAGCACATACCACTTCCCATTGACCGACTGTACCTGAGCAGGACCAACCGTGTCCATATGTAGCAGCTCACCCGAGTAAGAGGTCATCACTTGATTGACAGGTACATGAGAAGCGGCAACCATCTTGGCATGACGACAGGAGTGGCATACTAAGTCCTTTTCTGCTTTCAAATTGGGCAATCCTCGGATCAGACCCATCGAGCTCAACCTGGCTAGCAGATCAAAACTCAAATGGCCAAGCCTCCTATGCCACTTCCAAATATCAGCAGAAGGACTAGCAACCAAACACCGAGGAGGGCCAGAAACAGATGCAAGGTCAACCTTAAAAACCTGCCCATTGGGCAAAATCCGACAAACAAGGTTTTCCTTAGCATCAAGCACACAAGAAGAAGCCTCCTTAAAATGAACCTCAAACCCTTCCTTGAGAAGTTGCGAGACAGAAACCAAATTGAACCCCAAATTCCTCACCAAAGCAACTTCTCTCAGGGAAAGCTTGCCAGAAAGAGAAACAGAACCAACACCCAACACTTTACCTTGACCATTATCCCCGAATGTGATGTACTCCTTGGTGCTCATGGGGTTGAGGCTGGAGAACCATCCGCGGTGCCCTGTCATGTGCCTAGAGCAGCTGGAGTCCATGATCCATATGTCCTCCAGGCCTCGATCCTGCAAAATCAAGGAAAGCGAGAGTGAGCAAATGGTCTGGCACTAGGGTTAGTGTAACTGCTGAACCAGTGCCGAGCCATCTGCTCAAAAGTGGGGTAAGCACAGTCAAAGTAAGCATCATGTCTACCTGGGTACCCACGACCTCTAAAGCGTGAGCTCTCAAACCCTCTACCTCCAAAGCCTCGGTCAGAAGATCCATAGCAATGCTAAAAATGACTAGGAGCTCAATCGGGAAAGCGTCTCTCTCCACTAGGAGCACAGGCCTGAAAGCCGCCTCCTCTCTCACCACCAAGGCGATCTCTCTTCTCACCGCGACGGGAAGGATCCTGCCTACCACCCCTGATAGAACTAATCCTGGTTCCCCATGCTCTCTCCTGCCTCTCAACTCGCTTCCTCCTGAAGCAAAACTCCTCCAAGTGGCCATTCCGCTGGCAAAAGTCACAGTGGTAGACATGCCTCTTGGGAGTGGGGTTAGGCTGAGCCTTGGGCTTAGGTGGAGTAGCCTTGGGTGGAACAGGCTGCTGGACTCTCTCCTTGCTCACCGAAGGTTTGAGAATCTCAGTCACTACTCTGTCCAGCTTAGCCTGTGAGGGCTTAGGCGTCCAGAACTGCTTCTTTGGGGCAGCCTTGGGAGGCTCGTGGTAAACCCCATCAACAGTAGGGCTAGGCTGAGGAGAGGCAGTCTTAAGCTTAATTGGGGAACTCTTCATCTCACCCGAAGTACTGCACTCTCCTAACCCAAGTCCACTCATATCACCCTCAGCTCTCTTGGTGCTCTCCAAGATCATCCTAAGTTGGGGCTCTCTAGCATACATCCAACTGAGCACCCCTCTCAACCGGTTGTTCTCATCAACCAAAGTCTGTTTCTCCTCTCTCAGATCCTCCAGAACTAAAGTCTGGGCCGCACAAGTGGGGCAGTCTAGAGAGGAAATAGGGGAAGCAGACTTCTCTAACTTCTTAATGGTGGCATCCCTATCCACCAACATCAACCTCAGAGTGAGACAGTTCTCACAAGTGTCAGGGGGTGCTGAAAGCACCTCAAGGTTAGCTCTCAACTGCACAAGCTCACTCTCCAAGGTAGGACAAACCATGCACGCACCCAAAAGCATGGGTCTAGCCCTAAGCTCCTTCAACTCCTTGAGCTGTCCCTCACACCTCACTTTCAGCTCAGCTATGTCAAGTGCTAGGTGAGGGCACATCTCACACTCAGGCACATCACTCAAAATAGGCTCATCCAGTTTAGGCTGGAGCTTGCCTAAATCTACCTTCAGCCTATCCATCTCCTCTACCTGATGAGCGTACTTGCTCTTCTGCTCACAGAGATCTCTCATCAAAGTCTCACAGGTAGGGCACTCAGACTCACAAGGCTGGGCTGGCACACTCTTCAGCCTCTCTATCTCAGCTAAAGCATCAGCCAACTTGGCTTTCTGCTTCTGCAGCTTCTTGGCTGCCTTCTCCAACAACCTATCCTGGGCTTTCAACTCATGACTATTTGCCTCCAACATCTCAAGAATTTCAGCTTGCTCAGGAGTTACCTCTTCATTAGAGGAGTCGTTGTCGTTGCCCTTGTCGTCCTTGTCCTCAAGCGCCATGGAGCAAAAGGATCTCCGGTGCATCTTGTGCTTGCGCTTGGACTTGGTGGAGACGAAGCAGAGTCCAGCTGGACCGCCTTGGTCCCTCCTTTTGTCCCGCTTGGTGATGATCTCCTCATCGTTTGAGCTTGACAAAGACGAGGAGGAGGACGACGATCCACCGCATAGATCACCAAGCTCGGCGAAGAAGGCCTTGTCCCGCTTCCGGTTGTCCTTCTGGTAGCTCTTGAAAGCCTTCCGAAAGTTCTTGATCTTGCCAGAGTGGTGCTTGGTGTGGTCACACTTGCGGTAGTTGTTCTTGCCGGAGTGGTACATGTTGGAGTCACGGAGTGGCTCTTGCCCTTCTTGTAGTAGTCGTTTTGCTTGTTCGGGCATTCGGCGATGAAGTGGCCGACCTCTCTGCACTCGAAGCACTTGGGCCTCTCGCCCCTTTTCTTGCTCATCCGGTTGTCATAGGCGTGTTGAAAGCGGCTAGACACCAGGCAAAGCTCATCATCCCCAAGTGACGCCAACTGCTCCTCTGTAATAGACATAAGGGCAGAAAACGAAAAGTTGTGAAGCTGGGGGTTAGGAACGGCCTCACTGGAGGGAGAAGCCAAGGCCAGGCTCTTGGAGCCAGTACAAGTGAGAGAATCTCTCAACTTGTAATCCGCCTCTGTGGCCTTGAGCTTGATGTAAAGAGTCTCCACTCCAATTGTGTCATAGGCCTCAGACTCGATGATCAAGTTAACCTTGATCTCCCATACCTTCATGTCCAACGCATACAGCAACTTGACAGCCTGCTGATGGTCGGTGTATGGGATCCTCTCAGGGCTGGAGTTAATGCACAACTTGTTGATGATTGATTGAAAACAACCAAACAAGTCATCGATGGACTCACCAGGCTTCTGAGCGAAATTTTCATATTCGCGCTTGTAAGTCTCAACAAGACGCCCCTTGATAGTAGCAGTGCCCTCATGGTGTGCACTCAGCAGGGACCAGATCTGACGGGCAGTCTCAAGGTGGCTCACTTTCTCATAATCAACTGGACCAAGTCCTGAGAAGAGAAAGTTAACAGCTTTGGCATTCGCCTCATGCTGAGCCACAATTGCTGGGGTAGTGCGCTGAGCAACTGGAAGCACCACAAAGTTCGCACTCTGAGTAGCATCCCATATATCCTGGCCCTGGCTAAGCAAGAAAGCTCTCATCCTACCCTTCCAGTAGGAGTAGCCATCGGAACCAAGGACCAGAATCTTCCCGGAGTGAGTCATAGTCGCTACTGGTTTCTCACCGGTAAAGGTATGAAGAAACCTAACCGGCTCTGATACCAATTGTAGGACCGAGACGTGCGACTAGAGGGGGGTGAATAGGAGCACTTGAAAACTTAAAAACACAACCCCCAAGTGGATGCTCTGCAAAGCTCAAGAGAAACCGAAACTAGGCACCGTCCACTGAACAGATACGTGCCTAGCAACGCAAGGGTGCCGTCCACTGTGAGGATACGCACCAATGCAAGAAAAACTCAAGATCCGGCCAAGAATGACACCGGGGCAATGAACTTTGCAAAAACCGCCACAAGACACTCACCGCACCGAGGTGTGTCTCACTGACTCACAGCAAGCAAAGAAAATAGTCTCCAAGGGGGAATGCAAAAATCTGAAGAAAAACACAGCGGAAATACCAAATTGGGAAAAACACTGCAGGTTCCTGGCAGGACCGGACAGTCCGGTGGGCAACACCGGATTGTCCGGTGGGACCGGACTATCCGGTGCCTGCTGCCGGACTATCCGGTGGCATGGCCTGGGCAGAGCCTCACATCGGACTGTCCGGTGGGCGCTGCCGGACTATACGGTGGAACCGGACTGTCCGGTGCCCTCTGCCGGACTGTTCGGTACAGTCGCAGACAGGGGGTTTTCCAACCCAAACCAGACCAAATCTTGTCCAATCTTCACGAAATTTTGCACAGGCTATCTGGACCCTATTCCAAAGCTTTTCGCAAAAGATCAACAAAAAGTGACCATGGAATCAGCGGGAATTTCAGATCTCGTGAAATGGCAATCTTTGGGCAAGAAAGGGGAAAACACAAAAGAGGCTTGCTCAGCAGGATTGAGATGAACTAAGTCATGATCTCCATGTCCTAGCAAGTCCAAAACATCAGCGAACGAAAGCATCCAAGCTTGGCCAAAACAAACACCCAAAAAGCCATGGATTGAACCCAAAAACCAAAGAGAGAGGGGGAGGAGAAGAACACAAGGTTGCTGCATGAATTTGCTTCGATTAAGTGCCTAAGAAGGGTCTAAAGATTCAGCATACAAGCAGAAATTCATCCCAAGCAACCACCCTCACCTTCCGTCAAGATTAGAAGGCTAAATCCTACTCTAACCTCCCTAACAATAGCGCTCAAAGCTTAAGGACGGAAATCACCAAGTGAAGACTAATCCTAGCAGCCAAGAGGACTTCTAATGACCTGCCTTAGACCTATTTATACCCGAGTGCTATTTAGATAGTTTTGCACTTAGGTCCCTACAGCTAGACAAACCCTAAGGACTCAAATGAAAGATTACAGGATATTCCGGGACGGACGACCACGATGAAGTCTTGATCTTCGTAAGTTCCACTCAATCCTCGAATGTTCTCCACGTGGCCAGTAGTCCAATCCTGTGATCCGCACCCCGGTTTTGAACTCAGAAACCGGGAAACTTTAGGAAGTCTCCGCCTGGGCCGGATTTGGCCCATCTTCTCTATCTTGGTGAGTCGTGGCCCAACTCACCAAGGCTTGGGTAGCTTGGGTGGCGGTTTTAAGCCGAAGCCGCCAAAGCCTCCCTCGCACACTTTCGCACCACGCATTCGGGTTGGAGCACCGCGGTGGCGCCCGGCATCCCTTGTCCATCGGAGCAGCCTCGCAGTCCTTCGGAGGACTTACTCCTGCCGTCGCTATGCCGCTTCTCCGTATACTGAACTCCCATGGCTGACAGACACCGAGCATGCCTCCAGTCCTTCGGAGGACTTTCCTCTACCTCCAGTCCATCGGAGGTCCTCTTGTCCATCGGTGGTCTTGTGCCCAAGTCCTTCTGGGTCTTGCTACTGTTGACAATCACTCATCACTCCAGAGGCAATGAAGCCGGTCTATTGGCTCTCATTAGGAGCCTATTAGATGTCTCCAAACATGTCATTGGAAGCAAAGTCCATGACCATGTCCTCTGTGTTGCTTGGATCCTTGTCTTCTGGTACGACGTTGTTGCTTGATTCCTTGGGAATTTATTGTGAACAACCAACCTCTTCCCTGGAGTTGTCAGGTTGAAAGTTAAAATGTGCTTCATACCTCTGTCCCGGGGCAATACGTCCACGTCCCACAAACTTTAAGTATAGATCAACTAGGTGACTTGGAGTACGACATTTTTTTGTGATGTGGTTGTAGCAACCACATTTCTGATAGAGCTTTTTGTCATTCTTTTGTTTGGAAATGTCATTATCCTCGTTAGAAACGCATAATTGTTGCCTCTTGTTGCGTATGTGTTTCTTGTTACCATGGAGATTTTGTTGATGGTTCTTAGGAGGACCATTAAACTTGGGTTTATTCTGGTTATTATAGTGGACTTCAGGCAATGGGGCATACCCTAAAGGGCGCCGCTGGTTATTCCACACTGTAAATTCATGGTGTCTTTTGGCCTGAAGTAATGTTTGAATAAGCTCAGAATAAATCTGAAAATTCTTCTCACGGTATTGTTGTTGAAGGATCCTTTCAGCAGAAAGCATTGTAGACAAAGTCTTCTCAATTTTACCCGCATATGAAAGTGCCTTCTCACAGAACTGCAACTTAGCGCTAATCCTATGAACATCGTGATTGTAGTCACCAATAGTTTTGAAATCCTGAAGGCGAAGTTGAGCCCATTCATAGTTGGCCTCAGGCAAAATGATTGCCTTTTGTTGTTCATAGTGTTGCTTGAGAGCAAGCCATAGTTCACTTGGATTTTCCTCTAACAGATATTTAGACTTAAGGTCTAAATGAATATGCTTCCTTATTATAAAATATAAGGCCACATACTTGTGTTGATCTATAATTGGTTCTGCATTTTCGACAGGAGTATCAATTGTACGATAAAATCCGTGGGTCGCAAGACCAACTTTTATGTCCATAGCCCATATGGGATAGTTGTGTCTATCAAGGGTGAGTACCTCAAACACATGTGGGGCCATGGTCCTGCATGTAGTAACCATAGATTTTGTTTAATTTACTATAGGTAAATTAAAAATGGTATGGTAGTGTTGTATAATAATGCAAAATTGGATGAAACAATGAAAACGGTTGCATCATGGGTGTATATCTCAATATATGCAAATACTTTGTAGTTAATCACTAAAATTAGTGTAGACCTCATTATGGGGCATATGAAGTGCCGCTTGTGATTTGCAACTTTGTATTAACATGTTAGGTAATCACTTAAAAGTGTAGACCTTGTTTCAAATTTAGATATTGGGTATGCACGTGAGGATTAAATCCCACAGCAGCATTTTAATACTACCTTGTGTATGGCCAATATCAAGAATTTGAGAACATTGTGTTCTACAAAGTAAGATTAAACACTTATAAGATTTTGCATTTAAATGGATTATAAGCCCTTTAGAGCTTTAAATAGAAAGCATAATGGGCTTAAAAATAAAATAAATCAAATGCTACAAAGTGTACGTTAAAATAAACACATGTACATATTTATTAGGTTTGTTGTGACACAAACTCTTTGAATAGTACATAAATGGGATATTTTACAATGGTAAAACATCACTGGTACAGTTATTCAAAAAATCAGAAACTTAAACAATAATGTACATACTCACGAATATCACTCGTGACAACACAATGCTAAATTACAGGACAACAAAGGCCTTTTATTGAGAATTTAGTACTGAAAATAAAATGATAAATTGATAAATAGCCAATGGGCTGGAATCAACCCAGCCGGCCTAAAGCAGCAAGGAGGAGGGGCGGCCTTTGAGACCCATGGCGCCTGCAGCAGCAGGCCGTGAGGTAGCCGGCCGCGGCCGATGTCCGGCCCGCCGAACTCATGAGGGGAGAGGAAACCTACGCACGTTACGTTATGAACTTTACAGTATATATAGCTACCACTGCGCATATAAACTTGGCCGTCCTCCCCTTGGCTGGCCTCCACCGTACCCACCTGCAACCCTGGGCAAAGGATGAAGAAGCTGGTTCCTTGCTTCGATGCTGAAGATTTTGTTAGAAACAGCTGCAATCCGTGTTGAGCTGGGTGACTCTGAATATATAACTACCTCAGCTGAAACAGCTTCCCAATTGGAGTGAGGTCCAAAGTGCCAGCATTACAAACAAACAAAACTCGGAGAAACTTCCGCTCCAACAGTTGAAGGCTTTGAAGATCAAACACAAAAATAAACAGCGACGTACATGCGGTAGACTCATGTGAGGTGACCTTCATCAAGTTCTGACGCATCAAGCTGCAGGGAGAGTCGGCGAGTCTTGTACTGCTGGCTTGTAGTGATTACCTATTGGTTTTCTACCACACCCAGAAAGTTCTCTTCTGCAGATGTGGACAAAATTAGATCCAGAACCATGTCATGCACCTCATAACGTACACGCTCCATGTTCCAAGTATAATATTCTACAAGCTGGATGATCATGCTCCTATTCACAAGTTCATTCAGATAGCTCCTTGCAACTCCCAATGCATCTTTGGCATCTAACCCACTGACAAAACCTTCAGCTATCCACTGCATAACTAAATGGTCTTTTTCAATCTCACGATCCTCCGGATACATACCAATACATAATAAGCATGTCTTGAGATGACGAGGAAGGTGAGTGTAACCTAGGTTTAGTATCTGCCTCATCCCTTCTAAAGTTGGATTTGACCTCAGATCGGAGCGTAGAGAATCAAGGACATAGTTCCATTAGCCCACTGATCTTTTTGATTAACTGGCTAAAAGGCTAGCTACACTGATGATTGCTAGTGGGAGACCACCACATTTTTGTAGAATCTTGTCAGATGGTTCATCAAATGGCTGAGGGCATGTGTTTGCCGACCCAAAAACTCTACCTGTTATGGAGTTCTTTGGTAGACAATATCGGAGAAGATCCAAGGTTCAGGCGTCCAATAGTGGCTAGGAAATAATATCAATGTTATTTCCAATTTATATATCAACTAAGGGTTTTAGATAGAAAGTAATAGAGGAGTCCTAGAAAATAAGAGATGTAATCAGACCGGACACTATATAAGAGGTCCCTGGCCGAACTATGAGAACAAGCAGAAGATTAATAGAAGTCTCAGAGCCTCGATTAAGAGGGCGAGTCCTAATGTATTTGCTACTACCCTACCCCGTTTACCTAGCCATATCATCTCTGGGCTTTCCGGCCGCAGACAGACGACCAATCGGAGGTCACTAACCGTGTCATTCAATGTGTGTTTATCTCCGACCGACCGCGCAGCTGGCTTAAGTGGCTCCCGAATACTATTATAATACCGCCTATCAGGCAGCACTTAAGACTATTCCGTTCAGGGTGGTTTTTGGACGCGATCTGCCATCTCTCATGTCCTATCAACTGGGCTTGGCACGCGTGGCGGCAGTGGACAAGCAGCTGCAGAAGCGCGATGATTTTCTGCTTGATGTCAAGGAACGATTTCTCCAGGCTCAAGATCTCATGAAGGCACACCATGATACAGCACACCGTAATGCCCCTTTTGAAGCCGGAGAATGGGCATGGCTGCGCTTGAACCATCGTTCGGCAGCTGTTCCAGGTGGTGGAACACATTGGAGCAGTCGCCTACCACCTCGCGCCCGCATTCATGATGTCTTCCATGTTGCGTTCTTCAAGAAGCACCATGGTGATCCGCTTGTGTCAATGGGCACTCTACCGCCAATTGTTTGAGGCCGAGTGGTCCCCACTCCAGCTGTCGTGGTTCGAGAAAGGCCCAACCACGGGTCATGGGATCTGCTGGTTCAGTGGGAGGGCCATGGACCTGCTGATGCAACTTGGGAACCGCTGGAACAGTTCAAGGAAGATCACCCCCTAGTTCCAGCTCAAGGACAAGCTGTTTTCCTAGGGAGGGCAGAAGTGTTATTGCCTTGTTCTTTGGTAGACAATATCAGAGAAGATCCAAGGTTCAGGCGTCCAATAGTGGCTAGAAAATAATATCAATGTTATTTGTAATTTCTATTTCAGTTAAGGGTGTTTGATAGAAAGTAATAAAGGAGTCCTAGAAAATAGGAGATGTAATCAAACCAGACTATATAAGAGGTCCCTAGCCAACTATGAGAACAAATAGGAGATTAATAGAAGTCTCAGACCCTCGATTAAGAGGGCGAGTCCTAATCTATCTGCTACTACCCTACCCCTTTAACCTAGCCATATCACTACCATAAAACAACAGCTAGACTGGAATTATGATCATCAACAGGTTTCATCCTGTAATCAAATTCCCACTGAAAATTGCAACATGTCACAGCCACCCTTTCAATTCGTGTAGTTGTCAACACTTTGCCACCTTGGTGGCCCTTAGGTAAAGCACATTTTAACCTCCCATGCTGATACATCCCATAAGTCATCAACTACAATAAAATACCTGCCAAATATGTGTCCAAATACATCTATTAATATGACGCACAGGGTATCTTTTTCATTTTAATAAACAACTTGCACTACTTTCAACTAAAGTAAATATGTTGGAATTTAACATCCAAAATGATAAGTCTGTAAATATTGTTATCTATTTGCCGAAAACCATGCATTTGGACAAACATTATACAAACTACAAAACTTGAATTAGCTTGCCAATATTCTGAGATTTTGTTATTACCCAGACAAACATTAGAAATGTATCGGAGATTGTCATTTTTAGGAGGCTAGATTTTAGCTGATCCAAACATGGCCTTAGTTAATAACATAGTCTTCATCTTCGTCGTCATCGTCGTCCGTGGTGGATTGATACGATCCTCCATGTGAAGAGTCTGAGGCATCCTGTAAAGCATCACGGGTTAAGAGTTTGATAGCACAACTGTTCTTTCGCAAGCGGGTATTATGCCAATGACTTCTCTATCAACAAAATCAATAGTACCAACTAATGATGCTGAGCACATCACCAATTCGCTATTTACCTGGTGTGATGCCTGGTCTTCAGCCACTGGCTCAGCAGCAGAAGGTCGTGGATCATGCTGCAGATGAACATGCCAGTATGAAAAATCTCAAGCGTCCTTTTGGAAAAGAAATCATTTTTAGGGGAAAATAATAGATCAGTTCGGATCTCATGTGTGCACCTGAGGAGCTTCCGATGATATCATGCCATGCATCTTTTGCTCCAAGGACTGAAACCTCTTCTCCCAAGCTTCATTTAATTGCTGTGTTGCCCGACTAATCATCTCCTGCACCTGATCCTGTGTGAACATCTCTTTCTTTGTCCTTTTATCTACAAAACCTGGGATGGATTTTGCCATGGCACTGATTCGGGCGTTGTCAATGATACCATGGAGTCGGTACCTCCCTCTGCTCCGCCCCCCTGCCTCCTGTGCAGTATCACCTGCCCCCTCCAAATGGCGTTTAAAGCGCTCCTGAAAAATACAGTGTTGTCAAACACAAATGATCTTAGGTGATAAATCAAACTAATTTCTAAGATAGTTGTTAACATGGCAATGTAATTATTAATCAGCACGATGCATGTGATTAAGTGCGTACCACAGTTTCCTTAGCTTTCTCGCTGACAAAACCTCCCTTACCACCATCGCGTTTGTGGGTCCTGTTGAATACTTCGATATCTGATACTTGCTTCCCACCATTTTCTATGGTCTGTACCAGTTCAATAAGATCCATAAACCTGTGACAAGGAGTGTGAATTGGACAATAATTTCAGTCCTACCATAAGTTTTCGGTGCATGGCTATGCTCCGCGAACCTCCCGTGTGCTGGGCAGAACAACCTCCTGTGTATCGATTTCTCCTCTTCTGGGCCGAGACTTGCAGGGCTTCTTCTGAAGCCCAGTGCTCACATAGCAATCCCCACCACTTTGGCTGCATCCATTCAGGGGGGAAAGGCTTCCACAGCAGCGGGTCATCATCTGCGCGCCCCACTGAAGCTGGATCTCTGCCCTGCTGCTTCAAGTCTCCCCCAGCATCTTCATCATCCAAATTTGTCTGTTTGGACCTGGCAGCATCCAACGCTTCCTTAACTTTCCTTGATGAAGCCAATTCCACCCTAGCCCTTCGCTTCTCATCACACAGGATTGCAGTGAGTTGTCTGGCTATTTTGCGGTCAAATAACTTCAGGCACACTGCTTCTTGACCAGGGGCCCACTTGTAGCGTTGCTGCAGTAACAAAATAGAATGGTGTTCAGTCACACCTTGGGAATCCAGAAACATGCTACTGACTTACGAATCTTACAAGGAATTCATCCAAAATGATAGCTCTTGTATCAGAATGATACTGGTGCCAATGGAGAATCAATTCTTCCTGATGCACTTCATTTGTGAGTTGATTAGCCAGCACATAGGTTGATCCTGGGTGCCACTGCTTGAGAAGTGCAGAGATGGTGGAGGACACTCTGGGACAAAGAGGATCTACATCCCAGGCACTGCTAATACAACAAGTCAATATGTCATGAGATTATTAAGAACAAGCCATCCCCAGTATCTGGTGATATACATATATAAATTAAAAGACATACTCAGTGTTATTTGGAATCAGCACAGGCCTGGCAGCTTCTCTACGTGGTTCGATAAGTTTTGTAGGGCCCCGTCCCCTGCGCTTTTTGGATGATCTGTTTATAGATCCTATGCCAACAGACTGTGTACCCTGCACGTGCTCTAGTCACTAAAACTGAAGAATGTTTGGACACACTTTTCTCGAATAGAAATTACATTGATATTAATGAGGCATTTCCATTGATGCCACTGGATTCACTGAGACAGTTATGAATACTTGAAGTAAAAAAAATGGAAGAGTATACCTGGGAATGGGAAGCTTCTGATGATTGGTAATGATGTGGTGGTCGCTGAACTGGTGGCCCTGAACCATCAAAACCAGAACATAAAGCTGTTTTAGGTAAAGAAATCTATGTTGGAGAAATACTAGAGAGTTGGGGTGAAGACAAACTTGAGACAACAGGAGGCGGAGTTGCAGCAGGCAAGGGAGTGGCAGTCGGCAGAGATGGCAAAGTAGTAGTGTTGCTACTGGCAGTAACTCGCAGGTTGGTACCAGAGTGGTGCTGCTCCCCTAAATTATCCTCCTCAGTTAAATAACCAGATCTCTTTGCTGTTTTCTTGTAATGCCCTGCAACTTTATTGTAGTGAGACCCAACTTGGGTCTTCTTTGATTGACTGCCATGGCTGGGGTATTCCTGTATTTGTTGCCTGTGCAGAATACCAACTGGTGGGTTCTGTCTCACTTCATTGCTATTTTGTTTGGGAGGAACTATGGCATTTAAACACTCTTGGGGCATTCCATGCTCTTGTACTGAAAGGAAGCCCTGTTTAGCAAGGGAGCTTGTAGCCACAGCTTGGTACTGCCTATAGCCATGTGGGAAGCAGTCACCTTGAGATATACCATGATTGATGGAGACAGGTGGCAAGGTTGCATCAACGCTGTCTGAGTCATTTGAGCTTGCTTGCGATACCCGCTTGTGAGGCAAGGCACTGTTGCACAACCTGTTTATGATTCTGTTAATATCTGAAGGATCAAATTGATTTTCATTTGGAGAAGCAGCCGTCTGCTGGATAGGGTTCCTGTTTCTAATACCTTGTGGCCCCACATGCTTACTACATGAGTGATGAATCTCTTCACTTGAAGAACTCAAAGCTCTTTTTTGCCCTTCTTGATTCTCGACAGTGGTTTTGCTGCTCCTTTTCCTCTTCTGATTCCATACAGTTATGTTATCACACGACGTGACTTCCACCTGTTGTGCACAAGCAGTTTGAGTTGGAGGCTCTACTCTCTCCTGCTCTGAAATACTAGGAACAGCATATCTAGCCTTTTGGATTCCAGTTCTTCTAATGGTGCCACTTTGATTCTCTCCATGCGCCTCTTCTGTATCCATGAACAATGCATGGCTGACCTTACTAGGATGCTCCAATCTTACCTTGTCTACAGTAACAGATCCAGGACCAGCTGATGGTCTAGATTTCTTCCTAAAATCACTCCCATCAGCAATTTCATTGACTAACCTGATGGGTGACTCCTCTCTATGAATACTGTAACTTCCTACTTGCACTTGTCCTACATGAGTTGCCCGGCTTATGGTCCCTTCCTGCACATGATCCACAACAATACAAGTGGAAAAAAAGGGGAAGAATGTCACTAGCCCACACACCGTTGTACAGACAGATAGATGTAACAAAAATACAACATCCCACTCATCGAGGCCACAATAGAATGAATAAAACTATTTGAAGGGCAAAAAGCAACTTCAGAGCAAACAATCAATAAAGGCAACCCAGCACTAATGAATAGAGAATATAGAATCGAGAAAAAGGAAGAAAATTCCAGAACTCTATTATGTATTCCTCCAATAATTCGTAGTTCACATAAAGATGTATATGCGGTCAGTGAAATCCAACTTAGTTGATACTTAAGCAATCGTTCTGGAAGATAAGCAAAACGACAACTCTTCTATGCTTGGCAGCTGGATTTTCCAACAGAGGAGGCACTTATGCAGATAATTTGCAGCACCCCTAAAGAAGTGGCAACTAGCAATGCATGCATTTTCTGAATTTTACTGGTAGCCAGTAAAGTGGACAAAACAATATGAAGTTAGGAACCATCACGCTAAGCTTAGCTAGCAACTGGCAAGTACAGTTAAAGTTGAACTATTCAGTACCTAGGCAGGAATTCACAAATCACTAATCAAGGATGAATTCGATGTGGTGACATCCAAGCCATCTAACGGCAACAATCGGCACAATGTAGACAAAGTTCTCAAGAAATTTAGCAGACAAGAAATGCCAGTCCTTCATCTAGTGCATTTTTTGCTGCTACTAGGACGAAATTTACAGTTCTGTAATTGGAGATTTTTAGATGCCAATTTGCATTTCAGCATTTGCCCATCTGCAACCACCCTGAAAGGTGCAACGTGACATGATCGAGCTACGCACCACCGGCATCCGTGAGGACATGGCCGGGAGCACGACAGTTCCCGGCGGCGAAATGACCTGGACCCCACTGCGCGAAGCAAGGCGCCCGGCGCCGTCGACGTCGATGTCTGCGCCGCAGAGCGGGCACGCGAGGAGGTGGCGGATACCCCGCGGCACGGCTAGCACGGCGCCGCATCCCGCGCAAGGTACCCGCACGGGCGCCGTGGCGGGGCCGAGCGGGAGCGCTCGGCGCGGGCGCGGCGGAGGCGGCATTAGCTCCAGCGGGAGCGCCTGCGGGGTTGCGCAGCTGGGGCAGGCGAACTCCGTCAGGCCACGCTCCACCTCCAGCGTGTCTCCGCACCCCGCGCACCGTACCTCCAGGACCCCCTTCTCTCCCATTTCCGCCGCCGCCACTCTTCCTGCCGGCGGCGCCATGGGGAAGTCGGCTAGGGTTTTGGTTTGCCTTTTGGCAAGGGGGGCTGTTGGGGAAGTGCAGGGCTACAAACAGCGAGCGCTGCCGTGATTACTAGCTCCGACAGTTAGGCTGTCGGCCAAAGCAAATTTTGGCATGGGAAGAACCGGGAACTTCGAATAAATTGGCGCCAAATCTGTTTTCCTTTCCACCAAAGACCATCCGTAACACCGTTCCTGTTCCTCAAAGTATACACCGTAGCGGTACTGTTTGATACTGTTGATACTGTTTTGTACTGTAACTGACGTACGGAGAGGAGTGGAATTTAAGAAAGTGGGATGAGGAGTGCTATTGGAGATGGCCTAAAGACTACAACGTACGCCGGTGTTTGGTACTATTTGTTGAGCCGCTTCTCACGAAAAAATGGCCAACACTTCTTTGTTTTCGAATGTGATGCAAGTCACGTCTTTGCATTAATAAGGTAGAAAATTATATCCACAGGAAGTAAGTCGCGGCTTACGAACCATTATAAAATAAAATACAAAAAATGAAAACGTCTCAACACACCAACGCACATCCACCACAACCAAAAATCCCACTGCAAGCCAAAACAACGGTACGCCTAGAACTACTCAACACTTCAAACTCAACTACACAGAGAATCATGATGGTGACTTCAAGAAAAAAAACGATGCTCGGAGCACAACCACCACCGGGCAATCATTGCCAAAGCTTCCGCAAGGCATATTATGGTGGCAATGATAACGCTCTCAACAGGGGCACTATGTCTGGGACGAAGCCGCTATCAACAGAGTTTTCGCTCGCCAACCTAAAATCTCTAACCCCGCAACCGAGCAAAACATCGAGCAGCCATGGCCAACTCAAAAATCGCACCGGGACTGTAGTGGAGGCCGCGCCTCTACAACACTGCCACAATGACAACAATAACAATGCAACAGGGAACAAAGCTTCAACACGAGCAAAGCGAACCAACCACATCGAGGAGCAAGGCTACAACCCGAGCAAAGGGGAGCCAATCTTCACCCAGGTGTTGGCGGTCATTATTTCCCTATTTTGACCGCCAATTCTTCGTGAATAAATAGGGTATAGATAAAGTTATGTGCATTATTTACCTAACACTGACGAATTCCATGAGTTTTGCTGGTCTTTGGTGTATCATAGGAAGATGCTCAAATTCCATGCAAGACAACATCATTTTGAGCAAGAGAGAATTCACGCAAAAGGGCTTGAGAATGAAATGCAAATAACATCACTATGAAGTATCTCAAATGCCCTCATGGACCAAACCATTGCAAAGATATCGTTGAGGTTATCAAAATGGAGTTTTGATTCACTCAATTTGGAGTCCGAACGCAAAAGTTATGGCCGTCGCAAGAATTAACAATGCTGAGAGGGATGGTCCATGGCCATCCGGTCACCTTACATGGCCGGCCGGCCACCAACCATGGCCTCTCGGCCAACATCTTGGCCGTCCGACCACTACCCGTGGTTGTCCGGCCATCACATTGGCTTCCCGGCCACACCACATGGTCCCATGACACAAAGTTGCACACACGATCTTGTCACGTTCAAAATAATGAATAAAATGTGGAAAACATGAGAAAGTGCCAAGTGAGAGGCAGCCAGTCAAAAGAGCATGGCCCGCCGTCCATCTCCCATGGCCGCCCGGCCATCACCTGAGGAGGGCAGCCCACCAGAAGACCCATGTAGCCCAGTGGCTCAAAAAGGGTGACCTCCCGGCCATGTCATGAGAGCCAAATGACACATCCTTTGACCTGCACGCAAAGAAACACAATTTGAGTCAAATCCAACCGTGGGATCAAGTATCCAATGAAATGAAGCACTGGAAGGCCACCACGCAAGATCAGCACGAGGATTGGTGAAGTCAGCGATCCAAGGAAATCAATATGCATCTAATCTAGAGCTGATATAAGGCTGCCCAGCCATTGTGCATGGCCGCCCGGCCATCCTTTTGGCCCATTTTACACGTGCATCAGCTGCCATAACTACCAACCGACATGGGGAGCCGATCTCAGCCGAAGGATGCACTAAGGCGGTTAATCCAATGGCTGCCCAGCCATGTGCAATGGCCGCCCGGCCAACCGACTTTGGTGTCCCACCGAAATTGCCACTCCTATAAATAGAGGGGCACTCTCCCACTCCAAAAATGTATCATTCACCATGTGAATTCTCTTTCTCCCTCTCTAGGAGGCGCCCCATGGAAGGTGTCTCCATTCTGAAAGCAGTGTTTAGTTAGGAGTTAGAGGTACGGCTTCGTCATTCCGGAGCCGTCTTCAGGAGTTCAGTATGAGTTTTTTGTATTTTTATTTTCTGCAAGACTCTAGCTATTTAATATATTTATATTTCTTTTCTTATAAGTATTTACATTCTTGCTTTCGGTATGAATCATGCCTTAGCATAGTAATGCCTTTTAGACTATAGTTAGAGTTGCTCTGAGGGGTGATGAATATTTAGTTTGTCCTACTTATAGATTCCTCGTATGCTCTGTATAGCACTTGTTTATACGGTTGTGTATGCTTCTATCTGGTAATCCAGTAGAGGTAGTGCTTGCTAAGCATAGACGTGGTGTCTAGGTTTGCAGTTACCCTGGTTTCACACTCAAACCCCACGCAGATTTGGGTAGCTGGTGTGCACGTACAGATTAAGCGCGCTTGGCTTTGGTAGGTCATCTTGGTGACAGCAGGAGTGTACCATATGTCGTCCACCACCGTCATTCAGGTTGCTTGTAGCTGCATAGCCGATTCCCTATGACACCCACCTTTCTCGTCTAGGTTATCAGCACTCTGGTGCCCGGAAGTGGTTAGGAGCCTTGGTGGCAAAGTAAGTATCTTAGACAACTAGATAAATCATTACCTCAGTCAGAGCAATGTATTGATCTAGCTTGGTCTGTCTAGTTCACCATAGTATAGGCAGTCCTCGACAGGAATCTAAGGTCTCACCTCGTTGTCCTCCTAGCTTTACTTGCTTTCTTGCCAACGGTGCTTGGCTTGTATCCCATGGTGCTTGATGAGAATCGTTCTTTGCTATCGGTTGACGTGAATGAGTAGCAACAGCTGGATGGATGATAGGTTATTGGACACCTTTTTATGCTATCCAAAGTCATGGGATGCCAAAACTTAAAGGTCTTTTCATATCAGAACATAGCTTGGACCAGATCCTAAAGTGTGCCTAGAGGCTAATATTTTCAAATTAAGCATGGTGCTTAGGTTGGAATTAGTGGCTTTCTATCAGATTAGACGTAATGTCAAGTTTGGTAGATAAGCTATGGGTGGTCTTTGGTAGTGATGTTCCGTTGCTAGTTCATGAGCCGCGATTCTTGAACTCGATGGATCTCTCAAGTTTTGATGGAGACACAAAATCCAAGTGGTGTTTCAAAAATTCAACCCATTTTTTAAGACCGTGGATTTGAGCAAAAGTTGGAGAAATGGAACTCATGGTTTAGCAACATGGTTTGTGCTATGTTTTGATTGAAAATATTTTAGCACACTGTGAACAACGGGCCCGGTGATTAATACTCTTTACACATATTGGACCCTTGTATATGTTGTATACTAACCTGTTGCAGGAGGCATTCATTCCCCACACGAGAGGAGAGGCCCTGTGGCCAACATTCTCGTGCTCAACCTCTTGTAATTTATTCAGCCCCTTTTTGGGAAATGATAGCATGATGATATGGATATCAAAGTAAATGGTGGCGGTGAACAAGGGCGGAATCTTGAATATCTTCCGCACCACAAAAACGCACCATAACAAGGTGACTTGCAACCGTATATCACATTATGCTATCCTCCATGCCTGAATGTGCACAACTAGTGGGCCACTCCCCACGGGAAAACTACGTGCCTGATGGAGTTGTGGTCTAGAACCCAAAAGCGGCCGACATAGACGTCTCTCATTGCGGGAGGGATCCGTCTTAAGCACCACAAAGGAAAACACGAATCAATGACCACAAGCATGGTGAGAACGTTGATGTTATGACGTGCAGTCGATGGCTGTCTAGCACATGGGCAAGCAACGACTGATGGCACATGTCATGCCTAACAAGTATCATTTCCAAGAATACAAATTAAACATGATAGGGAGCAAGTTCGGAGTCATCATCCAGTGCAAAATCCAATTAGTTCGATATTTGATCTTCCTTTAAGGGTCAAATCTTTTGGTCCTTGTACTCCTAGCTTGCTCCAGCCTCACCTGTGGGAAAGATCTACTATATATAACTTGTGGATGGTCAAACCTTTTGGTCCTTGCGCCCGGTGCCCCTTTCCTAGCCCCCTGCACAAAACGGTCTGACTAGCCACCAATGCCTTGGTCAAATGCAAGTCAGTGATCTGGGGGAGTTTTGGTGCCCGACTCATTTGCCTTTGGTGGCGAACCCATGAATGTAGCGCACTTAGTGATGAACCACATTAAATCTCTGTGTCTACTCGAGAGTTTGCATTCCCTTGCCCTTCTCTTTGTACTTACCGCATTTACATTTCAATATTTACTTTTTTGTGCGTCTTTATCTTTCCTAGTTAGTTTGATTAGGTTTGGCTATAGGCTACAAATTTTTTGGGCAAGTTAGAGAGCACAAAGATAAACCTTAGACTTAACTAGCATGATGACATGTTAGGTTTATCTTATGCACTAGAAAGCCCTAGATTTTAGAAGAGTGAATTAGGGACCCAATTCACCCATTCCCCTTTTAGATTGGGTACCCGGCACGGTCTTTACACCAACACTGGTGCCGGTGCCCACACATGGGTTGAGGGATGAGTGGTGTGGTCAGGAGGTTAGGACGCAATGGAGGTGAAGACGTGGCAACGAAGGACGATGAAGAGTAGCTCTGACCACATGGTACAATAGCTTAGCTCCAATAGAGGTGAGGAGTGATGGTGGCGAATGACAAGGACGAGGAGTGCAAGTGTCCACGCTTGTTTGTACGCTAATTGAAGGCTAGACTAGGAAGAATATCAGCGTGAGTTGGAGACATTAAAAATAATGAAGTATACTATTGGATAGTGGAGTATGAAAAATATGATATGGAGGACACCATTGTGAAAGAAGCTGATTTAAAATGTAGAATCTTTCAGAGGGGTACATAAATATTCTTTTAACAGTGAAATATTGAAGCATAAACTTGGATGCTAAGGATGAGGATGAGGACTCGTAGACCGAGTGTAGTAGCTTGTGCAAATACTTATACATGTACATTTTGCAAGATCAATTAGACAATCCATTAGACATGCATGTGCATATTATGAGAGTGTGCGAAAAAAGATACGTAGGTGTACAAAATGGATGAATGGATTCATGAACCACTAATTCAGCCTTAGCTTCTCTCATTTTATGTTCAATTGAAGGAAGCGCTTCCTACATAAGCTTGGTGTGTTTAGAATGAGTTGTAGCTAAGTACTTGGCTGCACAGGCAGCGAGGGAGGATGGGGGAGTACAGGAGACAAGCCATTATGAGAGTGTTGCGAGAAAATTTTACTTTAGACCTACGTATTCAATATTTTATAAATACAGTAGTTTTGGCTAAACTATAATTTTAAAATAAAATTGTAGAAAATTACTCTCTCCGTCCCAAATTGTAAGGGGTTCTAGCCATCTTTTTATCTGTCCACATCTATATATATACACTATAAAAGTATGAGTTTCAGGAAAATCTTTCTTACCTCTGATGGTTTCAGTGTACCCCTCACGTTGATCCCACTGCGCAGGTTGGAAAGAGTTGAAAATGGTCTAAAACTGCTGGAAAGAAAATGTTTCCACCCTTGAGTCTTCTATTTTCACCTCATTTTGTACCCATACCCACAACCTAGTGCTTTCCTATTCTTAGAATTAATAAGAAAGGAAGGATATCAATCAATCAGGTCTCCATGTTTTTAATTCCTTCTTTTTTCCCATCCCTCCTTATTACCCAGCCGGTCATCCCGTACATGTGTGTTGCGTGTACGTCTACACTAGTTCATATAAATGTTGATAAATCTAGAGTTCTAGATACATATTGGAGACAAATACATGGAGTAATGGAGTAATGAATGAATCTAGTAGAAGCCTAGAAGCCTTTATAATTTATGACATAGGAAGTGTTGGCGTACTGGGAACTAGGTACCCTAGTTCGCTGGGCAAACATGCCCCAAGAGCCAACTCAAAGATAAGGGTCCAGAGGTGCGCCCCTAGAGTGGGCTCCAGAGAGGACACATGGCGGGCCGGGTCCCGCGCAACACACGATGAGGTACCCTTAGGGTGAGCCTCGAAGCCGCCACGTGGTAGGTCGGGTTTGGCCTCACCCGATGTGGGCGATGGCCATCCCACAACTGGGCCCCATAGGATTCTCGGACCTCTCTAGATCTAGGAGGGTCGGGTCCGCTAGAATGGAGCAAACACACATGAGCCACGTCATCGCCTAGTGCAGGCCCAAGCGTGCATTAGAAGGAAGCTCCTACATTTAATGCAGGGATATGCAGCAACGAGAAGGGATCCCCTCCACACAGGCCTATGTCAAGCAGTCCAATAGAGAGCCTAGGGGTAGAGTGCAATGGGATGTGGAACATGCCACATGATAGGACAAGGCATGGGCAGCAGAACCAGTCACAGAGAAGCACTTGAGTATGCTCAGAAGGAAATGTTACATCATATGTATCAACATAAGTCAAAACCTACTCCTGTGTAGTCCAATAGGGGTGTACATCTACGATATAATTACCACACACCATGTAGGGGTAGATTGGACTTTTTATACAAAGCGTTTCCCTAGCCGGGTGCACAATAGGGCATGTTCTCCCTTGGATTATAAAAGTGAGAGCAACCCCATGTAAACCTAAGCTCTCTCAAACTTGCATATCTCGCATATACACAACTCACAGAGGACGTAGGATATTATGCTCAGGCGGCCCAAACTTCTCTAAATCACTCATATCCTTGTGCTCCGATTGCCTAGGTCGCCATTGTTGGTGGGCATACGTCGACCCCACCGACTCATAAAGGGGCAACTTTGGGTGACTCCATTGCCCTATGGCTGCAGTCGGATGTCCGACAAAGGCATCCACTTTGTCCTCTTCGACGAGGAGTCTTTCTCTCTTCAACATCACCAACGAAGGCGCTGTGCACCAAGCCTCGTCATCCAATGCTTCTCTCGATAGCATGGTAAGCAGCTTGTGAGGCAGAACCCTGTGCACAGCTAAGCCTTTGGAAATCCTAGGGGGCGGCTTCTGGGTTGCCTCCCAACTCCTAGGGCTAGGTCATTGCGTTACAGCCTGGTGCAACCTCACTCGCGAACCGCAATCGGGGAGGAGCTCTATCACTAGTTCATCTCCAACTTTGATGCGACATGTGCATGACTTGGCGCGCACCATCTTGTGCTTCAACCAAGTTTATTACATCATTGTGTTTTTATTTTATGATGCACATTTTTTTTGCCTCTGTTTGCACCGGAATAAAGTGACTCTAAATGCCGCCTTGTCTAGTAAAGTCGGTGCACTTTAGGCAAGCTGAAGTATGGCGTGTGTCTAACTGACTTTATTGCCAAGTAGACTGGTGAACGGTCTAGGGGCACTACCTTGTGCGCGACTAAGCCTCCAGGAGTCCTAAGGGGCCCGACCTCTAGGTTGCCTCCCAGCTTCAAAGGGTGGGTCATTGCATTACAACCTAGTCTAACCTTCCCCATGAACCACTATGAAGTAGTAGCTGGTTGGTTGGCCGCCTCATGCTAAAGCCGTCGGCGTGGGCGCCGAACAAACTACAAGAATAATAATGTGGAAGAGCTCACTTGATTACGGTGCATATGAGGCCTACCTTGGCTACTAATCACTATGTTTCTAAATTTGTGTTTAGAAACAGGTTACAAGCTGTCCACCTGGACGCGGTTCTGGGCCCTTGGTGGCACGTCTGATGATGCAGCATTCAACCTCCATCTACATGCCGCTCGTCGAGGGGCCCCAACGTGGTTCTAGGCCTTGGCGGTGTGTCCGATGATGGAGCATTCAACCTCTGACTACCTGCCACCATGGGGGGAGAGGGAGAGGGAGATGTGGTTTAGGTCCCCTAGCACCGCGTCTGATGATGGAGCATTCAACCTTCATCTACGTGCCACCCACCAGGGTAAGATAGATACCTGGCGATTGGCAATAGATAGAATTATAAACTTGTGTCGAACTAAGTAAACTGTAATCAAGATAAATACCGGCTAAATCTTAAGCTTGGGTAAGATAAATAAAATGGTGTACGATGGAGAAAGAGATCGGTGACCAAAGTGGTCTATATCTAGGTATAGTTGCTTGGGAGAACAACGTGCGAGATTAAGATTTGCAAACTCTAATCTAATCGGTTGCAAAGGATTATTCGTGGTTAGACTAAAGATATCCAGGACAAACTAGGGGCATGCGACGAGCGAAATTGTAGACTACTCCGAGGTGGCTCTGGGTAAATAGTTGGCCAACCAAACGACGGGGTCGGGATACATATGGTACACTTTCACTGTCACCAAAAGGACCTACCAACCAGATTTCCATGGGTAAGATGAGACGCTATACTAGTCTTCAAGCGAAGCTTGGACACTAAAGCTCTTCCTTGATCATAAGGTGAGAACTAGCCTGGCCTAGCTCTAAGACTATGGGGACTTATAGCACTAGAAAATCTAGCTAGATTTGAATAACAAAGTATAACACAATCCTAAGCCTTGGTTATTGTGCAAGAAAGGTACACCACACTAACCAAGCGGCAGAGATAAAGTAAAGTATAACTGAAATGTAAAGAAATGGACTTTAATTATACTAGAATGTTGCAAGGTATAAAAGATACAAGAGTTTTACCAAAGAACTTGAGGCTAACTCCAGAATCCTTGAGGAAAAAGCTTAGACTCAACTCTAACTCCTAGGACTATCCCAATACTTCTAGGACTAGAGTGGATCTTCTAAGGTATGATCTTCACTTCCTTCAACACTTGACAAATGAGCTCTTAGGGTGTATTTGTAGCCTCCCAAGCAAGAGGGTATTTATACTCGAAGAAGGTCAGTAATTCGGTTAAGTCGGTACCTGGGTGGCTAGGTGGCAGGCCGAGGAGCCTCCTAGGAGAAGGGAGACTAGGGGTAGGGCCGGTCGACCTCACCCTTGGTCCTAGGACCCTCCGATCCACCACCTTACTTGATCTACGGTTGATACATCCTCAGACACATCTTAGTGGTTAAGTTTGGTGTGTTTCTTCCTTGACCTCGGATCACTGACTTCACCAATCTAGGGGTTGGATCGATGAAGTGGCAATCTTTTCGGTGCTTTGCATTTTACACAGGTGGCATTCTTCGTGGGAGTGTGTTTGACACATGTTTGTGTGCATGAAGGGTGACTTGTGTGGCGGAACCCCCTATTTAATCTGAGCTAAGCACACGTGCCACCACATGTCTCGCAGTGCACTTAGACCGAATCAAACCCGGTCGTTCGTCGAGCTACCCCAAAGGGCACTCGATGTACCCATCGCCCAAGGATGCCGACATCACACACATCTGACCCTCGATGGAGCCACAACAATTACATCATCATTGGCGGTTTATAGTGAAAATAAGATAAAGTTCTTAGAACCAAGTTGAATTCAAATACTTGTTCAAATCAAATAGCAGAAACATTATTCAAAAGAGATCTCGCAGCGGAAAATACATAGTATTATACAAGTGTAATGCAGCAGAAGTAAGATATCGAGACATGACATTTAGCCCACCATTGTCATTCTGCATCATACAGCACCTGAAAAAAAAAAGAACAGTTGAGTACATAGGGTACAAGGTAGGACTTACCCATGGGTGGTATAAACTCGACGAATCTAAGATTATGCAGATTTTTTTGTGGATAGACTTCTAACCCACATAATACTAAGAGTGAGTCCTTACTTTTAGTTTCATTTCCAAAAGCATAAGATCAATATATTCAGCATGGTTATCATTACGAATTTAATTTGCAAGTATCATCTAACACATATGATAAGTATCAACATAAAGTATCACCTAGCACATACAAGTACAAGCATGAAATATTAAAAAACACGATTAAATAAGTAGCATATTTAAATTGTTACTACATTGCCCGGCAGTGAAGCTGGTATTCCCACACCTGGGGAGCATGAACGATTCAAATCGATTTTAATTCCTAGGAATATCCTAGAAATGTCATTGGTATATGCTTACTGGCCATTGTGTTTCCACATATACTCCCCATCTCCACTTGTTCCATCCCAAGTTCGATTTCAACCCGTCATCCCTTGAATTTAAATTGCTGGTTTAACATTAAAATGACCACATCATTTCTTGTAGATACACAAACTCAAATGACCTCAAACTTTTCTGATATGAAGTTCTATAACACATCAGACTAACAGTAAAGTTTCACCTCAAAATAAGCTACACATTAATTATTAAAATTCCAACAATATGATTAATATTAAAATTCTTATATTTATCATAATTCGCAGACATGGTTTCTGTACATGAGATTTTTAAATAATAACACCTTGACAATAGCATCATGCTAAAAAAATTAGTGAACCCATTAGACTTAGTTTGATGACACATCTATTTTCTACTATTCATTTAACTCATTCTTGGATGAAAGTCACAACAGCAATAATAAAATCCCCAAAAATACTCTTTGGAACCTACACACAACCAACATGCCACCCGAATTTTCATGGAATTTATTATTCAAACTAAATCCACATTTTCCTATTATTTATTTTAGCATGCAATTTATTGTCTATTTCAAATCACCTACCAAATAGCAAGCAAAGTGCATGATATATTCACACAACATCATACTGAGCTAAACACATAATTCTTGTAGATTTTTCTGGACACATTTTATGTAGTTTGTGTTTTCATACTCTAAAAATACACTAAATACACACATATGGGCAAAACAAAAATTAAGGTGTGCATGCTATGGTTGAAAAAATCACCTCAGAGCCTAAACATCATATTAAAGCTATTATCCAAGTTTCATATTTTTTTGAGTCCATTTAATCTACTTTTGGCATTTCTTTTCTTTTAAATTGCATGCAATAACTCAAAGGCAAAAAAGTCATTTCATGGATCTCCTTCTTTTCCATTCTACAGATCTACTAACAAGGAGCACAAAGAAACTGAGTTTGCATTTTTAGGATTTTTCTATGATTTATAATGGATTTTTAAAGTTTCAGATCTAGAAAAATGCATTTAATTCAAAAATCCCACAGACCAGGGACCTAAACATCATTACTCAAAACTTCCAGGGGCTATAATGTAAGTTCATGAAACTCAGTGTGCATCACAATGTAGGAACACGAGAAAACACTAAACACCAAGGGCAAGATTGCAAAATGTGCACATCCTTCATCAACCTCCCACCAGGGAGAGAGCAGCGAGCGGTGCTCGTCGTTCTGGCTAGGCAGAGCCATGGGGTCTCGCTGTCGGTGGCGGGTGAGAGAGAGGATGGTGTGGGAACCTCACTGCACTACCTTGGTCGATGAGGAAACAGTGGAGGAGGCCAGCGACGGAGCTCGGGGACGGGGATGTGGTGCGGCGTGGTAAGGTGTAATTGGCAGCCTAGGACAGGGGAAACAATGGAGCGGCCAATGGGGAAGAGTGTTACGGTGGTGGGAGGTGTGGGAATGGCTGGAAAGGTAGGCACAACCCGAGCTTTGAGGTTGCCAATGGCGGCGGGGAGAGGAAAACATAGAGGAAGCGAGGGAGAGACTCGGGAAGGCGAGCGGGAGACAGAGAAATGGAGGAGGGCACTCTCGGCTTTCACCAAGGGCGAAGGAGGGCTGGGGGCATGAGGCGGCAGGCGGCCGCTGCCGCGTGGCAAGCGCGGGCAGCGTCCGATCCGGGTGGGGCCCGCGTGTCATATAGACAAAGAATTTGAAAAATCCAAAAATGGAAAACTCAGGGTTTGACTATTAAGACGCTTATTTTTGTTTCGAAGCTTGGACATTTTATAGGATAATCCTGGACAAACTCAAAATACAAGAAACATTGTAATTTTGTTCTCTACAACTTTCTTACAAACTTTGATGGCAGGTTCTATTGAAATTTTGAGTGAAAAATTGAATTCAAAGGGCTGGCCTGTGTTTGATCAACTGAAATCTAAAATTTGAAAATTCTAGTAGGCATATTTGTGACCATTTTAATGAGAAATAAACTATACCAATGTTTCTCAGAATTTCATGATCTAGAACTTTCATATATAAAGTTTTTCATGAAAAGGACTTTTGTTACGGAGAAATTTGAATTTACTAGACAGGTAAAGTTTGGACAGATTTTTCAGTTCGACAGAAAATGACCTAAAACTCTATTCAAACCTCTATGCATGTCAGAAAATACAATACCAAAGTTGCTCATCATGAAGTTGTCTACAAGTTTGCTATAGAGAGTTTCATCTAGATCACAGCAAATTTAAATTTACAGTGACAAATTGGTAGGCCTATTCTGGAAAACTGAATTAACTCAATTCGTTACACCTAAGTTCATTCATGCACTTGATGAAATGCTCATGGAATGATGCAAATGAGTCAATAATTCTGATGTAATACACTTGAGATGCCAGGGGCATCACAACTTGGAGTGGCAACAGTCGCTGAGGGAGGCTAGGTGACCAGGCCTAGGCCGGCCGGCCTGGTGAAGAGGCTGGGCAACCAGGTGTTGGCTGACCGGCTAGGGGGTTGGCTTGGCAATGAGCCATCCTTCCTGGACTAGACCGTTTTCACATGTTCTCAAGTGATTTTGTACACTTGCAATCAAATATTCAAACACAACTTGTGGAACTCAACTAGTAACAAAGGTTAGTCCAAACTTGATATGTTTTCCTTCAAAAGAGTGGATAGTTGATGGTCGAAATGGTGAAATAATGACCATCAACACATACCATAAGGTCTATGCACTTTCCTTCGAGTTTAGGGGCTATATAAGCCACCCCATCGGGCCATTTGAAGAGAGTTGGAGCTACTTAAGACCACAACAAGTATAAATGAGTATTCCAAGCATATCATCCACTCCAACCACCATAATAGTGCTTACTGCTTAATCCAAACTAGTTTAGAGCTTTGTGAGAGTGAGTTTGTGGGCTCTTCTTGAGAGTAGCTCCTATGTGAGTATTAGGAAACCTTGGCTGCAGTAAAGCCACATTATACTCGTTGCTAGACTCTCCTTCTTAGTGTGAAGCAGCAACGACACCTTGTGCGGGGATGAGAAGACCATTCAAACTCTGAAGTAATCATCCAGTTCCTTGTGACTGAGAGAGATAGTGGCGGTGGCTGAGCCTTGTTGGCTTGGTGGCACTTAGCCTTTGCTTGCTGGGAGCCATGATGGCTAGCACAAGACGATGATCAGAAGAGTCTTGGTGACCGGCTCGAATTTGTCTTTGGTGACGAGCCTGAGGATGTAGCCTTTAGTGGTGAACCATGTTAAATCTCCATGTCTCCTCAGGAGTTTGCATCCCTCTGCCCTTACTCTCTTTACTTACCATATTTATCTTTCCACATTTTCTTTCTTGTGTGTCTTTAACTTTCCTAGTTAGTTTGATTAGGTTTGGCTCTAGGTTGCAAGTCTTTTGAGTATGTTAGAGAGTGCATAGATAAACCTTAAACTTAACTAGTATGTGTAGAACATGGTAGGTTTATCTTATGCACTAGAAAGCCTTAGGTTATAGAAGAGTGAATTAGCAACCCAATTCACCCCCTCTCCCTAATGGGTCGGATACCCTGGTACAGTCCTTAGAAAGGGAGACAGAGGGCTGCACACATGGCCCGCAATTTCAGAGGAATATTGCTATATTGAATTTGAAATTATGGTTAGAAGATGAACCTACAGCCTACCACCTATCCTCTAAATACGAGGAACTAGAGTAAATCCTAGTCTAGGGCTCTCCTTCTCAAGTAAGCACTTGACTGCACGTAAACCTAGGTCTAGGGCTAATCTAAGTGGGGGAGACCAAGTCTAATGGCCAGCCATCTAACTATTAATAGACCTAGACCTAACTGACACATTTTACACTAAGGCCGCTAACTTAGACACTTAACTAAAATGCCCTTAGGGGAGCTGAATCGGAAAGATACAAATAAATCAATGGATGACCATGACGGAGTCTTCATCTTCTTGGCTTTCAAGTCTTTACATGATGTATGTCGCGTGTCAAATAGTCCAATCCTTCTGCCCACGGTTTTGAAGTGTAAACTGGGAAACTACCCATATTTTTGGGGGAATCTGTGAATCCGAAGCAGGTGGAGGTTTTGAGGAAAACTACCAAACCATCTCGATGCCGGCCTATGTCCAAAGCTTAAACCCCTTGGCACCTCCAAGGTCAGGCCCACGCAGCCGCATCCGCCTTCGATAGTTTTTTAGGGAGCAAACTACCAAATCGTCCACCTCAATGGTTTTGAGGGAGCAAACCACCAACCCTTTCGGCTTCGACATGCGTCACTCTGATGCCAACTCCCACCTCCATGGTTCAAGAGCCACACCACGGCCAACATGTCGTTGCCTCACCATGCATGCTTTTCCACTTCTTGAACTGCTGGATTGGACACCAACGGCCTCACCCGACACTCCCCGACACCAACATACCTATGCATCATGAGCGAGGAGACCACACACACGTTGTCAATCACTCATCACACAAGGAAGACGATCACCCATCTCTCAAAATTTAGTCTCCCACTATTTGCTTTTTATTTTTTTGAGAAGTTTTATAGTTGTATTCTTATTTCAATTGATGCACATAGTCTAAAGGTAAACCTTGTTCTCCATTTAACCACATTTTTTTGCCAAACAGCCTAGACATGGGAAGGATCGACCAATTTTTTGTGAGGGAGGGACATCAAATCCGTGTGGGATAGGGTCAAAGTGTATTTTGTCTTATCCAACGATGATCCTCGCTGCCTACGGGAAACATACGACAGAAAGTGCGTCCAAACACCAACAATTCCGTAAATATAATGTCTCTAACCATTCAAATGTTATATGTATAATAGTATCCATATTCAATCTAAACTGGAAAAAGATAATATAATACTCTCTCCGTCCTGAAATATAGTGTTTTCTGAATTTCTCAAAGGTCAGATTACTCCAAATCTATAAAAATAATTATAATTTTTAATATAAAATAATTATTATTGGATCTATCATGAACTATATTTTTACAATTAACTTCTATAGCGTGATAGCCGTTAATTTTTTAAAAAAATTTGGTTAAACTTGAAATTGTTTGATTTAGAACTTAAAAAGAGGACCGGAGTAACAAATACGGCTATCCATTTTCGATTGGATTACGTTATACCAGGCCTTCTCTGTGGCGGAACCACCGATTTAATCCGGGCTAAGCACACCTGCCACCTCTGGCTTGCAGTGCAATTACACCGAACTAAACCCAGGTTGTCCGTCAAGAGTCGATATTACCTTTTCCCAGAGGAACCGACATCATACACATCCAGCCCACGATGGAGCCACAACAGTTACATCATCTCAGGCAGTTGAATATAGCATATATAAACTTATTTTACAAACCGGTTCGAAATAAAGATATAGGTTTCAACATAATGCCATACGAAAGGCAAGTTTGAATCAAATAGCGGAAGCGAATTCAAAAACATCTCACAGCGGAAACAAAATACTTTAGTAGTCTTCATGCAACGATGATCGAGGCGAGCAGCACCGAGCCCACCGGTACTACCCTTCTCCAAGCACTTGTCCAGATGTCGCCGGTACCTGTTCTCAAAAGGTGGGGGCAAACCCTGAGTACTAATTACTCAGTAGGACTTAATGGAATGGCTTACGGCTGACGTGAAGCTTGCTTAATATCACGTGGATCCTTAGCCATAGATTTTAAACAGTGGTATATCAACATAGAGTAACAAGTCTCATCATTTGCATATAACTCCATAATAATAACTTGCAGAAATGTAAGCAATACAATACAAACATGTGGTATTTGAAAACATGAGTAACAGATATGATATATTCAAGTAGTTACTACGTTGAACGTCAAAGGTATTGGCATTCTCACACCTGGTGGGCATCAGCGATTCGAATCGATTTTAATTCCCAGGAATAACTGTCATGACAGGGGTATATGCTTACTAGCCATCGCATTCCCACATATAGTCCCAATCTCCACCTGTCTTGTCCCAAGATTCAAAGCGCCCCCACATAACCCCCGGGTTGTGCCCCCTCAGGAGCGATACCACAGTGCTCTGGGTCAGCCCTCCCTCGAGTAGAAGCGTCCCCGGGCCCATCGGCCTCCAGCAAGTAGATGGGCGGAGCCTCGAAAACTCTTGGCAAACCCAGGTAAGACTTCACCGGTCCCATTTCCCGCTTAAGCAATCTAGCAATGTTATGCCGACCAATAGGCGAACAGCGGACGGGCCTTGAACGACACGGGCGGAGCCAAATGATACAACAACGCACACCACAAAATAAAATTATTCTCCGCCCGGTCTCCATTTAAGTCATGAGCATAATATTAATTCCTTGATAGTAAAAGTTTTCGTGATTTTTGAAACCACCTACGCGAGTCGTGTCTACTCAAACCTAGCAATTCTAGGCAACTCATCCTACGAACTCTAGGTATAGGTGCTAGGGGCAGGACGGCCAAGGAGTCTAATGCAAGGGTTTTCAATCAACTCCTAATGCGGATGCGTAATCAAACAATCTAATATTAGCTGGGAATTTCATGGTCCTGCCTACCTTCCTCACTAGGGTCAGTAGCAGCCTCCCGAGCGAAGTCGGGCCCCTGCTGCTGGTCTTTCGGCTCCTGGTGCAGCTTTTCCTCGGGCTCCTCTACAATTGGTTGGTCCGGCGGGTGTCCTTCGCTCGCGGGATCTATATGCATGACATAGTGCAATTTGAGCATGTATTAGTGCAATGCTTGCTTATGATGCAGATGCGATGCGGTGAATCATGATTTATGGAATAGAGTTATGCATGTTGCGGCGAAATTTGTTTAGTACTAATAAATCGTACAAGCCAACATCTAAAGTTAACTTCTACCGCATATAATAACAAGGGGCGCTTAGTGATTTATCATTCATTCTCGTAAAATGACCAAAGCTTGTTTAGCGTAAGAAGACCAAAGCTTATTTAGACATCTATTTTCCATATAGCTGACTTCGCATTCCCACATGTCTTTCAAAACAGTAGTTAAGAACTACATTGTACCCCAATTCATTTGCTAAGACTCACATACCCTTATGTATCAGATATGATCTATTGTGGCTTTTATTAAATATTCTGGTCTCACATTTTCTATTATTCAATTAAATATGCATTATTTCTACTATTTTCAAATCAGTGCCTACACCTCCTACCCTAACAGGGAGTTATGGTCTTATCCTAGAGCTCACACCAAGCCCCTGAAGTCACCTGGAGCATTTTTCACCATAGCAACCTTTTCTTAAATTAAATATATGCTTAAATACAAGACAAGGGCAAAATAGTAATTAATCAGTCAATGCTAGGGCTACCAGAATTTATACAGAGCCTACACATGCTATCAATGCCTCTGCCCAAATTTCATAATATTTGAAGCTCATTTAACCCACATTTCCTATTTATTAAGGTTTTTCATGCATGCACAATATCAGGGGCAAAAATGTCTTTTCCTACTCAACCATCATACTCAGCAGATAGATCTTTTAACAAGGATAAAAATGCAACTTAGTTTGTATTTTTCTGATTTTTATTTGATTTATTACGAATTTCCAAAGTTTCAACCGAATTAATAATCATTTAAATGAAAATCCACAGATCTAGGGACCTTTTGTTATTTACTGTAAACTGCAGGGGGTAACTTGTGAAATAACCAAGACTCATAGAATAGCGCTCAGGATTGAAATGTAAATACCAAAAACTTTCAGGGCCGGATCTAAAAAATGCCAGGTCTTCTTCAACCTTGGGCGAGGGGGAGGACGGCGCAGGGGTGAGGTCGCGCGCGTGCGCCGGCGCGTGGAGGCGCGGGGTTGAAGCCGAGCCGCTCCGGCAGTGTGTTCCCGGCGACGGGCTTTCTTTCCCCTAAGGTTGCGTCACGCGGGGAGGGCGGGAAGGCCGGCGCGGAGGCGGTGAACCGGGGCGTCCACGGCGGTGCACCGAGGCCCGTGGCGTGGCTCGATCCGACCGCTCCGGTGAGGGAGGAGGCCGGGGTTGGGCATGCGAGGTGCGCGCGGATGAGGGGAGTCCGGCGGTAGAGTCAAGGGGCACGTGGATGGTCCGGTGGTGGCTCTCCACGGTGAGCTCGGTGGCGGCCTTGGCGCGCTCGAGCGGCGCACGCGGGGAGGGGTGGAGGAGGAGGCCTCGGGCTTCAACGACGGAGGGGACTGGAAGGGAAGGCTTCCGCGGTGCCGGTGCGCGTCGCGGATGGACGAGAGATGGCTTGGGTTGGCTGGCGCTGTGAGCTCGAATGGAGCTCGCTAATGGCGGCCGGTGCTCTGCTGTTGTGGGCACTCGGGCACCAGGGCAGGGAGAGGCGGAGAGCAGAGCAGACGGGGCAGGGAATGAAGGGGATGGCGAGAGCGCGGAGAGAGTAGGCAGAGCAGGCCGGGCGAGGGCATGCCGGCGCCCATGGCACGGCGCGGGCAGGCTTCGCTCGCCGCGTGGGCGAGCGGGAGGGGAGGTGGAAGAAGGCGACACGCGGGTGGATGCGGTCCGTGGACCGTGGGACGCCGACAGGTGGGACCGGGCGGGGAAAAAGGATTACGGTGCATTGGACCGTGTTCGGGGAGACGGACGAATGCGGGACCAACCGGTGCGACGTGTCCCAACCGCGTGAGCAGGAATCCAATGGCCTTACAGGTGGGGCCTGCTCGTCATTGACACAGAAAAATGGAATAATCTCGAAAATAGGAAAATGGAGTTTGACCAAGGACCAGGTTTCTGAAATTTGACAAAATGAAGATCTTAGGGGCCGAATTAGACCAAACTTAAAATACAAAAGTTGTTGTAAGCTCGATAATCTATAACTCTTGTACAAACTTTGGTCCCATGTTATATTCAAATTTTTGGAGAAATTTGAATTCAAATGCTGTAACCCTAGTTTGACCAACTGAAACCCTCAGCTTAGAAATTATAAAAGTCTATTTTATGTGCATTTTTATGAAAACTTTTATTTACCAATGTTGTTCATAATTTCATCGTCTACAACTTTCATATACAAAGTTTTGCATGATCATATCTTTTGGTTACTCAAAATTTGAATTTTCCACTTAGACCTAGTTTGACAGATTTCACTTGAAGATGGAAAATGACCTAAAACACCATGCAAACCTTTATGTATGTCAAGACTCACAATACCAAAGTTGTTCCTTATGAAATTGTCTATAAGTTTGATATATAAAGTTTAGCTTAAATCACAATAGATTTTGAAATACAAACACAGATGTGTTCAGAGGTTTGGTCAAAATGCAGGTTTACTCCATGTAGAGTATTTCTTGTTTCTAACTTTTGAAGCATCAAATGAAGTCCAATCATTCTAAAGTTGGATTTATTTGAAAGGTGATAAGTTTGATTGCATTTCATACAAAGGAAGATTTGGAAGTTGTATAGTCAAATCGAAAGTAATTTCAGAGTGAAATTTGGGAAAGAGTGTCAGCTCTAGACTTAGCAAAATTTCCTGAGTGTAGGCTAACCTGGTTGGGTTTGAACTTTTGGGCCCCTTGACATCTGATTTTGAAATTGGTCCAATTAGCATATTTGAAGGCGACATCTTGAACTAAAACTTTTGTATTTGATGTCTTGCATAAAAATGTATAAACGTTTAACTATTCAACCAAGCAACGCAAAGTTTTTTATATTCAACTTGAAAATTTTGACTTAGTGGTTTTCTAGCCTGGTTGTTGTTCATCTCTAAGCATGATTAAGTCCAAATCCTTGATTAACACTAATCTAATCGCGTGTCAAGGCTTTTGAGATGCCGCGGGCATCACAACCCACCCCCCTTAAAGAAATCTCGTCCCAAGATTTGGATGAGGTGCGGCTGTATATCCTAGCGTGCATTGCAAAAAGTATGGCATTGTGGTTCGTGCCTTTTCGCATGCGCATGGCAATATTGAAATTTTCACCCGTTGGCTTTGTCAACTAGCTTGTGAATGGTTAGTGCCTCTTTATCACAAGTAGTCATAGAGCGTCATCTAATAAGGCTTGGGTGGTCTCTCTAAGGTACTCGACAAGTCGTGCCGTATATGAGAGCGAATGAACAAACCATGAGGAAATGCGGTCAGTGAGCCAGTGACAATGGTAGACGCAAATGAGAGGAGTTACTTCCTGACTTCGATACCAACATTAGAGACATGATAGATACCGGATTTATCCAAACAATGAAAGCAAGGTATACACTGACGGAAATTGAACAAAGCAGAATCTTGTGATTCAAGGGAACGTCATTGGATGTGTTTTTGAGAGGCAAATTCATTTTGTTTGGTAAGGACTGTGCCCACATATAAGATACCAAGTCAACATATCTTCAAACAGTAAAATGTGGTGAAACATAGCACATCCTGCTCATCGTGACAAGAAAGGCACAAGAGGGAGAAGATAGGCCGTATTCGCCTAGACAAGGTGATGATTTGTACGATTTCTTAGCGTTGGTCATGATTGATCAAGAAAATGGCAGTAGCTGACGTGTTCTTACTGGCGAAGCAAAATGCTAGTAAGCTCCCTTCTAAGAGGAGAAAACCACTCATAGGGAAATGGCGATAAAGCAAGAGCACTAGCCGAGGACAAAAAGCTAGTGTGTAGGATGTTCGTAAGGTACACCCTCGGGGAATAAGGTTCAACAAATGGATAGAAAATATCGACGGAGACAGTGAGAACGAAGTTGACTGTTCCCACCAATCTTCGGAGGCAAGGTCAAACATGGATATGAATTAATATGAACTAGTCGTGGGGTTGAGGCGGATCATCCCCACAGGTCATGGAGGCAAGGTGAAACAAGGCAATGGAAAGATGTCATGAGGTGGTGGAAATGAGACTGATTACTTCCACAGAAGCAATGAAAAGGGTGTGGATAAGCAGCGGGTGGAGGTTGGCTACTCCCACATCTCAGGAAAAGCAGGGTGCAACAAGGCAATGAAATGATATATACAGGACAGTGGAAATGAAATCGATCATCCCCACGAATCAAGAGTAGCGAGATCAATTAAAGGATAAAAACCGATTATGAATGTTCCACGATTGAAGCGATGTCATGCCTTCTCATGTCCTAATGCCAGCGCGAACCTAGTAGCATAACCATGTGATGGTCGTACACATAGGACTCTAGGTCCCGTCGAGGCATCCAAGACTGCCTAAGGAGATACCACAACAAAAGTGGCTCAATCATTCCACTTACAGAGTCATAATCAATACAAGGTTATGGTAAATGAGAAGGAAGTCCGATGTGATATAAGAGCTTAGGGTGCTTGAATCCCATTGTAAATGAGGTTCTTCGATTTGCAAAGTTTTGGAGAAAGTAAATAACGAATAGTGGAATACCATGCAAATAGACTAGGATTTCTCCGATCACAAGAGTTCGAAGTGCATGAACGACAAGGGTTTTAAACATGAAATTACCAAAGCTCAATGTGCTATCAAAATAAGACTAGGAGTACAGTTAACCATAGGAACGAGATACAAGTTGACTCTATAGAGCCGGACACCCGAGGTCTTTCTGATCCACGAATGTTAGAACCTTCTAACACATAAGTTTGTCCCAAACTTTATCATACTAATTGGTACACAGCTAGTACTGCCTAAACATGAGATTGATGCGTCCTGGACGAAGACCGGTTTCTTCTTTCAGCCATGTCGGTGTAGTGTTAGGCTTCACATGGGAGATGCCATGGAACAGTAGTCTTGATCTTCCACCGAGTATAAGAACGTCGCTAGATTGGAGGTTGATCTTAGTCGCTCTATCCTTGTCTCGAGTATCGCTGAACAGGAATTCTGCTGTGTCGCCTATGGAGACCGAGATGATAGGTAGACCTTGGTTGATGCTTCTTCCTGATTCATCCTTATCTTGATGGAGTCCGAGCTTTCCGACGTTGTTGTAGTAGTTAATGATGCATATGTCAGGATTGATTTTAGGAAATTCGTTTGAGGTTGAATTTGCAATTTGAGCAATTGTCTTGAAAGCTTCTGGTATCGCAGGGACTTGGGCACCATCGCATGGACGCGTTGGCCCGTAGAAACCCGTAGTCGGATCCCAATTCTTCCCTAGACACATCATCCATAGCTTCATCTTGGCTCAGTTCTTGAAACTAGGCCTATAGAACCCTCCTGGACCAATACCTAGTTGTCGACACGTACAAACTATCTTGACTTGATCTTCCGACTTGACGAATCCCTTCAATAGAACCATGCCAGGTCGCAGATGTTGAACTAAAGCTGTGTTAGTAGAAGATTCTCCCGCTTTTCTCTTCTTCTTGTGACCTTCAGGTGCTGTTGTTTTAGCCTTCGTGGGCTCGGGGTGATCAGGGCATAAGTCGAAGGGCTGCGACATCTGTAGCAGGAAGAATAAGGCTCCCATAAGTTCAAGGGTTTTGAAAGCTTGGTGTGGTCATAGTGTATTTCACGCTTATGTGCTTAGAAAATATGCCGATAAGTGATTTTATCACAAAATGATGGCACAAGGCTATATTTGTTTTCTAACGTGTGTAGCTTATAGCTAGACTTCTGAGGGCCGATCAATGGACTTTATAGAACTTTGGACATGAAAGTTATGTGAAAGTTTACACTCTACATCATTGATATAGAGAGTTTTGGTTGGTTCTATATTGGAAAATTCTTGAACCTACAATCCTACGTGCTGGTTTCTGTTTGTTCAGATTTTTCCCGCACTTCATCAAGCCATGACCCCATTATACACCATTTTAGTGTTGTATGATGAATACAGAAAGTGTTATCATAGTCGTTACCTCATACTTTTAGACATAGAGTTTTAACAGGATGAGGTTGGAGCACCTTTTAAACTTAAACTGTGTAAAGGGTTGGATTCTTGGTTTGAGTGACTTGTTTATTGTATTTGGGTTATATTCATTCAAACCATTCCTATTTAGTGTGAGTAATGTGTGGAGAAGTAATCACAATTCATGTGAGGTACTAGTTTCATATGCCAAATTCCTACCGATTCCTTTTGCCATGTGAACTACGTATCAAGCAGTTGCAACATATGCATTCATACTATGTGAATCTAGGTACTCTCAAGCAACAAAGAGCAAGGCATGAGAGATAAAGTAAGATAGGATGCCATGATGCATGATTCGTCCTATTCGGTCTCACATCACACGCCTTATGTATAATTTATATATCTAGCGAGTATTTGGTGACATATATGCACGTCTCTCCCTAATGCAACTAGCCGTTCTCTATTTGTTCTTAATTTCGCACGTGGTTAGTGTACCTGCAGAAAAATGCATGCTCATACCACATCGTCACCATCATCATACATTACCACTCTAATTCCTAAAAGTGGCATCCACTAATTTCTTAAAGCTACGTCTGGTGGACGACGTAGTGGCGCCATTTCTCTCAACACACCCAACGTTTCTCTAGTACTGGGGAATTGCTGGGGAGAGAAGTGGTGGCCAACAAGATCTAATTATAATTTTGGTCGAAAGAAAAGTGGTCACGAAACACTCCAACGACGTGACCACCCCCCTTAAAAAGTTCTGCCCTATCAGCATGAATGCAGGGTTCGCAAATCCCAATAGCGTTCCACCAGTACTGGGGATAGCTATGGCCGAAATGTTGCTTCCCAAAGCGCCGAATATGCATATGAGTTTTATCTAGGTCAGAATGTTAGCGATGTCACCTGATATTACACTAACATCCTTAATATGGGCATACCGGTACTCTCATTTTTCAAATACTTGAAAATGGTTTTTTGAAAATAGCTTTGTAAATCAAAACTGGATGATATGACTATTGTCTATGTATGATCGGCTCTGATACCAGCTGTGGCGGAACCGCCGATTTAATCCGGGCTAAGCACACCTGCCACCTCTGGCTTGCAGTGCAATTAGACTAAACTAAACCCGGTCGTCCGTCGAGAGTCATTTGGCTCCCGATATTACCTTTTCCTAGAGGAACCGACATCATACACATCCAGCCCACGATGGAGCCACAACAGTTACATCATCTCAGGCAGTTGAATATAGCATATATAAACTTATTTTACAAACCGGTTCGAAATAAAGATGTAGGTTTCAACATAATGCCATACGAAAGGCAAGTTTGAATCAGATAGCGGAAGCGAATTCGAAAACATCTCACAGCGGAAACAAAATACTTTAGTATTCTTCATGCAACGATGATCGAGGCGAGCAGCACCGAGCCCACTGGTACTACCCTCCTCCAAGCACTTGTCCAGATGTCGCCGGTACCTGTTCTCAAAAGGTAGGGGCAAACCCTGTGTACTAATTACTCAGTAGGACTTAATGGAATGGCTTACGGCTGACGCGAAGCTTGCTTAATATCACATGGATCCTTAGCCATAGATTTTAAACAGTGGTATATCAACATAGAGTAACAAGTCTCATCATTTGCATATAACTCCATAATAATAACTTGCAGAAATGTAAGCAATACAATACAAACATGTGGTATTTGAAAACATGAGTAACAGATATGATATATTCAAGTAGTTACTACATTGGATGTCAAAGGTATTGGCATTCCCACACCTGGTGGGCATCAGCGATTCGAATCGATTTTAATTCCCGAGAATAACTATCATGCCAGGGGTATATGCTTACTAGCCATCGCGTTCCTACATATAGTCCCAATCTCTACTTGTCTTGTCCCAAGATTCAAAGCGCTCCCACCTAACCCCCGGGTTGTGCCCCCTCAGGAGCGAGACCACAGTGCTCTGGGTTAGCCCTCCCTTGAGTACAAGCGTCCCCGGGCCCATCGGCCTCCAGCAAGTGGATGGGTGGAGCCTCGAAAACTCCTGACAAACCCAGGTAAGACTTCATCGGTCCCATTTTCCGGTTAAGCAATCTAGCAATATTATGCCGACCAATAGGCGAACAGCGGACGGGCCTTAAATGACACGGGCGGAGCCAAATGATACAACAACGCACACCAGAAAATAAAATTATTCTCCGCCCGGTCTCCATTTAAATCATGAGCATAATATAAATTCCTCGATAGTAAAAGTTTTTGTGATTTTTGAAACCACCTACGCGACTAGTGACTCCATTCACTCGTGTCTACTCGAACCTAGCAATTCTAGGCAACTCGTCCTACGACCTCTAGGCATAGGTGCTAGGGCCAGGGCGGCCAAGGCGTCTAATGCAAGGGTTTTCAATCATCTCCTAATGCGGAGGCGTAATCAAACAATCAATTAATATTAGCTGGGAATTTCATGGTCCTGCCTACCTTCCTCACTAGGGTCAGTAGCAGCCTCCCGAGCGAAGTCGGGCCCCTGCTGCTAGTATTCCGGCTCCTGGTGCAACTCTTCCTCGGGCTCCTCTACGATTGGTTGGTCCGGCGGGTGTCCTTCGCTCGCGGGATCTATATGCATGACATAGTGCAATTTGAGCATGTATTAGTGCAATGCTTGCTTATGATGCAGATGCGATGCGGTGAATCATGATTTATGGAATAGAGTTATGCATGTTGAGGCGAAATTTGTTTAGTACTAATAAATCGTACAAGCCAACATCTAAAGTTAACTTCTACCGCATATAATAACAAGGGGCGCTTAGTGATTTATCATTCATTCTCGTAAAATGACCAAAGCTTGTTTAGCGTAAGAAGACCAAAGCTTATTTAGACATCTATTTTCCATATAGCCGACTTAGCATTCCCACATGTCTTTCAAAACAGTAGTTAAGAACTACATTGTACCCCAATTCAGTTGCTAAGACTCACATACCCTTATGTATCAGATATGATCTATTGTGGCTTTTATTAAATATTCTGGTCTCACATTTTCTATTATTCAATTAAATATGCATTATTTCTACTATTTTCAAATCAATGCCTACACCTCCTACCCTAACAGGGAGTTATGGCCTTATCCTAGAGCTCACACCAAGCCCCTGAAGTCACCTGGAGCATTTTTCACCATAGCAACCTTTTCTTAAATTAAATATATGCTTAAATACAAGACAAGGGCAAAATAGTAATTAATCAGTCAATGCTAGGGCTACCAGAATTTATACAGAGCCTACACATGCTATCAATGCCTCTGCCCAAATTTCATAATATTTGAAGCTCATTTAACCCACATTTCCTATTTATTAAGGTTTTTCATGCATGCACAATATCAGGAGCAAAAATGTCTTTTCCTACTCAACCATCATACTCAGCAGATAGATCTTTTAACAAGGATAAAAATGCAACTTAGTTTGTATTTTTCTGATTTTATTTGATTTATTACGAATTTCCAAAGTTTCAGCCGAATTAATAATCATTTAAATGAAAATCCACAGATCTAGGGACCTTTTTGTTATTAACTGTAAACTGCAGGGGGTAACTTATGAAATAACCAAGACTAATAGAATAGCGCTCAGGATTGAAACGTAAATACCAGAAACTTCGAGGGCCGGATCTAAAAAATGCCAGGTCTTCTTCAACCTTGGGCGAAGGGGAGGACGGCGCAGGGGCGCGGTCGCGCACGTGCGCCGGCGCGTGGAGGCGCGGGGTTGAAGCCGAGCCGCTCCGGCAGTGTGTTCCCGGCGACAGGCTTTCTTTCCCCTAAGGTCGCGTCGTGCGGGGAGGACGGGAAGGCCGGCGCGGAGGCGGTGAACCGGGGCGTCCACGGCGGCGCACCGAGGCCCGTGGCGTGGCTCGCTCCGACCGCTCCAGTGAGGAAGGAGGCCGGGGTTGGGCATGCGAGGTGCGCGCGGATGAGGGGAGTCCGGCGGTGGAGTCGAGGTGCACGGGGATGGTCCGGTGGTGGCTCTCCACGGCGAGCTCGGTGGCGGCCTTGGCGCGCTCGAGCGGCGCACGCGGGGAGGGGTGGAGGAGGAGGCCTCGAGCTTCAACGATGGAGAGGACTGGAAGGGAAGGCTTCTGCAGTGCCGGTGCGCGTCGCGGACGGAGGAGAGATGGCTCGGGTTGGCCGGCGCTGTGAGCTCGAACGGAGCTCGCTAATGGCGGTCGGTGCTCTGCTGTTGTGGGCGCTCGGGCACCAGGGCAGGGAGAGGCGGAGAGCACAGCAGACGAGGCAGGGAATGGAGGGGGTGGCGAGAGCGCGGAGGGAGCAGGCAGAGTAGGCCGGGTGAGGGTGTGCCGGCGCCCATGGCGCGGCGCGGGCAGGCTTCGCCCGCCGCGTGGGTGAGCGGTACGGGAGGTGGAAGAAAGCGACGCGCGGGTGGACGCGGTCCGTGGACCGTGGGACGGCGACAGGTGGGACTGGGCGGGAAAAAGGATTACGCTGCTTTGGACCGAGTTCGGGTAGACGGACGAATGCGGGACCCACCGGTGCGACGTGTCCCAACCGCGTGAGCAGGAATCCAATGGCCTTACAGGTGGGGCCCGCTCGTCATTGACACAGAAAAATGGAATAATCTCGAAAATAGGAAAATGGAGTTTGACCAGGGGACCAAGTTTCTGAAATTTGATAAAATGAAGATCTTAGGGGCCGAATTAGACCAAACTTAAAATACAAAAGTTGTTTTAAACTCGATAATCTATAACTCTTGTATAAACTTTGGTCCCATGTTATATTCAAATTTTTGGAGAAATTTGAATTCAAAAGGTGTAACCCCTGTTTGACCAACTGAAACCCTCAGCTTAGAAATTATAAAAGTCTATTTTAGGTGCATTTTCATGAAAACGTTTCTTTACCAATGTTGTTCACAATTTCATTACCTACAACTTTCATATGCAAAGTTTTGCATGATCATGTCTTTGGTTGCTCAAAATTTAAATTTTCCACGCAAGCCTAGTTTGACAGATTTCACTAGAAGAAGGAAAATGACCGAAAACACCATGCAAACCTTTATGCATGTCAACACTCACAGTACCAAAATTGTTCCTCATCAAATTGTCTATAAGTTTGATATATAAAGTTTAGCTTAAATCACAATAGATTTTGAAATACAAACACAGATGTGTTCAGAGGTTTGGTCAAAATGTAGGTTTACTCCATGTAGAGTATTTCTTGTTTCTAACTTTTGAAGCATCAAATGAAGTCCAATCATTCTAAAGTCGGATGTATTTGAAAGGTGATAAGTTTAGTTGTATTTCATACAAAGGAAGATTTTGAAGTTGTATAGTCAAATCGAAAGTAATTTCGGAGTGAAATTTGGGAAAGAGTGTCAGCTCTAGACTTAGCAAAATTTCCTGAGTGTAGGTAACCTGGTTTGGTTTGAACTTTTGGGCCCCTTGACATCTGATTTTGAAATTGGTCAAATTAGCATATTTGAAGGCGACATCTTGAACTAAAACTTTTGTATTTGATGTCTTGCATAAAAATGTATAAACGTTTAACTATTCAACCAAGCAACGCAAAGTTTTGTATATTAAACTTGAAAATTTTGACTTAGTGGTTTTCTAGCCTGGTTGTTGTTCATCTCTTAGCATGATTAAGTGCAAATCCTTTATTAACACTAATCTAATCATGTGTCAAGGCTTTTGAGATGCTTGCGATTAAATATGCGCGTTTATTTCTCCATATCTGATTCAGATTGCGGACTCTAAGGTACACTTGTGTCGGATCTCCCCACCCTGGCCGTTTCCTTCATCCCTGGTAGCTCACAAAATGCCAATATCGAAGACGGTTTCGACCTGCACCGCTGAGACGGAGCAGGGCATGCATGAGTTTCACATCTTGGGATACAGCTGTTGACACGTTTTTGCTCCAATCACAAATGATATGACCTAGACCAATCCACCCAGGAGGGACCTCATCAGGGAGGATCAGCACTAGGGGTTGCTCTAGCGTCGGCAGGTCACATAGAGCTCCCCAAGTCGGCGTAGAGTCAAAGAGAGACGAAAATTAGGGTTTGAGAGGAGAATTAGGGTTTAGCAATTGAAATATACATAAAAGCAAGTAAAATAGTAGATTGATTCGATTGTGGATCCGTCAATCGGCCTAGCCCATTTATATTTATAGGGGAGGGTGGTCTTGATCCTTGATCCTTGTACAAGTCAAATTCCACGAGATCTCGCACAGAACCTAGAATTCATGTCGATCTCGACTATACCGGATAGTTTGGTACAGTCCGTCGGACAGTCTGGTATACACCACCGGACTGTCCGGTGGCGCTGGCCAGCGTGGCCCTGCCCGATTAGGTGCTCAACACATGCCCTCTACCTTTTAGTGAAGGTCATAAACTAAAAGCACCAGAAACAATTACATCTTCGAGAATCAATAGATATCTCATGACATAACAATTCCGAAGCAAGCTAAACCTCCGATGTAATACATCGGCCTTCTTCAAGCATCTTGCCACATGCTTGGGTAATATCTCTTCAAGAAACGGCAATTCAATGCTCTAGGTAGCTGGCTACCTTGCAAATCTTCCAACACATAATCATTACTAGGAACTACCTGCTTCACCTTGTAGGGACCTTCCCAACTTGGAGACCACTTGCCAAATCTTCTGTCTTTGGTCTTCAAGGGCAGAACTATCTTCCACACGAGCTCTCCAACCTAGGAGTTCTTGACCTTTACCTTCTTGTTGTATGCCTTCGCAACCATGAGCTTGTCCTTCTCAATCTCCTTTAAAGCCATCAATCGGTCGTCGGTCACTTCATCAATATTGTCCATCATCAAGTTGTGGTATTCGCCGACATCTAAATCATTTTGCTTTACAAACCTGTATGCATCCAAATTTACCTCTACAGGTAACATAGCATCCTGACCATACACAAACTCAAAAGTAGAAACTTTAGTAGCATGATGTTTGGATATTCTATGAGCCCATAAGGCTTCAGACAAGACCTCATGCCGACGCCGAGGGTGATCGGCAGTCTTTTTCTTGATAAGATTGATAATCACTTTATTACAAGACTCGGCTTGACCATTAGTCTGAGCATAATACGGAGAAGAATTGAGCAACTTAATCTTATAAGATTTGGCAAATTCACGTACCTTCTTGATCCGTAGTTAAAGTTCGAGGAATAGCGAATCTATGAATAATATACTAAGTGATGAACTCAATTACCTCTTTATGCGTCATATTCTTCAAGGCAACAGTTTCAGTCCACTTGGTGAAATAATCTGTAGCTATTAACACGAAGTGATGCCCCTTGGAAGATGACAGATGAATCTCCCCAATGAAGTCTAAACCCCAACCTCTGAACGGCCAAGGCTTGATAATGGGATGTAACTTAGCAACAGGCACCATCTGAACATCTCCAAATTTCTGACATGTTGGGCACCCATTGTAGTACTTAAAACAATCGGCAATCATAGTTGGCCAATAGAATCTAGCCCTCTTCAAGAGCCACTTCATCTTTAAAGCTGATTGATGAGTATCACAAACACCTTCATGTACTTCCGCCATAGCCAGGACAGAATCATCAGGGCCTAGACATTTAAGTAAAACACCACCAATAGTCCGGCGCTATAAGTCATCGTTAATCAAAACATACTTAAAAGTAGCCCGCCGAACCTTTCTCTCTATTCTGGCATTTGGATTTCTTAAATACGTAACCAAAGGCTTTCTCCAATCCTCTATATCAGCGACATTACTTGCGGAATCATCCAAAGCCAAAATTAGATGCTCCTGCTTTGCACCGAACAGTCCAGCTGTCTTCATCGGACAATCCGATATTCAAACGGATAGTCCGGTGTTAGGCGCCGGACAGTCCGGCGTGTGCAAACTCGGCACATCAGCTCCTTCAAGCATCAGTTTTTTGGCAACATGAAATTTACCGCCTGAAACACAATAACCAAGTGCCTCCCATACCAATATATTGGCCCTGGAGTTGTCAGTTCGAAATATATGAAAGATGTCAAATTCATCGAAAGAACGAATAATATCCCAACATCGTTTTAAATAAGAACTAAAAATTTCATCAAAACATTGGCATTCTTCTGAAATCTGTTAAACTACTAAATGTGAATCTCCAAAAGCCTTAACACACTTTACTCCCATGGCTCACAATAATTCTAACCTTAATAACAACACTTCATATCCGGCTTGGTTATTAGTACAATAAAATTCTAATCGTCTAGAAAAATCAAACGCAGCACCTTGAGATGAAATCAGCACTACACCAATACCCCGACCCTCATTGCAAACCGATCCATCAAAATAAAGCATCCATGGAGTAAAGGTAACATAAGCAACATCTAGTTCACAAGAATCATCAATCCGATGTTCAACTACAAAATCAGCTATAATTTGGTCTTTCATAGATTTCAAATGTTCATATACCAAATCATATTCTATTAAAGCATAAGCATATTTACCAATTCTACCACTCATGATGGGATTATGCAACATATATTTAATCACATCAGTTTGACAGGTTATTATGCAAGAACTAGATAGCAAATAATATCTCAACTTGGTACACGCATAAAACAAGCATAAGCATAATTTCTCAATGAACTCGTATCTGATTTCAACATCAATTAATCTCCTACTCAAATATGTAACCTCATGCTCTTTACCTTCGGTTTCTTGAGTCAAAACAGCACCAATAACTTTATCTTCAGCAGCAATGTATAACCTGAAAGGAATCCCACTCTTAGGCACCTTATGCACCAACACCGAAGACAAATACTCCTTGATTTGCTCAAAAGCCTTTTGCTACTCTGCCCCCCAATTGAAATCAGCATCATTGTTTAACCGAAGAATAGGAGTAAACACATCAACCTTCCCGGCAAGATTAGATATGAACCGCCATAAGTAATTCACTTTACTGAGAAAATTCTCATATCAAGCTTGCACATTGAAGCTACAACTTTTTGAATAGCCTCTATGCAACTAGGATCAACCTCTATGCCATTCTCATGAATAACAAACTCTAGAAACTTTCCAGCCGACACACCAAAAGCACATTTGCATGGGTTCATCTTCAAGCCATCCTTGCGCATCTTTTCAAAATCTTTGCGTAAATCAGACAAATGAGAATCAAAAGCGGCCGATTTAACAACTATGTCATCAATATAAACCTTTAGGATGATTCCTAGCCATTCATGAAAGATAAATTTCATAGCCCTTTGATAAGTAGCACCAGCATTCTTTAAACCAAACGTCATAACAACCCACTCAAACAAACTAATAAAGCCAGGACATACAAAGGTTGTTTTAGACGTGTCTTCTTCAGCTATAAATATCTGATTATATCTGGCATTACCATCAAGAAAACTAATAACTTTATTACTCAAAGCACTATTAATCAACATGTCGGCTATAGGCATAGGATACTCATATTTGGGTGTAGCTTTGTTTAGATTGCGGAAATCAATGCACACCCGAAGCTTGTTGGAGTCCTTCTCCACCAGCACAATGTTAGACACCCAATCAGCATACCTGCAAGGTATCATAAAGTTGGCTTCCAAAAGCCGGTGAATCTCATCTTTGATACGAGGATAAATGTCAGAACCAAAGTGCCTTGGTCTTTGCTTAAATGGTCTAAACCCAGGTTTAATAGACAATTGATGTTCAACAACATCACCGCTTAATTCAGGCATTTCAGTATAACTCCAAGCAAAACAACCGGAATATTCTTTTAACAATCCGATCAATATATTCCTAGAATCAGATTTCAAGGTCTTGTTTACAAATGCCGGCCGTGGGACACTTCCATCACCTATGTCTACTTCTTTTAGAGGATCAGCCGATGTAAACCCTTGCCCTAACTTATCTAAGTCCCTAAACTCCTCTATTACAAAAGAATTAGAATTAAAAGAAAAATTACACCCAGAATCCTGGTTATCACCGAACTGTCCGGTGGAGTCTACCGGACTATCCGGTGAGTCCGGTAACAGTTACCGGACTATCCAGTGTTGGTGCAGGGACTTCCCGCTGCCTGGACTTCGTCATGTTATTCCTCTTCTAATCTTTATTTCTTGTTGATGTATACATTGGATTTACACAATATGATTTAGCCTAATTTTCGACCGGCTCTAACATTACAGGAATAAAGCCCTCTTTGCCTACACTTATAAATTGGTAATCGGACAAATTGACACCTGTCAAGCACTTAGTATTATCATATGCCCAGATTACCGAAGCATCGGCCATAGAAACACAAGCCGATGGATTAGCATATACCACCTCAATCTCATCGTCGACCCATTGAATTAGAAATTGATGTAAAGTAGAATGTATGCATTGATTAGCATGTATCCAATCTCTTCCAAGAATTAAACTGAAGTTACCTTCCACATCAATGATGAAGAAAGCAGCGGCAATCATCTTACTCCCAATGGTATGTTCCATGGAAGCTACTCCCTTGGTCTCCATGGGGTTTTTGCCCTCCACGTCACTGAGTGTCATGTTGCTCTTGACTAGATCGGAATCTGATTTCCCAAGCTTCTTGTATAATTCGAACGGCATTAAATTAACAACCGCACCACCATCAACCAACATCCGAGGCACAGGCACCCCTTCGATATGTCCGCGAACAAAAAGAGGCTTCAAGTGATTAACCGATTCTTTCGACTTTGTGAAAACAGCATCCCTTGGCCCAAAGTTGAATTAAGCCATCACCTCCTCATCTTCACCGATAATACTATAATCAGTTGAAAAAGTAATCATATTGGTGTTCAGGAGAAGCTTCGTAATCTACCATCTCCTCCTCTGGAACCTCCTCTTCTAGAACAACAACAGGTGCAGGAACCTCCGTGATCATCGGCGTTGCTGTCGTGGCCCCTGATGCTGCTGCCTCCTGGCCACCAGACAGTCCGGTGGATTCCACCGGACAGTCCGGAGGTTGGGACTACCTCTGTCCAGCTGCCAGAGCAGGAGCTTCGGCACCTTTGGGCTTCCATTGCTTTAGAGGGAACATAGGATGTGTCTTGTTGAAGATTGCCTCAGCCTCCTTTTTCCTTTTCTCCTTAGCCCACAAGCGCTGCAATGTCCTCTTTTGTGAATGGGTTAAACCCGACGGCACCACAGGGGCATAGAATACTTTGGATCTGATGGCGGCTTGTTAACGATCTTGCCGAAACTTGCATTACGATCATGAGTAAAAGTAACTTCAGGGGGAGCTTCTTTTATCATAGTATTAGCCGATTTCCCAAAAACAATCGGCATCTTGTGATTGTTATTGAACACCACATTATTAGTACCAACGTTAACAACACCAGTTGTCACTTGAGGTGCTAATTGAACCGGTGATGCTGCTGGTTGGACCGATGCTTGAGTATTTTGAGTAGGGGGTATTACAAATCTTGGAGGCTGCCCCCCGTACCCCCTGCCAGATTTGGCAGCATCGAAAGCTGATAATACTAGTATTGTTGCTGATTTTGCACCCACAGAACAGATTGAGGAACATTCAATCGGTCATGTGCAGAAAGAGCTAATCTGTCAAAAACAGAACCTTGTGGTGCCCTCCACCCATGATATCAATAAGGATTATAAGCATAAGGTGGACACATGGTTATATTACTCCAGGCTGGATTTTGCTAAAATTCTTGCGGAGGACCCCACATCATTGGCGGAATCACAGGTGCCGGTGGTACTAGCTAACCACATTCTGAGCCATTTCTGTCAGCTTTTTGTTTGGTATACACTTCACATCTCGTGGTGGTGACCTCGGTCGCTTGTATGGCTGAATTGTAGAAGCGGCCTTCTTCACATATTTGAAGAGCAATTGATCAATCGTAGGGCCAGATCGATATAGCTTACCAGAGGTCCTTGCTTGATGCTTCTTCCATGTTTCCACCTCCGGCTGCTTTGGCTTCATAGTCCTTGGGTGCTGGTGGTGGGCACCGAGCTGTTCAGTGGGCACCACCGGACTATCCGGTACACCAGACTGTCCAGTGGCGCTGTCCTAGGAGTTCTTTGCTGGTCCTGCTACCTCTCGGCACCCAAAAACCTACTGGTGATCTTCAACGTATCCCTGCCATCTGCAGTCTTTTGCTTGATCACCTCCCTGGCCAAAATTTCAGTATTCTCATCGATTAGTCATGAAGAGCCGACGACCACAATTTTGCCTTTGCTTGTATCAGCAATTTTCGGCCGAACCAAGACTTTTTTGCCGCTCAAATCCAGAGTGTTCATGGGGAATGGCTGCTTATCAATCTGCATTTGTGGAAAACTCATACGGCTTTCATTCATGGCCGATTGTATCTATCGACGGAAAACATTACAATCATTAGTTGCATGAGATAAAGAATTATGCCATTTGCAATATGCCTTTTTCTTTAACTCATCAGCAGAAGGAATAGTATGCGATAACATAGTATTTCTGCTTTTGAGAAGCTCATCAAAGATCTTATCGCACTTAGCAACATCAAAATTAAATCTAACTTCTTCTTGCCAATTCTTGTTAATCAGTCTCAAAGAAGGGCAAGTAAAAGGCTTGTTCTTATTAGACCAAATAAATTGAGCCGCATAAATCTCCTTAGAATCATCATCGGAACTAGTCTAATCATATTCCACAAGATTTACACTATGTCGTGCAGCCTTTTGGCTCTCTCTACTTCGGCTTTCGACAGCCAAAGCCTGCTGATGCAATAAAGATAGAGAATAAAATCATGTGCCAGCTAGCTTTTCCTTAATATACGGCCTCGATCCCTCGAGAGCTAACCCGACTAATTCCCTATCAGAGGCGGTCAACTGGAAGCACCGGTTCCTGGTATCCCTGAACCTTTTAAGGTAATCATGAACCGATTCTTCACGACCCTGCCGAACCTTAGATAGATCGGCCAATTCTAATTCGTACTCTTCTGATAAAAAGTGATCATGAAATTTTTCCTCCATCTCATCCCAAGTACCAATTGAATTTGGAGGCAAAGAAGAGTACCATGCAAAAGCACTTCCCATAAGAGATAAAGAAAACAGCCGAATTCGAAAAGCTTCTCTTTCGGCTAAATCCTCTAATTGTGCTAAGAACTGACTAATGTGTTCTCTAGTGTTTTCATTGTCATTGCCGGAAAACTTCACAAAATCCGGCATCCTAAATCCCTGAGGAAAGGCGTGAACATCGAATCTACAATCGCAAGGTTTCTGATAGGAGCTAGTAGAACCCGATACATCAATCCCCGTTTTTTTCTTAAGTACGGCCAGCAAATCCTACCAAATTTCTTCCTTAACATCTGATGCAGAACCATAGGTTTTATGGCCATGGGGAGTAGAATATGGAGGATTTTGCATGGACCAAATCTGATCAAAAGTAGAATTTGGGATAGGGCCTTTAGGCACACCCCCGTACCATAGGAAACTGTAGTGGAAGGTGGAATGGACCCCTCTAATTCCTGAGGCTGTGTGAAGTATTCTACTCCTGCCGTATTTAAATCAATTCTTCGGCTAAGATCTACCGAAGTTTGGGGAACTGTTGTGCGTGGCGGGGCCATGACAACCCCTGTACCGGGTGCACCAGATAGTCCGGCGGGAAGCACCGGATTGTCCGGCGGACATGACCGACTGAGCCGGTCTGCCCAATAGCAAAGGCAGAGGCTTCGGTTGCCCTGGATAAAAATTTGCAGGCATGCCATACATCGATTGGATCTGCTGAGACCCGTTCGGCGCCGATGTGCTAGGTACAACCGATTCCACACTTGGTTCATGTGAGGGGAACGTGGGAGCAACGGATTTCCTTTGAGCCTTAACCAATCCATCTATAGAGTTTTGTAATGTGCCTAATTGGTCAGCTAACTGGTTGTGGCCCCGATCAACATAACTTCTCATACATTCAAATGCTTGAAGGGTTTCCGGGTTACTTACATCGATGGTTGATGAGGATTTTGATGGCAGGAGAGTGTCGAAGGTGATCTCCTTCTCTTTGGTCACCTTCTTGTGGCGATCTTGTGTAAATCCCTCCAAGAACTGCTTCCTCACGATCTCCTGCGCCTCCTGTATTAGATCTGCGAACCTCTTTTGCTCCTCAGCCGACAAGTTCTCAAAAGTCGGCCTTATGATGTTATTTTGGGTAACCTTAGATGCATATGCAAGCTCAACCATAGCTGCTAGCTTCGGATCAGATCTTGTTTTCCCCAGCGGAGTCGCCAAAAAGTGTGTTGACACGTTTTAGCACCAATCACTAATGATATGACCTAGACCAATCCACCCGGGAGGGACCTCTTCAGGGAGGATCAGTGCTAGGAGTTGCTCTAGCGTCGGCAGGCCACCTAGAGCTCTTCAAGTCGGCGTAGAGTTGAAGATAGGCGAAAATTAGTGTTGGAGAGGAGAATTAGGGCTTGGGAATAGGAATATGCGTAAAAGCAAGTAAAATAGTAGATTGATTCAATTTTGGATCCGTCAATCAGCCTGGCCCCTTTATATTTATAGGGGAGGGTGATCTTGACCCTTGTACAAGTCAAATTACATGAGATCTCGCATAGAACCCAAAATTCCTGTCGGACTCGACTATACCGAACCCACCGGACAGTTCGATACACACCATCGGACTGTCCGGTGGCGTTGGCCAGCGTGGCCCTATCCGATTAGGTGCTCAACAACAGCCACCATAGGACCACCTCCAAGGTCGTCACAACCGATAATTTCTCTGTTGGGGCGCACAACTGGGTCATTGGTTTATATCCTAACGTGGAAAACACATACAGAAAAGAATGTGTTATAGCTTTTCTTCTGCTCCTGGACAAGAACACCAAGGTGCAGGCGTCATGCGAGATGAGGTTGCTACATCAGGGTGCTGGGCCATCCTTATCCGTGCACAAGGAGGCGTCAAAAGTGTTTGACCCCAACGATAGCAGCAGGTTTTCTGCAGTTAAGATAAAACGCAGCCTGTTCGAAGCATCGACGTATCTTCAGGATGTTCGCCTCATAATTGAATGCATTCTCACCATTATCAAAGAACCGTGGGTAACTACAACCAAATCGTTCCCAAAGATCCAAGTGCCGCCATCTGACATCGGGGAGCATTTTGGCAGGCTCTTGGAAACAAAGGAAGGAGAGGATGTCATTTTCAGTGTAGGTAGAGTTGTTTTCACAGCACACGAGATGGTGCTCGCTGCTCGATCAGCTGTCTTCAGAGCAGACTTCTATGGACCTATGAGGGAGCGGGGGACAGAGCCCATAGTCATTGAAGATGTGCCGCCTGATGTTTTCAGGGGCCTTCTCCATTTCATCTATAGTGACTCTTTGCCTCCTTTTGAGGATCTTGAGGCAGATGATTCTTGTGAAATGCTCCGCCACTTGTTCGTAGCTGCAGATCGATATGCAATGGAGAGGCTAAAGCTGATCTGCCAAAGTATCCTTTGTGAGAATCTTCATGTGCAGACTGTGGCAACCACGTTGGCTTTAGCTGATCAACATCATTGTGATATGCTTAAGGATGCTTGCATTGAATTTATCACCTGTTCGAATGCTATGGATGCTGTGGCATCAACAGAAGGCTACAAGAATCTTAAAAGAACCTGCCCATCTGTAGTGATAGAAGCATTGGAGAAGACAAGTAAAATTCGTAAAGCAGACCAGATCATCCTAAGCTGAATTTGTCAGTGAAGGATTTAATTCTTCATATTAAATGAACAGCTTGCCAGCTTTTGCCACAGGAGCTCATCCTAAACTTGTGACCATCTCACTTTTTGAAGAATTCTTTGATGAATTCATGACACACTAGTGTAATTCTGAAGTTGCAGGGTCAGCATTCTAGTTTTGCTATAAGCTATATCCTCTTGTCCTAGTAGGATGCTAAATTGCTACTCCCTCCGGAATTTAATATATGACGTTTTTAGTGCAAAAATTACATTAAAAACATCATATGTTAATGACTAGAGGGAGTAATTGTTAATGTAGGCAGAGTGTTCATTGTATCTATCGATACATGGACGCATGAATTATTGTTGCATCACAAGTTGATGATCCTAAAATACAACATCTATCATTAGTCATCTACAATGGGAAAAAATATATCCTTTCGGCTATCTTATCCAATCTCATTATAGGCTATTTTGGGTTTGGGATATTGCCAGTTATTTATGATTACTGTTAAACTGAATTGTAGTGCAAACTTTGGCCATACTACTGAATTCCTATTAATTATCCTGTACACACGAACTGTATAGAAAAATAAAGAAGTAATTTATAATTCATATTAACTTCAACTTCAATTTTGTTTGCTATGCCAAATACTACGGATTATGACAAATACACCATCTGGTGGACTTTTTACAGATATAAAGCGGCTTTGCTATATCAAACTAGAGGGAAGGGCAGTGGAAGAGGCTGGGGAAGAGGTCGGTCATCAAATTCCTCACACAGCCATGGTGGTGGAGGAAGTAGGTTGGAGGAATAAGAAGGCTAGAGGAAGAAAGCAGGATTAGCATTCTAGTTTTGCTATATCCTCTTCTCCTAGGATGCTACATTGCTAATTGTTAACGTAGGCAGTATGTTCATGTATATCTGTTGATGAATGGATGAATGAATTGTTAGTGTAGGTAGTATGTTCATTGTATCTCTTGATGCATGAATTATGATTGCGTCACAAGTTGACGTTCTCAAAATATAATTTTCATATCATTAGTCATCTACAGAGAAAAAAACATTATCCTTTCTGTGTGCACCATTTCATAGTGAGCTAGACCTATCTTATTCAATTTCATTGTAGGCTACTTTGGGCTTGGGATATTGTCAGTGATTTCTGACGGACTGCTGTTAAACTGAATTGTAGTGCAAATAAACTCGTGGCTCCAGTTCCATTTTTCTTTAACTGCTCTCTAGATCCATCACTCCATGACCGGCGCTGGTGGTTTCTGTGCTGAAAAATAATCATATGTATGAATCAACTGCCCCAAGAACGCAAAGATGTGAATTCATTTTCATCAATTCCATTGCCCCTTTTTTTACTTCTGTTATGAGCTCCTCAATTCTGAATTTCCCATCACTGACCTTCTCGAGCACCCTCTTGTTTTGTCTCCCATGGCTTTGAGCACCATCGCCCACACAAACCACGCCGCTACCTCTCCGTGCTGCAGCTCTGACCGGGGAAGCTGACCCTGTTGACTGAGACAGCGGGATCTGCCTGTCCGCAGGCAGCCTCCGACCGGTCGGGCACCCGATTGGTCCTAGGCTTTCGGTGTTGCTAGGTTACCCCGGATGCAGACAGCCTACAACCGGTCAGGCACCCGACCGGTCCTAGGTTTTCGGTGTTGCTAGTTATCCTAGGGACGCCTAGATGGGACTGATCCTTCATGTAAAGTCATCTAGCGGTATGATTATGGGCGAGTATGTGGGGAAGTTGACTTCCCCCTCTGGCGTTCCTTAAAAGAGGGCGAGCCGTGGCCAAGTGCATGGACGCTACTGTCGTCTTCTCATTATTCGGGCCACCCAACCGACGGCAGGGCCATTGGGCAACGCACGTGGCGCGCAAGCGCCCCAGCCGCGGGCCCCATGCGGGGGCACAGACGGGGACAGGGTGTGTGCTCCGAACTGACAGGGGTCGTCTTGGCTGTGACTAACCCGAAGGTCGGCCCGGGAGGTCCAGGTATGGACCCTTTTGTCGGCCTAGGAGTTCGTTCTTGGGCTGCTGGGGCCTAGGGTTACTCCAATTGAATGAAAGCTTGTCCAACACTTATTGAGATGTTATATACATGTTGAATGGCTACCTCCAGATACACAATTGCATAGCAACATCCTAAAAAATAAGGCAGCCCGGTGCATGAGCTCCCTCTTGCACGGGTTCCGGGGAGGGGTCGGACCCACTCGGGGTCTATTGTACGCAGCCTTTCCCTGCATTTTTGCAGGAGGCTGTTTCTATGACTTGAACCCGTGACCTCTTGGTCACAAGGCAGCAGCTTTACCACTGCGCCAAGGCTCCCATTCGCAACATCCTAAAATGTGGCAAAAATGGGAAGAGAGGTGGGGACCGAATGAACTTGACATAGGAGGAGGCAATAAAATATGCTTTGAAAGATACTCCCTCCATTCTTTTTTATTTGATGCTTTTTAGTTAAAAATAAGCTAGCAAATGATAAATATTCAAGAACAGAGAGTTGTCCATACATAAAAGCGCCTAGACCTAGAATAGGTTTTGTGTCCCCTGATAGTGTATTTTTAAAGCCTTTATCTTACTTTTCTCCTTGTTTTTTCTTTTTATGGTGACTTATGTTGAGCTTCAATTCTAGGGTACCCCAACTTGCTTGGACTAGGGTTCTAGGTTTGCTGCCGCAACGTTTGCGCACATGGACTCGGTCCTTAGAATTGCTATCCATGCTGATAGTCGACTGAAGGTCGGACCGATGTCTAAGAGGGGGGTGAATTAGGATTTCTAAAACCAAGGCTCTCTAAAAACTACAACTACTAAGCAAAACCTATGCAAGATAAAACTAACTATTTGCACTATGGTTTTGCTAAGTATTGCTAATTCCACTGTGGCCAAAATTTGCAACCTAGTTTCACCTAGAAACTAACCAATCAACCTAGTCTAGAATTGTAAGCACGCAATTGCAATAATGTAAATGCGGAAGCTAAAGAGATGGGTAGAGATATGCAAACTCCCGATGACGATGACGACGATGGCACACGATGGAGACACGGAGATTTTTTCCTGAGGTTCAAGGAGGCCAACATGCCTCTATCCCTACTCCTTGTTTGGTGCCCCCCCGCAGGGTTTTGCTCTGGCATAGTCCTCAAAGGAATACAGCCTCACCCACGCAAGGGTGGATGATGGCAAAGTGACCTTCGCAAAGGTCAAGCAACCCGGTCGGGTCTCCGGATATCCCTGGTACACACCCACACGAGCCCTTCTCTCACACAGTCTTGGACTACGGCCTCGCCCACGCAAGAGTAGAGGATTGTCGGAGGCGTTGGGGTCTTCCGCGGGCAGTCTCATGGAGCCACCCCACCGTCTCCACTAAGGAAGCTTTTGGCCAACGTGTCGAGGGCCTTCCTCCCTCTCACAAGCCAGGTGGCGGCCACTCCATACTCTAGAGGATCTCGCAAGACTTACAGCCGCACTTGTACACCAATGACGTGCATGCAGGCACGTAGGATAGACAAATAGGCCTAAGCAAAGATGTAACTAAGCACTAGCTATACCGAGATGTGTCTAGTAAGCTCTAGTTATGGTTGGGCTCACAAAATGTGTTCCTACACTTCAAATGGGCATGGGGAATGTGTCTCAACACTACAATGAGCTTAAGAGTCACCAACCATAATGTGGAGGCCGTCCAAGTAGACAACACCTCCAAACTAGCCGCTGGGAGCAATCTGATCTGCATATCCTACGGCCATTGAACCGTCTGACGACGACACCATCTGACCGTCCGATGCGTACTCCCGACTAGCCATTGGATTCGACAGTTGAGCCTTCACCCGACTGTTAGACCATTGGACCATTTGATGGTGGCACCATCGAACCGTCCGATACGTTGAAGCGCCGGGACTTGGTCTTCTCCTCCTTCACTGCTCAGATCGTCCGATGTACTATCGGACCGTCGGATGGTGCCACCATCGGACCGTTCGATGTGTGTAATTTGCATCGGGTCTTGAATCTTCAATCTTGACATTTTTCTTCTCTCCGGACCTTTCGATGGGGCTTCTCCGCACCTTCTGATGGGCCAAAAAATCGGCCCGCTGATCGGTCAGTGGTACCGCCATGTCAGGGCAGCTGCTTCTAATGGGATGGAATCTTGGGTCTTCTCTTATGCCTTTTAGGTCCTCCTTTGAGGTGTTTGTACCCCAAGTCCATCTTTTGCACACTGGGACTTATACAAAAAACACTTACACACATATTAGTCCCAAATGATACGTCTTATTACCTCAACCACCAAAATCACATTAGGGAACTAAGCACAAGGCTTAGGGCACATTTTTCTTGCAGTGGACAAGTGTAGAAAGTTCAGCAACAATGTAGCTCTGCAGTGCGGTATCAGAAACGCTGAAAAGAGCAGGCTCTAAGAGCTAGCTTTGATGTTGCTGTGGCAAGTATATATTAATATTAAATATGATGGAACAATTGTCAGCATGTTCTTGAAGGTGCCACTTTCGTTTAGGGTGCATTTGGTAGAGATCCAAATTCTCTTTGGAAATGTTTCCCATGAGAATCAGAATAACTTTTTAAAACCGTTTGGCTAGCTAGCTAAACATGGTGGAATATAGCGCATTGTACCCTTGGACATGTGGTGCTTTTTTCTTGAGTAATAACAAGGGGAAATAAGAGTATGGGAAATTCTTGTGGCATCTATAAATCCATCGATCCATTGTCCACTGAAAATACTAGTGGTGTCAAATTACATTCTTTGCAACAGGATTCCAAAAGAGCTCAACGAAAATCAAATATAACCATGGGCTATGCACTAAATTACATCATTGCCTCCTACATGGTACATACTCACTAAAAATCTAAGGAGATAAACTCTCCAACAAAACCAATTTTTGGTCAAAATTAAAAATTCGCTCAGAGTCTAGAATTTGTCAAAGTGGGGTGTTGAGACACTTTCTTTTTTGCCCAAAGACCTTGTACAACCCATGGTTGCTCGAACACCACCTTGGCCACCCCTTAGCAACCTCTCTTCTACAGTATGTACTTAGTAGTCATCACTATATTATATGTTTTTCTAAGATTAATTCTTTCCTCAAATAAAGCCATCGTTCATCGGTTTATGTGTCCGCAACTTATTGTTGCTCAATTCTTGTTGCTCAATTCAATTCGTTAATTTAGTTGCTTCTTCTTTGCTGTTGATTGTATTCTCGGTTCGCATGTGGGGGATTAATCTTAATGGTGAGATCATTCATGTTGTGCATGGTTGATAAACAGATAAGACATGACGTAGTGATTGCTAGTTTGGTCTTGTTGATAAGCTATATCATTCTATGTTGAGCGGTGCACCAATTGATAGTTACTGAGTTAGCATCACCCGATGAGAGATCGAGCACCCCCATTCACATCAGCCTCATGGGGAAGAGGGAGGAGGGGCGGGGTGTGGTGCATTCTGGGTCCAAATTAGATTGAGTTTGAATTTTCAAACAAAATTTAAAGCTTTATTAAAATTTGTTTTAAATCATAATTTTGAAATTGAATTTGAAGTTGAACGATACCTATTTGAATTTTGAATTCATTTTCAAACATGAGCACAACGCAAACAGCATGAATGAAACATGGAAATTTTATACCCTACTTAAAATTGGATTTAATTTATAAAATACCAGTTGGTCCCCAACTAAATTGATAAATATTTATCTAAAGGTCGTAAAAATTTAGGAAAAATAGGAAATTCAATTTATTCACAACTGGAAATAAAATTTGGAGCGGGGAGGAGACACACTACAAGTCTAACCCAAGATAGTAGTGATAGGAGTATGCTAGCTCAAAAGAGTGCTCGTGTGCGAAAACAGACACACAACATGGAGCTAAGATGCAAATAACACCTCATATGTCACTCTTTGGCTTTAAGTGTCAGGAAATGCATGTGTATTTAAATGTTTGTGGCAACGTGACCACTGAAAACGAACCAAATAATCAGAGAACTACACGACCTTTTTACCAAAAAAATTGGATGTAATAACTGAGATCCAGTGCACCCCCAGCAGCCAAAGGAACCGAGTAAGGCTATCTCCAATAGCAATCTTTATCCCACTTCTTCAAATCCCACTCCTCTCTGTATGTCATGTTAGCTACCGTGCAAAACAGTGCTAAATAATACCGCTACAGTGTTTTGAGCGATCCTTTAGGGAACACAGATGGTCTAAAAAGAATTCCCTGAGCCACCAGCCGCTTGCAAAGATGCCGATGTTTCCCTGCCCCGCTGGCCGCTTGTTATAATGTTAAAAGACGCTCGCGAGCGCGACGAGCGCGACGGCGAGGAGGACGGGGGAGGGAGCTGCGCGCCACGACGCCGACGAGCCCTGTCCGACGTAAACCACCTGTGGCTCTGACCCCACCGACTTCACGCTCTCTGTGCTAGGGCAGAACGTGATGGCGTAGGACGTGGCGCCGCCGCCGCAGGTGAAGGTGGAGGTGGCGTCGTCGTAGGCGTAGCTGTACGCCCTGGGGCACGCGTTCTTGAAGAACTGGGAGTAGGCCGACGGCCGGCACGTGGCGGCGTTCCCGTGGTCCCCGCTGCAGCAGTACTCCGCGGTCCCAAACGCCTCGCACGCGCTCTTGCACGCCACGCCGGCGCCGGCGCCCGCGCCGGGCGAGGGCACCCTGAGCTCGGCGGGGCACGCGCGGTTCAGGTCGACCATGCAGCCCGTGGGCACGCAGCTGGCCCCGGCGCCGGCGCCCCCGCCCTGCGGCTCCACCAGCATCGGCAGGTTGTACCCGTCCACGAGGCTGACGTCGTAGAAGTCCATGCCGCCGTGGCCGTCGAGCGTGAACTCGGCGAGGGTGGCGGGCGGCGCGGCTCCGTGGCCCGCGCAGTCGACCCGGCCAGTGCCACAGTCGCCGGTGGCGCAGGTGAAGAGCCCGCCGGCGGCGTCGGCGGGGCAGAGCGTGCGGCCCCAGAGCCGGCCCGACCAGCCGCCTGGCGCAGCAAGGGAGCGGGACGCTCCCGGCGCCAGCGCGAAGCCGGTGGTGTCCAGCTGCGGCGATCCCGCGCTGGAGAGGATCCCAGGCCACACCGTGTAGCCGCAGTTGTTGGTGATGGTGAATGTTCTTGACGAAACAGCGCTGGCCGATTCGATCAAGATGAGGAGTAGGGCGACGGCGACGACAGAAACAGGACCTCCTTGGTGTGCTTGTTGCACCGACATTGTAATGCTCGGCTAATTCCTTTGCTCGTACAGTTGTATACTGTGCTCGCTCTTTGTACGCACTTGGTTGCTATGGATTATGGACGGGAGAATAAATGAATAATTGTTGTTGGCAATGGCGATGATGAGCAAGTGAGATCCCTGATGCCCTACTTATAGACGCCCCTCTGTAGCTCCCACATTGCCGCGAAGTGGTGGCACAACTTCACCATTTTCCGGCCGTGATTTCACTAAACGCGTAACCCTCCTTTTCATATGCCGTTTATCTCTAAAACAATGTAGATGGATGTTTCGTCGTCTACTACTGCTATTATTATATACATGGCAACCTGCACAATGCATACCTCGTGCACACTTCAATTCAGAAGCACTCAAGCATAACGCAATTTAATTAATATATACTCCATTCCACTAGATGAACGCTGTCGGTCCTTTTTGCTTGTGACCAGGCAGGAGTATTTTGGGCTTTTGGCTCTTGTGGTACAAGCTAAGCAAGCTTCAATTTCCTACCAAACTCAAAAAACATCCTTGCCAGTGGTTCACTCTCATTCACACTTAGGGTTTGTATGGATCGAGCCGGCAGGCAGCTCACCTTCCAGGCAACAATCCTAGCCCCAGGTGACCGAAATCAACGAGCTGCCTGGCCGTCCAGATCCAAACCAAACATGTCCTATATTTATGGATAAAGTGGCGAAATTAGATGCAATGTATACCGAGGGCATTGTTCATTTAATATGCTGACGCATGCCAATCTTATAGCGATGACACATGCTATGGCACAAATGAATGTTTGCATTCTTTTTGGGGAAAACAAAAAGTATTAAAGGCATTATTGAATTACATGCCTACTTGCGGGTTGGCACCTATTTTTGTGTTTCTCGTACGCTAGCGACTTCAGGCAACTATAATCCAAACAGCCGCGCATTTTTCTGCCTACGTAGCCTCCACACCGCCTCAGAGCAAAAATGATTTCCTGGCGAAGCAATGTCGGCAGATTAATTACATTTTTTTTGGAAAAGGCAAAAGAAACCAAAGCTCCCACATTCTAAGCAGTACAGTACTAGTATTAGTTCTCAGTTGACCAACCATTCCGCCCATCAACATGTGAGCGTGTTCGTGCTAAGGCTATGCTCACGAATATGTCCATCACACCGTCCATATTTTAAATTTCTCTTCGTCTACAGGATGCACACAGTTATGAGTGCCACTGGTGAGCACAACCTAAAGTGCTCTGTTGGACATTCAGCCATTCAAAAGGTGCAGTTGCTTTGGTCGAAATTTCTTGGAAACATAATCGTTATAGGGTTATACCGAGTTGGTCGTCCCACTCCCACATCCAAGCAGCACCCTATTGGATATAGTGACATGAGGGCTATTGGATATAGTAGTATTCCAGATAATTTATTCAACGACTCCACTAATCCGAGATCACGAAAGTTCCAAGTTCCTACCAGGATCAGGAGCCGAGAGATCAACTTATTATTCAAACTAGTAGTGTCTATCCACTAATCCGAGATCACGAAAGTTCCAAGTGCCCTCTCAGGATAAGGAGCCAAGGAGCCGAGGGGATCAACTTCTTATTCAAACTAGTAGTGTCTATCACAAGAGAACATATGAATTGAGCTCGACCTTTCTATGAGCACGAATGTACGCGGATTGCATAGTTGAATTTATCTAGCCGACATTTTTGTCTATATATTTACAATAACACTTTTACCTTAACCGGCAGCAGATCTTCACGAGGATGTGCATCTTCATTTTTTCAGTTTAGTTTTAGTTTCAGTTGGGCCTTTAGTGTTTTATATTAGTTTCAGTTTAGTCTCACCTTTTGATTTTACCATATGTCTTAATCATAAAGAATTATTAGCCATCTATAGAGTGCCTTTTCAAGTTAAGATTACAAAAATATTGGATCTCCCTCTTTGATTCAAAATACTGGTTTAGAGCTAATCAGTTTGCTAAAATATCGATAGTTGTAGGTGAGAGAGAGACCATGGCGTCATATTGGGGGGTGGGGGTTGAACTAGGTGTTTTAAAAACTAAGGCTTACAATACCTTGTCAAAACCTATAAAAAATATAGAACAATGTGCAGTAAGATTTAACTAAGTATAGCTACTTCTATACCTGCAAACTAAGTTCCAAATCTAGAATTCTAACCTATCAAGCCAATGTTTTAAATATCGAGTTATAGGCTTCTGAAAACATTGTTAGACCGATATTTCTACTGCAACAATTATAGGGGAAGTCTTCAGAACTGCTGTAGCACTGCTATAGCACAGCTAGTCTTCTATTTGAATCAGTGTGCCAAGCTAAACTAGGAAACTAATGACACGATGGCAAGAACGTAAGTATTTAACATAAAGGGTGCAGTAGAAGAGCAAACTCTGACAACAGCGACTTAGTGATTTTTTTTACGAGGTATCTAGAATGCATGCAAGCTTTCTCCTAGTCCTCGTTGGAGCTCCTTGCAAAGGCCCTGCTATATTCTAGGGAGAGAGGTTAAGGAGGCCTTTTGAACTTTTTGGAGGACAAATCTATTTAGAGAAGGTTTTAGACATGAATTCATACACAAGGACGCACAATGCACCAGCATGAATGCATGAAAACATGTTGGACATATGATTCATTTCCATTAATTAATTAAATAAAGATCATTATAAATTATGTTATGCACATTAAACCACATCAACTTTAAAAAATTATATTCCCACCATCCAAATTATAAAGGGGTCTAGACCTCTATGGCTCTACTAGATCCATTCGTTACTCTATGAAATTGTGTTTAACATGTCTAGATTTATCAACATTCATATGAATATGGACAGATAAAATAGAGCTAAAATCCTTTACAATTTGGGACGGGGATACTTAAATTTTAGGAAGTGAAAAATCAAGGTGTGACATCACACCCAGCCGTTCGTTCATTACAGTTCTCTACGAACTGTTATTTGGCAAATGTCTCAATTCATTCTGCATAACTCTGCCAAATGAGGCCCAATCTAAGAACCAAGTGCACTTCATCCTATTAAAAAAAATTCAGATATATCAACAATGCCCACTACATTTTATTCAACCATATGCAGAAAAAAGGTGGTACATTTACAAGAACGTGATCCTATTGATATATTATGCACTTAACCTAACCAAAAGAATAACTCATGTACACGACCTCTAACGTAACTCAGGCTGAAACTCTGAAGACAATAATTCCTTCTGTCAGCTCATGAAGCCTCTTATATATTAATATATATATATTATACTATACATGCTGAAGAACGCTCCTTCCACGAGGAGGGGGTCGTAAAACCTGTCCCGCAAAAAGAAACATGGTAAGCCTAGCTCCAAGTAACAGTCTGCTTGACTGAATTGTAAAGAATCAAAACTTTACCACAAGCCAAGTCAAACAAGAAAATTTCACTACAAACCACTAGAGTTCTACTGTCTTTTAGAATTTCATTCAACCTTTTTTAAAACACTTTTAAAAAGTTGTATGCAACACATGAAGACATTTATAGTACATTTTACCTAATATAGGCAATAATTAGGCACTGTGTACTATGGCAGACACAAGAACCAACTGTCCTCGAGAGTTTCTCAAAAAACGATTGTAATCATGTTTCTGAGTTTTTTCCTTAAATACTTAGGAAAGTTTTTTTCGAACAACGCAGGAGAGCTGCGTGTCATTTCATTGAGAGAAAAAGGTACCAAGTACAAAGGGAGGAGTGAGACCTCCCTAAACTCATAACATCACTTACACAACACCTCTAGAAAACGACCACGACAGCTACGTAGCGGCTACGGGACAAGCGCACTCCTTAGGAGGAGATCTTGCAGTCCTGAGGCCCCGGCTATACACTACAAGTGACCCTCTACAGCCACCTGGGCAAGAACTGTTTGCGCCTGAGGTCGGATACCATCAAACACTCAGGCATTCATGTGCTTCCACAATCCCAGGTGACTAGGATGACCAAGGAATTGAAAACTTTCTGCGGACCTTTTTCGAGAGAAACGGTTGCCTTTCTCCACCAAGAACAGAAGCGGCTCAAGGAGCTGGGCGGCAAAACGTTCAGCTTGAGTTCCCTCAAGAGCCACACCCATACCTCCCTGGAGAGCACACAGGCAGAAAGAATGTGGTTGATGGATTCCTCCACCTGGTTGCAGAAAGGGCAGGTCGGCTGGTGAGGTAAGCCCCGCTTCGCCAAGCGATCAGAAGTCCAACACTTGTTGTTGATGGCCAACCAAATAAAGAACCTGCAGTTAGGAGGCGCCCAACTTCTCCAGACCTGCTTCCAGGGGGGAAAATTGATGGTCCCTGTAAACATGGAACTATACGCCGACTTGCAGGTATAAGAACCGGAGGAGGAGAGCTTCCAGCGATGTTGGTTCAGGATATCAGGTTGCAGCACCAGTCCATCGACCAAGTCCCAGATAAGCAGGTATTCTGTAATGACCTGTACCGTTAGCGCTCCTTTGATATCATCCACCCATCTCCTGTTATTGAGAGCCTGACTCACTGCACGCTGCTTTACTATCTTTGTAGGGATCGCACTGAAGAGATTAGGAGCCCATTCAGCTATAGTCTTGCCTTGGAGCCAGCGGTCAGCCCAGAATTTCGTGGAGGTCCCATCCCCCACAGTTGTGTCGACTGCAGCATCAAACAGAGCTCGAGCTTTCCTAGGAACATGGACTGGTAGCCCGGCCCATGGCCTAGATGTGTCTGTCTTCTGTAACCACAGCCATCGAATGCGCAGCGCCCACCCCAACCATTCAAGATCATGAACACCAAGGCCCCCCATACTGAAGTGGTCGCTGAACTTTTGCCCAGGATACTAGGCAGCTTCCACCTCGCTCCTGTTCTTGTCCCTTCCACAGGAAACCTCCCCTTAGTTTATCTATAGCTCTCCTTAGTTTACCTAGGAAAGTTGTGTATCATTTCTATTGAGAAGAAAGAGAGATTAAGGAAACCCATAAAACACACACAACCCTCAACCCTCACTATATCTCATTGCAACATACACACGGATGCTGCAAAAAAAAAAAAGATCCAACATCTCTACAGGTCCTCAGAAATCAGCCACCGAGGTATAGGCCAGGAGGTGAACTTAGCCCCCCTTTGCCCGAGCCATGTTCCAAAATCCAAAGCCTCAAGATCCATGGCAGCAGAATGTAGGACAACAGCTAGCTCTGCATCAGCGCAATGAATGGGGTACATATTACTCTTGTGCATGGGGTTAATCAAATCCCAGGTTATATCAAGATCCATGGCAGCAGAATGTAGGACATTCACCACGTCGTCTGCATACAAGGAGATCCGATGTTGCAGCAGGCCATTAGCAAAGGCCTAGGAAAACATGTGATAGAGGACATTCATGGTGAGTATGAAAAGCGTAGGGGAAAGAGGGTCTCCCTGCTGCAGCCCCCGTCGATGGTGAATTATTTGTCCTGGAATACCATTTAAAAGAACTTGGGTGGAAGAAGAGGCCAGCAGACCGCTGAGAATATTGCACCAGATCAGCCCAAAACCTATCCTCCTAAGTACTTCAAGAAGAAGGAATAACCAAGAAACTGAGTCAAATGCCTTTGTGATATCCAGTTTGAGGAGTATACGAGCTTGTTTATATTGATGGAAAAAATTAGCAGTCCGGTGCACAAGCATGAAGTTATCTTCTATTGATCGACCCTTTATAAAGGCATTTTGGTTTGGTGAAACTAGCTCCTGCAATGCAACCGGCCTGCTAACCTGTTCACAAGGATCTTGGTTATGGGCTTAGCAAAACTTTGAACCAAACTGATGGGTCGAAAAGCCTTGGCATGTACAGCCTCCTCAGGTATTAGTGTTACATAGGGCGAGTTCAGAGTACTAGAATTGTACCATTTTCCTACTCCAGACTGCCAAAATTGCCGCCATTAGATCATCTTTTGTGAACGGCCACTCGGCCAGCACACCTTGTAGAATTTACCAGTAAAGCCGTCGAGGCCCGGGGCTTTATACGACGGCAAATGGGATTGTTTTCCAAACCTCATCAACTGAGAAAGGTGCATCCAAATCAGCCAATTCAAAGGAGGCGATGTCTAACTCAGTGTGGCCTCAGACTGAGTCAGTAACAAGCAGGTTAGACTGTTGGAGGGCCTGTTTGGTTCCCTGTAGATCTGAAGAACCAAATGGAGACAACTAATAAAATAGCTGACAATTAGCTAGATTCCACCTAACAGTTATCTCATTAGCTGACTCATCCTAGCTAATTCAGCTCATAGCAGCTAATAACACATAAAAAGACTCTTATACCTATTAGCTAATATATTAACTGATGGAACCAAACGTCATCCAATTAGTAGGTCCTCGGCTAACAATTAGCTAGCTAATTTTAGCTAACAGCTATTAGCCAACTAAATATTAGCCGCTAATAGAACCAAACAGGGCCAGAGTAAAACTGATGCAGTCCTCTCCTTGCCATCATGTCCAGTGACTATCTATTCACCTTCCATTAGTTTTCCAATAAAGCTCCGCTGTTTGCGGTACCTAGATAAGGCATGAACTAGAGCCATATTGGCATCACCCTCCCCAGTCCCCATGCCACGAAATCCAGGAGCAACTTCTTGCAACTTCTAGAGCTGGAGTCAGAAATGTGTTGGACTTGGACATGTGGAGTCCCAGCTCAGCTTGGCCAGAGAGATCATCCACCAGCTTGAAAATGCTCAAGACTGGCGTCCACTTTCCGAGGATGAAATAAGAGTCAATTCCCACATTGCCACCGGAATTTTAGCCCATTCCCTCATTGCCACTAAATTTTTGAAGTTTCCTTCACTGCCACCGAAAAAATTTTCTACTTCGTTAGTTGCCACTCCCGTCAATTATCTGTTAAGTTCATGTCACTGACAGCTTGGGCCTACACTCCCCTCCGTTATCCCCACGCCTCCCTCTCTTGGGTACGGCCGCCGCCACGGCGCGCGCGTGCCGACGCCGCGCGTCCTGCAGCTCCACGCGCAGCCGCTTGGTCTCATGCTGGACCAACGCGTCAACCTCTGCGACGCCCTGGTGGTGTTAGAGCTACGAGAGGACGACTGACGCCGCCACTAGAGGATACCGACGCCGAGCCACTGGTGGACGCGACGCCGCACCTGCTTTACACGTTGCCGGCGAGCAGCACTTGGACTGGGGCCGCGCCGGCGCCAGGGGCAGCGGCACGGCCCTGCCTGGCTGCTGGGTGTCCACGAACGCCGCTTCCTCAGTAGGAAGTCGCCGCCGTTGCAGGTGAGCTTGTTGCGCGGCTGCGCGTCGCCGAATGCAGGCGTGCAGCCGCCGAAGCCGAGCTCATCCAAGAACGCGGAGCGTCCTCTCCCGGCTCCCCTCCCGTCAGCCCAGCTGCCACGCGGTCCCATCGTCCGTCGCCCCCATCCAGCCATCCCCTCCGCTGCGGCACGGGGACACGACGCAGAGCGCAGGAGGGCGCGCAGGCGCACGGAGTGGGAGGGCGCTCGGCGAGGTGGCGGCCGACGAGGCGCCATCCTTCACGCCCAGGCCACCGTGCCTAGGCCGCATCACCCGGCTGCCGCGTCGCCGAGGCTGTGCACCCAAGCCTCGCTCCGCACCGCGTGCCTCATGCCCTCACTGCCGCGGAGCCCCTCGCTCCGCGCCGCCTGCTCAAGTTGTCGTTCGGCATGCCCAAGTCCTCCAGCACCGCTGCATCCAGTTAGCCACGCAAAGCCGTAGAGCCTCTTGTGTGCCTCCGCCACCGTCGTGGAATGCCATCGTCGTCCCCTACCCAACGCACGCGGTTGGGCACCGTCCTCGCTGCCAACAACCTCGCGCTAAGGGTGGAGCCTCACGGCGAGCCTCTCCTGGCTGCCCAGGATATTGGGAACGGCATGCCGTCGTGCGCGTGGGCCGACTCGTGGGAGCGTGCGGCAAGCCGCTGGGCGGAAGATGTCGGTCGGGGATGGAGGCCCGCCGTGGCGGCGGCCGTACCCAAGAGAGGGAGGCATGGGATAACGGAGGGGAGTGTGGGCCCAAGCTGTCAGTGACACGAACTTAACAGATAGTTGACCAGAGTGGCAACTAAGTAGAAAAAATTTTCGGTGGCAGTGAGGGAAACTCCAAAAATTTAGTTGCAATGAAGGAATGAGCTAAAATTCTGGTGGCAATGAGGGAATTGAGTCATGAAATATGGCTGCGCAACAATCTCGAAAGGCATTCTTTAGCAATTTTTCTGAGTAATTGATAAAGCCTTTTTTTCTCACAAAAGGCTAATGGGTTAATACAGGTATAAACAGGGAACCATAAATATTGGATACGGCTGGCAGCTAGTATTCTTTTCCATAGCTGGACCAAGCTTTCATACTTGTATGTGTATTGACATACCCATACAATCGTGCTTGATTGCTTATAAAACAGTGTTTAGTGATTTTTGATCAACGCAAACATAATTATCTTATTACATGTTACCAAATGTATCAGCAAATAAAACATTTAACCATATGAAGTATTTGCTCATCTTTTGTTTCAAATAAATTTGATATATTAGCAAATTTTAATCAAACAGCATGTTCTTTTAGGAAAGTTGTCACCTTAAAATGTCTCAATATTGTGGGTAAGAGTATCTTCCTCGGAGTTCACTTTTGGTTCAGACTCCTTCCGAGTTAGCTTCAGTGGAACATCAAGCTCAGGGGGCTCCTGCACATCCAAAGTTATATACGCTCTTTATTATTGATTTAGAAAACAATTATTATTCAAGGTACAATTCAGAGGCTGAAAATTTTCACATCACCATGCAACGAATGAGTGGCCAGTATATATCTCCAAAAAAGGGATGTTGCTTTATATCGTTTGCACCAGCACTTGAGCCAAGCCGGGAAGAGGGGTCTCTCTGAAGTAACCCATGGATTAATTGCTTTGCCGCAAGACTAACCTGATAGATGAACAGAATAAACAGGACCATAAAATATATGATAAGTAACCTAGTAGTGTAGTAAGTACTAGTAAACACTACTTTCAAGGAATTATCTCAATGGATAATGTGGATAGTTTTAACATTAGTTCCGTACTTCACACAGGCAAATGTGATTTACATGCAAGTTTAGGTAAAAATAAGGATGAAATTTCTTACCGGAATGCTACTAGGGAATGTAAGATCTTTATGAAGGATGTTATAAAATGTCTTTTTCCTGTTCTTTCCTCGAAAAGGAGTACGTCCATACAACATTTCGTACAAGAGAATTCCTATAGCATGGGAAAGGACATTAGAACCTCAGAGACGGTAACAATCTGCTACCTAACAGTATAACACATTGAATAAGCATTTGTAATTGGGAAGACTTGATATACATCTTTTTGCTTGCACATTATAGTGCCGAACAATATATTACTGTTGGTAACCCCTGCACATCTCTCAGTTTCAGTAGCTTAGTTGTTTTCAGTTCAGTGTCTTTCAGTTTCGTCAGATAGACAGGCAGGGACTTGGTCCAGCTTTGTTGGGCAAGTCAGTCAGAGTTTGTTTCTCTAGAGAAAGCAGGCAATGGTGGCAGATGTACTCAATTCTTCCCTAAATCTATCTTTCAAAACAGCGTTAATGGGAAGTGAGTGGTATGGCCTTGTTACCAATTTGGCAAATGTTGATCTTGAAGAGGGTAACATAGATCAGGTTCTTTTGTAGTTAATTTGATGTATAAATTATAATTCTCTAATTAGTGATGGCATCAAGTTTCCCAGAAAATTTGGCGTTTGAGAATTCCTTTAAAAATTAAGATCTTGCTCTGGTTCTTAAAGAGGGGTGTTCTTTTGACAGAAAAAAAATCTGGCTAGACGAAATTGGGGAGGGAGGATGGCTTGTGAATTTTGCAATTAGTCTGAGCCTATCTATCAGGCCTAGCGAGGTCACTTCTAACAGGAGCGGCAGCTTTTTGTTGGGCGCTTTGGCTAACTAGAAATGACTCATCTTTTAACAAGTGTCAACTGGAAAGTGTTTTGCAGTTTATGTTCACGGGGGCACTGCCGCACTGGCTTCAACAATGGGCACAGTTGCCACGCATTGAAGATAGAGATGGAGTGGTGCAGACATGCCAACTGTTGAGTCAGTGGCGATGGAGTGTTTTGCAACCCATGGATTGCCTTACATGTTTCGGATTGAACTTTAGTTACCTTGGGCATTTTTGTGTGTGGTGTGACTTGTGAGTTGTAATAACGTATCTGAAGCCGGATTGTTCCTTTATCTAAAATAAAGCAAATCAATGATGACAAAACACAGAATGTTTCCCGGTTATTATTGCTTACCAAGAGCCCACCAATCAATTGCACTTGTATGTGGTGCACCTGTTATGATCTCCTAAAATAGCAAAACATACATGATAATTATTATGTTAGAGATCAAGAAGTGAAGAACCAACGAGTGCTTCAGTTAAATGCTTGAAAAGTTTAATAAGATTCAGAAAACCTAGGTTCATGATCACTGTAAATAATCCAAGGAATTTGGCTTGTAGTATTTCCCACCAGAGGTTGTTATCTTAAAGTTTCACAAAACCTATTTATAGGGCAACGTGGCACCCTTGGACCATCCATGCCGGTAGCTTTTGGGACCGTTCAGAAATATCACATTGCCCTACAACTCCTTGAAGCCACAAGGTTCACATGCCACATGCAAATAACCTAGGGTTTTCTAACGCTTCAACTACAAAAGTAGGTTTTTGAGGAATAAAACACAATTCCTTTATTACATTATAACGTGTAGAGAGAATTAAGGGCACGCCACACCCATAAAGGAGGGGGGCGGTATGTATATATAGAGCCGGAAGGCTTGGAGTACAAGTCAGATCAGATACAATACATATCCTAAAGATATACTCCTATATATACAATATATTCCTAACACCCGCCCGCAGTTGCAGCGGGAGGACTCCAGACGCAAAGACTGGACCTAAACTCATTAAACAACTGTACAGGTAAGCTTTTGGTCATGATATCCGCGAATTGATGGGTGGAGGGCACATGCAGCACCTGGACTTGACCCAGAGCCACCTTTTCGCAAACAAAGTGAATATCAATCTCGATGTGCTTCGTGCGCCGGTGATGGATAGGATTGGCCGCCATATAGACAGCACTGACATTGTCACAGTACACAACAGTGGCAGAAGCAATCGGGACATGAAGTTCCAGAAGTAACTGACGAAGCCAGCAGCATTCAGCTACCGCGTGAGCAACAGCCTTGTACTCAGCCTCCGCACTGGAACGGGAGACAGTGGTCTGCCGCTTGGAGGACCAGGAGACAAGGTTGTCACCGAGGAAGACGCAGAAGCCTGACGTTGAGCGCCGGGAGTCAGGGCAGCCGGCCCAGTCAGCATCGGAGTAAGCTGTTAGAGAGTCGACAGAGCCAGTGCTGATGTGGAGGCCTGTCGACAACGTACCCTTCACATACCGCAGAATACGCTTGACCAAGGCAAGGTGAGGTTCACGCGGGTCATGCATGAAGAGGCAGACCTGCTGAACCGCATATGCCAGGTCGGGACGAGTCAGCGTAAGGTACTGAAGAGCACCGGCAATGCTTCTGTAAGCCGAGGCGTCGGCCACAGGGGCACCGTCAGTAGCGGACAGTTTGGCATGAGTGTCAACAGGAGTCGATGTAGAGTGACACTCAGCCATCCCGGCCCGCTGTAGCAGATCCTGTGCATACTGGCGCTGGCACAGGAAGAGGCCGTCGGAGGAGCGCGACGGAGATCCCGAGGAAGTGGTGAAGGGCACCAAGGTCTGTCATCGCAAACTCGGAGTGGAGACGGGCCGTAATCTGCTGAAGAAGAGCTGATGAAGAAGCGATGAGGACGATGCCGTCGACGTACAGCAGCAGGTAGGCGACGGAGGCGCCCTCTTTGTAGACAAAGAGAGAGGTCTCGGAGGTCGAGGCGACGAAGCCAAGCTGTCGAAGATACGTCGCGAAACGCTGGTACCAAGCCCGAGGCACCTGTTTTAATCCATAAAGAGGCCTTTGGAGTAAACAGACGTGATCGGGTGCAGCAGGGTCGACGAAGCCTGGAGGTTGCTGACAGTAGACGGTCTCCTCCAGGTGACCGTGAAGAAAGGCGTTCTTCACGTCGAGCTGATGGATCGGCCAGTGGCGAGAAGCAGCAATGCTGAGGACAGCCCGGATGGTTGCCTGCTTGACAACCGGACTGAAGGTCTCATCGTAGTCGACGCCGGGCTGCTGAGAGAAGCCTCGAACCACCCAGCGTGCCTTGTGACGGGCAAGAGATCCGTCGGAGTGGAATTTGTGTTTGAAAATCCACTTGCCCATGACAATGTTGGCACCGGGGGGTCGAGGTACGAGGCGCCACGTGTTGTTGTCGATCAACGCCTTGTACTCGTCGGCCATCGCAGCGCGCCAATTGGCATCGGCGAGGGCGCTGCGATAGTTAGACGGAATAGGCGAGACCGAGACGGAGGCGTTGAGGCTCATGTGCTGATGTCTCGGGACAGAGCTTGTCCGCGCACAAGTCATCATTGGATGAGACGGAGGCGGTGGAGGAGAACGGAACCGTCGAGGAGGCGGCTGTGGAGCGTGGAGACGCGGATCTGGACGCCGGGCGTAGGTTTGTCAAAACTGCCCGGCAAGGGGCAAGGTGGGCGCCGGCGGTGCTGGGGGGTTGGCCTGGCGTCTATAGTAAGCCAGGCCGAAACGCCCGGGCACCACAGGTGGCGCGGCAGGAGCGCCTGCAGCAGCCACAGGGGGACGCGCAGCAGCGGGCGCCGGCCCAGCCGGAGGCTGGACAGGTGCTGGTGAAGGAGCAGCCAGAGGTGGAGGCGCCGGGGGCGCCGCCGGCCCAGCGCGAACAGGCCCGGCTGCTGCGCAGTAGGCGAGGCAGCGACGACTGGTCCCTGCCGGATGATGGCAGGGTCATCGAGAGCATCGGGAGACGGCCGCTCAACACCAGGTGGTGGAGCTACCGTGACCGTAGAATCCTGCAAAAGGAAATCAAAAGCCGAGGGAGGTGGAGAATGTGGATGATGACCGAACGGAAAGGAAGACTCATCGAACACAACATGACGGGAAGTGATGATCCAACGAGTGGAGAGGTCGAGACACCGGTAGCCCTTATGGGAGGAAGGATACCCAAGAAAAACGCAGGTGACAGATCGAGGAGCTAGTTTGTGGTGAGCTGTGGCTGTAAGATTTGGGTAGCATAGGCAGCCGAAGACACGAAGATGGGTGTACTCGGCTGGTTTCAGGAGGAGGCGCTCGTAGGGGATGGCGTTGGATATGGCAGAGCATGGGCGGCGATTGAGAAGGTATGTGGCTGTAGCAAGGGCTTCAGCCCAATTGGAGAGGGGCATGTGCGCATGGAGGAGAAGGGTGCGGGTTATATTGTTAAGGGTGCGTAGGATACGCTCAGCTTTGCCGTTTTGGGGGGAGGTGTAAGGGCATGAGAGACGGAGGTGAATGCCCTTGGAGCTCAGGAAGGCTTGAAGGGCAGTGTTAACAAACTCTCTGCCATTGTCTGCCTGGAGCTACTGGACGGCAAGGCTGAATTGTGTAGAAACGTAGGCGCAGAAATCGATGATGTGGGAGTTAACGTCAGATTTGCGAGAGATCGGAAAGGTCCAGCAAAAATGAGAAAAATCATCGATGATGACCAAGTAGTAAGAGTAGCCCGAGATGCTAGCCACCGGTGAGGTCCACACATCACAATGAATTAACTCAAAAGGTTTAGTAGACCTAGATGATGAGGATGAAAAGGGAAGCCTAGCATGTTTGCCTAACTGACATGAATGACAAATGGACGAATCTATCCTATTACATGATATGGAGGAATTTCGCCGAAGGGTGTCTATTGCGGCTGCACCAAGATGCCCCAAGCGGTGGTGCCATAGGGTAGAGGAGGCGGCGACAAAGGCGTGTGCGAGGCCCGGACTGGTGGCATGCAGGGTGTAGAGGTCGCCAGAACTATTGGAGCGAAGAATCTCGCGCCGGGTACGAAGGTCCTTCACAGAGAAACCAAAGGGGTCAAATTCGATCGAACAAGAGTTGTCACGAGTGAATTGGCGAACAGATAGTAGGTTTCGAATAAGAGAGGGAACTATAAGAATGTTGCGAAGATTAAAGGTGGACGAGGGAGTATGCAAGGAAGAACCTTGGGAGGTAACACGCATGGTGTGACCATTACCAACGGTGATGGATGGAGTAGGATGGACGGGGGGTAGAAGAGTTATACCTTCGGGGGAGGATGTCATGTGGGAGGAAGCCCCTGAATCCATGATCCAAGGGCCAGGGGGCTGCACAGACATTTGGTTCAGGGCAGCCACCAAACCGGCCTGGTCCCAGGCTTGAGGATGAGACACCTGGAGAGGGGCAAAGGCGGTATGTGCCTGCTGCACTCCAGGAGCAGGACCCAGAAGGCCAAGCGCAAGATGGCGCCACTGGCCAGGCTGCTGGGCGCCGGCCTGCCAGGGTGTCCAGCAGACCCAGGGACCGGTGGGCACGGTTTGGACGCCGGGCTGCTGCTGACGGCCACTGCCGCCCTTGCCGCCCTTCTTCCAGTTGCGGCTCTTGCCGCTGCCGCTGCTGGTGTTGGTCTGCTGCTGCGGAGAGGGTTGACGAGGGGCACCGCTTGTAGGGGCAGCACCGGAGGGAGATGAGCGACACCCGCCCGGAGTGGTGCAGGTGGAGGCACCGGACGCGGCGACGAGGGCTGTAGCAGCAGCCACCTTGTGCTCGTTTGCCAGACGTAGCTCTTTGAGGACGAGCATGTCCCGGGCACGAGCAAAGGTGGGGAGAACAGCGCTATTGGCGATGTCGTCGGCGGTGTTGGAGAAGTCCTTCTTCAAGCCCCGGAGAAGGTCGAGGACGAGTTGCGGCTCGGCGATGGCATGGCCGACATCCCGAAGGGCGTCAGCAGCGTTCTTCATGCGCTGGCAGTACTCGGAGATGGAGTCGCCTTGCGTCATGGAGTGGAATTCCTCGCTGAGGAAGATGGCGCGGGAGGCCTTGTTGGCGGTGAAGAGGGCCTCAACAGCGAGCCATAGAGCGCGGGCAGTCTGGGCATCGCCGTCGATGGCGAGGTCGGCGACGGCATCAGAGATGGATCCAAGGATCCAACTGCGAACACAGCAGTCCGCATGATCCCAGAGTGGATCGTTGGGGCGGGGATCAACGGTGCCGTCGATGTGAGGCTTGAGGCCGAACTTCCCGCAGAGTCTTGAAGTAGGACGCCCACTTGTTGAAGTTAGGGCGTTCAAGCTCGAGGACGATGGGGACATGAGACTTCACATTCACGGTGGCAGACGGGTGGATGACGACAGCAGCAGGGTTGGCTGGCGGCATCTCAGGCGCACGGGCATCACCAGGGGCGCCATAGGTGGCGGATTGGGTGGAGGAGGCGGTGGACATGGTGCTGGAAGGGAGAGGGGAAGGTTGTGCGACCAGGGAGGAGGTCGGCAGCTAGGGTTTGGTCGCCAGGGAGGGGAGGGCTGCGCCCGTGAGGAAGGGAGGGCGCGAGGGGAGGGGGGACGGCGACCAGGTTAGGGTTTGGCAGCGGAGGGAGGTACGAACCAGGATTGATCCGCTGATACCATGTAGAGAGAATTAGGGGCACGCCACACCCATAAAGAAGGAGGGCGGTATGTATATATAGAGCCGGAAGGCTTGGAGTACAAGTCAGATCAGATACAATACATATCCTAAAGATATACTCCTATATATACAATATATTCCTAACATAACGCATCTTTGAAATTTCATACCATAAAATTGATAATTTTTTATATGTAGAATAATTGATATAAAGCTATTTATGGAGGTTGGGAGTATAGCACTGTAACAAATACTGCAACAGATAAAAAGTATTACTGTTTGAGAGTGATGGTCACATAATCATGTCTAATATCTTAAAATATTTGCAGCGTGCTAAACATAATCTATTTGGTACAAATATTAAAGGATGGTATGGAATTACTAAACTGTACTCTACAACTCTCACATCAACCTTTTCCTTACATGAAACTGTGGGGGGATAACCACAACATCTCTCGCAGTAAGTCCACTATTATTCCATTATCATCATAACTAATCTTATCATACACTTTAAAATAAAATACTCCCTCTGTTCTAAATTATAAGCCATTGTTGACTTTTGGATACAACGTTTGACCATTGGCCTTATTCAGAAAAACCAGTGCAAATACTCAAAAATATAAGTCATTCTTGAAACACCTGTGATAAATCAATCTATAAAAAAATAAATGATATTTACATAATTTTTTAAAAAGATGAAAAGCCAAACGTCGAATTTAAAAGTTGATGGCACCTTATACTTTGGAATGAAGGGAGTATCATGATTAACAAAAGTGTGTATGCAGAAGCATAATTGTTTAGCATGAAAAGCTAAATTATCATCTATTTTAAAGATAGTGGGAGTGAACTTAGGATGCTATAATGATCCAACTCAAACTATATATTTTGCGAATCAGTCGTTACTCTGATAAACATGGAAAAAACAAGCTAATAAAATTACAGATACGAGAACTGAGTCATACCGGAGCTATGTACTCTTCAGTTCCAACAAAAGAATTTGATGGAGTGGCAGGATCCGAGACAAAGCTTGGAGGATATTCTTTAGATCTTCTTCGTCTTGATGTTGAATGCTTTATCACCTGTAAGAATATATCATTGCCTAGGTTACAGGCATACAGCTTTGTACTAAGGTGCACAGCAAGTTCTCATGAAAAACAAAGATACATCAGTCAAGTGAGGCACCAACAAACACTCTGAATTAACATGACATTGACACCAATGAACAGTTTATTTGTTTTCTCCACTTCGAATATCATGTAAGTGAAAAAGGTGGAGGTCTCAATAAGGTATGAAGTAAGGCTGCATATTACATCAGTAACATTTTCTCCCTGAAACATGAGTATCATATAGCGAAATAACACACTAGTGACTAAACTGATGAGGATCCGGTACAACAAACAAAATACTAATACTGGAATAGCTTTAAAAGCTTGCTCTCTTGACTTACATGAGGTTTTGAAGAAGTCAAAAATGAAAGGTCAAAATCAGTCAGAACAATGTGCCCATCCTCTTGGAGCAAAATATTTTCGGGTTTTAGATCACGGTATATAATTCCTGTAGCAGAAACACAGTATATAATTACTAACATTTGATGTCATTATAGGAATGTAAATACATCTCTTCTGGAGAGAGAACAGAGGGCAAAAGTTATATTACTTTAAAGGATAATAACTGTGTTACTCAGTCGATTTCCACCTTATTTTCGGTTACATATTTTTTGTGATTATACATTATACAGCCTGACTGGCTATAAAAAGAAAGCAACCAGTCATTTTTAAAACAATCAGTAAGAAAAATGAAAATATTTAAAGTTCCTAGGCTCGATCAAATTTCCATAATGAACATGAGGAAGAGACTTGTCCACAAGCATTGTGAAAGAATAAAAACAATAGCAATACCAAGGCAATGGAGATACTCAAGACCAATCACAACCTCTGCAGCATAAAACCTGCAGAAACATAGATCAGAATAATGTAACAAAGGAAATAAACAAAGACAAGATTGGTATTCATAACAGAAGATTTAATATTGAAATAATTTAAATGATTATTATAATCTCTGTGATACGCATTTAAGAAAAAAGAAAAAACTACACTGTCCACTTGTTTCAGTCTTGCAGTGATGGTATTCCTTTACATAGGTTGTATGATTTTTTTCAGATTTCAGGAATTGAACAAAATTGTTAGGTTGAACAACTACTTTGAGTAATAATACGCGAAAAGCATATCACAGATTTTGAACTTGCAAAAGAGATATAAACCTAATGAAGATACAAGATCTTTTTCACAAAGCAATTGTTTTGCAAATGCTCATACCACTTAGGAAACGTGCTATAAACATGAAAGCTTCTAAAACCAAGCTAAGATTAATTATGAACCACTACAAAGGCCGAATATTAATTTTAGTCTCTCTAATTTCCCATGCCTTTTCTTTACCTTTCTACCATATGCGAGATAAAATATTATGATTACTTTTTAGTAGAAATATATAAGACTGAAATATCTATGAGGTAAAGTGTATGCAATATCAACATTTTTCCTGAAGACAAGTTCATATTTTTATTTTATGTGACACAAGGAAAGAACACATCCAAATTAAAAGGCATTTTCAGATGCATATTAAAATTTTACATCAGCATGGGCATGTTTAGTCAACAAAATAATGGATTTGGGAGTAATTTAAATATGCAGTTTCTGGCAGCTACCTTGCAGATTCTTCTCTGAAAAACTTCATGGGTTGCCTATCAAGTAGTGCAAATAATTCTCCTCCAGGACAAAAGTCTGTTATGAGACAAACATGTGTTGGTGTCTGAAAAATAAATAATGATCAGTAATGCATATATGTTGAAAAATAGAAGGGAAAAAACAAATTACTAAAATAGAAAACATGGAGGTCAATACAAATCAGCTGGGGAGTTTGGTAGATGACCTTACAGAAACAATATGCAGCTGAAGTTATTTGTACCATTTTCTTTATTTAGCCATTTTGAAGAATAAAATAAGGCACAATAGCATAGCACATTAGCACATAAGATTTACCTGGAACGAAGTATACAATGTTGGGAGAAACGGATGATCCAATAGTGAGTATATTTCTCTTTCGATACAAGCTCGATGAACCTGCACATTGCAGAAATTAAATGCACCTCAACAATCCATTTAGAATGAAGGGCTTGAGACGAAGATTTGGAAATATTCTCTTGCATTAGGAATCCATTTATAGATAATATCTTGGTAAAGTTGATAAATAATAAAAAGACATCCTAAACAAACTAATGTTTTCACTCCTGGAAGATTTGTGCTACTATGACATTTATAATGTTTTAGTGGAAAAGTTGTCCCTTCATTATTCAGTTTCCAAACATGAACCACTTTCCCTCCTTTCCAGTAGTGTAAGCCTGTAAGGAATGCATACGCACCCAACCATACAGATATAAACCAGTCATTCAAACTACTACTTGTGCCTATTCATAGGGGTGTAATCGGATCGAATACGGACAGATATTGCTAATACGATATTTGTTTTCATATTTTTCCTTTGAATTCGGATCGGATATGGATATTGTCAAATGTGTGGGATAAGATTTGAATGGTCACCGACATCATATATATCCAACTTAGAGTACTCGGATACGGATCGGATCTCAACCCTTGTAAACGGATCCAGAATCAAATATGGATGGATAAATCCATACCATTTACAACCCTACCTATTCGTACACGTATATAGTACCAGGAGTTTAATAGCATGCAGTGTGTATTAATTATTAAAAGACACAACACTACATATCATCAAAATTTATTCTAGAACTTACCTTGTTGCGGTTCAACATCACTGATTTGTCCATTGCCTTCATTGCAAATAATTCACTACTGCCTTGCAACTCCACCAGATGTACACTAGAGAGGAAAAACAGGGATATGGTATCATAGACATTCTTAAACAAAGATATGGTAATAAACAAGACCAAGGAACATGCTTGTAGCCTAAGACACTGGATTCACATGAATCCTACACTCCAGTCAGTACATGCATGACTCAAACATGATGTTTATTTAGTAAATAAATAAACAGTGTGACATTTTTTTTTCCTTTTTGAGAGAGAAAATAGTGGAACAAAGGAAGTACAGAGGGGCATGAATGGGCTTATCAGTTTATTTAGCTGGCATGGCAATGATCACAGATCATCAAATATCCTTAATTGTGATTTAAGGGCATGGATTAACATTTATACTCTTTGCTTTGTGTTGATGTAATCAAGTGTCGATTTTTTTGCAAGTATACTGTCAGAACTCAGAAACAATGGAAAATAGCTAGAATGTTACTTAAGTATGGTGCAAAGGATTGTTAAGTTTATTTCCTTACTTGCCAGTGTCACCATAACCCAAAGGTTTTACAGGCTTAAAGTGCTTCAAGCCAATCTTCTCCCCAGATTTTGAAATCTGAAGGACAAACATATGAAAAGTTATTATGCTACTATGGAACTGAAAATGTAAATTCTATTTGATATTTGTAGCAGTAGTATTTCAAGGCGCACATAAAAAACTTACAAGCCAACATTTACAATCAAATCAGGCTAAAAGTAGGGTATTGACCAAGATATATCTTGAAAACAAAAGGTTGAAGCAGTTTGCCCATCGAATAATTTTACGTAATCTAAATATATTAAGCATCGCCAGTGTTACATGGACACAGGTGCGGGTGTCTGACTCCGCAGTTTTTTTGGGGACATGCCAAAATAGAGTTGTGCTCGTGCCTAAGTGCCGGAATCCAACATGGGTGCAGTGTCCGACTGAGAAAAATAAAATTGGACACCTGTGTCCAGGTAACAATGAGCATCGTAAAAAGATATTAGAAGTCCATGATCTGTCATGAAATAACACTTTATGCAAGAGTAGACACCGTTGTAGAAGGAAATAGTAAGCATAGTATTCAATCTTACTTATGGAAGAAATTACAATTTGAAAAGTATGAACTGAACCCTTGTAAAGATATATAAGCAAATGATTTTTCATCCAGCTTTTGGCCTTCTTCTGTCCAAGACCATTAAGCATGATGGAAAAAGAATCCTAAAGCAACTAGATGAGCATCATATGAAGCTATAACTTAACTAACTTGTTCTGATGATATAAATTACTCTTTGCCTAGTATATGCAGTAGTAAGCTTAACTAGCTGTAGCTGCTATTGGTGTAGTGTTACTTGCACCACAATCTTGTAAAAAGACAGCCAAAGCATACCTTTTCTATTGCAATCCAGGAGGAGTTGTTTCGTTTGTGAGGTTTTGGAGAAACAGGTTGCGAGTGAATTGCCCACAAGTCCTCCGGTCTCTGTAAACATACCAGATTAAGCTATACTCCACCATGTAACTTGTTAAACAAAGTAGTCCTCTAAAATGTTCATTTCAATTCAAATTATTAGCATTATGTTTATTGTTTCTGTTTCATAATGCAAAGTTAATAATATGCTGCAAACCGAACACTTAAACTGAGTGTGTATTACTTGAAGCCTTTTCTTCTAAGGTTGCTCCACCCCATTCTTGCTGTTGTCTCTTTGTTATCAAAACTTGCAGTTCTATATAGAGTACTAAGGTAGTGTTTGGTTGGAGAGCGAGGTGGAATGGAATGGTTAATTTACCAAATGTTCAAAATATCGTTTCTAGTAGCTGGTGAATAGTCAGTAGAGATCTCTTGTTACTATATGCTTTTGGAAAACAGTGAAACAGCAAAAGTAGATGTACCTTACCAAGTTGGGATCAGGAAGCTCTCTGACTGCTTCATCCACATTCTCCGCTGTAGCTTTGACCTATGTGAATTTTGTCTTATAAATAGTTAGTGTACTTTAAATTTGATGGCAATAATAAATTCACATATGGATATGGGCATAGTTCTATATATCTAGTGGCTCCATATTTTTATTTCATGGCACATCCAAGTTGCTTGTTAATTTCCTAGTACACTGGCTTATTTTATAAGTGTCACTCACATGAAAGAATTATTAAGTAACTTGTCCAAACAAAAATTGTGGTGTGGACCATAACCAACAGCATAGGAACAAAATGGCTAAGTCTTCATTTTATTTTATTTTTTGAAATTGACCTCTTGTGAACCAACTGCAATTAAATTTACAGCATTAAAACGAGAATATAGTAAAAACATAAGCTAACCTACCAATTTAGCGCTTTCTAACTCAGTGTTCTCAGAGAGACGATTCCTAAGGGGTTCGACATGGTCACTTCCATCAAGTTGAACACCAATGAAGTATTGAAGCTCCCCCTACATACACAATAGCAGAATGAGTATGCTCATCAACATATGGATGCATACGTAAGCAAGTGTAAAACAAATTGAGAGCTTTGGATGGCCAGTACCTTCTGGTCCCACATTGGCTGCAGGTGGAACAAGTTCCAGAACTTCTTCCCTGGTCAATGGCCAACAACAGTAAATCAGCACAGCACCCACATCAATCGTACATGCATTGACTAGACTCTGGGCAGTAAATTGCCAATTTCTCATTCTTTCTAAATATTTTTTCGTTGGTGGGAATGCAAATCTTACCGCTCTTGGTGTAGTTGATTAACTGGACAGTGATCTCCTTCTGCTCCCGGATGGCCTCCCGGATCTTATCGACAGTGGACATGTCGGTCTCCGGCCCTTGAAGAAATCTGCAAACACCAAAAGGGTGAGGCCTCTTCACCTGAAGGCTACAGGTCATCCAAAAACAAAAGCAGGGAGAACCAAGGTTTGCTTGAAAAAACTGTCGGTGAGAAGGGCTGCACGGGCGCTCATGGCTAAGACTATCGGCAGCGCAGTCCAGAACACGCACCATAGCACGCGGCCGGGTACCAAACAGAACGCGCGTCGGCCATTAGCACGCGAGTAGAGCTCCAGGGCAGCCATTAGCCTTGCGCGGTAGCCGTGGCGGCCGCCGCGACAAGGAGTAGACCGTGCCCATCGGAGCCGGACATACAGGTGGGATCCCGAGGCGGTGGAGGCGTCGATGCCCAACAGAGGCCAGGCTGAAGAGACGGCGGGCATCCGCCGCGCGCCGCTGTGAGCAACCGCGGCGACCGGCGACCGCCGGCGCCAGCATTGAGGCGGCGCTCTCAAGAAACCGCACGCGCGGAGAAGGGCCCAAACAGGCCGGGCTTTATGGGGCGGCCCGTGGTGAAGCACCATTTTGGCCTGTCTTGAACTAAGGGCCCTGTTCTCCAGAGGGCCGTGCCGCCCCGGCACGATCTCCGTGCCATGCCAAGGTGCGGCCCGATGCACTGGCATGAGTTGTAACCCGTTTTGTTTTTAAAATTTTTATACAAATTTATATACTCCTCCGCTCAAAAAGGTATAGCGTGATTGAATTTTCTACAACTTTAATCACTCATTTTATTTAAAAATTTTATAATTATCATTTTTTATTTTTTATTACTAAATGTAGTTTAGGTGTGAGTTGTGCTTTTAGATGTTTGAATACAATTTTTTGAATAAGATGAATGATTGAAGTTGTGAAAATATGAATAATGTCATAACGAAGATAGTATAATAATATGTACTCTCTCCATTCCAAAATACTAGTTTGTTTTGTTTTCAGTGCATAAAGAAAATTGTTCATCTTATTCAATTTTTTTAAAAATGATTTTTAATTTTTTATCATTTCATTTATAATCACAAGCATTTCAAACTAACTTGAATTTTTGAATATTTATATTAAGATTTTGAATAAAATGAACGGTTTGCTTTATACACTGAAAGCGAGACGGACTAGTATGCTAGGACGGAGGGAGTACCATAATATATTAATATGTGCTAGATCATCCATTTGGACATCTACACCTTGGCCTAACTTTATAGTTCCGTGTTCAACTATTGGCAAGGCTAAACATGAAAACAAATTGTAGAAGTCTAACATTTTTCCAACTAGTTCTTGTGAGAATGAAGAGATCTTCGAAGGTGTGCTAAGTTAGACTTTTTAACTTTGGCCAAATTTATGAAGAAGTGCACCAAGGTCTATAGATTATAAAATCAATTGAGTTTCATTAAATCCACCATTAGATATGGTTTGATGGTGCAGTTATTTCTTATTTAATGTGTTCGGATATTTTTCTAAAAAATGGGTTAAAGCGAAATTTAGATTTAGTGCAAACCAAAGTGATTAACCATATCGGGACATCTTATCTAGATACACTTTTAAATTAGAGTGGAACTTTAGATGTATTTGTTGCAAAGTTTTGACCTCTCCAAATAAGCTCAAAGTGTGGTTAGACTACAAATAGAATTGCCAGAACTTTTTATTTTTAAAAAAACTTTTGTCTATATGGTATTAGAACTGCTTATCCATAATTTTCGAATAACATATTGTTTAAGTGTAGGACCAGTACTAATCATTGTACTTATTGTGTTTGAAGTTCTAATTAAAATAACATTGGAACTTAGTTTTTTTTCTATCGAGTATCCATTTTCCCTCTTAGTGTAGAGTCCTTGTAAAGTCCAGAATCTAAATTCAATCATATGAATTACATTTTGGTGGTTGATAAGTTGGGTCGCTAGGACATGAGTAATGTAGAGGGAGATGTGTCATATTATTGCCTCCATTCATTCATTTATATATATATATATGTGTGTGTATGATGTTTTTAGCGTAATTTCTAATTTACACTAAAAAAACGTCATACATTATTAATAATCGAAGGTGGTACTAACCCACAAAGTCTTCAAGCTTTATGTATTTTTGCCGGACATCTATTTGAAGATGAATGGCTCGATGTGCGAAGTACTGTAGACAGCTAGGCTACGGCGCCGTACCAAGATCGAGTTTACACTTGGCAGCAAGTTTGAAAAAAAAAAAAGATGCAGGACAAAATTGGCGTATCACTGACAGGTGGGGGCACCACTCACCTGCAGTTCCTTCCGAGAATCTCCTCCCGCGTGTACTCCGTCAGCTCCAGGAAGCTATCCGACGCGAAGATCTGCACAGCCCAAAGCATTCGAGGGTCACAAGGAATGCCGGCGGCGGCTGGATATTGCTTTGCTTTGCTTGCGTGCTTACGATGGGGTTGTCGGGGAGCCTGGGGTCCGTGATGACGAAGTTCTTCTCGATGCGCTCCAGCGTGGTGGCCAGGTCGATCCCCTGCCTGATGTCCCTCTCCCGCCCCTCCTGCTCCCAGCTGTTCTTGCGCTCCTTCTCCGGCGGCGACTCCGGCGGCGCCGGCGCCTCCACCTTCACCGCCGCCGGCGCCTCCTTGCTCCCCACCGAGCTCCTCCTCTTCCCCACCTTGAACCTGCCAAGAAACCAAACCATCCATGTCACTTGTCATGCCACTCGCATCTTCCACTGTCAAAGTGGTGCAAGCATGCGGCCAGAGGCCGCAGGACTCTCTCTGACTGACCCCACGAGGGAGGAGCGGCCGCTCTGCTTCCGGCTCAGCCGCCGGTCCTCCTTCTTCAGGTCCCACAGCGGCGTGCCGGGGGTCACCAGCGGCGACGCCGTGGCCGCGGCCCCTGCCGTGACGGGCGGCGCCGGCTCCAGGGGCTCCTGCAGGCCATCACTGGACCCGGAGCGAGCGCGCGGGTGCTTCACCGTCTGCACCACCTCCGTGATCGACGACATGGCCGTCTCCTTCTGCCGATCTGCATGCGTTTCCAACAAGTGAAGTGAGACATTGGCATCAGGATACAAGACAAGAGGCCAGAGGGAGAGAGGCAGAGGAGCAGAGCACATAGGAGTAAAAGTTTGGTTCGTGGCGAGCGCGAGACTGACCGTCGTAGTGGATGAGCGAGACGGGCAGGTCGTTGGGGCGCATGCGCTTCTCGCTGAGCCCCTCCGTGTACTTGCTGACCTCCACCTGCATGCCGATGAACTTGATGACCTTGCCGCCGTCGTCGCGGATGGGGGTGACGGTGAGCAGGTTCCAGAATGGCGTGCCGTCCTTGCGGTAGTTGAGCAGGCGGCCGCAGAAGCTGCGCCCGGCCTTGACGGCGTCCCTGATCTTGGCCACCTCGGCCATGTCCGTGCCGGGGCCCTGCAGGAAGCGGCAGTTGCGGCCGACGACCTCCTTGGGGGCGTACCCCGTCATGGTGTAGAAGCCGGCGCTGGCGTAGATGATGGGGCAGTCCGGGCGCGTGGCGTCCGACACCACGAACGTCTGCTGCAGGCTCGACAGCGCGTCCTTGAGCTCCTGCGACACGCGCGGCAGCGACTCGCCCGACCGCCGCCCGTCCACCGACGACGTGGCGCTGCCGCTGTCCCGCCCGCGCTGGAACGACGGCTGCCTGTTCGCGCTGGGCGGAGGGAAGGACGAGGCCGCCGACGGCTCCTCCACGATCTCCTTCCCGCCCGACGCCGACCCTGGCGGCCGGAACGTGAAGCTGCCGCTGCCGGCGTCGGAGCCCGAGCCCGAGGGGAACGCCATCCACTTGTCCACCTCCTCAGCCGCCTGCTGCCTCGACGACCCCGCAGCCATGGAGACTGTCGCGAGCGATCAACGGCGCTGGCGCAGGCGGGAGCCAACAACCATCTGCCGAATCACCAGCCGGTGATGGCAAAAGGACCAAAGAAAAAGCTACAGAGTTTTGTGGAGTGCAATCGAGCACTCTGCTGCTGTGATTTCTGGTACAGACAGCGAAAACTCTGCTCGGCCTGCTTTTCTCTCTCTCTCTCAATCTCAGGGTACGAGCGAACAGCTGAACTGGATTTTTTTATGGCGAAAATGCTCTATTGGTCAGGACGCCTACATGGCCGCGTCTCTTCCACAACTCTTCACAGGTTCCCCCATTCTTGTCTGTTCCCAAAGTAGCAGGAAGCACAGGAACTGAAAGCAGGCACATAAAAGGAAAGTACAAGGGCAGACGATATGGTGATCCAGCAAGTGGGGAGAGAGAGGCAGTAAAGCGTGCTATACCTGACCTGAATTGAATTTGCCGTCGGCAGAGCAGCGGCCAGCGAGGCGAGGGCAGGCAGGCAAGCAAGCAGGGAGGGCGGCCGCCGAGAAAGCTGAGGGGAGAGAGCGAGAGGGGAGGCGAAAAGAATGGCGGGTGGGAGCTGGGCAGGCGCCGCGCGAGCGGATAATGCAATCCGGCCTGTGAACGACTCACGGTCGCCCCGCCCCGCGCCTCCACCGGTTTCCGTGGCCGCGCGAGGGCCACCGGTCGCCTGTCGCCTCGTCCGCGGCCGGCATGGCACCACGGCGCGCGGGGCCGGGTCGCGCGCGGCCGCACCCCAGCGGCGCATCGTGCGGCCGAGGAGACCGCCGGCCGTCGCTGTTCGCCGGGTGGGCCGGCCGAAGGCGACGGCGACGGCGACGCGGGGCTGGGACCTTGTGGGGCGGGCGGGACGCCACGGCCCACGGGAGCAAGCCGGTCGTACGGCCGTTGCTGTCGCCGCGAGCCAGGTTCCGACGACCACCGACAGCGACGGCAACAGCGGTGAATCGCAAAGCCGAGGATCACTGGGTGGATCGGACAGTAACCTTACCTGCTGTCTCATGAAAAACTGGACTGGCTGTGCAGGTGACCAGACCAGGTGGATTCTCCTGCAGTCCTGCTGCTTTTGTTACTTACTGTAATTTGTGTGGACCTAGGCTAACTACAATTACGGTTGCCTCATTCTAAGGATTCGGACGCACTGTTTATTTACAAAGCGGGATTTGAAATAAAGAATATGTGATGAGGGGCTATTAGGGATAGCCATAATAGACGTAATATGAGCTTGTGTGAATTTGTATTAATATGGACATGTTTGGATTTCTATTCATATGGACATGTACGTGCTTTGATGTCTTTTTTGTGTTTTTCATGATTTATTTACTCAAATTTCTATGAAAATTTTGTTGGCAAAGTACTCCTATATTATATATATATGTGAAAATAGATCCAACGACATAGCTAAATAGATTAGATCTGGGCAAACGTCGGGTCAGGTCAAGGTCGAGCTGCGGGTTGTATAGGACGGCCGTGCCCGACCCGTGCCTCACCCTGAGTGGGGTCAGGATTGGCCCTTGCACTCCCTGCGGACGCGTCGGGTTGGGTTTTTTTTTTTTTGCCTTGAGTCAGGGTTTTAGGTTAAAAATCATAACACGCTCCGGTCCGTCGATTGTTGCGGGTCAAAAAAAATACAGGCCCATGCCCACCCAACACGTTGCTCCGAGTCGGTTTTTTTCATACGGGTTGGGTGACCCAATGCCCAGGTCACCTCAAGTCTCCTCAAGTCTGAAATAGATAGCTGAATGGTACACGGTCGTTTTTCGCGTTTGCATATTGCCACAGGAGACATATTTTGGGCTTGGGTACCTCGTTTCCTACTTGTTACAGTGTCATACATGAACAACATAATGAAATACCTCCTAAATTTCCTCTTTTTTGCACGTTGCAAACATCCGCTTCTTTTAATTTTTTGAGCTTACCGTCGAAAATCACCGAAATTTGATGAAGAATGACAAATTTTCGGTTTTTAATGTGATTTCCCTTTTCAATTGGTTTTCACGATCAGTTTCAGTGCTTTTCATTTATATGAGGTCGCCAAACAATCCTAAGCTGTTGTTAAAGAAAACCTCATGATCAGTGTGAGGAAACCTATATATGACGTTGCTAAGGCTATAGCTATATAAGTGTATTTTGCATTATTGATTAGATAGTTCAGCAGGAACAATAATACTAACTCGACGCATCAATATCCTCACGTGCCGAATTATTGTGTTCATATACATTAGTCTCTCATGGGACCATAATATGACGATAATAGCCGGGCCAGCGACGCAACGGCACAGTACCTTGGCTCTCCTGGGACCATAATATGACGACAACATATAGCCGGGCCAGCGACGCGATGGTCCAGTACCTTGCTTATGCTTTTGCTAACTTTGTTATTACCGGTGATAGCAAGGTTTGCCATGGCTCCAAGCTCGGCTACAGTGGTGTCGCCGTCGCGTACAGCGCACCACACGCACGAATGGTGCTCAGGCGAGATGCTTCGCAGGCTTGGTGTGTGCCAAGTGGCGACGCCGACGTGTTGCCCCGCTCCCGCAACACACGTGGGTGTACGAATATTTCCTAGGCGGCTAGGCTGACATGGGAAATATCTAAGCTAGTTGTACTAACACAGGGGTGTTTGCATCCGAGCAGAAATTCAGCTCATGTCATATCGAATGTTACGATGTTAGTTAAAAATATTAAATCTTATCTTATTATTACTAATTAGAGATTTTTTTTAGCCTCTACGTTAATCTTGACGAAACGCACCAGAAAAAAGATAAATCCTAAAAATTCTTATAAAAATCAGAAACATCCGACAATCAATTGGCAGATTAAAATATTAATAGCCATCGGATCTGTTTTCTAAGTAATTACCCACCACTGCCATTATGAAAGGTTTTAAATTCAACTCTTAACGAAAGCAATTTTTTTCTTTTTTGACAGATTTTTCTCATTTTCAATTTATTTTCTAATTAATTACCACATCTGCCATCGTGAAAGGTTTTGAGTTCAACTCTCAACAAAAGCAAATTTTTTCTTTTTTGGCAGTTTTTTCCTATTTTCAATTTATTTTCTAAGTAATTACCCACCTCTACCAATTATGAAAGGTTTTGAGTTCAACTCTCACCGAAAGCAAATTTCTTTTTTTTTGGCAGACTTTTTCATTTTAAAATTTACTTTCAGTTTTTTGTCAAATTTTTTTCTATTTACAAATTTACATTACTAAATGATTCCCTAACTTTTTTTCATAAAAATGTTAGAAACTTTTCTATGAAACAGATATTTTGTGTCTAATTTTGCTATTACTAATTGGATATTCTTTTTGGAGTTTCCTTATTAATCCTCACAAGATATGCTAAATAAAAGATAAAATCATAGAAATTCTCACCAGAATCAGAAACATCGTATCATCGACTGCAGATTGAAATCTTAATACCCATTAGATATATTTTCTATGTAATTAACATTCCGTCGTCCATCACGTAGCTCTAATAATAGATCTGTTTTGTAGAAAAAAAGATAAATTCTAAAAATTTTCACAAAAATAAAAAAGCATCCTGTCATCCATCATGTAGCTCTAATAACAATAGTCATTAGATCTATTATAGTATCTAAAAAATTATCCGCCGTGACATTATGAAAGATGAAATAAAATAATCCTCCAAATTTATATAAAAATTGCCCATCATGCTATTATGAAATATGAATTAAATAATGCCTTAAATTTGCATAAATTATCCACCATGCTATAATGAAACACGAATTAAAATAACCTCTTAAATTTGCATATAAATTACTCAACATGCCATTATAAAAGATGAATTAAAATAAACTCTAAACCTGCATATAAATTTCCTAATATGTCATCATAAAATATAAATTAAAATAATTTCTAAATTCGTATATACATTACCCACAATAACATTACAAAAGATAAATTAAAACAATCAGCTCTAATTTTATTACTGATTAAATCTATATCCCGTAAAACTCTAACCAGTGCGAGAGTATGGGTTAATGGACTAGTATGGTCTAATTATAAAGACGAGGACTAAATGACGAGATGAATTTATTAAGCCTAATTAATTCATGACTAATGAATGGTTACTGTAGCATCACATTTGTTAATCATAGATTAATTAGGCTTAATAAATTAGTCTCGCCGTTTAGTTCCCGTCTGCGTAATTAGTTTTATAATTAGACTATATTTAATACTTTTAATTAGCGTCCAAACATCGACGGGGGCTAAATATCAACCCCTGGATCCAAACAGCCGCATAGTTCTGATCGGAAGTGCTGGGCTATTGCTGAACTGCACAGCAGTAATAGCAGCTAAGCTTGCCGTAGGCGCTGGGTTAAATTCCTTGCAACCACACAGCCACCACATTCTTTTTTTTCATGAACGTTTTATATATACATAACGTCAGCGCCACTTCGCATTGTGTTGTGTTATAAGTTGCCTGTGCCATGTGTGTGAGTCTGCCTTGCGATTTACGAGCACACTACATAACTTGTCGAATATTTATACAAGTCAAGATGGCTCTGGGGGAGTCTCCATTGCGGGCAAGCCACGCAGGCCACCACTGTCCTGATGGCCACAAGTGAGCTGTTGATGCTTTGTACATTACTGTGTCTCTGATGACCGCACACGCGCTAGCAGTCCTAGACGCTGGAGTTTGGGCTCGCGTAGTATGTGATGGATCATGTAAACCCCTAAAGATATATGGTTTTAGCAATTTTTCACATGCATGAACAATTCTTTTGTTTGTCCCTGTATATTTTTGTATGATTTGTATTGTGTGGCATCGTATCTTATATACATCTATAGTCAAGTGATACAATACCTACAAATGTGGGAAATTAATGAAACGCATATAAGACCATTCTTTTCTCTCTATTCTCTTCTCATGCATAAAATTATTTTTATCGGTAAATAGAAGAAATATAATATAATGCATCAAAGTATTATTGGCTAATAAGACATCACGATTTGGGATCATCCTTGTTTTCTCGAGTCATGAACTCGAAAGACCTTACCAATGCTCTAAATATTAAATATTGGCTTAGTATCTTGGTCATAATTGCTCCATCAGGAATTAGCATCTTGCTTTATTTGTCGCTGAAAAGACATAAAGCATAATCTAAGATAAAACACAATAACCCTCGAGCAACATGAAGTTGCAAATACACCGAAAGCTTATTTTGAGAATTTTTTCACCAGGTATTGTGTGGAACAATATGTGTTCTTGAAGAACCACATTGCTCGTCTTGTTTTGAAGCCTATTTGCTCGTGTAGCATATAATTCTCAGATTTTTAACCAATTGTAGCCAATGAATAGGCTTTTGGGGAGTATGCTAAACAGTAAAGGTCAATCCATAATGGACATATTGTTGGGATTTATGTAGCAGAACTACCTTGGATTGTACCCCTTCGAAGAATCTACCAGAAGTTAGAACATCGAAAAGATAGTTATGAAATCCCACGTCACTACATAGCTGGAAGCTAAATTGGGTATATTAACGCATCTCTGGTCATTTTGGGGCTGGAATACCATACAAGTTTGACCACCTACCTACTAGTGATAATAATTTGTGATATAAAATGGAGATCTTGTGGAGACCTATTGCATTCTCTCGAGTTTTGATGACTTCTTCATATGAGAGTTGCTGGACTGAGGGTAGACGACTAGAGGGGATGAGTAGGAGTCTATGAAATCTCGCTATTCAAAAATCTCTTTCAAACCTCGCTTGGAATCGGCCACTGAAAGGCTACACTCTAAAACGAGACGAATGAGAGAGAAAACCCCAAACAAGTGCTTGGCACTGTCTACTAAGAAAGATATCTGCCAAGAAGCTACTGGGGAAGCACTTGCTCAAAACGCCGAAGAAAAACGATGCAAAATGAGCCAACCTCTGAAAAACTGCAGATTTCAGCGAGACAGGGCTACAAAGAAAATTTCCAAAATCCTACAAAACAAAACTCCAAAAATCCCCCAAAAGACCACACACTAACAGGATGACAAAGAATGGATCCTAAACTTTTTAGATCAATTGGAGCAAGGTTTGACCACCAGAGGCTATCACCCCGATGGCGGTGACAGAGCACCGGACTGCCCGGTGTTCATAGGTTGTCATCCCAAGAAGGTTTGATCGAATACCCTACCAAATCAACTCCAAATGATATGAAATTTTAATTGGAGGTTCATAAGGGGTAAGGATCAACTCCGCAAATTTTTTAGCTCCATTGAACAAGTAATGAAATCCCAAGACACACCGAACCATCTGGTGCAATGCACAATGGACCGTCCGGTGCTCACAGACAGAGAGAACTTGCCTAACAAACAGTTGCGAAAACCAGGCCAAAACACCTCCAAAAATTATGAATTTTTTATGGTAGCTTTATGATACTAACAATAACAGTTACACCAAATTGAATCTCCAAAGTTTAAGGATTGACCCCTAAGTATGCAAATATAAGTATTAATACTAATACTAATACTCCGGTTATGGAGTATGACTTGGGTGACTAAGGGCTAATACTTTTGGTTATAGCCCTCCATAGCTGTAAGACTTGGTTGACGCCATATTCACCATCCTCGTAATGTGCCCTTGCTCTACTTTCTAGGGTTGGATCATCACAACCTCGCCCAGCATCTCCAGTCCATTGGAGTACCTCTTGGTCCATCGAACGGCTTACATAGCCGTCAACCACCACCCATCCATGTACCTGCACACCGTGAGACAAGTAACACACTCACCCCTCGCCCCCAGTCCATCGAAGGGCCTGCGTCCACCAGAAGGCTTTTGCCTCTAGTCCTTCAGAGAGCTTTTCTCATTCTCTTGCACTTCCACATGCCAGGGATGGATCTCCACGACCTCGCACAACCTCTCTCCAATCCATCAGAGGACATACCAATCACCGAGCACCGAAGGCCCGATTACCTGCACATGCAAAGCCAAGATACACAAGTTGGAATTTTAATAGACACAAATACCACCATAGACACAATGCCGACTCACGCACACTGAATAGCCAAAGCAAATTAAGCGCAAACGCTGAAAGTGGCTAAATATCAAAACCCCACTTCCATACTGACAATGCTCTCATCACACACAAGTGAAGTCAAGGCACATATCACTTAATGCTCAACGCATAAATGAGGCTTGGCCTATCAAGAGTAGCACCATTTGTTGAATGAGACTTGTCCAAGAAGGATATTGGTCATGTTTCGAACGGTTGTCATCCTTTGCTTAGTCAGAAACTTTGCATTTTGGATGATATTTCTCAGATAATACAAATTTTTGGCTTTGTCTATTCTGTTCTAAAGCTTATCTTTATGCTGGAAAACAAAGAACATGAAATCTTGCTTTATAAGACAAATGGTATATAATATGAGGAGAAAGCTTGCTTTGCAAGCATTTTGCGCCACAAATAACTATCTTGGAAAATGAGTAATCAAAACGTGTTGGCATCATTCATCTGAAGTTGTGTTTGTGCATTGGATTTGTGCAGAACACAAGCTAGCCACATGTTTTTGTTTTGTTGTACGTGCACTTGAATATGCACATTGTACATCAGTTTTGTAGGTCGCTCCATTAAAGTCCAACCATGCCTTAGCTATATGCAGACATAGTCCCTTGTTTGTTTTCATGATTCTCTCATAATGTCGTTTTTAATTCTCTCATCACCATTATACCTCAAAATATTGCAATAAATAATACCTAATTTTTAATGGTATGAGTATTTGCGTAAACAATGAGCAAATATTAATGAAACAACTCTGTACACCGAAATCACTACTTGGCGGCACTGGCCTGATGCTATGTACTTTGTTATAATAATGTATGCACGCAGTTCTATACGCGCCTGAAAGTGCAATGCAACTAGGTAATGCCTTTGAGAGGATTGCAAATAGAGAAATCATGATTACTTGTTGATCTGAAATAGTTTTTTTGAGAGCATTTCAAATGGAGAAATCATTATAACTCGTTGATCTGAAATCAACTATTTGTTCACCCTTGTGAGCACTGCAAATGGGACACATTTTTGCTTGTTGATCTGAAATCAACTATTTGCTCCAAATGGCATACCATATGTATAAGTCACTAAAGAATTTATATGGCTAATACTGTGATGCATATGACATTTTAAATCCTAAAGATTACATGTGTATTTGGTAGTAAAGCCGATAAGTTTGCAAAATTGTAACTGATGAACAACATGTAGTTGTGCGTCTCGTTAGAAGTTGAGATTAAACCTTCTAGTAGAAGGAATTCAATGTTGTGTTCATGTTAATGTATTAATCTAAGTCAAAGCTCACTGCATATAATGTTTAAATATAGACCCCTTTATCTATGTGCATAAGATTTTCCCAATAAATCACCACCATAGCATGCTTTGTCCACAACCAAAAGATTGCAGTTGGGGATCGTATTAGTAATGCTTTGAAATACCTAGGCAATTGGGGGAAATAAAAGCCCATATTGTGAATGCCTTGATATTGTGGTAGAATGATGAAATGCACAAAAGCCAAACTGAACATGTCGTTCAGTGTATACTCTTGTGTGTTTATGGAGATTACCAGAAAAATAGCTGACTAGTAATTGTATCTGTTGTGATACATTGTAAATGCTTCTACCTAAAGTATATACGGATATACCTAAGATTAATATCATATCCACAGTTAATTTATTGGCATTTGATCTAATTCTATGGGGACGCCTGTGAATACGATCCGTCGGCCTTAGTCAAGCATATGCTCTTAATGAAGATTTACGTTGTATGTGAAGCTCTCCTTCTCTGAACTCACCCTGCTGGTGATATGCCTCACGAAGAGGGTCATCTTGAAGATGAAATTCCTAGCGATGCGTGCAATACCATAGTGCTGGGAATACGTGTGGTGGAATCGCCGATTTAATCCGGACTAAGCACATCTGCCACCTCTGGCTCGCAATGTGATTAGGCCAAACTAAACCCGGTCGTCCGTTGAGAGTCATTTGACCCCTGATAATACCATTACCCAGAGGAACCGACATCATACACATCTGACCCACGATGGAGCCACAACAGATACATCATCACAGGTAGTTGAATAGCATAATAATAGACTTAGTTACAAACCGGTTTCAAATAAAGTACAAGTCCAACATAGAGTTATAAGGTAGTAAGTTCAAAAGTTTCTCGCAGCGGAATGATAAGTTCAGAAGTCACCATGATATCACAAAAGATTTGCATTAGAAGTAACAACATCGAGCCCACCGATGTTGCCCTTGAGCCACTCATGCCGATTCATCTTAAGTGGGGACATGCACCACCTCCGACACAGGTGCAAATCATGAACTCCATACCTGCGCTCAAAATGTGGGGGCAAACCCTGAGTACTAATTACTCAGTAGGTCTTAATGGATTTGGCTTACGGCTGACGCGAAGCTGCTTACTAGCAAGTGGATCCTTAGCCATTTATTATTAAACAGTGTCGTGTATAACATAAGTAAACAAGTTTTCATCATTTGTATAACCACCAACATAATAGTAAATTGCAGTAAGGTAAACGGTTCAATTCAAACATGTGATATTCAAAATCATGAGTATTAAATGTAGAGTGTTTAAGTAGTTACTACATTGAACGTCAAAGGTATTGGCATTCCCACACCTGGTGGGCATCAGTGATTCGAATCGATTTTTAATTTCCCGGGAATAACTATCATGCCAGGGGTATATGCTTACTAGCCATCGCGTTCCCACATATTGTCCCAATCTCCACCTGCGTTGTCCGAAGATTCAGGGCGCCCCCACCTAACCCCCGGGTGGTGCCCCCTCAGGAGCGATACCACAGTGCTCTGGGTCAGCCCTCCCTCGAGTACAAGCGCCCCCGGGCCCATCGGCCTCCAGCAAGTGGATGGGCGGAGCCTCGAAAACTCCTAACAAACCCAGGTAAGACTTCACCGGTCCCATTCTCCGGTTAAGCACTCTAGCAATGTTATGCCGACCAATAGGCGAACAACGGACGGCCTTACACGACTCGGGCGGAGTCCAAGGTACGACATCATGGAAAGTAAATACTGAAATAAAATCTCCGCCCAGTCTCCATTTAAATCATGAGCAGGAATACTATTTGTCATAAACGTAAGATCTTTGTAACTTTGAAAGTATCTACGTGACGAGTCCACACACTCGTGTCTACTCGCACCCAGCACTTCTAAGCATACTCGTCCTGCGAACTCTACTTATAGGTGCTAGGGCCAGGGCGGCCAAGGAGTCTAATGCAATAGGTTTCAAACAAAAACCCTAATGCATATGCCTAAATCATCAAATATAACTTATTTGCTGGGTTAAGTATGGTCCTGCCTACCTTCCTCACTAGGGTCAGTAGCTGCCTCCTGAGCGAAGTCGGGCCCCTGTTGCTGGTCTTCCGGCTCTTGGTGCAGCTCCTCCTCGGGCTCCTCTACGATCGGTTGGTCCGGCGGTTGTCCTTCGCTCACGGGATCTATATGCATGACATAGTGCAATTGGAGCATGTATTAGTGCAATGCTTGCTTCATGATGCGAGTGCGATGCAAGGAATCATGATTTATGGAATAAAGTTATGCATTTTTGCAATGAAACTTGTCTAGTACTACAAAATCGTACAAGCCATCACCTACGGTAACTTAGCTTATCACATATATCAACGTGGGGGTGTGTGACGAGGTAGCATCGATTTATGCGAAGCGACCGAAGTTTACTTAAACACCCATTTTCCACCTAGCTAGCTTAGCATTCCTATCATGCATTTCTAAAACAGTAGTGAAGACCTATATTGCATTCCAAATCAGAGACTAAGACTTACTTACTCCTATGTTTCAAAATATGATCCGTTGTGGCATTTATTAAATATACTAGTTTCATATTTCCTATTATTTACTTAAATAAGCATTATGTCTATCATTTTCAAAACAGGGTCAAACCTTATATGCACAGCCTTAAGTTTTCAGCGGTGAGCTACTTACATCATCTAGAACCCAAATAAATACCACAAAGCCCCCTATAGCTTATTTTTATATAGAACCCTTTCCTTTTGCTAATTATAGGCTTAATTACTAGGCAAGGGTAAAACAGTAAATAAACAGTAAGCATTTGGGCTATCAAATTTTATACCAAGCCTAGATTTGCTAGCAAAGCCTCTGCCCAAAATTCAGAATTTTTGGAGCTTATTTAATCTACATTTCCTATTTATTAGGGTTTTACATGCTTGCACAAAATTAGGGGCAAAAATGTCCATGCACACTCCTACATCATACTCAACAGGTAGATCTGTTCAAGAGGAGTTCATACCTACCAAAGTTGTCCATTTTGGATTTTTCTTTGATTTAATCTGATTTTCCAAAGTTCTAGCTAAATATGAAAAATAAAATCTCAAAATCACTAGATCCAGGGGCAAACTTGTACTTTCCTACTCAACCATCATATTCACCAAATATATCTATTCAAAAGGAATACAATGCAACTAGTTTTGTATTTTTTTGGATTTTTATTGGATTTTCTATGATTTTTCAAAGCTCACAGTTCAAATAATACCAAATATTTCGAAAAACAACAGATCCGGAACTTAAACGGAATTATGTATAGACTTCGAGGACCTGCACGTAAGATCTACAAGACACAGTGCACAGCGCGGTGGACTGAATCGCAAATACGAGAAAATCTAGGGCCGGATCTAAAGTTTCCCCGGCTCCCTTCTTCTTCCTCGCGACGCCCGAGGCCGCGCGGGAAGAAGCGCGCGCGCCGGCGAGCCGGAGCTCGCCGCGGCCGCAACGCAGGTCGGGGATGGTGTTCCCCGTTCGGGGCTTCTACCTCGAGGTGATGGTGTCGACGGAGACGGTGTGGACGAGGCGGACGGCGGTGGTGAACCGAGGGTGAAACGGCGCGGCACGACGTCGAGACGCGGACAGATCTCGGCGTCCGGGAGGGGAATGGCGATGGGGTCTCGAGCGTGTGGTGCGCGGGGTTGAGGCGAATGCAGCGGTGGAGGTGTGGAGGCGTGGGGAGCAGCGGAGGGAGGGGCGCGAGCTCGAGCTTGGAGCTCGGCCATCAATGGCGACGCGAACTGGGCGAGGGCGCGGAGCGAGCAGGGGAGGTCGGGGAGGCGTGTGAGGGGGAGAACCCGAGGGAGGGGAGAGCCCTCGACCTGATGCCGCCGGTCGGGGGGTCGATCCGTGGCCGGAGGCCGCTGGCTGTACGCTGGCGTCCACGCGGCGCGTGCCGGCCCGGCAGCGGTCACCCCCCCCCCCGATCCGCGGCCCCACATGTCAGCGAGAGCGAAGACCGAAAAAGGAAAGAACAGTATTTCCGTTTTTGTTTAGCCTCTGAAATCTGCTGTTTTGACCTATTTCCATGCCGAATTTGAAGAAAGCCCAATTGGATGAAATGTTGATGTCTTTCATATATACAACTTTGTCAAAAGGCTCAAGTTCAAAATCTAAGTCTAAATATGATTTAAATTCGAATTTATCTAGCAGCCCTAAGTTTGGACAGAGAACTGTTTTCCTTAGAAGATTCAAATGTCCTGTTTGTATCCATTTTCTCCCAAAAGCCTTCTTGACAATGTTGTTAACAAATTCATGGCCTACAACTTTCTCAATTGGACCTTTGCATGAAAAGGATTGTAGGTTATAGAAAAATAAAGATTTCTAAACATTTCAGATTTGGATTGTGTTTGTTGGGTGACACTAAAGGACCCTTTACACTAGGTTAAGTCTATTTCCCATCCAAGCTCCAATTAACAAAGTTGTTCATCACTTCATGACCTACAGGTTTGGTATAAAAAGTTTCACCTAAAAATCAATAGGATTTAAGTTACGCTCACATTTATAGCGTCATTCATGCAAAAACTGAGTGCATCACTTAGCTATTTCCATCATGCTTGTTCATATGAATCAAATGCACACTAACATGAGATGAGATGATGCTTACGAGAAGTAATTAAACAAAGGATGCACATGATAATGCTCTGAAGATGCCCAGGGTATCACAATACGGAACAACAATCAATCATTTGTTTTAGGAAATGGCGAAGATCTTAATTAAATGCGGGAGATGAATGTGTCGACAGATATCTTGCATCTCTAGTTGCAAATGATTCTCTTTGAGAACCCAGAACCAGAATAAAATCCTAGGCATGAGTGCTTAAAGCTCTCTTACCGTGTTAATGAAAATTGCAATTGAGGCTGAACCAAAAATCACAAAGTGAAAGTTAGTAGCCTGAGTTCGGACATTTATGGGTTGCTGTCAAAATAAAGCATGGTGAATGCGATGGTTCAAATGGTTTTAGAAAGAACCCATCCCGCGACCTTTTATAATCATGGTTCTGTTATGTAATATATCTCGCAAATGGTATGAATTGAAATATGCAGATAAAAGATCTGAAAATCCATCATGAGATTTCTATAGGACTCAAAATATCAAATTATAAATATGCAACATGTAAATCTCATACCAATATTGCCTTCCTGGTGAAGTATTTCTTCTAAAAGAATGGCTGCCCTCTCGCGAAGAGACTATATCTCCCAGTAGAGAGAAAATAAGGGTTTTTCTTAAAGAAAATTAAATAAGTCTGAGTTGAACGCTAAAATTTGATATTCCGATAGAGGGATAAACATCTGTAGAACACCCGAGATGGAATAAAATGAGGATCCAAATAACTTGAAATTCACTAGATAAGCACGTGAATTTCACGAGTTTTATTGGGTGTGTATGTATGTACACTCGTAATATATATTCACTGTAATGTATTTTTCACCTGAAGTTTTTGGAACGATGGTACCATCTATGCCTTGAAGGCAGAAATCCAGAAGGTATAGTGTTGCTGGTAGCATACCTCCATTGCGCCAGAATAATAGACTATATCATTTTATGGGATAAATAAAGATATTTGAAGGATTAAACATAGTCTTTGATAGTCTCTTCATTTTGTTATTATAAAAGTTACAATGAATGAGCGCCTGAAACGATGAATCATATCTGAAATATTTATTCTAGCAACATGTAAAAAACTTGGCGGCAGTTGCGGGAGCCGGGAAGGATGCACCAAAGCGGCCTGTTGGCGGAGGGCACGGGAGCCGGGGAGGAGGACGTCGGGCAGCAGCGGTCCGCGGTCACAAACTTGCAGTAGCCGGGAGGAGGCCGAGCGGCAACGATCATGGGAGCCACGGCCCACAGAAGAGGCAACTTGGCGCGATTGTCGCGGGAGCCGGGGAGGAGGAGGCAAGGGTTGGGGGAAGCCGATTCGATGTGGCAGGCCGCGGGGGTTGGGAGGAGCGGGAGCAGAAGCACACTAGTTACATGGGCATAATGTTCATGGGGTTTAACTTTCAGGTCCCCGTGGGGTTAAACTGAAACCCGTCCCGCACCACTTCGGGTCTTTGAACCCGAAACCCACGGGTGGAAAACTGGACCCGCCCCACTCCTATCAGGTTTAAAACCTGCGGGTTTCGGGTCCAAACCCGCCCCACTGTTATCCCTACCTACATGTGCGGCAACGTAAACCAAAAAAAGATACACAGTATAGTAGCAAATTCGTGGGCCGCTCACGCCTAGCACGGTTATAGGCCGTGGCAGGCCGTGCGACTTGTACCTTCCTGTCTTTTGGAAGGTGGGAAGTCCCCTTATCTACCAATGTTTTAGATTGGTGCGCACCACTTTGTCCGTTGATTCCATTCCACGCCGTCTTTCCCTCTCTCGAAGCATGGGATGAGCGCAGCAACATGCAAGCACTGGTGCATGCAGATAGCATGTGGCCGTCGTAGCGGCATTTTATTCGGAGAATGGGTGAATGGACAGGCGCACATGGATTGCTAATACATTGGAAAATTGAACTTCAAAAGGACTATTTCTCCTAAATTGCACATGAAATTAAAAAACAGTTCGAACCATATTGTTCAGTAGAATTAGTAAAAAAAATGATGTATAATCTATCTACTATGTAAAAGAACGAGTTTTTGATATACGGTTTTTACCTGAGATTGCCGAGGTATACCCCTCACGCCGACCTTACCGCGCAGTTTAGAGAAGTTGGAAAGAAATAAAAAAACTCAAAACACATAGATGCAAAATGTTTCTGCCGCTTTCTCTCTTTTTTTCTCACCTAATTTCTACCTATACCCACCAATTGAACAGTTATTGCCTTTCTTATTTTTGGCCTCGTGGGGATCATTCCTGCGTTCATTAGAATCTCCTTGATTTGCCAATTGCCATGCTTTTTTTCCGTCTATGAGAAAAATCTTGCGTTCAATGGAATTTCCGTTGATTTTGGTCCCTGCAGTGCACAAGGGAAGACCAGCATTGCGCCAACCCGGCCTCTCCGGCGACCGTGCGCCACCTCGGCCCCGGCGCTCCACTCTCCGGCGACGTGCGCGCCCCGTCACTAGCATCGCCGCTCTCTGGCTGTCACGGCTGGCGCGGTGACGTCGGAGGAGATGGCGGGAGGCCAGAGTATGCCTACGCTACAGGAAAACGTTTGAATTGTAATAGGATGTAGCAATGGCCCACTGAACAGTCTCTTGTAAGAGGAGTGCTATATCTAGAGAGGAGAACCTGTAAACCTTATCACATTATGAAATCAATCAGAACCACTCGAGCTCGTAGGAACCATTCCTCAGCTCACTACCGATATCGCCTGTCTCTCACGTCGCCGGCAACCTCGCCGGTGGCCAAGGGTAACAGTGGTATCAGACTCGGCGTTCCTCAGTGGGAGTAGACGTTGCTGTCCGATCCGCAGCGTCGCAGTCGACTGGGCATCGGCGTTTTCGACATTAGCGGCGGCTCCTTCACGATCTGTCACAACGGGTGCCTCTTCCACGAGATCTGGGTGAGCCTCCTCATTATCGTCTCTGATTCATTCATTTGCAATTGAATCGAGTACGGTTAGGGTTGCGTGGCACTTGTTCACGTGTAAAATTCCGCGTACTGTCCTTTCAATTTGGTTGCGGGGGGCGCTGGCGGTGAGAAGGTCCGACGATTTGGGTTGCGTGGCAATCGTTCACGTGTAAAATCCCTCGATCACGCCTCCTTCTCAGGTGGTAGTCGATTCACTTGGTACAACTACTTGGGGAGGAGTTTACTCTGAACCGATTGTGCCAAGTAGGAGGTGGAGTTGGATTATCTTCTATTAGGGTTTTGACAGTCAGTCATCACGGCACCTATCAAGCCATCCAAGCAGACCCAAATCCTGTTGGATAGCATGGCTGAAAGCACAGCTCAGGACAATGCTCATTGGGAACAGTTGATGGAGAATTTTGATCCGTTGTTTTCTCGAGTCAATGACATTGGCATTTCTCAGCAGCAGTTAAAGGCCAAGATTGAGTTCCATGCCAACAAAGTTGACAAGCATTATCAAGAACAACAGCTCCTTGCTCAACAGGTCACAGCAACAGGGAAAGCGGTGGCTAATTTGCACCTCTCTCAACATAATGCTGACTCCAGATCAGTGGCAAGTTCAGTAGAGGACGCAGACAATCCTTTTCATGATCAGTTTAAAGGGGGTCCTTCCAAGTCAGTCCCACACAAGGATTTTCAGCAGACTTGTGCTCATGTTAAGCATCACTCTCACCATCACTCAGATTATGAGCAGTTTCCCGGACATACTTTACCTAAGATGCAATTTCCTTAGTTTGATGGGTCACATCCAAAAATCTGGAAAGACCAATGTGAAGACTATTTTGGCATTTTCAACATTCCAGAAAAAATTTGGGTAACTGCAGCAGCAATGCATTTCAAGGACAATGTAGCCAAGTGGCTTCAAGCTTATAAGCAAACACATAAGTTGCAGCATTGGCCTACTTTCTGTAGGGATGTGGAACTGAAATTTAGTGCTGATGATTACAGGAATGCTCTCTCAGAACTATTGGCTTTGGAGCAGACTGAGTCAGTCAAAACTTATACTAATGCATTCCAGACATTACAGTTTGATATTTGCATGCATAACAACACTTATGATGACTTGTTCTTCACTTCCAAGTATATTAGTGGTTTAAAGGATTCCATTCGAGGCATGGTGGAAGCACAAGTCCCTGCTACCGTGGAGCAGGCCAGTCGAATTGCAAAGATTCAACAGAAAATTATGGAGAGACAAAAAGAAAAGGTCACTAAACCAGCTTGGACCCCTAAAGCTCACACTGGGGCTGTGAGACCGGACTCCAAATCTGTTTCCACTTCTAATACCTTTTGGAGAGATAGACAGTTAAGGGATTACAGGAAAGCTCATGGTCTATGTTATCATTGTGGGGATAAATTTGAACCAGGTCACATGGAAACTTGTGCTAAGAAGCCTCGGCCTCAACTGAATGCATTAGCACTTAATGATTTGGACAAAGAAATTCCAGAGGACGTGCTAAACCAAATAGCTACTGAAGAGGCCATTGCTGAGGACTTTAGTAATCTTTCCTTGCATGCTCTGGCTGGCACTGAAACTCATGGGTGTTTCAAATTAAGAGCTATAGTCAACAAAAAAGTCATGTTGATACTAGTGGATAGTGGCAGTTCTAACAGTTTTATCAGTTCCCCGTTTGTGGCAACAGCTGGTCTACATCCCATACCTACCTCCAGGCAGCAGGTGAAAGTGGTGAATGGAGCAACTCTCACATCTGATCACATTGTTCCAGCACTAGACTATTGGTGCCAAGGTCACACCCTACAATTACATATGAGAGTTCTGGACATACCAGCCTATGATGCCATTTTGGGATTTGATTGGCTTCAGCAACACAGTCCTATGATATGTGATTGGGTAGCTCGAGCTATACAGTTTCAGGTTGACCAGCAAATAGTGAAGCTCCAAGGCCTATTACCAGCCCCACCAGAAGTATCCTCCATTACTGGGAAGCAGTTACACAAATGGATGAGTGGAAATGATGTGTGGGCATTGGCAGTAGTTGCTTCAGATTCTTCTCTGCCCTCATCAAAGGTTTGCCTCGAGGTCGACACTCTTCTGAATCAGTATCAGGATCTGTTCTAGGATTCCCACTCCTTACCTCCTGTTAGAGTGTGTGATCATCACATATCTTTGCTTCCCCATGCTATACCTGTCAATTGCAAGCCGTACAGATATTCACCCTTGCACAAATCTGAGATCGAAAGGCAAGTTAAAGAATTATTAGCAGCTGGTCTTATCACACATAGCTCTAGTCCTTTTGCTTCTCCAGTCCTCTTAGTTCAAAAAAAGGATGGGAGTTGGAGAATGTGTGTGGATTACAGGAAATTAAATGCCCTTGCTATCAAGAACAGATTTCCCATGCCTATTATTGAGGAAATTTTGGAGGAGCTTGGTACAGCTCAATACTTCACCAAACTGGACATGAAGTCCGGTTATCATCGGGTTAGAATGAGCCCTAAAGATGGGCACAAAACAGCATTCAAAACTCATCATGGCCATTATCAATTTAAGGTCATGCCTTTTGGCTTGACTAATGCTCCTGCCACATTTCAGTGCATCATGAATGAGGTCCTGCATCCATATCTCAGGAAGTTTGTCTTGGTCTTTCTAGATGATATCCTGATTTACAGCAATTCATTGGCACAACATATTTCTCATCTTTCTGCGGTATTTGACAAATTAAGAGAGCACCAACTGTATCTCAAACGCAGCAAATGTGCTTTTGCCCAACAATCTGTAGTTTATTTGGGACATGTCATCTCTAAGGATGGAGTTGCCACAGATGCCACTAAAACAGCAGCTATGCTTCAATGGCCTAGACCTACCACCATGACTGAATTAAGAGCATTCTTGGGTCTCACCAACTATTATAGACGCTTTGTGCAGCATTATGGGCTCATTGCTCAACCCTTGACCCACATTTTACGACTCAAATAGTTTGCTTGGTCAGATGTAGCCGAGCAAGCTTTTATCAAGCTCAAGGTAGCTATGGCTCAAGCACCAGTTTTGGCTATACCTAATTTCGAGTTGCCTTTTACTATTGAGACCGATGCTTGTGACACAGGCATGGGGGCAGTGTTGATGCAAGATGGTAGGCCAGTGGCTTATTTGAGCAAGGCTTTTGGTCCTTCTCACAAGAAATACTCCATCTATGAAAAAGAATTCTTGGCTGTTATTATGGCAGTAGAGAAGTGGCATCAGTACCTCCACTATCAAGAATTAATCATCAAAATAGATCACAAAAGTTTGGCATATCTCATGGATCAGAACCTTCACTCAGAATTACAAAGGAAGGCAATGTCTCGTTTAATGGGTCTCAAGTTCAAAATCGTTTATAACAAAGGCAAAGACAATGTGGCAGCCGATGCTCTTTCTCGAATGCATCATTGGATGGCATTACAAGCAGTTTCTACGGTCCAACCTACTTGGCTTCAGGAAGTGTTAAACTCTTACACTACTGACAAAAGAGCATAGGAATTACTATCTCAGCTGGCAGTTCTCAGTCCTAATGCTGATGGCTATTCTCTGGAAAACGGTCTCATCAAGCACAAAGGCAAGATTTGGATTGGTCAAAATTCAGCACTCCAAACCAAGATCATTGCTGCTATGCACTCTACTCCAATTGGAGGTCACTCGGGTATTAACAATACTTACTATCGAGTTAAGAAACTCTTTGCTTGGAAAGGGTTGAAACTGCAGGTAGAGAGTTTTGTGAAACAGTGTGCTGTATGGCAACAAGCCAAACACAGTCTTCACCACCCTGCCGGCCTGTTGTAGCCTCTTCCAATTCCTGTGGCGGCTTGGCAGGATATTTCCATGGATTTCATCGAAGGACTTCCTAAGTCAGAAGGTTTCAATACCATTTTGGTGGTCGTGGATAGATTCACAAAATTTGCTCATTTTCTGGCTATCAAACACCCTTACACAGCTTCCTCTGTTGCTCGCTGTATACTGGATAATGTGGTCAAATTGCATGGCCTTCCCAAGAGTATTGTCTCTTATCGTGATCCTGTCTTTGTTAGTCATTTTTGGCAGGAATTGTTCAGGCTATATGCTGTCAAGCTAAATCTGTCAACTGCTTATCACCCTCAAACGGATGGGCAAACAGAAAGAGTGAATCAGTCATTGGAAATGTATTTATGATGTGCAGTCCATGATTCTCCTCATCATTGGAAACAGTGGCTGGCCCTTGCAGAACTTTGGTACAATTCTTCCTACCACTCTTCTTTGGGCTGTTCTCCCTTTAAAGCTCTATATGGCCAGGAACCAAATTTAGCAGCTGAACATTCTATAGCTTCTTCTACCATTTCCACTATCAATGATCTTCTGACTGACAGAACCATGCATCTGGAGAATCTCAGGCATCATTTAGCTACAGCTCAGAACCGTATGAAACAATATGCTGCCAAGAAACGAATTGAGCTGGAATTCCACATTGGGGAACGGGTGCTTCTCAAATTGCAGCCATATGCACAGTCTCGGTCAATAGACCATTTCCTAAATTGGCGTTCAAGTACTATGGTCCTTACAAAGTCCTTGAACGAGTAGGCAAGGTGGCTTTTCGACTGGATCTTCCTTCTTCTTGCTCGATCCATCCGGTTTTTCATGTATCTCAATTGAAGCCATTCACAGCAGATTACTCTCCAGTATACTCTGATCTGCCTAAAGTCCCTGAATTGGATGCTCCTTCGGTTCAACCAGAGGCTATTCTGGAGTGTCGCCTGGTCAAGCGTGGTAACTCTGATGTGCCGCAAGTTCGAGTGCAATGGACGTCTTTGCCTCCGTCGGCTACAACTTGGGAGGACTACCATGTGGTGCGCGCTCGCTTTCCAAATGCTGCTGCTTGGGGACATGCAGGGACCTCAGGCGGGGGAGTTGTCACGGCTGGCGCGGTGACATCGGAGGAGATGGCGGGAGGCCAGAGTACGCCTACGCTACAGAAAAACGTTTGAATTGTAATAGGACGTAGCAATAGCCCACTGAGCAGTCTCTTGTAAGAGGAGTGCTATATAGAGGGGAGAACCTGTAAACCTCATCACATTATGAAATCAATCAGAACCACTCGAGCTCGTAGGAACCATTCCTCGGCTCACTACCGATATCGCCTGTCTCTCACGTCGCCGGCGACCTCGCCGGTGGCCAAGGGTAACACCGGCAACCCATGTTGCCTGCGTCCTGCGCGCCCGGCTGTCTACCGATTTGCGCCGCCCCGGTGCCCTGCTCTCCGGCGACTTGTGCAGGCTTGGGGCCTGCTCTCTGGCGCACCGCTCTCCCTCACCGGCGACGTGCGCAGCTCCGGACTCGGCGCCCCGTTCTGCAGCGACCTGCTCCGACGACCCGGCGCCCCGCTCTCTGGCGGGCGTCGCTCCCCTGCGCGAACCTAGCTCTCTCCGGCGACCGTCGTCGCAGTAAGCAGACACGCCCCAACGCTCGGCTCTCCAGCAGCCTGCACCTCCCCTCTCCGGCATACCAGGTATGATCTGGTTCTTTCTCATGCTTCTATTCTTGATATTCTTGTTAAATGTCATGCAATATGATGACAGATCCAATCATTACTGCTGCAGTATTCTCTCTGTTCCATGCAACAATGGGCTTAAAGGCCCTTGTGGAAATGATTTCTCGACAAGAAGATAGCACTTGAGCATATGATTGATCATTCCACTAGGCTCAGTGACGCCCTCATTCTAATATTATAAGAGGTCAGCTAACATACATGCTATATTTTCTAGAAAAACCGAGTGAGATATAGATGAATTAAATTTCTTGGTTTCTCTTCGTGTTCTTAATCTTCATCTATTTTTGTCTTCGTTGTTTTTTTTGAAAAGGAAAAGCATAGTGCGATCCTGCATAGGGGCTAAAAAACATTTTGGTATGATGATTTCTGGCTGCCTACTTTGGGCTTGATGTACAATCAATTTTGTTTGGCATGGGAGCACACGCCACCGAGCTTTCTTCGGTACATGCAACCACTACCTCTTTAGATGTAGGCTATACTTACTGTTTAATGTGTTGACAATGCTCAAATAAGAATTGGCAGGATGACTCAATAATATGGCTTTTAATGTTTGGTATTTGCAGAATGCAAACAATCACTATTTACCATGCTGTTGTAACATCCTCACCCAAGATCGTGTCCTTCGTTCTCATGGTTTTTGGGTCCTAATGTTGTTTAATTCTCATGTTCTCCCTGATCGCCATATGTATGCTGAAGCCAGACGGCCATGGTGCCGGCTGAGATGTGTGGGTGGATCAACAAGGGGATCCACAATCTCAATGAGAAGTGAGTGGACACTCCTTCTACTTGTTTGCGAATTTCCTTTTCTATATTGACATATTTATTATTCATCTGGTAGTCTTTTAGTATGTGCGCGAACAATTCTATTAAAGACGTGTATAAATGTCATGACTAAATGTGTTAAAGATGTTGGATACATAAAGTCGATGGCTAATCTGAGGAGTCTATGTATGTAGAGAAAGGCGTTGCTAAAAACAGTTGAAGCGCAGGTCAAACTGTTTACATGGTTGACTGGATTCAATAATAAAAGGCAATGCATTGGAGTACAGTAACTAGATGCATCTTGTTCAAAAAGAAACATGTGCATGGATGTCTAATTTATTGTAAATCATCTAAATTATTCTGGTGATCTCAAAGGGAAAGCTTGCTGAGCATCTTCGTAAAGTTGGGCAAGAAATAATTACATAGCACACCTTTGCAAGACTTGGAACACAATTATTTGATGAGAGTCTTTCCTAAATTCATGAAGTGTCGCAAAGATGTGCCTAGTGCAATAAGGCGACTGCGGGGGCCAACCACCCATGGCACATGAAGGTAACTAAACATTGTCAATATTTGGTCTTTTGATGCATCAATGTTTGCGATCTTGAATTTTTCTGCACATATGGTTATGTTTGTTGCAAGAGTTGGCATTCTGCTCATCACTCAAATCTGCGGACATTCTCACCACCCAAATCTTGGTTACATGGCCTACTCAGGATGCTTTTTTCTAGGAACAATATTGTGTAGCCAATCTTGAATGTTTTGGAGTTCTCAGCTTCTGAGAATGTGATTGTTTTTTTGTTTTGTGCACAAGTAGGTTGGGTGCTTAAGGACCTTGTTGAGGTATGCCTATCTCAGTGCATTGGTTCAATTCTCTTTTTGAATGAATGTGCTTAGGCTCATATAATTGGATTTTGCAAGTTACCTTTTGACTGTGGCTATATTGCTCTTTGGAAGTACATGGACTGGAGGTTAGACCGATATCTATTGTTCTTGCATCTTTTTAGAAGGGCCAAAAGGGTGCACATCGATTGTTCTTCAGGTGAATATGTAGACATTTTTAACCCTTGAGTAAAATAATTCCTCTCATTGAAGTTTAGCCTATGGATCGTGCAAACATTGCTATCTGGACCTATCATGACATTTCCCAAAACGAAAAGGAGGCAATGTGGAGTACAAGTAAGAATATGTTTATATATTTGGTGAATAGAAAAAGGAAAAATGTTATGGCAAGTGAAAATATTCAAATGTTGAAATAGCTAATCAGATGTTGCTTCTATTAGTAGTTCACTTTATGCCTTCGTCAATAGTTGACTTTAATACCAATTTATATATTTGGTGCAATGTTAGATCTGATAAGGTATCTTTTTCAAAAATAGTAGTGACTCTTTATTTTTCTTTCGATGATATTTTCCTCTTGAAGCTTGATGCGCATATCTGTTAAATAGTACCTATGAGATTTCAGACTGAAAATTGAGGCTGGTTTATTGACCATTTGTGCTGCTATTTTAAACAACAAATTGACTCCCTAAGCTTATAGCAATCAGCAGTTAATATTACAACATAAATTCCTTTTAGGTTATGATTGCTATGGTTGGAAAATACACCAATCCAGTCGCATATTTCTTGATTTTTTTGCTCAATCATGATTTGTGTCCATCCACCAGGTTTTATTGTTTATTTTCATTTAGAAAAATTATGTTACAGGTCTGGAAAACTATAGGATACTAGAGAGCTCACTGCCAGGTCCATCAGAGAGGTGACTGCACCCACCTCACCCAGGAACCACTAGCCTTTTTCTCAACCACACCAAAAGAAAAAGGTTATTTCTCTGGTCATTGTTTTGTGCTGTTCGGTTTCAAGTAAGGAAATTTACAAATTGCCCTTTTAATTCACCACCAGAAGGATTAGAGAATGTTCTTTTCCATATTGTTTGATGATGAAAATGGTAAATACATCTCCTGGGGTTTTACTTTTAGTGAGAGTTTAGAGGCCAGAGTGGTTCAAGATCATGGGGCTGACTTGAGAGGCTTCTTTTGAAGTGTTTCTTTTATTAATTGGACTTTGAGCAGTACACTGCTTCGTATTCTTTTCTGCAATCTTTTTTTGAGTGCGAGGTAAGTAGTGTGGCATCTTTATCTGAGAAGAAGAGTTCACATATACATTTTTTTAGTATTTCCCTAGATTGTTTATGATCTTGAAAGGCACAATTGAATATCTTTAGCTACGGATTGTCTGGCTTCCTATGAGTCATTGTGTTTTCTGAATTTATGGCCTTTCATTTTAGATACGTTTATGTAAATCTTGTGTAAGGAATTTCTGAATTGGAATTAGCAAATGGCAAATATAAGCAGGGATCTCGCCTAAAAAAAATAAATTCTATCTTTTAACAGTTTGAGAGGACAATGGGACATTTCAGGTTAATATAATGCATAGCTAAACATCTCTCTCCAATATATGCTATTGTACAATGTTCAATGGTAATAAACAATCTTTATCCTATACAACAAGATGTATATGTGAAAGTAGTTCAATTGATTTAACATATACAATGCCACTTTAATATTTAGAATCAATTTAATATTGTGATCATTTTCATTTTAATTGGCCTCATGGCCTGAATGTCACTTTAGTTGGCCTGGCCGCTGTATGTACTATTGCACCCTAACTAGAGTGATCAACCGTTATATTTTGTCCATACATCGTTTAGGTCTGAACCAGTTGAGCATTGTTTCACTTCAAGCAAAGACTAAACCTACCGTAATCCTTTTGTTTAGACATAAACAACTGCCCAAATTGGTCTATATGTCTTTGTGTGTACGGTTTTTCTTATACGGGCGTGCATGTTAACTAGTGATGTTTTAAATTACTAGTTTTCACTGTTCAACATTTGGATATTGTATTTTCAACATTTGTAATATGTTATTTCAACTTCTGTAATGTACTATTTCAACAAATTTTATGAAAATGATGAATTAGTTTTTTTCAAAGTGTCGAGCTAGTATCTTTAAAATATTGACTTGGTCTAATAAAAATGTTGACTTCAACATGCTGCATCCCAAGGATTATTAGAGTAGACAACAAAGAAAAATTGAAAGAATAACAAAGCACCATCCATTCGTATGGGTTCAAGTTCAAGAGGCTGAGCGCCTCGCTCCATCAGGTCCAAAGCAACAAGGTGAGTGAGGTAGGCTGCCGGTTCCCAGTTCCCACACATCGACTGGGTAGCGGTGCTTCTTAGCTGCGGTGCTTCTGGAATTCTGGAAGTCACGTAGGGAGTCCCCACAGGAGATCCCCAATTAATCTATACTAAATAAAGTGCGAGTTAAGTTTAAATAATTTTTACCGTCGAAATTCTTTACTTGCGGTGCCTTTTAACTGCAGTGCTTTTTAGTTGGTTAGCTTAATGATCTTCTAGAATTCCGGAAGTCACATAGGGAGTCTCCACAGGAGATCCCCAATTAATCTCTATAGTATAAAGAGTGAGTTAAGTTTAAACTCGCATCAATACCCACCGTTAGGTCTCAGTTTAATTAAACATTTCACGGTTTATTTAGTGGTGTCCCCATAAAGCCTAGGTGGGCCCATTGATCCCAAAGCACAAACCGCCGGAACTCGGAGTTCCCGCCATGCAAGCAGGCGTGGGCATGACTCCTACCCTGTTTTTTCTCAATGAAAAATTTCTATACCTGCGTGCGTACCCACCCACGCCAATAACAATCCGTACCAATAATGATTCACTAATCAGATCATGAAAAAAAAATCTCAAAAGCACAACTTGGCCCATCTAGCCTATCTCCTCAGGATCAAAATCTAACGTTTATTAATCCCAAATTGCTGTGTCAACTATGAATAATTATGCACAAATATTCATTGTATCAAGAACAAACAACCAAAAATTGTCGAGGCAAGAACTGCTGGAAGAGGGAGGAGAAAGAGAGGAGGTCAGCGAGACTCCAGGCCCTGTGCGAACTTGCCGGAGCGCCGCGGTGGGGAGTTGCAGGTCCGGCTGGGGAGGCGACAGTGGGGCAGGAGGAGGCAGATCCGGCCGGGGGAGGTGGCGTGCCGCGGAGGAGGCGGTGGATGGGGGGAAGGCATACTGCGGGGGGAGGCGGTAGATCCAGCCGGGGGAGGAAGCAGGGGTGAGGAAGGAGAGCGCATTAGTTTCGGGGGAAGGGTCTTGGTGCGCGGCGCCTCCGCGCCAGTCGCTGCCGCCGTGGGGTGAGAGAGAGGGGAGGAGGAGGAGGAGGAGGAAAGATAGGTAGGGTTAGGGGAGGTTGGTGGGCTCGACGGCTTTTGATTCGCTCAAGCTCACATGAGCTGCTCGATTTGATCGGATGGTGCGGGGGACACTGCCGGCCGGATGGGCCTAATAGGCCAAATGGGGAGGCGGCGGGGTTAACGGGTTGCGAATCTGGGCTGACTGTTGCTGCTGTTGTGCGGGAGCTGGAGCACGAGGAGCTTGATAACCGAAATGCTGCTATTGCTGTGGCTGTGCATTCTGCCGGGGCTGACCATAGCTCTGAGTTGAACTCTTCTGCTAATATGGATTGTTGGATCGAATCACCTGACCAGGAGGAGTATAGCGGGGACGAGCGTTGCTTCCCTGACACTGACCCTGACCTTGGTAAGACATTCTGCGCTTGCGATCCTCATCAAGTGCCTTTCTTTCTCTCTCAATAAGAAAAGCCTTATCAATGAGCCTCTGAAAAGAAGGATAGTCATCGGAGGACAAAGCATAACGAAGCCCCGGGTTCAACCCTTCACGAAAGCAATCTTGCTTCTTCTCAACTTCATCAACATCATTGGGAGCATATCGAGACAACTGAGTAAACTTTGTCAAATAGTCTCGGACAGCCATAGATCCATGTTCAAAGAAAGGAATTCTCTGTGCTTTACTTTGATTTCGCTCTTAGGCACATAATATTCACGAAAATTCCTGCGAAATTCTTGCCAAGTAATCTCTTGTGGTTCAGGATGAGCGGCTGAGAACGAACCCACCAATCGTGCGCTTGCCCATGCAACTGATTTGAGGCGAAGAGAACTCGATCATGTCCTTCACAATGTGCAATATCCAACTTGCTCTCAATAATTTGTAGCCAGTCTTCAACTTCCATGGGTTCCTCTGCATGGGTGAAGGATGGAGGCTTGGTGTACAAGAACCTCTTGAGCCCTTCATCTCGCGGCTGCTGCAGCGGAGGTGGAGGAGGAGCTGCATTTGCCAAGTTTTGTAAGTTGGTTGTGACTTGAGCAAGACTTTGAAGCATCTGATTCTGTTTTTGCATCATCTGTATCCGATCCATGACAGGCTGGTTTTGCGGATCTGGTGGCAGATTCCGACCACTACCCCTTGCGTTGGTTACCCCATCTAGCATCCATCTGATTAGAGAAGAAAAAGAGATTAGATGAGGATAGAAAGAAAGCCCTTCTATTTTATTTAAACAAAACAAGGATAAAGAAAACCCTTTTTTACATTTCTTCATGATTATTAGTATTATTACTTTATTATTGTTATTATTATTAATCTAGTGTTCTGACAACCATTACAAAGAACCAACTCAAACAATTGCACAATAACAATAAGCAATACATCTGTACTAGCGAAACTTTATTTCATTATTTTATTATAAGGTTCATCATGCGGCTGTAGACAAAGTGCTCATGGCTACCTACAGCTCGCATGGATAGGCAGCTAGAGACATGGTGCAAAGCCTATGTCTAAGCGTCGGGGACTTCCGAAGGCATATCAGGGGTGTTTTTTGGCGAAGCACCCTCATCTGACCCTGCTGGTGCTGCACGCGACCTCTTCCTTGGAGAGCTTGTGCTAACAACAGATGTCTCTCCCTTGAGATCCTCCTTCAAATGGGCGATAGTGTTTTTTGCTTCACAAAGACGAAACTGAGATTCCATGAGTTCCCTCTGAAATCCATCCACCATGTCATCCATAGCGGCGGTCAGACAGACTTGTTCCACTAGCTTTGGATTGGCTTCATACTTGGTCGAGTTGATCTCCTTCTCAGAGCTGCAGAGACGGCGTGAAGGAAAGTAGTGGTACTGTATGAGTATTGCTCTGGGCAAACCATAAACAAGTCCAAATCATCGATAGTGTTTAGTAAGAACACTGCTGTGGAGTCAAAGGAAATATTGATGAACACGCTTGGGATAAATAGTGAGGCAGAATCTGGTAAATATTTGGGGCTACCAATATGTATATGAGAAGATCAAAGAAGAAGTCCTTTGATGAGAACATGTACAACATGCATATGATCAAGGGCCAAGAGAAGATGGAGTTTGAAGTCCAATCTGAGTTGAGGCCCAATTTATTCGCGAGGCCGGTTCGGACTGCAGAAGTAGGCCTCAGTAAAACGGACGTCCAGGCCACATACGGGCTCCGTTTTAGACGTTCTACGTATCGTTGGAAAGCTAAGAAGATAAGCTTTCCAACCTTGGTGGTCCCACTTCTGAATTTGATCGGAGTCGACAGAAATCGTCGAAACAAGATGATGGACAAAATCTGCCAGGGTGCCACTGGCCGGTTTTTGGGCCCGCTGGCCTTGTACACCGTAGGGTTGCTCGGCCACCCCCTTGGCCGCCACCTATACCTCTCTCTTGTATATATTCTGTAGCCGTCATTAGATTAGATGGGTTTTTCTTAGATTAATCTGTCATCGAACAGTTTCGCAGTCATCGGTTTGTAAAACCCCAACTTGTGCACAAGATTAATCTTGATTGCGTTTATTCCTCGTTCTTACTTGTGTTCTCTCGGTTGCATTGCAGGAACGATAGCCTTCTTAGCGAGGTCGATTGCGCGCGTCACGCGGTCGATAACCATCGGAGCAGTGGTGTAATGATTGCAAGGATTCGATCGATTGCTCGGAGCCTTTTTCACCAACGTCGAGTTCTCCACTCCTAAATCGGTCGAGTTCTCCACCTCTAAACCGAGTTATTTGTACCTCTCGGAAGATCGGGAACACCTTTCTTATCAATTGGTATTCAGAGCATCAGGTTTCCCTTGAGGTATATTATCGTGTGTCCCTTAGTATGAGCGCTTTATATTCCTAAAGTCCACAAAAAGCCAAAAAAATTAGGGTTTGCAGTTCATCTTATCCTATCACCACGTTTAGCCTTTGCATAATTTGATTTCAGAGTCCGCATCTTTGAGTTTGTGTCTATGGTCATAGTCTTGTTACTGGTGTAGATTGCGTTCTTAGTTTAGTTTGAGTTTTGCATCTTGTCACCGTGTCCGTTTTCATCACGTCGTCACATCCGGTTCGGAATCCTCTCTGTCCAGTTCAGTATTTGCATGATATCTCCCTCATACGAACTCGGATTTTTGTGTTCTAGTACTTTCTGGAAAGCTTGTGAAACTATCTGCAACTTTGTCAATTGGGAAGTTTTCAGAAAACGTATTTATCAGGGTGTAATATCTGTTATAAGTAATTCTGTTTGTGACCTAAAATTTTCTGAGAAGTTTGTATTTCGGGGTCAATATCTTTATCATCCATTATCCAAAAAAAGTGTTCCATATACTGCAGAGAAAGATAAAAAGGAGATGTAGAACTTTGGTATTCAAAGTTTTTGCATTTGAGGCCATTAAGATTATCTAATCGGTTGTGCAACTTTGAGTAGTAAATCTGTGATTTTCAGATAAGAGTTTTGTGTTTGTGTGGAGTTGTATCTTGTTTTGCAGCACTTTTGAGATTAAAAAAAAACAAAAAAAGGCAAGTGCATAAAAAAGAGCCGCACAAAAAAAAAAGAAAAAGAAAAGAAAAAGTAATCAGAAGTGTTTACATCCTTTGTACTTCGGTGTATCTTTTGCTTGCTTAAACTAGTTCAGGACGTTTAGGCCAACAAATTTGACAAGTACTTTGGACATTTATTCAACTTTGCTATCTGATTTCGAATTTTGCTATTTCTTGCTACATATTGTGCCTTTCTAAAGATCCACATACATTCTCTTGAGCAGTATAGGTCGGTCTTGCAATCATCCCACGCTCCAGGTGTGTTATTACCTCTTGGCTGCTGTCGCCTCTTTCAAGTAGCCATCGTATTTTGCGGTGCACAGTAAGAAAATTTGCAAGCGCTTAGTAAACGTTTGGAGTGTGAGAGACCCCACCTGTCTACTGTCATTAGATAGAGTTAACTTTGAATTTTTGTGTGTGTTTTTTTTACTAACAATGACAAGTTACACCTCTGTACATGTTGGAGCCATAAAGATGCTTGAGAGTCACACCATTGCTGCTGCCCCTTCTTCCATAGGTGACTCTATTCTTAAATCTCTACCTACATATGATTATTTTAATGCTGTAGAGTATATTAAGTGGGAAAGTAAAATAGATAATATTTTTGCGCAATGTCATATGTGTGAAAGACGAAAGATGAAAAATGCAGCTAGTGTTTTAAAAAATCACGCTTTAATTTGGTGAAACAATTTACATGTTAATGATAAACCTCACATATAGTCGGATATGAAAATTTTGATGAGAAAACAATTTGATTCTTCGCGCCATATTGTCCATTCTTGTGCGACTAACCTTTTGCAGTATAATGTCAGTTCTCTAACACAACACTTTTTAAATTCTCAAATGGTGAAAGCGGAGAACAATCGGTCTAACAATTTATTTCGACTTGCGTTTATCATAATGAAGAGACGTTGTCGGATCATCATTGATGGTGAGATTTGCTGCAACTTTGTTAGTTCTGAGTTGGTTGAGAAACTTTACTTGGCCACAGAGCAACACCCATGTCCATATTATATCCAATGGCCTAATTCCAGTGGTAAGTTTCGGGTAAATAAAATTAGCAAGATCCAATTTTGTCTTGTCAAGTATCATGACAACGCTTATTTTAACATTGTGCCTATGGAAACAACTGCTTTGTTATTTGGTAAACCATGGGTACATGAAAATAATGCTTTGTACGATAATGCTGATAATATATATTCGTTCAAATATAATGGTAGAAAGATCAAGTTGTTTGGTATGAATCCTGGTCGAATTTTAAAAATTGAACTTGTGAGAGAACAAACTAAGAAGATGGATGCTATTAAAAATGATTTGAGTAATTTTAATGATGACATGCTTTCAGATAAATCTAAGTTACTTTTATTGCAAGGTGATTCTACTGCTGATTCTTATGATAAAAAAGAGTTATGTGATGATACTGCTATTATTTATATGCCAATACATGAGAATAAACATTTTCTCCCTATTGCAAGTATGCATGATGAGCTGAACTTATTATCTTCTTTAAGTAGTTTGGGTTATATTGAATTTGATGTTCTTTGCAATCTAAATTATTTAAAAAAGAAACTTTATTTTAGTGCTGATTTGCCATGGTCATCTAAGCATACATATAATATTATTGGAAGATATAATTGTAAAGGAGAATATATGGCGCATCGTGTTTATATATGTTCCAATTTTGACTTTTTTTTTACTTATGAACATAAAAATCAAGTAAACGGCTGCTGTAAAACTAATCGTATCATGTCGAGATCCTATTGTTCTTCTATGCTTGATTTGTCACAACAGGATCGATTTTAAGAAGGGAAGCATGCATGGATGATTTCATGAACTGCTACAATTACTTCTGCGCGCATCGACGACTTTGAGTCGAGGACGACTAAAAAACAAGAATGGGAGAATGATGAGAACATGTACAACATGCATATGATCAAGGGCCAAGAGAAGATGGAGTTTGAAGCCTAATCCGAGTTGAGGTCCAATTTATTCGCGAGGCCGGTTCGGACTGCAGGAGTAGGCCTCAGTAAAATGGACGTTCAGGCCACATACGGGCTCCGTTTTAGACGTTCTACGTATCGCTGGAAAGACAAGGAGATAAGCTTTTCAACCCTAGTGGTCCCACCTCTGAATTTGATCGGAGTCGACGAGAATCGTCGAAATAAAATGACGAACAGAATCTGCCAGGGTGCCACTGGCCGGTTTTTGGGCCCACTAGCCTTGTACACCGTAGGGTTGCTCGGCCACCCCTATACCTCTCTCTCTTGTATATATTCTGTAGCCGTCATTAGATTAGATGGGTTTTGCTTAGATTAATCTGTCATCGAACAGTTTCGCCGTCATCGGTTTGTGAATCCCCAACTTGTACACAAGATTAATTTTGATTGCGTTTATTCCTCGTTCTTGCTTGTGTTCTCTCGGTTGCATTGCAGGAACGATAGCCTTCTTGACGAGGTCGATTGCGCGCGTCACGCGGTCGATAACCATCGGAGCAGTGGTGTAGTGATTGTAAGGATTCGATCGATTGCTCGGAGCCTTTTTCACCAACGTCGAGTTCTCCACCCCTAAACCGACTTATCTGTGCTTCTCGGAAGATCGGGAACACCTTTCTTATCATCCTTTACATACCTGAAGGATAAGGTTTGGAAGCGGATACAGGGATGGAAGGAAAAATTACTTTCCAAAGCAGGGAAGGAAATTATTGTTAAGGCGATTGCACATGCCATCCCCTCATATGCAATGTCATGTTTTGACTTGACGTAAGGGTTATGTGAAGAGATTGAAAAAATGATTTGCCGGTACTGGTGGTCACAACAAGATAATGACAGGAAAATGCATTGGCTGTCTTGGGAGAAATTGAGCAGCAGGAAAAAAAAGGGAGGCCTTGGTTTCAGAGACTTGCATTTGTTCAACCTCGCCATGCTAGCTAGACAAGGATGGCGACTGCTGTCTGTGCCAACCTCATTATGTGCACAGGTTCTTGGTGCTAAGTACTTTCCATATGGTGACATTTTGTCTGTTAATGAATCACCGGGTATTTCATATACATGGCGCAGCATTGTGCTGGTCTAGATGCCCTGAAAGCTGGTCTGATCTAGCGAGTTGGGGATGGCACTACTATCCGAAATTGGGAGGATCTATAGATACCAGATGGCATACTGAGGCGTCCTGTTACACTGAGGGGAAGAGTACTAGTGTCGAAAGCTATTGAGCTTATTGACCCAACAACGGGAAGCTGGGATAGAGAATTAATTGGGGACATATTTTGGGAGGAAGATATTAAAAATATCCTGGCAATACTGCTGCGGCAAAAAAGAGAGGATATGCTCGCATGGCACTTTGACCCAAAGGGGAAATCTCGGTTAAATTGGTGTATCATGTTTGGAGGATCAACGGGAGAGAACGAGCACGGTACAGAACGGGGATTCGAGTGCAGGCCACTCAGCGAGGGGTAGGTGAAATGGAACAAGCTTTGGGGTCTTAATTGCGCACCGAAAACCAGGTACTTCATGTGGCGATTGGCCCATAATAGCCTTCCTGTTCGCAAGAATATTAGCCGCCGCGAAATGTCCATTGATACCAGGCGTCTAGTGTGTCTGAGATTAGATGAGGATGGTGGACATTGCTTTCTTAAGTGCACATTTGTTAAGAGGTGCTGGAGAGAAATGGACCTTGAAGGTACGAGGCTGAAGCTACTTGACCTGCCATCCAGTGAGGAGGTCGTTCAGCATGTCCTGGAGTTGTGCGAGGAAAAGCGAACGATGGTGATCGGTTTGCTCTGGGCACGGTGGGATGCAAGAAACAAAGTCAATGCAGGTGAGGATCTTCAAACTCTCAACACTACAATTCAGAGAGCTCTGGGGACTGCACTGCAGCCACCGTCAGTTTCTCTCCAACCTGAAACAGCGAATCAGGTTAGTGAAAAGAAGTGGTTTGTGCCGCGGCAAGATTTCTTGAAGATCAATGCCGATGGGGCATTTGTGGAGAATGAGAAGATTGGTGCTTGGGAGTTTGCTATCAGGGATAACTTGGGTGAAACGATTGTGGCAGGATCTGGACCACTGAATGCTGTGCAAAGTGCACTATGTGTGTCACACCCGATTTTATAAACAAAATGCGGGGATAAAATACATGTGTATGCTAGGACCAAAATCCATACACACGAGTGACATCATTAGTGGAGTCATACAACCATGCTATAACGTCATAACTTTATTACAAAATGACCCGGAGGTCTAAAAGAAAATTACAACTTAATTTTATTTCTAGCTTGATAGAACGGACTCTCATCTTCCACAGGGAACGTCAACCGGGGGTATCGCTAGCACCAGCCTAGAAAGGAGCATCGGGGTTGAACCCATCATCTTCCATGAACTCACCATCTTGACCGGCATCTGCTAGGTGGTAGCAGCGGAAGAAGAGAAAGGGAATAGCAAGGGGTGAGCACAAGAGTACTGAGCAAGCAAAAGAAAAGGGCTATGCATGAAAGGCTTTTTATGGAGCTTCCTATGCAGCGCCTAAGTTGGACCTATTACCTTAGCCTTTATTTAACTAAGTTATGAGATCAAACATCGGAAAACCATCCGATCAAGGAACCATTCTCTTCCAACCAACCAACCCAAACCAACGAATTAGAAGGAGTCTATGGCCGCTCATGACCGTGAGCACGGCTGGTATACCAGTTTAACACTCTCGAGAGGTTGCGCACTTTCATCATAGGTAGTGTTTTCCCTTTCCGCCATACATTGCCTGAGATGTTTGGCCGGGGTCACACAACGAGGTCGCTAAATGACTTTATCCAGTCCACCCTATACCCACTAAGATTTCACCCCCTATATAAGTCCGCAGACCCCAGGGCCCCTCTTGTGCCACAAAACCACCACGGTACGATTAAGACCGGAAAAGTTAAATTTTGACCAAGCCCATAGCACATTTAGATCCCATGGCTGCACTGTTAAGCCAGTAAGACAAGCTCCTAAAATGCGATCCTTAAACCCAAGGCAGGAACTAGCACTATCCATCAACCATCCACCATTCAAACCAAACCCCCACCAAAACATTCCATCCTGCCTGGGTTTTCCTCCCTTGTCAAGATTAAACGAGGATTCAACCTCAATATGAAATAAACTTTAGTTGGTTGTTTAACCAATCCCAAAAGCACCTAAGCATGGATATATTTCTACCCAACCCACAAGGCAAAACTAGTATGTCCTACTGGTTTATTCAAATTATGCATAGCATGCCTATCTAATTTAATCTATAAAGCCAAAATATAGGTGCTTGCAAATGATCAATGAACTTGCCTTCGAGATAGGCCGAATCGGTGAACTCGAATTCGGAGTCCTCGAAATTCACCGCTTCACCCTCTGCACATCACAAATCAAACAAACATAAAGAACTTAAGAAACAGTAAAAAACATGATCAAAATATTTTTAAAACCTATTCTAACAGAAGGAGCTCGCTGCAACGAATCCGTAGGTGAAAGAATCACCCAAAATGGACTTAAAACGCAAAAGATATAAGCTTTTGAAGTTGGATGGCAAAAACTGTAAATAAGCGCAACTATTTTGATTTTCTGGAAAATGGAAAAACATCGCCGACGTCAGCATGACATCAGTACGACGTCAGCGGCCTGCGGCCGGTGGACTACGTCCACGGCGCAGTGGACCGGCGGGCTCCAGAGAGAGGTCCATGGTGAAGGAGATGGGCGCGGGGCACTCTGGGCCGTCGGATGAGGATCGAACGGCGAAGGAGGATTGACCGGCTCTGCTCGTCCAGGTAGCAGATGGCGCGGCGGCGGACTCCGGCGAGCGGCGGCGTCTCTCTGGTGATCTCCAAACTCGAGCTACGGTGCACCGAAATGAGAAAGGATTAGCTCAAAACGAAGAGGAAGGGATCGCGAACTCACCCTGCTTGCTCTCGTCGTCGGGGAGGAACTGTGGCGGCGGGGCGACGGCGGCGAGTGGCGGCAACGAGAGGAGCTCGCCGCAGCGGCGATTTGGGAGGAACCGAGCGGAATGGAGTGGTGGGAAGTAACCAACAAGAGGAAAGGAGGCTCGAGGGACCTTTTTATAGCGCGGGATAGGGTAGAGGAGGCGTTCGAGTGGAGGTCGAGGTGGTGGCCTCCATGGAGCTCGGTGGAGCCATTTCTTTGTGTAACCGAAGAAATTGATGTGGGGATTTGGTGGAGAATGAGTGGAGGCGGCTTAGTGCGAGTTTAATTAAAGAAAAACGGTGGATTGAGGTGGGATTTTAGTCTCCAACCGGCAGGAATGGGAGAGGAGCGGGCGAGCGGCGGCCTGCTGGAGGTTGGGGACGCGCCTGATAGGCGGGCCCGCGTGTCAGCGAGCCAGGGCGGCGGCCCGCTGCGCAGAGGGAGAGGGAGGTGGGGGCGGCCTGGCCGGCCGGCGGTTGGGAGGTGGGCAGAGGCGGGGAAGGGGAAAGCGGGCCAGCGAGAGAGAAAAGAGAGGTTTGGGCTTGGGAAGGTTTCCTTCTCTTTTTTTTTCTTCATCTGCTCCAAAACTGATTTGAATTTATTTTCAAATGGGGTTTTGAATTTATTTTTCGAACGCAACTTGAATCAAGTTTTGAAATTCATTTTTCACCCAATAAACACAATGCATGAAGTCATGAATGCAACATTATATATATTTTAAAGTTTTGTTTTTGAAATTTTAGGGTATTACAATGTGCTGAAGGTGAAGCCTGCTTGGCTGGAGTATTGGTAGCTATGGACCAAGGAATGACCAAGATCATTTTGGAAACTGATTTGACCTGTGTTGCGGCTGCGATGTCCTCCAATTGTCATGACTCATTACCTGGTGGAGCAATCTTTCAAGACATTAGAGATCTGTTATCGCTACATTTCAATGCATTTGTAATATCCGTCATTCCTCATTCTTGTAAGACCATTGTCATCAGCACGTGCATCCGTACTATGCACAGTGCGCAAACAGTATTTTTTCACTCTGTATACAGTACGCAAACAGTATTTTGCACATCCATATCCACACCCTGATGACACTGGTTTAACTTCAGTGCTCGACCAGTGTCACCAGAAAGTCGATATGGGTGTGAAAAATACTGTACATAGAGTAGGAAAACACTGTTTTGCGCACTGTAGACAGTACGTATGCACTGCCTAGTGACACTGGTTCTTGTTTGGGTGCCTCCTTTCCCTTCCTTTGTAAAATAAAAAGATAACACACATCCTGACCTTCTTCCTCCATAAGCTGCCTCCTCACTACTGTTCTTCGTCTAGACTTCTTCCCCGCTGTGCTAGATCCTTCGAGATACTCTGCTAACTGTTTCACTCTATTCTCGTGCCCTTTGCTTTGCTGCCCTTCCATACTCCATCTCTATCACATTGTATCGGTGTATCAGCGTTGAACTTCTCAGTGGAGTATGCATGATCAGGTTGCTCAAGGCATATTTCCACTCATAGAGGCTATATTCAGGGATCTCAACTCTGAGAAGTTCTGTGTGGAGACTGCTGCCTCTGGAGCACACACGGCAGCTACTGCCACTGCACCAGTGCACGGCAATATCCGTGTCATAGTCCCGGAAGTTGTGAATCATGCATGGCGTCATTAACTGCCTTCAAGCTCCAGTGTGTTCAACCATCACCGGTGTCGCTGCTAATCTGCTATTGTGTTGATGCTGTGACATCAACTGCTACTTCTCTTGTGGCTCCAGGGGGAGGGAACAGTGTTGCTGTTCCACTCGCCATTGTCTCCATTGTTGTGTGTGAGTGGGGGAGCTAGGCGGAGGCCAGCAAGGGCCGTGTCCCCAGCTCTATTGGCTATTGCTAAATTTTTTTATATGTACTGATCTTTGCTTAGTTGCTTTGCTTAGGCTAACTGAGTGATTGATCTATGTATCTTGAAAGCAGATTCTTAAAACAATTGCAGTAAAAACTAGAACTAAAAACAAATTTAGACAATCCCCTAGGTAAGGGCATCGATATTGCTTGATCTTGTAAATTATAATTGCTGACAGACTTGTATTGAAGTAAAACATATCACGTCAGTCTGTCTCAAAATATAGTTCATTTTACATTTCACTTTCCATCCATCCACAGTCGATTTGATGTTAATGAATCTATATGTATATATGATAGTGTTTATTTTGTACCTTCAGCCCACCACGGGAAGGACCACACGATGGTATAGAAATCGAGGAGAGGAGCGCAAGGAGATCGCGATAATGTACAGAACAAAAAACACAACGATTTAGATAGATTCGGGCCGCTAAATCGCGTAATATCCTACAGTCCTATACGGTGGTGTGTGGATTGTATTGCTTGAGCATATGATCCTAACCTAGGTCATCATGACCCATGGTCTAGTGGCTGTTACCAAACTAGGTTCCTAGCTCTCCTTATATAGGCCGAGGAGCTTAGGGTACAAGTCAAGGGTCCTAGTTGGATTACAATTAGCAGCAGCTCACATCGTCTTGTGCTGTGGGCTCCAAGACAAACTACCCGACCCACTTGACAAAGTGGTTATAAATCATCTACATGAGGTACCTGCGGATATATGACTGTCCACAAGCGCCCGTGCTTCATGAGGATTTTGCCCAAGAAATCGTCTTGTAGGTCTTCTGGAATCTGCTCCCTTCAAGGAATCTTCAAATTATAGTATGGAGGACATCGCCAGATAGACTCCATATGGAGTAGCCCCCTAGGCTTCATGTTGACTTGAGCAACAATCAACTTGAAGGTATGAATCCATACACAATGACTGAATCATTTGAACGACTTGTCTTCAGCATGCAAAAACTATGGGTGCATCGCAAGATGCACTCCAGTATGGAGTAGCCTCCGAGCTTCGAGTTGACTTGAGTAGCAATCGGCTCGAAGGTCTAACAGAATCTTCTTCTCAAAGTCTTCAAAAGATTTCAATAGTATCCACCATATATCCCACGAAGCCTCAAGCTATTTAGCAAAAACAGGTTGAGGATCAAGTAGCCCAACAATCCAAGTGGTCTTCAGAAATTCCTGAGTCAATGTATAAGTCGGTGAGGCGACGAAGAGGCCAGCTGGTGGAAACGTCACTAGCCGGGCTGTGGAGCCTCCGAGTCGACGAAGCAGTCGGCGGAGCGACGAAGAGGCCGGCTAGCAGAAACACATCGCTAGCCGGGTGATAGAACCCCCAAGTTAGTGAAGCAGTCAGCGGGGTGGCGAAGAGGCCGGCTAGCAGAAACACGTCGCTAGCCAAGCGGCGGAGCCCCCGAGTCAACGAAGCAGTCAGCAGGGCGACGAAGAGGCTGACTAGTGGAAACACGTCGCTAGCCAGGGTAGCAGAGCCCCTGAGTCGACAAAGCAGTCAACGGGTCGACGAAGAGGCCGGCTAGCAAAAACACGTCGCTAGCCTGGCGGCATAGCCTTCGAGTCAATGAACCAGTCGGCGGGGTAGTGAAGTGGCCGACTAGCTAGAAACATGTCACTAGCTGGGCGGCGGAGCCCCTAAGTCGACGAAGCAGTCGGAAGGGCGCTGAAGTGGCTAGACTAGTAGCAAACACGTCGGCTAGCTGGGCGGCGGAGCCCCCAAGTTGACTGAAACAGTCGGCGAGGGAAAGAAGAGGCCGGCTAGCGGAAACACATCGCTAGCCAGGGCGGACGGAGCCCCCAAGTCAGTGAAGTAGTCGGCGAGGCGACAAAGAGGCTGACTAGCGAAAATATGTCGCTAGCTGGGCGGCGAAGCCCTCAAGTCGACAAACAATGGGGAGCGATGAAGAGGTCAGGCTAGTGTAAACGTCACTAGCCAGGTGCCGGAGCCCCTGAATTGACGAAGCAGTCGGCGAGGCAAGTTGATGTAGCGGTCGGTGAGGTGGCCGGTTATGGGAAAATCATCACTAGTAGGCGGCGCAGCCCCTGAGCCGATGTAGCAGTCGACGAGGTCGTCGTCGGATATCTGATTGGTGGAAATATCACATCCCCAGCTAAGTGGATGAAGTAGTTGCAGAGGTTCTAGAGTAGTCGCCAGTCGATGAAGTTGTCAACCAGTCAAGTGGTGAAGTCATTAGCTAGTAGTATGGTGAAGCAATCCGCAAGTAGTGCGGCCTGTAGTGCGGCGGAATAGCTCTGAGAAATCGTCGAGTGCTTCCAACTCGGAGAACATCAAGTGCTTTGGGCTTAGTCAGATTGCAGTTCTCCTGCTTTCATATACCTTTTCGAGTGCTTTAGACTCTAACATAAAAAACAATTAAGCGTGAACGTCAAGTGATTCAAACATGGTTTGATTCATTGCAACTTCGGTTGCAGCAGATGTCTTAAGACATCGGACTCTTTTTTTCCATAGAAGGCACTTTAAATTATGGGTCAAGTGCTTTAGACTCGGTTTGATTCATTGCAACTTCAGTTGCAGCATATGTCTTAGGACGTGAGTACTTCAAACTCTTTTCACCGTAGAAGGCGCTTTAAATTATGGGTCGAGTGTTTCAGACTCGGTTTGATTCATCGCAACTTTAGTTGCAGCATACGTCTTAGGACGTGAGTACTTCAGACTCTTATCATAGGCAACACCTTGGCCTGATCGTCGAGTGCTTTGGACTCAATTCAATTCATTACAACTTTAGTTGTAGTGTACAGCTTAGGACGTGAGTACTTTGAACTCTTATTGAAGGCAGCACCTTGGCCTGATCGTTGAGTGCATTAGACTCCTAAAGGTATTCGTGCTGTCAAGTGCTTAAGGCTTGGATACGCTCATCGAGTGCTTAGGACTCGGAAAACAATGAGTGTTGTGGCCACTTGACCTTTGTCGTCAAGTGCTTAGGACTCAGGATACAACTTCGAATCTTAAGATTCGTTACAAATTCGCCTTTGCCATTGAGTGCTTTAGACTCAGAATATAAATACGCCGAGTGCTTAAGACTCAGAATATGAATACATCGAGTGCTTAAGACTTAGAGTATAAAGACACCGAATGCTTAAGACTCGGAATATAAAGACGTCGAGTGCTTCATACTCAGAATATAAATACATCGAGTGCTTAAGACTCGGAATATACGGACATTCGAGTGTTTAATACTAGGAATACAAAGACATCGAGTGCTTAAGACTCGGAATATACAGACATCCAGTGCTTAAGACTCGTAATATAAGAACATCGAGTGATTCAAACTCTTAATATAAATACGTCGAATGCTTTAGACTCAGAATATAAAGATGTAGATGCTTAAGACTCAGAATATAAAGACATCGAGTTCTTAAGACTCGGAATATAAATACATCGAGTGCTTAAGACTCAGGATATAAAAACATCGAGTGCTTCAGACTCGGATATGTATTGCAACTTGGTTGCTGTTGCATCAAGGAGCTCTACTGAGGCCGATGGAAAAGACGGGATACATCGAGTGCTTAAGACTCAGGATATAAAAACATCGAGTGCTTCAGACTCGGATATGTAATGCAACTTGGTTGTTGTTGCATCAAGGAGCTCTACTCAGGCTGATGGAAAAGACAGGATTAATAACTCATTCGACAGAGAATATCACTCGATCCAGCGAGAATAATAGGAGCACATTACTAGTGCATGATGTCTTGAAGAAATACTGAGTGGTCAGTAATAATCCAAGTGGTGTATAAATATTTCAGGTGATCCAAAAATAATTCGGTGATCCGATAATATACATAATTAGAGTGATCCATAAATAGTCCAATTGATCTAATAACTCGAAAAACCCGCAGCTTGGTTGTCGCTGTGCTTCCCGCAGCTTGGCTATCGTTGCTTTGTGGGGTAGACCGAAACGAACTAGAGCACTTGGGTCCCATAGCTGTGTGTCGGAACCACTCGGCGACTTGGATATCGTCGCTGTGAAAAGAATTATATGTCGCCAGAGAGTACACTTGATCAGGCGAAAATAATAGAGCACATTGCGGGCGCATAATGTATTGAAGAAATTCCTATTGGTCAATAATCCAAGCGGCAGAAATAATCCGGTGATCCATAAATAATATAAATAATCCAAGTGATCCATAATATACGTAATTCGAGTGACGCATAAATAATCCAATTGATTCAATAACTCGGATAGTCCAGAAATATTTTAATTGATATGAGCAATTATAACAAACAACTTGGATGACTCACTGTGTAGTTGATGGGTTATGGCCCTTCGCTAGCAGAGGACTTACCAGTCGTTCTGACGGAAATTTAGGAGTAGGAGATAACTAAAGATAGCGCAGGAACACTGTCTCAGCGCCATGCAGATCTTTGCTCCGACATGAAACAATCTGCTGAAATAATAATCAGGGAACAAATCCGAGTAGTATTGTTTGTAGAGGAAATACTCAGATATAAATAATATTCGAGCGATGCAATCGAACTAGTCGGATAGAAAAATACTCATTTAAATATTAAAATAACTTAGCTGTTTGAGCTAATCCAGCTGGTGGCTGACTGATTTGAGATCGAATCTGAGCAGTAACAGACAGCTTCCGAGTGCAGGTTGCAAGTAATCGGCTGAGAATATATTGATTGACGGGCTCTCTGGATCGTATAGTAAAATACGTGATAGTCTGCTTGGACTTGACTGTTGGCCTGTTGAATTCTTACAGATACTCGTGACGGCACCGTATGACGTAGCAGCACTTATAATCAGGAGAAATAATCTGACTTTGACTTCAGGCTGATCTTTTAGCTTCACATGACCACCACCGTGGCGCTAGGATTGATGCTGGTGAATTAAATAAATTAACCGATGCGAGCCTTTTCCTTGATCGGTGGAGTTAATCCGTGACCTCCAGCTTGCTCCAATTCGTTGGGACTCGACGATCAGATCGTCATCGAGATTTGTCTTCGGTGAATCTGACGATGGTGACAGACTGATGATGAGAAGTTGCATGTGGCCAAGCACACATTATCAACACATCTGGCCGGGGTAAATCCGTGCGGTGCAAGGAGATGTAGTAAATCCGCATGAACTCGGAACATATCAGATCTGTTGTCGAGTCGCAGGCTGCTTCATCTTCCGTCTCAGCAAGTCTGGACGTATCTGCTCCACATGCACAACAATAGACGTCGATCGCTCAGCGTGATGCCGCGACTGTGGACGGTGCTCGACACCCTCGGTACCGTACTGGGACCGGCCAAGAGTAGAGTTGCGTAGGTGTATGGACGCTGTCGTTGAGGCTGATGAACTGTGAGGAGCTGGAGAAGAGGATTTTAGAGAGGTTTAGGTCACCCGTAGGCGTAATACCCTGTGTCTTCTTAGATTTCTCCATGCATAGAAGGTGAAGTGTGTTTACAAGCATTGCCAGGGGCCAAAGCTCCCGGAGCTCCCGGAGGTGGGTGGTGTGCTCTAGAGTGAATTGTAGAGTGTGTGTTCTTCGTCCCCCATCTACGTGCTGCACCACCCTCTTTTATAGTGCAAGGGCGCACTGCAGACGGTATGGAGTTGGTAGCACAGTGCTACAATAGACGGTAAGGCTAGGGGCAATGGCACGTCCCCCCTCCACTATATGGAGGCGTGGGATGTTCTATTCCTTCTTTCGGTTGTCGTGGCAGGCGGAGGACACACTACTGGCGTCCACCCCATCTGCCGGTACGGCGATGTGACCCGCACGCCGCAACGGGCATGCAAGGGTACCGCCTGGTCTGTGTGCTCCTGCTGCATTTAATGCAGGCAGGTGGGGTTCCTTCCCTCGGAAGGGTCTTTCCCGGGGCTTCAGGGGTGAGCCCGCCAGGGGTCCCGGGGGCTCGCCACGTGTCTTCACTGGCGCTGGCGTCTCCCAGAGCCCACCGACCACGCTGGCAACCGTCTTCCTGTGGTAGTCCTCTTTTACTTGACGGCGCGCTTCGTGTGCGTCTCTGTGGTATGGGTCCCCTGTGACACCAACTAGAGGCCCCCGGGCCCACTACGCAGTTATACTGCACCGTGGGCCTACTTCTCTCTTCAAGCGACCGGAGTCAAGTTTTAGTCTTTCGGGAACCGAACCGCCGCAACGCTGAGATGGATGCGGGCAGGCACGCGCCGGCCCCATTATTACCACGTCGCCCGAGGGCTGCGCGGCCCTTGGCCTCCAGCACGCTTCCATTAAGGATGCGTGGCGGGAATCTTGATAGCGGTTTTCGGTAGGGTTTCTTACTGCGAATCGTGGGTGGACCCGGGCAATCCGGTGTCCGCGTATATAATCATCGGCGGCAGCCCCCTTCCACTCTTTATGCTTTCCAATCTCTGTGCGATTTGCTATTGCCCACTGTTCATCTTCTTCCTGCCGCCTGCCGCTCGCCTATCCCCAGCGTTCGCGATGGGCGGATCGACCAAGACCCTGCTCGAGACGTCCCTCCTGGCGCCGAAGCACGCCCTGAGTGAGATCGTCGAGGCTCTTGGGTCATCAGCGGGTGCGGGCGGTGATCGGGTCAGGGTGGGGTCAATGCCGCCACGAGTCCCTCTTCAAGACGAATGAGAGTACGTCGTCTTCTTGGCGCATGTGAAGGCAGGGGTGAACTTCCCGCTCAGCCACTTCACCAAAGAGGTGCTGGACTTCCAAGATCCGGCTGGAGGACCTCACCCCAAACTCGGTGCTCATGATGGCGACCTTCGCATATCTATGCGAAGCCTTCGTGGGGGTGCAGCCCTACATCACGCTTTGGCGCCACTTCTTCGTGCTGCGGACGTCAGGCGGGCTGCAGGACGCCTTCGGCTACTGCCGGTTCCAGACGCGGAGGAATCCGCACACAGAGTACATCCATGTGGATTTCACTGGTAAGTGGGAGAACTGGCGGGATAGTTGGTTCTATCTCAGGACCGACGAGAACCGACGCCTGAGGATCCCACGGAGGGTGGAATCCATGGACGTGTGGGAGTCGACCCCGGAGATCGACGTGGCTTGGAATCCGGCGCTCCAGCGGATTGAGGGTCTGCAGTCTCGCAGGCCTCCACTCAACGGCGCTGCGGGCGCACTTCACCGGGCACCGGATTGCACCACTGCAGGAGCACGGGGGGCCAATGTGGCTCTACAACACGATGCCGTCTGACCCAATGCGCACCTCGGAGGCGGTACTAGACAGGGCCTGCACCTCCAATGCAGGGGTGAGGCACATGGTCCTAACCCCGGACGCAGCGCTAGTCTAGGGGCTAACGGGCATCGCAATCGGCGGTGGGCCGATGCCAGAGATGACCTCGCAGGGCCTTGTGCACTCGATGAAGTACATCTTGTTTGCCGCGTAGGAGGGCGCCGGTCCCACGCGGCCGGTGAGGTTGGGGCCGCTCCCTGCTGGCGCTAGTAAGAGCGGCGGTTTGCCGGGGGTTGGAAGCTCATCCGGCCCTACCACCGTGTTGGCCTCTGCCACCGCGCCAGCCCCTGCCAATCAGGCGCAGCCAGGGCGGAAGCACGGGTGCATGTCCGAGGGGGAGTCCCCGCCGAAGGGAACCCCTTCGCTCATAAGTCAGCAAAGCTCACGACCAGGCGGCCCATGTTACACCTCTTGCCTTAGGAATTTTGTCTTTCGTTTCACTCGATACTGTCTTCCGACTCTGAATTTTTGGTTCCAGGAGGACGCCGTCTTCCCTAGATGCCGGGGGTGGCTCTAGCAGCGCCGGGGTTAGGGACAGCACCCCCACCCCACCACCACTATCGTCGGGGGCTCCTGCAGGTGGCGCTGACAACCCCGGGGGCGCAGGAGCTGCGGTGCTTGCGGCCTCTGGGGATACGTCACACGACGTAGACCCCGACCCCGACCCCGAAGGAAGGGTGGAGATTCCACCCCTCGGGGTTAACCCCGATGACGAGCAGGAGCCAGAGGCTCTGGAGTCACCCAGGGCGCCAAGCCCCGGGGTGGCTCCTAATGTGGTGGTTATCCGGGACTCTCCCCTAGAGGTCGGCTCTCGTAGCGCTGAGGGCGGGGGCTCGGGAGCCCCCAATCAAGCTGCTATGAGCCAGGACCCTAGGGCAGGGCCCCTCTTGAGTGCGGCAGAGGAGGGGGACCCTGTCGGCCCCTAAGCCATTGTTGCCATTGCAGCCAATGCTGGGCTAGCCTCCTCGTCTACCAGTCGCGACCGTAGCGCCGAGACCGCTGCCTAGGATGCAGCCGCTGAGGCGCTGGGGATTGTGGTGTCCGAGTCAGATGACGAGGACTGGCCCACGCCCAGCGAACTCCAACTTTACACAGTAGTCTTACATTTGTGGGATGAGTTCTCATGGATGCGCCGAGGGCTCTGGCTCCTAGAGGACAGCCTGGCTGGCCGGTGGGCCAGGTTCGAGGATGAGTTGGCCGCATCCCGGGCGTCTGCGCAGGTGCTAGAGTCTTCCGCAGTGGCGGCGCACCAGGAGTGGGACACTGCGTAGGAGCAGGCCCTAAAGGCGGTGGAGAATCACGATGCCACCCGGGAGGAGGCCCAGCAGGAGATCCAGGAGAGGGACGGCGCCTACGCGAGCGTGGCCACCTCACTTGGAGCTGCGCCGCTAGGCGCTGAATTTTGACCTGGCAGAGCTCGAGGCAAGCCTTGCACAGGTCAAGGCCAGGGAGTCAAAGGTGGCAATGTACGCCGAGGCACTCTCTGTGTGGGAAGAGTCTCTGCACATTAAGAAGGAGCAGCAAAAGGAGTGTGAACGCCAACACGTCCAGCGCTGCCGTGAGGCCCACGAAGTGGCCGAGGCCCTCAAAGTGAAGCAGCAGGAGTATGCCATATCCAAGGCCACACTGGAGCACTTGCAGGAGTAGGTGGTCACCCATGAAGTTGCCGTCGCGGTACGGGAGGAAGCCGCGCTAAAGGCGATAGAGGAGCGCGCATCGCTCGCCCAAGTCGCGGCAAGGGTGGGGCAGATTGAGGTGGCCCTCAATGACGCACAGGGCATCCATGAGGACCACCTTCGGATGTGCTCCCATGCGTGCCACGGTGGATGGTGGGCGTATGATGAAATGCGCCTGATGATCCATAACATGGGCATCACGCTCTCTCTGGCTCCAAGAGTTGCTTCTCGCGACTCCCTCGGGGGGTTGTAGCCCGCCCTCGCCGACCTCGCCCACACCTTGGTCAGCGCAAAGGCTTTCCTCGATTAGGCTGTCGAGCCAGAAGGATGAGAGGTAGGCCTGGATTGCGCTCTCGACGCACTTGTGCTGCTGAAGAGCAGAGTGCCGGACCTCGACGTACGTCGTCTCGCTAAGGAAGGGCCCGATGACGACTGCGTGGACGAGGCGATGGCAGAATGCAAGCCCGTAGCGGAGGAGATCGCTGCCACCTGCATGGACGTGCACATGTCCGCCTGCTCTAGGATTCGGCTGATGAAGAGTAACTTGCCTTCTGAACTTTATATATTATATTTTTTGCGTGTTGCACTAGCTGTGCTTCTGGACACCACCCAACGGTATATTATCGCCCTATGGTCGGACTTATTTTATGAATGCTTTGTACTTGCCATCTTAATGCTTAGGCGTGCGCAGCCCCCTTTGTGGTAGAAGCTCCGGCGCTGGGCCACGGTGGCGCAGGTGCTATCTGGTCAGCGCACTGTGGATGTTGCGGTACCATGCTCTTTTGACCCTACGCATCTTTTCAGAACGGGTCGAACAGGGGCTCGAGCTGGAGCTCCCTTTTGACTGGAAGGCCATTTGCTACTTGTCTGTTTCTTCTTCATTGCTGCTCAGCGAGGCATATGTTCGACTTGTCTTGTCTCTGCGCGCCCCGGCCAGGCTATGGGGCGCCTCTGCACATCTCAGCTTCGAGATGTCGCGTTGGCCTGCCCGAGGGAAGCTTTTGACCAAGAGTGCACACCTCTAGTTGTGGGGACTCTGCGGCTTCCAAGGCGTGCCTTTAAGTCTCTGCCCTGCCGAGAGGCCGAGCACAGCTGGATCCGTAGCGTCTGCTTGGCCAAACCGGGGGGCTATAGGAATCCTATGACCCCTAGGGGCCGAGCCGAGGCTATAAATAGGGGGTTCCTCCTACTCCTTTTCGCATCCAGCCCTTTGAGTTGTATTCACTTAGGCATAGCTTGGTAGATATCTTCAAGCCATGGGGCTCTAACTTCCTTCCCGAGCCTCTATAGTAGGAGTCACTTCTTCCCACCGTACGGGCACGGGGTGTTCTCTGCCAAGCCCCACCACACAAGGGGGCAAGGTGAACCTTAGAGTAGCTTGGTCTTGCTTAGCTTGCTCGACTCGAAATTTCTGGTTATGAGCATTTCTTAATGTGTACCGGTGTCTGGTTAGGAGTAGCTCTTAAGGTGCCACTCCGAACCAGACCTCCTCCGAGCGGCGGTTGCCTTGGTTGCCATGCTGCATCCTCTCCTGGCGCCACCCTAGCCGGTGCAAGAGCACCGTAACAGCTAGGGTGGAAGACCAGGCAGAGGTTGTGTGGAGCCACCGGCGTGCGAAGGCCACGGGCACACGCTGCCCTGGTGTTCTAGCCTTAGTCCCGATTGCTAGGACACTGCTGGTACTAGGGCAGTGGCATGTGTGTGTGGGGATGACGTCGTCGAGGATGAGTCAGAGTAGCCCAGTGTGGAGCTGTAGCGAGCCATTCAGCGGGCTTGTAGGATGCACGCGTCGCCACCCTGAGTACCCAAAAGGGGATGCTCAGCAGTGCTAGGGTGCGCCACCGGTGCTGGTGGAAAGCGCCAGGCGTGGACCCTCGTCCAGGCGCCGCGATGTGGTGTCTCGGGGGCTGGTGCAAGTCTCCTGCTACTGTGCAGTGCTGACGATTCCGGTGCGGAGGTGGAAAGGCTCCTGCTCCGCATCTTCCCCGAGTGACCAGGCACCACACAAGGTTGTTGAGGACCTTGTGTCCACCATGGTCGATCGGGCATAGGGCTTCCTGAGTCTTTGGCCCTAGGGTAGGGCCCAGGGCCATGCGGGGCCCAGGGATCCCTTTGAACCAAATCTCTGTATGTCTTGTACTATGTAATATATGTTTGAGTGGAATGATTCCTTGTGTTTATCTTTCAAACGGTAACAGTCTTTTCTTGGTGTTTTTTCGATCTCCGGTCGTGCCGATGTTCACCAGCGGGCCCCGAGGGGTACGGTAATCTTCGGACCCATCCCAGAGTCGTACTAGCCCTGGGGTTGGATTTGGGGGTTCGTCACACCACCCCCCAGCCCCCGAGGTTTGTTCCCAAACTTTGTAGGCCTAGGGAAGAAACGCCCTTCATTCCCAAGGCCCCCGAGGGAAAGCTCGGGGCTTGGGCGATTGCCACCCTGCACAATCATTTCAAAAAGAGGGGTAATAATTCTCCCCTTAGGGGTCTACTACCTGTACCTTTGGTGTTCTTGTTTGGCACAGCCGGGCATACTCCGAGCTTGGCTCGAACGACTAAGGATAGGCAGTTCAGGGATAGGGAGTGACCAAGGCCAAGAAGTAATGAACTAGTGAAGGCGGACCAGGCCGAGCCACGGTGACCCATCGTGAAAAACTACGATTTAGCCATGCCCAGGGTACTGCTTCGTACCAAAACACCGAGTCAACTCACCTTGGACCCCTAACACTAGCCCTGGACCTCAGCCCTTGCCTAAGAACTGGACTGTTAGCCCGAGTGTCCAAACCAAGGACTTTTTAGGTACATTAAACAAGGCCCCACAAGGGTGTTAGAGTAAACAGCGAGATTGATGATTGATTCATTAAAACTTTAAAAAATAATTGGCATTTTTCTTCAGTTACAGCACTTCAGAAGCATAGCAGGTGGCCCCCAGGCAGCATGGGAGAGCAGAAGCTGTGGCATGGTGCCTTAAGGATAGAACTTACGCAAGTGCTCGATATTCCATGGGAATGGGAGCTCTTCACCGCTCTCCATGGCCAGACATACACAGCTGCCTCGAGAGACCCCGATCACACAGTAGGGGCCCTCCCAGGTGGGGGAAAGTTTGTTCATCCCCACCCAGGTTAAGATGCGTCTGCGCACAAGGTCCCCCACTTCTAGTGACCGAGGCCTTACATGGCGCAGATGATACCGGCATATAGCCTGCTGGTACTTTGCTGCACGGAGGGCGGCTACTAGGCGCTTTTCTTCCAAGAGATCGATATCGGCACGCCGGAGTTGATCCTGCATTTCTTTGTCGAAAGTGTTTACCCGGGGGCTCCCACTGGTGAGCTCGGGGGGGGGTAGCACGGCTTCAGCCCTGAAGACCAAGAAAAATGGGGTTTCCCTGGTAGCTCGACTTGGTGTTGTCCTATTCGCCCAAAGCACTGAGTCCAGGTGGTCGACCCACTTCTTGCCATGTTTTCCCAAGCTTTCAAATGTATGGGTTTTAAGCCCTTTGATGATTTCCGTGTTTGCCCTCTCGGCCTGCCGATTGCTCTAGCGGTGATGCGAGGAGGCATAGCAGATTTTGATGTCCATATCTTCGCAATAGTCTTGGAAAACAGCATGGGTGAACTATGTGCCATTGTCGGTGATGACGCGGCTTGGGACTCCGAACTGGGAAATGATCCCCCAAAGGAACTTGGTTGCTGTGTGCTTGTCAACCACCCCAACAGCAACGGCCTCAGGCCACTTGGTAAATTTTTCGATGGCAACATAGAGGTACTCGTAGACACCGACCACCTTGGGGAACAGACCGAGAATATCAACCCCCCAGACTGCAAAAGGCCATGACAGGGGGATGAGCTGCACGAGCTGAGATGGGGTGTGAATTTGCTTCGCATGAAACTGACATGCCTTGCACTTTTTGACATGCCTTGCACGCAGACGGTATGGAGTTGGTAGCACAGTGCTACGATAGACGGTAAGGCTAGGGTCAATGGCATGTCCTCCCTCCACTGTATGGAGGCGTGGGATGTTCTATTCTTTCTGGTTGTCGTGGAAAGCAGAGGACGCACTATTGGCGTCTGCCCCATCTACCGGTACAGCGATGTGACCCGCACACTGCAGGGGGCGTGCAAGGGTACCTCTTGGTCTGTGTGCAGGTAGGGTTCCTTCTCTTGGAAGGGTCCATCCTAGGGCTTGAGGGGTGAGCCCGCCAGGGGTCCTGGGGGCTTGCCACATGTCTTCGTCGGCGCTGGCGTCTCCCAGAGCCCGCTGACCGCTTGGCAACCATCTTCCCGTGGCAGTCCTCTTTTACTTGACGGGGCGCTTCGTGTGCGTCTCTAGGGTATAGGTCCCTTGTGACGCCAACAGTGGCCAACCTGGCTCAGCCATCGAACTTGACGAAGATGAACTCTGTAACCTTGGATTAGGTGTAGAGGCTCGTAACAGATTGGAATTTTTTTCTCGATCCTTGACGATGTAGATGACGAGGGCCATCATGATCCCATAATCTCGTGCAACCAGCTCCTGCCTAGCGCGCCAACTGACGGTGTTCTATACCTTCAGCCCACCACGGGATGGACCACATGATGGTTTAGAAATCGAGGAGAGGAGCGCAAGGAGATCACAATGGTGTACAGAACAAAAAACACAACGATTTAGATAGGTTCGGGCCGCTAAATCGCATAACATCCTACGTCCTGTATGGTGGTGTGTGGATTGTATTGCTTGAGCATATGATCCTAACCTCGGTCATCATGACCTAGAGTCTGGTGGCTGTTACCAAACTAGGGTTCCTAGCTCCCTTTATATAGGCCGAGGAGCTTGGGGTACAAGTCAAGGGTCCTAGTTGTATTACAATTAGCAGCCCGCATCATCTTGTGACGTGGTCTCCAAGACAAACTACCCGGCCCACTTGACAAAGTGGTTACAAATCATCTACACAAGGTACCCACGGATATACGACGCCCACAATATACAAACTACTTTTACAAAATAATGAATGAATGTATCCGAAACCTAAAAAGAACTATGTTTTAGGATGGAGGGAGTAGTTTTAACCATAATTTTTTTGTCATTAGATTTTTTATTGGATGTAGACTATACATGTAAGATTAGTGAATATTTTCTTATATGGCAACATATGGTTAATACATATAGTTAATGAAATTTCCACCGTACGATATATTGAGGTTGTTTGATTTTTGCCCCCGTATACTTTATTCCAGGCTCCACCACTGGCCGATGCCAGCGGCGGAGATGTCAAACACGTCCAAATGGTAGTGCAGGTAGTAGTTGTAGCCTCTGAAGACACCATGAATGTTGTTGGGGATATCAAACATCCGCAGTTGTATGATGTAGTTGTTCCTCGTGCACTGCACCAATCCATACATTTCCTGCGAGCTCGAATATGGAGTGGTGTCATTGGTGAGCCGCAGCGGCAATGCCTGGAGGCCGCTGCCCTTGAGCAACGGTCACCCCTGTGATGCTCTCATACTCTATGTACAAGATACAAAGGTCCACAGTGGCTAGATCGCCGTGTCGGAGTACCGGAGGACGCACGGGCTGTACATAGCGCTGACGTTCTGGCTGCCCGGGCAAAGCCACATCATCATAGAGGGCGCTTTGGATAGGCAACAAAGGCACTCAGTCTCATTGTAGTGGGCATAGCACATGATGAGTCTGAACACCTCATCGTCCCCAGCCCTAGTGCTGCCCTCATAGAGCCACCCATTGTCGCCGACTGCCATGGGGAGCGAGGCAAGGAGCTGGCCCAGGTTCTTCTTGTACTTGCTCTGATCGGTGTAGTTGTTTGTCGTCGAGCAGACAGACGCCCACGCTGGCCATGGATCCAAGATGTTGTCGTGCCCACCGACCGCCGCGGCGCGGAGCAAGGCAATAACAATGACGGTGACGGGGATGAGTGGAAGGCGATTGGAAGCCATCGCCGACGACAAGGCCATCATAGCTGTTGGGCTTGCTCTACTTTCTAACCCTTCTTGCTTGTGTTGAGTGGTGTTGCTGTTTTGCCAAATTGTGTGGGGAATCCAGTTACACGTTTAGGTTTGGCCTCCTCTCAATGCTTTAGCAGTGCTGCCTATTGACGCCAGATTGCTGGTACCAGAGAAGTTCATGCCAACTTCGATGGATATGGAAATCCTCCTAGCAACATAAGCCTAAGGTCTTTTTTTTGCTCCTCCTAAAGGATAGGTTAAGCACTAAAGAGCTTCTTCCGTGTAAACAATATGCCACTCTAGTGATCATAGCATAACATGAGCCAGTGGTGGAGCTAGGCAGGGGCTAGGGGGCCTCTGCCCCTCTAAGCTCTGTTGGTAATTTTTTTATATGTACTAATCCTTGATCAGTTGCTTTGCATAGGCGAACTAAGTGATTGATCTATGTATCTTGAAAGTAGGTTCTTACAATAGTTGCAGTAAAAACTAGAACTACAAACAATATATTGAGGATGTTTGGTTTTGGCCCCCGTATACTTTATTCCTAGCTCTGCCACTGACCGGTGCCGGTGGTGGCAGCAGGGTGATGTCAAACGCGTCCAACTAGTAGCGCAGGTAGCAGCTATAGCCCATGAAGACGCCACGAGTGTTGTTGGGGATGTCAAACATCCGCAGCTGCATGATGTAGTTGTTGATGCAATTGGTGCACTAGGTGCTATTGAGATTTCTCCTGCACTGCACCAGTCCATACATCTCCTGCGAGCTCTAATATGGAGTGGTGTCGTTGACGAGCTGCCCGTATCATCAGTGGCAGCCAGGCTGCCAGCACGTCCTCCGAGGCGACGGTCACCCCAATGATGCTCTCATACTCTATGTACATGATACAGAGGTCCGCAATGGCCGTGGTCGCCATGTCGGAGTACCAGAGGACGCATGGTCTGTATATGGCCCTAACGTTCCGGCTGCTCAGGCAAAGCCGCGTCATCACAGCAGGCGCCCTGGACAGGCAGTCGAAGCACTCAGTATTGTTGTAGTCAGCGTAGCACATGATGAGGCCAAACACCTTGTTGTCCCTAGCCCTAGCGCTGCTCTCGTAGAACCACCAGTTGTCACCGACTGTCGTGGGAGCGCGACGAGGAGCTAGCCTAGGTTCTTCTTGTACTGGTTCTACTCAGTGTAGTTGTTCATCATCGAGTAGGCAAACACCCACGTCGGCCACAGCTCCAAGATGTTGTTGTGCCCACCGACCGCCGTGGCATAGAGCAAGGCAATAATGACGGTGGCGATCGGGACGAGTAGAAGGCGGTTGGAAGCCATTGCCGGCAGCTAGGCCATCGTCGTTGTTAGGCTTGCTCTACTTTCTCACGCCCTTATTTATTGTGTTGAGAGGTGTTTCTCTCTTGCCAAATTGTATGGGGAATATAGCTACACACCTAGGTTTGGCCTCCTCTCAATGCTTTAGCATTACTACCCGTTGATGCCAGCTTGCTGGCACTAGAGAAATTCACGCCAGCTTCAAATGGCTATGGAAATCCTCTTGCCAACATAAGCGCATGGTTTTTTTTGGCTCTTCCTAAAGGATGGGTTAAGCTCTAAGGAGCTACTTAAACGTAAATAATATGCCAGTCTAATGATCATAATGTAACATGAGCCAGTGGTGGAGCTAGGCGGGGGCCAGGGGGCCGTGCCCCCTAAGCTCTGTTGCTAACTTTTTTATATGCACTAATCCTTGCTTTGTTTCTTTGCTTAGGCGAACCGAGTGATTGATCTATGTATCTTGAAAGCATGTTCTTACAACAATTGCAGTAAGAACTAGAGCTGCAAACAATATAGAGGTTGTCGTATACTCCATTCCTAGCTCTGCCACTGCCCGGTGCCAGTGCAGCGGCAGGGTGATGTCAAACGCATCCAACTGGTAGCCCAAGTAGCAGTTGTATCCCCTGAAGACGCCACGAGTGTTGTTGGGGATGTCAAACGTCCACAGCTGTATAATGTAGTTGTTGATGCAGTTGGTGCACTGGGTGCTATTGAGATTCCTCGCGCACTGCACCAATCCATACATCTCCCGCGAGCTCGAATATGGAGTGGTGTCGTTGGTGAGCCGCAGCGCCGATGCCTGGTGGCCGACCATGAGCTTGCTCCTCAGCGGTAGCTAGGCTGCGAGCACGTCCTCTGAGGTGACGATCGCCCCAGTGATCTTCTCATACTCTATGTACAAGATACGGAGGTCCGCAGTGGTCGTGATTGCCGTGTCGGAGTACCGGAGGATGCACGGTCTGTACAAGATGTTGTCGTGCCCACCAACCACCACGGCGCAGAGCAAGGCAATAATGATGGCGGCGATGGGGACGAGTGGAAGGCGGTTGAAAGCCATCGCCGACGGCTAGGCCATCGTAGCCGTTGAGCTTGCTTTGCTTTCTCACCCTTGTTTCTTGTGTTGAGAGGTGTCGCTCTCTTGCCGAATCGTGTGGGGAATCTGGCTACACGCCTAGGTTTGGCCTTCTCTCATTGCTTTAGCATTGCTGCCCGTTGACGCCAGCTTGCCAGTACCAAAGAAATTTACGCCAGCTTCAGATGGCTATGAAAATACTGCTGCCAACATAAGCACAAGTTTTTTTGGCTCCTCCTAAACGATAGGTTAAGCACTAACGAGCTTCTTAAACGTAAACAATATGCCACTCTAGTGATCATAACGTAACATGAGCCACTGGGGAGCTAGGGGGCCGTACCCCCCTAAGCTCTGTTGCTAAATTTGTTATATGCACTAATCCTTAGTTGCACCGCCGTGTGCCCCAGGACATCAACATGGTCGTGCCCACATTCAGTTTATTTGGTGAAATGTCCAGATAGTGTTGTCGACGTTCTGATGGCCGCAAGCATACCTGGCACAGCACTAACACAATCCTCATCTTATTTGCTGTTTGACAGCATTAGCCTAGGAGAAGAGAGTTGGGCAGGAACCATGGTCACCACCTAAGCAACTAAAGGTGATGCATAATGAGGCTAATCTGCACGCAACACTGTGGCTATGTTTCAACGCTTTTGATGTAATTCCTGCAAAAGATGTTAGTAATAGCGAGACCGAGATGACACATTCAACCTACCTCATAATAATAAAAACTAGACATGATAATAATGCTTATTTTGTAGGGATTGCCTCCTATGAGGTAATAGTTTATTTTATCATTGGCTCACATTTATTTCGGGTAACATACCAGTTGCCGTTTCTATCAACTTTCGGTCTATCCAAGTGCGGGACGGAGAAGGAAAGGCTTTGTCCGTCGCTGCTGCATTTGTGTTCAGAGCACAAGAGATTCTCCAGCTAGCTGATTCAATAATGTGGATAAAGTTCATTCTTTTGAGAAGCATCAGGTGCTTGCAATTTCTCTAGGATCCGGAAGTGACGCTACACATCGTCGTTAGGATAAGCCGGATTTTAACGAGAGAATGTTAGAGATGGACGGCCCAGTGGTCCATGGCCCAGCCCAATTATCTGAAGCATTATAGCTTCGAAGGACCAGGAAAGCACAGAGGACATGACCATCAGTCAGATAACGCACATCCTGACCTCCATCCTCCAGAATCTGCCACTTCTCTACTATTCTTCTTCTTCTAGACTTCTTCCCTGCTGTGCTAGATCCTCCGAGATATTCTGCTGCTGCTTCACTCTATTCTCGTGTCCCTTGCTTCACTTCCCTTCGGAATTCCATCTCTATCATATTGAATCGGTGTAGAAGTGTTGAACTTCTCAATGGAGTATGCACGATCATGTTGCTCAAGGATTGCTAACATATGTACGTGCTTCCTTTTCCGCGATGGGTCGTTCCGAGCGACTTATCCTAGCTCCGACGCAGTTGTCCTCTTCCTTTTTTTTTCCTTTTTTTCTCTTTTTTTCTTTGTTTCCTTAACTACATATTCTCTTTTCCATATGCTATAGGTTTTTTATGTATTTATCTTCTAGATATAACTCAATATCTTTATGCATATAAATTATATCTTTTTTCTAATAACATCTTATACATTTTTATATAGCTTATACCTAGCTGAAACAAAATTACATTTCTGCCATAAGCCATAACTTATGATCATAAATTTTTATCATAAGTTATCATGGTAAGTTATATATATAATTTCTAAAATTGTTGAGCATAACTTTATATCAAAAAGTTATGATAAAAATTATTATGATAAAAGTTATGATAATAAGTTAAGATGAAGTTCTCAAAAGTTATGTTAATAACTTATTAGGTATAAGTTATGATTTTAAGTTAAAACGCAGTTATAATATGTTGTGTTAATATCTTATTGGTATATTTATGATCTTAAGTTAAGACGTGGTTATAAAAAGTTACATTAATAACTTATTCAGTATAACTTATGATCACAAGTTAAAACGAAATTATAACAAAGTTATGTTAATAACTTATAATCATAAATTAAGATGAAGTTATCAAATGTTAGTAACATCAACTAGTTATGTATAATAGTTACATTTTTTGGAATATAACTACATCTGTGCGTATAATTTCTCCGTATATTTTTCTTGTTTAAATAAATCCGGAAGAGTAGATATAATTATGAAAGGATCTGATAGTGTTCCCATCTGTTGGAGCTCTACGGTGGAGTAAAAAAAAGAAAATAGCAGTGTGGGAAAAGAGAAACTAAAGCACTCGGCGGGATAGGACTGCACGTGCAGTATGTCAGGATTGGTCGCGCGACAGGAACATAGTGATCGCTAAATAGCCAGCCCCGCGCAAATCCTTTTCTGTGATCCTGGCTCCGACGCGGTCAGAGCAGAAATCCTGTTTGGAAAGAGAGAAAAAAAAGACAGGCTGGGAGGTGTATAGAAATCTCATTTGCGGCAAGAGAAAAAAACTGACAGGCTGGAAGTGGACGGTGTGCACATGGGGCGTGGGACTGTCTGGTCGAGGTGTGCACCTGGGGCGTGGGACTGTTTGATCGGTCGTTGCTAGCTCCGCCGGCGAGCGATCGCTGATTAGTCATCCCCCTGTGACAACCGACAATAATGCTATTTGCTCAAAATTCTGCTACTACGGACCTGTTTGTTTTCAGTTCTTGCAGCCTCGCTTAGATTTTCCGTATCGCAGAGATTTTCTTAATTCTCACTTTTCGCTTATCTAGTTTAACTATAGCTTATAGCGTCTAGAAGAATCAGAAATAGTCAAAGTGTTTGGCGAGATTCTAGCTTATTTTCACTGATAAGCCGACTATAAGTAGAAACAAACAGAGTCTATGTTATCACGGGAATCATCCGGTCTACATAGGTGGACCGGAACGCATTGTCCACCCATCTCTCTTTGGTTTATCTTGGATGGTTTTGAACCTGATTTGTCACATTGCAGTTTTCCCAAAATCGGTACTTCAGTATTTGTGTCTAACGTCATCAGTTTTCTGTTTTTTTAGTGCGTGAGTTTCATTCTTCTGTTTTTATTTTTCATACCTATTTATTTATTACATTTCTTTTTTTTACTTCATACTTTTTTCTACTTTGTTGGTTTTTTGTGCTCTTCACCTTATGTCCTTGTTGCTCTTGTTTCTTCTTTTACCTTTACCTTTTTTATTTTGTTTGATCTTGTTTCTTTTACTTTTTTACCTTTTTCTTTGTATATATTTTGTTTGTAAAAATATCTTCTGGTCCACCTAGGTAGACTGGAGCGCTTTGTTCATCCACTCACAGTTTTTTATTTTAATTGTTTGTTGGGCCTAACTAAATTTTAGTGGGGCAAATTCATTTGCTTTTTCTTTCGCTCTAGGGTTTTACTTTTCTTTAACTTGTTGATCGTCTGTCCAATAGATGTCCGCCCAGTCTCCCGTTGTGTGTATTTTTTCCTTTCATGTTATTATTCTTTAATTGAAAAACTCGTTTCCTCACTTTTTTTTCCCGCATGTATTCTATTTTTTCTGTGCATAGTGTCATGTTGATCATTTGGGGATCTTTTCTGCTTATTTATCTTTAACTACGCATCCCATAGGTTGTTTTATATTTCAACAGATATATTTCTCCCATAAATATGCTATCTAACGTCTCAAAGTTTTCTTTGTGAATTGTTGCCCTATGAAAATGTTCCCCAATATTAGTGTTATTTGTGTTTTGCATCACCAATATTTTTTTTAGCTATATCTGGTATTCTTGTTATTTTTTCCTCCATGACCCTTTTCATCGTAAGTACGTTGTGTGACAATGATGTTTTTTCCATGAGTACAATATCTAATATGGATGAACTTTCTAGTTGGACTTTGAATGAAACCCACCGAATTTTGTTTTCGTTGTATTTTAAAAATAAAATGCTGAGTGAAATCGGTAGAAAAGGTCGTAAGTAAATAAAATCAGGTGTTTCTCGTTTTGGATTTTGGCATTTGAAATGGCTAGTTTTCATTATTTATTGGTTGTGTTTTCTTTTATATATTTCATTTCATTTATTTTGTATTGAAACTTAGATTCCTATACCAATTAAGTCACGTGCTGTGTAGCACAGACGGTAGGGGGCACATAAAACCAATAATGACGACGGTGCCGATGTGTGAGCCAACTGGATGCAAGTTGCCAAACACAACTATGTTCCACAAAAGCTGTCAGACAAATTTTTATTACTGTGTATTACTACTATTATATACTTGTGACAGAAAGGTTTACTAAGCAATGATACAAGCAATGGCAGGTTTACTAAGCAATGATACAAGCAATGGCAGGTGGTATACTACATGTTTTTAGCCGGGAGCCACCTATAAGTATGATCCACAAATGATCGATCTAGATTCTATAGACCACCATCTGCGTGATCAATTGCTGAGTTAGTATATCTGATTAACTATATATTAGTAAGAAAGAAGGGACACTATGAGCGGAGTGAAGGTTCCCTTAAAGGCGTGGTGGCCGGAGTTGCTGGGTGTCCCGGCGACTCCGGCAGTGACGAAGATACTTGAGGACAGGCCGGATGTTTCCGCTCCTGTGATCCCGCCAGGCGCGCTTGTGTCACCGCCGGGCTTTGACCCGCACCGCGTCTGCGTCTTCATCGACGCCAACGGCCTCGTCTCATCGGTTCCTATCATCGGTTAGCTTGGCTAGCTACTACTATACGTGTACTAGCTAGTAAACATATACAATAACCCTAGCCACCATGCGCAAGCCAGTTCATATATATATGTGCTCAAAATATGTCTTGTTTGCCGCAGGAACATGCTTGGCTTTGGAATAGATATTACTCCATCCATTTTAAATTGTAATGGGTCTTAAACCTTAGTTTTTATTGAACGCGTGTTCGTCGTAGGGTACAGTTTCTCTCCCCATGTCGTTGGCTGCTCCGCACTTCACTTTAATGCCGGCGGTCACGGCAACGGGTGCCTCAGTACGGAACCAAGCGTTTCGAACGCTTGTGTCATATGAGAGCCTCGGGTCTAGGCGTATAGCCCTTTTTTCCATTGTCCATGTTCATATGGATATGAATGATTTTAGTATATATCAAGCACATATATGAAGTAATGAATAAATCTAATAGAGGGCTAAAACCAATAGCGATTTGGAACAGAGACCCCTCATTGAGGAACAGTTATATATAGGGGTATATCTCTAACTGTCATAATAAGAAAATAAACTATGCATTGTGGTTCATCGTAAAATCAACGTTGAAGCTATATTGAAAACCATGGGTCGACTCGCACAATTAAAGAAGGCGACAGGCGCCAATTTTACGGTTACGAACATATAATCGATCACGGCGTACCGATCGGCAGCCTCAACTTATACATCCATGTCTTTCTTATCTATCGTCTCTCCATCTAGATCTCATCCATGGAAGGTTAGCGAGTCCGCGGGAGCAGCGTGCCACCTCGCCCTGAAAGGATGAGATTCTCTCGCGACCCGTCTCGCTATTAGGAAGCACGCGACTCCATTCCCTTTATCCGGCCTCCAATGAATTTCTGTTTTTGGTCCACCACCCCGACATCACTCGCCGCGCTTCCCTTCCCCGTGACCCCTACACGCCTCCGTCTCCGTCCCCGGCCACGCCGCCTCTCTGATGGCTAAGTTTGTGGAAAGTTCATGGAGGTCGGCAACAAGTTCATGGAATTTTATGGCAAGTTATCGTGAAATTCTATAGCAAATTTTTGAAATTTGTCGCATAATACAACAAGCTATCTTTCTTTTTTATGTAGCAAGTTATGAAATATGTGTATAAAAAAGTTATGTTTTTTGGAGCAAAGTTGTATTTAACTTTCTCGTGAAGCAAGTTGTGTAATGTTTATCTGCAAAAAAATGTTATCTTTATTTAAGTTGTTTTTTTTAATCACATCCTAAAAAATCGGCAAGTTACGTGTAAAGATGGTCTAAAATCAACAAGTTTTCCCCCCTTTTGTGCAAGTTGTGCAATGTGTGCAGCTTTTGTATAGGAAGTTGTACAATATCTGTAGAAAAAAGTTATATACACAACAACAACAAATTGTGTATGTAAATGATCAAAAAATCAGCAAGTTGTTGCGAACCGAGGTGTAAGTTGAAAGCACCGGGGACGGTTGAAGGTCCAACTCTCCTGGGGCGAATGGGCCGGGGCGCGGGGTCGCACAATCAAGCTACCGCTCAACCCAGGCGCACGTTAGACTTCGCAGCCTTGAAACCTGAAAATTCAGGTTGTATGTCTCCAATGGTGATGCGCCTCATGTTATGCGTAGGACAGTTTAGACGTGATCGATGCTCTCTGATGGCGCGTAGGACAGTTTAGACATGATCAATGCGGCCTGGAGAGGCTGGTAGCATTTTGGGCTTCTGATGCTACATGGGCCAGATTCGCATTTGGGGTTGTTTAATGGTTTTCTATGTTTTCAGTGTAATTTATTGGTTAATAACGCATTTAATTTTTTTATGGTTACACCGTGACAATGATGCTATTTGCTCAGAACTTTTCGTACACGTACAATCCCACTTCACTCGTCAGGTTCTGGATAATTGGGAATCGGTTTGGACAAAAATGCTGGTGTTCTAGGGCCATCCGGGTTTATTATTAATGGGAGTACGTCTAGGACATGCTACTTCTTGCAAGATAATTAACGTGATTTCTTGCAAGATAATTCCGGCGATCCACCCATGGTTGCACACGCCAGCTGCTTTGCAAAGTTTGCGAGAGGTCAGGACTTGCTGAAACTTGTCAAATCCTACTCCTCCCTATCCATTAGGTTAAATGTTTTTCTTTCTATATGCAACATTTATATTAAATAATATAAAATAATATTGTTAAAAACAGGCAGCTTCGATGCAGCAAAACCATGTCGGCACCCACCAGCCCCGCCGCACGGCGACGAATAAAGAAAGCAGGCGTGCGTGCGTACGGCGCCGCCCAGGGCCTGACAGCGGCGTGACGGCTGCCCGCCTGCCCGTCCTCCCCTGCACTGCACTCCAGCCAGCGCCAGCGACGCCCGAGTATTAAAATCGGCGCCGCGCCATCTGATCCGGCGGCCGCGCGCAGGCCGCAGCTGAGCCGAGTCGCCGGCGACCGAACCCCACGCCGCGGCTCGCAGGCTGGCGACGCGTTTTGGTGCCTGCCAACCCCAAACCGTCGTTGCGCCGGAAAGAATCTCGACCTCGTCGTCGTGCCGGTGTTGGGTTTCCGTGCCCGAGTGCAGCGCCACCGCAGAGAGATTGGAAATGACGTTGGAGAACGCACGGAACGTCCCATGAAACCGACTGGCCGACGCGACGCCATGCCCCTGCCCGAGTCAACAGCCAGACCTCGCCTCTCTACTCTTCCCGCGTGTCAGGGCCGTACGTGTTCCTTGCTCAGTTGCTCCTGACCTCCAGTATAAATTTCGCGCGTCCCGTTCGGCCCTTCTCCGTCGCAACAAAGAGGAGAAGAACCCAGCGGCAACAAGCACGCAGCCAAAGCACACACGTCTACAGAGAGCTCTACTACTTCGATCCATGGCGTTCAAGAGCAGCTCCACGTCGCCGTCCCCGAGCAGCAGCAGCAGCAGCGAGGAGCGCGCGACACCGCCAGAGCAGCAGCAGCCGAGGCTCCGCGGGGTGCGGAAGCGGCCGTGGGGCCGGTACGCGGCGGAGATCCGGGACCCCGTGCGGAAGGCGCGCGTGTGGCTCGGCACCTTCGACACGCCCCAGCAGGCCGCGCGGGCCTACGACGCCGCCGCCAGGAAGCTCCGCGGGCCGCGCGCCACCACCAACTACCCGAGCGCGAGCGGCGGCAACACCGTGAGAGGGGACGACGACGACGGCTCGCTGCCTCCAGTGACGACGGCGGTACCAGTCGCCGAGCCGGCGCCGTCGGCGGACACGGACCTGGTGATGAGGCTCGGGCTCCCGGCGTTGGTGGCCGCGCAGCCGTACCTGTTCCTCGACCCGACGACGATGCCAGCGGAGCCCGTTGTCGTCGCCCCGGCGCTGGCGCAGTTCTTGCCGGTGAAGAGGGATCAGGAAGAGCGGAGCTGCTGCTCGGTGGCGCCGTCGTCGGTGATCCGGCTGGGGCTCGACCTCAACCTGCCTCCGCCGGCGGCCGAGATGGTCATGTAGCTAGGAGCTAGCCACGGGAATAGTAGTGTACTCGTGTCGCTAAAGAGATTAACAGTTGGTTAATTAATGTGCTATTATCTACTAGCAAAATGCCCGTGCGTCGTAACGGGAGAAACAAAATCTTTTAACACCTCTAAATCAATAAATATAACAATAGGTCTTGCGAATAAATTTCACGCCATATTGTTTCGAATTTTTTTATTGCCTGCGAACAAAATTCAGGGTGGTGTCAGTTGAGTTAAAAAGATTGTCTTTTTAACTTTTCAAAATATATAGTATGCAAAAAAAAAAAAACAAAGTCTGTATGCGACTTGGGCGTCAGTTTTCGTGTAGGCTACTGCTGCCATCTGAATCAGGTTCACGAATAATTTCTACGTCATATTGTTTCGACTATTCTCCTGACTACGAACAAATTTTAGAGTGGTATCAGTTGAGTTGAAAAAATTATCATTTCATGGGGCTGCTCATACCGTCCGAATCGGTCTCTCGCGAATAAATTTCACGTTATATTGTTTCGATGATTTCGGTTACCTGCGAGGCTGAGTCTTAGAGTGGCAACTAACATCTATTTTTTTTTCATAAATTTCACACATATATCGTAGTTTTGCAATGGAAAAATATTTTGAGCACCACGGTCCCCACTAGCATCTCAAAACAAATCACAAAAATCCATACGGTAATTGTGTCATAATTACCCCACGGTATTTTGAGCATGAATACGTGGCGAGTCCTCAACACCAGCGAGACCCACCCCAAACACCAAACAGGCCAAACCTTTATCTCTTCCGACTCTGCTTTTCACCTGTCTCTCTCGCACGCCGGCTAAAATCCCCCCGGCCGGCCGGCCGGCCGTTCCCGTTCGCCAGCACGCTCGCCAGGGCCGAAAGCTCCGCTCGCGGCGACACACATCCCTTTCTCCGCGCACCTGTCTGCTTCGTCTGAGCCGCGCCACCCACACGCTGCTGCCTGGGAGGGCTTGCTGACACTGAAACGTCTGCGCCAACCGCTCTACTGCCTGCCTCCGCGGATCCAGCCCAGAGACATCACCTGCGGCAGCAGATCTCAGGTGTTCGCCTCGTGACTTTCTTGAGCTCATGCCCGAGGATGATGCTCGGTTGGCTTCCCCCCCATATTTCTTTTCTCATTGGGATTGGATGAATCTGAATATTCACTTTGGTGGCCTCGTTTGTTGCCATTGGGGGCCATCGGATTGCTTTTGCTATTGGTTGTCTATGTTTTGCCGATCTCTTGTCTAATTCTCTGCTTCTCACAATGTGTTCTTTGGATCTGGTAGAACACCTATGAACAGACACAAATAGATGTGATATTATTTTTCTTTCATATACATATTATACAATAATTAATGCATTGCTTCACTGACCTATTGGACCGAGCGCAGGGGATTGGTTTGATTGACAAACACATGTGGGAGGGTCGCGGGCGCCAGGAGCCCGTGAGGCCTGCGAGCACGAACGGGAGAGCGAACGGCCGGGCGGAGCCGTGGTTCCGTAGACCTGTTCGGATTCTGTTGTTGTTGATAGTCGGGGCGCGGAGCGGGGTGGGCGAAGCGGGCACCCCTGGGCGACTAACAGGTGGGCCCGGTGGCGGATCAAGAATTTTTATAATATTATATGTATATTATATATAGGTAGAGATTAAAGCTCGATTTCGATCATCAGTCAAACATGCCATGTGTGGAACATCAATGTTAGGTAGGTGCGTTGATAAGCCTCCATTTTTCTACGCACCCTCCATTTGCAAGCCTCGCAACGCAGGAAGAGCGTGTCTATGGAATATTAGAGTATTTTAGGGGTCTTGGTATACGCATTTTGATCCTTGGGATATTAAGGTGGACTCCCAGGATCAGCTTTTATCCCCACAACCCTAGCCTGCACATCCGCGACCCCCTGCCTTCACCCCCAGTCCACACCGTGCCTCGCCATCGCCCCCGATCCCTATTTTAGTGGTCCTGGTACATGCATTTTGGACCTTGGGATATTAAGGTGGACGGTCAAGATCAACTCTTATCCCCACAACCTAAGCCCGCACACCCGTGACCCTTGCCTCTACCCCCAGTCCACATAGTGCCTCACCACTGCCCCCAATCTCCCGCCGCTCTCCTCGTCGATGTCCCTGCGTTGCGCTTTCTTCCCTCTCGAGGGCTAAGGTTCGATGTCTCCGGCAGCTCCCGCTACTGGAGCCGCTGCCGCCCATCATCCTAGCTCCCTGTTCGCGGGCTTCTTCCCTAGCTCCGGCGGCGTCCCCGCCGCCTCTGCCACCGCCCTCCACCACCACCAACTAACTGAGGTGGAGAAGACGCCCCCGACACCAGCACCGCCCAACCACCCTCCTCTACCACCGCGACGGGCGGCGCCCTTGCCGCCTCGCTATCCCGCCTGCTGTCCGCCACCATCACCGGGCTGTTAGCCTCCCCAGACACCTCTACTAAGCCCGAAGAACACAGGTAAACCCCTACCCCAAAACCCCCACCCTTAGCCTCGCAGGAGACCTCGCAGGAGACCTCGCCGGTGTTCTTGAAGAAGGTGACGTGGCTCTTGGTATCTCTTAGCCTAACATATTTTACTATGCAAGTATACGGAGACCATTGTAGCCTTTCAACCAGGAGTATTCCAAGGTATCATATTTATCCCCTGGAAGCATCGAGAAAGAATAGTAATTCATCAATCACCCAGCTGCTACCAACTCATTCATTACAAAAGGTAACTAGAAAAGTAAACACCAAACACCATGAGATACAAACCAAACACGGTTAGCGCAAACTCAAATTTAAGCAAGGAGGACAACAAGCCGAGGGCTAAGGTTCAGTCTTCCATCTCTACCAGCATACAAGATCTATCAGTGCTAAGGTTGAAAGGATCGAGACAGAGATATAGTCTTGCATCGAGCGAAATTCCAGACTATACGAAGGAGGCATGGGGGTAGATAGTTGGCCAACCGAATGGCAACTAGCTAACACCTACGGGCTTACAAAACGATGGGGTCAAGATACAGAGGGTTCCTAACTTTGTCACCAAAAGGACCTAACAACCAGATCTGCGTGGATAAGATGGCACATTACACTAGTGCTCAAGTGAAGTGTTACATCTGTCACCATGATGAAGCTTGAGCACTAAAGCTCACCCTTAGCCAGAGGGCGAGAGGTAACCTGGTTCCTAGATCTAAGTCTAGAGAGGCATATAGCATCGGCAAGTATAACAGAGCTTAATCAATTCTAACTTAGCGCAACTCAATTCTCAAACTTGGCATGTCCAAAAGGAAAAGGCGCACACATACCAAACCTAAGTAACTATACAGAGACAAGGATAAGTGACATAAAATAGAAAATAAAGTACTCGCACTTGTCATATATCTGACAATAATGTAAAAGATAAGAGTAACAAAAGACATTAACGAAGATTCCGATTGACTCTGAGACAGCAGAGTCTGTTCTAAGTTCTAACTCCCAGCTAAATAATGAATTCAGAGTAGAGGCACTACCCGACGGGTGCCTCGTAGAGAGGGAGAGAGTGTTATATGGTAATGGTCAAAGTAAGCACCAAAGATGTACGAGTTCTAGAGTGGTTGAGTGCCCTCTATTTATAGGAGAAGGTAGGTCGGCAAAACAGTTAAGGTGGTTGGTCGGTTAGCTAGATGGCAGGTTGGCCAGCCATCTAGGAGGCCGGGTGGCCAAGTCCACGGTCGGGCGGCCACGTCTTAGGCCGGGTGGCTAGCTCCTTTGTCCGTTGGCCCTCTGATCCACCGACTATGTTGACACATGGTAGATACACCTTCTAACCAGGTGTGGTAGTAAAGTTCGGTGTGCTTCTTCCTTGGTCTTTGGATTTAGAGTGCGCTTCTTCCTTAGCCACTAGATGTTATTCCCTCGGATCATTGACTTCACCAGTCCAGAGCTTGGATCGGTCAAGTGGTGGCCTTTAGGTACCTTGCATGTTGATTGTGTGGCTTGCTTCATGGGTTGTGTATGACGCGTGTCCTTATGCATGCAGGTTGAAGAGGACCATGTTTGGCCATATTGGAAGGACAGGCAACCAGCCAAATGGGCCGAGCGGCCAAGGGCGGGTCAGCAGGCCTAGGGTTGCCAGCCGTCTTGCCTCTTGATGAAAATATGTCCAATATGCATATGACCAAGGCCTAAGTCAAGACTGAGTCACAAACCCAATCCATGTTGAAGCCCAATTTATTCGCGAGTCTAGTTCGGACTGCAAGAGCACGCCTCACAAAAAAGGACACCTAGGCCATATATAGAGTCCTTTTTGGACATTGTACATATCGTTGGAAAGGTATGGAGCTAACCTTTCCAACCCATGTGGTCTCATGCTAAAATAAGCTCCGAGTTGATAGGAATTGTTGAAGAAAGTTGATGCCCAAAATCTGCCCAACACCTGTTTTGGGCCAGAAGGCCTTGTACTCCAAAGGGTTGCCCAGACACCCCCTTGGCCACCGCTAGCCCTCTATCCTCTATATACTCAGTAGCCGCCATTAGATTAGATAGGTTTTGCTTAGATTAATCTGTCAAGAACAGTTTCGTCGTGTTTCGGTTTGTGGAACCTCACCTTATGCAATATTAAGATTCTGTCATTCATGTTCTTGCTTGTGCTCTCGATTGCACTTTGTAGGGATAAGACTCTTGGCAAGGTCAATCGCGCGCATCACATGGTTGATAACCAACAAAGCGGTGGTGTAGCGATTGCAGGATTTGAATATTTCTGATTAGAAGCCGGATCGTCAACGCCAAGTCTCCACCCAAATCGAATTATCCATACCTCCTAGAAGATCAAGATCCTTAGTCCCCATCAAGTGGGCATACTCCCCATCAACTCGCTTCCCTTCCCGCGTGGGCACACCTCCGCCTCTACGCCGCGTGCGTATAAAAATTCGTTTGCCCGCCAGCTCTCCCAAATGTTAGAATAAGCTTAGGGTTAAGGATTCTAATCTAAACCATGCCTAGAACTTATCTTATTCTGAACTTGACCACAAATCAATAATCTAATGTGGAAAACTTATCTTAGAGCACTAATCATTAGATGTTTGCTCCGTCTCTGCCTCTGTTAATGATCTTGATGTTGATGTAGATGAACTTGCCTTAATCTTCACCGGATCAGGGGTGAAATGCTCCAGGTTGTTGAAGAACTTGATCTATACCTATGGGAGGAAGAGAATGACGTAGACACGTACTTCCGAAACCCTTCAGAGCCCTTAGTAGATTGGTGTTTCTAGGAACTCGCAAATAGATGTGTCAGTAGTCGTTGATTAGGGTTAATTCTCGAGTAGGGTTTTATCCCTCTAATAAATAGGCTACGCGGGTTTGAGCTCTGTCTAATGGGTTTAGGTTTGCTACTGATTAAAGCAAGTATTAATTGGGTTTAGATTGGAACTACGTGGGCCTTTTCCAATCAAGTTATTGGGTCTGAGATTACCCAACATTCTCCCACTAATCGAACGATCGACAATTTATGTTCAAATTAATCTTATGTTCAAACTCAGTACAATAGTAAGACTAGACTAATGTGTGGTCAACAGCTTTAATCGCTACTAGGACCCCATTAACCATAGATTACTAAAATACTTTGTTGGAACTTATAAAACTTACTAGAGTTATTCATATGGCCTCATCCATAATTTGAATATGTGCCTCCCACATACCTCATAAATGTTTATGCACTTATTTAAATCAAATAAATGGAAAGCTCTATCAAACTGACTTGCTAGCAATTGACTTAATAATTATTGTCATCAGCTTAATGGTTCGATCCTAGGATCTTTCATTCATAGCACACACGGTATCTAATTATTAATGTGTTTAGGATCAATAATGATGAGCTGATACTTGAAAATACTACAATTTAATCATAGCAGTAAATATGTAATATAATTCTTGTCTTTTAGTTCTTAATTTCCATAACAAACTTCTTGTCATTCGGCCTACTGAGTAAAACATGCTACAACTTAGCTTATAATTATGCTAAGTTTTGTTTAGAGATTTTCTATAATATCTACCTTTTCCATGAGACAGGAAGATACATGCTCATTGTGCACTTTCTTATATAAGTCAATTTCGCAGAATTGACATATGAGTAACTTATGATCATTCAGATTATTCATAATCAAGCATGTCACTTTTTGTGCATCTAACTTAAATATTTATGAGCACATTTTCGAGTGAAACTTATCTAGATAAAAATTAAATATCTTTGCCAAGTGTTCCGAAACACAAATGCAAGTCAAAACTTGTAGACTTTTAGCATAGAAAGCTTCTAGCAGCTCATGCACAGGAACGTCTTACTTACTGTAACTTAGATGTATTGTAATGGAATAAATCAAATTATGTGCAATATGCAAAAAATGCTGGCATGGCAATAACATTATATATTTACATTACTTAAGCAAATTCTCAATACTCAATTAGTCTAATCTTGGCTTATCTTAATGCTGAGAACATAGTGATATTTTATCAAGATTATTTATATCATAGATAGAAAAGTAATAAAACTGTTTTTATGTAGCATATTCTTCTCCACTTGCTGACATCTATTAGAGTACTAGGATAGTAATTAATTTTCCACCTTACTATTCAAAATGAGCTATAAATTTAGCCTTTTGAAACCACATTTTATTGTGTAGACCCACAATAGCCTACTATGTTGATTCCATTAGAAATTCAGCTAAAATCCATGTTTATAATGCTCATTAATTTAGCTTAGTCTTATTTGATCTCTGGCCCTTTAAATAAGATCTAAGTATCTATTGATGGAAAAATAGATCTTATCAACAATTCTGAGTACTCATAGGTTAACTAGAAATCGCAATTGAAGTTTTGGGAATAAACTGAGGATCCCACTATTTTCTTGATTTATGAGTACAAGATATCAATTCTATTTTCTCATAAATGTTTTGTGAGCTTCCACTGACCTTGACATAATAATGGATTATCTTATATCACTAACTTAGTAAAAACAAGCACACCAATAAGTAACTCATAGATTAAAATTTTAGCAGAATATTAATCCCTCAAGCTTGCCTAGTATTTGGACTATATAAGTGTCCTTATTAAATACCAATACGCTTCCTTTGCCGACCAAGTCCACAACAGCGGTGGCCAGAAAATGAACTAGAGAAGCAAAGTTATGGTCAAACATCTATCAATCAGCGGTGGCTAGAATGACGGACATAAGTCATTTTAAGTCTCTAAATGCAAGTCTCATTGAGCTATTCCACAACGTTGGCCAGAAGATGAACCGGAACAACAAAAAAAACTTTGTGACACGTGTATCTACCGATTAGCATTGCCCAGAATGATGAACATAAGCCACATTTAATTTTAGAGACAATTTGGCAATCTAAGGAGCATTATTTTAACAACTTGATTTTACGTTGTTTGTGATGAATGATTAGAATGAAGTATCTCTTTGTCCGATGAGCATTTCCATTCTCCTCTTCGAAATGTGTCTTAAACAATGACACATTTCCGATGAGATCTCATTATTTAACTTATCCTTAACAACAAACACACATTCATCACATAGTTCACATAAAGAGAACAAATAAAATTTTTTGCCAATATAACTCATGATGATGATAAAGAACTTCTGATGATGTATTAATAATCTCCAAAGTCACAAAATTTGTCCAAATAAATGTTACGCATAGAACAAATAAGGTTCCCCAAGAACTAGGACATAAGAGACATCATCAAAACGAAGTAAACTTAATTTCTAAAACTAAAGTGAAGCTCTAATCTCTTGGCCATCACTTTATTTCCCAAATTCTCATACTTCTTCATGCTTAGATTGGACTAAGTTAAATATTGGTATTGAATCGCACGAATTGGTACTGATGTGCACTTGAATTGGGTGATCTTCAGTGAACGCTAATCTGATTGCTTAATTAACCATGCAATTAACACTATATGCTTAGCCAGAGGTGCCAATTATGCACAACTATGGATTAAACTAGGTGATTGCCCCGCGCGTTGCTGCGGAGATTTGAAAATGTCATTTAGTTTGTAACATAAAATTTTGGTAATACATAAACTGGTTCGAAAGGTAAACAGTAAACATAGAGGTAGAGCTTTGATTTCACCATACATTGATGTGGGAATGTAGCTATGCAAAGGATGTTATTTGTAGATAAGTAAGGCTGATCTTTGGAGGCAAGGAATACAATTCAAATATATTAAGGGGAGGAATGAAATATGAGATTTTTAACTACAATATATGCGAGTGATACTGAAATCTACCTTGATTAAAAGAGAAGTAGCTACTCCCATATGTAATAACAGACGATGATGAAGTCTAAAAATCAATCCATGTAAAAAAAGTACATAGAGAATGTTGTTTTATAGAACCGGATGACTTTGAATAAAAAGAGAAGAACAAATTTTCATCTATAGCAAAGGTATAATGCTTAAGAAGAGAGAGAACTGATGATGAAGATCAAATCGCAGCATGCATGTGCGAGATGCCGTGCAGCAACAGCCAACAACGGCGGGGCTTGATTCCCCATGGCGCAAACGGCGCGTTGAGGCCCCATGGGACGTTGGGCAGCTTGGTGATGCGGCCGCGATGTCAGACCTCATGGGTAGCCGCGGCCAACGCTCAATGTGGCGGACACAATTCTCGTAGACCGGCAGCACACCATGGTTTGATGGTGGGGCTGCTGCCATGCGCACCGCCGTTGGTGCGTAACGCTTGTGAATTGTGATTGGTCAAGCATGTGGCTCTTGATTTATCAACGAAGCAGCGAGGAATAGATCAATGGAGTTGACCGGATCACTGGAGAGAGGAGAGGGAAGGAATTAAACATGACTACTCGTTTCGCAAACTTGGAAACGGTTAGCAACTCTGTTGATTATTGAGTGATGGTTAGTAGTATTCTACATAAACAAATTAATTGCCTACTTAATGTTTTTGGAAGCACTGCAGTCTTGATGACAACAATGCACGGGTAACTACATGCACGCAAACAAAAAGGTAATTAACTTCGGAATGTGGAAGGCCAGATTTAATATTCTACTTAATGGAAAATTAAGTGGGGTAGATACACATCGTAACTCAGCCACGCATTAGTATACCACATGCATGATGTGTGTGGTTGGTTGGTTCTGAGTATGCATTTAACATTTCAACCAATAGCAATAGCAGTTATGCCTTGGCCAAGGTGGGCGGAGAAGGAAAGTACGACGTGGACAGGCTGCATGTCAAGAGAATTAGAGTTAATGATTCTCAGTGGCCTTCACTTATATAAGATATATAGATATAGATTGGAAAAATTGGCCCTGATCTTTGGCTAATAATTAAGGTTTCAGTTCTGTTTTATTAGGGTTAGGCCTAATAGAAGGCTTAGGAATAATGTCAGTAATCATTAATTACTTCAAGTGCTAATGCAGGAAGTTATGGACCTAGTCCTGTACTTAATTATCTGTCAAAATAAATAAATAAATCTGACTCAGATAATAATTAACATAACACAAAACTCAACTGATCCATGCATAATGTGTGTTCTGACTTAGTTTAATCTGATGTAAATCCTCATCTTAAGGTCCTAAAAAATCAAGCTTAGCACTCATAAATAGATTTGCTTGATTTCTTATGTTGACCAGAAGATTAAACATGTCATAAATTGATCTAGTAACCACGTAATCATTCAAAATTAACTAAAGTACGGCAACGATTAAGGCCAATTAATCATGCGTTAAGTGAGATTACGTACTCATGCATGAATTAAATTTAGTTTGCCATTGTGTTGCACGGACCAATCTGAACTCGGAAGAAATTGCGATCTAATAATACTTAACAGATTGATATAATCTGTTATATCAGTGCATGCTGGGAAAACAGATCTGAATAAACTAATCATGCACCAACTTAGTCGTAGATTGATCTGCTAGAGACTAATGATCATACAGGGGCATAAAAATTCGTCCATCTTTTGATTAGGATCAAGACAAATCTAAATCAAGCTCTTACTTAGGGTTAGGGATTCTAATCTAAACATGCCAAGAACTTATCTTAGCCTGAACTTGATCACAAATCAATAATCTAATGAGGAAAACTTATCTTAGAAAAAGTCTATATCACCCCCCTAACATTTGCTAGGTGGTCTACATCATCCCTGACCTCTGAAACCGGATGTTTGACACCGTAAAGTTTGCAAAACCGGACAAATAACCCAATCGGGTGGTTTTGTGAGCGGTATAGGTGATATGGCGTGCCAACGTGGCAGTGGGCCCATATGTCAGTTTTTTCTTTTTTCCCTCTCCTTACTTGCTCTATTTCTCTCTCTCTTCCTCACAACAACGTCGGTCCCCGCCTCCTCCGCATTTCTCCGCCTCCCGCTGTGCTAGCACCGGTTGCCGCTGTGACGCTCTCCCCTCCCCTTTACCTCTATGCGCCACCAGATTTTCCCCGTCATCAGTCCCTTCCTCTTCTGCCGGCCCGCTCTCTCCTTCCCGTGTTCCTCTCATCCCGTGTCAAGCAGGGAGCTTGAGGCCAACATGGAAACGAGGTGGTGAAGTGTCCATGAAGGTGGAACGCGCACGGGAGGCGGTGTGAGCTTCCACGCCGTCGGCCCCCACCTGCCCCATTTTTCCTCTAGCACCCGGTCGCCGCCTCTCTCCTCCTCCCCGAGTTCCTCTCCACGTCACTGGAGTTCGCATGCTGCCAGAGCACGCTTCACGCTATCGGCCCCTGCTTGCCCCGTCTCCATGCCGGCACTCACCAACTGCGCCTTGCCTGCTCCATCTCCCCTCCCCCATGCTCCTCTCTGTGCCAACATTCGCTAGCTGCGCCTCCGCCTCGGAGCTCGCAAAAGTGGGGGCAGGTAGAGGGGCTGGCAATTGGCGGTTTGGGAATTCCAGCATGGAAAGGAATGCGTGGAGGGGAGGAAGAGAGAGAAAAAGAGAGAAAAGAAAATAAACCGACATGTGGGGCTCCACTGCCATGTCTCCACGTCACCAATACCGCCCACAAAATCGTCCGAGGGGGTTATTTGTCCGGTTTTGCAAACTTTATGGTGTTAAACATCCGTTTCAAAGGTCAAGGGGTGATGTAGACCACCTCGTAAATGCCAAGGGTATGTAGACTTTTTCCACTTATCTTAGAGCACAAACCATTAGGAGTAGGCTCCATCTTGGTCTCTGTACATGATCTTGATGTTGATGTAGATAAAATACTCTTAATCTTCGCTGGATTAGGGGGCAAAACACTCTTGGTTGGTAAAGAACTCGATCTATACCTGTGTGAGAAAGAGAAGGACACATGGACGTGCTTCCAAAATTCTTCTGAGCCCTTAGTAGATCGGTGTTTTTGGGAACTCACTAATATATGCATATGTAGTCGCTGATTTGGGTTAATTCTCGGGTAGGGGGTTTACCCCATAATAAATAGGCTCTGCGAGCCCTAGCCACACCTAATAGGCTTAGATTTGCGGTCGATCAAAGCAAGTATTAAATAGGCTTAGAATGAAATTACGTGGGCTTTGTCCGATCCATTGTTGGGCCTGACATTACCAACACCAAACCCCCATCCCATCCTCGAAGGCTTGAACGCCATTTGAACCAGCAGCAAGCGAGCAAGCTGCCAAGCTGCCTGCAGCTGCAAGCGACCAAGCACAGAACACACGCCGCCCCTAGCTAAGATCAATCCACCGACCCATGACACCTATACGAAGCTCAACGCCGCCGTCCGTGACCAGCGGCAGCGGCGGTGGCGGCATGAGCTCCAAGCGCACCACGCCGGACTAGCTGCTGCAGCAGCAGCCTCGGCTGCGCCACGTGCAGAAGCGGCCGTGGGGCCGGTACGCGGCGGAGGCGTGGCGTGGCCGCGGACTCGGTAGTCGGAACGGTGGCTGCAAGACGCCAAGGCGATGACGGCGCTTCGGTTTCTTCGTGAGGCAGGGGCAGCCAAACGACGCAGCATGGTCTTCGCCAGGGGTAGTGACTGCTCATCTGGCGGATGATTTTGTTTCCAAATATCGTCCAATTTTCTAAGCCAATTATAGCTTGACACGTCACCTCCTTCTCCTTCCCCTTTCTTCTTCCCGGTCCCGGAGCGTGCCTCTCCGCGCGGCGCGCTCGTCCTCCCACAGCGGCGCGGCCCTCCCGCGGCGGCTCGGCGCGCTCCACCTGCGGCGGCACGGCCCTTCCCCGCGGCAGCTCGGCGTGCTCCACCCGCGGCAGCGCGCTCCAACAGCGGTAGCTCGCCGAGGCCTCCGGCGCCGTTGCCCCTCGCCACGACGCCTTCTCCCCCGCCGTCCCCTGCTGCGCCGGCAAGTGTCGCCCGTCTGTATCCCTCGCCGCTCTCCCCTCCTCCCAGCACCGGCGAGCGCCCCAGTCCAGCAGCCGGCGGAGAGGGAGATAGGGAGCAGGAGAAGGGGGAAGGAAGGAGGTGGAGGGAGCCGCCTCCGCAGGCCGGCCGGGGATGGAGGGCGCTGCCGCCGCCACCGGTGGCCGGGTCGCTGCCTTCTCAATGGGCACGGCCAGCGGCGAGGGGACGGTGGAATGAAAATGAAATTGAGAAAGGAAAAAACAAAAGAAAATGGGTCAAATACAAAAGCCCAATGATATGCACAAATCTTGAAGCAATCACAGCCACACAAAAGTGAATGAAAAGAGAATTCAAAATCTTCTAGAAGATAAATAGAAATCTCCATTCGCCAGACCTGTAATCGCATATGTACAAAACTAATCTTGGCCCCTTTGTCGTGGGCCCCCGGCTGTCGCCCCTACTGCCCTGGGCTAGAGACGGGCCTGGGTGTGGGTGTGGCTGGGCACCTTCGACATGCCCGAGCAGGTGACGCGCGCCTACGATGCCACCGCGCACAGGCTCCGCTGGCTAGGCGTCGCCACCAACTAGGCAACTACCCAGCGGCCCCGACAGCGAGCGCAGCCACCATCGAGGAGGAGGATGGTGAGGGGTCCGGGCTAGGGATGGCAATAGGGCGAGTTCGGGACGGGTCCTCTTGGGTTTTGGACCTGGCTGGAGCGGGGGCGGGTGCGATTTTCTCCCCGCGGGTCTGCGGGTTCAAAGACCCGAAATGGAGCGGGACGGAGGTGAGTTTCATTTTAAACCCGCGGGTGCCCAAAAGGACCCAAAATTCAAATCCCAACCTTAGCAGCCTCGGTTAGCCCATGAAACATCTGGACCATCAGCCCACGTGAATTCTCTTGCTCCCCCTAACCCATGCAGCCCACCTCATCCTCTCCGCTGTTCGCTCCCCTAACCCCGCCTCAAGCTCTCGCAGTACCGCGACGCCGAGGCCGTGACCGCCGCAACCTCCTCCCCAGCTCCCACGATCGCCGCCGGCCGCCTCCTCCCCGGCTCCCGTGACCGTCGCCGCCAGACCGCCTCTTCTCCAGCTCGTCTCCACCCGGCCAACTGCCGGATCCCGCCATCCCACGACCTCCCCGCCCAGCCTCCTCTTCCCCGGCTCTCACCATTCCGCGCCTATCGCTGCTAGGCCACCTCAGCCCTCGGCGCCTCCTCTCCGACTCCCGCGACCACCGCCGCCAGGCCTCCTCCTTCCCACTCCCATAATTGACGCCGTCAGGCCACATCCTCCTCTCTGGTTGTCATCGGGTCTCCGGTTCCCAGCGGGTTCGGGGGCAGATTTCCACTCGCCACAGGGTTTGGTGGCGGGGCGGGTTTCAACCTCGGGTTTCAGGGGCGGGTCCGCAGACGCTCCACCCGCCCCGAACCCACCCCGTTGCCATCCCTAGTCCAGGTGGGACTCGCAGCCCGTCACTGTGGCCGTTGTCGCCGGCAGACCGCGGTGGTAGTGGAACTACTCGGGCTGGACCTCAACCTGCCTCCGCCAGCCGAGATGCTATGCTAGTTAGTGATGTAGCGAGTAGTGGGGAAGCGAGTGAAATGGCCATGCCGCCCAAGAGATCAACGATTTGGTGGCTACAGCAGCTAGCTACCTCTGTGTAATAGGAGTAGCAAGTACAAATTATTAGGCAGATGTCAGTTTGTGTTTATGTAGCTAATTAAGCAGCAATTGCAAAGTAATGTCTGATTGCCTCAGCCAATCTCTCATGTGATTGTTTTTTTCATAGAAAGAAGATACGGAGTATATATACTGATCCGTAAATCTCATTCGCAGTTGCAAACTTGCATTGCATACGATCTCGAGCTTGAGTTGAGAGCTTCATGGCACAAGATCCGTAGCCTCTATATAAGCAAGGTTGAAATCAAGACGCCTGCCCACGCCTACGAGTAGTACCAAAGTACAGAGTTGTACACCTCAGGAAGGACCGTGATGCTGAAGATATATGTATGGCCACGGCCTACAGGGAGGGGAGATCATGCATATATATCATCGAGGAGACGCGGACTAGCTCCGCGCTACAGTTCCCGCAATCTCTCCTCGGCCGCGGCACGCAGCAACAGCATACCGCAGCGTACACGTAGCCACGTAGGGATCGATATTGAGCCAGCTCGACCGTTATAGCTCGGCTCATTATGGCTGGTTAGTGTAACGGGCTCAGCTCGTTATACTAACGAGCTGAAAGTCTGGCTCGGTTCAGTTTGGCTTAGCTTGTTCAGATTGTTAGGCTCGCGAGTCAATGCAACAATATACAATTTCAAATAGACAACACATATATGGTATAAAAACATTACCACTATAAGCATATATACATTAATAACATAACTTGATTCACTTCTATTGGTACTGAATATTATCATGGCACGCTCCGTTTACTGAATATTATCATGGCACGCTCCGTTTATATAATTCTTTCTTTCCTTTTACTATGACTAAATATTATCATGAAATAAATCATGCTAGATTGTGCAAAAGCGATTGGCTTAACTATTAACGGTGCGTTAATGCATTTATTTCAATAATGCCATTTAGAAGTCATTTATTTTCAATTGAGTAAATTTTAGTGGCGGTCCCTGTACTTGTACCAAGTTCTCATCTAGGTTCCAGTACTTGCAAACTGTGTTATCAGATCGGTCGATTAATCGTTATTAAACGACTTGATCGGTCATTGGACCTCAATTAGGCTCCTCGATACGATTAGTTCGATCAAAAAACTGATCGTTCGATTAATCGAACCTAATCGCGATTAATCGGTCTGATTGGGCCATTTTGATTCAATGTAATCATCCCACGAAGGAATACAGAGGCATGCCTTGAGGGGTTGGGTTGGTTTTTCGCCCATTAGGTTTTTGTATAACTAAAAAGCATGCCATAGAGAGCCAGAGGAAGCCAGTGTCTTTCCCTCGCGCCGTCTGTCGTCCGCCTACTCACGCCGCTGCCTAGAGGAAGAAACGGTTGCTCACGCCGTTGCCTAGAGGAGGTCGTGCCACCGGTCCGCTGCTTGGAGGAGCCTAGAAGACGCACCGCCCGCCACTTGTCGCTTGGAGGACCGAGGATGACCCGTGCCGCCGCCCAGAGAAAGTCGCTTTGAGGGGGCAGCGCCGCTTGGAGGAGGACGCGCCGCTGCCCGCCGCTTGGAGGAGCCAGGAGGACGCGTCGCTTGGAGCTTAGTGATGCTCATGCTCTCTCTCTGCTTGTGTTGCTCTCATGCCTGTTGTTGCTCTTGTGTTTTGCTCTCCGTGCCAGTATGATCTTGTACTATGTGCTCGCGCCGCTGGTCTGCTCCTTCTTGTGCTCTCTACTAGTCTATTCTTCCTTGCCTATAGTGAAACTAAAGTATTGTATAGTGACTGATTAACCGAACCTAATGGATGATTAATCACGATTAATTGTCTGATCATCCTAAAACGATTAGGTTGATCGGCTGTAACATTGCTTGCAAACTGTATTGACATAAACGCTCGTACTATGGTCCTCGCTCCCCCCCCCCCCCAACGGCGAGATGGGCCATTGTGGCGGCCTCGACGGGCACTGCAGGCTGTGGCGGCACCTCGGCAGGCAGCGGCGCCACGGACCGCGTCCACAGCGTCGGCCGCGCTCCGGCCGGCAGTGGCACCCGCGCCGGTCCTCGGCCAACCGGCGGCGCTCGCGTGCAGCACCGTCTGCAGAGCATAGCGGCAGGGGTGTCGGCAACGGCGCTCGCCACAGCTGCGATGGGACATGGCGGCGGCTCGACGGGAGCGACGGGCGGAGCCGGCACCATGGGCCTTGGCTGGGCTCAACGGGGTGCCCTAGCTCCAGCGGAGCGCGAGGCCCAAGCTGCGGCAGTTGCGCACCCTCCCCGTCTCCCCGACAGGCAATGGCGTGACAGACCATGGCAGCGGCTCGACAAACGCCTCGAGCTGAGTCGGCGCGATGAGCGGCACAGGCCGCGGCTGTTGGCCCAGCTCCTTTCTCTCAACTCACACACACTGCACTCACTTTTGTTGGCCTCTCTCGGTGGATGGAAGTCACACGGGGACAGAAGACCAAGCACACAAACAAATCACACTCACACAAGCACTCTCGTGTATTCACTGATCACCAAGGCACATTACAACACTCACACAGCGGCACAGTGTTCCCTCAAGAACGCACAAGCACAGTGCCCTCAACACTAGCACTCACCTAGACACAAACACAACACTAGGCGCAACGCAATATGCACTGACTCTCGGCACTGCACCACACGTATAGGCCTCAGCCTTTAAGCACACACCCCACAGCTGCCCACGTCTTGCTGCACGTTCTTTGACCGCACATCGCTTCCGGCGGCCGCAGGATTCGGTCAGCATGCACAACGTCTCCGGCATGGCGCAGCTCCGCGCTTGCACACGATCCGGACGACCTGGCCTAGTCCAGATGGCCACGTCCAGCTATCCACTCACAGAGTCACAGCACATTGGATGCCACATGCAGCTCTCTCCATGCGCGACTCGCTAGAAGCTAACTAGCCTCTAAACACACACGTCTAATTGCACACGGCTCGGTCACGCACAGACACTTAGCTCACACACCTAAACAATTAATAATCAAGATTATTAATTCTAAACAGCGGCTGCGCCTCGGGCGGCAGCAGCGCTAGGGGCCGCGTCTTCCGCCGGCGCCCTCGGCGATGATGGACCTTGAGAATTGGGAGATCACAACCGTGCGTGCGGCTTCCATGGTGGGGAGGCTGATGGTGTCGGGCGACGATGTTGGAGAGGAGCACGTCGGGAGGAAACCTGACGCAGTTGACGCCACGTGGCTGAAGAACTCCTTCAGTTCCTATGTGTCCTCTCGCCACGGCAGCGCGAGATTCCCGTAGGCGCTGCTGCACGCAGACGCCGCCAGTAGGCCGAGGACCGCCCCCGGAGGCCGGCCGCTGGCGCGGGCGCCACCGCAGGAGCGCGGCCGGCGCTGTGGACGCGACCCTTGACGCAGGCGGCGGCCTACGATGCCTGAGCCGCCACCATGACCCATCGCACGCGCGGGGGAGGACGAGGACCGTAGTGTGAGCCAAATATAAGTTTAATATGTAATACTTGTTGCAAGTAATAGGACCTAGATGAAAACTTGGTATAAGTTCAGAGATCGTTACTAAAATTTAATCTTTTCAATTTATTTTTATATCCGAAGGAAATATTCATAACCGATATTATTCGTATTCGGCATGTGTCTATACTCTATTCGTATAAGTAACCGAGACAATCTGTACCCAGATCTACGTCCGATGATATCCGGTATAGATCTCTGCTTGTGACATTGTTAGGCGAAATGGTCAGCGCACGTGGTGGGGATCTTTGTGCATGTGTGATCTGTCCGCTCTAGCTTTGCGTTGCCGGCCTTCTTGAAATATAAATAGAATATGTATTGTTTGATGACCTTATCAGCCTAGCCACGATTCCGGGCGCTTACCTCTAGCAAAGATTTGCATCGTGCCTCTTTTTTTTTTTAACGTGACCTTCGCAGTTGGGAAGATCGTTTTATAGCTTGAGAGAACTGAAGAAGGTTGTTCTTAATTTCTTTCGCGTGTGTGCCCGTGGTTTTTGAAAAACCGGCAGTCATAGTAGCATGGAAAGAAACTTTGGTTCGAATGTACTGCATTTCCACGCATAGTACACACGTGTCTGGACTCTGACCACGCATATATAGTGGCAACATTCTGGCTTTGTTCCCTAGTGCGTGCAGTGCGCGCGCCTCGCCTTCGCCCCTATATAAAGCCAGGGAATGCGCGGCAAATCTACACACAGCCACACACACATCCGGCCTCAAGCCAGTTGCTGCGTGATCACGTAGAGCTAGCCGCTGCTGCTGCCATATGGCAACCGCCGCCATCACCGTATGCAAGCCCGCGGGCGCTCCAGCCTCGCCGCCGGCGACTGCAGAGGACGACTGCCGGCGGCGGTACCAGCCGAGCGTCTGGGGCGACTTCTTCATCACCCACCAGCAGTGCACGCCGGAGGAGCTCCGGTGCATGGAGGATAAGGCGGGGGCGACCAAGGAGGAGGTGAGGCGGATCGTGGTGGCCGCCGCCGCCTCCGGCGACCTGCGCCGCAAGCTGGACCTCGTCGACACGCTGCAGCGGCTGGGAATGGACTACCACTTCAAGGAGGAGATCGACGGGTTGCTCTCTGCTCTTTACGACGACAAGGACGGAGGTTCCGATGACCTGTATCTCACCTCGCTAAGGTTCTATCTCCTCAGGAAGCATGGCTACGCCGTCTCTTCTGGTAAGAAATTACTAGTTTGTTGTTCATGCCGTCCAGTCGGCATGTGTGTGTACGTAGTTATGTTTTGGTAAAAAAAATATAAATATGAGTAGGTTAAAACACACACACATATTAACGTGCATGCATGAACAATAATTACATGTATGCATGTGCAGATGTGTTTGAGAAGTTCAGGGATCAGCAAGGCAACATTTCAAGCGACGATGTGGAGACCTTGCTGATGCTATATGACGCCGCGCACGTGAGGATCCGTGGGGAGGGCATACTGGACAACGTCGCCAGTTTCAACAAGGCGCGCCTCCGGTCTCTTTTGCTGGATACAAATCTACCGCAAGACCTGTTAGAGGAAGTGAGGGTCACATTGGAGACGCCTCGATTTAGGAGGGTCCAGAGAGTGGAAGCGATGCGCTTCATCTCGGTGTACGAGAAGAGCGCGACGCGAGACGACACCATATTGGAGTTTGCAAAGCTGGACTTCAACATCGTGCAAGTTCTCTATTGCAAGGAGTTGAAACACCTTTCAATGTAAGGATCGAGAAATTTATAGTATCATATACACACACGCACTAGTAAGCATGCTTCCACACACATATAATGTGTGTATGCTTGCTGGTATATATACATTCCTTATGGCTATATATATTGATCATTTCACTGATATGCCTCACAACAGGTGGTGGAAGGATCTCCGTTCACAGGTAGATTTGAGCTTTTCACGGGATAGATTGGTGGAGATGTATTTCTGGATGATGGGAATTGTTTTCGATCCCCATTACACGTATTCACGGATAATGCTTACCAAGACAGTCATGTTCATTGCATTGCTGGATGACATCTACGACAACTATAGCACCACAGAGGAGAGCAACATCTTTACTGCAGCCTTGGAAAGGTTTAGCTCTCTAGCTAAGTTTATTAAACTAAGTACCTCAGGTGGAGGATGAAAAAAGTTATTTCATGTGTCATAAAAATTGTACCTTTAATGTGCATGAAATTGGTGATACATAGGTGGGATGAAAAGGCCGCGGAACAAATCCCTGAATCCCTGAGGCCATTCTACAGGACTGTACTCCGTACCGTAGACGATGTCGTGACAGAGTTAAAAAAGCAGAATAACAAGAACGCCGATGTGGTAAGAGAAATGGTAAGTTGCTCTCAATCGCATTCCATTCAGAGATCTGTGTGGCCCACAGAAAGCACACAAAAAATCCACTCTTAATCTCTTATGTGTGTGTGTGTGTGTGTGTGTGTGTGTCAGCTTTAATTTATCATCTTATTAGACATCCAACTTTTATATATTCATCAGATGCTTCATGTCGCCAAAAGCTACCATGCTGAGGTCAAGTGGCGTGACGAATGCTACGTACCTGCCGATGTTGACGAGCATCTGCAAGTTTCATTGGATAGCATTGCAGGGCTGCAAGCCTTGATGCTTACCTGGGTTTCACTGGGAGATGTGACTACGAGGGAGATCATTGAATGGGGTATCACTTATCCCAAAATTGTCATGGGTTTTACCGTTATCGCACGTGTTATGAACGATATCATGTCACATGAGGTATATATGTCACTATGAATGTCTGCTTTAGCATTGTAAACAATTCAAATGATAACCCACCAGTATGTACTTCTTACTCCTGCAGCGAGAACAAGCTTCAGACCATATGGCATCCACGGTGCAAACTTGCATGAAGCAGTATGGGGTCACTGTAGAGGAAGCCATTGAAAAGCTTAGAGAAATACTGGAGAAAGCATGGATGGACATGATCCAGGATTCCCTTGAACGTAAATATCCCATGGAGCTTTTCAAGAAGGGGATCTCCTTTGCACAAACGATGCATTTCTTCTACAAGACTGAAGATCTATACACCGCCCCTTCTAACCTCAAGGGCACTTTAACATCTCTGTACACGAAGAAGTTTGTTTAATTTGAGGTTCACAAGTATTATATTGCTTTTCATCAGCATATATAATACGTGTTAGTACTTTACCTGGGTTCACAATCCTAAGGAAAAAAGATGTACCAATTTCCAAATATCGCGTCTAGTTGGCCCCTTTATGTACGCCAGAAGTCTATGTATTAATTAGAGCTTGCAATAAATAAGATGCATATACATTTATCACAGTTCCGAAATTAGTATACCTTAGGTTCAGAGCAGCAAGTATAATAAGGTGGCGTACGTAGACCGTAAGGGATATTACATTAGATTTGTTGTGACGTAGAAGAAAGAAGAATGAAAAAAGAAGGAAAGCGGACTGTTCACTCGTAGCCAGCTCAAGGTGGGTTACTCACGAATTCCAAGACTCTTTGTGAGAGGAAGAGATGGACCAATTATTAAATATACAGCTTGCACCAAAGGAAAGCTATTACTAGTTGGTTTTTAGTTGTCTATATGTGACATGGCAATACCATAAAGCCTATAGTGAACTCTATTATTAACCTTGCTCTCAGATAATCTTGCCTGTGCACCAACCTAATATATAAAGATGATTTGGGTAGAATTTTAGCTTGTATGAGTACATGGTGTCACTCAAAAACATAATTGCATTAAATGTAAACACCGGTACATAAGCGATTACCAGTGGCGACCCCTTTTTTCGCAGCGATGGACCAAAAATAGAGCTAACACTTATTCAAGGTTGGACAGAGAAGACACACCGGCTCTGTAAATAATTTTACAAAGACGATCATTATTTTTGCACCGTCAATAGAAATTAGTATATTTTTAAAGACATCGATGCTAACAACTGCCCTTACAAATCCCATTTCTTGCTAAGGGTGCTAAGGGCATCTGTGATGAGGTCTGATAGGTTCTCTATTAGCTGCCCGCAAAGGAGAGACAAACAAAGAGAGAGAAAAAGACCGCCAATGGTGTAGCGAGAGCTGCTTCACACCTTTTCGTGCACCCACTTGGGTTCGCCATGCGTCCACGCCCTTCTCACTCCTATCTACCAAAATATATGACTTCCCATGCATAGGTGGGAGGATGCCGCTGGCACTCGAATGGGAGGGGATACGACCAGGCATATGGTTGCCCGCTGCCGTCACCCGCAGGGGAGGGCGATGCTCCCCCCATGGCGCGATGGCGACCCTCCCGGCTCTCTCGTGGCGCGGCGGCACCCCCCTTCCGCTGCACAGCTCCCCTCCTCCTCGTCTTCCCGCATCGCGGCGACGCCTTCTCCCGCGGCACAGCGGCGGGCCGATGCGGCTACGGAGCGGCGTGGGCTCATGCGGCAGCGGAGCAACGGCAACGGTAGGCAACCGACGGGTGACGGCGTGGCGAGGTGAGTACTTGCTCATCGGTTAGTTCGGTCTAATTGAGAACCAAACCAAACTAACCGAGAACCGAATCACTCGGTTCTCTTCTCCCAGAAGACATAGTTCAGTTCCACTTTTTGAATAACCGAAATTTGAAAATAACCCGAACCAAGAAACCGAATGCCCACCCCTACGCATCACCCCAAAAGCAAACGGTCAGGCTAAGCAAGCAAATGCTGAAATCCTTAAGGGTATAGTGACAACAGCCTAACGGTACCAAACCAATTAACCCCTTATTCAAGGAGCAGGCAGACCCGAGGCAACGAACCCATGTCGGCACCGGCAGAAGACACCGGCTTCGCGGCCGGGCGATGAAAAAAAAAAACCAAGCAAGCAGTGCGTGCCTGCGTACAGCGCCGTCCAGGACCTGACAGCAGCGGCGTGAAGGCTCTAGCTCTCCAACTAGCGATGCCGACGCCCGAGGATTAAAATCCGGTGTTGCACCCGCAAATAGGGGTGGCAAATGGCCCTCGCAAAGGGCTCTCAAACTTTAGCTAGAAAATTTAAACATCAAGTTTAAAGCGATTCGGATTATATTTATATTTATTTTTAAACTAAAAATCATTAAAGACTCATTTAGATTGTAAAAAAACTGCCACCCTTACCCGCAAGCCGCAGCTGAGTCTCTCTCTATCCAGGAGACCAAACCCCATGCTGCAAGTAGCAGCAGCGCGGGTTGCTGGTTTGCCAACCCACCGTAGTGCCGGGAAGGGAGAAAAAAAAGAGGCGTCTTACGGCCGTGCAGGTTTTGTTTGAGTCAATTTCTTCTCAATCATTATAAAAGTTCTTAATTTTTTCTGAGCCACTAGAAAAGTTTTGGTTCCTTCTCAGCTATCGACTCAAACTTTTTAGACTCTGGTGCCACTGCTATCGAGGAAAGGTAACGGACGTTACGTGAACCCACCTGTCATCATCATCAAGGCGCACCACCTCTCGTTCCAGCTCCAGCCCTCTGCTGCCACGCTGCTCCGCGTCCTCCCCGCCTCACCACGGCTCCTTAGCATCCTCGAGCTTGGCTCCGGCACCGGTACGGACAGCGGCTCGGCCTCGCAGCGGCCGGACGGGCTCAGCCTCGCTGCGGACGAGCACATGGGACCCGCCGTGGCTCGGCCTTGCCGCGGGCGAGCGCACAGCGTGGAGGAACCGCCCAACTTAATCTAGTTTAAACACAAAACACGAGTTTGCGCCTAAACCGGATTAAGTCCGGTAGTCCGTCAAGTCCTAAAAAGGCCCTGACTACGCCAAAACAGGATCGATATACACCAAGTGACCCTAAGAGTCTTGGATTATTCCAACACAGGAAGTTTTAATAATAGACTTTAATAAAACAAAACAAATAAAACAAGAGCTTTTTATAGATTATAAGACAAAAGTGTAAAAACTTACCGTGGAAGCAATATCCAAATGATAGAAATCTGCTGTATTATATGAAATCAATATCAAGTCCACCAGTATTGTTTCATTTTAGATGAGTCTAAGAATAGTAAAGGGAGCTTGAGCATCTGGTTCCTTTATTTCTTCACCTTTAAGAGGTATAAGGAAGCCGTCAGGAGAACACTTTGCTTTAATCCTTTCTTGCAGAAGAGAGATAAGCTAAAGACCTCGTGCCTGAAAAAGAGTCAAAACCACAACTCTGAGTACTAATTACTCAGCAAGACTTATCCGACCACTGAGTATAAACCCGACTTTCTAATCAATGGCCGAATCTGTTTAGGTCAACTCACACTGCAGTAGCCTACGAGTGGATCCTTAGCTTTTAGGTTTTATCTCTATTTTAGTTATATCCTACTTATGCTACGTTATGCCTATTCTATTATCAATCTAGGCAAACACTTTGCAAGATCATTCTTTACAGAAACATTATTCTTCTTAACCACGATGTCGGTGATGATTTAGCTCTTACACCTGGTAAGCCCAGCGATTCGAATCGATTTTATACTCCCGGGAATAGATACTCAAACACCAGTTATATGTGTGTACGACGACCCCACATATGACAACCAACATCCTCGTTGCCACCTAGTCAGAACTGTCATCACCGAACTCGCCTGTCTCCCACCATCCAGTTGGTCTCACCACAGATCGATCCCTAGGTACAAAGGATGAGAGGCTTATCAGAGTCCGTGACGAGGACGACAAGTGAAAGAGGCGCGTTCGAAAGCCGAAAATATGGCCAAACATCGGACGGCCTTATACAACATAGACAGAATCAGGATCTCAATCATGTTCATTCATTAACCTTCTTTATCACTGTTTCTCAAAAGCATAAATGATCCCGTCCAATGTCTCCTATTCATATCTCAGGAAATTTTCTTAGATTCTTCTCAAAGTAACATTAAGCGTGACCTATCATTAAGCTTGGCTAAGCATCTAATCTATTACGCATAGGATTTAATATGCTCAAATTAGGAATTCAATATGCACTAGGGTTTCAAGCAATTCCTAACTCTAATGCATACCCATAACTCATTAATTAAGACTCAAAATAAAAAGGGGTGAATGCACCGGGGCTTGCCTAGATTACTCCAAGGGTTGAAGCACGGAAAAGTTAGTATCTTGGTTAGCAATGCTTCTCTTGGTACTGTTGTTATATTGCAGAACTTGACTTTTGGACTTCTTGTTGAACTCTTTCATCAGCGATCTATTCAACTTATCGTATCTAAATGCATGATATGAATGATGCATAAGTATGAGGATGACCAACCTGTAAATAAAAGGACTATAAAAGTTTCTAAAAAGAGATGGTGGGACATTGAAATCAAGATTCAGGCCTTCTCCTAAATTTAAGTATTTTTTTCTAATGTTGAAATAATATTCTAGGATTTTAAAATAAATTTTATAAGCTTTAGAATATTTTTCTTAAATTTTAAAAGATCAAAATGAATTGTTAAAAACAAAAAAAGTATTTTTCAAAATAATAAAGTAATTATGTAGTTATTTTTATTAATTATTTAATGTGTGTCCTGACTCAGATAATAATTAACATAACACAAAACTCAACTGATCCATGCATAATGTGTGTTCTGACTTAGTTTAATCTGATGTAAATCCTCATCTTAAGGTCCTAACAAATCAAGCTTAGCACTCATAAATAGATTTGCTTGATTTCTTGTGTTGACCAGAAGATAAAACATGTCATAAATTGATCTAGTAACCACGTAATCATTCAAAATTAACTAAAGTACGGCAACGATTAAGGCCAATTAATCATGCGTTAAGTGAGATTACGTACTCATGCATGAATTAAATTTAGTTTGCCATTGTGTTGCACGGATCAATCTGAACTCGGAAGAAATTGCGAACTAATAATACTTAACAGATTGATATAATCTGTTATATCAGTGCATGCTGGGAAAACAGATCTGAATAAACTAATCATGCACCAACTTAGTCTTAGATTGATCTGCTAGAGACTAATGATCATACAGGGGCATAAAAATTCGTCCATCTTTTGATTAGGATCAAGACAAATCTAAAGCAAGCTCTTACTTAGGGTTAGGGATTCTAATCTAAACATGCAATGAACTTATCTTAGCCTGAACTTCATCACAAGTCAATAATCTAATGAGGAAAACTTATCTTAGAAAAAGTTTACATCACCCCCCTAACATTTGCAAGGTGGTCTACATCATCCCTGACCTCTGAAACTGGATGTTTGACACCGTAAAGTTTGCAAAACCGGACAAATAACCCAATCAGGTGGTTTTGTGAGCGGTATAGATGATATGGCGTGCCAACGTGGCAGTGGGCCCATATGTCAGTTTTTTCTTTGTTCCCTCTCCTTACTCGCTCTATTTCTCTCTCTCTCTCTCTCTCTTCCTCACAACAACGTCAGTCCCCGCCTCCTCCGCATTTCTCCGCCTCCCCGTGTGCTAGCACCGGTTGCCGCAATGACGCTCTCCCCTCCCCTTGTACCTCTATGCACCACCAGATTTCCCCCCTCATCAGTCCCTACCTCTTCCGCCGGCCCGCTCTCTCCTTCCCGTGTTCCTCTCTCCCCGTGTCAAGCAGGGAGCTTGAGGCCGACATGGAAACGAGGTGGTGAAGCGTCCATGAAGGTGGAACACGCGCGGGAGGCGGTGTCAGCTTCCACGCCGTCGGCCCCCACCTGCCCCATCTTTCCTCTAGCACCTCGGTCGACGCCTCTCTCCTCCGCCCTGCGTTCCTCTCCACGTCGCTGGAGTTCGCATGCTGCCAAAGCACGCTTCACGCTGTCGCCCCTGCTTGCCCCATCTTCATGCCGGCACTCACCAACTGTGCCTCGCCCGCTCCATCTCCCCTCCCCCATGCTCCTCTCTGTGCCAGCACTCGCCAGCTGCGCCTCCGCCTCGCAGCTCACAAGCATGGGGCGCGGGTAGAGGGGCTAGCAATTGGCGGTTTGGGAATTCCAGCATGGAGAGGAATGCGTGGAGGGAAGGAAGAGAGAGAAAAAGAGAGAAAAGAAAATAAACCGACATGTGGGGCTCCACTGCCATGTTAGCACTCCACGTCACCGGTACCGCCCACAAAATCGTCCGAGGGGGTTATTTGTCTGGTTTTGCAAACTATAGGGTGTTAAACATCCGTTTCAAAGGTCAAGGCGTGATGTAGACCACCTCGTAAATGCCAAGGATATGTAGACTATTTTCCACTTATCTTAGAGCACAAACCATTAGGAGTAGGCTCCATCTCGGGCTCTAGTGCATGATCTTGATGTTGATGTAGATGAAGTACTCTTAATCTTCGCCGGATTTAGGGGGCATAACACTCTTGGTTGGTAAAGAACTCGATCTATACCTGTGTGAGAAAGAGAATGACATAGAGATGTGCTTCCGAAATTCTTCAGAGCCCTTCAGTAGATCGGTGTTTCTAGGAACTCACGAATATATGCATATGTAGTCGCTGATTTGGGTTAATTCTCAGGCTAGGGGGTTTACCCCGTAATAAATAGGCTATGCGAGCCCTATGCACGCCTAATAGGCTTAGATTTGCCATAGATGAAAGCAAGTATTAAATAGGCTTAGATTTGCCGCCTATCAAAACAAGTATTAAACAGGCTAGATTGAAACTACGTGGGCTTTGTCCGATCCGGTTGTTGGGACTGACGTTACCCAACACCAAACCCCATCCCATCCTCGAAGGCTTGAACGCCATTTGAACCAACCGCAAGCGAGCAAGCTGCCAAGCTGCCTGCAGCTGCAAGCGACCAAGCACAGGACACACGCCGCCCATGGCACCTATACGAAGCTCAACGCCGCCGTCCGTGACCAGCGGCAGCGGCGGTGGCGGCATCAGCTCCAAGCGCACCACGCCGGACTAGCCGCTGCTGCAGCAGCAGCCTCGGCTGCGCAACGTGCGGAAGCGGCCGCGGGGCCGGTACGCGGCGGAGGCGCGGCGTGGCCGCGGACTCGGTAGTCGGAACGGTGGCTGCAAGACGCCAGGACGATGACGGCGCTTCGGTTTCTTCGTGAGGCAGGGGCAGCCAAACGACGCAGCATGGTCTTCGCCAGACGTGTAATCGCATATATGTACAAAACTAATCTTGGCCCCTCTGTCGTGGGCCCCCGGCATGTTGCCCCTACTGCCCTGGGCAGAGACGGGCCTTGGGCGTGGTGTGGCTGGGCACCTTCGACATGCCCGAGCAGGCGACGCGCGCCTACGACGCCACCGCGCGCTAGGCTCCACCGGCCTGGCCTCGCCACCAACTAGGCAACTACCCGGCGGCCCCGACGGCAAGCGCGGCCACCACAGGAGGAGGAGGATGGTGATGAGGGTCCGGGCTAGGGATGGCAATAGGGTGAGTTTGGGGCGGGTCCTCGTGGGTTTTGGATCTGGCTGGAGCCGGGGCGGGTGCGATTTTCTCTCCCGCGGGTCTGCGGGTTCGAAGACCCGAAATGGAGCAGGGGCAGAGGTGGGTATCATTTTAAACCCGCGGGTGCCAAAATGGACCCAAAATTCAAATCCCAACCTTAGCAGCCTCTATTAGCCCACGAAAACATCTGGCCCATCAGCCCACGTGAATTCTCTTGCTCCCCCTAACCCATGCAGGCCCACCTCATCCTCTCCGTTGTTCGCTCCCCTGACCCCGCCTCAAGCTCTCGCAGTACCACGAGGCTGAGGCTGCGATCGCCACTGCCTCCTCCCCGGCTCCCGTGACCGTCGCCGCCAGACCGCCTCTTCTCCAGCTCGTCGCCACCCGGCCAATTGCCGGATCCCGCCATCCCACGACCTCCCCGCCTAGCCTCCTATTCCCCAGCTCTCACCATCCTGCACCTGTCGCTGCTAGGCCACCTTGGCCCTCGGCACCTCCTCTCCAGCTCCCTGCGACCAGCCGCCGCCAGGCCTCCTCCTTCCCACTCCCATAACTGACGCCGTCAGGCCACCTCCTCCCCGGCTCTCGCGACTGCTGCTGCTGGCGCTAGGTACATCCTCCTCTCTGGTTGTCATCGGGTGGCGGGTTCCCCATTGGGTCTCCGGTTCCCAGCGGGTTCGGGGGCAGATTTCCACTCGCCACAGGGTTCGGGGGCGGGGCGGGTTTCAACCTCGGGTTTCAGGGGCGGGTCCGCAGACGCTCCACCCGCCCCGTTGCCATCCCTAGTCCGGGCAGGACTCGCAGCCCGTCACTGTGGCCATTGTCGCCCGCGGACCACGGTGGTAGTGGAACTACTTGGGCTAGACCTCAACCTGCCCCCGCCAGCCGAGATGCTATGCTAGTTAGTGATGTAGCGAGCAGTGGGGAAGCGATTGAAATGGCCATGCCGCCCAAGAGATCAACGATTTGGTGGCTATAGCAGCTAGCTACCTCTGTGTAATAGGATTAGCAAGTACAAATTATTAGGCAGATGTCAGTTTGTGTTTATATAGCTAATTAGGCTAAACTCAGCGGTTCCCCATATTGGTTCTGCAAAATTAAATGCTGCACTGTAGACAGAAAGAAAAATAGTCAGAATAGTGATGTGAGAGGGAATGGAGGAGCATGATGGAGGAGGCGCTGGGTGTAGCCTTAAGCAGCAATTGCAAAGTAATGTCTGATTGCCTCAGCTAATCTCTCATGTGATTGTTTTTTTCATAGAAAGAAGATACGGAGTATATATACTGATCCGTAAATCTCATTCGCAGTTGCAAACTTGCATTGCATACGATCTCGAGCTTGAGTTGAGAGCGTCATGGCACAAGATCCGTAGCCTCTATATAAGCAAGGTTGAGATCAAGACGCCTGCCCACGCCTACGAGTAGTCCCAAAGTACAGAGTTGTACACCTCAGGAAGGACCGTGATGCTGAAGATATATGTATGGCCACGGCCTACAGGGAGGTGAGATCATGCATATATATGATCGAGGAGACGCGGACTCCGCGCTACAGTTCCCGCAATCTCTCCTCGGCCGCGGCACGCAGCAACAGCATACCGGCAACGTACACGTAGCCACGTAGGGATCGATATTGAGCCAGCTCTACCGTTATAGCTCGGCTCATTATGGCTCGTTAGTGTAACGGGCTCAACTCGTTAGTGTAACGCGCTGAGAGTCTGGTTCTTTTCGGTTTGTCTTAGCTTGTTCAGATTGTTAGGCTCGCGAGTCAGTGCAACAATATACAATTTCAAATAGATAACACATATGGTATAAAAACATTACCACTATAAGCATATATACATTAATAACATAACTTGATTCACTTCTATTGGTAGTGAATATTATCATGGCACACTCTGTTTATATAATTCTTTCTTTCCTTTTACTATGACTAAATATTATCATGAACTAAATCATGCTAGATTGTGCAAAAGCGATTGGCTTAACTACACTTTAATGGTTTGTTAATGCATTTATTTCAAGAATGCCATTTAGAAGTCATTTATTTTCAAGTGAGTAAATTTCAGTGGCGGTCCTTATACTTGTACCGAGTTTTTATCTAGGTTCCAGCACTTGCAAACAGTGATATCAGATCCGGTCGATTAATCGTTATAATCAACCTGATCGGTCATTGGAACTCGATTAGGCTCCTCGATACGATTAGTTCGATCAAAATATTGATCGTACGATTAGGAGGACGTGCCGCCCACTACCCGGCGCTTGGAGGACCGAGGACGACCCTGCACTGCCGCCCAGAGGAATGTCGCTTTGAGGGGGCAGCGCCGCTGGCCGCCGGCTGGAGGAGACAGGAGGACGCGTCGATCTGATAACATTGCTTGTAAACTGTATTATTGCGGGCATAATTGCATTTGGCTCATACTACAGTCTTCACCCTTTCCCGCGCCACGTGCCATGGCGGCGGCTCGACGGGCACTGCAGGCTGTGGCGGCACCTCGGCAGGCAGCGGCACCACGGGCCGCGTCCACGGCGTCGGCCACGCTCCGGCCGGCAGTGGCACCCGCGCCGGTCCTCGGCCAACCAGCGGCGCTCGCGTGCAGCACCGTCTGCAGAGCATAGCGGCAGGGGTGTCGGCAACGGCGCTCGCCACAGCTGCGATGGGACATGGCGGCAGCTCGACTGGAGCGACGGGCGGAGCCAGCACCACGGGCCTTGGCTGGGCTCAACGGGGCGCCCCAGCTCCAGCGGAGCGCGAGGCCCAAGCGGCGGCGGTTCCGCACCCTCCCCGTCTTCCCGACAGGCAGTGACGTGACAGACCACGGCGGCGGCTCGACAAGCACCGCGGGCGGAGCCGGCGCGATGAGCGGCACAGGCCGCGGCTGTTAGCCCAGCTCCTTTCTCTCAACTCACACACTCTGCAGTCTGCACTCACTTTTGTTGGCCTCTCTCGGTGGATGGAAGTCACACAGGGACAGAAGACCAAGCACACAAACTAATCACAGTCACACAAGCACTCTCTTGTGTATTCACTTATCACCAAGGCACAACAGTCACACAGAGGCACACTGTTCCCTCAAGAACGCACAAGCACAGTGCCCTCAACACTAGTACTCACCTAGACACAAACACAACACTAGGCGCAACGCAATATGCACTGACTCTCGGCACTGCACCACACCACACGTGTAGGCCTCAGCCTTTAAGCACACACACCCACCCACGTACACAGCGGCCCACGTCTTGCTGCTAGGCATGCAAACGGCGGCCCGCGCCGCACCGTATTCTCCGCCGCGCCCACTGTCGCCGACACCGCCGCCGCGCGCCGCCACTTTCTCGACCTCTGCCCGTTCCTCCGCCTCGCAGGGGCCGCCGCCAACCAGTCCGTGCTCGAGGCCATGGAGTCCGAGAAGATGGTGCACGTCGTCGACCATGGCAGCACTCGAGCTGCTCCACCTCCTCGCTGCGCGACCCAAGGCCCGCCACACCTCCGTGACTCGACGTCCTGTTCGAGTTCAACCCCGTCGTGTCACGCCTCGACGCGCTCGACGTCGAATCGCTCCTCGGCAAGACCGGCGAGGCGCTCGCCATCACCTCAAGCCTCCAGCCGCACTGCCTCCTCGCCTCCGACGACGAGACCTGCGGCGGCGGCAAGGAGCGGCGCAGCCCGGAGTCCGGGCTGTCCCCGTCCCCGTCCACGTCGCGCGCGGACGCGCCGCGTTCCTGGGCGCGCTCTGGGCCTGTCGCCAAGCCAAGGTGATGGTGACGGAAGCAAGAACAAGCTTGCGCGTGGAGTGCCGTCGGCCGTCGCGGGGCAGCTAGGCTAGGATGGTTGCGTTGTGATGCTGCAAGTCAATGGCTCAATGCGACGCCGGCGCACCGCCGGGACCCGTGGGGCGGCTCTCGTAGACGGTAGACCCGTTTCAACCACAGGGGTTGATATGCCGGGTTACATGGGCTTGCGGCGCGGGTTAGTCCAACGAGTCAGCAGACAAGCCCGCGCCACTTTGCAAGCCTACACTTGCAAGCCTAGTTGCTGCACGTCCTTTGACCGCACATCACTTCCGGCCGCAGGATTCGGTTAGCATGCACAACGACTCCGGCATGGCGCAGCTCCGCGCTTGCACACGATCCGGACGACCTGGCCTGCTCCAGATGGCCACGTCCAGCTATCCACTCACAGAGTCACAGCACATTGGATGCCACATGCAGCTCTCTCCATGCGCGACTCGCTAGAAGCTAACTAGCCTCTAAACGCACACGTCTAATTGCACACGGCTCGGTCACGCACTCACGCACAGACACTTAACTCACACACCTAAACAATTAATCAAGATTATTAATTCTAAACAGCGGCTGCGCCTCGGGCGGCAGCAGCGCTAGGGGCCGCGCGTCCAGGGCAGCCGGTCTTCCGCCGGCGCGCACGGGGATGATGGACCTTGAGAGTTGGGAGATCACAACCGTGCGTCCTCTCGCCACGGCAGCGAGATTCTTCGTCCAAGCCTCCAAGTCCAAGGAGAGTGGCCGTGGGTGCTCTCTAGCTAGATGCCGCGCACATACACGCTGCTGTGGACGCGGCCCGTGGCGCCGGCGCCGGCCGCCATGGCCCATCGCACGCGTGGGGGAGGGCGAGGACCGTAGTGTGATCCAAATATAAGTTTATGTACGCAATAATGCAATTTGTAAATACCGAAACCTAGATAGGAACTTGGTATAACGATAAGTTCAAGGATCACAATTGAAATTTACTCTTTTCAATTTACTTCTTTAAAGACAATATATATTTAGAATTTGGGCTTGTGGAGTGTCTGGATGATTAGGACAAACACAATACATGTGGATGGATGATGCTTTTACTTAGTATCCCAAGGAAATATTCGTAACCGATATTATCCGTATTCGACAGTGTGTCTATACTCTATTCGTATTTGTAACCGAGAGAATATGTAGCCGGATCCATGTCCGATACTATCCCTACCCGAATCCGAAGAAAAATATGAAATAAACATAATATCAGCGATATCCATCAGTATCGGATCTGATTACACCTCTGCTTGTGATCATGGTTTACATTTTCGTTTTACTGTAGCGAATTTCGTTTTTCCCCCAAAATTTGCCTTTTGTGTTTTTGAACAGTGAAACAGAAAAACACCAGATTTCGGACGAAAAAAGCTTCCCGGTGTGTAGCGAAAACGAAAAAAAGAACGAAATTCTGTACTTTTCAACCGAAAATTGCAAACCATGCTTGTGATATTGTTAGGCGAAATGGTCAGCGCACGTGGTGGGGATCTTTGTGCATGTGTGATCTGTCCGCTCTAGCTTTGCGTTGCCGGCCTTTTTGAAATATAAAGAGAATATGCATTGTTTGATGACCTCATCAGCCTAGCCACGATTCCCGGCGCTTTCCTCTAGCGAAGATCTGCATCGTGCCTCCTTTTTTTTTTTTTTTTTTTTGAACATTGAACGTGATGACCTTCGTAGTTGGGAAGATCGTTTTATACCTTGAGAGAACTGAAGAAAATTTCTTTCGTGCACGTGGTGTTTGAAAAGAACAGCAGTCATAGTAGCATGGAAAGAAACTTTGGTTCGAATGTACTGCATTTCCACGCATAGTACACACGTGTCTGGACTCTGACCACGCATATATAGTGGCAACATTCTGGCTTTGTTCCCTAGTGCGTGCAGTGCGCGCGCCTCGCCTTCGCCCCTATATAAAGCCAGGGAATGCGCGGCAAATCTACACACAGCCACACACACATCCGGCCTCAAGCCAGTTGCTGCGTGATCACGTAGAGCTAGCCGCTGCTGCTGCCATATGGCAACCGCCGCCATCACCGTATGCAAGCCCGCGGGCGCTCCAGCCTCGCCGCCGGCGACTGCAGAGGACGACTGCCGGCGGCGGTACCAGCCGAGCGTCTGGGGCGACTTCTTCATCACCCACCAGCAGTGCACGCCGGAGGAGCTCCGGTGCATGGAGGATAAGGCGCGGGCGACCAAGGAGGAGGTGAGGCGGATCGTGGTGGCCGCCGCCGCCTCCGGCGACCTGCGCCGCAAGCTGGACCTCGTCGACACGCTGCAGCGGCTGGGAATGGACTACCACTTCAAGGAGGAGATCGACGGGTTGCTCTCTGCTCTTTACGACGACAAGGACGGAGGTTCCGATGACCTGTATCTCACCTCGCTAAGGTTCTATCTCCTCAGGAAGCATGGCTACGCCGTCTCTTCTGGTAAGAAATTACTAGTTTGTTGTTCATGCCGTCCAGTCGGCATGTGTGTGTACGTAGTTATGTTTTGGTAAAAAAAATATAAATATGAGTAGGTTAAAACACACACACATATTAACGTGCATGCATGAACAATAATTACATGTATGCATGTGCAGATGTGTTTGAGAAGTTCAGGGATCAGCAAGGCAACATTTCAAGCGACGATGTGGAGACCTTGCTGATGCTATATGACGCCGCGCACGTGAGGATCCGTGGGGAGGGCATACTGGACAACGTCGCCAGTTTCAACAAGGCGCGCCTCCGGTCTCTTTTGCTGGATACAAATCTACCGCAAGACCTGTTAGAGGAAGTGAGGGTCACATTGGAGACGCCTCGATTTAGGAGGGTCCAGAGAGTGGAAGCGATGCGCTTCATCTCGGTGTACGAGAAGAGCGCGACGCGAGACGACACCATATTGGAGTTTGCAAAGCTGGACTTCAACATCGTGCAAGTTCTCTATTGCAAGGAGTTGAAACACCTTTCAATGTAAGGATCGAGAAATTTATAGTATCATATACACACACGCACTAGTAAGCATGCTTCCACACGCATATAATGTGTGTATGCTTGCTGGTATATATACATTCCTTATGACTATATATATTGATCATTTCACTGATATGCCTCACAACAGGTGGTGGAAGGATCTCCGTTCACAGGTAGATTTGAGCTTTTCACGGGATAGATTGGTGGAGATGTATTTCTGGATGATGGGAATTGTTTTCGATCCCCATTACACGTATTCACGGATAATGCTTACCAAGACAGTCATGTTCATTGCATTGCTGGATGACATCTACGACAACTATAGCACCACAGAGGAGAGCAACATCTTTACTGCAGCCTTGGAAAGGTTTAGCTCTCTAGCTAAGTTTATTAAACTAAGTACCTCAGGTGGAGGATGAAAAAAGTTATTTCATGTGTCATAAAAATTGTACCTTTAATGTGCATGAAATTGGTGATACATAGGTGGGATGAAAAGGCCGCGGAACAAATCCCTGAATCCCTGAGGCCATTCTACAGGAGTGTACTCCGTACCGTAGACGATGTCGTGACAGAGTTAAAAAAGCAGAATAACAAGAACGCCGATGTGGTAAGAGAAATGGTAAGTTGCTCTCAATCGCATTCCATTCAGAGATCTGTGTGGCCCACAGAAAGCACACAAAAAATCCACTCTTAATCTCTTATGTGTGTGTGTGTGTGTGTGTGTGTGTCAGCTTTAATTTATCATCTTATTAGACATCCAACTTTTATATATTCATCAGATGCTTCATGTCGCCAAAAGCTACCACGCTGAGGTCAAGTGGCGTGACGAATGCTACGTACCTGCCGATGTTGACGAGCATCTGCAAGTTTCATTGGATAGCATTGCAGGGCTGCAAGCCTTGATGCTTACCTGGGTTTCACTGGGAGATGTGACTACGAGGGAGATCATTGAATGGGGTATCACTTATCCCAAAATTGTCATGGGTTTTACCGTTATCGCACGTGTTATGAACGATATCATGTCACATGAGGTATATATGTCACTATGAATGTCTGCTTTAGCATTGTAAACAATTCAAATGATAACCCACCAGTATGTACTTCTTACTCCTGCAGCGAGAACAAGCTTCAGACCATATGGCATCCACGGTGCAAACTTGCATGAAGCAGTATGGGGTCACTGTAGAGGAAGCCATTGAAAAGCTTAGAGAAATACTGGAGAAAGCATGGATGGACATGATCCAGGATTCCCTTGAACGTAAATATCCCATGGAGCTTTTCAAGAAGGGGATCTCCTTTGCACAAACAATGCATTTCTTCTACAAGACTGAAGATCTATACACCGCCCCTTCTAACCTCAAGGGCACTTTAACATCTCTGTACACGAAGAAGTTTGTTTAATTTGAGGTTCACAAGTATTATATTGCTTTTCATCAGCATATATAATACGTGTTAGTACTTTACCTGGGTTCACAATCCTAAGGAAAAAAGATGTACCAACTTCCAAATATCGCGTCTAGTTGGCCCCTTTATGTACGCCAGAAGTCTATGTATTAATTAGAGCTTGCAATAAATAAGATGCATATACATTTATCACAGTTCCGAAATTAGTATACCTTAGGTTCAGAGCAGCAAGTATAATAAGGTGGCGTAGGTAGACCGTAAGGGATATTACATTAGATTTGTTGTGACGTGGAAGAAAGAAGAATGAAAAAAGAAGGAAAGCGGACTTGTTCACTCGTAGCCAGTTTAAGGTGGGTTACTCACAAACTCCAAGACTCTTTGTGAGAGGAAGAGATGGACCAATTATTAAATATACAGCTTGCACCAAAGGAAAGCTATTATACTAGTTGGTTTTTAGTTGCCTATATGTGACATGGCAATACCATAAAGCCTATAGTGAACTCTATTATTAACCTTGCTCTCAGAGAATCTTGCCTGTGCACCAACCTAATATATAAAGATGATTTGGGTAGAATTTTAGCTTGTATGAGTACATGGTGTCACTCAAAAACATAATTGCATTAAATGTAAACACCGGTACATAAGCGATTACCAGTGGCGACCCCTTTTTTCGCAGCGATGGACCAAAAATAGAGCTAACACTTATTCAAGGTAGGACAGAGAAGACACACTGGCTCTGTAAACAATTTTACAAAGACGATCATTATTTTTGCACCGTCAATAGAAATTAGTATATTTTTAAAGACATCGATGCTAACGACTGCCCTTACAAATCCCATTTCTTGCTAAGGGTGCTAAGGGCATCTGTGATGAGGTCTGATAGGCTCTCTATTAGCTGCCCGCAAAGGAGAGACAAACAAAGAGAGAGAAAAAGACCGCCAATGGTGTAGCGAGAGCTGCTTCACACCTTTTCGTGCACCCACTTGGGTTCGCCATGCGCCCACGCCCTTCTCACTCCCATCTACCAAAATATATGACTTCCCATGCATAGGTGGGAGGATGCCGCTGGCACTCGAATGGGAGGGGATACGACCAGGCATATGGTTGCCCGCTGCCGTCACCCGTAGGGGAGGGCGATGCTCCCCCCATGGCGCGATGGCGACCCTCCCGGCTCCCTAGTGGCGTGGCGGCACCCCCCCTTCCGCTGCACAGCTCCCCTCCTCCTCGTCTTCCCGCATCGCGGCAACGCCTTCTCCCACGGCACAGCGGCGGGCCGATGCGGCTACGGAGCGGCGTGGGCTCATGCGGCAGCGGAGCAACGGCAACGGTAGGCAACCGACGGGGGACGGCGTGGCGAGGTGAGTACTTGCTCATCGGTTAGTTCGGTCTAATTGAGAACTGAACCAAACTAACCGAGAACCGAATCACTCGGTTCTCTTCTCCCAGAAGACATAGTTCAGTTCCACTTTTTGAATAACCGAAATTTGAAAATAACCGAGAAACCGAACCAAACCGAACCAAGAAACCGAATGCCCACCCCTACGCATCACCCCAAAAGCAAACGGTCAGGCTAAGCAAGCAAATGCTGAAATCCTTAAGGGCATAGTGACAACAGCCTAACGGTACCAAACCAATTAACCCCTTATTCAAGGAGCAGGCAGACCCGAGGCAACGAACCCATGTCGGCACCGGCAGAAGACACCGGCTTCGCGGCCGGGCGATGAAAAAAAAAACCAAGCAAGCAGTGCGTGCCTGCGTACAGCGCCGTCCAGGAACTGACAGCAGCGGCGTGAAGGCTCTAGCTCTCCAACTAGCGATGCCGACGCCCGAGGATTAAAATCCGGTGTTGCACCCGCAAATAGGGGTGGCAAATGGCCCTCGCAGAGGGCTCTCAAACTTTAGCTAGAAAATTTAAACATCAAGTTTAAAACGATTCGAATTATATTTATATTTATTTTTAAACTAAAAATCATTAAAGACTCATTTAAATTGTAAAAAAAACATTTGAGTCATGATCCACTGCCACCCTTACCCGCAAGCCGCCGCTGAGTCTCTCTCTATCCGGGAGACCAAACCCCATGCTGCAAGTAGCAGCAGCGCGGGTTGCTGGTTTGCCAACCCACCGTAGTGCCGGGAAGGGAGAAAAAAAGGAGGCGGCTTACGGCCGTGCAGGTTTTGTTTGAGTCAATTTCTTCTCAATCATTATAAAAGTTCTTAATTTTTTCTGAGCCACTAGAAAAGTTTTGGTTACTTCTCAGCTATCGACTCAAACTTTTTGGACTCTGGTGCCACTGCTATCGAGGAAAGGTAACGGACGTTACGTGAACCCACCTGTCATCATCATCAAGGCGCACCACCTCTCGTTCCAGCTCCAGCCCTCTGCTGCCACGCTCCTCCGTGTCCTCCCCGCCTCACCACGGCTCCTTAGCATCCTCGAGCTTGGCTCCGGCACCGGTACGGACAGCGGCTCGGCCTTGCAGCGGCCGGACGGGCTCAGCCTCGCTGCGGACGAGCACGTGGGACCCGCCGTGGCTCGGCCTCGCCGCGGGTGAGCGCACAGTGTGGAGGAACCGCCCAACTTAATCTAGTTTAAACACAAAACACGAGTTTGCGCCTAAACCGGATTAAGTCCGGTAGTCCGTCAAGTCCTAAACAGGTCCTGACTACGCCAAAACAGGATCGATATACACCAAGTGACCCATAAGAGTCTTGGATTATTCCAACACAAGAAGTTTTAATAATAGACTTTAATAAAGCAAAACAAATAAAACAAGAGTTTTTTATAGATTATAAGACAAAAGTGTAAAAACTTACCGTGGAAGCAATATCCAAATGATAGAACTCTGCTATATTATATGAAATCAATATCAAGTCCTCCAGTATTGTTTCATTTTAGATGAGTCTAAAAATAGTAAAGGGAGCTTGAGCATCTGGTTCCTTTATTTCTTCACCTTTAAGAGGTATAAGGAAGCCGTCAGGACAACACTTTGCTTTAATCCTTTCTTGCAGGAGAGAGATAAGCTAAAGACCTCATGCCTGAAAAAGAGTCAAAATCACAACTCTGAGTACTAATTACTCAGCAAGACTTATCCGACCACTGAGTATAAACCCGACTTTCTAATCAATGGCCGAATCTGTTTAGGTCAACTCACACTGCAGTAGCCTACAAGTGGATCCTTAGCTTTTAGGTTTTATCTCTATTTTAGTTATATCCTACTTATGCTACGTTATGCCTATTCTATTATCAATCAAGGCAAACACTTTGCAAGATCATTCTTTACAGAAACATTATTCTTCTTAACTACGATGTCGGTGATGATTCAGCTCTTACACCTGGTAAGCCCAGCGATTCGAATCGATTTTATACTCCCGGGAATAGATACTCAAACACCAGTTATATGTGTGTACGGCGACCCCACATATGACAACCAACATCCTCGTTGCCACCTAGTCAGAACTGTCCTCACCGAACTCGCCTGTCTCCCACCATCCAGTTGGTCTCACCACAGATCGATCCCTAGGTACAAAGGATGAGAGGCTTATCAGAGCCCGTGACGAGGACGACAAGTGAAAGAGGCGCGTTCGAAAGCCGAAAATATGGCCAAACATCGGACGGCCTTATACAACATAGACAGAATCAGGATCTCAATCATGTTCATTCATTAACCTTCTTTATCACTGTTTCTCAAAAGCATAAATGATCCCGTCCAATGTCTCCAATTCATATCTCAGGAAATTTTCTTGGATTCTTCTCAAAGTAACATTAAGCGTGACCTATCATTAAGCTTGGCTAAGCATCTAATCTATTACGCATAGGATTTAATATGCTCAAATTAGGAATTCAATATGCACTGGGGTTTCAAGCAATTCCTAACTCTAATGCATACCCATAACTCATTAATTAAGACTCAAAATAAAAAGGGGTGAATGCACCGGGGCTTGCCTGGATTACTCCAAGGGTTGAGGCACGGAAAAGTTAGTATCTTGGTTAGAAATGCTCCTCTTGGTACTGTTGTTGTATTGCAGAACTTGACTTTTGGACTTCTTGTTGAACTCTTTCATCAGCGATCTATTCAACTTATCGTATCTAAATGCATGATATGAATGATGCATAAGTATGAGGACGACCAACCTGTAAATAAAAGGACTATAAAAGTTTCTAAAAAGAGATGGTGGGACATTGAAATCAAGATTCAGGCCTTCTCCTAAATTTAAGTATTTTTTCTAAGGTTGAAATAATATTCTAGGATTTTAAAATAAATTTTATAAGCTTTAGAATATTTTTCTTAAATTTTAAAAGATCAAAATGAATTGTTAAAAACAAAAAAAGTATTTTTCAAAATAATAAAGTAATTATTTAGTTATTTTTATTAATTATTTAAAAATAAAAACTTTAAGGAAATACATAATGCTTTTAGAATTTTAATTATAAAGGTTGAAATAAGAAAATATAAATTTAGAAAATCAAAATTAGAGAAGCCCAAGGCCCAAAATGGTTTTCTAAACAAAAGTTCTATTTAACTCCTTGGATTATCTTTTTAGTCTAATTCTCCTCCTTCTTTATTTCCGATTAGGCCCAGCCTGAAGGCTAAGGGGCCCAATTCCCTCCTCTCTCTCTCGTTTCAGCCCAACGACTAATTCGTCCTGCCCTCTCTCTCTTTTTTCCTAGCCCTGCCGAACCGGCCCAACAGGCCTAGCCGATTTGGCCTTCGCCCACGGCGCAGCCCAGGCTAGGGCATGGTGCGGCGCACACAGCGCTCACGCACGGCTGCACCGCGTGCTCGCTGGCACTGCACCGGTAGCCTGCATGCGCGGCGGCGAGCTCGGCCTCACCGGCGACGACCCAAGGCACGCGGCGATGCTACTTACTCCTCTCTTTTCTTCCTTTCCCCTTCCTTCCCTCGCTGAGACAATTGGGGTGAGCATCTTGTGCGCGCACATCAGAGCGCGGCGGCGAGGAGGGCGATTGACAGCAGTGCATGGCGCGGGGTTGTGCAATGGCGGAGCAGGGACGGAGAGGCGAGTTGGGGAGGCGTCCGGCGGGGATTTTATAGAGCTGGGAAGCGACGGAGAATGGTGGGGATGAGCGTGGCGAGGCGGCGAACTCCATGGGCTCAAGGTAGAAGACGATGGGTGGAGAGGGCAAAAATCAATGGGCCGGCCCAGGTGGCGAGCCCAAGCGTGGCTAGCGCAGCCCAGGCGCAGCCTTGGGCCGGCGCGTGGCACAGGCCGGGTGGAGAACCGGGGGCGGGCCGCAGTGGCTTTGGGCCACCGGTTTCGCCCCCTTTCTTTTTTTTATTTTCTTATTTCTATATTTAGACCACAATGCAACCAAAATTATCTCAAAGTTCGAATACAAAAGTGAAAGAGTAAAATCTATACTATCACTTTGCACTTTTACTTTTAAACAAAAATATATTTTTGAAAGATTTGAATTCAAATTTGAATTTAAACAATTTAAATCTTAAACTTAAAAATTAAAAATGCATAAGATGAATGCTTGAGTATGCTTAAAATTTTGGGGTATCACACATAGGAGCCCCGCCGCGGCGGGCGGAAGGGCAGGGGGCGAGCTGCGCAGGAGCCTCACCATGGCTCGGCCTCGCTGCCGGCAGGCGAGTGAACGCGCGGGAGCCCTCACGCCGCACCCACCGCGCGATGCGATGCCACGCCATGCCACCACACCAGCCTGCGGCTGCCTAGCCTCGCAGCTGCTTGACACGCCACCGTCACGCCATGCTCCGCTGCGCCCCCACGCCATGCCGGCACGCCTGCCCGCCGCTGCGCTACGCCGCCGAGTGTCGGAGCATCGCGCCATGCGGGGCTGGCAGCGCGCTCGACGGGAGCGACGGGCACGGCAGCACCGGCGAGGCCGAGGAGGCTCTGGAGGCGTCGGCGTGGTGGAGTGGCACGCGCGACAGGGAGGAGGGCCCGTGAGGATGACAGGTGGGTCCAGATAACATCCGTTATTTTTTTTCAACGGCAATGGCACCAGAGTTCAAAAAGAAAGTTTGAGTCGATGGTTTAGAAAGAATCAAAACTTTACCAATAGCTGAGAAGAAATTAAAAACTTTTATAAAGACTGAGAAAAAAATTCGCGATACACTAGCTTCCGTACCCGATTGCAGCGCGCGTAGAGTGCAGGCATCGTTTGGACCGCCGATGCACGCGGCGGCAGACTACGCACCGAGGACGCACACAGAAACGTCCCAGGAAACCGACGGCCGATACGACGGGACGCCCCGTGCCCTGCCAAGTGCGCCGTCCCCGAGCAGCAGGAGCCGCAGCAGCAGCGGGGAGCGCGCGACACCACCTGATGATGAGCAGCAGCAGCCAGCCGAGGCCTCCGCGCGCGGCGATCCTGCGGAAGCGGCCGTGGGGCCGGTACGCGGCGGAGATCCGGGACCCCGCGCGGAAGGCGCGCGTGTGCGTGGCTCGGCACCTTCGACACGCCCCAGGAGCTAGGCCGCGCGGGCCTACGACGCCGCCGCCGCCAAGAATCTCCGCCGGCCGCGCGCCACCACCAACTACCCGAGCGCGAGCGGCAGCTTCACCGTGGGAGGGGGCGACGGCGACGGCTCGCTGGCGCCAGTGACTACGTCGATACCGTCGGCGGGCGTCGGGGGACCTGTTGATGGTGAGGCTCGGGCTCCCGGCGTTGGTGGCCGCACAGCCTTACCTGTTCCTCAACCCGACGACGACGATGCCAGCGGCGCCCGTCGTCGCTCCGGCGCTGGCACGGCTCTTGCCGGTGAAGAGGGATCAGGAAGAGTGGATCAGCTGCTCGGGGTCTCCATCGTCGGTGGTCCGCCTGGGGCTCGACCTCAACCTGCCACCGCCCCCGGTCGAGATGGTCATGTAGCTGTAGCTATCCACGGGAATAGTAGTGTCGCAAAGGTGATTTGCAATTGGTTAATTATAATGTGCTATTATAGCTCGTTCATCAGCCAAACGTGCCATGTGTGGAGCAAATGTAAATAGCTAGGCAGCAGCTAAGCTAGTTTGCGTATCTGTGTTGAACTGTTGATAGGCCTCCATTTTCTCTGCGCGCGCGCTGGCCGATGTGCAACTTTGCAATGCAAGAATTATCAACGTGCACAGTTTCTTAGCCCATCCATGACATGGCCAGCGGCTATTAACTACGTGACAAATTTAATAACTCACCGTCGTCACAACATCTGCCATCTAATTGATCTTGTGCCTATCTAAACCTGCCTAATCGTAAGGCACATATCCCAGCTCTTAAAACCTACTCCTATTTATGAAATTTCATGTTAACATTCCTTTGCCCTAAGGGCGTCTCCAACAACACCAAGTCAGCTAGCTATTTGAGAGACACGTTGGATTCATGCTTGTGTGGAGGAGAGAAGGGCCATAGAAACAAAATAGCTAGCACTTCGTTTGTCTACCAGCTCGGAGCCATTGTAAAGCATATGCATTACGGGATTAGATGCAAGGGCTGCATGGCCAGTCGCGGAAGGAAAAGAGGCGATAGAAAATCAGCATCTTTTATACTAGCTCTTGTTTAAACGAGGATGACTCGGAAGGCACATAGCTAACAACTGCTGGGGACGCCCTAAGAGGCTAAGACTGACGATAGCGGCGCCTGCCCGATAAACCATGCGTTCCTATATTTTTACCAACCGTTGGCGTCCCATGGAGGAGCCACGGAGGAGGCTAGGCGTGATGGATCAGCAAACAAAGGGAGAGGAGTAGCAGCGGCGTTGTGAGGGCGGTGCTTCGGCCATTGAGCAGGAAAGGGTTCGATCTCGTGTTTTTTTTTCGTTTGTGTCTTTTTATTTTTATGTTTTTTGTGTGCGTGATCTAAACGCACGTCTTATAATTTTCATGTGTTTTAAATTCCCATAGGATTTCAATTGCATAGACATTTTGAGAATATAATGTTCCAAAGATATCTAGGTTTGATAGAAATCACACAAAAGGTGCCCAATCATATGAAAAATGACTAGGTTTAACGTATTACAACATCCTGTTTTCCATGTGGTCCCACAATGTACGTGATTAAGACTTATACACGATCGGCTGGAGATTGCACGTTCATCCGGTAAACTCGATCTCACGGGCGTGCAAATTTTGAATGGCAAACTCCGCAGTTGATCGATGGCTCAGCGCGTGGCATACGGCGCCGCCCTGCCCCTGACGGCGGCGTGACTGCGGCCGTCCCCCGTGTACGCGCCGAGTATAAAAGCGAAAGAAAAAAAAAAAAACACGAATGATCCGGCGCCGCGTCGCCCAAGCCCCAAGGATGTGCCGACACGCTGGCTGGGGCCCGGCCGAAGGCGCGCGCGCGGGTCCCACCTGCAGGTATTCCGCACGGCACGGCGCACCGATGCCGCACACGACGAAACCACCTCGACTCGACGACGCCGCGGTGGCGGACGGGGTCAAACGGTCAGACCTCGCCTCCCTTCCCGCGTGGGCCCACTGCGCCACCACCCCGCCCGCCGGCCGCCGCGCCCTCGCTCCCTGCTCTCGTCCATATATAAAAATCCGTGCGCCCAGCCCAGCGTCTCCCAGTCCCACCCAGGCAGAGCTCTCGAACGCCGTTGAAGCACCGGCGAGCCTGAAGCCTGCGAGCGAAGCACACCAGCACACGCTCCAAGCTAAGCTCTGCATCGATCGATCCGACCGGCCATGGCGCCTAGGAGAAGCTCGCGCGCGGCACCGGAGCAGCTGCAGCAGCCGCGGCTGCGCGGCGTGCGGAAGCGGCCGTGGGGCCGGTACGCGGCGGAGATCCGCGACCCGGCGCGGAGGGCGCGGGTGTGGCTGGGCACCTTCGACACGCCCGAGCAGGCCGCGCGCGCCTACGACGCCGCCGCCCGGAGGCTGCGCGGGCCCGGCGCCGCCACCAACTACCCGGAGGAGGGGCCCGGGCGGAGCTGCTGCTACTCGCGGTGGCCGTCGTCGCCCGCGGTGGGCGGAGTGGGAGTCGGACTGCTGGGGCTGGACCTCAACCTGCCCCCGCCGGCCGAGATGCTGTGCTAGCTAGTGAGATCAGTAGCGAGCAAACGAATCGGTTACTGGCTGTAGCGGCTCATCAAGGTGCCGTCATCAGGCAGGCAGCTAGCTAGCCTAGCTCTGTCCTCTGTGTAATAGGAGTAGCAAGCGCAGATTATTAGGCAGACGATGTTGGTTTGTGTCTGTGTAGCTAATTAACCAGCAATTGCAAGGGCGAGGAAAAGTAATGTTTGGTTGCATGCCCCAGCTATAGCTAATCTCTCATGCGATGATTTTTATTTATTTATTTTTCATAGAAAGAAGATATACGCTCATCCGTATATGGTATATCTCGTTCGCAGTCGCAAACTTTGCACTGCATACGATCTCGAGCACGCGCACAATTTGCCTACGAATAATCCCCAAAGTACAGAGAGTTGTTCACCTCAGCAAGGAGGCAAGGACCGTGACGATGAATGGAGATATACGGAGTACTATGTGTGGCCACAGGCCCACGCGGAGGGGAGGTCACATCGTGCGATCGCGATCGAGATCGAGGAGGCGTGGGCTCCGCTAAAAGTTCCCGGAATCTCTCCGTCTCGGCGCCCCGCGGCACGCAGGCAGGAACGGCAAGCCCGCGGCGTCACGCGAACGCGACGCGGCACGTTCGTTCGTTCGCCCTGGTCCTGGTCCTGGTCCGTCCTGGCAAGTACGCCGAGGCTTCGAGGCAACGAACGGCGCGCGCCCGGACCGCGTCGGCGTGGGCATGGGGCCCCGCCGCCGGCCCGGGCGGAGAAGGAATAATTAAAAAACCCGCAAGGGGGTGTGTGTGCACTGCACGCCACGGGACGTACGGGGGCAGCAGGAAACCCCCACCGCCCAGGCCCTGACAGCGGCGTGACGGCTGCTCCCCTGCGGTGCGCGCGCCGCCGCCGACGCCCGCCGACGTGCCCTCTCCGCCAAACCAACCGCCCGCCCCCAGCTCCGCGCCCCCTGGTTTTAAAAAGTCCGCCCGACCCGGCGGCGCCGCGCCGTTCCGTGCGCGTGCGACGACGCGCGCGCAGCCGCCGCCCCGCCCCCCCACCTGCATATTCCCAGTTTCTTTTTTCTTTCACCCCTTGGAGGGCTAAGGTTCCGATTGCGGTTGGAAGCGGTCTGCTGGGATGCAGCCGCCGCTGCTTTCCGCGCGACCATGATCATGCTCACCGTAAGGCTCGTGCATGCGTCGAAAAACATTGTTTTACGCTTTATGCGTGCTGAATTCAAAAGATAGACGGTGGGATAAGCTCTCCAGGTGAGAATATATAATCTTAACCGAAACACCGAGGCTCTAAGTTTTGAGTTGTGCAGGCATGCCAAACGACACATATCGTCTGCTCTCTCCGTTTCAATTTATAAACTGATTATTTTTTTGACTACTAAATTTAATTGCTCATGTTATTTAAAAAAATTATAATAGCTGAGGGTACTCAGAAGCTACGGTCGGAGGCCAACCTCGGGCCCTCAGCTGCACTCAAACCAACCATCCGATCCCGAAGCGTGAACCATTTGATCCGACGGCTGCGCGGGCGACTTGACGGCGCCGACGCCGAACCCGGCCGAGCCAGCGCAGAGAGCGGACACGGCAGCTCACGCGCACGGGACGGGAGCGAGACGGACCGGCCCCGGAAACCGACAGCACGAGCCGCCGAACGAAGGGCCGAAGCGGCGCTGCCCTGGGCCGCAGTCCACAGTCGGGGAAGACCCCGCCGCCCCCCTCTCCCCCCGCGTGGCGTGGCCGTGGGCGTGGGCGGTCGGCGGTGGGCCCCACCTCTCACCCTGTCAGCGTCACCCACCGTCCCCGCTCCCGCCGCCCCCCTCCCCTGTGTATATATCCCCGCGCGTGGCCAGCGGCATTCCCAGCCCCATCCATCCCAAGAAGCTCGAGCTCCACCTCCACGGCAAGCAAGCGAACGAGCCAGAAGGCAGCAGGAGACGGTTCGATCCGCCAGAACCAAACCATGGCGCCCAAGAGGTCGTCGAGCTCTCCGGCCGGGAGCACCAGCGGCGGCGGCGGCGGCAGCAGCAGCGACGGCAGCGGCGCGGAGCAGCAGCAGCCCCGGCTGCGCGGCGTGCGGAAGCGGCCGTGGGGCCGGTACGCGGCGGAGATCCGCGACCCGGCGCGCAGGGCGCGCGTGTGGCTCGGCACCTTCGACACGCCCGAGGCGGCCGCGCGCGCCTACGACGCCGCCGCGCGCAGGCTCCGCGGGCCCGGCGCCACCACCAACTACCCTGCCGCGGAGAGCGCGAGCGGCGTGGTGTCGTCGTCGGAGGAGCCGCCCTCCGCGTCGGCGTCGTCCTCCTCGTGCGGCTCCCGGGACGGCGACGGCTCGGTGGCGGCCGGCCCTCGCGCCGTCGCTGGACCTCAGCCTGGCGCTAGTCCCGGCGGCGGTGAGCGCCGCCGTCGTGGCGCCGGCGCTGCTGCAGCTCCTGCCGGCGAAGGGCGAGGGCGCGCAGCAGCCGAGCTACCCGGGGCCCTCGTCCTCTGGCGCGTTCGAGCTCGACGCGGCCGCGCCAGTGGCGCTGGGCCTGCGGCTGGACCTCAACCTGGCGCCGCCGGCCGAGATGGTGATGTAGCGGGGCGTGTAATCAGTCGGTTAATTAGCTGCTAGCTCGTCGGCCGATCGTGTGCGCGCAGAACGACGCGCCGATCGTTCCTTTGGTGTTTGTTGTACTGACGGATTTGCGTCTTTGCAATAATCCAGCAACTGCAAATGATCTCTGGGTAGTTTTGGAACACAGCTGGTCTCTCCCGTCCTGCAGTGGCAGCGGCCTGGAACTCCCAATGGTTTTCACTGAAACGTACACACGAACGAACGAGGTTTCGAGGCAGCAACGCTCCCTCCCATGTCGGCAGCTGGACCCGGACGGAGGAATTAAAAAAAAAAACAATCGGCAAGTGCACGGCACCGACCACCGCCCGCCCAGAGAGAGAGAGAGGGGGTGACAGCGCGCGTCGTGGCGGCTTCCCACGGGGTTTCCAATTCCAAGTCGCCGCTGGGAAAGCGGCGTGCGCGTTGCTTTCGGGGCTGGGCCACGGCCCACGGGCAGGGGGCCAGCTCCAAGCCTCCAAACCGGGGGTGCCAGAACAGAGTCGGTGGCGAACCCACACGCCGCGCGCGGACCCGGACGCGGGTGTGTGAGAGTGAGAGGGAGTAGTAGTACCGTGGCCGTGCGCTGCGGCACCCGCACGCGGCACGCCGCCTGTTTATTCTCTGCTCTCTTTTCTTACTTTGGCAATCTCAGGTCTCCTTCTTGACTCCCCAAGGCTGTCCGCAGCGGGAGCCCGTATCCCGTCCTCAACCCGTAAGATAGAGGACGAAGAAGGAAAAAGCAACTGTAGCGATGTCCTGTGCCCCATCCCGTATCTTGCGGGGAGACGGCAGGATCCGGCGTATCTGGAGGGCGTCCGAGCTCCCGTAAAAATCACATCTCTCTTGGATGCCAGCACGACAGAGGGAGGTGACGACCAGAGAAGAGCAATGGGAGAAGGCACGGGAGGGCGGCAGTGCTATGTGGGGGCCGGCGGCGCTTGGTGGTCGGCGCGGAGTGGCATCCGACGGCATCAGCAGGTTGGCGTGCAGTAGTAGACTCCGGGCGCCCCGCGCGACGCCAGGCTGTGGCGAGCCCGGCAGCGCCCCACAATAGGCCAGCGACGGAGCCGGCGAGAGGGTCGGCACTGCCGGGCGGCAGGCACCCTACCAGGGCCGGCGACGCCAAGCGCGGGTCTCTCCCGCAGAGGGCGAGCGGGCGGCGTGGGCTCCGAGCGGCCCAAGGAAGCCCTGGCGCGCGGAGGTGGCATGAGGTCCGACGGCGCTGAGCGACAGTGGGCTGCGAGCGCCCTGCCCTTTGACCGAAGGTGGGTGGCCGTGGTCTTCGGGCCTCCCACGGGGCCACGAGAGGCCAGGCGCGCGGAGGTGGCACCAGGGCCGGGCGGCGGTGGGCGCAGTCGCCGCGCCAGGGCTAGTGACTCCGGGCGCCGAGCTCTCTCCGAGCGGGCCGTGGACGCCAAACGCCTCGGCCCAAGGTGGGGAGGACCGAAGGAGGAAGAGGAAAGGTTGCTGGGTCTGTTTGTCCCTAAACCCTAAAGATGGAATACAGGACACTATTGCAGACAAATGTGTTTTGGAGGAAAGATTTTTCCAGAGGATATCCTAAATGTGCATTTAGAGGTTGCAATATAGAGGAGACCGTTGTGGATAGCCTAAGCTATCGTCATCAGCTTGTGTATATAATGAGTGTAAAATGTTTTCCCAAATCTTACTTAGACTAGTGTCACTAGGTGGAAAAAAATACGAAAAACATTATTTATACACTGTACACAAAATAAAATAATAATAATTACTGCGCATCGTAAACGGTACAAACGCACTTTTCGGTGACACTGCCTCAGCGCATCCACCTGCAACGCGCGCTTTCCGGTCACCGCGAGAAAGCGCCCGCGCGTGGAACCGAGGAAGTGGCGTTGCCGGGGGCTCCGCACGCGCTGAGTACGCTTCTATTTATATCTTTAGATGAAATCAGCCTAAGTACAATTCCTATGCACGGATGGCGCGCCACCGGCCGCCTTGTCTGCCACAGGTCGGAGCCCTGCTGCTGGATAACTGTACTAGGAGTGGTCGGTGGGCATCCAGTGCAGGATTTTCTAGGAATTTCATTGAAATTTTATAGAAAAATGTTTATAAACACAGAAATAACATAAGATTAAAAAAAAATCCTCTAATGCAAAGAAGATGTTGAGTTCTTAAGAGATCTTTTTAATCTAGAATTCTAGATAATGCACGAAAATATATTTCAAGTTAGATTGTTAGATTCTTTACTAGACACAAAATCTCACACAAAACACGCCTTGTTTGGTACTAGAATGAGATTTTAAGAAGGAAACATAAAGCAAACACCACCTAAATATGAAAATATGGATAGTAGACATGCAGTCAAGTGACCCAGCCTCGGAATTGGTGTGGAGGAATGAGCTAGGAGATACTAGTGCTCTCGTAGAAAAAGCGTGGTAGATTGCTTTTGATTCACTACATTGATCTGATCTAGCTATAGAGCATCACAATTGTAGACCCTTTGTCTTGAGATTCTCTTTGTTAATGCACGAATAAGCAATTAGGGTCAACTGAAACCGTGACAACTCCATTGCTACTGGTACTGGAGATCTATCATGCGTTCTACAAATGCACTTGAGCTAAGGATGACTTAACAAGACACACCAGCATGAGCATGAAGAACTCGGAATTTGGTTACTACGTACAAAGACAAAATCATCCTCGTCAGATTCAATAATGATTTCACCCCTATCCTTATAAACGCTGATGATAATACAATATTGAGCTGGGCTTTGTAGCAAGTGACAACAGGAAAATGCCTAGGGTACGTACATAAATATTATCTTACCAGGGAGGGCGCCGCGCCATGTCTTCTAGTGTCATTCTGGGGCAATTAGAAGCATTTCAGAGAATTTAACTAAGTAATACTTTAGCATAATATTTTTTGTATAGGGCAAGAATCCAAGGGTCCTAAGAGCAGCTCTAATAAATAATAATGTAGTTGCTAAGAAGAGAAAAAAGGGAGAAAAACGAGGTGCCATACATTAGAGGATAGGTGCTACATTAGCAACTCAAAGAACTTAGCGCTTGTTTTGGCACCTAGTACTAACACTAAACAAATAATATTTTCTCTTTCCCACCCTCTCTCCACCCAATATTGGTGTTAGTTGAGAAAGTGAGCTCTAAAATTATACGTTGGAGCACAATTTTCTTAACATGGCACCTTATGATATGTCAATCCTTTGCATCTTTTATCAGACTATAGACACTATGCATTGGAGTTGCCCTAATGGGGCGAATGCGGTTGAGGGAGTGATAGTGTGATAACTGCTTGTACACTTTTTGAGTTGTGTCTAAAGAATTCGCAGCTAGTTTCACCAAAATGTGGTTTGTCTTACCGTGATTGTTTCAACCCATCATAGGGCATTTCCTATGAGTTTCAAGATCTAGATAATGTGTGTGCTCGTGCCATAGTCATAGTGTCATCTGGACCATCAAATGTTGTTGTATATAATTAGGGGTGTTACCCTATTAGATTCTAACATTCTTCCTCACCATCTCTAGCCCAATAAAATTCTAACAATTTATAGTTAGAGTTTGATTTAGGAAGTTGACACATCACCCAACTTTTCCCTTTTTCCATACTTAGAGGGAGGATTACTGGCAACAAGCCCACTAAGCGATGGGCACTGAGGTGAGACGGTAGTGATGCTGCCAACTAGGAAGTGAGGATGAAGGGGTTGGGTCAGGTGGGAGGCATCACAATGGTACCCTAGTAGAACTAAGTTGGCGTACTAATGGGCAGAGGCGGCAGAATTGATTGCTATAGGTGTCAAAGATGGGGAAGGTGGGTGGATAAGGTCGAGGGAGGCACACAAGTGGCAAAAAGGTAGACATGTCCATTTTTCAAGGTGAACAAGTCATTGGGGAGGAATTGACATAAGGGTGCGTGCCACCTTGGTATTTTTGTCAAAAAGAAAATTCGTATGAACATACAAACTAAACGTAACTCAAATGGTTGGGTTCTTTCTGTTGGTAGCTATCCACTAGGCTGGGTTAGTTCAAGCCCTCGACTTGAGGATTAGGTCATCAATTTGACATGAGTGCTTGTATTTTTCTTGATTTATTTTAGAATCTAAAGACTCCGACCGATAATCAGAGTTGGTGTGGACACTAGGAGAAGAAAATTAGGGTGAGACGCGGACAGTAGGAAAACAAAAACTATATAGCTAGTGTTCTACTCCTACAAAATCTAAGAACACCATATGCACCTCTCTGGGCTTCTAGAGAACCAAGAAATTGGATAATACATCTTTTTTGTTTTGATATCAGTTTTGATACATTGGCAAGTTGGAAACTCTTGGATTGAATTGGTCTTGGAGGATTGCAGTGGGTTTAAATTCACAATAGATCGAAATCCCTCTCGATCACTTCCAACCCACTCAAATCACCCTCAATCAAAGAGTTGCCAAACTAGGCCAAAAATAGGGATGGCAATGGGAAGGAGCAGGGGGAGGGGGGAGCAACCCGAGCAGGTTAAAAATTAAAATCTACCTCTGCCCCTAAACCTGGTGGCCATGAGAAACCCGACGGTTCCCAAAATGAGAAGGGTTTCCATTGGAATAGCATTATAGCACAATAGTACAACACAAATGCAACACATTGGCTGCAAATACAGTACATGGGCTGCAAAAATAGAGTTCATGGGCTTCACAAATACAACACAATAGAGTACATGGCTGTTGCAATACTGTTGAAGGTGCTCCATGACGCGCTCTCTGGTGGGGAAGTTGGACGACGTGGATAGGGAATGCCTGGGGGGAACTAGTGGAGCCGCGTAGGAAGGATCGACGGAGGGAAGCACATGAGGAGGCATGTTGCACCTACGCTCCAGCTCCGGTGATTCGGCCATAGGGCCTTGCGACTGGTGGAGTGGCGGCCTCACACCTCGTAACTGGCGAAGGCAAATGGCGAGCTAGAGTGGAGATGAGTCGCGCCCAAGCTTCGACGACCTAGGTTCTGGCTCCAGCAGTCCGGCCTCAGGGCCTCAACGACTGGTGGCCTCGTGCCTCATGACTAGCAGACCGAAGTGGCAGCTGGAAAGGAGGCGAGGGACATGATTTGTCTCTTGTGTGTTCGTTAGATGGGGGGACGAATAGGGGCTAGAGTTGAGAGAGGTGGGGTCTCCTCTGGAGATACAACATTATATACTGTGTGAGGTTGGCTTGGTCTTCTTCGATTTTATTGACCTTTTGTGTACTTTGGGGCCACGGGGAACCCATGAAGTGAAACAATAACCACCCCATACCCGTGGATATTTAGGTCCCCGACCTCGTAGACCCACAAGGAAGAAAATACACCGACCCCGTCCCACCTGGTGCAAAACCCGTGCGGGGATTCTCCCTGAACCTGCCCCGCTACTATTAACCATAAAGTGTTTGTCATGAACATGACAGGCGTTTAGTGAGTATTAGGCCTTATGCTTAGAGTTTTGATTAGAGAGGTGGGGCCAGGAGCCCATGTAATGAACAAGTAGGCAGTGTATAAGCCGGGGAGATTCCAACTGAATATATCTTCTCTCATGGACTCGCCCGTGTTTTTCTAATCCCTTCCTCGTGCGTGCTTCCACCTCCAATATTCTACTTTGCTTGTGGTGATCTGGATTGGAAGGAGTGAGTCTGTGACAGTGTCCTACGGATAATGCAAATCGAAGCTATTTGATGTCAGACTTAGGCATACGATCGATGGATCGACCTTTGTCATATATTCCTTATAGAATGTAAAAGCGATTTGACTAATCAACTCTACTCCCTCCATTCCAATTTATATGTCATTTAACTTTTTGATACCAAATTAAACTTACTCATCTTATAAAAATTGATAATAATTATTTATTTTCATTGTGATTTAGTTTGAGCTAGCATACACTATATCTTAATTTTTTTCCATATTTTCATTAACTTTTTGAATAAGATGAAGTTGTGAAAAATTTGGTGTCGAAAATTTTTGAAGGATTTATAAATTGGACAGAGCAAGTAGCATACTCATACAGTCATGCTCCCTGTCCCTGTAGCCCAGACATGGCTCAAATCGTACATTTGTACCGCAGTTCAACACTAATCCCAACTTCTCATTCCAGCCTCCCCGCAGTCCCATAGAGTCAATTCCTTCTTAGCCATTATAAAAGATCGCAATCCCCTAATTGCCACTGAAAAGTTGGTCGCTCCTACCAAGCCACTGGTCCATTTTTTTACTGTCCCTCTGTGCCACTGTCGTCATGGCGAGCGCATTCCCTGTCTAGTATGGCCCACAGGCAGTAGCTTAAGGGGGTACGAAATGTCCAGAGTACCCTTGTGTTGTAGGCTCATACTCTTACCTGAGAGTGGTGGCCGAGCCCAGACCCAATTCGCTCAGATACTCCGAGCCTCCCCTCTTGTCCTCTCCCTCTCGAAGCCTAGGGTTTGGAGCGGCGGCGGCGGAGAAGCCGAGAAAGAGTTCGAGAGGAGAAATCCGCGAAGGCTTGGATGGGGTAGAGACGACGGCGGAGTAGAAGAAGGTTTGGGCGCTCGCCCGAGCTTGCAGTGGAGATCGATTTCGAGGGCGGATTTGGTGGGGAAGTGCGATGGCTGGTTCGGCGGCTCGTCCGCACTGGCTCCCAGATGGGTGAGTTTCTCCCGTTCTCTCTCAAGCGCTGTCTCATCTTTGAGTTCTCGTCATGTTTGAGTTCATCTCCAGTAATCGGCGATGTAGATCTAACCAAGGTTTGGGAGTGTGGATCTGTAGGATGGACCCGCTTTCAAGCTATAATTTAGAAATTCGGATTATTGCAAACAATACTCGTTTCAAATCGTGGTATAGGCATAGTGAAGTTGCAGACGTTGATGTGACCAACTTCAAGGATCTGGTTGATGACATATTGAACACCTTCCCTTGTGGCTATGGAGATGTGGTCAAGTTGCTGTACTACTGTCATGTGACGAAATCGAATATTGAAATCAGTTCTGACCAGGAGTTGCTTGAAATGTTTGCTAAACATAAGTCTACCAAAACATGCTATCTGTCCTTGCTGTACTATCATCCCAGTAGTGAGCCTCCTGCTATACCATTGTGGGAAGAAGTTGATTTGCCATGCACCCCGTCAGCATCAACTCCTCCTCAGGTTCAGTCTACCCTAACTGAAACTGAAACCCAAGCTCAACCTGAAGACCTATACCTAATGAATCCTGAGCCACAGAATGAGCATGCTGGTGTTGATGAAGAGGGAGAGTTGAACCAAGGTGGATCTGACTCTGAAGAGGAAGTGGCATCATCTGACTCGGAAGGAGGAACTGACTCTGACTCTGATTATGTGGGTGAAGAGGCAGATGTTCCTGTGCATGACAAAGCTCCAAAGTTTGAACCTGAGATAGTTTATGACAAGGATGACCCTCCCATGACAGTAGGAAGCAAATATCCAAACATGCCTACATTTAGATTGGCTTTAGCATCCCATGCAGTGAAGAATGAATTTGAGTTTAACATAGAGAAGAGTGATACAGGGAGATACAGGGCGTATTGCTCAAGAAGATCTGATGGCTGCAATTGGAGGATCCATGCATCAACAATGGGTGACAAAATAACAATCAAGGTAATTATGTCATGTTCAATTGTCTTTGCATTAGTGTGTTTGCAATGGCAGATGATACAATGTCTTTGTCTTATTGTCTATTGCAGGCGAAGAAGAACCCTCACATCCATAGTTGTGAGAGTAGCAGAAGGAGTGGGAGGTTCAAGGGTGCAACCAAGTATTGGGTCTATGAGAAGGTCATTGACTGGTTGAAAGAGGACCCTAGATTGAAAGCCAAGGAGCTTCAGAGAAGAATAAAGGAACATTTCAAGATACTAGTACACTACAAGAGAGTTTATCATGGTAAGGAGCTTGCTCTTTCTCAGCTGTATGGTGATTGGAGGCAAAGTTTTGATGGCCTATATAGATTCAAGAAACAAATAGAAGAGTCTTGCCCTGGTAGTCATGTAGTTATTGATCATCACACCATTGGTGGCAAGATTAGGTTCAATAGAGTATTCTTTGCAATGAAGCCTTGTGTTGATGGCTTCCTAAAGGGTTGTAGGCCCTATTTGTCAGTTGATAGTACACTCTTGACTGGAAAGTTTAGAGGCCAACTTTGTGTAGCATGTGTAGTAGATGGTCACAACTGGATGTATCCAGTAGCTTTTGGAGTAATAGATTCAGAAACAAATGATAACTGGGTATGGTTCATGGAAAGACTCAAAGATGCAATAGGCAACCCACCTGGTCTTGAATTCTGCACTGACTGTGGAACAACAGTAATGGAAGGTGTTAGTAAAGTCTTTCCAAATGCAGAGCATAGGGAGTGTATGTGGCACCTTGTACAAAATTTCAAAAAAAAGACAGTGGGAAAGTTTTTGATGATCACCTGTGGGCATCAGCCTATTCATGGAATTCTTATGTTTTTGAGAAGCACTGGTCTGCAATGGCTGTAGCAAAGCCACACGTGATGAAGTTCCTACAGGATAACCACACAAAGCTTTGGACAAGGAGTTAGTTTTCTACACTGTCCAAAGTAGATTATGTAACCAATAACCTTTCAGAAAGCTGCAACCACTGGGTGAAGCCTGAGAAGGGTAGACATTTAGATGACTTACTTGATGCAATCAGGCAGAAACTTTTGATAAAATGGAACCACAGGAGGAAAATTGCAAGGCAGATGGAGGGCAAGATCTCGAAGCACATAATTGATGAGCTTAAGGAAAGGAGCCACAACCTAGACATAGATGTGATCACTAGCTGTGATGGCATAGCAGAGGTTGTAGCTAGAGGAGGAACTGGGTTCAGATTTGTTGTGAACCTTGATGAAAGAACTTGCTCATGCAGGGCTTGGCAAGTTTCAAGTATACCTTGCAAGCATGCACTAGCATTTATTACTAGCATCAGGGGAGAGAAGATAGAGGACCATGTGGATGACTATTTCTCAGTTGAAAAGTTCAAGTCAGCTTATGAGGGGACCATACCTGCTCTGCCAGACAAATCAATGTGGCCCAAGTCTGACCATGGATTCTTCATGCATCCTCCCCTACTGAAGTCTACAGCTGGAAGAAGGAGGAACAATAGGTTCAAAGGATCTCTTGAAGGTGGCACATCAGTCAAAGGCAGGCACCAGTGCCCAATATGCAAGAAGTATGGCCAACACTGGTACACATGCAAGGATGGAGATCCTTCTAATATTGCAGCAATGCTAGTTGACAGGTTAGTCCATTTAAGAATATCACTATTGTCATCACAACATTATCATGGTGCTTTACTAACACATAACTACACTATGCAGGGGTCCACCCAAAAAGAGACTGAAGAAAGCTTGCTCAAGCTCAAGCTGCTGCTCAAGCATCAATAGAAACAAGCATAGTGCCAGTTGGTCCAGCTAGGATGGTCTTTCCTATCATTCCTGCTTGTGCACAGGCCAAAAGCTCTGGAAAGAGGAGTTCTACATCAACTGGCTCTTCTGTCAGGTAATTTGAACTGCCTAGACTCTTATTTCTACATGTTCTCGTGCTTCCCCTACTTGTCACTCAAATGCAATGCTACTTCTATTGCATGTAGAAGATCTGCAACAGGTTCCAACGATGTGCATCCCATGCCTATAAGCATGTTGTGGCCTGGTGAAGAACTGCCTGCTGAACATGTGCCTGGAGAAGTACTACATGGTCAAGATGTACCTGGTCAAAAGGCAGACAAGACCGGAGCCAAGAGAGGCAAAGGCAAGAGCACAAACAAGAGCAAAGCTCCTTCAACTCAAGCTGTTGGCACTCCTGACAGCCCAGCTATGGGGATAAGGAGCAAACGACCCATTTTGCCAACATCTCCAGACAGCCCTGTGATGGGGACAAGAAGCAAGAGGAAGCTGAACATCTCTTGAATTTGAGCCCTGTTTGATGCATATTTTGTTTGCAATGTTGTTGAACATTATGTCCTATGGACAGTTTGTATGAACTTATGATGATCACCTGTGGGTCTATGTCACCAAACTATCACATGGTATGGATTTGGACTGGTTGTATGAACTTAATTAATATGCTAGCTGGATAAGTTGTATGAACTAAACTACTCTTCTGTGGTTCTAGCAAAAGTTGCAATGCTATATGACATGCTAGTTCAATAATCATTCATTGCTCTAGGACATTATTTCATTCATTCAAGAGTGGCCTCCATTGATACATAAGTTCATTCATGCATTGGTACATCCTTGCAAGCAACTGATGGAGAGCTCTACTTCCACAGCACATACAATATGAGCAGGATACAAACAATCACCAGTTTCTCTATCCTTTTTAGTTGTAGCATGATCCTATCTTCATTCATCCCCTGTACAACAGCTGTAGCTCTAGGAACAACAGCATGGTCCTCTCCAGCAGCAACAGGTGCAACCACAGGAACAATAGTGCCGGCGATTAAAGCAACTGCTCAAGCAACTCCAGATCCAGAAGCTTGCCCCATCATATCCTCCCACTGATAGTACTGGCATCCCCTACCTAAATAGCAAAATGGAGCGAACATCAGAAGGAAAACCAACACAGAGAAAGAGCAAACAAAACCAAGATATACTCACTGAAAAATATGGACACTTGTAGAACACGCGGCCGGGATTGCTTGATGTCCCTGATGTGAGCTGGTTAGCAAGCACACCACAGTTGGGGCAATACACCCTCCTCACCCTCCTACCAGTGCTCATGGATGCTTCAGACATTGTTGGCAAGCAAATGGAAAGAGAAAAGGGAAGAGAAGTCAATGGAGGGCATGTGAAGAGAGGCCAACGCCCTTTGTGTACATATAGCAGCTATTGGAGGTTTGTTTTGGCACCAATTCTTCCGCCAGAAGCTTACCTTTCCCGCCAGCCGCCTCTATTGGACGGACGATAGGGGCACTGAAGGCAACTCTCAAATTTCGAAAGTGGCACCGAAGGCAACACTCAAATTTTTTTTACAATAAAAAATAAATCAGTGGTTTGGTAGAAGCGACCAACTTTTCAGCGGCAATTAGCGGATTGTGATATTTTATATTGACTGAGAAGGAATGGACTCAATCCCGTACCCGGCTAATCCCGCGGGTAGGCGCGGGCGCGCGGCGGCGCTGCTGCAGGCAACGGGATAGGGCAGGCCGGGCGAGGCACGGCGGGCGGGTTGCCAGGAACACGCCGCGGAGGCGCGGAGCCGGAGGCCACGCGCAAGGCGCAGGCAGCCGAGCACGCTGCGCGCCCGGCGCGGCAGCAGCCTCGCTCCAGCAGCGGCGGCAAGCGCGGCACCAACCACTGGGCGAGCAGGCGCAGGCGGCAGGAGATGCCCTGCCTATCTGCCAGAGGCCACGCACAACGGAAAACTTCAGCAAGTGCCTTTCACATCGTCTGCAAGCCTTGTCTGTGTTTGATATGCTTATTAGGAAGGTATATGTTTGTGTAATATTACTAGTTGCCTAGCCTTATCACATTGGGTTGGATCAAACATGACAACGACATGTGCGAGAACCTAGCTTCCATCGTGCCACCGTAATCAGAACTGCAACTCTGGGCTTATATGCTCAATTTAGGAGTATTTGTCAATTTGTCAGTAACATTCAGTCCATGGCATAAGCAGAAGTTTGGTAGTTTCTTGCATCTCCGTATTCTTCCCGTTTACAAATTGGTTTAAACTGTAGATAGCCTAAGAGAACCTCAATGCATGATATCCTCTCCAATTTTCAGGCCTGGAACATCAAATTATTGCTATGTGGTGCTATGATCAATTCTACGTGCAAAAAAAAAAACTAGGATTTAGGCATGGAGAAAGGAATCTCTGCTTGCAGCCCTGCAGAGTACCATAGAATTTAGTTCTCACAAGGATAGGAAAACAAAGTTGAAAAATAAAACTAAGTGCTAATAAGTTGGGGACCTGGCAGCAGTCCCTGTCGGCCTCAGCAAGAGGAAGATGCCACCTGAAAGCGGTGCCTCGTGGATGTCAGTCGAGTAGGACTCTTGGTGAGAGATCCATGTCTGAATGGTGAATCACTACTAGGCAGCTACTGTGCACGTGCTGCTATCGATTTGAGGTAATCCTTCCTCACATTCTTCAGTGCAGTCACCACATCGCTCATCGTCAGTCTTTGCTCCAGTGAGTCAGCAGAGCAGAGTAAGCCCAGCTCAAACACTGCCGCAACAAACCCATTCAGGCTACTGCTGGTAGGAGAGGCAGAAGCATCTTGTAGAAGATGGTCGTCCGTGACATGGACAAGGTCTCCAGGAAATGCTTGATAGACCCACTGCCAGAGGCTTAGTTCACCTATGAACATAGCATCAGTTGGTCTCTTCCCAGTGAAGACTTCCAGGAGCATGATCCCATAGCTGAACACGTCGCTCTTTCGTGATGCTCTTCCAAGAGACCCATACTCTGCTCAAGAAATTCATGAGCACAAGGTAAGAAATCATGTACAACATCAGCACCAATCAACCACAAAATTTGATAGCGAGATTGGGCAAGAGCTAATGAGCCATGCCTGGTGCCATGTACCCAACTGTTCCAGGCATTCTTGCTGAGATCATGGAATTGTCATCACCTAGCAGCAGCCTTGCAATGCCAAAATCAGCCACATGCGCAGCCATATCCTCATCAAATAGCACATTGCTAGGCTTCAGATCACAATGAAGGACTACCTCATAGTGGTCATGGTGTAGATACTCCATTGCCATCGACACATCTAGCATGATGTCTAGCCTCTTGAGGAACCCCAATTGTTTTCTTCCTCCAGAGTCAGAGTGTAGTATTGCCTCTAAGCTCCCGTTGGGCATGTACTGAAGCACCAATGCTTTGAAGTCTAGGTTGGTGCAGGTGTTGAGTATTTTTATCAGGTTTCGATGGCGAGCCATTCGAAGCACCTGGCACTCGACATCAAAGCTTGTACAAGCATGTTCCAGATGCATGTGTATGACTTTTATGGCAACGACCAAACCATTGCTTAGCTGACCCTTGTAAACTTTGCCAAAGCTTCCAGATCCCAGCAAGTTATCATCACTGAAGTTCTCAGAAGCGCGGACGAGCTCACGGTAGGAGACTAATTGATGGTTGGCCATGTCAACCATACTGGCAGAAACCCCTTGATGCTTCTTAACTTTGGTTCTAATCATCACAAACAGGCAAGAAGCTACAAGCTCCAATCACTATGATGATTGTAGGGAGCAGATATTTTAGCATGCGACCATTGCGTGCGTCGGTGGGGTTTACTTTCACACGGAAAAAACCCTAAGCATAAATCACCACATAGCCCCGAGTTCTCCAGTAAGGACTGCAGTGTGATGTTTGAGAAGACACCTCCTTCTGGTATCTGACCTTGCAGCTTGTTGAAAGACACGTTCAAGCTAGTAAGGAGTGTAAAATTGGCCAGGTACTCTGGGATGGCCCCAGATAGATTGTTATGTGATAGGTCTAGAGTCTCTAAGATGGCTAGGTTGCGAAAAGAGTCCGGAACTGAACCCTGCAGTGCATTGACAGATAAGTTCAAGTATGTCATCATCTGGAGACGTCCAATTGAATCTGGGAGGCTTCCGACCATGCGGTTGGCAGATAGATCCATGTGGTAAATCTGTTCTGCGCCTCCCATATCAGCCGGCAATGTACCACTTAGCATGTTCATGGATAGATCTAGCTGGAGAAGGCTATGGAAATGAAATAAGCTTGGCGGTATAGTTGATGATAACCTGGAGTAAAATGCGCCCGCGGTCACTGAATTTGGCAGGCGGTGTCATCTAGGTCTTCGGACTACCAAAACCAGCAATCCACGTGCATGAACTTGGCCAAACCATAGCCCGCCGTCCAAACCAGCCTTGGTCCAAACCGGACGTCGACCTGGCACGCCACGCTGGATCTGACGTGTGTACCGTGCACGCATTTGAGTTCGCCTGGAGCTAGCCAAGTGGTATTTTGCACATAAGTCCTCCCTCTTTCACTAATTTATAACATTCGGTCCTGCTTGTTCCCCCAAATCGTTGAGCGCAGTAGGAAGACCCCTAGCCCCAATCCCCACAATTCGACAATCCTCTCGGCCACTGGATCGGTAGTAGCGTGCTGGTCGGGTGGAGGCGGCAGGGGGCTAGTGCGGGGGCGGCACAGCGGGGCAGGCGGAGGCACGCGTGTGGCCGGGGGCACGTGGGTCGGGCGGAGGTGGTGGGTCGCGTGCCTGGCGCCGGCGGCTTCCTGCCGGGCAGGGGCGTGGAGGCACAGCAGTTGGTAGAGCTCCTGTTCCGTTCATGGCTGCGAGCTCCTCTTCTATTCATGAACGGAGGAGGAACGATGTGGTGCTTCCTCTTGTTGTATGCAACCGATGCAAGTGACGTACTGTGAAGGCGTACATGGCAAAAACATTGCTCAACAATGGCCGCTACTTTTACATCTGTCCTACATACAAGGTTAGTGGAAGCTTTTAGATTTTGCTTGATTAGAGTTCTTGTTCTTGGCTTAGCTAGGATAAAATTTGTTTGCAGCGTGCTGGAGGAGGATGTGATTTCTGGTATTGGGAAGAGGATTATGAGGATTTTTTTTATTGAGAATGGCCATGTACCGGCCAATTACCAGCGTCTGTTCAAAAAAGATGAGCCGATGCAGATGACTACCCTTGCTGTTGATGGCAGAAGAACTGGACAAGAAACAGATGGGAGGATTGTGCATCAGAAGAACTTAGGATTAGGACTGCTTAGGGAACTAGTGTTGTTAGTCAAAATATTAGTTTTAGCAGTAACTTGTATCTTGGTCATCAATCTGTATGGTTTAGTGATGAAAGGATGACAGTTCATCTTGTAATTTCAGTGCATCTTGTAACAGACATTGCAGATATCTTTTAATTTCTCCTGCATCTTGTTGGCCTTCTTTTTGTAACAGATATCTTGTAACCTGAACTACTATAGCACTTCCTAATTTGAAAGGAACTTTCAAGTGTATCTTGTAACAGACATTGCAGATAGTTTGTCATGCGTGCATTAATGGAGTTTAGTTTCTCCAGGAACTGCTGAACAAAACCAAAAGTGAATGAACTACTAAGTTCAGTTTCTCGACCAGATACCACACATAACCAACAGAGGCATGTAGGCATGTAACTACTAAGTCCAGGAACAACAGCTACTAAGTTAAGGCTTTTCAGCAAGTAGCACATAAACCCAAAAGCGTTAATATCCTATTCAACCAAGGATCACTTCTTCAAGCCTTCCTTTTCTTTGTCTTTGGTGCAACCTTCTTTTTTGGAGGTGCAGCATTCCTTTTCCTTGCAGTGTTCCTGCCTGCCTTGGTTGCAGTTGTGAGGATTGTTGGTCTGGGCAAAGGAATGTTGGATGTGATGAAATCAGAATCAGGGAGGCTTGTTGGTTGCAATGCAATGGCTTCCTGTCCTCGCTGCCCTCCCTGCAGATAACATATTGTTAGAGTACCCTTATTTGCTAAGTGCTATATAGTGCAAATAACATAGTGTGGGCATGTTACCTGCTCCATCATCTGCAGTAGCATGATAGAACTCATGTGTGACAGCAGGTTGCTGTATGGGGGTGGATTACCATCCTGTGTCATTTCTTCAATAGATGGAGCTTGTTGGCTATACCATTGCGAACTTTGTGCCTCCTCTGGTGCTGCTGCCTCATCTTGTGTTGGTGCCTGCTAGTAGTGGTGCTGGCTCACCCTGTACCGGTAGTTACCTCTGGTCTTACTCCCAACTTCTTTACAGGACATCCCCTGGAGTTGTGGTTCTCTCCTTTACAGAAAGTACAAGTCATCTTTACTCCATGTCTAGACATTGTTGGTCCATACTTGCCCTGAATTTCTTGTGGCTCCTTTCTCCTGCATCTTGGTGTCCTTCCCACCTTCTTCTCATAAATTGGAGGAAGCACTTGGGGGCCTCCAACTTTATCCCATGTGCTTACATCCTTACATGGCATGATATTAGTTCCATATGCTCTTTTGAAGGACTCAAGTGTGTAACATTGATGAACAACACTCTCAGGTTGTATTCTCTCATGCCTCAAGCAACTTATGGCATGTTGGAAAGGGATGCCAGTCAAGTTCCACTTTCTGCAGTCACAAGTCCTTGCTGTAATGTCAACAATGTATTGAAACTCTCTGTCCAGTACTTGGAAAACTCCACCTCCAGATGGTAGAACATAGCAAACGTTGGCATACTCAGCAAACTTATCCACTTTCTTCCTTATCTTGGGACAGATGTTCCCTACAAATTCATTGAATTCTTGCTGTTTGGTGTAGAATCTAGTCATCAGCTGTTGTTTAATTCTTTGCAGCATACTTAGGATTGGTAGTTCTCTAGCCTCAAGAATGTAGTTGTTGAAAACTTCACAGCTATTGTTCAACAGGATATCAGATTTTGGAAACTCAGAAAAAAAAGGCCCTTACCCAAGTATTTGGTGCCATCTTGTCCAGCCAAGCATGAGCAGCTGGGTTAAGGGTTTTCATCTTATCCATTTGGTACCTCCACTTCAACTCTGTGCTGGCCTTTGCACAAGTCCATAACTGATTCTTGAGGATTTCTCCCTTGAAGCCTGCATCTTTGAAATTTGACCACAAATGTCTCACACAGAATCTATGTTCAGATTCTGGAAACACTTCCTCTACTGCTGGTATGAGTCCCTGCAATGCATAGAAAGAAGCAAAAACTTTTGTTTGTCAGTATAGACTCACATAATAGTACAGAGCTAGAGTAAGCCTTTACCTTTTGTTTGTCAGTCATAACTGTCCAAGGATAAGTTTTTTCAATCCCCAAATCTTGCTTAAGTGTCTCCAGAAACCACTTCCAAGAGGCCTTCGACTCCACCTCCACCGCACCCAAAGCAATAGGATATATACAGTCATTAGGATCAATCCCCACTGCAGTCAGTATTTGTCCACCAAACTTGGTCTTAATGTGACAACCATCCAAGCAAATTATGGGCCTACAACCCATGAGAAAGCCTCTTTTGCAGGCATCAAGAGACATGTAGCAAGTAGAGAAGTGATTGTTTATCAAATTTAAAAAGAAACTACTACCAGGATTACTAGACCTCAACTGCTGTCCATAATCCCAGAGCTTGTTGTACTGCTCAGTCTCATCTCCATATATCTGCTTCATTGCAAGCCTCCTAGCTCTAGCTAATTTGGTTCTAGAGGGTGTCACATTCCATTGCCTTTGAACTGTCCTTGAAAAATTAGTTAAGGTCATTTTGTCATCTCCTCTGAAAGTGTCCAAGTATTTTTTTCTGCTAGCCAATTTGCAGTGCACCTCTTTAGGTTCCACTCTCTCTGACAGTTATGCTATCCTAAATAGGTCTTCACCATGAATGACTTTGATCTGCTATCAAATGAGGCATAAAGAGTCCAAGGGCATCCAACAGCACAATGTGCTCTGAGTCTTCTCTTGTCATTTCTTGGTATCTTAATTTCCACCCTGTTTTTCATGCTATACTCAGTTATTGCCTTTCTTAGTGTTTCCACTGTATCAAATATCATTCCAACCTTAAACACAGGGTTAGCCATGTCTTCCTCCCTAAAAGTACTGAAATTAATGTTGATCTTTCCCTCCCTCTCTTCCTGTGGCAATTCAAGCCTTTCTTCATCAGTAGAGTCATCGTCTACTGCTCTTTTCATTGAAACTAGAACTGCTGTTAGCCTACTACCAGGAGCTTTCTTGCCCTTGTTGGCTCTGGTGATAGCATGATCCTCAGGATCCACCTCAACATTGTCTGCAAATATGTCCTTGTCTTCTTCTCCTACTTCATTGTCACTATCCACATAATTTGATACTTCACTTTCTTCATCACTACCATTCCCTCTCGCTTTACCAGCTGCTTTCCTTGACAATATTTCTTCTTCATTTGCAGGCTTCAAATTCTTGTAAAAATCTGGAAGCTTCTCACCCTCCCTCCTCTCCATCACTTGCACCTTGCCAGGGCTTATGACCTTGGGTAATGTAGCAGCAGGATTGTCCACTACATCATCCCAATCCAATCCTCCTACATTATTTTCGTGGTCAAAATAAAGAACCAAGTTCTTCACCCTACCAACCATCGAGCACATGGCATTGCTGTCTGCATCTGAAGAAATTATCCTCAATCCATTCTCTAATCCCTTCCGTGGTAGCAACCAATAGACTTTCAGCTCATCTGTGTTCACATATCCAAGCTGCTGAAATAAATCCTCGAACCACAGTGTTGACCAAGTATCGACTTCACAGTGATCAAACTACGACACCTTCTCATCCACATAGGTACGCAGGTGACCAAAGCCAACAAAAAATCCACCATGATGAACCTCTATGGTGAACTCCGCAGCACTATCACCTACAAAGCCACGGATCAAAATTACTGCCTGTACACACTAATTTCAAAAATAAAAACCCCAATTTTGCAAACCCTAGGCCCAAAGACATGAACTTCTGCCAACAACCGAAACATTGTACCTACTACTGTGTCATTCCCTCAAAGGAATCGGCAAAAATAACCACGATTACAGTATGTAGGAGGGATTGGGTGGGGTTAACTCACCGTACATAGGAGGCCCATGGCCTTTCGGCCGCAATCTGGGCGGCATCGACGATGAGCTGGATGCTGGCACAACCAGCCGAGGCCGCCTGCTTCCTTCTTCTTCCGCGGGGCGCCACCTCTCACCGCTGATCGCCTCTGCACCGTTTGCCGTCGGCGAGGGGAGCGAGGAGAAACGGAAGAAATACGACGGAGATGAAGATACCGCCTTCTGCCTCCGCCCTCCGCAGTGCTGGCCCTCTAAACCCAACCTACGATCCAGCGTGGCGTGCCAAGTCGACGTCCGGTTTGGGCCAAAGCTTGTTTGGACGGCGGGCTATGGTTGGGCCAAGTTCATGCACGTGGATTTCTGGTTTTGGTAGTCCGGGGACCTAGATGACACCGCCTGCCAAGTTCAGTGACCGCGGGTGCATTTTACTCTGATAACTGGTTGTGAGACAGTATTACCTGTTCTAACACAGCAATCTGTGTTGGACGAATTGGGATGGGACCAAACATAAAGTTTCTGGACAGGTCCAGTACTTTGAGATTCTCCATCGTCATTAACGCATCTGGGATTACACTATGAAGTTGGTTCTCTGAAAGATCTAGGGTCTCAAGAGAAGTTAGATTTGAGATCGTAGCTGGAATGCCACCAGCAATATCGTTTCCACTTGCAGAGAATATTTGAAGCTGACTTGACAGGTTGCCTACGTAGTTTGCAGGGAGGTTCCCTGTGAAATGATTTGAGCCGATGCTAAGGGTAGTTAGGTTTCCACACTTGGACAGAGTGGACAGTAGGATTCCCAGATCCCCGTCTAAGCGATTCTGTGAGATGTCAAGGACTACCAGCGAGTTGAGGTTACCAATTGTTGACGGCAATGATCCAACCAGCATGTTTTCTAGCAGCTGCAGGTCTGCCAAACCAGACATGTTACCAAGAGGAGGAGGAATGGTTCCTGTCAGCTGATTCTCCGCGATGGACAGCCGTGAGAGTTGCTGCAGCTGTCCAAGCTCGGCAGGGATGGCGCCTGTTCGGTTTGCGATGGAGAGCTCAAGCTCAGTTAGCATGGTGAGGTTGCTGAGTGCAGCAGGGATTGGGCCAGCATCAAACAGGTTCCAAGACAAGGAGAGGATTTTGAGATTCGTCAGCTTGCCTAACCAAGCTGGCACAGCGCCCTCAAATGAATTGGCGGGGAGCGCAAGAAGTTCTAAGAGCGGACACGCTGAGAGCCCCGGTGGAACCGGGCCGCTGAAACTGTTCTGAGAGAGGGAGAGCCACTCCAGAGCTGGGAGGTTGAAGCTCTGGTTGCTCGGTATATGGCCGGTGAAACCATTGGTAGCAAGAGCAACGATGCCGAGTGCAGACATGTTGAAGATGCCCGGTGGCAGCGGCCCAGCGAGATTGTTTCTCTGTAGGACAAGGAGCTCGAGGTTGCGCAAGGAGCCGATACAATTACAACCTGGTACCAGTCCTGACAAGCTGTTGTTGCCTAGGAGCAACTGGGTTATCAGAGGCGTGCTGTTGAACAAATCGTTTGGTATGGAGCCAATGAGGTAGTCCGTCTGAATGTTCATGACAACAAGGTTGTGGAGGTTCTTGAGCTCTGACGGGATTGCACCAGATAGGTGGTTCAGCTCCAGGTTGAGAACTTGTAGCGTCGTGAGGTTGCCTATAGTGGCCGGGATGGCGCCTGATAGGGCATTGTCGCCAAGCTCAAGCCGCTTGAGGCGACGCAGCCTCCCTATGTCGTCAGGGATCGTGCCACTGATGCTCGTGTTAGTGAGGTTGAGCAAGGAGAGGAAAGAGAGGTTACCGAGGTGACGGCTGAGCTTTACTTGGAGGGGAGAATGCCTGGCGCTTTGGCAGCTCGATAGCAGCGACACGTTGCTGCCGCCGGCCCAATGGCAGAAGGACGTGCCGTCCATCAGTTGTGAGCAAGGAAGCCGGAAGGGTCGGAGAGCCGTCCCTTGAAAGCCTGTAGGGAGGCGAGGTCTGTGGCGTTCCCGTTGGTGTCGCTCTTGCTTAGACCTAGAGTTGATGCAGCGGCCATGGTGGACAAGGCGATGAGCAGCGCGATTGATGCGCAGGGGGCGGCGGCTGGAAAAGCTTGCGCCATGTTGATGGTCTTCTTCCTCCTCCTTTATTTAATGCAGTGTTTTAAATAGCGGGCTAACGCCTTTAGTGGTTGGGCTCTAAAACAGCTAATAGCGGGATAAATGAAGCTATAACGGGAAATAGCGGCTGAATTGTACGTAGAAGCAAATAGCGAAATCCTCCTCAAACAGCTATATCCGGAGATGGCGGGAGCTATATCGAGAGATTTAGAACCTTGATTTAATGTAACCTACTTATAATGTACTAGTTGTAGGAATCGATCAGATGCCGGTCGTCATCCATCTGTGCTTTGCATGCCCGCCTTTTATGACCAAGAAGAACCCAACAATCAAATGCTTCGGTTTGGCCTTCTAGATTGACAAAAGGAAACAAAGTGGAGGGCACTGAGAGAGCAGAGATGTACTCGGATACGTCATCATCGATCTCTGCTAGCCGGACCAAGGTTTGTAGCCCACGGACACAGATTTACCATACATTGATCACTCATCTTGCAAATTGCGCAGGACTTCTTTGGCAAGTGGTGGTAGGGCTATAGATGGCCAAACGTTCTGCACGACATGACTCGGCATTGATCATGGTGAAGCACGGCATAGCAAGGCATGGCATTATGAGGCACGGCCATGAGGCACGTGCCGTGCCGACATTAGTGCTGCGTCGGTGGCCCAATCATGACATGCTAGAGCCTTAGGAGATGTTTGGTTCCAAGAGATAATGAAAATCCAGATAATATTATCTCAGAAAAGACCAAACACTATCTAATTTTTCTCTTAGGTTTTGTGCCACAAGACACAATCTAGCACTATTCATCTCTATCTATGTTTTCTTGGATAACACGCGTTATTTAGATTCCCAAAATCCCATTGGAACCAAACACCCCATTAGTATGTGCCTACATGACAGGCTTGGTAGATTTCTTTTTTTTTAGGAGTTGTGCTGGTTTTGGAAAGTGAGCTTATCTTGGTTTGTCAAGGGTTGCCCTTCCAGAGAGCGATTCGTGACCCAATTCACACTCTCCCTTAGGTCGCATTTTCTGCACATGCTCATTGGAGTGTCTAAAACTTAGTGGTGGACTAACGTACTTATCCAAATTTTAGGACAAAGAGAGTAGTTTTTAGGTACCGTGGTTCTCCAAAATAGTAACATCCAAACAAGCACAACCTTTTATAATTAGTGGGCAAACCCCAGATCCATTTATTCAATGAAACAACTAGAGTCACACGGCCAAATAATATACAATAATTAATAACTTCACATAGGAAACACGGTCCTACTATATGCCCAATCAAACCGGCAAAGAAAATAAATCATCGATAGACTAATCTAGGCTTTCTCATTCAAAAGGCATAACGTTCCACAAACATATATCAGTTGCCGCAACTTCACTGCCACCTAATCTCCAGAGGAGCATACCTCAATCATCTGTTGTAACATCATCGGTCGTCGATTCATCCAATTCATCATCTTCTGATTCATCTGATGATGATCCTAAATCTGGTGATTCATCGTAATATGTTGATCCACCTGTTGCAACCATTCGTATAGATTTATTCTCGTGTCAGATGAATCTGGATAACAGCGAAAATGTGGATGCATGATCACATCTTTAAGGCAATCTTATGATACTAATTTACATTGCAAGAATGATATATAATCCATAGGACAAAAAATGTAGCAGATATAGACTTTGAGCTCAGTAGATTGAAATATCGCAGAGGCAAACTAGAGTGGCAGAGGCCGATCCATGCGTCCATAAGTGTACTAGCACTAAATTCTAGATGACCAGATGCCATGTCAAACAGTTGGTTGGTGCTTATTTCATGGTTAAAGATAACCAAAGTACATGCACAAACCAGAACATGATATGCACATGTGGTTTGAGGATACTAAAATTTTTTATTACCTTTCCACTTTAGGATGCCAGCATGAGATAGCAAAGCCCACAGGTGTGTGATGAACTCGCCACCCTGCCCGAGGCACTCGATATGATCCTCCACATTGTCCGATGGCGCAGCATAGAGCAACGCCCCGACCCATAAATCTGCTAGCACCTCCCAACGATTAGGCATTGTCTCCAGACGCTTCCCGAACTCCACACCCTCCCGAAGGATGCGGGTTCCATCTTCATCATCATTCTTTCTCCTGCAGCCTTCTCATTAACTCTAATTTGTCATTCACCCCTTGCAGAGAAATTCTTGCCGCCTGTGCAACCTCGCTGTACACAGACTTAGTTCCCAAGTCATTTCTGTGGAGTAGCCGTGGTGCAGAAACCATCAAGTACGCACAATATTTTGAAAGAGTGGTTGCCACACCGCGGTTCTTGTTTACAATCTCCTCAGCACCCTCATCCTGAACAGAGAATCCCTCCTTGTGCATTACTAGTTCACAAAAACATGTTGCGACATGCCACATCATAATAGTGACAACATGGTCAGGAAGAAAAAGGAACGAACGCGTGGGATACCATCCATTTGTGTCCAATAATGATGGCCAATTGCGTAGTTCGCAGTTGTTTCTTATAAGAAAATCCACAATGGCCATCTTCACATCAGCATGCAACTCAACAACACCTCCTGTCTTGATGCCCCACGTTTCTTGGAACGCCTGCTCAATGTACTGCAATCCGAGAATCCTATGGAGTTGGGAACATATTTGGTGAAGACCACACCCGAGCCTGCTGAATGTCTTGCTCTCTCTCGTGCTGATTGATTCAATCAATGAGTACTGCCCAAGGTTATTTTTCCAAAGGTGGCTATTGTCACAGTTAATCCTCTGTAAAACCCAACGCCTTAGCCTCACCCAACAACCTAGCTGCCTACCACTTCTTATGTAATCACAGGTGAATGCAACTCTAGCCCAATTTGATGACCAAATGCGTATCAATTGCAGAACTTGCAGAAAAGCTAGGGACACCAAAACTACTATAGTAAAAATAAGGTCTATTGTGGTGGTGGCCATAACGATGGTGCCATCAGGACTATGTGCATGGGTACTCCTCATCCCGGGTATCACAGCTGCTACTCCAACAAAACATATCCCAATGGTTGAAGCTAATCCCCAAATAGTCGCGCCTTTTGATTCATAATAATGGAGGAATGCATTACTAGTAAAAAATGTATCGTAGAGAAAAGCCAACTCAACCTCGATCACCTTAAACGCCCTCTTATAATCGGCAGTCCCATCTCTCCTCAGTAGAAGCCGTTCCAAGATGAATTTGCGGGCCACCAAATTATTTGATTCTACACAGTATAATCTATAGAAACGCCGTTGTAACAAATGCGAAAGAGAGAAGGAAAGACACACATCACTCAAGAATTGGAGTTCATTGCACTGCATTATCTTGTCTATGGTGATGATGTCGTCAGCTGGAATGAATTTTGCCTTGCTCTTGTCTAGGGGCCAATGGACCACATAGTGGTACTCAATAAGGGCCTCTAGATTATTCTGTTGATTCGGATCATCAGTTACTCTTGAGTCACCTAAAACATCCGCTGCCATAAGCTGTGCAATCATGCTGATCATATCACGTTGCATGCTTGGCAGCACAAGGGCTAGTGACCTATGAAAGCCCTTGATGAAAGTGATGTCAGACATCATGCTGATGGCTATGTAACCAACATCACTAGTGATGGTTGAGACACTTATCATCAGCACATACCCACAGTAGAGGCAAATTTGATATAACATCTTCCATAGCTGGCTTTTGTACTCAATGCCGTAGGCTGTGATTGAGTCGATGCTACCAAAGAGGGTAAACATGGACACAGCCCAGATGGGGTACACCCCACTCTTCACTGATGAAGATTGCATTAGGCCAATGCTGTATGTGCCCAGGGACAGAAATAACACATTTGCAGCCAGGAAGCCCTTTTGGATGAACCAGTGACCGGATCTGCGACGAAAGTAGCCAAAGCCAGCAAGGAAGAAGAAGGAAATGACCAGCAATGTCAATGCCTCGATCCAGACCACTACCCCCCTAGAGCTCTTCCACAAGTCATTCAAATGATGCAAGAAGGTTGTCGAGGTTGCAGCTGCATTTCCCAAGTTCTGCTCCATGCCCATGCGGCGATTACCCATCTTAAAACAAAAGAATGTGTTGTAAGAGTAAGGTAGGATGACAACTTAACCGTAATCTTGTTTGCCACCTTATTTTTTCATTCCCACAACAAAGTTATTGACTCCTCTTTAATTAACCATATCAGTCTTTCGATTGTTAGTTTAGGTATGACAATGCAATCTTATGATTATTAATTATAGACTCCCTTTTTAGCCTCTGCTTTATTCTTTGTGAGAATTTTTAGAAAAACAAAGATAAATCTTAAATATTCTTAAACAAATCAGAAACATAAAATCACAGACTCGGTACAATCTAATTGTTATCAACAGCAATAGCCATTGAATTTGAATGTATTATATTCCCTTAAATGTTACACACCTTTAATACTAAGAAAATATTATAAAGTAAACCTTTGAATTTAAATCAACATTGCACACCCTTTCCATTATATTTGAAGGTACTCTAAAGTACCTAAATCTATATCTAGATTGCTCACATATGCCATTATGAAAATTAACCAAAAGCAACCCCTAATCTTCATCTAAATTACCCTAGGCCAAGAAATAATCTAATTCACAAATAAATACTAGTGTTGTGGGGCGAATTCTGATTAGTTGTGGGGCGAATTTATTCTTACAAGTAGCTCTATTAGAATAACAGCCAATGCAGGAGCACATAAATACTAGTGTTTGCTAATTGCCAACCCACTATTTATCTAATTAGTAGTCTTTCCCGTAGCAAGTTGTCATATTTATCACTATTACCGAACTCCAAAATGTTCTTCCACCTGAGCAACCAATTGGGAAATTCGTGATAATCAACCCCACGACCTTGTGCCTTGTGCAAAGCCACCTTGCCATCATTTCTTATTGGGGGTGAAAATAAGGATGGAATTCCCATTTGTCTGTTTGTTTGTCTTAATTTGAAGGGGTTTGGATACTAGGTGGATTGGCAATTCGGATATGAGGATTTGTTTTATATTTAGTACAGATTTGGATTCTTACATTTGATATTCTTATTGACAATAACACTTAGAATTGGATACATATACATATATTTATTAGATGTCTGCTATTTTTATTAGATTCATCTGTATAGTGGTGATTTTTATCCTAATTTCTTTAATGCCAATGTGAGTTTTGGGCCATTTTTTATAGAGTTACATCTTTCTTCTTATAAAAAATAATTTTTATAATTCTATTGTTAAGTTTAGATTATGGATAAATCAAATTTTAATACATATTTATAACATTTTAATAAATTCAATTAGACAAAAAATACAACTCCAGCATCATAAGTATTCCAATAAATCCAGGAAATCCAATTTTAAAGTCCACATAAACCCTAGTAGATTTATTTTGCTTTTTGCTAGTTAGCATACAAGCTTGTATAGTAGATTTCGGCTTCGGCCAACCTATTTAGATTTGTTATCTCCCTATATGATTACCATGGGTTGTATTTGTTGTCCTCCACGGCCGATTCACATCTTTTATCTTCCCTAATTCTAGAAGCAAAATTTATTGACATTGCATATACACAATCTACTAGTAATCTAAAAATGCATCTATATTTGTATACTCCCTTTGTCCATAGAAGAATGAAGTTCTGACTTTGTTTTAAGTCAAACCATCGTATGTTTGACCGAGTTTATATAGAAATAATGCAACAATATTTATGCTTTCAAATATGTGTAATATTAAAATATATTTTACATTGTATTTTAGTATAAACTTATTCAAACTTATAATAGTTTGACTTTAGACAAAAACCCCATTTCGTTTATTCTATGGACGGAGGGAGTATTTAATTTATTCCCTTAAAACAGCTACCATCCTCCAAAAGGCTATTATTTTAACGGCTTACGCTAATCACCTGATCATCAGGTATCAAATTGGTGCCCACTGAGTATCTAATGCTCTTTATTTCGTCTCTTGACGGTTACAAAGTCAAATCGTCTTGCACGCCCCTTCTTGACACCGAGTGTGTTTTGGACCTACTTCAGAGGAAGAAGCAAAGTTTCATGGTCATCACCTATTCCTCGTTGTTAGCATTTTCCCATGTGCGGGGGGAAATTAAAAAAAAAACTAGTATTATGACTGCGAGATTTCTAAATATGTCACTGAAGTTTTTTAATCTTGATTTCATTCAGATTTCAAATTTCATGCTGTCAACTGCTGAAACATTCAAGAGATGGTTACATATTGGTATGTTGCCGATTTGTGAGAGGTGGAAACAGAGGAGGATGTGAGGTTGTCTCCAACGGGGATTGGCAAAATGCTGTTTCGCATTGTTCTGCCCTGTTCTGACACTCATTGGAGTTTGAAGTGAGGAATAAGGATCCTCGCTGGAGACAGCCTGAGTATGCCGCGACCCGTTTCCTTTGGCGAGTGAGAATCATCTCACGTTGGATGTGGCTTGAGAATCTGGCCGATTTTTAGCTGTGTTTAAACATGAAAGGTTGAAATTAGGAAGTCTCGGATCTAGATCGTGGAGTCAAGATATGTATTGGTTTTGTAATGGGAGTAGACATAGCCCAAGCTAACGTCTTAATCATCAAACATATTTCAAAGACAGACAAGGTGGCATAAAAAATGAAGGAATATAAATGGGGATTGAAAAGAGTATAAAGTGATAATTGACAATCAAAGTCTATGAAAGTCAATTGGATGTAAATATGAAAAAGCATGTATACAAGTACTATGTTAAAATGAAAAAATGAGAAAAAGAGTGGACAAAACAGTTCCAATTTGTGTGGGACCCCCTTTACCAGTGGAGTTACAATATTACTGACTCTAAGATGGTGTTTGGATATCTGGAAATGAGAAATGGGATAGGGAAATGGAGGATGGGATAACCCTATGCCTTGTTTAGATTGGTGGAGATAGGGAAATATATATTAGTGCATATCCCTACCCCATATATTAGTGGAGATAGGAGCGAGAATTGATGGACTGGGTATTTGGAATTAACACGGAATGCTAGTATATTTTAAATGGCTTGACAATAGCGCTCCTCCTAATATATCCTGAAGTTGCAAACCAAGAAGTGGTGCTTATTACATGGTTCATCATGCAATGGTAAAGCTAGGATTGTGGCCAACCGAACAGAAAAAAGAAATCTGCATTATCATTTCAACAAGTGATCAATTTGATTTCTTTCCTTTGAAAAAAAAGGTGGATTAGTCACGTACCATATTCATATTGCTTCTGCTTCTCTCTTCCATTATGCAGAGATGTTACTAGAAGAGGCGGCCGCTATCTACTGTTGAACAGACAACCGAGATGTTACTTGCAGATGTCGTCGGCACCCTTATTGTGTTTTATAGTTGCTCTCCGGGGCGCCATTGCTTGTCAGTAGGTCTTTCTTTATGCGTTGCTCTTCCTCTTCACTTACGTATTCTGCTAAAATATTCTAGTTCTAGGTCTACTACGGGAAGCAGATGGAGGAGGCTCCACGCGTCTGTGGCTACAACTGTTCGCATCGGCCTTCTCCATAAACTAGAGTACAAAACTCGGCGGCATAAATCCACAGAGTACAGCGTGTAAGCAACAACGCTAACATAACATACATGCTAGCATTTAGTAACTAAAAATCTAACGGGAGAATATTTAAGAAAGATCAACCACGCTCTGTATTATATATTGAACTACAAAAATGTCACTATGACAGTCTACCATATGTTTAATGCAGCAAGGCAACAGGATCATGTCGTTTCAAAATCCCGCCCTTCAAGCAAAGCATCCACTCACACACCTAGAAAGATAAAGGTGCACGGTGTGGGAATAAATCTCGGTAAGCAAATTGCTTTAACAAGTCATTTAAACTACAAGTTCCTTAGGCAGTGATTTAAACATAGTAAACGTAATAGAAGAGACAAGAATGATTCTCAATCTATTATCCAATATAATGAAATTGGCACGTCGCAAAAGAAATTCATTATGATACACAATAATTAAACCACAACCACATGAGAAACAGCTCTTCACATATCCAATTTCATGACAACATCAATACTTCAATGAGTACAATTGCAATGCGTATGCCATGCCCACTACCTCCATAGTCAATGAGGCATGAAGTTGCATTGCACCTCTTGGGCAACTTACGTTGTGGAGACCATATGACGGCTATAAGAAAAAAGGACCATAAGCCGTTCGCTTAGTGAGATTTTAGTGGTTGAGTGACAACATTATCATTTAGGACAAATGTGCTTGCAAAAATATTTGTTTTAGTCCTAGGGATGCAAGTGATAGACTCAAAGAATAAATACGTCAAAAGAGTAATCAAAAGCAAAGAGAAGACATAAAGATCACCTAAGACAACTAGAAAAACCTTGGTGGTTGAGTCACAACATTGACCATTTGAGACAAATGTGCATGCAAGACTGTTTGATTTAGTCCTTTAGGGATGTGAGTGATAGATCTAGGGAACAAATATGTCAAAGGAGTGATTAAAAGCACAACAGAAGACATAAAAACCACCAAAAAAAACCAAGACATCGATGGGAAAAAGCCTTATTAGATCACCAACCAGACGGGGAGCTTGGCCCTTGTGTGGTCGATCTTGACATTGATCTTGTGCGAATTAAGAAAGACCCTTGCGAGGGGCTCCAACAACTAGACTGAAAGCTTGCGTGCTTTCTCGATAGCAACCCATTACAGAGAATTTCTGCATGCAAGCCACGTTCACTCTCTCCAAACCAACTACCAAACTACACCTATCATTTGAACCGTTGTCGAAGGCGCCCAGAGCTTGTACGCTTTCTCCCCTGTTTCATCGGTTTCATAGCTAGACATCAGTCATGAAGGCATGATCACCCCCATCACACTCTCTTATGCACTACTGAGAAGATAACAGCAATTTACAGAGCACCTGCGCCGTGCATCATCTTGTGCAGTTGTGCTCCCGCTGCCGGAATCCTCAAATGAATACACCAGAAGGATAGGCGGCCAGCACGTCGATCATCCGTGGCAGTGGTCAGTGGACCGGCGGTAGGCTGGGAGCAAAGCCCACCCACCCTGGTATGGTTGCTGCCACGGCCTACGGGCACAAAGTTAGGATCTCGACGCCGTCCCGGGTGACTAGCACGGTGTGCTCAAACTGTGCGCTGAGGCTGCCGTCCACCGCCACTGCTGTCCAGCCATCGTCCCACAGCACGCACTGCGTGCTTCCCATCGACAGCGTTGGCTCTGCACACAGCACACAGTCAGTCAGACAATTACAACTCGCGCAGCAAACTCTGCTGCAATGACTTGTCTTTGAAGCACACTGATGGAAGCCCGGAAGGAAAAACTAGGCATCATCGAGACGAACAGAGGCATACGTACCAATGGTGAATGTCTGGCCTGCAACCATGAACCCCGGCTCGTAATCGTCTGCCACGGATGTGTTCATCAGTGATCAGTTCGTTCTTGGCTGTATATCAAACGCAATGATCGGAGAAGAGTATGAGGCTGCTTGCTTACATGTGCTCCATATGATGGGCTCGCAATGGAATATCCTCCCAACGCCGTGCCCAACAAAGGGATCGATGCTGTAGCCATACTTGCCGGCGTGCTCACTGAAACGTTCAAAGCAGAGCCATCAGTGACACCAATTTGACGGCAACGAAAGTTTCAATTGTATACAATGTGGTGCAATGTAGTCAGATACTATGAAATCTGAAAGAATTTGTAACAATCAACCTGCTATTTGTTATAAAAGAACCTGCTATTCAAATGATATTCCGTGTCACCACAAAGTATCATACTTGGAAATTGTAGTTTTTTTTTTTGTTTTAAAAAACATGTATCTGGAAGCCAACAAAACATGAGAAGGTTCGTGAGAGATGAAGACCTTATTCTCTGGCCAATTTCCTTGAAACTAGCACCATGCTTGCAAGCTGATATGCCCCTCATCATGCACTCTTCAGTGACCTATTACAGACGAAAATAGACTGGTACTTCAGAAACAGGTTCACAGAAGTACTCAGAAGAGAGCAGCAGAATCACACCTTTACAAGTTGCTTAGTAGATTCATCAACATCTCCACAAAGGTATGTTCTTGAGGTGTCCCCATGGTAGCCCTGGACCAACACTCCATGTCACTTTACGACATCAACATTTGTCAATAACCATACTGATCACATTATAACAGAGCACTAATAAACAATATCCGTCAATTGATGGATGTGGAAAAGAACCACAGGTAGCACATACGTTTAAATAGACAGTAACATCAATGTTGATGATGTCTCCATCCTGAAAGGTCATTGGAAACAAGCATAGCTGTTCAGCTCAAAATTAAGGAAGTTCAGCAGTTATACCAGCTAGCACATGACTAAGAAATGTGACTTGCTTCAGAGTTATGTTTACGAAAGGTATGACGCACATGTAAATGGCTTGACATCGAAAGCATTTTTTTTTTAAAAAAAAAAGCTTCAACTGGCCTGTAGCTGGCGTGAATCCGGGATCCCGTGGCAGGTGCACTCATTCACCGACGTGCAGACGCTCTTCGGGAACCCGCCATATCCAAGAGGGGACGGGTAGGCGCCAGCATCGATGATCATCTGGTGCACAGCTCTGTCGATCTCATCCGTCGTCACAGAGGGCTGGTAGACATCACATCGATTACAAAAGAATAAGAAAGAATCGCACATCGGGCCACAAAATTCTCCATAGAATAGAAGAGTAGAAGACGAAGTAATCTGTGATATGCAAAATGCTTGCTCACTTTAACCAGCGTTCCTGCACGTTGCAGAACTCGGGCGGCAAGCTCGCAGGCGTCCAGCATCCGCATAATGCTCTCGCCGTCGTGCACCTGCCGATCGGGGCACACGTCCGGGATAGCGTCCGCGCCGACGTAGGGTGGCCGGGGTATGTGGTCCGGCACCGGGAGGCGCGCGCTGACGGCCCCGCGCCGCAGGGGCTCCCTCCTCCTCTTGGCTCCTCCTCCTCCAGGGCCCTGCTGCACATCTGCAGCCCTTCAGTTTGTCCGTGTCAGAGATGAAGGTGTGTAGTGTAGTTTAAAAAAAATCAAACTTTGATGCAAATTCCTGCCGTCAAGTTATACTGCTAGATTTCCATGCCCATTTGCATCGGTTGCCCAATGCACCGTGCGGTGTAGTTACAGTTTTGCCGGCTGATTTCGGGCACAAATTGGGACAGTATATCGTGCCATCGCGGGGGCACAGGAATGGTCGGTGTGTATGCGCACCTGCAGATGATCATCGTGGGCTTCTCCCGTCTCCGCGTCCGCGCCGTTCCGGATGCTGCGCGGGGAGGCGACCGAAGGGCGGCGCTGCCTGCAAGAAGCGGCGGTCGGGCCGGTAGGAATGCGGGACAAGGAAAGCAGCTAGAGGCGAGTGAGAAAGGTCAGGCGCGCACCTGGACGACGGCAGCTCGATGCGGTGATCGGCGACGAAGGGCGCGGGTTGACCTCCGCCGCCGGGACCCTCGCCGCCATCGCCGCAGCTGGGTATCAGGTGGCGAAGCACGCGCAGGGAGCGCTGATGGCGGGAAGTGGGTGGGGTGAGGAACTCAGGATAAGCCTGGGCGCAGGTGGGGCCGTCAGCCGTGGACACAGGGCTATTTAATTTTTTTTTTTTGCCATTATTATGAGTGACACATATCCAATTGCCAGTTCTTTGGTTCTTACATATTTGTCCGGACGAACAAAAGATGCTTACATTTTTGCCCTTTTTGCTGATGTGACACTCCACGTGAGCAGTCCAGCGTGGGTCTGGCACACGTCGCCCAGGGGAAATGACCCCGCTGCCCCCGACCTCTCGCCCTTATCCCCTTCCCCGTGCTCCCCCTCTCTTGCCCGCCCGACCATTTCATCCAAACCATCCTCCCCAACTCGAGACCGTGGCGGCGCTGCCAGCCGCCTGCCCGCCCTTGTCGGCCACCCGCCTGCTCGGCCACGACGGCCAAGCAGATACAAGGTACGACGCCACGCTCCCGTCTCCCATGTTCCTGATCTAATGGGTTAGGTTTTCCCGATTTGTGTTGCATCAGGGTTTTGCTACTCCTCTGAATCGTTGTGTGTTGTTGGTTGGTTTAGGTTTTGTTAGATTTGGCCGTGTTGGCAGCTGATGTCGACGGATTGCCCCCCTTGGTGAGTTTTTTTTTGTCTAATGCATGGTAGCCGATTTGTGTTGAATGGTTGCATCTGACCTGACATAGTTGCCTATATTATGTCAGGATTGATCCTGGCAATGCTTTTAGAATTCATATAAAATGTGGTAGATATAAAGCAAATCTGGAGTATGGACAACTAGAAATGCAAGATTCAGAGCATGACTTATGGATAGATACTCGCACTGGTTACTCACTGGATACATTTGTTGAGGACATGGCAGCCTTGATTATCTGGGGCAGCAGCCAACAGGTAGAGGTGTGGGGAGTGGATACCGATAGTGGTTCTGAATGGAAGGTCAGAGGAAATGATCAGTTTAGGCAGATGATTGAGGCAAGGTTAGATGAAAAGGGGATGACTTTGGCTGTTGATGTCATTGACAAAGTAACTTACAAGAAAGACTTGGCACAAATGTCAGCCGCTACTGACTCCAGTACACATGCAGCATCTGGAGTGACTAATGCTGCACAAGTTTCAGTACATGCAGCAGAGGCATGGGATTGCACTAGGAATTCTCCTGATGTAGGACCACATGGTGTTGATGGCTTAATTGTTGACCGGGACACATTGGTTATAGAGACATATAATAGGCAGGATGGTGATGCCAATAAATTAGTGGATGAGTCAGCATTATATCAGGCCCTGGGGTTTGAAGCAAATGATGAAGAAGCAGCAGCAAAGGCCCAAGAAGAATATGCTATTCCATGCATGCCCCCATATTTGGAGGAAGAGTTCAGAGAAGTTGCTATTCCAGTTGATGACATTGAAAACACAGAAGCCTTGGTAGATTGGGATAGGGACAATCCTGACATGACAGTATGTGTTGTATACCCTTCTATGCGTGACTTTAGGCTAGCAGTAAGGCAGTATGCATTAGTTCATGAGTTTCATTTGGGCACAGAGAAGTCAGATCCTAAAGGATTCAGGGGCTACTGCAAAGCCAATGGATGCCCATGGAAAATTAATGCTAAAACACAGGCTGATACAAGTGTCAGGGTGCTGCATATCTATTTTCATGTTACTATGTTACTATGTTACTATGCCCATGGAAAATTAATGCTACTATGTTGTGTCTTATTATTGCATATCTATACCATTTTCATGATTCTTGTTTGATATTGGTTCTGCTTTGTGACAGGTCCAAATAATAAAGGGTTCTCACAATTGTGCATCAGCTATCAGACTTATTGGCAAGATGACATCTCAGGCATGGGTAGAAGAAAGGACAATCCCTTTATTGAAGGAGAAACCTGGTATGGGTGCTAAGGAAGTACAGCAAAGGCTGCTTGCAAAGTACAATATCACCATACCATACCAAACTGTCTGGTATGGTAGGCAAAGAGCTGCTGAGAAGTTGTTTGGAAAGTGGGATGATTCTTATGATTCTCTGTACAGGTTCAAGGCCGAGATAGAGCTTAGGAGCCTAGGCAGTGTTGTAGAGATAGACACAGCCACTGTAGATGGAAAGAAACACTTTAGTAGATTTTTTTGTTCCTTCAGGGCCTGCATAGATGGATTTCTTAATAGATGCAGGCCATATCTCAGCATTGACTCCACTGCTCTGAATGGAATGTGGAATGGGCACATGCCAGCTGCTGTTGCAATTGATGGTCACAACTGGCTCTTTCCAGTTGCATTTGGTTTCTTTGATTCAGAGACAAAATAGAACTGGATTTGGTTCATGGAGCAATTGGGCAATTGTATAGGCCCAATACCAAAGCTGGCTATATGTACTGATGCATGCAAAGGATTAGAGTCTGCAGTGGCTAAGGTATTCCCTTGGGCAGAGCAAAGAGAATGTTTTAGCCACCTCATGGAGAATATGAAGAGGAACTTCATAGGAACTGAGTATGTCAAGTATATGTGGCCTGCTGCAAGGGCCTATGCCATTGACAAGCATAGGTATCTGTTGAACAAGATGTTACAAAACACACCTGGCTTGCAGCAGTGGCTTGATAAGGATCACAATCTCCTTTGGACCAGGGCCAAATTTTCAGAAGATATTAAGTGTGATTACATAAACAACAACCTTGCTGAGGCTTGGAACTCTTGGATCAAAGAACTCAAAGATCTTCCTTTGGACTGTATGGCTGATGCAGTGAGAGAGAAAATGGTGATCCTTTTCGAGAAAAGGAGGAGGATATCCAGAGCATTGTCAGGAGATATATTACATGCTATGGTGCATCAACTTAATTCACAGTCAAAGGGTCTAGGCCACCTTAGGGTAACCAAGGGAGATCCACACCAGTCAGAGGTGTCAGAGATATACAAAGATGAAGTTGTCAGGAGGCATGTTGTTTACCTAAAGAAACACTTTTGCACTTGTAGACAGTGGCAGGTTAGTGGAAAACCTTGCCCACGTGCCCTAGCAGTGATCACCACTGATAGGTAGCCCAACATGGAGCCTTTTGTTGACAAGGCATTCTCAGTCCAGAAACTGCAGGCTGCATATGCTGGATGCATTCCAAACATCACTGACAAAGAACAATGGCCTATAGTTGACAATGGTTTCAAGCTACTGCCTCCTGTTGGTAAGAAGAGGCCTTTAGGCAGGCAGAGGAAGAACATGATCCTAGGACCACTTGAAAGATCTGGGAAAGCAACAAGGCAGTCCAAATGTCTAAACTGTGGAGAACTAGGATATAGGAGAAACAGCTGGAGGTGCCCATTGACAGGAACTAAGAAAAGAAAAAAGAAGACCAAGAAGGCTGTTGTAAGGCCAGGAAGGAAAAAGAGCAAAAAAGACCAAGAAGATGAACAAGAAGAAGTTGTACACCAAGAAGCTGCTATTGTTCCTGCTCCATCCCAACTAAACACACCAAGAACAAGGGCAGCAGCAGCTAGAGAAGCTGCAATGGCAAAAGCTGCCCAGGAAGCTGCATTGGCTCAAGCTTAGGAAGCTGCAGCCGTTGCTCAAGCTGAAGGTGCAAGAAGGTATAATTGACTATGTAGCTTTCTACAATTTTCATCTTCAAATTTTAGTATCCATTCTCAATGCTGCCATATTTTTTATCAGGAGTTTGACTCTTGAGACTACACCAACAACTGAAGCTGCACTGCTTGATGATGCCCCTCCTACACATGTGGACAAACCGCTAGCAAAGAAGATGACCCCTGTCAAGAGACTAGCTACGAAGATCAAGAAGAAAACCTAGGACTATGTGATCGTTGTTGTCCCCTAGTTATGTGCTACTGAACTTCCTTATGCAGTATCTGTGTGATGAACTATGCTCTTTTGTGATGTGCTGCCCAACTTCCTTATGCAGCATCTGTGTGATGAACTATGCTCTTTTGTGATGTGCTGCCGAACTTCCTTATGCAGCATCTATGTGATGTGTTGTAATGAACTAGTATATGTGCTATCGTCAATTATGCTCGAAACACTCATTCATAAACTGGGAATGCATTAACATAACACTGGTTCATAAATACTTCATACACTGGTTCATCAAGTTGTTCCAAACATAGGAACACTGATTCACAAACTGATTTCACTTGAACACTAAAGTAATGCCAACTAAAACTACCAGTACAAGCAAAAGGAGCAACTTTTGCATTAACCGGATCAGAGAGTCAATTTTTTCCTCCAGTGAAACCCTACTACCAATGCCAAAAACTGCTTCGTCTCCCTCAACAAAACCATTGCCGCCTCCATGGATCTCGACAATGTTCAAGTCCACCAGATCGACCAAGTAACCCCTTTGCCATTCGTAGTACTCACATCTTCCAGGCATCTGAAATAAAAACACAGAACGAAGGAAGATAAACAACAAGAACACCTAACCCTAGCTTCAACAAATTATGCCAAATTTGGATTCAATCGTCTTGGCTACTCACCCATTCAGCATTGTCTGGGCATTTGAAGAAGATGCGCCCTTTGTTCCCTTTGTCATCTTTCACGGTTTTCAGCTCAAGGACCTGGTGCATCTTGCATTCAGGGCACTGAATCAAGGGCAGTCCCATCCCCTTTCCTAGCGCATAGGCATCCTTCCTTGCCGTCGACCTTCCACCGACGCCACTCCCTGACAGAGCGGAACGAGCGGTTGAGTCCGCCCACTGCGACATGCTCAGCTACGGGGGCGAGCTTAGGAGAGAGAAGATGGGGATGAAATGGTCGGGCGGGCAGGAGAGAGGGAGCGCGGGGAAGGGGATAAGGGCGAGAGGTCGGGGGCAGCGGGGTCATTTCCCCTGGGCAACGTGTGCCAGAGCCAGGCTGGATTGCTCACGTGGAGTGCCACATCAGCAAAAATGGCAAAAATGTAAGCATCTTTTGTTCGTCTGGGTAAATATGTAAGAACCACCGGAAGACCGACAATTGGAGATGTGTCACTCATAATAATGGCAAAAAATTAAATAGCCCGTAGACGTACTCCTCTCTTTCTGAATAGCTGGGACCATGAATTGCAGTACTGGAAGGCCGGAACGCCGGATTTTTTAAAAAAAAAAGAGTTCTGTTTCGGTGTCTACGGTAAATTATTTTCGGCAAACATTTTGACATAATTTGTTTCCGAAAGTCAGTTTTATTTTCAAAAATATATAATAGAAAACAGATGTTTTTGAATTGATCTCACTGCTTTTCAAACGAGAACATCTTTTTAGCCGTATAAAAATGGAAGGTTCGACACCATTTCTTTGTGTTTGTAATCAATCCCCTGCATTCCGTTTTCAATTCCACCGCAGTCAAGCTATTGTCACCAACCCGCCTATCACACCGTCTATAATTCAAACTCTACCCTGTTTACAGTCTGCAAACAGTGTTTTGCACCTCCATATACATGTTCTTTTTCTGTGTTTTGCACTATGTTCACATTGTGCAAACAATGTTTTGCATATCCATATACACACTCTGGTGACATCAGCTTTACCCAAGTACCAACCAAACACCACCTAGCATTAATATAAAAGAGAATTGAGTCCATGAATAAAAGAAGAGTCTCACAATGCATATTTTGTTTCATAGGCTCATATGTTAACCATAGCATTCAATTGCAATGCATGATATTAGACGAAAAACAGATGAAATAGAATCTACTGCACAAATACCAGTTTCAACAAGCTTATAATGTACGTACATCTAGTTCCTTCTTGATGAAGCTCCCTCCCTCTCTCTCCACATATTCACCCATGTTATTAGTTTTGCTAATGTGTCACATCATCAACGAGAATAAAATCTCCACTGGAAATGGAAAACTACGTCCCTTCGTTATTTATGGCAAACGATCACATTCCACAATGATGCATAATATTATTATTTTAAAATTTTGCTATGTTTCACATCTATGATACTAAATACTTATAACCAGATAAATTCTCTGCACTTTTGCTATGGGAATTTGAGTGCTACCTTGTGTATATGCCACGTAATAGTATTGCATGCATTCAATCATAGAAAATCGTTGAAAGTTATAAGTAGATGGCTTAGCGGATGATGACGTGTCATGCCACTAAGTGAGGGAATTTGAGTGCTACCCTGTGCATATGCCACGTAATAGTATTGCATGCATGCAATCATAGAAAATCATTGAAAGATATAAATAGATGGTTTAGTGGATGGTTATGTGTCATGCCACTAAGTGGAACCCTTTGACGATGGGGCTTCGTCTATGTTTAGAGAAATCTCCAGTGCAGAGTACGTTACACGACAACTCTAAATATACTCATTTAAAGCCGTATATTGATGTTTTCAATATAGATTTCGTCAAACATTAAATCATTTGACTTAAATTAAAGTCAGAACTGCACTCTTTCGGTAAAATCAGTATTGGCAATGCCACTGCTTTTTGCTTAGCGATTCAGTTAAATTAGGATGTGACACGGACAGGCGCTCTCCACTTCCTCGAAACCCCCGCGGTACTCTAGTTGGCAGTGCAAGAGTTCAAATTTTGAATCTCGCAGCCGTTCGTCTTCCACCTGTGTGCACCTGGTCCATACACCAAGTGACCTGACGGGCTGCCACGAATCTACAGTTCTATGAAGTGATCTAGAATGTGAGCGGTCCATGGACCGGGTTCACAAACAGACGAGTCGACGACCCCATATGCCCATCCTTTCCTCTGCACCCGCCGCCTGCTCTGTCCTCTGCTTCTCCATTCCGTTCGGCTCCCAAAACTGCTCCAAGAAATCGCGGCGGGTAACGGAACAGAGGAGAGAGACGCGAGAGATGGCGGAGGCGGTGGCTTACGAGGAGCAGCGGCGGAAGCAGGTGGAGGCCAACAAGCGGAAGCTGGAGGAGCTGAAGCTCCACCACCTCTCCGCCGCCGTCCGCGAGGCCGCCGCCAAGCCCTCGCCGGTGGGTGGGGGCCCCGGTTGCTTTGCCAATGCCCCGGATGCCCAGGCTGTTTCTTTGTCGCTCGAGGGACTTTTCTTGTCTGGGTTTTCCTGACCCGTGCTGGCGTTTCTGCAGGCCAAGAAGCGGAAGGCGCGACTGCCGCGGGACGCCGCGGCGGAGCCGCTCCGACGGTCCGGCCGCGTCGCTAACCTCCCTGAGAAGCCCAAGTACCGCGAGGTCAGTATCAAAGCACCCCCATTCCTTCCTCTCATATGAATTACCAAAGGTTTCAAGAGTTCGTCGATTCCCCTTCTTCGTTCGTCAAACAAACCCCCGTCATCATCAAACTGATCCAAGATTGCGTCTTTGACATCTGCTTGTGCAGGAGGTTCCGGATTTAGGGAGGACAATTAGGAGGTACGCGCATGGATTCCTTCTGCCCCAATCTGTCACCAGTTTTTTTTTTTTTTTTGTGGAGAAATTTGATTTGTTTCTCCTTGTCGTTGAGCACCAGGAGGTACGGCTCGGGGAGGAAGGATCTGGCCAACCGGGTGTACGCGACCGACGACGAGAGGGGCTACGCCATCTCTAAGGCCGAGGAGCTGGAGCAAGAGCTGGGCTCCAGGTTCCCCACATTCATCAAGCCCATGACCCAGTCCCATGTCACCGGAGGCTTCTGGCTGGTAAATTTTTAGTCTGGGTCGTGCTGCTGTTTTTGGATTATCATTCATCCTCAATTTCTTGTTTGTTGGGCTGGTGAAATTGCAGGGCCTCCCAACGCAGTTCTGCCGGAAGCACATGCCGAAGCGTGACGAGACGATCACGCTGGTGGATGAGGAGGATGACGAGTCTGACACGCTCTACCTTGCGCTGAAGGCAGGCCTCAGCGCCGGATGGAGAGGGTTCGCCATCCAGCACAAGCTGGTTGATGGAGATTGCTTGGTCTTCCAGATGATTCAGCGAACAAAGTTCAAGGTGAGTGGAATTGTGCGATGGCTGATTTGTATCATCTACCGTCCTCATGGATGTCGAAATGAATTGAATAATAATAACTCAAATTTAGGTAATAAAAGACTAAAAATCTGTTTTGCATCTTGTTTCAGACATGGCCTTTTTGCAGTGCAAAATCACTCAGCTGTGGCTGGACTAAAGTTTATTTCTTATTGTCAGATTTCATCATGGTCATCTATCTATCATGTGGTTCCAGTACCACCTGTTCTCATTAAGTAACCAAGGGGGCTGACTAGGATAGATCTATGTACTCTACTACTGACCAAGCAATTTCTGTTACGTGAATGGTGCAGGTCTACATAATTAGGGCAAGTTCCTACTATGAAAGTGAGGACTGATGAAACTAGTAGCTTCTGATATGGTGATTGGAGCGCAGGTAAAATGTGACCTTAATTGTTTCTAGTGGTTGAATAAGTGTTTCGTGCTTAAAGGTTTTGGACAGTTCCACATTAGGTGCATATTTTTCAGCTTTTGATCAACAAATTTCAACCCTTACTTCCATTTGAATGTCAACATTTGAGTATCTATGTAATTGCAGAAATATTTTTTCATCGTTCAAAATAAGTCACAAAGCCAATATCTTTAGGGAAGATGTCTTATTTTTGTTCACAGCCCGTTTGGATGCAGGCATTGGAGTCTGGAATTGAGAACTGTAATCAGGTTTCATGAATTCTGCTGTTTGGTTGTGCATGGAATTCAAAGCTGGAATTATAGCCCCAATTCCTTGGCATTGGGATATGGCCTCCTCCAATACCGAGGTTGACACCTCCGTATTGGGTGAATTGAATTCCAACTAGTATCCAAACAACAAATTTGGTATTGGAACCCATTTCCAATACTAGTTGGATTGGTATTCATACTCAATTCAATTGCAACAAACTCAATTTCTACATCCAAATGGACCCTCAAGCTATTTGATCAATGTCTCAGTCTTATGAGCTGAGCAAGTAATTGATGGTCTGATGATTATTTGAACTGTGATAAATTTTTTTCAGGATACAATCGGATTCTCTCTGTCCTTCATTTCTAGAAACTTTTCATCATTATTTGAACTCTACTACATTGTTATTTTGTAGGTTTGTAGTTGATACGGTACTTTTGTACACGAGTTAACTTGTCACAATGTGTCATTTAGGTCCAAAAACTTTGAAAATGCATTTCTAGGTCCTTCAACTTGTGAAAATGTGTCATTTAGCTCTAAAATGCCCCTATATTTGCTGACGTGGTGACACTATTGCGATTATACACTATATTTAGCTCCAAAATGTGTCATTTCTAGGTGACTATGGCGATTTCATATTGACAAGTCAGCACCTGTAGGGGTATTTTGGCCACTTTGGACTTAAACGACACATTTTTCACAAGTTTAACCTTGAGTTCTAGAAATATAGTTTCAAAGGTCATAGACCCAAATGATACACACAAGTTCATGGACCATTGGTGCATTTAACTCTTTCACAATGTCATTTCTATACTCTTTTTTGGGTATAACATTAGAATTCTGTAATGTTGGCAAGTTGTTTGTTTTGTTTTCATCAGAAAGTATATTGTCATATCTGTGGTTGGAAACGCTGATAGCTTGCCGCAATACCTGTTTATTTATAATACATTGTTGATAAACTAACAATACTTCTTGCCGCAATACCTGTTTATTCATAATTTGAAAAGTCTACATTGTTGATAAACTAACAATACTTCCGTTTCGATTGAGTTTCCTTATTTAACTTCTGACTTTCTTATAGTTATTGCGGGAAATCATGAGCTTTAATACCATGAATGCATGCCATGATGTTAACTGTATTCCTTGTTCCTTTTTCACTCAGGTGTTAGATGGGTGCGCTAAAACCAGTGTGAGCAGGATGGAGCAATCACAATATGGAGATTGCTGAGTGTCTTGAAACTTTTGTGTGGCAAAAAAAGCTGATGTGTAAAATATTTAATTAACGTAGTATCCTAGTTGCTAATTCCTGGACTTGTTGGGCTTACCACTTGCACGGTCCAGAAACCTGCACTATGTAAGGGGATGTTAATGGCTATTGATCTCATTTTGTAAACTAATGCATGTCCTGGTTTTCCGTTGGATCCCTTCCAGTGATGCTCAACCTGTTCTGTGTGGTTCATTTTGCATAGCTATTTGACCAGGTTTGGCTATAGGCTATTTCTAGTACCAGTGTATCGTGCCACCCTTTTCTTAAACTGGTCTCTCCACCATGTTTGTTATCTTGTGCATACGAAAGGTTTGGAGCAGCCTCTCTTGAAAGAGAAAATGGTCATATAGAAATGTATATTGTTGTGACAAAATGTTTATTTTTTTCTATTCTTAATGACAATTGCAACTTTCTTTTTGTGACCCTGGGCATTTTATGCCTACATCATCTTCCTCTTTCATTTGCTTTCCAGGTCATGCATAGTTGCCCTTGTTCATCTAAGTGCTATGATTTTTAGGTATGTGTTTTTTTTTCCAAACTTTATGTATTGTTTATTGTTGACAATGGTCTCATTAGACCATCTTCAGCAGGATGGACAAAAGGGTTGTCTATAATACAAAACGACACTGTAGTGCTAACGTAGACAGAGTTAGAATAGTGTTAATGTAGATAGAGTTAGAATAGTGTGGAAATAAGCAAGGTGGATAAATATACTGCTGGAAATGATCTTCGGAATGCAAGCTAGCTGGCCCGTTTGCATCCTTAGGTCCCACTATATCAATTTTCTGTTTCACCCCTTCCTAACAGGCCAACACCCACTTGTCCTTTGTCTCAACCAATAGAGACGAGTTGGTTTATCCTAACACATCTTGAATTGCATAAGCCTACTAATTTGGCTAATCCCTTGCGCTGGGGTGACAAAAAAAATTACATAACTGGCTTTTGTAAGCCGGCTTTATGGTGAGAATAATTGTTGATTAGAACAATGGATAAAGAATTTTTAAATTAATCCTAGAATAGATTATGCTTTCACTAAGTGGTGTCTGAATATAATGGGATGAGGATAGGATAGAAAAATAGAGGATACGATAGGGATACGATTTATCTCATTATTCATAATTGTTTGTTATACCTATATCGAACAAAACATAGTATCCGTGTGCCCGTGTCCCGTCTATATTTTTTATCCCATTATACTCAAACTCCCCTGAACTTCCACAGCTCCACAATCCACACATGGAGAGGGAGACGCCGGAGCCCGAGGCCCCGGCGACCTTCCTCCGCGATGAGGAGGCGGCGTCCCCGGACTCGGCACGTGCTAGGTTCGAACGCATGATCCGGCGCGTGCAGGCTGATGTCTGCGCGAAGCTCGAGGCGGTTGAGGGCGGCGGAGGCGCGCAGTTTGGTGAGGACGCTTGGACGCGCCCCGGCGGCGGCGGCGGTATTAGCCGCGTGCTCCAGGGCGGCAGCGTGTTCGAGAAGGCCGCGGTGAACGTCTCCGTGGTCTACGGAGTCATGCCTCCCGAGGCATATCGCGCTGCGAGGCCCGAAGCCGCGGCGGCCAGGGGGGAGAAGGCCGGGCCGGTGCCCTTCTTCGCGGCCGGTGTCAGCTCGGTGGGTTAGATTCCTCTCGCTGCTCGCAGGATTATCACCAAGTGATACGGTGTTCAAAGTTTGCATATTTCCGCAATTTGCTTTGTCACCCGTCTTATATTCAGAAAGTGCAGAAATTCAGTACAATCACCATCCAAGCTGAGCAAAATTCTTACTTTGGAAAAAAGATGGAGGAAATTTTGTCCAATTCTAGTGCGAGGCTGCGAGCTTTGATCCACCAATGCTTTAGTTTTGATAAGGTTCTTGGTTCTGCTTGCCAGGTCATTCATCCAGTGAACCCATTTGCTCCAACAATGCATTTCAACTACCGGTATTTCGAAACCGAGGCACCTATGGGTACTACCTGTGCTTACAACTGAAGTTAACTATGGCATCATATTTCCTGAACTTAATCAGCCATCGTGAATAATGCACCACTGTTGGCAGATAGTCCTGGTGCACCTAGGCAGTGGTGGTTTGGAGGTGGCACTGACCTGACGCCTTCGTATATCATTGAAGAGGATGTCAAGCATTTCCATGCTGTATGTCAGTACTTTCTTCTCTTGTTCAGAACAAAAAAATATGGATCCAGTTATATTTATTCTTGAATTTAGGCCAAAATCAGCTTGTGGAAGAGTGTTACGTTTAACATTTCTTTTATTGATGTATGTTTGTTGCATAACTCATTTTGCATTATTGGACCCTTTCAGGTTCAGAAACAAGTGTGTGATAACTTTGATCCTAGCTTTTATCCTAGATTCAAAAAATGGTGCGATGACTATTTTTATATCAAGGTTTGTTTGTCCAGCTATGCTGCGACTTGTGGTTTTCTTAATTGTCACTTTTATGTACTTTTCAGTGACATACGGCAGACCCCATGGTTGACTTGATACGGACATCTGAAAAATGCTTAGTCTTTTTCAGTATTGGGGTATATCTGGTCTCCAAACATGCCACAGACTCACAGATATGATTGTCTTTGACTGCAGCATCGTGGTGAACGTCGCGGGGTGGGCGGAATATTTTTTGATGATCTTAATGACTATGATCAAGAAACGCTCCTTCGCTTTACTACAGGTGTCATGCCATCTCTTGTATTCTTGTAGGTTAAAGTGGATCCTGATATAAATTCACCATTTTTGTGCATGGCACGATCACTTATAATGGCTGACTGGACTTTTGCCCGTTGAGGCATCTTCCTTTCATCTTTGCAGTGTGCGCTGACTCAGTTCTTCCCGCGTACATACCCATAATAGAGCGCCGCAAAGACACTCCATTTACTGAGGAACACAAGGCATGGCAGCAGCTGCGGAGAGGTCGTTATGTGGAGTTCAACCTCGTGAGTGCCTTTACATGCAGACAGTTTCATTTCATGGTGCTGTCAACACTCTGGCTCTCAAACTTGCTTCTCATGAAGGTTTATGACCGAGGGACCACATTTGGGCTCAAAACGGGTGGACGGATTGAAAGTATCCTTGTTTCTCTTCCTCTTACTGCACGGTGGGAGTATGATCATGTAAGCTAAAAACTATTAAGATGTTTGGTTCTTTCTGTTTGAAGGTACTAGAGCATTAAAAAAATAATGTTTCGGTAATTTGGAAAACACATGCAATTTAGTATTTGGGTTGTACTGTGCTATGGTGAATCATCTGAATGGTGGAAGTTGCTTATTGTTTCACCATTTGCATTCTTTGGGACTTAAATTTGGGCAAGTTTTCTAATATGCTTTTGCTAGCTTTTTGCAGAAACCAGAAGTAGGAACTGAAGAGTGGAAACTTCTTGACACATGCATAAATCCAAAGGAATGGATCTGATCTGCTGAAGAGTGCTTTCCCTTTACTGTGTTGTTACGTCACTTTGATCTTAGAAGTTTTTTTTTTTGGTATGTGGATTTTTTTGGCAGCTAGTGTGATTTCTTTGAGTCATAGCCACACACACACACACAAAAAAAAATGATGCTGTGTTCAGTCACATTATGTTAACTGTTGTTTATATTGAGATCGAACAGACAGAGTTTGATGTGAAACGGTTTTAGATACAAATACTGATCATTAAAAGCACGGCAGGTAGAAAACATTCGCAGAGGATGTATTGAGGTCAATTTTCAAATTACATATTGCCTCCTTGACAAGATCATTTTTATCATTGAATTTTATAGGAAATTAGGAATATACTGTGAAGTAGTTCCCATATTGTCCAGCGGTATGGAAGCACATGTGTCTACGTACTTCTTATATAATGAAATGCACGTGCCGTTCTTAAAATTGACGAGGTGTGTTAGAGGGTTTCTTAATTCAGAAAATTAGAAATTCAAGTCTTTAACTTGGTTGTTGTGTCATCCAAGTCTAAAAACCGCCACCCTCTCCTTTTGAGGTGATTTTAAAGCTAGGGTATATATGGGACCATATGTAAGGTTCATTCCTATTCTCTTTTCTTCATCTATGATGTAGGACCTCACTTCTGTTACCCTCTCCTGAAGGTGATTTTAGAGCTAAGGTACATGTGGGACCATATGTAAGGTCCATTCCTATTCTCTTTTCTTCATCTATGGCATGTAGGACCTCACTTCCATCTGAAGGTGGTTTTAGAGTTAGGGTACATGTTGGACCTATATCACTGTACGTAAGGTTCATCCCTATCCTTCTTTCTTCATCTATGACATATAGGACCTCACTTGTAAGTGAAATGTTTTTTTTTTCTTAACCCTGATTGTTGTCTCACCGTTGCTATCTACCAAACTCTGCCCTCTGGTGCCTCTGCTTCTCTCATTGTATCTCTTGTCCCTAAACCTTCACATCCACCTCCAACGCCCACCCTCCTTGGCCACCGGCTCTCCTTCATTATCGGCCCTCATCCTTCCATTGCTAGTGAGTGCGAGCAGCAGTGGCAGGGCAGCCCTAAGCACCGGTGAATGTGTGCGCCACTCTGGTGAGGCGAGGAACGGCTACGGGCATGAGCGGCGGCCCTCTACCTTTGCCGCTGACCTCTACCTCCTTGGGCAGCGTGGGTAGGTGGGGGCGTCGGGAGAGGAGTGAAAAAGTAATAAAAACTTTTTATATACAAATGGATCCAACGTGTAATAGATGAGGAAAGAAGTGGAGAGATTAGCCTTACATGTGGGCCCCATATATATCTTAACTCCGAAACCACCCGTGGAAAGAGAGAATAGCGATTTCGGGACCCAGATGACAAAACAACCAAGTTTAGGATCTGGATTTCTAGTTTTTTAAGTTCGGATACATATGTGACACATCTTGCCAACTTTAAAGACAGTGCATGCGTTTTACTCTTCTTTTAAATAAAAAAGCGTTTACATGTATTGGAAAGGGCTTCACAATGCCAGGCAGTCTTAAATGGATGAATTGGTTATGCCATCTTCAATGGTCCGTAGAGAAAATTCCTTATTTTACGGCGAGAAATTTGTTGGTTCCTTTGTTGACCCTCAAAACACAAATCTTCCATATTTGTCGCGAACTTATTTTTGGTTCTGTATCTGTCCTTCCGTCAACTTGTACCATCTAACACCATTAAGTAGGGTGTCAAAAGACAGTTCTACCCTTGTTGAATTTAGTTGTCAAATTTGGATACATACATACCAACCGATCCTAACGTTGATAATTCTTGGAGGAACGTTTTTTCTGCATAATTGTTTATAAAATTCGGCACGAACTTCTAGAAAAATCCGGAATGACCTTTTTATTTTTATTATAATTTTCAGCATACATCATTAATATTGGTAATCATGAATAAGAACAAGAACAAGATCTTCACAAATACATTGTTTTGTCCACTTGAGCGCCGCATTTGCTCCTCCTCTCTGTTCTTGCGCAGAACACGGGCGCCTCCGTGTTCTTCGTCGTGAGGCAACCACAGGCCCGATTGCTTCGACGGTGATCATCTCCACACCTTCCTCTGTCTTCCCCCAAGCCATTTCCCCTCCCATACCGGCCTCGCACGTCGCGGGGACATCGCAACCCGGCCCCCCCGGGGGGGCCCGGCGCACCGCTCGGCAGCCTCACCGCGTTCCCAGGCCCCGCCTTGTCCTCTCACACTGCCGAGAGGCCTAGAAGCGGAGAGCGGAGCACGCCCACCACCCCGAGCATTGCCACAGCCACGCCAGCCCACTGTCGCCACTCGTTCGTCGCGTCTGAGCGCTTGCATCCTCATCCTGCACGCATTAAGTGCAAGGTGGAGACCAAGCCGCAGTCCAACACGCCACGGAGCCTGGCCTGCTCGCCATTGTCCGTCCGCCGAGCATCACCGGCAAAATTGGCCGCAGCCACACCACCATCCTCAAATTCCTTAACACCAGAAGCTCCGCCATGCCCTGGAACACGGCATAGACCATACCTTGTTGTGTCACAACGCCCAGGGAAGCGAAGCCAACGAACGCCGCCGCGTTCTTCCCTAACTGCGGCCGCCGCGCAACGTCCACGCCTCCACGGTGAGCACCTACCTACCTACATCCCCTCCCCTGAGTCTAGAACCACATGGATAGGGTCTTCTAGGTACGGTGCAGCTCATTCTCACAAAATATAGCCGCATTCCACCTCCCTGTCCAGAACTCGCGCGCCGCCTGGCACGCGCGAGCTGTTGTCATGGCGCCACACGTGGAGAGCAAGCCTAAGGTTTAACTCACCTCCGAGGTACTCAACCCCACCTCTAACGGCCAAAAATGACATCTTCAAGCTCCAGCGAGGCACCATGGCCATCGTGCTGCAAGCTCAACCAGGGCCGGTTTGATTTGGGGATTACAGAGGGATTAGATACAGTACAGACCTGAACACCCCGTGCTCCCCTCAACTGGCCCGAGCCTAAGCCTCTCCACCCTAATGCAATGCACGCGGAAGCAAAGAAAGCTTCTGGAATAGCGCTCGTGTGTTCCCAGGGAAGAAGAAAGTGGTTTAATGAAAAACCCTTGCAGAAACATGTAAATAATTCAAACAGTTATGAGTCTAGTGTTTCTTATGCATAACCCCCTGGTAGAATTAGGTTTTCTCAATCTAGTCTGACCATTATTTTTTGAAAGTAAATAGTCCTGCGAAACTTTTTGGACCTTGTATTACATTATATAAATTCAACTATAAATCCTAGAAAAATGCAAATGAAGTGAAACCAACTTTCATAGTTTTGTCTCACTGATATCTACACAGAGGGTCTATCCTTGATGGGTGGAATGACTGTTTTGCCCTTGTATCTTCCATGCATTTTGAACTAAGACAAATAGCAAAAGTGATGTAAATTAATTCCAAAAATTATAAAAATTGAACAGTAGGCACACTATGTGATGCGACTTTATGCTAATTTTATTAACCCTATCACTCACTATTTAATTACACATCTACCCTTGTTGTATGTTTTTATGCATTTTAGTATATGGAAATACATGTAATATAATAGTTGATCCAATAAATTTGTAAAAATTACATGATGTTGCTTTGGCTCAGTATGATCATGTTAAAAAATATCATGCACTTTGCTTACTATTTTGATGGTGATTTTAAAATGCAAATGTTAGTTGCTATAAATGGTAAATTAGAAAAGTGGTATTTAATGTGTTCCAAAAAAATACATCAAAATTCATGCAGCCATGTTACGTGCAAGTATGGTTTTGTGACTTTTTCATGCAATATGTTTACTGTTCCTGAGTGGTCCCAAAATGGTTATTTAATAGGCTTAGAAAAAGAAGGAAAAAAAAATGAGAAGTGGTTGTTAATGTGCTGTTATGAACTTGTGATTTTCTTCTGTGTACACTATATGATATGTTAACTTCTTGTATGAAAGCTAACTCCACGCCTCATGTTTTGGAATATTCTCCGGAATTATAAATCGATTTGAATCGCTGATGCTCATAGACGTGAGAATGCTAATGTCATTCACGGGCAACTAAAGCGCTTTAGTTTCTATAATGAGATTAAAATGTGCTTTATTACTATTTCAGGGTTTGGTAATCACATTTTTACATCAGAGTGATACAGATTTGCCCTAAACGGGTCAGACAGCAAGGAGCGCAGCCCTGAAAATCTAAGCAGCGGAATATAAAACATAGGCCCATCTTTTTCACGCCACAGTTAGAAAGCAGGCCGTAACCCTTATTCGTTCTCAGACCAATATATATCCATTGCACTGAGAAAAACAACTAAGCAAGCGTGAGTACATATGTACTTGGCAGCCCACCTTCCTCCCTAAGGAGTTGGGGAAAAGCTATCTCTACATGCAGGATATATCTAGAGTTCGGGGAAGGTTTTGCATATAAGTAGTTTGTATGCAGGGTTTAAGATAATTATCAAGTTTTAATCTTTTTGAAAAATGGTTTTTTTTAAAAAAGGTTTGCCACTGGACTTTCCGGTCCAACATGGCTCATGGCATTTCGACCAACATATTTTTTCATCCAGCATCCACTGCCGAACCAAAAATCCATTTTATCTAGCTTCAAACCAATTCCATTTTATTTTATGAAAACTGCTAACTGAAGAACCAAGCCGTAACTCATCCATACCAGTGGACACGGACTATTCGAATTTGTTTTACTCTGATAAGAAATTGTACTAATTCACACAAGTTGGACTCAGCGGCTCGTTACTGTCGTAACTGCCCGAATTCGAAAACAAGTCGTTGCCTTTGTTTCATCACCCAGCAGAATTTTAGGGTTCGTGTATCCGAGTCACTCTAGTACCCCGCGGTACTTCCGTTGACACCCACCATTCCTTAGTCCCTTGTGCGCCAACACAGAAGCTACTAGGCTATCCACTCCGGCTCGGGCCTAACCAATACCTCATATAGAGCGAGTGGTTGTAGTAAAAGAGTTAGCCAAGATGAAAATCATAATGGTCCTTATGGAGCGCTCAGGTAGAACCATCGTCACTTTTCAATTCTCGACATCGCAAGCAATCCACCTGCTCAGTATTCTCCACGAATCCCGAGACATGGGGTAACCGCGAGTCGCGCTAAGTTACCCGTTCATACCCTGCCCTTATGGCTGTTTCGGCGTGTAGCCGTATTCCGACGAGGTCGGTTGCCGAGATTTTTCCCCATTTTATTTCAAAACCACACAAATATCCACTTTCCCATACCCTTCATATTCCACATCAATATCATCAAAATTATGATAGATAATTAAATGAGCGATCCCACCTATGCGCGCTATATCTAAAATAAGCTTAGATGGCTGCATATTTGTGATAGGTTACCTTAGCAAGCAAAACATGCAAGTTTTTATGTGATTAACATGCCAATGGTTGTGTTTGTAAAACATAGAAACTTTATGCATCAAGTGGGGGATCTAGTGGATTTGCCTTACAACTCGAAGGGCGATGGGCTGACATATGATTAGTATGCTTTCTCCGGTTTTCTAGTTGAATGTCCCCGTGATTGGACTGCTTGGCCTCTCTGGAGCCTCCTACGTACACAAACAAGAAATACACAAATCGATGCATAATATGAGCTCAATGAGTTTGGTGGTGTAGAGCTTGGATTGCGGAGATAAGAGTCTGCTGGGTTCTTACTGGTGTTATTACTGCAAGTGGTTAGGGTGTAGCGAGTTTTCGAGCGAGTTGGCGGGCTTGGTAACGACAGTTACGGAGACGCCAAGGTAGGGGTGGTGGACACGAGATGCGGGGTCAACAACGCCGAAGGGGTGGCTGTCGCATGTTGGTGTTTTGGAGAAGATCTTTTTGTGAAGTGGTGGAGAGAGCAATGATGTTCAGATGATTTTCGGTATCGTCGTCATCTGAATTCAGGGCTCGGACAGGCTAAGATAGAAATCTTTATGATTTGTTTGGAGCAGGTGGATAAGGGCATGAATCACCAGTCACACAAAAATTGCAGGACCGGTGTGAAGCACTGACTGGACGCAGAACGGTGTCATGGTGGCGTGATGGCGACTTTCGGTTTGGAAAAAAGATTATGTGGAATGTATGGGTAGGTAGAGCTTGATTTTAGACGAATTTAGACGAAAGAATCACCCAAATCGGAGTTGGAACAGAGAAGATATGAATTTTGTATATTCAGAAAAAGAAAAGGAAAAAGGAATATTCCTGAAATATTCTAAAATCCGAATATTTGGAAACTGGGGAATAAAATTATATGTTTGGATTCTGGAGGAACAGAAAATATTCCTAGACTGTTTGCGAGCAGAGTTTCAGGCTGGTGTCAACGGTCTACGCATACGGTGTCGAATGTGGCTCTGGCTTGTAGGCGGCTTTGGAAGCTCCTAAAATTATGAAATTAATGTGGATGGTAGATATTGATTTTTAATAAATTTAGAAAAAAGAATCGATAGAATCGGGCTCGTATGGTCGAGAGATTAATTTAGAAATAAATGAATAGAAAAAAAACGAATGGTACACGATTGGATCTGCTGGCTCGAATGTGATTAGTGATGGGTTAATCACCGATGGCTGATGGTTAGCGTGAAAAAAAAATAATGGGTGGGTCCTCCTATCATTCCCAGGAAAGGGGAGCTGTTGTAATAGGTAAAGGGGCACGAGCAGGCCCGAGCAGCGCCTCTGCTCGGTTGCTTGCCTCGCGCTGTCGTGAGTAAAGGACAGGGGCTCGCCGGCGTTCAGCTCTGGTAGTTGTTAGCGTGGTGGAGGTGGTGGGCGCGGAGGTGCTTGCGGCCGAGTGAATCGGACTGTGGTGGCCGGTGCCCGCGGCTAGCGACGTTTGGTAACTCGGGGGCCGGTCACGGCAGGGTGTGTGGCGTGTGTGTGGGTGGAGGCATGGCGGCGCCGAGGGCCTGTCATGACGTGTCGCAAAGATGAATGGTCTAAATGGCGTGGAGATGGAGGGTCCAAGTGGCGCGGAGATGGAGGGTCCAAATGGCGCGGAGATGTAGGATCCAAATGGCGCGGAGATGTAGGGTCCAAGTGGCGCGGAGATGGAGGGTCCAAGTGGTGCGGAGATGGAGGGTCCAGGCGCGGAGATTTTGGAATTGAATTTTAAAAAGAAATTTTGGAAAGAATTTTTGTGGAGAGTATTTGTGATATTTGGAATTTTGTTGAGCTCATGTTAACACACTCAAAACAAATAAGCAACATTCAAAGTTATCGAAAATTTGATTTTGAATTAGGTAGAGATTAGGAAAAAACTCCGGTTGCTAAATTTCGAGACGTTACAGCAACATAATAGCAATCTAATGACATATATGTTTATACATGTTTTATTTCAATACTACATTTTTGTACTTTTATGTTTATATTTTTGCAAGTTACTTTATGCAGATACATAATGATTATGCATTTATGCTACAAATTAAACATATGTTAATTTATAAATGGCTTAAAAAAATGGCTAAGGTTTAACTGCTAGTATGCAACCATTGCACTCGACGCGTTCTGAATGCTTAGTTGTACTACGCGTTCACTACCTACATTTGAGGCACGGGTTTGAAGTTCACTTGTGTGGTTAAGGACTCAAAGATGACTCCATGGGCACGAGATCATGTTTTGGCGTCTTTCTTCCGCATCAAGTTTGTTTGAGAAATTAATTCAAAGTTTTGACAATAGTTGTATATTATTTGAGCAATTGTTTTGTAATAATCAAAGCTATGTTTATATAAAATGAGAGTTATTGCAATTGTTGTGGCTCACTTAACATGCATGATGTCGGTATCCTTAGACCGGTCATATTGAGTGCTCCTTGGGTTTGATTAGCCACCGTCTACTTAGCCCGAGCGCAAACCCCTTATGTATTGTAATTATGAATTTTTTTTGGGTTAAGTAACGTGTCCCACGTATCCATTTTCCCTCCGCTGGGCAGATTAAAAACCGTGCAGTATAATATGACGATCCTTTAAATTGTTCTAAAAAATCTTTTAGAATCCATTGTATTTGACGAAATATGTGCCATGATATTTTTTTTTTACCTCTGTTGGCAAGTGTGTAGGGCTGCCTCTGCCCAACCACGTTCTTCCCGAGTCCCGTGTCCCAAACATTTGAACGGCATCAGGCTGCATTTTAGCCGAGATACTTGGCTGCCATGTTTTACGGCGTGCATATCAGCAGATGCACCAGATTGGATACAATGCCGTCAATGAGGATTGGTAGTTTTTTTTTCCCCGAAACTATTGGCAGTTGTATCTATATAAATATACAAAGGAAATATATGCAGCAACCAAGCCAGCTCTTCTACTCGGAGACGCACCTGCCCGGGGCCTCGGGCCCGGCCGTAGATATACTCGGAAAACTGCCCCCAACATGACGCTCCCTCTATATATACATCGGTTCATCGTCAGCAATGGTCGAGCAGAAAGAAAGAAGAAGCGACGACGACGACGATGGCGCCGCAGAGGGGTCCTCGCAGTCCAGACTGCAGTCCCCGGAGTGTTCATCGTCGTCGCTGTCTCCAAGAACCCAACCACCATCATGACCACAAACGCCGGCGAGCTGAAGCTGACGACGACCGCCGGCAGGAGCGTGACGACCCCGCCACGGTGTCGTCGCGGAGGGAGAGCGAGCCGGCGGCGGCGACCAAGGTGAGCCTGGCCGTGGGCGGCTTCGGCCGCCGCCTCTCGGCGCGCCACCTCGCCGACTACTTGGAGTCCGAGGCGCGCCTCGGCCCCGTCTGGCGCTGCCGGCTCAAGGCGCGCCTCACGCCGCACGGCTCCTACCCGGACTTCCAGCTGCCCCTCCCGCTCCCTGCCGGCGGGGTAGGGACGTCGTCGCCGGACGGCCGCGTGCGGCCCCACGCCTTTGTCCACTTCGCGCGCCCGGACGCCGCGCGCGACGCCGACGCGTTCTTCCGGACGGCGCGCCCCTCCGCGCACCACCGCTCCCAGCCGGCCCGCCGCCGCAGCGGCACCGCCCAGCCGCCGATGCTCTTCCCGGGCTCGCGCATCGAGGCCGGCGACCTGGCCGCGGCCGAGACCTTCGTCGCCGAGTGGAGCGCGCCGGGCGGCGGCGCGTCCGCGCTCGACTTCGTGGTCGACCCGTCCGAGGCGTGCTGCCGGGCGCTGTTCGCCCGCAACGCCGCGTTCACGTTCCCGGACAGCGACTCTTCTTCCCGCGGTGTGACGACGCTGCGCTGCGACGTCAAGCTCGAGTTCCCCGTCCGCGACGTCGCGGGGGTGGTGGCGTTCGAGGCCGACGACTCGCTGCTGCTCCGCCTCTCCGCAGCGCCGCTCCTGTACTACCGCACGGCGGGCGACGACTTCCACGCCCCGGGCGTGCCCTACGACCTGATCCACGACGACGACGACGACCCGTGGGTGCGCACCACCGACGTCACCCCCAACGCCGCCGTCGGCCGCTGCGCCGCGTACAGGGTCTCCTTCAGCTTCCTGTTCTGGCCCACGATGAGGCTCGCGCTCGAGTACATGAGGAGGCAGGGCGTGCCGGTCGAGGTGCGCCGCCTCAGTAGTGGGCGGCGGCGCGGGCTCACCGTGCGCGACGAAGACGACGACGGCCAGGTGGAGTTCGGGCGGCCCGCGCACGACATGTTCTTCTGCGTGCAGCATGCCGAGGGGCTCACGTTCCCGGAGCTCTACCTGGTGAACGTGCTGCTGCACAACGGGGTGGTCGGTCGACACCAGCTCACGCCCGAGTTCGTCGGCCTGCTGAGGAGAGAGCGTGACGACGACGTGAACGTTGCCGCATTGACAGAATTGCTGGGGGAAGAAGGGTCTCAAGCGTTCAGCAATGTCTGCTCGAGGTTGAAGAAGGCCCAGGACAGGGCCGCCACGAACATCCGAAACGGGCTTCTCATCAGCAGGAGAAGGAAGCTCGCAGCAGCTGAGGCCGACAGCAATGTCGAGGTGCGACGGCTGATCATCACCCCCACCAGAGCATACTGCATGCCGCCGCAGCTGGAGCGCTCCAACCGCGTAATCCGGCACTACCGCCACGTGGCCGACCGCTTCCTGAGGGTGACGTTCATGGACGAGGGCAGGCAGCCGCTCAACTCCGGCGCGCTGAACCTCTACGTGGCGCCGATCGCCAGGGACCAGACGTCGCCGCCGCACCCGCCGGAGCAGAAGACGACGGTCTACAAGCGCGTGCGGGCGATCCTGACAGAGGGCTTCTGCCTGTGCGGCAGGAAGTACTCGCTGCTCGCGTTCTCGCCCAACCAGCTCAGGGAGAAGTCGGCCTGGTTCTTCGCCGAGGACGGCGCCACGACCACGGCGAGCATCAGGGCGTGGATGGGCCGGTTCTTCCCCATCCGGAACGTCGCCAAGCACGCCGCCCGGATGGGGCAGTGCTTCACGTCCTCGTACGCGACGGTGACGATGCGGCCGGGCGAGGTCGACGAGCACCTCGAGGACGTGGTGCGCAACGGATACAATTTCTCCGATGGGGTCGGGAAGATCACGCCAGACCTCGCGCTGGAGGTCGCCGAGAGGTTGCCGCTGACGGACAGCTACGTGCCGTCGGCGTTCCAGATCAGGTACGCTGGGTTCAAGGGCGTCGTAGCCGTCTCGCCATCGCCGGGACGCAGCGGCGGCGGTGGCGGTGGCGGGAGACGAGTGCTGTCACTTCGGCCGAGCATGAAGAAGTTCGAGTGCACCCACACCGTGCTCGAAGTGGTGTCGTGGACGAAGCCGCAGCCGGCGTTCCTGAACCGGCAGATCGTGACGCTGCTGAGCAGCCTGGGTGTCCCGGACGCCGTCTTCTGGGAGCTGCAGCAAGCCATGGCCCGTGACCTCGACATGATTCTCTCGGACAGCGACGTCGCGTACGAGGTCGTCACGCGCTGCTGCCCGGAGCTTGGGAGCACCGCCGCGCTGATGCTGGGCGCCGGCTTCGACCCGGCGACGGAGCCGCACCTGAGGGCGATGCTCCTGGCCATCAAGTCCTCGCAGCTGCAGGGTCTGTTGAAGAAGGCCAAGATCTTCGTGCCCGAGGGACGGTGGCTGATGGGCTGTGTGGACGAACTCGGGATCCTCGAGCACGGACAGTGCTTCATCCGGGCATCAACGCCGTCGCTGAACCATCGGTTTCTGACGAAGAATGGGCCGGCGTTTCACTCGGAACGCAGGAACAACGCAGAGGTCGTCGTGGGCACGGTCGTGATGGCGAAGAACCCGTGCCTGCATCCGGGGGACGTCCGGATCCTTGAGGCAGTGGACGTCCCGGAGCTGTACCACCTGATGGATTGCTTGGTGTTCCCCAGGAGAGGGGAGAGGCCGCACGCCAACGAAGCATCAGGGAGCGATCTTGACGGGGATGTGTTCTTTGTGACGTGGGACCAGAATCTTGTGCCCCCGGGGAAGAAGAGCTGCCCACCTATGGACTACTCGCCAGCTGAAGCCGAACTGCTACCGCGCGAAGTGCAGCAACATGTAAGTTCCGTCTATTCTTGCTTTCTTCTCTATAATTTCGCGAAAATATTCTTGTTATGTTGCATAATCATTACTGCCTTATTAAAACTTGTTTTGTTCACTTTAGTAAGTTGAGACATCGTGTATGCCATCCCGGTTATTAGTAGCTTTTCTTCATAGGAACGTGAGAAAATGTGAGATGAGAGCTAGAGAACTAGTACATTCTTATAGATGGCTGCAAACAAAAACCACGGGGGGCAATCTACATTTACATTAGACATTTCCAAACAAGAATCATGGCATAATATTTTTCGCGTTTAGTTACTTTGCGAAATTTAAACTAACAGTTTTCGATGAAGAATATTTGTACAGCACAAAATAGGTTCCTTTGTATATTAGTATACACACACACATAGAATATATTTACTCCGTACAGTCAGCAAGCGTAAGCTACAGAAAAATTAAGCACACTGTTTTGCTTTATTTAACTAATAATGGATGTCGTTCCATTTTTTAATATGCACATGACGTATATTATCCAAACTGACCAACATAGGCATAGCCCATCTCATCAGTCACCTGATATCTGTACATTGCTTCTTCCTTTGGTTTGTGCATAGCACATCACATTAATGAGGCCCTGCTCTTATAATAGGATACCATTGATTTCTACTTGGAGAGTATGTTAAATGACAATCTTGGTCGCATAAGCAATGCCCATGTTGCTCATGCTGATCGTAGTGACGATGGAGCAATGGATCCAAACTGCATTGAGTTGGCCAAACTAGCGGCCATTGCTGTGGACTCTGCAAAGACCGGGAAAGTTGTGAGAATGCCAACATCTCTTCATCCAAAAGAATATCCTGACTTCATGCTAAAGGAGGATGACATGTCATATAGATCAGAAAAGATCCTTGGAAGGCTGTATCGGTCGATTATAGGGGCATATGACCTTGACTTTGTTTCACAAGGTACATGTGCTTCAGATGAGATTCCTTATGACACCGATCTGGAGGTTTTTGGCGCATCAGCTTTCTTTGAGGATGCTTGGCAAATCAAGTGCTCTTACGAAGCACAGTTGAATGCGTTGCTCAATCAATATGGCGTGCGCACTGAAGCTGAGCTTGTGACAGGGGAGATATGGTCGCTTACCGGGAAGAAGTTTCAATATGTGTTAAAAGAGAGGCTACATTATGCATATTCCCAACTCCACAAAGAGTTTCGAATTATCTTTGAAAGCATTGGAGACATTGGCTTGTTCTCCAATGACAAGAAAAATCTATTATATGAGATGAAGGCCTCCGCATGGTACCAGGTAACGTATCACCCTAAATGGATCCAATGGTCAAGGAAGATGACGGAGCTAAGTGAGAAAATGCCAGCAAGACTGAGTTTTGCATGGATTGCAGTAGATTATTTGGCGCAAATAAAGAAGAGGTGCTATGAAGACACAGAAAATGAAGAAGGAAGGCTATCTTACGTTTGCTAAGAGAATTTGGTGAGCACGATGATGCATTTTACTTGATGCTCTTGTATATCCAAAGCCAGACAACTTTGCCACTTTGTGTTATGGAATTGTGAGAATTAAACATTCTTTTCATGGTTGGTACATTGAGTTGTGCAACAAAATCAATGTAATTCTTATCATAAAGAGAGCTTTTGCATCAAGAGAAGAAGTCTTGTCTTCCACCTTATATGATTTGGCATACTTTAGTGTGGAGCCTATGATAATATCGAGGTATGTCTTAATGTGATCATGCTACAATCGAGAGCGTCGGCGTATGGTGTGAAGTTGAGGTATTTGCCTATTCAATTCTGATGGAGTTACCGAAGGAGGTGGAGACTCACTATAGCTAGGATCTCCAACTTGCTCCCCACCTTTGGGAGAAAAAAATTGGAGGTGAGCTAAATCTTCATTGGTAACTTGATGAGAAGAGTGAGCTAGCTTGTTTCAAATTGTGACCCACACCATCTGGACTTTGGTAAGATACTTGATGGGGGTGATGGTAAAGTTGGTCATATGCAAGGGGAGTTAAAGGAACCTCAAACCAAGTATATACGTTGCCAAATCGACTAGGGTTTGCCTATTCCTTTTTCCTCCATGCCACTACAATTCTCAAATCTCTCAAAATTTTTTGGTTACTTTCGGCAAGGGTTCTTCCTCTGTGAAACCACTAGGATTCATCTCTCCAAGATTAAAATTATGGTTCCTTTCATGGGGGGACGCAAAATCCTACTCACAATCAGTGTGAGCTAAGTCAGCTCCAACACTAATGGTGATATGGGCTAGCTAAAAGCAGATGTTTTTGCAACCGATGAACCTTGGCCAAGATGTATGCCAACCTTAGGAACACATGCTTGTAGACAATTTTAGATAACTACTTGAGATCGAAAGTAATACCCCCTTTTGACTGCACTTAAACATGCCATGCCTTATACTGCAAGCGTACAATATTATTGTAGCTTTTTCCTAAGATGAATATCAAGGGTTTATCAATCCGTGGAAAGCTACATTTAGACTACTATTTTTCATGGATTAACCATCTACTAATTAGCTCTAATAGACCTATAAGCTAAGGGTGAAGATATGAACTAGAACAACTATATGTGCTACTAGGGTTAGAGCATGAACTATATCAGGATCAAAGAGTTGAGCAAGATCAAATAAGGGTTTACATGATGGAGGTATAAGCAAGATACATCAGACAGCTTCTCCCAAGTAATCTACTCGGGTCGGCTAAGGACCATATCTGTTAGGATCTTGTCCTGTATATTCGGCATGTAATCTCGAATACTTATTGGCATGCAATCTCATATAGATGCGTCTTGTAACCCTAGATCCTTGGCCTATATAAGGGGAGCCAGGGCATTGAGAAAAATCCCTCGACTCTCTCAAATCCTCAGCAATAAAATCCACCAACACAACAGGACGTAGGGTATTATGCTCTAGGTGGCCTGAACCTGTATACATCGTTGTGTCCCTGCGTTCTGATCACCATTAGCGATCTCCTCGTCACCCTCACCGATCGTAAAATCTCCATAGGTCCTACCCTATGGTGGGCTGCCGGTACGAAACGCCGACAACTAGCATGCCAAGTAGGGGCTGGTGAGCGAGATCAAGAGATAGCAATGGGAATCACCTCTGACGTTCAGACTAAGTTCCAGCCAGGGGAAATCTTCTCCTCCGGCGCCTTCACCTCAGTTGTCAACAAATTCAGCAACATGAGCCTTGTCGGCGACCTGCTGACCGTGTCATCTGCTCCGTCCTCCCCGGTACCGCCTCTAAGGTGGAGCAGATCCGATCTGCTGCAAGGAACACCCTGGCTCCAACCGCTTCAACGCACCTCCGACGCGAGCCAGTGCGGGCTCCTGCTCCAACAAGAACAGACTCTGCCCCAGCTCCCCCAGCGTGACTCCAACCCGCGCCTACAGCAGATCTAGTTTACGGAGCACTCGGCTCCTCCCAACCACTCGACTCCTATGCCTGATCGGGATCTAGGAGGGCCCTGGCAGACCGTCCTGCCGAGGCGTTGGGCAACAAGATCCTAGGCTCCACCCAGCCGCCCGGTGAAAACTGCTTCAACAAATCACTCGGCGCACGGCCTGCCCCGACGCCCGAGTGGTCCTCGTCCGACCCTACCGGTGACCCATCCGATGCTTGGGGCGCGCTCTCCTCCAGTCATCTTCCGCCCGCCACCGAACGTTCACCCAACACCACGACCCAACCTCTAGCCCGGAGCAAGGCGGACTCAACCCATCCCGCGGAACACGTCGGCTATGTTGGCGCAAGATAACAACGATTTTTATACTCTATTTTTATATAATTTTATACCTTTTCAGAAGTTAATCTTATGATTTAGTTATGTTTTGCTAACAAATAACCCCATTTTCGAGAATGCTCTTTGTTTTTGTGCAATATTGATTTTTGCAGAAAAATAGGGTATAATTGCAATAATTGAGAGGATTTCTCGAAGGACTTATGCTGTAAGTCTAGGGAGGAGAGATAATAAATAAAAGAAGGATAATTGAAGCTCAAAACAAGGCCCAAGCCCATTATGGAGAAGGTTCCAGAGGCTAAAGATTGCTTGAGTTTGAAGAATATGAAGATAAGGAAGGTTTATCAAAAGTCCAATCCAAACTCCAACTAAATCTCAAGATATTCTCGGATTTCAGGACAGCAGCACATTGTGGGCCCAATTAGAAGACATTAATGACATCAAATGAAGAAAGTTTGAATACCAAAATTGTAGATCTCTTCAAGCTCTACAATTTAGAGTCTGAGTTTGACTTATTTCGACTCTGGATGAGGAAGTTATGGTCGAAATAGTAAAGGCTGCAGAATATGGAAAGCTGATTTCGGGAAGGACCAGGACAATGACTTTATCTCCGAGCAAGAAAGTATATGGACGATCGGGACTCTTGTAGAGACTTGTATATACATAGAAATAGGTGTTTTAGGTGTCTTAGGACTCTTAGAACTGACCTATTAGATTTCATGTATAGGGGACTCTCCGGAGTATAAATATGTGGCCTCCCTAGAGGGAGAGGGCATCCAATTCATTGTAAACAGAGCTCCAAAGTTAGGTTTAGGGGTCCATCTTCGCAAGTTTCATCGAGGAGGAGATCTCGGCGAAAGGAGGAAGCGAGATAAGGTAGGAGTAGAGGGGGTCGGCCGACCAACCCCCCTAGGTTCAGCCAACCCCAGCTATTCCTGGGGAGTTTTGAGCTCATCTTCGACTACGTGCTTCATCTCGTCGAAATAGACAACTTTGAGCGTCGAGTTCATGATGTTCTTCAAGTAAACTCTCTGTTCTTCTTATTTGCTATGATAAACCTTGAGTTCGATCAATGAAATTATCCTTTGGTTATTTGTTCTTTGTTTATACATGATATATGATCCATGCCTTTGCAATGCTTAATTCCAACATGATTTCTTGGCCAAGATTAGACGTCTTCATGTTCTTTTAGTAGATCTCTTTACTTTAATTAGTTGATTGAATCTGCTCATGCTTAGACGTGGTTTAGGCTTGCTAGTTCGTCGATTACCCTAACTTATGTGACGAGTGGTTGGAGGGAAATGTTCTAGTAAATCTATGACATTCATTATCATGTTTATTCTATGTTGCATGTTAGATCTTTGCTCAAGGTGGTTCTTAGTTTATAAGAAGTTTGTCTCATATCTCTTGCTAATCCCTTAGCCATGTTTAGCCTATCTTGATCTTGCTTAGTTTGTTCTTGGCTAGCTTTAGTCTTTGATCTAGTTTATTCTATAGTCTAGTTTTATATCTAGTTTGTGATTAGATAACCGTTTATCATCCTTTAGCTTATTAGATCTATTAGAGCTAGCTAGTAACTGATTAATCCCTGATTAATAGTAGTTTAAACCTAGTTTTCCACGGATTGACAAACCCTAGATACTCATCTTAGGGAAAAGGCTACAACCGATACTGTGCGCTTGCAGTATAAGGTTTGGTGTGCTTAAGTGCCGTCAACAGCCTCCGACTCCTCCGGTGCACCCTCAGCACCCATCGGTGGATCCGACTGCCTCAACACTCAGTGCCGCGGCCCCCTATGGGCTACAAAACGCGGCCGCCACCTACTCTGACATTATGACATCGGTGCTTCATCAGCAGTTTGCCTCACTGACCGATGATGCCATCTTGTACGCTGAGGACGTACCGACGCCGCTCACCGGCCCCCCGCTGGAGCTCACTGTCGACTCCACCCAGCCGGTAGGATGACACGTTGGCACAGCTCTCGGTCGATGGAGGCTGCGATGTCTCTCCTTGTGGCAACAGCTACACTGCCCATGACACGCGACCCTTCACGAGAAGTCTTCATGGTCAAAATCAACGATTGAGAAGTTCCGATCCCTCTCGACTCCCCCTCATTTGATGGAGAAACACCGAGGGCCGCCCAGGACCGACGTGCACGCAACGTCGACAAGCAACGGGTGAGGGACCATATGACACATGAACTAGAGCTCCTCTGACCCGTATCCGCTGATGAAGCCTCCAGGGCAGAAGAGACCCCCAGTCAGCACAACCCTCGCATTTAGCACAATCTCGACCGCGACCGCCGCCACAAGCTAAAGGCGCAAGACTAGGCGGCACAATCCAACGCAGCACGTGGCCCAAGAAGCTGTGGACTGGCAGAGGTGCATGGGCCTAGCCGCTGGCGCCACCCGTTACCTCCACGATGACTTCGAGGAGGCCGCATCCTCCTACGACTTCTCCAGCAAAGAATGCTGCATCACGGTGATGGGCACGATCGTCGCGGAACAACCTCCATCGGCGCACAAGGAAAAGCTGCAGCAGCTCACCCTAAAGGGTCTCAAGCTCAACAACGATGGCGGCCCATCCTCTCACGCTCCGAATCCACCACAAGGGAGCGCCGACGACCTGCGAAAGCTTATCGATTGGCAAAAAGACCTCCGCCATCGCATCAACAACATATAGCTTCAAGCTTGGGAGGCCGAGCTCAGGTGGCGCAAGGAGTGGGATAACGAGCATGGGTCCCTATTCAGGGCATCGACTGTGGCGGAACCGCTGATTTAATCCGAACTAAGCACACTTGCCACCTTTGGCTCGCAGTGTACTTAGACCGAACTAAACCCGGTCGTCCGTCGAGCTACCCAAAAAGGACACTCGATGTAACCATCACCCAGGGATGCCGACATCACACACGTTAAGCCCTCGAAAGAGCCACAACAATTACAACAACCACTCATTTCATACAAACAAAGTTTGATTTATTACAAATACTTTGCTCAAAATAGTATAAAACATATGGACAAAAGAGCTTCAAATATCTCGCAGAGGAATACATAATAATATCTAAGTGCAATGCAGTGGAAAATAAAACATCGAGCCATGATAGTGAGCCCACCGTTGTCATTCTCGATCATGAAGTTCCTTGAAAGAAAAATATCAACAACAAACGATAAATACGTGGGGTACTCGTAGGACTTACCCATGGGCAGTATCAGCCCGACACATTTGAGAGTATGCAAGGCTTTTTGTGGACTTGATTCTAACCCGCGTAAGCTTACTAAAAGCGAGTCCTTACTTTCAAGTATCATCCATTTTTAAAGCATAAGTCTCATTTGATTCATCATAGTCATCATCATGATCCATAATTCATATATCTCATCATCTCAACACATATGTCATCATAAAGTAGCTTGCAGAAATAAAAACATACAAGTACAAACATGTAACGTAAAACATGATTAAATGAATAAGATATTAAAGTTATTACTACATTGGGACGTCAGTGGCATTGGCATTCCCACACCTGGCGAGCATCAGCGATTCGAATCGATTTTTAATTCCCGAGAATAATTATCATGCCAGGGGTATATGCTTACTAGCCTTCGCGTTCCCACATATAGCCCCCATCCCCACTTGTTCCATCCCAAGTTCAATTCCAACCCGCCATTCCCCAGTTTTAGCCCCCATGGAGCGATACCACGGCGCACCGGGTCAGCCCGGCCTCCCATGAGTCAAGCGCCCCTAGGCCCCATGGTATGACCAAGTCTCTGTTCTTCGGATGGTTCAAGTAAGACTTTCACCTGTCCCATGTCCCGGTTAAGCACTCTAGCAATGTTATGCCGACCAATAGGCGAACAACAGATGGACCTTAAATGACTCGGGCGGAGTCCACCAAACCATTCACATCATTTTTCATCATAATATGCCCATATCTCTGCCCAGTCTCATCTTTTCATCACATCATATCATATTGCTTTCAAAATTTAAACTTTTGTAAAACATTTTTGAGTCCTATCATCTCGCGAGTGAATATCTTCACTCGTCTTCTACCGTCTAAGCATGGCTAAGCATAGACTTCGATCTATCCATTCTACGTAGGATATTAGGTATTTATGTAGGTGGGGTTTCAAACAACTCCTGAATGTAAATGCTCAATCAAATAAAGGACGGTGAGACTCCCTAAGTAGGTGTATATGCCTAAGGGGGCTACCTTTGTTGTTGAGTAACTTGAACAAACTAATCTAAAGTTAGTTTGCCGGGTTGTGAGGCTTTGCCCCAGGCAACCCCTTGATCACTTGGACAACTCCTCCATCCAGACACAACTGATGGGCCCTCCAGGTCGTGCTTGAGGCTTAGTTGGTCTTCGGGACCATCGTTGCTTGATGTAGCTCCATGCGTTGCCTTCTTCGATCACGTATCTACAATAAAAACCACTATATGATTGACATGCATGATGCAGTGCATGAGATGCATGAAGATCAAGCACCTATATGTAACGAACAAAATTTAAGGTTAGAACGATGATGATTGATAAACTACTTAAACAAGCATAGAACAAGCATGCACTCAAACCATCATTTCGAGTATAGTTAGCAAGGTAAATGACAATTTAGTTAAACAAGGAGTACTTTTGAGCACTCAAAGCAAACACATACGTATACAATCATGCAAGCATTCATTTGGTTATCGATTATAAAGAAGGCATGTAGAAACTATTGTAAAGACCTTAACAAGGAAAAGAGGTGCATTTCATTATTTTACCCGACACCTAGTTGTTTAGTTATCCAACTACAAGGTTTTCGTAGAAAGTGTGCATTACGTTGCGATATAGCAAACTAACTATACCAAGTAGCATATACATGGCATCACAAGTTCACGTCTGATAGCACATCAACTTCCTTGTTTCATTTTCTTTATTATTATTTTAAGCTTATTTAAGTAACTACTTGGAGAACACTAATGAAGCAACATCCAAAATGTTTGAAAACTCACATAATCATATTTGTATAGTAACATGGCTGCATGTAGTTTGGTGGCATTTTTGTAGCACATTAAATAGCATTTTTCTATTTCATTGTTTAAACCAATCATAGCATTTGTCATTTTCAAAACACATAGTAAACAGTAAGAAAAACACATAAAACTTTATTTCTATGCTGCACTGGACCAATTGAGCACAATATAATTTCTATGGATTTTTCTGGACAAGTTTTACGTAGCATGCATTTTCATATACATAAATCTACTAATTATTAGTATTAGGGGTAAAAATGTCATTTGTAGCAAGTGCTAGGAGCAACAAAATACAGTGCATAATGCCCCAAAAATATAGCACACAGACGAAGTTTCACAATTTTTTGGAGTCCATATAGTCTACTTTTGCTATATAACTAGAAAAATAATGCAGGCATGAAACCAAGGGCAAAACAGTCATTTCACTAGATCAGACCTAGTCCATTGCATAGATCTATTCATAATCAATCTGACAAAACAAGTTTCATATTTTTATGGTTTTTATTTTATTTATAGTGGCTTTTCAAAGTTCATAGTTAAAAGAAATGCATTTAAGTAGAAAATAACACTGCCGAGGACTAGATCGGAATTAATCGTAGTTTAGAAGGACCTGCATGGAACATTTCATACACTCAGCACATAGCAATCGAATCGAGCATGCAAAAACTAAATACTGCAGGGGGATTTTTGCGAGATCAACATCTTCTTCCTCGAGCCAGGGAGAAGCTGCGCGCAGGGAGGAAAAGGCGGGTTCGGCTGGCGGCGTAGGGGCATGGATCGACGGTGGACATGGTCGGGGAAGGTGTTCTCAGCCGTGGGGAACCATTCCCCCCTGATTTCATCGCACGGGGAGGTCTGAGCGCGTGGGGAACACGTGTGAACTCGGCGTGAACTTGAAGCCACGGACCGTGGCATGCACGTGCTCGATCTAGGGGTGGAGAAGGGGAACAGCAGTGCGGGCGAGCGCTCCGGTTGCACTGAGCGGAGGCGAATCCGATGGAGGAGGTGTGGGGCACGGGGACATGGCTAGAGGTGGCTCCCGACGGCAGCGAGCGACGGCCATGGTGGTGGCGTCTGTCGCAGCTGTAAGGAGTGGAGGAGCAATGGAGGTGGCTCAAATATTGGGGAAAAGGACGCACGCATTGTGGCGAGGCTCAGGTGCACAACGAATGGACGGGGGGAGGTGTGAGACGGTGGTAGGGTGAGCTCGTGGAGCTCTGGCCATGGTGGTGGCCATGGTGCGCCGCGCGCTTTGCGCTCGTGGAGGAGAGGCAGAGGGAAAATGAGGCGAGGCAGAGAGCGAGCCGAGAGGGAGGTGACCGGTTCCTCCATCTTGAAGGGAGTCGGGGAGGGAGAGAGAGGCGCGGCCTCGGCCGGCCATCGACTTCCGCGTGATGCCTTCGCGCAGGGCGCGGCGGCCACTGGTTGGGGCAGCAGGGCGGTGGTGGGGTCCGCAGAGAAAATAAAATTCGAAAATAGGAAATGGCCGTTTGATCTGGGAAATGAGTTTCTGAATTTTGCCTATTTGACAATCTATTTGGCCGATTTAGGGAAAGATCAAAGTACAAGAAATGTTCACAATTTCGACCTCTATAACTTTGTTATACATTTTGTTACCATGTTATGTACAGTTTATTGGTTTAAATTTGAATTGAAGTCACTGACCTCAAGTTTGACCAAGGTTTAATGCAAACTTAGATATTCCTAAAGTCCATTTTACGCTCATTTTCAGTAAAAGAGTATTATACCAATGTTGTTCAGTTTTTCATTATCTACAACTTTCATATATAATATTTTGCATGATAGGGACTTTTGTCCCATTGAAATTTGAATTTACCTGACGGCTTAGAATTTGACTGATTTAGGACTTTAACATAAAGGACTCAAAACCCTATCTAAACCTCTCTGCATGTCTCTAGTTCAAATACCAAAGTTGTTCACCTTTAAGTCCTCTACAAGTTTGGTATAGAATGTTTGGTCTATATCACATCAGATTTTGAATTATAAGCGCAATCACATTCAAAGGTTTAGTCAAACTGCAATGCAATTTATGTAGAGCCTTTCTTATTTCCAACTTTTGAGTGACAAAATAGGGTCCAATTAATTAAAGGTCAGGTACATTTGAAATGTGATAAATTAAATTTCGTTTCATAGTTAGGTGAATTTTTAAATACTTGATGAGGTCAATCACGAGGCTTTTCCTTTTGAACCGAAATTTTTTGACCTAGTGATTTCTCCCCCTAGTTTGTATTCCTCTCTAAGCATGACTAGGTCTTAATTCACCATTAGCTTGTGTCTAATTATGTGTTAGTGCCTTTAAGATGCTGGGGGCATCACAACCCATCTCCCTTAAAGAATTCTCGTCTCGAGATTTGGATGAGGTACGGCTGTATAACCTATCGCGTTTTGCAAAGGGTATTGGCATCGTGGTTCGTGTCTTTTCAAATGCACGTGACTACATCCAACTCTTCATCTGTTAGCTTTGTCATCTAGCTTGTGAATGGTTAGTATCTCTCTAACACAAGTAGTCACAAGCGCCATCTAATAAGGGTAGGGTGGTCTCCCTAAGGTTCTCGACAAGTTGTGCCATATACAAGAGCGAATGAACAAACCATGAAGAGAATGTGGTCAGCGAGCGAGTGACAATGATAGACTTCCTGATTTTGATACCAGGATTAGAAACATGATAAGTACCTAATTTATACAAACAATGAAAGCAAAATGTACACAGGCGGAAATTGAACAAAGCAGAATCTTGTGATTCAAAAGAATGTCATTGGATGTGTTTTTGAGAGACACATTCATTTTATTTGATAGGGACTGTGTACACATATAAGATACTAAATCAACATGTTTTCAAAGGGTAAGAGGTGTGAAACATAGCACATCCTGCTTATCGTGACCAGAAAGGCATAAGAGAGAGAAGATAAGCCGTATTCGCCTAGACAGGGTGATGGTTTGTACGATTTCTTAGTGTTGGTCAGGACTTACCAAGAAAATGGAAGTAGCTGACGTGTATTTACTAACGAAACAATTTAGAATGTTATATCCAACGAAGCAGTGTGAACAAAGTTGACTGTTCCCACAAACCATCGAAGGCAAGGTTAAACAAGGTAGTGAATAGATATGAGCAAGTCGTGGGATTAAGGTGGATCATGGAAGAAGGCGAAGTGAAACAAGGCAATGGAAAGATGCACCGAAATAGTGAAAATAGAATCAATCACTTCCACACACGCAAATGAAAATATGTGAATAAGTAGTGGGTGGCGGTTGGCTATTCCCACAACTCAAGAAAGGCAAGGTGAAACAAAGCAATGGGGTATGTAACAAGGTAGTAGAAATGGAAGCGGGTATGTCTACAAAATGATTAAAACAAGGTTGTTCGCAGCAAGGAAATATGGGTGTAAATATTCCACGCTTGAAACAATGTCACATCTTCGCGTGTCTCGATACCAGCACACCCCTAGTGGCACAACCAAGTGACGGCCGTACACATGGGACCTTAAGTTCCGTCGCAGCACCAAAGACTGTGTAGGTATACACCGCATCAAGAGCGTTATAACCACCCAATTGTAGGGGACATGAATAATATATAGTCATAGCAATACATGAGCAAGGAGTTTCATATAACCCAATTGGTTAGAGCACATGGATTTCAAGTATTCAGACGACATGGATCAAGGAGGCAAAACACATAGAATCCAAAGGTTGGAAATCTAGGAATCATGAGATCAAGAAATATATATGGACAACAAGCTATTGAGTTGTATCGATTACATGGAATTTAGAATGCTCATGGAGTGAAAAATACTCAAAGCATGAAGACTTTAACAGTTTGAGATGCACAGAGTGCAAGGCTTAAAGTGCATGATCAGTGGAGATTGGAGCACAAGAGTCGATTACAAGAAGTTACAAGAGTTTGAATCGCATGGAATGCAAGAGCTTGAAATGCACAGAATATTGGAGCTCCGAACGCAAAAGTTGCAAGGATTAGAAACACATGGAACTCCGGAGCTGATTCAAAGGAGTCAAATATTCAGATAATCATGGTCCAAGTTGAACGTGTTATGATGCTAACTGACACTCACCCGATTTTGCCTAACCGGAAGATTTAATGTCTAAAATGAAGGCTAGCTTCTTCTTTCATTGGTGTTGAGGCAATGTCAAGCTTCACATGGGAGACACCAATTGTTGGAGTTGAGGTTGATTCGGGACACTTTCTCTTTATCTCTCACGTAACCAAATAGGAACTCTACAGCGTTGCCAAGTGATATGTAAGCGGCGGTTAATTCTTGATCGAGGTTTCTTCTAAACTCATTCTTGTCTTGGGGAAGTCCTAACTTGTTGTGTTGGTGTAGAAACTGATGTAGCGTATGTCGGGGTCGATTGGAGAAAATTCCTGCTTCAGCGATGATGCGTTGAACAATCTTCTTGAACACTTTTGGTATTGCAGAGGCTTGTGCATCAGTCTTGGAGGTAGGCCTATAGGATCCTACTGTACCAACAGCTAATCGTTGTCAAGTATAAACTATCTGACTTGATCTTCGAGCTCGACGAATCTCTTCAGCAGATTGATTCCGAATTGCAGGTGTTGAACGGAGGCCGTGTCGTTGGAGTGATCTTCATCTTTGCCTTTTTTCAGACTCTCTTCTTGTGGTAGCTTTGATGAGGCTGAAAAGGCCTAAGTCAACGGCAATTTGGCTTCCACACCCCTTGAAAGACTTGGGTTTATGTTATATTTATGAGCTAAATAAATTAGGACGAATGCCGAGACTACTGCAACACTGAGACTAAATTTACATCTTTGTTTCTAGCAAGTCAGTTTGCAATTAGGTTTCAGAAGGCAAATATTTGGTCTTTATAGAAACTCGAAACATGACGCGACCGCCGCCGCAACAACGACGACCGGCGCCGCGACAACGACAATCGACGCCACTACAATGGTGGCTGGCGTCACGACGGCGACAGACACCCATGGAAGCGGAGCCACGAGAACACCGTCAATGAGGTAGGCTACTGCAGCAAGCGACCCAGGCAAACGATCGAAGAGCTGCTTGACAAGCCATGCCCAGTCCACCCAGGCATGCGCCACCTGTAGTGTGACTACTGAAGCCTACAATTTCTACTCAGGCAAGGCTCTATCCCCTCACGAAAATGAGAAGGCCACGACAACAAGGACAAGGAGAAGCAGGGCAACCCCAAGAAGCCTGATGGTGATAGCGGCAGCGGAGGAGGTGGCTTCCCCATCATCAACAATGAGGTGGTGGTCATCTACGACGGCCACAGCGCAAACGAGGGCAAGCGCAAGCAGAAGCTACCAACCGACAGGTCATGATAGCGCAGTCATCCACACCAACATTCTACCAGTGATCAGAGCAACCTATCAGCTTTAGCAGAGAAGATCATTGGTGCGACTTCGACGAGCCAGGTCGCTACCCACTGGTCGTCAGCCCTGTTGTGCGCTCATCCCTGATGCACAAGGTGCTAGTCGATGGCGGGAGCGGATTAAGCATCCTCTTTGAGAAGAACCTCCACGCCCTGGGGCTCAGCGTGAAAGACTTGGAGGAGTTAGACACGCCCGAGCAGGGCACGCAACCACTCAGACACTTAACCGTGCCCATCGTGTTCGGTGACGAAGCCAATTAGCAGAATGAATACATCAGATTTGAGATGGCGTGCATTAACTCATCCTACAACACCATCCTCGGAAAACTGGCGCTCACCAAGTTCACAGCGATCCCTCACCACTTGTACCTGGTGCACAAGATGCCTGGACACCGCGGCGTGCTTTCCATCAGAGGCGACTTCAAGACCTCCCACGAGTGCGACCAGTGGCTCTCTCCTATGCGGAAGACCTCGAGGTGAAGCCGCTTGGGAAGAAGTAAAGAATATGGCGGCCAGTCTCCAGCTGACCATACGGGCCGCTGACCCCACCCACAATGCCATGCAGTCGCCGGTGCAGACAAAGCGGTCAGCCTTGGCCTCAATGACCCAACCAAGACAACAATCATTGGGACCTACCTCGACCCCAAATAGGAAGACGCGCTCATCCAGCTCCTGCACCGAAATTAGGACATGTTCGCTAGGTAGCCATCTGACATGCCAGGCGTCCCAAGAGAGTTGGCCGAGCACAAGCTAAAGATCTACCCAGGCGTGAAGCCCATGAAGAAGAAGCTACGACGGTTTTCCAACGAAAAGAAGGAGGCCATTAGAGCAGAAGTAACATTACTGTTAGCAACCGACTTTATTAGAGAAGTGTTTCAATCTGAGTGGCTAGCAAATCCTGTACTTGTACTAAAAAAGAATAACAAAGAGTGGAGGATGTGCGTTGATTACACAAAGCTTAACGAGCACTGCCGAAAGGATCCCTTTGGGCTACCTAGGATATATTAGGTCATAGATTCCACTGCAGGCTGCGCCTTGCTATCCTTCTTAGACTACTATTTAGGCTACCATCAAATAGCTCTAGCTCCATAAGACCAAGAGAAGGCATTTTTCATCACACCATATGGGGCTTTCTGGTACAAGACCATGTCATTTAGGCTGAAGAATGCTAGGGCTACCTACCAGCGAAGCATCCAAGCCTGCCTGGCAAAACAATGGGGTAGGAATGTCGAAGCCTATGTAGATGACGTGGTGATTAAGACCAAAGATCCTGCCAACTTCATCTAGGACCTAGAGGAAACTTTCAACAGCCTACGCATTTACAGATGTAAGCTGAACCCGAAAAAATGCATATTTGGCGTGCCATCCGGCAAACTGCTGGGGTTTATCGTCAGCAACTATGGAATGAAGCCAATCTGGAGAAGATATCGGCCATCACTAGTATGAAGCCACCAACATCTCATAAGAAGGTACAAAAGCTCACCGGTGCATGGTGGCACTTAGCCACTTCATATCAAGATGCAGCGAAAAAGAACTCCCGTTCTTCAAGCTATTAAAAAAGCTCGACACATTCAAGTGGACAGATAAAGATACGCAGATGGGCCTAGACGAGTTGAAAGCTTTCCTCTCCTCCCCTTCGGTGCTGACCACCCCAATCAGAGCTCGAGAAGACAAACCAGCCGAAGAGTTATACCTGTACCTAGCATGCACCACACACGTGGTAAGCACAACACTCGTCGCCGAGAGGACCGACGACGCCCACATCTACAAGATCCAGCATCCAGTCTACTTTATCAATGAAGTTCTGAGTCAGGCTAAAGTCAGGTATCCTCAAGTGTAGAAGCTACTTTACGCAGTCCTCATTAATTTGCGGAAGTTACGGCATTACTTTGAATAGCACCGAGTTGTGGTCGTCACTGCATTCCCAATCGGCAATATCTTAAGAAATAAAGAGGCTGCTGGCAGAATAGCAAAATGGGCATGCGAGCTGGGCGCCTATGACATCGACTTCAAGCCCAAAACAGCAATCAAGTCTCAAGCCCTAGCAAACTTCATAGACGAGTGGAAAGAGCAGTAAGTACCCACTAACCCAGAGCAGCCCGAGCACTGGATCATGTACTTTGATGGTTCCCTAAATCTGGAAATAGGGATGGCAACGGGGCGGGTGGAACATCCGCGGACTCGCCCCCAAAACCTAAAGTGTAAACCCGGCCTGCCCCCGAACCCTGCCCCAGGGAAAAATCAGCCCCCGCCCCCGAACCCGACGGGTGACCCGAAACCCAACGGGGACCCGAGGACCTGCGACTCAGCTGTGGCTAGAAGGTTTGGGCAGGGCACTTCGCTGGGCAAGGCATGCTCCATCGGCGCCGCAGCTAGCTAGGGTCTAGGGAGGCCACCGAGAAAGACGCTCCGCTAGCACTGCTGCTAACTGGGGAGGCCGGATGTGAGAAGCTCAAGGATGGGGGAGAGAGTATCGACTAACCTCGATGTTGGGGCTGGGGGTGTCATGGTGGATGGGATGAGCATCATCGGTGTGTGCCGCCACCGCATCGAGGACTCGGTGTTGGGGGCCAGGGATGGGCTGTGCCACTGCTCACATCAGGATCTTGAGGGTGGTCTGTACATGCCTAGGGTGCGAAGGCGACGTAGCGGCCGTAGAGGAGGTGGTCGGCCACGGTGCTTTGGGGGTAGTTCGCGATGGCCAGGTCGTGCGTCCGCATGACCTCCTTGGTGGCTGTGGAGAAGACGAGGACCTGCCATCACGCTGCATCGAGGGTACGGGATGTGGATGAACAGATTGGGATGGGTGTAGACTGTAGAGTTTATGCACTTAGGTGGGCTTGGGCTTCATACAAGCTAGGTCTTTTGTGCACTTCGGTCCCCACGGCTCCCCCGCGGGTGGACAACAAAACCCGCCCCGCCCCTGCCCCGTTTCGGGTCCCCGAACCCGCGGGGTGGAAACTAGACCCGCCCCCACTCCCACCGGATCCAAAACCTGCGGGGGGCCACCTTGAACCCGCCCCACTGCCATCCCTATCTGGAAGGCGCTGGGGCTGGTGTTCTATTCATATCACCCAAGGGCGAGCAATTGAAGTACATCCTTCAAATAGCTTTCAAGCTCTCCAACAACGCGGCAAAGTATGAAGCGCTGATTAATGAGATGCGAATAGCCAAGTCGCTGGCCATCAACAAACTTCTAATCTACGGCGACTCCCTGGTGGTCATCAACCAAGTTAACAAGGACTGAAGTTGCACATCTGAAAAGATGTTAGCTTATTGCGCAGAAGTAAGAAAACTCGAGGTGATGGCCTCAGCCTCTTCCTTGCTATTGCTCGTCGTCAGTCCTCCATGGGTGAGCTCCCATGTCACACGGACCCATATCTAGTTGCTAGCTCAACAGCATGTACTACTCTGTACATATGGCAGCACCACCAGCAAGCATATCTACCTTGCTCCTCCACGCAGTTCATCAGCACCCCACGTAACCTCCAGCTAGGCTGCTCCATGCCCAACTCTAGCAAGCTTGCATTGCCTTCCCTTCCTCTCTTAGGGGTGGATAAATATAAACTGATTCACCGAACCGATTTAAGTAAAAAGCTAGCTAAATCGATTAGTGTTAATTGTGCGATCAAAGATCCTACAGTGTCCTTTAATCGCGAATTTTAGGTTGCATTATCTGACTTAACCGAATTTCCAAGTTAAATGTGTAATGTTTTATATACTCTGTGTGTGGTAAGTTTGTATCATTGTGTGTGATTCTAACATTTCCAGTTTTCCATACTTACATTAACTAAATGAGACTATGTTTGTTTATTGTTCCAACTTTGTAAGCTTGTTCCAGTTTAAGCTTCGATGCAATTGCTAATTTGCATGATGTGGATGTATTATATGTATTATAGTTGATATAAAAATCGAATCGATTTAACCGCAACCAAATATGTGTGGTTAAGAGATTTGTATATATAATTTCGGTTATGATATTTGCATAACCTAGATTCAAAATCAAAATAACTGATGACGTTGGGCAGGGGCTTGCCCAGAGGTGGCTGAAATTGGCCAACATGGTGCTGAGGAAGGGAGATAAGAAAGGATGGCAACGGGGAATTTCCCATCAGGGAATAGCTCCCCATCCTTGTCCCACGACGGAAAAAATTAACCGCGGGTATCTCCACAAATGCTTGCAGAGGAATTTCTTTCCATTCCCGTTCCTCGCGGGGAATAAATCACCGATGGGGATCCCATCCCCGCTTAAATTATACTTAATGCGTATAGCCTTTGTTATTAGTATTGTCAGAGATAATAAATCATTATATGTACATCAAAATGAACATATTTGTACAATGAATGATCACTTAACATGGTAATTATTTATTTATTACCATTAACAATTATACGAAAGCATCATCATGCACAAGTTTAACGGGTCCCGCGGGGGAATGGGGATGGAGAATGCTTCCCCATCTCCGTTTATCTGTCGAGGGGAGAATTTTTTCCGTTTACAAACTTGTGGGGGAAAAAACATTCACATCCCCGTTTTCTAATGGAGGAATTTCCCACAGGGAATCGGGGATTGGGGCCCATTGGCAAAAAAGGAGGGAGAGGTGCTCAGAGAGATGGATAATTATGAGGTGTGCTAGCCGCAAATAAAACCTCTTTCTGAACAACAGAACACGTACGGGGCTACGGTGCACTATTGAAACGTAATGGACTACTAATCAAACTTTGACGGTCGGCAAACTTGATGCCAAAAAAATTCACTCTAGAGATAGCAAAGCAATTTTTTGAACTTAAGCTTAGTACTACATAGTTATCGCATCAGGAATAATGGCCAACATCAGGTGATAGCGAAGTCATCCATGAGGCCGATATCACCACACGGCGGTATATAAGGATATATATAACTCCGCAGATCAAATGTAGAAATATTAGAGTTTAAGATATAGGTGGCTAAATAAAATATTGTATATATAATTTTTTTATTAAAATAACGCAACTTAAACATGTTTAGAGTTTTTGTTAAGAATCAAATTTCTTAGAATTTATTGTTTTTTTATACATAGCACAACAAAAATGGAAACTGGGACCAGAAACACCCTCACGCCCATTACCTGAAGACTTGGACCTAGGCCACGCATTCAACCCAACCCATTAACAGGAGGTGCATGCCCGCATTTGAGGCGTCCATTTAGATCCGACGGTTGGCAGCGGTGGGTTCATCGGTATATAAAGCTGAAGTTTGCGGTCATCGAGCAGCCTAGCCGATGGTGCTCTGCCCCCGCCGCCCCTCTATCCTCCCCCCGCTGCTCCAGTCTCTGCCACGTCCTCGTCCTGTCTCTGCCGCGCCGTTGGATTCAGCCTAATGCGCTCTACGTTGGAGCAAAAACTGAGCGGCATACTAGTCTAGGGCCTTATTCTGGCCGATTTGAGCTAAACAAACTCAACAGAAACGGTACCGCAGAATCAAGCACGCCTGCTATGTTTAGTCAGAAGCGTATGCTCATATTAGAATGACATGGATTTTTTTTCATAATAATGTATAGCCATTTATCTAGCACATACATATGACTTTCATTATATAAACCACCAGAAACAATTGCTTTGCCGGTCGGGGTGGATGGACTGCTTGTATTATTGGGATGCTTCTAGCTATGGATCGGCCATTCTTGAATGGGAGACGATCTTGTAGCTAGTCAGCTATTTGAATGATAGCAATCACGTGAGAGTATCTCATCTCGGAGCTTCCTGTTACCTTAGCTGTTTGAATGATCGCTCACTTCACCCTGTCGTCTCAGCATTGCATGTTTGTTTGCTGTTGGTGATACATGGAAAGACGAGACTACGATGGACTACTGCTTACGTTCTTGGGATGCTTTGCTAGCTATGGATGAACGGGAGCCGATCTTGTAGCTTAGCTAGCTGCTGGAGTGATGGCAATCACTTGAGGATCTCATCTCAGAGCTTCCTGTTACTTTAGGTGTTGGAATGATCTGTCTTGAATGGGAGACGATCTTGTAGCAGGTGGTAGGAGGAGTAGATGGAAAGAACAGCCCGAGTAGTAGTTTTGTGGGCTAGGGTGGATGAGGCTGCGATGGACCTGCTTGTGTTCTTGGGATGCTTCGAATTTGCTATGGGTCAGTCTTGAATGGAAGACGATCTTGTAGCTAGCCAGCTGCGCGAAAGATGATAGCAATCAGGTGAGTATCTCGTCTCAGAGCTTTCGGTTACTTTAGGTGTCGGAATGATCGTTCAATTCACTTCAACATGCCGTCTCAGCGTTGCATGTTTGCCAAACAGTTTGCTTGCGCTTGCGGTTAGTGAGTGCCCGAATGGCGACGCTAAAACTAATGCTTCATCTATCTTTCCATCTCTTATCATTATTCTAACTATCTCTCTATCTACCGTGTGTTGTAACAGTGTTCTAATAAAGTTTAGAGAATTTTTTTAAGAGACGTTACTTTTAGCCATATAGATGGAAAGACGAGGCTGTGGTGGTCTGCTGGATCAGTAGTCTTGATTCTTGAATGGGAGGCGATCTTGTATAGCGCGCTAGGCAGCTGCTGGAGCGATGGCCGTCACTTGAGGATCTCATCTCAGATCTTCATGTTACCTTAGGTGTTGGAATGACCTGTCTTGAATGGGAGACGATCTTGTAGCAGGTGGTAGGAGTAGATGGAAAGGACACCTGAAGAAAGGTAGTAGTACTTGTACTAGGAAGCTGCTGTGGAGCGGAGCAGACGAGCAGAGACGGTCGTTTGATTTGGCCAGAGCTGGGGCGGCGGCGGACCGGAGAGCAAAGGTGTGCCGTGTTGTCTCCCCCAAGCCAAGCGACATGGCGTGGCCGGGTTTGGGGGTGTCGGAACTGTGTGCGCCTTGTGATGAAGACCAGCGGGCAGCAGGGGGCAAGAGATTTCGTAGGATCTGCCCAGTGCACTAAAAGCGGGTGCATCAGCGGTAAAACCTCCGGTCTCCAGAGAGTTTTTTTTTTGTTTACTTTGAACCGCGGACGGAGCTGGAGCTAGGCAGTTAGGCTGAAGCTTAGCCGCTCCCTCAAATCTCTCGTCTAACCATTGTGTTTCGTTACTATTTTGCGCTATAGACAGAAAATAATAATTAAAATAATAATAGAAAATGAAAAATAGAGTTGGTTTCAGCCGTAACCATTCATGCACAACAGCACAACGGCATGGCTAACTCCCCCGAAACGCCAAGGACAAGACGCGCACGGCGCAACCAACGTTTGTGAGAAAGTGCTGGGAACTAGTCACGTCGATCATCAATGCTCATTGATACACGACAGTTGAAGGTACCGTGAGATGGTGTTTGGTTTGGTCAAACAATAGAAAAATGTAGAGACAGTCGTTTGGGTTGACTACAGCTTGGAGTGTGCCGTGTTGTCACCACGCACATACTGTGGCGGGGCCATTTCGCAAGCTGGTCACCTCATGCAGTAAAAGCTGGATGCAGTAAAAGCTCCGGTCACCCGTCTCCCGCGATTTTATTTTTTTTTACTTTCAACCGCACACGGCGCATCCAACGTTTGGGAACTAGTCACGTCGATCGTCAATGCTCACTGACACACGAGTTGAATGAGTTTGGTTTGGTTGAAATAATAAAACAGTAGATATTCATCCTACATTAAATCAAGCACTACTTTATTTTTTCTTTGATTTTAAGCATTATCTAAATTATCAAAATCCCACCTCAAACAAACATGGTCTTTAATGTTTTGGTGGCGAAGGTTAAGTATAACAATGGTCAAAATTCGATTAGTGATCTCTTAACTTTCTAAGTGATCTACTGTACTCGAAGAGAGGGTCTTTTTATAGGTATATAAGCGTTTATATTTTTTTTCCATCTCTCTCTAGTGTCCCATTTTCTTTCCCTCTGCTTCTTTGCTGTTGGTCTTCGTCGGTCCTCCATGGGTGAGCTCCCATGTCTCACGGATTCACGGACCCATCTCTAGATGCTAATCAACAGTCTGTGCACATGGCAGCACCACCAACACCCTACGTCCACAGGGGCTTATTTGGTAGACCTCGAAGTGATTCTGGAGCCAAAAGTGATTCTCTGATAAAATCATATGATAAATTTTATGGAAAACATAGCCATGCATTGAGGTTTATAGAAAACATAGCTACTCATTGAGAGAGAATCAAGAGAAACAGTTTTTTGGCCCGTTTGGTAGAGCTCCCATTCTGATTCTGTGTTATAAGTGATTTTTTGAGAGAAGTGATTCCGTGGCTGAAATCGATTCTACAATGAAACCATAGAATTAACTCTATAGAATGCCTGAGACTTTGAGTTGAGAGTGAATAAGGAGAAATGTCTTTTTTAGGGGCCGTTTGGCAGAGCTCCCGTAGCTCCGCTTCCAGCGAGAATCACTCCTGCACAGCCAAACGGCAAAAAACCAATCTGCTCCACGGTAGGAGCGGAGTGAATCTATTCTTCAATTTGTACCAGAGAGTGTGATAAAAAAACCTGCTCCCCTAGCTCCCAACCCGCTCCACGTTATAAACGCGGATGTAGAATTGCTTCACAGACAAATAGCCAAACATTTCACCAAACAGATTCACTCGTACCAGAGAATCACCCTAAAGCTCTACCAAACAGTCCCTTAGCTCCTAGTCCTCAGTTCATTTTGAACAATCTGTTCACAAAATTCACTCAGAAAACTATCGTTTAGCAGAGATCTGCAGATTCACTTTGCAGAATCCAAGAACGGAGCTCTACCAAATGGGGCCTAGCTCTCATCCCCCAGCTCATTTAGAGAACTAGGGATTCTTAGAAAACTATTGTTTGGCAGAACTCTATAGATTCACTTCGCAGAATCTAGAAATGGAGCTCTACCAAACAGGGCCTAAAACCTCGTGTTGCCGCTCCTTGCCCAACTCTGGCCAGCTTGCATTGCCTTCCCTTCCTCTCTCGGTGGTGGAAGTAAAATGTAAACCAATTAACGAAACCGATTTAAGTAAAAAAGCTAGTTAAATCGATTAATGTTAATTGTGTGGTCAAGGACTCTACATTGTTCTTTGACCGCGACTTTTAGGTTGCATTATCTTACTTAATCGAACTACCAAGTTAAGTGTAATGTTTTGTGTGTACTCTGTGTACGGTAAATATCTGTATCATTGTGTGGGATTCTAATACTTCCAGCTTTCCATACTTAAATTACCTAAATGAGACTACGTTTGTTATTGTTCCAACTTTGTAAGCTTGTTTCGAGGCCTAGTAGCTGATAGTTGAAGCCTTGATGCAATTGCTAATTTGCTTGATATGGATGTATTATATGTATTATGGTTAACAACAAAATCGAACGGATTTAATCGCAATCAAATATGTGTGGTTAAGAGATTTGTAGATATAGTTTCGGTATCTAAATGCTTTAAAATCAAAATAACCGATGACGCTTGGCAGGAGCTCGCCCACACAGGTGGCTGAAATTGGCCCACATGGTGTTTTTTTTTATAAAAGCCCACATGGTGTTGAGAAAGGGAGATAGGAGGGAGGGAGAGGTGCTCGGAGAGATGGATAATTATGAGGTGCTAGCCGCAAATAAAACCTCTTTTTGAACAGGTACGTATAAGACTACGGTGCACTAAAAAGTAATGTACTACTAATCAAACTTTGATGGTTGATAGACCTTATGCCTACATTTCACTCTAAGAGATCTTAGCAAAGCAATTTTTGGAATATAAGATGTATTGCTACGTATTTGTGGCATCTAGAATAATGGCCAACATCAAGGTGATAGAGAACTCATCTATGAGGCTGAGATCACCACGCGGTGTATTAGGATATGTATAAAACTGTAGATCCAGTGTAGAAAGAGCAGAGTCTGAAATATATACTCTATATCTTTACATAATAATAGTAGTAGTAGTAGTAGTAGTAGTAGACAAAGTGTTTCTGCGGTCTAACCTCACTTAGGTGGCATTTGGTTTGGGTGATGAGGTGGGACCCAGGGTTGTTTGGTTGGGAGACACAGGGACAGGGTCATCCCTCTTGGGGGACTATTCCTCTAAGATGCGGGACGAGCCCAACCCCAGGAAAAAGATGGACGCGGAGGGACAAGGCGCGCTGGAGGCATCGGCGCGCGCCTAGCTTGAGGCGGGCGCTGGTTGGAGGAGCGTGAACCGGGTGCGGCGTGGCCGGAGGCAGTGGGAGCATCGACCGGCGGCGTGCGTAGCCAAGAGAGGAGGAGCGCGGGTCAACGGCGGGTACTGGAACGGTCAGAGGAGGAGGAGCATTGGCCGACGGCGAGTGCTGCGGGCGCGACGGAGGCACATGTGAGCGGGGTAGGCGTGGCCGGAGGTAGGCGGGGCAGTCGGTGGAGGCTGGAGGCGAGCGGTGCAGGCACGGCCGGAGGGGCGCGCGGTGGAGGCCGAAGGCGAGTAGGGTAGGTGCAACCGGAGGTAGGCAGAGTGGAGGCCGGAGGTGGGTGGGGCGGCAGCGACCGGAGCCGGAGGGGTGCCAGCTGGAGGCAAGCGGGGCGGCGGCAACTAGAGCCGGAGGGGCGCCGACTAGAGGCGGAGGTAGAAGGAGATGATGACATGCAGGGCCCACTCACTAGAACCATCCCATCCCATTTTTAATCCCTCGTACCAAATAAGAAACAGGGACTCACAGATGGGGTGGTCCCATCCAAAAAACTAGGTTGGCGCCATCCCTCCCACTTTGACTCCAAACCAAACGCTGCCGTATTTTACACGTGTGGTCTTGTTTGTCTGAAATTTATTCGCAACCCCAATAGAGAGTGCAGGAGGAGCCTACCCGAAAACGGAAGCTCGCGTCGCATATTAGCTCCGTTTTCGATGTTCTACGTATCGATGAAAAGCTAAAATAATAATATTTCTAACCCAACTGGCACTAGGGTAAAATTTGCATGCATTCAATGGGAATCTTCAAAATAATATGGTGTGAAACTTATCCACGAAACTGATTCGGACCGCAGGAACAGCCCATGTGAACACAGATGCTCTGGTTGCATACAGACTTCGTTTTCGACGTTCTATATATCGATGGAAAGCTAAAATGATAATATTTCCAACCCAACTAACACCACCATAAAATTCTCTAGTAATCAATAGGAATTGTCAAAATAATATGACGTATAGTTTATTCACTAACCTGATTGAGACTGCAGGAGGTGCCTATAGGAAAACAGACACTCTGGTCATTACGGACTCCGTTTTTTATGTTCTCTATATCGATGGAAGGCTAAAATAATAATCTATCTAACCTAACTGATACAACTGTAAAATTCGTTGTCAATCAACGACAATCATTGAAACAATATGGTGTGAAATTTATTCGTGAGCCTAATATGTCTGCAGCTTTTTGTAGCAAGTTGTGCAATATCGGCGGAAAAATCTATGTGCAAAACAACAACTATGTACGTAGATGATATAAAAAATCAGGACGTTGTTATAAAACGAGGTGCAAGTTGAAGATCTGAGGAGAACGGTTGAAGGCCTATAGAATGCCCAACTCGCGCGACGCATGGGCCTGAGAGCGCTAGGGTCAGATGCGATGTTCTAGCGCGACCCATCGCCCTTTAGGTAGTGTTTGGTTTGAGAGACGTGATGGGATGGGATGGGACGATCCTCCCTTTTTAGCTGTTTATAGCTGTTTACTTAGGAGTCACGAGGGATCGGACCATCCAAAAATAGAATATCCGGGACAGCGCCGACCCTGTTTCGAAAAGGGACGAGGTCGGATGACCTCCTTTCCGTTGTTTCCCATTAGCGTGCCACATCCCTGCCGCTCGGCCGCACCGCTCCCGCCACCGGGCGCCGGCACGCCGGCCCCATCGGCAACCGAGCCCGTCCTGGCCTCCACTGTCGCACTGCCCAGCTGCACCTCATCCTCGGCGCCGACACGCTCTTCCCTGCCTTCCTGTCCATCCTCCGCTGCCGCCTAGCTGCGCCTCGTCCCAGGCGTCGGTGCGCCCGTCCCCGCCGCCGGCAAGCATGCCACCTAGCATGCCCGTCCCAGATTCCACTGCCGCGCCGCCGGCCGCACCTCCACCGCGCCCTGTCCCTGGAGCGACCTTGAGAAGGAAGAACAGGGGCCCACTCAAGGAGCTAACCTTGCGAAGAAAGGTTCAATCCCATAGATCCCTCGAACCAAACAAAACAGAAATAAGAGACGTTCCGTCTTCTTAGCTACGCATTTAGATGTGATCGTCCCATTAAAAACAGAGATAATGCCATTTTATCTTATTTTTTATTTTGTCTCTCAATCAAATGTTACCTTAGGATTTTACGTAAAAATAGAAGAGTATGAGACACGCAAATTCATCTATATTACTGTTACACTACTATACTACGGATAACGCTCCATGTATGCCGCAGCCCGCAGCTATAAACATGGAAACGTACCGCGAGATAAGCTCGACGCAAACTAACCAACGGGGCAACGACATCAGCGCATATTTTCGGAAAACAATAAATAAGTATTTGTTTTATTTTTTTGTCGTTGAGACCTTAATTTGCTCGTGTCGTAAAAGAACCAACGATGACTCCGAAGGAACTACGAAGATGATGAGTCGCAGTCGCAGCAGCACAGTTGGTTGTTTTTCGAGCCCCCGTCGAATCCATCTTCCCTCCCTCGCCCTCCACCCACCACTCGAGCCGCATTAGTCCAAGCCGCCGCCCGACCGCTGATCGCCGCTCGCCGGCGGCGAGCCAACCTGACCCCGCAAGGCCGCCGCAATGGTGGCGCCGCGGCAGGAGCCGGCGACCGCGCCGGTCGCCGTGGCCGGCTTCCGCGCCGGCCTCTCCGCCCGCGGCCTCGCCGACTACCTGGAGTCCGTCGCCGGCCGGGTCTGGCGCTGCCGGGTCAAGACCTCCTGCACGCCGCTCGACTCATACCCGGACTTCCAGCGCCGCCTCCCTCCCCCCGGCTCCGCGCCGCCGCGGCGCCGACGCCGAGGCTCGTACAGCGACGATGACGACGAGGGGGAGGACGCGCCGGCGCCGCGCAAAGGCCTCGTCTTTCCGCACGCATTCGTCAAGTTCGCGCACCCGGAGGCCGCGCGCCGCGCCGCCAGGTCAGACCTCCCCATGCACGCGCCCTCCGCCCAGAACGACTCCCCCCTTGGCGCGGCCCGCCGCCGCCACCACGCCAGTCCGTTCCGCTTCAAGGACGCGCGCGTCGAGGTCGGCAACCTCTGGGCGCCCGACGCCTTCGTCGCCGCCTGGCGCGGCCCGGGGGACGCGGGGGGCTCCGGGCTCGACTTCGTGGTCGACCCGTTCGACGGCACCTGCCGGCTGGTTTTCTCCCGGGACGCCTCGTTCGCGCCCCCGGCCGCCTCGCGCGGGGCTGCGGTGGTGCTGCGCTGCGACGTCAAGATCGAGTTTTCCGTGCTCGACGTCGCCGAGCTGCTTGTGTTCCAGGCCGACGACTCGCTGCTGCTCCGCCTCTCGGCCGCGCCGCTGCTCCACTACCGCACGGCGGCCGACGACGTGCACCAGTCCGTGCCCTTTGACCTGCTCGACGACGACGACGACGACCCGTGGATACGGACCACCGACATCACCCCGAGCGGGGCCATCGGACGCTGCTGGGTGTACAGGGTCTCCTTCAGGACGTGGTTCTGGCAGGTGAAGGACGCGCTGGCGTACATGAAGGGGCAGGGGGTGCCCGTCGTCGTATGCGACAGGCCGCTCACGGTGCACGACGCGCCGGACTTCGGGCAGCCAATGCAGGACCTGTTCTTCTGCGTGCAGCATGACAAGGAGCTACAGTTTCCGGTGTTGTTCTTGGTTAATGCGCTGGTGCACAAGGGAATAGTGAATGAACACCAGCTCACGTCCAAGTTCTTCGCTTTGCTCAAGAGGGAAAAGGAAGAAGTGAATGTGGCTGCACTGACGGAATTGTTGGGGGAAAATCCTCGATTTCGATTGTTTGATGTGTGCTGGAGGCTTCAAAACGTGCAGGATAGGGTTGCCAAGAACCCCAAACTTCTTTGCCTTCGCAGCAGCAAGGCTGCTGGTGATCACAATGCGGAGGTGCGGAGGCTGGTGATCACTCCCACAAGGGCCTATTGTATGCCACCCCAGATGGAGCGCTCTAACCGCGTTATTCTGCACTATCACCAAGTGGCAGACCGGTTCTTGAGGGTCATTTTTATGGATGAAGGTATGCAGATGCTGAACATGAATGCGCTCAATGTCAAAGCTGCACCGATTGTCCAGAACTTGATGTCAAAAACGACGCGGCGGAAGACAACAATTTACAGGCGTGTCCAAACATTTTTGACAAAGGGTTTCCGCTTGTGTGGGAGGAAGTACTTGTTCCTTGCATTCTCATCGAACCAGCTGAAGGACAGGTCAGCTTGGTTCTTCGCGGAGGACGGAGCAACAACTGTTGCAAGCATTAGGGAGTGGATGGGGCAGTTCCCAATTAGGAATGTTGCGAAGCATGCCGCTCGGATGGGGCTGTGCTTCACATCTTCATATGCAACGGTTTCAATGCGACCGGATGAGGTTGATGAGCTTCTTGAGGATGTCGAATATAACGGATACAATTTCTCCGATGGAATTGGCAAGATCACACCGGACCTTGCAATGGAAGTTGCCAAGACATTGCCGCTGACAAATAAATACCTTCCATCTGCATACCAGATTAGATATGCAGGATTCAAGGGTGTTATCGCTGTCTGGCCTGGACAAAATGATGGAATACGACTTTTCCTTAGGCGAAGCATGAGGAAGTTTGAGTCTACCCACTCTGTGTTAGAAGTAGTGTCCTGGACGAAGTTCCAACCAGCATTCTTGAACCGCCAGATTATAACATTGCTGACCTCCTTGGGTGTCTCAGAAGCTGTATTTTGGCAAATGCAGGAGGCGATGCTTCATAACCTCGACAAAATTTTGTCAGACAGAAATATTGCTTACCAGATTGTAACAAACTCTTGCCCTGAGCATGGGGCCATCCCAGGATTGATGCTACATGCTGGCTTTAATCCTGCAACTGAGCCACACTTGAAGGCGATGCTTTTGGCTATAAAGTCCTCGCAGCTGCAGGGTCTCTTGAAGAAAACAAAGATTTTTGTGCCCAAGGGAAGGTGGTTAATGGGCTGCCTGGATGAACTTGGGATTCTTGAGCAAGGACAATGCTTTATCCGAGTTTCAGCTCCATCAATCAGCAATTGTTTCATGCAGCATGGCACAAGATTTTCCTCAGCAAACAAAAATGCAAAGATAATTGTAGGTACAGTTGTGGTGGCAAAGAACCCCTGCCTTCATCCAGGGGATGTCCGTATCCTTGAAGCTGTGAATGTTCCTGAATTGCATCACCTTGTTGATTGCTTGGTCTTCCCAAAGAAAGGTGAGAGGCCACATGCCAACGAAGCTTCCGGTAGTGATCTTGATGGGGATGTCTACTTTGTGACGTGGGATAAAAATCTTGTACCTCCTGGGAAAAGGAGCTGGCAGCCTATGGACTACTCCCCTGCTGAGGCAAAACAGCTACCACGAAGAGTCCTTCAGCATGTGAGTTGAACTATTCTTATACGTGCACAATTGTTTCCTTAAATATCTGCACAGTTAGATGTCTTCTCTGCCATTTATATGCCCCATTTAGTTCAGGGGTTTCTGAACTACTTTGTTTTACGTTGATGAAGGTATTATCTTGCAATGTCTTCAGAAATTATAACTAGGCATCAAGTATCTTGTTCGAGACCAAATAATTCATTTTGGTCTACAGATATGGGACTTGCACAGTTATGCTACTATTTCATTCTAATCTAGTCTATTCTATCGGGTTTCTAGGTTTCCGAAAAGGCAGGCCAGTTAGAACTTACTGACCATACTCCCTACTGATCTAGCATTAGGAACCAAGGAAGTTTTTCCAGTTTCATCAGCACTAGTTTTGATTTCAATCTTCGTTACGCCTGGTTCCTAATAATTTCTTCTTCCTCGGTTTCTTCAAAAATAGTTATTTCTGCAATACATTTCATATACAGGATCTTGTTGTAACAGGATATTATTGATTTCTTCTTGAAGAACATGGCTAGTGAAAACATTGGTCGGATAAGCAATGCCCATGTTGTTCATGCTGATATTAGCGAGCATGGAGCAATGGATGAGAAATGCATTCAGTTAGCAGAACTAGCAGCCACTGCTGTGGACTTACCTAAGACCGGAAAAATTGTGACAATGCCACCATCCCTCCGACCAACAGAATATCCTGACTTCATGGAAAAGGACGAAGCCATCTCCTATAAATCAGAAAAGATCATTGGAAAGCTTTATCGGACAATTCGATTGTATGTCCTTGGAATGCCGCTGGAAGGCTCTATCAGAAATGATATGCCTCCTTATGATGCTGATCTGGAAGTTCCTGGTGCATTTCATTTCATTGCAGATGCTTGGCAATGCAAGTGTTCATATGAATCGCAGGTGAATGCAGTGCTCAATCAATGCAGTGTGCGCACTGAAGCAGAGCTTGTGACTGGGGTGATATGGTCAACTGATGAACGAAAGAAAAGGAAGAAACATGAGATAAAAGAGAGGCTCAGTCGCGCATATCCTGAACTCCGCCAGAAATTCCGAATAGTCTTTGAGAGCATTGCAGCAGATCAAGATGAGATATCTGATGACAAGAAAAATCGGGTGTATGAGATGAAGGCCTCCGCATGGTACCAGGTAACTTATCACCCAAACTGGATCCAATGTTCAAGGAAGATTGAGCCACATCAGAAGGAAATGCCTGCAAGACTCAGCTTTGCATGGATTGCCGTAGATTACTTGGCGCGTATAAAAATGAGGCGCCGTGGACGAGCAAAAGTTGATTTGCGAAGGCCGCCTACATTTTTCCGAGGGTGATCTTTTCCCGTCCTTGAAACTACTAGAGGTAACGCAGATTATAACTTGGTAGCTACCAAGAGTTTGATAGCTTAGGCACCATATGTTGGTACCTGAGGTGCCAATCTCAAGTTATAACTGCAGTATCTCTAGGTACATTTTCGACCGTAAAGAAAAACTTTCTAAAAGGACACGAGGACAGCATGCGTGCTTAATGGTTGAAGCAAGGCCACTCTGCCATTTTGCATTGCCCACTCATTCCACCCGTATATGTTAAATCTCACCTAGATGAACCACTCTCTTCTTAACCTCCAGTTATGAGTCCTAAAAAAACTTTGTACCTCCATTTTATTCGTCTGGTACTACTTGCTTTGCTGCTGAGTCCTTAGATCTAATGAATCTAATGCTATGTGAGACACATCTAATTAATAGTCATACATGTGGATCATGTTATTGTGACACTTGCGCACTAGACATGCTCAGGCAGCCTTGCTTTGTCGACCAGATATGGACCTAGAGTGATGTTCTGTCCTGCCTGTTGGAATTAAGAGTTTATTTATACTACTTCCTCCATTCTCAAAGAAGTCGTTCTAGAATTTAAAATTTATTTCACAAAATATTTCATTTACCACACGCCACAACTGCATGCAAGGGTGACAGTGGGTCATGATCTAAATGTTTTTTCACAATCCAAATGAGCACTCGATGATGTTTATTTCAAAAATAAATGGGAATGTGCTCCGATTTGTTTTGGGTCCGATCCTTAAAATGTCGATATTGGAGTGGGATCCAGAGAGAATGAAGAGAGTGAAACTGAGAGTGAACTCTTGTGTTCTTTCCATTGATGGTGTGAATATATACATGCTGTCCGTTCGATGGATTACAGTCAGTGGGAGGGAGGGAGAACGTGGGAGTTGCTCCATGGGTGCTGGTTGCTAAAGCTCCATGTCTGTATGATCTTCGTTCCTGCAGTTACTGTGGATCCAAGGATGAGATCACCCTTCTTGTTTTGTAACACTCCCCCTGGATTGAATCCACTTGTTGATATCATCATTGGAATACACTGTCTATGAATCCTATATTCCTAAATATCATCCTCTAAAAACCTGGTGGAAAAAATAGATAATATGGCATGCACATGTTAATATTACCTCATTAAAAACTTTACGTGAGAAAATCACAAAGAGGGAAAAACTCATATAAAAAAGAGTATAATATGATATTAACAAGGTTATATATGAGAGAGAGACTCTCTGATTCTTACAAATCTCTAAGTTGATTCATACCAATTCCTTCCACACATTTTGAAAAAGTAGAATATGGAAGAGACTTAGTGAACAGATCAGTGTGATTATCACAAAACTTAGCTTGCAGGATGTTTATCTCCCCCATTCTTTTGCAATTCATAGGGATAAAACAATTTTGGAGCAATAATCTTAGTGATGTTGCTCTTAATATAACCTATCTCCTTCTGAACAACTATGCAGCATTATCTTCATCGATAATGGTTGGGGATTCAATAGAGCCAATACCACATGACTGCAGTGTATAATTTATCATTCTGCGAAGCCAAACGCATTCACGAGAAGCTTTATATAATGCAATTATTTTAGAATGATTGGTGAATATAGCTACTAAAGTTTGTTTGAAACATTTCCAAGAGATATTTGTACCACCTTGTAAGTATGCGAAGCCGTTCTGTGATCTGGCACCGTGGGGATCAGATAAGTATCTAGCATTAGTATATCCAATCAGAGAGGAGTCTCAATTTCTTCCATAGAAAAGACAAAGATCCCTTGTGCTACTAATATATCTAAAGACATTCTTAACTCTAGCCCAATGACGCTTGGTAGGAGTTGCGTTGTATCTCACAAGTAGATTCACTGCAAAAGCAGCGTGTGGCTAGGTACTATTTGCAAGATACAAAAGTGCACCAATAGCACTTAGGTATGGGTATTCTTGACCCAAAATCTCTTCTCCATCACCCTGAGATCGGAAACAATCTTTCTCTGTGTCTAAGAGATCTAACCACCTTAGGGGTTCTGGAAGGGTATAACTTATCCATATTGAATTTCCCCATTATTTTCTGGATGTAGGCAGCTTGGCATACAAAAATTCCTAAAGGTAAATGCTTGAGTTGCAAACCCATGCAAAATTTGGTTTTACCCAAATCCTTCATCTTAGACTTCATCTTCAAATGATGACGTGCTTCATTAGTATCACTTTCATTTCTGATGATGTTGAGATCATCAATGTACACTAAAATGATACAAATCCCGTGGAGGATCTATTGATAAAGACACACGGGCAGTTGTCATGCTTAGTGTATCCCTTAGTGTATCCCTTTAATGAAAGGAATTCACTTAAACAATTGTGCCACATCTGCCTTGATTGCTTCAAGCCATATAATAACTTTTGCAATTTTATCCAGTACATGTTACTATTTGTCGTTGGATTCGATATGCTAGTTCCATCAGGAACCTTCATGTATATCTCAGAATCTAGTAAACCGTATGCAGTCACTACATCCATCAACTGCAAAGATAGACGATTTTGTACTGCCAATGAAACTAAGTATCAGAAGGTTATGCCACTTATCACAGGAGAATAAGTCTCATTATAATCAACACATGGCTTTTGCGTGAAGCCTTGAGTTCATTGAGTTCATTCTGTTTCCAGAGGAAACCCATTTGTATCCTATAGGGAAGATGCCACATGGCGTGGGCATTACTTCTGAGAATACTTCTCTTTTATAAAGCGAGGCTATCTCTATTTCGATTGCTTCCTTCCATTGATTCCAGTACAAGCGCTTTTTATATTCAGACATTGTTCTAGGATCTGGATCATTTAGGATGTCACCAATCTGTTCAGAGAAATGGGTGTCGACAATTGTAGCTCTCCATTCAAAGGACTCTCCGGATTCGATGTAATCCGTGGCAAGTTTGTTCACCCTTAAAGGATTATAATTATTTCTCATATCAATAATCCTTGAGTTTTTGATGCCCTAAGTTCAGCAATGCGCGCAGGCAAAGAGGGTTGTGGATCAAGTCCACGTACACCAACCATATGTTGATGTGCATTCACTGTCTTTTTCTATTTCGAAGGACCTAGCTTGGATGCCTTTCTTCTGCCCTCTTACTGCTAATCGGGGGTAGACTAGTTTTATTTGGTACCTTCACTTAAGCAGGTGCATTCCTAGCTAGTTGAAATGTTTTGCAAACCAATTATCTTGTGAACTTGAAGTTTAGTTTTTTAGTACGGGGATCAAAGGAGGAGATACTTTAGCATCCCAATCTATTTCATGGCATTCTTTCTAGTACTTGAAGTCTTCCCCTAATGTTGGGAAATGCTCCTCATTAAATATGCAATTAGGAAACCGGGCCATAAATACATCCTCGGTTAATGATCGACGAAGATTGATATCCCACATAGATCCCTAACTTTTGGGGGGGCATAGTGGTTCGCCGGGGTGGTCAGATCGATATGTACACATCACATCCGAACTAACGTAAATGGGAATACTTGGTAGATCCCCTCATACTAGCTGCAATATGGGAGAAGATTCATGATATGCAATTTGTGGTAGTTGGATTAAGTCAGCAGCCTATAAGACCACAAGACCCCAATACGATGTAGGCAAATAACAATTCATCACCAATGGACGTGCAATGAGCTTGATACTTTTGATCAATGATTCAATCAAACCATTCTGGGTATGGACATATGAAACATAATATTGTACATGAATTCCTAAAGCCATGCAATAATCATTGAAAGCATATGAGGAAAATTCAGCAAGCATTGTCCATTCGGATTGATTGAATCCGATGTTCAGGATAGTGTGCCTTAAGCTTAATAATTTGAGACATTATTTTCGCAAAGGCATGGTTTCATGTGGACAATAAGGACACATGTGACCATCTTGTAGATGCATCAATCAAAACCATAAAGTATCTAAACGGTCCAAAGGTAGGCTCAATCGGACCACAAATGTCACCAAATTCTTTCAAAGAACCACCGTACTATAAAAAGGGATCCATATAGGTATGCTCTTAGTGGTACTAACACTCAAAAGGTCCAAATTTCCATCCCAAATACACTCCACTTTTTGTTCATTTTCAGTTGACCCCTGGATCAATCGGTTTGTGACCAACCTCAACTGATATTGCATTCTGTGTGGATTTCGGTTCAACCGGCCTTACACCGGTTCAACTTGTCATGTAAGTTTTGGAACAATAATGGTTAGTTTTGAAGGAGTCCTTTATATACTCCTTCCCCCACTTTATTTACTCCCTCTTCCACCTCCAACAAACCTAAGACAACACAAAGGAGCATTTACTCATCCACATCATTTTCTACTCTTGAGCTTCCAAATCCCCAAATCTTTTAGTGGACTCCTGGTGAGAACTTGAGGGCTGCATTCATCGCACCTCGTTCTTCATCTCCCTCTCGTTATTGAGCTTGGGCTTTGGTGACACATTGAGCATTCTTTGTGGATTTATTACCCATGGTGCTTTGTGCTCCTAGACAACTAGGAATTGTTTGTATCTTCATCCCTTCTTGTGTGGTGAAGATCCAAGAAGTAAGTATTACCTACTCGTTGAGAAACTTTAGCAAGTAACCTTACTATACTTCTGTGGTCAGTGAGGGGAGGATTAGGGTTGAGAGAGATTTGCCTCTTTGTGGGTGCCTCAACGGGGAAGTAGGGCACCCTTGGGTGTGAATGAACCTTGGATTAAATCCTTGTCTCTGTGTGCTTTCTTGTTGTTCTTTGTGTTCTTACCTGTGTTGCAAGATTTGCCTCGATCTAATTTGTGTACAGGTTTGGTGGTTAGCTCCTCTCAGATCTATAACCACTTGCTCCAAGGAAGCTTTAGAATCAAATCGATCCATCTTTGGTTGCGTGGTTTGAGAGATCAATTCAGTTTATCTTTGCTTGTGGTTGAACCAGTCCTCTACGGTTGAACAACATTGGACTAGTTCCAATTGTTGTACTAGCTTATTTGCAAAGTTTGTGCAAGAAAATTTCTGGATTGCATACTCACCCCCACTCCCAAGCAATTTTCATATCCTAAAAGCATCCAAATGCCCAAGAGGGTGGGGATGAAACCAAGTCAAACATGGAAAGATATATATGGATCTGGATATAAATATTTTTCCTCAAATTTGGATTTGGGCATGGTGAGGTTCGGTAAAAATATTGAGGAGCTTGAAAGGATTAGGGTATCCAATAGGAGATGTTAAATTGGACATGTAATTCGAAACTTGAAATTTAATACCTATCGATCAAGTCCAATTCAGCCTAGCGTCATAGTGTGACTAGGGAACTACATGGATAAAAAGACTTACAACTTATAATTAAAGCTATATTAGCATGCGATATCTTGGAATTGCGATGTGAAATTTAAATTGCATGAAAGTAAAGAGAAAAGGAGGAGCCAATTTTTTCCTAGGGTATCAAGGAGTCGCGAGTCCTCACTAGTCCTCATAGGAGCTACCTGCAAAAGGGTTGAGCTCCCTGATGATCTACGCAATGATAAAGTGCTCTATCATGGATGTCCTTCTCAACTCTGAAGTGGTGGACTCCAAACTGCATACCCACTTGCACAAGGGCCTTCTCTTGCTTCTTCCACAATCTAACCGAAGCTCACCAAGAGGAACGACTCGCAAACCATCTAGGTGATCGCGACTACTAAGAGTAACAATCCTAACCTCGCTCAAGAGGCAAATTCTCTGTCAAGTCTCTTGACAACAGCTCAAATGATTTGATGGATTTTGTGCTCAACTGGGCCTTAGAAATGTTTGTGTATTTTCCGGTGCCAATAGTAGCAAATGAGGGATGGGGGTCCTTAAAATAGGGAGCACACACAAAAAGAGTCGTTAGAAAATGGTCCAAAATGAGTTCTACATAAGCACTGACAATCTGATATTTAGAAATTCTAGTTAGTGTTATTGATTGTCCCTTTCAATTTTACTTGAAGCCTTAACTTGATCAGATAATCAAATTGTGATTCCTATAGAGGCACGGACAATCTTGTCTTTATTATAAATTTGTTTTTTCTGAAGTTATAACTTTAAATAGACAGGTCAAACACTGATTGTTCACTCAATTCAAGTTTGCATTGGATGGACAATCTGGCCGATACTAAAAAGCACTGTGAAACTTTGATTTCTTCAAGTAGAGTTTGAATTTGAAATTCATTTGAACTTTCTATTATCCTTACTTTCATCAAACTATTTTAGGATCTTTTGAGCATTTGTGTGTAAACAATTGACTTGAGATTGATCAAGCTACTTGACCCTTGTCCCTGTCATAGTACGTCCACCAAAACTAGTAAAATAAACCCCAAATGCCCCCTTTCTTCTTTGTGGCATCACAAATGAACACTAAACTTGATTTATTCCTTGCATTAATAAGCTCATTAGTAATACTTAAGAGTTCCCATCAACCACCGAAGCCATACCTTTAGGAGTCTTGTTGCTGTAAGGACTGTGCCGGTGTATCCGCCATACCTTTAGGAGTCTTGTTGATGTAAGGACTATGCCGGGGTATCTGATCCAAGAGAGGGAGGGGTGATTTGGGTCGCTAATTTGCTCTTCTAAAACCTAGGGCTATCTAGTGCATAAGATAAACCTATCACGTCATATACATGCTAGTTAAGTCTAAGGTTCATCGATCTGCTCCCTAACTTACCCAAAAGACTTGCAACCTAGAGCCAAACCTAATCAAACTAGCTAGGAAAACTAAAAGCACACAAGAAAGTAAATGCGGTAAGTAAAGAGAGTAAGGGCAGGGGATGCAAACTCCTAAGGAGACATGGGGATTTAACATGGTTCACCACTAAGGCTACATCCATAAGCTCATCACCACAGACAAATCCGAGCCAGGCACCAAGACTCTTCCGATCATCATCTTGCGCTAGCCATCAAGACTCAAGGCAAGTAAAGGCTAAGTACCACCAAGGCACCAAGGCTTAGGCACCGCCACCCTCTCTCAGTCACAAGGCACCGAATATTCACTACGGAGTTTCAAGGGTCTCCTCGTCCCCACACAAGGTGTTGTCGCCGCTCCACACCAATGAAGGAGCGTCTAGCAACAAGCACATTGCTTGCTGCAACAAGACTTCTCTTAATCACTCAACCCTCGCAAGAGCTAAGCCTAGACAAGCAGTAATCTCTCACTAAGAGTGCACTAATGCCTTTGATGTAGTCAATTAGCACTATGGTGGTTTGGATATGATCTTCAAGTGTTCTTCAACTCATATATGCTTCAGGTGTCTCCAACTTGCTCAAATGACCCAATAGATAGGGTGTATATATGCCCAAAGACCAATACTGGCCGTTTCCCAACGATCAGAAAATTCATTGTATGGACCAGATAGTCTGTCCTTATGGAAATGAATGGACCAGACATTTTTTTTGGGCAGAGACACTTTTGTATTTTGACCATAACTCTTTACTCCGAACTCCGATTTTGATGATTTTCAACTTTTTGGAAAGATTGTGACGAGTTCTACAATGTTGTACAACATACCATTTGAATGGATTTGTAGATTCATATAGAATTTGATGTTTTCATCAGCCTATATCGTGTGAGGACTGGAAGGTCCGCTCGATTTATTTCAGCAGACTAAGTCTTTGTATTTTGGGCATAACTTTTCACTCTGAACACCAATTTTAATGATCTTGGACTTTTCTGAAAGCTTGTTAAAACTTTATAATGTCATGTAAAAATACATCTTTCTTGATCATCGTATTTATACAAAATTTGTATTGTTTCTTCCCATTATACTCCACCCTTGAAACCTAAAACCCTATATTCACATGCTTTGCAACCTTGTTAGTCCTAGTGGCTTGGGTTATCATCAAATCACAAAACACTGAAGCACCCCACATCCATAATGGTACGAAAACGTGCTTTATTATCATCCCTAGGGGTATGATAACCACATTCTTACACCAGAGTAGTACATGTCTGCCCCAACGAGACAAACCAAATGGGGCACAGCTCGAACAAACAACAACAACGAAACTTAAACGTAGACCCATGCTTCCCCACAACACCAGTTGGGGATAGGCCGTAACCCTTACTTGTCCACGATCATGATAACTTCATCTTCTCTGTAAACCAACAACAAAGCAAGGGTGAGTACGAAACGTACTCCGCAAGCCACCTTCTTCCATAAGGAATTTGGGGCTTAGCTATTTCTACATGCCAGGAGTATGTGGAGCTTAGGGTGTTTTGCAGGAAAACATTTTTCATATGCAGGGTTCTTAGTTCTTAGTTTTAACTTTAGAAAAACACTTTTTCCTAAGAGAGGGGTTGCCATTAGACTCGTAGGACCATGTGGCTCAAACCAGAACCAAACCAAGTTTCCACCACACTATTGGGCCTCACCCCTGTAGCTTCCCGACACACACAACCACCAAACCCACCCACACCCAATTTTATAAAACATCCGGTTGCAAAACCAAGCCATAACTTGTCCATACCGATGGACAATGGACTATCTAGATAGGTTTATACTATGGCCAAAGGTGCACACTTTACCCACAAGTTCAGATACGTGACAGGAGCGACCAAATCACGCAAATCCTCTCAAGGTCCCCCCCCCCCCCCGCAAGGCTTCCCCAAACATCAACCATGAGAGGCATGGGACCACCAGTTACTTTAGTGCCAGCAGACACGCGACACTCCCCTTCCCAGTCTCCCATTGCTACCCAGCCACCGGTATCCACCCGGTTATTCCTTGCGGGTTCTGACCCAGTGTTGCCCACACAACATCGAGTGATTGCACAAAAGAGAGTTAGGCAAGATGAGACGCTAACTCGGTCCTTTAGGGCAAAAACTCCCCCAATGCTCCCGCAGGAGTCACACCGTCCAAACCTCCCCACGAGGCCGGACCCCGAATAAACCGTGATAACAGTACCCGGGCATTCCACCCTTTACAGAATGGCATAGTCGACCGAAGTTGTCTGCCGGGGTCTTGCCCCATGTTTTCCAAAAACAACCCACCCATACTCACACACCGTACCCACCACCATATTTCCAATAACAAGATTGATATAGATAATTTAGTGAGCGATCCACCAAAGCACGCTACATCTAAAAGAGGCTCAGGTGGCTATCCTACCAGGTTTCCTTAGCGAGCCAAACATGCAAATTTTATTATTTGGCAGGGCAATGGGTTGTGTGTATAAAAACTGGGTAATTTATGCATCAAGTGGGGATTCTAATGGACTTGCCCATCGTTGAGTTAAGGTAACATATTTGGTGGTCTGGTGCCGAACCAGAGCTCGAAGTAGAACCTCTCAAAGTCTCAACCAATCGAAGCCTCTGGTAAAGCCTAAGCGCAACAAACAGAGGAAACAAACAAGCAAGGCACATTATGAGCTCAACAAGGATTTGGTTTGTGTTGAGTGAAGGATTTGAGAGTAACCCGATGAATCATACTGGCAGCTCTAGATCCAATGAGCTAAGCTACTCCACGGCTACGCGCTGCGCCGCGAGGCGTTGAGCCATGGGCGATCACACCGCTGGGCTCGATAGCGGGCAAGGAAGGAGTACCATGGCCATGGGTAAGGACGGCTATAGCGAGAGTGGAGGCATCAGAAACAAGGATGTTGCATGGAGGGTTTTTTTGTGGACACGGAGATGAATTGTGTGACTTGTGCCACCTAGAGGATTGGGACGGGAAGTGAATTTTTGGCGGTGCTTGGTCCATCCCACTTATTGTGACAGTATGGCCGGCAGCCATCCACTTAGCACGAAAGGAGGGTGGACAGAGCCATGACACAGGACCGGTAAAACCAATCGGTGCCAGTGTCACACGTGCGGGTCTAATTAACAGCCTAGTGTGGCCCCGTTAAATGGAACCGACGTGGCAGAGGTGGGTGACTGTGAGAAGTGCATCGATGTGTTGTGCTCTATTTATGGAGAATTTAGGCGCAAGAATGACAGAAATCGGAGTTCGACTGAAGTAGATATGGAATTTTGAGATGATGGAGCTATGTGTTTGGAAAAAGAAAAATAGGAAAGGAATATTCCCGAAATATTTCAAAATCCGATTATCTAGAAACTGAAGAATAAGATTATATTTTTTTTGACTCTGGGAAACAGAAAATGTCTCTGGATTGCTCGTGAGCCGATGGTGTCAACGGTCCATGTATAGAGTGTAAAATATGGCACTAGTTTGTAGGTAGATCTTGGAACCTCCTAAAATCACGAGGTTAACTCGGACGGTAGATATTGATTTTAGAAGAATTTAGAAACAAGAAACAGTGGAATTGGAGTCCGGATGGACGGAATATAAAACCAGGAAATAAAACAAAAACTGAAATGACGTTACATAATCGATCGACTTGCTGCCGGTGGCTAGCGTGAGCATGTAAGGGGTGGCCCACCTATCATAGGCACTGGAGGGGGAGTTGCACAGGAGGGGACAGAACAGAACAGAGGCAGGGCCGAGTGGAGCAGCTGCTCGCCTCGCGCTGTCGTGCGCAGCGGAAAGGGGCTCGCCGGAGCACGACCATGTCGAGCAGTCAACCACCGTTCAAGAATCCGTGGGTAGCGCCGTGGAGAGCAGTCCGAGGCAAATCTACCCTCGGGATTATTGGTACGGATTGAGCCATCGAGGAGGGCGCGCCATGGGCGGCCATTGCCGCGGCCGAGGAGTGTCGTGGATAGCTCCATACTGACAAGGGGAGAGGAAATTGGAGCTGGGCGGCGGTGGAGGAAGGTTGGGAGGAGTTCATGGTAGAAGTAATTGAGCCATGGCTGACCGAGGACGAAGAAAACTGAGGGCGGCATTCTTCACGCACCGGCGATGTCCGGGGGAAATTGGGGAGGGAGAGCGAGGGACAGGAGAAATTGAAGCGCGGAAATGGTGGAGGGGGGTGTGGATATGCTCGCGATGGAGGCAATCGAGCTATGGCGGCCTGAGCATGGTGAACGCCACGGCTACCAATCTCGCGCGCAAAAACAGAGCAACGGAGGGGGAGGTGGCATCCGCGGCGGACAGCGTCCAATAGAACTGGGCCGCTATCCAAGGCGACGAGGGTGGCGCACAGAGGGGTACTGCCGGTGGGCGTATGTGCATGCGAGTGCGCTCGTGTGCGCGCGCGCGTGTGGCTGGGGAAGGGCGGCGAGGCTCGCCGAGGCTTCCTTATAGGCACGGCAGAAGGGAGGGGAGGGGAAGCATGGAGGTGACAGCGGACGACAGTGGGGAAAGGAAGGTGATGCTAGCGCTGCCTAACTGGTGGGGTTCACCGGCAGAGGGACAAGGGGAGAGAGAGGGGCCACGGCAAGGCCAGGTGGAGGCGGAGGCGGCACGGCAACGACACTCGGGGAGGGGAAGGAAGACGACAAATAGGAGGGGCCCGCTGGCAGAGAGGGGGGGGAGGCAGCCTAACAAGCGGGGCCCAGAGGTCAGAGAGAGGGGCGGGCGCTCGCCTTGGGCTGGGGAGGGAAGAGGGAGGCGGCGGCCCAAAGGGAGAGGGAAGGGGGAAGGAGAGGTGGGCTTCGGCCCAAGAGGGAGGGAGGGGAGTTTTTCTTTTTCTGACTTTGATTTTGATATTTGAATTTGAATATTTGGAGGAGAGATTTGAAGGAAATTTTGGTAGGAGATTTTGCCGAGATTTTGAGAGACACCCAGAAAGAAAAAGGAATTAGGATTTTATAGGATTTTATTGAGCTCATAATGTACACTCAAACAAATAAAGTTTTCAAAATTAAATTTAGAATTAGAGGGGATTTAGAGAAAAATTCTCGGGGTCAAATTTTGGGGTGTTACAAACACTTTGTGAAATATGGCATGAGGCCATTCGCTACAGTTGCTCACAACATACACTATATAATTTATTCTTCTCCGACATTATACTCCCTCCGTCCCAAATTGTGAGGGGTCTAGTCCTCTTTTTATTTGTCCATCATATTGATGTTGATGTATCTAGACATGTATTGAACACACATATATAGAGAAATTAATGAATCTAGTTGAGATCCTAGAATCCATTACAATTTAGGGATGGAGGAAGTATCTTTCAAGACATCTACTAAATCCTTCTTCAAGAGAACAAGCATTTTATGCCCCAATTGCCCCTTGGATGCCTTGGTAAATAGCTTCATGATAGGAAATGTCCACTAAGTAGAGGTTGTTGTATCTAAAGCACATAATATTACTCTATCTTGGTCCTTTCTAATAAATATTAGATATTCATAAGCTGACTACACATTTTAAGCCATGATAATATATTTGTATAGTGGATACAAACATGAAGCTCAACTAATCAACCTAGGAACTATGATCGGTGAATATTGCAATATTTCCTAAGCCATGAACTTTGCCCTTTAAAGCTATCACCAAATATTATATTCTCATCATCAAGCACATCTTTGTTGTATTGTTCTATTAAAGAGTGAAAGGTTCAACTATCTATAAGTTTGGAATAACGATATACGTGGTAAATCACGGATAGCTAGCACCACTAAAAGAAAAGCTTGTCCAACTTCCTAGATGGTTTGGACATGTTTGAATCATCCAAAGCACGAGAATAATTTAGGGCTGCTTTGCAATGTAGGAAAACTAATGGAAAATGAACCGTTCAATTCCTATATGAAATATTCCTACGAGACCATTTGGAACATAGGATTGAATCCTATCAAACATTTGAAATTCCTATGGAATCGCCTCTTGTATAGAGATTTTAGAGAAAAATAAGCATGAAATCCAACCTCACGTTTCTTTCCTTCCTCTTGTACTGTACAAACAAATGTTTGGTAACTTTTCTTTGTTATATATTCTTAGAGGAATTCAACTTCTTGGGATTATAATCTTGTATTTGTTTTTCTATTAATGTGCTTTTGAGAATAGAATGTTCCAAATAGGCCCTTAGAAGAATAAATGGAGAAATTTTGTAGGATTGAAATTGTGCGAAACATGACCCTTAGAGGTAATGGTTTTGGTGATTAATGACAACTTTTAATTGTGTTACTAATGAGCTTATGACATGAAAGATAAATTTACTATGATCATGCTCATTGGTTGACAAAAAAGACCCGTCAACTTTGAATTCTTGAAGAACGGCCTTGGATTGAATAATCTAGCGAGAGGATCAAGGATTTCTAGCTCAAAGTGTCGCAAAGTCAAAAGAAACACTTATAGTTTCTTTTGCTAATTTGTAGATAGTCGTACTATCAAGGAGGTCGAGGTGAGTATAATTTGATACACCTAGCTCAATGTTATTCTCAATTTTGAGTCTATCTTGGTCCTAAAGATCATAAAACTAAAAAAGTGCGAAAACACTCTCCTTCACTGTTTGAACCAAAGAAACCCCTTTGAAATCCCAAATCGTTTTGAAACAAAACAGCAAAAAAACTCGAGTTTGTACGCACCGGACTATCCGGTGTGAGTACCGGACTGTCCAGTGCATTATAAGTGTCGTTGCCGACTTAGTCCGAGTAGTGTGCGTTTTGAACCTAATGTTTTCCTAAATGGTAGACGGTGAACAGTCGGTGAGGCACAGTGTAGCGTTTAGACTGTGTACACAGTATGTACACGAATTAAATATTTTCTATTTTATCAATAAAAATAAATACATTGACATATATTTATGCATGTGAAAAATATGAAAATTGATATTCTGTTAGCCAAACATAATAAATTATGAATTTTACGAGCCAAATAAACAAAAGATCAAATCATAGGCAGTTATTACGATTGGTAGTTTTCGGATCACATGACAACTTACTATTTACAAATAACATATGTCATACTAAGACATGATTAGATAGAATTAATAGATACCAAATGCATTTAGGCAAGTAAACGGATAAATGGCCACGTAAATAAATTAAACAGCCATTTAAACGGTTTGATCGTGTAATTACCGTTTAAGCCCTAAGCTGCACAGTAAAGCACAGCGTAGCGTTTACACACCGTGTAAACAGACTAAATGGCCGTGTAGGCGAACAGTCCTTTTGAACACATTAGACCGTTGTAAGAAAAATGGCCTCATACGCCATATTTCCATAGTTGTGTTTTGATGAATGATTGACAACCAACACTTGCAACTAATGAACTTGTCTAGATACACATTCTCAGGATATTTAGGATCCAAGGGATGAAGAAGAAAAAAAAAGCTTTCCCTCGCGGGTCTCAGGGCAGGCGCCCTGAAAACCTCACAGCCCTGTGAGGACCGTATGGTACTGTAACGACCTGAAAATTAGGACCCTGAAATTTTCTTCTAATATCTTCCTAATTAAAATCAATTTTTCAAAAACTTAAGATATTTGCTTATTTGTTTTGTGTGTGTTAATATAAGCTCAACAAAATTCCAAATATCGCAAATAGTCTCCACCAAAATTCTTTCCAAAATTCATTTCCAAAATTCAATTCCAAAAATCCCCGCGCCACTTGGACCCTCCGTCTCCGCATCACTCGGACCCTCCACCTCCGTGCCATTTGGACCCTCCATCTCCGCGCCACTTGGACCCTCCATCTCCGCGCCAGTTGGACCCCCTATCTCCACACCATTTGGACAATCCATCTCCGCGACACATCATGACAAGCCCTCCTCCAGTGGCTATAAACAGCCCGCCACCCCATGCCTCCACCCACACTGAGCTCACCACCGCCACGACCAGCCCCCAGCTCACCCGGGTGTTGCCCGCCGCGAACACCTTCCATCCTGCTTCAATTTCTCTGTTCTCTGACCGCAAGCAAGTTCGCCGCAAAATTCTCCACAACGGAGCCATCTCAGTCCAATTAAAATAGTATAGGGAACCACCTCCACCACCTTGACAACCACTAGAGCCGAATCCACTCGTCCTCCTCTTTCTCCCGGTATGACCAAATCGAAGAACGGTGGATGGGAACCCCATTTCGGCAAGCACGGGCAAGCTGCCTCTGTTCTTGCAGCGGCGCGAGGTGAGAAACCGAGCAGCAGCACCGCTGCTCTGGCTTTGGCCTAGCCCCGCTCTGTTAATGTCTCTATTATTTTTCACCTCCCGCCAAGCCTTTTGATCCCCACCGGCACCCACGTGTGTTACGCTCACACAAACCACTGGCCCAAAACGTAATTAGACTACCTCCCGTGAAGTTCATGCTAGCCAACCTATGTACCAATCTTTTTCTCATATCCATTTATTTCTGAATTAATTCCCAACCATATGAGCTCCGATTCCTGTTGTTTCTTCTTTCTAAATTCATCTAAAATCAATATCTATCACCCAGATTAATTTCATGATTTTAGGAGCTTTCAAGATCCGGCTATAAGCTGGTGCCACATTCGACACCGTAGGCATGGACCTGTTGACACCAACATGAAACTCTGCTCGCAAGCAGCCTAGAAATATTTTCTGTTTCTCCAGAATCCAAAAACACGATTTTATTCTCCAATTTCCAAATATTCGGATTTTAGAATATTCCAGGAATATTATGTTTTTTCCTTTTTTCTGAATATACAAAATTCATATCTTCTCCGTTCCAACTCCGATTTGGGTGATTGTTTCGTCTAAAATTCATCTAAAATCAAGCTCTACCTACCCATACACTCCACGTAATCTTTTGTCTTGGCCGAAAGCTGCCGTCGTGTCACCATGACACCGTCGTACGCCCAGTTCAGTGCTTCTTACCGATCCCAAAATTTTTGTGTGCCTGCTGATTGATGCACATATCCACTACTCCACATAAATCCTAAAGGTTCATGTCTTAGTCCGTCCGAGCTCTGAATTCAGATGATGACGATACCGAAAATCATCTGAACACCATTGCTCTCTCCACCACTCCAAAAAAGATCTCCGAAACACCAACATGCGACCGCCACTCCCTCGGTGTTGTCGACCCCGCATCTCACGTCCACCACCCCTACCTTGACATCTCCTTAACTGTCGTGACCGAGCCCACCAACTCGTCCGAAAACTCGCTACACCCCAACCACTTGCAGTAATACCATCAATAAAAACCCAGCAGAATCTCATCTCCGTAAACCTGATGATCTCATGTTATGTTTCAATTGTGTATTTTCATTGTTTGTGTACTAGGTCTTACCGGAGAGTCCATTCAGCCTACCCCTCGCGGTATGCTACGCGATGGTCTGCGCCTAATACGTCCAGCAACTGTTATATCTACCGCCTCAACAAAGTAAAAGGCAAGCCCAATGGAATCCTGACTTGATGCATAAATTTTCTATATTTTACAAACACAACCCTAGCCGTGATAATCACATAAAAACTTGAATATTTTGCTTGCTAAGTTACCCAGCAAAATATACAGCCACATAAGACTATTTTAGATATAGCACGTATACGTGGAATCGCTCATTTAATTATCTATCTTAATTTTGACGTTATGGATGTGGAATATGATTGGTATGGAAGAGTGGATGTGTGTGTGGTTTTGAAATAAAATGGGGAAGAACCTCGGTAACCGACTTTGTCGGAACATGGCTATGCGCTAAAACAGCCATAAGGGCAGGGTATGAACGGGTAACTTAGCGACTCGCGGTTATCCCATGTCCCGGGATTCGTGGAGAATACCGGATAGGTGGATTGCTCACGTTGTCGAGTATTGAAAAGTGGAAATTGTTCTACCTGAGCTCTACGTAAGGACCGTTATGATTTTCATTTTGTCTAACTCTTTTAGGAGAACCACTCGCTCTGTATAAGGCACTGGCCAGGCCCGAGCCGCAGTGGATAGCCTAGTAGCTTCTGTGTTGGCGCACAAGGGACTAGAGAATGGGTGGGTGTCAACGGAAGTACCTCACGGTACTGGAGTAACTTGGATGGCCTAACCTCTAAAGTTCTGCTAGGTGATGAAATAAGGGCAACGGGTTGGTTTGAAATTCAGACAGTTACCACGGTAACGAGCCGCTGAGTCCAACTTGTGGGAATTAGTATAACCTCTTAGCAAAGTAAAACCTATTCGAATTGTCCGTGTCCACTGGTATGGATGAGTTACGGCTGGTTCTTCAGTTAGCAGTTTTCATAAAATAAAATGGAATTGGTTTGGGATGGGATAAAAATTGTTTTTTGTTCAGCAGTGGATGCTGGATGGAAAATGTGTTGGCTGGAATGCCATAAGCCATTTTGGACAGGAAAGTCTAGTGGCAAACCTTTTTGGGAAAAATCCTATTTTCAGAAAGGATAAAACATGACAAACTAGCTCAAAACCAGCGTACAAAAACTTTTCTGCAAAACTATCATAAGCTCCAGATTTATCATGCATATAGATATAGCATTCCCTCAACTCCTTATGGATGAAGGTGGGCTGCTGAGTATGTATGTACTCATCCTTGCTTTGTTGTTGTTTTTCTTAGTACAAATGACATATATTAGTCTAAGAACAAGTAAGGGTTACGACCTGCTTCCCAACTGTGGCGTGAGGAAAATGGGCCTACGTTTTATATTCCGATGCTTAGATTTTCAGGGCTGCGCCCCTTGCTGTCCGACCTGTTTAGGGCGGATCTGTATCACTCTGATATTCGGATATAAGAATGTGATTGCCAAACCCTATGATGGTAATAAAGAACATTTTAGTTCCATTATAAAATTGGGGCGCTTCAGGTAGCATCAGAGCCGTAGTTGGCCAGTAGGACGTAATCCTAAGGTTGGAAAAAAATATTTTGAGTCCAAAACCGTTTGAAAAATACCTCTGCTCCTCATCTTACTCTATTTCAAAACGTTTTGGCCCTTTTTACCCCAACGGCCATTATCAAGGAGTCAAGCTGCTACTAGAAAAAATTTGGTAGCTTGTGCAACACACCAATGAAGCCAGGATATGATGAACGGACAGTGATGGGTCGATATTAAAAGAAACAGTGCTTACCGTAAGGAAACATCACCATCACAGAGACGCCTAGCACAACCCTAAGATATGGACCACCCTGGTCAAGACACTTGACCCCATGGACAACCATGGCATAGAAAATTAAGTAAAGAAAATGACATCCACAGTAAATCCTGCCCCCTTCACCATATGTGGCTGCTCAGTATGGCACAGTCAACAGGTGACCTATCAATGGCGCCAAGCACAAAATGATGCGCCAACCAAGCTATTTAAAGGGACCGCCATAGGGCTCAAAGGACCCTGGACCGCTCCATTGCAAAGTAGCAATGGCAGAAGAAAAGGCCATTCCGAGACGGTCGCCCCGTGCCCCTTAAAAAGAGAAAGCGCATAGACCTCTCGGTGGAAATCCCAGTGTTGGAAGGCATACCAGTTACCTTCCTCGAGCCCTGAGAGCCAGCCAAACCCGTCAGAACCCCTCCCAAATCCTTCGCCGGAGCCAACAAAACGCCCCACCCTGATAAGGATCTCCATACCAGATCTCAGGTGCCTGGAAGAAGAGCTACCCATCGCCCCACCTCCAAGTCCTATCTCCTTGAGCAAACCAAAGGCTCCACCAACAACCTCGCCAGCATAAGCACGGCTAGAAGCCCTCGGGCATTAGCCTCGCCCTAGGGGACAGGCCAAGGAAGACGACCCAGTCATCGCAACTCAGCCACCAGCAGAGGAAATCATCGACATCAGCTCAGATGAGTCAGAATGAGGTCCCCGAGCCTGTACAGGGAATGAAGTCGCATGGTCCTGAAGTTAGTTGTGTCATGTGTCACTCGTATATTTGGGTAGTGAAGTTTTTCCTTAACTTTGGTTAGCACCCTTGTAAGAGTTAACCGTGTAGATCGCGTGTGTGTAGACGGTGTCTTGCTTAGATTGTGTGCTGTAGAGTAGTCTTGTTTTAGGACTGAGTCCTGCAAGTCTCGTTCATATGGCAACTGCCGGACGTGTCAGCCTATGTGAGGATGTAAAAGCTAGGTTTTCCAAAGCTCCTAAGGGATACCATAATTTACCTTCAGGATTTCTAGATACCCTGAGTACCTAGGCAGAGAAATCATCGAGAGTGGAGAACAGAAATGGATGGTCTTGCTGTACATCAAGGACAACCGCGCCCTTGAAGAATGGCATTCCACAGCTACCAGACATCAGTTTGTGGATGCATGTCACGTTACAGCTCGTGATGCAATAAGAAAGTTGTGCTCAACCTATCATAGGGCAATCCAGGACACCTCTATGAGACTCTTCCCACCCTTCAACAAGTTGACCACAAGCTGGGCCAGAAAAGCTGAAGTCTTGAAGATAATGAAGGAAACCGAGGATCCCATCATAGCCTACCTTACTCTTCAGTCTACAAGCCCTAGATGATGAAGTACGACAAACTGAGCCTCATACACGAAAGGTTGGAAGCTCATAATCGAATAACAGAAGACCTTCTGTCCTAGTACCGAGCCAGCCTGCTGCGCCAAAGTCAAGAAACCAACCCTGATCCAAGCAGCGCGACAACACGAAGTTTGTTTGACCTCCGTTACCCATCACCATTGGGAATGCAGTACCTCTGCTAGGAGGAATATCAAACCCTCCTAGGCAAACTGGAGCCAAGTCACCAAGCTAGTTTCCAGTACTCCCTGCTTGAGCAAAAGCGGAATCAGGGAGGAACCCCAGTAACCATCCACCTAGATGAAGATAGAGAAAGCTTGGGCACCCTCCTGACACTCTTCGCTTCTAGGAGAAGGATCCAGCTGTCCAGCAACCATCACAAAACGGAGCCTCCGGCAGTCAGAAGTTGAAGTCAGGTTATGCGCGAGTAGTCGCGTTAGTGTGTTTGTTTTCATTCTTGTGTTTTGTTGTTGTGTCTTGTCTCTTGCTGTGTCAGCAGAATCAAGTGTTGCCTTGTCTGAGTGCTAATAAAGTCTCCATTAGAACTAGCCCTCACCACTGCTATATCTTCTCACCTTAAAACCCGTCAGTTTCAACAGTGTGTTCCTTCTAAAAGAAGCGACCAGAGCCAGCTCTAGTCAAAGTGAGGGACGGTCAGCAGCTAACAAAGTTCTGCCCAAGGAAGGCACAGCTAAAGGAAACACTGCCCTAGAAAAATGGATAAGATAAGAGGAAACATCCCATACCATAGCCCCCCTTCCAACAGTATCTACCACAGTCCCCCACCACTCACATCTCCCCACCGCCCTGCCATTTCCACCGCACTCGCCGCATCCGATACCCCGCCCCCCACTCACCCCTGCCGACGCGTGCGCACGTCGCCTGCCACCACCCTCCGCCTTTGGCAGCGTACCCACACGCCTGCTGTAGGCCAAAGCTGGCCCCTACACCACCATCCACCACCGACCGCCATGTGTTCTGCCACCGCCAACCAGGAATGCCCGGTCCCCCACCCCACCCTCACTCACATGCCGCCACGTGCCCCCGCTCCGTTATCAGTAGATGCCCGGCCCTCCTACTCCACCTCCGCTTACAAGCCACCGCGTGCACCTGCTCCACCGCTTGTGTCACCTCAGTGCACAGCACGCCGCACTCCAACCACCGCCCTCGCGCGCCGATAAAAACCCCCCTCCCATGAGCTCAGTTCCTCGCTCACCTCGTAGAGCAAACCCACCCAAACCGCTCGTCGATTCCACCACCAGATGATAAACACAGGCCATTTTCCTCCTCATCCTTGTCGAGTGTGTATTCGTAGCCAAAATCCTCAAAGTCCTCATCCATCTGGCAAAACGAGAAACCATTTGTGAGATCCGCAAGCAGGACTAAGGAGCCTGCACACCACCACTAGCCCATGAACCCAGAGCTCAAAGTCTGCATCCCACTTCGCTACATACTCTTCGCTGAAATCCTACTCCTATGCCTCCTAATCCTCTTCTGGTTGGTAAGCCCTCCCACAGGCCGAGCAGAAGCAAGAAGAGGCCTCCTGCTAGCAAAGTTGTGCCAAGGTCAAGAAGCCCGAAGCAGGGTAGAAGACAGGCAAGAAGATAGAAGAAGTGCTTGGGGGAAACAAGAATTGTAACGGGAAGAATGCTATCCTAGATAGCTATTTCCTTCTCCAGCCTACCCTCCGTTTGCTGATGCAACAACAAGAGCTGGAAAACACAGCAGCTCCCCACTTTTAGAGGAGTGCCTAACCTACTCAAGTAGGGGTATCCGCCCTATTTAAGTGGGGTAGTGCCCCATCTGTTAGCGCTGGTGCGGGATAATCTGGATCCCATACGTTGATGGATCCATCCCTTTGGACTGATCACCTAGATTATGCCACCATCTAGAGAGCAGAAAGTGTCTTGCTCAATTTTTGCCACTCTCTAGAAAAGCCCCCGCCTGAAGCTGCCAAGCAATGGATCAACCTTCCAAGTTCATGAAGTGGATGATCCAGCTCGTATGTGGAAGGCTTGTACGAACAGCTCCAACAAAGAAGAAAAGAGAAATGAAGAGAAAGAGGAATCAAGTTGAACATGTAGTTGTTATTAAAATTCCACCTTCCATTCCGTATGAAGAATCAAGCTTCAGTTATAATTAGAAGCAGTTAGCTGAAGTAAAGCTATCCTTGTAACCCTCAAAACCAAATCTCAAGGACGAGATTCCTTTTAAGTGGGGTAGATTTGTAAAGCCCTAAAAATTAGGACCCGAAATTTTCTTCTAATCTCTCCCTAATTCAAAATCAAATTTTAGAAAACTTGGGATGTTTGCTTATTTGTTTTGTGTGTGTTAATATGAGCTCAACAAAATTCCAAATATCGCAAATACTCTCCACCAAAATTCCTTTCCAAAATTCAATTCCAAAAATCCCCGCGCTACTTGGACCCTCCATCTCCGCGCCATTTGGAACCTCCATCTATGCGCCACTTGGACACTCCATCTCCGCACCACTTGGACCATCCATCTCCGTGCCATTTAGACCCTCCATCTCCGCACCATTTGGACCCTCCATCTCCGCAACACGTCATGACAAGCCCCCCTCCACCGGCTATAAATAGCCCCCCACCCCATGCCTCCACCCACACTGAGCTTACCACCGCCGCGGCCAGCCCCCAGCTCACCAGAGCGTTGCCCACCACGAACACCTTCCATCCTGCTCCAATTTCACCGCTCTCTGACCGCAAGCAAGTTCGCCGCAAAATTCTCCACAACGGAGCCATCTCGGTCCTATTAAACTAGCACAGGGAACCACCTCCACCACGCTGATAATCACCAGAGCTAAATCCCCTCATGCTCCTCTTTCTCCTAGTATGATCAAATCGAAGAACGGTGACTGGAAACCCCATTCCGGCAAGCACCGACAAGGCACCGCTGCTCTATCTCTGGCCTAGCCCTGCTCTGCTTCTCTCTATTATTTTCCACCTGCCTGCCCAGTCTTTTGATCCCCACCGGCACCCACGTGTGCTCTGCTCACACAAGCCACTAGTCCCAAAAAGTAACTAGACTACCTCCTGATCATGTGAAGTTCACGCTAGGCAAGCTATGTACCAATCTTTTTCTCCTATCTATTTATTTCTGAATTAATTTTCCTGACCATATGAGCTCCGACTTTCGTTGTTTCTTCTTTCTAAATTCATCTAAAATCAATGTCTACCACCCAGATTAATTTCAATATTTTAGAAACTTCCAGGACCCGCTTACAAGCCGGTGCCACATTCGACACCGTAGGTATGGACCGTTGACACCAACCTGAAACTCTGCTGGCAAGCAGTCTAGAAATATTTTCTGTTCCTCCAGAATCCAAAAACACGATTTTATTCTCCAGTTTCCAAATATTCGAATTTTGGAATATTCTAGGAATATTCCTTTTTTTCCGAATATACAAAATTCATATCTTCTCCGTTCCAACTTCGATTTGGGTGATTTTTTCGCCTAAAATTCATCTAAAATGATGCTCTACCTACCCATACACTCCACATAATCTTGTCCTAGCCGGAAGCCACCGTCGTGCCACCATGACGCAGTCCTACGCCAGTCAATGCATCTCACCGGTCCCACAATTTTTGTGTGCCTGGTGATTGATGCCCTTATCCACCTACACCACATAAATCCTAAAGGTTCCTGTCTTAGTCTGTTCGAGCACTGAATTCAGATGATGACGATACCAAAAATCATCTGAACATCATTACTCTCTGCACCATTCCACAAAAAGATCTCCTCCAAAATACCGACATGCGACCGCCGCCCCTTCGGCATTGTCGACCCCGTATCTCGCGTCCACCACCCCTGCCTTGGCATCTCCAAACTGTAATTACCGAGCCCACCAACTCGCCCGAAAACTCGCTACACCCCAACCACTTGCAGTAATACCACCAATAAGAACACAGCATACTCTCATCTCCGCAATCTAAGCTCTACACCACCAAACCTGTTGAGCTCATGTTATGTTTCAATTGTGTATTTTCACTGTTTGTGCACTAGGCCTTACCGGAGAGTCCGTTCAGCCTACCCCTCATGGTCTGCTATGCGATGGTCTGCGCCCAATACGTCCAGCAACTGTTATATCAATCTGCTCAACAAAGTGAAAGGCAAGCCGACTGGAATCTCCACTTGATGCATAAATTTCCTATGTTTTACAAACACAACCATTGGTTTGATAATCACATAAAAACTTGCATGTTTTGCTTGCTAAGGTAACCTAGCAAAATATACAGCCACCTAAGCCTATTTTAGATATAGCGCGCATAGGTGGAATCGCTCATTTAATTATCTATCATAATCTTGACGTTATGGATGTAGAATATGATGGGTATGGGAGAGTGGATGTATGTGTGGTTTTGAAATAAAATGGGAAAAAACCCTGGTAACCGACTTTGTCGGAACACGGCTACGCACCGAAACAGCCATAAGGGCAGGGTATGAATGGGTAAGTCAGCGACTCACGGTTATCCCATGTCTCGGGATTCGTGAAGAATACCGGGTAAGTGGATTGCTCGCGTTGTCGAGCATTGGAAACTGGGAATGGTTCTACCTGATCTCTTCGTAAAGACCGTTATGATTTTCATCTTGCCTAACTCTTTCAGTACAACCACTCGCTCTGTATGAGGTATTGGCCAGGCCCGAGCTGGAGTGGATAGCCTAGTAGCTTCTGTGTTGGCGCACAAGGGACTAGAGAATGGGTGAGTGTCAACGGAAGTATCGCGGAGTACTAGAGTGACTCAGATGACCTGAACCCCTAAAGTTCTGCTAGGTGATGAAATAAAGGCAACGGCTTGGTTTGGAATTCGGACAGTTACGACGGTAACGAGCCGCTGAGTCTAACTTGTTGGAATTAGTGCAACCTCTGATCAGAGTAAAACCTATTTGAATTGTCCGTGTCCTACTGGTATGGATAAGTTACGGCTTGGTTCTTCAGTTAGCAGTTTTCATAAAATAAAATGGAATTGGTTTGGGATGGGATAAAAATGGTTTTTGGTTCAGCAGTGGATGCTGGATGGGAAATGTGTTGGCTAGAATGCCATGAGCCATTTGGACCGGAAAGTCCAGTGGCAAACCTTTTTAGGAAAAATCCTATTTTCAGAAAAGATAAAACCTGACAAACTAGCTCAAACCCTGCATACAAATACTTTTCTGCAAAACTATCATAAGCTCCAGATATATCCTGCATATAGTTATAGCATTCCCCCAACTCCTTATGGAGGAAGGTTGGCCGCTGAGTACGTATGTACTCACCCTTGCTTTGTTGTTTTTCTCGGTACAATGGACATATATTGGTCTGAGAACGAGTAAGGGTAATAAAGCACATTTTAGTCCCATTATAGAAATTGAGGCGCTTCAGGTACGGTCTGAGAAAAAGTCCATGGATCCGAACCAAGTTTTCGAAGAGGTTGAGAAGTTGAAGCAACCAAGTATAATGGACCGAATGATACGGTCCTACAGACTGTCCTAACCATCGGACCATTCCTAACCAAGGAAGTGAGAATGTGAAAGATTTGGAAGATATGAAGACCAGATGGTACGGTCCCAAGGAAATGAGCAAACCTGTATCATTCTATCAGTGAAGATGTGGAAGCGACCAAGATTACACGGACCTGTATAGTCTATAAGACCGGACTATAAACCGTATCCAAGTTGGCTGAGGGTGTGAAGATTGAAGCCGTGGAAGATTACAGTGGACCATATGGTACGGTTGTGAAGTCCATCCATGGACCGTCCTATTTAACACGAGGCTGAGTATTTTGGGGGGAATTCTAGTGATAAACAGACCATATGGTACGGTTCAACAAACCGTCCTAAACATCAGACCAAAGTACAGTGACGCAAGAATTTAGTGACCGTTGGAAAAGTGAACGGACCGTATGGTCCGGTCTATGGAAATTGTATAGACCATATAGTACGGTCTACTCTACGTCAGCAGCCCATTAGGAGCAACGACGAGTTCGTGTTTGGGGACTATATAAGCCACCCTACCCAGCCATTTCAAGTGAGTTGGAGCCATTGAAGTTGAGAGGAAGTATAGAGGTATATTCCAAGCATATCCATCACTCCAACCACCATATGAGAGCTTAGTGCATATCCAAGCTAGGCTAGAGCTTAGAGAGAGTGAGCTTGCGAGCTCTTCTTGAGAGTAGCTCCTGCGTGAGCTAGAGGAGAAGTCTTGGCTGCGGTCAAGCCACTTGTACTCGTTGCTTAGACCCTCCTTCTTGGTGTGGAGCGGCGGCGACAATTTATGCGGGGACGAGGAGACCCTACAAACTCCATAGTGAAGCATCCAGTGCCTTGTGATCAGAGATAGACGGTGGCGGTGGCCATGCCTTGGTGGTTTGGTGGCACTTAGCCTTTACTTGCCAAGAGCCTTTAGTGGTGAGCGCAAGACGGTGATTGGGGGAGTCTTGGTGCTCGGCTTGGATTTTGCCTTCGGTGGTGAGCATGTGGACATAGCCCTTAGTGGTGAACCACGTTAAATCCTCGTATCTTCTCGGGAGCTTGCATCCCCTTGCTCTTACCTCTTTACTTATAGCATTTACATTTCTGCATTTACTTACTTGTGTTCCTTTGGCTTCCTAGTTAGTTTGATTAGGTTTAGCTCTAGGTTGCAAGTCTTTTGGGTAAGTTAGAGAGCGCATAAATAAACCTTAGACTTAGCTAGCATGTGTAGGGTGAAATAGGTTTTTCTTATGCACTAGAGAGCCCTAGGTTTTAAAAGAGCGAATTAGCGACCCAATTCACCCCTCCTCCTCTTGGGTCAGATGCCCTGGCACGTTCCTTTCAACCGTCTAGTGCATTCAGTGGACGTTTTAGGCCTGAGTGGGTGTCCAAGCGTCTCTATGCGTCGTTGTACGCACTCGACCGTCAGGTGGTCAACCATCGGACTTTCTGGTGCTACACCGGCTCTAGATCGAGGGTGTGCCCTGAGCTTGTTCGAGGTCATTTGAACACACAGGACCATCCAGTGTGTACACCAGACCATCCAGTGAGTTCAACGATCACTTGGCACGAAAAAGGGGGATTTGAAAATTGTATGCAACGGACTGTCTGGTGGTGCCACCACCGAACCTTCCGGTGGTTATGCAGACTGTGCAGAAAAACAGTAACATCTAGTTTTTTTTTTTGAGCTAGTTTCTATTTAAAGGCTACCCCTCCCTCATTTGCTACCTTCGCCACTAGGAACAAATCATACACACAAAGTTCAATTGAGCACCAAATTCACATATCTTTGAGCTTTGGGTCAAGAGACTTGAGAGAGATAACCTCTTGAGCGAGGTTGGATCAAGTGAAGACTAAAGCTTGTTACTTTTGGTGATCATGGTCACCTAGACGGAGATTGTGAAAGAAGCCAGAGAAGGCCATTGCACGAGCATCGTGCGTGATTCTGAGTCCACCACTCCGCAGCGGAGAAGGACATCCACGAGAGAGCAATTGGCCCTTGCACGAATCAAGAGGTAGCTTGACCTTGCGAAGGTCACCTTTCCAACCTCTATCCTTGCGTGGATAGAGGTTGTAGCCTTGTGAGGACTACGCGAGACGGCGAGAGCAAAACCTTGCGAAGGGCACTAAACAAGGATTAGGAGGGAGTCGCGACTCCTCGATACCTCAGAAAAAAAAATTGGCCGTGGCTCTCTTCCTTTTATATTCCATATTACTTTCTTGCAATTTACTTTCCGCACTTTACTAGAATTGCATGCTTGGCTTCTAGGTTGCAAAACTTTTGTTATCGTGTAGCAACAGGGTGAATTAGGACTTAGACGATATGTTTTAGTTTGAAGTTTCAAAATTAGAAGTCCAATTCAACCCCCCTGACATCTTGATCCTTTCACAAATCATACAAGAAATTTTCATATACGGCTCTTTGGAATAAATGATTAAATTCCTACCAAATATATGAAATTCCTATAGAATGGCTCATTGCATTGAGGTGTTAGAGAATTCGATATGAAGTCCAACCTTTTGAAGATTTTTCTTTGTGAACTCTCTTCTAGATCATGTGTTTTTCCAACACCACATCCAAATGCTTTATTAGAAGCTTTCTTGCGTTTTCGATTCTTATAGCAAAGTGACATGCAACTCAACTTTATATCTGTGTTTTTTTTTCCTATTCCCAGTGTCTTAGAAATCCTGCGTTCCAAAGAGCCATCAACCTAACATAACATGGGACCATGAAGAAAAAAGAACTTGAAAAATATGAAGTTTTGTTTATACACCGGGATCGGTGCTTGGAAATCAGCATTCTACAATTCGACATGCCTAATAATGTCACTATTTTCTGACGTTCTTATATTGTATTTACTTTTTTCTTGCCTAATAATGTCACTGTTTCCTTATTTCTGATTATTTCTGACGTCCAAATGTAGGTTTTTTTCAGGCTAGTAGCCCATGCTTGTTTCGGCTGTCTACCGTCTATCGATACCTCTCCCAGGCTCCCAGTACAACGTGGAATACAAGTATAGGGAGAGCGGCACCTCCGATTTCTTTAAAAAAATTTAGGACTTAATAGCATTGTTTCCGGACCGCATCTATGTCGGAAATAGCAAAAAGTCAAATAATAAACAATGTACCCAGAAATTATCTGGATTGTACACAGTGCTCTCATCCGATAATGTCACGACATTGTTCATAATTCTGCAGTTTGTACGGGAGTCCCTCGTCACTCATCATGCATGCACACATATATATAATCACCGTATTTCCAATTCAATTTATATGTGACTGGTTATGGCTAAACACAAATGAAGTTAACAATTCAATGCGGAGCATATAGCCAGATACAGCTCGAGGTTCACATGTGTTTCAGACAATTCAGAGCTGTGATGAAACGTAACGACAGTACAGGCCATGCCAAGTGACCACAGGAAAAAAAAAACATTCATCGAAATGAAATCATACAATACGCTCCAGCTCCCTAGCATAGCTGAGCGTCTGGTTGATTAGCTGCAAGGATGGGATCTCCTTGCAGGGCTGTGACTCCTTCGCCTTCTGGAAGAAGACAGAGCCGTTCTTAATCTCCCATTCCGGGTGCTCCTGTTAAAGATATTTGACATTATTAGAATCTACATTGGATACCAAACCATTTCAGACAGGAACACTCAGATACAGGAGGAAGGAAATGTAAGATTGAAATCACCTCTGTGATGTACTGCTGCAGCTCTTGGTCAGAACTGAACATCAGCATTTGTTTGGCATCACTTATGGATAGGGAGTCATATCCCTTCTCGCTGCACCCGGCGATTTCATCTCTGCATGACAACAGAAAACACAGTAAGCGACTCCATATATGGAATCAAAGTTATCAAACGATCAAATGACAGAGCAGTGACAAAAGCCCACTCACCTAACTGTTTTAGCAAGAAGGTCCATGAAGTAAACATAGGTCTCGTGCGGCACAGCCTGCCGAGCAGATAACACACGGTTGTAGGCACCCTCCATAAAGGATTGCTCAAGCTCCACGGCATGCTTGATGCAAGGATGCTCAAGTGCCTTCACAGGCAGAAGCTCCAGCTCAGTGTGGAACTCTGCAATTCTATTCTGGACCAACAGCCTCAGAAGATTGAGTCCCAGAATTGGGTACTCCTCAGGTGAGGAGGGAATTATGCCACTGTGAACAAATGTCATTTAAGATCAAATGACATTGTTTAGCATAAATAACACAGTAAATGCAAAAATAAAATTTTAGTGTGCTCCTGAACAAAATATCCCTAGTGGAGAAGTTCAATCAGATTTCAAATTTATGAAAGGCAAACATATTACTCAGTTCCATATTGCAAGGGGTTCGAGGCTTTGGATAGATTCATGCAATATTCCATATGAACATGGGCAAGAGAAAACGAGGGCCAAAACCCCTTACAGTTTGGAACTGAGAGCATACTACCCAACAGGCCAAACATTACACAGGATTTCAAGTTTGACCTCATTTCAGGAATGTCAGATTAAAGGAAACTACTTGATACTATGATGGATCAGACCCATAGAATCCAGTTTACATCTCGCTGAGACTATTTAACCAGCTCAAAATAAAGTTTTTGTTAACACCTCTAATTAGACACCTCAATGTACACATACAGACACACCAGCACGAATGCAGGATTGATTGGCAAAAGAGGGGAGGAAATTTGCTGCATGTTACAATGGCAGGGCAGAATACTGAACACATAACATGTACAACTGTGTGGAGTGCATTAGAGTATTAGACCCATAGAATCTAAGTGTCACATTACTTCAGACTTACAAAACAGGAACTAAATTGATAGAAAAGAAAATTGACAAATTGCTAACAATGTACTAACCATGCATCCATGTAATAAGGCTCGAGCTGGCAGAAATCACGTTCAAACGCATCTTGGTCCTCAAGTTTTACACTCAAAACAACTGCATGCTCGTAAATGTCCCCTGAAATGTTTTAGATGGAGTTTAGCGCTTGCTCTGTCAAAATAGCGTAGTCATAATGACAAACACAGGTACATAATACAAATCAATTAGCCAACCCAATCATGCCTATCTCAGCATATATAAGCATGGTAATGAACAACGCATCAGATGTGACATCCAACACAGCGCCTAAGACAAGAAGCAACGCTACCTTTGTTCACAGAACATGGGTGCAATTTTGCACATACTAGGGCGCTACAGGATTGCAAGTGCATCAACTGATCTAAAAACAGGAGGCCAAGCCATTCTTACTTGCAAGTTTGAGCTCCTCGACGGCGTTGGGTGTCTGCTGAAATGACGGCGGAAGGCTGGGGAATTTGGTGAGCTGGACCTGCAGAAGGAAGACGGTTCGCATGTCAAATCACATTTGTATTTCATCGAGTTCGCGTGCCTCGCTCTCGCAAAACCACACAGGGACCTCAATTGTCCAGTAAAATTCAAGTCTTTCCCCCGGAAATCGAACTAGAACCTGAATTATAAGTTAAAGGACGGATCTACAGAGTCTGATCTAATCAACTAAAGCGGCAAAAGGCAACAGGACATCACAAGAACCTTCCTTCTTTCCTCCCGGTTAACTGCTGCAGAGTTCAAACAACTCGGACAGGGATCCCATCCACGAAAGGAACCCTAGAAGCCAGTCACAAACGGCCCAAACACGGCGAAACCTATCGCGCTGGCGTCACCGGATCAGCCCAAAGCCGTGGGGGAATTTCACAATAAAGACCCTCCCTCGGAACTGTCGAATCTCAATGGAATACCGCAGCCCCTCAAAACCAATAAACAACAACCGCGAATCCCCTGGACAAACTGAAACGCCGGGAAAGTACACGGCGGGCGAGATAGATCCAGCGAAGCCGGCTGCCGCACCTTGAGCTGCGAGAGGAGGGTGACGCAGGCGTCTAGGTCGTTACGGGCGTAGGCCGCCTTGAAGCGGGCGAACATCTGCGCCACCTCCGTCAGCTTCGGATCCATCGGCGGCGGCGGCGGCGGCGTGCGCTGGAGCTCTCGGTCTAGGCGACTCCCCTTGCCTTCTCTGCTGCGGTGGTTCCGAGGCTTTTGCTTGCGGGTTGGGTTGATGGTTTTCCTCTTCCTCCTCGCTTTACATTCTTTTTATCGTAGCGGGCCTGTTGGGCCGGGTTTGGACTTCGGACTCGGTGCCGGGCCGTGGGAACAGCGGGTTGCTGCGAGGCGGCATGGACTCTGACATGCCATCTGCAAACCATCTACCCCTCAAAAAAATTCTGCAAACCATCTGAAAAAAAAAAACCCTCATTGCTCCTCTAAAAAATATAACATCTATATTTATTTTCTCTTCGTTCATGTCTTCTATGCAACATACTCTATATGTAAAAACTCATATTAATGACTTGTTCTGCTGATCGGATTTTTGTCGATCGCTCATATGAATGCATTTTTCCTCTACATTTTTGTACTGTCATAATATCAAATATCATTTACATACACACCTTCAGCCAAAATGGCATGACCCTTAGTGCGGTTTTCAAGAACGTACCTTCCGATCCATGTATTCTTGGTCGTTTCAGCTGTCTTATGCAGAAAAGTTCCGCTCCGTACAAATCTTTGAGGTCGAACCATCCAAGTCTTCATATTTTGCCAGTCATCCAACTTCTCGGCACTTACGGGAAATATGGTCCGACCAGTGCGTACCGGACCGTCGGTCCTTACAATCCCTATGAGATTTTAGGGTGCTGCCCTGAGACCCATGAGAGGCAGCTTGCCCTCGACCCTCATCCGCTTATCGGGTAGCGAAACCTCCGTTAGGGTGGCTCATCTTCTTCTTCATCTCTAGAACCTAAGCACCTGAGAATGTGCATATATACAAGTTTATTAGTCTAAGTATTGTTTGTCAATCAATCACCAAAACACATATATAGAAATGTGGCATAATAGACTATTTTCCTTACAACGGCGCAGGAGACCGGTACTATATATTACGGTTACCAGATTGTTTGGGCGTATCTATTGCTAAAGCCTATTGGAGAAAAAATTGCAAAATAGCATTGCAATGGCTATAGTAAAATTAGGGGTGCAGAGTACATTGGGAGGTAGAAGTCAGAAGCCAAATGAAAAAGTATTTTGGCTAGTGTAAGTTGTTTCGCTACTTTTAAGGTGTTTTCTCAGATGAAACCATTTACTTTTTACTCGTTTGGCAGGACTTCACTAAACCATGTGGAAAAGCTCTGCCAAAGAGATCTTAACTACTCCCTCATATTTATCCATGGCACGCAATGCTCACTAACCAAGGATGTGTGAAGCGTGTCAAATGGTCATCCATACTCCGCTATTAAATACGCCCATCCTTCCAAATTGTATGTCACTTTGATTTGCATGTGTCAAATTTCTCTAGCTTGGCCATTTTTTTAGAAAAAATTATCAACATCCACAACATCAAATTAGTCCCATTATATCCACAAGTGAATGTATTTATTTTGCATTATAAATGTTAATACATTTTTAGAAACTTAGCCAAAGTTAGGAAAGTTTGAGTTAGAAGAAAATCAAAGTGAACTATAATTTAGAACGAATTGAGTACTTGTTGGTAAAGTCAAATCTTGTTGACTTTATCAAGGTTTGAAATTAGCAATACGATACAACTATCTCAATTTTTAAAAGCATTTAACTAGGGGCATGTATCAGAACTATTCTCCTAAGATTATGAACAAACATAGAAAATGGAGGGAATAGCCCTCAATATTTTAGTTTGTACTATCATATGTCTAATTGTCTATGGTATTAGCATTTTAGCATGCTTAAGTGTATGTCGTCATATATAGAAAAATATACCTATAACGTTCATATATGATTTAAGACATTAAGTTGTGTAGTCTGCTAGTAATGCAGTCACTTCAAACCTTGACCCAGTTTGCTATGTAGTGTGATAAGCATTTCCTAGAGACTGAATTTTAATCAATGTTTGTTACCAGCGCAATTAAGGGTGGGTGTTTCATCGTTCGGATACACATGGCTAAGTTTAATCAAATCCAAATAGGGTAGAGCTACGATTAAACTGCCTTCTTAGCCACATAGTCCACTTGCCACATACTGAATTCTTTTTTTTTTCCCTAAGGTTCGGTGGTAATTTATTTAACCATGAAAGTATGGCAAAACTAACCTGGGTACCTTTATGCAAGACCTTAGCAAGAAAACATGAGAAATCCAGTGTACGGCGAATGGTTGTACGGTTCCTCTGGCCAAGGCGCCGCCGGAGACGGCAGGGAATTTCTAATCTAAAGGCATGCTTAAATACATTAGACTTAAATACATAGATTCAGCAATCATACTATACATTAGCCCACTTTGACTCACTTTTTTAGACTAATGGTAAATCTAAAGGTTAGCTTAAAGTTTAATCCGTTTATTAGTTGTGATGCTTAAATGCAAATGGACTAAACTTTAGTAGTTAAACGGCAAAACAAACAGGCAACTAACCTAACTACGGAAGTACGGCGTATATGTTGTTTCGCTGGCCAACCTGCCTGCCAAGCAAAGATAGATGGAATAGTGCTGCTTGCATGATTGCACCAGAGCCTTGATTACACTACAGTTTTTTGCCCAAACTATAAGGAGTAAAGGACACCTCGCCAGATAGTGTCACGAACGACTGCCTACATTCCAAACACATCATATAATGCTCCATTCGTTTTCACGGAACAGGCATGTCAGCAGAACGCAGACACGTTTGACCCATGCCTCACCAGCACAAGGTTACACCGTGATTATATTCATGGATCAGTCATGCGCCTGCTGACTGAATCTGAACGAACAAATAAGATGTCAAAAGGACCTGAATCCCACATGAAGCATCTACATTATCTAGGTGTCTTCTATAATGATCACCATTAAACTTGTCAGTAACCTCAAATAGTTTAGTTCATGTGCCCAATATCTGTCAATCACATGGTTCAGATGCAACCTGGTAGGCGATAACTTAAATAGTTCATCCTTTGGTACCAGTAAAATAATGTCACACGGTGAGATGATGAGCAGTTATGGAGCTTTTCAGTGCCAAAGCTTGCAGCATGCACCCTTCTGGTGCAAGCGAGGGGGCTTCTCCTTGATGCAGATGATATCCATGAATGCATCGACCAGTTGAGCAACCAAGCTTGCAGGATCACTTATGAGAGCATCTACCAAGGCACCCACAATTCGCCTGTCCTGTGCTGTTGCCTTCAGGCTGAACCAAGTGAGGAACTTTACACGGAAGTCATTGTCCATGTGCCCCTCGCGCTCCAGCCATCTGACCACCTTCACACAGTACTCGTATTGCTGCTCCGCATAATTCTTAGAGGAGGAATCTGGGGTACCCATAAGCAAGTCAGGTTTGCTTGGAGCTTCCGAAGGAGAGGAGTTGGAGCTTGCAAATGGTACAACTTCTGAAGTTGGCGGCAACTGGCTTTCATCCTTGTCGCTTGCACCATCTAATCTTGCAACCTTAGCCCGCTTAGAATACCGGTCACATGATAAATTGTTCTCACTTGAATTTGTAGAACCCTTTGGTGAATCATATTGAATGGCTCTCTGATGATTCTGCAAATTCAAGTCCTTTTTTAGGTGCTGCATTGAATCCTCTTTGAGGCACACACTCTCAGAATTTTGAGTTGAGCACTGACTGCAGCTATGGTCTAGGCTGCGTGTAGTGCATTTTGCCTCCCACTCAATAAACCCATGTATGGTGCCAAAAGGCAAAACCTTGAAGAAGTATTCAGTTGAAGGGCTTAAACCAGAAACCATGCTCCTAGTATTTGGTCTCAGTATGTGGCACGTGGGCTCTGATGAATAATTGTGAATCTTGGCATTTCGGTGCCAAACTTTGCAACCATCAATGTGCTCCTTGCAGATGTTATCCTGATATTTCAAAACAATAACGACAGAAAATGGAGTGATCTCATCAAAAAGGATCTGGGTTCGGGGACCTGAAAAGGTAAATACGAGCTGTTCAGATACAAAGTTGTAACCTGTACATTTTGCAACTATCTCAATTTGTCCAAGGAAGACTTCAAAGGGTGCAAAGGAAGTTTGAGTAAACAAGGAAGTCAACCATAAGACAAACTTACCTAGGAGTTTCGGATTATTATTCAACTCAAACCCCAAGGTGTTATCCACTGTAGAATCTACGATTTCTAATGCACTTGAACAAAGCTTCTGAACTTCAGCACCACAACTAAGGCGGTTCACAATGCTGCGCCCCATGATCGCAGAAACCTGGTCCAATGCATCACCAACTTCTTTTTCGAGTGTTTTCACAGCTGAGCTGATTATGGTAGCTATTTCCTTGTACTGTTCGGACCCTTTTACCATTTTATGGCTCAATGACAGCCTCTCACAAAGCACATCAACTCTTCTTGCCTCCCTGGCAATTGCAAGTTGTTTCCGCAGACTCCTGCAGTAGATAAGAGGTAAAGCATTAAATATATACATGGCATTTCAACTGGCACAAGAGGTAAAAGTGACAATAAAATTTAGCACTTAAATATATACTGTTTGGTTGTGATAAAAACCACCAAAAAGAAAGTACTACCCATTAATACAGATTGTTACGGTAGTTTTGGGATGGTCAGACCTAAATAAGAATTAGTATAACAGGGTTCATAATTTCCTTTCATAGAAGTCATAATTTTCCCAAGGCATATTAATGAACCAAAACAGTGAGAAGGTTACCTCATTAGCCAGTTGATTTTCCCGCAGCTAACACAGTAGAAACTACAATCTAACTTGTTGTACCTATTCATGACAATGCCAGCCTTTTTATTCTCCAATGCACACATTAGGTGACAAGAGGCACCACATGAACCACCGCTATAAGGATTATCAGAGCTGCAAACCAACCATAAGCTAGGATCTTTGTTATCATCATATCTATTGCAAATGCAGCAAGAACAACGCTTGCAATATTTATCTCCTGCATTCCGTGTGGCTTGGCACACAACATTTCTGCACACCAGTGAACTACCAGCTCGAGCCTCTCTACGCATTGATGAGTCAGAGTTTGCATTTTTTAGTGAATGCTGTGCTTGTCCCTCGTACTCTTTCATTTGTGTTTCATCTTTGTTATCCTGCTCCAATGACATAGCATTTGAATTGTCATCCTTGACTTGTCCACTCTTTCTTGAAACTAATTTCAAGAGATAAGCAATCATCTTAGATTTTGGAACATTGGTGTATTTCCTCTCCTTGCCCAGCTCAGCACAAATAAGCTCAAGAAGATCCCTGCGGGTCCAGCACTGAAGAATCTCCACAGCACCTTGAGGCCATCTTGCAACTTCGTATACTAGTTGCCTCTTGTCCATCAGGCTCATCTCATTGTGTTTTTGTGGATCCATCATGATTCCTGGATGAAAGGATTATGAAAATATAATAGCTAAACAGTATTCAAAATTGCATGAAATTGAGTACACAAAATCACAAATACAGAGAGAGCATTGTGGTACAAATGAACAGAATATACAAGCATAAAACCAAAGAAAGAAAAGGCATATACTTTTATCGTTCAATGTTGGCTACAATAGAAACCTTCTTGTTCTTGCTAGGCTACATTAACAGCAAACTATAATCTGTCAAACCAAGAATGTGCGCGTAGCGTAGTGGTAGGTGCGCAGAAGTGCAACCTACAGGTCGGGAGTTCGACTCCCCATCGTCACCCAAAAAAAAAGGCCACTCGCTGTGTTATTTCAGTGAAATGTGTGGTTCACTGCATGTTGCCACGTGATACACTGGCCACATGCGCGTCCTTTGCAAAAACGGGCACGTCCTGGATAGCTGGGGCTCGGTGGCCTTTTCTCGACCCTGTGGAAGATAATTTCTACCTTTCCGCCAATTCCTCGGGGGAGTCTTACCCCCAGGGGTCGAGTTTTTATAAGCTGTCAAACCATATGATCTTGAAATGTTAGCCACCAATCCGATGCTTCTTCATCACTAAAACTAGCATCATGCAGGCAGTTGTGGAGTTGATACATGATACTTGCATGCTTGTAGGGGCACGTCCTTTGCCACTTACATTACACATGGCCTGGTTAAGTTTAAGCATGCTCTTACTGTTGCAGCGAAACATGTCTCATCATGGCATATGTTCATGCACTGATATAGAGAAAATGGTGTACTCAGCATAGAAGACAAGGTAATAATTACATGAATTCCTCGCTGTCTCCAAAAATAAAGCAAGTGTAAATTACCCTATAGGTTCAATCTTGAGAAAAAAAAGTATTAGCACCTAAAAAAGCAGACTATCTGGAAAGAGAAAGTGAATTTGGCAGGTGGCACCAGACATCTAAGCAAGACTAAAAGCAGTAACCACAGCTCACAATAGCTAGCCTTCACATATAGCTCGGCCACACTTTGTAAAAGCATGTTCGTGTAACCTGAAAACCTCGCTTTTAACACGTCCGTAGACAATGATGCCAAAAATATCGAGGGTCAGCGAAATTTCTGGCTACAAACAGTTGGTATACACGGGAACAAGAGATAGATGAACGGCACTCTCCATCCACATCATGAGCGTTGCTGGGTAGCTTACCAGCCAAGCGTAAGCCGCGCGGTCGAACGATGCCGCCACTCGCCCCTCGAGCTAGACTTGGTCACCTGCAGGAACACAGGCAAAAGGGGGGAAATCATCACGTTGGGGGCGTACACGGCTGGTAGACGGCAGAAACGGCCAGCAAACAAGCAGCATTGCGCGGAATAGCACCGCTGAGGCCAATGGCGAGGAGAACGAGGCCCCAAATCGGGCCGCGGAAGGACGGCCGCCCATTAGGTTAGGTTAGCGCCCCCCAACGAAAACGGGGACAAGCGAACAAGGCGGCGTCCAATCTACGCGCCACCATCCGTTCGGATTGTTAGGGGATGGGGGTTCGAGGAGGGGCTCGACTCGATTGCTGGAGCCGAAGGGAGGATGCGGGAGGGGGGGAGTCGGAAATCGTGCGGGAGCGTACCGAGAGACCCGCGCGGGCCCCGAATCCCCTCCGCGCGACGCCATCCCGGGGCCAGCGAGCAGCGGTGGGGCCGCGAGACGGGAGCTGGAAGCGGCGGCGGCGGCGGAGCGCGGGTGGGAGGGGGCGCGCTCGGCGGCGGCGATGGCCCGTTCGTTGCCTGCCCCTCTTTGGAGTTCGGAGGTGGTGCCGTGGTGCGCGAGGCTTTTGAGACGAGGCCACGACACGACACGAGGGAGGAGAGGGTTGCCGGTTGCAGCAGGAGCGGCCCGTGGGTGGGGAGGGGAGGGGAGCGTGGACCAGGTTTGGTGGGGCCCCACTGCGCAGTAGTAAGAAAAAAAGGTGGCGCAGGCTGCACGGCCCAGCGCATCTCGGGGATCGAGCGTACAACCGTACACCGGGCCACGTGTCCTGCTCAGACGTAAAAACACTTTACGTTCCTTGTAATTTTAGACTAACGTTTTCGATGAACTTTGACAGCAAATCAGAAATTACTCGCTACGGCCGCGTTCGGAACCAAGTGATTTTACAATCTATCTCCGAGCTTTTAAAATTAACGAGGGTCTAGCTTCTAAAATTTTAAAAGCTGAAGACTAGAAAGCTGCTGAAGTTAAGTGACCGTTTAGATCAAATTCAGTTTTTAATAGCTGGATTGCACAAGTCCAGTGGGATCCAAACGCAGGCCCTAGTTCTGAATTTCTTATCATCATAATTGTGGTCGTTTTGGGCTGCATGTTCACTTGCGACGTTTATACTCTGGATATTTAGGTTTGTGGAACACAAGATTTTTAAAATGTTTTTAGAAAGAAAAATTGTATTCCGGTCTCTGCAGCAGAATGTTTGCACTTAACCATCCGTTGGGTCTCGGATAGCCGAGCTCTAAATAGTAACAAAGGTAAAGAAAATGTAACCGACTAGAATAGTAAAATAGTAAAAGTATTCTTAAAGCTACTCTAAAGCTATATTCCTTGGAAAACTGAACCCCCTTAGCAGCAGCAGTACGACCCTTTTTTATAGGGACCCGAACCGACATGATGTACAATGACCGATCTGCCCTTCAGACTCGACACAATCTGGGAACTGAGTGGGGGTAGATCGGTCTTTTACTCGGTCACTTTACAACTCACACCAGACTGTTACCCTCGGGCCCACTGAGTGCTTCGCGTCTCCTGATAAACCTTCACTAGGACACCGCTTGCTCACTTGAACCCTTCGCTTGTGCTTCCGACCTTTGTCTGGGCCTCAGGCCTTCAGCCAGGAGCTTCGGACCTTCGCCTAGGGGCTTTCGGACCTTCGCTTTGTCTTCGTGGCTTCGCCAGGGGCTTTGGACCTTCGCTTGGGCTTTCGGACCTTCGTCTGGAGGCTTTTGGACCTTCGTCTGGAGGCTTCGTGGGGCTTCGGGGATTGTATCCCCAACAGCAGCCCCTCGTGGCTTGATCCACCTCCGGTGGGTCGAAGCGACAAAAGATTAAGGATGCAATCCCCGAACGCCGTCCCCCGCTTTGATCCAACGGTGGTGGAAGAGACTTGTGTTGCCATCCTAGCCGTTGAGCTTTTTTACCACACGCCAGGGACACGCGTCAAGCCGTGATTACCCCGAAACTCGAACCGTCGCCTCGATTTTCGAGGCGTCGGGTCGGGGCTATATAAACCCAACCCCCCCCCCGGGAGGAGGCGGTCGTTCTCTTTTTACGGTGAGAGAGTAACACACCCTGCAGTGAGAGCGCTTTTTCACCTGGCTGCGAACCTTCGGTCAGTGCAAGCCTTTCCGCTAGTCGCGAGTTTGATAGTTTGATCTTCGGTGTTTGGATCGAGAGAGATGGCTAGCCAAGTAGGAGAAGGTCGAGTCTGGCGAAGCTGTCGCCACTAGCGAAGGTTAAACAGCAGCCGACCACCAGGGTCGGGCGCAGCGAGATCACTGAGAAGGACATTGCGATGCTTCTCAAGTACAAGCGCCTTGAGAATCCGGACTTCGTCCGGACGCCTAAGGACGAGGAGATTCCGGAGCCACGGCCATATGAAATGGTTGTTTTTAAGGACTACTTCAGTCGCTGATCTTGTTCTTCCCTGCGACAGTTTCCTAGGCGAGGTGCTCGATCGATACAAGATAGAACCCCATGATCTGATGCCTAACGGGATTGCTTGCATTAGCCAGTTCATTTAGGTGTGCCGAAGCCAGAATGTGGAGCCCAATGTCGACTGCTTTTGCTCGAGTTTTCGAGCTACACCGTTAGCCCAAGAAGGCGAAGTTCATCGACTCCAACGAGACATTCGAGACTCAGTACAGGAGTTGCTCCTTTGTGACGAAGAAGAAGGGAGCTTCGGTTGTCGTGGTCTAGAAGAACAAGTGGAACGACTGGACAAGCCGATGGTTCTACTATCGGGTTGTAAGTGATGAGGAGGTCGAGGTTGCAAGGAAGAGGGGTTTGTGGAAGGCTCATCCTTTGGTTTCCATGATGAACAACTTCAACGGTGTGGCTTCACCCAGGTGCGATCTGACGGAGATTGCACAGCGAGCAGTTCGCATGTTCCTCTTTGCGGCTGCGGCGCTGTCCACACGGGACATGACCGAGGAGTATCTGTCTGCTTGTGTCGTGCCTCTAGCGGCGGATTGGAGGCCGGGATCGGTGAAGTTCTATGGGGAGTCGGGCAAGAGCCTGGGCCACCCGAAGTTTGGCTTGCAGAAGGAGGACAGCTTCCCTAGGACTCGGCGATGCCGAGATTGTGGCTAAGGTGGAGGCAGAGGCTATTGAGATTTTGGGACCTGTGACTCCGAAGGAGTACGAGGCCATGCAGAGGTTGCTGAAGGGCAAGAGGAGGCTGAACAGGGTTTTTGATGAGACGGGGGTTAAATATGGCCCTCACACGATGCCTGCCCCTGGGGGGTGCGACGGCTAGGGCAGAGAAGCGGAAGAAGGCAGGGGCTACGTGTGATGCACCCGCATCTCAAGGGCACTAATACACAATTAGACTTGTGTTAATGAAGTTTTACAACTTAATTATATCTATAGAGTAACAATACTTAGGTGAAGAAATCACTAAGTCAAAAAATTTCGGTTGAAAAGGAAAAGCCTCGTGATTCACCTGGTCAAGTATTTAAAAATTCACCTAACTATGAAACGAAATTTAATTTATCACCTTTCAAATGCATCTAGCCCTGAATTTTTGGACATCATTTGGTCATTCAAAAGTTTGCGACAAGGGAGACTCTCCATAAATTGAAGCTACAGTTTTACCAAACCTTGAATACATTTGTGCTTGTATTTCAAATCTTACTGTGATCTAGATCTTACTTGCTATACCAAACTTGTAGAGGATTTAACGATGAACAACTTTGGGATTTGAATTTGTGACATGCAGAGAGGTTTGAATAGGGTTTTGGGTCATTTTTTGACAACATGTGAAATCTGCCAAAACTAGGTGTGTCTAATAAATTCAAATTTCTCTAAACCAAAAGTCCTTATTATCCAAATATTTATATATAAAAGTTATAGATCATGAAAAACTGAATAACATTGATATATAACTTTTCTCATGAAAATGCCTACAAATAGTCATACTTGAAATTTAGAAACATTAGAGTTCTAGCTGGTCAAACTAGAGACAGTCACTCGAATTCAAATTTAAACCATATTTTTCTATACAACATGGTATTTATGATTATAACAAAGTTGTAGGGTATGAAATTTACTACAGTTCTTGTATTTTCACTTTAACCAAATTCGGCCGTTAGATTGATCAAAGATACGAAATTCAAACGTGAATTCCTGCAGTCAAACCATCTTTTATCAATTTCAGGATTTTCCTCATTTCTTTGTATCTATGAAGAGCGGGTCCCACCTGTCAGCGCCTTGGATCCCCAACAGGTGGACGCTGCGGCCTGCTTGCCATGGCCACACGGCCGACGGGTTCTGGTGCCACTGCCCGTGCCCTCAGCCTCAAGAGGAAGGAAGCTGAGCTCCCCTCTCTTGCACTACACTCCCGCTGCCTCAATCCCCCAGCTCTCTATTGGCGCCAAAATTTAGCCGACCCAGGCTAATGGGCCTAAATCGGTTTAAGCTAAAATTTGGGCTATGCAAGGGAGAGATAGCGTGTATTTTGCCTTTTGGGCCAAGCGCCCGTGTATCTTAGGAAAGATAGTTTCGTTGGTAGAGAGTCCAATCGGGACTCCAGTTTAGTTAAGATTTAGAGTTGAATTAGGAAAGGACTAGACTTGCTATCCAAGTCTACTGGACTATAAATATGTACCCGTACCTATGAAATAAACAGAGACTACTCACTGTTCGCCAACGGCGGTTGTCTCCACATTCTCTCGGCGCATCGCCAACCCTAAGCGATTAGGGTTTCAAGGTATATCGCCATGCTGCTCTATTGACTTCTTTCGTAGATGTTGATAGGGCATTACGGTGTTCTGCCTATGGTAGATCTTATACTAAGCAGTTAGTTGTTGGCAAGTTCCACTAGTTATCATGTGCGTCGACCCGATCTACTTTTTCTCGGAGCTTCACGACATAGATCAGATCGTGCACAATTTACCATCATGCTATCCTTTGATTTTATCATCTTTTGCAATATATGCTGCGTCAAGCCACTGCCATATTTTGTTAGATTTGCATGATACAAGAGGCTTATTTAGGTTGATATTGGTATTCCATACTTTCTTGCATCTCGATCGGTTCCTAGCTAGAGATAATACTCTGTTTATTTATTACGCTGAGAGCCGATCTGGGTAAGCAGATCACTTTATTTCTGTGCATCTTCTATACATCGCCTAAGCAGTGTCGAATCAGCTTATGGAGTATCGATGGAGGTTTGCCGATGTCAAGGCCCGACGCGGGAGAGCCGATCCGAGCGATCCGGCTAGTATTTAACGTTTACCCTATTTTGTTTGTTCATGCAGAGAGAACAAGGAGCCGACCGACCGTCACCACCACCACCTTCCTAGCTGTAAGGTCAAGCCAGGTGGCACGCCCAACCACCACCGTAGCCTAGGGGTCGGCTAACCGTTTAGCCGACTGGGAGCTACAGCAAGGTGGAGTGACCGCTACGTCCACATACACCTCACGGCTCGCATTGTGTTGACCCGTTGGTACACTACCCACCGGTTTCCCATAGCAACACATTTTTGGCACGCCCGGTGGGACACGATCGTCATGGCTGGAGGCAAGAGAACTGAAAAAGAGGACGAAGTCACGCCCATCAACAGGGTGGAAGACCTGCCCGAGAATCACTAGAAGCATTATGCCTCGATCATCAAGGATCTCAAGAAAAAGGTGCTTGCCATGTACGGACGCACTCGTCACGATGCCATCAGGATCCAAGGAGTTCCCGAGTCGCTCCTAGCCAAGGTTGACCTCATGACTCCGTCGCAGTAGCGCACTGAGGCACTCCGCGAAGGGATCCAAAGGATCACGGCTCACGCCCTCATATGGCAGTCGGAGGCGACCATAAACCGCATGGACAACATTGTGGTCAAGACTGCCAGAGCTGCCTTGGCTGGTGAACCACTGCATATCACCGGCCCCTGAGCTGAACGGCCATGTCGGAGAAGCCATGTTCTACTCTAGGCCGCTCACCCCCACTCATATTCATATTGAGGTTCAGGGGGATAATGTCGCCGAATTCGTCATGCACCCTCCACATGACGGCATTCCCCTAGAGCCTCGTGCTTACTCTACGCCACCATTGGTCATTCCTGAGGGATACTTCTGTCAGCTCAGGTACCGACAGCTGGAAGAAGGGGAGCGGCCTCCCCACCCCTACCCTAATCCTGGTAGTTGTCAACTAAGCGACCAGCTCAAGAGCAAGGTACACCAGAGGCTCAACCACACCAAAGGCCAACGAAATCAGGCCAATCTGGAGATGATTGAGTGGTAGCGTGCCTACGGAACTGGGCCTGATCCAACTCTATCAGACCAGATATACTCCCACAGGCGATCTCAATACTGCTGTGCAGGAGATCTCGAAGAATCAGTATGGGATAGGCACTCAAACGGGGGCAATTACTTATGGTAAACCTTACCCGGAGGCATACGATCTCTTGGAGCCCCCTCCGATATTCAAGATCCCGAATTTCACCAAGTTCAGTGGCAATGATGGCGCTAGTACCATTGAGCACGTCAGTCGGTATTTGTCACAGCTAGCCGTCGCCTCTCGAGCCGAGCACATCGGCTCTTCTCCTTGTCGTTCACTGGGCCAGCGTTTGGGTGGTACACCACGTTGGCCCCGGGATCGATTACTACTTGGAAGCCTGCTGGAAGAAAAGTTCCATGCCCAGTTCTTCTCTAATTCTAACGAGGCAACTCTGACCGACCTGGCCTAGCATCAACCAGTATCCAGGAGAATCGGTCCATCAATACATCCAGCGGTTTCGCGAGTTGAGGAACAGGTGTTACTCTCTCCACCTACCGGAGAGGTCATTGCTAGAGCTGGCTTTCAAGGGCATGAACAAGGCCATCAAAGCAGTTTATGGGCCGACTGATTTGAGTCTGTCAGCCACTTGGTGTCCAAAGTCTCGACCTATGAACGAAGTCATCCCAAAATCCTCCAAGAGAAGAACAAGAGAAACATCGGCTACGTTCAAGCCGATGAAGATGACGCATTGGATGACGCAGATACCTACCTCGTCCAATGGTCAAGGAAGAGCCAGCAGCTACAATGTTAGTGGGTGAAGCAGCCCGAACCCACTCCTGGCTTCGACTTTGAGGTGTCCAAGACTGAGCAGATCTTTGACCTACTGCTCAAAGAGAAGCACTTGGTGCCACTGGCCAGGCATCAAACACCCTCGGCCGAAGAAATACGTGACCGCAAGTACTGCAAATGGCACAACAAGCTCGATGGTCATAATACCAATGACTGCAAGGTCTTGAGGACCGAAATCCAGAGGGCCATCGAGCAGGGAAGGCTGGTTTTTGCCCGTCCTCCAATGAAGATCGAGACAAGGCATTTCTCGGTCAACTTGGTACACGCAGTCCTGCCACCCTGGGAACGAGAAGATTCACTGATCGGCTGAACTGAATCGGCTTTCGGCGCTCGAGTGCGGGGAGCGATCGCCGCGGGGAGAGTCCTTCGCCGTGCCACGGAAGAACCTAGCCCTGGGCCATCTATCTCAATCAACATGGTCCGAGCCACTACAGAAGAGAAGGGGAAGGCCAAGGCTGACCCGCGCGATGACCTACCTCTTGAGTTTAAGGCTGAAGAGCACACTTCGGCTAGAACAGTCAAAAGAAATCGTCGATTCCGCCCAAACTCTGGGGCATTGATGGGATTGTACTCACGGCGTCACCAGCATGACGAGGAGCGCCGTCGCGAGGAAGAAGCGTCCTACCGCAGGCAACGCCAGCGTCGCGAGGAGCATCATCGGGAGTACCCACGCTCGCCTAGGCGTGACGCACGACGATGGGAGAGCTCACGGGAACGCGACGAACGCTTCAACCTCACCAACCACAAGGAGCACTGAAGCTACCCGTACTTCTACTACTGCTGGACTCAAGGCATGAGCAGGCTCCTAACTCCTAATGAATGCCCAGAGTGTCCTACCCGTAGGACCCGGCACGACAGGTCATCGGTGTTCGAGAACTTGAGGCCCGCGCCCTCGCTGCCTCGGCGCCGCATGCTTTCGCCGCAGCATGGACGTGGCCCCTCTCCACCACCACGATGGCCCGAGTCCCTGTTGAAGAAGCGACAAGCATCTCCACTTCCGAGGCGGGTGCCACATCCTCCACAACAGTGTGGACCGCCGATCTAGGAGGCCAATGATGGTCGACGTCGCGAGGAGTGCCACATGCCAAGATGGTGTCCAAAGGGCCTGTCCAAGTCACAAAAGCGCAGGGTTCAACGTCTGCATTGCTTGGAACAAGCCGAAGAGGAGTACCTTCGGCAGCTGAAAAAGTTTGGTGGCATCTTTGACATTTGAAGCTTGCGTCCAGAGCGCAACTTCATGTGGAAGCGCAAATTGCAATCTGAGGTGGCTGAAGCACCAGCCAAACCAGCTGCGGCCAGCTCATCGAAGGTGAATGAAAAAGACGACACCTTGGACATGGATAGTGACAGTCAATCGGACCACGGGGACGACTCCGAAGGGGAAGTCAACGCAGTTCTAAAGAAGGCCGCGGCGGATGTTAGCATGGTCTTCTACTTGCCAGATGATTTCCAACAACCCTGCGAGGAGCAGATGGCCGAGTCTATGGCGTAGCTCAGCCTCGGCCCCGCAGCTACTATTTTTGAGAAGCCGATCGATAAAAAATATCGGCACCTTAAGTCATTATATGTAAAAGGGTTCGTCAATGGCAAGCCCATCAGTAGGATGCTCGTTGATACAGGTGCGACCATTAATTTCATGCCATATTCCTTGTGTCGCAAGCTTGGCAGGTCTACGGAGGATCTTGTTGATACTAACGTCACGCTGAAAGATTTCAAAGGGAACTCAGTCAAAGGTCAAAGGAGTTCTCAATGCTGAGTTGACAGTGAGCGGCAAGACCATGAACACTTCGTTTTTCATCATCGATGATCACGGCCCTTTCTCTGTCCTGCTTGGCCGAGATTGGATCCATGCCAACTGCTGCGTCTTGTCTTCTATGCACCAATGACTGATTCAGTGGAACGGCAATGAGATCGAAGTAGTCCTTGCTGATGAGTTCTGCGACGTCGCATTGTCCGAGGCACAATTTTGGACAAAAGAAACAGAGTGCCTCTCGGGTCGGCAAAATTCGGATTAGGGCTTTGTCGACCTAGCAAAAAACGGGATCATGTCGGTTCGTGCAACCGGCGACCAACCTTAGATGATGAAATAGCTAGTGTATCCGCCGATCCCTCTGATCGGCTCACTGGTTGGTGTAAATTTTCTATGGGTTCGCGACCCGTAGTGGCCGATCTGTGTGATCGGCCCCAAAAAATTTGTAATCATATTTTGTGTAAGATTTCTGCATTGGCTGATCTATGTGATCGCCCCCAAAACATTAATTTAATAAATGTTTCTTCCAATAAGGATGTTCTTTTTTGTGATGATCAATCAACTCCTGATGAAGAAAGATCAGAAGCTGCGCACTCTCATCCCTCTCCGGCGTCATTAGGGTCTACTCAGGAATTTGCAGAAAAAGGCAAGCTCGGTTTTGGTTTCATGCCATCCGACGAGCTTGAACAAGTCGACATCGGCTCAGGGGATTGACCAAGGCCGACGTGGATCAGTAAAAAGCTCGACCTAGAGTTCAAAACCAAGTTGATCGAGCTGCTCAGGGAGTTCCCAGATTGCTTTGCCTGGGAGTACCACGAGATGCCAGGTCTTGATCAGTCTATTGTTGAATATCGGCTGCCGATCAAGCCCGGTTTTTGACCATTTGCTCAACATCCCAGGAAAATCGACGCGAAATTCAATGATACAGTCAAAGAAGAGATAGAGAAGATGATTCGCGATGGGTTTATCCACCCTTGCCGATATGTCACTTGGATATCGAGCATTGTTCCTATTTGGAAGAAAAACGGTAAGCTCAGGATATGCATCGACTTCAGGGATCTAAACAGAGCTACCCCAAAGGACGAATACCCGATGCCCACTGCAGAGTCACTCATCAATGCTACAGCTGGTCACAAGATGATGAGCTTCCTTGATGGCAATGCCGGGTATAATCAAATCTTTATGGCCTGAAGAAGATCTTTACAAGACAGCTTTTCATTGCCCACAAGGTTTGTTAGAGTTTGTGGTCATGACCTTTAGCTTACGCAATGCCGGAGCAACTTACCAACGGGCCATGAACTACATCTTCCATGATCTCATCGGCCGGCTCGTGGAAGTATACATTGATGATGTGGTGGTCAAATCGGTATTGCAGGAGAACCACCTAGCCGATCTGCGTCAGGTCCTCGAGCGTACTCATAAACATGGCATGAGGATGAATCCTGATAAATGTGCGTTCGACGTCACTACTGGACAATTCCTTGGGTTTATGATCCATGAACGAGGTATAGAGATCGGCTCGAAAAGTAAAGATGCCATTAAGACAATAACACCACCAACGACCAAAAAGGAGCTTCAGCAGCTAATCGGCAAGATTAACTACATCAGGAGGTTCATCCCTAACCTTTCAGGCGAAACTTGAAGCGTTTATGCCTTTGGTCAAGACACAGCATAGCAGCGAGTTTGTGTGGGGCCCTGATCAACAACTGGCGTTCGACAACCTGAAAAAGTACCTGACAGCACCACCAATGATGGCCCCACCTCGACTCGACCTCCCATTCATTATCTACCTTTCAGCCGATGAAGTTTCCATCGGCTCTGTGCTGATTCAAGAAGTCGACGGCAAGGAGCGTGTCGTCTACTATCTCAGCCAACGATTACTCGACGCGGAGACCAGGTACTCCGAGATGGAACGCTTATGTTTATGCTTACATTTTACATGCATCAAACTGTGGCATTACCTGCTCAATGCCGAGGTACTGAATAGTCTGCAAAGCCGATGTCATCAAGCATATGTTGTCAGCACCGATCCTCAAAGGCATGCTCGGCAAATGGATGTTCGCTTTGTCAGAATTTGACATCAAGTTCTGGCCAGCGAAAGCCGTCAAAGGCCAGGCGTCAGCCGATCTTTTTACAGAGCGATCGGCTCCACGGTCCCATTTCATCGGCATATCATCTTGGGCTTTCATCGGCTCCACTGGTCTGCGTGCGACACGGGATTGTGGCATTGGGCTTCTCATCATCTCCCCTCGGGGGGCACAATATGAGTTCGCCTTTCGCCTCAAGGAGCATCGTACCAATAACCAGACGGAGTATGAAGCTTTGTGCAAAGGTCTTGAGCTGTTGCTGGACACATGTGCCGAAGCAGTCGAAGTCTTCGGTGATTTAAAAGTCGTCCATTAACCAGTTAACGGAGGACTTCAATTGTGCATGTGATTTGCTGTATCCATATCTCCTCCATTGTCAGGAGTTGATGGCAAAGTTCTGTTATGTTCAGCTCAAGTGGATACCAAGGGACAACAATGCCGAAGCTAACAAACTCGCACAAATAGGTTCTGGCTATGCAGAGCAAGTCGAGGACGTCTGGGTCGACACATTGCAACTAACGTCGGCCGATTGGAGAGCCGATCTCCTCAATTACTTGAGGGATCCGGCTCGGGGGGCAGATAAGAAGACAAGACAGTGAGCTCTGAAGCATGTGCTCATTGGTGAAAAACTTTATTTCAAAACCATTGAAGGCTTGTTGTTAAAATGCCTAGGCCTGACAGAAGCGCTCAAAATCATGCACGATGTACACGAAGGGACTTGCGGTACTCATCAATTGGCTCACAAGATGAAGTGGTTGATCAAAAGGTCTGGCTATTATTGGCCGACTATGCTGGAGGATTGTTTCAGATATTATAAAGGTTGCCAGGAGATGAAGGTGACACAGGCGAGCTCTTGGTTATCAATGTTTCACCGATGGTAGAAGGATCAAAGTTCAACATTTTTGCCACATGGAAGATATGACAAGAAAGGGGCAGTAAGATCAGGCAGTCTTGAGGTAAAGACGGGATGATGAAGGTGTGTGGTGGTCTTACCTCAGGCAAGTCAGCCTCTACTTCGGCTCCTGCATGGCCGGATGTGTCTTTAGGTGGAGCATCACAACGCTCGAGAAGAGCTCCTCCTACATCGGCTTCGTGCTACTGACTGCGGATGTGATCATCCTGCATTATACATGTAGTTCTTTGAATTAATGCAGATGGTGACAAAAAATCCAAGGAATCAGGAGAAAATTTACTGGTGAATCAGGAAGTGATCGAGCCGAGGGAGCAACTGGCTTCTTGATGGATGTCTTTTTAAATCTCAGCTGGTTGGTTCCTCTCCCTTCTCATTGCCGATGTCATCATGGTTAAAAAAGAACTTTTTTTAACGAACCAAACAGAGAACTGCCGATTATATTAATATAGAAAAAAAACCTAAACTAGACAACAATTAAACAACACACCACTCAAACTCAAACACACCACACAACTCAACTAAGCGGTTAGATTGGAACTTCAACATAGCACAAACACTCACCGCGAGGCAAACACAGAACCTAGACATGATGCGAGCTTCCAAAGCGATGCCACCAACGAGGAGCGTGACGCCACAGGTGCCGCCACCCCCCTGATCATACGGTCAGGGTTTTCACCCCGGAACACGATGCACAGAGGGAGAAAGGGGGTGGAATGATGATGCTTCCAAAGAAGAAAACTGGCGCCCGAAGGCGTTGGCCGTCATCATCCCAGAGGACGGGAGAGGCTTTCGCCGCCACCACCAATCCCACTGTACATCAAAAGCTGCGAATAACCCTAGGTCCAACGCTGCAGATGAAGAAGCTCTCGTCGCATCTTGAAAACTGCCAGCGAAACAAGAGGCGCAAACCGCACTACATCAAGAAGGCCACCACCATGGAGACCTCTCGCCGTAGAGCTGCTGCAACCTAGCACCCAAACCGACGGAGTAAAAACACTAGATCCAGGATCCTTTACCACACCAAACGCAGGGGCCTCGCCACTTATGCTGCAGGACTCACTCATGGGGGCCTCGCCACATCCGTCTATGGCCACTAAGATGAGGATCTGTTTCTCAGATTGCTATTAGAAAGAAGAGCAAGGTCGCCCTACCCCACGAACACCGCAGAACCAATCTACCACTGAAACTCCAAATCACCACAACAAAACCACCTGAGGGCATAGTTATTAGGACCGGACCAGGTCATTGAACCGGCGAGCATGTTGGTTCAATGGTTCATTGGTTCAACCGTTGAGAACCGGTTTAACCGCTGGTTCAATAGTTTTAGACCGGATAAATTGAACCGGACACAAAATACCAGAACCGGTGCAATATAGTTGTGTTGTGCATTATATAGTTTAACACATAGAAGAAAAATAAACTCATAAACTTATCTAGAGTTGTTAAAAAAATGGTTCAATGAATAGACTCATTTCTATCCCATCAATTCATTTGTTTGTCGCCGTAACATGAGCACGGAGAAGAAAATACCATGTCTCTAAAGTTAACAGAATGATCACGCGGGAAATCATTTTTAAGAAGAAAAATAGTGCATGTGTTATTCTATGAAAGAGACAAGACAGACTATTAATATATTAAATATATGCAGAGTAATCACTTGGCTGCTGTGTTCCCAAACCAAAAGTGCATAACGTACCATGGCAAAATTGTTTAACAAGTGCTACAGGCCTACAGCAGTCGGTGGGCCACTGGCCTATGCCCACCGATAGCCACCTGGCCTGCAGGGACCAGGAGCCATGCCATGATGAGGGTGCGCGTGTCAGACAACCACCGCTGGGCGCGCTAGTTACCTGTTGCCAAAGGCCAAAAGCCGTCCGGTTCAGTTGGAACAGCCTGGTTCACTGAAAAACCAATTGGTTCGAGCGGTTTTTTCTGGTCTGATTGCATGGACGTCTTTTAGCTGAGCCGGACCGTTGCACTCTCCGGTTCGGTTTTTTCCGGTTCAACCGGCGGTCCTGTCCGGTCCTAATAACTAGGCTTGGGGTTCACCTCAACACGGCCGCTGATATCAAAGGCGCTTGCTCCATCTTCCGATGATGACCTACACCGGAATAGCAGCCGCTGAGCAAGGCTACCCGCCACAGACCGCTGCAAGCAAAGTTGCCACACTTGTCACCACTACAAGAGCTGTCTTCCGACGCAGTCCCTCACCACACTAGCAACTGCCCAGCAGGGCCAGCCACCGAGGTCCGCTGCGAGCAGTCCCCGCGATGAGCAAGCAACGACCTTGATGTCAACCGCTGAAGTACCAACCTATCGCAGCCAGCCACGCCATGCCTCAACTAGGACGCACCACGCCAGAGCCGACGACCCGCCGTGCGCACGTGAAGAGACACAGAGGCACGCAGCCAGCTACCCACCGGCGCCGCCATCGGCCGCGACTCGCGACGCAGCACCGGAGCCACCGTCGCGCCTCACCAGGAGGCGCCAACATGCCGAGCCAGGACCACCGCTGCCGACGCGCTCTAGGTCACCACTCGCACGAGAGGCAAGCATCGCGAGCACGGGGGAAGCCCTGCAGCCCAGACGAAGCCACTGCCTCGTCCCCAACAGCTTGTAGTTCGGCGTCACCCACCTAGGCCGTCGTTGCAACGCGTTGCCGCCGCGCAGCAACGCCGGGAGCATCGGACGTGCCACGCCGCGCTAGAGCCGCCGACGCGCCTCACCGGAGCCGCCAACATGCCGCGCTGGGACCTCCGGCGCACCATGCTGCCCCTCGCACAAGAGGCAAACGACGTCAACATGGAGGAAGCCCTGCCGCCTAGATGAAGCCGCTGCCTCGTCCAAGAGACCGGCAGCGCCCAGCCCGCAGCGACCGGGTGCGGCGGCCGGTCGCCTCAACCGGTCGTCCCTCACCAGATCCGCCCTAGGGCGCACCGGATCTGCCCCCGCGACACCCCTAGGTAGGCTGCATAGCTTTATAGCTTAGGACCTTAGACAATACAATAATCAAAGGGCCATCCTAACAATAATTTAGGTTCAAAAATAAATTCCTCCAAATATAGAATCCCAGAAGATATATCTTCATGTTACAAGAGTGGATATACGCACAATAAAGGGCCATCTAATTATGAATGCCTTTGTTTGGCATTAAATCAGCGATACTTGGAAGTGAGAACAAACGTATAGATTTGAATAAACATATGCCATGTTTCGCACATGCAGGAGAATTAGTAGGAATTTAAAAAACCACTAGCATTGATTCCATATTTATTTTGTTTCTTCTATATATCAACCATGGAGCAACAGGTAGTCACACATTCACACCCACACCCAGTCTCAACTTGGACGGACTGCACAGCACGTACACAGCTCCTCAGTCAGAAATTAATCAGAATGGCGATATTTGTGAAGCGCAGCAGCCAAGGCCTCTTGCTGCTTGCCTAGGTTCTTATGAGTTTTATAAGATACGTCTTGATTCATTGATGTCTATATGTTAACATGGATGGATAGAGATAGGATCCAAACCACTCACAATTCAGAGGGAAAGGAGTAATCGTTAATAATTTAAAAAATACTAGCAAAATGCCAGTGCGTTGCTACGGGGTGTCATACGCTCTGCGTAGCCCACTCAGTCAACCCACAGGTTTCTAGTCTCATTGTGTTGCTATATCTTCTCGACACTCATTTTTTCGTCCTCTCCTAGCTCCTACCTCACTCACTTTACCCATATGTTGCTGCGGGTTGTTCGTATACCGTTCCAATGCGTCAGCTCAATCAGTCAACCCATGAGCCTATGGGCTTGACATGTTTCTATATTCTCTCTACGCTTCTTTTCCTGTCCTCACACATCTCACTTGCGCCGAGTCATTTTTCTTGTTCTCTTGCCGCACGTAGACGATGCTGCATGGCCTTGTCTTTAAGCTTACACCATCAAATAAATCCTTTGTTCTTCTACAAACGCTGTCCTTGCCATGCATGGTTCGATGAGTGGGCTTTGTTGTTCGGACTGTTCGCCTGGTTGGGCTTGGGCCTATGCTGTGGGATCTGATTTTGTCTACGAGCGAGGAGAGTCAAATGGTGACGCTCATAGGTTAGCCAGAGCACGATTTATGAAGCTCCTGGTCGCTATGTGTGGTTTATAACTCCACCTAATGGTGTCTGCAATTCATATTCCTTGACTCCTTAATAAAGCAGGGAATTGCCTAAAAAAAAGTATGGACACTGTTGTTAACGAGCCACGTCACGTTGCATTTGGGATGGTTCGTGTGGCTGGCCACCGATACTCATGCTGGCTCATGTACCAGGGCACTTCCATTTCGCCTGTCTATTTCCAAATCCCAATCAAGAACTATGTGAATGTTCAAATTGAACGCTTGCATACACACCGTTATGTATCTAATCTGTCAAGAATGTACAGATTCAATGATTCTAGTAGAATCGTGGACAGGTCTGAACTCGATGCCCTCAACGATGAGGCCCGCTTGGGGCGCCACCCATGCACCTCGAAGCTTCGACTATAGATGTCCAAACGGGCCACACGGCACGGCACGGCCCGAGCATGACTTTGGCACGGCATGATGACGTCGGGCACGGCACGGCACGAGGACGCCGGCGTGCCGTGCCGTGCCAGCACGTCGTGCCGGCTCCTCGGCCCAAGCACGGCACGGGAACGCTCTAATCGTGCCGTGCCGACACGGGAGCTCAGGCGGCCCGTCGTGTCGTGCCTGCCCGGCGGCACGCGCCCCGCCATCTCAGTCTGCATTGCGCGCCGCAGCCTGGTGTTGATGTCGTGCTGCTGCCGTCGTGCGCTATGTCGTAGCCCCCTCGCCGTCGCGCGTCGCGCCGCAGCACCCTTGCCGTCGCGACGTAGCCCCCTCGTCGGGCACTGCCAAAGAAAGGGCGCCGACAAGGGAGGGAAAAGCAGGAGCGGGAGGAGACGGAGAGCCGGAGTGTCGCTCCGTTGCCTGGAGGGTCGGGAGTCGGGAGGGACGGGTGACGGGGTCGACGGCGGGAGGAAACGGAGTCGGGGCCGGGAGGGAGAGAGCTGAGAGGAAGCGGAGTGGGGGTCGGGAGGGAGTCAGGTGGCGCCCAAGGAGGGAGAGAATGGGACAGGATTAGGGTTTTCTTCTCTTTTATATGGGGATAGATGAGGGTTGTCGGGCCAACTGGGCCGGTTGGCTTAACGGGCCGTGCTCGGGCCGGCACAGCGTGCCACAGATGCGGCCCAAGCACTGCACGGCCACCGTGCCGGGCCGGCACGGGCACGCTTCCTGTCGGGCCGTGCCGTGCCTGGACTGGGCCCAAAACGTGCCGTGCTCCGGGCCACCTGGTGGCCGCTGCCCATATGGACATCTATGCTCCCGACCACCTCCTCCCCCAACCACTTGCCACCGCATGTTACACGCTCCATCTCCCACCACCCGTCCGCCCGCACCCTCGGTCGCCTAATCGGCTCACCGACGCCGTCACCTCACCGCAGCCCTCCGCCGCCCCTGAAGCTGCGCGTCTCATTTGCATCGCCGTCGTCCTCGGGGCAAAGGCACACGGCGTGGCGCTCCGCAGGCAAGCGGCCACCCACGGCCACGGCGGTCTCCTGGTCCGGGAAGCTCAGGCTGCGGTGCACCCCCGCGGTGCCGTACACCAGGTACGCCGCGTTGGGCGTTGACGGCGTGATAGCGGCCGCCGGGAGCCGGCCGTAGATGTCGGGCTCCGTGCACCCCACCAGCTCCGCCATCTCCGCAAACCTGCTGACGTGCGACGATCATGCGTGAAGAACGCAGATATTGAAAAAAAAAACACGTACTGCATCATCAGAGAATTGCGTGAGGATAATGTGGTTGATGGTTGCTTAATCATTAATTAACGCCTGCGTGAACCATACAGATGCCTCAAAATTTGTTTACTCTTTGTTTCTATGCAAGCTTTAAAATTTTGTCTTGCAACCACAGCCACTAGTATATCAAAACGTTGTCGGTGGATGCAGGCCTTGGTACCCCAAAAGAATTGCATTCAAGATGAACTTACAGTAGTGCCAATCAAGCGAGGTGTACATGTTTTTGGATCATCGAATATATATGTTTGAGAAGAATAGGAATGAACCTGGAGCGCGGGTGCGGCTTGAATTTCCAGCTGAGCTCGCCGTCGTCCCATGGCAGGCTGAGGCTCCTCGCCGACAGCGCGTAGCACCGGGCGCCGGTGTCCTTCTCCAGCCACACCCTGCACCAGCCGCCGCCGACCGTGACGGCGCCGGCGGAGTGGCAGAGCGCGAGGTAGGCGTCCTTCTTCTTCTTGCTGCTGCTCTTGGGTGCCGCCGCGCTGCTCTGCGGCACGTCCACCAGTGGGTCCAGGTCGTCGGGAACGAAGCGGGCCCAGACGTGGTCTGAGTACGCGGCGGCGCGGAAGGCCCGGGAGACGGCGGTGCAGCGGCACGCGTCGCGCGGGGATGTGCGCGCGATGGCCTGCGCCAGGCACGCCTCGGGAAGGTCGCCCACTTGGGTGGTGGTGGTCGTCGTCTCCTGCTGGCGCTGCTGCCTCTCCTCCCCTGCCGCCCCCGCCGGCATAGCCGCGCGACAGCCGAGCCGTCTAGGCGTCTATCGATATGTGGAGAGAAATTAAACGACCTCTAGGTAGAGGTAGCTGCTCTGATGCTGCCTGAGTTAAGCTTGAGCATCCAATATTGCAAGAGACGCACTCACTATCTAGGTCGCCGTCAGGTGATTTGAGAGGTAGGTTAGGTAGGTCGGTCGGTCGATGGAGAGCAGCGGTGATTTGAGGCGTGCAGAACTCTTTCGTGCAACGCTGAATTTTTGCGAACTATGAGAAATTCACCTGCAGAACCGGAAATTCACTTGAAGTAATGAGCGTCGTCGGCCTACTATGGTCAAACTAGATAGAGTATTTTGCAACGAGAGTTGGGATCTCTCCTTTGATTCTCATGGTCTGCAAGAGCTTGCCACCTCAGTATCAGACCATTGCCTGCTGCTCCTTTCTGGCCTTGCTGGACCCGGTCAACCACGGCCTTTCCGCTTTGAAAATTTCTGGACCAAAATTCCGGGATTCCATGATGTGATCAAGAAAGCTTGGGCCACACCCACAACCTCTACACAACCTGTGCAGGTGCTACACCATAAGTTGGCTGCGACCGCTAAACACTTGAGATCCTGGAGTCGCTCGATTTTCTCTGACGCGAAGATGAAATTCTTAATGGCGTTAGACATAATACATCGGCTCAAGTTTGCGCAGGAATCTAGAGGCCTCTCAGATGCAGAGCGCCACCTGAGAGCCGGCCTCAAACGCCGTGTAATTGCACTTGCAGCCATCGAGCGAGCCTGTAAAAGACAGGCTTCTAGAGTCACAAATCTGAAGTTGGGCGATGCGAACACCAAGTTCTTTCATTCAAGAATAAATTCAAGGAGAAGGAAAAATTGTATCCAAAGGCTGCACCAAGATGGCATCTGGGCAACCTCTCAGAAAGACAGAGAGGATTGTGCAGGATCATTTCATTTTTGTCCTCGGCACCCCTGGCCCAGGGAGCTTGACCTTAACTGGAATGCCTTGGGCACTCCACGTTTTGAGTTATCTCAGTTGGAAGCCCCTTTCACTGAGGAGGAGCTACTTCAAGCAATTAAGCACTTACCTCCAGACAAGGCACCCGGATCGGATGGGTTCACTGGCACCTTCTACAGATCCTGCTGGCCAATTATCAAGGCAGACCTAATGGCGGTCATGAATTCCCTGCATAGTCAGTGATTCCTTAACTTTGATCTTCTGAACAGGGCCAACATAATCCTACTGCCTAAAAATGGCGGCGCTGAAAAATTGGCAAACTACTGGCCTATCAGCCTCATCCACAGCGTTGCAAAGATTTTTACGAAGCTGCTCTCCATGAGGCTTGCGCCCTCCATGAGGGACATCATCTCCAAATGCCAAACTGCGTTCATCAAAGGCCGAAGCATCCATGAAAACTTCCTCTTTGTTCGTAATATGGCTAGGAGATATCATCGCAACGGAACCCCTATGCTCCTTATCAAACTCGACATCTCGAAGGCTTTTGACTCGGTCAGGTGGGACTATCTCCTCATTCTTCTGGACCACCTAGGGTTCCCGACTAGATGGCGGAATTGGGTGGCATCTATGCTGGCTACCTCTTCTTCTCAAGTGTTACTTAATGGAATCCCTGTCCAACCAATCACCCATGGTAGGGGTCTTAGGCAAAGAGATCCTCTTTCTCTCCTCCTGTTTATTCTTGCCATCGACCCTCTGCAACGCCTCCTACATCTGGCCACTGAGGCTAGCATTTTATCCAGAGTTGCAAAGGCAAGAACGCGGCTTCGGACCTCAATGTACGCAGATGATGCCATTATTTTTATCAAGCCAGATAAGAAAGAGGTGGACGCCCTCGCATCCCTATTACATCTCTTTGGGGAAGCGACTGGTTTGCGAACTAATATTCAGAAATCCTCAATAGTGCCTATCAAATGCGCTGGTCTCAATTTAGATGAAATTCTTGCTGACTTCCCTGCCACAAGAACAAGTTTCCCCATCAAGTATCTTGGCATCCCTCTGACGGTTTCGAGACTCAAAAGAGTGGACTTTCAGTACCTTCTTGATAAGGTAAATAGCAAGCTAGCGTCTTGGCAAGGACACAATCTCACTTGTGCAGGAAGACTGGTCCTAGTCAAATCGGTGTTGTCTTCACAGCCTGTGCACACTCTCACTGTAGTCAGCGTCCCTAAAGAAGTGCTTGAAGAATTTGACAAAGCAAGGAAACGATTCCTGTGGGCGGGGAATGAGAACCTTACTGGAGGCAAGTGCAAGGTTAATTGGCCGACGGTGGCAAGACCGCTGGATCTTGGAGGGTTGGGCATCCTTGACATCCACTGCTTTGCAAGGGCACTGCTGTGATGCCCCAGGCATCTCAAGCGTATTACATTAGAATCATTAGCTAAATTGCATCATTAAATGAACATTTCATATTAGGAGCATGAGCGGGTTAAGTCTTTAGAAGCGAGTTAAAAACCGATTTTTCTGCAACTGCATTTGCATTTGCCTTGTAACTTTAATACTGTTGTGAATTTGACAAAACTATACATAACAAACTTGTAGAAAATTTCATAATGAACAACTTTGGTATTTGGTGTCATGACATGCATAAAGGTTTGAATAGAGTTTTAGGTCATTTTCGGTAAAACTGAGAAATCTGTCCAAATGTGATTTAAATAGAGATTTCAAATTTTTGTGAAACAAAAGTCAACATTTTGAAAAACTTTGTATATCAAAGTTGTAGTTCCTGAGCAACTGAACAACATTGGTATATAACATTTACCATGAAAATGCATAAAAATATGACTTGTAGAATTTTTAATTTGGAAGATTTTATTGGTCAAACTGGGGTCAGCAGGTTAAACTCAATTTAAATCATACTTATACTTGGAATCTGGTATTACTCCTTTTGACAAAGTTGTAGATTATCAAGTTTACAATAACTTTTCTATTTTAAGTTTGGTCTAATTCGGCCTCTAAGATATTCAAAAAGGTGAAATTCAGAACTCTGTCATCCTGGTCAAATAGCCATTTTTCCATTTTCGAGTTTTATTTCCCTTTTGTGTGTATGACGCGTGGGACCCACCCGTCAGGCTTTGGACCCGGGCGTGGACGGCTTCAGTTGTGGGCCCCACCAGGCCATCCCACCCGTGCACCCGGTCCATACAAGTCAAGTTTATTTCCTTCCCGCGGCCCCACCTGTCAGCGACCTCTGGTCCATGGACCGAGTCCACGGCGCGCCTCTTTCTTCCTCCTCCCCTCCCCTGCGCCCACGCGGCGGGCGAAGGGCGCCAGCGCGCCATGCCCTGGGCGCCAGCGCGCCGCGCCCCGGCCACGCGCCGCCCTGCCCGTGCCTCGGCCTGCCGTCTGGGAGGAGCAAGGCGCGGCTCTTCGATCCTGCATGCGCGCCCGCTGTCATCCTAGCGTCCTCTCCGCCACTCTCTCGCCCGAGCCTCTCGCTCGCTCCAGAGCCGCGGCCGCCATAGCCGGCGACCTTGAGCTCGCACTCTGCCCTCCTCCCACCTCCCCGACGTGCGCCTCAGTGTCGCCCTGCCTCGAGCCACGTTTTCCCTAAGCCTTCGCCCACCGCCGTCGTCTCTAGCACCCGCCCTTACGCGCCGCCGCCGTTACCATCGGCCCGAGCTCGAGCTCACCGTGGCCGGCCACCCTGGCGCTTCCCCTCGCCTCCTCGACTCCGCCGCCGGACTCCCCACCTCGCCGCGCCTCTCACGCGCCCTCCCGCTCCGCCGCTCCCTGCTTCCCCGACCGGATTCCGTGCAACGCGGCCCCGAGCGTCGTGCGCCGCCACACCATCAGTTCACCGGCGTTCCTCGCGCGCTCCGGCCTCCCCGTGCGACGCCGCCGTGGGGGAAAGAGACCCCGTCGCCGGGAACACGTCCCGGGACCGACGCGGCTCCAAGTCCCCGCCTCCACACACCGGCGACGCCGCCGGAACGCGAGGCCGCGCCGTGCCCCCTCCCTGTCCAAAGGTAGAAGAAGGGGATGGCAACTTTTAGATCCAGCCCCTTAGCTTTTTGTTTTTATGTTTAAGTCCAGCGAACATGTTATGAGTCTTGGGTTATTTCACAATCTAGCCCCTGTAGTTTACAGTTAATCATGAAAAGGACCCTAAATCTGTAGTTTTTTATCTAAATAATTATTAATTAGGCTGAAACTTTGAAAATTCATAATAAATCAAATAAAAATCAGAAAAATACAAACCTTATTGCATTGTACTCCTCTTAGGTAAATCTACAGAATGGGTATGTTGGTTGAGCAGGAAAAGACCTTTTTGCCCCTGATATTATGTATGCTTGATAAATCAATATAATTGGGAAATGTGGACTAAATGATCTCCAAAAAATTGCCAAACTTGATCAGCAGTGTTATTAGGGTATATAGGCTCATTGTGATTTTTGGTAGCTCAAGTGCTCACTTTTAATTACTATTTTACCCCTGCATGTGTTTTTAGCATAAAGAGAAATAAGGAAAAGGTAACCATATTGAAAATTATGCTCTAAAGGGGTTTTTCACCTTTTATTTGTGCTCCCTGTGGTATAAATAGCTCATTGTTGAAATGGGGTACTGTGCATGTAAGGTTGACCCTATTTTTGAAAATGGTAGGCATAATGCTTATTTAAGTAAACTTCGGTTGCCTCGCATAAAACGATGTTACCTCGTCACACACCCCACGTTGTTATATGTGATTAGCTAAGTTACCGTAGGTGATGACTTGTACGATTTCTTAATACTAAATCAGTTTCATCACGAAAATGCATCACTTTAGCCCCTAAATCATGATTCCTTGCATTGCACTCACATCATGAAGCAAAGCATTGCACTAATACATGCTTCGATTGCACCATGTCATGCATATAGATCCCGCGAGCGAAGGATACCCGCCGGGCCAACTGATCGTAGAAGAGCACGAGAAGGAGCTGCATCAGGAGCCGGAAGACCAGCAGCAGGAGCCCGACTTCGCTCAGGAAGCAGCTACTAACCCTAGTGAGGAAGGTAGGCATGACCATAAATTCCCAACAAATATGATATTGAATGATGTTTAGACATCCGCATTAGGAGTTGTTTGAAAACAATTGCATTAGACTTCTTGGCCGCCCTGGCCCTAGCACCTACAATAGAGTACGTAGGACGAGTATGCCTAGAAATGCTAGGTGCGAGTAGACACGAGTGAATTGGAGTCACTCGTCGTATAGGTGTTTTCAAATGAAAGGCTTTCAAGATATATGGAAAACTTTAAACATGATTGTGATGGAACTAAATTGAGGCCGGGCGGAGATTTGGGTATATTATGATGAAAAATGATGTGGATGGTTGGTGGACTCCGCCCGAGCCGTTTAAGGCCCGATTCGCTGTTCGCCTGCTGATCGGCATAATATTGCTAGAGTGCTTATCCGGGATAATGGACCGGTGAAAGTCTTACTCGTGCCATCCGAAGAACAGAGACAGGTTCCTACCATTCTTGTTGGAGGGAGTTAGGCCTGGGGGAGCTTGTACTCGAAGGAGGGCTGACCCGGTGCGGCCGTGGTATCGCTCCTAAGGGAGGGCTGACCCGGTGCGACCGTGGTATCGCTCCTGAGAGGGCAAAACCCGGGGGAATGGCGGGATTGAATCAAACTTGGGATGGGACGAGTGGAGATTGGGGCTATATGTGGGAACGCGATGGCTAGTAAGCATATACCCCTGGCATGATAGTTATTCCCGGGAATTAAAAATCGATTCGAATCGCTGATGCTCACCAGGTGTGAGAATGACAAGGTCACACACGGGCAACGTAGTAACAATCTAATTGTATTTATGACTAAATATGTTTTGTTTTCAATACCACATGTTCGTATTTGTATGTTTACATTCCTGCAAGTTATATTACGATGATGAATATTTTGATGATGTTGATAATTACATGTTAACTTTTAATTACTATAAAAAGAATGGCTAAGGATCAACTGTTAGTTGCCAGCTTTGCGTCAGCCGTAAGCTCTTCCATTAAGTCCTACTGAGTAATTAGTACTCAGGGTTTGCCTCCACTTTTTGAGCAGGTACTGATGTCTTTTGGACCCTAGCTTGGAGGAGAGCAGTACCGGTGGGCTCGGTGCTTCTCGCCTCATTCTTTATTGCCTGAAGACTCCTTCTTAAAGTATTATGTTTCTGCTGTGAGATTTATTTTGAACAACGCTTCCGCTTTGTATTTGAATAGGTATTTGACTACCTATATTTGGTTTGTAAGCACTTTAACTTATTTTCTACTATAAACTGCCTGTGATGATGTAACTGTTGTGGCTCCATCGAGGGCTGGATGTGTGTGATGTCGGTTCCTCTGGGAAAAGGTAATATCGGGAGTCATTTTGACTCTCGACGGACGACCGGGTTTAGTTCGGCCTAATCACACTGCGAGCCATGGGTGGCAGGTGTGCTTAGTTCGGATTAAATCGGCGGTTCCGCCACAACTGCGACTTCGCTGGCTGTGGCGGCAATGGGAGGACCCAAATGCTCCTTGGGTAGGCCTAGAAACCCCATGCAACGATACTGACAAACTCCTTTTTGCGGCCGCCACAAAAATCGTTCTGGGCAATGGAGCTGAAACCTCTTTCTGGCACTGCTCCTGGGTTGAGGGCCGACGCCCCAAAGATATCGCGCCTGGCATTTTTGCCGCGTCACGGGGCCGGACGTTGTCCGTTCGAGAGGCTTTGTCTAACTAGACCTGGGTGCGACGTATAGACCTCCAGGCACTCCGTACGGCTGATCATTTAAAACAATTTGTGGACCTCTGATCCCTCTGCCAATCGGTTTCCTTGCAGCAGAATGCTGAAGACCACATCACCTGGTCCTACAATGCTCACAAAGCTTACTCGGCGGCCTCGGCTTACCGGATACAGTTCACAGGACATTCATGCTTCAACCTAAAAGCGCTTATTTGGAAACCCCGGGGGCCAGCCAAGTGCAAAGTTTTCGCTTGGCTCATCATTCGTAACAGAGTTTGGACTTCTGATAGACTTGTAGCTCGCGGCTGGCCACATAGCCCAGTTTGTCCGCTTTGTAGGCTACACCCCGAGATGGCTCACCATCTTATAATTGGTTGTCGCTACTCGAAGAGAATTTGGGAGGCCCTAGCGTCCTGGCTCTCCATTGGCCCCCTTGCTCCAACGGCCTGGCCGGCCTCTGACTCAGTCAAGCAGTGGTGGTTCACAGTTGGCTCTTCCGTTGGCCCGAAAAGAGGATTGCGCTCCCTTCTTCTACTAGTCGCTTGGCAGATTTGGCTAGAGAGAAATGCTCACACATTCCAAAGAAGAGAGAGGTCCGTGCCGGACCTTTTGGCAACCATCAAAGGAGAGGCGAAACTCTGGGGTCTTGCCGGTGCAAAGCACCTCTTTGCGCTTTTGCCATCCTCTGTAATTTCTTAATCTCCTTATACTTTTTGTAGTAGGGGTCCTAGTGTTTCTACCTGACTCTCTGCTTTTTTAATAGAAACGGGCACAGTCTCTTGCGGTTCGTTAAAAAAAAAGAAACAAAGACGCGCGCCACACAATTAACGATAGATTTCTACACAGGGAGGAAATTAAGGTCAATGTGCCGGAGTTATTGCTGTGTATATGATCCATGCATGACGATGACGTCCCGGGCCGGATCGGAGCATAGTAAACAGTCACGGGAACGGGACACGGGAGAGAATAAGAAGAAGCAGCAGCACAGCAGCTCTGGGCTCTGCCGCTGGCGAGTGCGATTCACCGTGTACCGTGCACCGACGACGAAGTCCAGGACGGGAGGGATATACTATACCTCGTCATGACTTGGTGTACAACGGTGTGCCCTTGCTACTGCGGCATCCCGACCTATAGGTGGCTATAGCTGATCGAGCTGGCCATTTCGTACACTGACGATAGCCAGCTATATATCCTGAGTCCTGACCAAGCAAAAACCCACATCTGATGCCTGATGATTGGCTACCTGACCCCGGAGGAGAAACGGAGAATATGAATCCGCCGCCCAGAGTGCGACACATACCAAACACCTAATATACATACATACATATATATAGGAGGGACGAAACCAAAAATTCAGTTCATATATACTACCTACCCCTTACCCCGTACCAACGAAAGCTATACGGTCAAGACCGCTGCCTATACTTTTCTCGGTTTCTCCTATGCTATAGCTGGATCGGTCACAAAAGTAATAAATATAATGGATGCTCATTGCCATCGCGCGTCTGCAGCTGCTGAGCTCGGAAGCAGCAGTCTGAAAAGCTTATCGGAAGTTTGGAACCCAAGCGACCAAGTCAATCAAAGCAGCCTCTTTCTATTCATGCGTTGTTAACAGCAAGAAAAAGAAGCTAGCTAGTAACTGTTTATTTATACAGGAGTTTAGTACTCTAATTAGTAACAACAGAATAATTAGGGAACGGGGGAAACGTATGCAGCGAAGCAGAAAACTTGATTTTTTTTATTGCTTGGGGGAGCCTAGTGATATTAACTTTTTAAGATTTATTTGAATTTTAAATATTTTAGTGTAAATTGTTCTATCGTAGGAAGGGCCACGGCCCTCCCTGCCCCTCCCTGTCTCTATCCCTGCGTACGTATGTCAACACACGACCAATTCGTCTCGCTGTATGCGCTTTATGGAAAAAAAGAAATAGTCCGACAACGATGCTGAGGCAGCCAGCCAGCCAGCCATGACTCAGAGCAAGTTTATTTGTATCCAACCACGGATGCTGATGAGGCAGGAAGCTCACTCTAGGTCTTCAACCAAACGATGCCAAGAATTAATCAGCTATGCCTGACCAAGTAATTTTACAATCAATCTCGTACAAGTCATATGCAGCTTATTAAATGCTCGGGCAAGTCACCCAGAGTCCTAACCAACATTGTCTGGGAATTGGGAAATATATGCTGCCTGTTCAGCTACTACGCGATTTTGCATGTCTAACGATAGGGTCATAGGGAAGACCAGGTTGTTTGGCTCATGTTTTTCTAGGCAAGAGAATTAATTATCTCCCAGGCAGATACACATAGCAGGCATGTCACCGTTTTTATACGTCTGGGCTAGGGAGGCTTCTGAATGGACAAGGTAAGAAGTGAGGGTTCCAACCAAACAACTCACAAGCGAGTTCAGTCAATTTTTCTCTAGGGTTACAACCAAACGAATTCTGCATGACGGGATGGAGCGTGAGTCCAAGAAAACGGCGAAGCGGAAGAAGAGGCGGGAGAGATGGCCCTCCATAGATAGCATGCGCGGTAGAAAAGAAGAGAGCTAGTTGATCCATGCCGTAGAAGTGTGGCAGGCGTCAGGCAGTGGTGCTTTGTCTATGCAATGCCTCTACGGTGGTCCTATTATTATAAACATAGTTTATAATAATCTCTAAATTTAAATTAAATTTTCCTATTTAATCTCAAGGCATACATATATGTTTTAAAATTATCAATTTTGTTTGCTAAAAATATATAAAAGGCTAGATTTAAATAAACAAATGCTGTGAATCACCATGTAGGCCAAGTAGATATGCATGTATGAGTAAATTTATATTTTACTACAGGCGACAGACTAGGACGGCCCCGGCAACGTCGACTCGTCGTACTGCATTTTTACCTGCCGCTGCCGCCATAGTTGGCATGCATTTGTTTTTTCTCCCAGTTCGTACAAAAAAATTTCCAATATACTCCTACTACTCCCTCCACCCCACGAAATAAGGCATGCATATATTTGGTATGGTCTTTGAAACAAAAATTTGACCATTTATTTCTTTCAAAATATGACATTAATAAATACTAAAATATCATCATCTTAAAGTACTTTTGAATGCAAATTTAAATATATAACATGTATACACAAAAAAATTAATTCTTTTTACTAAATTGTTATTCAAAGATTTCAAAGTTAGATTTTTTCAATTACATGCACATGGATTCATGCCCGTTGCAAATTTGCGATAGGTCGTCGGTCGTCTTACAATTGTGGCCGGCGGGCCATGCATGCACCGAGTTGGAATAAAGTTCCCTTGTCGCGCTGCCACTCGGGACCGTTACGTTTCTTCATGCCGCATGAAGCATGATCGATCGGTGATACAGCATTGAGCTATAGGTAGCAGGCTAGCTATAGGACGGACGGAGTCCTCCATTGCTCATAGACTGACATAGTAGCCCACCACTCACTCGATCTGCCTGACTGCTGATCGATATATACAGACGACTCTGGCACTACGCTTGAACCGGTCGTGCGTTGACGTTTCCTTCCCTCTATTGATGTTTCGTCTACTAGTATTACATACCCCATTAAATTAAACTGTATTATGTATAAACAACAATGGATCGTTGCGTCACCTGCGTGCCTTGACGACGATGGGCTAAGCTATACCTCCTGCGGTCCTGCGTGCAGTCGTATCGTACGTCATTGCCACTCCCACACCGCTACTAATATATAGAGAGAAGCTGCAGGCTGTGTGTGTTGTGGTGCGGCTAGCTCTGAGTTTGTTTGTGCTCAATCACGGTAGCTAGCTAGGCAAGCAGCATCGTAGCCGAACGAGGAGGCCAGCCAGGGTACAAGCAAAGGGGAGGATCGGAGGGGAGCTCTCCGGCCGGCGAGAGTAGACGACACACCACATATGGCGGCGGCCGCACACCACCAGCAGGAGCAGGAGACGGAGACGATGGGGACGCAGGTGGGCGACCTCCCGGAGGAGTGCCTGGCGCAGGTGCTGGCGCTCACCTCCCCGCGCGACGCCTCCCGCTGCGCCGCCGTCTCCCCAGACTTCCGCGCCGCCGCGGACTCCGACCACGTCTGGGCCGCCTTCCTCCTCCCCTGCAGCGGTCTACTACACGACCAGCACCACCGCGCTTCCCTCCCGGCCGCGGCGGCTGGGCACGACAAGGCCAAGGCCACCACCGCCACCACCACCAGCAGGAGCAAGAAGGACGCGTACCTCGGCCTCTGCGACGCCGGCGCCCTCGTCGAGGGAGGCAGCGTCAGGGTGTGGCTGCACAAGGCCACCGGCGCCAGGTGCTACGCGCTGTCCGCCAGGCGCCTCAGCCTGCCCTGGGACGACGGCGAGCTCAGCTGGAGGTGGACGCCCCACCCGCTCTCAAGGTACGACATGCGTGCTCCTCAGACCTCATATCCCCCTCACTCCTGTCGTCGTCTTCCTTTGCTGTGCTAGTTTTACGCGGTGAAATAGCACGGAGGGAGGGAAGGGCGACCTGCCGCTGCTGCAGATGCCGTTGTTGCCGTCCCAATCCGTGGTCGACAAACAAAGCCACGCTGGCAGGCTGCCACGTGCTGTTGGGCCTCCAGCTTCCTCTCTAACTCCCTCACACGCTCGCGAACAGCAGCCGTCGCTCACACGCTCGTATGCGGCGCCGAACTGAGGAAGATGAACAGTAGTGTTTCCGGCGACGAACGCGCGGCCGACGTACGGCCTGTATCTTGGCTTTGATTAACACGTCTGACGCCCACGGCATGCATGATCCGCTTCCACCGGTCTCAACGTCCAAGTGCTCCAAAGTTCTCCTGGCCGTTCTCCCACGCAGGTGCCACGCCATGCAGCTGACCTCCCCTACCTTCACGCCTTGTCTAGACTCGGTCAAGCATGCACACACGACTAGCTAATCACCTAAACGTCCACCCGTCGCACGCACGCGACACACTGGCCGGACCCAACTCGACGCGAACGCCACGGACTCGACGAACTCGACTCATGACTCAGACTTGCACTCCGTGCGCACCCGCCGTGCTGCCTCGCTGCGCACACGCAAGCTCCGGCGCCGGCATACACGCACGCCCGTGCACTGCGCCCATGGCGCGCACACACACTCTGCGCTGATGGCGCGTTTATTCTAACAAACTCCCCCTAAACGCGACACGGTGCGATCCATCCGACGTCGCGACACGGTGTGCACCGCCGTCCTCCATTAGAGCAGCATCGGCTCTTCCTCCGTGCTCGCCAGCAGCGCAGCCTCCTTCTTGCGTTCTCGGCACTAACGAGCAAGGTGCCCGAGCTCCCCGCACTCGAAGCAGCGTGGCTTGCGGTGCCCTGCACGCTGGCTGCGCCCCGACCATGTACTGCTCGCGTCGTCGTCGTCACGCTTGCTCCGGTCGTCGTCGTCTCCGCGGCCGCCATTGCCCCGGTTGCCGCCGCTGCGCCGCCCGTCTCCACCACGCGCATGCTCCTTCAGGCGCTGGCGACGTCGCGCCTCCCACTGCTCCTTAGTGAGATAGAGGCGCCCGATGTCCGCCACTGCCGCTGCCTCCTCATCGTCGGCCTGCTCTGCCACCCGCAGCCGCCCGATGAGCTCCTCCATCGTCATCGTCTCGAGATCGAGGAGCATCTCAATGGAGACCGCCACCTGCTTCCACTTCTTGGGGACCACGCGCAGCACCTTCCGTACCACACGGCCGTCCTTGATCTCCTCACCGAGCTCGTGTAGCCCGCTGACGATGCCGTTGATGCGCACGGCGAAGTCGTCGATCCGTTCGCCGTCCTGGAACGCGACGTTCTCGAATTCCTTCATGAGACGCTGCTTGTTCGCCGCCTTGACGCGATCCTCGCCGACCCGCATTGTCTTCACGGCCTCCCACGCCTCCTTCGCCGTCTTCTTGACAGCGAGCACCGCCTTGAGCTCAGACGGCACGCCGCGCAGGATGGCGGCTAGCGCCATCCGATCATCTCAGCGTTCCACCTTGTCGCTCTCCACCGCGCTCCACAAGCCAAGTGCCTCCAAGCTGACCTGCATCACCAGCGACCATTCGTGATAGTTGCTCCTGGTGAGTATCGGCAGCTCCACGGCACCGGCGAAGGCGCGCTCCACGGCGACAGCTCCGCCACGCGAGCTCTTCGGCGTCTCCGGCTCCTTCGACATCTCCCCGCCCCTCCTAGGCTCTGATGCCAAATGTTGGGCCCCTAGCTTCCTCTCCAACTCCCTCACACGCTCGCGAACAGCAGCCGTCGCTCACACGCTCGTATGCGGCGCCGAACTGAGGAAGATGAACAGTAGTGTTTCCGGCGACGAACGCCGCGGCCGACGTACCGCCTGTATCTTGGCTTTGATTAACACTATGCTTAGCACGTTACAATGAGAAGGTACTCGGGTACTTAAACACACACGCTAACAGCCGCTGTGGAACCACGACCTCCATGTCCGACGCCCACGCCATGCATGATCCGCTTCCACCGGCCTCAACGTCCAAGTGCTCCAACGTTCTCCTGGCTGTTCTCCCACGCAGGTGCCACGCCATGCAGCTGACCTCCCCTACCTTCACGCCTTGTCTAGACTCGATCGAGCATGCACACACGACTAGCTAATCACCTAAATGTCCACCCGTCGCACGCACGCGACACACTGGCCGGACCCAACTCGACGCGAACGCAACGGACTCGACGAACTCGACTCATGACTCAGACTTGCACTCCGTGCGCACCCGCCGAGCTGCCTCGCTGCGCACACGCAAGCTCCGGCGCCGGCATACACGCACGCCCGTGCACTGCGCCCATGGCGCGCACACACACTCCGCGCTGATGGCGCGTTTATTCTAACACGTGCGCCACCCAAACACAGACAAGACAGCTACTGTACCTCACACGAGCGATCGACATCGATCATCGGCACGTGAACCGCGATGCTCTTAATCTATTTGGCTCATTATCGTAAAGATATATACTTATATATGGACGAGACAGCGCACATCGATCATACATATTCATTTCACCACTTATTTGATTCAGATTCCATCACTGATTTGTATATTTAGTGTTTTATTATAAGCAGTAATTACATGCGTGCATGCATGGTGGGCAGCAGGTTCACGGAGGTGGCGGAGCTGGCGGCCTGCACGAGCCTGGACATCTACGCGCGGCTCCCGGCGTCCGCGCTCACGCCGGCGACGCCCTACGCGGCATACCTGGTGTACGGCACGGCGGCAGAGGGCCACCGTGGCCTGAGCTTCCCGGACCAGGAGACGACAGTGGCCGTGGGCGGCCGCGTGGTGGCGCGCCACGCCGTGTGCCTCCGCCCCGACGACGCCGAGGCGCGCAAGTTCAGATCCGTCGCTGAAGCCAGAGGCGTTGCCGAGGCGCAGCCGCCGGCAGTGCGGCGGCGGCCGAGGGTGCGGGAGGACGGGTGGTGGGAGGTGGAGATGGGGCAGCTGGACACAAGCACGGTGGCCGGCCACGATGGAGGAGAGGCGGACGACGCGGATCGGCAGGAGGTGGTGGCGAGCTTCGAGGTGCTGGGGTGGTACTGGTACCCCAAGCGCGGCCTCGTCGTGGAGGCCGTCGAGTTCAGACCGGCCGCCGCAGTGGCACAGTACTAGCTGCTAGCATTAGTTGTGGTCGCGTTCGTCGTCGATCAGAGAAGAACTAACTGGGACGACGATCAACGCACGTTACGTGTTGCATCGCGAACAGCTCCGGTTGACGGATGCATGCATGCCTCCAATCATGACCATGGCCAGTTTATTACGTCCGTTTCCAACAGCGACGTCGACGGAATAAGCCCTGCTGCTGCTCATGAAGTCATGGATACGACTTTTCGTCAGTTCCAACGTTTCTTCGTTCAAAATGCAAGTCTGTCAATCGTGCACGCTAGATGCAAGTACTTGCTGTTGTCGTTGACGGCATCCAGAGGAGCCAGCCTCGAGTGGTTTTTTTTAATTTGGCCCGTTTCGCGAACTATTTTAACAAATAGACCCTGGCGAAACTATTTCTAAAAATGGACCCTATGGGTCGTTAGGGCACCACGCCAAGGTCAGGCGTCTAGGCGTTTACTGACACCGCGCCGAAGGTCCACGTCAGCTGCCGCGGTGGATTTCTGGTCAAGCTGTGCCTAGATGATTTAGCTCGGCGCAATTTGAAAAAACGCCTAGCTATTGGGCCAGCGGGAGGCCTAGGCCGGCCCAACAGCGGCTTGCGGCGGGTGCACATGCTCGGCGCGGAACCAGGTAACACCGAGGTCCCTTACCTCGGCACGGCACGACTCAGCGCTGAGGTAGCGGGCATATACCCTGCGCGTCTTCTTCTTCTTCCCCACTCGGCTCTTTCTGTCTGCCGCCGCTCCTCCTCTCTCTCTCCCCCTCCGTTCGCCTGAAACCCTACGGGCCAAAACGCCCCCCTGGAGGCTAGATCCGCGTGCCCATCGGTCACCCGAGGTAGTCCTCCCTCTCCTCTACCCACCCTCCGTGTTTTTCACGCACATTGTGATTGGTTCGTAGGAACCCAAGGGTAGACGTGAAATTAGCGATTTGAGGCATAAGTTGTTTTTAACGTTAAGATTAGCTTTTATCCTCGAATGTCTGCACTATTGGCACACTGATTGATACTCTGAATGCCACTGATTTTAGAACTTAGTTGGATTTTTCACTATATGGAACCCTAGGTTATATATAGTTCATATAAAACTATATATGTTAGATTTATATTTCAGCTTGATTTTAAAAATTGGATTTATATTTTAGCTTGATTGTGAGTTGGTTTATATGTTAGGTTGCAATGGGTTTCAACCGGCTGCCAATTCCGGTGGGTCTCGTTCCTCCGATATGTTTTTGTGGTGATCCTGCAAGATAGAGAAGTCCGACGAAGAAGAGACATTTAGGCAGCGGTACTGGATGTGCGGTAACTGGGCCTTCGATCCTCCACTAAAAGAAGTGATGAGAGGAGTTCTTGTAAGTATGCAATGAAACCGTAGTGTTTCTGTTATGTTTGCTTTGGTTTATATAACATCACCATGTTACTGTTACGGTTGTTTAGGAACCTCCCCCTCTTTGTGATTTTGAGGAGTGGATAGAAACGGAGTTCGCGGAGAAGGATAAGGACTATCTTAAAAGCATGAAGGAGTGGCACGCGGAGATAAACAAGAGAATTGTAGAAAGGAAGAGGGAGGAGGAGGCTAGGAAGGAGCACATCGCAGAAGAGAAACATAGGCTTGCGGCTAAGCGCAAGGCAGAAAGGGAGGTAAAACTAGCTAGGGCTAGGAGGGCAAAGGCAGTTCTAGAGGAAAATCCTGATGCGCTGAGGAAGGGCAAGTGGCCACTGTTGCACTCAATAGTGGCACATTTGTGATGAGTTCTGTATCCCTAATCGTTGAACTATTAAGGCTGTGTGCTGAGACGTTTTAGTTTGTTTTGTGACTATGTATGGTTGATGTGTTAGTGGCACACATGGTGCCGAACTATTAAGAATCGATTTGTGTAAACTTGTGGTGTAACTGTAACTTTGCTTGATGTGTTGGTGTAACTTGTGGCAACACTTTATTTTCTACTTTCATTTTGAACTTACAAGTTCCGAAAACACATAGAATGCATTAGAAATTGGCTTCAGTGAAAACAATTTGATGATTCATGAAATATAAATCCCGGCGGTACATTGCATACTATACAACACTACGTGGAAGAATGACATAAACTAGTTCGGACACAATTGCGATGGCACATCAACATTATGCCTTAGTTAATTTAAAAAGCCGGGAATCTAATAATAGTAGCCGATTCATCTACAGCGCCCGGGTTAGAATAGTACTGCACTGGGCCTCCAGGATCGTAGTAGCCGGCACCTCCAGAGGGTGGGAAACTGGGGGGGCAACTTGGCTTCGGGTGGTATGGGCACCCACTAGAACAGATCAGGGCATATGGGATCATCTTCGAGGCTAACCACCAATGCGTTTGCCTCTGCCTCGTTTTCCAGTGACTGCACCTTGCACTAGAGGTCGTGGATCTTGTTCTTGAGGTGGCTGATATACTCTTCGACGTGGTCGTAGTTCGGAGGATCTACCCACTTCGTGAAGCCACATTTTTCCATGTCATCGGAGTTTTGCAAGTAGAAGTAGGTTTAGACAAAGTTGGAATTCTTTGAAATAAATTGAGCAGTGAGGTACATGACCACTCACATAGCTGAAACGGCATCTGAAGAAATGACGGCCACCATCGATGAACTCATCGAACACCGGGATGACACAATACTCACCACATCGGCACTGAGGCCACAGATCAGCCCGCTCGTCGTAAGGCCTAAGCTTGCGTCCTCCAACAAAGTCCTCTTTTCCCTCTAGAGGGAACTCCTCTAGTGGATGGTCATAGATGTCTGGGCCTTGAGGACCAGCCCATAGAAAGTTGCGGCTACGATGACCTACACCCCTTCCTCCTCGGCCACGGCCTCGGCCACCGCCACGGCCATGGCCACGGGCCCTTTCTCCTCGCTCCACCATTGTTGTGAGGCTATGGTGTGTTGTGTGTATGAGGTGAATGGGTGGCGCCGCAGTAGGGGGCTTTTAAAACCAGCCGACGCCGCCCCAGGTCAGCGGTTTTCAAAAACAGACGGCGCCGTGGTTTTTAAAAACAGGCAACACCACCCTAGTGGGCGTTTTGCAAAAACATGCCGGCGCCTGCCCCAGTTGTCGGTTTTGGTTGCGGGGCCCATGCCCTGGCGGAGCCAGACGACTGGTCTTTAAAAAGGTCAGTGGTGTAGGTATACAATATGATAATTTATCGTCGGCTCCTTCCAAAAACAGCTGCCTCTGTAGGTTTTAAAAATTTATCATTCAACCAAAAGTTGACTGTATTTGACTCTAGCCTTAGTAAAAAATTTGACTCAGAATCTCGGCGTGAAATAGCTGAGCGCCTAGGCGCCTGGCCTCGGCGTGTTACTGCGTCACGCCGAGGTAGCTTCCCTTGCTGCGCCCAAGCGGAGCAGCCACCTCGGCAGTCAAATGACACGGCAGCCGAGGTGCCTGACCTCGGCGTGGGTCTACGGCGCGCCGAAGTTAGCTGCCCTCGGCGAGTAATTAAGGGGTGTGGCACTGTTTAGATCCTGGTGACTAAATTCAAATGAGCTAAAATTTAGTCATTTTAGAGGTAAAAAACCAAACACCAAGAGCTAAAAGTGACTAAAACCATCCCTTTAGCCCCAATGGAGGAACTAAAAGTGACTAAAACCCTATTTTTCCCACCCCTACCCACTACTTCCCTCGGCCTCACTGCCCCACTCTCTCTCCTGGTCGATGCGGTTTCTTCTTTGCGACCCTTCTGCCGCCGCCGTCGCCGAGGCGCTGCCGCCGTCCCCCACCCCTGCTCCGCTGCCGCCGCTCCTCAGCTGGCCCCCGAGCCCTCCACCTCGCCCACGGGCTGGGACACCATCTGGGCACTCGAGGACCAGCAGCGCCGCCGCCTCCACCGGATCTGTGAGTGGGGCGTCTCGTGGAAGCCGCCCTCCTCGCCGGGCGCCGACGAGGCGGCGCTAGCGCCCGTAGTCTTTTGCCTCGACCATGGTGGGGAGGTCAACGCCGATGGCAACTGCCTCTTCACCGTCACGCGAACGGCCGCCACCTGCCAAGGCCGATGCGCGTGAGCTCAGGCACCGTGTGTCCCACCACCACTACGCGCAGCCGCCGTGCCTCCCACTACCACCAACTCATCGCGCGCCACGGCCGGAGTGCGGCAGACGCAGAGGCCGAGGTTGCCACCGCGACACAGGCGGTGTCGACGGCAGCTCGATTTGGGGGACGGCGGCAAAAGCGTCGGCGGGGCGGGCAGACGTCGGCTGGAGACCCGCGCGGCGCAGCGGCAGGGCGGCGTAGGCGCGACCAAGGGCGTCGCGGCGCGGGCCCCGCCAAGGAGCGTGGTGGACGGGCTCGGAGGAGGAGGCGCCGGCGTGAGAGGTGGAGGCGTAGAGGACTGCGTGGCGGGGAGGGAAAGGATGCAGCGCCTCTAGCTCGATTTGGGGATGGGTGGGGGAGAAGGGAGCAGGGGCACCAACTAGAGGGCATTTGAGTCCTTCTGTACAGCAATAAAGCCTTTAGTCTCTGCTTTAGTCACTGGATCCAAACATGGGTGACTAAAACTTTAGTCACTAGTTTTAGTCGGTTTTCTTTAGTCCCTAGGATGCAAACACGCCCTAAATACGGCAAACAAAACAATGTTAGAAACACCTTGCTTTTACTGAACTAGTAAGCTACTTCCTCCAAGTCTAAATTAGTCGTCATTTTAGAAAACTTAGAAGTCAAACTTTTAAAACTTTGATTATATATAACTTCTATATTATTTAATTTGAATCTTGAAAATTATACGTATAGATTTGTCTTAACACGTATTTTCATAAAAATATATTTTTTTTATAATATTTATTTAAATTTTAATAAAAAAACATTGGTAAAACTTATGTTTTGAAGACCATATTAACGTCCAAAACTACAAGCTAATTCGGATGAAGCATTCATCACACTCAAAAAACTCACAAAGGCACTCGCATGGACATCAATACAGCATGGTAGTACGTGCTAGCTCTCGAGGGGCCACCCTCTAGACTTACATTTGTGCTGCCATACTACCTCTCCATCTACAGTATCATCTTTATTGCCGATGACAAGTTTACGGTACACTCACCTTTGGTTTTAAATTTTACACCTCCGTTTATAAATGTATGATGTGATTTATTTTTTTAGAACTTCAATCCTTTTGTATTATTAAAAAAATCGATCAAGCATGTGAAAATATAAATCATAATCAAACTACATTTAGTGATAAATCAAATGACAACAAAATAATTGATAACTTATGAATTTTTTAAATATGAAAAAAATAAATTTTTGGAAAAAATTAACCTTGTACACATTTGTGAACAGAGGTGCATATGCTTAGAATCATGCAGTGAACTTGTTTAGTTTTTTCAAAAAATTTAAGCGGACTCTTGATCGCTTTTCGACAAACAAAAATAAGTATGTGAGAGCTCCTGTAAATTCTCGTATGAAATTCTCGGCTTTTTCAAATCTCGTACGGTACTCTCACCGTCGAAAACTGCGCTGCTGTCTCCAAATTCTGTGTTTCAAATAGATTCTATGTATATGTTTATGTTTTTTATAAGAAGATATGTTGTAATTTATAGAACAGATGTAATATCATCCACCAGATCACTACAGTATGTCATTTCGATGGTCTCGTCACCTGAGATTGGCAGACAGAGGCCCACGTGGTGCGACACAGCATCGCAGTGAATGGCAACATGAAGCTATCCGTCCGTCCGTCCGTCGATATAATGTCGCAGTACGTAGCCATTTCCTTCGATCTTCATTGCTCGATTTTAAGGCGCTCTCTACCAGTACATATGTTGGAGAAAAATTATCCAAAGATTCTGCTGGACCGGCCGGCTCCATGAATTGCCTTCAAGAACCGATCAGGGCAGAGGACACCGATCAGAAAAATGCAGGTATACATATGTAGAGCCCCTTCGATCAGCTCTCTTAGCAGTTCCAGCAACCATACCCTTCACTTCAAGGCAGGCAGGCAGGCAGGCAGCGGCACAGCCAGCGGCACGTACGTTGTGGCCATGGTTGTGGAGGTCGTCGTCGAGTCCGGGAGCCCGGCGGCGCTGGGGCGCGGGCGCGGGCGCCGGTGATGGCAGCATGGCCGTGCACGGGCACCGGCTCTCCACGGTGGTGCCGAGCTCCGTGACCGGGGAGTCGGGGGACTACGAGCTGGCGGACGCGGACCTGCTCCACAAGCTGCACTACGTCCGCGCGGTGCACGTGTTCCGCGCCCCCGCGGCGCCGGGAGAGCGCGCGCTGAGCGTCCGCGAGCTCAAGGAGCCCATGTTCCCGTGGCTCGACATGTACTTCCCCGTCAGCGGCCGGCTCCGGCGCCGCCAGCAGCCGCAGCAGCAAGACGCGGCGGAGGCGGCGGCGGGGCGGCCGTACGTGCGGTGCAACGACTGCGGCGTGCGCATCGTGGAGGCGGCCTGCGACGCCACCGTGGAGCAGTGGATGGAGGCGGAGGACGAGCGGGGCGGCATTGTGCAGGCCGCTCGCCTACGACAAGGTCATCGGCCCGGAGCTCTTCTTCTCGCCGCTGCTCTACGTGCAGGTAAATAAAAAAGGTTAATGAACGTGCAATGCCAACCATGGTACTGTAGTACGTACTTATCTGTAAATAAAAAAAAAGGGAAAAAGGTTAATGCTCTATCAGTGTTCCGACTTCCGACACTAGCTGCTGCAGATCTCAGCTCTCTCATGCACTAAACTGAACTGAAAGCGGCAAGCGACTATGTATCGCACAGATCACCAGCTTCAAGTGCGGCGGGATGGCCCTGGGCTTCACGTGGGCGCACGTCATCGGCGGCATCCCCTCCGCCGCCGCCTGCTTCGCCACGTGGGCGCAGCTCGCCAGCGGCAACAAGGCCCCGCCACCCGCCCTGCGCGACCCGCTTTCCACCCCGCCGCCGCCGCCGGCTGCCCCACCTGCCAGCGAGACCGCGCCCCCACCGTCGGCCGTCAAGGCCACCTCCGCGCCCGTCGGCGACCACTGGGCGGTCCCCGCCGCCCGCAACATGGTGCCCTTCTCCTTCCACGTCACCGAGCAGCAGCTCAAAGGCCCTCCAGCAGCGCGGCGCGCGTCCCGGCGGGGCTCCCAGCGTGGGCCCGTTCGAGCTGGTCTCCGCGCTCGTGTGGCGCGGGCTGGCCGCGATCCGGGCCTCCGAGGACGGCGAGAAGGCGACGCGCACGGTGACCGTCGTGCGGACGACCCAGCCGGCGGTGGGCGGCGGCAGCAACCGCCGCCCGGGGCTGGCCAACGAAGCACCGCATCGGCCAGGCCGTCGCGTCCGGCGCGGCGCCCGCGGCGGCCGACGTCGCGGCGCTGGCGGCGCTTCTGGCCGGCGCGCGCGTCGACGACGCCGGCGCTGTCGCGGCGCAAGCGGCCGGCGACGTGGTCGTGTACGGCGCCTGCCTGACGTTCGTGGACGCCGGGGGCGTGGTGGAGGCGCACCCGCTGGAGCTCGCGGGGCGGCGCCCGGCCCACGTGGAGTACGCCGTGGACGGCGTCGGCGACGGCGGCGCGGCCGTCGTGCACGCCGAAGCCCGCGGCCGGGGCCGCACCGTCGCGGGAGCCCTGCGCCGCGGCGAGCCCGGCCGCCTCCGCGACGCGCTGCGCGCTGCTTGATGATCGGGCTGGATAGCTTGCTTTTCAGCAGGCTGAATAAGAATAATGATTAATCTTGGCACTTTGGCAGGAAGATCGGTAGTCTCCTTTGCGCTGCTTGTGTAGTTGTGTCTTGTGTATTCGATCCTGCGTTCTACTACTACGAAGTTCTGGAATTTGCTGTAACAATAACAAGCAGCCATGTTCAGTTCCCAGGTGTTGGAGTCTGTGAACTTGGAACCAGTGTGTTCTGTGAACTTGTTGATGTGACTCCGTTTCCTGATGACTGGAGCTTCAAGCATGCACAGTAACGCAATAATTTAGTGAACGGAACAGATCATGAGAAAAATCGACATGTACGACGCAGTTTAATGACATGATATATCACGGCAAAAATATAGAAGAAAGAAGAAGAAAGTAACAGAGGATAGCCAGGGAGTAAGGACGCAAAACATAGAACTCTCCAGCTATGGGCCTACATGTACTCTGGGCCAGACACACATAGTGGGCTTTACATCCCTCTTGGGCCTTCGGTCATCCTGATCTCAACATCCGGAATCCATTCAGTTCTTCTCGTGGCACTCTCCAGCTAGATAAAGCAATAATTCTTATATTTCCCCCTTCTTTCTTGTTTTTTTCCTCCCTCTGTTTTGATTTTGACTTTGTAATTTCCTGCCTTTTTTGTTTCTTTTTAGTATATCATTATCAGCATGGCGAAACCCCTCCTGTCTCTTAAAAACATCGATGATTGATTCACTCGCTCAACCTGTGCCTATTGGCCTCGTGTATACCCTGGGCCGGACACACATTGGGCTTTACAAGCCTCTTGGGCCTTCCGTCATCCTGATCTCTGCCGTCTTTTCGTGGCAGCAACTACGAGTCATGCTACTAAATAGGGTCCGTAGCAGCCGCTATAGCGGTAGCGGCCTCTAACTACTACCGCTACCGCTACGGCGTAGCAGCCTGTGAATAGCGTTGTGAAACTTAGCGGCTGCTATTTGGTGTAGCGGCCGCTATAGCGGTCCGCAATAGCGTTTAGGGGGGCTGGTTCATCAACTAACCCTGTTACACGTATTTGATTCAACCATCCACAGTCTCTAATTAAGTAATAGTGAGTTCATGATGCTCTTTTATAGATGACATATCATGATTATAATTGCAACATAATATTTTTTATGTTAATTTTAAGTTTATTTACCTATATATCTCATCTAAGTGCATTATATGTCTACTTTTTAAGTGATACGTGTATTTATCTGTTAGTTTTTTTGTTTTTAAGTATATTTTAGTGTGTTCAAAAATCATATTATATGACATATATACTTAAATTTATTAGTGATTTTCAAATTCCGCTATTGGAACTTAGCGTCCGCTATCTGCTATCCGCTGCATACACACCAATCCGCTACAAACCCGCTATCCGCTATTTATTACCGTGCTACGAGTAGAGCTGATAGCTTGACCAGGTGATGGTAACTATAGTATCTAGCGTAAATATACAAACAACACGCACGTGGCACGAATAACCGACCAGGCAATCAAGTAAGGAGAGAAAAAGAAAGAAAGAAAGAAAGGACTAAAAGGGAAGAGACCGGATTAATTGACATTCTTCCTTTCTCATTGATTTCTAAGCAAAGAAAGTATCCAGTATGGGTACAAAAGAAAGTGAGAAAATAAAAGAATAAACGGTGGAAACATTTTTATTCTATCGGTTTTAGACTTTTTTTCAACATTTTCCAACTCTTTTCCAACATATACAGTGGGGCCAACGTGAAGGGTTTTTATAAAATTTTTGTTGGATGAAAATAGTATTAAAAAACTTGCCTCTTTTTATGTAGACTAGAGTATCGTGAAGCAAGCTCTTGTACTCCTAACTATAGGTGTCCAAACAGTGCAGTCCAAATGGGCGACATAAGGCACGTCATGGTTTTGGCCGGTCACGAGCACAGGCACGGCACGCCACGATGGACAAAGAGCCCGTGCCGACCCGGCCCGCTGGGTGTGACGTGCTTGGATAGCATTGGCGGCCCGGCATGGCCCAGTGCCTTCGACACGCTTTGACAGGCCGTGCCTAATCGGGTCATGCCCAAAATAGACCCATGTCAGCCCATTTATTTGGACATCTATACTCCTAACATCCAACGGCGGAACAGGGGGTGCCAGCGGGTAGGGGTGGGCGTTCGGTTCTCGGTTTAGTTTCGATTTAATTCCTAGGTTCTTTTAGAATTTTGGTTATCTAGAAACAGTGACCGAAATAGCATGCAACCAAAATCAGAACCGACCATTTTGGTTCTCGGTTCTTTCGGTTCGGTTCCGGTTCTGACCAAACTGGAAGGCAGAAGAGGAGCTGGCGCGGAGAGCAGATTGACCTCGACAGGGCCGAGTGGGCGCCGCCGGTGGCCGGAAGGGGAGGCGGAGACCGCACAGGAGGGAGCGTCGCTGTGCCGTAGGGAACCGAGCGTCGCCGCGCCGCGGGGAACGGAGCGCCGCCGCACCAACTAACCTCGACGGGGCCGAGCGGGTGGCACCACGCTGCGGGGAAGGGAGCACCGCCAGCGGCGGGAATGGGAGGCAGGCATTAGAGCGGGGGGCGAGGGGGTGGATTCGGGGCTGGGCGCCTGGGCTGGGTGGTGGCCGGAGCCTGGCAGCGGGAGAGGAAAGGCAGAGGGGGAAAGAACTTGGGCTATTGGGCTAGGGTTGTTGCATGGGCTAGGCTTTTTCGATGGACTTCTACCAATTCGGTTATCTCAGTTTTTTCGGTTATTTAGAGATTAGAACCGAAATTCTCTTGGTTCATTTCGGTTATTTCAAAATTAGAACTGGATTTTTTTTCGATTAGTTCAGTTTCGGTTTTGATTCTTACGATTCGGTTCTTCGGCTTCGCTTATTTTTGTCCACCCCTACTAGGACCACGGCAACCCGCAACTTCGTTAAAATATTTTGGACCTCCTTCTGTGACGACTCATGTAGCCAGTCAAACACGTACAGTAAGAAGAAGGCCTGCATCAAACTTGTTCTGCTGGTAGCGACTAGCGAGGCAGCCAGCCCAATACGACAATACCAGTAGCAGTATTCAGTCCAATGCATCAATACTCTTACCATTAGTTCTGCTAGCCCAATTAAGGAACCAGAGAGGAGAGGTGCCCTGATTCCTCTTATTGTACTCCTTCCATCTCAAAATATAGTTCTCTCTGGACCTCTTTCAGTCCGAATGTTAATAAATTTAGACTATATATATAAACTATATCCATACAATAATGAAAAAAATGTATCTGAAGCCTAAAAAGAACTGTATTTTAGGATGGAGAGAGTATTATATTTTTCTTATTAATCGATCAATTGGGTATATAGATTTATAATCGTGTAAATAAACTCCATGCTTGTATCAGCTAAGAATTATGCCTTCTGAGAGATTCTGGCAATCTATATTTAGAGGGGGTCGCTATTAAGTTAATGACAGATTCAATTGCTGATGATGTCTATGCAAAGAATCGAAAAACCACAAATTAAAGTGCGAATTAAAAAGCCAGATTTATATAACCTGTTGTAAAGCGTAAGTGGATTTTATGAACCGTCCGGATACATAAATTAATGAAATTTTGGTATCACTAAATTCTCTAACGCATACGTGTCAATTTTTTGGGTTTTGCCACTGCTAACATCTGATCGTCATACCCATTATATGCAAGAGTTAAGAGCTACTGCTCTTTTCATACCCAAAAGAAGAAGAAAGAAAACTCAAAAGGAAAGAGAAAAAGTACAGCTAGGTTTGGCAAATAGTAACAAAAAAAAAGAAGAAAAAACTCAAAAGGAAACTTAAAGTAGGCATCTGAAATGGAGAGTCGTTGCATGTCAATTTCGTAAGCTAGCTTGCGGCGTGCATTGCATTTTTGCACGAGGCGTTCTCATGAATTGGCGTGTTGGTTTTGTCGTCGTCCCTTGCAGCATCCGTTCATATATGTTTGCTGTGAGGTATATGAACGTACTTACTTACACGTACGTAATCAGGAAATGACAACACTAGCGTTCATATGCATGTTGGGGATCACTGAAGACCTTGCGGCCCATTCTAAATTGGTAGGGCTCACCGTAGTGGTGTTTTCGTTGATAGATACGTATATGTTTAACAGAAGGACCCACGCCGGCCGGTCGGTCACCGCCTCACCGGGTGCAATAATCGAACACGCAAATTAAACCACACTCGTGCGTCTTCCAGATCCTTCATTTGGTTCGCTCATGCATGCATTGGTGCACGGATCGGACCTACCGGCGTCTGCTGGTCGACTGCCTGAACGTGCGTGCGTGGGAAAATAAAAGACCGGCCGGATCGGAGGCCGTCAACATTGTGGGCTGCTGGTGGGTGCTGCTGAGATCTAGACGACGTCACGACGACGACGACAATGCCAATGCCAATGCCATATGTATTGCCATCGTTCCACGTACGCACTTTCACATCGGCATGCATGCATATGCAGCAGGACCAGGAGTGCAGGACAGGACAGTGGTCACGGCTTGACACGCGTTTTGGCAACCATGCGTCGTCATATGTATTCCCTGTGCGTCACGTGTGTGGCACGTACGTCGCTGTGGCGTGACCGACTTTAATTTAACTAGGCCTGCAAATGAAAGCAAGGGGAAATGGCATGAAACAAAATTTGGGCCAATGATCGCTTTACACAGCGAAGCCATCGAGACCTATAGCTCATGCATTCTTTGCACGGCAGCCAGCGCGCGTGGGGCGGTGAGAGGGACGCTGCCGCGAAGCTGCGCCTGATCACCATACATGCATATTCAACGTGGGTCGTTCTTTTTAAGAAAAAATTTTGCCCCACATCACACATCAGCAGTGGCAGATCTAAGATAAACATGTAGGTGGAACTGTTGGCTACTTTGGTTTCTTTTCTTCTGCCTCTATTTTTTCCTTTTTCTTCTTTATTCATGTTTACAAAATTCAAATTGAGACTCAGGTAAAGCTCCACTGTCCGCGCCAAAGTTGATGGGTTAGATCCGCCCATACCCACATGCATAATTATTCATATATTCTTGCATGCATGCTGGATGATGCACCCAACCTCCTTACTCACACCTAGGTGGCTAGGTGGGCAGTACGAACGCGTATTCCTCGTCGTTTCACTTCTCTCTGTCGCTATTACTCCCCGTTCCAATATTAACAGAGCGTGTGTCGTCGTCGAGGGCTAGCAGACAGCCAGCAGCGAGCCGGAAGCTTGTCCACCGAATACAAGCCAGTTCCAAACGTCGTATGTGTGTCCGATGCGGTTATGCGAGCGTGCCACTTAGTTTGACCTTGCAACTAGGGAGTTGATGGTAAATTGTCAACCACTAGCATGCAGAATGGTAAATTGTCAACCACTGGCCTTCAAAATAATCAAAACCCTTCACCGCTGATCGGGTCGATCGGCTTTGTTGTGCTGCATCGACTTGAGGGGAGCCGACACGTAGATATACTATGGATAGATGACTATGTGCGTAATATGACATGCAACAAGGAAAAGCCCCGCGTGCTCACACGGCGATGAGAGCCACATGTCCGGTCCAAAAAAAAAAAACAGCACATCTCGATTGGAACATTCTAACACTTCGATCACAGGGCCCAAGCCAAACTAGCAGATCGGAACATCCTAATAGGGCCAAATTTGAATAGTTGATCGGAACATCCAAGATTTGGTGTCAAGACCAAACCAAGGCGCGCACCAAGATGTGGCGCGATGACTCACATCATCCTGCAAGACACGGGGTGCACGTAAAAAAATAGGTTGTGAAGCCGTGACAATGAACTGTGCCTGAGCGAGTATCATCGACTTGCCTCGACTAGATCGACACCGCATACTCATAGCCAGATAGATCTATTAACGTAGCTTGATTGCCTCATACGTGCACATAGATGAAATCAAACGGAAGCTCTTAGCAACAAAGCATATTGACGAAGGTTGAGCTTCAAACTAAAAACATGCAGATAGCTAACAAACCCTGTAAAAAAACGCTTCAGCACAGAGTCTATTATGGATTAAGCAAGTACTATGCCACTCTAATAGACCCGAATGAATATGCTAGGGTGGCGTGGTGCTTACCTAGTTGAAAACCATAGAGCAGGGGTGGCGATACACCGAGTTGATTGTTGGATTATTTTTCCCTTTGGACGTTACATACATATAATACATATTTATGGTTTGGAGGCTTGTTGGTTAAAGAAACTAAGTAACCTAAACCGGATGCGAGCCTTTCCAACGGCCCAGGCCTTGAAGCTCTACTTCTTCTTGCCAATAGGACACTTGATGGGTCTAGTTCCTTCTCTAGCAGCCCACTTCCCAAACCAGTCCAGGAATTGGCACCACCAGCGTGAAACTAAGATTAGAGCAGGTATTATAAGGTGACATAAATGGGCTGCAAGACATGCCACATCAGATTGATGATGAGACGGAGGAAAGAGAAGAGGAGAGAGAAGAGAAGTGGACTACTAACTTATAGCCAGCTGAATCACAGGCTCCAAGACACTCTGTGAGAGAAAATGATGGACCAAGTAAGCGCTCATCCAATGGTCCTAGCTAGTAATAACTAGAAAAAATCCACTTAATCACGTGGGGTCCTTTTTTAGATTTCATTGGACAATAGCCATTAGTTCTCGAGTCACGTGCTTAGAGCTAGTTAGGAACCAATAGATAGCTTTTTACTTTTTCAGTTCTTTCTTCTCCACATCAGCTATCCGAACCTAATCAGCATCAAATAGCTACCAAATAGCCCCATTGGAGAAGCCCTAATAATTATATAGCCTGCACCAACATCAATCTACTATACAAGTGGGCTATTAGTTGGCTATATGTGACATGGCACTGGCTAGCAGCGGGCTGCATTATTAATCTTGCTCCTACAGCAAGTATAATAAGGCTGACTAGCCAAGCGCCAGATAGTTCCAAGCCACCAAAATCCTAGGTGGCAGGGTGAGAACACAAGAGAGAAGAAAGCAGGGTGTTTCATCAAGAGCCTGGCCCTAGCGCATGCTACGAGGAGAAAAAGCTTGCTGCCTGCTACAGGAGTTAGGCCATCTCTTTCTTTATCTGACCAATCCAAATGATTTCTCTCTCCAAACATTAAATATCTTTAGCTTTAGTTTAATAAATCTAGAGTCATCTAAAAGTAAGGTATATGTATTGATTTTATTGTTGGTTCTGGATGATGTGGCAAAGGGTACAGAGGCTTCAGTTGGCTCTTCTCGGGTGCTAATCGGAGCTTGCTTGCCGGTAAGTTCCCGATTGGAGCGGCTTTAATTTCATGCATAAGTATGCGCCGATGAAGATGAGGAGTTTGGCTTGGCCGCTTGGGGATCCACCCGATACTATGACATGAGTGGGTGGTGATCCATCGCAAGTTTATTTTAAGTACAAATTCTAATTGAGTCTCATGCCTATACTAAGGCCCTGTTTGGATCCTAGGGACTAAAAGAAAGTGACTATAACCAGTGACTAAAGTTTTAGTCACCCTGTTTGGATCCAATGACTAAACTAAGGACTAAAGCCTTTATTGCTGTGCAGAATGACTCAAATGCCCCCTGGTTGGTACCCCTTGCTCCCTTCACCCCCACCCGTCCCCAAATCGAGCCAGAAGTCCGGTGCAGCGGTGCCATGCGGCCACCGCCGGCCTTGGTGCTCCACGCGCTTCAGCCGCCCACCATCGCCTCGCGGTCGCCCTCGCTCGCGCCGCGCGCCCGCCGTCGCTTGCCATCGCTCCGCGTCGCTAGTGCCATGGCCGCAATAGGGAGGGATGGGGGAAATGGGCGCGGAGGAGGAGGCCGAGGCGCGGTGGCGTGGTGAGGAGGAGGAAGACGCCGGCAGGCAGGGCGGAGGAGGTGGACGGCGGGCGGAGGAGGCGCCGACGTGCGGGGCAGAGGAGGCGCCGACGTGCGGGGCAGAGGAGGCCGGCGGGCGGAGGAGGCGCCGGCGGAGGGGGAGGTCGGTGGGCGGAGTGCGGAGGCTGGCGGGCGGAGGAGACCGGGCGACACGAGGGAGAGAGAGAGTAGGGGCAGAGAGAGAAAGGGGGAGAGAGAGTGTGGGGACTGAGGGCAGGAGAGGAAAAGTGGGGGGTAGGGGGGCTAAAGGGACTAAAGGGTTTTAATCACTTTTAGTTTCTCATGTTTGGTTCTTTAGCCTCTCAAGTGACTAAATTGTAGATTCTTTAAATTTAGTCACCAGGATCCAAATAGACCCTAATTATTAGTATTATATTAGTTTTTGTGAGAGTATGTATTCCATTCTCCGGAAACTAAAAGGAATCTCGATTTGGCATCAACTGATTGGAGTGTCTCCCACATTTTTAGCATGGAAAGATGGACAATGTACGTCCGCAATACAGCTGTCTATTGACACTGGATGGTCAAAGCAGCAAAGTCGCTGCCGGGCGCCGCTAGAAAGGGAGGAAGGGGGGAGGTTGGCTTGCTAGAATGCCCCCCCCGCGAGAGAGAGCTCAAGAGAGAGAAAAGAGATACCAGCCCCCTTCTCTTCCGTGCCGGCGTCTTCGCCGGTGTCGAGGGGAAGGGAGGCCGGTCTTGTAGCTGTGCAGCTAGTAGTAGGTAGTAGCAGTCTGCTAGTTTAAGCTTCACCCGGATGGGCTCTTCCTTGGTTGGCCTCGTGCTGTCCGCTGCCCGTATGGGTGTTCCACGGAGGAGGAATCCCCTCCACCGTCTCCTCAGTCTGCTCACCGTCGCCGCCATCTTGCTTGATGGCGTTTCAGTTGCTGCCGGTGCCGGATTTGAGGATGGATCAATAAATCCCCTTTCCCACCTCTTGGATCTTCTCCCCTCCACCTCCGCTTTCAAGATCCAGGCTCCTCCTTCTCTATTCCGGCTGATGGGCCTCCGCGGGAGACAGATCGGGGTCTCCTGACCTTGATCCCTCTCCTTCTTGCTCGGCTCCGGGAGTTCTCCACCCACATCTCCGATGACCGACCCCACACTTCACCTACGCAGCACTTGAGAAGCTTCATCAACATCCCCGGCGGGTACAACTTCGTCTCCTTCGACGACGACTTGGAAGCATGTCGTCCCGCCCGGTCCTGTTGGAGGCCACAAATACTCTTCGTCGACGACGCTCCTACACATCCTCGGTTCAGCGAAGATGCTTTTCAACTCCGGCTTCCGACCACCGTGCATACCTCCGTTTGTGAGGCCCTTCCGCATCGGATCCATGCGCCCGTGGTGCCCCTGGCATCCCTCGACGACGGCGAGCTCCTCAGGTTCTGTCAAGGATGATGTCATCTTTGCTACGACGCGTGGCTTCCTTCTTACCGTCTTTGCGACGCGTGTTAGGAAACGTGTCTTCGGGCGTTGTTGTAATTTGTCCTTCTTTCAAGGACCTTGTTGTATTGTGCTGCTTTTAATATAATATATATATGTCCTTATCAAAAAAAAAAGGGAGGAAGGGAAAGGTGACCACGGCTGCTTCACTGCTCAAGATGCAAGTATTTCAATGTGATACTAATTCCGTTTTCAAATATTTATCGTTGAATAGTTCTTTTCTGAACTAAGAAACTTCGAATAAAAAAGTACAGAGTGAGTATTATGTACCATTGGCTGGGAACCTGATGAAACAAATCACTTACGATATGGTATGAAGTAACATGCAAAATTATACTCTCCTTCGTCCTAAATTGTAGGTTTTAGCTCTTTTTATTTTTCTACATTCAAATGAATATTAATGAGTCTAGCTAAATATATATTGAATACATATAACTAGTAAACTAGTAGAGGCTTTGAACCCCTCACAATTTTTTTTGGGACGGAGAGATCATACGTTCATGAGTCAAATGCTGCAAACATTTTCATTTGCATAAATTAATAATGGATACAAATGCAACCTTCCTAAATAAAAATAGGAAGACATTGTTAGTCAGGATTTGCCGAACGTCCAGTATTGCTAGCTTGTATGCATTTAGAGATAGTAGTGTGTGCGCGTTCGTACTGCACGTGTACAATATATCTGTCTCTCCACGTGATAAAAGCAAAAAAGGATGTATATATATATATATACACGTAGTAAGAGTACATGTAATTAAGAGGTACCACCAATCAAAAAACATAAAACAAGAAGACAACAGTCCAAGTAATAATAAAATAAAAACAGAAAAAAGGCCATCACATATATATATTGTTGACTAAGCTAGTGACTTATTAAAGTCTGAACAAACAAAAGCGAAGCATCTCAGAAGCTGGATTATTTGGCCACACAATTGCGATGCTAATTAAGGTAGGCTACACGTACGCACCGCTGTGTCACGTGATGGAGCGCGACAGCCGACAGGCGACAGTCTGCTATATATACACGTCGTCGTGAAGCGGCGTCGAATGAACGTCGTGAATCACGGGCGCTGGCTAAGCTCCAAGAGTACAATTATGTTCATCGAGCCGTGTGGTACCATGTATGCATGCAGCGATCGATCGAGACGGGGTATATCACTGTACGTCTCCACTGCGCGTGATGGTTACTGCACTAGTCCCAATCAGGGCCACTATGACTGATAGCACTTGTTCCCTTCAAACTTTTCAGTTCTACGACTTTTATTAGTTTAATTTGACTAAAAACATCGTATATTAATGGCCGGAGCAAGGAGCAGTATATATCTAACACAACTTCTCAAATGAGATTATTATAAAAGCAGTTTTTTTTATCGACGTATTCTTTACTGACGTGTAGTATAGTATATTCCAAGAACCCATGGCCACTGACAGCCATTTCTGGAGCTAATTGTCGATCTTTTAAATGTGCACATGCGCCTCTAAAAAATATAGATGGTAATGAAGTGGAGTGCACGCCCAGAATCATAATCATATGGCGTCGAGGGAGAAAAAAATGCGCATATATATAGAGAGAGAACGAACACGATCATGCATGTGTGATGGAGATAGAGAGCCATGCACATTTGCATGCGTGGGTTCAACCGTTCAATGACAGAAATCTCATATGCATGCATCGATGTTTTGATCAGTAGATATATAGGAGCACAGCGAAGAGAAGAGTTCAGTAGAGGCGAGAGCGCGAGCTCTGGCCTCATCACTTAAGAGAGAAAAATAAAAAAAATTCAGTTACAAATCTTCAAGGAGGCACGCCGGCAGGCCTAATAAACAAAGGAAAAATTGCGTTTTTGGACTCTCCAAATCAAAACTAGGAACCTATCATTCATGCATATTGTGCTTGTGCCATGATCACATTGCTTTATGCATGAGTCAAAGACTGAAAGTATATACCGGCATGTGGTTGTGAATGAACATACATAGTACGAGTGTTGCTGTATATATAGTGGCCTGGGTCACGTCGATCTGGTGGTAGGGGTAGGCTACTGATAATGCACTGCCGCTTGTCGTGGTGGTGGCCGTGCACAACATTCATGTGCACATACATCTGCTTTGCATCGTCCTACTGTACGTCGTCCTTTATTTCTCTGACCAAAAAGCAATCTGTCGGTGTTGGTTTCGATCAGCCGGCCGGTTACTGCTGTTGCTGGTACAGGCGAGGAATCTGAGAAGGACACGGCATCCGATCCATTATGTATCCATGGATCAACGAATGAATATATACCCATTGGCATCTGATATTAATTTGGATGAACACAGAAATCTGTCCCCTCTTGGCCTGTTGTCCAATAATTTGTTGTGGTAGTGGTTTATGTGCATGCGTGTGGATATAAATCAAGGTGGTGGACATGCATTACACAGTTGACAAGAAGTCTCGATCTAGTGCGTGGTGCCGTAGTGGGTCAGCCGTCGTGAAACTAGAGGAAAAGTGGCTAAGCAGTAAGCTAGCCGGGTAGTGTCTGGAGGCGACCTGCTAGAGATGGTTGTACCTAGCTAGCACCACCTATGATGAAGGATCCTTTACCTTGAAAAAAATAAAGCGCCATGGATGCCGGGATCACATAGCATATATATAGAAAAGTCCTCCAGCAATACAGACCACCGATGTATAAGCTAGTAGACCTATTATAACAACAACAACAGGGAATTAAGTAAGACCATCGATGAAGGCCCTACCTCCTGGATTTATTTCAGTCTTTCTATATATAATCTGCGACGGGCGTGCTGCGTCATGTTTATTTCATTTGATTGCCGTAATTAATGAATGAATGAATTAATTAATAGCAGCAGCTGCAGGCCAGGACGCCTGGTAGATGCTGCTGTGTAGGGTAGACAGTACGTGTGACTGAGATTATTCGTGTGCCCGCCCTTTAATTTTTTTTGCTCGGTGTTCGTTGTCCAGACACCCGTGGACGTTTCACGGGGGGTCACGCGCGCGCGGCTTCAATTCGCTTGGAGTTTGGAGGGAGACCCACATATTACGACGCGCGCGGCTGCCAGACACGTACGCCTCGGCGTTTCTTCCAGCAGGCTCGCTCACTCACTCACGCGCAGAGCTCGCCGTCCCGGTCCCGCGTGCGCGTGGCGCGTCGCCCGCGCGCGGCTATAAAAAGCGCGCGGCCCAGGCAGGCAGGCACTGGATCATCGCCCCACCCCACCCCGCCTTGCTTACATACGTGCACAGCAATCCCTCTCGATCGTCTCCGGCGAGCTGAGCCTGAGCCCTGAGCGCGCACCCGGCCGACCCCGACCACCGCGGACGTCCAGATCGATCCCGCTCTCTCTTCAGAGATCGAGAATTAAGAGAGGTCATCCCAGTCCCGGAACCCGGCCGATCCAGCTAGCCGTCCTCAGCTCGACTCGCGCGCTCGCTCGCGGCCGGCGGATCAACTAATAACCACGACCGATGGCTCCCACGGCGGCGGCGGTGAAGCAGCCGCAGCACACGGCGAAGGCGGTGGGGCTCGCCGCGCTCGACGCGTCCGGCCACCTCGCGCCGCTCACCATCACCCGCCGGTACGTACGTACATATCACGCTCGCTCGCTCGCTCGGCTGTGCTCTCCTTCTAGAACGTTCCCACGCATGCCGGCCTCGGCCTCCAGGCAAGGGCCCACACGACCACCGGCCAGTTCGCCGCCGCGCGGCGTGCTGGTGCGTACGTGGGGCTCGCCGGCCGGCGCCGCGGCCTCATCGGCGCATGCATGTCTCGTAGTAGCGACAGGTTTATTACGGACGTCGTGCATGCCCGTGGGCCGTGTGAGAACAATCTATCCGCAACACGTCGTCTTGCGCTTCACCATTGGCTGTCCAGATTACACGGGGTTTGTGGGTGCTGCCATGCCTTTTTTTTTTTGGGCATGTGTGTGGACCGTGTGTTTGTTTTGGATCTTTGCGTCTCGCTGAAACACTGTTAAGGCCAAGGCGCCGTTTGAATGCACCAACTAATTATTAGCTATATAAAGTTATAAATAATTAGCTGGTTCAGATCTAGCTAATGAATCACTACATCCGCTCTTAAATATTTGTCGCGTTTCAGTTGAAAACGTTAAATAAAAAAGAATGGAATGAGTAGCTAATAGGTATATGCAATGTATTAGTACCAATTACCTGCTGGTCACATCTAATGCTAGCTAATATTAACATTGCTATTTGGGACGTGTTTTATTGTGCCAACAAATCACGTTTATGGGGAGGGCCACATGTAAGGGGTGTTATTAGTTGGAGGGAGCTGCAGCTAATTGGAGGGCCAATTCATGTTAATCAATCTCAATTTTCATATCAACAATATAGTGATCTCATCTATTCGACGGCGCTCTTAAAATGATTATGATTATTAACCCTTCTATATATCTGCTCCTAGTCCCTCACTATATGCATCTAGGCCTACTGGCTTGTTCAAGGGATCATGTATTCAGTAGTTCAACTGATGCCAAGTTTTCTCTTCATTAATATTTAAGTACAGTATTTTCAAGGATAACACATATACGACGGGATTCATTATGTTTCTGATGATCTGCCTAGGAATTAATATGATGCTTATTCCACATCATATATTTCTTCCTCTGGTTGTGTTACCTAGTGCTCTAGCTAGGAGTACTATATGATACAAAAATTAAGCTAAATTATTACCCAGGCTTTGATTACATTTGTGGACACTACGCCAAAAGTTGTGAAATGTGTGTATATATTGTTGTGTGCTGCCGTACCATTGCTTTTCCTACATGCTCGCTCCATCTCCATCAATCGAAACAAATTAAAGCATATACGATATACCAGTATGTGGTTGTGAATTAAAACATAGTAGGAGTGCACTAGACTAGTGTAGTACCCTGGGTCACGTCTGATAGACTGACTGATAGTGCACTCCCAATGCCGTTTGTGGCCGTACTGTACAACGGCCATGGTCACCATATATAGATCAACACCATATGTAGATAAACTTTTATTGGTCCTACTATACTGTCTCATTATTGATAAGCACTGAAGAAATCTCTTCTTCGCATGTTCAGTTTGTTCTAGTGGTTCCTATAAAAAAAATTGTTCTAGTGGCTTATGTGGATATACAGTTTCTTTACTTTTTTTTTAACCAAGAAATAAAAGCCACCAAGATTTTATTGAAGCTGTTCTTTGGGCAATTAATTTTAAAACAAATTATTTCTTCATACTAGTTAACTATAGTCTAGTATGTGGTGTCCTGTCTGGGTCACGAAACTATAGTCCAATGTGGCCAAACGGAAGCATGACGCTTGAGTAGTGTCTAGAGACTACCTAGGGGATATATACTGTAATTTGGAGATGGTCCTCCTAATAGCACCTTATCATGATCGAGATGTCTACCTTCGAAAGCGCCATTGGATGTCGCAATCACATAGGCAGGTCCTGCCGCGGTGGGCCATATATAGTAGCAAACTGGCTAAGGTGGCAATTGACAGACTGCATCAATTTGCTCGAATAACCATATTACTTGGACGATTATATCCATCATGATGAATAGTATTCACCCCGACACCTTCCACATATTTTATAGTAGATGCTGAATTATAGTATAACATGTCTATTACTGTGCAGGAGCACTGGAGACGATGATGTGGCGATAAAGATCCTCTACTGTGGGGTCTGTCACTCGGACCTGCACAGCATCAAGAACGAGTGGCACAACACCACGTACCCCATCGTCCCTGGGTACGCTTCTATACAGCACAGTTTGAGCGCATTTTATGATGCATATTGTGAGTTCTCAATCGGAACAAATTAAACTGAACACCGTGTTCCTCGTGTGCATGCATGCATGGTGGTCGTCCTCGTCCCTCTTGGATCATCAGTCACGAGATCGCCGGAGTAGTGACGGAGGTGGGGAAGAAGGTGACCAAGTTCAAGCCGGGCGACCGCGTCGGCGTGGGCTGCATGGTGAACTCGTGCCGGTCCTGCGACCTCTGCGCCGCCGGCTTCGAGAACCACTGCGGGGGCATCGTCTTCACCTACAACTCCGTCGACCCCACCGACGGCTCCATCACGCTGGGCGGGTACTCGACCGCCGTGGTGGTGCACGAGCGGTTCGTGGTGCGGTTCCCGGACACGGTGCCGCTGGACCGGGGCGCGCCGCTGCTGTGCGCGGGCGTCACCGTCTACAGCCCCATGAAGCAGCACGGGCTGGACGCGCCCGGGAAGCGCGTCGGCGTGGTGGGGCTGGGCGGGCTCGGCCACGTCGCCGTCAAGTTCGCCAGGGCGTTCGGGGCGAAGGTGACGGTGATCAGCTCGTCGCCGGAGAAGAGGGAGGAGGCCCTGGAGCGGCTCGGCGCCGACGCCTTCGTCGTCAGCAGGGACGCCGGAGAGATGGAGGCGGCGGCGGGCAGCTTGGACGGCATCATCAACACGGTGTCGGCGAACGTCCCCGTGGCTCCCTTCATGGCCCTGCTGAAGCCCAACGGCAAGATGATCATGGTCGGCCTGCCCGACAAGGCACTGGAGGTCCCGCCCTTTGATCTCATCATGGGTAACAAGACCCTGGCAGGGAGCTGCATCGGCGGCATGAGGGACACGCAGGAGATGCTGGACCTGGCGGCGGAGCACGGCGTGACGGCGGACGTGGAGGTGATCGGCGCGGACTACGTGAACACGGCCATGGAGCGGCTCGCCAAGGCCGACGTCAGGTACCGCTTCGTCATCGACATCGGCAACACCCTCAAGAACTCATCGGAGTGATCGATCTGATCACATATTTTGGGCAACAGCTAGCCGAGCTGCTGCTGCTGCCTCAATCTCTGCCTGTCACGGCCTGTGTGATGAACCGTCCGTCGTCTATATTGTTTTCGAGCCAGTGATATGACGTAGTGGGGAACTTGTAGTCTGCTGAGTAATAAGGCACCTTCAGATTAATATACTCGAGGTTGCTGTGGATGGATGTTTTGCTTGCTGTCGTCAAATGTTACATATTTTCCTTCCTAAAAAAAGGTTGCTAGAAGAGACTCAACGTCAGGTTCTTTATTTAAAGTCAATTACTATGGTACACCGAAATGACTATGAGCTATTCATTTTGCTAGATCTAAATAGGATAAAATCAAGTATTACATACTAGGAAGTAATACCTTAAAATGATAATAAAATATTTATTTATTTCTAATATTGAAAATAGGATAATAAGATAGAAATTGATAACTAACTATACCACGATCTAGCAAGACTTATGTGATCTATTTTCTAAATAAATCTGACAGCCCATTCATTATCCTTCTTTTTGGAAACGTGACAGCCCTTGCACAACCCATTAACGTGATCTTTTCTAAAAACATGACAGCCTTTGCACACGTACCATCTTAGTTGCCCTTATGTATGCTGATGACAAAATTTAGCTCTCAGAGTAATTTGTGTTCACGTTATATCCAGCCTAGTTGATTCGTTTGATCTACCAAATAAATATAATTGGCGGTTGCCGAGTTATTTGGTTTGCAGATTGACTAAAGAAAGGGCTCGGCTAGCATACATAGAACCAGCGTCAGGAACGAGAACTGTTAGGTGCATTGCTCGCCAAGCAAAATATATTTGTTTATTTATATGCAGTGTTTGCATCGTTGAAGGTTAAATCAATGATTATGTAAGGAAAGATCAATCATGCATGAAGGGTGGCGCCAGAAAATAAAATAACTTGTCCTAATGTTTCATTATCTGGTGATTAGCACGGTGGACACAATAGCTTATTGTTTCCATCGCAATTAGTAGGGAATAGACTTCTTCTAGCGGTTATCTAGTAGATTGGTAACTGAATTAAAGCACCCAGGCGGAAGGAGCAGAGACGTGGGTGAGAATATCGACATTTTCTTTTCGTTTAATTTATTTTATTGGCTCAATTTATTTTGTTAATTATTTTATTTTTTCCTAAATTTATTGGCTAAGATCTTTTTGGGGTCTTACTGTCTTAGGAGGCAGTTTGTGTACCGTAGCGCTGCCCTTATTTGAAACCTTAAAAGAAGTTTGATGAAGAGTTGGTAGTTCTCAATCCTAGTACACACTTTGATATTTCGCAAAGAAAAAAAAAGGCAAATACACTCTTGTAGTTATTAGACTTAACTGACATCAGCATATACAAAGACAATGGACTAACAACGCATTTATTTCAGTCCTGCTAGCACAAGTAGTCGATTTATGAGGTCGGATTGACCCGTTGGACTGTTGGTAGTCACGGCGGCGGCGCTAGCTGATCTCCATCATCCGGTTGCATTGCCACGAGCTATAACAACCACAAGAAGTGTGTAGTGATGAAGCGATCGATAAGTACATATACATCGTATCAATCAACTAAAGTCAGAACACAGCAATAATAAGCGCACAACAAGATGCAATTAACAAGTGCGCATGATGACGACGCAGAATTACCTCGGTTGAGGAGGCCCATCGTCGAATAATCTTCCTTTTTTTTTTTGAAAGAAAGCGCAGCAAGAAGATTGCCATGGCTCAAACTTTATTAGGAGAGGTAAAGAAAATCACTACATCAACACCACACCAAAACAGCCACACTCAACAACTCGAAAAGAAAAACAAAAAAACCTTAATAAAAAACCTAGAAAAATCACCTCAGGTGGTAAAATGCAGGGCGTAGACTGTGTGGTCATCAGTAGTAGTGTCAGCTGGCTTGCCCCAGAGCTCCATCCTGAGGCCCATCTTATTATCAAAGACATAGAGATAGAGGTTCAGCTGCAGCCAGACGAAGGTGAGGAGCTCTCCTCCTCTGGCTAGATGGGCCAGATGCATCTCAGGCCGCGACTTATAGGCCGCGTAAGTGACGAGCCGTATCCACACCTCTTTCATCTCCTCAAGTACTCCCTTGCATGGCTGGAGATTCTTAATTTCACGGTAGGGTGGACGAATCACCATACCCACGCTGCCAAAATTGTAGCAGCGATGCGGAGCTTTCCTTAAGAGGCAGCATGGAAGGGAAAGCAACCAGGAGGTACATCATGTAGCGGGACAGTTTCCGGCACTCATCCACCAAAACAACATCATTAGGAGTAGCAGCAGCAGCAGTATGATGCTGAGCTGCTGCTGCGGATGCGTCTGAGTGAGAGCATCTACTCAGTAGTATCTCCGTGATCGCGTGCATCGTGACGACAGCAAAACCAAAACCCCCTTCCTCCAAATAGCTTGAGCTACTTGTGAAAACAGGGCCAAGATTTGTCAACTTCATAGGATTTCTTGATAATAAGCGACTGAACCCTCCCATCACGCATGGGAGCACTCCATCCACATCGACGTGCTCTCTGTCCAATAGCATGCTGATACGGAGCTTCTTCTCCGGTCCAACGCGGAACAATGCTTCCAGCTTCAGGCGGACCACGGTCATGCATTGTCGACGGAGTGACCTTGGCCGTTTGTGTTGCTCCCCCTCGTCATTGTGATTGCCCTCCAAGCAACCATACAAGTTGTACTGTCCCATTGCATTGGACCACAGTGGCTTCCTCTTCGACCACCCTCCAATAATGAGCAGCTGGCTAGAGAGAAGGAACCGAGAAAACCCCGCAAGCTTATCATGGCGACGAACCTTGAGCCATGCCCATGTCCATGGTGAGGCTATCAGACTAATCAACCCACAGCAGTCCAGGAGAAGGCCTCCGATGAACAGCGTGTAGGTGATTGCTATGTCAGCCCTGCCATACCTTCTTCCTCTTCCATTGCCGCATGCGGCAAGGAACACTAGGAAAGCAGCCAGCGCACATATTTGAGAGACGAATCGAAGTCTAAGCCCACGCCTTGTTCGAAGCACGAGAGCCTTGGTGTAGACATCATCGTAGATTATGCCAAGACCAATCTCCAGCACCTTGACCGGCCGCTGTTTCTTGTCTATTTTGTCAGTTATTCCATGCAACCACTTCTTGCGATTAATACAAACAGAGAAGATTGTTGGCATTGAGATCAGAGCCAAGCAAATTGTGTTGTGATAGTCAGTAATATCGTCTGGCAGGGGGGGGGGGGGGTCCTTGTCGTCGAAGGTTTCTTCAACCCAAAGCTGGTACCAAGAAGCAATGTTTTCTGATTTTCGCCTCATCAACACACTGTGATGGTCATAGGTTTCATACTGACTTCCAGACGAGTCTTCCAAGCTTTCAAACTTACCGCACCTGAGAGCCCATATCCTTTCTCCATACCTGATTATTCCAACTACAAGCACGAGAGTGCCTGATACTAGAAGCTCCACATTGCGTCTCCCAATCGACTTCCACAAGACATATATAACAAGCGCACACTACTGGAGAACGGGCTATCCTTCCACGGAATCCATCCCGGTGCGAAATGGAACCGAGACTGATAGGAGAATCAGTCCTGGTTCCAAAGCATAGCCACCCTTGGAGCGCCATGCGGAGCATCCAAGGACTCATCAGTAGCGGTTGGGAACGCCAGTAGCTCTCGTAGAAAATTCAGTCCCAGTTGGTGTCACGAGCAGGGATCAAATCCAAGAAAATTAGCCCCCGGTAGTAACAACAACAGGGACTAAATATTTTCCTAGAATAAACAATGGCGTGGAGTATTTTAGTCCCGGTTGGTTGAACAAACCGGGACTAATATCCCGCCATTATAACTCCACCTGCCGGCCTGCCCCGCCATATCCTCCTCCTCCTCCTCTTCTTCTTCTTCTTCTTCTTCTTCTTCTTCTTCTTCTTCTTCTTCTTCTTCTTCTCTCATAGTCTCATCTCCTCTTCCACCGCCGCCTCAATGGATGATACCCTAGAGGAAAGAGCCCTAATCCACCGCCTCTACGCACGGACCCTAGCGGAGCGCCTAGCAGCGGTGAGGCGCATGGATCCCGGCTTCCTTGGGCACAGGTGCCGGGTTAGGCTCAATCGCGCTGGCTTAGGCCCATCGTTTAGGCGCGTCGACAAGCTGCTCTCGAAACTCCGCCGCCGTCGCCGTCTCGCCACTGCCGGGCTGTCTGTTCGCCATGAGGCGGGCTCCTCTTCCTCGGCCGCACCCGTCACCGCCGAGGCCGCCATTCTCGACTACATCGCCGGCCATGTGGCTCCGGCGCCGGCGCCGGCCACGGAGCCGGCGCCGCCAATCATCATTGTCTCTGACGATGAAGATGACGAGATCGATTGGATGGCACTGATGGCCGAGGAGTAGAAAGTAGGAACTTAGTATGATGTACGTGTTATATGTAAGAACTTATAGTATGATGTTATATATATGTGTTATAATCTTGTGTTCCAATCTTTGTGTTCATTTCTGTGAATCTACGTGAATCATTGTTGCGTTCTGTGTGTTCTTCAAGATGAGTGTTCTTTGAAAATGGGGATTTCTGCAACGGTCACTTGCCCCGGGGGCTTTAGTCTAGGTAAGTGAATAAACCGGGACTAAAGTTATACTTAGTCCCGGTTGGTTATATGAACCGAGACTAAATATTTTTCCTATTATAAATAATGGCATAAAGGATTTTAGTCCCGGTTGGTTCCACCAACCGGGAATACCACCCTCCCTTCCCGTTCTCACACCCATCCTCGGGAAAAAGAGGGCCTCTGGGTAGGACTAAAGCCTATTTAGTCCCGGTTGTATTTACAAACCGGGATTAAAGATCAAGCGCAACTATTTGCCTTCCCGCCATATTCTCTTTCACACCGGCTGCCGAGGATCTTTCAGTCGTAAGAACGAATCAGCGATGAGGGATGGGAATTCCAAACGCCGGGAATTCCAGACGCTGCTGGGAGTAATATAAATATTACCACACCTATCTCCTCTAACTCAAACACTCTGCAACAAAAGAACAGAGGCGATCAAGAGTTAGAGAGGGGAGAGCAGAGAGCTGTGAGAACAGAATCCACACACACCCCCATTCTCCAGCCATAGGTCACTGGTTCAGTGATGGGAAGTACACCATGGACTACGATTCCTCCAAGGCAGAGAACGACGCGGTGAACCAGCCGCCGGCGAAGTGATGACGGTTGTACGACAACGAGGAGTGGTCCAATGATCCGGAGGAGGTGACGGAGGAGGAAGAGGAGGACGAGGAGGAGGAGGTGGTGGAGGAGGAGGAGGAGGAGGAGGAGGAAGATGATGAGAAGGAGGATGAGGAGGATGAGGACGACGATGAGGAGGAAGGGGACCACAGCGGCGGCTACGAGGGTGACGATGACGACGGTCCTGACAATGGGGACGGGGATGGTGGCTACTAGCGTCACCGAGGACGTATGGCGATGCCGGCGGCGACGAGGACACTACGACGCCGGCGGCGATTTTGCTCATCGTCGTCATCATTTATTAATTAGAATATTTTAATTATATGCGCAGAATATTATGTGTTCTTGTTATGTAAGAACTCATTATGATGCTATAAATATATATGTTCTTGTGTTCCAATCTTTGTGTTGAATTCTGTGAATGTTTCGTTCAAATGTGAATCTTTGTTGCAATCTCTGTTGGTCGTGTCTGTGGTCCCTGAAATTTGTCAAGGTGATAGATTGAAACAAATTACGAAGGAACTCTTTCCATGCATCTACGAGAAAACAACAAAATTGCAAAAATGATTCATTTGAAGTCGATATCGACCCCTGTTTTTTTGGCATGAGAAATTATTTCCATTCTTTTGGCAGAACCCGTTTTTTAAGAAGAAATCGCGAATTCGAAAGCATGCATATGCAGAGATATTTCGAGATGTACATGTAAGCAATTTCAAATCTATCTCCAGATGATTTGGTCCCGGTTGCATGACACAATCGAGACTAAACAACCTTTAGTCTTGGTTCTTTACTGGAACCGGGGCTGGATATTTCGAGATGTACATGTCAGCATACAAATCTGTCCACAGGTTCTTTAGTCCCGGTTGTATGAGCCCACCGGGGCTAAAGTACCTTTAGTCCTGGTTTGGTATTGCAACCGGGGCAGGATGTGTGGACTATAGTTACAAACCGGGGCTAAAGGGACGCTTTATTCTATTTGATATGTAATTTGTTATTTGTTTGTATTATTGATTTGTGGACTTTATGTAATTTGATAAGTATTATTCATTGTTATATAATGTGAAGCTATCTATTTGTAGCAGCCTCAAAAGTACAACTCCTTTGAAGTAGGACAATTACAAAGTTTAAAAATGGCGGGAAGGAACTGAAATATGGTGGGAAATGATTTGCACAATTACAAGCAAAATAACTGAGGTCAATTAAAAGGTACAATGCTTCAATGAACCAAAAGGATCGAAAGGACTGCAGGGATGAATCACTCCAATGGAGTTCTTACAACACTGATTAGACAGCAAAATACACGCAGCAGTCCTCTAACATCAATTCCTAACATCAGTCCACCATACAATTCATTAAAAAAAAGTTCTAATATCAGTCGCACATACATTTCATAACAGTCCTCTATCATCAATTCCTAACATCATCGCAACATACAACAATGAGAATCATCATCTACAAAGTGCACTGCCACCATAGTCCTGCACGGAGAAGGCAATGTGTAACGTCCCTCTACCATCAATTTTTTTTAATACCTACACCACAACAAGAAAGAAGTGTCATACCTGTGACCTACTTGTTGTAGAGTCCGAAACGCGATCCAATCCCGTACAGTTTCCATGTTCTGAGATGCAATTGCATCCACCAACTGCGAGGCGATATAATCCGCAGCTCCAGTAATGTTGGTCTCTTGCAGAGGGCCATGAGAATGGTCCAACAAGAAATTATGCAATGCAAAGCAAGCAATAATGAACTTCACTTGCCTATCCCTTTCATAAAACGGGATTTCTCGCAAAATACGCCACCTAGACTTAAGCACACCGAAAGCCCTCTCCAGCACACTCCGAAGGCTTGCATGGAGGTAATTAAAGTGGCCCTGCATGGTTCCCGCACTTGTGCAGCGGTACGGCCCCAAATAGCCTTTCTGGAGTACATAACCTGAATCAACCAAGTAGTACTTTCCTGCACGAATACACAACAGTATTTCACACAATTTAACGATTAAGTAGTAACCATAGTTTGTTATACGACACATATGAAACGGATGGCATACCTTGTGGTGGATGTGGAAAATTTGCAGTCTTCATACATTCCTGCAGCACCGCCATGTCATGACAAGACCCAGCCATCCTTGCACCTACATACGTGAAACGCATGTCCATGTCCACCATGGCTAACACATTGAAGCTTGCGCACCCTCTTCTATTTATGTAGTCCAAGCGAACCTCATGGTTGATTCGAGCTGGAATGTGAGTCCCATCTAAAGCCCTGATGCACACCATGGTATCTAACTAAGATGTCATGTAGGTGCAAGAAATCGTCTGGTCGCATACGGAAGTTGTCATGGCATCTATGACTGTCCCGCAAATTTATCTCTGCCCATTGCTGCCTAGACACATGCAGGCAACATAGGAGGCTCGGGATTCACCACAGGGGTTGGATTATGCCTCTAAGCTGCAAATGCCCCTACCGCTGCTCCTAACGCCACCAACTCAAAAAAACAAGAGCTTCCATCACTTGATGTGTCGCTGTTGTTCGACTTCGCCGGCAAACTCATGTCCCAGGCCTAAGAAGGACCTGCAAGGCCCAAGAAGAGAACATGCATAAGTTCCCATGATCATGTAAAGCTTCATAGCTTGACGCACATTCGTAAAGTATGGAATCAAAAAATAGAGATGACAAAAAACCAGTGCACATATCACAAAACAGTTTATTAGTCACAAGTAGCCACCACGTATGACATAGTTCACGAAACATTACATGGGACGGAAAAATTTAAAGTATGACAACAAGTTCAGATCGCAACCAAGGGAATGTGTAGCACATACGGAAAGATTGTGCCAAGGAAAACAAATGCCCGTGAATCTATTTGTTGGCCCAGTGGAACTGGATCCACTGCTCGCGGCCCTCCTTGGTTCTAATCCCAATGAACTGCATGCAATTGACTGCATTCTTGCATAGGAAAAGTGCCCGCAAGTACAGCTCAGATCCCTCTGGGATCTCAACACCATCTAAAATCTGCCTCACTTGGTCATGCTCGGCCACATCATAATTGTTGGACTTGCGGCTACGCCTGGATAACATAGCTTCGGAGATGTCTCTGAGGCACTCCTCAATGCTTGCACTCTTCTTCTTCAGAGGGCTATCCATGGTCTGCTCCCTAATAGGTCTTTTTGACCTAGACCGATCATCGGATTGCTCAAAAGGGTCATTTATGGTGTGATGTGGAGTGTCAAAGGTGTCATTTGTGGCACGGACACCTCTGGCACTGATCAAATTCTCCCTGTCTTGTGTGTTCCTGCCAAACAGGATCTCTAGTTCTTCAAGGAACGATGGTGGTTTTCCACGAGTAGGCTCTGCATCACATGTATCCTACAGGTGCGATGTGATAAAAAGTGGTCAAATACATACATAAGGAACAGGCCCGAATGAATGGAAATACGAGAGCACATACCCCTTCTTCAGTCCTCCAATAAGAGTCATCGGCTACAACGCCACCATTGTTCCTGTTTCGGCCAAGTCCAGTCTTGTGCTATAGATTACACCAATTTTTGTACGTCCTTCTCAGACCTGAAAGTTTGGTGTACAACTGCCTGCCATCATATGTCTCCCCTGTATGCTCCCTGAATTTGCATGTCACTGTTTTCCCATCCAACCGTAGTCAACCCCTTCGTGTTGAAATTCAGGACGTTCTTCTCAACAATGCATAGGTCAAGTAAGGTTTTCGTTGTCACCTCGGTCCATTGAGCACGTTTGTTAGCCATTTGTGGCCACATGAATAGTATAATTTCGTACGTGCGGCACTAGAATGTATGCAACGTTGCAATAGCAGCAGTAATACTAAAGGATTTTGCACGAGTCTTGCCTCAGTTGATGTCATGGCGCGTTTGGAAGGATGGTTAGTGTATGGCTTCAGGCGGGGAGCATGAAGCAGTCGACAAGGATGCCAGGGTGGGCAGACTCCAAGCTGAGGCATCGCATGCAATTGAATTATTGTGGAAAAAGGAAATCTAAGCTGAATTAATGTGGGCGCAATTTAAATTCATGGAGAAGGCAGGTCCGAACCAATGGCACGGTGTGGCTCCTGCGGCGGCGGCGGAGCTCCTAACCCGAGTGATTGAGTGAACGAGAGAGTGAGACGAATGAGGGAGAGAGACCTGCCCGGTTGGGAAAGGCACTCCAGAGAGATTTAGTCCCGGTTGGTTAAAACAACCGGAACTAAAGCCCATGAATCCTGGTTGCTGCTATTAACCGAGACTAAATAGGGTCTCTATTTATTACGTTGCGGCCCTGCCCAAGCCATGAATCCTGGTTGCTTTTACAACTGGGACTACATCTTTTTTTGTCTCGGTTGGTGATAGTAACCGGGGCTATTGGCGGTGTCTATTTATTACTTCTTCCTCCTCGGCCCGACCGAGAGCCATTAACATAGCTCTTTGTTCTTGCATTGGCTCCAGCTTTTCCTTCCTCTAACGAGGTGCTGTCCAATTTTTATACTCAAGATTTACAAGATTTCGCCCATCCAAGTAGTACTACAAGGTTAGGCACTTATTACTCTTATCACATTTTACTTTAGTTATTTATGATAGCTTGTTACTTTGTTTCTCTATGTACATTTTGTGGCTTCTTTGAAATAGATACATGTTCTTGAATGGAGAGATCATAGAGAGATAGACAAGATACTGATGGGGATGGCACGTGGAGAGATAGGAAACATTTTTTTATGAATACTGAATAGTTGTTTACCAAGGCCCTATGATATTTAGACCCTGGTTGCTAAATAAAACCTGGGACTAAATGTACAAAACCTAGGGACTAAATGTCCAGGGTGCCCGCAGTGGCAGGACATTTAGTCCCGGTTGGTAGATAAAACCGGGACTATATCTGTTTTAGTCCCGGCTTCTTTCACCGACCGGGACTAAATACTAGACATTTAGTCCTGGTTAGTATATAAAACCGGGACCATATTGTTTTAGTCTTGGCTTCTTTTACAACCCGGGACTAAATCCCTCCGCACCGGTTAGCATTTCTTGGAACTTAGGTTCGCGGGCACATTTTCACTCATTTCGTGTTTGATTTCGTCCCCTTGGCCTCATCGCTTCGCCCTCGACCGTCGTCACCTCGCCGTCCCCGCCATGCCATCGACGTCGCCGTGCCCGCCTCCTCCATCGTCGTCCCCGTCCCTGCAGGTATGCATTGCCCGTCTTCTTCCCCGCGCCGCCGCCGCTTCCCAGGTATGCATTGGCCGTCTTCTTCCCCACGCCGCCACCGCTTCCCTAGCCTCGCGTGTGGCCGTGCGCATCACCGGCCTCCCAGTCCTTGCGCCATTGCACCCACGGCCTCCCTAGCCCCCCGCCCGACCGCCGCCTGCTAAATATGTATTATTAATTATTTATGCAATCTATTTATATAATGTGCTGCTATGTATTTGTGCAATTATTTTTTTAGAATCATCGGGCCAAGCCCCTGCCTTTTAACAGAGCCAAAAGGCAAGCCATGTTTACAGCATTCAGAGTTTACAACAGTTCAGTTCAAAGTTTTATCAAAACTAGCCTAGCAGCATGAGTATCCCTGCCACTCGCTTCAAAAATTTGTCCACTAAAGGTTGTTAATCTTTTGTAGATAATTTCTCATGGTGCAGTGGAACACCTATATACTTGAGAGGCAAACCTCTGCTATATAACTCCACTTTTCCTTATTTAACTTGGCCACTTCATTGGCAGCCCACCCTACATTTAACCTTTGACCAACCCTCATTCTCTACATATTTGTGCAATTATATGTTTTAGTAATTATAAGTTGACATTATCTCTTTGTTTATTATTTATCTTTTATTGCAATCCATATGTAAAGTTGACTATTATTTATGTAAATCTATATGTAAATGTGATTTATGGAAAACAATTTATATGGAAAGGGAAATGTAGAAAAATTGACAATCGTGACGATGAGTTCGTATTGCAACAAATGATTAGAGATGGCACGGAAGCCGAAGAAAACGCTAGCCACGACACCGATGCGTACCTCAACCTTGAGGGTGAAGACATTGGCCCTCCGGACAACGTAAACGAAGACACCGGTGCTCCCGAGAATACAAACAAAGACACCGGTGCTCTTCTGACGTAAAAGTTTTTTATCAATGTTGTCACCTTATTCGTGAACTGAACATTCGTGTCTAGTAATAATTTTGTTTTGGTTTCTTGTGTTTGTTAGCAATCCGCCTCTTGTTCGAAGACGAAATCGAAGCGCAGAGGTCCAACTGGCTGGAAGAACTTTGAGGGGAGGTTTGTTATTGATGAAGTGGGACAAGATGGGCAACCACTTGGACCGGCCGAATCTGTAACTAAGTTTGTGAACTACTGTGGCTATCTCGTTAGGGATCACGTGCCCATCAGCTTGCGGACATGGAGGCCTAGTTGTACCGATGATCCACACGTAGTTCCAAAAAGTCAAAAGGCCATGTTATGGGACTCTATGAGGCGGAAGTTTAACATCCCTCAAGAACATCAGGAAAAGGTCGAAGATTGGACCTTAAAGACGATGGGGGAGCTTTTCCGTTCCCATAAGTAGAAACTATATGAAGGCTTCAAAAAGAATGGGAAGGTGTCCGATGAAGCACCTCAGATTCCATAATGGGACTAAAATATGCTTTATTACCATCTTAGGGTTTGGTAATCACATTCTTACATCAGAGTGATACAGATCCGCCCTAAATGGGTCGGACAACAAGGGGCGCAGCCCTAAAAAGTTAAGCAGCAGAATATAAAATGAAGGCTCATCTTCTTCATGCCACAGTTGGGAAGCAGGTCATAACCCTTACTCGTTCGCAGACCAATAAATGTCCATTGCACTGAGAAAAACAAACAACAAAGCAAGGGTGAGTACATACGTACTCAGCAGCCCACCTTCCTCCATAAGAAGTTGGGGGAAGGCTAACTCTATATGCAGGATATATCTGGAGCTTCAAGATATTTTTTCTTGCAGAAGAGTATTTGTTTGCAAGGTTTGAGATAGTTGTCAAGTTTTAATCTTTCTGAAAACTGGGTTTTTCCCAAAAAGGTTTGCCATTGGACTTTTCGATCCAAAGTGGCCCATGGCTTTCCAGCCACCACATTTTCCATACATCCAGCATCCACTGCTGAACCAAAAACCATTTTTATCCAATCACAAACCAATTCCATTTTATTTTATAAAAACTGCTAACTGAAGAACCAAGTCGTAACTCATCCATACCAGTGGACACGGACTATTCGAATAGGTTTTACTCTGATCAGAGGTTGTACTAATTCCCACAAATTCGACTCAGCGGCACGTTACCATCGTAACTGCCCGAATTCCAAACCTAGACGTTGCCTTTGTTTCATCACCTAGCAGAACTTTAGGGGTTCGGGCATCCAAGCCACTCCAGTACCCCGCGGTACTCCCGTTGGCACACCACCCATCCCTTAGCCCCTTGTACCCCAGCACATAAGCTACTAGGCTATCCACTCCGGCTCAGGTCTGGCTAATGCCTCATACAAAGCGAGTGGTTATACTAAAAGAGTTAGGCAAGATGAAAATCATAACGGTCCTTATGGAGAGCTCAGGTAGAACCATTCCAACTTTTCAATGCTCGACAGCGCGAGCAATCCACCACCCGGTATTCTCCACGAATCCTGGGACAAGGGGTAGCTAAGTTACCCGTTCATACCCTGCCCTTATGGTTGTTTCGGCGCGCAGCCGTATTCCGACAAGGTCGGTAGCCGGGGTTCTTCCCCATTTTATTTCAAAACCACACACACATCCATTTTCCCATACCATTCATATTCCACATTATTATCATCAAGATTATGATAGATAAATAAATGGGCGATCCTACCTATGCGCGCTATATCTAAAATAGGCTTAGGTGGCTGTATATTTTGCTTTGTCACTTTAGCAAGCAAAATATGCAAGTTTTTATGTGATTATCAAGCCAAGGGTTGTGTTTGTAAAACAAAGGAAATTTATGCATCAAGTGGGGATTGCAGTGGGCTTGCCTTACAACTCGAAGGGTGAGGGGCTGACATATGATCAATATGCTTTCTCTGGTTTCCTGGTTGAACGTTCCAGAGATTGGATTGGTTGGCCTCTCTGGGGCTTCCTACGAGCATAAACAAGAAACACGCAAATCGAGGCATAATATGAGCTCAACGGGTTTTGGTGAAGTAGAGCTTGAGTTAGGGTGATGTGAACCTGTGGGGTTCTTACTGGCGGTATCTCTATAAGCGGCTAGGGTGCAGCAAGAGTTCGGGCGAGTTGGCGGGCTCAGTAACGACAGTTATAGAGATGCCAAGGCATGGGTGGTAGACGCGAGATGCGGGGTTGGTGATGCCAAAGGAGTGGCGGTCTCATGTCGGTGTTTTGGAGAAGATCTTTTTGTGGAGTGGTGGAGAGAGCAATGATGTTCAGATGATTTTCGGTATCGTCATCATCTGAATTCAGGGCTCGGGCAGACTAAGATAGGAATCTTTTAGGATTTATGGCGAATAGGAGATCAACGGCATCGATCACCAGGCTCACATGGTTTGTGCGACCGCTGCGAAGCACTAACTGGGCGTAGGACGGCGTCATGGTAGCATGACGGCGGCTTCCGGCTAGGGGAAGGGGTTAGGTGGAGTGTATGCATGGATAGAGCTTTTATTTCGGATGAATTTAGGTGCAAGATTGCCTAAATCGGACTAAAAGGAGAAAATATGAAGTATATAGGTGGCTAGGGGTAGATTTAGACTTTTTGGGAAGTTCAGGGGGTAGATTTAGACTTTTAATGGATCAACTGGTGACTTTCGGCCCAGCGGAATTCAACCTAGGCTGGGGGTGGAATTTGCACCGAGGTGACTTGGTCGGCCCACGTGCGCGTGAGGGGGGGTGAGGCCCAGCGGCCTGCTCGGCCTTCGTGGGCGTACGCGGCGCAGGAGGCCGAAGTGGGCTGGCCCATAGGACGGGGACGGCGGCGGGTGGCGGTGTTTGGCGCGGGTCCCGCGTGGCGGTGGCACAGGGGGCGATGGCGTCAGGGGGAAGCGACGACGCTCTGGCTGGTTCGGGGTGAACCGGGCGTCACCGGTTCACGGGGAGCTCACCGTCGGCTCTTGCCACCGGTGGCGGTTTCGATGACGAGAGCACCGGGGCGAGCACCGGGACAGGGAGGCGGTTATGGTGACGGTGTTAGGGCACGGAGTCTGGGGGTGGAGGGGTGTGTCCGCGGTGGGGTGGCGTGGCGGGGTGCGTGGCGGTGAGGTGGACCCGCACGGCGGCGGCCCTGGTGAGGTGGTAGTGGTGGGCTGGGGTGGGGGAGGGAGACGAGGTGGGGTTTGTGGCCGGAGCGATTGAATGTGGGTGGCCGGTGAAGGCCGGAGAGCGACGAGCGGCGGCGAGGCTATTTATAGTCGGAGGGGGCCGGTGATCGAGAGTTCGGTGGCATAGCGCGGGGATGAGGCAAGGTGATGCGGCGCCGCGTAGCGCGGAGGTGCGGCCACAACGTGGTGGCACGATGCGGCGGGTCCGGGTGCGTTGCGCAGCATGGTAGGGGTCGGAGGGCATCGCGGCGGGGCCAAGCGCGGTGCGGGTGTGCGTGTGGCGGAACCGCCGATTTAATCCGGACTAAGCACATCTGCCACCTCTAGCTCGCAATGTGATTAGGCCAAACTAAACCCGGTCGTCCGTCGAGAGTCATTTGACCCCCGATGTTACCATTTCCCAGAGAAACCGACATCATACACATCTGACCCACGATGGAGCCACAACAGATACATCATCACAGGCAGTTGAATAGCATAATAATAGACTTAGTTACAAACCAGTTTTGAATAAAGCACAAGTCCAACATAGGGTTATAAAATAGCAAGTTCAAAAGTTTCTCGCAGCGGAATGATAAGTTCAGAGGTCACCATGATATCACAAAAGATTTGCATTAGAAGTAACAACATCGAGCCCACCGATGTTGCCCTTGTGCCACTCATGCCGTTTCATCCTAAGTGAGGACATGAGCCACCTCCAACACAAGTGCAAACCATGAACTACATACCTGCGCTCAAAATATGGGGGCAAACCCTGAGTACTAATTACTCAGTAGGTCTTAATGGATTTGGCTTACGGCTGACGCGAAGCGGCTTACTAGCAAGTGGATCCTTAGCCTTTGGTTTTAAACAGTATCATGTGTAACATAAGTAACAAGTTTTTATCATTTGTATAAACACCAACATATTAGTAAATTGCAGTAAAGTAAATAGTTCAATTCAAACATGTGATATTCAAAAATCATGAGTATTAGGTACAGAATGTTCAAGTAATTACTACGTTGAACGTCAAAGGTATTGGCATTCCCACACCTGGTAGGCATCAGCGATTCGAATCGATTTTAATTCCCGGGAATAACTATCATGCCAGGGGTATATGCTTACTAGCCATCGCGTTCCCACATATAGCCTCGATCTCCACCTGTCTTGTCCCTAAGATTCAAAGCGTCCCCACCTAAACCCTGGGTTGTGCCCCCTCAGGAGCGATACCACAGTGCCCTGGGTCAGCCCTCCCTCGAGTACAAGCGCCCCCGGGCCCATCGGCCTCCAGCAAGTGGATGGGCGGAGCCTCGAAACCTTCGGACAAACCCAGGTAAGACTTTACCGGTCCCATTCTCCGGATAAGCACTCTAGCAATGTTATGCCGACCAATAGGCGAACAGCGGACGGGCCTTATGCGACTCGGGCGGAGTCCAAAGTGCAACATTATGAAAAATAAATAGTGAAATAAATCTCCGCCCAGTCTCCATTTAATTCATGAGCAATAGTAATAATTGACGTAATAGAAGCTATTGTAACTTTGAAAGCACCTATGCGACGAGTCCACACACTCGTGTCTACTCGTACCTAGCAATTTCTATGCATACTCGCCCTACGAACTCTATATGTAGGTGCTAGGTCCAGGGCGGCCAGGGAGTCTAATGCAACTGGTTTCAAGCAACTCCTAATGCATATGCGTAATCATCAAGTATAATTTGTTTGCTAGGTTAAGTATGGTCCTGCCTACCTTCCTCGTTAGGGTCAGTAGCTTCTTCCGGAGCGTAGTTGGGCCCCTGCTGCTGGTCCTTCAGTTCTTGGTGCAGCTGCTCCTCTGGCTCCTCTACGATAGGTTGGTCCGGCGGTTGTCCTTCGCTCACTGGATCTATATGCATGACATAGTGCAGTCGGAGCATGTATTAGTGCAATGCTTGCTTCATGATGCGAGTGCAAAGCAAGAAATCATGGTTTATGGAATAACATTATGCATTTTCGTGATGAAACTTGTTTAGCATTAAGAAATCGTACAAGCCATCACCTAAGGTAACTTAGCTTGTCACACATAACAACGTGGGGGTGTGTGACGGGGTAGCATCGATTCATGCGAAATGCCCGAGCTCACTTAAACAACTCTTTTCCACCTAGCTAGCTTAGCATTTCTATCACGCATTTCTAAAACTAGTAGTGAAGACCTACTATTGCATTCCAACTCAGTGGCTAAGGTTTACATACTCCTAAGTTTCCAAATATGATCCATGATGGCATTTATTAATATACTAGTCTCATATTTCCTATTATTTTCTTAAATAAGCACTATGTCTACCATTTTCAAAATAGGGTCAAACCTTACATGCATGGCCTCACGTTTTCAGCGGTGAGCTACTTACATCATCTAGAACCTAAATAAATACCACAAAGCCCCTATAGCTTATTTTTATCTAGAACTCTTTTCCTTTACTAATTATATGCTTAATTACTAGGCAAGGGTAAAACACTAAATAAAAAGTAAGCATTTGGGCTATCAAATTTTATACTAAGCTTAGGTATGCTAGCAAAGCTTCTGCCCAAATTTTCAGAATTTTTGACCCTCATTTAAACCACATTTCCTATTTATTAAGTTATACATGCATGGACTTATTAATTTCAAAACGCTAACCATACTTGACATGCACAGTACCCCATTTCAACAGTGAGCTATCTATACCACAGGGAGCACAAATAAAATGTGTAAAACCATTTAGAGCATAATCTTTATATGGTTATCATTTCCTCATTTATTTTTATGCTAAAATCACTTGCAGGGGCAAAACAGTAAATAAAAAGTGAACACTTGAGCTACCAAAAATCACAATGAGCCTATATACCCTAACAACATTGCTGTCCAAGTTTGGTAATTTTTTGAGACCATTTAGTCCACATTTTCCAATTATATTGATTTATCAAGCATGCACAATAACAGGGGCAAAACTGTCTTTTCCTACTCAACCATCATAACCAACAGCTAGATCTGATAACAAAGGTCAAAATGCAACTTAGTTTGCTATTTTTGGATTTTTATTTAATTTTCTACGATTTTTCAAAGTTTCAGCAGTTTTAAATGCATTTTAAATCGAAAATCTACATATCCAGGACCTATACATAATTATCCGTAGCTTTTGAGGGCTAACATGCAAGATCTACAAGACACAGGGCACAGCGCGGTGGACTGAATCGCAAATATGAGAAAATCAGGGGCCGGATCTAAAGTTTCCCCGGCCCCCTTCTTCCTCAGCGACGCCCGCGGCCGCGCTGGAAGAAGTGCGCGCGCCGGCGAGCCGGAGCTCGCCGCGGCCGCGACGCGGGTCGGGGATGGTGTTCCCCGTTCGGGGCTTCTACCTCGAGGTGACGGTGATGACGGAGACTGGTGTAGACGAGGCGGACGGCGGTGGTGAACCGAGGGTGAACCAGCGAGGCGCGACGTCGAGGCGAGGACGGATCTCGGCGTCCGGGAGGGGAATGGCAATGGGGACTCGAGCGTGAGGTGCGCGGGGTCGAGGCGGATGCAGCGGTGGAGGTGTGGAGGCTCGGGGAGTGGCAGAGGGAAGGGCGCGAGCTCGAGCTTGGAGCTCGGCCGTCAATGGTGACGCGAACTGGCGAGGGCGGGGAGCGAGGGAGAGGGCTCGGGAGGGTGAGTGGGCGAAGGGAACGGGCAGAGGAGCTCGTCCTCCGCTTATGGCCGGTCGGAAAGGTCGATCCGTGGGCATGCGTAGCTGGCCGTACGCCGGTGTCCACACGGCGGGCGCCGGCTCAGGCACCGGCCGCGCCCCCGGACTCGCGGGCCCACACGTCAGCGAGATAGAGATCCGAAAAAGGAAAGAACAGTGTTTCCGTTTTTGTTTAGCCTCTGAAAACTGCTGTTTTGACCTAATTTCAGGCAGAATTTGAAGGAAGCCCAATTAGATGAAATGTTCATCTCTTTCATATCTACAACTTTGTCAAAAGGCTCAAGTTCAAAATCCAAGTCTAAATATGATTTAAATTCAAATTTACCTATCAGCCCTAAGTTTGGACAGAGAACTGTTTTCCTTAGAAAATTCAAATGTCCTATTTTTAGCCATTTTCTCCCAAAAGCCTTTTTGACAATGTTGTTCACAATTTCATGGCCTACAACTTTCTCAATTGGACCTTTGCATGAAAAGGACTGTAGGTTATAGAAAAATGAAGAATTCTAAACACTTCAGATTTGGAGTGTGTTTGTTGGGTGACACCAAAGGACCCTTTACACTAAGTTAAGTCCATTATCCATCCAAGCTCCAATTGACAAAGTTGTTCACCACTTAATTACTAACATCTTTGTTAATATGAGTTTCCTCCAGATGTGAACAGATTTATAGTTACAAGCATAACACAGAGACACACATGCAGAAAACAGTTTTTAACCTAGTGTAATTCACCCAAGTTTGAAATGAGGCAACAATTGTATGTCATGTATGATGCTAAATGATGCATGCTGCATATACGAATGGTGATTATACACCTGAGATGCTGGAGCATCACAGTGCGTGGCGCAATGCTGTGGTGGGCGCTGTCACGAGGTAGGGGACGGATCGGTCCGGTGGGGTCCATATGGTGGTGGGTGAAGGGCGCGGGCCTGGGTGGCAGGAAGGGAGAGGGAACGTGGCAGGACGGCTGGGCCAGAGGGTCGGCCTAGCGGCCTAGGCAGGGGGAGAGACTGAGTGGGCCGAGAGGGAGCGGTTGGGCTAGGCCGAGGGTAGGAGGGGGGTTTGGGCCGGTTTCGGCCTGGGGTGAAGAATTGAGGATTTTCTCCTTTTCTGATTTTCATTTTAAATTTGGATTTTGGAAGGAATTTGGAGAGGGTATTTTTGTTGGGATTTGGTGTAGGGTATTGGTGGAAATTTGGAGACGAAAATATTTAGAATATTTGGAGAATTTATGGAAGTTTTGTTGAGCTCATACATAGCACACTCGATATAAAACAAGGTTTTGAAAATTGATTTTGAATTAGGGAAAGGCTAAAAGAAAAACTCCGGGTGCTAAATTTTAAGGCGTTACAAATCTACCCCACTTAAAATGAATCTCGTCCTTGAGATTCGGCTTAGAAGGTCTACGCGGTTTGCTTTACTTCAGCTAGCTACTTCCTCATTCTTCGCACGGAATGGAAGGTGGAATAACAACTACATGTCCAACTTGATTCCTGCTTCTCCTTGTTGGGCTGTTCATTCAAGCCTTCCACATATGAGTTGGATCTTCCACTTCATGAACTTGGAAGGTTGATCCATTGCCTAGGTAGCTTCAGGCGGGGGCTTTTCTAGAGAGCGGCAGAAATTCAGCAAGGCACTTTCTGCTCTCTAGACGGTGGCATAATCCAGGCGATTCGTTCAAAGGGATGGATCTATTGATGTATGGGGTCCGGATTATCCTGCACCAGCGCTAACAGAAGGGAGGCTACCCCACTTAAATAGGGCAGATACCCTTACTTGAGTAGGCTAGGCATTCCTCTGGAAGTAGGGGAGCTGCTGTGTTTTCCAACTAGTTGTTGCGGTATCAGCAGAAGGAGGGCGGGCTGGAGAAGAAAACAGTTATCTAGGATAGCCTTCTTCCCGTAACATTTCTTTTTGCCCCAAGCACTTCTTCTTTGAATTTCTTGCTTGCTTCTTGGCTTGCCTTGGGCTTCTTGATCTTGGCATAGCTTTGCTAGTAGGAAGCTTCTTCTTGCTTCTGCTCGGCCCGTGGGAGGGTTATCAACCGGAGAAGGATTAGGAGGCATAGGAGTAAGGTTTCAGCGAAGAGTATGTATCGAAGTGGGATGTAGACTTTGGGTTCTGGGTTCATATTCTGGGTGGGGGTGGAGCATGGATCTCACAAATGATTCCTCTTCTCGCAAAGTGGATGAGGACCTTTAGGATCTTGGAGAGGAGTACGCAATGGATAAGGATGAGGAGGAGAGTTGCTATGTTTATCATCTGGCGGTGGAGTTGGTAGGCGGTTTGGGTGGGTTTCTGAGTCATTCTTCCCAGGCAAGAGGGCGGTAGATTTCTCAGAGGAAAAGGAGACAGAGTGGAAGGGTGACAACGGCGATAGTGTAGTAACTTAGGAGGAACTGTCCTACCCAAGAATCACAGAACATGGGGGAAGTTGTGGCTAGTTGAGTTGGTGGAAGAAGAACGGTAAGGTGTTTGCTCTGTGAGGTGAGTGAGGAACTGAGCTCAAGGGAGGGGGATTTTATGGGCACCTGGGGGGGGCGGTGGTTGCGGTGCGGCATGCTGTGCACCGAGGTGACACGAGTGGTGGAGATGAAGCGGGTGCACACGGTGGCTTGCGAGTGAGGGTGGAGTGGGGGTTTGGGCATCCCATGGGCGGCGGAGTGGGGACACGTGGCGGCCGGTGGTGGACGGTGGTGTAGGGGCCAGCTTTGGCTGACAGCAGGAGCGTGGGTACGCATCTAAAGATGGCAGGTGGTGGCAGGCGGCGTGCGCACGCGGCGGCGAGGGTGAGTGGGTGGGGGGCCGGGGCATCGGATGCGGCTGAAAAGGCGGGGGTGGCAGAGAGATGTGGGAGGTGGGAAACTGTGGTAGATACTATTGGCAGGGGGGCTGTGGTACGGAATGTTTCCTCCGATCTTATCCTTTTTTTTTCAGGGCACTGTTTCCTTTAGCTGTGCCTTCCTTGGGCAGGGCTTTGTTAGCTGCTGATCGTCCTTTACTTTGACCGGAGCTTGCTCTGGTTGCTTCTTTTAAAAGGCACTTCTTCAACCTATGGGCTTTAAGGTGAGAAAGAGACAGAAGAGGTGAGAGCTAGTTCTAATGGCGATTTTATCAGCATTTAAACAAGGACACACTTGATTCTACTTGAGGTAGCAGGAGACAAGACACAACAACAAAACGCAAGAACGAAAACAAACACACTAACGTGACTACTCGCGCATAACTGACTTCAACTTCTGACTGCCGGAGGCTTCGCTTGGTGATGGTTGCTGGACACTAGATCCTTCTCTAGGAAGTAAGAGTGGATAGTTACTGGGGCTCCTCCCTGATTCTACTAGTTGCTCAAGCAGGGAGTACTGGAAACCAGCTTGGTGTCCTGGCTCCGTTTGCCAAGGAGGGTTTGATATTCCTCCTAGCAGGGGGTACTGCTTTTCCAATGGTGATGTGTGACGAAGGTCAAACAAACTCCGTGGGTCCGGGTGCGGTGCGCGTCTTGGTAGGGGTCGGAGTGCATCGCGGCGGGGCCAAGCGCGATGCGGGTGTGCGTGGTGCAACGCTGGGGTGGGCACGTCACGAGGTGTGGGACGGATCTGTCCGGTGGGGTCCGCATGGCGGTGGGCGAAGGCCCCGGGCCCAGGTGGTAAGGAGAGAGAGGGGAGGTGGCGGACGGCTGGGCCAGAGGGTCAGCCTAGGCGGCCTAGGCGGGGGGAGAGACTGAGCGGGCCGAGAGGGAGTGGTTGGGCTAGGCCGAGGGTAGGAGGGGGGTTTGGACCGGTTTTGGCCTGGGGAGAAGAATTGAGGATTGTTCTCTTTTTCTGATTTTGATTTTAAATTTGGATTTTGGAAGGAATTTGGAGAGGGTATTTTTGTGGGGATTTGGTGTAGGGTATTGGTGGAAATTTGGAGACGAAAATATTTGGAATATTTGAAGAATTTATGGAAGTTTTGTTGAGCTCATACATAGCACACTCGATAGCAAACAAGGTTTTGAAAATTGATTTTGAATTAGGGAAAGGTTAGAAGAAAAACTCCGGGTGCCAACTTTTAGGGCGTTACACTCGACTTTAACAAGTTCCCAAAGTACAGGGGATACTGGGAAGAGTTCATAAGTTTTAAGGAATCAGAAGAGTCAATTGCACTTTCAGCCAAGAACAAGCCGAGTGCTCAAAAAAAGGAATATCACCACAAGCTCGACTCGGGTGGTTACAAAGGACGTGCTGAGGGGTGGGCCACCATGGAAGCAGAACTCGAGCGTAAAGGTATCACCCCGACGACACACGGCTGGCCAGGACGCTTGAAGCGCTGGTACTATGGCCACGCAGGAAGCCTCGCAGAAGATGGTAGCCTGGTCTACAAGGACGACAAGGCAAAAGAGGTGACTGAGAAGTTGGTCGAAGCCGTTGAGAAGTCAGCAAGAGGTGAATTCGTCCCCAACAGGAAGAAGGATTTTCTTTGCTAACTCTTGTCCTCCACAACCCAGAGCACCCAGGACGTACAAGAGGATACAGAAATATGCCGTGGAAGTATACTTTTGTTGTGGATGCAGAGACATATAGAAGTCGACACAGAAGCAAGGCCATACAAGAGGCAAGAGTGCGTAACTTGGAAAATGAGCTTGCTCAAACCAAAGCATCTATTCCCAACGAGGTTGCACGTCAAGTGGCAGCTGCAATAGACTCCATAAGGATGCAAGGGTTATTGCCACCTCCTCCTGCTGCCGACATGCTTAGCCTCGACTACCCGGGCCGTACAAGAGTACATGGAAGTAGCTGTGCTTCCACGGAGCTCCCTGATCAGCAATACCCCATGGATGAGATGCAACATCAAATGAGCTGTGAGCTTCATATAGCAGTGATGAACCTGACCCCTAGGGTGGCTTATGGTATGGCCCTACCTCCTAAGCCAGATTAGAAACACCACGGTGAAGAGATTCCAAAAGGGTATTCGGTTGTCAACTGTGGAGGAAGTGTGTGAAGGGTTTGGAGACTTAGAGCTCCCAATCCCAAGCGGTGATGGAGCAACGCGACGTTCAGATGCTCTACACGGATTCATTCTATGGAACAAAGCGTTAATTGTAATTAGAGGTGAAGCCAAAACAATGACTACAGGTGGGGCTCCTTCACCACCAGGCTCTCCACATGGAAGGCTCTCACCTCCAAAGAAGAGCCCCTCACCTCCACGCAGTAACCCACCACCACCTCCACACAGAAGCCCCTCACTAGGTAGTCCACGCAGTAGTAAGAATGCCCCTCCACAGAAGGCCCCCTCAGGTGCACCACATCCAAAGAAGAGCCCCTCACGTCAACGGAGAAGCCCCTCACCAGTACATCCTTGCAGTAGTAAGAATGCCCCTCCAAAGAAGGCCCCCTCAGGTGCACCACCTCCACAGAAAAGCCCCTCACAAGTATATACACGCATTACTAAGAATGCCACTCCAAAGAAGGCCCCCTCAGGTGCAGCACCTCGATCGACGGCACTAAGCCTGAGTCAGAGCAAGTCACAACAGAAAAGCAACTCCTCAGTTAAGACGACACAAGAGAAGAGTGCTTATGACAAGACTGAAGAGGAGTTGGATGCTCATGTGCAAGAGGAGTGCGATAGACAAATATTCAGGAAGACAAGTCCTCCGAAAAAAACACCGGTAGATCAGGCTGCGGCCGCCTTCTTTGTTAGAATGAGCCAACATGGCAAGACAAAACTTGTAACAGACTTTGAGTGCACATTGAGGAAAACTTGTGCACAAAAGCATCGTAAGAAGAATGACGAGGCGATTCAGCGTAGACAACAAGGCACTCTTCACTTGCCCCAAGAAGATGTGGAGAGGGTGGCCAAAGAAGCAGGCGTTACAGTTGCACAGTGGCTGGGGGAGGAAGAAATTCCAGCGGCAGAAGAAGTTTGGAAATTTGCGCCTGGAAAGCCACTAGTCAATCCAGATGTTGTCAAGTATCTGCCAACACAAATGCGTAGATTCCATGTCTGGTACATGAACAAATCAGCGACCGATCCGGACTACCTTATTACTGTGCGTGTGAAAGACGATTACTACTTCAATGGCATTGATATGTTGTATCTGGACTTCAAAGATATTTATGAGATATACCATCAAGTCGCCCTCGACATTGCCCTCGTCGGCTGCTGGGTTCTGTAAGTATGCTTTCATGCATCTCTCCTTAGCTGTCGTCTATACATTCATCGTTTTTGTGTCATCCTCACACATACTTCGCACCGATTGCAGGATGGAGATCCAATTTTGCCGTAATGTGGGGATTCATGACGTGGGCTTCATGGACCCTGTTGCGATTAACCAGAAGACCATACTCAGCCATCGTGAGGATGTAAATGGGAGGGTTGTAAAGTTTTTTATCAACCAACGTCACAAGCAATACATACATACTTCTACCTTACAACTAGGGGTTACTGTCTATTATCTCGTACGCCTCTTATGTTTTCCATTTATACTTGTTTGGTCTAATATGCTCTCTATGTTTAATTGTTCAGCTTCCACCGGATACTGCTTATCATACAAATAAAATGGAGTTATTAACGTGCTTGACTCCATGAGGAAGCCAACCTCTGACTACAAAGAAGTCATGGACGTACTTAAAGAGTAACTCATGTCATTTCATCTCAGCTATCTAATATATATTAATGGCATTTCATCATCTCAACTCTGTCGTTCCTTTTCATGTGCAGTGCATGGGGAGACCTACGAAAAATCCAACCAGGCCTTAGAGAAGAGCTTACGCTTAAACCAGACTTTCTGGTATGAATGCATAACTGCATGCAGGGTATCTTCTTTGCCAATAATGTGTACTAACTTTTTATCTTTCAGCGTTATAGACAATCTCAAGGCACCAATGTATGTGGATACTATGTTTGTGACTTCATGCACACTCATGTGGCACAACGTGATATGAGTGTATGTAAACATCGGCCACAATCTCAATATTTTTGCCTTAGCATTCTGATTTAGTATGTTATTGATTGTTTTTTTTTATCAAATGATAGATGCTACAAATGAGCAATATACTCTTCCCTGAAGATAAGATCAAGGCAGTCCAAGAAACTCTTATGGGGTTCATAAACGACCAGATCATCCATGAAACCGGAGAGTTTTATGACACCGGAGAAGAGCTTCCCCCACCACCTGATTACGTACCACGTGATTAAGGCGCACATAGAATCACTTACAGAGTACTTAGTTGTGTAGATATGTATATATATTTCCCAGTTAGTTGTGTAGTCAGAAAGATTCTACAATGTATTGCCTTTACTGATGCATAATATATGTACATTTACATATGTATATATATTTCCCAGTTAGTTGTGTAGTCAGAAAGATTCTACAATGTATTGCCTTTACTGATGCATAATATATGTACATTTACATATGTATATATATTTCCCAGTTAGTTGTGTAGTTCAGAAAGATTCTACAATGTATTGCCTTTACTGATGCATTTACATACATATATAATGCATTTAAATATGCCTGGTATATTTAAATATACTTATATATAGGTAATTGGGCGCTGAGGATTTAATCCCGGTTGGTATTGAAAACCGAGAGTAAAGTGGCGCTTGGTCTTTAGTCCAGGTTGGTAGCATCGAGCGGTACTATAGAGTGCGTAGCCACGTGGGTTGCTGATGCAGGCGAAACAAGTTTAGTCCTGGTTTTCGCTATAGACCTGGGACTAAAGTGTCGCAGCCACGTGTGTGCCGCTCCACCTTTAGTCCCGGTTTGTAGCACCAACCGGTACTATAAGTGTGTGTAGCTACGTGGGTCACTGACGCAGGGGAAGTAAGTGTAGTCCCGATTTCTTTTTCTGACCGGGACTAAAGGACCCTGTAGTCCCAGACCATGCAACCAAGATTAAAAGTTAAGTGATTTAGTCCCACTCTTGCAGTACCAGGTCAGAAATACGGGAGTAAAGTTGAGTTACCAATCGGGACTGGTGGCTTGTTATCCAGGAGTGACACCATGCACCACCAGATTCAGCGGATGCCTCAGCCACAGGCTGTTGTCCTCCATGGCGAAAGCAGTTATTGTGTCCTGTCCTCCAAGATGGACCAGGAGGAAGGGTGCCCAGAAGAAAGCCAGGGGTGGGCATCCGCATGCCGTGACAGGTACCCAAGGCAATAGATTGCTACCGCGTCTGCCACCAGATAGGCTAGCCAAATGGACAGCCGAACCAGTGAGCTGGTGCTGCGTCGGCGCAGGGCACCGGTGAAGAACAGGAACACTTGTATTGCGAAGCTTAGAAGGACTAGCAGCTGGATTTCCCATTCGTAAAAGAGCTTCACCAGGCTCTCCATATACTGCGGAAGATTTCCTACATCATTTAACAACAATGTACTATGTAATTTAGCTTGGATTTTTTATGTAGCAATACAATTTTCTAACACTTTTCAAATTAAAATCAACTTATTAACTCTACTGTTCAGATAAAGGAAATAAATCCGGATATATATATATATATATATATATGTCCATGGTTGGATGTATGGGGATGGGGCCAAAAGCTAAAAGAGTTCTTAGACTCTAGCCTCAAAATCGAGGGAAGAAAAAATAAGATAAAGAATGAATAGCAAATTTGTCTGTAATATTACGGTGCTTTAATGGAACCTCGTCAGGTATATTTCCTTTAAATTGCCGTTAGTTCAAAATCCAATGTATTATACAAAACTAAAGGACAAAGCAGTTAAGTTGTGCTCCAGTATACCGTTAATTCTTGGACCAGGAACTACTTCCTCTATCCATAAATATAAAGACTTCTCACATCTCAATTTTATCCAAAAATATAAGGATTTTTTTAAGTACGCATAAGGCCTGACACCCTGCGCATTTTCTCCTTTCACGTGCTAATTTGTTAGCGTGACATTTCAACTTTTTATAACCCAGTCTCAACTGTTATCAGAATTCAGAATAACAGCACTAGATGACACCAGACACAAGCTAGTCCCATATGGCCTAATTGAGGGTCATGGAGGCCTTTTCTGTTCCTCCTTAAATCCGTTCTAAAAACTCTACAGGTCTTTAATTATATTTATGAATGGACTGAGTAATTTGAAGATTAAGTGCAAGGACCAATTAGCAAGTTCATTGTCCAATATAGTTACATCATATGGGCGATTTAGTACTACTGCTATCCCTCCATTCCAAATTACAAATGGTTCTAGGCTTTAGATGGATTAATGCAATTTTCCTTGCTTTCTATGTGTCTAAATTCATTACTATCCATATATACGAACATGAACGGAAAAAATAGGAGCCATAAACCCCTTACAATTTGGAACGAATGGAGTATATATAATATATTTACCTTTCATCATTCTTCAATTAATCCAAGCAGTGGATTGATTTTTTTCCAACGATTTGCTTTCTTTTGTCGGAGAAGAGCCATGGAAGGTGTCTTTGAGTTCTTAATTACATCATATTAGGTGGACTATATATGAGCATACTGGTATATATAACCTTTGAGCCTGTATGCTTACTTATTTAGTTATTTAGGGTCTGTTTACATTTATAAAAAAAAATGTGACTTAAGTTTGAGCCATGGAAGGGCAAATTTTATGTTACTTAAGTTTGACAGGGCATATGTAATTTGTATGTAAGGCAGAGTCGATTATCGCTTACCTTGCTTATGCAGGAGTTCAGGCACAAGTATCCTCTTCGACTGATCCTCCGTGATAAATATCTCTTTTCTGTTTTCTTTCCTGTGTAGCAATATAATATAGCATACATGAATAAGTTAGCATCTCGTTATTATGGTTATAAATTAGCTTTACGTAACAATATAAATAGTTCTTTTCAGATGAAGCATCAGAGGAAGCGATTCAGAAGTACAAATAATATAATAATGTATCTGAGATATAGAAGATATAGAAACTAGAAAGTTGGGTCCAAAATGTATTAGTTTACCTTAGAGTGGATGAATGGTGCTTCCTCTACTTTGAGCAAAATGCCCAATGATACCAACCAGTTAGCGGCTGTGGTGTGTGGAACTCCATCAGCTTGTGCAGTCTTAATTTGAAGAGGTCCCAACGCTGAGCTCATGTTCCTTCCGTGGGAGTGCAGACTGCAGAGTAGTGATTCGAAACTAAAGAAGTACACTTTGTTGTCTGGCTGCATGCGGGTTCATTTTCTCTTTTCTACTCTCTCCCCGTCCACAAAAAGAAAAAAAAATTGATTTTGTCCTAAGTCAAACTATTAGAAGTTTGACCGAATTAATATAGAAATGTAATAACATTTATGATATCAAATATGTATGATATGAAAATATATTTCAACAATAATCTAATGATACTAATTTGGTAGCATAAGTTTTAATATATTTTGATATAAACTCGGTCAAAGTTACGATGATTTGACTTAGGACAAAGTTAAAATTTTATTCTTTTGTGGACGGAGGAAAGTATACGTTTTTTGGCATATCAGTAAGGTTAAGGTCGCATAAGCCACCCATGAATCTCTATATGCCTTAGATTGACTCTAACGGTGATGACTTTTATATGGTCATGTACCCTAAATATAGAGGATGAAAGCTCAGTATGCTCTCTAGAAAAGAGTGAGGAGAGAAAACATCAAAGGTGGAGTACATGTGCTCCTCCAATCCCACGAGTGGGCCCCTTTGGTGGAGTTAGAGGCAGCAAATGGAGGATGGGTGGCTTACAGCAAGTACAACAATGCGCTTATAGCATACCGAGGTGGCATTTTTGCTTACGTGGAAGAGAAAAGGATGCAAAAAGGAGTGAAGTGAGCTCTCATGCAGCAACCTATTCTACATGTGGGCTAAGACAAACTAGAAAAGAGAAAGAGAGAATATGGTCAATCCAATAGCCAACCATACCGGTTGGCTTGTAGTCCTAATGGTATCTCTACCTCTTAGGGGTGCTGAGGTCAAGGTTGGTCCTTTTCACCTTAATTATAGTGTTGTCGAGGCGGTTCTTCCCCTACCGATCGAGTTTTTTTAATAACCAACCATACAGCCCATCTATCATATAAGTAATATTAGCACTAACTATATATATGACACGGTAAGATCATATAGCCCAGTACTACACTGGCCAGCCTAAGCGTGAACTTTCATTCTCCTTCAAACTCTGAGGCGGTAATAATCATGTATGCAAGCGGCCATTCCTGCAGGCTGCCTGCCCGCCATTGCATCACCTGCATGCAAAACTCGCTTGTCCTGCGGGATCTTGCCCGCTTTTGTTGTGTAGCTAGTTCTCTAGTTCCCCTAGACTTTGCGGCAAGGAGACCTGCCAGCATCTGCCAAAGCCTGCATGCAGGAAGGCAGCGGTGATGATTGGTGAGAGAAGAATGGAGAGAGAACCATAGATCTCCGAGGAAGGAAAATGATCAAGATGATGGAGCGGAAGACATAGCACAGTAGCACTTATGCCGCTGGCGCCGTAGAGGGTACACGCGTGAGCAACGGTGGTAGTGGTGGCACGACGACGAGCGTTTCCACCGATCGAGACGAAAAGTAGAGGCAGCGAGGAGCACGTGTGATGGCAAAATTTGCTGCACGACACTCAACTTTCATGGAATATCCCAACGCATATCGTCAACGTGTGAATTTGTCTAGTACCATTATGAAAAGCTGGTTGTTGCTGAATCACACCGCACGTATTATTTTAATCATTTCGGCTGATCGGGAGAGAGAAATCACAGTGAATGGACATTTTTGCCCTTGAGCGGGTTCAGCTCCCCGCGCCCCTCTCTCTCCTGCTCATTGCGCTCTCCTATCTCTCTTGCTCACCGTGCCTCTCTCACTCCTGCTCACCATGCTCACCGCCGCGCTGGCGCTCACCGTGGCAGGGCTGCGTCCGACGGCAGCAAAGCACGCGCAGCCCTCGGCCTCGGCGCCAACATCCAGCGCCCGCCGAGGAAGGTCACGCCGGGCAGGGTCTTTCAGTTGTTCGCGGAGCGCCGTGCTGGGCTGCTTAAGCACCGCTGCCAGGGGAGCGGGGTGAAGAAGGAGGAGGCGGATTGGCCTAGCAGCCGGAGGTCCCTGCCTCCGACCCGCGTGCTGACGCCCCCGCACCGCCTTCGACCTGTGCGGTGGCAGCCCCTCCCCGCCTCCCGCACGGGCGCCGACAGACTCGCCCCGCCACCTTCCTGTGCAGCGGTGGCCCCTCCCTGCCTCCCACACGCGCTCCGCTGGCCATTCCCTCTCGGGCGCTGGTGGCCCCTCCCTGCTGCCTTTCCCATGCGCGAGGTTGAAGACAAGGGTAAAAAGGACATTTCCCCTACCTTCCCTCTCCCCAAATCTCAGAAATTATTATTATAATCGTTGTGGTGTGTCACAGCAAAGATATACAATTTCGTAATGGTACTCAGCAAATTTGAGAGTTGGCGGTATGAAATGGCAAAAACCACAGAAGTTGGATGTCCCATGGCAAATTTTCCCAATAATAATCAGGTGCAAGCACATAGGTCAGAGTGGGCCCAGGATTTTGAGAGTGGATATACACAATTTCAAAGGGAATAACTGCCTATACCCTAAAGCCTCATTTTTTTATGTATGATTAACTATAAATTATATCACATAGCCCACTACATGTATAATAAATAAACACTCGATAAAATAATAATTAATTGAGCACATAACTTATTCAACATAGATAACTTAAATTCGTATAAAGAAAAAATTTAGATAACCTCTATAGTTGTATATGTGGTCACGTCACGCTTTCACCTTTAAAACTAGACACTTAAAAATTTGAAACCCCGGACATTTATTTCATCCCCTTGTGTGGTTTTGCCGATGCATCTCCCCCGCAAGCTGCTCACCAGTCACCACTGCCCGCGCCGTCACCTTCTCGCGCGCTCCAGGTCCAGCTCCCCACCGCGATGCCCGATGCCTGCCCGCTTCCTGCCACCCACCGAGGTTGGTGGGAACCCTAGCTAGAGAGTTACAGGGTGCCCCGTGTACATCAGATTTTTTCCATTTGTTCATCAATTGAATGGTTACTAGAAAACGACCGATCAATCAATCAAATGGGGGTAATCTCGTTCGTCCACGTGTAATGACGATAAACAAGCACGAGCCGTAGCATCTCTCTTTGGTATTTTACTTTGCTCTTTTTTTTCCTAGTGGTTATTATATACTGGTACAAATGTATGTGCGTCCCGCGTGTGACTGAAAAAGTATTGGTTAAATTTTGGTTATTGAAATATTTGTTTTTATGTACAAAGGATATTTTTAAAGATGATACGTAATTAATTTTTAAAATTATATAAAAATTGAATTTGGTGTGTGCATTTGTGGACCAACAATATGCATAGACAGAGTAGTTTGAGGCTTCTATTTCTATATAACAAGAGAGTCCATACTTGTCTATTGTTTTAAATGTACTCGTACAGACATTTGCATAAACTACTAGCATTTAAACTTAATGTGAAATGTAGGTATAGATTTTCAGTAAAATTTAGTGGGTGGTGGAAATTGATTTCTTTTTTAACTCATCTTTATCAGTGAAAAGGAAAAAACTCGTACTGTGAGAAAAAATCATGGACACAAAAGCTGGAAGTCGGCCCGGCTCAACTTATGCCCGCGAGGCAACTGGGCTCGGGCCGCCAAAATTGGCCCAGTCGCGCCCTTCTCCCCACGCCGAGCCATCTCATCCGTCCATCTTAATGTTCGCCGGGTGCAAGACAAAACCGGCTCAGCCTTCTCCAAACCCTAACCTCACTCCCCCTCCTTCTCTCCCTTTTCCCCACTCGCCAGCCCCCTCCGCTGCTCGGCATCCGCACCTTCCTCCTACCCCACCCGTCGTGCCTGCCTGCTCGGAGGACGCGCCCTTCGCGCGAGTACCTCACTCCCCATCCTTCTCTCCCTCTTCCCCCCACAAGCCTCCTCCTCGCGTCAGCCGTCTCGGCCCCCGCACGCGCTGGCGGCGTCCGACAGCCGTGCTCCGTCCCGCCGGCCCCGCCGGCGTTTGACCTAGGGCCGGGCGCTCCGGCGCTATTCGTTTTTGTTTTCTTGATTTCTGTTTTCTTGGATTCAAGATCCGCTTTCCTCCTTCCTTCCCAACTGTTTGGTTGCCATTGTTCCAATAATCTTTTTCCATGTGTGTTGCTAGGAGTTGTGCTTGGTGGATGTGATGATCTGTTTTGAGCCGGCCAATTAATAGTTTATGGGCGATGTGGTACTATGAGATGAGATGGTGATATTTGTGATTGAATTTGTTATGCATTTGCAATGATTTTCTATGTATTTTCTCCTCGTTCTTTATTGGGCCGGATGTAGGAATTAGGATTTTTGGGTCCAGGAAGTTCTTGCTACTCTCTATACTATATTACTATTGCATGTTAAAATTTTGCTTTGTTCAAAATATTCATGAGCTAAGTGTTTGAGTTGCCATTATTATTGCATTGCTGTGGCAATCCCATATTAATCCATATTATTAGTGTGATTCATGGATATATATATATATAGACACACACACGATTGTTTAAAAAAAAGAAAAAATTCATAAAAAGTAAGAGAGAACATAAGAGTCTGAAGAAACATTTACGTAAATGTGCTTTACGTAACTTTTCGCATGCAGGACAAAAGATAAGACTTAATTTTTATTTAGATTATATGTTTTTATTTGTGTTATTTTAGTATTTCAATCGAATCAAAAGCATTTATCAAAATATTTCCAGTTGTCTTAATGTCTGTTAATGTTTTGGAATCATACAATAAATTTGTTATAAAATAACATATAACTTATAAATATTTTGATAAATGCATTACATATGCTGACGTATATACGTTGACCGCGAACCCTATAAAAACCCACACTCTACCTCTCTTTCGCAGTCTCGCCCGAGGCAGCAGTAGCAGCGCTCCTTCCCGCTCTCTCCGTCTCCGGCGTTGATTGCCGCTCGTCCGGTGGCGCGCGTGAGCGTGCAAGCTCGGTCGGCCCGTCCGTCTTCAACAGCCGGCAGCTCGTCTCTCTCCGATCTGCTGCTATTCTAGACAGATTTGGGATATTAATCGAGGCTTTTTTTCCCCAGCTGTTTGACTTCTTAGTCAGCTGGGATTTGGATTTCTTCCCTCTCGGCAGCAACGGTGGTACTGATTATGTCGTGGGAGAGAAGTTTTGTCCCTTCCTGCTTCATTTTTTCTTGAGTTCTAGATTCTTGTTGGGACACCCTTCTGGTATTGGATTTTTTTGGATCTATATAAGCGCCGCCTTTTCTTAACCCAGCTCATCCTCTTGACGTGAGCTTAATGAATGAATCTTATGTGCAAGATTGTCTATAATTGCAATGGCGATTTGGTATTAAATTTTGTGCATGTACGTAGATTGATATCTGATGTGTTGTCCTTTGTGATGTGTATATGGGCCTCAGTGAATTTGATCCAGATAGAAGGGAACATGGGCCTTCATGCATACGTTGCGTTTGATGGTAGAGCTCTAAAATCTCATCCAGGAACGATTAATGTGTGGGTAAAGAATCCGGTGAGAAAAAATAACAAAAGAATTACTGTGAGAACCGATTACTATAGCAGGAACTTTGCGGCATTCCGTCGTTGTCAGTGGGCCTTGATTACTCGTGTGGGCCAATCCAAAAGGATCGTATAAGAACCGTTAGATTCAAAAATCCAGAAAAATCTAACCATGGACAATATACGTGGCTAGAAGCATGTGCGGTGAAAAACAGTTTTATTTTAACTCGCTTTCTATAGTACAGAAAGAAAGATAGAATAGATAGATAACATGATCCTCTGCTGTCAAACAGTCAATTAGGGACAGATCAGAACATAGTAACAACAACAGAAATAAAAAGAGGCCTAAAGCGACGAGGCGAGGTGGGGTGAGTGACAAATTCTTTACACGACCATCCGATCCACCGCCGTGCTAGAAGCGTAGAACTCGAACAGGATGCTGCACGGGCGAAGCCATGACTCGTGGTGGACCCTCCTCATTGAAGAATATGCCATGGTGGACCCTACCCGCCTATGGCTTTGCTCACCGATGTGCTCATTTTGGTGTCCAAAATACTGTTTTGCACTGTACGTGCACTGTAGACAGAAAAAAAATTAAAATATAGACGGTTGTATGGACGCATTGATAAGGATGGTCTAACTGCAGGCGGCAGGGATACCCGTGAGGCACCCTGAGGCTGGGCGACAAGTCGTCCAAGTCGCCCAGTGGTAGGACTCGTGGTTACGAGCCTACAGTCATAGGTTTGATCGCCTTAATAAAAATCTGCAGCCTTTCTCGTGTGACGCCACTAGGTAGAGATATAAACGGGCCTGCTACAAAGCCTAGCGGGAAGTCATTTTCTAGCGGACATAGCGGACGTACGCTAGAAAATGACTTGCCGCTAGACCTTCTAGCAGGCCCGCTTGCATACATGCCACTAGGGGATTACGATGTGCCTGTCGTCTACGGAGCCTTGAAGGTTTCGGTGGTCTCACTAGGGACGTGGTCTTCATACCTGTGTGTGTAGTTGTAGGTTTGGTTGTGTACGGATAGGTGTGAGGGTGTGGTGTGCGTGTGTAGTGGTGTGCGTAGTACATGATCAAATACTACATATGTGTCCAGATGAGAGGCCTAAAAAGGACAAGTCCTCCACGCTTAGGTTATGCCACACTTCATATGCCACCAGAATTGCCAAGCGAAGGATAGGAGGGCTGAGAAGTGTAGGAGAGTGCCAGTGAAGCGGTGAGGCCTCATTGAAATTGATTCTTAGGTAAATCATGCCCCTCATAATTTTTCAATTATTGAATGTTTAATCAAAACTAGAAATAGTTGTTGAGTTAAATTAAGTTAGTATTAGGGTTATCTATTCAATGATCCTGGTATTTATTAAATTTTGTAATCAATATTTTAATTAGTATCATATTATGATGTAATTATTTATTTTTTATAAATAATTAAATAATGAATTGAATCAGTTAGGCTATTTTCAAGCGTAAAGAATCATACTACGTTATTCGATAATGCCACATTTGATGAAAAGTATGATATTGTTAAGAAAAGACATCCTTCACGATGCCTAATGTCTAAAATAATTAATTATTGTGATGTTCGTGTCTATGAAAGTGTAATAATTGTATTAGATTTTGTGTCATGACCTAAGATCTCGTGCTGAAGCATAGTGAAGCAATTTTGTTTGAACTAGTAAAAATATACGTGCGTCCCGCACGTGACGCACATGCATTTTTTAAAAGGTCAAATTTAGTTGGAGAACTTATTCGGCCCGACCAGCCCAAGCTGACCTATCTTCGATGTGGTCCGCAAGGCTAGGGAGGTTCCCTCACCGTCCATCTGCATCTCACTCTTCCCTTTCACTCCTCTCTCCTCCTTGGCGAACCATAGTTTGGAGGCACCGCCCATCGTGCCATTTCTTAACTTAATCTTACATCAAGTGTAAACTCAAACAGTGGAACAGTGGGAAATACATGTATAAAAACATTATACATTGCTCAATACTCAAATCAGAAGAAAAATAGGAAAGTAAATTATGGCCTACCCTGCTCGCACGACCACCTCACGTCCCAAGCGGTGGTCTGGGCAGGGAATCCTCTCGCTCGCCTAGTGTTTGCTTGAGTGTGTTATGAGCTCAACATAATCCTATAAAATCTTAGTTCCATTCCCTCTGAGTGTCTCCCAAAATCTCGTCAAATATTCCACCAAATTCCATCTCAAATCCCTTCTCCAAATATTCAAATTCAATTCCCAAAATCCAAATTAGAAACAAAGAGAACCCCCTCTCTCTTCCCCTTGGGCCGCAGCCCACCCGCGGCCTCTCCTCCCCCTTGGCCCAGCTGAGCAGCCCAACCGGCCCATCGACGTGTGGGGCCCGCCCGTTAGCCCCCTTCCCCTCTCCTGCTCCTTCTTCCTCCACTCGACAGGAGCACGCTCACGCCTGCGCTGGACAGCGCCGCGCCCCGACCCCGCTGCAGCCCCACCTCGAGGTCCGCAGCCACCTCTCACCCCCCTAACCCCCTCCTCCGCTATCCTATAAAGTATGGTGCCGAGCTCTCCATCCTTGCGTGAAGCCACCGAGCCATTCCCCTCCTCCGTCCGCTCTCTGCCTCCTCCCAATTTCACCATTCCCCATTCATGCACAACACACGTGCTTCATCGTCGTTCTCCACCCTCAAGCCACCTCGGTCCAATTAAACTGGTAGGAAGCACCACACCACCTCCCCCTACCTCCGCCCGCCCTCGATTTCTTTTTCGCTTGCTCATGGGGGGCTCTCCGCGGAGCTCCTTAGCCATGGCAATGGCCGCTCGTGGGCGCCCCTGCTCCGTGCACCTCCTCATGCCCCGAACCACTCGAAAGTATCCCCCTCGGTCTCCTTTTCATGCCGGTACCCTCAGTTTCGTGAACGGAGGCCGGGAAGGTCTGTTCCGGGGAAGCACCGGTGAGCTCGCCCTGTTCCGGCGAAAGCGGTGTCGGGCGATGGTCGAACCAGCCGCCCCTAGCCCCTCCAGTGGGCCGTCCTCCTTACCCAAGCCGCATGGGCTAGCCCAACTAGGCCGCCTGTGGGTGCTGGGCTAGAGATGAAAATGAAAAAAAAAGCAAAGAAAAAAAGCCTATTGGGCATGAGAACACCCTCGCGGGCCAAGCCAGGCCGCGAGGAAGTGGGCCACGTGCCGTTTCGGCCCGCGGTGCATTTTCCTTTTCTTTTTCAATTTATGCTTTTCTTTTCTAAAAAGAATTTCATATCTCGATTGTTCGATCTTCGATTTAGGCGATTCTTGCGCCTAAATTCTCCATAAATCGAGCTCTGCACATTCGTGCACTTCCCACCAACCTCTGACCGCTTCCACGTGGGTTCATTTAACGGGGCTACACTTAACTCGTAAAACAAACCGTACGTGCAACCCTGTTTCCGATAGGGCTAACCTGCCCCTCCTTCCGATCGCAACAATGGGTGACTATCGAGCCCCAATGTTGCGTTGGGTGGGTAGAGCTAGGGAAGCTTTTCCTCGATTCGCGCTAGTGGTTAGCCGACAGGCACCATAATCCGCGATGGACGAAATGGTCTAGGCTCTTGACCGGAAATCGAACCGCCTATACTATATCTGTTTCATTTCTGCTAACCTTGTGATAATCCGTCTCGCTCTTCAACCCTTGTTGTCCACAGGAACCTTCTCATTGCCATGCGACCTCCACGCTCCTGACGCATTCGGCCTCGTTGCGGCCGTTCGTACCCTTTGCCGTGACGCCTCAAGTAACGAGTGCTATCAGGCCCGATAGTATGGTCGGAGGTTTGCAACACAACGCCTCATGGCGCAATGCCTAGCCGTGGAAGCAGCTTAGCTCGTTGGAGCCAGAGCCGCCGGTATGATTCACCAGTCTACTCTCAAAATCCTTCACTCAACACAAACCAAATCCTTGTCGAGCTCATAATATGCCTTGCTTGTTTGTTTTCTTCTGGTTGTGCGCTTAGGCCCTACCGGAGAGTCCGATTGGTCGAGCCCTCGAGAGGTTCTACTACGAGCTCGGGATCAAGACCAGGCCAGCTATACACGGTACCCCAACTAAGCGAAGGGCAAGTCCACTGAAATCCCACTTGATGCATAAATTACCCAGTTTTTACACACACAACCCCTTGCCTTGTGAAATGATAAAATATGCATGTTTTGCTTGCTAAGGAAACATGGTAGGATAGCCACCGATGCTAATTTTAGATGTAGTGCACTTAGGTGGATTGCTCCCTTAATTATCTATATCAATCTTGTTGTTGGAAACACGGTGGTGGGTACGGTGTGTGGGTGGGTGGGTTGTTTTTGGAAAACATGGGGTAAGACCCCAGGCGGACGACTTCGGTCGACCATGCAATGTGTGAAAGGGTGGAATGCTCGGTACCGTTATCACGATTTACTTGGACGGTGTGGCTCGGTTCTGAGCATTGGGGGAGTTTCTGCCCTGAAGGACCAAGTTGAGTTCTCATCTTGCCTAACTCTTTTGGTACAACCACTCGACGTAGTATAGAGCAGCACCTAGCCGAGCCAGAATGGATAGTCTTGCAGTTGTCTGCTGTGCCAGGTGTGACAAGAGGCTAAGGATTGAGGGCTTGGGTCGCATGTCTGCTGGCAAGGCGACAAAGCTATCTAGATCCTCTTAAGGCATTGCTTGATGATAACAGGAAGGCAAAGGCTAGATTGGAATTCACATGCTTATATGGCCGTAAGCAGTCACTGAGTCCAACTTATGGGTCATAGTACAATCACTGATCAGAGTACAAATCTATTCGAAGAGTCTGTTGTCCATCGGTATGGACGGGTTATGGCTTGGTTTCATCAACTAGATGTTTTATAAAAATTGGTTGTGGTTGGTTTTGGTGGTTGTGTGTGTTGGGAAGCTAACGGGGCGAGGCCCAGTAGCGTGGTGGAAACTTGGTTTGGTTCTAGTTTGAGCCACGTGGACCTGCGAGTCCTGTGGCAGCCCCCTTTTGGAAAGATTGTTTTCTAAATTAAAACTTGAACTACTGAACCTTGCATATGAAAATATTTTCTGGCAAATTATCCTGAGCTCCAGATACACCTTGCATATAGTGATAGCATTTACCCTAATTCCTTATGGAGCAAAGTGGGCTTGTGGAGTACATTTCGTACTTACCTTTGCTTTGTTGTTAGTTTACAGAGAAGACGAAGTCATCGTCATTGTGAACGTGTAAGGGTTGCAGCCTATCCCCAACTGGTGTGGTGGAGAAGCTTAGGTTACGTTTAAGTTCCGCTGCTGTTGTTTGTTCCGGCTGTGCTCCGTTTGGTCTGTCCCGTTAAGGTGGATCTCTACTACTCTGATTTAAGAATGTGGTTATCATACCCCTAGGAATGATAATAAAGCACATTTTAGTCCCATTATGGATGTGGGGCGCTTCAAGAAACAAGTGCCCCACATATAAAATAGCTAAAACATCAGGGCGGTAGAAACCCTAATTTCATTCCCACCTACCAGCGCTTGTCTTCCTCCTCCACCTCTCTTTCACCCCAATGGTGCTGCCCGCGCTGCCTCTCGCCGGCGTGCGCACCCACCCAAGGGTGAGCGCCCCACCACCCAGTGGCGCCCTTCCACCCAGCGAAGTCTTCTCCCAATGGCCTCCTCCAGCCTCCCTCCATGGCCACAGCGCCTCCTCCGGCCCTCGCAGCATCCAGATCCACCCGCCGTGCGCCGCCTTCTCTTTTGTCCCTCGCGGCGGCAGGATCTGTGGCGGAACTGCCGGAATTTAACACAAGTTTAATACCTAAGTATCAATCTTGAGTTAATTTCGGTGGATTGTCAAGATTTACCAGTCTTGACAAGCCTTCCCAGAAAATCGAACTTCAAGGCAACTCACGAAGGAGTCTTTAGATTACAATACTTTTAAACCATATTTACAAAACTTCATAAGTTTAATACAATACCCTTGTTTATACAAATAGAGCAGACCCCATTATTTTTTCATACATCAAGGGTAGTCTATTTTTTTAACAAAATATTCTTAAAAATAAGTTACATCATGCCCAAGATGTTAATTTACTAAGGAGCCAAAAAAGAAGGATCACATTTGAAGAGAATGTATTCTGAACCTGAATAATTAAAAAAAACCATTAAGTAAAATTTACTTAGCAAGTAAAATTTACATAGACAGGATCAGGATCTCAACCATGTCCATTCATTAATCTCTTAATATTCATCATGTCTTAAAAGCATAACTGATCCCGTCCACTGTCTCCAATTATATAACTCAAGAAATTGTCTTGGATTCGTCTCAAAGTAACAAAGATTAAGATGTATTCTTTTCAAAGAAAACGTAACCTATCATTGAGCTTAACTAAGCATCTGATCTATACGTATAGGATTTATTATGCTTAAATCAGGAATTCGATATGCTTTAGGGTTTCAAGCAATTCCTAACTTTAATAAGTATTTATAACTCATTAAATAAGACTCAAAATAAAAGAGTAAATGCACCGGGGCTTGCCTGGATTTAAAGTATTTGGATCAAAAGAGACTTCAAAAGATTCTTCTTTTGGGGCGGGAGTGGTTTCCTGGGCTTTTGCTTCAAAGACTTCGGATGTGGGGGCTTCTGGAAGTTCTTCGGTGAAAGACGAAGGATTTATCGCACCTAGATGCATAATATGCATGATTTTTAAATATGAGGATAATCAACCTGTGAATTTAAGAAATTTTAAAAAAAATTAAAAGGAAAGGTTGGTGAAATTTTAAATTTTTAGATCCTTTCCTAATTTTAAAATTATTATTATTTATTTTTTTATTTTTTTTAAAATTAAAATATGATTTTTAGGTTTAAATATATTTTTTTAAGATTTAAAAGAATTTTGTTATTATTATTAATAAAAGTTGAAATTTTAAAATATTAGAAAACTAATTATTAATATTTAATTGGATTTTAAAAGATTTTATTAAGAATATAAAAACTTTAAAGATAATTTTATTATTTATTTGAAAGGATGGAAAAGAATAAAATTTGTTTAATTAAATTAATTAAAGGTAAACATAATTTAAATAAATCTGAATTAAAGAATTTAGAATAGGAAAGAATTAAATTTAGAAATTCGAAAAAGCCCAAGGCCCATAAAGTTATTTTACTAAAGTTCTATTTCACCCCTTGAACAACTAAATCGGTTTAGTTTCAATCCCTGTTAAAATTCAACCCAGATATGATTTTATTTCGGCCCAACGGCCTGGCCCAAATGGCCATCGGGCCTCTCTCTTTTCTTCCTTTCGGCCCACGAACTCGGCCTGCCTGGAGGAGACGGCGTGGCTAACGCCATCTTTCGCGGGCCCACCTGGCAGTGACTTAAAGGGTTGACGGTGTTAGGGGACAGTGACGGCGGTTCGGTTCGGTCGAATGGGAAGTAACATACCAGACCGTCGGCGACGGTCGGCGGCGGTTCTCCATTGCCGGGCCGGTTCCGGTGACTAGGTCAGGGGCACGACGACTACATCATCATGGCGAACACGATGGTGGGGTTGGCGACGTGATTTGACGGCCGAAAGAAGGCTCTCCACGGTGGTTAGGGTTGGAGCGCCATGGCCGGTGCGAGGAAGCTCGTGGAGAGCTTGGCTCCGGTGTGGAAAAGGAGGAGAAACAAGCTCGCGGAAATAGAGAAGGGCTTAACAAAGCCGGTACTTACAGGAATTAGAAGGGGAAGTAAGGAGGGCGGCAAATTTGGGCAGCGGCTTGACTCACTGGAGTTGAGCAGAGCAAGGAATGAGAGGGGAGTGGCGATAGCCGGTGAGGGTGGTGGTGTAGTAGAACGGAGAGAGAGCTCAGGGATGTATTTATAGAACGCAAAGAGAAGATAAGAGCTGGGATGAGGATGGATGAGGCGGCAGAATACGGCGGCGATGAGTTCTTCGACACCGCGGAAAGAAACGATGGTGAGGGCGAAGCATCTGTGGGACGAGATATAGGTGGCGAAGTGAAATACAGTCAATACTGACTCGAAGCTTGTCGAGCAGTGCGCACGGCGGCGGTGTGAGGTGAAGCAGGGGGCGCGGGAAGGTAGCCGGCGGTGGGAGTTCATCCCTTCTCCTCCCGAGGTTGAAGATGACCTCGGTGAGGTCTATGGGCCGGAAATCAGGGGTGGGCCGCTGTGGCTTTGGGCCACCGGCTCCCCCTGTTTTCCATTTTCTTTCTTCTTTTTTTTTTAATTTACATATATATATGTATATATTCAAACCAAACCCCTTCCCAATTAAAAGATTTACCTCAGGGTTTAAAAAGAATATTTGAGTAGAACTTTTACTAAGGTCCTTTTTGAAAGGTTGGAGAAAGAAATTCTTTTCATATATGGAAAATTATTTAAAATTGGTAAATGACACATTTTCCTTTCCAAAATTTTGATTGAAGAATGCATACGATGACATGCTTAATAGGGCTAAAATACAGGGTATCACAGGATCCGCCCGCGCGCCTCCTCCGGCCCTCTCAGCGGCTGACGCCCGTGCGCTAGCACCTCCTCCGACCCTCGTGGCGGCCGGATCCACTTTGCCCCCTCCTCCTGCCTCGCTACAACTGGCCAGGTAGCTGGTGCTTATGAGTACGCATAACTTTTGCTTCCATGGGCGATGTGGGATTAAACATGAGCTTTGGCTAGGCAAATCGGGCTGCGTGAGATATCTGACGTGCTACTCCTGTAACTTGGTTTTTACCCAAATTTGTAGGCATTATCCCCTGGTTGTGGGGACAACCTAAGATCTAGGGGTCCATATGGGTATAGATTGCTTAGGTTAAAATTGTTTTATCGTTAACTCATGCTTTAATGCTTCATTGTCGCCATGGAGAGGAGGCAACCGGCGCCACGGAGAGCGTAGCGAGGGCCGGGAGGGGCAGGCGGAGTGCCTGGATGGCTCCGCGGGAGACGAAGCCCGCCAGTGGCAGCGTGAGGTAGTATCAAGCAAATGCGGTGAAGACGAAGATGGCGGTCATCTACGCACCAAGGCGACGCCCTCCGCGGGCACCAGGCTGACACCCTCCTCGCGCGTGGGAAGGACAGGTAGTGCACGATCGCAGGCGATGGATGATCAGCGGCGGCGGCGGGGATAGCAATGGACAAGACAAGCACGGCCGTGAGGAGGAGCGGGTTGGAGCGGGTTGGAGGGTGAGTTGGCGTCGAGGAGGCTAGGGCACCGACATGTGTGGAGGCTCTCAAGGAGGCGGCGTCTGTGTCAGTGGGGATGGTAGGGCAGCGGCTGCGACCAGTGAGGGAGAGCCAGGCCACGGCAGCACCGGCAGTCGCGCGGGCGCAAGGCCACAGCGGTGCCGGTAGCCTCGCAGGCGCGCATGACGGGAAGGGAGAGGAGGCGGGGATGCTACGAAAGAAAAAGAAAGCCTAAGATTGATGGCACGTGGGTCCGGCATGTCATAAAGATAGTGCATTAGAGATAGCATGTGCATTGTGTCATTGCAACGTTGGTATGCTCCGGTGGCATGACACGTCTGCAAAAAGCGCATTTTTTTAAAAAAAAAACCTTCTCTCTCCAATGGTAAGTATGTAAAAACGACCGGAAGAGTGATAAACGGAGAGTTGCCATCCGTAATAGTGGCAAAATATTAGATATTTGTTTATCACTTTTCCGGTCGCCATTACATATTTGCCATGGCGGCTGTCTTGTCACTGTGCTTCGCTGTCGCCGCAGAGAGGAGGCAGCCGATGCCACGGAGAGCACGGCGAGGGCCGGGAGGGGGAGGCGGAGTGCTTGGATGGCTCCGCGGGAGACGGAGCCCGCAAGGGGTGGCATGAGGTAGTATCAGGCAAATGCGGTGAAGATGAAGATGGCGGTCATCTACGCACCAAGCCGATGCCCTCTGCGCGCACCACAGCCGCGTCACTCACTGTCGTCGCGCGTGGGAAAGACATGCAGTGCGCGACCGCAGGCGATGGATGATCAGCAATGGCGGCGGGGATGGTGATGGACGAGACGGGCACGGCTTGTGAGGAGGAGTGAGCTGGAAGCGGCGTCGGCCGTGGGGATGTAGGGCGGTGGCCACAGGTCGCAAGGGAGAGTGAGTTGGCGTCGAGGAGGCCGACGGCACCGCAGGCACGGTGGCTCTCAAGGAGGCGGCTGTCAGGTGCCATGGGGATGGCGGGAGGCCGCTGGGGCCGCGAGGGAGAGCAAGACCATGACGGCTCCAGCAGCCGCGCGGGCGCAAGGCCACGGCGGCACCGGTAGCCTCACAGGCGTGCACGACAGGAAGGAAGGAGGTGGGGATGCTACGGAAGAAGAAGAAAGCCTAAGATTGATGGCACGTGGGTCCGGCATGTCATAAAGAGAGTGCATTAGAGATAGCAGGGGCATTGTGTCATTGCCATCGTTGATTTGCTCTGGTGGAATGACATGTCAGCAAAAAGGGAATTTTTTTAAGAAAACATTCTTCTCTCCAATGAGTATGTACTTAAAAACGACCGGAAGAATGATAAACGGAGAGTCGCAATCCATAATAGTGGCAAAATATTAGATATCCCTCACGCTAGTGATTTGATGGTCATATTGAATCGGTTATGAATACGTGTTTCTAAATTTGTTCGAGCAGTATGGCTTTATTTTTTTATTGGAAAGCAAATTTCCATTAAACTGCGGGTGCGGCAGAATCACCGGCAACCAGCTCCTCAACTCCCGGAGGAGTACCGTCCCAAGAAGGTCGGCTTCTTGAGGAGACCATGTTACAAGTTTAGCAATAGCATGAGCTACTCTATTACAGTTACGGGGAGCAGTATTGGCCATCAAAGGACTCAAAATGAGAGCTAATCAACATCTTATCTTACTTCAAGAATTAGGCCACCCATCGCTGACAGCCTGTGACTGTCATTCTTCAGAGCTTCACCTAGCAGCGTTGAGTCTGTTTCGAGGATCACCTTCGCCAGTCCCCTTTTCCGCAGCAGCTGCAATGCCCATTGCTCCCGTCAACACTTCCGCATGGAATGCATCAGGGAGATGAGTTTTCTTGCCTGCTCCTGCCTGTACAACGAGCCCATCCTGATCTCTGATGACATAGCCCCAACTCCCCGTTCCATCGCTGGGAAAGAAAGCGCCATCGGAATTGATCTTCAGAGTGTCTGGATTTGGTTTCTTCCATACTTTCGGAGCCGCTCCTTCAGTACTCAGTTCGATTTTGGTTTAGTGATTTCCACGAACTCATATGCCTGGTGTGTCACCATGAAGGCCAAATCCAAAACTCGGGGTTCCTTCTCCCCTCTCTGCGTCTATTTCTTTCAGTCCACCATGTCCAAAGGAGTGTCACAACCGTGACTTTGTCAGTGTCCAAACCCAGTATGTGACTGTACTACTTCCTTTGCATTTTGTATTTCTTTCAGCACTCTTCTTGTTTGTTCGATGCCTTGGTTACCGTGTGTATAGAAGCACATAGACCCCCCACTAAGGGCCCTGTGCTAACCAAACAGGAGCTCACAACCCAATTACATGTGCAACACTATCGCTACACGCTATTGCCAAATTTGTACGATTATTGCAGACCTTACCGATTACATGGGCTTCTCGAGGAAGACCCACAAGGTACTTGTGTCCCAAGAACAATATGCAAACCATATTTAGGTAAATCGGGTTTAATTGAATGCAAGATGCATCTTATGTAAACCCTTTAATTGTATTGTCACACTAACGCAATGTTTTTTTATCATTGTAGGCTCACCCTGTATACATGGAAACAACTACATTAATAACTTATTATTGCAATGTATAGAAGTCACCGAAGGCTCAAGGGGAAGGGTGATAGGTTGTAGAAGAAACACTCCATGACGGCATGATTTGACATGGCTTGACCAAGATTGATGACGTTGACTTCATGACAATGCGTAGGTAGGCGGTCTGCTTTTTAGGCTATGCCCAACGGAGCGTGTAAAGTGAGTATCTATAATATAAATCGATGTTGTAGCGCTACTGTAGACAGATAGAAGAGTAATTGAAATAGTGATAGATAGTCTCTTTTAGTTAGTCCACTGGGATGGTCTTAGGGTACATGAGTTGGACATGTAGATGCACTTCACCCCCGCAACATCCAGTTCATGAATGCCGAATATGACATGACTAGAGGTACGAGGCCGGTAATTATAAATATGATCACATTTACTAATCATAGATTAATTATGTTTAATAAATCAATCTCGCCGTTTAGTCTTTATCTGTGTAATTAGTTTTATAATTATACTATATTTAATACTTCTAATATGCGTATAAACATCCGATGTGACGGGGCTTGATTTTAGCCCCCGAATCCAAACAGGGCCTTAGCAGAACCTGGAATAAACACTTCACGTGCTGCACCATCAAGATCAGGAATAGCTAATGTCACAACTATACAACGATGAGGACCACTTTATGCCTTGACGAAGTTGATGTGAAAAGTGTATTCACAACAATTGTGTGTTGCCTCGTGTTGTAGTTAGGTGCTAGTACCATTTTGTAACATGTGGTTTATTGTTCTTTGTGTTGAAACATGCAATCGAGTCTATGGTTTAATAATAATCGAACTTGAAGACCATATAATAAAGTCATAATATATTATGATATTGGAACAAAGGCCATAACATGAAGTAGAAAGAGAACAAATTATAAAACCACGCAATAATAGAATTAACAAGGCAACATATCTTATAGAAGTGAGTGTACGCGTGTGTAAACGCATGCGTCGTACGGTATTTCTAAAAAAACAAAGCAGCATATCTCATGCAAACGGCACAGCCAGTGCAACTATGCAAATGTGGGATCATGGTCGATTGATCAGATCCTTAAACAACATTTTTGTCTTGCAATTAAACGCCCCCACAGCAATCCGATCATTTATGCACTGAGGGGATGTCACTGCCAATGCTGCCGTGGTGCCAGCGTGCGCAAGTGCCAGCGGCCTTGTGCTCACGGACAAATGCCGACTCCCCCGTAGTTGTGGGAGACCGCCCAAATTTTAACCTAGCTTAATATTTAAGTTAAACTTAAGTACCAATTTAAAGTTTATCTGGTAGTTCATTAGGATTTAATAATGCCTGATAAGCCCTTCCATATGGATCGAGCTTATAGAGTGTCTCTTAAAAGAAAAAAGAGTTCACAGATTATAACATTCCTACGGATAAGAAAAAGAGATAATACAAGATATATTAAAATTATTACAAACCAAGTTCTCAAATTTTTACATAAAGGAGTAGAACACATAAAAGGTCTTCAAAAGGTTGTTCTACTCTAGAGCAAACAACAATCTTTTTTTTTAAAAAAAACTTTACATCATGCCCAATGATACAGTTTTGTCACACAAGAATTACTAAAGAGCAGAGGAGGTAGGATCGGACTCAAAGAGGATATATTCAACACCTCAAGAAAACAAGAGAGAAGAGGTTTGATGTAATGTCCCAAAATTTAGCACCCTGAATTTTTTTCTTATCCCACCCTAATTTAAAATCAAATTTTCAAACATTTTTTATGTTGCTTATTTGTTTTGAGTGTGTTAATATGAGCTCAACAAAATTCCAAATATCGCAAATATTCTCTACCAAAATTCTTTCTGAAAATCTTACCAAAAATTCAATTCTAAGAAAATATCCCTGCGCTACTTGTACACTCCATCTCCGCGACATTTGGACCCCCCATCTCCACGCCATGTAGATCTCCCCCTCCGCGACACTTGGACCCCTATCTCCGCACCACGTGGACCTCCCATCTCCACGACACATCATCGGCCTCCTCCTCCACCAGCTACAAATAGCCCCCCACCTCCATGCCTCCATTCACACCAAGCTCACCACCGCCACAATATCAGCCCCCGGTTCAACCCGGGCGTTGTGCGCCGCGAACACCATCCCCCTTCTCCTCCCTTGCTGTGTTCATGCACGGGAGCAGAGTGCCTCTGCGTTCTTTGTCGAGAGACCACCATAACTCGATTGCTCCGACTGTGAGCACCTCGCCACCTCCCTCCACTATCCTCAAGCCGCGCTCCTCCCTTCTCCCTGCCTGTATCGAGCCCCGCGGGCTCCTAGGCCGCCACCAATGGCTACCCACGGCGAGCACCTCCGCGTCCACCGCCTCCACCGTGCTAACAACCACCAGAGCTGAACGCCGGTGAGCCCCTGCTTATTGCTCACGGCGGCGCGAGGCAAGCAGCCGAGCAGAGGCGCTGCTCGAGCCTGCTCGTGCCCCTCTGCCTGTTATAACAGCCCCCTCTCCTGTGAATGGCAGTTGGATCCGCCTATTATTTTTTTCTCACGCCAACCACCAGCCACCGGTGATTCGCCCATCACTAATCACGTGTCATTCGAGCCAGCAGGTCCAATTTCGTACCATTCTTTTCTTCTAATTAACCTCTCGACCATACGAGCTCCGATTCCATCGATTCTTGTTTCTAAATTCATCAAAAATCAATATCTACCATCCACATTAATTTCATGATTTCAGAAGTTTCTAGAGCCGCCTAAAAGCCGGTGCCACATACGACACCGTAGGCGCGGACCGTTGACACCAGCCTGAAACTCTGCTCGCAAGCAGTCTAGAAATATTTTCTGTTCCTCCAGAATCCAAAAACACGATTTTATTCTCCAATTTCCAAATATTCGGATTTTCAAATATTCCAGGAATATCCTTTTTCCTTTTCTTTTTCTGAAATATACAAAATTCGTACCTTTTCCGTTCTAACTCCGATTTGAGTGATTTTTTTTCGCCTAAATTCATCTAAAATCAAACTCTACCTAACCATATACTCCACATAATCTTTTGTCTAAGCCGGAAGCCGCCGTCATTCTACCATGACGCCGTCCTACGCTCAGTCAGTGCTTCACACCGGTCCCACAATTTTTGTGTGCCTAGTGATTGATGCCCTTATCCACCTACTCTACATAAATCCTAAAGGTTTCTATCTTAGTCTGGTCGAGTCCTGAATTCAGAAGATGACGATACGGAAAATCATCTGAACATCATTACTCTCTCCACCACTCCAAAAAAAATATTATCCAAAACACCAACATGCGACTACCATCCCTTCGGCGTTGTCGACTCCACATCTCGCGTCCAGCATCCCTACCTTAGCATCTCCGTAACTGTCGTTACCGAGCCCGCCAACTCGCCCGAAAACTTGCTACACCCCAACTACTTGCAGTAATACCACAGGTAAGAACCCAACAGACTCTCATCTCCGCAATCCAAGCTCTACACCACCAAACCCATTAAGCTCATATTATGCTTCGATTTGTGTGTTTTAATTGTTTGTGCATTAGGCTTTATCGGAGAATCCGTTCGGCCTGCCCCTCGTGTTATACTACGCGATGGTCTGCGTCCAATACGTCCAACAACTCTTATATCAACCGCCTCAACAAAGTGAAAGGCAAGCCTACTGAAATCCCAACTTGATGCATAAATTTTCTATGTTTTACAAACACAACCCTTGGTCTGATAATCACATAAAAACTTGGATGTTTTGCTTGCTAAGGTGATCCAGCAAAATATACATCCACCTAAGCCTATTTTAGAAATAACGCGCATATATGGGATCGCCCATTTAATTATCTATCATCACCTTGATGTTATTGATGTGGAATGCGAAGGATGTGGAAAAGTGGATGTGTGTGTGGTTTTGAAATAAAATGGGGAAGAACCCCGGCAATCGACCTTGTCGGAATACGGCTACGCGCCGAAACAGCCATAAGGGCAGAGTATGAACGGGTAACTTAGCTACCTGCGGTTACCCCTTGTGCCGGGATTCGTGGAGAATACCGGATAGGTCGATTGCTTGCGCTATCGAGCATTGAAAAGTTGAAATGGTTCTACCTGAGCTCTCCGTAAGAACCGTTATGATTTTCATCTTGGCTAACTCTTTTAGTACAACCACTCATTCTGTATGAGACATTGGCCAGGCCTGAGCCAGAGTGGATAGCCTAGTAGCTTCTGTGCTGGCACACAAGGGGCTAGGGGATGGGTGGTGTGCTAACGGGAGTACCGCGGGGTACTGGAGTGGCTCGGATGTCTGAACCCCTAAAGTTCTGTTAGGTGATGAAACAAAGGCAACGGTTTGGTTTGGAATTCGAGCAGTTACGACGGTAACGTGCCGCTGAGTCCAACTTGTGGGAATCAGTACAACCTCTGATCAGAGTAAAACCTATTCGAATAGTCCGTGTCCACTGGTATGGATGAGTTACGGCTTGGTTCTTTAGTTAGCGGTTTTCATAAAATAAAAATGGAATTGGTTTGGGGATTGGATGAAATAGTTTTTGATTCAGGAGTGGATGCTGGGTGTATGGAGAATGTGTTGCCTGGAAAGCCAGGAGCCACTTTGGACTGGCAAGTCCAGTGGCAACCCCTTTACGTAAAAAACTCAGTTTTCAGAAGGATTAAAACTTAACAACTACCACAAACCCTGCGTACAAGTATTTTTCTGCAAAACTATCCTAAGCTTTAGATATATCCTTGCATATAGTGTCAAATTCCTTTGTAAGAAGCTGGGCTGCTGAGTACGTATATACTTATCCTTGCTTTGTTATTGTTTTTCTCAGTGCTATGGACATATATTGATCCGAGAACGAGTAAGGGTTACGACCTGCTTCCCAACTGTGGCGTGAGAAAGATGGGGCTACGTTTTATATTCCGCTGCTTAAGTTTTTAGGGCTGCGCTCCTTGCTGTCCGACCCGTTTAGGGCGGATCTATATCACTCTGATGTAAGAATGTGATTACCAAACCCTGTGATGATAATAAAGCACATTTTAGTCCCGTTATAAAAACTGAGGCGCTTCATTTGAGTACTAATTACTCTGCAAGACTTACCCGAACCATTAGGCATGAAGCCCGACTTCTAACCTATGGTTGACTTGGTTAGATCAACTCACACTACAAGCAGGCCTAAAAGTGAAGTCCTTAGCCTTTAGAATGTCAACTTCTTTTAATTATCTCCTTTTATGCTAGATTATATCTATTCTATTATCAAACAAAAGCAAACGCTCTGCAAAATCATTTCTTAACAAAAGCATTATCTTAACTACGATGTTGGTCGCGATCAAGCTTCTTACACCTGGTAAGCCCAGCGATTCAAATCGATTTTCACACTCTCGAGAAGAATACTCAGACACCAATCATACTGTGTACGACGACCTCGCATATAACAACCTAACATATATCCTCGTTACCACCTAGACTGAACTGCCCTCACCTGAACCCAGGTGTACTCCGACACCCGCCTGTCTGCCACCTTCCAGTTGGTCTCATCACAGTTCAATCATAGGTACAAAGGATGAGAGGTTTACTAGAGCCCGGTAAGGATGACAAGTGAAAGAGGCGCATTCAAAAGTTGAAAGCATGGCCAAACATCATACGGCCTTGTGCCACAGTAGGCAAGGTCAGGATCCAAATCCATGTTCATTTATTAAAGGTTCCATAATTATCAACACCAAAAACATAACTAATCCCGTCAAATGTCTCTAATTAACATCACAAGAAACTTTCATGTTCAAATTCAAAGTTCTTTTGAAAGTAAACTTGGGGCCTACGATTAAGCTTGGCTAAGCAAATAAGCATTCTACTCTATTGCGCATAGGATTAATTATGCTAGGATTTTAGAGTTAATCATGCACTAGGGTTTCAATCAATTCCTAACTCTAATGCACATACATAAACTCATTGATTAAGACTCAAATGAAAAGGAGAAATGCATCAGGGACTTGCCTGACAGCTTCAAAAGACTCCTCTTCAGGAATAAAAGATGGCTCCTGGACTACAGCTTTAGGGATCTTTGGAGTAGTTTTTGAAGATTCTCCAATAGAACGTGAAGAGGTTAACATACCTAAATGTATGACATGCATGAAATGTAAGGATGATGATGATCAACCTGTTATAAAAAGAATTAGAAAATGCAGGGAAAAGAAAGGTGGGGCACTGAAATTATTTTCCAAGCCTCATCCTAAGCTTAGATAATTTTCTAGGTTTTTTTAAAATAATTTTCTAAGGTTTTAATAAATTTTCTAAAATTATTAACAAATTGAAAACAAATAATTAATTACTAAAACTTTTTAAGATTAAAAACTAATTGAAAATTTTAAACTTAATTTTAAATAAAACAATATAATTCTATTAAAATAACTAAATTAAAAGGTTAAGAAAAAAATTAGGGAAATAGGAAAGTAGCCCAATAGCCCAAAATTTACTTTCTACTTAAATTCCAAATCCCTCCTTCTAAATTTAGCCCAGCCCAATCAAAAGGCCAGGACGGCCCATTCTTTCTTTTCCCTTTTTTCTCGGCCCAAAGCCAGGCCTGCTTCGCCCTTCCTCTCTCTTTCGGCCCAGGCAGCCTGGCCCAAAGCGCAGTTCGATCGGCGAACACTGGGACATGTGGTGTACGCACCCGCGTGTACATGCCGTGCACGCTGCAGTGACACCAGCGACCACCGCGTGGCGGAGGCCAAGTCCTTCATCGACGGCGACCAACACATGCGGCGGCGCGCGGCTCTCCTCTCTTCCCTTCCCTTCTCTCCTTTTCTTCTCTCTTTCCCTCTCTCTACCCACGGCGGCCATAGCGGGCACACTGCATGCACAGAAGCGAGCGGCGTTCCCGGCAGCGGCAGGCCATGCCGGTGCTAAATGGCACCCGCACAAAATGCGCAACGGTGCCCGGCATCCGATGTGCATGATAGGAAGCCCGATTAGGGCTTAGGTCGATAGGGAAAGGTGACTTATAGTGGCCATTGCCGCCGGCGCCATGAGAGGCGCCGATCTTGATTGAGCTCGTGCTGGCCCCAATCCTCGACGAGGATGGGCAAAAGAGGAAGATGAGAATGGGGAATAGAGGGTCTCACCCTCAATTAGCTAGAAAAGTTGGTGTAGGCGGCAATCGATGGTGAGATGGACGACGACGAAAAGTGAATGGCGTGGGATGTACAAGGGGGTCAAGAGGTGGTGATGGGTGGTGGCTCGGGTTGAGATGGTTAGGGAGGTGTCCGGCGGAGGCTTTTATAGAGCCGGGGGGGCGACGGATGAGGATGGCAGCGGAAGAGGGCGGCAGCGGCGGGCCTTATCCTTTCCGCCCTGAGGAAGAAGACGGCGGGTGAGGGTGGGGTTCTTGTGGGCATGGGCCAAATGGCGCGGAGGCGGAAGGCCAGCGCCGTCCCACGGCTTTGGCTAGCCCGCCCGCGTGCGGCGCATGGTGCCCGCTGAGGCCAGGAACCGAGGGTGGGCCGCAGTGGCTTTGGGCCACCGGTTTCACACCCCCCTTTTCTTTTCTTTTCTATTTCCTTTTTCTATTTAAAAAGTTACTTATTACCTTTAAACCCCTCAAGTAAAAAGTGTTACCTAAAAGTCTAAATACAAAAGTGAAAGAATGCATTTCATACTATAATCTTGCACTTTTGTATAAAGATAAAAATAAAATTTTTGAGAGAGTGTTTGAAATAATTTGATTCAAATTAAATCCTTAGTTCCAAAAGTTTCAATTATGCAAATGATGACAGATTAATGCACTAATTGAGGTTTAGGATACGGAGTATCACAGTAGTGCACTCGTACATGGAGTCAGTAACCTCTCCAAGAAAGTCATCTTCACCTCTCAATGTATGTAGCCATGTAGGCATACAATCTAGGTTCATTTGTTATTAGCGTTACACAATTCCAATTATTGTCCTTATGCAGCACCTCAACAATTGTTTCCGCTATTAATTTCTAGGTTGGTGTCCTTGCACATTAGCAAAGCTTTGGAAATTTAGAATTAATCCATGCTTTTACGCGTTCAATCAAAAAAAGTTTTTTTACCATGGTTTGTCTTATATTAAATTGCAGGGTTTATCATTTATTTCTGATGTTTAAGAAAGTTTGAAGCCTATGGTAGGGTCACTGGGTTAGCATCGTAGACGTGGAGAAAATTTACAAATCATGTATGCACACGATGTTGGATTCTCAGTTCGTATTGGCAGCAAAAGAATATTCGATTTCAGTATAGGAAGGTGAAGGTCAAAAGAGTGGTTGATCAATCTAGAAAAAGGAGTACTCGTAATGTGATCGGAAGTAGGTGCGGCAGTGAGGCACATATTTATGTGAAGCTTGGCAACGGCAACAAGTACAAGATAGCTTCAGGCTCTGTTTGGAACAAAGAAACCTAAAACATAGAAATGAGAGAAAATGTAGAAATAGAATAGGCATGCAGTAAGAAAATACAAGAATATAAAACATAGAAATTTTCATAGAAATATGTGTTTGGAACAGCAGGAATAGGAAACAACAAAGGAATTAAGAGTTAATAGTAAATTTGAGTGCTCACGGTAGAAAGCACTGCCTTTTGTGTCTATTTGTTTGTCTTGTCTCGTCATGTCCCTTCAGTTCTTGTGCTTGCTCCCATGCTTTATCAGTACTCACCTCGGGCATGCGCAAAACATTGGGTGGCAGTGGAGTTTTTGATTCCTCCGTTTTGTGAAGCGAACCAGACCTTTCCACCGGAGCTGGAACATACGTTCCTTTGTTCCAAACGCTTTACAGCAAACCGTTCCTGTGGAATGTAATTCCTCCAAAATTCCTCCGAGAAAACTTCTATCCAAACGGAGCTCGTTGAACATCGTAGTCATGGTCTTGTGTAGCGGCGGCCCTACAAGAAAATTGTATTTTTTTTGCGGGTTGAGATAATTTCGTGGGCCGACTCACGAAATTCAGGCGCTTATATTCGTCAGTCTAGAGTACCAATGAAAATAGAATTAATTTTGTGAGCCAGACTGCCGACGGAAATAATGTAAATTCATCGGCCTCTGCGTAAGCCGACGAATTTACACATCGTTTTCAGTTGGCCAGTTTGGCCCACGAAATTGTTCCGTGCCCTTACCCTACCCCGCATCTGGCCTACCATCCCCACGCACGCACACGCTCCGCACACACCCACACACACCGCAGCCGCGCCGCCTCCCGGCCGGGCCCGCGACTCCAGGCACCTCCTTGCAGCTAGCCCCGCGATGCCTGCCGCCTCTCGACTCTGCTTTGCCCTCGCCTCCCAGGGCGGCAACGCCCGCTGACTGCCCGGCCCTGCCGCCGCGACGCCTCCCCGCCCGCCGTGCTGCCTCCCTACCGGGCCCGCGACGCCAGGTACCTCCCCGCGGCTAGCCCTGTGACGCCCGCCCCTTCCCGGCCCCGCGACGACCTCCGCCTCCAGGGCCAGTGACGCCCGCCGACTCCCCGACCCGACGCCCCCCGTTGCCTCCTCGTCCCCGGCGCTGCCCGCCGGCTCCCTTGCCGGGTTGCCGATGCCAGCTCCCGCCGACGCCCCTTTGCCCACCCTGCCCCTACTGCCTGGCCACCACCCCAGCTTGCACCTACCATTTGCGCCCACGCCACACAAATGAGGAGGTTAATTCATCTTTTTTTTTTTGTCTTTTTATAGGTGTATATAGTGTTGCTAACTTCGTCGGCTTTGCATGTCTAGAGTACTTCGTGTGTAACTTCGTCGGACTCGTTGAGAACCGATGAAACTTGTTAATCATTGATTGTAACGTGCTTGTCCTTTTGTGATTAGATTATCGGTTAATTGTCATTAGTGAATAAAGTAATGGTTAATTACATTAGTGATTAATGACTAGGGCTGTGCCATTAGTATTAATTGATGATTTACACTGTAGGGTTGTTCATGCATATGTTGATGTTTTCCTGAGGAATATATAATGACATGTTTAGCTGATGTTTTCATACTATATATGCATCATCTTGCTTACGATTTACTTTTTTGCACTTCAATTCCAAGTCTAGCTAAACTCTAAACAAAGCAAAATTTAGCTAAACTTAGTAGAATCTATCTAAACTTATCAATATATGCAACTTGACGAATTGAATTTATTTTGTAGGGTTCGGCCTCATGTGCTCAAGGTCAAACTCCAGATGCAGAAATGAACGTGAATGAGTACTTGGGTTCCGGAGGAGCGAGCGGCCACAACTCCCATAATCCGGAGTAAGTTGTACGGCGGTGATGATCTTTGATGTCTATGCATGGACGAGCTTGTTTATGTCGTATGAACTTGTGCTGTGATTGATGAACTTGTGTTGTATGGATGAACTGTCGTATGAACTCGTAAACTTTGATGGACGCTTATGAACTTTTGGTGGATGAACTTGTGAACTTTGATGAATGTGAATATATTGTATCTGTGATTGGATATATTGTGCCTGTGATTGGATATATTGTGGATTTTCTGTGAATTAAACCAGATTTTTAGTTCTAGTGGGGTAGGGCCATTAAATTCGTTGGCCGTATACTCGTCGATGGAGTTATTCTGCACCACCTGTGGCGGTTAATTTCGTTGGCCATACGGGCCGACGAAATTCAAGCCATTAATTTCATCGACCATATACTGGTCGATGGAGTTACTCGGCGCCATCGTGGCGGTTAATTTCGTCGGCCATGCGGGCCGGCGAAATTCAAGCCATTAATTAACTGCCACGGTGGCTGAACAGTTTGTATTCATTGGCTAGCCCACAAAAATAGGTTAAATTCGTTGGGGTCCACGAATAAAGCTTATTTTTGTGGGTTTTGCTTTATTTTCATGGATTTTGGCCCACGAAAAATTAGTCGGTTCCTATAGTGCGGACCCAGCGGGTGGTCCATATATGCCACGACATACTCTTAAGAACATAAAATACTGCTTATCCTAGTCGTTAGTGTGCGTTTCTTTGGTTTTGTAGACCTGAATTGGCACCTCAGGCATATATACTTCTTCACGTGAGTGAGGGAGGCTCTGAAAATGCTGGGTGCACATTGAGAGATTTGCAGAACTACTGCTACCTTGACCTTAGGACAAAAATCAAGGAAGCATATGCCCATTTTTTTATGGTACAACTTGAGCAATGGAAGGAAGTCAATTCTGCATTTTTTATGACTTTGAGGTGGATGAGCAAGGGAGGTTGATGCATGTGTTTTGGGCTAATGCAATGAGTAGAGAAATTATTAGCTTTTTAGGTGATTTGATCTCGCTAGATTCAACTTATACTACTAACCAATATAACATGATCTTTGTGCCATTTACTAGAGTGAATCATCACTTGCAAAGTGTTTTCCTGTGAGCAACATTGTTAGCAAATGTAAAGATTGAATCATATGTAAGATTATTTAAGACCTTTCTTATAGCCATGGGTGGAGTGACACCTCATCTAATCACACCCAGTGAAGACGTGATCATGAAGGCTGGTATTGTTCAGATTCTACCGTAAACAACTCACAGGCTTTGCATGTCGCCTATCAATATGACATGCCTCTAGGAAGAGTCCTTAAGACTACATCACACTCAGAGGGTAGCTGGTAGCTGATAGGAAAACAGCTCACATGATATACACACATGATTTTTTTTTAAAATAATCTCAAGTGGTAGCTGGTAGAGACCATTCTTGCTCCTCAAACTTCAGATAATCATGGCATTAAATATCACTTTTTGTCAAAACTACTAATTTAGGAAATTAATACTAATTTACCATATTTTGATGTTGATAATAATATATTTGTACACTAGAATGATGTCCGATGTTATATGTTATAGCTTCGCTAGTAAATATTCTATTTTTACAAGTAAGAATATTTTATCATCGTAGAAAATATTCTTTATTTAAATATAATATTCTACCTTTATAGTAAAAACTATTTAAATTAAACATAAATCTGTTTTTTTCACAATAAAAATATTCTAACCTCAGAATTGAACTTAGGAAAACAAAGAGTAAGAAAATATATAAACTTATGGAACAAAATAGTTACACCCAAAATGAACAAAACTGCATAAATAGAAAATATATAAAAATAAATGGAAAAATATAATTAAAAAATAAACTAAAACATGCAAGAAAAAAAGAAGTGGGACAAAACAAACAAAAACAGACGAAGAGAAAAGGAAAAACAAATGAAAGAAACCGACCAAGCTAAAAACACGACGAGAAAAGAAAAAGGCTGGGAGATCGAAAGCAACATGGGCCGGCCCAGAAGCAATCCAAACACGCAGGCCTCGTCTTCCAACGAAAAAAAAAAAAGAAACTGAAGCCTCATTTCCTCCCCCACTCCCCACCGCATTCTCCTTTCGCAAGCACGGCACGGCGCGGCGCGGCGCATCTGCTTCCTCCACGGCTCTGCGCACACGAGGCGAGGGTGGCTTCCCCCCTCCTCCCACCCCCACCCCTCTCACTCGGCTGCCCCCCGCGCTAGGCCCTTTCTTCTCCTTCGTCTGCCAGCCAACCGCCAGCGCCGCTAGCCACAGGTGGGTGTGCAGGGCCAGGAGAGTGGCGGCCAGCCGGATCTGGGCGGCGGCGCGGCGGCGGATGCGCGCTGGCGAGCCCGGCGGGCGGGCGATGTGAGTTCTCCGCGCGGCGACGAGCGACGAGGCAGGGCGCGCGGCGGCGAGGCAGGGGCTTTTGCCTCATCACCTGTCGGCGGCAGACGGGGCCGTCTGGGGCGGTGACGGCGGCGGACGGGTGTGGGTAAAGATCTCGTTTTGACGCTTAAACGGCGATTAATAATCGTATTTTTAATAACCACGGTGCGCGGATTTGTTCTATAGGATAGGGAGTTGCTGGACATTGGAGGCCAGTGGTGGTTATACTCCTTGAAGGGAATTCGTTGTCTATTTCCCCCCTGTAGCTGATTCCAGTGTTAGTTTTCTTTATCTTTCTGACATTGGGTATCATGTCAGAGAGCGAGTTAGCAGTAATAAAACCAGAGGTACGTACCCCTTTGCCATTGCACCTGTCAATTCAAACCTTTTCTTTTTGCTGTCAATTGGAGCGGAAATGGTGCATTCTTATCTTGATTGCACCATTTGGGCCTAAACCGAGCTTATCCGTTAACTCTTAACAGGCATTGAAGACTTATATCTGGCTTCAATGCTTTGACGGTTCCATACAACAAGTGGAGGAGGAAGTTGCATTGTTCTGCCCATGGATATATCGAGAAATAATGAAAAATGGGACAGGGTCATCTAAAAATCATGCTATTGTTCTCCCGGAAAGAGTTAACCCGGCAAGTTTGAGTTTGATTCTCGACTATTGTCGGTTTCATCAGGTCACTGGGCGCTCAAACAAGGTTTATTGCTGTTTATCATTTCCTAGAACATCCTCTCTCTGTTTTTAGTCTATACTTGCTCCAACATATATTAGAAGGGGTGATCTCCTTTATTTTACAGGAGCGCAAGTCATTTGATGAAAAGTTTGTCCGGATAGACACGGAAAAACTCTGCAAGTTGGCTTCTGCTGCCCTCGGTCTACAGCTGAGGCCACTAGTTGATCTTACTTGTGGAGCACTTGCTCGAATCATCGGAGGAAAGACACCAGATGAAGTTCGAGATATTTTTCATTTACCAGATGACTTAACAGAGGTAACAGAGGTCTTAGATAGGAAAAAGGTTCATCTGATCTCACCGAGTACAATTATCCCCTTTGGAGCTTAAAAAACCAGACATCATTGACATTACCTCTGGGGCATAAAGTGGAAATTTTCCTTTTAGATATTGGCACATTTGATATTAATTTGTCAAAAAAATTTGGCAACCAGGAAGAGAAATTGGAGCCGCTAAAAAATATAAACGATGATCCTACAATTCGATTGTTGAACCGGTTGTATGCAAAGAAGCGGAAAGAACTCCAGGAGCGCCAGAAACTAAAGGTGCTTATGATTAGATGTACACTTTGTGTCAAATGATACCTACTTCACCTGGTCGTGTTGTCTATTTTTATGTTACATTCTGAGGTTAGCTTTATTTCAGGATGTTGAAACACAGAAAGAGCAAAAGGATGAGAGATCTTTGGATGAATTACTTTGTTTTATAAATGGAGATGGAGGTTGGTGATTATACGGAATATTTAAGAATTTTGCCACAGAACAATCATGTTTGGTGTTTGCATTACGCCATTTTGGTTTCCTTGCCTACTATGCAAAATGATATCCTAAAGCAATAAATATTTTTTAGTGTCCAGCAGATATAGGTTTTATTTTGGTGTTTTCAGGAGTAAAACAAGTATTACTGCACATTATTTTATTTTGTGTTCACCATTTGGCCATTAAATTTTGTGTTGTTGACTAATATTGAGCAACCAAAACCACAAAATGTTCTTTTCTTGGACAAACATAACGAGCTACTATTTATGGACTTGATAATTAGTTTTAGCAGTATTTTGGCACTCGACTGTATTTGTGGGTTAAAAAATTAGTAGAATATTGTTCTCTTGTACAATAGACCCTAAGTGGGTCCGACCCCTCCCTGGACCCCGCGCAAGCAGGAGCTCATGCACCGGGCTTCCCATTGTTCTCTTGTCGTGAGGTTTTGAAGAATCAGGGTTTATGCAGGCCTTTTCCATTGTTAAAATTTTACACCATATTAATTGGTATACTTGCTGCGTAGATTGAAGAAACATTTTGAGCTAGGTACAACATGAGTATCTGATTATTTATGAAGTTGCTTCCTCCTGACGTGTGCTTATGAAATCCATTCCCCCCTTTGTTAGATTTTCTTCTGTTGTACGGTTGATGAGTTGCATAGATTTTGTAACGCATCACAAGAATTCGCGAGACACAGTTATTATCGTTTTTGTTAGGCTATCCTTACCAGAGAGTCCATCCAACCGCCCGTATTTCAAACTCCTCTCCGTCTGCAGTGTGTGTACAGTGCAAAACAGTGTTTTAGGCACCCACTTTAGGCCTTCTAGTGAGCATGGTCTTAACATGTAACCATTTCACAGGTTCTAGAGGCGGGAAAGCTGCTAAGAATAAGAAAAAGAATAAAAGAAGGAAAGACCAAGCTAAGAATCCCACAAAAGCTAACGCTGAATCTGCAAACAAGGTTAGAGTTGCAAACTTCTTTTTCTCTGGAGTATAATCTTAGTAGAAAAATATCTGGTGCAATCACTTGATGTGTGCAATCGTGCAATTAAGCAATCTGAAGCGTCCTATCTAATGGTGGTTGTTATTTTGTATTTAAACACTCCCACCTGAAATCTCACATTCATCTCTTGAAATTTGCTTAAAACCCCTCCGGAACCCTACCATTAGATATTGATCGGATGCTTCAAATTGCTTGATTGCACGATTACACCCATTAAGTGATTGCACCCGATATGCCCTCAATCTTAGTAGTGTTGTATTTACACAATTTTTCTTGGAGTTCAGGAGGGAGCTGCCTGTGCGGTTCAGTGCAAAGCAGATAACGGTAACATTTCTCGACTTCCTCACCAAAGTCCAGATTTGCAAGATGATATCGAGTATCCGTTTGATGAAACGGACCTTGATGATGGACTTGATCCTGCAATGAGGGAAGAGATTGATAGGTCAGGACAAAGGTTTCTTATGGGTGCATACATGTAGGCTCTGTTTTTTGCTGCTAGTCTGTTTGACTGTTTCTCAATTGATAAGCATGTTTCTCCGTGAGTAGCAAATCATTAATGTTAATATACTGACGTCAAGACTTGAGTTGGTTTCTGGTCTAAGAACTGATGAAATCTGTTGAATGCTACAATCAATCATTTGATCAGCTTGTTCCTATACTTGACAGTTGCTGCTTGTACGTTGTGCCCATGATTTGATCTAGGTTGTGCTTGGGTTGCTAGTAATCATTTACTGTTTTGACATGCATGAAACTGTGTCTTGTTCTGAAATAATAAGCATTGTTCTTGGCCTGCAGAGAAGTGGCGGACTTTGAGATGAAGCTGAACTTAGTTTGGGGCGAAAGAATGCTTTTGGAGCAGGAGCAGCGGGTGGAGTCACATGTTGGTGCACAGTAGTAATTGTTCTCTGCTGCAGAGATTATCTGTTAGTTCTTTTTTTCTGCATAGAATTTTCTTGATGAAGTTTTTTGCTGTTAGAGTGGCAGAAAGCCTTAGGCAGGGAGGAGTTTTGTTGGAGAGAAACACAGGACGACATTGTTGAGCAATAGTAATGTTCTGTGGTTGTATATGTAGCTTGCTCTTCAAGAAAGTAGTGTCCAACCATGTGTTACCCCTCAAAAGAAAGTGGAGTGACTTGTGAGTGTAAAACCAGAAGTTTTGAAGCTATGCATGTTCATTAATTTTGACAGAACTGTATCGTTATGAATAAATAAATATAAGGAAAAAATATCCTGTCTTGAAGTTTTCAACCTATATATGTTTTATCATAGTTCCAATAATCCATATAAAATATATATAGATTCATTGCATGTCGTTGAAAGTGGCAAAGTCTTTTGGAGACAGCGCTTGGCATCGCGTATTTTTGGAATTCCAGATTGGACATTCTGCTCCATCAGGTTTACTTCAAAGCTAGCCCTGGGCTCTACCGCGCTATGTAATTCAAGATGAACAAGGCAGAGGTGCAGCTTACAAGTGCAGCTGCTATTGTTCAAAAAACAAGTGCAGCTGCACTAGTTACTCTTGCATGCGATTTATTAGGGCCTGTTATGAACGTTTGTACAATTCATGTGAAATTCCTGCGTTCTAACGGCCCTGAGCAATTAGATAAAATGACAGTGCAGTTGTACATAGATAATGAGATGATTGGACTGCAAGTAGGGGAAAAGGCAAAAAAATCTGCCGCAGGCTCTGAATCTAGGCATGACACATCAGGAATTACCCAAAATCTTTTGTTTGAATGCAGATGTTGATGGCATATCAATTAATCGTGAAATTCTTCTTAATGAAACTAATCGTGAAATTAAGAATAAAGACCTGGATTGCTTCCTTCCTCTTTTACAACGCCCATGACATGTCCAATCAGAATTGAAACATGTACAATTCAACCCGTATTTATTTGCGCCGCCAACCGAAGCATGGCAAGTGGCAACTTCCAATTTATGTAGTCACCCTTTTTTCGTCATTCAAGTCTTGATTTTGAAGCCTTGACAAGAAAGGCAGAAATTTGCACCAACACAGCAAACTTTTTTCCAATTTCCCGGAATTCCAAGAAAGATTCTCGCTGCACACTTGCACTGCGAAAAAGGCAGAAAGACGCAAGGCTTTGTAGCTTTTAAGGGGAAATCAGACCAAAGGGATACCAAATACGGAGCAACAGTAAAAGCAGCACCCAGGCATCACTCGGGTTAGCACCGGACCGACCGTTTTTTCTAACCAGTCCTTCCCTTTTATAACTAGAATGTTAGAATACATTAATGATTGGAATACCTTGAGTACATTCCTAGGAAAGTTAAATCATCAAACCCAATGATAACGGGGGGGGGGGGGGGGGGGGTGTACAGGATAGAGCAGAGCAGCATGGTCGCACTGCTGCTCAGGCCAAGTAGAAACCCCTTGCAAAGTTTCCACGGTTCCAAACATGATGGACAGTATCTTATAAAAAAAACATGGACAATATAAAGCCGATGTTGACCTCAATAATATTCTGGAGACACTACCGGCAGGTTTATCAGCTTATTACAGCACTATAAAGCATATATCAAGATACAGAATTAGGAACAGCTCTTTAAACTTTGAAAGAGACTACATTGTATCAGTAATCTGGTATAGACGCATCTAGGAGTATGTCGCAAACACAGCATTCACTGCGTGTACAGAAGCTTTGTCAGTTTGCAGGGTATTTCCATGTCTCCGCCAGATCATCCAAAATGTTGCTGAGCTAGCTTAACACACCGTCATAATCACAGCTTCACAGCTCATAACCTGCATGCTCAGGCATATTTGGTGCCTTGATTGGACCAAAGTAGATTATGAAACCTGGTTTGATCCTAGCGCCAGCTGACTAATCAAGTTTCAGTATATCCAAGAATCAGCTGATTAATCAGGTTTCTTGCAAAAGCACTAAGCCAGCATTGTACTGTGGTTCTCAGATCAGCAGCAGTTTATACAGGCACCGGAACTGCACAGAATCATACATTATTCGTTCAGAAAATTACAAATCAAGGCACAGGAGACCAGAGTCAGAGCCTGGGTAAAATCTGAAGGAAATTTAGGAAAACATCATTTAGGAACTTTCAATCATTTCCAGCAATGCTGTTAATAGGTTGAATAAACCAAGTATTGTAACAGAACAAATGCAATGTCAAATATACTCACATTTTGTTCAAGCACTCCTCCTTTTGGCTACTCTAACTTGGAGAATTAGATGGACATCCCTCTTGAATAGGGACCTCAATTCTTCGTTGGCTTCAATGCCAATTCTCCTAAAATATTTGTCCAAATTCAATGATATAAACACACTAGAATCAATCATACACATGAATAATTCAAGTATAATGCATCTTATTGGTCATTTTAACTGACAAAATTCTTCTCAACAAAATACACACTCAGCCATTCTAAATACAGGAGCTGGTTTTGAGGTTTCCATACGAGAATGCCTTACCCAATCTTTGAGCCATTTTTCCCAACAAGAATCTGACGTTGGCTTTGCTTTGGTGTAATGAAGTGCTGCTCCACCCTAAGAGAGCCATCTTTTAGCTCCTTCCAGCCCATCAAACGATGTTCAATTACATAGGGAATTTCCTGCGAAAGGTCCGACACAAGCAAATAAATTTCATTTCAATTCAAATTTCATCATATAATTCCTGTGTAAGGTGATCTTGTTGACAAACATATTCCATCCAAATTAAAGAGTACCAATATTCCAGTTGAAATGTAAAGGAATTACTTGGTGGATGTGATGCAGCATCTTCTCCCGCACAACCTCCAAAGATATAGTTTTCATTACTTCTTCAGTCATTACAGTTGGTTCTTCATCCCAAGGTCTTCTTACTGCCTACAAAGATATACATAACTAGAGTATTTAAATGAAAACATAAAGATTAATAGTGCAAGATCCAGACAGAGTTGTAAAAGATAAGAGTAAACTACTCCCTCCAGTCAAAATTAGTTAAGTTGGATGCAGTAAACTTTTTAAACTTCAAACCAAAAGTCAATCTAACTAAGTCACCAAGTAGATAAGAGGCTACATAAAAAGGTGACCACTAAGTAAATGAACTAGAGAATATTGCAATGAGCCTAATTTTCAACTTCCAAACAGAGAGAACATGAAAATTAAAGATCTATAGCTAATGTAATTGTCCAGATTCAGACTTAAGAGCTAAGAATGCCTAACAGAATAATAAACTAGTACACTGTTATGTAGTGCACAACAAAACACCATCAAATGATACATTGATACTACAGACTGACAAGTTGAAATCCTTATTGCAATACTACATAATACATATATACGAAAAAAAAGAATTTCACAGCATGGTAGAATTAACGTATTCATATGCGAACACTTTCATATGGTAATAAGATTGCAAGTCTCAAGATATATAAGAGAATTAACAGTTACAGATCACTTTTGGACATCTTACCAAGTCAAACCTTCCTTTACAAGAAAACAGCAGGGTACTATCTAAACACAAGAATATTCCAGCATTTAACGAACATCTTTCAAGACTTGAAAAGGTAAGGCGGATGAAGAGTAGGTAGGATGAAAAAAACCTGGTCCATCAAATACTGCACAAGGTCTTTCACTCCCTTGCCTTTTAGTCCAGATACCATGAAGTACCTAGCATTCCCAGGAAATTCCAATAAGGCAACTAAAATGGTAGAAATAGAAGGTAAGACCCTGCAGAAGACTAATGAACCTTTCATATCCAGGAAGATCTTCAAATTCCTTTGCAACTTTCAGGAGCTCCTTTTTGTCTTCCACTAGGTCAACTTTATTCATGCATAATATACGTCTCTGGTTTGGGTTTACCTCTGTACCCAAACGTTTTATCAACTTTACAACACGTGAATCAGGACTGTATCAAATGAATGCATAGTTTAGAAGTGCACTTACCATGGGTTCTAACATGAAATACAAATGAAAAAAATGTGAAGACTTACAAATTAAGATGCCTATTGACATCAAACATGACTATAAGTAAATCATAGAGGTTAATTGAGCTCCAGGCACTCTCCACACGAACTGTGACATCCCTATAAGGAAATCCATGGTGCCCTAACATGAGCCCTGGGGTGTCAAAAAAGCACTGCAGAGAATTCTGTTAGCTGAATACAAGGCATCTGTACAGCTAGTACTGACAAACATGGTTATTAAAACGATAAAACAACGAAACGATAGAGGGTAGATTTTGACATTTAAACGTCGTTTTAAACAATATAGGAAAATATCAATATATCTTGAATTCACACAATATGCAAAGCTAAATACCAAACAACCTACATAGGTTCACATAATAATAGTTTCAAAATAACATGTTCACAACCACTACTCCACAAGGCACAAGCATACAATAAAATAGAATAGTAGAATGACAAGTCCACAGGCAGTAGGGCTGAGGAAAACGAGAAAAACGAACGTTTAAACGAGGGAAAATGTCATTTGAGACTATTTAAGAAAACGCTTCAGCGTTTTAGGAGCAATCACCGTTTTCTCGTTTAAACATCGTTTAATCGATGTTTTAATAACCAACAACAACAACAATAACCAAGCCTTTCAGTCCCAAGCAAGTTAGGGTAGACTAGAGTTGGAACCCAGCAAGAGTCACCAACGGGAGGGGGAAAAAGCTGAGGAACTACGGGGTAAAGCTTAAATCAAGATTTCGGCACATAGATAGCCTCTTTCCACGCACTTCTATTCAAACACAACTCTTCCGAAACATCCCAAACTTTTAGGTCCCTTTTGATTGCCTCATCCCATGTTAGTTTTGGTCAGCCTCTGCCTCTCCTCACATTATTGTCTCGTCTTACGATGCCTCTATGCACTGGTGCATCTAAGGGTCTCCTTTAGACATGTCCGAACCATCTCAGCCGATGTTGGATAAGTTTTTCTTCAATTGGAGCTACTCCTAGCCGATCCCGTATGTCATCATTCCTCACTCGGTCCAACCTTGTATACCCACAGATCCAACGCGACATACGCATCTCTACAACACTTAACTATTGAACATGTCGCCTCTTAGTAGGCCAACACTCTGCCCCATATAGCATTGCGGGTCTAATTGCTGTCCTATAGAACTTGACTTTAAGCTTTTAGTGGTACCCTCTTGTCACATAGGACTCCAGATGCTTGAGGCAACTTCATCCATCCCGCTTTAATCCTATGGCTGACATCTTCTTCAATATCTCCATCTCTCTGTAACATCGATCCCAAATATTGAAAAGTATCCTTCTTAGGTACTACCTAACCTTCCAAACTCACATCTCCATCCTCTTGTCTAGGAGTACCAAAGTCACATCTCATATACTCAGTTTTAGTCCTACTAATTCTGAAGCCTTTCGACTCTAGGGTCCGTCACCACAGCTCTAACTTCCTATTGACTCCCTCCCGGCTTTCATCCACTAGCACTACATCGTCAGCAAAAAGCATACACCAAGGGATATCATCTTGTATATCTCTCGTGACCTCATCTATCACCAAGGCAAAAAGATAAGGGCTCAATGCTGACCCTTGATGTAGGCCTATCTTAATAGGGAAATCATCTGTGTCGCCATTAGTTGTTCGGACACAAGTCATAACCTTGTTGTACATGTCCTTGATGAGGGTAACATACTTCGTTGGGACTTTATGCTTGTCCAAAGCCCACCACATAAGGTTCCTGGGTATTTTATCATATGCCTTCTCCACGTCGATGAAAACCATGTGCAAGTCCTTTTTTTTGCTCCCTGAACCGCTCCAATGCTCCATCACTTGTCTTAGTAAGAAAATTGCTTCTATGGTTGACCTTCCGGGTATGAACCCAAATTGGTTCACAGTGACGTGTATCATCCCTCTCAACCTATGCTCGATGACTCTCTCCCATAACTTCATAGTGTGGCTCATCAGCTTAATCCCGCAGTAGTTAGTATAGCTTTGGATATCTCCCTTATTCTCGAAGATTGGTACTAATGTGCTCCCCCTCCATTCTTTCGGCATCTTGTTCTCCCGAAAGATATGGTTGAACAGTTTGGTTAGCCAAACTATAGCCATATCCCCGAGGCATTTCCACACCTCTATTGGGATACCATCTGGGCCCATCGCCTTGCCCCCTTTCATCTTCTTTAGAGCCTCTCTAATCTCAGTTTCTTGAATCCTGCGCACAAAGCGTCTATTTGTGTCATCAAAGGGGTCATCCAACTGGATATCCATATTCTCATTCCCCCCATTGTACAGGTTGTCAAAGTATTCCCGCCACCTGTGCTTATCTCTTCTCCCTTCACCAAGAGTTGATCCAACTCATCTTTAATACACTTAACTTGATTAAGGTCCCTTGTCTTCCTCTCACGAAACCTAGCCATCTTGTAAACTTCTTTCTCTCCTTCTTTTGTACTCAGCCTCTGGTAAAGACTCCCGTAGGCTCGGCCCTTTGCCTCACTCACAGCTCGCTTCGCGGCCCTCTTTGCCATCTTGTACCTTTGTATATTGTCCGCATTCCTATCATGGTAGAAACGTCTATAGCACGCTTTCTTATCCTTAATTGCCTTTTGTACCTCCTCATTCCACTACCAAGTATCTTTCGGTTCACTTCTTTTCCCCTTGGTCACTCCAAACACTTCTGACGCCACCTTCCTAATGCAAGTTGCCATCTTAACCCACATATTGTCCGCATTTTCTTCTTCAATCCAAGTGCCTTCTGCTATAAGCCTTTCCTTGAAGACCTCTGAGCCCTCTCCTTTGAGCTTCCACCACTTCGTCCTCGCAATATTTGTTTGCTTATCCACACGGCAACGAATCCGATAGTGGAAATAAGCCACCACCAGCTTATGTTGAGAAACAACACACTCTCCAGGTATCACCTTGCAATCCAAGCATGCCCGTTTGTCCTCTCTTCTTGTGAGAACAAAGTCAATCTGACTCGTGTGATGGCCACTGCTGAAGGTCACCAAATGGGACTCCCTCTTCCGGAATAAAGTATTGGCTATCATCAAATCGTAGGCTACAACAAAGTCCAAGATTTCTTCTCCCTCCTGATTCCTACTACCATACACAAAACCCCCATGAGCCAACTCATAGCCTGCATTCGATGTACCTACATGACCATTGAGGTCTCCTCCTATGAAAAGCTTCTCACTTGTGGGAACTGTCCTGACCATGCCATCTAAGTCTTCCCAGAACTGCCTTTTAACGTTCTCATCAAGCCCTACCTAAGGGGCATACGTCGTATGACGTTCAAGATTAAATCCCCAATTACAAGCTTGACTAGGATAATCCTGTCTCCATGCCTTTTGACATCAACCACTCCTTCCTTGAGGCTCTTATCAATCAAGATCCCAACTCCGTTTCTGTTTGTAGCTGTCCCTGTGTACCAAAGCTTGAAGCCAGTGTTCTCCACCTCCTTCGCTTTCTGACCCTTCCATTTTGTCTTTTGGATGCAAAGGATATTTACACGTCTCCTGGCTGCCGTATCTACTAACTCTCTTAGCTTACCAGTAAGACACCCTACATTCCAACTACCTAAACGGATCCTAGTTGGCTTGACTAGCTTCCTTACCCCTCGCACCCGTCGAGGCAGATGCGAAGACCTTTGCTCATTTAACACTACACCCGGGCGGCGATATAGCGCGCCACCGAGGAAGCGACGACCCGATCCTTGCTCACTTAACACCGTGCCCAGATCACGACACGGCGCATCACCAAGGGTGTGACGGCCAGGCCCTTGCTCATTTGACACCATACCTGAGTTGCGATATGGCGCGTCACTAAGAGGGTTACGCCCCAACAGTTTTCTCTTGGGTTTCATCTCCATAAGAGTAGCTAGGTTTTTACGTTGGCTCGCCACGCCTAACACAACCCTCTTCCTTTATCCGAGCTTGGGACTGGCAATGCTGAAGCAACATAGGCGGAGACCATGCTGATAAAAATTAAAAATACCCCCTCTGTCCCAAATTGTAAGGGGTTCTAAACATCAACTAGATTCATTTATTTCTCTATGTATGTGTGTCCAATATATGTCTAGATTCATCAATATCTATATGAATATAGACAAATAAAAAGAAGGCTATAACCTCTTACAATTTGGGATAGAGGGAGTACATATTAACAACTTATCTATGTGTGCTAACGGTTATACAATAACAACAACAGAGCCATTTTAGTCCCATGCAAGTTGGGGTAGGCATGTGTGTTAATTGTTATATGACGGATAACTTAACATATGACTGAACTAAGAATTTTGTTAATCTGAATAGAATTAAATAGAGAATCATGCCATGAAGATGCACTTCATTATCTAATATAAGAGGATTTATTACCGCAATCAAAACCAGGCACAAACAAAACAAAACTAGTCCATATACTCATGAGACAACACATGTCCAAAATCCAGTTAATCACAAACACAAACCATCTTAGCTACCAAAAAAAAAAAGATTCAAAGAAAATCATATATCCTAAAGACAAAAGTTGAAGATGTGGTGTCATGTCCTACTAGGCTGTCAGCACAAGAAGAAACATGATGAAAGGACATACTATCTGCGTGTTCCCTTTTGTCAGCACCCCCAGAATTTCATGTGTTGTAGTATTTGTCTTGCGGGAGACTGCAGCAACTTTTGTCCCGACCTGATAGATCAAAAGATGAAGGTAACACAAGGCATCATTTCGATCAGCTACTGGCTTTACTGAACTGAAAAGTTTGTAGTTATGCATCAAAAAAGGCATTACAAGCATCGGTTGAACCATCGGTAATTATTGGTCGGTGAGAATACAGAAACACGCACACATGCGTATTCTCAAGGAGTAAAGGCACAAAGAACAACGTCTACTAAACCATGCATATTCCGAACAGCATAAATGGTACCCTAAGAGTGTGTAGAGCAACCATTTGTCAATTGGAAGTCTGATACCATTAGCTTACATCCCAGCAACACAATTGTTGCCGTTGCAAAATCAATAACCATACAGTCCATGCCTAGTACAAACGAGGCAGTAGCTACTGAAGTACCCTGTGGAGCTAGAGTTAGGAAATGATTTACTAAAAAAAATATAAACATTCCCATGTCCCGCGCTGTGCGCTGTACCACAAGTTGTAAAGCTGTCCGTACCATGGTATTGGTGAGCGAGGACTTGCCGGCATTGGGCGCGCCGACAATGCCAACGGAGAGCGACATCTGGTCCTCCTCCCTGACCTCCCCGGCGTCCTCGTCCTCATCCTCGTCGGGCGGCTCCATCGCCGCGTCGAGGAGCGCGAGCGCCACATCGCGCGACCGCTCCTCGTCCTCCTCCTGGACGGCCGCCCCGCCCAGGCGCAGCCTCTCCCCGAAGAGCGCCTCGTCGGCGCGCGCGCGGAGGGAGGGGTCGAACCGGAGCTTCCTCAGCGCGGCGACGGGGTTGTTGACCTTCCGCGAGGGCGCGGGGCCCGGCGTCGGGAGGTCGTACTCGGCGCTGTCGAAGTCGGCGCCCGTGGCAGGGTCCGGGGCCGCGGCGGCGGAGTCGGAGTCCGAGGTCGCGGCCGGCGAGGAGGAGGTGGAGGAGGAGAGGAGGCGGAGAGGGGCGCGGGTAGTGGGGGCGGGGCTGAGCGACAGGGTCTGGAGCGGGCGGAGGGCTCGGAGGAAGCGGCGCATGGCTGCGGCGGATGAGAAGAGACGGCGGCCGGACGGCGGAGGCGGAGGGTTTAAGGGAGGGGTATTTTGGGGAACCGCGGAGGTGGGCAAGAAGAAATGATGGCCTGGCACTCTGGCAGAGGCCGGGCCAAGTGGGCTTTCTGGCCACATTTCGGAGGGGAAAATGGTCTACGTAGTCGTAGTGTGCTTAACTCATTTATCTTTTAAGCTCAAAAAAACTCAATTATCTTTGAAACCAAGTATTAAATTTTTAAAGTGGAGAAACTATCTGTTAAGCCTTGTGTTGGTTGCAGTGTATTGAGGGGTTGTTTGGATTTATGGCTAAACTGTCCCACCTTAAGTTAGCCATATCACAACATATTTATAGAACTGTTTGGTTTTTATCTAAAGTAAATAATGACTCACCTCATGTATTATAGTATAGTTCATTTTTCTTGCCTCAAGTTAGGAGCTGGATTTTGGCACCTAAAGTTAGGCATTACCGGAGATGAGGCGAGGCATCTTAGTCACAGATCCAAACAGCGCTGAGAGGATTGGATATGATCTAATCATTTTCTAGTCAAATTTAAATAGAAAGGATTGGTCCAGACAAGCCCTAGGCGGTTTTCTCAGTGGATTCTCGATAAATTTGGCTAGATTTGCTTCTTACTAAAGATCATTTTCTAAATTTGAAACCAGCTCATTACATATTTGGGAGCAAGACTTTAAAAAATCGGGAGCACAAGCCGATTGGCAAGGATCTTGGGGATGAGTTTCATCATCGTGCTATGCTGGTAAGATTTTTTTTTTGGTGGCAATCCCCAAGTATCCTCATGCGTGAGAAGACATTGGGTGGTAATCATCGCGTCGTTGAGAGACCTTTCCTTGGAGTCTTATTCTCTTTGGATTAGTGATGGATCAATCCATTCCACAATTTTTAGCGAAATAAAACTACCACACATCTTAGTACTAATTATTAGCTTGTGAAAAATGTGGTGACAGCGGACTAACTCATTCCATTCTACGAATAAAAAAAAGTGAGAAGTAAAAAGGATGGACCACCTCATTCCTCAAACTAAACACCCCCTGGCAAAATGACAGAGCGGAAGAGGAAAACGAATTCCCTACTAGTGACAAATAAGAATTCACACAGCCAATCCTGATGTCCTGAACAAACAATGAACCGACCACTACTTACAACTCACTCGATTCTCTCAATATATGCATGTGTCCACAGCCCATTATGCAGCGGCGAAACAACCGCTATCGTCGAGACCAAAGAAACGGAAACACGTTTCAAGAGATCGAGTACGGTGTAGTTTGTAGCCGCCGTGGAAGAGACCACGTACGGTGTTCGATGATGCTATTGTTTGTTATCTCAAGTTCTAGTTCAGAGGGGAAGACGATGCTTCTACGTGGTGCAGGCCAATCTTGCCGAGACCCCAAGATCTGGATGAGTGGATGGATGATAATGTCTTCTCGGGAGTTTGAATTCTTTCTTGTAGGTTAAAAGGGTGAGGAAGCATGATGTGTTCTGTTCATATCTCTATTAACCACTAGCTGTGCAAGAAGGCAGGCAGTTCACGCGGATTGCCTCTTCCTCCTAGGAAAGAAATGACAGAAAAGGCACACTATACTGATTTTATTTTAATAACTAAGAATAAAAATATTAAATTGTATTTTAAACACTGAAATTTTAAAAAATCATACTCCCTCCTGTTCACGAATGTATGATGCGATTGACTTTTCTTCAAAACTACGATCACTCGTTTATTTAAAAATTTATCATTTATTTTGTCATGAATTTTTATTACTAAACATAGTTTAAATATGAATTGCGTTTTTTAGGTTTGAATAAATTTTTTGAATAAAACGAATGATTAAAGTTTTAGAAAAAAAATCAACTGTGTCATACATTTGTGAACGGAGGTAGCTAAAGGAAAAAAAAATAGACTTTTCTCTTCGAATCTCCAACACACCAGGTCATCAGAAATTGCAAAAAGGTTGAAATACCATTACAGGTTGCCTTAAAAAAGCCCAATCAATGTCACGAAATTGAACAATGCAGAAATTAATTGTTTAGAAGCTCCGTATGACTGCATCCTTCGGTTACAGCAGTCATAAGTCTACTATTATTCTTCCAATCAGTCAGTCCTAAAAATAGATTCCTCATTTTATCGAAATTGAACTATTTTAAGTTTGATCATATAACAATATATTTTGGATTCAATAATGTTTATTTGATATCATATATATCACTATGTTTTCTATAAAATTGGTCAAACTTACTATATTTTGATTTTGGACAATAATAGAGATCCTTAGGATCATTTGCAATCTCCGTTCATCATCCTTACTTTCTCGTTAGAGTAAACTTCCACGTTAGGTACTACTAGGTCCCAACAAAATTTCAGTGCTGTAAAAAACGGAATTCAGTGGACGTCAAATGGAATACCAACATCCTAGCCGAGACGTTACACATGGATTTAAGGGCAAGCTTGGTTTAGTGACAAACATTTGCCATGCCAAATTTAGGACATGTGTTGACCATATTTGAATCTAAACTAAAATTTGACCAAAGAACAAATTTCTCATCAGCAAAAAAAAAAAAATGTTGCAAGTAGATTAAAAAGGTGAGGAAGCATCATGTTCGGTTCACCTCTGTTAACCACTGCCTCGGCAAGGAGGCAGGCAGTTCACGCCAATTGCCTCTTTCTCCCACGTTCTGCTTATATCGTCCCCTGAGGCCCTGACCTCAGCTTGCCAATTCACTCTAGTCAATTCTGCAGAGAACGGAATCCATGCATCAACGAGATACATGTCAACTGCCAAAGACTGGAAGTCTACGTAATACCGCATTATACCGTTTATGATGGAGAATCACATCAAACCTTTCGGTGTAACAACTTAAAACTATCGGTGGTGTTTCAGGAATAACACGCATATAACTCTGGAAGAATACTCTGCTTTCACGAAGGTACACAAAGAGCATATGCCTCAAGCCTGTGATTTTCTGGAGGACAGAACAAACTTAACAGCCAGAAAGTGCAGTAATTTTTATGAAAAAGTTTTATGTCAAGATTTCAAATATTCAATTTTAAATCACATTAAGGGAACCATGAAGGTTTAAGAAGGTAAAAATCTCGGATTCACATTTTACTTTCAGAGTCAGCAGTCGTACACCATTCTTGTGTTTAGAATTGATTCTTCACTGAACAAATTTGATGGGACTTTAATCCTGCAAAGAGGAGGAACCTGGCTAATAATTATGTACATTGCCGTTGACTCCAAAAGGGAGTCGACCCTTTTACAATCTTTAGCCCCACAGAGCATTCAACAACTATTCTCCACCGCCACTTCATTCTTGTATACTACACCTATTTTGGTGGCATACTCATGAAGCACACAAATGTGCCAGATTCACATTTTGTCCTTAACTTTTTTACTTCTCTAGCAATGTCCTTCAACTCTAGAACTTGGTCACATTCAGGCCTTCTTTTTCACCTCTCTGTGCACCAATTCTGGTTGATGGAGATTCTACAGGAATGGTGTGGTACTGCTACAACTAAATAGGCCCTGGCAATCATAAACTGCATTTGGGGGTCCTTAGCGATGACAACGTGCAGAATTACAGTCCCCAGCATCTCTGAAGATGTATCTGACTGACTGACTGACTGACTGACTATCTATGCCCATTTGGCGAGCAAGGACATGAGTCCTGCGCCAAGGAAGAGGGCGAGGTATGTCACTAGCTGAAGCTTCATGTTTGTTTGCAGCCTTGGGTTGTTGAAATCTGCTGCTAGGAGATCTACAAGGGACATATAGATCAAAATCCCTGCTGCAGCTGCGTTGAAGACACCCTCGACGACCAGGGCGGTGGCGCTGTGCTTGCTGTAGCTGGAAGTGATTGCGATCCCCAGCGCAATGCCTATGGGAGCAGTGAGGGAGAAGAAGGTCGCCATGATCACGGTCGCTCTCGCCTTGAACTTTGCCTGCAGTAAGAAGTTGAAACTATTTACGTTAGTATAAGAATTTTGAACTTGCTCCTTCCCAATTCTACGAAGATAGAAGGGGATTACAAATTGTGTCATAGTTCTGTCACAAATCTTGAACATAATATTCCAGTTAATCTACAGGTTATACTTGAATCGTTGGTCTGAACCGGCACCTAAAATGAAATATGACTGAGTAACTGACTGATTCCAATTCTGAAAGCCCATCCCCAATAAAGCCAACTATAAACCGACAACTCCAGTTATTTGACCTAAATAGTCAGGTGCATAATGGCAGCAGCTGTTCAGTTTAGGAGCTATGAACCATGGTTGTATCAATAATTGATGGTCCTGCTCCTAATTTTGTACAATGTGGCTGGTGACAAGTCTTATCTCTTCGCTATAAATATCTCCATCTATTTGTCTCCATTCACACACTTCGCTATAAATAAGAACCTAGATATTTTTTCTGACGGTCACCCTTCAGTATAAGCAGAGAAGGTTACATTACATCCATGGCTGCAACTCTACCATACCTGAACAATGCAGCCGCCGAGGCCTATGCCCTCGAAGAACTGGTGGAAGCTGAGAGCTCCAACAAGGGGCCTGATCGTGGACGGTCTCAGCGAGGCGCCTAGGGACACGCCGATGATCACCGAGTGCACCAGGATCCCCAGCTCCAGAACCTGCAGGGACACAATTTTCGCCGATGGTTCATTGATTTGATAAGAGCAATACCAAGTTGATTGAAGAATCTGCAAAGTGGGAGGGGGGGCTTATTGGTTGTGAGGCTGAGGAAGAAGGGCATTGTTTTGTTCCTCTTGTCTACCGCAGGATTCTCTGCCTTTAGCACGAACGGCAGGGACAACGTCCGCTGTCACGGAAGGAGGCAGTACAGAAGGCTCTGAGAGCTACGCACTGATTTGTCTCCGTCACGAGTACTGATTGGATTCCCAATCAATCACGTTGCACTTGCTCATGGTTTTCTTTTTCATGGGAGGGCGTGTGCGTTCTCGTTCAGCAAGTGGGGGCACGCGCGAAATTGAAGTAGCTGGTCGTATCTATCTCTTTGTTTAACATATACCCCGTCTCAATCAAATCAGGAATGTTTGAATCATTAGCTCGCCAGATTTCTGGGAACCTTCCCCCCAGCTGATTTCTGTTCTTTTTTTCTTCGAGTGGACATGAGCATGGGAGTGATTACTTATCACTCCTATTTATCTTCTCCTCTGAAGCAGAATTGAGAGGGAACAGAGAAAGGTGTGTGACCTGAGAGATGACCCTGTGCCTGATGGACACGGCGACGGAGGCGGCGTCCGCAGGCGAGGCGCCGGCGGCCGGCCCTCCGTGCCCGTGGTCATGCGCGTGGCCGTCGGCGTCGGCGGCGGCGCCCTCCTCGTCGTCGGCCCCCGGCGCGCGGTCGTCGACGGGGCTCGCCTTGCGGAAGTGGGCGCGCTGGTAGTACCCCGCGGCGACGGAGTCGACCACCATGGTGGCCATGGCGGAGCACATGGCGACGAGGCCCGCGTAGGGGAACCGGCCGGCGCCGGCGGCGAGCGCGTCGAAGGCGGCGGGCAGGATGTGCACCATGCCGGTGGCGAGGATGACCCCCGCCGCGAAGGCCTTGACGGCGAAGAAGACGTCGGCGCCGGGGCGCAGCGCGGCGGCGGAGCGGCCCAGGAGCGGGACCAGCACCCCCGCGGCGCCGGACGCGAGGATGGACGCCACGGCCACGAGCTTGAGCCGCAGCGCCCCGCGCGCGTCCTCCTCCGCCCCGGCCGCCTTCGCCGCGGCGCACGCGCACCCCGCGCCGGCCGCGGGCGCCGGCAGCAGCGCGAGGGCTAGCGCCGCCGCCGCCGCCAGCGCCGCGGACCGCGGGGCGGGGAGAGGCGGAGGAGCGCGGGCGTCCATGGCGCGGCCGTGGCGAGGCGGGGAGGGGGGACGGGGAGGGAGGGAGGCGGCGCCGCGCGCGCGCGGGGGCCATTTATATGCGCGCGCGGGGAGGCGGGGACGACTGGGAGGGAGTGCGGTGGTGACATGGTGAGCTCACTCGGTCACTCCTGGTGCGTCTCTGCTCCGGCAGCACCACCGCTTGGACTGGGAAGCAAAAGGTGGGCCACGGAGCAGCCGGGGCCGTCGGATCAGATGGGGGCTGGCGAAACCTCGGTGGTGCTGCCTGCCGTATGTTTGGAAGCGAATTTGGGAGCTGTGGTGGGACTAGTTTATCCCGGAACCGTAGATTCAAGAAGTCAAATCCGAATATGCCAGGTAAAATGGCAAATAAAGAATCGTTAATATAATAATCATAAAAGCATAGATTCTACCGACCGGGGGAATAGTATCATCAGACCTTTCCAGTCAAGATCGCAAATTTTGAGACCTGAAGAATAAAATAAAACTGCGTACGTAGATCGTGTAAACTGTCGTGTATAGTATAAAATGACATTGCAACGACGCCGTTTACAAAGGAGTGATTAGAACAATGAATAGAAGAGCAGAACATACGAACTGTTGGACTCAATCTTACTCCCGTTGTGTTTTTAAAGCTTTTCTTATTCAAAAACAAAAAAACTAGTTAGCGACCATAGATACAGTGTTTGTTCTCTAAGCCACGAACACTATCAGGAAACATATACATATTCTCTCTTGCCGAACAAAGGCAGGAATTCCACGTGAAATAGTTGAATATCACGGAAGAAACCCCATGTTCCAAGAAAAGACGATTCTCGAGCTTTACTGACTGTTGGGGAACAGTCGTTGTACGCAGCAGCATGAACGTGCAAGGGCTACCTACGAATGCGATATCTTCTTCTCTTCTACTGCTGCTACCTGCTATAGACAGAACTGCTGCAACGGCTGCACTTGGTGGTACACCCCACGCAATGCCGTGCGGCCTGCGTAGCACGTGCCCACCCATGAACCGCATCGCAAAGAGCCGTGTGCGCGCTACGGTGTCGAGTGTTGACACCATGTCGTCATCCTCCTCCCCCTCCCTTTCCCGGGCTGCGGCTGCGGCTCTGCTTCTGCTAGCAGATAGGCAGACACGTTGCCGGCCTTTTTTCCCCTTTGCATTTCGTGTTTCCATGCGCCACCCCAGCTTCCAGTTTTTCTGTTCCTTTTTTTTTTTGGGGGCTCCCTCCGGTTTTACTAAACACTGGCTTTTTTTGATGGCAAGATTTCACTACACGCTGGTTTAGGTCCTTGCAATCCGAAAGCCTGTGATGCAAGCAATGCCCTTTCTCAATTAATTTAATTTGCATAGACAAGTCCTACTAGATTTCTATTTTAAAAAAGCGAGATATTTTACGGTGGTTAGGAAAGGTATCCTAGCGGTACCACTCATTTTTATTTTTTTGTTGAATTACTAAATAATAAAAATTCATAAGAAAATGAAATTGATATCGGTCCTACCATTTTTGGTACCGAACCTACCTATTTGGTACCGATACCATGGTACCGCCTATTTCTATACCGTTGGATTTCGTTCAATGAATGGCTCTCATTTTTTTCAACCATTGTAAAAACTTGTATTTTTATTATATGTACTTGATAACAGAAATATTTAGAGTAATCTGAACAATTGGATACTCATAGCAACCAATGACGTAGGCCTTCTCTTTTTTCGGTTGTATTTGATACAAATCCTTAATGTAACACAGACCATTATATGTTAAATTGTGAATATATTCTAATAGTTTGTTCTTTTGTTAGTTATATTCGGTATAAAATATTTTGGTTAATCCCTACATTGTTCGATGGACATGACATCTAATAACTTTTTTGGTTAATCTTATAATTTCTAAACTCTATCAGCGAGTGGTATGTTCTTGTAAAACTCCCTTATTTACATAATAGTTTGGCAATGAAGATTTTTATATTGTTTTTTGTAAAAGTGTGATTTTTGCTAGTTATATTCCTTACAATACAGTGCCGGATGATCATAACAACTAATGATATTGATCTTATCTTTTTTTCAATTGTATTTGATATAAATATTTGATTTAATATAGACTATTCCAATTTTTCAACTGTATTATGTACAAAATATTTAGATTAATATAAACCACTTGGTAATCATAACATTGGTGTAGATCTCTCTCTCTCTCTCTCCAATTATGTTTTATATACTTACTATATAGACCATTAGGTCTTTATAAAATTCAAATATTTAGTTCTTTTCCTTTCTTTTCTTTTTTGATTACTGTACATATTAATTTCTAGGCGCTCCTAGTGAATGTGATGGCTTTTTTACTCTCTTATACTCCATCCTTTTTTTTTATTTGTCGTGTTTTAGTTCAAAAATGAACTAACGGCCGACAAATATTTAAGAATGGAGATAGTATTAGGACAATATATAGATATAGATAATCATCGCCGCATAGCCTAAAATAAGCCAACATTTGTTTGGCAATTCGCTGCAAATTAACTGTTATGATATGAGGTAAAACCGAAGCCAAGGATAGGTTGAGAGCACCGTGCCTCGTACAACGCGGTACTGACATGCTATTTTTCTTTTTCTGAAACACAGTTTTAAGTGTATAATGCCAAGATTCTCTTAGACATGTTAAGCAACTTAGACTTGTTAATCAAACAAGTTTGAATATGATGGAGATGAGATATACTCTAAAAGATGAGCAGATATATATGGTATTATTTATTTACGTAGGAAGGATGTATTAGCTCATGGAGACAAGACACTTTCGATCAGTGACGATTCCCCTGACGTACATATCATAACGGTCGAAGTAGAAACTTAGTTTCCATCAACAGCTGCTTACGCAGCAACTACCATGGTTCGTTCTTGTCGTACAAACAAAACTAGAGGGTTAATAGTATTATTTAGCACGTTGCTAAAACAATGTAGCAGTACGAGCAACATACGAGTGTTTTCCAACAGGAGTGGAATAATGGATCCAAATTGCCTTGTTAGAAAATCCCCAGATACTCCGTATGCATAAGCACTCTTTTGATGCGCAAATGGTGCAAATATAGAAACCACAACTCAGGGTGGGCAAAAATAACCAAAACCGAAAAACCTGAACCGAAATAATTGGAACCGAAATCGACAAAACCGAAATTAATTTCGATCTCAGAGTTCAAAAAAACTGAACTAATCGAGGATATTTCGGTCTTAGACCTCAAATAACCGAAGAACCGAAAAAAAACCTGAAGTTCCAGGCCCAATAGGCCATTGCCCTCAGGCCCAACAAGTAACCCTAACCCTTCCCCGCTCAGTAGCCACCCCCAATCGCCCAGTCCCTCACCCCTAGCCGCAACCGCAGTCGCGCCTCCTTCTCTGCTCCGCTCAGCCGCTCCCAGTCCCAGCGTCCACCGCCGCCTTCCTGCTCGACCGTCGTCGCCGACACGCTCCTTCCATCCGCGACCTCATCCGCTCTCCTCGCTGGCCTGCGGCTGTGCCTCACCTCCACCATCGCTCCTTCCCTCCGCTCTCCTCACGGAGTCATAGACCAGCCGCCGCGCCACGCTCCTTCCCTCCGCCCTCCTCGCGGACTGTTGCCGCGCCCACCTAGAGCTGAAGCGCAGCCGCCGCCCGTGGCCCTGCAAGCGCCGGCCATGGAGGAGAGGAAGAGGCGGCCCCGGATCCACCGCCTCCTCTACTCCAAGGCTCTCCGCCGCCTCTCCTCCACGCAGGCTCTCCACCGCCGCCGCCGCCGCGCCTCCTCCAAGCTCTGCCGACGCAGCTACCCCTCCTCTTCCCTACCGGCGCGGCGGCGCCTGAGCGCCTCCCTGCTCATGAAGAGGTTCGTGCGGGCCCTGATGCCACGGCGAGATCCGCCATGGCAGCGTGGGGAGAGGGAGGGGGTGGGGGTGGATCGGCCCACGGTGTGGGTGGATCTTCCAGGGCACTGCTGTTCGGTCTAACCGAAGAGACCGAATACCAAAATGCTCGGTCTCTAATTTTTCTGGATGCAATTTCGGTTCCAGTTTCTAGATAACCAAAGTTTTGCAATAACCTGAGGAACCGAACCGAAGTTTTAGGTAGACCGAATGCCTACCCCTAGCCGCAACATCGTATATAGGTCTGTTTGTTTTCGTTTCTTTCAAGCCTCGCTTAGATTCTCCGTATTGCGGAGATTTTTTTAATTCTCAGTTTTTCGCTTATCTAATTCAACCGTGGCTTGTCGCGTCCAAGAGAATAAAAGATAATCAAAACGTTTGGCAGGAATTCTCGCTTATTTTCATCGATAAACCAATTATAAACGGAAATAAACAGGGCCACTAGTTGTTGTATGGGTATGGATGGCCCCTTCCTACAATGCAACTCCTTCAGACGAGTTCGACAAAGCCGTTTAACAAATGTAGGGATCTTAGATTAGGATGAAAAAGGATTAAATATTGTTCCATGAGATTACTATCAAATCAATGTAGCCTCTTACAACAGGAAGACAAGATATGATATATAAGTGAGATAGCGAGAGGTAAACCTCATGGAAACAAGACACATCCCCTAAATTGGTGCTCAACACATCCAACTACGATTCCGACACAGTTATCGTAACACGGTTGAAATGGTCACGCTTGCATCGACAGACGACAGTTACGTAGGCAACTGCGCTAGCCGATCTGTTCTTGTCGTAAAGGACTCGTGATTTTTCAGTTATAGTAATTGTCTTAGAACAATGGAACAGCTTGACAGATATGATCATATAGATATAGTGCATGTTACTTCAAGTGATTATCCATGTTTTCTCGGTCTTAGCAACACAGCTCGGTCATGTTTGTCTAGAACTGAATCAGATGCGAGAGACACAAGATATCAGGAGGACCCATCCTATACAATCAGACTTGCGGTGTAATCGTGCAATCAACAAATATCAAGCATCGAATCTAAATCCAATGATTGCTGCCGTCAACATGATTGCACGAGATATGTCCTCCATAAGCCTGATTGCACTTATGGCAGCGACCGTTGGATTTAGATCCGAGGTTTGATATTTATTGATTGCACGGTAAGTCTGATTGGACAGGATATGTCCTCAGATATCAGTGCTTTCAAGAACTTTAACATCGAGTTATTACACAGCCCCTTGAAGTATTATTCCGACGTCCATAGATGGACCATATATAGAGTCTCAAATGAGAATAGATAGACACACTCTAGTGGCCAACGGTATGCCTCAATATTGACTTAGGCTATCCTCACTCGTTGCTCCGTCCTACCCTGCTACCCTGCATGCCATAAACTCTAGAGTAAAAACTGTTGCGCAGTGTCTCCTCCATCCACTCCGCTACAGTGGCGGAGACCATGGATCCACCATATGCAGAGAAATGTACGACTTTCGGCATCACTGCCTGTTGCGGGGCCCGTCAATAGTCCCTTCCTCGCGCGCTCCATCAGAAGAGAGAGAAGGCATGGGAAGGAAACGTGGGGTAGGAAGAGGAGGTAGGGGCGGCTGACGTGTGCATCGCATGCTCAGAGAGGAAGGGGGCGCTGCAGTGGAGCTTGCCGCAGGGAAAGGGGCGGGGAAGGTGGATCGATGTGGGCACCGCACGCGTGAATGAGTGACATGCCATGAATGACACCGAAGGAGGACCACGACGGAAGGTGGGCGAGGCAACAGAGGTGCAGCGGATCTGGTCGTGACAGAGGGAGACATGGGGCGAAAGAGGTGGCTAGAGCGGAGGGAGACAGAGGTGTTGTCGGATCCGGCCGTGATGGCACTCCGAGCGGTGGATCCAGAGGATGAGGTGAGCTAGGAGGCGGCGGCGGGGGCGGGCAAGCGTGCGTGCTAGAGGAGAAGGGAAAGTGGGGTTGTCATCATCTTCATTGCCTATCACCCCACAGGTGAGTGGGGCAAAGGAGGAGGGCGAGCTCAGTGGCAGAGTAGGGCGGGCGGGCGCTTTGGAGGAGGGCAGCGGTGGCCGAGTTCTATGAGCAAGGGGGAGGCGACGCCAGCCATGGAGAGGGCGGCATTGGGTAGGAGAGGAGAGTGTGCGTTGGGTGGGAGGAGAGGAAGAGGCTAGTGGGAGAGCAGAATTGGTGGATAGGAATGGATAGGGGTGAATCTGATTTTTGTACTTTTTTGCATTATAAAAAACAATTTGTATTTTTTGCATTATAAAAATGATTTCTATTATTTTTAGTGTTTGAATACCATTTATTAGTATTATGGATATTAATTTAGTGTAAAGATAAAGGACATGTGTTAGCGCCCCGGGGATCCCATACCCCCGAGACTCCTACCAAGGGCCTCGCCAAGTGGTCCACAGGGCCCACTCCTGGGAAGGCTGGGCTGGTACTCGACCTTGGGTATTCAAGACTGGGGTTAGGGGACAACAGTCGCTCGGGGGTTCCAAACCCCGGAATGCCTCTGGGGGTGACACGTAAACCCCAGGGGACCCCTTCTGCGAGAAGAAACCCACCTGCCACTGCATTAAATGCGGTGCGCAGTGTGGTCAAAAAGGAGGGATTGCACAACGTGCGCAGCAGATCATGCCTTGTGCGGGCTCCATCAACATCTGACATGGCTAGACAAGACACAGCAGGCTACTCCACAAATGTCATGGCGCATAGTGGGCATTACAACAGCGAGATCTTGTGGTCGAGGCAACTCAACAATGAGAAGGCCATGACGGCCGTACAGTCCGCCCGATCCCCTAGACCAGGTGGAAAGGAAACAACACCTCCACCGTGTCCTCGAGTACACTGTAGGGTGCCCCAGGTCAAGAACACTGTGCAGTACAGCGTGATAGAATGTGCAGCACAACATGGGGCAGTACCAAGACCATGCCGAAGTAATACGTCGCTGAAACCACCATTGTAGCATCACTGTGCTACCAACTCTATACTAGACACTCTCCCTTAGTCTATAAAAGGTAAGGGTGGTGCACCTAGCACGGGACGATACACACACATACTAGACTTAGCCTCTAACTGACGTGAGCACCCAAGTCACTGGGCACCGGGCTTGTAATCTCGCTCCCCTTTTTATAGAAGAACTCTACAGAGGACGTAGGGTGTTACATGGTCCAAACCTCTCTAAATCTCTCGTGTCTCTAGAGCTCCATCGATCTCAGTGATATAGTGCCCACAACCCTACACTTTTCTCTACTCTTGAGGTACCAACATGGTATCTCTGTGTTGCGGACGTCGACAATATGATAGTTGGAGGTGGATAAATAAAATATTAGGTAGTTGGACATAGAAGAAACATATAGATTGATATGAGTGTGGAAGAACTTGATATAAAGAAAAAATCTTGCTGACTGGATTGGAATATTTATTTTAGATGGAAAATTTGGAGAGATAGGAGCGCACGTACACTCATATAATCTTAGCCTTCACAGCCACGGCTTGTGAATCCAGCTTGTCTAGCATACCCAAGACCAGAGCCAATGGGTTGTAGTAAAAATGACCTACAATGGGGACAAAGTGAATTACTTTAGGCCTTGTTTGGCCATTCTTAGGAGAATTGAAATATGGCTAAATAGTTGAGCCAATGATATATATGGATTGGAATCCATAATCTTACGTATGTATTAATCCTAACGAAAGTGATTCTTCTCTTCCACCGGTGAATTGCTTAGAATTGTATCATGAACTTCTCTACTCTCTTTTCCCCACCCAAGGCTCTCAAATTCTCTTTTCTCTTCTCATATTACTGGGAACAAGTAGTTATTGTAATGAAATTCTAATTTAAGAGACCGAAACAGGGCCTTAGAATACTATATTTGAATTTCAAGGATTACTTTAAATAAATCATATTCTATAATCGCATAGTAGGTGATTTACATGCAAATCTAGAGGTTTAGATTAAATCAAGATCTATAATGGCCTAGTGGATAATTTATTTGAAATTTTAGGGTTACCTTAAATCATATTTCACAACATAGTCAGTAGTTTACACACAAATTTGAGGTTACTTTTAACCATATTTCACAATAGTACAATGTGAATTTTATATGAAAATTTAGAGTGTTACTTTAAATCATATTTTATTATAACATTATGGTTAGTAGGTAATTTATATGCAAATTAATTAGGGAGTTATTTAAATTGTATTCCATAGTGGCACAATGGATATTTTTTAGAAAGTACAACAGATCAATATTAATAATAACATTTCACAATAAGTGAGAAGTTCATTTGAAATTAGGGACTAGTTTTTTAGTAGTGACCTAAAAACCGTACAACTCTCACATTGGGACAATAAGATTAAGAATGGTTATGTATTTCCATTTAACATTGGACAAGTGGAATCCAAAGAAGTGATTACATGTATTCACCATCCAATTAAATATTCGCTTTGTGTCTTATGCATGTAAGAACTGGTTTAGTTCTAACAAAATCACTATAGGTTGGAATGTTCCTATATATATATGCAGCAAGTACAAGTTGCATAGCACCTTTTCACTCGCATAATGCTGACCTTTTCACCCTTACATTCTGTTGACTGGAGCCTGACTGTTTGATGCTTGTCCTAGTTCTTCTCTCAGCTTGAGAACAAACGGCGACCATCCAAGGGATGATGCAAAAAGGCATTATGACGACATCCGCGTAATCATTCACTTTTTAGCATGTCTGTTGCGCACAACGTAGTAGGCAGTACTCGTTCAGCAAACTGGCCTAGAAATTCGTTACTTAGGGCTCCTCTAATTGTCGTAGCTAATATTAGGTAAAAGAAATCCATTTCATCCTACAGGGTCTTTTTTGGCAAGATTTTATTGGACACCGCTCACTAGTAGTACTCGAGTCATATGCTTAGAGATAGCTATTTACTTTTTGCTGTTTTATCCCTCCACATCAGCTATCCAAATCTACTCAGCATCAAATAGCTAGTCCAAATAACTTCATTGAGGACGCCCTTATATGATAGTCACTCTGTCTATCCAGTTTATATATTGTTTGATTTTTTTACGTCAAGTAAGCTAACTAGTCTTATTCAAAAAATTTACGAAAATATCGAAAAATTAAAGCCATAGTTAAAATATATTATATACTAAACTAAATCGCTATAAAAATAAACAATAATTATGAAATTTTTTGAATAAAACGTGAAAGTCAAATTTAATATAAAAAACCAAACGACCCGTAAATTCAGACAAAAGAGTACCCAATATTAGTATGTAAATTTGGACAAAAGGAGTACCCAATATTAGTAATTAATATAAAAATAGGTGTTTAGTGTTTGCTTGTGTGGGGCTACTTCTGGTCCGACCACATGAGATATGGTGCATGGAACTCTCCTGCCATAACAAGACAGGACTCCCTGTCATAAGTCAGTTGTCTATCTCATTAGGGAACAAACATTCACTTCAGCCTCTCTTTTTGGCACTAATTTTACCTAGGGCTGAGATTGGTTTTATTTCATGTGCTTTTCCTCAGCCTTTTCTTCATCTTTCCCTTTTGACATTTCAATTTTCAAATGAGCTTCCCACTTATTGTATACAGTGCCTCATGAGTACGTACAATCGACTTCACGAGATAGAATTATTTGAATTCCTTGCTTCCATTATATATGCTGCTTATATTAGCTTCTCTAGTCTCCGTTTTTATTAGAAAAATCATACTATTACTAATTGAAGGCTCTAAACCACGTTAATTATTCTCACCAGACGCACTGGAAAAAAAAAAGGTGAATCCTAAAAATTCTTACAAAAATTAAAAACATCCGGCCATCCATCATAGCTCTAATAATAGTAGCCATTAAATTTATTGTATTTTCTATGAAAGATGAAATAAAATAACCTTTAAATTATAAAATACGAATTAAAACAACCCCTAAGTTTGCATAAAAATTATCCAACGTACCATTATAAAAATATAAATTAAATAACCTCTGAATTTGCACATAAATTAATCACCATGTCATTATAAAAGATGAATTCAAATAAGCCTTAAATCTGCATATAAATTACTCAACATGCATCGTGAAAGATAAACTAAAATGATTCTTAAATCTCCATGTAAATTACCCACAATGTCATTATAAAAGATGAATTAAAATAATCATTTTTGTATTACTAAAATTAAATCTATATCTACTAAAACTCTAACCCATATATAATATACTGACAAAGAACATTAAACCCCCAAGGGCAAACACACCACCCATATATCTTGAAGTCTTGGTTTTGAACCCAATGGACAACTATTTATAGCTTTTTATGTCTATTTATTGTTACACGGCTCAGCTCCGCGAGCGGTATTTCCGCACGTCTTGGCAGGTGAGCCGGTGCATGAGCAAGTTGCTGTGCTTTAAAGGAGTGGATAATTGGTGGTATATATGAAATGTTTGGCTTAGACAATGACGTAAAACGCCATATATTTGTGATTGGAGGGAGTATATGTTTCTAGTGAGGATTTCTTTTTGGAGACTTGAACATACTAGGGATCCTAGCTATATCTGCAAAGAATCTCATCCGGCGTGGCCAAGAACATGGCCATACATGTTGACATGCTCTTTTGGCACAAGGATACACACACATACATATATAAAGTTGCATTATTGAAGGCATGGTGTTTCATAAAAAATGCATTGAATTGTACATATATACGCGAATCTCGGGTACCACAAAAGTAGTCCTCACAGAAGTAGTCCTTGTCCATGGCCCATGGCTATGGTCCCTTTTGTTGCAAGCTCTGAAGGTCATATCAGACACTTGACAATGATATGGTACCTCACTTTTCCAATATCATCATGCTTCCTTTTTCTTTATGACAACATTCTTGTCACGCCATATTCTGCAACGGGAGTGATGTGTACCGAGATACTTCATCCACTCATGAAGTTGGTGCAACCGTGTACTCCGTGAAGAAGTAAGAACGGGGGACTAGTCAACACATATAGTCACAAGCTACTATGAACTTGGCAATCCTACGTCATGACCGCTAGTGACCTGCGGATGGGCTAATAATAGGGTGAGTTATTGGTTGGAAGAATACCCGTTGGATCTTCAGCTGCCTTTTCTTTTCCATCGTTTGATTGGGCGTCCGAACCAGCAGGTCATTTCGAGAGGGGCTGAGGTGTTCTGTTGTGCAACCTGCTCGCCCACTTGGTAGAGCCCTAGGGGTGGACGAAACATCACTTTTTGGGACTATTTTCTCGATCTTTCTTTATTTTCTTATATTTTTCATCTTTTTTTCAAATTTTCGATCTTATCTAAAAGCTTGTTTATAATAAGTTAGCTACTAAACTTGGGGACATATCCTGTGCAATCGAGGTTTTAGTGCAATCACCGTGCAATCTTATTAAAAAAAGTTTCAACAAATTCTGAAAAAAATCATGAATGTAAATCTCAGCTTACCCCATCTATACATAAAATTTCATGATCAAATTCGTCCTACTCTATCAGTTAAAAAAAAACAAATTTTCTGACAAACAGTAAACTTCATATGCACTCCAAATTTGTCTTTTTTGTAACTGCTAGAGCAATGAATTTGATCATTAGGCTGAGATATACATTCATGATTTTTTTTCAAAATTTTTTAAAACATTTTTTATTAGGATTACACAGTGATTGTATGAAAACCTCGATTGCACATAATATATTCCCACTAAACTTATTTAAAAGGATGTTGTGCCCAAAAAAACTTATTATGAGTATAAGTTGTTGTAGATAGATGTTATGAGTTATGACTTGAGTGCATAAGTTGTGTTGAAAAATTGACATGTTGGTATGTTTTTTTTTAAATGTGTATCAAAAATTGTGTTGAAGAAGCTATATTCAGCCGAAACTAAATTAACCATGTTTTTTGGAACCTAAACATTCAAGTCTGCTTGTATCTCTTCAATTCTCACATAGATATAGCCATATATAGTGAGAGGGGGAGAGGAGGAGGAGGAGGGCAGCTCCCAAGGATCATCTCATAAACTAGCTAAGCACTAATCTAGCTTAGCTCAAATGCATTTGTCCCACTAAATATAGATATTGACTTCACCTCTGGATACATATCACTTAAGGTGCTATCATTATATATATACGGTCATGTTTGTAACATTGGAATAGAAAACATATGAATTAAAGGAAATATAGAAATAGAAAAGGAATGAAGGTGGAAAACATAGGAATAGAAAATGGAGTAAAGTTGGCAGAATGTGTTTGAAATGTACATAGGAATCAAAATGCACGAGGTGAAGTTTTGATGGTGAAAAAAATCTGCAAATATACGTGATAAAATCAGTTTAAATAATATGGAAAACCAATATAAAATGGCATGTACCATCTTTAGCCATTTCATGAAATATTTTTTTCTACCCGTTGTCTTTACCTATACTCAGTGTATAGGAAAAAAAATGCCATATGCACTTTCCCCACCCCAATCTTGAGCAGTCCCTCTGCTCTCTCTTCTAGGAGTATTCTCTCCGTTCTGCTCCTATAAAGCACCGAGTTACAAAATACGAATCACAAGTTCTCATCAGTTTTCTTCACCAGCCACGACAATTCGATTACAAATCAAGAAAAGAAAACAGATCATCCTACATGGGGGGCAAGGTAGCATCCCAACCTAGACGGCGCCGGAGCATAGTCTCCACGGTGCAGGAGGAGCTTCCCGTGACACCGCCACACCGGCAATGGCGGAGTTGAGATCGCCATGGGGCAACAACAAAGGCAATGGAACCCGCGTTGTGCTTCTACGTTCTCCTCTCTCTCCGGTCATCCGCCGTGCCAAAGGCAATGAAAACCATATATTGCGGTCGATTTTGGGTTTCCAGTGAAATGAGCATCTAGTAAAAGCAAAGAATTGGTGCTTCCTGTGTTTCGAATGCTCCAAGTGGTGAGTACGCTTAAGAAACAACATCCAGCCTTGTTCGGTTATACGACAACGGGATTGGTGGTATTGAGAGAGATTAAATCCTTTGCGAGTCAAAATATCACCCAATACCTCTTAATACTATCTAATCCTCTTGGATTTTTTCCTAACTGAACAAGGCCTCCATGTGTTAGAACACCGCATGGATTGAAGTAATAATTTTCTAGATTCGGAGAGAGAATTGTGGGAATGTTAGTTTTGCCGTCCATAAAGCAGGATCCACACATCATCTCTCCCCTCACCAATATAATGCATCTCTCTTCTCATTAGTATCTCTCCTTTCTCATCATCACATCTTTCTCCCACTCAACAGGAGCGGACCTAGAGCAGAACTTTAGCGAGGACACACTATAAGAACAACTAAATCTTGAATGTTTAAACTTGGTGGATATTAATTAAATATTTTAGTTCGAACATCTTGAGCACCTTCGCTCGCTTCTACCTAGTCCTGACCTTGCAAGAAATGGCAGCATGCACAGCAGTATGCGGGCGGGGCAGCAGCAACGGGCAGACAAGAAGCGATGGGCAGCTGCATGGGAGAGAAAAAAAAAAGGACAACGGATATGAGGTCAAAGGCAAGGGCATCATCTGACATTTCCTTCCTATTCTTTCTCTCCAAATCTATAAAAACATTACTTTAATCAGTGTGGACAAATGGCTTTTGAGGTTATCATTTTTATTTCCATTTTATCCCAAGGTACAAGAAAAGAAAACGAAAAAAAGGAGAATTCTTTGCTCCCACTTTCATCCATAGTGCATCAAATGCATCAATGACAGTCTGCTTAAAGCTATGGTCACCAGAGAGTGTAAAAGGACATGTGCATAACAAAGTAAACGAACTGTGCACAGAGTGGAATTTGAAGTTTGTAACATAAGGTTGGACTAAGATGTCTCTTGACGATAGTTGCGGTTGCTGCTGTCTGATGAGTAGCTTTGTGGCAAACAGTGAATCTTATTTGAAGCAATAGCATATTAGCTTGCCGGCCTCTTTTTTAAGTCATGTGAATATGTGATGGCGGCATGACCTGTTTAGTGTTTCGCTAAGATTAAAAGGAGTAGCATGTTAATAACCTTCAAAAGCATCAAAATGTGGCATCTTGTTCCTTCGTGATTTAGAACGGTTGCTCTTAACTGTACTTTACTTGTTACTTCTATTATGGGGGTACTCTATGGAGAGTTGCTGCTGCTGGAACGGCTCCTTTGAAGCAACAGCTTGGTCAGATCACGTATAGATTCTGATAATGACCTGAAAAAGACGTTTCAGCTATGAGATGCGGCAGTTGTGTAGGCTGCCTTGACCGGCGTCTTAACCGTTGAAGTAAGGAGATAGATTGTTTGCAAGGCATGCAATTCAAGCTGCTTCATGACGTGCATGTCGTACTGTTAAAAACCCTCCGAATCCAAGGAATGGTGAACCCAGTTCGTCAACACAGATGAGTGCCAAGATCAATGTTCCAGCAGCAGCCTGCTGCGTTTCTCCTCTTCTACACTCACCTCTACTTCCCAACCACTGCTCATCTCTACTCCCCAACCACTCCAGTGTTTGGAGACCGGTTTGATCTTACAGTACCTTGCCTTCCATTGTACCCCGAACAGGTGAATTCCACCTCTACCAATCATCGGTATCACTGTGAATACAACCCTCTATGTGACGACTTCCCACCGGATTTCCCCCCGCCTGACACGCCAGCAGTGTCCATCTTCTGTGTCGACTCCAATGGCTGCTGTGACTTCACGACTGTGCAGGCGGCGGTCAATGCTGTTCCAAACCACAGCAAGAAGAGGAATGTTGTGTGGATCAACAAGGGCATTTACTTGTAAGCAGTTCTCCTTATCCAAGCTTGTAGATATCCTTTCCTGAATTCAGCATTGCTCTGTTAGTTGGGTGTACTGCTACTGAAGCTGTAGCTTTGTTGCAGTGAGAAGGTGACAGTCCCGGCATCCAAGCCCAACATCACATTCCAAGGGCAAGGGTTCGACCTGACAGCGATCGCGTGGAACGACACTGCCAAATCAGCAAACGGCACATTCAATAGCGCCTCAGTCTCCGTTTTCGCATCAGGATTCGTTGCGAAAAACATAAGCTTCATTGTAACTGTCTAGATGCTGCAGAATGTATTCAGCAAGGTTGCAGGCTTCACTTTGGGTGATTAATAAGTTTCCTGATTATTTGACACCAGAATGTAGCACCAATCCCACGGCCTGGTGCTGTCGATGCACAGGCAGTGGCAATCAGGATCAATGGTGACCAAGCAGCGTTCTGGGGCTGTGGCTTCTTTGGAGCGCAGGACACACTCCATGACGACAGAGGCCGGCATTACTTCAAGGAATGTTTCATCCAAGGCTCCATTGACTTTATCTTTGGAGATGCTAGGTCACTCTATGAAGTGAGTGAAATAAACACTTAAAAGGACTGCCAATAATGAATCGATCTTAACTTTTTCTTGCCTCTTGGCTCTCCAGGGTTGCAGATTGATATCCATTGCAGATCCAGTGCCTTCAGGGCAAAGGTCAATTACCGGTTCAGTCACTGCACATGCCCGGGTATCAGAAGATGATAACACTGGCTACTCATTTGTCAGTTGTAGCATAGGTGGCACAGGTTGGATATGGCTCGGCCGAGCATGGAAACCATATTCTCGGGTCGTCTTCGCCTACACATCAATGTCAGACATCATAGCCTCTGAAGGATGGAATGACTGGAATGATCCCTCAAGAGATCAGTATGCATCCTTCAACGATAGATTTGATTCTTATCTGCATAGCAGAAAGAACATTGACATCAGTTTGTGTGCAATTCGAATTTTCAGGACTGTATTTTATGGAGAGTACAGGTGTACAGGTGATGGTGCAAACCTGGAAGACAGAGTGCCTTACGCTCAGAAGCTCAGTGATGTGCAAGTCTTACCTTACCTGAACACATCTTTCATCGATGGAGATCAATGGCTGAAGCCATACTATGACTCACTAATATCTGCTTGAAGCAACTCTAAAATGCTGGTTCAGACTTCAGACTTGAAGCAGGGAAAAATAGGGCATTTCATTGATTGATTTTTCTCACATCACAGCTCATAGAATCAAGAAATACAATTGTGCAAAGTTAATAAGTATTTGGTAGATATGTTATTTTCAATAAATATTACACAAAAGCATGTCATAATCTACATTTGAGCAGCACATGAGAATCCAATACACATTAAGGGGAGACATGAGCCAATTTCAGGCGTTGCATAACATGCAATAGTTGACTAATATCAAAATCCTATTTGCAATTGCAAAAGTTGTCATGCTGTAATCAAAATTGGGCAGATCTCATCTTCCTGTATTCAGAATGTTGCTTCCAACAACTGCTATGCCTAGAGTGATATCTCACTTGGTGCATGGAATGTCCTTCCTCGGCATATGGCTTCTAGGTTCTCCCCAGCATAAGAGCAAAGTGGAGAAACTTCAACACCTGGAAGTACAGGCAATGTTTTAACAGAAACCAGTTAGTTCCAATCTAAATGATTCTTAATTTATTGACAGACGTCAGAGCACATATGCTAGGGCAGCAATTACCTGTCATATACAAGGGCACAGAATGAGTCAAGAAGCCACCTGCAGCAACCACCCATCGGCTATGAAGCCGAAGCAGCATTAGTCTAGCACTGTCAGGAGTGTCATAAGTTGCACCATTAGCACTCTTCACTGGCGCAAATTCCTCCTCACGCAAGACCTGTAAATTTAGGTGTCAACAAGCTCAGATAAAACATTCCTACAGTGCTAACTACTATGTGATTCCAAAAATGAGATGAAGAACGACATGGCTTTATTTTGAGCAGTAGTGAATAAGAAAGCAAACCTCAAAAAGAGCTGTTGAAGGAGAATAGTTGAACACATCAAATATAAACTGTTCAAGCTTTAAGCCTGACGTGTACCCATGGACTGAAGGAATTCTCTTCTCTGCTAGATGGTAACTGTGAACAAACGATGGAGCAAATTGTAAGTAAACATTCTACCAGTAATTGTCGGTTTAAGATAAAAATTACAGGTTCTCTATAAAAAAGTAATAATCACAGTATTATATATTAAAGAAAGGATGAAATTCAACAGGAATGGATAGAGGGCAACATCGGGGGGGGGGGGGGGGGGGGGACGCACATGCTGTCTTTTTCCAGACTGTTTGTTACTTGGTTCAGAAAATCCAAAGTGAACATATGCAAGCAGACCTATGAAAATAAATATATATGCATACAATTGTTAGTGCATGTATAGTGGGGCAGGTGTGGAGGTGAGTAGGAATCATACATTGCTCCAACAATAACGAAGGCGGCCTGTAGTTTGATTGATTTCAGTTGTCATAGCTGCATCCATTTCACTGTATTCAACTACAGAGAGAGGTCCACCCCTTCCACGCTGAACAAATACTCCAACTTTCTCCTGTGGATATGCCTGAACAGAATAGCAAATAATGTAAACACTCATCGTCATTGTCTCACTGAGATGAGATACATGGTTCAATAAGAAACTGCCAATCTATTAGGCACTGGATATTTATGCCCCTACCTTTCTGACAACCTTAGCAGCAGAGGATACACCTCTGTCAATGAAGTATCCTAGGAATGTTGGATCTGCAACACGGACCTGTATCAAATAAATTAATTTAATGATTATAAAAAGGAGGAATGTTCCATGAAATAAACTGTATAAAGAATATACTCACCAATACATTATCAACTCCATAGCAATCTACATACTTGACACCTTTTGCAGCCATATCATCCAGCAACCTTTTAGATTTCAGAGCTGGGTGCAGCAAATGAAAAAAAAAACAGAAAATCAGTGACTAACACTCCTAGCATACATTTACTGCATTGTGATTTAAGAGATTACCAGCATATACTCCACCATTGCCATCAGGAGCCTTTGCTACCTGGTTTTCAACATAATGTAGCAAAAGAAAGATGCCATTACTACAGGGAACCTCAAACCTCCCTCTCTCTCTCTTCAGGAATTCAAATTATGCTAGTTCAACCCATTCAGTTGTAATGGATTCATGCCATCAACTTACACTCTAAATTGTATAATTTCTCTTAAAATAAATGCAGACAAGAGCTACCTTATATGGCGTCTCCATAATAAATCTTCCATCAGGGGATACACATGGAACAGTACCCTGCAGGAAAAAAGTCACCTACAAAGACAAGAATAAAATCATCTGTAGTTCGTATAGTGATATTTAGAAAATCACTGTATTGAAAATAAATGGAATTGCTGATCACCACAAAAAAGAATGTAACTATTCTTACTTGGTTAGGCTCTAAACCAAAATATCTGTGGGTTTCGAAGAACTTTCGGGTGGCGTCATCGGTAAAGGGACTAGTCATTATATACCAGTGAATTTGTATGGTGCCACTCGGGGCTGCAAGTAGTTAAGAACGTTTTCAGCATAAGATTTTTTTTAATTAAACCAAACATGTATGAACCATTGAAAAGGGAATTAAAACTAATTTACCATCGCTGCATTGAGTAGACAACTTCTGAATACACAAAATCCGTTCAGCTTGCAGTTGGAAAAGTGACTTCCTAGATGGAAGCCCAATACCTGAGCAAAAATGGGAGAGCAAATGGGCATGAACAATCAAAAGGAGATGATACTTGAAAAATGATTATCTTCACATCAGTCGCAAGGGAGTTAATAGAACATGAGATATTGTAATATTGCTTCTCTATGGAGAATCTACAATGAGAACAAAAGAATTTTGTACCACAGAAATTCACCCAAAAAAGAAGTGTGTTTGTAGGTCCAATTGCATAGTATAGTTGCAGAAAGCCAAAGATTCAAAGGCTCGGATGGAAAGACTTACTGAAGCATCCCTTAGGGTCAGAACTGCCCAGCCGAGTCCCCTGTCCACAATTGATAAAAAACAGAGAGCAAAACATATGAGCATTTTCCACCATACTGTAGTATACAATCTGGACAACCACAGATCAGGCCCTTCTGGAGTACCTGGCCACCGGCCAACAGGACGATGGCTAACTTCCCCTCTGAAATAGCTCTCAAGCCCCTCCTCCACCACCTTTCTTTGTCCTCAGGAGTTCTGTCATCCACCGTCGAGACACTTGACTCTGGCACAGGCTCGACAGTCGGGGTAGGAGCACCTGTACTTGCAACAAAACGCCATCGCATGCTTGAGCACTCGCCGGAATTGATATTACATACTGAAGCATGCTAAGAAAAAGCTCACCTTGTGATCTGAGAGAGCACCGGACGATTCGGTCAATCCTCGGAAGATCTAGGCTCTGAAATGTGGTGCATAAAGTTCAGTCAAACCGTGGTCAATCAGGGAAGTTAAGTAACACCAACACGTGCACTTTGCATATGAGATACCAATTGAGATAAGTAGTGCCCAAGGGCAACATCAGCAGAATTATGAACACTCGAGCCAAGGATCACACTCACGCTACAACAAATCAACCTGTCTTTTATCCATTTCACTCTGTGTTTTTACGTGATCTCGGCTGCGTCCTAAATCCTGGCACAATTGCGAGCCTAAAATGAACCGTGTCCTCTGGTTCAGAAGTCAACCGGAAGAACAGATTTTTACGACGAGCACTTATTACAAAGATCAAGTTTTCGTTCTCTCTCTCTCTCAAAAAAAAAAAAAGTCAAGTTTTCTGGAAGAGTTTGACAAGCGCGCCCAAACCTTTATGGCAACGATGGATGCTCACCTCAATGTCCCGGATGAGGTGGTCGCGCTCCTCGGGCGCGAGCTCGTCCCAGAACGCGAAGGCGCCTTCCTGGCCGTAGTCCTTGAGCCTCTCCAGCAGCTCCTGCGGCGGCGCAGCGCCCCACCTCCCCACAGCGGGCCCCGGCGCCCGAGCAGCCACCACCATCTCCGTCATCTCTCTCTCTCTCTCTCTCTCTCTCTCTCTCTCTCGCTGCAGCAGCAACCCCACCACGAGACTGAGACTACGAGAGAGAGAGGAGGGGGGAGATCACAAGATCTGCGAGTAGGCAGTGGTGATCTACGGACTACGGCGAGTACGATCTGATCTGAAGCAGCCGGCTAATTAGGACGGAGCTGACGGATTAGCGTCTGATTGGATCGTGTCAGCGTGGGATAAGGAGGGGTGCTCTGTTCTGTTACTTCTGTACCGCTCGGCGCGGCTCGTAGCATGTGTTTGTCTGGTCTGGTTCGGAAGGACGGGATCATTCTGTTCCGTGTTTATTTAGTAGGGATTGGTTTATTCTTATTTTTTCTATTAAATAAAAATTTATATTCAATTTTTTTTACGGATGTGTCGTCCTGGTCCATAAACCCATAGAGTATGTCATACTGATCCATAACCTTGTCTCGGGTATCAATTTGATCCAACCGGCTGTCGTCTCACCCATTTGACATGTAGGGTCCACGTATCAGCCCTTCTCCCTCCCCTCTCTGCTCTCTCTCATCCCGCCATAAGTTCTCCGCCGGTCGCGCGTTTGCCGGCTCTCGCACCGCCACGACCACCCCCGCTGGCATCGGCCTCGCCGCGGCCTCCATCTCCCGCTCCACCGCCCAAAGCGCCACCACCGCCTCCTGCGTGCTCAACGGCATGTACCCCGCGCCGAACGACGCCCCGCGCAAAGCCGAGTGGAGTCAAAGCGAGCGCCGCTCCCACCATCCTCCTCCGCACGGCTTGCTCGGGGACGTCCCCGCTCCCTCCCTCCTCCGCCGCGCAGCCCGCTCGGCGACGCCCCCGCTGCTGCCCTCCTCCACCTCGCGGCGTGCTCAGCGATGCCCCTGCTCCCTCCCTCCTTCGCCGCGCAACCCGCTTAGCGCCACCCCCTCTCCCGCCTCCCCCTTCCCTCCTCCGCGCGTGGCCCGCTCGGCGTCGTCACTGATGGCCGGTGGTGGAGATAGGGGTGGCATGTCGTTTCGCCGCTCCGTCATGTGCCTTCTCCTTGGCGTCATGGGCATGCCACTCATGCCCGTCTTCCCACGCCGCAGACGAGGACGGAGAAGGCAGAGAGGCAGTTGTGGATGGTGTCAGCCTAGAGGTGGACGTAGTAGAGCGGTCGAGGGAGGGTCGAGGGAGGCGTACGATGGCGACGTGGTGGTAGTGGTCAAGGACGGCAAGGCACGCAGCGACGTCGCGCGCGTCGCGGCGGAGCAGGAGCGGAAGACGGCGGCTGTGTGGCCACGAAGGGTGTAGCTCTTGTCCCCGACGCTCCCTCTGACGAGCACGGGCACCTGCCGCCGAGGAACTTGCTCTCAGCTCAAGCAGGGAGAAGAGGTGGGGATGAGAGATAGCAGAGAGGGGGGGAGGAGGAAGAATGCTGACGTGTGGACACGACATGTCACATGAGTGAGACCACAATCCGTTTGAACCAAACTGAGACCTGAAACAAGTTTATTGACCGGTATAACACATTTCATGAGTTTATGGACCGAGATGACATACCCATACAAGTTTAAGGACCTGGATATAAATTTTACTCTTTTGTATTTGGTTGTTGGGATGGGGATCGTGACTTGTGGGCGCCGTTTTATGTCCGTTAGTCACATCTGTAGTGGGTCCATTGTTAGCCATAGAGCTTCTTCTTCCTCGTTTCGACACGTGGGTTGCCCCAATCACCATTGTGTTGCCACCCAATCCGCAGACAGCCCTAGCGCTGCTGCCCGGCCCTCCAACTCACCACATGCCAGTGCCGCTCCGTCTCTTCTTGCGCCGCCTCCGCCTCACACTGCCGCTTCCCCTTCTCCTCAGTGTCGCAGCGGCGGACTTCCTCCTCACCTCCGTGTCGCGCCGGCAGCCTACCTCCTTGCTTTGCGTCGATGGAGGAATGGAGCGAGACACGGACGAAGAGGGATGTCCCGTCCGCTCGATTTTTGGGGGCGGTGGCGTCCCGCATCCAAAGGGTATATTCCCTCAAGGACGTCCCTGTCCCAAATGGCCCGCGAACCAAATGCCATTGGAACTAGGATGGATCTAGCTCATCCTTTTTTTGTCCCTTGAACCAAACACAAGGGTAGATGCTCAAGTGGTTTGGGGTTTCCAAAATAAAAAAGAGTTAGACAAAGTCTAGCAGATCATTTATAGTAAAAAATGAGACCGTAGACAGAGTGAAGTTTAAATATAAACGATTAGATAGACAATCTGCTGGACTTAGCTAGCTTTAAACACAGATACTGACACTACACATACCTTTTGACCACTACTATATCCATATATGGTTCAAACTGTTTAAATTAAGGTAAACTCTATATTTCAACCATGTTTTTGTTATGGTTTTCAACCCATAGAGTATGTCTTGGCCTATATAAAACCGGACAAAAACACACCCCAAGACGATTGAAAGTGGGTTTCGTTTGTTTTTTTTTTTCTAATATAGCATTATGGGTCCCACGTGTTAATAAGGTGGCAGTCTGGCAGGAGTAGAGGAGGTGGGCCAGGTGGAAAGGAACCAGGAGGTGGGGCCACTCATCCTTGGAGTGGGTATTGACAGGTGGGACCCAAGCGAAAACTAGACCTGGCATAAGTCCCCCGACCCGGTCAACGTAAGGGCCAGGCGCGGACCGTATATATTTACCCGTAACAATCGACGGGCCAGACGTGGACCATGATTTTCAACCCAAAACCTGATCCAATCTGAAAAAAACCCGACCCAAGGCAAAATAAAAAATAAAAACGCCTCGACTCATCCGTGAAGAGTGCACGGGCCAACCTGACCTAACAATAGGTCAATAAGCATGGATCGGTTGTGGGCCGTCCTATACAACCTGCGACCCGAACTTGACCCATTCTGACCCTATGTTTGTCCAGGTCCAGCAAAAACCACCTCAGAATCCGCTTTCAACCCGTTCGTGGTATATTTTTGTCTGATTTTGCTTATTTCAAAATGTTTGTTGTCCGGTGTAGTTTTAATTTGTAAATTAGACAACCATCATAAGTGTAAGTTTAAAAATGGACTTTACCTTTTAAGCTATAGCCGAAGTATTTTGTTGTGCCAACTCGAATACTATCATTGCATGTTTCATATCTTAATACGGTTGTGCACATTGCTAGTCAAAAATTATAAAAGCCATCTATTAAAAATCGGATGAGATAATTTACTAAGATAACAAAGTGAAGCATTTACACTCTTTTTAAAAAAAAATCAATCCATCTCTAGCTGTGCTAAAAAAAGTACTAATCTATACACATTGTCAGAAATGTGTTCCTTTTAGGACAAAGAGAGCGTATCTATATATTTTTGTTAGAAATATAATGGTAGAATAACCGTTTTAGACTATGAATCCATAACTACAAAAGTGACACTTTATTTATTATTAGAAAAAAATCTATATAACCCTCAATATAGAGGGTTGCATGCATCACACTTAAACTGTAATTGAAGAATCAAAACCGGAAAAATAATACCCTAGTTTTATGGATGGTTTTTATAACATGGCATGCTAACGTGGCACCTTAGTGAACATGTGGCAATTGGGATCCCCGTCTCACAAAGTTTTTGCCTCTCTCCATGTCTAAATCTTTGGCCAAATAACCTCTTAATCTAATTTTGTGTTCAAATCACCTTCCAACTATTTTAATTGCTTCGATCTATCTATTGATAAAATTTCTATTTTTCGTTCCCCATATATGAATTGAATTTTAAGTTAATTTTTGTGGGGATGACAGAAGGCATCATAACAAATGGTAGAAACATATATGATGACATTTAATAATGAATTAATCTTTTTTATACAAAATTTGTATGAAATGTAATAATGAAAAAATCAGTAAATGTTTTTTCTAATACAAGTTTTGGCCCCAACTATCTCCCTACAAAATTTAAACTTGGAATTCAATTTGTAGATGGAGAAGAAGAATATAATTTTATCGATGGGCAGATCGATCTAAATGAAATAGTTGGAAGGGTGATTTGAACATAAAATTATATTATTAGGTTATCAGAAGTTGAGAACCAAGTTCAAACATCATACATGGGGAGAGGAAAAACCATGACCTATGGGGCCCACTTTCATTGGGTGCCACGTTGGCATGCCATCATTAAAACCACTATGTGGGTTATTTGTCCAGTTTTCAATATCTCAAGGTTCAAAATTGATTTTGTATTCTAGTGGCTATACGACCATTTTTCTTTCTTGATTCACGTATTATGAGATCAAGTTGATTATTTTGCGGATGTGTCATGCTAAACAGTCCAGTCTATAAGGAAAATAGACCCTAAGCCTTGTGCTTAGTTCCCTAATGTGATTTTGGTGGTTAAGTTGACAACACGTACCATTTGGGACTAATGTATGTGGAAGTATTTTTGTTTAAGTCACAGAGTGCAAGAGATGGACTTGAGGTAAAAACACCTCAAAGGACTTTTAGGCTCAAGAAAAGACCCAAGATTCTATCAAGATGCAAGCGTGAAGTCCTGATATGGCGGTCCCGCTGACCGGTCAGCGGACCAGATTTTTCACACACCTGACGGTCCGGCGAGTAAAAGAAGGCCAAGATTGAAGAAAACAAGACCCGGTGAGATTGCATGCACCGGACGGTCTAGTGGTGTACCACCAGACGGTCTGGTGCCGCCACTGGATATTGTAGGCCGACGATGAATAAAAGACCATGCCCTAGTGCTTCAATGCACCGGACGGTCCGGTGGTCCACCGGACGTTCTAGACCGAGAGCACTACAATTTGAAGACCGAAGCTCCATCACGCACCAGACGGTCCGATGGCTCCGACGGCTAGCCAACTACACACACCAGACGGTCTGGTGGTGTACCACTGGACAGTCCGGTGGGTGCACAGAAAAGGGAAGAAGGTTTCCAACGGCTATTTTTGAGGCTTGGCCTATATATACCTCCTTGGCTAGTCTCCACAAAATAGTTGGTGACTCCTGAGCTCATTGTAGTGTTGAGACACAATCTCCATACCCATTTGAAGTATAAGAACACATTTTATGAGCCCAACCATCACAAGAGCATAAGTAGACACATCTCGGTATAGCTAATGCTTAGTGCATCTTTGCTTAGGCCTTGTTGTCTATCCTATGTGCCTGCGTGCACGTCTTTGTGTACGAGTGCGGCTGTAAGTCTTGCGAGACCCTTCGGAGTGTGGAGTGACCGCCACCATCTTGTGAGAGGAAGGCTCTCGGCACATTGGCCAGAAGCTTCCCATAAAGGAGACGGCGGGGTAGCTCCGTGAGAAGGACTCGGAAGACCCCAATAGCACCGACAATCCTTTACCCTTGTGTGGGCGAGACTGTAGTCACAGACTACGCGAGAGAAGGGCTCGTGTGGGTGTGTACCGAGAATATCCGGAGATCCGATCGTGGTTGCTTGACTTCCATGGAAGTCACTTTGCTATCCTCCACCCTTGCATGGGCGAGACCGCACTCCTTTGAGGATTGTGCAAGAACAAAGCCAGCGGGGACACCAAACAAGGAATAGGGAGTAGAGGCACGTTGGCCTCCCCAAACCTCGAGAAAAAAATATACGTGTCTCCATCGTGTGCCATCGCCGACATTGTTATCGGGAGTTTGCATTCTCTACCTATTTCTTTAATTTCCGCATTTACATTTTTATAGTTGTGTGCTTACATTCCTAGACTAGCTTGATAGGTTAGTTTTTAAGTGAAACTAGGTTGCGAGACTTGGCAACAGTAGAATTAGCAACACTTAGCAAAACCATAGTACACATAGGTAGATTTATCTTGCATAAATTTTACTTAATAGTTATAATTTTAGTTTTTAGAAATCCGTAATTCACCTTCTCTTATGCGTCGGTCCAACCTTCGCAATCTTGTCAACAAGCGCTACCCATTTAGATTAGTCACCAATGTGTTCGACTCTTTTTCCCTACCTCACTCCTGAGTTGGTCAACATGGGATGTAACTTATTTCACCTCCAATAGGCATTGAAGTCACATCAAGTTGAAAACAGTGGATGAAACAAATGAGATGTCAACAGCGGAAATGGACAAATAATCATTCAAGGGAATGAAAAATAAAGGCAGAATAGACATTTGACAAGCCCCAATGAAACCCTAAGGACCTGTTTGAAAGCATTGTTTTTCAAAACCACAGTTTTAGAATATCGTAATTTGCAATTATCATGAAAATACTATAGTATTCCTATAAACCATAGTATTGTCTATAAACCATAAAAATGCCATGCTTCCAAACAGATCATAAGTGTGTTTGCAAACTAAGCTACACTGTGACATATCACATCACCAAGGATGAGATTGAGCCCAAAAGACATGAATCAAGGAATAGTGGTCACTTCAGTTAAGGGACGAAATTGAGCCACAGCCAAAAGTTCAAGAAGTGCAACATCTACTCCACCAAATGCATTTATTTAGAAGAGATGGAAAAATAAAGGTACTTTGTGTACAAGGAGGGTGCTACCCACTAGCACTTTTCTGACTTTGTACAGCTGTGTACAACCCCTAAATTACGAAGCATCAACAACCATTTAGTCGTAGCCTCGACATATTGTCCAACGAACAACAATACAAGAACTAAATCATCAATACATGCCCAGCTGCAAAAACAAATTCCAAGTAGCCAACCACAACCCACAAGCACACCAACATTCAGAAAATACTACACAAACAATGGATTAGCGTTCCGCCGCTCCGCTGAAACATAAATTCAAAATTGTTATAGTGAAGCGGCTACATTTCAGTGTCCAAAATGTCCACAAGGAGTTCATTTGCACAACAATTAGTGCCTCGAGCATCTTGCGAGGCTATTCAAAAGTTAAAACTACCTAGTTTACAACGAATGGGTTTGTCAGGCAACTGCACAGTGCACAGGAGCAGAACATAGAAAACATGATGATAAGATCCAGATCTGCTACTTGACAGTCTCACTGCGAAGACTTGATGTGCAATCAGACAACATTCAGCTGGGTGTATTAACATATTGTCTAATAAGGCTAAAACATAACTACTGTCTTTTTACAGAAATATGTATCCTCTGGGATTACAGATTTAAGATCAGAGTGCTAAAAATAGTGCACGACTATGCTTTAGGTTTGGCCAAAACTAGCCTTTACCTCTGATTTGCCATTCACAGTTACAAAATGTTATTGCATATGTTCTCCCCTCCATTAAATTCACTGGGGAGGGAATAAACTGCCATTGTAGAGCTTATCTGATGGTGCAGGTGCTGGGAGGTTGACATCAACTTGTGTGTGGTTTCTGGTATTATCAAAAACAGAACCTGGACAATTTGGTGTTGGGCCTTTATTCAAGTCCTGTTGCTCTGGGAAGTAGTCTGTAACAGCTGTTGTGTCATCCAGAACTGGAATGTCGCCTGTAAGAGTCCTGAAAGCAAACTCGATGCAAGGATCTGACCAGGTGTTACTGAATATGGACTGAAAGGGCAACCCAGACTGATCAGAACCTGTTTCAGCCGGTGCAGTATGTGTCGGCAAAGCAGGTTCTGCTGCAGTTGCTGAAGCATTTTGGAATCTAACGTTTGCTGGAAAGCTTGAAACAGGTGCTCCATCTATTCGCATGGGAGCCGATGGGACCGGGTTTTCAACATTTTTCCAGAAATCTGTAATAGGGGCTTCGCCATTTTGTTCAGGAGCCCAAGAGAAACCCGCCTGCATCAGAGGATTCTCATCATAGTCTGGTTGCAAGTGATTGGTGGTGCTTTCCAGATCAATGTGTATTCGATCCACATTGTCTGCTCGGCTCAACTGTGGTTGCTTGGTCATGTTTTCCTGAATTATCTGAATTTGAGTGAGACAATCTGCTTGGCTTAAATACAACTGATCACAAGTGCTTTCCTGATTGACATGTATTTGATTTGTGATGTCAGCTTTACTCAGCTGTGAATCAGTAGTATATTCCTCAATATCTTGTACTGGAATGACAGTGTCAGCTAGGTTCGACTGTACTTGATTGGCAGTGTATTCCTGATTGACCTGTATTTGGTTAGTAGTGTCAGCTTTGCTCGGCACTGAATAACCGGTAGTGTATTCCTGAATAGCCGGTACTGTAATGAGAGCGTCTTCTAGGCTCAACTGTACTTGATTGGCCATGTTTTCCTCATCAGCCTGTATTTGATTCATAGTGTCAGCATTGCTTGGCTGTAAGTGACTAGTAGTGTATTCTTCAACAGTCTGTACTGGAATGGCTGTGTCAGCTAGGCTCGACTGCAATTGATTCCCAGTGTATTCCGGATTTGTGTGCATATGAATCGCAGTGTCTGCTTGGCTTGGCTGATCCATCATATTGCATTCCTGCATGGTCCCTACTGGAATCACAGTATCTGCAAGGAACGACTGTAACTGATTGGCAGTGCTATCCTGGTTTGTCTGTGTAGTATTCAGAGTGTCCAATTGGCTTGGCTGTGACTGATTAATAGTGTTTTCCTGCATATCCTGTATTCCATTACAAATGCCTGCTTGGCTCAACTCTAGCTGATTAAAAGTGCTTTCCAGATTAACATCGATTTGATTAACGGTTTGTGATTGGCTTTTCTGTGACTGATCATCAGTGCTCTCTTCTATAGTTTGTACCTGGTTGACATGCTTTAGGCTAATCAGTTGATCTTTGAGCTTGGTGCTTACTTCATGCTGACTGTTCAATGCAGCTAAGCGCGGGGACACTCGAACAGGTCTCGCTGAAGGACTGGTTTTACGCTTCTTTTTGGGTTTCACCTCTACATTAGGTTCTTTCCTTTTAACAGATTTGGTTTGCCTTGAACCATGTTGTGCAGAGACTGGTTGGACACTAGTGCGTTCCAAAGTTTCAATTTTGTCACCATACCCTTGAATTGCTTTCAAGCTCTCAGACTCTGGTAACACGGTATGTTCAGTGTCATCTACACTACATGGAGCAATTAGTTCCTCCCATGGCACCATAATACCTTCGGAAGTTAATATTTCGCACTGAATAGCTTTATCCGCAGTACCTGGGCTTGTGTGCTGTGATGTACATGTCTGATTCCACAAATTGGTATATATATATATATATCAGTTAACTTGAGAAAAAAAGCAAGTGGGTGAACATAAACAAAAGAATTTTATCCAATATCGTATAGTTCCATAGTACAGGGTATGCAATTTGAAACCATATCTAGAAATCATGCTGCATCTAAATCATGATCTAGTTACAAGGAAAGTTGCAGGGACTCACATGAGTTTGGCATTCTGTTATACAAATGTCATAGATTGTGCTCTTCTTTGGTCTAATAGCGCATTGACTAATATCTCCAGTTTCAAGATAGCGGTGCACATCCTTCAAAGAGCGAAACTCATATCCACTGACTGGATCAATATAGTACTGCACAGGTCGAAAGAATTAGCAGGCAAAAGAGCCAGTTTCCAAAAAATTGAACAAAGGAATGCGAAGGAAAATAAGATTTATCCAAGATAGTCTTTAGGTTTCTTGTAATATAGTCTCTGGAGCCTAGAACTTCTATCTAGTATGTCACTGTTATATAGAATACGGAAGTCTCTTACTCCTATTAAGGCCGCAAGGGAGATCTGCCTCGGGCATGGGTCTGCCAGTCTGCCCTCGCCATGTGGGGCCCACAGCCACATGTGACCTCGCACCCCTCACCCCGCTGCCTTTGCCCCTCGCCGCTCCCCCGCGCGCCGCTCGCACTCGCCCGCGCGGCGCTCCACCTCGCCCCGCTGCCTCTGTCCCTCGCCGCTCGCCCTCGCCCCGTGGCCTCTCCCCCGCGCCGCTCGCCCTCGCCCCACCGCCTCTCCCCCTCACCGCTCCCAGGCACAATGCTCGCCCTCGCCCCACCACCTCTAGCCCTCGCCGCGCCCCTGCGGCGCCGCTCGCCCCCGCCTCGCCGCGCCCGCTCGTCGCTCATCTTCACCCCCTCTCACCGGACGGCTGCGCACCTTGCCACACCTCCACTCTCCACTCGTCTTTACTCTGCCTCCACGCGCTTCACTGCCTGAGAAGGAGAGGCGCGATATCTCCATGCTGGTGGCCACGGCACCAGCCAAGTTGAGTTTCCGCTTGGAGGGAGAAGGAAGCTCTATCAATGGATTGCAGCAGATCAAAGTGATGGATTGGGGAGAAACACCAAAGAAAGCTGCAGCTATGTTCAAGTAATAATATGGATTTGGTAAACTGTCAATCTCTTACTCGTATGGAAATTAAACTAAAATACCTCAGTTTGTAGAGTTGAAAATGGCATTATTGTCTAATATGTGCCCTTGTTTGATTCACACACTCATGGACTAAGATATGTGAAAGTGCAACAATACTCTAAGAAAGATGCTCTGTACATTTCCTTCACAGCATCTGAGAGCCCATCAACCACTGCAGAAGTAAATCTTAAATATTGCCAACACGACAACATCCTCATTCAATTCAGTTTCCCTTCTATTTTGTTGTCTTGCCAATATTTGTATTTCCAGCACAATTTATGTTTCTATAAAATCTTGGAGAAAAAGACATTAAGGTTATCTGCAGATTGCAGCTGATTTAGATTTAGCTTAATTTTCTCTTCCATTCAGAACTAGGGAGACTAAAAATGGTCATAGTGGAGAGATTTTCAGCAAATGGCCTAACTGCATTGGTTAATCTTAGCCAGGAAAATCATGCGTCTCATCAGCAGGCTGAAAGTCTATTTCAGACAGAGGTAACTGTTGGAAAAAATAAAATTCATGATTTCTTTGCCTACACAATAGTATCCCTACCTGAACACGTTGCCTACACAAATTGCTTTTATCTAGGCATTGCTAGAATTCGAGACAAGGTTACAGAGTACTATTTTTTTTTGCCGACAGTATGGCTATTTGAAACTCACGTAGCTTGGTTTCAGGATAGTATGTTCTTGGTAAGTTGTAACGCTACAGCTGCTTGCACACCCATATCTCGAATTACTTCGAGAACCTTGTATAAAAGAATGGGTTGGAGAATGTCGATGCTACTGACAAGCCAGCTGCTACAACCTATCACTGCCACCTACTCCATAAACAAAAGAACTAAATCAAATAATCAGCAGCATGACACTAAAACAGGACTGCCTTGCTTCTATCATCCCTCTTGTGATTTTCCCCTTGTTTCAACGCACAAGCATGAAACTATGCGGTGAATGCATTGTCCGTGTGTGATGTTGTAACCAAAGGACATAGATCTTTTTGGTTGAGTTGATTCTTGATATAAGTGACCACTCATAGCACTTGTGTGTACATCAAATGTTGCCCCGTTGCAACGCACGGGAACCTAGTAGGAAAGAAATATTGAAGTTCATCCGTGTTTTACTCTCTTTCAAAGGGAACAATTTCAGTTATTTTAAAATACATGATTTCTTAAGTATCTTAATAGTCGATATCTGTTCCAAATGAACATTGGAAATGACTGATATATGTCATTTGAAAAAACAAGAGAAGGATAGTGACAGCATACCGGATCCTGAAATAGTCCACTCTTTCTTGGCCTATGTTCTTTTCGCCATCCATCAGGCAGCCCCTCAGCGACGACTTCATCCTTGCTTAGAGTCTAGCAACAAAATATAAGTGGCAAACTATGTCATGATCGTCAAAGTGCACCTTTTAAATAAATGAACAAAAGGGGGGTAGGTTGGAAACTTGCATACCTTGACATCAAGTCCTCCTCCGACAAGACCACTTTGTGTTTCGGCAGGTTTGTCTTTTTCCAGCCATCCATCAGGCTGCCCTTTTGTAACCGATTCAGCTTCAACTGGACCCTAAATGAAATAAAAAAAAGACAGCTATTTCTCAGAATACGTGTCATGCTGCATCAAACGCCCAAGTGGATGATTAACTAGAAATCTGCATGCCTTGGCGGCAACGCTTCCTCCGGCAAGGCCACTCTGAGTTCCAAGAGGTCCGTCTTCTTTCAGACATCCATCAGCTAGGCCTTTAACAACTGGTTGATCTTTGCTTAGGATCTAGAAATGAAACAAAAACAGCAATTTCTCACAACAATTATCAAGCTGCACTCTTAAGATAATGGAAGAGCAAACAAGACAAATTGCATGCCTTGATGGCAGGGCTTCCTCTGACAAGTCCGCTCCGTGTTCTAGAAGGCATGTCTTCTCCATGTAATCCATCAGGCAACCCATTAAGGACATGCCCATCCTTGCTTTGGGCCTAGCGAAAAACAAAAACAGCGCCAGAATTAACAAACCTGTTACCTTGCACTGAAATCAAGCGGAGGGTGAGGGGGGTTCAGAAATGTACCTTGACAGTAGGACTTCTTCTAACAAGCCCACTCCGCGTTCTAGAAGGCATGTCTTCATTCAAATATCTATATGGAAGCCCCTTCATGACTGGTTTATCCTTCATTACAACCTAGCATAGAACAAGATGAGAAAACTCTGAAAAACATGTAACAGTGCACTCAAAATAAACAAAAAAAAAAGAAAAAAAGAAGTGGCAAGTTGGAAACTAGCATGCCTTAGCAGCCAGGCCTTCTATGACAAGCCCATTTTGTGTTCCCACAGGCATGTCTTCTTTCATACATCCATCAGGAGACTCCTTCAAGACTGCTTCAGTGTGAATTAGAGCCTAGCATGAAATATGAAAGCGTTATATTCGAACTTAGTTGTCATGTAGATTTTTTTTTCTTGTGGGAGCTTCATGCTTAATCAGCAACTTACATACCTCAGCAACAGTGGGGCTTCCTCCTGCAAGGTCGCTTTCTGTTCTTGAACATGAGCCATCACTGGAATCCAAGACACTCTTTATCCTTACAACCCCACTACGATTTCTAGAACATGAACCATCACTAGAAGGCATAAAGCTCTTTACTCTTACATGCCCACTTCGTGTTCTCGAACATGAAGATGTTTTATTGGGAGCAAAAGTGTCTTTTCTCCTTATTAGCCCACTTCGTGTTCTAGAATACGAACTGCTGGCAGAATCCATAACGCAGTTTACCCTGACAACCCCACCCTTAGTTGTAGGACATGGGCTCTCATCGGATAAGTCCACCCTTGCAAGCTACTTCGGCTAACAAAGACCTGCTCAATTCCACCAAAACAACAAAGGTATTAAAGTTGCAGACAAAACCCCAAACTCATGGTGACAAAATTCTGGCAAAAATAGGCATGTGCTGAAACACGAAACAAATAGTTCATGGAAATAGTTGCGACTAGTGATGGTAGATGGGTGATAGTGTTGTCGCGTCCTCACCAATAGCAGATTAGAGTAAAGCAGGGGGTAATATAATTCGACTTCTGACGGAGGAATGGTCCCGGCTGGTGTGCGTTTTTAATATTTGTAAATCGTAATACTCCCTCCAGAGTGGTCTTTGAGATGCAACTTTGACCAACATTTTTCTAATAGTATATAGTGGTAACATAACATCTATTACATATATGAGGTCGTGGAAGTATTTTCCAGATTTAAACCTAAGCATATGATCTTTGCCTCCAAACTAAACAATTTCAAGGCTATCCCCGAAACAAAGTATTAAATCCAGCCGGATTTTAGTCAAGGCCAAGTATTTGTCACTGGAGGGAGTAAGAATCTTTTTTCTTTCTGCACATCAATTTTTCTCATAGGCTGTGAATCCATATGCCATGTGCCTGTTTTATAAGCAAACATCGATAGGATTTAAGTGCAACATACATGGAACAAAGCAGGTATGCGAGCAACAAACAAGAAATGGCTAAGTTATCCTTGACATATTACATAATTGTAGATCCATTCAGAACCATATTGTACCATTGTAGTCAAGAAATCAGCCAGCAAATGTGTCGGCGGGATTCACTACGCCATGGATAAAAAGGACCGTTCATTAGGCAAAGGGAAACTCAAAAACGCTGCTTAAAGTGGGCTTAAAACAGGCCTGAAGGCAAATCCAGTTAATCCGTCTGTCCATCGTTTCATCCACCACACTACTAGTGACACTTCTATAATAATAAATAAACCCTGAAAACTGGACATTCCGAACCCAAGGCTAACACCCTCACAGCCAATCACACAGCCCACCAGGCAGCCGGCGGTAACCTAGAGATCCAACAAAAAAACTGCAACTTCCTCGGCATCCTGGCCTAAAGCTCCAATTTCTCCCGCTCGACGCCGCTGAAACGCACCGAATCACGGCACCGGCGCCCAAAAACACTCCTCTTCTTCGCCGCAGCCCCGAACTTCCAGTCCACACGAAGGCGAACGCCCGCTCGCGGAACGACCCCCGCGGGCCAAAATCCTACATCGGCCGATCCGGACCTCCCGGGGGCGGCCGGAATTCCCACCCCCACGGCGTCCCGTCGCACCGGCCCACGCGGCCCCGCCCCACCCAGCAGCCCGGGCACCCCAGAGGGGGGTGGGGGGCGAGAGAAGGAGGAGGAGGACTCACCGTCCCGTCCCGTGCGGCCGCGCGAAGGGGGCTCATGGCGTCGCGGCGGCTCCCGCCGCTAGGGTTAGGGTTCCGGCGAGGCGTGCGGCGCCTGGGGAGGCGAAGGGGTGTCGAGGTGGCACGGGGGGAGTGGGGGTTGGGGGCGGAGACTTCGTTGTGCCTGCCGAGAGCCCGAGGCGAGAGGAGAGGAGAGGAGAGGAGAGGAGACGAGGCTTCCCCACGCACGCGCACACGTCGGCCTGCGTTTTTGCGTCTTTGCTCGGCTCACCCTGCTCTAGTCCTCTCCCTCGCTTGTCGTCGCGCCGTGTGCCCGCTGCCCCTCTCTGCTTCCGCCCGATCTTCACCGTTTTCAGCGTGTGACTAAAATAGTGAAATCTTTCTGTCTATGGAAATGTCTTAGGTGCCCAGCTAAATGCCATTTTCTTTCATACCATACGTGTGTGTTATCTACTACTACCTATCTTAGAATATCCAGGGTACGGATCCGGTTCACCTGCTACCAAAGGAGATGCGTCTATCCATGGAAATGTTTTATGGATCTCAAATATATTATGATTATATTACCCCCTTTAGTTGCACCAGCTAATTATTATTAGTTACCGAAATTACAAGGTAATAGCTGGTTTTGGTCTAAACATGTCTAGGTAATAAGTATGCAATCTATTAGCGGTTATCGTCAATTAACTGATTAGTTGCAGCTAATACTAGCTATTTCTAATAAACTAATTTTTAGCGGATCCAAATAGGATCTATGCAGAGTAATTCTTTTTTATGAATTGAGATAGAGTAAAATTCATTAGCAGTCTTTAAAACTTACGCATGTGTATCATCCCGGTCCACAAACTCATAAAAATGCGTTATTTCGGTCCACAAACGTGTTTCGGGTCTCATTTTGATATTCGTTCCACCCTACAGCCAAGCACTGACATTTGGGCCCCACGTATCAGCCTATGCAGGTTTTCTTCTTCTCTTCTCTACTCACCGTCGGGCAGCAGCTCCGCGTTGCGGCCGAGACGCTTGGACGACGGTGGCGGCGGCGCGCACGCGGCGGGCCCGCCGGCGCCGGCGCCATGGCGCCTCCTGGCCGACCGCGTCGCACGCGCCGTCACGGAGCCGGGCGTGCGGAGGGTGGCGGTGCTGGGCGTGCCGCCGCTGGGAGGCAGCAGCAACAGCTGTACGAGCCGTGCAGCGCCGCCGCGAGTGGGTGGAGGCGCACGGGGAGGCTCGTCGACCGCACCCGCGCGTACGACATCTTCCTGGTGGGCCGCGCGCAGTCCAGCGGGAACGACGATGACGCCCACCGACTTGGGCGACGCCAGCGTGTTGAGCGCCTGGCGGAACCCCAGTACCATTGCTCTGCTTTTTCTGGCTTTGTTTGCCTTGGTGCTCTGCCTCTGCTTCGGTGGACGAAGAAAGATGCTTGCGAAGCCAACTACTCTATCTTATTCGAGAAAGATACTGATCCTTCCTCAGTCCTAATCTAGAGCCTCGGAGGAGGGGGTGCCGCCCCCGCACGTGGGGGCGCGCGCAGCCCCCGCCTCGCAGGCGAGCGCGGCGAGCGCGCTGGCCGCCGCTGCCGCCCCACACGTGGGGGAGCGCGCCGCCGCCGCTCCGCCTCGGAGGCGAGCCGGCGCGCTGGCCGCTGCAGCCACCCCGCGCGTGGGGGGAGCGCGCAGCCGCGCCACGATGCTCCGGTCCCTCCTCCTGTTCATGGAGGCGCGCTCCACGCAGCAGTCGGCGCGCTCCCAGTGGGGCATGAGAGAGAACAGAGGGAGGGAGGAAGAAGGGTCTGGTCCACCATGGCGAGACCACGACGCGTTTGGACCAAAATGAGACCCGAAACAATTTTACTGAACGGACATAACACATTTTGTAAGTGTATAGACCAAGATGACACATCCGTGCAAGTTTAAAAACTGGCCATAAATTTTACTCTTTACGAAGTTTCTCTATATATTATGGCATTGGATTTTACAAACTTTGCATATATAACATGTAAATGAAGGGACTAACAAGTATTGTTTTTTATTGTAACGAATCAATTAATCATTTTTAAGCAATTATGCCAAAGTCTGTCTAGAGAGTTGTGTTCATATAGTTACTGGATTAATCTCACCTAGATCCACTATGCACATTGTTGTGAGTTGGTTAATGGACAGAGAAGGAGGAAAAATAATTAATATTCATGCCGGTTGCCGCTCTTATTTTGGTTATTTGGTGTATGCCTAGCTAAATTGTTTTTGAGAAAAGAAAACATATATTTCTTTGATGCATGCTACTTTCAGGGGGGAGTATATTGACTGCGTACTTAGACCCTATTGCAGTATGATGATACAAAAGAGACCATCCGTTTGGCGAGTAAAGTGTCAGAGATCATAGCCTTAGAGATATTTGCTAAGAGTGCGTGAAAAAGCAAAAACAAACTTTGCTTATGATAGATTTTTTCCTTTGTGTGTTATTTCCTCTCAGAGCAGCATATTAGCTGAAAACATTGTACGAACTTGGCTGTGTCAGATGCAATGCAGAGGCTGGATATTATTTCCTTTTCTAAGAAGAGTAAAATCTAATTTACCTTTCTCAACTTATCACTGAATCTGACCCTTCTCAACTTATCACTGAATCTGAAAAGCTCACTTAACTCCAATACCGGACCCCTTAGCTTGCTAAAACCATACAAATTACCCCCTTAATGGTTTTGCAGGGTGTGGTTTTTCACTGACAAGTGGAGCCTGCCTAACTCCTCCCTCACTGACACGTGGGCCCCACCCTTCTTCTTGTCACCGGATTTGTATGATTTTTTTTCTAGGCTTGAGGTTTGTGTTCTGTCCATATCCCTTTGTTCCACCTAAATTTCATGATTTGAATACATGATCTTTTTACTGCTACAACTTTTTGTTCCGCCTGAACAAGTTTTTTTTATTCTAATGAGGTACAGACATCTGCGTCCATGCATGTACACAATTCACACATCTGCGTCCATGTCGGTCAGGTGTCAATGTAGATTTATGTGGATGTGTTTTTTTTACTTGTTTTTTTATCTCATAGCTAGAGAAAGAATTTGAGCTTCTCCTTTGAATAGTCTAGAGACAATATTTTGATGGTTGAGACAGTACTGAATTACAAATAAGAATTACACCAAACATACAACCAAAAAAAGTTAAGTTTGACGGAGTTGGTTAGCAAACCGTTCGTATTTAGATGAGCTCTTGAGCTGCAAATTGTTTGCATAATGTGCACATAGTAGCTATAGCTGACAGCGCTAATCATATGCACATTACTGAGAGAACCATTTACATTAAAAAACTTCTCAAGGTGAGTAAAATGTAAAAAAAAGACACAGGATATAGATGACTTTTGAAGTCATCTATAGCTTCTATGTGCACATTATTATTCCATCAAAATCATCGAATGAAAGCGTATATACTGCATAATCTCAACATATGCCCTGGACAAAAACATGCCCTGCATAATCGCTTCTATAGCTTTTGCTTATGTACTGAATAAAAAGTTACAAGCTTTAATTTGGATGGGTTTCAAAGTCATCTATATATAGCTTCCATGTGCACATTATTGCTTTTGCTGAGCTTCAAAGTCATCTTCCATCATGTGCAGGTATAGCTCAACAATTTGCATATGCAGGAGTATTATTATATTCAACTTGGAAATAAAAGAGGAAATAAAAGAAGAAAAGTGCAGGCAGACAACAACGCATAACACACGGACGACGTTAATAAGTTGCCTGGAATTTTATTTTATTCGTTCCAACATAATTAATCACCCAAAGGGCAGCTGCCATATTATTTATTATCTTATTGCACTGCACGTACGGATCGTGGAGCTGACGATGCATGCGACACATACAACACCCGTACGCCCACGTAATAAACGACGACGACAGCTAGCGTTGCTGACACATTTGTTGGTAGCTGTGTAGACGACGGTGGATATCGGATACGTATTAGTAGTGTCGTCGTAGGTGTGCATAGCTGCTACTCTCTAGCACTGCCTGACGCACTTGCACTGTCGCCTGAGGCCGTCGCAGTTGCCGCCGCCCCAGCCCTCCTGCAAGCACACCTGCGCGCAGTTGTGGTCGGAGACGCATATCCCCCGGAAGCCCGCGCTCCGGCGCCGGCACACGCGCGCCTCCGCCGCCGGCACCGCCGCATCCTCTGCGCGCCCACACATGCGCGCCAGGTGAGGAGGGGGACAGCTGACGAGCGGCGCCGCTGTCGAGCCCATTTGCCACGCGCAGCTTCGTCGTGGTAGCATGTGTTGTTGTGTACGCGCTGCTGAACCACCGCGTACAGCTGCTAACAGGTAGTGCGTGCGTGGGGGTTGGGAGGTCAAGGGCTAAGCTGCTGCTCGCTCGATCAGCCTTTGCTCCCAGATCGTATCCGCCGGGAGCTATAGGTATAGCGTACGTGGCAGGGGACCTGCGGGCCGCCACGTGCCGCTGCCGCGTGGATATAAGTAGCCGCTCCTATGCGCCTCGACCTCGCTCCCACGCCCTGGTGGCCTGAACACCAGCGACCGACATTCTCATCTCATATTCATATATATACTTGGAACTACACACACATCCTTCCGACGACCTTGCTCGCCGGCCGGTGTCGCCGTCGTCGGTCGAGATGGCGGAGCTGCTGCTGACGATCAAGTCCTCCAGGCGGGCGACCGTGTGCGGGCTCCTGCTCATCCTGCTGCTCGTGCTCTCACGTAATCATATCACGCCACCAGCACAAATCAACTAATCATCGCTAAATAACGTGCTCTACTGGCAGATGGCGATTACTATGAGGTTTATTAAACTTGTTTACTCCGTTTCTTTCTTTCTTTCGATCGATCGGTTGCAGCCAACAACGGCGGCGGAGGCGCGGGTGTGCATGGGGAAGAGCCAGCACCACTCGTTCCCCTGCATCTCCGACCGCATCTGCAGCGACCAGTGCGTCAAGCAGGGCGGCGGCTGGACCGCCGGCTACTGCCACCTCCGCTACTGCAGGTGCCAGAAGCCATGCTAGCTACCTACCCACCTTGCTAGACGATGCAGCTCCTACGAGCTACTACTAGCTGCTACGTGCACGACTACTACTGCTATGCACTTATGTTTGTAAAAAAAAGGCCATCATGTAACAACGAACAATAATATAATAACAGGGGACCTTGTATATTGTCAAGATACTATCGGGCCAAGCAAGCAAGCAACAGGTGGGCTGGGCTACGGACTCAATCTCGGCCCATGGGAGGGACCATGGAAGAGAGATTTTTTTTATTTTTATATTTATTTAATTTATTTTTTGCAGAAATAAATATACGATTCAAAAAATTGCAAATATATACCAATACCGCCGGACCATCTGGCGGTATTTAAAAAACGCCGCCCTATCCGGCGGTTTAGTGACGTGGCAACCTGTCTGCCACCGGATTTGAACCCCTGTCATCAAACCGCCGGCTGGAGCGGCGAAAAATAAAAAACGCCAGGCCATCCGGCGATATTTAAAAAACGCCGAATGGGCCGGCGTTTTTTAATTCCCCATGGCGGTATTTAAGTCCTGTTGGCGTTTTTTAAATAATGCCTGGCGGTATTTAATCCTTTTGGCGTTTTTTAAATAATGCCGGCCCATCCGGCGTTATTTTGCTCCATGTGCATTTTTAAAAAACAAGAGCATGGTAATTTGTTAAATAACCAATATGAGTATACGTACAAGCAAAATGGCAATTACAAAACTATTTTAACGTGGGCATAGAAACTATTGTAATTTGTACTGGTAAATTTGTATTTATTTATTTTATGACATAAAATATTTGTTTTCTTTTTCTTACTATGGACGTCAGACAAAAACAAATTATGAGAGTACACGTTACATTAAATTAAAATCCCAGCGTTACATTGATTACGGCATGAACAATTGATGTAGAAGTTAAAACGCAACATAGATTGAACTCGGATACATAATTCTCAATGTTGACAGCGTGGATTAACGACATAAATAAAGTTGGACACACTTGCGATGCCTTATCGTTGTAGCGCGTAACTCGCGGTACACAATTGACTTTCCTTAGGTAATTTGAAATGCTAGAAACGTAATAATAGTAGCAAATTCGTCTAAGCGAATTGGTTCGGATAGTGCTGCGATGGGTCTCCGAGATCATAGTAGCCGTAACCTTCGGATGGTGGAGACTTGGGGGGCATACGCTGCCGCGGGTAGGTACGGGCATTTGCAGAAGGGGTCAGGGCACAGGGGATCATCTTCGTGTCCAACCACTATCGCGTTAGCGCCAGCCTCGTCTTCCAGAGAGTTGACTCGACACTCAAGGTCGTGGATCTTGGTCTTCAGGTGGTTGATATAGTCTTCGACGTAGGCATGGTGTGGAGGATCTACCCACTTGGTGAAGCGGCATGCCGTGTCAGTGGAATCCTGCAAGCATATATATCTCTTTTTAGAAACAATTTGAGTTATGTCAGAACAAAGTGTAGAGAGCGAGTTTGAGCACACACATAGCCAAAAGGGCATCTGTAGAAGCGACGACCTCCATCGATGAACTCATCGAACACCTGCACGACACAATACTCACCACAACGGCACTTAGGCTACACCTCCGTGCGATCATCGTAAGGCCTAAGCTTGTGTTCGCCAACAAAGTCGTCTTGTCCCTCTAGCGGGAAGTCCTCCAGTAGATGTGGAAATATGTCTGGGCCTTGAGGACCTCCCCAGAGAAAGTGGTGGCTACGACGTCCTCCACCCCTCCCTCCTCGGCCTCGGCCGCGGCCACGACCCCTTCCTCCCGGCTCGGCCATTGCTCTCTCGCTCTGGTAGTGTGTTGTGTGTGTTCTTTGAATGTGTGCCATGTTTTTGTAGTCGAGATGGGGGTTGAGTGGTCTTCTGAAAACGAAAAAGCTGTCAGGTCAAACTGGAAATGGTACTGAAAAGGCTACGCAGGTGTTGTCACGTCGAACGGAAAAGGCTACATAGGTGTTGTCACGTCGAACTGAAAATGCTACATAGGTGTTGTCACGTCGAACTGAAAATGCTACGAATGTACCTGTAACTGAAAATGCTACGTCTTGCGCTGTCACGTAAAACTAAAAAGGCTACATATGTATTGTCACATAGAACTGAAAAGGCTACGAGATGCGCTGTCACGTCGAATAGAAAAGGCTACGGAGGCATCTGTATCTGAAACGATTGCATACGTGTTGTCACGGCTTACTGCAAAGGTGAAAGTTATAAAATACATGCTGACAAAAGTACACTGAACAAATGCAAGTCAACTCTTAAACTATGATCTAGCTACGACCCCTCTTGCTCCTGCGTGCAGCTCTGTGGGCAGCCCAAGTGTGCCGTGACCCGTGACTAAAGGGGTCGGGTGCCTGTTGTGGCGGAACCGCCGATTTAATCCGGGCTAAGCACACCTGCCACCTCTGGCTTGCAGTGCGATTAGACCGAACTAAACCCGGTCGTCCGTCGAGAGTCATTCGACTCCCGATGTTACCTTTTCCCAGAGGAACCGACATCATACACATCCAGCCCACAATGGAGCCACAACAGATACATCATCTCAGGCAGTTGAATATGACATATAAAAACTTATTTTTCAAACCGGTTCGAAATAATAACACAAGTCTCATCATATTACCATACGAAAGGCAAGTTTGAAACGGATGGCGGAAGCGAATTTGAAAACATCTCACAGCGGAACGAAATACTTTACTAGTCTTCATGCAACGTTGATCGAGATGAGCAACACCGAGCCCACCGGTACTACTCTCCTCCAAGCAGATGTCCAGATGTCGCCGGTGCCTGTTCTCAAAAGGTGGGGGCAAACCCTGAGTACTAATTACTCAGTAGGACTTAATGGATTGGCTTACGGCTGACTCAAAGCTTGCTTACTAACCTTTGGATCCTTAGCCATTGATTTTAAACAGTGGTATATCAATATAAAATATCAAGATTCATCTTTTGCATATAACTCCATAACAACTTGTAGAAATGTAAGCAATACAATACAAACATGTTGTATTTGAAAACATGAGTAACGGACGTAATATATTCAAGTAGTTACTACGCTGCCCGACAGTGATATTGGCATTCCCACACCTGGTAGACATCAGCGATTCGAATCGATTTTTAATTCCCGGGAATAACTATCATGCCAGGGGTATATGCTTACTAGCCATCGCGTTCCCACATATAGCCCCAATCTTAACCTGCCTTGTCCCAAGTTCGATTCACTCCCGCCTAGCCCCCGGGTTGTGCCCCCATGACGAGCCTGCCGACATCTCGGTCTCCCCGTCATGAGTACCAAGCTCCTCCGGGCCACCTTCCTCTCAACCAGCGGGTAGGAACGTGTCTCTGTGCTTCGGACGAGCCCAGGAAAGACTTTTCCGGTCCCATTTCCCGGATAAGCATTCTAGCAATGTTATGCCGATCAGCAGACGAACAGCGGACGGGCCTTATGCGACTCGGGCGGAGCCAAACGCACACCACATAATAAAATTATTCTCCGCCCGGTCTCCATTTAAATCATGAGCATAATATTACTTTCTCAATAGTAATAGTTTGTAACATTTGAAATCACCTACGCGACGAGTGACTCCTTTCACTCGTGTCTACTCGCACCTAGCAGAGCCTGGGCAACTCATCCTACGAACTCTATATATAGGTGCTAGGGCCAGGGCGGCCAGGAGATCTAATGCAATTGTTTTCAATCAACTCCTAATGCGGATGCGTAATGAAACCATCAATCATCATATTAGCGGGGAGAATTCATGGTCCTGCCTACCTTTGCTTATTTTTATCAAAACCAACAAACTAAACTATGTTAGTTTGCCGGGTTGTGGGGCTTTGCCCCAGGCAACCCCTTGATCACTTGGACAACTCCTCCTTCCAAACACGACTGATGGACTCTCCAGGTCGTGTCTGGGGCTTACTTGACCTTCTGGACCACCGTTGCTCGAAGTAGTTCCTCACACTTGCTTCTCAATCACGTATCTGCAATAAGCGTCGCTATATGAATGCTATGCATGACATAGTGAATGAGATGCACGATCATCAAGCATACAACTGATTAAGCAAAAATATGAGGCAAACACCTAGTTACGCATGTAATGGATTACTAGCTCAATCAAAACATCCCGACTGACACTAGCATTAATACTACTTGTATGGACCCGAAGCAATCGTGTATGTGCAACCTCACAAGAACATATACAAAAATTAAGTTGTTAATCATAAAGCTAATATGGTGATGTGAGCCGATAAAACATGCAATAGTTATTTAGTCATTAAGATTACTATAGAAAATGTGGGGGTTTTTATTGGATATACTGGTCTCACATTTTTGATTATTTATGTAAAATTGCATTATTTCTACTATTTTCAAATCAGAGTCACCACCTTACATGCACCACCTCCTACTCTAGCAATGAGTCATGTTCATAACCTAGAGCTCATATTAAGCCCCTAAAGTCACATGGAGCATTTTTCTCCATAGCAACCTTTTCCTAAATTAATATATGCTTAAATATAAGACAAGGGCAAAATAGTAATTAAACAGTTAATGCTAGGGCTACCCAAAATTTATACAGAGCCTATACAGGTTAATAAGGTCTCTGCCCAAATTTCATAATTTTTGAGGTTCATTTTACCCACATTTCTTATTTATCAAGGTTTTTCATGCATGCACAATAACAGGGGCAAAAAGGTCTTTTCCTACTCAACCATCATATCCATTCTATAGATCTACTTAATAGGAATACAATGCAACAAAGTTTGTATTTTTCTGATTTTTATTTGATTTATTACGAATTTCCAAAGTTTTCAGCCTAATAAAACACATTAAATCGAAAATCCTAATGACCAGGGACCTTAATACGATTAACTATGGACTTCAGGGACCTGTATGGAAGACATTCAAGACTTAGTGAATAGTACACAAACAGAAAGTGCAAAAATAGACAAACTCAGGGGGTTTTCGGTAAACCGGCCTTCTTCTACCTTCGGTCGACAGAGCGAGGCGCGCGGTCGCCGGGGTTCTCGCGCGCGGCGCGTCGCGTGGAGGCGCCGACTTGGAGCCGACGAGGTCCGGGGACGCGTTCCTAGCGTGGGGCTTCCTTTCCCCTAAGACGGTGTCGTGAGAGGAGGCCGGAGTGCGCGAGGAACGCCGGTGAACCGGACGTGGAGCCGGGCGACGCGGAGGACGGGGCGGCGGCTCGATCTGGTGGAAGAGTGGGGGACCGGCGTCTCGGGGCAGCGCGCGAGCTGCGCGGTGACGAGGGGAGCTCGGAGGGGGCGGATTGCAGGCTCGGGGACAGCTCCGGGATGGTCCTCCACGGCGAGACACGTCCTCCACGGCGAGACACGGTGGACCGGGTCACCGCGTGGAAGCGCATGTGGACGAGGCCGTTAGAGGCGGTGTAGGTGGCCCGGACCTTGGGGAATCGGCGGAGGATGGTGGCGTGGGTGTGGTGCTTGCGGCCGTTGAACGGGAGGAGCACCGGAGGAGGCGGGGCGCGAGCTCAGTGCTCGGCCATGGCGGCGTCGGCGCTGGGCAGTTCCGGCAGTGCGAGCCACGGGGAGGGCGCGGTTGAGAGCGGAGGAGGTCTGTGAGCGAGGGAAGGGACCGAGTTCTCTGCTCTTGTCCGCGGCGCGAGGTGGCGCGGGCAGGGCGGCGCGTGGCCGCGGCGTGGCAGGGCGGGCGGCGCGTGCCCGCGGTGGCCAGCGGCGCGTGGCCGGCTGCGCTGGACGCCGGCGCCGCGTGGCGGGTGGGTCGGCCGAGTGGGACCCACTCGTCAGTGACACGAAGGAAAAATAAATTCGGGAAAAAGAAAAATGCTGTTTGACTGCTGAGACATGTTTTAAAAATTGTTGTTTTTGAACATCCTAGGTGACGAATTTGACAAAACCCAAAATACAAAAGTTGTTCTACTCTTCCAGATCTACAACTTTGTCAAAAGGAGTAATATCAGATTCCAAGTTTAAATATGATTAAATTTGAATTTAACCTACTGACTCCAGTTTGACCAAGGTTTAATGCAAACTTAGAAATTCCTAAAGTCTATTTTATGCTCATTTTCAGAGAAAGAGTATTATACCAATGTTGTGTAGTTTTTAACTATCTACAACTTTCTTATATGATGTTTTGCATGATAGGGACTTTTGTTCCTTTGAAATTTGAATTTTCCTTACCGATCAAGTTTAGGCAGATTTCTGCTTTTTCATTAATCGACTCAAAACTCCACCTAAACCATTGTGCATGTTACCACACCCAATAACAAAGTTGATCTACATAAAATTCTCTACAAGTTTGTTATAGAGAGTTTGGTTCCAATCATATTATATTTTACACTATAGTCACAAATGCATTCAGGGGTTTTGCATATTTCACTGAAATTTTTTGACTTCGTGATTTACTAGCCTAGTTGTTGCTCTTCTCTAAACATTATTAAGCCAAATCCTTGACTACCGCTAATCTAATCACGTGTTAAAACTTTCGAGATGCCAGGGGCATCACAACCCACCCCCCTTAAAGAAATCTCGTCCCGAGATTTGGATGAGGCACAGCGGTATAACCTAGCGTGTATTACAAAGGGTATGGGCATTGTGGATTCGTGTCTTTTTAAATTCACATGGTAATATCCCAATTTTTCATTCGTTGGCTTTGTCAACTAGCTTGTGAATGGTTAGTGCCTCTTTAACACAAGTAGTCACAAAGCGTCATCTATTAGGCTAGGGTGGTCTCTCTAAGATACTCGATGAGTCGTGCTATATAAGAGAGCGAATGAACAAACCATGAAGAGAATGTGGTCAGTGAGCAAGTGACTGTGATTGAAGCAAAGGAATGGAGTCATTTCCTGACTTTGATACTAATATTTGAAACATGGGAAGTACCTGATTTATCCAAATAATGAAGGCAATGTGTACACAGTCGGAAATTGAATAAGGCAGAGTCTTTTGATTGCAAGGAGTATCATCGGATGCGTTTTTGAGAGACACATTCATTTTATTTGACAGGGACTGTGTCCACATATAGAATTCCAAGTTAACATGTTTTCAAAGAGTAAGATGTGGTGAAACGTAGCACATTCTACTCATTAGGACAAGAAAGACACAAGAGGGAGAAGATAGACCGTATTCGCCTAAACAAGGTGATGATCTGTATGATTTCTTAGCGTGGGTCATGATCGATCAAAAAAATGGCAGTAGCTGACGTGCTCTTACTAGCGAAACAAAATGCTAGTAAGCTCTCTCCTAAGAGGAAGAAAACCACTCATAAATAAATGACGATAAGACAAGAGCACTAGCCGAGGACAAAAGCTAGTGTGGAGGATGTTCGTAAAGTACACCCTCGGGGAATAAGGTTTAACGAATGGATAGAAAATATCGACGGAGTTAGTGAGAACGAAGTTGACTGTTCCCACCAATCTTCGGAGGCAAGGTCAAACATGGATATGAATTAATACGAGCAAGTCATAGGGTTGAGACGGATCATCCCCATTGGTCAAGAAGGCAAGATGAAACAAGGCAATGGAAAAAATGTGATGAGATGGTGGAAATAAGACTGATCATTTCCACAGAAGCAACGAAAAGGGTGTGGATAAGCAGTGGGTGGAGGTTGGCTATTCCCTCACTCAAGAAAGGCAAGGTGAAACAAGGCAATGAAAAGATACTTACAGGATAGGGGAAATGAAATCGATCATCCCCACGAATCAAGAGTAGCGAGATCAAAAACCCGTTTATAAATGTTCCACTATTGAAGCGATGTCATGCCTTCGCATGTCCTAATGCCAGCGCGAACCTAGTAGCACAACTATGTGACGGCCGTACACATAGGACTCCAGGTACCGTCGAGGCATCCAAGACTGTCTAAGGAGACATCACAACAAGAGTGGCTCAACCATTTCACTTACAGAGTCATAATCACTACAAAGTTTTGATAAATAAAGAGGAAGTCCGATGTGATATAAGAGCTTAGGGCGCTTGATTCCCATTGTAAGTGAAGTTCCTTGATTTGCAAAGTTTTGGAGCAAGAAATTAACGAACAGTGGAATACAGTGCAAATAGACTAGGATTTCTTCGATCACAAGGGTTCGAAGTGCATGAACGACAAGGGTTTTAAAGAAAAAGTTACCAAAGCTCCATGTGCTATCACTATAAGACTAGGAGTACATTTAACCATAGGAACGAGATACAAGTTGACTCTATAGAGCCGGACACCCGAGGTCTTTCTGATCCACGAATGTTGGAACATTCTAATACAAAAGTTTGTCCCAAATTTTATCATACTAATTGGTACCCAGCTAGTACTGCCTAAATGTGAGATTGATGCGTCCTGGACGAAGACCGGTTTCTTCTTTTAGCCATGTCGGTGCAGTGTTAGGCTTCACATGGGAGATGCCATGGAACAGTAGTCTAGATCTTCCACCGAGTATAAGGACATCGCCGGATCCGAGGTTGATCTTAGTCGCTCTATCCTTGTCTCGAGTATCGCTGAACAGGAATTCTGCCGTGTCGCCTAGGGAGATTGAGATGATAGGTAGACCTTGGTTGATGCTTCTTCCTGATTCATCCTTATCTTGATGGAGTCCGAGCTTCCCGACGTTGTTGTAGTAGTTAATGATGCATATGTCAGGATTGATTTGAGGAAATTCGCTTGCAGTTGAATTTACAGTTTGAGCAATTGTCTTGAAAACTTCTGGTATCGCAGGGACTTGGGCACCATCGCATGGACGTGATTGCCCATAGAGACCTGTAGTTGGATCCCAATTCTTCCCTAGACACATCATCCATAATTTCATCTTGGTTCCGTTTTTAAAACTAGGCCTATAGAATCCTCCTGGACCAATACCTAGTTGTCGACACGTACGAACTATCTTAACTTGATCTTCAGGCTGGACGAATCCCTTCAATAAAACCAGACCAGGTCGCAGATGTTGAACTGAAGTCGTGTTAGTAGAAGATTCTCCCGCTTTTCTCTTCTTCTTGAAACTTGCAGGGGCTGTTGTTTTAGCCTTCGTGGGCTCGGGGTGATCAGGACATAAGTCAAAAGGCTGCGACATCTGTGGCAGGAAAAACAAGGCTTCCGTAAGTTCAAGGATTTTGAAAACTTGGTGTGGTCTTGGCGTATTCCGCGTTTACATGCTCGGAACAGATGATGGCACCTCTGAGGGTCGATCAATGGATTCTAAAGATCTTAGGAAGCGGTAGTCGTACATTAGTCTATACTCTACCTCAGTTGTGTAGAAAGTTTTGGTTAGTTTTATTTTGAAACAGTTTAAGTTTCCGGATTTGCGAGCTACGGAAAATCTGTGCAAACAGTTTCTGTATGCTCGGATTCTTCCCTTTACTTTACCAAGCCATACCCCACTACCTAATCATCTCCTTGGTATATGAAGAATACTAAAAAGCGTTTGCATAGTTGTTAACAAAGACCATTACATACTGGGTTTTCATATAATGAGGTTGGAATACGTTGTAGTCTCGAAAACTTTGAGACGGGTTTGATTTTTGAACCGATCGACACATTTATTGTATTTGACCTGCATTTATTAGACGTTCCATATTTAGAATGAATGATGTGTAGAAAAATTGTGACAACCTAAGCGTACTAGTCGAGTCGCTTGCTTGGTTTCTACTAGTTCTATTTGTACTTTGAGCTACGTATCAATACAATAGTAACACACACTCAACGCAATATGCTCCTAGTCACTCTTAAGTAACAAAAACAATGCATGAGAGATAAGACATGATGCCATGATGCATGATTCGCCCTATCCGGTCTCACATCACACACCTTATGTATAATTTACATATCTAGCGAGTACTCGGTGACATATATGCACGGCACTCCCTAATGCAACTAGTCGTTCTCTACTCGTTCTTAATTTCGCACGTGGTTAGTGTACCTACAGAAAAATGCACGCTCATACCAACATCATCACCATGACCAAACATTACCACTCTAACCCTAGAAGTGGTATCCACGAATTTCTTTAAACTACGTCTGGTGGACGACGTAGTGGCGCCATTTCTCTTAACACACCCAGTGTTCCTCCAGTACTGGGGAATTGCTGGGGAGAGAAACGGTGGCCAACAAGATCTAGCTATAATTTTGGTCGAAGGAAAAATGGTCACGAAACACTCCAATGGCGTGACCACCCCCCTTAAAGAGTTCTGCCCTATCAGCATGAATGCAGGGTTCGCAACAGTCCGCAAATCCCAATAGCGCTCCGCCAGTACTGGGGATAACTATGGCCGAAATGTTGCTTCCCAAAGCGCCGAATATGCATATGAGTTCTATCTAGGTCAGAATGTTAACGATGTCACCTGGTATTTCACTAACATCCTTAATATGGGCATATCGATACTCTCATTTTTCAAATACTTCGAAAAGGGTTTTCAAAAATAAGTTTGCAAATCAAAACTGGATGATATGTCTGTTGTCTGTGTATGATCGGCTCTGATACCAGCTGTGGCCATATATCGTAATGATTGAATATTCTATCTAAATCTAAAACTGGTAAATGTGCTAATGTCAACTAAAATAGTATGAGTATTACATAAAACGAGACTAAATCCGCTAATGATAATTCAAACTAGTGCTAATATTATATAAAATACCATTACTGTTACCTAATCTATTAATAATATATATAAACTACTACTAATATAATAGAATACTACTAATGATACTTAAAATGCTAAAAAAATACATGTTTCAAAGAAGATTTACCTGCAACCTTGGCCTCCTCTACTCTCCCTCTCTCTCTCCCTCTCTCCCTCCTGGGCGGCGCGCCGCCCGTGCCCTCTCCCTCTCCTCCTCTCCGGCGCGCCGCGCCCCTCTCCCCTCTGCTCAGGCGCGCGGCGGCAGCAGCAATGGCGCGGGCGGCGGGGAAGAAGGAAGAAAGAAAAAAGAAAGAGTAGAGCGGCGGGTATATGGGCCTTAAACCGCCATCCCCGCCGGCGCTTTTTAAAAATCCGCCGTCCCCGCCGGCGGTTTTTAAAAAACCGCCGTCCCCGCCGGCGCTTTTTAAAAAACCGCCGATCCCATCGGCGGTTTTTGAATACCGCCGGCCAATCCGGCGTTTTTTGTCCGCGGGGCCCACCGGTGGCAGCGTCTGCCGCACTGCCAACCTATAGCCTCCTGTTCTGGCGGTTTTTAAAAAAAACCGGTTGGTCCGGTGATTTTTAAATACCGCCGATTGGGCTGGCAGTTTTTATATACCGCCGAGTGGTCCGGCGGTATAGGTCTATATTTGCAAATTTTTGAATCGTCCATTTATTTTTGCAAAAAACAATTTAAATAAATATAAAAATAAAAAAATTTCATGGAAGAGTTGGCATACAAGTACAGGACCGGCGAGCAGAACAGGCATCGAAGGACTGGATCGGCAAACCGTGAAACCGGCGGCGGCGGGCAGTAGCTCAAGGCGAGTTGATCGAGAGATCGCTCGATTTACCTTTTGTTTCCATTTATTCTTCACCCTCCAGTTCATGTATCTAGTACTCCAGTACTTGTAATTCCTACTGGTGAATCGCTTGGGTTGGATTGGTACTGGGTTGTTAACATATATGCTCATCAGCTGCCATGCATGCATGTACGCTCACGTCACGCTGTATACGCCTCGCGACCGATACAAGCAAACTACAAGACCGATGATACAGCTTCGTCAGGCCGTCAGGCTATCAACTAAACCAGCCCTGGCTCGGATCAGCCCCTGCAGGATCGAAGCATGCAGCTAGGGTAGGATTCTGTCGTCCCTCTGCCGCCGCCTCGCCGGCTCCATCAGTGCCTGAAGTGCCTGACGCCGGTGAAGACGAGTGCCACGCCGTACTTGTCGCAGCAGTCCACGGCGTCCTGGTCCCGGATGCTGCCGCCGGGCTCCGCGACCACCGCCACGCCGCTCCGGCACGCCTCCTCCACCGCGTCCTTCCACGCTGCGTCGTGTGCAGTGCGTTCCAACAGCACCCCCGCATTAGTGTAACTGGCGACGCAACCGCATATGCCTATACGTGCGTCTTCCAGTCCTGGGCAGCTACGCCAAGAACTGAGATTTCGAGATCGATGACCGGCTTACCAAACGGGAAGAAGGCGTCGCTGGCCAGAGCAGCTCCCCTGGCCTCCTCGCCCGCCTTCCTCAGAGCGATCCTCAGGCTCTCCAGCCTGTTCGGCTGCCCGCTGCCCATGCCCAGCATGCACTTGTTCTGCACCCATCATGATCAGCAAAGCACAGAATCGATCAACCAATCAATCAATATCAACGACCTGCTGCACGGCAGCAAAGCAATGTCTCCGCCATTCCTTCCCGCGACGAGGGGATGATCGAAACCGACTGACCTTGGCGACCACGATGGCGTTGCTCTTGACGTGCTTGACGCAGAGCCAGGCGAACCTGGCGTCCGAGAGCTCGCCGTCCCCGGGCGCCCTCTCGGACATCTTCGTGAAGGCGACGGCTTCGGGGGCCAGGCCGTCCGACTCCTGAGCCAGCCAGCCGCCGCCCACCTGCCGCAGCGACAGCGTCCCTCTCCCGCTCCGCCTCGCCTCCAGCACCCTCAGCGTCTTGGATTTCCCTTTCAGGACCTCCAGGCCCTTGGCCGTGTACCCCGGCGCCACCACGATCTCGTAGAACATCCGCGTCTCGCCGTCCGCGGGGCTCCTGAACTTGCGGATTTCCCTCGCGAGATCCTGAACATGCAGCATTGCCAATGTGTCGACAGCAACGGGTGGTGATGGGAGCTTATGTACGTAGAGTTAGAACATGCATGGTGCTTGGCTGACACCAATACCTCGTCGATCGCCGTATTGAAGGCAACTATGCCGCCGAATGCGCTTACAGGGTCTGCCTTCACAGCCAACCTGTATGCTTCGAGGATGTCATGCCGAGACGCTACGCCGCACGGGTTTGTGTGCTTAACCACAACACAAGTTGGGCTGTCAAACTCCGAGACACAGTTCCATGCAGCATCGGCGTCCAAATAATTGTTATAAGACATCTCCTGTGTATAAGAAGACAACATATGTGAATCCCTTAAGAAACATCACTGTACTGGTGCATGAGTTCGCGCAGAGTGGGAATATCCAGAAACGAGTTGTATACTTATATGTGCTGGATAAAAGGAATAACAGTGTTACAAAGGCATGAAAGATATATAATCGAGTTTATAGTAAAAGGCATGAAAGGAATATAATCGAGATTACAGAACATGCTCATCAATGAGTCAAAGCGATCTCTATGCCATTTTAGTGAAGCATAAAGGAAACATGGTCGTCTTACCTTTCCATGGTGCTGAACTGCTGTTGCGATTCCGCCGGCATTTACTAGAGAAAGACTCTTGTCGCCATAAAAGGCAGCCTTTTGATGAGGATTTTCACCATAACGAAGTGTAGACTTGAGTGTGAGGGGCACAGTAAGACTTGGAGGAAATGAATCTCCTGCATGATATCATGGTACAGTCATGTACTCCGCCTCGCATATACCAAAACGAAATGCAAATACCTTTATTTGATTGCTTCCACAACCACTCCGAGACAGCTGAATCGTAAGAAGCAACATGTTGGAAAGCTTTCCATGCAAGTGTCCTTCGGAAATCCTGCTGATCTTGCTTCCCTTCTAGATATTCTAATAGAGCAGGGTAATCTTTACAATCAACAACGACAAGAACATCTTTATGGTTCTGTCAGCCACAAGAAGTGCAGCACAAGTAAGCAAATTGCAAATCTACCGTACCAGCATTCTTATCAAATCGTACTACATAAACTTTGCATGTATAAATGAGTGGAAAATCAATGGCTAATATGTAGCATGTATATACGATGCATGCAAAATGAAATCAACTTTGCAAGAATACAGGTTTACAGTGCCCTAAGTAATTTAAAATCACTAATAGTCCAATAAAGTCACCTTGGCTGCAGCTCGGATCAATGTAGGCCCTCCAATATCAATATTTTCAATGCCATCCTCAAAAGATATTGCACCTGAGGTGACCTTATCATAGAATGGATACAAATTTACTACAACCACATCAAATGTCCCTGTGAACAAAGAAAAGGCCCTAGTCAGCTTTAAATAATATATTCCGATGATAGTTAACTCATGGCATAAAACTTGACATATCATTAATGTTTAAGAGACTCACCGATGCCATGCTCGTTCAATGCTTTCAGATGATGCTCCTGGTCTCTTCTTGCAAGAATACCACCATGTATATTGGGGTGCAATGTTTTAACTCTTCCATCAAGCTGAAACGACACCCAAAATAAGTTAGCGGGAATGGAAATGCACGATTTATGCTGCTTCTTAAAAGCCCTCGGTATGACAGTCCACATCCTTTAAACAGTTAGTGAAAGGCAAAAGAAATGTTAGGTTAAAATGGAGCATCAGCATCTAGCAAGTATATATGGAACTATAAATATTGAATTATATTGTGTTCCAACCAGCTATTCAAACAACTGTTACTAGAATGGAGAAGGCACGTAAGATAACAAATCTGGAATTTAGAGGATAATTGTTACATTTGATTCCTTGATGCATTTTCGGAAAATAGCAAGAGTAAAGAGTTACAACCATACATGTTTTTAAAACCATTACAAGTAATGCAATTTGCAACACAGTAAACTGACTGTGATTTCTGATAACAATGTTTGTATAAACATATATTTTGAGAAGTACTGCAACAATTAACATGTTAGACTTTACCATTTCAGGGAAGTGTGTAATTTCTTCAACTTTTGTAACACTAACTCCAGCTGCTTCCAAGCTTGATGCCGTGCCACCAGTGGAAATGATAGAAAACCTACCGGAGCAAAATCTTCATATAAGTATAATAAAAACATTGACATAAAAGCAAATCTGGATCCATGGTTAATGTTGTACAAAATTGATGTTTTGGTACATCTTTTAGACTTCTACTAGATCCTGATATGAACTGTTAACCAATGAAAAACAATGCATGACAGCATGAGTTCACAAACTTTTAGGGGCAAAACCAGGGGGGGGGGTGTCTCTTCCACTGGTCGAGTCTTTTTATAACAAACAAAACAAGGTCTTCTGGTTGACACAATTTAACATGAACTTGAAAATATGCAGCCAATTGTGTATTATTGTACAAGTCAAAGTAAGGGTGCATCAGATGACCAGAAGATAAAAGGGTTACCCCAAACGCTGAAGTCCATTACCAAGATTGGCCAGATCTGTTTTATCTGACAATGAGATCAATGCTTGCTTCACCCCTGTAGCTGTAGAAACTTGTAGTCAGCCCGCAGTGTTTTCAAAATTAATTACTAATCCATAATACAATTTCGTCTGTGAAATTATGAATTAGATAACTGGGGGAGAATACATAAAATTTTATGGCTTATAAGTCTCAAATGGATCCAAATCTGTTTCTTCAAAGTGCAAACACTACAATCTTTGATAAGATAAAATTTACACGAGGACCAGATCAGTCATATCTAACAGACTTCTGGATGGAACTCAGACAATAGAAAAACGGATATCATGAATACAATGTGATGGACTATCATGTTCTGCATATAGTGATAAATATTTTACTTTGCATACATGTGTTTGAACCTAAAAATGCACTGCCAAGGAGGCATTTAATCCCCAATGAGTAATGACGTCACATACAACATTGAGACCTTGGAGAAAAACATTGAGACTATCATTGCTCCTTTAACTTTTTTTTCTTAATATATATTTATTCAGTAGGGGTTTACCCCCTCCTGTTTCCTAAAAAAAAATTGAGACCTTGGAGAAGCAAAATCACCACTGTGGTCTTGTGACTATTATGAAATTGTGACATCCAAGGGTGTCCAAAACATAGCTTCTACTCAAACAAAATAGAAATATGATTGCAGATGCTCTTACTAAAGCAAGAAAATCACACATAGATTGTGTCCTCATTAAGCATTACCATCTAGATTTTAGAAGTAGCAACAACTTCACAACAAGCATGAACCGGTAATTGATAGAACCTTACTGAATCCTTTCTAACGCTTGGTTGCTTGCACATTCGCAATGGTTTAAGTGATTCCAAACAGGCAAAAACAACCCTTACGCCCCAGCAAACTAAGCTCCATGCTCACTCGCCAATCGATCTTTCTCAGGGCATAAACAAATCACGCATTAAGCTTTAGTTTGTGGCACAGCATCTGAAGCCCATATGCTGCAAACGAATTTTCTTTGAAGTTAAAGTAGGAAAAGCCTTTTCTAGTGGACAGTGCTATATATATATGATCGCCGCATTCCCCTCTAAAGAAGAGAAAGCTGGATATTTTTACACCAATCCACCAAAGTAGCAGTGCCAAACCAGACGACGCATAACTGCACAAGCACCCACCTTTCAGCCTCGACTCCGGCGCCGTCGCCGCGCCCGACTCCGCAGCAGCCATGGAGCGCCCTGCCGAACGCTGAGCGAACGAAGATAACAGGGAGGCGCGGCGGCTCTGCAAGAAAGCAAACTCACTAATCAACAAATAGAAAGAATCAAGTTTCAAAAAAGCGGAAAGGAGAGAGAGTACGGGGCGGAGGGGAGCTCGGAAGAGGGGCTGGCGGCGCGGGTGCGGGAGCACGTGTAGACCGGCGGCGAGCTTGGCGGCGGCGGGAGAGGATACGAGATAGAGTGGCATATTCGTAATTTATGGACACCTTTATGTCCCTTTTCAAAAAAGGACCGGAGAGGATATTGAGAGGTAAAGGAAGAGGAGCTGGGCCAGTAGCATGGTAGGGCCGAGCATTGAGCCCAATTAGGATCGTTTAGAATAAAGGATTTTTTGTCTATTTCTGTGTTTTATGTCAAATTAAACTATAAAATTTTACGTGGTTCCTACGAAATTTCTGTATTCCAATGATGCGGTTCTCCCCCCTCATTCAACTGTAATCATAGACCCCACTCAAAGAACATATTTTTTATTATGATGAAAATTGTCCAATCTTTCTCTCTTTCTGGGCATCCGCAATGGGTTGATGATGTATCTAGGGATGGCAATGGGTGGACACCCGGCAGGTGGAGCAAACACCCACCCATATTGGCACCCAACAAATCAAGACACACCCGCACCCATGAAGCCAAACGGGTGCATTTTCACACCCGCACCCGCCGGGCACCTGCTGGGTGTTGGGCACCCACTGGGTGTCAACAGCAAGCATACAGCCATACGTCAACACTCAACAACCATACCAATTCATTCAACTGGATAACATAGATAATAATTTATCAACACAATAACAATGCATGACAATAATATTGTAGCAGCCAACCAAATACAACAATATTTATTACATGTTCAAATAGGTACTAAGCATTAGAATAGAGAGGAGGGTGGCCACCAGAGGTGCCAGCCACCGGCGTCTGCGGGCAGAGTGGTGCTCGGAGACGTCACGCTGCGCCCACGCATGGCTCTCCGCCTCTCCGCAAATGCACGTCGCTCTTCACCTCTTCGGTCTCCGCGAGGCGGTGGCGGGCGGCTATGACCGGGAGTCCATGGCAGCCGAATAGGGGAGTGGCCGAGTGGGGAGGGGAGGGGAAGGAGGTGGAAGGTTGTGCTTGTGCTGCTTGGGAGTTAGGGTTTCATTGGGTAAGACTAAATTCATGTGGGGATGCTCACAGGACGTTATTATCACGGGACCCATGGGGCACACACAGGTTAAAACCCACACCCGCACCCAACCCTTTATAATACGGGTGCGGGTCGGGTGTAGACCCACGGGTGTGATTTGACACCTACACCCGCACCCAATGGGTGTGAAACCCGCGGGGTGCCCGCACCCATGAGTGTGACTGCCATCCCTAAATGTATCTCCATACCGGAGAAAAAAAGAAAGAAGAGGTACCAGTGATCAAACAATAGCCAATCGATTCTTTGTGGATCAAGAAGACGTGACAGAGGAGGATGGGGCCATGGCCTACACACGGGGAATTAGAACATCTAAAATGTTTTTTTTTCTATAAACTCCAACCCAGTTCGTGATTTCTCCAAACCGTTGAGGATGCGCCCTCAATGATTTTAGCTTATGTGGCGCCATTTGTCTAATATTATTTATCTTTTTTCACTTACAAAATCCATTGCTCCTCGGGAAAGGCCTGTTCTACTAACCTCTAGAAACATCTCAGATGCGAGTCCCCCTTCGATATATCTCTTTATACTATTTGCTTGTGAAATAAAGACTAAAGTCCCTCCCCTAAGACTACTATAAGACTACTAAATAAAATACGAAAAAAATTCAGACATTACGTAATTCTTACCTGTGACTGTGAATGAACACTTTTCTAGCTATAGATAGCGAAATTAGACAGTTTCCTATTCTATTATCTCCTATCCAACTCCAACTCCAGAGACAAGCTTCGAAGAGGTAAATCATGCTTACCTGATAGTTTAAGGGTAAAAGTTATATAATATTTTTTAATAAGTTTTCTAAATACTTTTTCATAAAAACTATTTTTTTCCTTAAAAACTAAAAGTAATTCACAAAGTACCTATTTACTTTCACATTCATCATGTTAAAGAGCCCTGGTCTTAATTATTTTATATTCAGGCATGTTATTTGTTTAATGGACATTTTTGCTTCACTTTTATATTGTCTTTTTTTCTGTAAAACACAATATACATATAGATGCTCACCCCTACATCTGCGAAGATTTCGGCCATTAAATCCTGAAATAAATATCCCTAAGAACACTTCGGTCATTAAATCTTGGAATCCCTATGTAATTAAAATGGTTTTTTTTATCTCAACTCCACCTCAGTTGGTGATTTCTCCAAACCGTTGAGGATTCACTCCATAATTTTAGCTTAAGTGGCGCCACTTGTCATGCCTACATGACACCATGTTAGCCTCAAAGAGGTACATCGTGTTAAAAAACTAAAAGTAATTCACAAATTACTTATTTACTTTATAGGACTTCTTTGTGTGTTTTTCATTCATCGATGTTAAAGAGCCCCAATCTTAATTTTTTTTGTAGTCAGGCATGTTCTTTGTTTAATGGTCATTTTTTATTTACTTTTATATTGATTATTGTAAAACACAATATACATATAGACACTCATATACACATAGACACTCACCCATATGAACATACAAACACCCTACTTCTACAAAGGCTTCAGTTGTTAAATTCTGAAATAAATATCCCTACTTCGGCATTTGCCTACGAACACTTCGGCCGTTAAATCCTGGAATAAATATAGCATAATGCGAGCACTCGTGCCAAGTTGAGAATTTGAATTAGGGTGGGAAGGTTCTGCCATAAGAAATCTAACCAGTTGAGCCACACTCTTTTCTGTTGGTTGGATGATGTTTGAGCCATAATCATATGAATAACATAAAGTAAAGCGCCAGCCAAACAATGTCTTAATAGGATCTATATGTTCTGGGGCATGGCATCTGTGAGGTTGGTACAATGTCATCTCATGAGTTATGAATCGTTATGTGTACTTGTAATCGTGGAATGTATCATCTTATCAATCTCGGAGGTCTAATAAATAGCATGCATGACTATGAGCAATAAAGGATTAGAAAAGGTTACAACAAGATCCAAATGGTCATTAATCGTATATTTTTATTTTAAAAAGGTAGATAATAATTTCATTCTTCTGATTTAAAATAAATTACTTATAACGAAAAAACACATTGTTGTTTATGATTTTAGCCAAAAAAATATTTAGATTTTTTCCAAAATTGATAGCTTTTACCTCCAAACTATCAACTATCAAGCCAGTCTCCTAATAATTTGATAGTCCCTCCCGGAGAAATTATATATCGTTTATTGTTTCATGATCTTTGACCACTCTCCGATGATACAAAAAATTATAAAAACATACAGAATTTAAAATTATATTTAACATATTATGTGCTAAACTAAATCACAGTAAAGATAAATAATAATTATATTTTTGTGAACAAAATGAGTGGTCAAATTTGATATGAAAAAAGTGAAATAACCTATGAAGAGAGTAACCTTTGTATAGTGTTGAGTTATGCATGTGGTACACGTTGTGATGGTAGTTTTTTTTTTTTGCTACACAGTACTTTTGTAACAAACTAACAATGTTCGGGAGTGATATATAGCTCTTGTCCACCAAATTGGCTAGCCATAGAGCTCTACTCCTACGCATTACTACCTTGTCAAAAAAAAAAAAAGCGCAATGTATTGATGGGAGCTCTTTGGAACGTGAGTTCTTTTCTTGAATCATATGTTTTTCTTGTAGCTTAGCCGGAACGACACGAGGGGCTCGTGTGGCTCAATTATACGGAGATGCTCATAGAATAGGAGCAGGGTGCGTGCGTATGCTTTGATGAGTGTACATGCACGTATGAGCGTCTGTATTGTGTTTAAAAAGAATCAAATTATTTTCTATGAAATTTTTATGTTCAAAAAGACTTCAGTTAACTGTAGGATAGATGAGACATCGAAGACTATCCCATTGAAACCAGCACGACCCAAAAAGAAAAGGAAAAAAAGAAAAGAAAAGGATCAATTCCATGGGATCCATAAACACGCACACCACACGACAAACAGGGGTCTTTGCATGTCGTAAAGATCCGCCGCCGCCCCTTCCGGGCCCATACCCTACCAGGCCAACCGCACCGCGACTTTGGAGTTGGTGCGCCGCCGGGCGACCTGCGATCGATCTGCGGCGACGCGGTCTTCCCCCGTCTCCGCCGCTCCGCCCTTGCCTAGGGCTTCGACTCCGCCGTCTCCTCCCTCATCCATCCATCCTCCCTCTCGTGTCGCATCGTCGGTCGTCGCTCTCCAAGACCAAGCTAAGGTACGAATACGGCCAACACCTCGATTATATCGATCGTCGCCTTCCACCATGCATATATATACCTCGATGATCGACCCATCTATCGTCTCTCTAGCTATCTAGTTGCTGTTCTTCGACGAAGCAGATTCAAAACGCATGCGTGCGCGTGTACATGCTGTAGCACGTGATAGCGATTCAGAACGCATGTCATACAGTGTTAGGATTTGGAAAAGTGAAATAGTGTGTTTTTTTTTTTCTGATCGGTAGTGTGTGTGTAGCATATTGCTGGCCACATACATGTATTGTCTTTGTTTGGTATATAGAAATGCGCATCGATATATAGATTTGTATTTCACGTGCTGCCTTTTTACTAGCTACTAGCACAAGTTTTTGTAGTATATAGTTGACAACACCCATCCTGTTCTCTGTTCTGGAATACCTGAATATAGGGGTTGGCCTGAGTCATTTTTTTTCCATGGCCTAATTTATAGGGGAAAAAACCCAGTACTACGCTTAATTTCCAAATCTTAAACAAGTCATACTTGAAGAAGATTGACTTGGTACAAAATGAGTATACTTTCACATTTACGAATAATGGAGGGAGTAGGTTAGTTACGGGGGAATTCACGTATATGTATTCCATTCTTTATCAAATCCCCATAATTCTGTAATACTGCTTGGAAGAAAAGGAAATGTAGGGACCATGTCTCTTTGCTCTTTTTTTTGGGCATGCATGTGGCCATGTGCTACTATCACACTTTCTCTTCTTTCATTTTTTGGCCCTGGCATTTGCTAATCACGCACTACTGGATGGTGAAACGTTGAAAAGTGTCCAGATAAGTACTAGTAAGGTTGACTGTTTTCTTATGTTTTTAAGTTACCTGAAGGTTGAAGCACAATTACGCCTTAGTGGTATTCCACTTAAATATGTATGTTTAAGTAGTTATATACGGTGCTTGCGTCATAATAACAAACCAAAGTTATACTGAAGGGCCGGGACTGACCATGTTTCTGTTTGATCCTCTACAAATGACAGGTACAGCAATATATAGTAGCTGCACACACCAAGAGGTGGACATGGATCAAACCTCACACGCCAAGGCAAATGACGGCGGTGACAGTGACACCCCAGCATTATCATCATATGCTCTAGCAGCATACCACCACCAACCTGAACCACTGGAGACAGTGCTTCCGTCTTCAGCCGGCGGCGCCACCTTCTTTCCAGTTCCTCCAGCCTCCCATGGCGGCGGAGATGCATCTTTATTCGCTGCCACCATCCATCAGCCGCCGCTCTTGAGCCCGCACGATATCGCGTTCCTGCACCTCCAGCAGCAGCAGCAACATGTACCATCAGCATCAGTGCCTCCACCATCCGCCGGCGCCACCTTCGTCCATCCAGTACAACCAGCCTCCCAGCAGCGCGGCGCTGCAGCCTACCCGCCAGTCGTCACCGCTCCGCCGCCATCGGCGCCGCTCTCGAACCCGCAGGAGATGGCGTTCCACCACCAGCAGCAGCTGCAGGCCTTCTGGGCGGGGCAGCTGGCCGAGGCGGAGCAGGCGACGGAGCTCAAGGTCCACAGCCTCCCACTGGCGCGCATCAAGAAGATCATGAAGGCGGACCAGGACGTCAAGATGATCGCGGCGGAGGCGCCCGTGGTGTTCTCCAAGGCCTGCGAGATGTTCATCCTCGAGCTCACGCTGCGCGCGTGGCTCCACACCCAGGGCACCAAGCGCCGGACGCTGCAGCGGAGCGACGTCGACGCGGTGATCAACGCCACCGAGGCCTACGATTTCCTCATGGACGACGTCGCACCGGAGGACGAGCAGAAGGGGAACGGCGGCGCCGTGGTGCCGCCGCAGGCGCCGCCGCCAATGATGACTAATACAGCCGTGCCGGTGCCGGTGCCGTCGTCCTATGCCTCGGGTCCGACAACGTCCGCCCGTTTCGCAATGTATGCGAACCTGCAGCCTGTCGCGTACATGTGGCCGCAGCAGGAGCATCAACACCACCAGGGTTCTGACGGTGGAGGAGCAACGGAGCAAGGATGAATGGCGTCGTCCATGGAAGTGGCCAGTTTGGGGGTCTTCCAACATTTCAGCGATGTGGAGCTAAATTACTACTACTAGTACTAGTACTAGTATAGTATTTTTAATTAGTACTCCCTACATTTTTTTGTCTATCACATTTTAGTTTAGAAATGAACTAGTTGGTGACAGCGACAAATATAGAACAGAGATAGTGCTTATTGCTATGTCTATGAGCCGTCGTGGATAGAACCTTTTAAAAAAACAGATATGTCCTTTTATGCTTATTTCCTTCATTTTGTCAGAACCTTTTTAATTTATCAGGTTTCAGAACATGAGTTTTGAAGCCAAGTTGTTGGCTATATGTGTTTCCTTCCTTGTGTGATACTAGGTCTATTTCTATGCGTGCGGTGCCACAAGGGTTTTATTTTTCGTCAGAATGCGAAATTCTGGTTTTTTTTTTCATTTTCGCTAGTGTATAGGAAAAGAAATTCCGAAAATTTTTGGATTTTTTCTTTTTAAATTTGGAAAATTCAAAAAAATATGTAAAAAATCAGGAAAATATGATAGAAAAAATAGGTTTTTTTTCTAAGCAAATAGGACTAGAACACACTCAAATCTAAGATCATTTGTTAGGTTAAAATTGTATTTTGGTTGAAAGACAAGGTTATTTATAGTCTAATGAGCCTGTGCTATCAATGGGTTGAAAGAATATACCTTTTGAATGGAATGAGAGGTCTCCTTTCTTTCTTCTTGCACTTTCATCATATCTTAATTATTTATTAAGTACTGCATGATATACATGTTTATTAGATTGAACTTAAGCTTTCATATGGACTATGCAATTTATGTACTGTAAACTTGTATTATGGTCTATGGATTATTACTATGTACTTATGATAAATTTAGTTTTCATGCATTTTATTTATGATTTCATATGACAATATGCATTTGTTGTGTGTAATATATTTAATATGCACTGTACATTGCAATATACAAAAGATACAAACAATATTCTATCAAATTATTTAAAATTTCATATGTTTGGAGCATTTTCTAGTCAAAAAAAATGCCATTTTTCCGACCGAAAAATCCGGAATTCAGACCAGAAAGTCTAGAATTTCGATCGAAAAATCTGGAAAATCTGAATTTGAATTCTCCTTCCGATCGGAAAATTTAAAATTCCGGTCGGAATTTTGTTTCTGGTGGGATACGGAAAATGGTTTCAAACCGGAAAGGTAAACCCCGGGTTGCCACTCAACCGAAAGTTCTCGAGATTAACGTTTTGAGTTACATAGCACCCAGTGCAAGGGATAGACCAATCCCCGTGGATGTCTGGATGACCCATGAACCTTGAATGAACACCAAAGTCACAATGCTTTAGGCAAGAAGTTCTGCTTGGGAGCGAAGCTAAGCAAGAAGGTAAGTATTTAAGTCTTGGACTTGATGACATTGGGTTTATATATTCGAAATAAGTCCTGTGTTTAAATCTGAGGACTCTAAGACGCACTGCACTAGGTATGGAGCAAAAATGTGCTGCATCGGTCTACCCTACCGTCCACTGTAAAGTTTGGGCCTTTGGGGAGGGTTGGCGCATAGCATTCCGAGCGCATGTACGCCCTTATCCCCTCTCTCTCCCCTCCAGCGTGGCCAACGGCCTCGTTCGTGCTGTGCTAGGGTGGAGGATGCCGTGGTGCCGGCTCATTGCGCTAGAGGTGGGGAGAAGCCGGTGGAGGATGGCAATGGCCTCGGTGGCGTGGAAGAAGGGTGGTGCAAAGAAGACCGGTGGGAGGATGACGTGAGGCCGGCCGCGGTGAATCCGAGGGCCGCGACATTGAACGATGGCGGATCCGCTCGCCTTGGCAGCTAGCGGCGATAGATCAATGACGGAGGAAGAAAGAGATGTCACGGGGAGGAGTCAGGCCAGGTGGGAGGACGCGGGGCTGCCGCCTATGGATCCGCTCACCATGGCGGACAAGCAACGATAGAGGGCGCGGGATCGGCGCCGGCTCCACCACTCACCATGGTTGTCGACGGTGACAGTTGCCGCGCGGCCAGTGGGGAAGAGGACGTGGGGCCTGCCTGCGGCGGATCTGGCCGCGATGGAGAAACGGACAAATGAGGACACTGTAGCATTTCCTCCATGGCCGGTGGAGACCTCCGGGATGAGCCAAAGGCGGTGGCGGATCCTGCATCACTAGATCTGGAGGAGGTGTTGGATCCAGAATCAGCGGCATCTGTGGGCGGCGTATCCACGGCGTCGGCGGCCTCCGCGGAGAGAGGAGCAGTGAGGAGGGAGGGGGTGGTGGAGGAAGGAGGAGGAGGCGGGGAAAGGAAGAGAGAGGGGGTGAGGGAAAAGAAAGAGAAATTAATTACTACCTCTTTCTTTTTGTTTGACGTTAGCTAGTACAAAAAAAGTACTAATCAAGGTCAAACATTGCCGAACGGAGGGAGTAAAAAGTATGGTAGTTAGTATATAGTAGAGATGTATAGTAAATATGAGTACGAATGATTGTGCTATGTATTTCAAAATATTGATGAGTATGCCAGAATAATCCTTTTACAAAAGGAAAATAGAGACGAGTGTTGTTAGCTTGAACATGTGCTTCAACAAAGAAAAAAGTATTTCACTGCAAGTTTTTTTGCTTCACCACTTGAACTGATAAAGACAAATGTTGGCAACAGTTTCATTGTCAAGTGTTCTGCTCTCTCGGTTTGAATCTTGTATCTTTCACCATGTAGAATCTCCATACTATTTTTACATATCATGGTTATTCAGTTAATTACTTCATCTGTCCCAAATTGTAAGGGTTCGTACTCTCTTTTTATTCTCCCACATTGATATACATAGAGTAATAAATAGATCTAAGGCTTGACTCTTTGCAATTTAGGACAGAGAGAGTAATAAATAAGCTTAACCCTTTGAGAGGTGCTGTGTTTCCTAATGATTCCAATGTTAACAAATATGTCAACAAGGACACTGCCAATATCTAAAGTTCTCCGACACACCAATAGGCCATGAGAAAATATAACTAACAAGTCAAATCAAAGGTCTGATTGCCTATAAAGAGGAGCTAATAATGCATCACATTCGGTGAGCTGACCATTTCGAATCCACAGCAAAAAAATCAAATCAACATGCAATTGTGCTCACCTGCTGACCTGCTGGTTGGGACTGAGTACTGGCCATAGCGGCTGGAAACTAGTGTCGCAAGCATCGCCGGCGCGACGGTGTGTTAGGCTTAGCAGATGGTAAAAAAATGCACTTCTCGTTATACGTGTTTTGCATGCCCTTTCTTATATGCTCACACATACTCTACGAAGATGTTTGTCTTCAGTGGCGACGCATTTATGCCTAGGCACACATGTAGCTCAGGTTTGCAATGACTTTGTACATTTGGTGCTATCGCTTTTCCTCACCGATGAGGTATGCGACTACAGCTTGGAGATACTTCCGCAGTTCTTGTATTAGAACTCTAAATATTTTTTTCTCAGCAAGAGAGATTGCATCCCCCCGCGTCGTCCCCTCCTGGGCGACTTGGGGGCGATTAGAGCCCCCCCCCCCCGCGGCCTTCCCCAGCGGCTTCCCCGGCCGCTGCCACCGTGCCAGCCGGCGGTGGCGGCGCCCAAAGGCGACCCCGTCATGCTCATCTCCTCCCTCCCCTTCCTCCTCTCCTCTTCTCTTCCCCGCCCCTACCCCTCGCCGCCGACGCTGCCGTCTCTCTGCCCTCCCACTGACCAGATCCGCTGGGTGCCGGCCGGATCCGCCGGGTGTCGACGCAGTCCGGGTCGGATGTCACCGGTGGGCCTCCCCAGCCGCCCCGGGGTCATCGCCAGATTTGGCACCCTACCGCTACCTCGCTGCTGCTGTCGGGCTGGAGCTGGCACCGGTGCCGGCTTCCTGCTCACCGGTCATGCAGCGTTCCGGGTGGCCGGATCTGGTGCCCGACGGCCAAATCCACCGGCCGCCGGCCGGGGCCACCCTGCCATTCCGCCGTCCGTCGCCGCTGCGCTTCGGGTGGCAGGGGCGTCGTCGTCTCGCGTCGTGGCATGCCAGGCTGCCCTGGCCTCCTTGCGTCCGGGTGGGCTACTTCGCCCACCATCGCCCGGGCAAGGTCGCGTCCGCCGTTGTCGTCGCCGGTCTTGGCCCGTCTGTTGTCTCCGCCGCCGTCGTCGGGGCTAGATCCGCCTTCCCCGCTCTCAGGGGACGCCGCCGGTGCCCCTTCTCTGCCGGATCCAGCTCTGACGAGGCCGTGGAGCCCCGCGGGCCGCCTGTCGCTGACGTTGCTGGGGCGGGCTGCCGTGTGGGGCTGCGCCCTTCGCGGCTGGGGCGTGCCGCGCCGGGCCCGCCCGTCTAGGCCTCCTGCTGCTGCCGCCGCCGCTGGGGCGTGCCCTGCCATTGCCATCGCTTGTCCCCCCGCCAGTTCGGTCCTGGGTTGTAGCTGTCTCCCTGCCTTGGGTTGAAGATGGCTCCCTTTGCTCGGGTTGTAGCTTGGCTCCCCGATGCGGTTGTTGTCGCCTTGCTAGGGTTGTAGCGTTGCTCCCCTCTGAGTTGTTGTCGTTGTGGCCATGCTGTGGAGGCGGAGCCTCCCCTTCACTCCAGGTGCTTCATGGGTTCGCCCAGACTGCTCGATGTTCTGCTCGGCTGCGAGGTTGGAGGATTCAAGGTTGGCGAGCGAAAGCTCTGCTAATAACGGCTTCGTCTTTGACGTTGTGACCCTGTTGAGGGTGTTATCGATGACACCCTAACCTCTCGTTCTGCAAAAGCTTCGGCCTCTGGCCCTGTGGTGGCGGCATCCATGCGTCGTTCTCCTTGTTGAAGGAACTACCTTGTGTTCGCCCCATGGTTGAGTTTGAAGTGTCGAGTAGTTCTAGGCCTTTGTTTTGGATTGTGATGGGTTTCTTGGTTGTGGCGGGCGTCAGCGTGCGAAGAGGATTCTCTCTTTGTATTTTAATTTTCCATGGTTCGTAAGCCGCGGCTTACTCTCTGTAGTTGTAATTTGATATCTTCTTAATGCAAAAACACAATTTGAATCGTGTTCGACAAAAAAAAAATCTCTAAATATACTTTGCTTTGCACGTTTTTTAGAACTGTGTTTTTTGGAAAGGAAAAAAGACTGTATATAACTGAGTGTTCTCTCTTATTAGTGGCATTAAAAATATGTATGCATATCTATATGCATTGTCTGCCTACCACTTGGTGTCAGGTTGATCATATGACCAGCTATGTGTGAACACACCTAGCTGATTGATTATGTGCTGTAATAAGAAGACAAGATCAAATTGGCTAAAACTTTGATTTGAGGCTTAGAACACATTCAAGAGACCTAAAACTGATCAAAGCGGAGGTCCTCCTAGTGCAGAGCTGCTCTATATAAGGAGAGACTCTACAATGGTCTCGTATCCATCATAAGAACCCTATCAATCAATTAAGCTGCTCCTGAAGCATCGGGAAGGACCTTTAGCCCTCTCTACAACCCTCTGCAAACTCAAGAACTTTGCTTGTATCGAGCAGACATGGGGATTTCAGTGAGCCCTACGGACATCTCATCAACAAAAATATATGTGCATGGTTTACTTGTTGTTCATGGTGTCATAGCTGCTAGAGTTAGGGATCCTGTAAATCTAACACTAGGTTGTTCGGCGGCAAAGGCACGCAGCGTCACATATATTTAATCACATCTCACGAAAGCAACTCGATGGCTGAAAGAACACCACATCACTTCCAAATCATAGGACTCCCTATCGTCACCCACGTAGTAAGTCGCAATCCAAACCCGCCGGTCGAGCGGTGCATGCGTTGGGCAGCAGTATTCAACAGCGCAAACGAAATTGTGCGTGGGAAACCCTACCTGTCAGTGCACAAAGAAGGTGAGGAGCACTTGACGTACCAAATCCGGGATTAGGGGCGGAGCACTTGGCCTGAGATATATCTTATACCTGTTACCAGATGGAATCCACCTTATATACTAAAATTATCAGGAGCACTTGACGAGGCAGGTGAGGAGCACTAAGATATACTAAAATTATCTCCCTTAGGGCTTAGTAAGTGTATATAAGATATACTAAAATTATCAGGTGGATTTCATTTCGTAGCAGCAATGCTTTGACCAAGAATTACTTATTAACAATGTCATCATATGATACGAAATCAAAATAATAGGTAATCAATTTTAATACAAAACCAATGAGGCAACGATACCACTTTGTAATAAAAATTTAGTGGTCAAAGGATTATCCAAGTTCCCAACAAATAGAAATTCACCTGATCTTTTCAAACGGAGCGAGTAACAGCATCGCTGAACATGAATGATGCATGCAGCAGCAATGGTTGACTACTGGTCAGGCAAAACCCATTTGCCTTGCTAAAGAGAAATAGAATTTGGATACCCCAAGCCTCGTGCAGAACGCACCAACGGTGGCACCAGAAATTTCTGAGAAAGGCGCAAAACTAACTAGTAAAGCTTAAAGCTTTCATCTAAGACTGATCATGACAATGTTCATCTGCCCTACACAGCGCAGCAGCTCAGAACTGCTCACTTCGAACCCGAAGAAAAGAACAAAAGGAATTCAGCTGTTCATATGTAATATATCTGGCCTACATTCAGGAGGCTTTCATGAGGAACATTGAAGATCACACTGTTCTCCCTGCAGAGCTTCCTAAGGAAGGCGTACACATAATTCACAGCCACCTTCTTCATGATCCCTGAGTCCCTGCGCGCCTGCACGATCGTGTTCCCGAGGATGTGCACGATGCCAGCCTCCTTGCACCGGTTCAGGAACTCCAGCTCGTCTCCAAAAGTCTGGCTTGAGTACCTTGTCAGGCTGTTCCCTCTAAGGGGTGACTTGGCTGGGACAATGGAGTCCTGTGATGATGAGTAGCTAAGGTTACCAATGGAGCTCATTGTGTTGCCACTGGTCTTTTCAGCGAGCAGCAATGATCTCTCAGCCTTCTGCTCCATTACAGTGTAGTCCTCGGAGTCGGAGTAGTCATCCATCATGCTCTCCAGTCTGACGAAGATCAACAGCCTGTCGAGGAGCATCTTCTCAAAGTCCTCGTCTTTCTTGTGGATGTCCTTGTATCCATACCTTGCCACGCAACGGAACATGTGGTAATTCTTTGGCCCAATCCTCTTCATGATGAACCGTTCTTCGACCGGGACTGTATATACTGGGAGGTACTTGACACAGACCAAGACAACAACCGAGTGGATGGCAGGGAGGTTGGTGATGAAATGGGAGAAGATATGTGGGACGCCGCTTGCCAGCTCGGTGTACACAAAGCCTATCCCAGGGACTCTGACAAGGCCAAGGCTTGGCCCTAGTCCCAGAATCCAAGCCATAGAGACCTTGCTGTGCATCTCAAATTCATAACGCTTCACAGTGCAGAAATGCCAGACGTACATGATGATGAAGAAGGTTATCGCGATGACTAGTGGAACCCATCCACCTTGATCCACTTTATTAATGCAAGCTGAGAAATATGGGAGCTCAACCGTCAATGAGAGCACAAGGAAGATGACAACAAGGATCCAGTGGCTCTTCCATACAAGTAGCATCACAGGGACCATGAGGAATGTTGTAACTAGCATAACAATTACCACTGCAGTGCCTGCTCAGAGAACATTACATGTAAATAAATACTATTATACTATGCATTAAATGCAAATTGCTTCCACAAGGTTCAGCAAAAAAATGCTTTAGAAATACAGTCCACTATTTAGATGTCTCGGAACAGTCATTCTTGTTTTCTGGTATAGTTATGACATCCAGCAGATGATGCTGGCACTGATTTTCTAGCACTGAAATTAACTACATGGTCTTGCTAGCTACCATCTACTTAGCACTAAGGGGTAAACTGGTACAAGTTTAAAGTTTAGTGCACTGAAAGTATGATAGACACAGATTTCGTCCTTTTCAGTTATATGTTCAAATATGCAAGGAAATAATAACAAAGAAGTAAAGCTCACCATATGCATTTCCAATCTGGCTTTGATTCTTGAATCCAGCAGTTACAGCAATGCAAAGAATCATAAGTACCCAATTGATGTCAGGAATATAGATCTGCCCCAGAAATTTCTTTGAGGTGTGGACAACATTGACACGGGGGAAACAGCCCAGTGAAAGGGCTTGCTTTATTATTGAGTATGTAGCAGATATGGTTGCTTGACTTGCAACTACTGCCGCAAGAGTTGCTATGATGAAGGCTGGCCAATATATGGCCTCTGCAGTGATAGAGCATCTCAACTTTAGTATAGTGAAGCTCAAAACTCAAAAGGCACTAACATACAGTAACAGTAGTGGGATAAGCACTATGCCAATTTGTGCATAGTGGACATAGTACGGTGGTATGGCTATTTACATATGCGACGGATCAAATTTGTTTAGATTTCAGAAGGACCTGGAATGGAGCGATAGAAGGCATCAACTACATGATCCTTGTGGTCAATAATGTAAGCAGCCTGCCCAGTGTACGCCAGTAGAAGGCAAGGGAACACCACTAAGGTGAATGCAATCTGGACACAGACATGATTAGTTCATTGAGGCATTACCATGATTCTTTTTTTTTTGGTTAACCACTCACCTGAATAGCCAATACAGGGAAGTGACATAGATCAGCATACAATGCTTCAGTCCCTGAATAGAAAAGGCATATAAGTAACTCTGTTTCATCTTATAATTGACGCAAAAGTTACAGTTGAATTGCCAATGACCTGTGATGCTAAGCATGACCCCTCCAAGAGATGTCCAAATCTTAGATTTGCCTCGTCTGAAATACCGGAAGACGTAGACTGGATTATATGCTTTTAGAACAGAACTGTTGTATTTGTGTATGTTCACTACCCCAACGCTCCCAATTAGAATAAACCAAAGGAGCACTAATGGTGCAAAGAGCCACCCAACTTTATCTGTCCCGTAGTGTTGCATGCAGAATAAACCAATTAATATGACCACCGCAACAATTACAACCACATCTGCAAAATATGGAAGATATTACAACAAGCAGTATATGTAAAGAATGTTATACTCCTCACTAGATAAAGGAAAATGAAAAATGCAGCTGACCAGAGTCGGGAATAAGCATAAATATAATCATACAGAAGAGAACAAAATACCTGTACTCATGTTCTGATTCTGAACCCTTATTCCACCTGATGCAGAAAGAACTGCATCACACATAAAAATACAGCTTAGATCCCAGTTACTTTGGATTTATTCATAAACTATGATTCTGAATACCTGATATAGCAGGAGTAAGGATCCCATCTCCAATGGCGGTACAGGTTCCAATGAGAACGAGAATAAGAAGGCAGTTCTTTTTATATGCATGTCCCTCTAGCCATCTTTTCACTTTTGCTGCAAGTGAATTCTCATCATAAGTTTGCCGACTATATGTTGTTAATTCTTCATCTGTCTTATGTTGGTTGGGTATAGTGCTGACCTTTGCATGCCGGCACAGTAGAGAATAAAGAGCAAATGTGCCACCTGCAGATAAACAGAAAAAAGATTGGTAATTGTCTGAAAATATGTGGAAACAAACCATACCAACTGAAGGTGAAGTGTTTCTTGTCTGAGCACAAAGTAAAATGAACGTAGAGCTTCACCTTCTACAGATTTAATGACTAGTAAAGTGACGTATAGCTATCACTCTGCCATCTCATATTTAAACCATGTTGATACTTGACAAAATTCATCACTAGATGGATGTTTTGTCATGAGATTCTGTCAACCAAATGAAATAGTAAAATTGCAGAATCTCTGCCGAACTATCAGCTCATACTTTTGCAAAATGTGTAAATGCAAGATTTTTTTTTTTACAACAGCAATGATTCTTTGAATCGTCAAACACATCATAAAAGCCAGAGGGTAAAATACAATAATGTTAAGCCTCACCTTGACCGTTATCATTAGCTCGCAAGACGACAAAAACATACTTCATTAGAGGGATGAGAGTGAGCGTATAAATGATCAAGGATAGAGCTCCAATAACATCCTCATCATCGTCAACACCATGTGGAAATATATTGTAGAAAACATACAGCGGCGATGTACCTAAGTCCCCAAATACTACGCCAAGGCTCTGAAACGCGAGCCGCAGTAACAAAATTGACGAAAATTTCTGCATAATAAACAAAATCAAAGATGAAGTTAGTTTCATTGAGCTAATAATACAATAAAGATCTAGCAATAAAAGACACATGGAACACAGGTATCGTAGCACTTTAAGATGAATGACAGAACAAGATGTAAGAATCTGAATATTGTTTCTGCAAAAGGAAAAAAAAAGCAATGGCACATCTTTTCATGCGGCTCCTGCTACCCTTTTATATTAAAAATGGTCCCCTAAACCATCAATTGAATATTGTTTCATTCATAATTTCACGTCAAACTTTCAAAGGACCACAATGTTTCTTTCAGATGCACACAGACTAAGATGATAGCCACTCAGGGAGGCATACTTCCACGAAATAAACATTCAGAGTTGACTTGCAAGGATCAAAACCGTACCTTTTCTCTGTACATGTTCTTCAGTTGACTGGCCTCCTCATCCATGGGCTGATCAAGGTTCTGATCTAGTTCCCACATGCTGCCCCGGTTAGTTGTCTCACTGTCTGACATCGACGCCATTAACATCTCCTTCAATCTTCAGTTCACAATCCCACCTCAAAGCCTCACAGCTGAGAGCTCCCAGCGGCCGAAAGTGACTTGACTTGCCGTTTGAATGAGCTGGAAATGGAATCGCTTAACTTCCCAAATAGAGCACAAAAAATCAAACCACCAGAATTGGGGCCACGAACAACTTCTCAACCCTCTCACTGCAATTCCACCTCAAATCCGCACATCTGCGGCGGACGACCGAGAGGCACCTTGGTCTACGCAAGCAGTAGATCTTCGAAGAAAAACCAAGTGAACTGGGCAGAGATAACACAAATCTGAATGCCACCTCAAATCTTCATAGAGAACTCGCGGCCAAGATCGAGCCTCTTGATTTCAGGAAGAACGGAATGGAAGCTCGGTCCAAGAGCTGGGAATCAAGAACCAAATTCCGGAGCGAGAATACCCGAATCAGAGCCAGAAACCTAGGATTTGCGACCCACCGATCCGAAAATCACCACTCCAATCAACCTGAAAAACTTCAGACGGAGAGACGAACATGGCAGATTCCACGAACCAAGAAAAAACCCAATCTTTCACCCCCCAAAACCCCGGCAAGATGAAGTTTTGATGCTACAGCTGCTACCTTCGGGGACAGGCAGCGATGTGGGCCGCCCACTCCAATTGTCAAAACCACAGTAATCCAGCAGACAGAAGGTCTAGGCTCAGGTGAAATGATTTTATGGTGTAGAGAGGGAGAGGGAGAGAGAGCATGCTGCTATCTGCACGTTCATAAAGGGAGGTGCAGGAGTAGCAGCATATGGCTGGATGCCTCCTTTGGACTGGACCTCAGACTGAAGGGGGGAGGTAGGTGAGGTGCCCACAAGAACAAATTGGAATAGGCATTTCCACAGAAGATGAATTTTTACGTTCAAAAAAAAAACAGAACATGAATTTCATTTTCTGAATCAAAGGGGTATTCGCAACAAGTCTGTTGCTTGCAGGTCCTGCTGGTGCTGGTGCAGAGGATTAGCTGGCAGGGCACCACTGGTCCTGCTATTGTGTTCCTCCTAGATTAGTTGTCACCCGGCCACCCCCTTTTTGATTTTCAGAGTCAGACCCTTGGGATCCAAACTTGTAAATTATTTAATGGCATATCCATGGCCTCTATTGTATTAAATGGCACGGGACAACTAATTCATCCCTCTTTATGGCGCTACAAAATATGGCAGATTCATAATGATATTTCGATTTTTTTGCCAACTAATTAAGTGGATCTGAAAATGTTTAAATGGAAAAAAAAATCTACAACTCTGTAGGAAAACAAACCAAGTTAAAAAATGCAGTGTAGCTTTCCCCATACAATATATGCTCAATTCTCAAAAGTGAACCGTGCAAACCACGCAAAAAGATCCGTTTCACCTCGTATGCACACAAACAACAAAAGGTGGCGCTGATCTGCACTCTACTACGCAAAAAACGCACGCATGGTTGGAAGTTGGGACAAAAAGGCAGAACTGCCCCTCTTTTCGTGTTTGGCGCCATTGACAGCTCCAAGCAAAGCCACCATGGCCTACACTGGAAGGAAAATCGTGTTCACCATCACGTACAACTCCGTTCAGAGTGACATCACAAATCTTCCTAGTTGGAGCCACGGAGCATTCATACAATCGTACAGATAAATTGAATATGGTACCATGAGTCCATGACAAGGGCATGGAAGCTGCTAGTATGTGCAAGGTTAGGTGGGTCATGTGATGTATGGGGATTTAGACGCAGTACTAGAATTCAGAATGGTTCTAAATAAAGATGTTTTTATCATTGTAAAACTTCTTCTAAATAAAGGATACTAGATAATAATAATACTCTGTGCGTTGCTATGGGAATGCTATAGCGTTGTATAGAAATATAATTAATGAAGTGAGAAATAAAAATAAAATACTAAAATCATGAAAGGGGACACATGCATGCGTGGATGGTATAGTGTCGTGGTTTCGAGCCCACAGGTAGATTTGTGATCGGTATAGGGGATTTCGCGAGCTACAGTCCCGATGGCCTGGCCTCAATGGCTTGGAGATGGACGAAAGAGATGGACGCAAGGATTTATAGTAGTTCGGGATAAAATCTCTACGTTCACTGTGTGTACTGAGTTTGTATTATCTGTTCTTGGTGTTACAGGCGAGGGCTTCCAACCTCTCGTGCGTGTGTGCTATGCTAGAAGATGGAAGAATTCTCCCTCCTCATGGTGCCCGCCCTTATATACGCGGAGAGGGAGGGCGCCTATTGAGGGCTATACAGAGAGAGGGAAAGGAGAGAAAGAAGAAATAAAAAGAGGGGATACATCTTCCGGTGGGAACGCTGTGTGGCCCTCATCGTAGCAGTTGCGAGACCTCGACCGAGCGGGGAGGGCACAACCTCCTCCATTCGGCGGTCTTTGCGGGCTCCCCACCTCCTCCGGTCGGGGTTGGTCAAGGGGACTGCGTTCGTCATGTCCCTTCACGTTAACTGTCGATGTGATGGTGATGGGACGGGCCATGTCTGCCCTGCCCGCTGCGCGGTATAACGATGGTGGATGGCAGTGCGGCAGGGTGCCGCTCCGTTAGGTGCGGTGACGCGTCGGGCATGCGGGCGGAGGGGCAGGCCATGCGCCCGCTGCCCTCCGGCTGTTCCAGATATGCTCTTGGTCTCCGTACTGGTTGTCCTCTTCTACCGATTCCTTCTATGGAATCGCGAGGTGGCCCAAGGGTCAACGAGAAGTTCCTGACCCCGAGTCCCCCGGTCGGGCTCAGCTTTCGCGGAGCGCTCAGGAGAGAAAGGAGACGCAAGGGAAGCAAGACCCCCTCGACCTCGTGCGATCGTCGGTCGGGGGTCGTAAGAGTTGCGGACTCGCATCTATCAAGAGAGGCTTGTGGCCCTTGGGCGCGCTTGTCCTTTGCGATGTCTCTGACCCATCTCGTATTGGGCCATTGGGGGTACGCCTGGTATGGATACACGTCAGTAGCCCCCGAGCCACCGGTCGAGTCGTAGAGTCAGCCGGGGATCATTTGCCTTGGTCGGTCGAGGCACCTTGGGTTTTCTATCCCATGGTCGTGATCGCGGGGTGCGGATTCTAAGCGCCGCGTATGCACTCGCAAAGCTCCGGCTCCTCTGTAGTTCTAGGATCACAAGCACGCGAGCTCTGCACTCTCACTTGTAACACCAAGAACTCGCAATACAACACCATAGTAGGCGTAGGGATTCATTCCCGAACCACTCTAAAATCCCTGTCTCATAATCTCTTTCACATATATATATATACATATGTGTATATATAGATATATATATATGTATACATATGTATATATGTATATATATATGTATGTATATATGTATATGTATATATGTATATATATATGTATGTATATGTATATATGTATATATATATGTATGTATGTATATATGTGTGTATATATGTATATATGTGTGTATATATGTATATATGTGTGTATATATGTATATATGTGTGTATATATGTATATATGTGTGTATATATGTATATATGTGTGTATATATGTATATATATATGTATATATGTATATACATATATATATATATACATATATATATATACATATAGGAAGAGTTTTATCTACATGCGCATGTAGCTACACTCACCTTCAATAAATCAACAAGGGTATGTCAGAATACTCATTTATCAAACTGTTTACATACTTATTTTAAGATATTTCAAATGTCACCATACGAAAAAAATTACAAATCAGCCCCTGATTTTAATTTATTATGATCATACATTTATATTAATACATATAATATGGTATGTCCACATACCTCATGCAAATACCATCACAGATGGCCTAGTATCATTGCATACTCCGTGTACATACCTTTCGTTCGACCAGATACCCTCAAAATGTTGAGATACGCATGTGAGTGTAGCTACATGCGCATGTAGAAAAGAATTTTCCATATATATATATATATATATATATATATAGTGTACAGTAGAAAAAAATTAAACATGGTAGAAATACATGTTTGGAAATCGCAATAAAAAAGAGTATATTACCCAACAGCAAGCAAGTGCACACCAGATTCTCTTGTTTTTGGTTTTCTTCATGGGAGCGATTTAAAATTGCTGTTACTTACCTAATTGAATCTAAACACAATGATCGAACTGCGCATGCTAATATGTGGACCAACAAAAGTACTCCCACTGCAAATACCGAGGAGTAAAATAATGTCACAGTCATATACTGTTCTCATTACTGATACTTGTTGCTTGATGGATTGATATAAACAAGTGACAGATGGATGTAGGGTCTAATGGTTTGTTTGGATCGAGACCAAGGTTGGTCAGGTCAAAGTTTGGTCAAATTTAATCAAATTTAAATATAAATAAATATTTCATCAAACAACAATTTTTTGTTTGTAAATCTCATTTGGCCACCAAATAAGTTCTACGAACAAAAAGTTTTTTGGTTGGTCGAGGATGGCTACCCAAAGTTTGTCCAAGTTTGATAACGTTTGAATTTAGAAAAATATTGGCATATTTTTCTAAATTCAAACGTTATCAAACTTAGACAAACTTTGGATGGCCAATATTTTTCTAAATTCAAACGTTATCAAACGTGGACAAACTTTGGGTAGCCATCCTCGACCTCGATGCAAACAGACTCTAAAACACCAATAGGAGCTAGGTAGTGGTTGTTTGCTTACCTCAGACGTAATCCGTATATTTTACCTATTATTGTTGAAATGTGTATACGTGTCCGGCCACAGAATAGGCTCGGTTTCAAGCGAGGATGCCACGTGGATGCCCAGGCGCTGGACCCCACAGCCTGCGCTGCCCCTTTATTTTCATGGACGAGCAGTTTATTTGGTGGTTGGTTCTCTAGTAGAGCCCAAGTATCATAGTTATTGTGGCACTCATGCTTCTAATCTGGATTAAATAGTAATGACTACACTACTATAGATGAATATGCTCTCTAGATGCTGTCCACACTACTTACTACTGTACTACTAACAAGTTGTATATATGTATACATATAAATACAAATGATTATGCAATCGAGAGATCCTGTCCACAGTACTTATCACTACTTACTAACAAGCTGATTGAGCTACTCTAATAATATAATATTCCTCCAAGATTAACATAATTAATAAGCTGTGTGATCATTGACGATGCTAGCTAGCCAAATCACATCAAAAGAAAGAAGGAAAAGGTTTTTTTTGACCGTCTCCAGTGGAGTGTCCCAAATAAATTGCATATATTGTAGCATATAGATAGAGATGTAGTTAGAATAGTGATAAGCAATCCTTTAGTCAGTCCGTTCAAGACGGTCTTACTACTAGCGCAAACACACGGTTCCGTGTCACTGTCCTGTCTAGCAAGTTTAGACTATCTCCAACAGCTTGCCTATATCGATTGTCTAAATACTGTTCCAACCACATTTTTTTCTCCTGAGTAGCGCTGCAACGTAGTATATACTATGTAACAAGTACTTCCGTGCATCCCGTTGGAGAAAACTAACCACACGTTGACTGCACATGTTTACCGGATCTATAGTTACTTTATTCGTTTTTTAATATTAATTAATTCTCTCTGTACACATGCACTGTGGGGACTGCTGGGGCACTGCACGCTGCATGCGCTGCACTGGGCTATCGGCCAATAGACCATGCGCAGATTCAGATGATCGATGAAAGTGGTACAGTACATAGTATAGTATAAGCACAAAGGCGCACTAAAACTCTAGCTGCGCAGATGATGATGCAAGAAGTATACAAGTAAAAGGCGCACTAAAAGGTCCTATGATGATGCCCGGATGTGCAAAGAAAATTGGGTGACCTGATTCGGCAAAGACTGAGTCCGGCAGATCGGTTAAATCGGTCGTGTACATATAAAATGACACTTGTAACAACACTGTTCACAGAAAAAAGATAATTATAATAGTGAATAAAAAGATAAGATAGACGAAGGCACCGAACAAATTAACTTAGATGTGGAGTATATACTTAATTAAGGGGTGTTTGGATTTCGGGCTAGCCCCTGTCGTATCGGATGTTTGTATGCTGGTTATGGATCAATTAGGCTTAATAAATTCATCTCGCTGTTTAGTCCTCATCTATATAATTAGTTTTGTAATTAAACTATATTTAATACTTCTAACTAGCATTCAAATATCTGATGTGACGGAGGTTAAAATCTAGCCCCCGGATCCAAACACCCCTGAAATACTACCGTTACGATAATAGCAAAGATAACAGGATCCCGCTAGTTCCTTATCGATTCTAGGGCAGACCAAGAATCTGATGAACATCCATAATATATATCCATCGGAGTTTTCACCTTAATTAAATCCTTTAGAAATTTGATTTGATTACATGTGTCATTATTGCTGATGTGTACAATTAAAAAGATAAAGATAATATATTGCCCATGTCAGCAAGGATTTGTGTCGGAGAGAAAAACAGTATTCTTGCTATGTTGTTTCCTTGACCTAATAATGCCATTAGAGAGGTCTTCACACAGTGCAAACATGCTGGACAAAAGTTTCTTTGTCAAACAACAATTAGGATATACATGGACAAAAATAATAATACTTTGTTAGATTTTGGTGTAATGTCTCTAGGTTGCACCTTGGGGAGTTTATATAGTGATCAACATCTATGATAAGGATATGCATTCCTAACTAACGAGAAAAGTTACGTTAAAAAAAAACTAACGAGAAAAGAATATGTGTGCATGGCTAAAGAAAATTAAATGAGAAGTTTAGTAGGGTAGTTCGTATCTCGATCAACTTGTGGAACCTGGCTCTTCAAGCACCCGTAAGCCTTTTTGGCCCTAGGTATATATAAAAAATTTGCATTGCGGGCACTTGTCCAGTCTAATTACTGACTATAAGTCTATAACATATTATCGCGATGGAGCCCATGGAATATCATGCTGTGCATAGCTCTTCAATAATGTCTACAAATACAAGCCTTTTTTTGAAAGAAATGTGTGGAAGTCTATATTTTTTGGGGAAATATATAAATATCAACATATAATATCTTTAGAGAGATTTTATGGTGCCTGAAAATGTACCTACTGGTACCGGACAGTACCACAATTTTTCAGTTTTTAAAGGCTTTTATGCCCTTTCTAGAATTAAAAATATTATGGGTACCGGTCACACCACTCTTGGTACCGGGCCCTCTTATTTGGGACCGTCTGCTATCGGTACTGTGGTACCGTCTATTTTTAAATCGTTAGATCTTCTCTTATGGATGACTTCTTTTTTTTTTCCAACCACTGTAAAATTTGTAATACCTTCTTAATCTAAATGAATATTTATGCACTAGTTGCCTCAAAACACGGTGGGGCGTTATCGTGGGATTTCAATAAGCATCACTAATGGCACGTTAATTGGTTACAGTTGACATGTATGACCCATACCGTAATGTGTATATGTAGCCCAACGCGTACCGTTGGGAGCCCATTTATGTAGTAATTATTAATGAAAAGTCACAAAACGACTAATCATTTATGTGGACATCATCTTTGTCTATTTTTCACATATAGTGCTAATTCCTTGTTAGTTATTACAACTAATGCATTACATACAAGTATAGAACCATAAATATGTTGAGAGTACCTAATTGTGTTTGTTTTTACAAGGAGTTATTTCCATCCACGTTTGGCAACTTTTCCACTATTTGCGCAAGTTGCTAGTTAGTCTGCCAATTCATAGACCATGCTTTTATAATTCAATTTCTAGATGAGTTTTTTGGCATCTACTTGGTCAAACGTTTGGCCCTGCGTAGGATATGCTAATGGCAGTTTAATAACAATAATTAGGCTAGATACTAGGATTAGAAGTGGGAGCTATGACAGAAGTCTCCGTCGTTGCGTGGCACGCATGTTGCAGTCAAAACTAAATGTGGATTTGATGCATCGATTGATTATTACAACCACCGAGTTTATGAAAAGACATGCGATATATATCGCTGGCCAGGTCAGTCGTCTTCCTCCTGTTGTTGTCTACAGTGACGTCAGAAAACGTCACCTAACTTGTTTAGTTTGATTAACAAATTTGTTAGATATATCATCTTTTCGTTTGTTTCGTGAGTTCATCTACTTCACACAGTTCACACATCAACATTCAACAGAATTGGTATGAGGACAGTAGTGTCGTAGGAGTTTCAGCTGGTCATTATCTATGCCAATTAGTACAAACTGAGAAGGACAGATGATTTTGTCTGATTTCCATATATAGATCAATGCTCAAACATATCTTGCTTCGAAACTCAATGGCCAAAATCGAACTCGATAAAAGTTCTATATGGCCAAAAACAGTTTCACCCTTTTTCTATTTCTGTGTTTCTTTTGGGAGTAGCCAGCAACTCAATAAATCATTTGAAGATATTCAGGAATAAGATGGCTATTATAGTTAAAAGTCCACACAAAACCATCCAGCCTAACTATATTCTTTTCAGCTAGGAAAATTATGCCAGGCCATGGCGCTTGTGCGCGAATGGTTGGCAGGACTGGCATTTCTTGTCAAAATGCAGCTGGCTGCTACAATTCTAGGCAGACTTCTTTTTCGCGAACGAACTTCCGGTAGACCCAGATTTGTTTTATATTTACTCTCAGTCCTATATGCTGGCATTATTATCTTTGGTTAAATTGACTTTTGGGCTAGCACTGTTTCGTGCTAGGATAGGATATCCTTTTTATTCGCTGACAGTGCTATTAGATCCGATCTGGTTAGCTACTTGTGCATTCTCAGGAATATCGATCGGTAGACTTTTGTAAGAAAGCCGAATTAAATATGTTATCATCATTATATGCCGTACAATTCGGTGAAAATTGCTGTACTTATATACCAGATGCAAAGTACTGATATAGTTGCTTAAACTATGAAACGTGCTCTGATGACGCGTGTGGTAAAATACAATGGATTGATCAATACTGTAGATTTTAGAACAAAAAAGTTCCATTTGGAAGTTAAACCATATTTGGCTTTTGTTTCCCCCGAATATGTTGTACTACCTCATCTCACTGCAAGAGAACGATTCATTTTCGTCGGCTAATTCAGTTTTCGTAGGCTGCAAAACAAACCAACAAAAAAAAAAGTAATTCTCATTGGCCGAAGGTAGCTCACGAAAGCTAATGTTAATTTTCGTCGGCCTGATGTTTGGCTCACGAAAGCTACTATATTTTTCGTCGGTTCAATGGGCTGGTTGACGAACGGTAGGAATTTTCGTCAGCCCCGATGGCCCACAAAAATCCGTGGCCCACAACCCCAATGGCGGCGATGCCCTGAGCCCTTCTCCCCCTCTCCTCTATCTCACATTTCCGCCTCCTACCCTTCTCTTTCCGTGAGACCCGCGCCGCCACCCCCAATCCGTCTTGCCCTACGGCGCCGCCTTTACTCGCCGCCCCGCCCATCCCTGTGCTGCATTGCCCCACGGCGCCGACCTTACCCTCCGCCTTGCCCATCCCTGTGCTGCAGCCCCAGCCCTCCATGCCTCCTCGATCTGCAACCCCTAGACCTTCATGCATGCCTGAGCTACTGACCCAGTCCCCTGCGCCGCTGGCCCGCCCGTCGGCCCATTGAAGCCCCAGCGGAGGAGGACCAAGGTGGTGGGGCGTGGCCGGAGCGTGCAGAGGTGGTGAGGTCAGAGCACTGGAGTGAAGGGCGCACGAGGAGGCGTGGTGTGGCAGGAGCGCAGGGAGGCGGCTGTGTCGGAGAGCCGGAGCGAAGGGCCCGAGGCGGTGAGGCGTGGTCAGAGAGCGCGGAGGCAGCGGCAGCTGGCCGGCGGGGTCAGTGCATGCGGAGGCGGAGGGAGCCCAAGGCTGCGTGGTCGGGGCGGAGGAGGCTTGACCATGGCAGGGCGTGGTCGTTTCACCGCCAGGTTAGCGGCAGCGGCGAAGGAGTCGGAGAAGGTGAACACGATGGTGCTGGTGGTGGCTACGACGTCAGACCCGGCCTCCATCGGGCTCGCCGTCGCCTTACTCACCATGCCCGGATGGTCCCCGGGTCCACCCATCGCAGTGAGGACAAAGCAGAGCTTCCCTCTTAAGAAGTGATGTATGTATATTGTCTCCGAACCAGTGATGTTCTTTGCAGCGCTTGTGCATTGTGCAGGAGCCAAGAGAAACCAAAGGACAGCTGCTGGCCTAGTCTTCCTCTGGCACTATTGGACAACAAGCCACCAGTTTCGGTTGGTAACCCGCCTTCAGTTCCGTATTTCTGACCGGAACTACGGGAGTGGGACTACGATCCCTCAACCTTTAGTCTCGGTTGCATGGTCTGGGACTAAAATATTCTCTAGTCCTGGTCAGTAGCAGAAACCGGGACTAAACTTGCTTCCCCCGCGTCAGCAACCCACCTGGTTGCGCATCCCTGTAGTACCGGTCGGTGCTATCAATTGGGATTAAAGGTGAGAAGGCGAACAAGTGGCTGCGCCACTTTAGTCCCTGGTCGGTAGCAGAAACTGGGACTAAACTTGCTTACTACGCGTCAGCAACCCACATGGGTGCGCACCCCTGTAGTACCGGTCGGTGCTATCAACCGGGACTAAAGACAAGGCGCACATGTGGCTGCGCAACTTTAGTCCCGGTTGGGAGTAAATCCTCAGCGCCCAATTATATATATATGTACGTTTAAATCTACTAAGCATATTTAAATACATTATATGTGTATGTAAATGTATATATATTAGGCATAAGTAAAAGCAATACATTATAGAATCTTTCTGACTACACAACTAACTGAGAAATATATACATATCTACACAACTAAGTACAAAATATATATAATGTCCAACTATATTCTTTTTAAAGAACAAGAATAATGTCCTTCTACCACTCTTTGAACAAGCTCACAGTGAGCTACTACAGTTATTGTAGGACCTCCTTAATGAGAGTATTTTTAATAAAGAAGACCCAGATATATGGACTTTCCCGAGGACTGAAAATGTTTTTTCAGTGTCCAGGTACTACAAGCGCAAACACAGAGACCTCCATGTCTCACCAATCTTTAAAAGGATGTGGAAAATGAAGTGCACAATGAGAACAAAGTTTTTCTTCTAGCTAGTCTTGGCGGACAGGATCAACATAAGAGATATGCTGTACAGGAGAAGTTTGTTGTCAAGCCAAGACAGAACATATGTGATATGTGTTTGACAGGATCTATCGAAGATATAGGATCATCTCTTCTTTCAGTGCACGATGGCTCAACAGTGTTGGGGTTTTGTCCGCGTCCAATGGGATGACCAGCTACATCTCCATGACAGACTTTTACAAGCTGCAGATTTATCTGAGGTCCCTTTTTTTTAGAGAGTTGTATTATAGCTATGTGGGAGCTTTGGAAGATGAGAAATTTAAAGATTTTTCATGGCAGAATGCTTCTCTTGGACTTTAGATTCTGAAATTCGAAGATGAGGTCAAACTCCACAGCATGCGGCTCAGGGAAGACCACCAATCAGTTGTATTTTCATGGCTAGACAATCTATAATCTCTTCCCCTTTCAGTTTCATTTCTAGCCTTTTAGCTGTTTGGTTCTTTTGCTGCTGGTGGCAGTGATTTGTATTCTGTAAGTGATTTTTTCAGCTGTTGGTCAAAAAAATCTCTATGTGCACCTTATTCACTTGGTACGTAATCAGGTGGTGGCTGAAGCGGTTCTCCAGTGTCATAAAACTCTCCGGTGTCGAGGATGATCTTCTTGTTTATGAACCCATAAGAGCTTCTTGGATTGCCTTGATCTTATCTTCAGGGAGGAGTATATCCCTCATTTCTAGCGTCTATCATTTGATAAAAAAAACAATCAATAACGTACTAAACCAGAATACTAAGACAAAAATATTGAGATTGTGGCCGATGTTTACATACACGCATATCACGTTGTGTCACATAACTGTGCATGAACTCACAAACATAATATCCACATACATTGATGCCTTGAGACTGTCTAAAACACTGAAAGATAAAAAGTTAGTACACATTATTAGCAAAGAAGATACAACATGCATGCGGTCATGCATTCATACCGGAAAGTTTAGTTTAAGCTTAAGTTCTTCTCTAAGGCTTCGTTGGCTTTTGCGTAGTTCTCTCCATGCACTACACATGAAAAGGAACGGCAGGAGTTGAGATAATGAAATGCCATTAATATATTAGATAGCTAAGATAAAGTGATATGAGTTACTCTTTAAGGACGTCCACGGCTTTTCCGTAGTCAGAGGTTGGCTTCCTCATAGAGTCAAGCACATTAATAATTCTACATTTTTATCTCTATGATAAGCAGTATCCAGTGAAAGCTGAACAATTAAACATAGAGAGCATACTATACGAAACAAGTATAAATGGAAAATGTAAGAGGCGTATGAGATAATAGACACTAACCTCCAGTTGTAAGGTAGAAGTATGAATTGCTTGAGATGTTGGTTGATAAAAAACTTTACAACCCTCGCCGTTACTTTCTCATGATGGTCGAGTATGGTCTTCTGGTTAATCGCAACAGGGTCCATGAAGCCCACATCATAAATCCCCTCTTTACGGCACATTTGGATCTCCATCCTGCAATCGGTGCGAAGTATGTGTGAGGATGATACAAAAACAATGAATGTATAGATGACGGCTAAGGAGAGATGCATGAAAGCACACTTACAGAACCCAGCAGCTGACAAGGGAAATGTCGAGGGCGCCTTGATGGTATATCTCATAAATATCTTTGAAGTTCAGATAGAAAATATCAACACCATTGAGGTAGTCTTTGTCTCTCACACGCACAACAATAAGTTGGTGCCGATCGGCCGCTGATTTCTTCATGTACCAGGCATGGAATCTACGCATTTGTGTTGGCAAATACTTAACAAGATCTGGTTTGACTAGTGGCTTTCCGGGCTCAAATTTCTAAACTTCTTCTGCCGCCGGAACTTCTTCCTTCCCCAGCAGCAGTGCAACTGTAAAGCCTCCTTCTTTGGCCTTCCTCTCCAGATCTTCTTGGGGCATGTCAAGAGCGCCTTATGGCTGTTGTCCAAGCTGAATCGCCTCATCATTCTTCTTACGATGCTTCTGTGCACAAGATTTTCTCAATGTGCGATCAAAGTCTGATACAACTTGTCTCTTGATACCTTTGCTCATTCTAACAAAGAAGGCCTGAAGCACCCCAGTTTTCATAATGGGACTAAACTGTGATTTATTGCCATCTCAGGGTTTGGTAATCACATTCTTACATCAGAGTGATACAGATCCGCCCTAAGTGGGTCGGACAGCAAGGGGCGCAGCCCTGAAAAGTTAAGCAGCGGAATATAAAACGTAGCCCCATCTTCCTCGTGCCACAGTTGGGAAGCAGGTTGTAACCCTTACTCGTTCTCGGACCAATATATGTCCATCGCACTGAAAAAACAACAACAAAGCAAGGGTGATTACATACGTACTCAGCAACCCACATTCCTCTAAAGGAATTTGGAGAAGGCTAACACTGTATGCAATGATATATCTGGAGCTTAGGATAATTTTGCAAAAAAGTACTTGTATGCAGAGGTTTGTGATAGTTGTCAAGTTTTTAATCTTTCTGAAAACTGAGTTTTTCCCAAAAAATGTTTGCCACTGGACTTTTCGGTCCAAGATGGCCCATGTCATTCCAGCCAACACATTTTCCATACATCCAGCATCCTCTGCTGAACCAAAAACCATTTTTATCAAATCCCAAACCAATTCCATTTTATTTTATGAAAACTGCTGCTAATTGAAGAACCAAGCTGTAACTCATCCATACTAGTGGACACGGAGTATTCGAATCGATTTTACTCTGATCAGCCTAATTCCCACCAGTTGGACTCAGCAGCTCGTTACCGTCGTAACTGCCCTGAATTCCAAACCAAGCCGTTGCCTTTGTTTCATCACCTGGCAGAACTTTAGGGCTTCGGGCATCCGAGCCACTCCAGTACCCTGTGGTACTCCCGTTGGCACACCACCCATCCCCTAGCCCCTTGTGCGCCAGCACAGAAACTGCTAGGCTATCCACTCCGGCTCGGGTCTGGCCAATGCCTCATACAGAGCGAGTGATTGTACTAAAAGAGTTAGGCAAGATGAAAATCATAATGGTCCTTACGGAGAGCTCAGGTAGAACCATTCCCACTTTCCAATGCTTGACAGCGCGAGCAACCACCTACCCGGTATTCTCCACGAATCTCGGGACATGGGGTAACCGCAAGTCGCTAAATTACCCGTTCATACCGTGCCCTTATGGCTGTTTCGGCGCGTAGCCGTATTCCGACAAAGTCGGTTGCCGAAGTTGTTCCCTATTTTTTTTTCAAAACCACACACATATCCACTTTCTCACACCCTTCAGCATTCCACATTATTAGCATCAAGGTTTTGATATATAATTAAATCAGCGATCCCACTATGCGCGCTATTTCAAAAATAGGCTTAGGTGGCTGTATATTTTACTGGGTCACATTAGCAAGCAAAACATGCAAGTTTTTATGTGATTATCAGGCCAAGGGTTGTGTTCGTAAAACATAAAAAATTTATGCATCAAGTGGGGATTCCGGTGGGCTTGCCTTTCACTTTGTTGAGACGGTTGATATAACAGTTGCTGGACGTATTGGGCGCAGACCATCATGTAGTATATCGTGAGGGGTAGGCTGAATGGACTCTCCGGTAAGACCTAGTGCAGAACCAAAGAATACACAATCGAAACATAACATGAGCTCAACATTATTCTTGGGTATGTGGTGGAAATGGCAAGGGTTCTAGTGTTGTCGGGATGGTTGGGGCTTACCCAAGGTGGTGGTTGGGGTGGAGGGTGTTGACGGCCACGCTGGCGTGCAAGGTAACGGTCATTGCGGAAACGCCAGGGCAGTGGGCTATTGACGGCACTTAAGCATGTCAAACCTTATACTCCAATTGACAGGATCGTGTGTTGCTTTTCCCCAAGATGAGTATCATGGGTTTTGTCAATTCAGAAAACGAACTAATTGAGAACTAATTAATAAGAGTTTATGGTAAACTAAGGGTATAAAACAAAGCTCTAATCTACCTCTAAACTAGCCCTAAACTATATCTAATCTACGTTTAAACTATACTAATACTATAAGATAAGCAATTAGAACAGAACTAGAACACCAATTAAGGGGTATTAACTAGAGTCTAATCAAGCTCTAATTGGATCCAAGACATGCATGATATGGGCGCCACAATTAGATAAGAGCAACGAGATAACTAGTAGCTCAAGGTAGACAAGCATGATCAAGCATAGACTTCATAGCATGATTAAATCAAGATCAATCAACCTACCCCCTAGATCGAGTTTAACCTTTCCCCAGGCTCTACTGTCACCAGTAACCAGGTAATCGACGAGAAACTCTCAACATGCATACATAATTAGAGAATGCACTTCTAATTACTTCACATAGTCTAATAACATAATTAGCACAACTAGAACCTCTAATCACCATGATCGTAAGAACTAGCTAAACAACTATATCATTAGTAAGCAAGATTGAAGATCAAGATCGCTAGAAGAATATAACCCTTAATAACATGCTCTAATTAACATGCATCTAGACCAAAAGTTAATTAGAGCTAGAACAAGCATAATTAGAACAAGAAGATGATAATTAGACGAGATCAAAGCTTCATTAATAAATTGTATCATACTTACAACCATGATCATACCTTCCCTTGATGATACAATTAGACCTCTGGAGCTAGGTAATTAGAACACCATGCAAGGCCTCTAATCACCTCTACGAAGTAGAAGAACTCTAATCCTAGCCTAGAATCTCGACCCTCAGCTCTCCTCTAGCTGATGTCCCTCTTCTCTACATCTTGTCGCCTTGATAATGAATTGGATGCCTTGTCTCATGGCCTAGACTCGATATTTATACCCTGGAGAAGACATGGGAGAAAGGAAATCTCGAACCGATGTGGGGAGTCCTAGGGTCGGCCGACTTGGGAGGGTCTAGGTCGGCCGACCCGGACCCTCCTCTACCCGTTTCTTTCCATCTTTTGCGGGGACGTTGCTTGTTGCCTAAGTATTGATTTTGCGAGGGTTCTCAGGACTCTTGGGGTTCTGGAATCTTTGGTGTTCTCCGAGAGTTGACGAAGTCTTCTAGTTTTTGATATAATTGAAGTACTTTTACCGCATATTCTTCCATAAACTTGTAGCACTTGATATCTTCAAGAAGTTTCTGATTACAAAGCCTTGATTAATATAGAGAGAGGGATGAATCAACCAAGCCTTCCTTGATCATCATCTTCATAGAATGCCATCTTCAGAGCTCTTTTCTTACTCGATGTAGATTGTGGTGAATTTCACGAAAAATTGGTCAAAAACCTGTAAAAATCACATATAGCATATTTCCAAGACAATATTGCAAAATCCACAATAATCGGTGATAATTGTTAGTAAAAGATATAGTCGACGCATAAAATCAGTGAAAAACCATGTAAAATGATACAAAATATTAGTCTAAATGTCGCGTCAACATGGGCCTGGACGGCCAAGGCGGAAACGGAATTTGCGGGATGGTGGCTGCATGGTGAGGTCAAGGGTCTCGGTGGAATAATTGGAGGAGCAATTATTTTTAGATGATTTTTGGTATCGTCATCCCTTGAGTCCAAGGCTCGGCAAGACCAAGGCAGGAACCTTTTGGATTTATGAAGAGTAGGTGGGTAACGGCATCAATCACCAGGCACACAAAAATGTGGGACCGGTGTGAAGCACTGACTCACATGGTAGGCGAGCGGGACCCACGTGGCAGTGAGAGGGGGGCGTGGGCCGGCTTGGCAGAGAGAGGAGGCGGCGGAGGGCGTCAGGCCGAGGCGGTGAGTAGGCCGAGGGGGGTGGCGACGGCCTAGGAGAGGCGGTTGGGCCGCGGCAGTGAGTTGGGCCACTGGAGGAGGGGGTTAGGGTGGGCCGAATGGGGTTTTGCCCCTTTTGTTTTCTGGATTTGGTTTTTGGGATTTTGAACTTGGATTTTGGGGTTTTTGGATTCAAAATTTTAGGTGGGGAATAATCTAGGCTAACTGGACTTTTTGGGAAAGGAACAATTTGGTGTTCTTTGGAGAATTCCTAGAAATTTTGTTGAGCTCATATTAACACACTTAAAACAAGCATCCAGTATTTTTGGAAAGTTGATTTTGAATTAGGGAGGGATTTTTAGAAGAAATTTTCTGAGGCTAAAATTCAGGATGTTACAAGGCTGCCGTAGACGGATCTATCGGTGTTTTTTTCGGAGGACTTCTCTTCCTGAATATTTGTCTATCGCACTCCTCTTGCACATGAGCATCCAACTCCTCTTGAGTCTTGTCATAAGCACACTTCTCTTGTGTCGTCTTAAATGTGGAGATGCTTGTGTGTTGTGACTTGCTCTGACTCTTTCGTTGTCCCATAGATCTAGGTGGTGCACCTGAGGGGGCCTTCTTTGGAGGGGCATTCTTACCACTAGCATGGATGTATTGGTGAGGGTCTTCTGCGTGGAGGTGAGGGGCTCTTCTTTGCAGGTGGTGCACCTAAGGGGGCCTTCTTTGGAGGGGCATTCTTACTACTGCATGGATGTACTGGTGAGGGGCTTCTACGTGGAGGTGAGGGGCTCTTCTTTGGAGGTGGTGCACCTGAGGGGGCCTTCTTTGAAGGGGCATTCTTACTACTGCATGGATGTACTAGTGAGGGGCTTCTGCATGGAGGTGGTGGTGGGTTGCTGCGTGGAGGTGAAAGGCTCTTCTTTGGAGGTGAGGGGCTTCCATGTGGAGAGCCTGCTGGTGAAGGAGCCCCACCTGCAGTCATTGTCTTGGGTTCACCTCTAATTATAATTAACGCTTTGTTCCATAGAATGAATCCGTGTAGAGCTCTGAAAGTCATGTTGCTCCATCACTGCCTAGGGTTTAGAGCACACTTCCTCCACAGCTGACAACCGAATACCATTTTGAAATATCTTCACTGTGGTGTCTCTGATCTAGCATAGGAGGTAAGACCATACCATAAGCCACCCTAGTGGTCAGGTTCGTCACTGCTATATGAAGCTCACAGCTCGTTTGATGTTGGATCTCATCCACAGGGTATCGCTGATCAGGCAGCTCCGTGGAAGCACAGCAACTTCCATGTACTGTTGTATGACCCTGGGTAGTCGAGGCTAAGCATCCCGGCAGCAGGAGGAGGCGGCAGTAACCCTTGCATCCTTATGGAGTCTATTGCAGCTACCACTTGACGTGCAACCTCGCTGGGAATAGATGCTTTGGTTTGAGCGAGCTCATTTTCCAAGTTACGCACCCTTGCCTCTTGTATGGCCTTGCTTCTATGTCGGCTTCTATATGTCTCTGCATCCACAGCAAAAGTATACTTCCATGGCATATTTCCGTATTCTCTTGTACGTCGTGGGTGCTCTGGGTTCTGTAGGACAAGAGTTAGCTCATCCTTCTCCCTGTCGGGGACGAATTCACCTCTTGTCGACTTCTCGACAACTTCAACCAACTTCTCTGTCACCTCTTTTGCCTTGTCGTCCTTGTAGACCAGGCTACCATCTTCTGCTAGCTTTCTGCGTGGCCATAGTACCAGCGCTTCAAGCGTCCTGGCCAGCCGTGTGTCACCGGGGTGATACCTTTGCGCTCGAGTTCTGCTTCCATGATGGCCCACCCCTCAGTAGGTCCTTTGTAACCACCCAGGCCGAGCCTGTGGTGATATTCCTTTTTTGTGCACTCGCCTTGTTCTTGGCCGAAAGTGCAATTGCCTCTTCCGATTCCTTGTAACTTATGAACTCTTCACAGTGTCCCCTATACTTTGGGAACTTATTAAAGTCGGGCACCTTTCCATGCTTTTTGAAGGCTTCATATAGTTTCTTCTTGTGGGAACGGAATAGCTCCCCCATCTTCTTTAGCGGTCCAATCTTCAACCTTTTCTTGATGTTCTTGAGGGATGTTAAACTTCTGCTTCATAGAGTCTCATAACATGGCCTTTTGAATTTTTGGAACTGCATATGGATCATCAGTATAACTGGGCCTCCATGTCCTGCAAGCTGATGGGCATGTGATCCCTAACAAGATAGCCACAGTAGTTCACAAACTTAGTTGCAGATTCGGCCGGTCCAAGTGGTTGCCCATCTCCTCCCACTTCATCGATAACGAACCTCCCCTCAAAGTTCTTCCAGCCAGTTGGACCTCTACGCTTTGATTTCGTCTTCGAACCAGAGGCGGATTGCTAATAAACACAAAAAACCAAAACAAAATTATTACTACACACTGAATGTTCAGTTCACGAATAAGGTGACAACATCGATAGAATTTTTTTACGTCGTGAGGAGCACCGGTATCTTTGTTTGTATTCTTGGGAGCACCGGTGTCTTCGTTTACATTGCCTAGAGGGACAATGTGTTCACCCTCAAGGTTGAGGTACGCATCGGTGTCGTGGCTAGCATTTTCTTCATCTTCCATGCCATCTCTAATCATTTGTTGCAATACGAACTCATCGTCACGATTGTCCATTTTTCTACATTTGCATTTCCATATAAATTGTTTACCATAAATCACATTTACATATAGATTTACATAAATAATAGTCACAATTGCATATGGATTGCAACAAAAGATAAATAATGAACAAAGGATAATGACAACTTATAATTACTAAAACATATAATTGCACAAATACATAGCAGCACATTATATAAATAGATCGCATAAATAATTAATAAAACATATTTTGCAGGTGGCGGCCGGGCGGGGGGCGGGTGTGGCGGCGCAAGGGTAGGGAGGCCGTGGATGCAGAGGCAAAAGGACAGGGAGGCTAGTGTTGGACACGGCCACGCACGAGGCCAGGGAAGCGGTGGCGGCGCGGGGAAGTGCATACCTACGGGGACGGATGTGGACGGCGGCATGGACGGAGACGGCGCGGTGCGGTGGGGACAGCGACGACGATGGTGCGGCGGGGAAGGCGATGAGGCAGTGGGGACGATGACGGGGACGGTGTGTGGACGACGGCTGGCGGCGGCGTGGACGACGGGGACGGAGATGGTGGCCGCGGACGACGATGGAGAAGGCGGGCACGGCGACAGTGCGGCGCGGTGGGGACGACGACGACGACGTCGCGGTAGGGACAGCGAGGCGACGACGGTCGGGGGCGCGGCGACGAGTCCAAGGGGACAAAATCAAACACGAAATAAGTGAAAATGTGCGCGCGAACCTAAGTTCGAAGAAATGCTAACCGGTGCGAAGGGATTTAGTCCCGAGTGGTAAAAGGCAGCCGGGACTAAACCATATCTCGTCTCGGTTTTAGCTACCAACTGGGACTAAATGTCTTGCCACCGTGGGCACCCTGGGACATTTAGTCCCAAGGGTTTGGACATTTAGTCTCGGTTGTATTTAGCAACCGGGTCTAAATATCCTAGGGCTTTGTGTTTTCGCTATAATCAAAATTTATTAACTTGTATATTAAGAAGGAAAACAACTATTATATAGTATTCAACAGTAGGAATGGACCTGGCTTGCTAGCTTCGTTGACCAATTCCTTGTGTTGGCTCCGATCTAACTAGTAAGAAGAAAATAATCGTTACATTAGAATTCTCTAGATGACATTAGTTTAATCATTATAGCTAATATTGGAATAGTAATATACTTTGTCTTTACAAGTGTCCCTTCATTATGATTGCTACGCAAGTAAGGAGCTTCCAGAGTAGCTAACAATACACTTTGTATCTACTAGTACTGAGAATGGAGGAATGTCATCGAGCTTATTGTAATCTTCTTCGTCGTTGATCTCGTCAATTCCCACTATCTTTCTTTGGCCTGAAAGAACTATGTGTCGCCTTGGCTCACCAATGGATTGAACATTGTGCTTTGCTAACCTCTTCTTGGGTATTCTAGACATGTCCTTCACATAAAAAACTTGAGCAACATCCTGTGCTAGGACGAAAGGTTTGTCTCTATATCCACTATTGTTCAGGTCAACTGTTATCATACCATAGTCCAGATCAATCATGACACCTTGGTTTAACTTCACCCATTGGCATCGAAATAGAGGGATCCTCATGTACGGGCCATACTCCAGTTCCCATATTTCATCTATGTGACCATAGCATGTCTCCTTGTTTCCATTGTTGTCTATGGCATCAATCCGGACACCACTATTTTGGTTGGTGCTCTTTCTGTCTTGTGCTATTGTGTAAAAAGTATACCTATTTATCTCGTACCCCTGGAATGTCACGATATCTGAGGATGGACCCCTAGCCAAGCATGCTAGTTGATTATCAATATCCTCATCGCGCATGAGATGGAGTTGTAACCATACTGCGAAACCATCGATGTGCTGACATGTTATCTAGGCATCAGACTTCCCTGGGTGCTTAGCAGCAAGAAGCTTCTTGTGCTCCTCAATATAGGGAAACAATTGAATGTGCTTTATCGAATGAAGAGTTGTCATTAGTCCGGATCACTTTCCTTCCCAATGTGCCCTTCGCCGCTAATCTTCCATCATGCCGTGGTAAAGGACCACCTATTGGCGTAAGTTCATCGATATAGTCTATGCAAAACTCAATAACCTCCTCTGTCCCAGTAACCTTTAGCGATGCATCCTTCAGGGCTAGACCGTTTACAAACATAATTCTTAAAAACTGGCATGTTCCTCTCAAAAGGGAACATATTGTGAAGAAAAACCGGCCCGAGAATGCCGATCTCTTTGACAATATGCACCAGGAGTTGAGTCATAATGTCAAAGAACGACGAAGGAAATATTAGCTCTAAACTGACAAGACATACAACAATGTCATTCTATAGTGTTTGTAGACTGCGAGGGTCGTTTGCCTTCTGTGATATTGCATTAAGGAACGCACATAACTTTGTAATTGTTTTCCTGACATTCTCTGGTAGAACACCCCTCAAAAGAACATGTAGCAACTGTGTCATCAGCACGTGGCAGTCATGCGAATTTATGTGTATACATTTCCTTTCCTTCATATTTATTAGCCTCTTAACATTAGACGAGTAGCCTGCTAGGACCTTTATACTATTCAAGCATTCGAACATGCTATCTTTTTCTTTTTTGCTAAGAGTGTAGCTAGCATGAACTAAGTAATGACGTCCTTTGCCTTTATTTTCTGGATGTAGCCTATCTCGTTCGTTCATAGCTTACAAGTCCCGTCGTGATTCTAGTGTATCTTTGTCCTTCCCATAAGTTACCAGGAAACCCAATAGGTTCACACAAAGGTTATTTGTGAGGCGCATCACATCAATTGCGTGGCGAACATCTAATACTTCCCAATAGGGTAGGTCCCAAAATATTGACTTCTTCTTCCACATGGGTGCCTTTCCATCTTCATTTGGAACAGGTTGACTACCAGATCCCTTCCCAAAGACAATCATGAGGTTCTTCACCATTTGGAATACCATTTTCCCATCACGGTGAATCGGTTTATTACGATGGTATGCTTGAGCGTAGTGCTTACCTTTTTTCCTTAGCAGGTGTTTGGACAAAAGGAATCAATAATTTCCTATGTAAACAACCTTACTACAATGCTTCAAATACATACTGTCAGTCTCACCTAAGCAATGGGTGCATGCCCTGAGTCCTTTGTTCGATTGTCTTGACAGGTTCGACAGTGCATGCGAGTCGTTGATGGTGACGAACAGCATTGCATGCAGGTCAAAATCTTCCTGTTTGTACTCATCCCACGTACGAACACCAGTAGTCCACAACTCTAGGAATTCCTCAACCAATGGTTGTAGGTGCACATCAATATCATTGCCGAGTTGCTTTGGGCCTTAGATAAGCGCTGGCATCCTAATGAACTTCCACTTTAAGCATAGCCATGGAGGTAGGTTGTACATACATAGAGTCACAGGCCATGTGCTATGACTACTGCTCATCTCACTAAAAGGATTCAGGCCATCAGTGCTTAAACCAAACCATATGTTCCTTGCATCCTCTGCAAACTGCGAGTACATTCTGTCTACTTTTCTCCACTACGATCCATCAGCGGGGTGCTGTAGCATATCATCTTCCTTGCGGTCTTCTTTGTGCCAACGCACCATTTTTGTGTGCTCCTTATTTTGAAATAAACGTTTTCAGTCGGGGTATTATAGGGAAGTACCACATAACCTTATCTGTGACTCTCTTCCTTGGAGGCTCCCCCTCAATGTCACCAGAGTCATTTCGTCTTATCTTATAACGTGAAGCATTGCACACCAGACAAGCTTCAAAATCCTCGAGCTCCTTACCACGATAGAGTATACAATCATTTGGACACGCATGTATCTTTTGCACTTCCAAACCTATAGGGCATACGACCTCTTTTGCTTCGTATGTGGTATCAGGCAACTTGTCACCCTCTAGAAGAAACTTTTTAATGAGCTTTAATAATTGAGTAAACGTCTCAGTCCGATATACCATTTGCTGCCTTCCATTGCAACAGTTCCAATGTGCTACGCAACTTCTTGTGGCCCCCTTTACAATCTAGGTACAACGGAGTTTTATGTTCGTCCATCATGCGCTCTAACTTGTTTCTGACATTGTCGTTATCACAGTACTTCTCTGCAGCCTGCAACATTTCACCTAAAGCATCAGTATCTTCAATATCTTCAACATCTTCAGCATCACCCATCAGTAGTATCTGCAAAAAAAGAATGCTCTGCATAGTCTAGATTGTAAAACTCTTTTTCATCGTCTTCCAGCATAACACCTGATTCTCCATGCTTTGTCCAACACACATAGTTTGGCATAAACCCCTTTTTATCAAGTGCATTTGAATATCTCTTGATGAGGAATACTATTTCTGGTTCTTGCAATCTATGCATAGACAACGAATAAAACTAGAGTCCATATGCCCCTTAGCAGTACTGAAAAATTGGTGCACACCAACAATAAATTCTTCTGAGCGCCGGTCCGCACTATAAATCCATTGTCTATTCATCTGCAAGATTTTTATAAAACCATATCACTTATAATTAAACTTTATGGATTGATAAAAACATGAAGATAACTCTCTGGATAACCTTATGCTTTAGGTTAATGTAAGAATATTTATTTTATTTTCATGTTAAGCTTGGCTATGTTAATTTAAGTTATAATGTCAAGATGTACATTTTTTATTTTTGTCATAAAAATGTTTCCTATCTCTCCATGCGCCATCCCCATCGGTATCTTCTCTATCTCTCTATGAACTCTCCATTCAAGAACATGTATCTATTTCAAAGAAGACACAAAATGTACATAGAGAAAGAAAACAAGAAGCTATCATAACTAAAGTAAAATGTGATAAGAGTAATAAGTGTCTAACCTTGTAGAACTCTTGGATGGGTGAAATATTGTAAATCTTGAGCATAAAAATTGGACAACACCTCCTTAGAGGAAGAAAAAGTTGGCGCCAATGCAAGAACAGAGAGCTATGTTAATGGCTCTCGATCAGGTGGGGGAGAAAGAAGGGTAATAAATAGACACCGCCAATAACCTCGGTTATTATTACCAACCAGGACTAAAACATCTTTAGTCCCGGTTAATAAAAGCAACCGGGATTTATGACTTGGGCGGGGCAGCAAACGTAATAAATAGATACACTCTTTTAGTCCCGGTTAATAACTAGCAACCGGGATTCATGGCTCGGCGGTGCAGCAGACACTCCTTTAGTCCCAGTTATTTTTACCAACATGGACAAAAGAGTGCACGGGCCCACATGCCCCGTGGACTTTAGTTCCGGTTGTTGTACCCAACCTGGGACTAAATCTCTCCGGAGTGCCTTTTCGAACTGGGCGGGCCTCTCTCTCCCTCATTCGTCTCCCTGTCTTGTTCACTCAATCACTCCTTAGGGTTAGGAGCTCCACCGCCGCCGGTCTCCTGCTCCCCTCACGTCGCCCTCCTCCGCTCCCTTCCCGACGCACCGCCGCCGCCGGAGGCACACCGTGCCACTGGTTCGGAGCTCCCTCTCCATGAATTTAAATAGCCCACATTAATTCAGCTTACAATTCATATTTCCATTTTCCACATTAATTCAATTGCATGCGATGCCTGCAGCTTGGAGTCTGCCCACCCAGGCATCCTCAGTCGACTGCTTCATGCTTCCCGCCTGAAGCCATACATAACCATCCTTCCAAACGCGCCAAGACATCAGCTGAGTCAAGACTCGTGTAAAATCCTTTCATATTTTCTTTACTGCTGATATTGCAACGTTACATATGTTCTAGTGCCACACGTACAAAATTATACTACTCATGTGGCCATAGATGGCTAACAAACGTGCTCATTGGACTACTTGACCTATGCATCGCTGAGAAGAACGTCCTGAATTTCAACATGAAGGGGTTGACTACGGTTGGATGGAAAAACCTGACTGGCAAATTCAGGGAGCAAACAGGTCTGACATATGATGGCAGGCAGTTGCAGACCAAACTTGCAGGTCTGAGAAGTACAGTACAAACATTGGTGTAATCTACAGCACAAGACTAGACTTGGCCGAAATAGGAACAATAGTGGCGTTGTAGCCGATGACCCTTACTAGAGGACTGAAGAAGGGGCACGTGCTCTCGTATTTCCATTCATTTGGGCCCATTCCTTAGATATGTATTTGACCACTTTTTATCATATCACACCTGCAGGATACATGTGATGCAGAGCCCACTTGTGGAAACCCACCGTCGTTCCTTGAAGAACTAGAAATCCTGTTCGGCAGGAACACACTAAGACAGGGGGAATTTGATCAGTGCTGGAGGTGTCCGTGCCACAAATGACACCTTCGACATTCCACATCACACCATAAATGACCCTTTTGACCAATCCAATGATCGGTCTAGGTCAAAAAGACCTATTGGGGAGCAGACCATGGATAGCCCTCCGAAGAAGAAGAGTGCAAGCATTGAGGAGTGCCTCAGAGACATCTCTGAAGTCGTGTTATCCAGGCGTAACCGCAAGTCCAACCAATACGATGTGGCCGAGCGTGACCAAGTGAGGTAGATTTTAGACGGTGATGAGATTCTAGAGGGATTCGAGCTGTACTTGCGGGCACTTTTCCTATGCAAGAATGCAGTCAATTGCATGCAGTTCACTGGGATGAGAACTAAGGTGGGCCAAGAGCAGTGGATCCAGCTCAGCTCAGCCAACAAATAGATATTGCCATAAATAGATCAGCAGATGCTTTGAGCGGCAGGTGGTTGCTTCGTTCTATTGTCGGCCTTTGTTGTGTATTTGTTTTCCTTGGCACAATCTTCCCATATGTGCTACACATTCCCTTGGCTGTGATGTGACCTTGTTGTCGTACTTCAAATTTTCCTTCCCATGTAATGTTCCATGAAATGTGTCATACGTGGTGGCTACTTGTGAGCAATCAACTGTTTTGTGATATGTGCACTAGATTTTTGTCATCTCTATTTTTTGATTCCATACTTTGTGAATGTGTTTGAAGCTTGTGAACCTTTACATGATCATGGGAACATAAGTATGTTCTCTTCTTAGGCCTGCAGGTCCTTCTATGATAATTCCATTCACATGTAAGGAGTGTCGGCTTCACTATTTTTATTCAAAATCAAATCCTGGGACATGAGTTTGCCGGCGGATTCGAACAACAGCGACACATCAAGTGATGGAAGCTCCTGTTCTTTTGAGTTGGTGGCATTAGGAGCAGCGGTAGGGGCATTTGCAGCTTCGAGGCATATTCCAACCCATGTGGTGAATCCTGAGCCTCCTATGTTGATGCATGTGACTTGGGCGGCAATGGGTACAGATGAATTTACAGGACAGTCGTAGATGCATGACAACTTTCGTATGCGAACAGACGATTTCTTGCACCTGCATGATATCTTAGTTAGATACCATGGTCTGCAGTCAACACAACAATTTGAATCAGTAGAGAGTCTAGGTATGTTTCTCTGGGCTTGCGCAACAGAACAATGTGTTAGACAAATAAAGAACCGGTTTTAGAAGTCATTGGAGACAACAAGTAGGAAGATGGGTGATGTGGCAGGATGCCATATTGTATTTCGCACAGACAGTAATAGCTCCAAAGGACCCAACCTACGCACATGTATATCATAGCCTCTTTCCATTTGCACCGTACTTTGATGGGTGCATCGGGGCTTTAGATAGGATTCACATTCCAGCTCGAATCAACCATGAGGCTCGCTTGGACTACATAAATAGAAAAAAGGGTGCACAAGCTTCAATGTGTTAGCCATGGTGGACATGGACATGCATTTCACGTTTGTAGGTGCAGGGATGGCTGGGTCTTGTCATGACATGGCGGTGCTGCAAGGAATGTATGAAGACTCCATGTTTCCCACATCCACCACCAGGTATGCCATCCGTTTCATATGTGTCATATAACAAATTATGATTACTGGTTAATCATTAAATTGTGTGAAACATTGTTGTGTATCCGTGAAGCAAAGTGCTACTTGGTTGATTCAGGTTATGTACTCCAAAAAGCCTCTTTGGGGCCGTATCGCTGCACAAGTACGAAAACCATAAAGGGCCACTTTAATTATCACCATGCAAGCCTTCGGAGTGTGGTGGAGTGGACTTTCGGTGTGCTTAATCTAGGTGGCGTATTTTGTGAGAAATCCCATTTTATGAAAGGGATAGGCAAGCGAAGTTCATTATTGCTTGCTTTACATTGCATAATTTCTTTTTGGACCATTCTCTTGCCAATCGGCCAGAGACCAACATTACTGGAGCTGCGAATGACGTCGCCTCGCCGTGGGTGGATGCAAATGCATCTGAGAACATAGAAACTGTGCGGGATTGGATTGCGGTTAGACTCTACTACAAGTAGGTCACAAGTATGACACTTCTTTCTTGTTGTGGTGTAGGTATTAAAAAAAATTTGATCGTAGAGGGACGTTACACATTGGCATCTCTGTGCAGGACTATGGTGGCAATGCACTTTGTAGATGATGATTCTCATTTTGTATGGTGCGATGCTGTTAGAAATTGATGATAGAGGGCTGCTATGAAATGTATGTGGGACTGATATTAGTACTTTTTTTAATGAATTATATGGTAAACTGATGTTAGGAACTAATGTTAGAGGATTGCTACGTATTTTGGTGTCTAATCAGTGTTGTAAGAACTCCATTGAAGCGATTCATCACTGCAGTCCTTTCGATCCTTTTCGTTTATGGAAGCATTGTACCTTTTAATTGACATCAGTTATTTTGCTTGTAATTGTACAAATCATTTCCCGCCATATTTTAATTCCTTCCCACTATTTTTAAACTTGTAATTGTCTTCCTTCCAAGGAGCTGTACTGTTGAGGCTGCACAAATACATAGATTCACATTATATAACAATTAATAATACATATCGAATTACATAAAGTTCACAAATTAATAATACATACAAATAACAAATTACATAACAAATGAAATAAAGCCACGTCATACCGTAAATGACCTTTTTGACCAATACAATGATTAGTCTAGGTCAGAAAAACCTATTGGGGAGTAGACCGTGGATAGACCTCCGAAGAAGAAGAGTGCAAGCATTGAGGAGTGCCTCAGAGACATCTCTGAAGCCGTGTTATGCAAGCATAGCCGCAAGTCCAACAATTACAATGTGGCCGAGCATGACCAAGTGAGGCAGATTTTAGATGGTGATGAGATCGTAAAGGGATTTGAGATGTACTTGCGGGCACTTTTCCTATGCAAGAATGCAGTCAATCGCATGCAGCTCATTAGAATGAGAACCAAGGTGGGCCGCGAGCACTAGATCCAGTTCAACTAGGCCAACAAATAGATTGCCATAAATGAATCAGCAGATGCTTTGAACCTTTATATGATCATGGAAACTTATGTATGTTCTCTTTTTGGGTCTGCAGGTCCTTTTGTGATAATTCCATTCACATGTATGGAGTGCCGGCTTCACTATTTTTATTCAAAATCAAATCCTAGGACATGAGTTTGCCGGCGGAATCGAACAACAGTGACACATCAAGTGATGGAAGCTCCTGTTTTTTTAGTTGGTGGCGTTAGGAGCAGCGGTAGGGGCATTTGCAGCTTTAAGGCATATTCCAATCCATGTGGTCAATCCCGAGCCTCCTATGTTGCCGCATGTGACTGGGTGGCAATGGGTACAGATAAATTTGCAGGACAGTCGTAGATGCATGACAACTTTCGTATGCGACCAGACGATTTTTTGCACCTGCATGACATCTTAGTTAGATACCATGGTCTGCAGTCAACACAACAATTTGAATCAGCAGAGGGTCTAGGTATGTTTTCTGGCCTTGCACAATAGAACAATGTGTTAGACAAATAAAGAACCGGTTTCAGAGGTCATTGGAGACAATAAGTAGGAAGATGGATGATGTGGTAGATGCCATGTTCTCTTTCGCACAGACAGTTATAGCTCCAAAGGACCCAACCTACGCACATGTACATCATAGCCTCTTTCCATTTACACCGTACTTTGATGGGTGCATCGGGGCTTTAGATCGGATTCACATTCCAGCTCGAATCAATTATGAGGCTCGCTTGGACTACATAAATAGAAAAGGGTGCGCAAGCTTCAATGTGTTAGCCATGGTGGACATAGACATGCATTTCACGTTTGTAGGTGCGGGGATGGCTAGGTCTTGTCATGACATGGCGGTGCTACAGGAATGTATGAAGACTACAAATTTCCCACATCCACCATCAGGTATGCCATCCGTTTCATATGTGTCATATAACAAATTATGGTTACTGTTTAATCGTTAAATTGTGTGAAACATTGTTGTGTATCCGTGCGCAGCAAAGTGCTACTTGGTTGACTCAGGTTATGTACTCCAGAAAGCCTATTTGGGGCTGTATCGCTGCACAAGTGCGAAAACCATAAAGGGCCACTTTAATTTCCACCATGCAAGTCTTCGGAGTGTGGTGGAGTGGGCTTTCGGTGTGCTTAAATCTAGGTGGCGTATTATGCGAGAAATCCCGTTTTATGAAAGGGATAGGCAAGCGAAGTTCAGTATTGCTTGCTTTACATTGCATAATTTTTTGTTGTACCATTCTCTTGCCAATCGGCCAGAGACCAACATTACTGGAGCTGCGGATGACGTCGCCTCGCCGTGGGTGGATGCAAATGCATCTGAGAACATAGAAACTGCGCGGGATTGGATCGCGGTTGGACTCTACTGCAAGTAGGTCACAAGTATGACACTTCTTTCTTGTTGTGGTGTAGGTATTTAAAAAATTTTGATTGTAGAGGGACGTTACACATTGGCTTTTCTGTGCAGGACTATGGTGGCAATGCACTTTGTAGATGATGATTCTCATTTTGTATGGTGCGATGCTGTTAGGAATTGATGATAGATGGCTGCTAATGTATGTGGCACTGATATTAGTACTTTTTTAATGAATTGTACGGTGGACTGATGTTAGGAACTAATGTTAGAGGACTGTTGTGTATTTTGCTGTCTAATCAGTGTGGTAAAAACTCAATTGGAGCGATTCATCACTGCAGTCCTTTCGATCCTTTTCGTTCATGGAAGCATCGTACCTTTTAATTTACCTCGGTTATTTTGTTTGTAATTGTGCAAATCATTTCCCGCCATATTTCAATTCCTTCCCACTATTTTTAAATTTGTAATTGTCTTCCTTTTGAAGGAGTTGTACTGTTGAGGCTGCACAAATAGATAGATTCACATTATATAACAATTAATAATACATATCAAATTACATAAAGTCCACAAATCAATAATGCATACGAATAACAAATTACATAACAAATAGAATAAAGTGCCTCTTTAGCTTCGGTTTGTAACTAAAGTCCATAGCTAGGGCTCACGTTCACAGCCTGCCCCGGTTCCATTACAAAACGGGGACTAAAGGACTCATACAACCGGGACTAAAGTACATGGGATAGATTTGAATTGGTTACATGTGCATCTCGAAATACCCTGTTCCGGTTCCATTACCAAACCGGGACTAAAGGTACTTTAGTGGACTCATGCAACGGGGCTAAAGCACCTGGGGATAGATTTGAAATTCCCTAGACGTACATCTCGAAATACCCCTGCACATGCTTCTGAATTCGCGATTTCTTCTTTAAAAAAACTATTCAACATGCGTGTCGGTCGCTCAAATGTCAACAAACCACATAGACTTGCAGTGTTAAATGTAAGGTAAAAAAGATGATTTTGTGCTTCGACCATGGCGCTGTCCTCTCCAACGCCCCTCGCCGGCAGTGCCCGCAATGGCCGTGCACTCGACCATGGCGTGCACCAGCGGCGGCCACACGCGTTCCCTCCGCTCCCATTTTCAGAGAATTGCAACAAAGAATCACATTTCAACAACAGAGATTGCAACAAAGATTCACATTTGAATGAAACATTCACAAAATTGCTGCCGACGCCGTAGTGTTCAATTCGCCACCGTACGTCCTCGTCGTAACCGCCATCACAGCCGTCATCAGCGCCACTAGTCGTGGCCATCGTAGCCGCCGTCCCCATCCCCATTGTTGGGACCATCATCGTCACCCTCGTAGCCACCGCCGTCGTCCCCTTCCTCGTCATCGTCTTCCTCATCCTCCTCTTCCTCCTTCTCCTCCTCCTCGTCCATCTCTTCCTCCTCTGCCACCTCTTTCGGATCATCAGACCACTCCTTCTCTTCCTCCTCGCACTCCCGTCGTCACTTCGGCGGCGGCTGGTTCACCGCGTCGCTATCCTCTGCCTCGGAGTCGTATTTCGTGGTGTACTTGCCATCACTCGACCAGTGACCCATGGCACGCTAGAGAATGGGCGTGCGTAGGTTTTCTTCTCACTCTCTGCTCTCCCCTCTCTAACTCTTGATCGCCTCTGTTCTTTTGCTACAGAGTTTTTGAGTTAGGGGAGATAGGGGTGGTAATATTTATATAACTCCCAGCGGCGTCTGGAATTCCCATCGTGTTTGGAATTCCCATCGCCGATTCGTTCTTGAACATCATCAATGGCCGACATATGAACGGCGAAAGCTCCTCGGCAGTCGATGTGAAAGAGAATATGGCGGGAAGGCGAACAATTGCGCTTGATCTTTAGTCCCGGTGGTATTTACCAACCGGGACTAAATAGGCTTTAGTCCTACCCCCGAGGCCCTCTGTTTTCTGAGAACCGAGATGGCGCGATAAGGGAGGGTGGTATTCCTGGTTGGTGGAACCAACCGGGACTAAAATCCTCCATGCCATTGTTTATACTAGGAAAAATATTTAGTCCCAGTCGGTGTAAATAGAACTTTAGTCCCGGTGAATCACTTACCTAGACTAAAGCCCTCGGGACAAGTGACCGTCGAAGAAACCTCCATTTTCAGAGAACACTCATCTTCAAGAACACAGAGATCGCAACAATGATTCATATAGATTCACAGAATTGAACACAAAGATTGGGACACAAGATTAGAATAGGTATATAACATCATACTATGTTCTTACATATAACACATAATAATTTTCTACATTTCTACTCCTCAGCGATCAGTGCCGTCCAATCGATCTCGTCATCTTCATCGTCGGAGACGGTGATGACCGGTGGCACCGGCGCCACATGGCCGGTGATGTAGTTGAGAATGGCGGCCTCGGCGGTGATGGGTGCGGGTGCGCTCGAGGAAGAGGAGCCCGCCTCATGGCAAACAGATAGCCTGGCGGCGGCGAGACGGTGACGGCGGCGGAGTTTCGAGAGGAGCTTGCCGACGCACCTGAACGATGGGCCTAAGCCGGTGCGACTGAGCCTAATCCGGCACCGGTGCCCGAGGTAGCCATGATCCATGCACCTCGCTGCTACTAGGTGCTCCGCTAGGGTCTGCGCATAGAGGCGGTGCATTAGGGCTCTTTCCTCCGGGGTTTCATCCATTGAGGCGGCGGCGGAAGAGGAGATGAGATTATGAGAGAGGAAGAGAAAGAGGAAGAGGAAGAGGAGATGACACGGGGGCATGCCGGTGGGTGGAGTTATAATGGCGGGATATTAGTCCCGGTTGGTTGAACAAACCGAGACTAAAATGCTCTACGTCATTGTTTATTCTAGGAAAATATTTAGTTTCATGTTGTTGTTACTAACCGGGACTAATTCTCTAGGATTTGGTCTCTGTCGGTGACACCAACTGGGACTGAATCTTCCACAGGGGACCACTGGAGTTCCCAACCGAGACTGATAAGTCCTCGGACGCCCCACATGGCGCCCCAAGGGGTCCTATGCTTTGGAACCGGGATTGATAGTCCCGGTTCCATTTCGTACTGGGATGGATTTAATGGATGGATAGCCCGTTCTCCGGTAGTGTGGGCTCTGGACTTACATTCATGCAGTCTATGCCTCCTCACTCATACTATTTGGAATATCTTATGTTTCCTATGCATGCACGTTGTCCAATTGTGATAAGCATGCTTAATCTTGCCTCAGATTCTCACATGTAAATTGCTGTATGTGTCCTTCGAGTGACAGAAAAAGAAAATGGCCACTAGCTGACATATGCTACAATGTCTGCATATGAGTCTCTAGGTGCATCAATTTTTTCACATCTTTCTCCAGTGACTGTATTGGGTGCACATGATATTATTTAGGCATTTAGCACCATAGAACATTACTAGGGTTTATATATCAGTTTATCTAGAGTCAGTTCTGTACAACAATTTAGCAACTGTCAGTTTGATAAAGTATAGTTTGTTTCAGATCTTCTAATTTGAAATGTACATTAACCCTTCTTGTTAGCATTAGTTGTAACTAAACCTGTTGTAGTTATATATCTAAACCCAGATTTACTTTTGATCTTCTGGCTATTCAACCTGTTATCTCCTTTTTTATCTACTAGGAAGCAACTACAGGCCCTCTGGTGTCCTGCTTTTCTTGGTACAGAGCTTCAGCGGATAATATGAGAGCAATGGAAAGAGATGGGTTGGCAAAGTAAAGACCGATCTACAATTTTAGGTATTTGATGTTCTTTGTTCTAGTTGCTGGTACATGATGTAGACTAGACTGAAAAAGTGCAAAGAATATAGAATGCACAACACCAAAATAATCATTGCTATTTGCTAATGAACATTCGAGAGGAAATTACTTTGTGTGTGTGTGTAAAGTCACAAGATTTTCTTGGTTTACTAGTGGGGTCAAGATTCATGAACATTGTTGTCGATTACTGAATTATTATCACAATATAATTCATTCAAAACAAAGAGCATTGGCAAATCTCTTACTTGAAATGTACACTAACAAACCAAACTGCACGTCTAATACAGGATGTTGTATAAGAGTTTAATTAAATTTTATTAAGATCCTTGGAATTATGCTTCTTTCTTTTTATGTAAAACATTCATAATAATAAATTATGTGATGGCTAAAAGTGGTACTAACGATGATCCTTGTTTGGCAGATATCTTGCTGAGTTGCTTGCAGAGAGGCAGAAATTGGCCCCATTCATAATAAAATTTTGTTTGTTAATGGCACGAGACATTCACTATCACTAGTTCCTATGTTTAGTTTTTTTTTCAAGTCTTTTAGGTTGTGGCTGTCAATGATGTATTCCTTTGAAGTTTTAACAATTGTCTCCACACTTTTATCTTCTTGAATTTACTATGATAATCATAGCGTACTATGACATTTATTTAACAAAAATGAAAACTTGTTATTTTTTGTCAAATATGTTTCGTCGTCTAGAAACCAACGAAAACAAGCAAAAACCGATGAAAACAGTTTTTTCATTGGTTTTTTTGCTTGTTTTCGTCAGTTTAAGTGTTTCCTGTAGTGTCTTATGAAGAGTGTGGATTTAGTTTTTTTAGATAGCTTATTGCTAATATTAATTGACACATTGTCACTCAGATTCCATTGGTTGTGCTGCATTGCATGCATGGAGTTACGTAGAAAATAAGTTTAGCTCGATGAACGGCTCTTATTTTTTCAACTACCGTATAACTTGTAAGAAATTAGTTGTCCAAATATTGGTTGTAGAAAATAAGTTTAGCTCGATAAACGGCTCTTATTTTTTCCAACTACCGTATAAATCAGTTGTCCAAATATTGGTAGTATTTGTGAGAAAAATTTCAACCAATAGATTGATGGGATAAAGGGTATACAAAATAAACTTATGAACACTATATCAAAAGGAGTCATTTTTATAGCACAATAACTCTTACATTATTAATAAAAATTCAGTACATTATTAAGTAAAGGAACAAGTAAATTTTGAGTATTGAACTATCGTCCTTAAATTTTGGTCCTTGGACTAAAAAGTCACATATGTTTAGCCATCTAACTATTGAAATCAGGTAACTTTAGTTTTCTGGTTGTTTTAAAGATGGATTTTATTTATTTATGAGTATAGGAAATTATGTTTAATATCTCAAAAATTCATAAATAATTTTTTAAACTTCAATAAAGGTTAATTGGTATCATGTTTTTTTCTTAAAATATAATCTATCTAGGTGCTACGTTTGGAGTTACATTTATAACATTTCTGCTGCTCCTAGTGTTTTATTGACTATGGTCATGTTAAATGTGTTATCATTATATACCATACAATTTGGAAACAACTAGAGACCAAAATTGTGTGATTTCAATAGTTATACGGTAAAAAAAATATCCGGTTTTTGAGTTCTAGAACCAAAACCAGACTTTGACAATAATTGGTGGTTGGAAAAATATCCATAGGTATCATGAGGTATCTCTGCCATTAATTTTTTACTGACCTCTACCAATAAGATTTTTGTAGAATTGTTTTATAAAAATTATATGGGCACTGGTCACACCCTTTTTAGTACTGATCCCACCTATTTAGCACCTTTTGGGGTCTCTTCTTTGGTATTTTCTATTTTTAAAGCGTTGGATCTCGTCAATTAACGGCTATTATTTTTTACAACTGTTGTAAAACTTGTGTAATTGGTATGTTTAAAAATGGACCTGTTTCTTAAATGAAAATGTTGACATCATCAATATAGCACATGGGAGAAAGGTGAGGAGATTTTACTTCTGTATAATTTATCTTAGGAGCGGTAGTATGTATAATGTACCCATGACGAGATGCATCATCTGTCGTCACAGTTGTTTGAAGTGTGCGTATGTTGGCTGTAGCTAGCGGATCCCAATCCCAGCCAGGTCATTGGAATGCTTCCGTCGTCTGCCTGAGTTTGTGGGAGAAGAGAAAACTGTCAACTTTCTTTTGCCTGCTTCCGAGAGAAGGCAGAACCACACACAGGGTAGTTGCAGATTTTGCTTCAGTCATCAGCTGGTACTACGTGTGTCTGCATCTGGGATGAGCAAACTAAACCTCTGTATGTGGGAACTGCGAAGCATGGGCAGATCACGCTTATTTTTATTTGTCTGACATCTCGAGAGGTTCTTGTACTAAATTTCAGGCTAATAAAGTGCGTGCGTCTCTTCAGGGATACAGTATTTAACGCCTAGTCTCCATCAACAGTTTTAGATTTTAGATGGCCATTGCATACGACAGTTCTTCACTCCTCATGCAGAAGCAAGGAATAAAGAAATGCAGAAGTATTTACCCTAATACGTTGCACAGCATGCTTCGTCTTTGGTAAGGTAAGCACAGGCACTGCAGTAGCTTGCAATCGATTGAAAAACGTTCAGTTCGTCTGGTGTTCAGCTACTCCGCCTTTTCTTTACCTTCTCTGCATCTGATGATATCATGATTACTGATATCGCACGGGAGCAAATTCTTCTAGCTGAAGGCACATTTTCACTGACACAGTAATCTTTAGAGGCTCCAAATCCTTACGAAACACACCAGAAAAAAAAAATCCTAAAAATTCTCATAAAAATAAAAAACATCCGACTATCCATTAACAGATTGAAATATTAATAGCAATTAGATCTATTTTCTAAGTAATTACGCACCTATGCCATCATAAAAGGTTGAGTTCAACTCACAACGAAAACAAATTCTTTTTTTGGAAGATTTTTTCAATTTTAAATTTATTTTCTAAATAATTACCCACATATGCCATTATGAGAGGTCTTGAGTTCAACTCTCAACAAAAGCAAATTTCTTTTTTTGTTTTACAGATTTATTCCATTTTCAAATTTATTCTCAGTTTTTTGTCAAATTTTTCTCATTTACAAATTTATACTACTAAATGATTACATAAATTTTTTTCATAAAGATGCTAAAAACATTTCTATTAAACAGATATTTTGCACCTAATCTTGCTATTACTTATTAATCCTCACAAGATGTGCTGGATAAAAAATAAAATCATAGAAATTCTCACAATAATCAGAAACATCGTATCATCAATTGCAAATTGAAATCTTAATTGCCATTGTATCTGTTTTCTATGTAACTAATATCCCGTCATCCATCATGTAGCTATAATAATAGATCCGATTTTAGGAAAAAGACAAATCCTAAAAATTCTCACAAAAATCAAAAACATCGTGTCATCCATCATATAGCTCTAATAATAATAGTCATTAGATCTATTATAGTTTCTAAAAAATTACCACCATGACATTATGAAAGATGAAATAAAATAATCTCTTAAATTTGTCTAAAAATTGTCCATCATACCATTATGAAATATAAATTAAATAATCCCTTAAATTTGCATTAAATTATCCACCATGCCACTATGAAATACTACCTAAAATAACCCTCCTAAATTTGCATATAAATTACTAAGCATGTCATTACAAAAGATGAATTAAAATAAATCCTAAACCTACATATAAATTATCCAATATGACATCATAAACTATAAATTAAAATAATTTCTAAATTTGCATATACATCACAACGACATTACAAATGATGAATTAAAACAATCAGCTCTAATATTATTACGGATTAAATCTATGTTTTCTAAAACTCTAACCCGTGCGAGAGCACGGGTTGACGAACTAGTTTATCTAGTGCTGATCCTGCCCATTTTGCATAAGGATGAAGGAAATGAAGGGGTATTATTCACACGATTACGTTGCACATGCTTTTTTTTTTATAAGATGCATACGCTTCGTCTTTGTCAAGCGTAGGTGCGCATATTCTTCTGGATCAGGTGGCCCACGTTTCAGTGAATAGGTATACCTGTTCTTCGAAGCTGGGGACTAGCTTGGTGCACAGCCCGGGTATATTCTGCTGCATTCTTATAATCTTATGCTCACTCCGTTCCTTTTTATTTGATGCGGTTGATTTTTTTCTAAAACTTCAATCGCTCGTCTTATTTAAAAAATTTATAAGTTATCCTCTACTTTTTAGTTATTTGTTTTATCATTAAGATTAGTTTGAGTATTTATTGTATTTTTGCATGTTTACACAATTTTTTTGAATAAGACAAGCGATTGAAATTTTGAAAAAAAAATTAACCGCGTCAAATAAAAAAGAACGGAGGTAGTATCAAATTATTGTGGCACCACTTGAAAATTCGTCATACCTGTGGCACCACAACTCTCTTCAAAGAATGCACCACCTGAGATACACTTGCATGGAGTTCCGATCCTTCCTGCTTAATGTGTGATTGCTTCCGATTCTAAATCATACATACGGCACATTTGATTTAATAACCAATAATATTACCTCAGACAGATGCACAAAAAAAAAAACTAGCTTACCTTACTATTATCACTAACTCAAAGCTTCAAATGACGCATTTACTTAGAGACATGTTAGAACAAATCCGCAAAAATTCTCACAGAACTTTAAATTTATATATGCTAATACTAATCGAAGGCTCCGGGTGATTTTCAAGATGTAACTGAAAAAAAAATCTTACAAACCATGAACATCCTAAATTTATATATAAATTATCCACCATATCATTTATGAAAATAATTTAATATCACTCCTAAGTTTGCAAATTACCCACCATGCAAGAGGGTCATTCTATCCCTCTTGAATCTGTCCTTGTGCAAAAGAAATCAAGATCTACCAACTTATGAGAATGACTTTATGGTTGTGCTGTTAGCCGTAGATAAATGGATCCCATACTTACAAAATCAAGAATTCTTGATTAGGATTGATCAGTTTACTGTATTTGACTAACCAGAAATCCTCTACTAAACTGCAACACACAAGGCTTTGCTCAAGTTCATAATGAGGGCGACAGAAATTATACTTTGCATCAAGGCATCATCCGATATAAGGGGAGAATATGGGCTTGGGCAACAATGCCTTGGATTAGAGGCATATATATTCAGCAGGGCTTTCACATCGTAGTGGTTTGGGAGTTACTAGGAGCTCAATTTGCTTGCTTGGCCTAAATTGGAAGAGGTGGTCAATTAGAGAATATGAACATGCATGCCAAGTATGTCAATTGAAAAAAAAAATCAATCGCAACATACATAAAAAACCAAAGGGAATACATATGTCACTGTAAATTCGAGAGCCCAAGAAATCATATTACAACTCAATACGTGGGATCACAACTTTCACCAATTAAATAGTACAAGATAGGACTAAAACAAAGTCAGCACATATAATATACACAGCAACCCGGCCAGCACCTGGCAAAAGCCTACAACCCTGTGCCATTTGAAGTAGCAACGAAATGAACAGGTAAAGTACGTACGTGTAGAACTAGAACATCGATCTCAATCAAAGCAAAGGATCTTATCATCCTTTGTTAGACTTGAGCATAGTTAAGATACCGACAAGCGAACCTATGATGCCGAGAATGACAGTGATGGCGGAGAAGACGGCGACGATTTTTTTCTTGTTCTCCTTGGCATACTCCCTAGCCTTGAACAGCAGCTCCCTCTTCCTCCTGTACTCGGCAATCTCTTCCATGATGCGGGCGTAGGGCGATGGACGCGGCAGCGGCATCGACAGGCACCTCCGAAGGCTGGTGAAGAATTCCAGCGCGTCCTCGTAGACGACCCCCGCTCCTTGCACAATCTTGTACTCTGCTTTCAGCTGCCGCACGTCCTCCACCTCATGCACCAAATTGGCGAGGAGGAGGAGGTATGAGCAGACAATGGAGTCTTCTTCTTGTACAGCTTCTTGGAAGGGCGAGTTCATCATGCACAGCTCCAGGGCTGCCATGTTGACGAGAAAGCTCGCGCGGGCGTCGTCGAGGGCCAGTGGCACCATGGAGAGGACCCCTTTCTCGTTGAGGCCCATGCGGATGAGCTCCGTTTCTGCTGGGTCGTTGGGTGTGAGAGTGATGCCGAATTTCTTAAGATCACTGAGAGAATATGATGCCGACGAGGAGGAGGAGGAGGAGGCTCTGCCGCCTTGACCTTGAGACCGCTGCTGCTCAGCAGCATTGCTACTGGTTATTCTTCCTACAATGTAGGACCGCAGGAGACCAAGGAGATGCGGTGGTGGTGGGTTGCAGCTAGAATCCAAGAAAAAAGGGTGTTTCTGGTGACGAATTTGGCCGCCGCCGCCTTGCAGGTAGGCTTTCCATGGAGCAAGGAAGTCCTCCACGAAGGGCGCAGGCCTGAACCCCATGCTCAGGACGGCCTCCACTACCTGCCAGGGGAGCTGGTTCTCGAGCAGGAGGACGTCACGTCCGACGGCATTGTGGTTGGAGCGGAAGAAGCTCTCCAACGACGGCTCCACCTTGTGCCGATGCCCATCCGTCCTCCAAAACATGTACTGCACCAGGAAGCAGGCATCGTAGAACAACATCTGCCGGAACTCGTGGTGGCCGATGCCTGCCACCACGTCGTCGTCGTAGAGGCCGCGTGCGCCGGCCGTGGCGCGGGCGACGCCGTCGTACACCTCCTTGGGCGAAGGCCCGTGTTTCCTCGCGTAGGCGTAGGCCGCCAGATGCTTCTTCTTCTCCGCCTCCACGAGCCGGCCATGGCCGCGGTGGTACGGGCCGATGGCCACCGTCTTCGGGACGGTGTACGGCTCACGGAGGCGACGATCGTCGCGGATGGCTTGCGGGCACCTATGCATCTTTGTTTTGTTATCATGCTTCGGCTCCGCTGCTTCCAAACCGGCATACTCGTTCTTTTCAAGTCTGTCTATCTCAGCTACAAACTCTTGCACCTCTTTGTCAGTCGGGCCGTTTTGTGTCGGTGTGGCGGATGTTGTTGTTTTCTGAATCGGATCTTCCGGTGTTGTTGTCGTGGCTGTTGGAGGTTCAGTTGCGGCTTTCTCAATTGGATCATTTTGTGTGGGTGGGGGTTCTGTACTAGGTTCAGCCTTGTGCCTGCTGCCGCTAGAGCCATCTGCTTTCTCAATGGGAACGCCCAGTTCGGGTCTGGCTTCTACAGATTCAGTCGCCTGGCCCCTCCTGCCGATTTTCTCAGTCAGATCATTCTGTGGGAGTGCGGCTTTGGGCTCTACAGATTCTACCCTCCTGCTGCCGGTAGAGCTCGTTGCTTCCTCAATCGGGCCATTATGTGTGGTGGGTATGGGTTCTACTTCTACAGATTCACCGCGCCTGCCGACAGAGCCAGTTGCTTTCCCAGCCGTAGTGGATGTTGCTCGTTTCATATTCTCCTTTCCAATAGGGGCCAGTTGAAACTATCTGCCGCAACAAGTACGATAAAAAAAAAGATTGCTTATTAAAAAAACTACTACATTAGAAAAGAACTGATGAGGCATAATAAGACTAAAAAAAACACAATGACGACTGATATTGGCACACAAAAGAAGAAGCAGCAGCAGCAGCAGGCAGGGAAATCAGAGAGCATTTGAAGGTGGCCACCTTATTCCGCAACTTGGGTTGCTCTTGCACACAGGGGTCTCTGCTGGGTGGGATCAGCAGGCAATTGAGCGGGGAAAGCAAGCTAGGGGAAATGCAGCAGAGGTATGCATGTGTATATATGGATTGCAGATATAACAGATTATTGCTTGTATGCGAAGAAATCCGAATCCTGCAAACACACCGGAAGCATCGAGTGCTTTACAACTCCACTAACATGTGGATATGTTCCGAGAATAATATAGGAAGATTATGGTGTCAAGGGATTCGAATTCCAAAGGCTAGGCATGCCTGGGTTTTGCTACCTTACTTCACAAAAACCTCTCAAGGTGGCCGAGTGGAGGCCAGACGGGCCGACCTGAGCAGTGACCACAAGACAAAAGACAGGCAGAAATAATCTCTAAAGAATAGTACGTACAAATGATGAACAGAAATATCCTCCCTGATTGATTCGTCCACGTACGTAGGCCGCATCTTTCACGTTGTCTGATCTTGAGACGGCTGAGCGACGGCACCAAAGGTTGGCCCACATGGCAGAGAGGGAGAGGGGGTGGAACGCCCCCGGGTGATGGGGACCACGAGCCGGGGAAGTCGGGCCGAACCAGAACCAATCGGAGTGAGCTCCCAGACCACTGGTGAGTCGGTTCCGGAGAGACGGCTGGCGGCGTGACCACCGGTGGAAGGTGGTATCGCGGTGGGGGGTATCGCGGGCATGTGGTGGTCAGAAGGGGGAACGTCCATGGCGGGGTTGCGCGGGCACATCGGCGGTGAGAGATTGTTACAAAAAAATCTAATAATACATGACGTATATATTTTGTCATAGACCAATGAAAAAAACCCTCATAAACAACTATGTGACATTCCAAAAATAGGTTATGTATCTCATACATAGATTCTTTAGCACACGAAACCGTCATAGATCAATTAAACTGTGATGCTCCCACCCGTTATAGATCTGCTATCGGCTTGTTATGTTTATAGACCATAGTGACAAAAAAGAATCGTCACAAAATGCTGCCTCTTAAGCGGTCGCCATGTCACTTCAGTTTCATAGGATCCAACGTGTCTGACAACGTGGCCTTTCACCTCTACTTATGGCTTGTTATGGCGCATGGTAGTGAGGTAGCGGGAGCGGAAAGGGGAGGTGGTGAGGGGTTAGGTAAGAAGGGGATGGTGAGGCAGAGCTGGCACTCACCTCTACTTGAGCGGGGAACGTCGAAAAGGAGGATTGTAGCGGCAGAGAGTGTGATGCTCCGGCATCTCAAGTGCATTTTCATTTAACATACATGCATCATGCATCATTTTCATCATACATTTGCTTGCATATGAATTTTATGATCAAACTTGAGTGCAATGCAAAGTGTTGAAACCTGTTTTATGCATGTGTGTCACTGGTGTTTTGAGTATAACTCTAGTTGTGTTGAGAACTGGGTGAACTTTTTTATACCAAACCTGTAGGTCATGATGTGATGAACAATTTTGTTAATTGGAGCTTGGATAGAAAATGGACTTAGCATAGGGTAAAGGGTCTTTTACTGTCAGCCTAGAAACACAGCCAAAACCTGGACTGTCTAGAAATCCATCTTTTTCCATGACCTTCAGTCATTTTCATGCAAAGCTCTAATTCATAAAGTTGAAGGTCTTAAAATTCTAAACAACTTTAGTTAATAGGCATCTAGGGTGAAAGTGGCCAGAGGATGGACTTTTTAAATTTCTAAGCATCTCAGGTCTGCAGGTCAAATTGAATTTGAGAGCTAAATTCAAATGGAAATCATATTTTCTGACATATTTTGGTATCAGACCTTTTGACAAATTTGTAGATATTGAAGAGTAGAACATTTCATCCAATGGACACTTTTCCAAATTCGGCTTTTAAATAGGTCAAATAGTCGAATTACAGAGGGAGAGAAAACACAAATCCACTGGGAAATCAGCTGAGACGCTGACCAGGTGGGGCCCGGCTATCAGCGCCAGCCCCGCGTCGCCAGCCCGCGAACGCCACGCGTTCGCCGGCGTACTGCCGGCTCCTCCGTGCCGCGGATCGAGCCTCCCGGCCACGGCAATAAGTGGAGACCGAGCCCCTCCATCAGTCCTCTTCTTTCCGCTCGTCCTCCGCCTCACCCGAACGCCAAATCGCCCTCGCCATCCCCGACCGCCATAGCCGGCCTGAGCTCGGACTCGAGCTCGTGCCACCGCCTCGCCGCCTCCCGAGCCACGAGAGCACCACCACTACACTCGCCACTCCACCGCACGTCCGGAGCCCTAGTTCTCGTCGTCGTTCCGCTTCTCCATCGCCAGATCGACCTCCACCTTGCCGCCGGTTCACCCCGTCACCCCGCGAGTTCACCTTCGCCACCCCGCTCATCCTCAACCTCACCGACGACGAGACCTACACTGCGAGGTAGCCCGCGCTCGAGAACGTCCCCGCCGGCCCACGTCGCGGCCGCGGCGAGCGGGTGCTCACCGGCACTGCGCGCGAGACATCGCACGGCCGGAGGTTGAAGAAAGCCACGGCTTTCTTTAGATCTAGCCCTCGGAGTTTTGATTTTTCGTTTAAGTCCCGTGCGCTATTCCCTGTGTCTTGCGATTCTTACGGTTTAGCCCTTGGAGTCTACGGTTAATCACGGATAGGTCCTAGATTCAAATGTTTTTCTTTTCTTTTTCCATATTAAGCTGAGAATTTTGAAAAATCGTAGTAAATCAAAGAAAAATCCAAAAATGACAAACTCAGTAGCTATGAACTCCTTGTGAATAGATCTACATGATGGGTATGATGTAGAGATGTGCATTGACCATTTTGCCCTTGGTTTTGTGCATGCGTGTTAAATCAACTAAAATGTGAAATGTGTACTAATTGAGCTCTAAAAATTGTGAAACTTGGACCTTAGCTTTGTAAGGGTATGTAAGCTCACTGTGATTTTTGGTAGCTCTAGTATGCACTGTTTAATTACTGTTTTGCCCCTGCATGTGATTTTTAGCATAAAAGTAAATGTGGAAATGGTAGCAATATAAAATTATGCTCTAGATGGTTTTATACATTCTATATGTGTTCTCTGTGGTATAAATAGCTCACTGTTAAAATAGGGTACTGTGCATGTCAAGTATAGTTGGTGTTTTGAAAATAACAAATCCATGCATTTTAACTTAATAGATGGAAAAAGTGGTTCTAGCATGTTTGATAAACTCTAAGAAAAATCATGGTGTATCAAAGTCATGATTAGGTCCCAGAAAACATTTTTTTGTGAATTTTATTACCACTGTTTATTAATGCATGTGATATAGGTTAATTTAAAATATGGAAAATAGATGTCCTATGAAAATATGGATTCTGAGCTTGCTGTTTTTTTTATGCTTACTCATCATGCAAAGTTATGCTGCTCGTTAAAAATTCATACCCTGATTCCACTACTATGAATTATGAAAAATCTGGAAAGTTAAAAGGCTGATATTTTGTGTGAATTTTAATAAAATAATTATAAATCTTTTATGGCTGAAATTTTGGCAGCTAGGTTAGTTCAGTAATGGTCTTGCTGTCATAAATGTTCGAGATCATTTGGAACTGTATAACAGTATGGTTTTGGCATGAGAACTTTAATTCAATAAATGGATAAACCTGTATAATGGATATAAGTATATATTTTTAAAAGTGTAATCTTTGTTACCAAACCATTTTGCTTGCTGCCAGTCTTCCACGAGATAATAACTGATGTGTTAGGCTAGGTTGTGATGGTTTGTATGATTTTTTAGTGATGGTTTGTACGATTTCATGTTATAGGTTAAGCTCAACATATGAATGCATGAGATAATTGATTACTCGCCGCTCATCATGATTTATGTTCTTTGGCAACCATGATTGCATTGCATTATTTTGCACTCATTTGCACATATTGTCATGCATATAGATCCCGCGAATGAGGTGCCAACACAGGAGCAACCTGGTGATCGAGGAGCCGGACGACGAGCCACTGCAGGAGCAGCAGCCGGAGGACCTGCAGCCAGGTACCCAACTTCGCACCGGAGGCACCCACTGACCCTAGCGAGGAAGGTAGGCAGAAATGCATAATTCCCAGCCTACTTGAATCAATTACTGTTTACGCATGTGCATTAAGTGTTGATTGAAGCCTATTGCATTAGAATACCTAGCCGCCCTGGCACGAGCACCTATGATTAGAGTTCGTAGTACGAGTTGTCTAGACTGGCTAGACGTGAGTAGACATGAGTGTGTGGACTCGTCGCGTAGGAAATTTCAAAAAAGCAAAGAAAGTTACATGATGGAAATGTTTATGCTCATGATTAAATGGAGATCGGGCGGAGATTTATTTCAGTATTTATTTTTCATGATGTCGCACCTTGTAAGGTCCGTGTTGTATAAGGCCCGTTCGCTGTTCGGCTGCTAGTCGGCATAACATTGCTAGAGTGCTTATCCGGACCGTGGGACCGGTGAAACCTTACTTGTGCCATCCGAAGTTTTCGAATTTCTGCTCATCAACTGGAAGGAGGCTGGATGCCCCGGGGGAGCTTGCAGTCGAGGGAGGGCTGACCTGGTATACCATGGATATCGCTCCTAAGACAGCACAACCAGGGGTTAGGTGAGGCTTTTTTGAATCTTGAGATGGGAAGTGGAGATTGGGTGTATATATGGGAAAGCTACGGCAAGTAAGCATATACCTCTGGCACGTTTAGTTATTCCTGGGAATTAAAAATCGATTCGAATCACTGATGCTCACCAGGTGTGAGAATGGTGATATTACACATGGGCAATGTAGTAACAATTTGAACATGTTTCTGATTAATATTCGTATTTTCAAATATTACTATGCTTGTATTATGTTGCTTACATTCCTCCAAGTTATTACGATGATTAAATGCAAATGATGAAATATGTTACCATATGTTGATATATCATATCACAGTTAAAAATGAAAAGCTAAGGATCTATTTGCCAAGCAAGCTTTGCGTCAGTCGTAAGCCATTTCCATTAAGTCCTACTGAGTAATTAGTACTCAGGGTTTGCCCCCACCGTTGGTTTTCAAGTATGGAGTTCTTAGTCTGTACCTGTATTGGAGGAGGTGCATGCCTCCATTGGGAATGAAGGATGTCATGTGTGGCACGGAAGCAACATCGGTGGACGCGGTGTTGTTGCATCTAATGCAAGTCTTTTGGTTATCATGAACTTAGAACTTTAATTTCCGCTGCGAGAAACTTTCGAACTTGCCTTGCAAATACCTTATTTGGAACATGTATTTTATTTTGAACTGGTTTGTAACTTAATTCTAATTATTATCCTATTTCAACTGCCTGTGATGAGGTAACTGTTGTGGCTCCATCGAGGACTGGATGTGTGCGATGTCGGTTTCTCTAGGGAAAGGGTAATATCGGGAGCCGAATGACTCCCGACGGACGACCGGGTTTAGTTTGGTCTAAGCGCAATGCGAGCCAGAGGTGGCAAGTGTGCTTAGCTCGGATTAAATCGGCGCTTCCTGCCACAGAGAGGAGAGGAGCTCAGCGAGAAAGAATGGTTATCCTTAAGGTTATCTGTAAGGTTACTGTATTATCTACTAATTGACACCATTAAGAGGACTTAACGGAGTAGGGGCAAGCTCTCACTTCTTTTCTAAATAGCAAGGGAAAAATCACAAGGAAAAAAACGGCATAATCACCATTACACTCTAAAGTAGGGGCATGAATGCCAAAACCTCATATGAAAACCACATCAAAATGAGTATTTTTTGTAGCACAACAACTCTTACATGATTAATAAAAACTTAGTGCATTATTAAAGAAAGGAACAAGTAAATTTCAACTATCGAACCATCATCAAATATAAATTTTGTCCTTGGACTGAAAAAATCAGATATGTTTGACCATCCAACTATTGAAATCAGGTAACTGTAGTTCTCTCTTTGTTGTAAGGATGGGGTTTTATTTATTTAAAAATATAAAAATATGTTAATATTCTAAAAAGTATAAAGAATTTATTAAACTTCAAAAAAGAAGTTGGTATTACTTTTTCTGGAAATGTAATCTATTTAGGTGGTATGTTTGGAGTAATTTTTATAATATTTCTAATGCTCCCAGTGCTTTATTGATTATTGTCATGTTAAATGCGTTGTCACTATATGCCATACAATTCGAAAATAGCTAGAGACCAAAGTTATGTGATTTCAATAATTGTGTGGACAAAGATATCCGGTTTTTGAGTTGAACTAAAACCAGACCTTGACAATAGCTGATATATTTAAAAATAGACTTGTTTCTTAAATAAAAAAATTGGAATCAATATAGCACATGGGAGAAAAGGTGAGGAGATTTCCCTTCTGTAGAATCTGTCTTATATATGAGCGGTAGTATGCACGCATGACGATTGATCATCTGACGTCACAATACGGCTGATTGAAGTGTGTATTGCTGTATAGCTAGCGGATTCCAGCCAGGTCGTTGGAATAATGCTTCCATCTGCCTGAGCTCGTGGGAGGAGCGGCAACTCGATCTCAAAATTTTCTTTTGCATTGGAGAGAAGGTAACGGATGCCATGCCCAGTGTTAGATTATTTGAGCTTTGCTCAATTAATTAAATTCAAGACCTATTTATGTATTGTTGGGAGTTCCATCCCATATGGAAAATCAATTGGCGCAACACCACCTATCACAATGGAAAAACAGAGAAAAGTTCCAAGAGAACAAAGAAACGTTTTGTATGAACAAAGAAATGTTTTATCTAGAGAGAACAAAGAAATATTCTGAAAGAACAAAGAAATGTTCTACGAGAACAAAGAAATGTTCTCTAAAAAGAGGAAAAAATTCTAACTGGATTTGGTTTCTCTGTAATCATCCATTTGTCTGAAGCATTGATGGTTGTTGATGGTAATTCAGTGGTGGTTATAATGCATTGGTAACCGATATATTCATTCAGTAATAACTCGTCGGTTGCAAGAACGAACTTGGATCAGTTTCCAATGGATCAGTTTCTAGTGTCCTTTTGGTTCTTCCAAGAGAACAAAGAAATGTTTTGTATGAACAATGAAATGTTTTATCTAGAGAGGACAAAGAAAAAGAAATATTCTGAAAGAACAAAGAAATGTTCTAGAAGAACAAAGAAAATGTTCTCTAAAAAGAGGAAAAATTCTAACTGGATTTGGTTTCTCTATAATCATCCACTTGTCTGAAGCATTGATGGCTGTTGATGGTAATTCAGTGGTGGTTATAATTCATTGGTAACTGATATATTCATTCAATAACAAGAACGAATTTGGATCAGTTTCTACTGGATCAGTTTCTAGCATCCTTTTGGTTCTTCCCACTGAGTATACTAGATAATATCCAGCGCGTTGCTGTTGGCGTTAAACATAATATGATTCACAGATTGAGAAATAGTAGATAAAATATTAACATCATGAAAGAAAATATTCTCTGCGTACACTACGGAAAAGCATTGCATGCATAAAATCACAGAAGATCAATAGAATGTTTAAATGGAGACCTTAGTGGACGAAGACGTGACTTCACACATAAATAGGTAGTGGGATTTTCCTATTTAGATATATAAGATATATGATACCATTTGTTCCTCGTTTCCTCACTAGCGTGACACAACTACTTCCACATTCCCGTCTCCCATTCTTGCGCACACAAGCCCGTGAGAAAGCAGGCCTCCGAAGCCACCAATGCCAAGAGTGATCTTGCTCGGGATAAGCGGCTGATCAGGTTTTTGGGAGCACACAACGCGACTTCTTCCGTTGCAACCTGATCATTTTCTTCCTGTTCGCGGGACGGCACTGCGAACACCTACCTACATCGAATTTGATCGACTACATTGAACAGGTCATCATGACAACTGATGATAAAACTAATGATAACGGCGCATCCGGTGCCTTTGGCACTGTCCCTGCCTCTGGGTATTCTCTTGTCACAATCCTGTTTTTATTCATTCTTTCAAGATGAAATGATAAACCAGTATGGTCGAGTTGTGACCTTTGTTCTTGCAAATATTTTGATCACATATGTCGTCATGATTTACTTGTTTCTATGGATTAAAATTTGCCATAAACTCTTGATTTTGTTTACACCCAGAACCACAACTCCACAAGGTTAAGGTAGGTGCAGATTTTGCTTCAGTCATCGGCCGGTACATGTGTGTCAGTATCTGGGATGAGCAATTGAGCTTCTGGATGTGCGAAGTGCGAAGCATGGGCAGATCGATCAAGCGCGCATTTTAATTTGTCTGACATCGAGAAGTTCTTGTACTACTAAATTTCAAGTTTATAATAAAGTGCATCTCTTCAGCGATACAGTATTTATTAGCACGCCTAGTCTCGATCAACGGTTTCAGATTTTAGATGCCCATTGCTTATAACAGGTCTTCACATGCAGAAGGAATAGATAAGAAATGCAAGCATATTAAGACGAACACCTTGCCTCATCTTCGGTAATTAAGGTAAGCACAGCAGGCAGTTGCTTGCTTGCGTGTGTATTAAAATGTTCAATCCATCTGCTCAGCTACTCCACCTTTTTCTTTACCTTCCCTGCATCTCATGATATCAAGATCGACTATTGATATCACTTGACCGGAGCGAATGCTAGCTAGCTGAAGGCATATTATTTCCATTGACACAGTAATTTACTAATCTGTCTAGCTAGTATCGTTGATGACCTACGTACGTACTGTTTCATCTCTAGATTTTGAGTACCTACTAATCAAAGGCTCCAAATGATGCACCATTTACGAGACATAACTGAGAAAATTCTTACAGAAACCATAAACATCAACCATCTATCCGGTAGCATGTAAACAATAATAGTAATGAACAATTTTTATGCCTTTACGAAATATAATTTAAAATAATATCCTAAATTTACGTATAAATTACCCACCATACCATTTATGATAGATAATTTAAAATAATCTCTAAATTTATATATAAATTACCCATGAGAGGGTCATCCTATATCCCTCTTGAATCAGTCCTTGTGCAAAAGAAATCAAGATCTATATGGTTGTGCTGTTATCCATAGATAAACGGCGCCCATACTTACAAAATCAAGAATTCTTGATTAGGATTGATCACCACAGTTTACTGTATTTGATTAACTAGAAATCCTCTACTAAATGCAACACAAGGCTTTATACTCGAGTCTCAAGGGATTTGTTGTCCTTGATAGTCTTATGTCCTTTAGGACAAGAATTTTGCTGATTGTTGAGCATTGTTTATATCAAGAGCATTTGCATGTCTAGATATATCTCCTTTTGGACAAGAATTTTGAAACAGAGGGAGTATTTCGCTATGCATGGGCACACTGTCAGCCCGCGTTGTGGTAAGAGCAGACAAGGCAGACGATGGCGTGTATTGTGTCGGTGAAGACGCACGAGGGTGGCGAGGACGAGGGTGTGTGAGTAAGGGAGGCGATGGTGAAGGTGTGCTAGGGCACAATGCTTTTGACATCTTAATAAGTAGTAACTAGTTGGTAGCCTGCTTGTTGTTGCTTAAATTCTTAAACTAATTTTGAAGTTAAAAATTTTGTTGTGAGAATTATTAAACAAATTTTAATGTAAAGTTTAAAGATGGAAATACTAATTTGATTGCAAAGAATATTTTTTACATAGACACTGTATTTTGTAGCATGCTCATATTAGTTGAGCGAGGTTAACTTATATATTTGCATCTTGACTATAAAATTTTATAGCATGATATCGTGAACCAATAGGTGCATGCATGGATGCCATTAGCTATAAAAAATTGATAAAAACATTAATAAATGGTCTTAGGCATCACTGGTGATGTGGCTTTTAACTTAGTGGATTTATAGGCGATGTGGCTAGTTTATATGTTGAATAGTTTGTATGTTGATATAAAAAAATTTAGTGATTTCCAGTGAGATTCACTTCCATTCGATTATGCATAGAGAGGAGGACGCGACAGAAATGATCCCAATAAACAAAAGGTCACAAAAACTAAAAAAGAATAAGAAAAACGAAGGCTAGTGGGCCGAGCATCCTTCCTATATGAGCCGCACCCATGGAATGGCCCGCGCTATACCTTAGCCAGCCCACGGCCCATCCCGTGCTCCGTCATCTCTGTCGCCCAGCCGGCAGCCGCGGCGTCGCCCTCGACGTCGGGGCACGTCGCCCTCTGCCGCCGGCCGCCCTCGAGGGCTCGCGTTTCCCCCGGCCGCCCCCCTCTTGCGGCTGCGGCTTGCTCGAGTGGCTGAAGCACCGAGTGCTCGGCCCATCGGCAGTCGGCACCCCCTGCCAGTCCCACTGACCGCCGCCGTGTCCGTCCCACGCCGTCCGCCCGTCTGGGTCTCGCTCTGGTTCCCACCGCTCCGCCCTGGCCGCCGCTTAGCTCCATCACGTGCCCGTACGCCTTCCGCTCTTGCGCAGTCATCGAGCCGTTACTTACCGACGGCCGTTCGCCGTTGCGACCCTAAGCAAGGCGAGCGCTGAGGTGGGCGTCGAGTTTTTTTTTTCTGTGGCTGATACTACCACGCTACTCCGCGCGTCTCCGGCATCTCCGATAATGTCGGCTGTGACGGAGGACGGCGATCGGCCCGCGTGCCGCCACGGAGGTGGGGGAGCGCTGCCGCGATGCGGACGAGGATTTCGAGGAGGAGGAGGAGGACGGGTTCGAGTTCGGTGACGCCGAGGAGGCGATGCAGTGTGTGGAGATGGCGGAGCGAAGCACCACCGCCGGGGTGCTGCGCGCCCAATCGCAGGACTACGAGGCGCTCGCGGCGCGCAAGCGCAAGGCCTTGGCCGAGGAGCAGCCCCAGAGGTGCGGCATTTTTCTCACCATGTTGCTTTGATTGCATCTACCAGTACTCAAGACTTTTTTTTAATCTGTTTATTAGACGTGCTGGCAACAACAATTTAGTTGCTCATTTCTGTCTTGTACAGTTCAGCTTATATATGTGAATTAATGCAACTTGCTATCGCACCAACCTGATTGCCTGGCCAGTTTTGTGGTGTAGTAGATTGCTAAGCTTGGGTTTTGGTTTTGTGGTAATTGTCTATGTCGATGCTTATACATGCTTCAGTTGTTCGTTTTTTCGTGGAACTCTCCTGACCCCGTGGTGCCCTTGGAAGTGCTATTTTTGTTTCCCACATGTTGTTTTGGAAGTTCAGTTACAAGAAAGTAAGAAAGTGGGTTTGCCGTAGATAATGTTAGAGAACTCTTTGGTCATCTTCCAGGGAGGAGGCTTCCAAGAGGCCTGAGGCACGGTGAACTTTCGGAAGCAGAAGCAGCAACCATGTTCGACCAACTAATGGAAGGGTTTGGTCTTCGTCGCAAAAGAAGGCCCAAAGATGTATGCTACTTATGCACAAATTCTGCTTAGAATAGTCTCTTGTGGTATTGACTGCATGAGAAAACAGATAAAGTGTGTTTTCCATAAATCTTTTGGAAATGAAAATTTACTATTGCACCAAAGCTCTCTTGGAGGAGACTGTAGAATTCTGTGGTGCGTGCCAGCATCATTTACACCAAAGTGTATTTTTGCACTGGGAAGTATCATTAGCATTTTGGTATCTTGAACTTTTCTTAGAATTAGATGAGACCTGACTAACTGAGAGACTTGATCATATATTTTTCATGTGACATTCTTTTCTGTTGAACCAAGTATATTCCCTTTGATTTGAGTGTAGATTAGCTTTTCCAATCTCTTTGCAGAAACTGTTTTCATAATAATCGGGAAAAGAGTTATTAATGTTGTTTAATAGCAATTGGTGTGTATTTTGTTGAATGAAGTTGATTTATTTTTTATCTGTCATATTTGATAGCATTAACAAAGGGGTACCTTTTCTCGTTTTGTTTCATTTTCATCAGGGCAAGAAAAGGGGAAGAAAGAAAGGAACAAAGAACAAGGGCAGCCCTGAAGTTATTAAAAAGTTGGGTGATGCTACTCTACTTTTTGCTGAAGAAAGATTCAATGAGGTCTAATCTCTAACTTGCCTATTTTGAACAAAATTTGTTGACTGCCTTTTGCTTGTATATCAGTTCTTTTCCCTTCGAAAGACACTTGCATACTTGTTGACAAGTTATTGGATGCATATGCTGTTTTATATTACATACCCAATTCAATTCTTGTTTCTACTGGCGAAATCATGGTTCTTACTTGTTTGCATGTTTATTTAGCCTGGTGGTGGTCTTCTTCCCCTAAAAAAATAATAAGTTAAATGATAAATAACTGTTAAGCTCGATGCTTTGTTCAGTTGTGCAAGATAACTGCTGTCTTGATGGACCTATGATGAATGATATGCTTATACTATTTATTGTGTCTGTTCATTAACACATATATTTCACACTGCCTATACATCCAACCTTCTAGCAATTACCAAATATTATTATTTGTAGCTCACACCTAGGAGGATTATAGATTTTGGTTCTTAAACAACAGAGGGTGACAAGTGGATTCTCTTGTAAGCCTTATTAACGGCATCTTGTATGGTGTATTTACCATTTTGCCTTTGAGGTTAATTAAACCCAGTGACCTGTTGGTTGTTCCATAAGAGGTGAACTCTTTTTTTGTACAACCTTACTAGCATTGCAATTGAGATTTGAGACATGCAGAATGGCGTCTGTAGAGTTTTGATTATTGAATAACTGAATCCATGTCTGCATATTTCTGTATTGCCAATAATAGTGGCAAACTATCTGAGCAGTACCTATGCAATCATCTCTGTATTGATTATCTGTAATTGTTTCTTTTATCCCACCCCCTGCCAAACTGGGGCATGACCACATGACTAGGTCTGGGTCCTTGCAATTTTGGTGTTCCATAGTCATGTCCATGTCTTCCTCCCTCTGTAACTTTCTCTCTTGCTTAACGAAATGACACGCAGCTCTCTGCGCAGTTTGAGGAAAAAATATGTGTCATCTCCATCTGTTTCTGCGTCGCTTTTACACCTGACCTGATTCAGATTATTTGTGGACTCAATGATTGCGCATACCATAGTAATGTAGGATTCTAGGATAATATAAATGCATTTTTGTTTGTGATTTTTGAATTTGTCTGAGAGTATCATTGTGTGGTATCTTTTATTACAGGCAATTCCTATACTACATGAAATTATACGGATAGCGCCAAATTTGCCAAATTCGTATTATCTACTTGGTAGCATTTATAATGAGACTGGTGAACTTGATAAAGCCATAAACTTCTTGATGCTTGCTGCATACGTCTCCCCAAAGGATGCATCTCTGTGGAAGAAACTCATTCCCTTGGCAAAGTGAGTTTACAACTCCCTCAGTTCCAAATTATAGTTCACTTTGGCTTTGTCCTAAGCCAAACATCTTTAGGTTTGACCAAGCTTTTAGAAGAAAACACAAACATCTATAACATCAAATTAGTCCCATTATCCACCATGAAATATGTTTAATAGTTCATTAATTTGGTAGTGTAGATATTAATATATTCTTCTTAAAACTTGTGAAAGTTAAGAGGTTTGACTTAGACACAGCCAAAGTGAACTATAATTTAGAATGTAGGAAGTGCTACTTTCCTTTGATCTTTATGTCGATAAAAATATTGATTTGTATTGCTGAATTTTACATCATAATTTTCTATGAAAAAAAATTCTTGCATATATAGCTTGAATGAGGTGATATTTTACCATACTGTAATACTGTATACTGTTGTTGAATGACTGGAACTTCTTTTTATGCGATTGGTCTCAGATTATTTATTGCAATATGACCTTTCCCTACCAGCATGATGTTTGTTAAGTGAGCAACAACCATCAGTATCCCCTTTCTGAAATACAGATTTGGAGTGATGGGAAGACACATGGATTATTTGACATGCTTAATTGCTTTTCCTGGAGATATTTTATATTAAATCATAGAGAATGACTCATTGACTGCTTTGTTAAAGGAAAAAAGAGGATGCTTCTCTGGCAAGACACTGCATTTTAAAAGCAATGAGAGCAGATCCAGAAGATGTAGATCTGAAGTATCTTTGTGGCGATATGTATCGCAATCTTCGTAACTATCAGAAGGCTGCAGAGATATATGAGCAGATAGTTAGAATTTATCCTTCCAATATTGCTGTTCGTAAAGTATCAGCACAGGTATACTGTAGTGGCAGTTTGTTGTGGTTATTACTTGAAACGAAAAGTATTGTTAGTGGTTTAGTGTACCACTACCACACAGGTAACTGGCACCATGTAGGCATGAACTAATCTAGACATATGTTGCAAGAGTAACATGTTGAAAGAAGTTGGTCAAAGTTTTCTTAAAGAGCACATTACATATTCCAGTGCCAATTTGCCAATTTGCCCACCTTGTAGTTCTTACACATGAATTCTTATAAGATTGAGAAAACTACTAGGAAGAGAACTGAACTAGCGTGCTTTGATATTCCAACCAAAGACCATTTCAGTCCTGAAATTTTTATTGAATGTGTGTTCTCCTCAGTGCTCACTTTTCAACCTTATGTTCACTTGATTCTGGAAACTTCTGAATTCAAAATGCATAAAGAAAATGCTGCTTTTGTTTTGAACATATTCCAGTTGAATTTGTGAACTGACCTGGTTCCAATCCAAGGGCGGTTCGGTTCTGCAAATCTTGAACTGTGCTTTTTTTATTCCCTGAAGTGTGAATGTAATATTTTTATGTTATCTTAGTGAGTTGATTTTGGGCTACTTGTTGATTCTTTCCTTTCCTTTCAGATGTACAGAGAGTGTGGTCAAATTGACAAAGCTATTAATTTGTTGGAAGACTATTTGAATACTCAAACTACCAACATTAACTGGAGTGTTCTAGATCTATTGATATCACTTTATCTGAGAAATAATGTTCTTAGCGAAGCATTAAAGCAGATCGAGAAGGCACGCCTACAATTGGGATCTCATCAGAAATTACCAGTAGAATTGCTGGCAAAAGAAGTAATCTGCCATGCCTATTGTGGTGAGATGAAACATGCCGAGGTTTGTTCCAGCATTTTCTGTTGTATGTCACGTGACGCAATCCCTCCTTGGTTGATCAAACACCCTTGCCTTCTCTCCTTAGTTCAAATAAAGTCATGTACTCATATCAGAATTCCCTAAATATGTACTGAAAAAAGTTGTAAATCTGATTCTGTATTCTTAGCTTGCTTGCATAACGTCACGGTTTTTTCAAACCCACTCCCAAATAATACATATCTTATAACTTAGCTCCTCATGGAGCATTATTTCTGTGCAGAGTTTCCTTCGAGATGTGCACTTGGAACCATCAAAAGATAACACTGATGTGATCAAAGAGCTTGCAAGCCATTTCGAAAATATGGGACAATATGAGTATGCAGTAAAGTTTTACCTGATGATTGAAAATGTTGCTAACCATATTGATGTGAGTAATTGATTTGCTTCTTTCATCTCTTACGTATATATGTATGGAAAGCCTAATTTTAAAACTGGGACCTTGGCTGGATTATCTTTATTTTCTAACTCAAGTATCAGGCCCTTTTCTTTTACGGAAATCCTAGTATGATGCATTTTGGACTAGACCTTGCAACTTCTGTTGAATCTTCTAGAGAGATTGAATCGGGAGGGAGGGAGGGAGGTAGTTCTGTTCTGTTAAGAATTTTCCTGCAAGAAAGTAAAATTTGTGTCACCTGTGCATTGCTAGAGAGAATGTAGGATGATCAATATTGGATGGCACATGTAAGCTAGTATACACACTGGTGGATATTGTACCCTGGAAGTCTAGGGCCCTTCGTAGTTGCTACATAAAAAAAAGTAGTGGAAAGCAGATTCTGTGGTAGATCTTGATTGAAAATGTCCTGACATACGAATTCTTGTGCTTGAGAACCCACTTTATAACATCATTTGGATATCCTAATTGGCGAAATGTTCCAAATTTGCATATTCTCAACAGAAGCCTCGAGGGGTACGCATCATCTTAAATCCAAACAAGGGTTTTGTTTTCTCAGGCATGCTGTTCAAATATTTTATACATGTAGGACAGGGTGTCATTAACTTTACTTGTTGGAGCATATTCAGAGTGTCAAAGCCAACTTGCTATTATTTTGTGCATATTGAAACATAGATCGAAATCTGTCCAGCTTCATTAACTCCTGAAGAGCTTAGAAGTTTATAAAAATTCTGGAATAACTTGTTCGTAAATCTGGTTCAAGTTTATTAACTTGGCCTCATGGCCCCCTGGGGTGTTGTAATTTTCTTCTTCTTAATGAAATGACACGCAGCTCTCCTGTGTCGTTCGAGAAAAAAAAAGTTGGCCTCATAGTTCTTTTTGTGGTACATTTGCTTGGTTGCCTCGTTTTCTTAATTCTCTGCTGATTACTCTGATATATGTCTATTTGTTTCAGGGTAGTTTATGTGCTGATCACAAAGAAATGGGTAGTTCATATGTCAAAGTCGCTCATTGCTACATGGTCTTAGGGGACAAAACAAATGCTATTCCTTACTTTTATAAAGGTTATGTTCAGTTACCTTCAGAAAGAACTTCTCTGCCAGACATTAGTTAGTCTGTGCTAATTGCACCATAGTTCTGAGTATTTATATACTAGATTCTCTTAGTTTTGGATGGCTTTAGGGAAGGGACTTTACTTCTGTGGTTATCTAATAGAGAGGAGCTTTGTCCTGTGCAGCTCCAGTGTTGTTATGTGGGTGCACTTATCCGCACAGCCGTGCAGGAATAAGAAAAAGCACAGGCGGTAGATGGTGTGGCATGTTAAGTAGCAATCTAGGATGTTTTGTTAAGATCAGAGTTCGGTTAGTTCAGAATGTCAGGATGGACTCGATAGTCATGTCATCCAGTTCTAGTCAGTTAAGGTTTGGTTAGTAGGATATCTGGGAGGTTGGTTGATGACTTGTGCTTGTAATCTGCCGGCTATATAAGGGTTGCATTGTATCTGGAAAGACTTAAGTGCCACAAATCTATCTTCCCTAACTCTTCTCAACTAAGCTTAAGTGCCACAAAGCTTAAGCTGTACAAGGGGCAGTCAAGGTTGACCTCGACCCTCTGTTGTCCATGCTACCAGCCAGGATCACCCTGTTATTCCTGTTGTGTTTTAGGGTGCTAGAGGGAGGGAGGGAGGGAGTAGTCCTGGCAAAGTTACCTACACTGCTCCTTGCCATCCACCAGTGGCATGTGAAGTCCACATCTGGGAGAGTGAAGATATTTCCTTTTATTTTCTTATCTGTTATGGTGGATTGCGCATGGATTGCTAAGCTAGCACCTCTTCTACGATACTGTGGTTACCGTCCTAGCATTGCCTAAGGTGCCATACACTGTAGCAGGGGTGAACCTAGAGCAAAATAGAACTGTTATGGTGGATTGCGCATGGATTGTTATACACCGGAGCAATTCTTGTCAAGCTAGCACCTCTTCTACGATACTGTGGTTACCGTCCTAGCATTGCCTAAGGTGCCATACACTGTAGCAGGGGTGAACCTAGAGCAAAATAGAATGTGTGGGCAGCACTTCACAGCAGTTTGCTGGCTGACATATAGGATGTAAATTCGACAGTAATAACTGATTTTTTTTTGTTTGGGCATGGTTGTGGCCACACCTACAAGGGAGAGCATAGATCTGTGCATGCACTGTAGATGCCCTTATGTATGTACTATGTAGTTATTGTTGAATGCTTAAGACTGACTCCAGCAACTCAGCAACGGCGTGCATATGCAAAATTTTGTATATGCTTGTCTACTTTTTGCTCCAGCAGAGTGCCATCCTTCTCTCTCTCTCCCTCTTTCTCCCCTCCCTCCCTCCCTCCCCCTCCGATATGAATAAAGGTAGGGATATGGGTATGCAAATGGAGACATGCATCCACTTTTGCATGCTCTGCTGGATATAGTCTAATATCAGTGTAATCAACATTTAAATTTCATCATTGATGGACCTTCTAAGGAACCCTTGTTTTTGTGCTCTATATGTTCACGTGGTTCTGAGATGCATAGTTAATCAAATGACAAATACATGGCATGATGCTCTAGTTCTGCGCTTGAGTTTTTCTCTACTGTAATTGTTGACAGTGTACGGTTTCTCTTCTTTTCCCCCTTAGCCTTACAAAGCATGAAGGACAATATCGATATACGATTGACCTTATCCTCCCTTCTTATTGATGAGGGAAGAACAGATGAAGCCGTCACATTGCTTTCTCCTCCCAAAAGTCCAGGTATAGTACTTACTAAACTGTTTTATGCAACTAACTGGTGTCTTTTTCTGTGTTTTTCTATGAAGCTATCTATTTGCTTTCTCCAAGAAATCTGCTATAGAACTTGCTAAGCTGTTTTATATAACTGATTGATGTCTTTTGCAGAGTTACAGTCTGCTAATACTCCAGACCAGAATAAATCTTGGTGGTGTGATGGGAAAGTAAAGATGCAGCTTGCAAATATTTATTACAGTAAAGGCGAGCTGGAAAATTTTGTGAACACAATTTTTCATCCTATTCTAGAAACACTGAATATTGAATATGCTAATCGAAAGGTACCTATGATCTTTTCTGTATGGTGTTCATGTATGCATGATCAAAATGTCCATAGGATTACTGCCATTTGTTCATGTCTACTGCATTTAGACCTCTCTTTTCAGTTACTTTCCATCTAAATGGAGATATGCCTTATGTTTCCTTTTTCTTCATGCCATGATTGTATTCTATGACAATAAATCCTCCACCAACATTTATCTTGAAATGATTGCGACACCTTATCAACAGGCTGATGATCTGTCTTATGATGGCACCTTATAAAGGATTATGTATTCTCAACAAAAATAACTAGCATGCCAAAGGCCAAAAATTCTGGTATTAGGGCAGTTTAGTGTCTGCACAAAACATCATGATGGTTGAACCTCGTGGATTGTGTTTATTGAATGCCCATGCTACTGAAATAAGCATGGGAATTTTGTATGATAAACATCAGAGAACTTGTTACTGAAGCACTCTAATATATAGTAGTTTTTAAATGTCAGATGCATAAGTCATGTTGTTTTCTGTTCGTTGTTAGAGAAAAAAGTCATGTTTTCTTGATAGCAAATACGTGATAGACAGAGCTCTAGAAAATTGCTTATGAGCTGGAAGTTTACTATATGCTTTCAAAACATATAGTTAATTTCTGCTTGAGCAGGTCAGGTCAACGAAAAAGCTTCCAATTACTGTTCTGCATGAAAGAGTTAAAGTATTGGGTGAACAACGTCCAGATAGCGTATTTCAAGGATTAAGGCCAATAGCGTCGCCTATGGAGATGTAAGTACAACACATGCGGCATATTGTTTTTACACCTATATATCAATTGCAAATCTGTGTACATAGAAATCTTAACTTATTTACTCTTTCTTACTCTTTCCAACGCATGTTACCCCAACAAATTATTAAGTGCCTTTGCTTCTATTTTTCTTTTAACCATGTTATCCATTTACTATATTGCCTAAACCACATCTAAATCAAGTAATCATTTTTGGTTCATGAACCCATTTCTCATCACGAACTGAAGATTATATTATTATCCCTAGCAAACCTTACTTTTGGGAAGTGGCAAACCATGATTTTGTAACTATGCATCAGATCTGTAACCATGTATCATGCACTTGCCAGTTGCCACAAATTTGCAGGAAGAATATGAAGTAGGGAATTGATTTGAATCATTTGAACTTAGAATACCAAATTAAAATTTGAGTTTGTGTTTTTAGTTTCCTAATCCTATCTATAATCAGTTCAAATTTCTTATAATCTGACAAGATACAAGCAGGAATGAGGTATATCCTTAACCTGCATGCATGGAAAACACAGAAAATAGTTTCCGTGTAGTTTATTCATTTTATTTGAAATGGATGTGTAGCAGAATGCGCTGACAATTGATTATATGTCCTGAACGATTTATGATAACCAAGCACAAGCAGCCTTTGTACTATTAAAGGTCCAATGATGCATTTGGGTAGTGTATATATCTGGCTATACCAGCAACATGTCATCATATTTCTGTGTTCTTCCATGCACATGACCAAAATTGTTGCCCTTGTTCTTTGTCATTGCATAGAATTTGTGCTATATTTGACAGTCTTAATATCTTTTATTATTTTATTTTTATAAGTGACTCTGTTCTATCTCTTGAGTATTAGTTTTGTTGATTATTTGTATATCTTTTTCGTTTGAAGTTGTTGATATATTGTCAAATTTGTAGACAAAAGGCAAACAGAGCAAAGAAAATTATGGAGAAAAGGGCTGCTTCAAATGAGGAGTTAAAACCTGATGGTTTGGAAGTTAGTTTTCTGCAGTGTTTCTAATTTCAATTAGCTTCACTGATAAAATCTAAAGAGTAAAGTGCATGTGCGGTCCCTTAACTAATAAGTTGTCTTGTTTAGGTTCACTAACTATGAAAATGCACACAGATATCCATATATTATAAGCGAGTCACCAGAGGTCCAAACGGGTCTAACCCAACTGATTGCCTATGTGGCATGGTGATGTGTACCTGATACATGTCAGCCACATCTCCCGTCTCCTTCCTCTCATGTTACTTTAATCTGTTTCATCTCTCTCCTACCTGCCACTGTGTTGCTGCTCGCTGCCAACTGTCACCGCGCACACGCGCCGATGCCTACTGCCGCTAGCACCACTTACCGTTGTGCCACCGCCGTCAATGGTGCTTAGCCGCCTTCTGCTGTAGCATCAGCGATGGCAGCGCTAACACCACTGGCGATCAGCTGTGCAGTGGCTAGAAGTAGCGCAAAGGCAAGCAGCGGTGACAGGTGTCGGCAGCAGCACAGTGACGAGCAGTCTCGACAAGCGACAGGGACGGGCAGAGGCAGCAGACAGGTATTAGCGGCGTGGCGGTGGTAGGGGGCAAGGGATATGCACATAGCAGTGAGGGAAGAGAGAGATGACAGAGAGAGGTGGAGAGAGAAGGAAATGAGAGATGTGGTTAGCATGTGGGCCCTACATGTCAGGTCCCCATTAGTGTGCCATGCACCACACCACATAGGCAGTCGGGTTGGGTTAGGCCCTTTTGGACCTGGGTGACTCACTTCAATAGTTTATGGGTCTCAATATGCATTTTCATAGTTTGTGGACCTAAATGAGACAACCATATTTGTGTAGGGACCACCCATGCGCTTTACTCAAATCTAAGTACCTTCCTTGTTCAATGTTTTTAGCGAAGAACAAAGCAAGTTCCTCCTGTTCCTGGTCTACTGACAAATGTGGAGCATCATCAGCTTCTGTTGAATGTTTGTATCTGCCACATTCTCCCTTTTTTTGGCCTAGGTTTCATCTTCGTGATTGCCTGTGAATCTGTGATTTCCTCCTGTACATCACATTGGACAATGATCATAACATTTTGAGAAAATTGCACCAGAGGTTCCTAAACAACTTTGCCATTTTAAGCTGATGAGACTTAAATCTTTCATATTCGATTCCCATGTGCTTATAAGTAGTCTCAACAGTGTGGGGGCAGGAAGGTTTCTTCATAACTGAAAAATAAATTTATTAACAAATTGACATCTCCAACTTGACATGCTAATTGGTATGTATTTACTTATTGTTGACAACTCGTGCACTAAAAGCTAAAAGAGTTCTTTCACTAAAATATTGTTTATGTTTTGATATTAGTGCCCTGTTCTTATTTGGTTCACCTTTTATTTTGTTATTTTTTGACATCTACTTTGATAATATTTTGGTAGAGTCACTTTTCTTCTTATTGGTCCTCTCTTTTATAGTATTATAATGGCTATAAAGTAATCCCTTTCTGGCTTGTCTTTTTAGCTTTGTCGAACATTAGCTTTGCTGCAGCGATATTGGGATGCACTGCAGATTATCAACCGTACTCTCAAACTTGGAAACGATGCACTAACTTATGACAACAAAGAGGAACTCAGATCCTTGGGTGCTCGTAAGATCTATTCACCTTACAAGAGCATACAACATCACTTTGTGCTTTCAACTTGAGGCTAGATATTCTCCAATTCTTAGGAAAGCATCTTAGACTTGCTCCCTCTGTTATTGCTGTTAATCTGTTCTAACAATATTAGTCACATCTCGAAGACTGGAAAGTAAAAAACATCACATAAGAAAGAGCATATGGAGTAAAAACAACGAATGTTTTTAATTTGATAATAGTCAATCTTTTGATTTTTGCAGAAATAGCTTATAGAGCTCCAGATCCCAGTCACGGCTTTAAGTACGTCCGATATGTGGTTCAGCAGCACCCATATTCTCTCTCTGCATGGAATTCCTACTATAAAGTGATATCAAGGTGACTAGTTAGAATGCCATATAATATAGTTAATATTTTTCTGTTCTATCTCTTGGGTATAAGAACTTTCCACACATTATTCTCTATTTTTGTTTTACACTAGAGATGAGATATTACGGCTATATGTACACTACAATTTGTTTAGCTTATTTAATAATTATTTCTCATTTATAGCAATGCACATATCATATATAAGTTTGCTCGCTCACTATTCTGTAAAAGTTCATAATCTACCAGGTGTACTTAGCTTCGTGGATAGTCTTGTTACAAAGCTGATAATGGGCCTGTCACAACTAGTTCTACTCTTTGGATTCTAAAGTTGAACGAAAATTACCCACATGAAATACCTGCACACAAACATATTGGCCTAATGGTGAGGGCACACTGCTCAACATTAAAATTTGTTTTTTGAAAAAAAGATATGCAATATTTTTTACAACCAGAGATTTTTGGCTAATTCTGAAATCTGTACTGAACAAATTTGCTTCCTGATTGCCATGTCAATGCATTGGTGGCATGCATTGTATTGATGAATGAGGACCCTCGAATGATTGTCAATGACATTGAACATATCAACTGGGTCTATGATTCTTGCTCTTCTTAGCGGTCAAGCCGGAAGGCACCTTATTTTTCTTTATATTTCTAGCCCTGGGGGCAAAAACCAAATGAACATAATCAGATTGTTTAAAGTTTACATTATTTTTTGGCATTTGCTTTGCAGAATAGAGGACAGGTTTCCACATCATTTCAAATATATTCTCCGGACAAGAGAAGAAAAGCCTGACTGTGTGCCTCCAATAATCATATCTGGACATCGATTTACTGCTATAAGTCAGCATCAGTCGGCTGCCCGGGATTACCTGGAAGCTTATAAGTTGGACCCAGAAAACCCTCTTATTAATCTTTGTGTTGGTATGTTACAATTGACAACAGTTGGTATCATTATACATCAGTTTATGATATATCAATTATGTTATATATCAGTCATGTTGTTGTTCAATCTTTGCAGGCACCGCCTTGATTAGTTTGGCCCTTGGCTTCAGGCTACAGAATAAGAACCAATGCATCGTCCAAGCTTTTGCATTCCTGTACAGATACCTGCGCCTTTGTGATAACAGTCAGGTTTGGCACTAAATTTCTATATTTTCATGCGGATAATGCTGTTCCCTTGAGTTCCACAAATAGGAGTAGGATTTGTTGATTTAGTGTATTGACTTGGCATGTTCCTAGTTTCATTTTGGATGCTGGAAAATCGTTGAGTTACAGCGGATTGTGTTTTGGCCTTGTAGGAAGCCCTGTACAACATTGCTCGGGCATATCACCACATTGGCTTGAATACCTTGGCAGCCGTTTACTATGAGAAGGCTTTGGCGATCGAGGAGAAAGATCATCCCATCCCCAAGCTTCCATACGAGGCTGGTTCACATGTGCAGGAGGATCAGAGGCCAGGGTATTGTGATGTGCGGAGAGAAGCGGCATTCAATCTGCACCTAATCTACAAGAAAAGTGGAGCAACGGATCTTGCGAGGCGGATTCTGAAAACTTACTGTACTGTCTAAAAGTTGGTATTGAGCAATGTTGGGATCAACGTTCCTTGCAATGGCCTTGGATCAGGCTAGTTTATACAGCTAGAACATGTTTAGTTATTTTAGATGTGTAGATGGAGAATTAGCAAAGTCCTAAGATCCAGATGTAAACGTGTCTCCTGGTTTTACAAAGCTGTCTCATCGTTATGTGGATCAGCTATGCTTTTATGTGAGTTCCGCGCTTCCGCCTATGTGAGATCCCCTGAGGTTGCTCCCAGTCGCTGATGCGTGGGTCTGGCCCTACACGTTATGTCGCTTGCGCGTTGTGGGTTCTCCCCTCCAGGGCTCGAGCCGGAGCCCTCAGCGTTGCATATTTGTGTACATGTCCTTGCTCGTTTTTTTTTTTGCGATCTTCCGTGGAACACTTAAATAGATATTTAAAACACCGTTCTATCACCGATAGATTAGATTTGAAATTTGAGGAATGGGAAGTATTCTGTTGGAAATCGTCTTAGGCCCCTTAATTGCAAAATCGAGGAGACGCCTCTTCTCTTGACAGACAAAAAAAAAAAAAAATCTTTGTCTACAATTTATATAAAAAATATTATCAGATTCCGTTGTCTGTATAGTACCAGTGGATTTGACGGTAGCTGTGATTCTCATCGAAAACTGCAAATCCCTCTGGAAGTATACATAAAACATGGCAGATATTATAGGCGATATAATTCAGGTTCTGTAAGGTGAGTCATAATCGATTATTCATGATGCAAATATGCAGCATGTCCTATAAAATATTGCAACTCGCGGGGGAACCCTGCTGGGATGTGCAATACGAAGCCAAAAGTGGGACTGTTTGAAGTCGACTAACAAATGGAGTCGATAAGCAAATGGCAGGAAAGAATCATAGGCCATTGGATATATTCTAGGAAAAGTAAACTGGAATCTATCGGATCCTATAGTATGAGCAAAAAAGCAGCAGCAACTTGCATTATTTGTACTTGTCTAGGCCCCAGCACACTAAGCATCCATCTTGCTCACCAGCATCACCGTCAAAAGTCGCTAACCACTATTCACACTGAGTAGAACACAGACTCAACACGCTCTATCTTAATCAACTTCAAATAGTTTGGTATTTTCAGGGGAAATTTGCCCAATGCAAGGAATGTAGACGTTTCAGAAGATCATGGCGGAGAAAACAATCCAATTACCATAAGGGTGATATATGGAGAGTCTAAATTAGGAGTGATGATATGTGTATTTACAACAGGAGCTGCTTTCATAGGACATTAATTAACATCAGTCAAATAGGTGAGTCCTTAGTTGAATATAAATATTTGAGCCAATAAAATTGAATTGGGTTCTAATACCAAATCAGCTCAGTATTGGAAATGGTTTGCAATACCAAATTTATTGTTTGGATATGAAGAAATTGCTAGTTGGAATCTAATTCTACCAATAAGGTGCCAAGATCTGAATTGGGAGAGGCAACTCCTAGTTATAGTTATAGTTATAATCCAATACCAAAATATTGGGTTCGAATTCCAACTCTGAGTTTCACATGTAACCAAATAACGGAATTCAGAAAACTAAATCCCGATTCCAGATTTCATGCTCCAATGTCTATATCCAAACGGTGTGTTAAAAACATACTCAGATGTTTTAAGAAGTTACAATATTGTAATTGATAGTGCATCCATATGTTTATCATGTTGCAAAACTTGTGACGCAAACTAATAAATCTATAAAAGTTATAAGAAAATAACAAAATTCATGCCCAAGTGAACTAGAAGTAAAAAAAAAAGAGTGCATTTTGCACATGAGCTTTGTTATTTTTATGAACTTCCATACGAATCCGTATCTCAAATGTTACAAGATTGTATATAACTATGGATGCACTATTGATGTGTAAATTTTCATTTTTTTTTTTTGAAAACATCTAATCACGTCTCCATAAACGTAAAAGCTGGGAAACTTTGCCATGGCCGAATACAGGACAAGTTTCGGGGTAGATTCATTGTACGAGGTGGACGTAGCAGAGAACTATATCCCCGGGCCCGCCATTTTGGCTGCGACAGAAACGGACGGGATAAATCCTATCACGTCCCGGTCGAGCGTCGACTCGTCCCTCTGCCGCTTGTCCCTCTCTTTCCCAGTTCCAAGAACCCGTGAAGTGAAGTGGAGTGGGTTGGCGGAGGCGGAACCCCGGCGAGGCGAAATGATCGCCCGCGGCCTCCTCAGATCCAACGCCGCCGCCTCCCAGGTGATGACCTCTCGATCATTTGGAGACAGAGTTGGAGACGTAAATCGGTAAATGGGCGTTTTCCTCCCGTTTCTACACGGTTCAGCTTTATGGGGACTCAAATCTTTTGTGTTGATGCAACTAGTCTCCATTCTCCATATTGTTATTGCCTCATTCTCGCGGGAATCGAAACTGTAATTGCTTGGTTCAAGATCATAACTTCCTTTCTGAACTTTTTTTTTTGACAATATAGTAGACCTTTAGTAGCTTTTGTAGTTATATTAGTATATGTCTGACTGGTTCTCATTTTTCTTTCACTTCACGCAGGTTAGCAGGCTGGTGAAATGCGTTGCTGGTGCTGGAAACTTGCAAGGGGGCCACAGTTTTTCAGAGGCGCCTGCCAGATGTTACAGCTCTGAGCCTTCACTTCAGGCAACAGAAGAAAATGGGTGTGTAAAATTTCCAACCGTGGAATTTTGGCGGCTTACTGTGAACCAGGCTGTGTGCACACATATGGTTGGTGTAAAATTTGGTCCACTTATGCTAATGTATATTTTTTGTTATGTCAGGTTTAAGGGTCATAGCATGCTGGCTCCATTCACAGCTGGGTGGCAGAGCACTGATTTGCATCCGCTGGTTATAGAGAGATCCGAGGTTCTGTGCTCTGCCATTGTGCAAAGTTTGGTTCACTTCTTACTACAGTGCAGCACACAATATTGCAAAATTGATATTAGCGTGTTAATTTCTTGTCACACCCAAATGGTTGCCTTACACTTTGTCAGTTATCTTGCAGGGTTCTTATGTTTATGACATCAATGGGAAGAAGTATATAGATGCTCTTGCAGGACTGTGGTGTACAGCTTTAGGTATGTGCGAGCCAATTGGGGACCTGACTAAAGATTCAGTATCATGTTATTCCTGACTTGAAACTGTGACCTGGTGGCACTTAAACTGCATCATATTTTATTTTACACTGGAATACCATTCGCGTTGTTTTCAGGTGGTAATGAGACTCGACTAGTCAAAGCTGCTACTGAGCAACTAAACAAATTACCCTTCTACCACTCCTTTTGGAATCGTACCACCAAGCCATCATTGGTAATATACTATTGAGTTTTGTTCTTTCATCATTCAACTCTGGACATGTCATTCCTATTTTCATATTCCATGGAATATAATGAAACAAGGATATTTCTGTGGAGTATTGTAACCTCTATGGCTTTTTTCTGTTATGTCGAGAAATTTCTAAATTTGCAAGCACTGGTGGTTAACATTGCCTTGCCAATGTCATTACAGGATCTTGCAAATGAAATTCTTAGCATGTTCACTGCTAGGGAAATGGGAAAGGTGTTCTTCACAAATAGTGGTTCAGAAGCAAATGACTCTCAGGTATGATCATTATAAAATAAATGATGCCTATAATTTTGTGAAACAATTTACATTTTATAATTTATACGGATGTTCATATTCTAGTTTAACCATGTCCGTACTATGTCTTTATATTCTATTTTGCCAAAACACTAACAATACGATGGTTCTGAATCATACAGTGTGTGACCTTCTGTTTCATCCATTTGAGTAACTAGTCCATCAACGCGCTCTCACACGGGTTAGAGTTTTGGGGATATAGATTTAATTCGTAATAATATTAGAGCTGATTGTTTTAATTCATTTTTTGTAATGTCATTGTGGGTGATGTATATGCAAATTTAGAAATTATTTTAATTTATATTTTATGATAGCATATTGGGTAATTTATATGCAGATTTAGAGCTTATTTTAATTTATCTTTTATAACGGCGTATTGAGTAATTCATATGCAAATTTAGGGGATTAGTTGTCTAATTTACCCCCCTCAACTTATCACTGAATCTAAAAAGCCCCCCTTAGCTCTAATACCGGACAAAACACACCCCTTAACTTTTTAAAGCCATACAAATTACCCCCTCAGTGGTTTCGCAAGGTGGTTTTGCACTGACAAGTGGGCCCCGCTTTTACTTCTTCCTCACTGACATGTGGGCCCCACCCCTTCTTCTTCCCCCTTCCCCCGCAGCACGGAGCCGCCGTTGCCCACGGCAAGCCGCGCCAGGCGCTGCTCCTGCTCACCTGCACCTCGCCGCCACCCTCCGCGCTGTGTGTGGGGCCGTCGCCGCCCGCCGCGCACCACCAGCCGCCCACCGCGCGTGCCGGGCCATGGGGCGCCGCACGCGCCGGGCCTCTGCTGGCGCCCACCACACGCCTCTGCGACCGGGTGTTGCCCGCCGCCTCCGCGTGAGCGGTGCCTTCGCTGCCACAGACTGCGCTCCCCCACGACCGCCCAGCTTGACGTGATGTGTGCGGCATGGCGAGCGGCGGCTGTGGCTGTCGGGGCAAGCGGCATCGGCGCGGACCCAAGCGGTAGGGCGAGCAGCGTCTGTGGGTAGGGTGACCGACGTTGGCGACGGGGCGAAGCAGCGGCGTCGGCGACGGCAGGGCCGACCGGTCAAGCGGCAACGAGGCTGGACTGTCGGACCCAAACAGCGGGGCAGTCGGGCGAGCAGCATAGTGGGCGGGGCGAGCTGCTGCGTCGGCGGTGGGCGGGGCGAGCTGCTGCGTCGGTGGCGGGCATGGCGAGCGGCTGCATCGGCGGTGGGCAGGGAGAACGGCGACGTCGGCAGTGGGGATGAGATACTGGAGGAAGAAGGGGTAGGGTAGGGTCCACGTGTCAGTGAGGGAGGAGTAAAGCGGGGCCCACTTGTCAGTACAAAACCACCTTACAAAACCACTAGGGGGGTAATTTGTATGGTTTTAATAAGTTAAGGGGTGTGTTTTGTCCGGTATTGGAGTTAAGGGGGTTTTTTAGATTCAGTGACAAGTTGAGGGGGTCAAATTAGACTTCACTCATTTGTATTTCATAATGGGATGGTGGGTAATTTTATGTAAATTTAAGGGGTTTTTTAATTCATATTTCATAATGGCATGATGGACAATTTTTATTCAAATTTAAGGGATTATTTTATTTCATCATTCATAATGTCATGGTGGGTAATTTTTTAAAACTATAATAGATCTAATGACTACTATTATTAGAGCTACATGATGGATGACAGGATGTTTATGATTTATATGAGAATTGTTAGGATTTATCTTTTTCCTAGAGAACAGTATCTATTATTAGGGCTACATGATAGATGACGAGATATTAATTACATAGAAAACAGATCTAATGGCTATTAAGATTTCAATATGCAATAGATGATAGGATGTTTATAATTATTGTGAGAATTTTTATGATTTTATCTTTTATTTAATGCATCTTGTGAGGATTAATAAGGAGGCTTTGAAAGGAGTCTCCAATCAGTAATAACAAGATTAGGTATAAAATATCTATTTTATAATAAGGTTTCTAGCATCTTTATAGAAAAAGTTACGGATCATTTAGCAGTGTAAATTTGTAAACGGAAAATTTTTTGACAAAACTGAGAGTAAATTTGAAAATAGAAAAAATCTGCCAAAAAAAGAAAAAATATCAAAACCTTTCGTAATGGTAGATGTGGGTAATTAATTAGAAAATAAATTAGAAATGGGAAAATCTGCCAAAAAAGAAGAAATTAATTTGTTTTTGTTGAGAGTTGAACTCAAAACCTTTCATAATGGCAGAGGTGGTTAATTACTTAGAAAATAGATCTAATGGCTATTAATATTCTAATGTACCAATTGATGGTCGGATGTTTCTGATTTTTGTGAGAATTTCTAGAATTTATCTTTTTTCTGGTGCGTTTTGTGAGGATTAACGTGGAGGCTCCAAAAAGAGTCTCTAATTACTAAAGTAAGATACCTATTTGTGCTGAATTGTGCTCCATTACTGATTACTGTGTGTGGCTTCTGCTTAGTTATTTGCTCCATTCCTGCTGATGTTCTTATGGCATGTTTTCCATCTGAGATGAAATACATGCCTTTTCTTAACAGGTTAAACTAGTGTGGTATTATAATAATGCATTGGGAAGGCCAAACAAGAAGAAATTTATTGCTCGCTCAAAATCGTGAGATTCCACTTCCTCGATCTTTTTCCTCCTGTAGATATTTTTATTGCTAAAAATCTTGGCCTATCTTCATTGGATACTTCATTTCCATCACTTATTGGTTGACAACTTAGGTAGATTACCCTATTGGTTGATTACAGGGTCACAACGTGCACCTTTTGTGATTGTTGCATCGTAACCAGCAGCCAAAAGAATAGCCCAATAAATAAATCGTAATTGTTATGCATCTGCATTCATGTATTATCTCAGAGCTAATACTGCAGTGCTCCTGAAGCTTTCTAGTTTGAATTTTTTAAAAAGAATTCTTAAAGTGCTTCGAATGGCATTAGGAACTTTCTGTTCCTTTGTTCTTACAGGTACCATGGATCAACCATGATAGCAGCTAGTCTATCAGGGTAAACAAATTATCCCACACGCTGTGTTGTTCTCACTAATTCTTCGCATGTATTTTTCACTAGTTCTTTATTTGTAGTCTGCCTGCACTTCATCAGAAGTTTGATCTTCCAGCACCTTTTGTTCTACACACAGACTGCCCTCATTATTGGCGATTCCGTCTTCCTGGTACCCTGCTGTCACTATTTTTACATTTAGTACCCCCAGGATGTTATGCTTACAAAATGACTCTTGTGATATAGATGAGACAGAGGAAGATTTTTCAACTAGACTTGCCAATAATTTGGAGAATCTTATCCTCAAAGAAGGACCTGAAACAGTAAGTACTCTATATGGATTTTTTCATAATGGAAGAACAATTCTTATATATTACATATGCTTTCATAATTGTTCTCCTTGTCTTTGCCTTTTTAGATTGCTGCTTTCATTGCTGAACCTGTGATGGGTGCTGGTGGTGTTATCCTTCCTCCAAAGACCTATTTTGAGAAGGTGATCTACAACATTATGATTTTTTTTCTCGAACCCACATGAGAACTGCGTATCTTTGTATTAATAAGAAGAAACAACATTATGATTTATGTGATGGATTTATTTTCATGACTCCTAAGAAATCAAAGCATAATACTGTAACTCTGTTATTATCTTTTTAATATGACAAAATTTTCACATTAATCGGATCTAGGTCCCAATCCAATTTGGACCTGGAACCATATATTTCATCACCTTAAGACTTCATTCAAGAAATAAATCATAAATGAACAATATTCCTGCCATTAATTGGAAGTAAATTGGGAGTATTCTTTGATTATCATTCTTCACTCTGGATCTCTGGATCAAGGGTCACATCGAGGATCCAGTTTATTTTGCTGCATGCTGTCTCCAGGATTTCTATCATTTTATTGCACTATTGAAAAGGTGTTTCTGATCATTAAATTATTGTGGCATGCATTTTTGCAGCTTCTTTGTATTCATTTTTGTCATGCTTTACAAAGAAGGTGTTCCTCACTGCAATTTGTATAGCTTAGGCTGTTTCAGGTCAAATGTTTTTTTTTCAGCCATGCTGCATAGCTGCCTCTTTTGATCTTGTGAATTTTTGTCCCCTCTAAACAGATTCAATCAATTTTGAAGAAGTATGACATCTTATTAATTGCGGATGAGGTAATATATTCCTCTCCAGAAAAATAGAAAAAACTTGTTGACTAAGATGAGGATATATCTAGGTTGAGAAGTAACCAAATCAACATATTATTTTAGGTCATTACTGCATTTGGAAGATTAGGGACCATGTTTGGATGTGATATGTATGACATTAAACCAGATCTTGTCTCCATTGCCAAGGTTAGTTACTTAGTTCAATGTAGAGTTCTTATTATTTGCAGTAGTACTTTTTTACAAATTGATAGATAACCTAATGCACTTTTCCCCAGGCTCTTTCATCTGCCTATATGCCAATTGGAGCAATAATTGTTAGCCCAGAAATAACGGATGTAATATATTCACAGAGCAATAAGCTTGGTAAAGATAATCACATTGTGTAAACTCATATTTATATTGCCACTATATTGACAAGGGGCATATCTTTTTTCTAATAAAGGTTCATTTGCTCATGGCTTTACATACTCGGGACATCCAGTTTCTTGTGCTGTTGCCATAGAAACCTTGAAGATCTATAAGTAAATCACACTCTCTCTAATGATTAAAAATACTTCTATTATGTATATGTATGTATCTGATTACTCCATATAATGACTTTAGTGAAAGGAATATTATCCAACATGTTAACGAAATTGCTCCAAGGTTCCAGGAGGGAATCAAGGCCTTCTCAGGAAGCCCGATTGTTGGGGAGGTACACATCTATGAGTACATTCTTTGTTTTACATATTTCAGAAGAATGTTTATGCTTATACATTTGGTGCTCCACACAGATACGTGGTCTGGGACTGATACTCGGAACTGAATTTGTTGACAACAAATCTCCAAATGATCCATTCCCAGCTGAATGGGGTTTGTTACTTTATTTATTGCATGTTTCTTTTTTGAAAAATTGACTATGTTATAAACAATCCAACTTTTAGAGTGCCAAAATGTCATCTGATGGCTAAGTTAATGTCCATGAATTAGTGTAGCATATGAAGGTAGAATTCGTCACTATAGTCTATACCATAGTGAAAAGAAGCTCTGCTGATTGATTTGGTGGTGAGAGTAAATTGATTTCGTTATGGTTGGTAATTCCAGGTGTTGGTTCGATCTTTGGTGCTGAGTGTGAGAAGCGTGGGATGCTCATCAGGGTGGCTGGGGACAACATCATGCTGTCACCCCCACTGATCATGACTCCCAGTGAAGTTGAAGAAGTAAGATCCTGTATTTTACATTGTCCAATAACTTGTGTTACTGATGTGGTAACCAATACGAAACTAACAAAATTCTGGTTGGCCTCTTAGATCATAAGCAAATTCGGTGATGCCCTGAAGGCCACAGAGGAACAGATTGCAGAGCTCAAATTCAAAAAAAATTAGCCAATGCCGTTGGTTGTAACGACAGTGATTGATTATGATGACAATGTTCACTGTACAGTGTAACTTCAAACTTGATTTCAATAAAGTGCTGGAACCTCATAGTTGTTGTGTTGAATGACAATTGTTCCTTGTTATCGGGAAATGCGTAATACAGCCACTTTCTCTTAATCAAATAAAGTAGCAAACCCTCTGTCTCTTGTAGTATTGAAAGTGTGCCGCTAGAGATTCATATTTGGCAGGAGATATGCAAAGGAACACCAGTCTTGTTTGGAAACTGCTGGTAGTTTATTTCATATAACAATATTTTAGGGTCATATACTATGGTTAGCGTCGATTTAGGTTGATATCAACTTGACTACTTCCATCTCAAAAGAAAAAAAAAGAAGAAAACAGCTTGACTAGTACTTCTGATTGTTGTGATGTATATACATAGCTATACATTAGACGTGAAGGCTATGATCGTTGTCTGTAGTGCTTGTCTCATTGACTCCGATGGATTAGGTTGGTCTTGTGTTTGGGTTTGGTTTGCAGTTTTGGAAATTTTCGCCGTTAGGTGGCTTGCTTGATAGTTGATATGTTATTTTTCTAATTTGGAATCAGTCCATATAGGCTGCAAATATGCGTTCAAATAATTGTTCAAAATCGTCAGTCTTGATTACCCGAGTTGAATTCCTGACTGACCGTCAAGTGGTTTCAACTAACAGTCTAAAATGGTGGGTTAGGGACGATGGACGAAGAGAACAAGGTGAACTCTGACAGGCTAGTTAACCAAAATTACAGGGATAACTTGATCTTATTGCTCAGTATACTTCACCCGATCATGCACAAGTTGCACTAATGTTCATCAAGCCTACTTTGTTTTTGCGAGGCATCAAGCGTATTCAGAGTCAGTATGAAATTTATGGCTGGATAAAATAGTAATGGACAAAACTAGGCATAACTAACAAAAAAATGGATCAACAACTTCGGAGCAGTAGATAGATACAGCCACATGAGAAAGTTCCACTTATCAGTATCATAGGACGGCATGACCATTGACCGCAATACAACACTTCATCAATGATTTTTTTTCTGGACAGCCACCCATAAAACAAAAGGAGGGAGAAATGCAACTCAAATGACCATGGTGAGCATGATGAGGGCATGAGGTGTAGCTATGATATGAACAAGAGTATAGAGCACTAAGATTAGTGAGAGAAACATACACATCAATATAGTATCTTCGTCCTAAAAAGATGGCATTCTGACAATTTTTGATAGTTGCTGCTCAAGGAAAATAACATGTTTGCTCTCATTGTTGTAGTTATTCCCATGCATGCTTGGATGTTTTGTTCGCCATGACAAATGCTAAAGGAAACAAACATTCAATTGATGGACATTTTGTTAATGGTGTGCATGTATGGTTCAAATTCCGTGCATTAATTTAGATTGGCTACACCTAAGTGGTCGACAAGCTAAAATGATGGGTGTACGAAATTAGAGATAGAATATTTTGTTGAGAGTTTTATGGATGGCTCATGTTTCATATGTGCAGAGACCAGTTGGAGACAGACATTTAGGTGGAATATAAACCATCCTCTTAAAAATATACTTAGATGCTTCTAAAAAAATTGAAACTTTGCACATTCCCCTCTCTATACATAGTGCACCCATAGATGTATCATGTTGCAAAATTTAAGATGCAAACTCATTGCTATAAAAGTTCATGCCAAAATGACAAAAGCTCATGTGCAAAAATGACAAAACCCTGGGCATGTTTGCTTCGCTTTGGTAGAGTGAAAAAAGTGCCTGGGCCAGCCGGGCAGGCATACACCCCAAGTCCCCAAAATGCTTGATTTCCTAAGCTTGGATTTGGATTTGCTTGCTTCGCAGGCAAATCAGACCAGGGTGTAAGCAAACAAGCCCAAACTGCACTAGAAGGCAACAATGGGGAGCCCCTATCAAATGATGTAGTCGCTCCGTTTTCATTTGATTTTTTTATACTAAATTTGACTCTCTCGTTTTATCAACAAATTTGCAAAAATATATAAAAATTTAAGTAATACTTAAATGCTATTATGAAAGTTTTTGAATAAAATAAGTGGGTTAAAGTTGTTGTGAAAAAGTCAAACGGTCAATAATTTAAAATAATGGAGGGAGTACCATTTTCTCTGATGCATCTGTAGAAGTAATGCGAATGCAAAGCTTGTGCCATGTTGGATTGTTGGTGGTTTGGAGTAGTTATGCAAAGCCAGTAGTAAACTGTACCTATCATCCTTACCATCGGTGCAGGCTATTGTCATCAACCTTGCCACTACTGATGACGACTAAAGATCAGATAGCAGCTATTACGGCTGAACAGAATCATGCGGCGATCGAGACGATGAGGCCTGTAGCGTTTGTCTCATTATTTCCCGCAATGGGTTTGGTAACTGGTCTTGTTTTGGGTTTTTTTTGGATTGGAGCTAATTTGGTGGTTAGGGTAATGGGTTAGGTGGCTTGCTCCCGTTGGATTTCCAAGTTGGAATTCGTATGTGCATGTATGGTCTGCAAACATGTGCGGAATTATATTAGTTTGGTTTTGCAGGGTATGAGCAGGTGGCATTTATTCGCTTGCCATGCTTTTCTTCATTTCTGAGAGTTGAATTATTCCTTTGATACTACTTCCTTTGGCCATTAATATATGGTGATTTTTAGTTCAAATTACACTAAAAAAATCACATATTAATGACCGGAGAGTGTACAATTACACTACAGAGCATTATTGTTTTGGATTGACTACGATGAAACAATATAGCGACTAGCGAGATTATGAATTTCCCTCGTTGAACAGAGTGATTAAGCGTCATCCTGTTGGATCTCCAAGTTAATTACTATCTCCAGTCGGGAGAAGATGATGTGATCAGAACCCCTTGTTTTCCGTTTTCTTTGTTGGAAGTGTGCTAAAAATAGATACAGGATGCATAGCTGAACCCATCTGCTCCTTGCATGGTATTGCATCCATATTACCAAAAGCAAATATAGGTCTATATAAGTACTTAGGTATGTAGGACCAATAAATTAAATAATTTTGATGAAGCAAGACGAGAGCGACGATGTCGCCGAAGCAATGTAATGTCGAATATCAAACCTTAACGGACATGGAAAACATACACATATATGGCCATCACAAGAGAATGGCCAAATAAATGCTCGACGAGCACAAAACCATAGAAATGAAGACTATATATGCAGCTATCACAGTACAAGATCGATGCGACAGCGACACCTCGCTCAGGGCATGCAGCAGCTGTCGCTCGTCTTCGACGTCCTCAGAAGCACATGTCGAGGACGCAGCAGCAGCAGATGGCGGCGCAGCTGCATGCAGTGAATGAACAAGACAAGCAAAGATGAGCATGGAGCCATATATATGGCCCATATACATGGATCATGTCATGCCAACAAGACGACAAACATATGCATGAACGGAGCTCACCATCCTTTCCAGAAGCCATCGCCGCCGCGGCTGGTGGTCGTCGTCTGCTGCTGCTGCTGGTACCCACCGGCGTCCTGCTGGGTCGGCGGGTACGCCGGCGGCGGCGCGACGTAGGCAGCCGCCTGCTGCTGCGTGGGAGCGCCGCCGTAGCCGTAGGGCTGCTGCTGCTGGTGGCCCGGCGGCGGGTAGGCTGCTTGTTGGTAGCTCATGGTGGATCGATCGATCAGCTGCTCAACTGCAAGAGCTAGAGAAAGAAGGAGGAGCTAGCAGCGTCCTTAATTTCTGCTGGTGGCCTGGCAGAGGCAGCAGGTTGTACTGGTTATATATATAGAGAGAGAGCTCAGCAGGTAGCCGGCCGTCCGGCCACGCGGTATCAACACCATCTCCGCCGGCCGCCGCCGGTTACTTAGACGCGTAATCCTCGCCGGCTCGCCCTGACCGAAAGCATAAACAAAATGAAGGCTTCAAGATTTAATTTCTGAGAGAGGACAGAGGGTGGCGATAGTCATTCAGCTAAGCTAGCTAAGACCAACTCCATCAGATCGTTTATATAGTCTTCTGTAGTATGAAAATGACACTATATTTGCACTGTGTAGAGTAGAATTTGAATATAAACGATGTGACAGATGATCTGCTGGACTCAGCCTAAGTTAGCTGTCTGCTTTTTGTTGAATTATGATCTGAACTCTTAGAGCTAGTTTGGCAACCCTATCATCCTAAGGGATTTAAAGAAATGGAGGGAAAGAAATTTGAAGAAATGGAGGAAAAAATAGGATCGCCAAACTTGCTCTCGTGGAGCTGATCAACCTGGGAGGCTTAGGCCGGTCATCTTCCGATCCCTCCCCATCCCGGCCATGAACACGTTTGCCGCGCAGCGCATTGTTTGGTCTTCAATTCAATCCCGAAAGCAACGAACGTACGTGGACCGGGGGTCGACCACGTAGGAGTTGCCGGCACGCCTCCGCTGACCTGATCACCTGCGCCCAAACCCCATACACAGTACAGGGTGGTGGTGTCGGTGGCTCACCTCGATCAGCTGCAGACAGAGACGGGCGGCCGTTCAAATGATCGGGATGGAGCGAGAGATTATTGGACCAGATCCTCTTAGGGTGTTAATGGTTGGGTCAATTCTGCTGGGTTGTGTTTACATCGATGCATGGCGACCAATGGCGCCATCTGTGACACTGTAGCCACGTCGTGTGGTTTGCAACCCCTAGTCACCGATAAATATTAACGCGCTTAAATTTGGACACCCAGTCAAGTGTGGTCTACACTATAGACATATATGTATAACCTTGAAAAGTACGTGTACTAGTCTCTTGTTCTTATTTTTTTTTTAAATTTACAACATGTATTTTTTAATGGAACTAATCTTTGAGGCAAATACATTCGTACCATCTTTAATAAATATCCAAACCCAATGCATAAAAATCCCACGGTTTATCTAGAACACTGACTTGAAGACGACCCAAATAATTAGTAACTTATTTACATATCTCTTGTTCTTTCTGTAGCTTTAGTGAAAAAAATTTCCACGACCGTGCTTGGACATGATTTTTCATTAAAAATAGTAGAAATATGACAACTAAAGAGAGCAAGTGATGGCTTACAGACCATGAAAAAGAAAAAAGAAAAAGAAAGAAAAGAGGCCTACTAATACAACACAGCCTACAACAAATTCCAAGACGATGGCCCTAGAGAGCAATGTGTCCTAGCTACTGTTATTCTAGATCTTGATTGCAATGGAACAATATCATGCATACGCCCATCAATCTCCACAAATGGAAACCAACTAGTTTCAACTATGATTTAAACTAGTTCCTCAAAAACAATATATGTAAGCGATATGCTTCCCAGAGGTGTCCTACTGGGATAACATGACAGTTAGCTACACCCTTACTACAAAAAAAGCGCTTTCAATAATGAGTCCAATTTTAACCCCACAACTATCATGTTTGACTAATTTTAACCCTCAATTACTTTTTAGTCTAAACCAGACACCTGAAATTTTAATTAGACCAGTTACTTTTGGCACCTGGAACCATTTTGAGTGATATTGTAATGACGTGGTAGTGGTATTGACTTTTTTCGCCAACTAAGCATGACATGCATGGCTACCCTCCTACCACTCTCCCCGACATTCATCTCTCCTCTCTTCACTATCTACTAGTGTCGGCGGTTGCATATTCTCCCACGCCACGATGAGGTTGAGCAGTGCGCCGACTGCATTATTTGCAGCAATGTGTTGCCATCGGAAAAGCAATGCATTCTAGATCTCTTCTCTCTTCTTTATCCCATTCTCCGGCCATGGAGGGGTCATTAGTGACTCGACGCTTAGAGGAAAAGGGCTTAGAGGAAAAGGGATGACCGTGGTGTATTTGGTTGGGGAAGGGTGTAAGGAAAATGACCTTTTATGCTATATTTTCATAGTTGTGTTTTGGTGATTGATTGACAATTAAACAACACTTGGACTAACAAACTTGTCTAGACGCACATTCTCAGGTGTTTTAGTCCAAGGGATGAAGAGCAAAAGAAGAGCCGAAGACAAGGCCTGAAGGCCGCCGTAACAGGTGTTCTGCTAACCCGATGGGGGTCGAGGGGGAGCCGCATGTGCATTGACCGTCCTAATGGTTGGACCATTTTGGCCGAAGGTGTGGAATCTGCAGCAACGAAGGATTTACATGGACATGAAGGTACGGTCTCATAGACCGTCATATACTTCAGACCTTTGGAGCGTGACGGCTAGCTCAATAGCTAGTTGGCAAGTACAGCGTGTCGTATGGTCCAATGTATGCCAAAATGTATGGACCGTATGTATGGAAAATGGTCTCTTATGCCATATTTTCATAGTTGTGTTTTAGTGATTGATTGACAAACAACACTAAGACTAACAAACTTTTCTAGATGCACATTCTCAGATGTTTAGGTCGAAGGAATGAAGAAGAAGAAGGGCCACCCTAGCGGGGTTTCGCTAACTGGTTAGCGGACGGGGGTCAAGGGGAAGCCGCAGGTGCATTTTGGTCATTCTAAAGGTTGTACCATTTTGGTCGAGGGTTTGTGAGGACCGGATGGTCCGATCCCCATTTCCCGAAAGGGTGAAGAAATGGAAGCCTGGCAAAATATAAGGGCCGGATGGTATGATCTACGAGAAATGAATAGAGCGGACCATTCCAATAGACAGCTGAAGCGACCAAGTATACAATGGACCGGATGGTACGGTTTGTTAGATCATACTAAACTTTAGACCATTTTCGATGAAGGTGTGAAGATTGGAGAAGCATGGGATTTACACGGAATGGAAGGTACGGTCTTGAAGACTGTCCTAAAGGTCTGACCATTTTGGCCGAATGTGCGGAATCTCCAGCATCAAGGGAATTCTGTGGACCGGAAGGTACAGTCTCATAGACCATTCTATACTTCGGACCTTTGGAGCATAATGGCTAGTTCAACGGTTAGTTGGCAAGTACAGCAGACCGTATGGTCGATGTATGCCAAAATGTATGGACCATACCATACAGTCTATGCATTTTCTGGCAGCCTTTTTAGCTAATAGTTAGTTCGTGTTTGGGAGCTTTATAAGCCACCCCACTTGACCATTTGAAGTGCGTTGGGTCTACTGAAAACTACAATAAGTATAAAGAAGTATTCCAAGTATATCATCCATTCAACCACCATAATAGTGTTTAATGCTTAGTCCAAGCAAGATTATAACTTTTAGAGAATGAGCTTGCGAGCACTTTTTGAGTGTAGCTCCTGCGCGAGCTATTGGGAAGCCTTGTTAGCGGTCAAACCACATTGTACCTGTCGCTGGACTCTCCTTCTTGGCGTGGAGTAGCAGCGAAACCTTGTGCAACGACCCTTCAAACTTCGTAGTGATCATCCAGTGCTTGTGATCGGGAGAGATGGTGGCTGCGATACCCTGTATTTCTAAATGCATTTAAACATGTCATCATGTGCATAATTCAAAATTTTAGAATTTTGTATTTAATTATTTCTTCAAAAAATTTTGATTTAAGATTTAAATCTCTTTGAATCAAATTTGAATTCAAACCCTTTTAAAATTTATTTTTGTCCAAGGGCAAAAAAATAAAAGAAAGAAAGGAGGGGAAACCGGTGCCAACCATTCTGTGGCACGCGCCGGCCCAACCAGGTGCTTGGGCTGCACTGGCCGCGCCTAGGCTTGCCACCGAGGCAGCCCACTACCCGGGTTGGCCTTCTTCTTCCTCCAGCCAAGGGAGGAGATGGGGATGATTTTCGCTTTGCCCACCGCCTCGCCCCGATTCTGCCGCCGTCCCATGCCTTCGCCGCCTAGCCCAACCACTACCATAGCTCCGCCCCTCTGTCCTCAGCCCTAGGCACCGGTCATTATCTCTTCTTCGCTGTTCCCCAGGCCCCGCACCGTGTGCCCTTGTCTGCCGCTATAGCTCACTGCCATAGGGTAAGACCCCGTGTCCCTTGCACCCTCTTCCTTCCCCTCTAATCCTTGTCAATGATTGGGGCCGGCCTAAGCTCAATGCCCATCCTTGGCGCTGACGGTTTGACTGTCGCATTGCCTGTGTTTCTCATGCACACAAGCCCTGTGCGGGCATCCTATCACATGCATCTGGTGCGGAGCCCCTATGCGCACATCGTGTAGGTTTCCTCTGGCTCCGACAAGGCCTATTGCTGATGGGAGAGCTGTTCGCCACCACGCCTTAGCGCGTGCATGCAGCGCGTCCGCCATGTCTCTCGCGGACAGAGAGAGAAGGAAAAAAAAGAGAAGGAGAGGGGAAGAGAAAGGAGAAGAGAAAGGGGGAGAGCCGCGCCGCTGCCCCCTTTGGTTGCCGCCAGCGTGAGCCGTAGCCATCACCATGCGACTGATCGCCGACGGCACCACGGCGTGCACGTGAGTCGCGCCCCGCCTTGGCTTGGGCCATGGCATCGAGCGAAACTCAAATGGGCCGAGCCAGCTAGGGCCGGGGAGAGGCTAAGAGGAAGCAGGCCGTCGGCCTACTCTTTGGGCCGAAAAGAGAAAAGGGAAGAGATGGGTCGGCCTGGCCTTTCGGTTGGCCTGAGCTAAAAAGAGACAGGGAGGAAAACCAGGCCAAAAGTATAGTTGAAGGAACAACATAGAACTTTTGTAAAAAGAACTTATTATGGGTCCTGAACTTCTTTTAATTTCTGATTTTTAAATTTATTCTTTTCCTATTTCAAATTAATAATTTGAATTTAATTTCTAAAAAGATTATATAATTGTAGAAGGTTTTAATTATTATGTTTAACCTTTCAATATTAATTGTAGTCTTTTGTATTGGTAAATAATTAATAAAGATAAATAAATCTTTATTTTGGAAAAATAATTATTATTAATCCTTAATAATTTAATTTAATCTTTTATTTTGATTTTATTCGTTAGTTTTAATATCCTTAAAGTTTTATTTTATTTCTAAATAATTAATAAGGATAACTAAATAATTATTTTATTATTTTGGAAATACTTATTAATTCCTAATAATTCATTTTAGGCTTTTAAAAAATGTTAAAATACCAGAATTTTTTTAAAACCCTAGACAAGTGATCTGAGCTTAGGATGAGGCCTGGATAATGATTTCAATGTCCCACCTTTCTTTTTAGAAACTTCTATAGTTCCTTTTATTATAGGTTGATCATCCTCATATTTAAACATCACTCATGCATTTAGATTCCATAAGTCGAGTAGACCATCAATGAAAGGATTCAAAAAGGGATTTAGGAGCCAAACTCTGCAAGACAACAACAGTACCAGGAGAAAATTATGGATCAAGATGCTAACTTTCCATGCTTCAACCTTATGAATAACATAGGCAAACCTAGGTGCATTTCCCCTTTTCCATTCGAGTCTCAATCAATGAGTTATGTATGTGCATTAGAGTTACGAATTGATTGAAACCTTAGTGCATGATTAGCTTCTCAACCCAGCATGTTTAATCCTATATGCAATAGATTAGAATGCTTAGCCAAGCTTAATCCTAGGTCGACTTTACTTTCAAAAGAAAAGAACTTGAATCTGAATAAGAAAGTTTCTTGAGATGTTAATTGGAGACATTGGGCGGGATCCGTTATGCATTTTTTGTTTATAACTATGGAAGATCTAATGAATGAACATGGATTTGGATCTTGACCCTGCCTATGTCGCATAAAGCTATCCGATGTTTGGCCATGCTTTTGGCTTTCAAACGCGCCTCATTTCACTTGTCGTCCTCATCACGGGCTCCGATAAACTCTCATCCCTTGTACCTAGGGTTGAACTGTGGTGAGACCAACTGGAAGGTGTGAGATAGGCGGGTGTCGACGTACACCCGGGTTATGTGAGGACATTTCAGACTAGGTGAAAACGGGGATGTTGGCTTGTCATATGTGGGTCGATGTACGTGCATATGATGGGTGCTTGAGTATTCCTCTCGAGAGTGTAAAATCAATTCGAATCGCTGGACTTACCGGGTGTAAGAGATGAATCACGACCAATATCATAGTTAAGAAGAATAATGCTTTTGTTAAAAGATGATTTTGCAGAGTGTTTGACCTTGCTTGATAATAGAATAGATATAACTTAGTATAAGTAGGTGAAAACTAAAATATGATGAAATTCAAAAGCTAAGACCTATTTATAGGCAGCTGCAGTGTGAATTGACCTAACCAGATCAGTCATATGTTAGAAGGTCGGGTTTAGATCCAGTGATCGTGTAACTCTTGCTGAGTATTTAGTACTTAGAGTTGTGGTTTTAACCCCTTTTTCAAGTATGGAGTTTCTAGCTCATCTTTCTTCTTCAAGAAGACGTTGAAGCTGGATGTCCTTCGAGCGGTTTTATTTTACCTCTTAAAGTTGAAGAAATAAAGATATTAGGTGTTGAAGCTCTCCTTCTGTTTCTATTACATCGGTGGGCTCGATGTTGATTTTGTACATTATTACTTCCTTATGGCTAAGTTTTATCAGCTAGTTCTCGCCTCCGCTGTAAGTTTTATATTCTGTTATATAATTTATAAAAACTTTTCTATTCTTACTCCTACCTATTTTGTCTCTATTAAAGTTTATTGTTTAAACTTCTTGTATTGAAGTAATCCAAGGACTCTTTATGGGTCACCTAGTGTATATACGATCCTACCTGGTGTAGTTAGAGCCCTTTGGGGACCTGACGGACTACTGAGCTTAATTCGGTTTAGGTGCAAAACTCATGTTATGTGCTTAAACTAGATTAATTTGGGCGGTTCCACCATAGTGGTGGCGGCCGAGCCTTGGTGGCTTGGTGCCACTTAGCCTTTGCTTTCCGAGAGCCTTGACGGCGAGCACAAGACGGTTATCAAGAGAGTCTTGGTGCTCAGGTTGGATTTGTCTTTGGTGACGAGCCCGTGGACGTAGCCCTTAGTGGTGAACCACATTAAATCTCTGTGTCTCCTTAGGAGTTTGCATCTCCCTCCCCTTGCTCTCTTTACTTACCACATTTATGTTTCTACATTTACTTTCTTGTGTGCTTCTAGCTTTTCCAGTTAGTTTGATTAAGATTGGTTCTAGGTTGCTAGTCTTCTGGGTAAGTTAGAGAGTGCATAGATAAACTTTAGACTTAACTAGAATGTGTAGGACGTGATCGGTTTATCTTATGCACTAGGTTGCGCTAGGTTTTGGAAGAGAGATTAGCGATCCAACTCACACCCTCCCCCTCTTAGGTTGGATACCCTGACACGGTCCATACAAAGGGGTGTGCGATGTTCATGCATGTTGAGTGTGTTGCATGTGGCGGTCTAGGTGGCGGAGGTCCAATTGAGGTCGTCCATGGCGATGGCCAAGGACTAAGCCTCACATGTGGTAGTGTGCGTGTTTGGGCAGTGCGAGTGATGAACATGAGAAAGTAGCATGTGCAAGAGCTTTGGGGGACTTGAAGAAAGCTACCTGTGGTGCTGGCGATAGACGAGCTTGTCAATACCATATCAGGTTATCCGACCTAAGTGACCATATTCAAAACCAGTATAAATTATTTGGGGCCAGGGTTACACGATCCGATCAGATCAAGGTTAGTTAGATCTCCTACTCTCGTTTGATTGCCTTCCTTCCTTTAGTCGACCGGTTATCTGATGGATATGTGCCTAAGTGGCAATTCTGGATCTAACTGAGCCTGATAGGGTACGACCCGACCAATCGACCGACTGGTTGGGACCTAACTAACAGGGTCCGACTTGGGTGGCCACCATGCACCCCAAATATGTTTTGTTTGCTGCTTTTACTAGCCATGGGCTTAAGATGATCTCACTTCTTGCCATCCCTGTAAGTTGCTCGGAGGCTACGGAGCGATTGAAATAAGCAAAAACTAAAGTAGGGTCAAAGATAATTTTGTTAGAATAAAGTTAGGGTTAGGGAGACTAATCTACCATGCCAGGAACTTTATCTTAGTCTGAACTTGACCACAAATCATTAAACTTATGCGGAAAACTGATCTTAGGATACTAACCATTAGGTGTAGGATCCATCTGTGCCTCTATAGAAGCAGCAGGTTCTGATGTAGATGAAGTAGAGTTGATGTAACACTTAGTCTTCACAAGATCAGGGGCTAGAAGCTCCTAGATGGTGAAGGGCTTGGTGTAGACCTACAGCAGTAGATGGAGAAGGTAGACACGTGCTTCCGAAACCCTTCAGAGCCCTCAACAGATCAGATATAGGAGGAATTCACGAATAGCTATGGCGATATGTCGCAGGTTTGGTTAATTCACGAGTAGGGGGGTTTACCCCTCTAATAAATAAATAGGCTCTGCGGATCTGGGTACCTAATGGGCTTAGGTTTGCCGCCGATCAAAGCAACTAACAATTGGGCTTAGATTGGAACTCATGGGTCTTGTCCAATCATGTTGTTGGACCTGAGATTGCCCAACAAATTTGGTACTCATGCAGCAGTTACTTTCATTCTTGCAATCTCTGCAACACAAAGCAATAATATTTAGCCTTCTCTGAGTTGCAAGCCATTGGGCTACTCCAACCCTTTGAATTGTGCAGCAAGAGATGAGGGGGCTCAATTATACAGAGAAATAAAGTAGTATGGACATTGATTGATTTTCCTTTGTTTGTCTGTTTCTTCCATTATAGGCAAAGCACAAACCAAGCTATACAAGTTGTATGAATATCCCTGCTTCGACCTCGAACTGAGACTCTAGACGATGGATGGGCACCTTTGGAGTTGACATGGTGTGTGGTACTCTCTTTCTCATTTTCCCTAATCGTATCCATTTATGTGTTGTGGCTTAGTGGCTGATTGTAAATTTGCCCACTCATATTTGAAGGAAAAGGCATTGGTTAGTTCCATATGGGAAGTTGAGAGGGAATGGAACCTACTTATATAGCATGCCTCTTGACGTTCTTTGAATTGAAGAATAAGAGAGTAGCTAGAGTCATGCATGCACATATTCGAGTATTTTTCGCGTGAATATCCACGTGATTCGTGACTTGCGAATTTCCTATCCTTAATTTTTGCCAATTTCTTTGGGCTATTGAGATACATGCCATTATAAATTTATTGGATCTGAGAAATGCCATCAACCTTTCAGAAATTGGAACCAAGTCACTGAACTTTGCAACGTTTTCGAAATACACCACTGTATATGCATAACAGGCATTTGGGCCCACTGTCAGGTGTACTCACCGAATACGTACCTCCTTATGGTCCATTTTGCCCCTGCCCGCTCGGATAAGGCCCAGGCGCCCAGCCGCTCGTCTCCCTCGCTCATCTCCCCGGCCACCTCTCTCTTCCCCCATTCCTCTCCACCCCCGCAAGAACCCTAACCCTAGGACTCCAGCGTGACCCTGAATCAAAGCGCGAGGCGGGTGGATCGAAGGCGCGGGCCGGCGATGGTGGTGGTGACCTGACCCACTGAAGGATTGGCACATTCCGCGTAGTGGAACATCGCGACGGGATGGATGCTGTGACGGACGAGGCGACTGAGAGGTATGGCTCCTGAGCATGTTTGCCCCGATTTGTTGGTTTGGATGGATTTGGAAGCCAAGTGCGGTAGGGATAGTTGAAGTGTGAACTTGATTGCGGTTGGATTTGGAAGTAGGTTTGACCTTAATTTGTTCTCGTAGGGTTGACATGTTCTCTTTAGAGATTAAAGTTGAGGGCTTTCGTTGCGTCACTGCTGATGGTAAGAAATCATACCGTAAGGGACAAGTTATAAAATGGAACGTGGAGGTAGGCGGTCTTTCGCTAGATTTGCAAATGTCAAGTCTGCCAAATGAGGTGAACTGGGGAGAGGACAAGGCTATTTCTCTGTGGTTCTTTGACAAGAGGCTTGGTGAGGATGTGAGACTAACCAATGAGATCCAAATGATTGATTTGTTTGACATGTATAAGTCCGAGATGCATTGCCAGGTAGTTGTTGCTTTTCTAGATAAACGTTTTCACACTGACCATGAGTTTGATGAGCTAGAACCACTAGAGGTGTTGCCTCCTAATGTTGATGTTCCTACTGCTACTAAGGCAAAACCTTCAAAGCCACCAGAGCCAGTTGACAATGATGAGCCAAAAGTGAACCCAGAACCTAACATATTTGATAATGAGGAAGAGTATGTTAGTGTCAATGATGAGAACTTGTACATACATATTCCACCTTCAAAGCCACTAGAACCAGCTGACAATGTCCATCCAAATGACCAAAATACTCATGCTGACAATGCCAATCCAAATGTTAATAATTATGATCTTGTGGCTGCCAAGGGAGCAGTTCCTCCTGAGGCAGAAGTAAATGATGCAGATCCTGAGGAGCTGAATGTGGTGAATGATCCCCTAAACCCCCAAATTGAAGAGGGTGCTCTGTTCTCTGACATTGTTACATTCAGAAAAGCAATAAGACACTATGCAATCAATAGAGGGTTTGAGTTCAGTGGTATGAGATCTGATAAGACAAGGTTCATTGCCAAGGGTGCACATAAGGATTGTCCTTGGCGTATCCATGCATCTAGAATACATGACTTCAGGACAATACAGGTTAGTTATTGGGTACCCTTAGTTAACTCTTTGTACTATTTTGGTTGCCTCCTCTGTATAACTATGAAATGGCACCTTTGTTGTTTGTGTTGTGCAGATAAAGAAATGTCCAGCTGAACACAATTGTCCCACAACCAAGCTGAAAGAAGGCAAGACAGCAACTCAGGGTTGAGTTGCTGATAGACTCTCTGATTGGTTGAAGAAGAATCCTTCTAAGGGAGCCAAGGAAGGCAAGGAGAAGTTAGAGGGGGACTTTGGAATAAGGTTGAAGTATTCCAAAGTGTGGTCAGGTATGCAGATAGCACTTCAACAGATACATGGTAAATATGAGGAGAGTTTCCAGCTGCTTTTTAACTAGAAAGCACAGATGGAGATCAGCTACCCTAGCAACATTATTGAGATAGATTTGGAGAAAAAAAAATAAGAGGATGTGCTTTCAGAGGATGTTTGTTGCTCTGAAGCATTGTGTAGATGGGTTTTTGGCTGCCTGCAGGCCCTACTTTGGTGTAGATGCAACAAGTTTAAGTGGTAGATATTCAGGACAGTTGGCCTCAGCTACCTCAGTGGATGGCAATAACTGGTTGTACTATGTAGCTTTTGGGATATTTGAGACAGAGATTGAAGATAATTGGAAATGGTTCATGCAGCATCTGTATAGGGCAATAGGCAGTCCTCTAGGTTTGGTGATATGCACAGATGCCTGCAAAGTATTGGAGACAGCAGTGAGTGATGTGTTCCCACAGGCAGAATATAGGGAGTGCATGAGGCACCTGTATGGAAATTTCATTAAGTATTTTCAAGGTGATGTCTTCACTGAACACCTGTATCCAGCTGCTAGATCTTACACTGAGGGTTTGTTCAAGTGGCATATGGACAAGATTTATGAATATGCCCCTTATGCCTTATGGTACCTTGATTATTATCATAGTCGGTTGTGGTACAGATCAGGATTCAGTACAGAGAGCAAGTGCGATTACCTCACCAATAATGTGTCAGAGAGCTTCAATGCTCAGATCAAGCACTTAAAGGGACTGCTATTGCATGAGATTGTAGATGGTATGAGGGAAATGATCATGGAGAAAAGGTACCTAAGAAGGAAGATTGGGAGAGAAATGCAAAATGGGATACTGCCAGCTTAATGAAGGAACTCAATGCAATCAGTAACAACTTGAAGGTAGTCAAGGTAGCTAGAAGTGATGATGACTTTGCAGAGGTCACTCTTCTAGATCAGTAGAACAACCCAAAGAGACACCATGTTGACCTTGCCAACCACACTTGCTCTTGTCGGCAGTGGCAAGCTACAGGGAAACCATGCAAGCATGCTTTAGCTTGGATATTGTCAAACAGAGGCATGGATATAGCAGATTATGTACATGAATACTACTCTGTAGCCAAGGTTAGAGCTGCTTATGAGGCAAGAGTTCCACCATGCCTGACATATCAGATTGGCCTCAACCAGATCTTGGTTTCAAAGTTTGGCCTTCTAGGTTGGGTGCGGCACCAGGTAGGCCCAGGGTTAGAAGGATCAGAGGTTGCCTAGAGCTCAAGGCTAGCAGGAGGAGAGTTAGATGCAAGAGGTGTGGTGAAAAGGGCCACTTTGCCAAGACATGCAAACTACCTGAGTGTGGTGAAGATGGCAAGCCTGTTCCTGTCAAAAAAACTAACAAAATTTGAGATGTTTTCTGGTTATGGCATAACACTTAAAACTACCTAACTGTGCACTAACACTTGGACATCTAACTGTAGGAAAATGGAAGAAGGTGAGGCTGGGACCTCTGCATCTGCATCAAAGAAGAAGAAGAAGGTCAAGGTGGCTCCACCAAAAAAGAAGAAAACCCCAAAGAAGAGGAAGGAGCTTAAGGAAAAGATGAAGTCTAAATCTGCACCACCTCCAAAGGTGGTTAAAAGCCTCAAAGAACTGCTAGGCGTCCTGTGACCTTATTTTCTGCAATGGTGTGTGACATAGGTGCATGTGGCACTTGGACTAATGTTTAGCTATGGTACTCTATCACGTTCTGGACCTATAATGTTAGTTAAGCTACTCTATCATGTTCTGGACCTGTAATGTTAGTTATGGTACTCTTATCACGTGCTACTTGGACTTGTAATGTCCGGATGCTGTTAGCTATGTGGTTCTTGAACAATGCTATATATGCCAGTGTATGCACTTTATGCCAGTGGTGAATGGTGATATTGTCCATTTGACTGCAAGTTTCTATGTCAGTTACATATTTCTGTGTGACAGTGGTGAATGGCAGTGAATATTCTCAGAGCCATGACAATTGGCTAACAACATGTGCAAATAACCAGTTAAATTCCACATTACAACTAGATTCATTACACTTCAGTGTTCATGTACAAACCATGACACCCAACACACCAAGCATCCCTTACACAAACTACTAAATCAAGTCCATGTCCACTTGACTAGTCACCAACACACCAACCATTACACCTATGAACAGAGTGACTAACAAAGGCGTGTCCAATACAATTGCCTTTCTTCCTCTCTTGATTCTCCATCTTCAATTACCAAATGTCCACCATAGCTATCTCAAGCTGCTGCTGACTTCATCTAACTGTAGCTTCAGTTCAGCATACCTAAAACCATGGTCTTGAGCCACACTTGCAAGCTTGGAATATGCAGGCTTTGCCAATCCGCGAACGTAAGCGGCATATTGCTTCTCACTTCTGATGAATCCACACGTCGTCGGGTCGTCCTATTGGCCACGAACAACATGAAGCTAACGGCCAGAACATATTAGAACAGAAATCCACCAAAACGCCAAATGTACTCACCTTGATATTGTCGGGACACTTGAAAAATACTTCGTTCAACGACTGATCTTGCTTGCTCCTAATCTTGATCACTTCAACTCCACAATGCGGGCAATCAACGAGGGGAAGACCCTCCTCCCGTCCGCTCGGCGTTAAGCTCGACCCAGGACAACGCCTTCAGTGGACTGCTCCCGTACCTCATCCCTGACCTTCGATCCGCTCGCCGCTGCTATGCTCGGGCCCCCCTTGGCCTGCGCTGGAGTCCTAGGGTTAGGGTTCTTGCGGGGGGTGGAGAGGAATGGGGAAGAGAGAGGTGGCTAGGGAGATGAGCGGTTGGGCGCCTGGGCCTTATCCGAGCGGGCAGGGGCAAAATGGACCATAAGGAGGTACATATTCTGTGAGTACACCTAACAGTGAGCCCAAATGCCTGTTATGCGTATATAGTGATGTATTTCCAAAACGTTGCAAAGTTCAGTGACTTGGTTCCAATTTCTGAAAGGTTGATGGCATTTCTCAGATCCAACAAATTTATAATGGCTTGTATCTAAATAGCCCAATTTCTTTAGTCAAGTTCGACCTTATCCACATTAAGTTCGTGGGATGGTGGACAAGTCAGTTTCCTTTCTTTCGCGTGAGGTAATCCTGAGCCCACTCGTCTATAAATAAGAAGGGGGTGTTCTCCCCTTTGATACGCGAGAGGAAATCCATCTAGTTGTTTGGCGAGAGAGCTCTCTTCTCCTCGGTGCTGTGCGACCTCAAGCTTCTCCATCCCTGATGTCGGCGTGGTTTGGCGCGGCCGCGGCGGCAACCTTGGGCGTGGGCTTGGACTCGTTAGGCGGCGCCATTGGCAAGAACGAATGAACGATCAGAGAGTGGCTTGGCTATGGTTCTGTGATTGAGGCACTTGAGCTGATCAGGAAGGACACAGGCGATATGCACGAATGCCATTGATGCGCTCTTGTTTACTCGATGGAGTGTGACTTGACGGATGACGGCGTCGGGTTTTGGCTGGGCTGGGCTTAGGGTTGGATAGGGTCGGGCCCTAATTACCTAGGTGGGATTAATTAATTTAATTGTTCAGATTTGATTTAAAAGTTGTGCAACTTGAGAAAAGGGTCCATTGGAGCATTTCCCACAAAAGAACGAGATTTTACAATAGCAATTTTCATCCGATAAAAACCTGATGTACATTGGCCCCACGTACTGTATACATCGAAAAGGATTGGAAAGTGCCTAAAACTGATAGAAAAAAATATTTCCACCTTTTAGCCATTTATTTTATTACATCGTTTTATACCTATACTCACTTGCTACTTTCTTGTCTTGGAATAATGAAAAATGAACGACGTCAGCCAAATGGGTCTTCTCCCTTTTAAATTGTTTTTTCACTTTCCTTTACCTCATTCCTTGATTGCCTGGAGGATCATCTTGTGCTACATGTATGTTAAACATACGTCTGCGCTAGTGATATTTATAGACCAGCTCTGAAGAACGAGGGCGCTTTGATGTGAGTATTATCTTAGTGGGAAAAATTGTACTGTACGTTATAAGGCACGTATATTATATATTTTCCATTATCTGAATATTTTCCTTTTGATCAGTTTATCAAATATCCTGCTACTTTAACACTTTACTTTTGCCAGCATCTGAAAAGAGACAAGAGGACAAGGTGATACGCCGCACCGCGGCAACGCCGGGTTAGGTTTCTAGTCTCAATCCCAGTACCTACGGGCAAAACCATTTGTATGTTTTGGCCATGGTTTTGAACACATATATCAAGATTGGACATCACTTTTGAGTGCGTATTTTTGAAAAATGGTAAACATTTGTTGGATATTGTTCTAACTAGAAAAAAAAGGCACTCAAAATGATTATAAACCTTCATATAAAATTTCAATATTCTTGTGAAATAAGAAGTACGTGGATGTACTTTACAAAACCATCATCCTATAAAGAAAATCGGACAATGGCAGGGTACCCAACCAGGCTCCAACCTTTGGTGTGTGGTTTACGAGAAGTCAGTTCAGTGAGCGCTCGCTCCATTCTAATCAATCGATCAATTCAACATGGCCTCTGTTCATCCAGAATGATTCCTTTTTCTTTCTTGATGCATATTCGGTATTCCGGCTCCACCAAATTGCTCTATCCTTTTGAGCTTGTCGTTCAAAACCAACAACAGAATCACCAATCCCCTATGGATCACGTGACGGGGTCAACCCATTGTGTCATTAATTCCCGTAAGTGCACAAGGTTAGATGGTTGTGCATGTTTATTTTTAGTAGTACTTTTTATTTTATTTTATATATATTTACCTACATATTTTTATGGAATATTTATCTACAAACTATAACTTATAAGGTTACACTAATAAGTTTTTTCTAAAATTATATCAAAAAATTATGATCATAATTTTCATTCTACATATATTTAGAACTATATCAAAAAGTTATGATCATATCATTCATTCCACATATACCTAAAATTATATAAAACTGTTATGATCATCACTTCCATTCCATATATAGTATGCACAAAAGTTATATACATAAGTTATTTTATTTCAGAAAAAATCATATAATGATCCTAAATTTTTACTCTGATGTTATTATCATAAGTTTACACTATATAAGTTTTATCTTTTTATTAGTTTCACTTTATTTCCATATTTTAACCTACCTTTTGTGTATGAATTTACGTCAGATAAATTAAGTATATAAGTTTTAAAGATGTTGAACGATGAAAACTTATGTCATAAAAAAAATTATGATCATAAGTCGGCATGATCGATAAGTTATACATATAAATTCCAGAGACATTTAACAACTTAACTTATGATTTAGAGAATATGAAATATCATAAGTTGTGTGTTTAAGTTTTATTAAAATCCTTGAACAAAAAAAAAATGTGTATCAAAAAGGTATTATCATAAACTGTTATGATAGATTGTTTGCATAAGTTTTGAAGATGTTGAACAATAAAAACTCATGCATATCGAAAAGTTATGATAATAAGTTAGTATGATAATGTGTGTGTATAAGTTTTGAATAGGTTGCATAGCTAAAAATTGTGTGTACAATACATGCACGTGCTTATGATGCTTTCCGAATCAGCCACATCATTGCGCACGTGAGACGTGCCGGTCTGAAACGGGTGACGTATAGGTTTCGTGACACTAATAGTGTAATTCAGAAATTTAAAAGTTAAATAATCAGGATCCAAAACTATGACAACGCATATAAAATAACAAAACAAATTAAACATATCATGTTAAAGAATGAGAAAACATAATAAAAATAGTAAGATATAACAAAGCATATTAAAACATAAAGGTTCTAATTTCAAACGATAACGTGAATGCGATATTAAACATATATACAAGTGGGCATAATATTTCATATCTGCCTAACTAAACTTTTTAACTAATCATGTAGTACTTAATCCATATATTTTATACTAATTAGATATCTAGTTGTAAGTATCAACGCCTATACATAAGAACCGCCAAAACTTAACTACAAATGCTATAAAAGAGATGACTTTCTCATGTCAAAGAACGGATCGAGGGCAGCAGGTAGGGCACGGGTTGGGCATGAACGGTGGGGGACCTAGGCGAGGGGCGTGCCTAGGGTGCCGGGCAGGGTGGCCTCCGGGGCGTTGGGCGGTGTGCCGTCTGGGCACCGGGCTAGGGGCGTGCCGGGGCAGTGCTAGTTGCGGGCCAGCCGAAAATAAGAAGTTTATTTTCAGTGGCTGCCTGCTGTTGAAAATTATATATGCCGCCGAAAGTTTTCTCGATTCTTACCATGAGAGCGGATGAAAGGATTGAAATAGGAAAAAAAGGATTAATCAAATGAAATAGGGAAAGAGAAGAAAAATGATGAAACGCGGAATGTGTCCAAGGGGCTTCATCATGACATGCACACGTACATATGTTATCTTGACATGCACACGTATGCAGGTGTCGGATCAGTCGTTTGATTCGGTGTCAACGAGGGATCGTCAATTAGCCGCGCCGTGTGGGTTATAGACGTATCGCAATTATGGTTTATAGACTAATATTGTTAGAATATCTTAATTTCTTCTAAATATTTTTTTCTCAATTAAATTGCATGTTACACCGATGAATTTGGTAAGTCTAGCCATTGTTGCATGTACACAATGCCCTAGAATTTTGTTGATTTACTACGTGGAACTTCACTCACATCATATTACTCCTGTGGCAATGTATAGACATAAACATCATGTTGCTCACGTGGCAAGACACGGGTAGAGAGACCTAGTGTACATATAATTGCTATCCTACGGGGACATGGAATGATGGTGAAATAAAGATTACATTGAAATGCAAACATCTTAAATATTGCTAGCTGAGATTTATGTATTTATATGTTATCTTTTCTCCTATTGAGACAATGCTATTTTATTTGCTTGATAATTTTGACCCCTGCATACAACTGTATTTGTTAACCCCATGACAATGCTATTTCATGTGGTGATTGATTAAACTGTTACTTGAAAGGTGGGAGCCAGCTGCGTTTGCGCATAGATCGCTCGCTAATTAGTCAGCACCCTGTGCTATCGGGACGTTCGTTTGGGCTCTGGATAAGCCGCTCGTCTCGCAAACGAACATGCGCTGAATAGAAATCCTCGGACGCATAGCCGAGCGAACCACCAAGCCCCGCCCAACACGCCTCCACCTCATCGCGAGTTCGCGGCGGCGCAGGCGTATAGTGAGGGCCCAAGGACTGATCAAAGAATAGGCCAGCCAGGGGCCACGGCGACATCTCTGTACTTGGGTAATTCAAGTGCGCTAAGCCTCAGTTTTTAATTGTCTATATCTGCTTTTAGTAAAATTATATTATATAAATTCGATCTAGTACTTAATTGTTCATAGCGAACCTTGCTTTCATCAAATCGTGCACCGGAACAGAATACTGGCCAATAGAAACGTAGATTGAAATAAAGAATAGAGCAATTAGCGCAGTCTTATATAGGAAACATTTGGACAGGTTTATTATTTTAATGTAGTTATATTTGAATATCTAAACTGCAATGGTCTATGGATAATATTCTTGGACGATGTCTCCGTTTCTTCTTGTTTAGCCACGAGATAATGTTATGTTTTCTATGTGATCAAACACGTTCCATTCGAGAATTCGGCTATTTCTTGTTAGGTAAAAGATCATTGATCATATCACCTTAATTTTGCGTCACTGTCTTGTGCCCATTTTTAAACTGTCGTAGCAACGCATTGGCATATACTGAGTTATTTAACAAAATCCTTGTATTTATTTAAGCTAAAAGAGTCATGTTCTGAAATAGAAATTTCGCGGTGTGACAATCTATCTTGACAACATCTAAAAAAGAATGGAATTGACAAGCACGAGCCTTCCTCCAAGTGTAGGAGGTGTTTTCCTTTCTAGCTACTTGCTCTGGCCTCTGATCCATCTAGCCACCACCAGGATCTGCCGTCAACGTTGTCGATGCCATGCCGTTTGACGAGTTATTATTTCACACGTCTCATGCAATGCAATGCAAGGAAGTTGTAGATCGACCTTTTATCACGCCTTGTTCATGCATGTATCCGTGATCTCCTCCTGGCAGATGCAACGGGAACTGATCGAGTCACAACGGCGTCGTGTGGAACCGAATTCCCGGATACTACCATGGCCCATGAGCCAGGGACAGCAGCGCGCCGCGAGACGCAGGATCAGGATGACCCGGCTGCTGCGGCGGCCAACCGGTGCTGGCAGGGCCCCGCCGCGGCCGAGATGAAGCGGCTGCTGCGCCTGGCCGGGCCGACGGCTGGCAGCTGCGTCCTGCAGAACGCCGTGAACATCCTGTCCCTCATGTTCGTGGGGCACCTCGGCAAGCTCCACCTGGCGGGCGCGTCCCTCGCCATCTCCATCACCAGCGCCACCGGCCTGAACGTGATCACGGGCATGGCGACGGCGCTGGACACGCTCTGCGGCCAGGCGTTCGGGGCGGGGCAGTACCGCCTGGTGGGCGTGTACAAGCAGCGCGCCATGCTGGTGATCGTGCTCGCCTGCGTCCCCTTCGCCTTCGTCTGGGCGTACGCGGGCCGCATCCTGGCGCTCCTCGGCCAGGACCCCGCCGTCGCCTCCGAGGCCGGCGCCTACGCACGGTGGCTCATCCCGTCCATCTTCATCAGCGTCCCGCTGCAGTGCCACGTGCGGTTCCTGCAGACGCAGAGCCTGGTCCTGCCCGTCGCGGCGAGCTCCGGCGCCACCACGCTGTGCCACCTCGCCCTGTGCTGGGCGCTGGTGTACAAGGCCGGCATGGGGAGCAAGGGCGCCGCCATCAGCAACGCCGTCTCGTACGCCCTCAACCTGCTCATCCTCGCACTCTACGTCAGGCTGTCCAGCGCCTGCAAGCGGACATGGAACGGGTTCTCCATGGACGGGTTGAAGGAGCTGCGGGGGTTCGCCGCGCTCGCTGTGCCGTCTGCGTTGATGATATGGTAAGCACATCACTCCATGAACGATATATGCATTCATGTGATCTTCTTTGATTTGCACACACACCACACATGAATACCAGATGATGATCATGACGCAGACTTTCTTGGCTGCGTGCAGCTTGGAGTTTTGGGCTTTTGAGATCCTTGTGCTCCTGTCTGGCCGTCTTCCGAACCCTCAGGTGGAGACCTCAGTGCTGTCCATCTGCCTTAACACTTCGATTCTGCTCTTCATGGTACCATTGGGACTCAGCTACTCTGTCAGCACGCGTGTCTCCAACGAACTTGGTGCCGGGCAGCCTCAGGCGGCGAAGCTGGCGATGAGAGTGGTCGTGTGCATGGCCTTAGCTGCAGGATCCGTGCTCACCTTGGCGATGGCCCTGCTACGCAATGTTTGGGGACACATGTACAGCAATGACAAAGAGGTTGTCGCATACTTTGCAAAGATGATGCCGGTTCTTGGGATATCTTTCTTCGTAGATGGCATCCACGCCTCTCTGGCAGGTGATGATACTGATGATGATGAACGCGCAATGAGTGATTGGGCAAATTTTTTTCTTGAGAATAGTTAGTTGGGAAATTATACTATTATACTACTGTAGATAGTAATCTTAATCTTGCATTGCGTTGTATGGTGTTTGAACTTTGATTTCCAGGAGCGATCACAGGCTGCGGCAAGCAAAAGATCGGCGCAGCCATTAATCTCGGCGCCTTCTACTTGGCAGGCCTCCCGCTCGCTGTGCTGCTTGCCTTTGTCTTCCATATGAATGGAATGGTATGTACGCCGTCCTTTGCTCAGCAATCATATCAGCATAATATGAATGTGTTCAATATAAGTATCTTTGAATGTGTTCAATATATTGCGTGACATATATATGAATGTGTGTTCAATATAAGTATCTTTGTAATAGTACTCCCATCGTCCTAAAATATGACCGGTCAAACGATCAAACTTCCTAGTCTTGACTAACAATAAAAAGCATAAAAAATATTATTCTACAAAGTGGTTAAAATGATTTTGTATTTAACTAACTATCAATTTTTGTTGCTGCCAAGCACTACACAATATATTAATTTATAAGCAGATAATATTGTCAGTCAAAAATATGGCTTCCAAGATTGTAACATGTTTTCTAATAACAGGGCCTTTGGCTCGGCATGGTCTGCGGCAGCGTCGCTAAGGTGCTATTGTTTGGATGTGTAGCGTGGTTCATAGACTGGAACAAGGAAGTAAGTAATATACACCGGCCAAATTCTGTCAGAGAAACGCTGCACTAGCCAGGGTCAGGATGACATATATTCTCCTTTCTGTTTCAAATTTCAGGCAACCAAGGCAAAGGACAGGGTGTTCGGCTCATCTCTGCCAGAGTGCCAGTGACGTCAAATTTAAACTTGAAGTTATCATGGTACGTTGCAATAAACAGGAAGGTGTTATTGGAATGGTATCAAAAAATGTTCTAGTATTAACAATGAAACCGTACCTATTTTTCTTTATTGTGATTTCCCCAGGTTCCTTTCGAGGACTGTCTACATCACATTTAACATAGATCCTCCCACGAGCCACGAGTATCTCATTTTTCGAGGGGTTTGACAGCGGAGATGTGATCTAGGTCACAGATATTGACAGCCTCCCACGACCCTGCGACAATACTATGATGGGTCTTATACTCTTATGGTTTAGTATAAATGACATTGCTATTTTTTGGGCGAACATGGAAGTACATAAACGTAAAAAGGACATTGCATACCCAAATTACAAGCGGCTCCTGATATGGTGAAGATTACACATAAACCCTGTACAGTTTCTACCGTATGTACCCGAACGCGGTTCTTGTGATGTTCACAGTTGTTCGTGGTTGAATCTGGTGATCCGGAGAGGGAGAGGGGGAAGAGAGAGTTCACCTTCATGTTTGATGGAGGAGGCTTGGCCGGTGCGCAGTAGGCAACAGGGGTTTCCCTTCCACTGTTGGCGTCCATGGTGGCGGCGGCGGCGTGAACAGGGACGGACGGTGGTGGCGTTTCCCTCCACTCCCATGCCGAGGAGATCGGTCCTCTCAGAGTTGTGTGGGCGCGAGGAGGGGCCGACAAACGTTAGTCCGCGTGCCCCCTGTGGTCCTCTATTTATGGTGACGCAGGTGTGGAAGGGGGCCACAACCTTAAAGGTTTCGGGCCTCCGATCAAGGCTCAGACTCAGTCAGGACGTCTCCCTCCTAAGTCCGAGATCAATCCAACATTCTCCCCCTTGATCTTGGTCTCACTTATTTCTGTAACTTATGTGCTCTATCCCTTTCTATCTCAGGATAAAAGCCTTTTACTTCTTTTTTTGAAACGGTTATTCGAATAGTCCTAAATCCTAGAATCGTAGGTTTTCCAGTAACCCCAAAATGCCGGTTGTGTATTCTCTGAACACGCTGGGTGGAATACCTTTAGTGAGCGGATTCGTGAGCATCCTCTCAACTATCATGTGCTCATTCTCAATTATTTAACTCTGGATTTTCTCTTTCACAACATAAATTTCAATATCGATGTGCATGGCGGTCACACTTGACTTCTCATTGTGATAGTACAATACATCGCCGACTCATTGTCGCAGTATGTCTTAAGTGGTATTTCTATAATGTAAACCACTTCTCAATTCGAGGCTACAATTTCTTATAGCTACATTGTCTGCTCCGTTGCCTCATGATGAGCTACAAGGTTCAGTGTACATTGTCGACGATGTAACAATGTGACCCATTTGCAGCTCTTTTCTACAGCATGACTCCTCCTACTAGAGTAAGCACACATCTAGACGTGGACTTCACAATGTCTCTACACCATGTCCAGTCTGTATCTTTATAGCCCAAAGATCTATAGGGCATCTGTCTTTCTATAAATCATCATGAGGTCTCCTGTCTTTTGCGATAACTGCAAAGCTTTCTATCATCCAGTACTTCTCACTGGATTCATCTGATATCTGTCAAGTATCCCGATCATAAAAGTAAGTCAAGGCGAGTGCATATTTGAGCGCATATTTTGCCTCCGATCATTGAAGCATATGGAATTCCATCTAATCTATCTCGTATTCTTATGTCACTTTCATCTGATCTATTTCATGTTCATTGTGATACTTTCATCTAATCTATCATCCTTGACTATTGGAGCAGACACTGCATAACAGGCTGTCATATTCTGTCTTTTCAGGACATTTTCTAATATGCTCTTATTTCTGTCCTTTTAGATTTGAATCCTTAGGACATATGGTGCCAATCTCACACATTTCATATCATGATTCTGAGAACAAGAAATTTCTTTGTCTTTAGCGATAAATGCTTATCATTGGTAGCCAGTAGAAAAATAATCCACATATAGCATTAGAAAGTTCTACCTCCAATTCTTTGATCTTGGCATAAATGCAATTGTCCTCCTTCTATAGTCTTATCCAAACTTTAGGTACTAATACCTAGAAGCTTGCATCAACCCATAAATGGATCTCTTTAGGTGGCAACCCATCTTTTCCTTTTTCTTTCATTACAAAACCGTTGGGTTGAGCCATATAAGTGTTTTTCTTTATGCTCTCCATTTAGGAGTGCAGTCTTGACATCCGTTTGATCTAATTCTGCTATAATGATTCTAAAGGAGTCTTTTGGTGAAAACAATGAGAATGTTTCACTATAGTCAACTTATTGTTTCTGTGAGGCTTGTTGTCACGAGTCTTTCTATGTTTCTTTATTCATTTGGAGTCTCTCTTAATCTTCTTGACCAAAAGAAATGGCCTACTGTGTCTTAGCTCCTTTAGGAATTTATTCTAAGTCTCGTACTAAATTCAAACTCATATCTAATTTCATCATCTATGGCGCCAGCCATTTGTAAGAGTTGGGACTTCTTGTGTTTTTCTCATACCAGTAGGGATCTCCCTCTAAGGGTATGTGTGTGAAATATGTCTCATGGTCATTAGGGATCATTGATCTCTAACTTTCTTATAAGCACGTCTCATTCTATTTCTGTTTGGTTGCTTTGGTGGCGGATCATCAGCTACAGTCTCACCCACATTAAGAGCCAGAGGCTCGGACACTGTGAGTCAAAACATTCTCGTTCGTTCATTGCCATGCTTAACGAACCAACATACGTAGCAGGGGTCGCAGCAATAGTCATATGAACTAGAGGTGCAATCTCAGCAGGGTACCGAGAAATAGGGTTCTTCAACCATTGGAATTAGGATGTACATCATGTACTCCTCAAGGTTCATTTTCAGAATACCGTGCTTCCCCTAGATCTTGTCATTGTCTAGAAACACTAAGTGTCTTATTTCTATGTAGTTCATACAGTCTATCTTGACAGTGAAAATTGAAATACTACATTTGTCTGGTTAGCGAATGGAATAGTGCCTTACTGTCTCCTCGTATAATCTCCCTTGAGCAGGATCAATAGCCAACGAAGTGGTAAAACTCACTGTTTTAATGTCAGATAAATAGCCCCAAACTTGCAAATAGTTTATCGTGGGCATTCTCTTTATCTTAGTCGGTATCTTAAGTACTCATGTACTTGGAATCTGGTTAGGTATATGGATGGCGGCTTTGAATGCCTCCGCCCTAAGTTTGCCTGGTGTGATATACTTGGTCATTCTCTTGCAGGTACCATACAAAAGGTTCCTGAAACTTGTCAATATGGTGTATAAACAACCGTGGTACTCTCCCATGATCGAATCTTACTTCTTTTTAATCTTTAAAATGTGCTGTTGTAAAATTCTTCTAAGCAATCAATGCATTATTCTAAGTCTATGAAGTCTGGTGAACGGAGAGTTCCTTGTTTTGATCAAACAAACTTTCTAATTCTCCCTCTCGAAATGTGGCCTCAGCAATAAAGACACAATTTCGACGAAAGTTTCTCCACCGTATCGTTTCTTTCTTATAGCAATGGATGTATCTTTGTCTTTTCAACTTTACACTAGTAAAGCAAAGAGAGTATGTCTCATCAGATGGTGAGACTCACGTTCTTTAAAAAAAAATCATCTCATTCACAAAATATCTCATAGGAAAGCAAATAAATCACATCTCGTCGGAAGGCGAGACTCATCATCATTCTCATTATTACACTGAATAATGTATTCATGATTCCTAACATTGCAATGAATGTCCTAATTTTCTATCATGGAATCTGAAATCACGTTTCTCCACAAGAAGGAAACAATAAAATATCTCTTACGTATAAAACCATCACTTAATTCTCATCAATTTTCTAAAAAAAATTCTTTATGGCTGTTACATGACATTCTTTTGCATAAGCAAATTCCGTTCTCAGCTGCTACTCATAGCTACAGTCTTTTTCTTACAGAATCCCGATAAGATTTGAGCAATTAGTCTTATAGTGCCCATTCTTCTTGCAGTACATGCAAGTGTGTACGGAATTGGAAAATATATCATCTTCCTCTTCGGAGCTGTTGTTCTGTTGTGCCAACTCTAGTTCACTTATAGCAGTCACCATGTCTTCTTTCTCATGCCAACTGGAGTTGTCACTCTTGTTTGACAGTTCTTTCATCCCCAACTCTTTGTCTTTGAGGTTCATAATGTCATTCGAGCCTTCATAAAAAAATATAGATCAGGATAGGCTCAAAATATAGTCTCTGAAACAAGTATCTTGCATGAATTAAACTCAACGTTGGTCAAGATTAAGACACAGCTAAAAAAAACATTCTTTCTAGGAAAAGTATCTTGCATGAGTTAAACTTAACGTTGGTCAAGTTTAAAGCATGCAAACAAATTCTCTTTTCAATCTTTAGAGACAAGTATCTCTTCAATTTTCTTATTCAAAGTATCTTATGCGTGAATTAAATTTAACGTTGGTCAAAAAATAAAACATGCTCAGAAGAAAGAAAATTCTCTATTCAATTCAATAGTCTAAATTCATCGTTGGACGAAAATAGAACTAAATCAAATCATAATCATGACTTCATCATCAAAATTAAGGCTCATCATCAAAATTAACGTTAGTTAAAATTAATGACAAAGTCATAAAACTATTGTTAGCATGCATTTCTCCAATAAATTATTCACGTTGGTTTGAAATTCATCAGAGAAAGCATATTTATCTTTACTGGCGGAAACAGAATCTAAATTTCTGTGTCTAATTCTCAGCTCCAATAAATAAATATTTTCTCTATTTAAAAGCATATATATAAGAAATATCCATGCACATAATCTGAAAAAAAGGACTGTTGTTTTCAATATGGCCGAAACTGGCCCAAAAGAGGCCCACGGCCTTTTCTCTCGCGCAGGGCCGCCACCTAACTCGCGGGCAGGCCTCAGCCAACCTAGGCCTGGCCCGCGCATTTGGCCCAGCCCAGTGTGCAGTGGGGGGTGCGACTCGATCTCGGCCGTCGATCTGAATCCGACGGCTGGCGGCGGTTTGGCAAGGGTATATAGAGCCGAAAATTTCAGATGCCCCCAAAACCCTAGCTCATTCTTTCCTTCTCCCCCCCCCGACGCCTCTCTCTCTTCTCTCTTTGCTCGGTGGTGCAAGTGAGCGGTGCGGCCGGCACCGCCACCCGCGGCCCATCTCCGGTGAGTGACCGACGCTCACCGTCTCTCTCTCTCAGCGGCGCTAGCAGGCGGAGCGTCCGGGACCGTCGGCGCGGCCCCTCACCGACGAGCGAGCGAGCGCCGGCGCCCCGCTCGCCGCCTCTCTTCTTCTCCTCCCCCAAACCGCGGCTCTGGTCTCCACGCCTCTCCCCCTCTTCCACTGCTTCGGCGAGCGAGGGCGAGGGACAGGGTGCATAGCCGCGCCGCCCCGCGCGGCCTTTCGCTTGCGTCGAGCGGCTCCGCAATGGTGCCTTCTGCGGTGGGTGTGCCGCCGTCGAGCGGCTCCGCGATGGTGCCTTCTTGCCCTGCGGGCGCACGAATGTGACGTGGCAGTCGACAGCGAGTGCAGCATCTTCCCTTGACCCGCGGCTGCCAAGGTGTGTTCTTAATCTTTCTTCTTGTTCAGATCTTTTCTCTTCATTTTCTTGTCTGTTCCCTTGACCCGAGGGTCAAAATCCTTTCTAGGGTTAGGCACGGGCATCGACCTAGCTCTAGTACCATTGTAGATTCGGTGTATCGATCTAGTGCCCGAATGCCTTACCACTAGGGTTCTTGTGATGTTCACGGTTGTTCATGGTTGGATCTAGTGATCCAGAGAGGAAGAGAGGGAAATGAGTGTGGAGAGAGAGTTCACCATCGGGTTTGACGGAGGAGGCTTGGCCAGTGCACGTAGGCAACGGGGTTTCCCTTTCACTGTTGGCGTCCATGGCGGCGGTGGCAGCGTGAACAGGGACAGCGGTGGTGGTGTTTCCCTCCACTCCCGCACCAAGGAGATTAGTCCTCTCGAGTTGTGTGGGCGCGAGGAGGGGCCGACGAACGTTAGTCCGCGTGCCCCAGTGGTCCTCTATTTATGGTCGTGCGGCGTGGAAGGGGGCCACAATCTCAGGGGTTTCGGGCCTCCGATCAAGGCCTAGTCTTGGGCTCAGACTCAGTCAGGATATCTTCCTCCTAAGTCCGAGATCAATCCAACGATATCATCTCTTCTCCTCACGACAGAATGCTCATTCCTCCCACTGCCTCGCAGAAGTGAGAAAAAAAATAAGGAAGAAGTCACTTTTTGACCTCAAACTATTGTCGTAGTTCAGTTTTCCTCCTGATCTAAAAAAGGCTACTTGCTTGTCCGCCCCATCTATCCTGTCTACTTTACGTTATTCACCTTTGACGGCGTTGTGTACCCGGTCAAACCCGTGCTAACAAAGAAGAAATGTTGAGGCCTGGGCTTCAAAAGTTTACGCATGTTTAACCAAGCGCTGCTACCTTACAAGCGTGGCGTGGCCAGACAGCCTTTTTGCTCCGCTTCTGAAAGCTAGAGACTTCTCCAGGGGACACTTAATTGATACCATCCGCCCGCAGTGCTATAATTCGTCCACTACTACATGGAAGGCTATGCTCTATGGTCTCAAGCTCTTGAGACAAGGATTAATTTGGAGGACTGGAAATGGCACACAGGTTCACATATGGCGTGATCAGTGGATTCCAAGAGAATTCTCATTCAAGGGGACAAGGACAACACGGAGGGGAAGATCGCAATTACATTGGGTTTCAGAGCTAATAGATATCAGCGGCCATGATTGGGACCGAGACAATGACGGAGCCTAACAAGTGCACTTGATGAGGACGGGTCCCAATCTTTTCGTCATGTGATGATGGGGTACCTATCAATTTGGCGGAGCCACGGCACACACGATTCAACTCTCAATCAACATAATTCGAACCCTGCAATCGCAACACCACGTCTCTTCTGATTATCAACCATGCACAACATGGATGACCTCGCCACAGAGACTTATCCTTGACAGCGAATCGAAGAATATAAGCAAGAACATAGTAGATGCAAACTCAAATTGTACAAGTTGGGATTTCGCAAACTGATGAAACGGCAACATTGTTTAAGACAGAAATAATCTAAGCAAAACACATCTGATCTAATGACTGCTACTGAATATATACAATAGAGAGTCTAGGGGGCGGCTAAGCAACCCTAGGTCGTACAAGGCCAACAGGCAAAAACACAAGCGCCCCTAAATCTTGCTAGATTCTGTACGTCATGTTGTTTCGACGATTCCCATCAACTCCGAGCGAGTTTTGACCTGAGAGCTGTGTTGGAAAGCTTATCTCCTTAGCTTTTCGTCGACATGTAGAACGCCCCGAAACAGAGTCCATATGTGGCTTGGTTGTCCAATTTTATGAGGCCTACTCCTACCATCCGAATCAACCTCGAAATTGAATTGAACTTTAACACCAATTGAGCTTTTAAATTTATCTTCGGTTGGGCCTTGGTCATATGCTCGGTGGACAGGTTCTCATCATACAAACAAGCAGAGATGTTCAAACAAGGAGATATAGAGGTGATTTGAAAAATTAAAATCCCTCACTACAGATATCAGAGTGGTTTTCGTCAGCCAAAGGCCCACGAAAATTAAGGCTAAACCGACGAAAAAAGCTGTTGCTGTCAGGCTATACCTTAATTTTTGTCGGTATTGACCTAACGAACAAAAAGCAACGAAAAATAATAGCCTTTCGTTGGCCAAGAACAGCCCACGAAAACTAGTGCAGCCCAGGCAGCTCCTGCCTCGCGGGCTAGTTTTCGTCGGCCAGGTTAGCCGATGAAAATTAAGACTCCACGTGTCCACTGCATTGCCCTCCGCAAGTTTCTGTCGGCCCCCGCATTCAACGAAATCAAGCTGTGAGCCGATGAAAAATACTGATGTCAATTTTTGTCGGTTTGTCCTAGGCAGACAAAATTTATTAATGCTAATTTTCACCGGTTCTTCTGTGGCCATCGCACAACACAACATATAAAATGCATCATAATCAAAGCACACACTTAAAAGAACCAAAGGTCAACACAAGTGTCCATACAACAAGTCCAACATAAGGTCCATTGCCACAAGTGTTCTAATTAAGGTACATACAACAAGTCCAACACAAGCACAGTGTTCTAATTAAGTTATGTCCATACAACAGAAGGTCCATTGTACAATGGAAGCAAACAAGTCTAAGCCCTCTGACATCACATGCAAATCGTCAGGGTTGTGGTAGCTACCTCCGTAGGCAAATAAATTATGTTAAAGAAGTTGGAAGCCCTCATGGTCTCCTAAAACAATAACAAATTGTATATGCGTGATTCTGTAGTAGTATCAATATCACTTAATCAACCCGGAAAATGTATTATAAAAAACACCCCGGAAATGACAAGTGCCAAACTAATCCGTGACCCAGGTGCTGGTAGTACCGCTAGTGAAGTTCCTAAAACATTGCAGGCATGTACCCCCGATCCCTACAAAAGAGGTGAAATAATACACTAAGTCCTGCTAAATGTGAACCTGGTGCTACATCTGGCGCAACTGCTGCACCACCGTGGCATCTTCGTTACCTTTGTAGACATAGAGGACAACAACCACCGCGCGCACTGTATGTTTAATTTCATGCCCCCTTTTCAAGTTTTCATTTGAGCCGTAGCATTGATATCATTAGCATGTGATTCATTAATTAATAAAACATTTTCATGATTATTGAACCTTGTACACATGACTCATCCATGCACGTATATGTAATTATGTATGCATGGTGGCACACAACATGATTTTTTAATTTGAGTTTGCTTATTTATACATTAATAGTTGGTAGTACGAATGATTTAGAACCATACTTAATGTTCTATACTATAAAGTATTTTCAATAATAACATATGGAACCTTATAGTATTTTTCATAATAAACATATACTCCGTCCCATTTCTATGGCGTTTGATTTTTTCTGACACTAAGTTTCACTTGCTCGCCTTATTCAAAAAATTTATAATAATTATTTATTCCATTGTGGGCTCATACTAATTAAATCAGAACATTATATTAAGGGATAAAACTTAATCCAAAGGCGGGATGTACCTTTAGGTAAAATATATTTGAGTACAAAATATTATCTCTTAAACTCGTACTATATAGCAGATTAGTTGTCATTGCACATGTATCTATATCTATTATATACCCTAATAACCTATAAAAGAGCGAGTTTTATGAAAAATAATTTTCACCTAATTGTTATCTACCCAAAACTGCACCCACCCTTAAATCATCCGATACAATTTAATCTAACGATCAGTTTTAATCAGTTTGGGCCTACAGTCGGGCCCACAAACCTAAAATGCTAATCACCATCGGCGCAGGAGCGAAATCCTACGTATAAAAAAGGTGCAGCATATCTTTCTTACATGTTTCTCTTATGCGTTTCGGCCGCCCCTCTATCCCCCGATGTTTCCTTTTCTCACCGTTTTTTCACCCACAACACAATCTAGATAGGATTCGGATTTATATGATCGATCCTATAAACATTCACAATCAACATACAGAGCCCATTAAGCAACAAATTAATCGACCATATAAACTTCAACGTATACAACGATCAAATGCAAGGCCCATTATACTATCAAAATACAGAGCCCATTATACGATAAATTAAAATATGCAGGCATATAATCCCAAACCGGCATCTAACCTGGACAAACATATACATATAATCATCATCGGTCAAGTGGAAAACACTGAAGAAGGAACTCGATCTGCAGTACAGAACACGTCGGAGCAAGATCTGCCAGCCACCGTAAGTGAGCCATCTGTGTGAACACAGAAGGGGAAAGAGGGAAGAGAAAAACGCAAGAAATCATCAAGAACATGGAAGGGGACGAGACGGGTGGTGGTCTGTCAGGAGGCCCGATGGGCATGAGGAGGCAACGACTGGTGGCGCCGGAGAAGATAGGTAGTGGGGAGCTGGGCGGGCCCGGGTGGAGGGAGATGAGGATGCGGCGGCACACATGGGGGAGAATGAGCGGCGGGACGAGGGGGGTGAGGGTGGGTTAGAGTTTGGGGGGTGTGTGCCTCAAGCATTTTGTACGAAGGATCGGCGAACTCTAGCCATTCGATCTCCTGAATCCAACGGCCTGAATGCTGGACTGGGCTGGGCTGCAGGCAACTAAGGCTCAATTTTTTTTTCAAGTTTGCAAGCTTAGAATTATTAAGCTTATTGTCCTTTCATAATATTTGTGAAGATTATTGTGTTTTGAGACAATATTTAATATTATGGTGAAGTTTAGTTTATAAGTTTAAATCCACGTTTTAACTCAAAACCATTTTTAGCTTTGAGTTCAAAGTTTACAAATTAGGTCATTGATTCTTGTCGAAATTTTGAATGAGTAGAAATAAGGAGCATGGTCAGCGGGTTCTCATGGTGTAATCATTAGTGTACTTGTGATATTAACATAACATATCGAAGATTAATATTTTTTCCTTATGTCACTAATTATATAATTTTTCGCCATAGCATAATTCTTTATGTATATATTTTATTATGCCCGTGCTGCGTGTCGGTGCAGAGGACGACGACGAGGGGCGGGATCCGGCCACCGCGTGGCCAGGAGGAGGACGAGGAGGGGCGGCAAGGGACATGGAACCGCTACTGCTGGTGAGGTGCCCGGCGGTGGCGCCACCATTTCAGAAGAGAGAAGAGAATTGAGAGCATGGCAGGTTGGGAGAGAGTGGGCATGCCCCCGTAATGGGCACGCATTCGGGCTGGTTGGGCCGTGTTCGTGAGTTTTTCCTGTTTTCCGAATACATTGCATGTGTTTTGTTTTTTATATATATATGCTTCATGTTTTGCAATGGATGTCAGAAGATAAAATCATACCACCAATAAGGTTTTAACAAATTCGATCCTCAACAAAAACTCTAAACTCATTAAGTTTAATAAATTTAATGATGTTTTTTATTTAATCACATGCGGCCGCATGTACATTTTGATTTTATATGATACTTGCAACATGAATTTCAATTATTTTTTACTACTAGCGCCCCTGCAAGAAGACAAGAGGCCTAAGAGCACGGCTGAAAGGCTTGTAGTATCGAGCGCTTTTATTATTACTTTTACTATAAAGAATTACAGTCCTCCCCACACACAATTTATTTTACTTGATATATAGTCCTTTTGTACATATATCTAAGCCCAGAACGTATCTGAAGTTCCATACATCTGAGACTAGAAACCAGTGCTAGCTAGTAGCTGATACTCTTCTCACACGACATTTGCGATGTGTAGGTTTATTTTCGTCGTTAATTACATCCCTCTTCTTTTAACCGCCATCATGAGCCCATTCTTCATCTGCATGGAAGCTGACAGTTTGGGCTGGACGACATGCCCTTCCACCAGCTCAATGTCGTAGTTCCACACCACCGCGGCGACGATGGTTTTCACTTGCGCGATGGACATCTCTTTGCCGAGGCACATGCTGGGCCCCGAGTTAAACACCAAGAACTTGTGAGAAGGCACGTGCAGCAGGCTGCAGCCATCCCCAGAGAGCCACCTCTCCGGCCTGTACTCTCTGTGGTCCTTGCCCCAGACGCTTTCCACTCTTCCCATAGCATAGAGAGAGATCAAGATGACATCCCTGGCACGCACCTGGTGTCCACTCGGTAGCACATCGTCGGCCAGCACTGACTTCCGTTCGTAGAGTATTGGTGGGTACAGTCTCATCGATTCAAACATGGCTGCATGCAAGTAGACCAGTGCTTTGGTCTCTTGAGCCTCAAAAACCATCAGTGCGTCGTCGTCTTGTTGCCTGCGTGCCCGTGCCGCCGCTATGGGTGCGAGTTCGCGGCGGATGCCAGCGACGACGTGCGGGTTCTTTGCAAGATTGTACAAGAGCCACGGCAGCGTGGTTCCCACCGTGTCCCTCCCCGCAATCATGTAGGCGATTAGCGTGGCGTGCAGCACCTTGCTGGGCTCTCCAGTTTGGTGGTCCACGCAGAGGTCGGGGTAGTTCGCCGTGAAGAAGGACAGCAAGTCCACGGGAGCAGCCGTGCCTCGCTCTTGGACCATGTTCTTCTTGATCATATCAAGAACGAACCCGTGGATCAGCCTCTGCGCCTCGGCGAGCTTTCTCTCCGGGCCGACCTTCAGCCACCTCAAAGCCTTCCACACTGACGCCGGCATAGTGTGGCGAACGAAGGCCACCTCCATGATGGCGTCAAATGCTGGCAGCGCGGCGGGCATGGGTGGCATGCCGGCGGACAAGCAGCATGGATCCACTCCAAAGACTAGCGTCGTGGTTAGGTCGAACACCAGCCTACCGAACAAGTCCTCCATGTTGATCATGGCTCCCGTGCCCGCGGCATGGGACAGCAAGGGGAGGAGGCCCTCCTCGACCTTGTCACGCCAGCAGCAGGCGAGATAGGCCAGCAGCTCGGGCCGCGCTAGAGCTTGCCTGCCTATGTCACGATGCCAACGCCAGTTCTCGCCGTCGGCAGTCAAGAAGCTCCCCTCTACTATGTCAAAGATCTCAGCAAACCCTTCGCCCTTGGGGTAGTTTGCAAAGTTTGAGGTGTACATGTGCCGAATATTCACGGGATCACAGGTCACGAAGAAGTTCATGCTGGAGGCCAAAGGGCCGCGAACCTTCAATGTGTGCCCGGAGGCCACAAGGGCGCTGGTGAGGATGTCATACCAGTTGTCTCCTGCTGCAGCTACATGGCTACGGAGGCTTGCAACGATTCCTGGAAGCATGCCCACTAGGGGCCACTCTACGGGGAGCAGTGGATTCGTCTTCGATTTCTTGGACTTGATGAACAAGGGTATGAAAGCAGCAACTGCTAGCATGACTAGGGGCAGGAACAGCCCTGGCAATATGGAGAATGCCATTTTGTTGTCTGCGAATTAAGTCTAAAGATAACGCACTAACTTCTACGGAAGGCCTACTTTATAGTCATATAGATAATAAGGCGTCTTCCAACCCAGCTAGCCATGTGTTTTTGCTGCAAACATTTGGCTGTCCATTTGTACGGGCAACCTTGAAAACATCCATGCCCGTACATTCTTCAAAACAATTTCTTGGTTTAAAAAATATGTTCTGAACGTTTTTTTATGAATTTATTTATCTAGGTTCCATTATTTTCTCTTTTTTTACTTCAGCACTATCTTGAAGTATGTGTGATCCCTCCGATATTTCTAGAGGGCCTTCCATGTGTATTTCATTCTCATTTAATGCGTATTTATATTGGTCGGCGTGTAAAATACTTGTTTTAGTTAAAAATCTCAAGTTAAATAACAGAATTTCTATTTATCTACCAGATGATTTTAAGTTCTCTTTTCATTCACTTTTGTGTGGCTGCGATTGCTTTAAGATTTGTGTAGGTCATTGAGCTTTTTTCTATCCGGCCCATTCTAAATTTGTTTTTCATTTTCTGTTTGTTTCATTCCGCCTCCACTCTCTTCCTTCGCCTTCCCCTTCGTCCTCTCCTGCACCTGCCGGGCACCGCGCCGCCGACGCTGTGGGAGGAGGCGTCCGCGCCCCGGTTGTGCGCAGCTACCTCCCTCGTCGGCCGTCACCGTCTTCCTCGCCAGTGCCACCCCGGCCCCATTCTCTTCCGCGTCGCGCCGCCGCGGAAGGAGGAGCTGGGCGCACGGGGCCACGCCGCCGCGGGAGGAGGAGCTGGGCGCGCGGGGCTGAGCCGCCGCGGAAAGAGGAGCTGGGTGCGCGGGGCTGCGCCGCCGCGGAAGGAGCAGCCACGCGGTAGTGGGAGGAGGAGGTGGGCGCTTGGGGCCGTGCCGCCGCTGAAGGAGGAGAGACGCACGGGCTGCGCCGCCGCCGAGGGGGAGGAGGCGCGCGGGCCGCGTGTAGCAGAAGGAGCTGTGCGCTGCGGGGCACCGGCCGCCGCTGGAGGAGGCGCTGACGGCGCTTGGAGTAGGGCGCTGTGGCCGCCTGCGCTGCCCTGCGCTGCTCCTCTGCCGCTCCTCGAGCCGCGTGGGCTGCGCCGCCGCCAAGGGGGAGGAGGCGCGTGGGGCACCGGCCGCCGCTGCGAGATGCGTTGGAGGATGGGGAGGGGAGAACAGGTGACGTGTCAAATTCTAATTGGTTAGAAAAGTGGATGATATTTGGAAAAAAAATCATCTAAATGATGAGCGGTCACTCCCTTTGCATGTATAATAGAGAGATAGTGTTTTGGATAAATAAAAAGTGTAAACTTCACTGGCGGTGTAAGAAAAATGGGTCCAAGCTTCGTTTGGGTGGGCATTTTATTTCACAGGTTTTTTTTGGCTGGGCGTGCTTGTGGCTGCGGCTGGCGTGCATGGTTAATTGGGCCACAGCCCACTTCGGATAGGGGGTTTATCCCACTACAGAAATTGGCCCGCGATATTAGTTCCAACCATGTGACCACGCCGCCATGCATAATATATTTCAAGAAACTATGAAAAATTATAAACATAGTGGTCATAAATTTTTTATGGAAGCTAGTGGCCTTTTATGACAAAATAATATTCATCATAATACGTCCACAATCCTATTTATGACAGACTTCTATACGGCCTTGGTGACAAATACCATAATTTTGTCACTAAATCATTTTGCCTCTTTCAAACGTCATAAATCAAACATATACAATGACGGAAAAACTCAACTGTCACGAGGAAGTTGACATAGATCTGAGGTTTTCTTGTAGCGGGGACGAGGGTGGTTGAAGTGCCCTCCTTTCAGGAACTCAAATGTGATAAAAATGTTTAATCTCAGGAGGCTACTAACACATTTATTCAATCAGTACATAGTCTAACTCAATGATTGCAACCAGAGTACATAAATGTGCATAAAGATATAACGAGAGCATCCTTTAGAGCCCAATGCCACAAACCAGTTGGGAAGTATGAGCATGACCTAGCCAAAAAGCGCTTCGAGCATACCGTTGTCACCGTATAAAAACAACAACGTAGCAAAAGTGAATACAACATATTCACGCATGCCCACCTTCCTCCTTAAAGAATGGGTTTCGCCTATCTCTATGTGCCAGGAGTACATGGAGCTTTGGTTGTTTCGTGGAGAATATTTTCATATGCAAGGTTTGTTAGTTTAGTTTTAGTCTTTTGAAAACATTTGTCCCATTTATAGATGTTTCAACTGGACTTGCCGGTTTACTATGGCTCGTGGCATACCAGCCAACACATTTTTCCATCACATTGAGCCTTACCCATCATTGCACTCAGCATCTGTTGCCGAACAAAATCGTGTTTTTCCCATCAATTTCCTATTTTAAACAAAACACCTAAATCCTTATACCAAGCCATAACTCATCCATACAATGGACATTGACTATCCGAATAGGTTCATACTCTAATCAGAGGTGCACACTTTTCCAATAAGTTTGGTCTAGGACACTCACTGCCAAGATACTATAGAGAAACAGTTAAAATTCGTCGGCCAGAAACCCACGAAATTAGACCAATACCGACGAACTTAATCTATGTTCGTCGGCCAACCGACGAACTTATACGTCGAACTTAACTTGATGAATTTATACAAATAAGTTCGTTGGGACTGACGAACTTAGCTTAAGTTCGTCGGTTTCCATGTGGCCGACGAATTTATCCACATGGCCCAGTTAAATTCGTCGACCTCGCCCGGCCGACGAACTTAATGTCCACGTGACAGTTAAATTCGTCGGTTTCTATGGCCCCACAATTTTATTTATTTTTTAATTAAAAAAATAATTTCATACCCATAGAAAATTTGATAATTCACAGAAAATTCAAAAAAATCACAGAAAAATAGTAGAACATCATATAGTCACATATAGCAACTTCTGGTATACTATAAAGTCACTATAAACATGTAGACAAAATATATAAACATATACAGTCCTTAAAAAATAACATCGACGGAAGTAATACATCAACTGAAGTCTTGAAGCAACTGCTAGAAAACCTATCAGGTTACACTAAAAGTTTCTAAGTTTTATAATCAACTAGTATTTCTGCAATGAGATCAACTACTATTTCTAAACTATTGTATAAAATGAGACAACAAACCCATCTGGTTTATCTATTGTATATCAACTCACCGTCCCTAAACAGTGCATTTGTTGCACGGATTTGGGCAGTGACAAAGTAAGTCCTGTAGAAAAATATTCAATCAGTTAGTTAACATCAAGAGAAATAGACTTTAATAATTTGTCATTGAAAATAAATAGAGATGAATCTAAGCAAGAGTGGTACCATAGAAGAGAATTATCTCTCACGTTGATTCAACAAGCTGCCATGATCATGCTTAATCCTGCAAGAAGGGTCTCACATAGTCAAGCATTATAAAGGTCTAATGATTGCAGGAACCAAAATAGCATGGTCTTACAGGTGTGACAAGGAAAGGAAAATTAGGAAAAGTATTACGCGAAATGTATTATCCAAAGAAAGGTTTTAAAGCAAGGAGATTGCCAAACAACGCTTCATTAAATGAAGACTAATTTGCACATAACACAACCACCCAAAATAATAATCCGATTGTCCTTTCAGAGACCACCACAAAGAACGAATTATATGCCACCTACTTTATAATGCTAAATCCAGATTTCAACATAGATATATTAACACCCTACGGGAGCTACATCTCCCACTAAAATGAGCAAGATAGCAAAGCTGTCACCTTGTGTATAACGCTGAAAATGCCATGCTAAATGTTTCTTTATCAATTAGCTGTTGTTTATCACTCTGAACCTTGAATTAGCAAAACAGATGATAAGGTAGGTACAACTTGGATGATAATCCGAAAATAACAATTGAAAAAGCTACTACATAACATTTTCCTCTATGATCAGCGAGCAATCAGGAACTGAGATTACTTTTAGAAACAAAAGGAGCATTCGGATACAGGATATCTTGGTCTACGATCAGCAAGCATCTAGGAATTGGGACTACTTCGAAAAGGAGCATTCAAACAAAGGATACATTAAGAACTCAACAGAATAAAAAAAGGAAACAGAAGGCACCATTCTAGGGCGAGTAGGGAGTACCTGTTTGCAGAACATGCACAAGAATGGTTCTCCTCTTTTTCAAATGCCAGCAGCAGAAAGCTGTGCGCCTTTGCTCAAAAGGTGAGGCGCTCAAATTGATCCATCAAATTGATCCTGAAAAGAGCACACGCCACACCGGTGAGGCACAGAGTGTCAAATCAAGCACCTGCAAATCAAGCATCATACATAACATTGTTCTGGAAATACAGAAGAATGTTTTTTTTCCCACAAACCTAGTTCTACGCATCAGCTGATTGAACCTACATCTTTTCTTAAGGAAAGGAATCGAACATATATATCTTACATGCCAATAAAAGCTTGTGTTCTTTTACTCATATAATCTTTACAGATAGTTAATTCAGAGATAAATGCTTCAAGGTAACTTACAGAACTATGAGAATCTAGTCATACAACATCGGTTGGTTTTTAAGACAAATGTGGACAGCCAAAATACAGACAGCTACTCTAATACTACTCTCATATGGTTGTGAACAGAGAAGAATGAAAAGTGAGCTTCTTTCATCAGCTAAAGAATGTTTGCTGCAAACATAGTCAAGAAAGGATAATGACATGCCTATGGAGAAGGGAAAAAACTACTTGACCCAAGGACCAAATAGAAATTGGTAGGCAAGAAATTGCGTATCTCAGTTCTTTTTTGGTCATTGGCAATGTAAAGAAAAAACAAGAAATATCCGCACTCACTAGTCATAGATAAAGCAGCTTTTCTCTCTAATCAAATGCTCACTAATGAACTAGTACTGCACATGCAAAATCGATGTGGAAGACAAGGGATTTGTGAGGAGCAAGGAACAGGACACCGCAGGGGAGCATCTCGCCGGGTCGGGCCGTCTCGCGTCCACCTGCACACCGGCGTCGCGTGTCGGGCGGGCGGCGACCGGCAACCGGCGCCACCTGGTCAGTGTGTGGCACGGATCAGGCTGCCAGGGAGCCGGGGCCGGGCTGCCGAGCTCCGAGGACACCACAGGAGCAGCGGGGTGGCTCCGTGACGAGGGGAGGCGGTGGCTAGCCCCCCGGTGGCTCTGCGGCGGGCGAGGGGAGGGGGCTCCGGGGCGGCCGACGGGACGCAGCTCTGCGCGCTGGCGACGAGGTGGCGTCTAGGTTCTGGCTGATCCGTGGCGGCGAGGGGAGGCGGCTCCGCGCGGCGAGCGAGGGAAGGCCGCGGCGGCGGTGCCCGTCCAGCGGCACGGGCGTGCGGAGAGGCGCGGGGTCGGGCGACGACGGCTCAGGAGGCAAGCGGCCGGCGGCGCGGTGTGGGGTGGGGTGGCGGCGCAATTGGGAAGAGATGGGGGCGAGCAGCATCTGCCCCCGCGAGATTCGCTTTTAGGTATTGTCCAAGCGGGCCACCTGCCAAGTAAGTTCGTCGGTCTCCTAAGCTAGCCGACGAAATTAACTAAATTCGTCGGCTTTGTTCCTTGGACCGACAAACTTAACTTAACTTCGTCGGTTCTAACCTGGCCGACGAATTTGATCATGTTAATTTCGTCGGCCGGATCTGGCCTGACGAACTTAAATAAACCGACGAATTTTCTCTTGTTTCCTATAGTGAAAGGCCCGGTCCGCTCAAAGTCTTTTCCACACAAGTCTTTCCCAGACAGTAGGGAACCAAGGCCACCCCATCACCCAATGTCCCATGACACTCCCGCGACTCAATCCCCATCTCGGTCTCCCATTGCTTCCCATCTCACCAGTAATTGTCCTAGTTATTCCCTGTAGGTTCCAACTAAGTGTTGTTGCACACAACATTGAGTGGTTGCACTAAAAGAGCTAGGTAAGATGAGACAACAACTCAGTATTTCCATGAGTCAGGGTAGAACTTCCCCTTGCTCGATCCCCGAGCAACCACACCCCGGACTTCTCCACGAAGACCGAACCTCCAAGAAGACCGTGATAACAACACTCTAAGGAATATGGGCCCTAAGCCTCGTGTTTAGTTCCCTAGTGTGATTTTGGTGGTTGAGGTGACAACATGTACCATTTTGGGACTAATGTGTGTACAAGTATTTTTTTTGTTTAAGTCTCAGTGTGTAAGAGATGGACTTGGTGTACAAACACCTCAAAGAAGAACATAAAAGGATCAAGAAAGGGCCCAAGAATCCATCAAGATGCAAGCGTGATGTGCGACTCATCGATCCCTCTAGGTTGGACAGATTTTTTTCACGCATCGGATGGTCTGGTGGCCTACCACCGGACGGTCTGGTGAATAGAAGAAGGCCAAGATCGAAGATTCAAGACCCGATGCAATTACACGCACCAGACGGTTCAGTGATACTACCAAACCTTCTAGGCTGGATGACGAGGAGACCGCATCCCAGTGCTTCAACGCACCTGACGGTCCGGTAGTCTACCACCGGATGGTCCTATGTATACACCGGGCATTTTGGACTGAGACACATAAAAAGAAGACCTCGGGTGTTAACAGTTTAACACACATTGGATAGTCCGATGTAAACAGCGGACGGTCCGGTGCTCACAACGGTCAGTTGAAGTTCCAATGGTCGACTACAACGGCTAGTTGAGTGTACGCACTGGACGTTCTGGTTTTGTACGCACCAAACGGTCCAGTGCTACCACCGGACGGTCCAGTGCTTGTAGTCTGCACAGTGCAACTACAGCCTAACGGCTAGTTTTGAGGCTTGGGCTATTTATACCCCCTTGGTCGGTCTCCATACCATGGTTGGTGACTCCTGAGTTCATTCCAGTGTTGAGTGAGGCACATTCTTGATCCATCCAAAGAGCCAATATACACATCTTATAGAGCCCAACCATCACAAGAGCTAATAAACACATCCCGGCATAGCTACAGCTTGCAAAGCATTTTTACTTAGGCCTTATTGTCTTGCCCATGCCTATGTGCACATCATGGTTGTAAGTTTGAGGCTTTTAGTCTTTCAAGACCCTCCGGAGTGTGGAGTGGCCGTCACCTTGGATAGGTTTTGATAAGTAGTTGTAGTTTTTAGAGAGCCTTAGTTTTAGGAATCCTAATTTACCCCCCACTTAAGCATCAGTCCAACCTTCAAACACCCAGACCTCTACCATGATCATTAAATGGCTTAGATAACCGAGGTCGTATGCCGGGGTTCTTCCCTATTTTTCCAAAACACACACTCCACATCCATAACTGCATTCCCAACCCTCCATCAAGTTTAAGTAGATATTGAATGAGTGGTCCTACCTAAGCGTGATATTTCTAGGGTTGGTTCGGGTGGCTATCCTACCAGGTTCCTTTAGCAAGCAAAACATGAAAGTATTAATTCGTTTAAGAAGGCAATGGGTACTATTTCTAAAACTAGGTATTTATGCATCAAAGTGAGGATTCCAGTGGACTTTCTGTCATCGATGCTTTCATTGCAGCGGAGGTCTGGGTTCGACTCCTTGCATTCCTGGCTTGCATCATTCGTGTCCAGCTCCTGGGTGTCCTCGGGACATCGTCTATGCGTACACAAACAAAAATACACATAAAATGACAAACAAGCATACTAAAAATGGTTTGAAAAGAGTGGAACAGGATAGGGTACAATTTTAGAAGAATTCATGAAGAAGAACCGTCGAATCCGGAGTTGAAATGAAGAAGTTATGGAATTTTTATGAAACAAGGGTGATTTTTAAACCTAAAAGAAATTGGAAAATGTTTTTTGGGATCAAATTGGTGTGTGGCCCGCTCGTGGCCTGGCCTGGCCAAGGACGGCCCATGCCCTTTCACAGTCCACTCGCGCCGGCCTGTCCTTGGGCCAGCCCACTGGCGCAGTGGAAGGAAGGATGATGTGGGGTGACGGTGGCGGTAGCCAGGCCCACGTGTCATAGACCTGGTAGGTGACGACATCACTTGGGGGTATGACGGCTACATCGGTTGAATCTACCGGGGCTCAGCTAAACCATTCGGCAAGGGGCAACGACAGTTTGCCTCGGGTTTGCTGTCGGCAGGGCGCTTCTGGCGACACGATCCGGACGGCGAGGTGAGGAGATGGTGGCGAACTTGGTGGTGGTGGCGTGGTGGTGGAGACGGCGATAGGGTTCTCTGAAGGAGTGACAGTGTGAGGCCAGGCCGCGACGGTGGTGGTGCCAAGCAGCATCACATCAAGCTCCAGGGAATGTGCTCCTCCCTGGGGAGTGGGGAAGGTGCACGTCGACGGGGCGGTGGTGTGGAGAAGGCTGGTGCGTGTGGGGATGATTTGTAGCATGTAGTGTGCATGGGCCATCTATAGGAGGAGCGTGCACAGGGCAGCCGGTGGCGCGATGTGTCACGGCAGCGGTGTAGCCACAAGCTTGTTCAGGCGGCATCATCAGGTATAGATCATGGTGGGCGGCGGCAAGTCTCTCTGCAACTTGGTGACACTGGCCATTAAGGTGGGCGGTGAAAAAAGGTGGTACTCTTGGGCGGGCGGTTGCGAGTACCGCGCGAGCAAGGCCCAGTGGACCAATGGAGAGGACGATGCTGACAAGTGGGGGCACTCTGTCTGCGGGGACGGAGGCGCCAGAGAGAGAGAGAGGGGGGGATAGGGGTGCGGCTCAGTGGCTTGGTCCGACGGAGGCGAAGGGGTGGCGAGCTGACAGCCCACACGAGAGGGAGAAGGGGGGAGAGGGTGAGGTGGGCTAGAAAGGAGGGGGAAGGGAGGCTGGCCGCCGGCCAAGTTAGGGTAGCGGTCTTTTTCTTTTTTTGGTCGATGTGCTTGGATAAGCTTTTTAAAGGCTTGGTATTAGCTTTTGAAAATGGGTTTTGAAATTTGTAGTGATTTATTATGGTGATTTTTATGTAGCGAATTTTAGGGGGTGTTACTGTGGTATACTTGTAGGAGAGGCAGAGAATGGGGGCGCAGGGCAGAGGTCGTGTGTCTACTGTTATTACCGTCTCCAGCATTGGGGTTGAGCGGGGCAGATGGACAAGAGGGCACCGACAGGTTTGACCGGGTGGCCATGGGAGGCAATGGCACCGTGGGGGGGGGGGAATCAAGGCTGCGAAGATGGGCCAGTATGGTGGGTTGGTGCAGGGAGAGAGGGAAAGGGAGCCGGGGAGAGCTAGGCTGGGTCAGAAACCATGGAAAGGGAGAGAGGGAGGGAAAAAGATCATTTCCAAAATGTTTTTTTCTTTTGGATTTAGACATGAATTCAAATAAAAATTGAATCTAAACACAGAAGCACGCACAACAAATAAAAATAAAATATGTAGGAGCATGAATGCTGCAAAAAAGGTTGGCCCTATGCTTATTTTAGTTATTTGTTTCATTAAAAGCTTAAAAATTTGGTGCCATGTACGTTATAACACATAAACCTTACTTGTCTTGGTAAGTTTATGGCTTGTATCTCTTGCAAGACCCTTTAAATTGTAAATTGGCTGGTACCATTGTCGTGAGTGTGATGGAGGCCCGGCCCTTGGCATTTTGTCCAAAGCTCGCCATAGTATGGCGGAGGGCGTCTAGGAGAGATTCACAGGAGTCCCCAATAACACATGGGGAGAGCCGAGACTAATACCGTGGAGTTACCTAACTCAAAGCTTGTCCTTCACACAGGCAAACATTAACGAGGACTTGGGGGAAGGCTTACACACCTTCTCGGCACCTTATTGAAAAGCTTTAAGTTTTCATCATTGCCATCATCAAGGACAATTTTCTCTTCTACCTCATGCTTTACATTTCACACTAGCATTGTTTGCAATTGCGTTCTTACTTTTCTGGTCAAGCTTCGTAGGCTTGTTTATAAGTTTGGATCTTTGGTTGCAATTTATTTTGCAGTAGAATTAGCTACAACAGCCAAAATCCATCCTCATTTGGTCATTTGTTAATTTAAACAACCACTTACTAAGCACTCCCGGTTCAAAATTGCAGGATAAGATTGACTTTTTTCTATAACTTCCATCATTTGTCTTATTCGAAAAATTTATTCGAGCATGTCAAAATGCAAATCCTTCTGAAACTACCTTTATTGTTAAGTCAAAGAAATGATATCACAAAATAAATGATAAGTTATGAAAATTTTGAATGAGATGAATGATCAAGTTTAAAAAAAAAACAAAAACAACATCTTTCATTTGTAATTGGAGCTAGTAGGAATTTATTTTGGATAATTAACTTAGAGTGAAATGCACACCGGGTCCCTAAACCTATCCCGCATTCCCATCCAGATCCATGATCTTCCAAAGTGCACATACAGGTGCATCATCTTTCCCCCTACTAAGCTGCCATACAAATGGAGCCACGTGGGCTAATTCTGCCTATGTGGACATGCCACCGTGGCAAGCTGGCTGCTATCGCCGCCCCACTTCACCCCCCTCCAATAGCGCCGGTCCGCCATGGCTCGGCCTCATCCTGCCTCGTCCCTGCACCCGCTCTGCCTCGCTGCCAACTCCCCCAGCACCACCACGCCCCAGTGCTACCTGCATTTCCATTGCTTGCCCATCCCACGTACGCATCGGCCACCGTCCCTGAACCACCCCCACCGACAAGCACACCACATGCATCTCATCTTCCTCCTCCCCTCCCCTAAAAAAATCGACGGCCATTACCCTGCCTCACCACCATCCATGCGTGCCACCCCACGGCCCCGCCATGAGAGATCATGCTGAGCTTCGTGTGCTTGCTGGCTCTGGCCTCCTCTTCTAAACCTAGGGCGAGCACCCTGACCTACCCCACCCCACACTCCAAATCCCCTAAGCTCTCACCCTTCACCGTCGACTCTAGCTACTCCTCACCGAGCCCCTCACCGCTGGCTCCAGCCTAGCCATGGACCACCCCTTCCGCCACCATTACTCACCTCCAGATCCCCATATCCAGGATATTCAGTAGCACCATGGTCGGGGACAAGTCGTACACCCAACCACCTCCTCTCCCAAGCAATGTGCCGCCAGGTTCAGTCAAAACCAAGCCAATCTCAAGGTGAGTTCAAGCAAAGGTCAGATCCTCTCAATTTGAACAGCACCGGACCTTCTCATCTTCACAAGAAATAGTGGTGGTCAGGAGTGTGCAACATTGGACGTCAGCTAAAAATGTCTAGTCCAGCAATTTCTAAATGGACATACCTTCAAGTCCTCATAACCACCACTAGGAACATCGGACAAGAACTAAGATTGTCTGGTCTAGTCCTTTTCTAGACTACGGACCTTCTGGTCCATATACAAGTTTTTCGGGGGCATTTCCGCAGCTTCTGTCTATTTGTTCCGATGCCTTGTCTGGTCCCATGGTATAGATGGTCCGATGCCTCATCCGGTCCCACGCCCATGCTATCACCGACATGCACTCGCGCCGCCGCAGCTCACTCGCCCCTTGTGCCTACTGGGTCGACGGCTGAGCACATGGGGGATGTGGGAGTGACGACATGGCGGGGCATGCGCCAAGGACGAGTGCCGAGGTGTGGCGGCACTGAGGGAGTTGGCAGCAAGGGGAAGTAGCCACTAGGGGCTCAGCGGCCGATACACACCGGGGATGGGTGAGCAATTGCAAGGCAGGTGTAAGCATCTAGGCCCCAAGGTGAGTTTCTGTGATTGAATGAGAAGCTTAATTGTGTTCTAATAAGATCATGAGTGCAGGTTCAATAATTTGTTTATAATGGTTGCTCATTTGGTTTATGAGATGGCCCCCAAATTCAAAGGATTAATTTCATGGTGACGGACTTGGTTTTCATCTATATCTCGAAGGCTAAGGACTCTTCTAGAGTCAAGAATCAAAGGTGTTGGAGGATCCTTGCATTGTTAGGGTTTCTAGTTTTCTAATGTCTGCACTATTAAGGGGGTCAATGGTTGAAGCTTGATCTAGAGATTTGCCATGAATGGATGCAAGGGCCAAAAGACTCAAAAATAGCAAAGGTGCAAGCAACAAAGACTCAAGGTCTAAAGAAATCAATGATCGAATCAAAACTCTTAAGGAATATCAAAGTCAGAAAATGATGCAAGGACCAGATGGTCTGGTCTATGGAACCCACCACGAACCATACCTTTTAGCCCAAGAATAGACATTTGATGTGGTCATGCAAATCCGTTACTCAGGAAGGTCCATTTGTGTGTAACCGTCCAATTCCTCGGACCAAAGAACTCAAGAGGATCGAATTGAATAGTAGAGGAAAATGCATGGACTGTATAGTACGATTTGGAAGACCATCCACGGACTGTCCCACTTAACCCGAAGTTATGGACTTCGAAAGAAGGGATAATTGCATGGACCGTATAGTACGGTCTTGAAGACAGCCCAATACACCATACTAAGTATCCAAAGGCTCTGATTTTCTGAGGTAAATGCAAGATACATGGACCGTATAGTACAATTATGAAGACCATCCAACAACCGTACGAAGAAACCCGAGGGTGTGTATTTTGGTGGAATTCCAATGGACAATGGATCATATAGTATGGTCTAACAGACCGTCCTAAACATCGGACCAAACTACAATGACATAAGTGGTTCAGTGACTGTTGGAAAAATACTTGGACCGTATGGTCGGGTCCATGGAAAAAGCTTAGACCGTATAGTACGGTCTACAATGTGTCAGCCAGGCTTTCTTTGCAATGGCTCTCTTGGTTTGAGGGCTATATATATGGGTTCCCTCAGTTCATTTCGTGCTCTTTGACACTCCAATAGCTACAGCAACTCAGAGATCCATTTGTGCTTCACTCTTTGCATCAAACACTCACATACTCACACCTTTGAGAGCAAGATCAAGGTCTAGAGGCTTGTGTGTGTCCATCTTTTGAGGATCAATATCAAGTGAAGACCGGAGGCTTGTTACTCTTGGTGTTTGGCAACACCTAGGAGGACTTGGTGATCAGGGTGCATTATCGGAGCTTGCCAAGGAGACTGTGGAAGCCCGAAGAATAATGGTGTATAAGGCTTGAGCTCCACCTTGCCGATATGGCAAACGGAGACTCCTAAAGAGCGCCCACAAGCATGGGAGGTAGCAATACACTCTAGGGTGTGCTGCAACATGGACTAGGGGAGGGTGCCAAACCTCCGATACCATAGAAAAAATTCGATTGTCTCTTCCCCTTGTCCCTCTACTTGATGCTCTTGCTACCATGCTTATTTCCATGGATTGCATCTTGTAGTTACCATGCTTAGTCTGCCCTTGGCTAGTAGCTCCTTTGCTTTGATCATGATTGTGGTTTCTAGCATGAGTAGTCTTTTCCCTTCCACTAGCATGTGCAGGCTTGTTTGTTTCTAGTTTAGGGCTGCTACCTTTAGAGGGCATAGTGGGCTAATTAGTAGAATCGATAGGCTAAGAATTATCGTTTAGAAATTTTAATTAGCCCAATTCACCCCCCCCCTCTTAGGCATCCGATCCCTACAAGTGGTATCGGAGTCTCGTTGCTCATTGGATCACTAAGCTTCATCGTTTAGAGTAAGACGTCTAAGATGGGTGGCTCGGTTCCTTACATTGAGGGAAAGAACTTTAGCTATTGGAAAGCTCGCATGCACCTGAGGTGTGGGAAGCCACCAAGCATGGATTTGCCACGCTACACACTAATGATCAAATCAAGTGGAATGCTAGGGCTCGAAATACTATCTTTGATCGCATAGCCAAGAGGTGTTTGCTAGGGTCTCAAGTAAGCTCAATGCATGTGATATTTGGGCTGAGCTTGTTGAAATACATGAGGGCACCACTAAGGTTAGAGAGCAAAAGTATCATGTGCTTAAGGCTAAATATGATGACTTCAAGATGCATTGTTATGAAAATTGCAATTCCATGTATTCTCGCTTGAATGTCATCATTGTGGAGATTAATGCTCTTGATGTTTGTAGACTTGACAAGGGCACCATCAATCGGAAGATACTTCGCATCCTCATCAAGCCCAAGTATAACATCATCAACATAATGCCCCAAAAGGACAACCTCGACACACTTGAAGTGAGTGAGGTGGTGAGCCAAATTCGAGCTCATGAGATGGGAGTCCTTGGTATCCTGGAACAAACTTCACCAAGCAAGACTGTGGCACTCAAGGCCAAGAACAAGAGCCCTCCCCCCCACACTCTAAAGAAGGTGGTGCTCCCACCTCCGAGCTCCTCAAGTGAAGATAAGCAAGAAAAGCATGATGATGACTCAAGCGATGATGAGGACGATGATGAGCTTGCTCTCATGATGAAGAAGTTCAACCGCCTTCATGCCAAGATCAACAACAAGGGGTTCAACTTTGACTCAAAGAGGAAGGCATTCCTACCAAGGAGAGATGACAAGAAAAAATGCTACAATTGTGGTGAAAGCAGCCACATCTCTTATGAGTGCACCAAGCCAGACAAGCACAAGAGAAAGAACAAGAAGGATGAGTCCGATGAAGAGAAGGAAGAGAAGCCCAAGCACATGCCATTCAACAAGAATAAGAGCGAAAGCGCAAGACCAAACTCTTCCCCAAGAAAAAGAAGGGCCCACAAAGAAGTTTCATGTGTGAAACTAATGAGTGGGTAACCGATATGGAGATAAGTGAAGGCTCAAGTGGTGATGATGATGACTTCGCCAGGCTTGCCATCTCCACCAAGGGACCATCACTTCTTCCACCACCATGTGCCTCATGGCCAAGGGTTATAAGGTACAGGAAATAGAGTCTAGATGATAGTGATGATGAGGTTTCTCCTAATGAACTTGTTCCTTGATCGATGAGTACGTTTCCATGATCAAGAGGGAAAAAGGCAATGTAAGGCATCTTGAGAGCACTACTAGAGGAGACCCACCATGATTTGCTTGAAAAACATAATGCCTTGCTTAAAGAGCAAGTTAAGTCGAAAGCATATGTCAAGCAAATAGAGGAGGGCAACTCATCTCTAAAGAAGTTGCACATTGATCTCGAGGCTTCTCATAACTCTTTACTTGCCAAACATAATGAGCTTGTCAAGACTCATTCTAAGAATCTTGAAATTGGCAAGATAAATGAGAAGTACAAGAGACTTGAGCAAGAGCATAGAGAGTTGACTCACATGTATCAAGAGCTTGAAATTTCCTATGAGATCATTGACCAAAGTTTTGAGCACTCTACCACTTCACATGTGGTTAAGTGAAGCTCCCCAATTTCTATAATAGGACTACAATGTGCTTTATTACCATCATAGGGTTTTGTAATCACATTCTTACATCAAAGTGATACAGATCCGCCATAATCGGGTCGGACAGCAAAGGGGTGTTGCCCTAAAAATCTAAGCAGTGGAATATAAAACGTAGGCCCATCTTCCTCACGCCACAGTTGGGAAGCATGTCGTAACCCTTACTCGTTCTCAAACCAATATATGTCCATTGCACTGAGAAAAGCAACAACAAAGCAAGGGTGAGTACATACGAACTCAACAGCCCACCTTCCTCCATAAAGAGTTGGGGGAACGCTAACTCTATATGCAGGATATATCTGGAGCTTTGGATAGTTTTGCAGAAAAGTATTTGTATGCAGGGTTTGAGATAGTTGACAAGTTTTAATTTTTCTGAAAACTGAGTTTTTCCCAAAAAGGTTTGCCACTGGACTTTTCGGTCCAAGATGGCCCATGGCATTCCAGCCAACACATTTTCCATCCAGCATCCACTGCTGAACCAAAAATCGTTTTTATCCAGCCCCAAACCAATTCTATTTTATTTTATGAAAACTGCTAACTGAAGAACCAAGCAGTAACTCATCCATACCAGTGGACACAGACTATTCGAATAGGTTTTACTCTGATCAGAGGTTGTACTATGACTCACAAGGTGGACTCAGTGACAGTTTACCATCGTAAACATCCGAATTCCACACCAAGCCGTTGCCTTTGTTTCATCACCTAGCAGAACTTTAGGGATTCGGGCCTCCGAGCCACTCCAGTACCCCGCGGTACTCCCGTTGGCACACCACCCATCCCCTAGTCCCTTGTGCGCCAGCACAGAAGCTACTAGGCTATCCACTCCGGCTCGGGCCTAGCCAATGCCTCATACAGAGCGAGTGGTTGTACTAAAAGAGTTAGGCAAGATGGAAATCATAGCGGTCCTTATGGAGAGCTCAGGTAGAACCATTCCCAGTTTTCAATGCTCGACAGCGCGAGCAATCCACCTACCCGGTATTCTCCACGAATCCCGGGACATGAGGTAACCGCGAGTCGCTAAGTTACCCATTCATACCCTACCCTTATGGCTGTTTCATCGCGTAGCCATATTCTGACAAAGTCGGTTGCCGGGGTACTTCCCCATTTTATTTCAAAAGCACACACATAGACATCAAGATTATGATAAATAATTAAATGAGCGATCCCACCTATGCGCGCTATATCTAAAATAGGCTTAGGTGGCTGTATATCTTGCTGGGTTAACTTAGCAAGCAAAACATGCAAGTTTTTATGTGATTTACAGGCCAAGGGTTGTGTTTGCAAAACATAGGAAGTTTATGCATCAAGTTGGGATTCCAGTGGGCTTGCCTTACAACTCGAAGGGTGAGGGGCTGATGTATGATCAGTATGCTTTCTCTAGTCTCTTGGTTGAATGTCCAAGTGATTGGACTCCTTGGCCTCTCAGGGGCCTCCTACATGCACAAACAAGGAACACGCAAATCGAGGCAAAATATGAGCTCAACAGGTTTGGTGGTGTAGAGCTTGAGTTGGGGTGATTTGAACTTGCTGGGCTCTTACTGGTGGTATCTCTGCAAGCGGCTGGGGTGTAGCAAGAGTACGGACAAGTTGGCGGGCTCGGTAACGGCAGTTACGGAGACGCCAAGGTAGCGGTGGTGGACACGAGATGCAGGGTCGACGACGTCAAAAGATTGGCGGTCGCATGTCGGTGTTGGGAAAGAAGAAGGTTTTTTGTGGAGTGATGAAGAGAGCGGTGGTGTTCAGATGATTTTCGGTATCGTAATCATCTGAATTCAAGGCTCGGACAGACTAAGACATGAACCTTTATGATTTATGTGGAATAGCAGATCAACGGCATCGATCACTAGGCTCACAATGTTTGTGCGACCGATATGAAGCACTGACTGGGCGTAAGATGGTGTCATGGTGGCATGACGGCGGCTTCTGGCCAGGACAAACAAATATGTAGAGTCTATGGGTAGGTAGAGCTTGATTTGAGATGAATTTTGGCAAAAGAATCACCCAAATCGGAGTTGGAACAGAGAAGATATGAATTTTGTATATTCGGGAAAAGAAAAGGAGAAAGGAATATTCCTAGAATATTCCAAAATCCGAATATTTGGAAACTGGAGAATAAAATCGTATTTTTGGATTTTGGAGGAACAAAAATTATTTCTAGACTACTTGCGAGCAAAGTTTCTGGCTGGTGTCAACGATCCACGCCTACGGTGTCAAATGTGGCACCGGCTTGTAGGCGGCTTTGGAGGCTTCTAAAATCATGACATTAATTCGGGTGGTAGATATAGATTTTACGTGAATTTAGAAAGACAAATTAGCAGAATCAGAGCTTGCATGGTCGAGAGATTAATTCAGGAATAAATGGATAGGAGAAAATAATGGTACACGATGGAAGTGTTTGGAACCTCACGTTACTGGATAGGGGCATGCTACTTGCTAGCGTGGGGCATATAAAGGGTGGGCCCACCTGTCATAGGCATAGGAGAGGGAGGTGGAAGCATGGGGTAGGCTACTGCTCGGCTTCCCGTCTCGCGTCGTCGCGCCAAAGCAGGGGAGCTCGACGGAGCTTTGTCGCGGCCTAATCCGGCCACCGTACTTCAATCTGATGGCATGGTAAGTGAGAAGAGGTGGTGGGGATTCATGTTTGGTGGTTCTTGCTGCGATGGGAGGTGTGGAAAGGGGGGCTACGGGCGGCCATGGCCGCAGGTGGGGAGCTCCGCGGACAGCTCCCTACGGACATGGAGATGGGGGAGCGAGGCTAGGCGGAGGTTCAGGGAGGTGGAGAGGTGCTCGTTGCTGAAGCAATCGAATCACGGTGGCCTCTCGATGAAGAACGCAGAGGCACTCTGCTCCCGTGCATGAACACAGCAAGGGAGGAGAAGGGGGATGGCATTCGCGGCGCACAACGCCCAGGTTGAACCGGGGGCTGATATTGTGGCAGTGGTGAGCTTGGTGTGGATGGAGGCATGGGGGTGGGGGGCTATTTATAGCCGGTGGAGGAGGGCTTGTCACTGAAGTGTCACGGAGATAGAGGGTCCAAATGGCGCAGAGATGTGGGGTCCAAGTGGTGCGGAGATGGAGGGTCCAAGTGGTGCGGAGATAGGAGGGTACCAAGTGGTGTGAGGATTTTGGAATTGAATTTTAGAAAGGAATTTTGGAAAGAAATTTGGTGGAGAGTATTTGCGATATTTGGAATTTTGTTGTGCTCATATATATTAACACACTCAAAACAAATAAGCAACATCTAAAGTTTTCAAAAATTTGATTTCGAATTAGGGAGAGATTAGAAGAAAATTTCGGGTGCTAAATTTTGGGGTGTTACATTAAGGTCAATGTCTATACTTCTTGTGAGGACCTTGCTCCCGGTCACCTTGCGACTAATGACTTGCCTCAGTGTGAAGGGACAAAAGTGAAATCATTGGAAGCTCAAATTGAAAGCCTAAAGAGTGGATTGGCAAAGCTCACGAGAGGAGAACTCAAGCACTAAGAAGTGCTACTATACAACCTCTGTGACTTTGGAGGAAGAGGAAGGATGCTTTCCGGAGCCACATAAAGTGGAAAACAATCTCCCTTTGGAGGTCAAGCAAAGCTTCATTAAGGATGCTCATATTGCAATTATTGCATGGCAACCGGCCATCACACTAGGGAGTGCCCCATTCCTTACCGCCCTCCTCCAAAATTGCCTTCTAACTTCAAATCCATGCATGGTAATAACATTTTCTTGTTGAGCAACGTTAATGGCAAGGTGGCACAGTTCATTGGCAAGGACATAAATAGCAAGAAGGGAAAGCTCCCCAAGCATCTTTGGGTCCCAAAAATCTTAGTCACTCACGTGCAAGGACCAAAGCTTCCGTGGGTGCCCTAAAACCCAATATCGACTTCTCTATGTGTTGGTGAACTACATACCGGTGGAAAGCATGGGGTACTTGATAGTGGTTGCACACAACATATGACCGGCAATGATGGTATGTTCACCTCACTAGAAGACCCCGGAGACAAAGACCAAGTCACCTTCGGTGATAATTCAAAGGGTAAAGTCATTGGGTTGGATAAAATTGCTATCTCTAACGATTTGTCTATTTCTAATGTTCTCTTTATTAAGTCTTTGAGTTTTAATCTTCTCTCAATCACACAATTGTGCAATCTTGGTTTTACGTGTGACTTTGACAAAAATAGTGTTGTAGTGAGAAGTGAGAAAGATAAGTCCATGGTGTTTCTAGGGTTCCGGCACGGCCACCTCTACCTTGTTGATTTCAATGACATGGAAACTTCATTAACAACATGCCTCTTCTCCAAGTCTTCCTTGGGTTGGCTTTGATACTGTCGCATTGCACACATTGGAATGAACCAACTCAAGAAGGTCGTCAAGAAAGGGATGGTGACCGGCATGAAGGACGTGATGTTTGAGAAGGACAAGTTGTGTAGCGCTTGTCAAGCTGGCAAACAAGTTGCAAGTCACCATCTAGATTTGCATATTAACCTCCAAGCTGCTCCAACTCCTCCACATGGACCTATTTGGTCCTACCACATATGAGAGCATTGGTGGTAACATCTTTTGCCTAGTCATTGTTGATGGTTTTACACGGTATACTTGGACCTTGTTTCTATGTAATAAGGGAGGGACTCCAGACAAGTTTAAGACATTCGCCAAGAGGGCCCTACATGAGTTTGGTCTCAATATTGTGAAGGTTCGGAGTGACAACGGCTCTGAGTTTAAGAACTACAAGCGGATTAGTGGTGTGATGATTAAAGCATCAAGCATGAGTTCTCCACCACCTACACACCTTAACAAAACGGAGTTGTTGAGAGAAAAAACAAGACATTGACCACTCTTGCAAAAACAAAATAGAGCGGCAGCTAGCTGAGCTATTTGTGTTTCTAGCATTTTATTAAAATCAGCTGATTCTTCATGACACTATTAAGAGTTTCCATTTGCAAAGACAAAGATTCAATGACTCTATCATTAGCATGTTATTTCTTGCTTATGCTATCGTTTACAGCTTTTTGATTGAAAGGATTTTTGTTAAACTGCTGTGAAGTGCCAGAAGACGTACCTTGACCCGAGAAAGGTAGATGTGGGCGTGAATTCCACCTTGGTTGAGGACGAGGCCTGTTGTTGAAGTTATTGTTGTTGATGAAGTTCACGTCCTCCGATCCATTTCCGGGGCAGTTGTTCCCCGTATGGCCGGTATTCCTGCAGTGCTCGCAAGTCATGCGAGAATCCAGTGCCTGGACTGGCACAGCTTCAGGAGCATCCTCCAGCTTCTTTAGCAGGAGGTCCATCTTGGCGGCAAGCATGTCAGTGTCGTCAATATGGTGAACTCCACGGGGTTTATTATTCACCCTCTCCTGTTTCCATCCTTGGTTGCTTACCATCTTCTCGATGAGAGTACGAGCAGCAGTGACACTCAAGGACAAGAAGGATCCTCCAGCGGCTGCATCGAGGTGTTCTTGCGCGGATTGGTGTAGCCTGTGGAAGAAATTCTGGATGATCAACTGTGGCGGAACCGCTAATTTAATCCAAGCTAAGCACACCTGCCACCACATGGCTCGCAGTGCGCTTAGACCGAACTAAATTCAGTCGTCCGTCGAGAGTCGGTCGGTGTTGACGGTCGTTATTTCACGGTTTCGACCGTCAGTTCCTCGATGAATAAATGGGGTATACATAAAGTTCTGTGCATTATTTACCTAACACTAATGAATTCCACGAGTTTTGGTGGTTTTCGTTGTATCACAGGGAGATGCTAAAATTCCATGCAAAAGTATATCATATGGAGCAAGTGAGAATTCATGCACAAAGGGCTTGAGAATGAATTGCAAATGACATCACTATGAAGTATCTCAAACACCCACATGGACCAAATCATTGCAAAGATCTCGTCGAGATAATCAAAATGGAGTTTTGGTTCACCCAATTTGGAGTCCTGGATGCAAAAGTTATGGCCGTCGCAAGAATTGACAACGCTGGGAGGGATGGTCCATGGTCCGCCCGGCCATCTTACATGGTCGGCCGGCCATCCCCATGGTCGCCCGACCACTTCCAAGGTCAGGCGACCTCACCCTTGGGTCGCTCGACCATCAAGAGGGATGATGGGCCAAACCTACAGGGTCGGCTGACCACCTCCAGGGCCGGCCGACCGCTTCCAAGGTCAGCCGACCTCGCCCCTAGGTCGCCCGACCATCAGGAGGGATGGGCAGCCTACCAGGCAGCCTAGGCCCAGGAGGCATGGTTGCCCGACCATAGCCCATGGCCGCCCGACCCTACGACGGCACCAATCTTGGACCTGCATGCAAAGAAACACAAAACACATCGAATACAACCATATCGGATCAAGTATCTAATGCATCCAAGCATCGGAAGGCCATCATACAAAGGATTGATGACGTCAACAATCCGAGGAGAACAACATCCAGCCAATCAGGTGGCGTCCCGACCATTCCCCATGGTCAGCCGACCCTGCACCGACCTCGTTTTGCACGTGTATCAACCACTCCAACCGCCAACCGACTTGGAGAAGCATTCTCAGTCATCGGATGCACTAAGTTGGTAAATCATGCGGTCGGCCGACCATGTGACTTGGTCGGCCGACCATGTGACTTAACCGTTTTACATGCAAACCGACTTGGGCAACCACCAACCGACATCAGGAGTCAAGATCAGCCGTTGGATGGCCAAAGGCGGTTCATCGAACGGTCGCCCGACCACCCCAAAGGTCGGCTGACCTCCCTCAGGGTCGGCCGGCCACCCACAACTGACCTTGCCACTCCTATAAATAGAGGGGCACTCCCCCACTCCAAAAATGTACCATTCACCATGTGAAATCTCTCTTTCTCCCTCTAGGAGGTACCCCATGGGAGGTGCCTCCACTCTGAAAGTAGTGTTTAGGTAGGAGTTAGAGGTAGGGCTCCGTCGTTCCGGAGTCATCTGCTGGAGTTCGGTATGAGTTTTCTTGTATCTTTACTTTCCTGTAAGACTTGAGCTATTTAATATATTTATCTTTCTTTATTTTTGTGAGCATTTGCTTTACTCTTGCTTTCGGTATTATTCATGCCTTAGCAGAGTAATGTCTTTTAGACTATATTTAGAGTTGCTCTGGCAGGTGATGAATATTTAGTTTGTCATGCTTATAGATTCCTCGTATGCTCTTTATAGCATTTGACTATACGGTTGTGTATACTTCTACCTGATAGCCTCAGTAGAAGTAGTGCCTGCAAATGTAGACGTGGTGTCTACAATTGCGGTCACCTTGGTTTCGCAAGTGATTAGACCCCACGCAGTTTTGGGTAGTCGGTGTGCATGTAGACTAGGCGCATCCGGCTTTGGTAGGTCCTCCTGGTGACAGCGGGAGTGTACCCTGTGTAGTCCACCCCCGTCGTTCGGGTCGCTTGTAGCCGCATAGCTGAGTTACTACGACACCCGCCTTTCTCGTCTAGGTTATCAGCACTCTAGCGCCCGGAAGTGGTTAGCAGGCTCGGTGGCTAAGTAAGTATCCTAGACAACTAGATAAGTCATTACTTCTGTCAGAGCAACATGTTTGGTCTAGCTTAGTCTATCTGGCTCACCTTAGTATAGAAAGTCCTCGTCAGGAATCTGAGCTCTCACCTCATTGTCCTCCTAGCTTTACCTGCTTTCTTGCCGGCGGTGCTTGGCATGTATCTCATGATGCTTGGTGTCAATCGTTCTTAGCTATCGATTGACGTGAATGAGTAGTAACAACTAGATGAATGATAGTTTGACATTTCTATCTCAATGCTTCCCTGTGGATAAATACGATACATTGGAATACTTCCGGGTGAAAGCCTGCAGCTGTCTCCATGCGCTTGCGAAGTAAAATCCGATAGGCTAAGAGCCGCCAACAGCCGGCTCTCAATATTACCCTACCCAAGAGGACCGACATCATGCACATCTAGCCCTCGATGGAGCCACAACAGTTACATCATCACATGCAGTTGAATGTAGCATAAATAGATTTAGTTTACAAACTGGTTTCAAATAAAAATATAGTTCCAACATAGTGTCATATGATAAGCAAGTTTAAAAGTATCTCGCTGCGGAAATTTAAAGTTCGAAGTTCATGGCAACATTCAAAAGACTTGCATTAAATGAAACAACATCGAGCCCACCGGTGTTGCTCCTATTGCACACACGAGGACTCTCATTCTTGATGGAGACATGCACCGCCTCCAACATAGGTGTACACAAGGAACTCCATACCTACGCTCAAAATGTAGGGGCAAACCCTGAGTATTAATTACTCAGTAGGATTTAATGGATTGGCTTACGGCTGACGCAAAGTTTGCTTACTAACAAGTGGATCCTTAGCCATTGATTTTAAATAGAGGGGTAACAATATAAAGTAACAAATTTAATCATTTGCACGTGACATCATCATAATAATAAATTGCAGGGAAGTAAGCATTATAATATAAGCATGTGATATTTGAAAACATTAGCAATATTATAATATATTCAAGTGCAAATGAGTCCAAAAGAATGCATGAACTATACATTTTTTTGGTCAGTTTTGATCATTTCTAAGAAATCGTATAAACCAACACCTAGACTAGACTAGGTCAATCCATCGTACATGTCAATATAAAGAACTTGCAGGAACAAATCCTAATTATGCAACATTACGCTTACTTAGCACATTCACCCTATCATATACTCCCTCCGTACAGAAATAATCTTCGTATTTGGGTGGAAAAAGGTATCCAAAATTGATCTTCGTATTTGCTGTTGGCGCGTGGGCTCTAGTAAATGCAGCGGCCTCTCCGGTTTGCATGCGTATGGCTCCGGTTTCCATGCATGTGGCCGTTGCATTGCGATCTCTTCGGTTTCATGCATGCGGCCTCATTACAACATGCATGCGCTCTTTTGCTACTCACCTGCCTATTTAGTCACGTACAAAGTGAATCGATTGACCTGCTGTAAGCTGTGTTCATGCCATTTCTTGCTATCGAGTGAACGGAACTGAGTGAGTGTCTAGATGGAAGAAACGTTCATCCGTGGGGTGAACTGGGCTCCTGATAGCGACGACGACGGAGAAGAATCAGAGGTTAGGTACGTCCTGGATTCGTTTGCCGGTGACACCGAGGTGCCGGACTCTCAGGACAACTCCGACGTCGCAGCGGAAGATGTCGCGCTCATCCTCACACAGCTCGCGGAAACAGAAGTAAGCATCTTTGATACACACAAACATCTACATGAGGTGGTAGATTTGATGATGCCTTTGTTGGTTCCTCGCTTGTATGGAAACTTCAAGGATGAAGTACGTGTCACTGCTTGTACACTACAGTGGATGGCGAGTTATCCTAAGGGAATGTAATGTAATGCTAGTTTTAGTGAACAACTACTTGGATGTGTAAGCATGTGATAGATTTGCTGGGATAGTGCTACTAGTACTTGATTTTGATGTTCCATTGATCATTACAAAGACATCTTGCGACAGCAAGATTTGCCGAACTACATTTCCATTTGCATTAAATATGGCAAAGACGTCGTAACCTACTCGATGAATTGCAAAGCTTGATTGTAAATGTCCATGGGACACACTAGGCTAGTTGGAAGCTCTCCACGCATCTCCATTGTCTTCTTCTTCATGTGTGGGATGTTGTAGTGCTGCCCTCACATTTTGTTTCATTATCTCCATCATGCATGACTGCTGTGTCAAAAAAATTCGGTTTGATTTGTCCACTGGGTACTCCAAAAATGCTTGCTCAACCCTTGCCACTATTTGCTCAACATTATTAGGGGTTCCTTTATGAAACAACGATTGTATAGCTGCAAAAAAAAAAAAAAAAAACAAGATCTAACACGTTAAGATCCGGTGAGTTTGGAGGTTGGCACGTTAGTCGGATGTCCCACCCATCTGCTTGGGCAGCTTGTACAAATTCTGGGTCGTCCACGGCAATGTGGGTCTTGGCATTGTCTTGTTGGATAAATATAGGCGATCCTCTCTCTTCTGCTGGCCATTTTGCTTTGATTGCGGGCAGCACCTTGTTCAACATGTAATCCCGGATGGTTTCCTTGGTTACTGATATCATCGCCTTTGTCACCAAGGTACCTACAATCATGCAAATCATTTTCAAAATTCAAGTGTGTAGACGATGAAAAATATTGCATAACCTTTAGGTCTATTTGCATAACATACCTCTAGGTCTATTTGCACTTGACCTTTGTGCTGGTTCCACAAATACAAAAGCAAATACGCCAATTTTACCATAAAAATGCAATTACCATCCTCATCAAATCTAGGGCGACCAACCACATTCAGAACCATCACCTTTTCAATGAAGTTTTTGTTCTTAACCTCTCTCTCCGGTCTTTGTTCATCATTGGCAAGGTAGTACTTCTGGTTGCGTCGAGTTCTATAGAACCACTTCTCATCGATGAAAACCCTATTGTACATAGGATCAAAAGTAGGAGCTCGGGGTATAGTGTTATCTAGCATGGACAAACAAAACTTGACGCGAGCTTTCTTGTTTTCATCGGTCAAGGTAAATTTTAAGTCATTGGTGTGCCGGCGTAAGTAACCTTCCTTGAAACGATTATGTAGTGTGCTCTTCTGCACACCTAGAGAATTAGCCAAGTCTCGAAATGTTGTGCGCTCGGTTAAAGGAACAGATTTGATGGCTTCCATGTCAATTTCAATTCTTTTACAGCCAGAGTTTCTTACCAACTTGTTTTTTACACCAACTATGCCACCATAATCCTGTCCATTCCGCCACACTTGCTGCGCTAATCTTAGGGGCACACCGAACTTCAATGCAACTTGTGTTGAAACGCCATGATGAAGCACAGGAGGATCCGTCTGTGCTAACAGCTCTAGGGAGATGGCAATCTTCAAATCATCTGAATAATATCTCCTCTTTTTAACACTCTCACCTTCAAAAGCATAAAAATTAAACTATATAAGCATCCAAACAATGTCTAAAACATGTATACTGCTACAGCGCCAAGTATGGCAGATGCTACAGGAGCATGCACGTGTATAAGAAAAACAAACCTTGAACTACCTCCGGTGATCCACCAGCTGCTGCTTGAACTTGTTCATGACCACCTTGCCCTACGGCTGCAGCATCTAACGCACAAAGCATGAAGTCCATGTCTCAAAAGTTAAAAAAAATACTCCTGCGAGTAGACTGGAAAAGAAACACTTACCTTCATCCTCATCAACCCAAACCATGTTGTAAGCAAGTTCATGCGCTAGACCATTCCAATCTTCAATCTTATCCCAATCTATCAGAATATTTAAGTCTATACTTTCCGGCATTATGCTAATCCTGCTTGAAAAGAGGGAAGGATGAGAAGTGGTGTTCTTCGCAGTGATATGGCCGTATCCTTTTATAGTCACGTACTGCACGCGCACAAAGTTTATTTTTAAGTTTCGCGGCCGCGCGAGGGCAGAATATGCGGGTGCAATTTTTTTGGCAACGCGGGTAAAGACGCGCGCGGGCTGCATGCGCCGGTTCGTTCCGTTCTTTCCGTCATTTTGTTTTGATCACGCAATTACTGCGCCTCCGGGGAACTGAAGAGATGCCGCAGGCCACGCATCGACGCACGGGAGATAACCGCCGTGCTCCTATCTCCTTGGTATTGCAGCCAACAGGAAATACAAGATCAAACTTGGACGGAGGGATTATATGCAATGTGCTTATTTATTCCTTTAACACACCCGTGTTGAGTTTAGGTTGTTAAACAGTCCTAATTGAGTCCAAATATTTATGATATGCAGATAAATATTGCACAATGCTGTCAGCCAAATTTCAGCAACAAAAGCTTTACAACTCATTCTTGGAAATTCCCACAAGTTATCTATCATTTAATTTTCCTAGATTTATCATAAATAATAGAAATGGTTTCTGACTATGAAATTTTAACAGAAGTATCATGTAATATTAAGCATGTATAAAATTTTGCAAGCAAAATAACTAAAGTTTGATAGGACATCTATTTTCTATATATTTATTTTAGCTTATTTTTCATGCAGCTAAAAACAGTAGCAATAAAATTCACAAAATTCTTTCTGGAACCTAAAGTTAACTATAAAGCCCCATGATTTTTCCCAGAATTTATTTTACACTATAATGTCACTTATTCCTATTATTTACTTTAACAAGCATTACATTGTCATTTTCAAATCACGACAAAAATTGACATGCACAGCCCCATATTTTATCAATGAGATATACCTGTAACAAAGAATGCATACAAATTTCATGAGGTTATTTTGAGTACCTTTTTTGTAGAAACCATTTTCATGTTCATAAAATACACATAATATATGCATAAGGACAAAATAGTAACAAGATAGCAAGTGCTAGGGCTACCAAAAATCATATCAGAGCCTAAGTATCATGGTAAAGCTACTTTCCAACTTTCAAGATTTTTAGAGGTCATTTAACCCACATTTGCTTATTTAGTCATTTAAGCATGCATGCATAAATCAAGGGCAAAATGGCACTTTCACAGATCCACATCATGCCCATCCCATAGATCTACTAAAGAGGAGCCCAAAGAAACTGAGTTTGCATTTTGTTGATTTTTATTGGAATTATTATGATTTTCCAAAGCTCACAGCCGAAATAAATAGATTTAAGTTGAAAATCATTAGATCTAGGACCTATACGTAATTATCCTTAGTCCTTAGGGGCTAGCACTTAAGTTTCACAAGACCCAAAGCACAGTGCATGAAGTTGAAACAAAAAAACTCAAAACGTCAGGGGCTAGATCTAAAAAGGTTCGCCCCCATCTACAACCTCTCGCTGGGGATAGACCCGGCGGAGGCACGTGTGCGCCGCCGGCCGCGGCCGTGCCACCGCTCGAGGAAGGTGTCCCTAGGGTCGCACTACTACTTGGGCTAGGTGTAGTCGATGGAGACAGCGCGAAGAGGCGGAACAGTGACCGTGAACTCGGTGTGGACGCAGGCGACGTGGGGAGCTTGGCGCGGCTCGATCTACCTGACGGGGAGGGTAATGGTGGCAGCGCCGGGTGCTACGAGAGCGCAAGAGCAAGGCGGAGGCGGTGGTGGCGTTGTGGAGGCACGGGGAGCGGTGGAAGCGACTGCGCGAGCTCGAGCTCTGAGCTCGCCTGTCAATGGCGGTGCGGACTAGCAAGGCAAAAAGGAGGGGCGCTTGGTGGTTGTGGAAACGAGTGAACGAAATGAACGGAAGGAGGCGCTCGCCCTCCACTTATCCGCGCGGCCGGGGCTCGACCTGTGGCCAGGGCACACTGCCCGTATGCCGGCGGCCACGTGGCACGCGCCGGCATGGCAGGGCTGGCGCGGCTAGACTACGGGCCCGGTTGGCAGTGGGTGAAAAATGGGGAAAATAAGAAACGCACTTTGACTGGTTTTTCTCTCATCTGAAAATCGCTTATTTGACTGATTTAACGGATGAATTTGGAAAAACTCCAATTAGAAGAATTGTAGTACTCTTTGTGATCTACAAGATTGTCAAAAGGCTTGATGCCATGTTCTATTGAAATTCTTGGAGAAATTTGAATTCAACCAATCTGACTTTACTTTGACCAACAGCACCTATCAGTTTAGAAATTCCATAAGTCCATTTTAGGTCCAATTTCACAAAAGGAGTTTTTTTACCAATTTTGTTCAGAACTTCATGATCTACAACTTTTCTATATAGAGTTTGGCATGATCATGACTTTTGTTTCAGTAAAATTTGAATTCATCAGACAGGTGCACATTGGGCAGATCGATTTTTCAGTTCACCACGAAAAGGTCATGAACCCTAAGCAAACCTTTATGCTTGTTAAGAGAAACAATATCAAAGTTGTTCAACGTGAAATTGTATATAAGTTTTGTATAAAAAGTTTCATCCAATTGACCACAGTACTAAAGTTACAGTAGCAAATTCAGAGGCAGTCTCAGTAAAACCTAGTTTAATTGCTTCAAATGACCAAATCTATACATGCATTGAATATAAAATGTTCATGAAATAAAGTAATTAATGATGCTCATGTAATGCACTTGAGATGCCCTAGGCATCACAACCCACCCCCATAAATAAATCTCGTCCCGAGATTTTGACGTGATGTGTGTGATTAAGTTAATTAAGAAGAGGATGCATTATGCATGAAATTAAGTTTAAATCTAAGATTGAAACTGTTGTGACATACCCAGTTGAAGTGGATGGAAGAAAATCAGGATATTTAGTGCATAAATACTCCTCTTGTTCCCAAGTTGCTTCTTCATCATAGTGATTACTACATTGCACTTTACAAAAGTTGATTGCTCTTTGACGTGTTGATCTTTGCTTTTGGTCAAGAATTTTTATGGGGTGCTCTTCATATGTGAGGTCTGGTTTAATCTAAATTTGGGATGTGTCTACCACTTTCTTTGGCACTCTTAACTACTTCTTAAGTTGTGAGACACGAAACACGTCATGGACCGCAGCTATGTGTGGTGGCAACTCCAATCGGTAAGCGACTGCCCCACATCTTTCCGTGATTTTGAACGGGCCGACGTACCTTGGTGCCAACTTCCCCTTGACACCAAACCATTGTACCCCTTTCATAGGTGACACCCGGAGCCCTCATCAAAGATTAATGGTCTCCTCCTCTTATCCAAGTAGCTTTTCTGCCTAGATTGTGCTCTTTTCAAATTATCGTGTATGAATTTTACTTGTTCTTTGGCTTGTGTCACCAAGTCAGGGCCAAATGTGACACGTTCTCCTGGTTCAGACCAATTGAGTGGTGTTCTGCATCTCCTACCATATAAAGCTTCGAAAGGCGCCATTTCTAAGCTTTTCTGGTAGCTTTTGTTGTAGGCAAACTCCGCCAAAGGTAGGCATTCGTCCCACTTGGTGGAGTAGGTCAGCATGCAAGCCCTCAACATATCGTCTAAACTCTGATTTATCCTCTCAACTTGACCACTTGTCTGAGGATGGTATGCTGAGCTATGAATTAGACTGGTTCCCAGAAGCAGTTTGCAATTGCTCCCAAAAGCGAGACACGAACAGAGAGCCTCTATCTGAAGTCAGGTTCGAGGAACCCTGTGTAAGGACACTATTCAGGAAACGTATAGCTCAGCATATTGTTTTGTTCGATAGGTCGTCTTAACAGGAATGAAGTAAGCAGATTTCATGAGTCGATCAATGATAAACCATATGGAATCATATCCTTTTTGTGTGTGTGGCAGACCCACGATAAAATCCATGTGCACATCCTCCCATTTCCATGCTAGAACTTCCAGTGGCTGAAGCATACCGGCAGGCTTTAGGTGATCAGCCTTCACTCTCTAACACACGTCACACTCAGACACATACTTGGCGATCTCTTGTTTCATACGAGTCCACCAGAATTTTTGTTTCAGGTCTTGGTACATTTTATTGCTGCCCGGGTGCATAGTGAACATGGAAGTGTGTGCCTCATCAAGTATTTTCTTTCTCAACTCCATGTCCTTGGATACCACTAAATGATTTTTAAACCACAGGACACCTTAGTCATCAAGTGTGAAACATGCCTTTTTCTCCTCATTAATACCCTCACAATTGTGTGCCACTACCGTCATCTTGCTTCTGTGCTGCAATGATTTGTTCTTTGATTGTGTGTTCAATGATGAGATTATAAAGTTAAGCCTGCTGCCCTGTAGGTAGTTCAATTTCATTCATCTCACAGCAGATCACTCTTGCTGTAGGTCGGGCTTCAATCACATTGCAATGAGCCTTACGGCTTAAGGCGTCAGCCACTACATTGGCTTTGCCAGGGCGGCAGTGAATCTCTAAATCATAATCCTTTATCAATTCTAACCATTGTCTCTATCTCATGTTAATTTCAGACTGCATGAAAATGTATTTGCGACTCTTGTGGTCAGTGTAGATGTGACGCGTGTTGCCTAGCAGATAGTGCCTCCATATCTTTAGTGCATGTACAACTGCTGGTAGCTCAAGATCATGTGTTGGATAGTTTCCTTCATGCTTTCTCAGTTGGCGGGAGGCATAAGCAATTACTCTCCCCTCTTGCATTAAGACACAGCCAAGTTCATTGCCGGAGGCATCACAATACACATTAAAAGGCTTAGTGATGTCCGGTTGTGCTAACACTAGTGCAGAGGTTAACAGTTTCTTCAGTGTCTGAAAGGCATCCTCACATTTCGGACTCCAAGCAAACTTTGCATTTTTCTTAGTTAACGATGTCATTAGCTTTGTAATCTTGGAGAAGTCCTTGATGAAGTGGCGGTAGTAGCCCACTAAACCAAGAAAACTCCTGATTTAAGTCGATGTTTCAGGTTGCTTCCAATTCAGAACATCTTCTACTTTGCTAGGGTCAACTGCTACTCTCCTTTCAGAAAGAATGTGACCTAAGAAACCCACTTCTTTTAGCCAGAATGCACACTTATTGAACTTGGCATAGAGTTTGTGTTCTCTAAGCCGGGTGAGTACAATCCTTAAGTCTTGTTCGTGTTCTTCCTCATCTTTGGAATAGACTAGTATGTCATCAATGAACACCACTACAAACTTGTCGAGTCCCATCGACTCCTGAGCCAGTTTTGACCTAGGACCAGCTGTGTTGGAAAGCTTATCTCCTTAGCTTTTCGTCGACATGTAGAACGCCCTGAACAGAGTCCATACGTGGCCTGGTTGTCCATTTCGTGAGGCCTACTCCTGCAGCCCGAATCAACCTCGAGATTGAATTGAACTTTAACACCAGTTGGGGTTTTGAATTTATCTTTCGTTGGGCCTTGGTCATATGCTTGGTGGACAGGTTCTCATTAGACAAACAAGTAGAGATGTTCAAACAAGGAGATATAGTGGTGATTTCAAAAATTAAAATCCCTCACTACAGGGATCCGAGTGGTTTTCGTCAGCCAAAGGCTGACTAAAATTAAGGCTAAACCGACGAAAAAAGCTGTTGTTGTCAGCTATACTTAATTTTTGTCGGTATTGACTCAACGAACAAAAAGCAACGAAAAATAATAGCCTTTCGTTGGCCAAGAACAGCTCATGAAAACTAGTGCAGCCCAGGCGGCTCCTGCCTCGCGGGCTAGTTTTCGTCGGCCAGGTTAGCCGATGAAAATTAAGTCGCTACGTGTCCGCTGCACTGCCCTCCGCAAGTTTCTGTCAGTCCCCGCATTCGATGAAATCAAGCTGTGAGCCGATGACAAATATTGATGTCAAATTTTGTCGGTTTGTCCTGGCCGACAAAAATTATTAATGCTAACTTTCACCGGTTCTTCTGTGGCCGATGAGAACTCTTATGTACAGCCAGCCATATGAGCTGGTTTTCCATCCAAATTCACAGTTCTATGCATATACTTTCACACACCACCAATTTACACCTAGGAACATAACTCTCATCATCCATCGCACAACACAACATATAAAATGCATCATAATCAATGCACACAGTTAAAAGAACCAAAGGTCAACACAAGTGTCCATACAACATGTCCAACATAAGGTCCATTGCACAAGTGTTCTAATTAAGGTACATACGACAAGTCCAACACAAGCACAAGTGTTCTAATTAAGTTATGTCCATACAACAGAAGGTCCATTGTACAATGGAAGCAAACAAGTCTAAGCCCTCTGACATCAAATGCAGATCATCAGGGTTGTGGTTGCTACCTCCGGAGGCAAATAAATTGTTAAAGAAGTTGGAAGCCCTGTTGGTCTTCTAAAACAATAACAAATAGTATATGCGTGATTCGGTAGTAGTATTGATATGACTTAACCAACCTGAAAAATGTATTATAAAAAAACTCAGAAAATGAAAAGTGTCAAACTAACCTGTGACCCAGGTGTTGGCAGTACCGTAGGTGAAGTTCTTAGAACATTGCAGGCATGTACCCCGAATCCCTACAAGAGAGGTGAAATAATACACTAAGTCCTGCTAAATGTGAACCTGGTGCTACATCTGGCGCAACTGCTGCACCACCATGGCATCTTTGTTACCTTTGTGGACATAGAGCACAACAACCACCGCACACGGTATGTTTAATTTCATGCCCCCTTTTCAAGTTTTCATTTGAGCCGTACCATTGATATCATTAGCATGTGATTCATTAATTAATAAAACATTTTCATGATTATTGAACCTTATACACAAACTTATGATTCATCCATGCATGTATATGTAATTATATATGCATGGTGGCACACAACATGATTTTTTAATTTGAGTTTGCTTATTTATACATTAATAGTTGGCAGTACGAATGATTTAGAACCATACTAAATGTTCTATACTATAAACTATTTTTCATAATGACATATGGAAACTTATAGTATTTTTCATAATAAACATATACTCCGTCCCATTTCTATGTTGTTTGATTTTTTTTGACACTAACTTTCACTTGCTCGTCTTATTCAAAAAAATTATAATAATTATTTATTCATTGTGATTTAGATTAGCATAATATATGTTAAAAATGAATTAAATTTTCAACATTTACATTAATATTTTAATTAAGATGATTTGCTCAAACTTGGTATAAAAAAGTCAAACGACCTTGTGAATTGAGGCAAGGGGTTTCGGGGTTTAGTCCCTGGCAGTGTACCACGGGACGGGTCACGTGGAGCTTTTGTGGCTCGGCGGGATCGACATAGCTCGATGGTTCGCCGGAAAAGCGATGAAGATACAGAGGTTTATACAGGTTCGGGCCGCGAGAAGCGTAAAACCCTATGTCCTGTTTGTGGTGGGTTGTATTGCTGCGAGTTCTTGAGGTTACAATGAGGGTTCGGGCTGGATTGCGATGGGAGTAACTAACTTTTTGTAGGGTTCCCTCATCCGCCTTATATAAGCCGACGGAGTCTTGGGTTACAAGTCGAGTTTCTTCTATATCTCCTAATCGGTTCACATTACATAAAATCAAACAGAATCTAAGTTTTCATGGTATCTTCGTCAATCTCCTCAAATCTCGGAACCTACGTCTGAGCCAAGCTTTCCTGTTTACTCTCTGGATCACGTCGCTGCTGCCTTGAACTCCAAGCCATCACGACCGTATTTGGGCCTGAGTTAAGCATCCAGCCCATGAAACCAGCCGCTTACCCAACTCAGGCCCACTGTTGACCCACGTGCTGGATCCACGCTATGAGGAGCCACGGGATATCCCCCACAAGCCCCCCGAGCTTCAATTTGACTTGAGTAACAATCAACTTGAAGGTCCCAACAATCTAAAATTTTGAAAGTACACATTTCTTCCCGAATCAATCACTGCGTTGTTTCAATGGTTGCACCGACTAGGTGCACCCATTGGGTGTAGCCCCCGAGCTTCAAGTTGACTTGAGTAGCAATCATCTTGAAGGCCCAAAGAGCTCTCCCAACTCAACACCGCCTGACTAAAGTCTTCAGGCTTCTGCCTTAATCAGAAAGAACTTACAGAAAAAATTCCCCACCCATTGGGTGTATACCGGGAAACTGCCAGTAAAATGAAGAGCCATTCCTTTCTTTATCGCATACGCTTTTCCCTTGAAAACCCAACCGTTCACAGATCCAACCCTCTTGATTCGTCTCGTCTATGGATCACCGACACGTGTCCATCCGAATACCAAATGCCATCATTATACGCGGACTTGCAGAAACCGAAGCGGCACCTCTCTTGCTATATAACTGAAGCCAGAACCCATCCATCAATCATACTTCCATTGCCTTACACACGCATAAGATTCCACTGCTCCAAACCCCTTTTTCTCACGAACCCCATGGCCGACCCTCGCAAGAACCGCCATGAGTTCTCTGACTCGAAGGACGAGATCTTCGCCGGCGGTCTCGGTGAAGAAGACCCTCCCAGCGACGCCAAGCCCTTCAGCGACAGCGACGACGATGGCGACGTCAACGGGAAGGCGCCACCGGAGGAGGCGAGCAAAGACTCCGACGCCGACTCCGACCAGTACAACTGGAAGGAGAAGGCAATGCTCCGGGGCCTGAACCACCTCGGTCTCGGTGGCCCTGATGAGGACAGCAATGAGGAGGAGGAGGATGACGACGACGATGACGACGACGACGACGACGACGGAGATGACGATGGCAGCAGCAGTGACGATGATGCTGCTTTGCCCCCCAAGAAGCGCCGCCGTGTCGGCTATTAAGGCTAGGACTTTAGTTTAATTATCAATGTAGTACCGTAGAAGAATCTCATGCATCTGTAGTTCCATCTTTGTATTGAATCTCGCCTGTCTTAATGAATGCTTTTAAGTTTCCACTTGCCCACGAATTCGTCCTTGCAAAGTGAAATCTACTCTTTCTATCATCGATCCCTTCCATACTGCTTAGAAACAGTCTACGCCTTGAAATCCATGCCATTGAATGAAAACTGTGAGCCCCCGAGCCAAACGAAGCATCTAGGAAAATAACTGCCACTAAGTATCAACAAGTCACTAATACCTGAGTCAATTTATCCAACTAAATGACCTCCGACTGAATTCCATGTGGTCCATGACAATCCACTCCGACTGAATTCACGTCGACTGATAGGATGTTGACGGCTGTGAACTACCTTAGAGAAAATAGAACCCCTCAATTTAACGCCGTCGATTATTAAAGAAGATCAATACCCTAACGGTTCCTCCCACTCAAATCCGCATTCTCAACAACTGCATTTACTCCACCGCCATCGTCACCAGATTCGAAATCCTTGTCCCAAAACTTACAACCAAGTGCCAGAATCCTTCGCGCCTATGGCTCCGAAGAAGAAGACGATTAGCGAACATGGAAACACCAGAGAAGGACTTCCTCACGACGAAAACCAGCCAATCCTGTCGCCGTTTCTGGCATTTCATATGTCGTCCATTTCTGAATCTCATCTAAATCACCTTGTAAGGATGGGAGTTCTTCCGCCCAAGGAGTTGGGTGGGTGGAGAGATTGCGAAGGTGAAAAAGTCCCCACAGAAGATACCCACGAGTCCTTAGTTTTTGCCTCTTTCTTTGTCCGCGGCTTAGGATTGCCCCTCTGTTCTTTTGCCCACGATTTACTGAACTTCTATTTCATCAATCTGTCCCACTTGAATCCCAATTCAATTCTCCAAATTTCAATCTTTATTCACTTGTGCGAAGCTTTTCTAGGGATTGCTCCCCATTTTGGTCTTTGGAAGTATCTGTACCACTGCAAGCCCCGCACCCGAGACAACGTACTGCAGGTAGTTAGGACAAGCTAGCCTAGAACTGTGTAGAGGATGCAAATCAGTGTACATAGATATCCCCCTCAAGGACAGCAACAGAGGATGGCACTCCGAGTGGTTCTACATGACCAACCACGCCAAATCCCTGCCAGCCCGATCAGGACGCTAGCCGAACTCTAAACTTAACAGTTGGGAAGAGGCATCAACCACAGAAGAAATGGCAGAGGTAGAAATTCTGCATAACGACATCTCAGGTTTAAAAGATAGCGGTTTGACTGCTCATGCCATAGTTATAGATTTCATCTTCCGAAGCATTCAACCGATGAAGGATCGAGTATATCCAGCCTACCTGTATGTTGGGGCCAGCGACCCCACTCGAGAGATTAGCCGACCCATATCTGCAGAAGAAATCAAGGCCCGAGTTAGCCTGATGCTAAGAGGTGACGTGTACAACGAAGGGTCCCTACAACCTTATTCTACGTGGCATCCAACGCCCACTGTAAGTATGGTAGTTCGCCGATCAATTCACTGGTGTGTTCTTGATAATGTATTCAATATTGAATAGATTTCTGACTGTATCTTTGCAGAGTAATATTACGAAGTTTCTGTCCGGCCCTCCTCAACATAATGCAGACAAGATGTTGAAGCGGCAATCCCAGCTAACTGCTGAAGAGATGGAGGCCGTGGTTGCAGCGACACAAGGAAAAGATAACAATGAAGCTGCGACATTCATCACCATTCCACGCCTTAATGGTAATGTAGATACTGCAGAAGAAAATGCAGCCCCAGAAGAGAAAGCCTCCAAGCATACAGCAGGCTCAAAGGAAGGTGATGTCGCCTCTAGGATGTCGAGGCGTATCCGAGCCAGGACATCAACAGAACAATCCGATGTTCCCCGGAGAAAGAGAACCATCAGGGAACAAATCAACAACCAGAAGACTTCTCCTGCTAGACCTGATCCAATGTCCCCGTCCAAGAGACCGAGCAAGAAATTCAGAGCGCAGGAGATGGCTGACCATAGTACGGGTTCATCCCTCAGCGGTATTGACTGGAGTTCTTTAATTGATGAGGAGGAGGAGGAGGAAGAGGTCCCACTGCATCGTCGTGAAAGGAGATCCAAACGAGCGCAAGAAACTGAGGTCACAACATCCCCTCTGACTCATCCAGATATGCCGATAGAAGAAGAACTGGAACTATCAGACATTGACCCAGAATTGGCACAATTCGTGAAGTCTTTCCCTCTCCCGAGTGACAGTGCCTCCACGCCATCACGGTATGACTGAACATTCTCTTCGTATCTATTTTGCAACATGCTGATTGCATCGAACTGTTGTGCACACCTTCGGCGGAACAAAGTGCATTACTTCTTGGGTCCGATGCTGACCCAAAGGAAAGCCCCTGAGCTTAAGACGAACGAAGCCAGAGCCTTCGAACTCGAGACTGAAGCGACGAAAGCTCCCAAGATTGGGTCTAGTGCAACTGAAGCCCCCGAGCCTAAGATTTCAGAATGTACGACTGAAGTGCTGGAGCGTGAGGGCCCAGAGCGTCCGACTAAAGGATAGCTGAAGAGTGCGGAAGATCGCCAAGACGACACTGGAATGGAACTCCTGTTCAACTGGCACGACGCGCTCAGCAATCCTGAAGGAAGAGGCACTTTAAGGACCCAAGAGCCTGCTATGAGTGAACAATGCTCTCAGCATGAGAATGATGTAACTGCTGGTGACGAGACAACCAACACCAGAGATATTCCATAAATCACTCTGCCAGCGCCAAGCCCTCAGGATGAAGCTCCTAAGTCTGTGGATGATACTGTCATGATTGAGGAAGCACCTTCACTCGACCTGGTGACCCCACATTTGCAACTTGCTAAAGGCCCATCTGAAACCAGACCATTCGCAGCTTTTGAGGTAACTCGCTATTCCGATTGCAATTGATTTTTGAAGTCGATATTAATATCACTAATGTGTTGAATCTGTTATTGCAGGACTGGCTTGACCAAGCTGCCCGATGGCGTGAATGTCTCGCTCCAGTGATTAGGAGCGATGTGAACATGCTACGCCAACAACTGGCCGAGTCAGAAGCCAACCAGTGCTGCTGAGAGCGCTGGTAAGTGCCTACTGTTTTGTACGCCCATGTAACCTGGCATCCGACATATCCTGACGGACTCCTCCCCTGACGTGTAGCTGCGGCTAAGAGGATTGCCGATCTGGAAAATGCCTTAGCTCAGCGCGATGCTTCATGCCGTAATGCTCTGCTTCAGGGTGACGAAGCTCGAGACAATGCTAGGAATCTGCAGCGCAAACTTGAACTGGAGCGAAAGCAGCATGAGGTAACTCGTCAGGAAATCCAGTTAGCATATTCTTCACTTACAGAGCCCTATAAGTTGAATCGGTCCACAGGATGAGGCACTGCGGCTGAAAAGAGAGATCTAGGAGCTTCGAGAGTCACGAGATGGATTTGAAAGGTCATTCCAGAATACGTCCAGTGCTTTGACGGTACTGCAGACGTGCCACCAGTTGACTCGGGCAGAGCTTGAACAGAAGACAGCCGAGCTAATGGAAGCTGACAAAATCTGGGTCGAAATTAAATGCAAAAACAGAGATCTGGACAAGGTGTTGAAATCAACGAGGCAAGCTCTCAAGGAATCCTAGCTTCTGTCGGAGAGACTGTTGGCGTCTCTTACCCATTACTGGTTTTACTCCGCAAGCGCACGGAGACCGTTGTAGCCTTTCACTCAGAGTATTCCGAGTATCGTAAATTTCCACAAGGAAGTGGTACGCTCAAGAGTGTAATTGAATATACTCAAATCGAATAAACTGTAAACTTAGATAAATTATACCAACTAGTAGTATACAGGGGTAAACCTGATACAGATAGGTGTATGGTGGGAGAGGTAAGTCTATCAAAGATATCCGTAGAAAAGGTATAGTTGCCTGGGAGGACAACGAGTGAGATAAAGTCACCAAACTCTAATTCTAATCGGCTGCAAAGCCTATCCGTGAATAACTAAGAAACTTAATTAACCAGCCAGGGTCTTGCATCGAGGGAAATTCTAGAGTCTCGAGGGTACTAGGGGTAGATAGTTGGTCCCGAAGGAGAGTCTAGCTAACACCTACTGGGCCTCCCGAATGACGGGCTTGGACTAGAAAGGCACACCACACGCTGTCACCGAGTGGGGCTACCAAGCAAAGCTGCTGTGGAGAGGATGGCACGCTATAAATGTGTTCAAGCGGAGCTTGAACAATGATAGATCGTCCTTGATCAGAGGAGAGGATCTAGCCAGAGCCTAGCGTCTAAGTCTAGGGTTGAGTTATAGCACCGGCAAGAATAACAAGAATTGAATAACAAAGTTAGACACAACCTATGCCTAGCAAGTGTGCAAAACAAAGGTACACCACACTCGCAGGAGATAGACTTAGAGTAAAATATAACTGAAATTATATTGAAGGTAATTTGAATCCAAAAGATACAAGAGTTTTACCACAGACTCAAAGATAACTCCGGAGACTCCGAGGCAAAGCTCGACTCAACTCTAACTCCCAGGACTATCCTAACTACTAAGAGAATAGTGTAGCACTCTAAGATAGAACTTGAACTCCACTCCACAGTTTACAAATGAGCTCTCAGGGTCTATTTATAGCCCAAAAAGTGAGGGGGGTATTTGTAGGTGTGCTAGGTCGGTTAAGGGGGTAGGTCGGTGGCCGGGTGGCCTAAGGTTGGTGATCGCGCGGCCACCCTACATGGCCGGGCGGCCACTTGATGCACTGACTTCAAAGATCCAACGCTTGATATTGCTCCTCTAGGTCGGTTGGCAGTTGAGGCGGTTAGTTGCACGTGAAAAATGCGCCGAGGAGTGGTCGGGCGGCCATGGCACGTGGTCGGGCGGCCACGTGTCTTCCCCCGATTTGTTGCATGTTACTTCCCTCAGATCCTTGACATCACCAATCCTCATCCCAATGACTTGTGACCCTTGGATACATTGGATGCTTTCTTGTATGGTCGGATCTTCACCACTTTGTGTTTGTTTGTACGTAGGATTGATGATGTGGCAACCTAGGCAGTTGGGAGACCATGTCACACGGTGACGTGTCTCTACATGGCCTGAGGGGTGGCCGGGCGGCCACACCCTATGGTCGGGAGGCCACGGCACTTGCCCGGGCGGCCATGCCATTGCACCAATGTTGCTCATCCTTGGTTTTTGCTGTATTTCCAACCATTTTGTGTGCGTTTCGGTACCTGCATCCAAATATTCATGTACATCTTGTGGAACTCATTAGTAGCAAGGTTAGTCCATTATTATTCACTTGTTTTGCCTCATTTGGTGGATAATTGACGGTTGATATCATGAGATTACGACCGTCAACACCCCCCCAAGCTTAAACTTTTGCTCGTCCTCGAGCAAAGCTAAGACTGAAGGTGGATCAGGAGTTGCTACTATATCGAAGATGAAGGATAATTCTTATATGCAACTCAACACTCGAACTTTTGCCCCAAGTGGTAAAATAATCAAAGCTTACCATATACAATACCTGTGGTGCATCTCTTTAGTTTACCTTGCCTTGGGTGGTTGGGAGACAGAACAACTTTATTGTGGGAGAAATTCTAACTTGTTCTTTTTGGATGTCCTTCTCAGGTGTTTTCAAGATTTTCAAAACAGAAGAAGCTTCCCCTTGGTGCTCTCGATCGCTCAGAAGTGTTTCCTTACCAAGGGCCATGATTTTGGCCAACATTTTTCCTACACTAAAGCCTTTGTGGAGCTTTAGGTGGGGAAGAAATGTGACACACTTAGAATGTTTATTTTGCTAAGCCAAAGATTGGACCAAAGAGTATACTTTATCAATTCTTCTGTTTGATCACTGGAGTATGAGTGGTGGCATAAATTGTCTCCTCTAGATTTTCATCCCTATAGCCTTGTATGGAATTGGAGGGGATATGGAGCCTTTATTTATTCTTGCCATGCTTGAACTTGCATGCTTTTCATTTTGCCGTGCTTTTGCACGCATTTTTTTTCTTTTGACATGCTTTTGCATGCTTTTTATTTTTGGCTCCATACCCTTACTCCTTGAAATTTGAAGGCTATGGGATTATGAGAAGTAATTGGAGACTTTTGGTGGATGCAAAGTCTGGAATGGATCACTTGCATTTGATTTTTGTACTCCAGCTATCAACAGAAGATGATATTTCTACTCAAAGAGACTCAAAATTTGACGAAGCTCAAAACATATCTAAGTAGCTCTTTGTAGCTAGTTTTGAACGTGTAAAGCATATTTGGCTCTGGTAGGAATTTTAAACCATGGGGATCTTATTTTGTCATTTTCAAAATAAAAACCTGAGAAATTCATCTTATTGGGAACTTGAAAGAATTATCCCATGCTAAGTTATATCATTATCTCACAACAATTTAGGCTTGTTAACACAAATGGCATCCACAAAGTAAAGCTCAGGCTTGCTTTTCTTTATTCACCAACATAGGACTAAGCTAAGCATAAGTTGTCATGCAAGAATTAAACCATTCACTTGATAGAGCAACTATTCATCATTTCCAAAATGAAGCTAGCAAGTGAATTTAACAGTTAAGCATGGGAGTTATTAGGATACAAACATTTTTTTTTAGAAAACTAGGACTAAAAGATACATAGGCACTACTCTCATAAGTGGGCGGAAATGACGTTTGGTGTGGCATAGCTTATAGATGCGCACAGAGACGAACAAGAGGCGAGATGGGATACATACCTTATGCTTATGCGGTTCTACCCCTCCCCAAGCTTCAATGAAGCTTAGTTGGGATAGAACCCTGTCCAGTTGTAGTAGCTCTGGTTCTGCTCTTGCATGTGTTCCACAGTTGCTCTTGTTTCCAAGAGCATGTTGTGGTCGACCTCTTGTGTCTCCTAGGATTTGGCTAATGTTGTCCATCATCCCCAAGGTGCGGTGCTCTTGGAGGTCCATTGCCCCGAAGAGGGCATTGATGTTCCTCGTGTACCCATCACCAGTGTAATGGGCAGAGTGGAATGGACCTACACTTTGTTCATCAGATGGCTCACCTCCACCGTGGTAGGATGGCGTCAGGTTCACTGAAGGTACAATGGAGTTCCATGAACTGTGCCATGATTCTGCCTAGCTTCCCCAAGTGGGTGTGCCTCCTGGGTTAACCTGGGAGGGTCCAGCTGCCTTGATGAGCCCAAGCAGGCTCGTCACCTAGCTCCTGTGCTTCCTCATAGGCCTTGCGGAGTCTTTCTTTGGCTTGACGTCGTTGGGAGCGAGTCATAACTTCGGCGACTACTGTTTCTTGCTGGTTCAGGTTCCGGTGCAGGTGCAGGTTCTAGCTACATGGTTAGTGTCCTCACAGAGTACAATTTGAACTGCGGTGCTGGGAGCGGCAGCTCAACATCGCAACCTCTATATGTCATGTAATATTTTCCCTGTGTGCCTTTCCTCAGGAAGTGTGCATGGATGAAGTGTGAATCTTTAACCACACGTGAGGGATCATTAGGCATGAAAATAACAGTTGCATTTGTTAGCACTCCTAACCCATTGACAATCCTAGTCACAAATGAAGTGATAGGAATTGTAGAAACATTGGAAGCTAGGCCTTGCCAATGGCGGATCATGCTAACAACAGGTGCAAACTTTTTCTTCTTCCACATGGCACAAAGACACCTAATATCCTCTACTATGACACAGCGGGTATCCTCCCGCGGGAAAATGACCATGGTAAGCCAGCAGGCAAGGAGCCGCATGGTAGGGTGTGTGATGCAAGTGATGCTCTTTTTCCTAGGAGAATTAGGACCAGCTAGCTCTTTCCAAAACTCTTGTGAATTAAAGCCAGTAGGATCCTCAGCCACAGAGCACTATGGTGAGAAGTATAGCAAGTTGCTAAACTGGCACAATGTAAGCACATAATCAGTATTGAAAAGGCGGAACTAGACAAATGTACCTCCCTTCGGGTGTCGGTGCGGAGCATCATGAGAAATTCCTTGGCTGAGAAGCATGATTCCTCCTTCTAGGACTTCTGCAAAGTCAATCCAGCCCACGGCCTGGAACACCTCGTTGAACTCCTCCCGCATGCCGGTGTCAACGAGGAGGTCCTCGTCGAAGTATTTGGTCAAGGCATAATTCTTTTGGTTCAAAAGCCTTAATGCCTTGGCCTCTTCTTGACCACGCGACACGAGTTGTGACTCGAGGATGAGTACGGGCCAATGGACGGATGACGTCTGGATTTCTTTAGGCTCCTCTGTGCTGATGGACATCCTCTCAGAGGCAGCATGCCGGCTAGCGGGGCCGGAGCCGTCGGAAGACGACCAGCGAATGTGCTGTCGTGCCTTGCTAACAGTCTTCTTTGCCTTCTTGAGCACGCGCTTCATCCTGCAAGACAGAGCAAAAACAACACACGATACCCGAAGGACAGACGACAATAAAGATTAGCATTAGCGGGTTAGTCATCTAAAATCAGCGTCCTTGTGGGGCAGAGCCTCCACAAAACGTTCTCATTTTTGCACAATTGAGCGAGAGTGTTGCCAGAATTTTATTTGGCTAACCAGATTTTATTCGGGCATTATTTTAGCTAAGCTATACTTAACTAGCGCTAGACAAGAGAGATTAGAGAGAGAGATGTGAGAAATGGCAGCTTGCTGCTCAGGTGCACTGGGCTAGGAAGCAGGGGGCACGTATTTATAGGCGAGAGGAGCAGCAAGGGGCAGCGCAGGGTGCCGGGCGGCCAACTGAGGTGGTCGAGCGGCCACCAAGCCTGGTCGGACCGGCCATGGCCTAAGTCCTAGCGGCCATCATTGCACGTGAGTGAGAGACAGGAAGGGTAGAAAAGAAAAGGAGAAAGGGAAAAGAGAGAGAAAAAGGGGTAAAAGGAAGAGAAGAAAAGGGAAGGGAGAGGTGGTAAAGAGAGGGGAGGCATTGCCTCACTGCCCTGCGCAAAGAAAAGCTGAGAAGAGGGAGAAGAGGGGTAGGGCCTGGTCGGCCGGCCAGTGATGGTGGCCACCCGGCCACCAAATATTTTTTTTCGAGAATGCAAAATTTTTCAGGAAAATAGCCTAAATGCAAAATTTAAATGAACCAAAATTAAACGTGCAGTGGAACGCGGCAATTAAAATTTGGCGAGAAAATTAAATATGCCTGTCGATGGGTAGTGTGCTAATTTACCTTTTGGTGAGGGGAGCCCATGTCTTGCCCTTTGGAGTTTCATAGAAACTGTAGCTGGGGCTGCCTTCCTTTGTGTTCTATTTCTTCTGCGTCGCCTTGGGTTAGTCACATTATCCTCGACGCCGACCTTGTTTTCGGGTGCTGGTTGAGTTGGCCACTTTGGCGTAGTCAATTTGCTTTTAGCACCGTATCTCTTCTCAGGAGCTTTGCCTCCTGGTGCAGTTCTGGGCCTGTCGTACCTCGTCTCTTGGCTCCTCGTTCTTCTACTTTGCATTGCCCTCTCATACTCCATTTGTTGAATCTCAGTCTCGATTTTCAGTTTCTTTAGTATAAATGCCACGAGATTGTCTTCTTTTGAATTTGACTGATTGGTCCCGGTCTTGACCTTGGGTTTATCTTTCTTGGCCTGGCACATGAAAGTTTTCACCTTGTTGCTTGTTCTACTTTTGGTTTGAAGGCAAATGTTTCCTTGTTGCCATTAATGTTCAGGTGAACCTTTCCTGCTCCGACGTCGATTGTTGCATCGGCGGTGCTCAAAAACGGCCGCCCAAGGATGAGCGGGGTTTTTGAGTCATTCTCCATATCTAGTACCACAAAGTCTACTGGTATGAGAAAATTCCGGATTCTCACCGGAACGTTCTCTGCCACTCCTTCAGGGTAACGGACGGATTGATCCGCAAGCTGTAAACACATAGCTGTGGGAGCAAGTGCGTCATGATTCAGCTTGTCGAAGATGACCTTCAGCATTATGCTGACACTGGCTCCAAGGTCGCACAACGCTTGATTGAAGTGATGGGTACCAATCGAGCATGAGATGGTAGGACTTCCAGGGTCTTTTTTCTTGAGTATAGCTACGCTACACTCTTCCGTTAAGTGCACAATTTCCGTTGACGGTAGGGGTTTCTTGTTGTTGAGGATATCCTTTAAGTACTTGGCATATGTCGGTACCTGCATAGCATCTAGCAAGGGTATGTTGACATATAGCTTCTTAATGACCTCAACGAACTTACTATATTGTTCGTCAGCGGCAAGCCTTCTTGTTTCTTGGAGGAAATGGTAGCACCGTTGTGTCGTAGAACTCATGGGGTAGATGTTTCGATGCTGGCTTTTCCTCCTTCCCAGGTGTATCTTCATCTAGCAACCTTGTCTTTAGACTCGGCAGTCTTCTCCTACGCTTTACCTGCATGACTAGGAGACTAGGGGGACCTGTGTGGACTTTCCGCCCCTAGTGGTTACTGCATTTATGTGCTCCTTGGGAGGAGCTTCAGGTTGACCAGGCTATTTACCCGCATTTGGGTTAGGTAGAGCAGCAGCCAACTGAGATATTTGAGTTTCAAGCATTTTATTGAAGCTAAGTTGGTTTTTCATACCACTATTCAAAGTTTCCATTTACAACGAAATAGATTCAAACATTCTATCATTGGCATGGAACTTTTTACTAATGCTATCATTCACAGCTTTTTGATCAAAATTATAATTATTTCTAGAAAATTGCTGTGAATTTGAAGAGTTACCTTGTCCAGAGAAAGGGAGATTTGGTTGTGAATTCCATCCTGGCTGAGGATGATTCCCGTTGAAGCCGTTGGTACTGTTACCGATGAAGTTCGCATCTTCGGGTTGCGTCTCAGGGCAGCTGTTCCCTGAGTGTCCTGTATTCTCACAGACTTCGCAAGTCAAATGAGAGTCGAGGGCTTGCACTGGAGCGGCTTCTGGAGCGTCGTTTAGCTTCTTCAGCAGCAAGTCCATCTTCGCGGTGAGCATATCAGTGCTCTCGATCTGATGGACTGCCACAGGAACGGGTACTAGACCTCTCTTCTCTCCATCCTTGAATGGTGGCCATCTTCTCAATGAGATTCTTGGCTGCCGAGATACTCAAGGAGAGGAAGGATCCTCCAGCGGCTGCATCCAGGTGTTCTTGTGCTGAGCGGTTGAGCCCATGGAAAAAACTCTGAATGATCAGCCACTCTTGCATCCCGTGGTGGGGGCAGACTGCAATGTACTCTTGCATGACGTTCCCATGCTTCAGCCATGGTTTCATCTGCGAGCTGTTGGAGGCTCGAGATCTTGTTCCTCAACAGCGTTGGTCTTCCCCAATGGGAAATACTTCGCCAGAAATGCATCGGAACATGCGTTCCAAGTTTTGAGTGTTGCTCGGTTGAGGTAGAACCACTGTTTTTCTTTCCCAACAAGACAGAAGGGAAAGAGACAAAGTTTGACGGCGTCCGGTGATGCTCCTTTCATGTTGAACGTGCTGTAGATCTCTAGAAACTGCTGCAAGTGGTTGTTGGCATCTTTCATGGCCAGTCCACAGAAAGGGATACCTTGAACCATATGGATCACTCTCGGCTTGAGTTTGAAGTTCTCCCCCACTTGAACTTCAGGTCCCGTAGGGATGTTGTTGCTCGAGGGGATGGACAACTCGCGGATAGTCTTTTCAGCCATAGTGGTAACTGGAGTGCTGGTTGAAATGCTTGGTTCTAGATCCCTTGGTACAGGTCTGTGCCCGTGAATAGTCTTTAGACAGACCCTCCTGAAGCAGTGACTCTGGGTTATTGTGGTAGTTTTCCAGCAGGTCGAAACCGCTCATAAACCTCTTAGTTGCAACCACAACAAAACAATAGAGCAAAGTGAGCCTGTTAACAACTAGCGGTAAAACTTATCAAGTATACAGGTTCGAAATGAGGTATCAATTATCTCTTGGCCAATTGCTTCCCCGGCAATGGCGCTAGAAAAGCTTGTTGCATCTCTTAGCCTTTACAGGTTTTACTCCGCGAAGCGCACGGAGACCGCTGTAGCCTTTCACTCAGAGTATTCCGAGTATCATAAATTTCCACAGGGAAGCGGTAGGCTCAAGAGTGTAATTGAAGATACTCAAATCGAATAAAGTGTAACTTGGATAAATTATACCAACTAGTAGTACATAGGGGTAAACGTGATACAGATAGGTGTATGGTGGGAGAGGTAAGTCTATCGAAGATATCCGTAGAAAAAGTATAGTTGCCTAGGAGGACAACGAGTGAGATAAAGTCACCAAACTCTAATTCTAATCAGCTGCAAAGGCTATCCGTGAATAACTAAGAAACTCAATTAACAAGCCAGGGTCTTGCATCGAGGGAAATTCTAGAGTCTCGAGGGTACCAGGGGTAGATAGTTGGATGGCACGCTATAAATGTGTTCAAGCGGAGCTTGAACAACGATAGATCGTCCTTGATCAGAGGAGAGGATCTAGCCAGAGCCTAGCGTCTAAGTCTAGGGTTGAGTTATAGCACCGGCAAGAATAACAAGAATTGAATAACAAAGTTAGACACAACCTATGCCTAACAAGTGTGCAAAAGAAAGGTACACCACACTCGCAGGAGATAGACTTAGAGTAAAATATAACTGAAATTATATTGAAGGTAATTTGAATCCAAAAGATACAAGAGTTTTACCACAGACTCGAAGATAACTCCGGAGACTCCGAGGCAAAGCTCGACTCAACTCTAACTCTCAGGACTATCCTAACTACTAAGAGAATAGTGTAGCACTCTAAGATAGAACTTGAACTCCACTCCACAGTTTACAAATGAGCTCTCGGGGTCTGTTTATAGCCCAAAAAGTGAGGGGGGTATTTGTAGGCTGTGCTAGGTCGGTTAAGGGGTAGGTCGGTGGCCGGGTGGCCAAGGTCGGTGGCCGCTGCGGCCACCCTACATGGCCGGGCGTTCACTTGATACACCGACTTCAAAGATCCAACGCTTGATATTGCTCCTCTAGGTCGGTTGGCAGTTGAGGCGGTTAGTTGCACGTGAAAAATGCGCCGAGGAGTGGTCGGGCGGCCATGGCACGTGGTCGGGCGGCCACGTGTCTTCCCCCGATTTGTTGCATGTTACTTCCCTCGGATCCTTGACATCACCAATCCTCATCCCAATGACTTGTGACCCTGGGATACATTGGATGCTTTCTTGTATGGTCGGATCTTCACCACTTTGTGTTTGTTTGTACTGTAGGATTGATGATGTGGCAACCTAGGCAGTTGGGAGACCATGTCACACGGTGACGTGTCTCTACATGGCCTGAGGGGTGGCCGGGCGGCCACACCCTATGGCCGGGAGGCCACGGCACTTGGCCGGGTGGCCATGCCATTGCACCAATGTTGCTCATCCTTGGTTTTTGCTGTATTTCCAACCATTTTGTGTGCGTTTCGGTACCTGCATCCAAATATTCATGTACATCTTGTGGAACTCATTAGTAGCAAGGTTAGTCCATTATTATTCACTTGTTTTGCCTCATTTGGTGGATAATTGACGGTTGATATCATGAGATTACGACCTTCAACAGAGACAACAACATGACTTGGAGCTTTCCTTACAAAACTATGAAGTCGTCAAGAAGAACTGCGACAAACTGAAGGCGGCCTACTGAAAAGAACAAGGAACTAGCTGAAATCTGCGACAACTGCGCTGACCACCATGCTGAATATATGCACCCCAGAGGTTGGCTCATCAAGACCGCTATCAGATCGGGTGGCAACCCTAGCTGATGACACCAAGAGACATCTTCGAGGGCGACTGAAATCAATCCTCCAACACATGCTGTTGATGCTGAAGATAACTCGGCCAGAGCTAGACTTAGCTGAGCTGATGGTGAAAGTTGGAGCTGATCCTGAGCGATGCTACCATCGATCAATATGCCTCAGAGATTCAATCCATGGCAGAGAAACTAATCTCAGAATTCGAACTGTAAATTTGACATGTTCCTTGTTAGAGATTTAATTGTACCTGTCGTGAATGTTCGTCTGTAGGATAACAATGTTAGAATTCTTAGATGACATGAAATCGTTAGTGACTACTCGCCCCTATATACGATTATGTGAAAAGGAAGAAAAAAACCGGCTCTTGAACTAGCCTTAACATGCGGACTTGCTCGAAATTGAAAAACACGCGAATAAGTACAGAATTTAATCAATTGAACCGAGAACTTATCAAAGAACGCAAAATGTAAGGCCTGATTGTGCCTATCTGTTACGAGTACTTGAGGACATGTAACACTGATTGTAGGTCCACGACCTAAGCCAATTGCCCAGTGGCTAGGGTCGAATTCACCTTGTTTATGAAAACGCGAAGGCATGTAACACCAGCCGTCGGTCGTACGACCTAGGCTGATTGCCCCGTAAGGAGGGTCAGATTGCACCCTTTTTGTGAAAATGCGAAGGCATGCAACACCATCTGTCGGTCGTACAATCTAGGCTGATTGCCCTGTAAGGAGGGTCAGATTGCACCCTTTTTGTGAAAACGCGAAGGCACGTAACACCAGCTGTCGATCATACGACCTATGCTGATTGCCCCGTAAGGAGGGTCAGATTGCACCCTTTTTGTGAAAACGCGAAGGCACGTAACACCAGCTGTCGGTCATACGACCTAGGCTGATTGTCCCATAATTAGGGTCGGAGTGCACCCTAGCTTGAGTAGGAGTAGGCATGTAACACCAACCATGAGTCGGGTCAGGACTCATGACTAATTGCTTGATTATCTGAGTATAAAGACACGATTCACCAGAGGCCATATGCGTTCATGTTATGAGAAAAAGAGATAGTGCACAGAGATCATGCATTCATTTATTATCTGAGTACATCCGACTGATCATGACAGAGGACGAGCCCACTTGAAATTAGGACTAAGCATGAGTACAAACTAAAGTACATAACTTCCGAGATCGCATGGTGCTTAAGAGTAGACCTTGCGCAGATGCTCGATGTTCCACGAATTCCCGATCGGAGTGCCATCCATCTCAGATAAGCGATAAGATCCTGGCCGAGTGACTTCTGTAACGATGTAAGGCCCCTTCCAAGGGGGAGGACAGCTTGTGGTGCCCAACCACCTTGAGGACCCTCCTGAGGACCAGATCTCCTACGAGAAAAGCGCTGATGATGCATATTACTGCTCATGATAACGGCGTAAAGTCTGCTGATATCGTGCCGACTGAATCATTGAGTTAAGCCGCTCTTCTTCTAGTAGATCGATCTCCTCAAGTCGCGTAGTTTCTGCTTCTGTGATATCTTTGAATGCTAACCGCGGTGCCCTGTGTGCCAAGTCAGCAGGTAACACTGCCTCTGAACCATATACCATGAAAAAGAGAGTGTTCCCGTTGAGGGCTTTACTTGGCTCTGTTCTGAGGCTCCAGACAATGTATGGGAGTTCTCTGATCCACTTGCCTGCTAGTTTCTCATCCTTGTCGAAGACTCTCTTGTTCAAAGCGTCCAGAATCATCCCGTTAGCTATCTCAACCTGGCCATTAGCATGAGGGTGCGACACCGAGACATACATGATGAGTATAGACTTCTCGCTGCAGAAATCGAAAGAATTCCGATCCTGTGAAATTGGAACCCAGATCTGTAATGATGATGTTCGGAATTCCGAAGCGAAATATGATCTCTTGAATGAAGTCCACTGCTTTTGCTGAAGTTAAAGATGTGATAGGCTTAACCTCGATCCACTTGGTGAACTTGTCGATAGCTACTAAGATGTGAGTGTAACCACCTTGAGCCTTCTTGAGTGGGCCGATCATGTCAAGCCCCCAGCAATGCAAAGGGCCATGAGACAGGAATATTCTGCAGTTGTTGAGCTGGCAGGTGATGTTGATTTGCGAAGAATTGACATGCCACGCATCACTTGACGATCTCTGCAGTGTCTTGCTTAGCTGTCGACCAGTAAAACCCAACCCTGAACTGCCTTCCCGACCAATGTTCTAGATGCGGCGTGATTACAATACTGCCCAGCATGGATTTCCATCAGTAGGCTCCTACCTCGAGACTCGTCGATGCACTTTAACAGAATTCTGACTGCGCCGCGCTTAAACAAGTCAGTTGCCGATCAATGTGTAGCTGGCCGCACGCCGAACGAGTCGCTCGACTTCTACTTTGTTGTCAAGCTCGTCCCCATCTCTGATGTACCTGATGATTGGGACCCGCCAGTCAGCCAGAGCATCCTCTAGGCTCAGAATGTGATGCTCTGGGGGTTCTAGGTTGCGATCAATGGATGGACGAGACAACTCCTGGACTGAATACTCCTGGGGGAATTTTAGCCCAGGATGACCCGAGCTTGGACAGTAAGTCCGCGTCAGTGTTGCCGTTGCACTCCACATGATGAAATTCAAGGCCATCAAATTTGTCTTGCAGTTTCCGAACTTCAGCGCAGTATTTGTCCATGACTTCCGTGGTGCAATCCCAGTCCTTGTTGACTTGACTAATCGCCACTAGTGAATCCCCATAGACCATGAGACGCCTGATGCCGAGTGAAATCGCGATGCCTAGACCGTGTAACATAGCTTCGTATTCTGCCTCATTATTGGAGACTGAGAAGAGAATCTGAAGTACAAACTTAAGCTTCTCCCCTTTCGGGGAGGTCAAGACAGCGCCTGCCCCGGCTCCATCTATCTTCAGTGACCCATCAAAATACATCTTCCAGAATTCCAGAGGTTCTGGGTAGTCAGGTACCTGATTCTCCGTCCACTCGGTGATGAAATTAGTCAGAGCTTGGGTCTTGATAGCAGTGCCTGGGCGGAATTCGATGTCATGTGCTCCCAGCTCACACGCCCACTTAGCGATTCTCCCCGTAGCTTCTCTGTTCCGTAGGATCTCACCGATGGGGAATGAAGTTACCACCACCACCTTGTGTTCCTCGAAATAATGACGGAGCTTTCGAGCTGTGATGAGGACTGCATACAGTAATTTCTGAACCTGAGGATACCTGATCTTGGATGTGCTGAGCACCTCACTGATGAAGTAGACTAGGTGTTGAGTCAGCTAAATGTGCCTTTCCTCCACCCTCTCGACCACCAATGCTGAGCTGACCACATGAGTCATACAAGAGAGATACAACAGCAGGTCTTCGGCAAGGGAATCAGCTGTGGTTCAGTTTGGTGACTTCAATACTAGAGGATTCGTCAAGAACCGCTTGAGGGCCTCAAGTGCTTCCTGAGCTTCTGGCATCCACTGAAACATGTCCACCTTCTTCAGGAGCTTGTAGAAAGGCAATGCCGCGCTCGCCCAGTCGTGAGATGAATCGACTCAGTGCGGCCATGCACCCGATGAGCTTCTGCACCTTTTTCTGCGACTTGGGGGGCTGCATCTTGAGAATCACATCGATCTTCTTGGGATTAGCCTCGATCCCCCGCTTGCTAATGATGAACCTGAGTAACTGTCTGGCTGGAACCCCGAATACGCATTTGGTCGGGTTGAGCTTCTAGCGGAACATTCTTAGGCTATTGAAGACCTGCTGGATGTCGTTGATGAAGTCTTCTGCGTCCTTCGTCTTGATCACTATGTCGTCGATGTAGGCTTCGACGCGCTTGCCCCAATGCTTGGCCAAGCATGTCTGCATCGCGCGCTGATACGTGGCCCCGGCGTTCTTCAACCCGAAAGGCATGGAAGTGTAGCAGAATGCCCCAAATGGTGTGATGAAGGCTGTTTTCTCTTGATCCTCCAAAGCTAGGCTGATCTGATGATAGCCCGAGTAGCAGTCGAGGAAGCACAAGAGAGAGCATCCGGCCGTCGAGTCGACTACTTGATCTATTCTAGGTAGCCTGAAAGGATCTTACAAGCAATGTTTGTTGAGATCGGTATAATCAACACACATCCGCCAGTCTACCTTATTCTTTTTCAAAGCGAGTACAGGGTTTGCAAGCCACTCGGGATGCATGACTTCTCTAATAAACTCGGCAGCTTGGAGCCGGGTTAACTCCGCACGAATCGCCTCCCTCTTGTCCGGAGTGAAGCGTCGCAGCCTCTGCTTGATCGGCTTGGCGTTGGGGAACACTTTGAGTTTGTGCTCGGCCAATTCTCTTGGGACTCCGGGCATATCAGCGGGCTTCCAAGTGAACATATCCCAGTTGTCCCTCAAGAACCGGACGAGCGCAGCTTTCCTATTTGGGAGGTAGGATTGCACTGATGGTCACCATCTTTGAGGTGTCGGGGAGGTCGAGGCTCACTTCCTTGGTCGCCACGGTCGCTTAGATCGCCGTGGTGGGGATCTGCTCATGAGTCGGGATCACCTGGTTTTCGTTCAGGAGCTTGTTCGCATCATCGACGAGTCGGCGCTGAGCCACCGCAGTGGTCATTGCGTAGGCCGTCTGGAAAGCCTCTCGTGCACAGAGAGCAGAGGCCTTGAAGTTCGCCCGCACGGAGAGAACTCCACGTCGGGCCGGTATCTTCAGTACCAGGTACGAGTAGTGGGGGACAGCCATGAATTTGGCTAACCCGGGCCGCCCAATGATGGCGTTGTAGCCAGAGTAGAAGGTAGCCACCTCGAAGCACAGGGTCTCAGTGCGGAAGTTTTCCTCTGTTCTGAAGGTGACGGACAGACTGATGTGCCCCAGCGTGTACTCCCCCTCGCCAGGCATGATCCCGAAGAAGGGACTATCTGACTCCTCCAGATCATCGATGGAGAGCCCGAGAGACAGCAAGGTCTTGGGGAACATGACGTTGATGCTGCTACCACCGTCGATTAGGTTCCTCATGAGTCGGCTCTCGTGGACCACCGGGCTAACCAGCAGGGGGTATTTGCCCGGGTGATCGTACTTGAGCCACTGGTCAGCCCGACTGAACGATATCGTCAAGTCCGACCAGCTGTATGGCTCCGGAGGTTCCTTGGTGGCCGCCAAGACTTGGCGGTCGTCGAGCTTCTGCTGCCGCTTGCTCTCCAAGGAGCCATGCCCCCGAAGATGACGTCGATGTGCTGGTTAATGATAGGGAAGCCGGCGCCGCTGCCCCTATTCTGCTGAGGCGGGGGCCCCTGATCACGCGGGAGTGGCAGTGGAGGAGGCAGAGCCATGAAAGGCCTGCCATTAGCGATCGAAGCCTTGAAGTCCCTGCAGTCGCGTAGGGTGTGATGCATCTCCTTATCGTAGGGACATGGTGCGTCGAGGAGCTGGTCGAGTGACCTCTGCCCCCCTTGCCGCGGCGAAACGCGCGGCCGTGTGGGCGATGGCCCCACAGTCTGGACTTCCTCCTGTGGTCTCTTCTCCCAACGGCGATCTTGCCACGAGGACTCTTTCGCGCTTCCCACGTTCTTCTCGCTGTGCGTCGACCAGATCCCAAGCTCGCTCGTCCGCGGTGATGTATCGGTCGGCATCGCGGAATAGCTGCTCGGACGTGACCGGGGACTTTTGCAGGGGGGCTTTTACGAAAGTCTCGTCACTGGAACCTCGGAAGAAGTCATCGATTACTGCCGCATCAGCGATGTTGGGAATTCTATTCCGCATCGACTCAAACCGCTTGAGGTACGATCGAAGACCTTCGTCATCCTTGCGCTTGATAGACTTGAGGTCCCAAGGCTGTGCTGGCTTGTCTAACAGCGACTGGAAATTGGTGATGAAGCGCCGACAGAAGTCATCCCAGTTGTCAATGCAGTCATGCCTGAGGTGTTGTAACCACTGTAGCGCATCCTGTCCTAGGACGATCGGGACGTAGGCCGTCATCACGTCTTCAGCTCGCGCCGGCCGCGCTAGCTGCTGTTGAGTACACAGCCAGCCAGCCAGTAGGGTCGAGCTTTGCCTCGTACTTGTCGACGTTGGATACCTTGAAGTTCTGCGGCCACGCTACCCCGCGGAGCCGAGTGCTGAAAGTCAGGATTCCGACCACGCCACGATGGGCTGGTTCGTACCGACCTCCATCTTGAGCTGCTGGGTAGCGGCGTTGAGGGTACCGAGGGCGATTCCCCCCTAACCGGTCACTAGACTGAATGCCGTGCCGTCGGGCTGTTGACAGATGCCCCGGCGGAGTTAGCTCTACGCCGGTCTTCTTGGTGTGGCGTCCCCGAAGTCACGGTCATAGTTGTTACGACGTCGGAGCTCCTCTGCGTGCTGTTCCGCGCGTGATCTTTCGATGTTGTTGCGTGCGTCGCGCCTCTCGTTGATGGCTTGACGGGCGTCGGGGGCCGCTGGAGGAACGACCGGAAGGAGATGGTGAGCTGCCAGCACGAAGATCTACCGATAAGCTTCCCCCTCCGGAGACTGAGGGAGTGTGTCTGCTAGCCGCGCCATGACTCCCCCCGCTTGACTCGGGGTGCCCATGGCCGCGGCGAAGTCGGGCAGCAGGTTGTGCCCTGCCGGCAGAGGTGGTCGGGGTTGAACGTGGTTCCCCGCGTCGTGTGCCACTTCCTCGTGATCCTGTTGGTACTGTTGATCCTGCATGTGCCGACGGTTGCACCACCGACTGTTTCGTTGCCGACAGAATTCAGCTTGCTCCGGTGTCTCGTCTGGATCGGTCGCCTCATCCTGTGAGACGGGCAGAGTCGGGTCTTGATTTCCCGCGTTATGGTGACGGCGGATGTTGTGCTGCCAGTTGCGGCGTCGCCGCCGGTCGTGCTGTTGAGGCGTTTCTCCATTGACGGAAGGCTCATCACCAAAGACAGGGTCGTCCTCCACCTGCATGCCGATGACGAGTACTTTAGAGAAGTGCGTCGGCATCTCCGAGCTAGCCTGATCGTCGAGGAGTGTCAACGACCCCTCCGAATGAAGCTCAGAGTCGGGAAGCGTGGATCCTGATGCCGTAGTCAGTCTGAGGTTGCTCGCTTCTGGACTTGCAGGGAGATTCCAGGTTGCAGACCATCTCGATGCAGGCATGCTCGCCGCCCTCTCGGGGAAGAGGTGGCTGAGTCGACTGCTGTGGAAGCACTATCTCCGACTTGCCACCGTGCGCGCGCTGCGCCACGTGGCGGTTCTGCCGCTCGGGGTAGAGTTGATGACGAGGCCCAAACGAAATCCAGTCACCGGTTCCTCGACCGTGTGATAGATGTCATCGTCCACGAGCGGTATGGACGTTGAACCTGAGGGAGGTCTTGTCGTCTTCTCACCAGCCTCCCTCGTTGAGTCGAGGTGGCTGAGGCTTCAGTGGACGGTGAGGGCTTGCGGTCTCCCGTCGCGCATCCTCATCGTGTTTGAGGAGAACCGTGGCGCGAGGAACGAACCGTAGATGTGACGAGGTCGACTGACGAGCCGCCGCGGCATTGCAGGGGCCGCAGGGAAGCTTGGTGGGGGCCCGACCTTCCGCGCGATCTGTGGCTTTACTGCTTCGGCCATCAGTCAGGGGCAAGGTCGGGGTCTTCCGGTGTGGTGGGGTTACCGGTGTAGAAGTCGAGGACGTGCGGTGAGTCATCGGTTGCCGCGATTTCTTCTCCCGACTGATCTGAGTCCAGATCCGAGTTGGGGAAGTAGAGAGCGCGGTGCGTCGAGTCGGCGAGGACGGAGCCACCGATTGCTGTGGAGGGGTGGGAGCAGATCTGCGCCTGACTGTCACCTCGACCTCCCGCCGAGGTCCCGACCCAGATTGGATCGAGGTGTGACCTAGCGCCTTATGCCGAGGTGGGACAAACTGAGGCTGAGCGGCCTTGGTGGTCTGGTGTGTCAACGCCCGAGGACGAGCTGGCTCGGCACCTGGAGATGGCTGGTTGCTGGCCGGCCGCGCGCTGAGCGGGCCCCGATGTAGGTGAAGTCGAGGAGAGCTTCGGAGTCGGCGACGGTGCTTTGCAGCCACGCGCCTCCCCCGTGGCACCGATGAGGCAGGTGCAGATCGCCGGATTGATCGGCGATGAACGAGATGGATCCAAAACAGATCATCTCGCCTGGAGCGAACTTGCTGACGTTGTCGATGAGGTTGGCCATGGAGCTAACTCGATGTCGATGCCACCGAACCCCTACCTGGCGCGCCAACTGTCGGGGTTTAGTACCAGCAGTGCACCACGAGACGGGTCACATGGAGCTTTTGTGGCTCAGCGGGATCGACGTAGGCTCGATGGTTCGCCGGAAAAGCGATGAAGACATAGAGGTTTATATAGGTTCGGGCCGTGAGAAGCGTAAAATCCTACGTCCAGTTTGTGGTGGGTTATATTGCTGCAAGTTCTCGATGTTACAATGAGGATTCGAGCTGGATTGCGATGGGAGTAACTAACTTTTTGTAGAGTTCCCTCATCCGCCTTATATAAGCCGATGGAGTCTTGGGTTACAAGTCGAGTTCTTTTTATATCTCCTAATCGGTTCAGATTACATAAAATCAAACAGAATCTAAGTTTCCATCGTATCTTCATCAATCTCCTCAGATCTCGGAACCTACGTCCGAGCCAAGCTTTCCCGTTTACTCTCTGGATCACGTCGCTGCTGCCTTGAACTCCAAGCCCTCACGACCGTATTTGGGCCTGAGTTAAGCGTCCCGGCCCATGAAACCAACCGCTTACCTGACTCAGACCCACTATTGGCCCACGTCCTGAATCCACGCCGCGAGGAGCCAGGGGATATCTATCCCCCACAAGGGAAGTAGTTCTTCTCAATACAGTAATTTAGATGTCATGTTGGGTTATCTTTATTTCATAATGGCACCGTAGATAGGTTAAATATAAATCTTAGGGATTACTTTATACAATTTATATAATTGCAGACTTGAATAATTTTTATATAATAGATCCTATAGAATTACTATCGGTGGTGAGTAGAGCGAGCTGATAGAAATTTGTTTTTGTTTTTTGCGTACAATTTAAGATTTATCTCTATTGTTACACATCTTACACGGATTAACGTGGATGTTTCAAATTGAATTTTAATAGTAATGATCAATTAGGAAGACACCCAAGCACGGTGAAGTCATACGAAAAGCAAGTATGAACTGATACAGGATAAAATATCAACGTGTGGTGTGATTTTTCTATGCACGTGCATAGCGAGTTTGCAGGGAAATTAAACAGACCGTTTGCAACAGGTTGGATCCATAAATTCACTAGTACAATCTGTTGCAACTGAGTTTTGTTTCTATGCACGTGTACTAGTACCATGCATTTTGTTCTCATTTAAACAGACCGTCTGCAACAGATTGTACCATACACTCGTACAATCTGTTTATACTCTTCCTTTAGAGTCTATAGGGATTTTGTTCTCATTTTTTTACTCCGTGAATTTACCCCTACATTTTGAAATCGAAAATAAAGTTTACCTCTATTCAGTTAGCTTTTCTTAAAAGTATCAATTTCGGTGCCAAACGACCAACATGCACATATATACGATTTTGCCCTTGTTTTTAGTTGGATTGTGATAATACCACTATTCGTGCCGCCGCCGGCGGGGCGAGGCTAGGCAACTCTACCGTAGGCGCTGGGTCTCCTCATACTGCGCCGCACCTAGGTTTACACCAATGAGACTCCAGTGCGTTCTGGGTGAAAAGATAAAGGGCATTTAGTCTATTCTCCCTATTTCGAATGGGTTTTCTTGTTTCAAATGGTTTAGTCTAGCTTGCATCTAATAAAATTAGAAATATGGGTAAACTGATTCTTTATTTTAGAAAAAGTGGAGGTAAAGTCACAAAGTTTTAAAAACGAAGGTAAAAACATAATTGGAGTGGCTAGTAGGTGCATGTATTAATCTCCCGTATCTTAAATACTAGTATGTATTTTTCAGACCTCTTGCATGGATATCGCTCTTCAAATGAGGTTTTCCCATGCCGGAGTGTTCCATCCTATTGGCTTCATGTTATTTTATTTTTAATCCTCTGATTGCTACCAACGCTGGGAATTGGTCCGTGCTCCTATTCCTTAGACTAGTCGGAGGGACAATCTTCTTGGATGGATCTTTCTCTGGCACTGACACCTCCGCCGGCTCTAAAGCCCTCCACCATCATTGATGCTAATCCATCCCTCACCCCCACCGCACCCCTGCTATCCCTAGCTAGGCTTGGCCGGGAGGCATATATAGAAGCCCCAACCCACAACTCCCAAACCCTATGTGAATCTCACAGACACGGAGGAAGGAGGGGGAAGACGAAGAAGGTCGTTTCCTATTTGATTAGGATCACTTCCTTACCGGCCGAGCCTGCACTGCTGGAATCGAGAGTTGCTGGTGAGTTTAGATTGACTAGCTAGGAACTCACCTTCTTACTATCTCCAATTGTGACTTTACATGTATAATTGGGTATTTTGTTTTGGCACTTGTTTGCATGCGTTCTGCATAACGTTCTTTTACCACATTATTTTAGGTTGAACTTTTCCACTCCATACGCACCGTAAAGGCAACTGGCGTTGGATTTAGATCGGACACGTAATATTTGTTGATTGCACGATTGCGCCGTAAGGCTGATTGCACAGGATATGACCTCAGGTTGAAGCCCCAACAATGGTGAAGCCACAGCCGCACGTCGTGGTGGTGCCGCACCCGAGCATTGGCCACGTCAACCCGGCGCTACAGCTGGCACAGCTGCTGCACCACCATGGCATCTCCGTTACTTTTGTCAGCACGGAGCACAACAACCTCCGTGCGCAGGCTGCCGCTGACAGCTTTCTGCTGAGCTGCCCAGACGGGTTCCGGTTGGAGACCATACCGGACGGGCTGCTCGACGACGACCGCCGCGGCAGCACGCTGGAGCACGACGTCGCCCTGTCCAAGTCCACCAGCAGGCGCTGCGCGGCGCCGCTGAGGGAGCTCGTCGCCCGGCTCCGCGACGGGAGCAAGCCCGTGACGTGCGTGCTGCCGACGGCGCTGATGAGTTTTGCGCTGGACGTGGCACGGGAGCTCGGGGTTCCCAGCATGGTTTTCTGGGTAAGCTCCGCGGCGTCGCTCTCGTGCCAGATGAGGCTCCGTGAACTGAGAGAGAGGGGCTACCTGCCACTCAAAGGTACATAATATAAGTGCATGATGAGCTGCTGATAAGCTAAATTATTATCCTTGAAATTAATTCGTTCACTACATCATCGCCTAGCTAGATGAAAGCTGCTTGACGAACGGCTACCTGGAGGAGACGATCATCGACTGGATCCCCGGATTGCCGCCGATCTGCCTCGGCGACGTGTCCAGCTTTGTTCGCACCACCGACCCGGACGACTTCATCCTGATGTTCAACGACACGGAGGCCAATAACTGCACCAAGGCCGGCGCCGTCATCCTCAACACCTTCGACGCCGTCGATGTCGACGGCCTCAACGCCCTCCGCGCCGAATATCCACGCGTCTACACCGTCGGACCGGTGGGTCTGCTCCTTCACCGCACCTTCGACGATGCCGCCGCGGACGGCGAACCCTCCGAAGGTACGATGGGCGGCGGCCTGAGCCTGAGCCTGAGCCTGAGGAAGCAGGACGCCGCGTGCCTCGCATGGCTCGACGCGCAGGAACCAGGGTCCGTCGTCTACGCCAGCTTCGGCAGCCTCGTCGTGCTCACCGCCGAGCAGCTCGCGGAGTTCGCGTGGGGCCTCGCGGCCACGGGGCGCCCGTTCCTGTGGGTCGTCAGTGAGGAGCTCGTCCCCGGCGCCGGCGGCGGCCCAGCCGCGCTGCCGGCGGAAGGGTTCCTCTCCGAGGCAGGGGCACGGTGCTATGTGACCACCTGGTGCCCGCAGCCGCAGGTGCTGCGCCACCGCGCGGTAGGGTGCTTCCTGACGCACAACGGGAGCAACTCCACCTTGGAGGCCTTGGCTGCCGGCGTGCCAATGGTGTGCTGGCCGGCGTTCGCCGACGGCTACACCAACTGCAAGTATGGGTGCGAGGTGTGGGGCGTCGGCGTCAGGCTGGAAGCCGAGGTGTCCAGGGAGCTGGTCGCCAGCCGCATCGTCTCCGTGATGGAGAGCGAGGGCATGCGGACACGCGCCGCGAGATGGAAGGCTGAGGCGGAGAAGGCCGTGTGCCCTGGTGGGTCGTCGTACGAGAGCCTGCACAGCCTGATGGAAGCCCTCGGAGGAGCCGTATCACTCAACTCAACTACTGAGCCTTGATGATCCAAAAATGCTACGGTGGCATGGCATGCATGATGGCTGTGCTGAGCCTGAACAAGGGCTTCCATGTTCAAATGGAAGGGGAATAAAAGGTGTACTGCTAGCGTAATCTGATGTTCATCAGGTCGAGTCGGTCTCTTGTTTTTAATGTAATAAATAATCGGTCTCAAGTCGATAGTCTGTTTATTTTTTTCATGCATGTCCTTTTTCATCTGACTCATTAGCGTTTCGTTTAGTTCTCTGAGGGCTTGCACATTGACATCAGGAGTTTATATACTGTACTGATCGAGTCCAGCTTTCGTGTTGCAATTTCCAAGCATGTCATGGACGCTTCGTGATTAGTATTAGCGATTCATGCATGACGACATCATTAGGAGGTCAATGTAATAATATGAATATATAATGAGAGAAAAGCACGAAAAGCCAAAAAAATCATTTTGTTCATTGCATTTTGCATTGTAGTGTGTGCATTAATGTGTACAGGGAAAGATTGCGGGCCAAGTCTAACACGTGGCATCTAATTAAAGTCATGTCGACTTTTGCTGGCATCTAATCTTGTTTTATTGCATGTCTTCGTGACGGATTGGACGAGTTGACTCTAGGACGGAAAAACCAAACGCCTCGCTTTGGTATCTCTAGGCGATTCACCCCTATGTACGAAAACCGCGCTCTCGATCTGCCTCTCCCCCGCACCCACTCGTGCACGTTGCCCGCCGCCCTCCCTCTCACACCGCTGGAGAAAGGGCTAGTCACCGTGAAATCAGGATTAATGGTGGTACCGATGGTTCGTAAAAAAGCTTAAAAAAATTATGTTTCTATCAAGGCTTCGAACTCAAGACTAACAACATCGCACGAGATCTATCCAGCCACTACAACTCACTGTCACATCTGACTATATAGAAAATGCTTTATTTTATTGTAAGTGTCTTAAAAGCTTTAGTCCTAGTCGGTGAGATTTTTAGTCCCGGTTAGTGCTACCAACCGGAACACCAACCGGGACTAAAGGCTACCTTTAGTCCCGGTTGGTAACACTAACTCGGATTAAAACCTCCGCAGGGGTATCACATTTTGAACTGAGACGGATTCTTCTATCGGTACCAGTTCCATTTCGTGCTAGGATGGATCTAGGAGACGGATTGCCCTGTTCTCCAGTAGTGCCAGCCCCACCATTTCTCCTGCACCCACACCCACCACGCCTCCCCCACCATGCTGTCACTCCGGCTCATCCCATTGCCCGCACCAGCCCATGCTCGGAGCCGCCTGCGTGCTGCCGCTATTGCGCCTCACGCACCCGCATCGCCTTCGCCACCCACGCCATGTCGCCCCTCGCGGCCTCGCCTCTGCCCATCCGCCGCAATGCCATCGAAGTGTCACCTTTCATGGCATGAAAATGTGAGTCATGTGTTAAATTAGAGTATCCATAGGCAAATGATTAAATCATTTCCTGTAAGCGAAACTGTGAATCTGAAAATAATTATATACACCTCACTGCTGAATCTGTAAGACAATCCTGTTCACCATCACCGTACTGGAATATTGGATGCACAACCCCACCGGGTCATCTTCATAGAGAAACATAATACTGAAAGTATTGCTCTTTTTCTTAGTGGGAGAGCTATTATTTAGGAGGAAGAACAAAGGATAAAGATTTATATATGCTTATTACATCATTCTTGACCTACTTGCTCATTGGCTAGAACAAAGCTTGAGTTATGTATCCTGTATCCAATGTTCACCTCTATATTTTATGTATGGATTGTACATCTAATTGGTATGTATTCTATTTAGATAATCTGGTTATGCTACAATTGTCTATCTAACTATATATCTTCTTAATTAGCTTTTCTAATTGCTTATAGTCGTCCTTGTTTATATACATGGCATTGTTTAGTAGATAGATTAGCATTTAAGATTTTAGCTAGTGTAGTTTTCCTAAGTTTGATATAAACCCCTAGCTAGAGTAGTCCTGGAAGAAACTAAAATGGCATTATGCACATGTGGTTTACTAGTGTGAATTTGAGGCACCAACATTTGAGTTAGATTTATTTTTCTGTTTCTATTTCTTATTTCATTTTCTTAGCTTGCTCATTTGGATGCTTATGTATTACTGCTCTATGCAGTTGGTGTGCTGCGGTCATTAGTCGCTGTATGTTTTCCCTACAGAAAGAGTAGATATATCATGCGTATGAGGCCGAGGTAGGTGCCGGTGCATGGCCACATTTAGTGCCAGAGAGAGTGAAATTGAAAGACAAACTATACAGATCTAGTAGTGTGCACAACTGAAAAAAAGTTGATGTTTAAAGAGACTATATATCACAAAACTAGTAAGGTGGTTCCATCTCCCTGGATGGAAGTTCCATGCTTCTCCTTTTTTGCTGCTTTATTATATGGCCCTAGTAGGAGAGTGGAGTCCGAATGAACGCGAGCTCCGCCACCACTGTTTACTATGTGCGAGCTGAATCTGGCTGGACCATTTCTTTTGTGCTGCATGGCTTCTGTTACAGTTGTGTGATGAGACAAGAAAGTAATAAGTATGTACACATGTGAGGCTGACGTGAATATTTACTGCATTATTGGGCCATGATATAGTCCTTTCCATTCCTTTTTCCAAATAATTGATATAGTCCTTTCCTGCAGGAGATGAATGAAGACGAGTAGGGAGGACCGGACCGACGACATCGCCAGGTGCAGGCAGTAGAGAAAAGCCGAGCCTGAGAAAGAAGGAAGAAGAGAGGCAAGAGCACCATCATCAGAGCCTGCAAATGGTGGAGGCCGCTGCTAGTAAGGGACAGATCCACAACCACAACGAGCAGCCGAGGCGGGAGAAGCTCATCATCGACACAGATCCCGGAGTCGGTGCGTAGTAACATACATTCATCTCCTTATTCCCTTCCGCTAGCCTTCTTCAACAATATAATTATAATGTGAACTCAGTTCGTTTCAACTTAGCTGGATGCACTGTTGTTGAACGTGCTCGCTTTGGATCCACAGTTTTGATTCATGGGGATTCTCTCATCCGCTTAATTTGACTGGAAGTCGTCATTAATTAGTTACACCACTACAAGATCGATTGATGCTACACCCTCACGCGAGGCCCACCATTGACTTAGAGAGTTGTAGACACAAACACGTTTTTAGCAAGGGACGAAAAACCAGCTGTGCCTACTATGTTTTGTCTAATATATAGCAGTGTGACAAATACAATCTCACATCAAAGTTTTTTGATGATTAATTGTTCTCTCAAAGTGTGACATCATCCTTATGTCGACACTTGGCTTGCAAGAAGCTGGCTCATTATCTTAACGAGCTAAAACACTAGCTCGACTCGTTATAAAAAAGAAACAGGCATGAACCAAGTTAGTCAAAGCAAAGTAAGCTAATAACGAGCTAGCCACGAGTTTTTCGTCCAACCGCATATTGAGCCTTACTGCCACTGTTAGTTTATTGTTGCCTTTTCTATTTTGCTTCTTCTCCATGTTTTTTGTTTAGATGACATTCTCTTACTTGCTTGTTTGCATGCCTAAAGTATGCTTGATGGCATTCCAGATGACAGTGTGGCGATCATGATGGCGTTCCAGTCGCAAGCGGTGAAAGTCTTAGGGCTCACTACCATTTTCGGCAACTGCACAACAGAGCTCGCCACCCGGAACGCCTTGATACTGGCAAGTAGCAGAGTCTCAGAGAAAATGCTTCCCGACCCACTTCATCAATTTCTCCATCTTTACTTAATACACCACTATTTTTGCTTCATCTTCAAAACTGGCATGTGCGAGAAAGCAGGTCATCCTGAGATTCCTGTGGCAGAGGGAAGCCGTGAGCCTCTCAAGGTATTCTTCACAGCCATACTTAGCTCCATTCTACCATACCGTTGCTCTTGCAACTCCTGGTTGAAAAGCATCACGCACACAAGCGAAAAGCTGACTGAAACGACAATATAATCCAGGTGATAGAATTGCAAAACGTACCTATTTGCTGAAATTTCAGTTTAACCAAGAACATATCCATGGACTTCGCAAAACATGCTTGTTAGTACCATTTGGTATCTTGTCCATGGGAAGCAAACCTCTATATACACAAATTCATCTTCGTTCAGGTTTGTGGCATGGAAGGGTTGACATATTTATGAATAATACTAGGGGGGTAAACCGCATGTTGCGGACTATGTCCATGGATCTGATGGCCTTGGGAACATACAACTTCCAGATCCAACTGTCAAGAAAGTTGAGCAAAGCGCTGATGAGTTCCTGGTTGATAAGGTCTCGCAGTTTCCAGGAGAGGTCTCTATACTTGCCTTGGGCCCTCTGACAAACATTAGCACTGGTATGTTCTGTCTCCGAAGCTGTAGCCCTGTTTTATTTCTTCCTTTCTGAAGTGTGGCATTTTCATGCTGTATGTATAGTAGCATTATTATGCTTGGTCGTTGTTGACTGTGGTGGTTATCCTACAATGTTTCTCAGGCCATCAAGAGGGATCCACTCTTTGTGAAAAACCTTAAGAGGATTGTTGTGCTAGGTGGAGCTTTCTTTGCAGCTGGAAATGCCACCCCTTCAGCCGAAGCAAATGTAATGCTAACCATGCATCCTGCTGGCCGGTGTGCTACAATTAATATATACAAGAAGGGTTGGTAGTAATCTGTGAGACCTAATGAATGGTTGAATTTGCACTCCATAGATCCATAACGACCCGGAGGCAGCAGATATAGTTTTCACTTGTGGAGCTGACGTCTACGTGGTTGGCCTCAACATCACAATGAAAGTCATTTTCACATGGTCCTTTAGCTTTCCCTAAACCCTTCCAGTTATTTTAACTAGAGATAGATGACGATGGATGCTCAAGTCACCATTTTGAACTGAACTAATAATAGACTTTCTGCTACATGTAGATGAGGATCTCCTGGCGCTAAGGAACTCAAAAGGGAAGCATGCGCAGTTCCTATGCGACGTATGCCAATTCTATTTGGATTGGCACATCAAGTCATATGGTGTTCCTGGTACATATATGCTGGAACTAACTCTCCACCTTAGATCTGCCTGTGTGATATGTTGTCATCCTCCAGGTTTAATTTAATTTGGAACAGTTGTTGAGCTCGATCTTGTGTTTTTCTGCATGCGTTTGGACCGCTGATCAGTGGTTTTCCTCCACGATCCGGTGAGCTTCGCGGCGCTGGTTCATCCAGAGTTGTTCACGTTCAGGAAGGGAGTGGTGAGGGTGGAGACGACCCAAGGTATCTGCAGGGGCCATACTTCCATGGACATGGGACTGAAGAAGTAAGCAGCAGTCTCCCTGGCCGGCCCGTTTTATTACAATCTGATTATTACAGCCCTCGCGGCATCATATATCGTATAGATTGATTGATTGGTGCACGCATGCAGATGGCATTCAGAGAACCCGTGGACTGGCCACACGCCTATTTCGGTTGCGTTGTCGGTCGATGTGCCGAAAGTGATCGAGTTTGTGAAGGAGATCCTCACCAAACAGTGAAAAAAAATAACACTGATAGAACAATGAACGTCCTTGGCGCTCCAAATGGCTCTCATTCAGATAATAAAAGAATAAATATGGTATGATACGATTCCTGCCAAATTAAGGGTCTTGAATATTGTACGTGTACTATCTACTTGCTATTAGGCATCAAAACAATATTATGCAGATGCTCCCAAGGCTCATTTGCTAGCATATTTTCTCTGTTAATCTCTTGCTCAGATGCATTGCATCTCTGTCTTATCTGTGCTTGCAAATCTGTGCGGGGGGTTAGCTGAACATGAATAATGTCTGCCAACAGCTGCGACGGACTCATTGCACCACGGTCCCTCGCCCGGGCTTCAGTCCGGCTATGCTTTAAACTATTCTCATCCGTTGAAACGAAATGCAATGAGGCCATAGCGATCTACCACGGCAAGTTTGACTTTGTTTTTACCAGACTCGTACATCTTTTTTTGATCTTAATCGGGAGGGATGAGGGAAGACTCGTACATCTTCAGCAGGTTGAACAAGTTCAACCGAACATAGCCCCAAAAAATACTAAAGTTCTATATCGCAGGGCCTCAATTCAATTTTCCCATAGGATCCTTGAAATTTCAGGTACGCCCCTGCTTTTAACTGAGTCCCTATCCATGTGCATCGCCGTCCCATACCTGAATGGTCAATGAAAGAAGATTTCCAAAACACAACACAATAAGATTTTGCTGGCTTAAATGGCACTTCATGAACGAGCAAACGTGCTCCTGTGTTCTGACAAACAGCTCAGAAAGGTGAGCGCATTGCCAAACAGACTTGCTCCATGTGTTCTGCCATAAAACAGTGTGAATGTCAGAGAACTAGCCACACAATTATTTTGTTCCAACTTACAGCAACGTAACGTTGTTATTATTTCTTTAAAATGTAGTGCAGCTGATTCTCAAGCATGACGCGGTGCTAGCAAAAGCCTTTACAAGACTGAAGGCTTACACCTAAATAGGTTAAATGTCGACTAGCTAGCTAATGGGAGAACCCATAAAGAAATTTCTGATTCCTCATGCTTACATACTCGGAGTGAAATGAAGCACCATTTGACCTCGGCAACGATGACTTGCACCGGACTGCAGGCCCCCTCTAGCGGTTGGGTTTCGGTCATCTCCTAGCTGTGGGGTTAGGTTTTTGTCTTCCTTTGTAGTGGCGTTGTATCCCCTTCTCTCTGCTATGGGGTCGTCTTCCTTTGTGTTGTTTGATCGTTGCTCTTTCGTCTTCTCAATGAAAAACGTGTTCAGCACATTCTAAAAAATGAAGCACCATTTTGACACTCTTCCCACACTCTTAACCAAGCTTGTTGGTGCCATGGTCTTTTCTTGCAATGCAAATAACTTTTAACCTTTGACACCACATGTAGCCTCCCACGAAAATAACGTAACATACACATGTAAGAAGTTAGCTCACAGCACCTAAGTTTCAAACAGAATGGTCTGAGGCACAGTGTGACAGAACTAACACTCAAGTGGAGGACTATGCAGCTTAAATTTATAAACAACAGCAGGTCAATAGCCTACTCGTATAAACAAGCAAACTGGAAACTGTAGTACAAATAAACAATGAAGCATCACTAGATTTATGCTAGCTCCAGAAATGTTACTAGAGATGTGAACATAGCAAATCCAAGACTAAAATAAACTACAGGTTAATATAGCAGAAAGAGATGGAAGTAGCAAATTCTAACCCGTGAAAAGAAGCAGCAGGCAGATCAGTATGCTTACTTCTCCCTAATCGGCCATGCCAGAAGTGCCCTCATCAGGCACATCCTCTTCCTCCCTTAGCTTCCCACAGAGATTGCATTCAAACACATGGGACAGCTTGCCATTAGGCAAGGGTGGCAATGGAGCAAGCATACCCCAACAACCCTCACTGTCACATAAGTACGACACAAAGAAGTGCTTAGAAATTAGACAAGATCCGTATTAATTCTGAAAGTAAATAATGCAAAATATGGCACAAACTAGCATATACTCATCTAACATACTAGAAAGAACGGACAACAAGACCATCATGACTTACATAAGCATGGAACATATTGTATCTGAGGGAATGTACGGATCGATAGCTAGAGTCGATTCCATAACTGGTTCTGGCGGTGCAGGAACGTCGACAGTGACGGCGATGTTGCGTCGCAGGAGGCGGTGGCAGCGAAGGCGTCCTGCAGCGGAAGGAGGAAGTTTGAGCAGTGGTGCGGAGAGCTTCCCAAAAACCTTATTCGCCCACTCCCGGTGTAGGATTTCAATGGCGATGGGTTCCACAGACCTGCTCTATCTCGATCGCAGATGCACGTCAGCACTCAGGATGGAGAGGGCTACGGTGGCGGCACGGCAAGAAGAGGTGGCAAAACCATAGCTTTTCTTGTGTAGGTTTGGCGACGCCGTTAGGCTATTTATATAGAGACCCGCAATCCGACCTCGTGTCAAGATATCGATCCCAATCAGATAAGGACTCCGAAACTTACATCCCAAGTCACCAAAAATAAAAACAGCAAAGGACCATTCAGGCAGGTGCCGTGCGCCCATCGCCCCGACCCAAGCACGGTGAGGCGAGCGTGCACGCGCGTGTGCACTCTTTCTTCTCCCCTGGCACCAATGACTTAGTGGGAGAGGAGAGCCTCCACTTTTAAGTAGGTGCTCCTCTCTTTCCACTAGCAAGGTGGGACTGAAGAGTTCCACCACTCTCCTTGCTCACACATAGGCTTTTGAGAATTTTTAGGAATTAATAGATGGGACAAACCTATATATTCAATAATCCGCCACTAGATCTCATATGCCTATTTAGATATTTGTCAATACTCTCTACTGTTTATATACTAGTATTTCGGTAGCGACTATGAAATTAAATTTCTGCATAGAGCTTCAAGTTGCACTTATTCACAACTTGAACAATGGATTACGCCTTGAATTGCAAGTTTTGTGAGAACAAGTTTTACTTAAAATTTATAACTAGTACCTGGCTGTCAAAAGTCCCCTCTGTGCGTGGAGCATATGCGCCATACTCCTTGGTCTCTTCATGAGCTTACTAGAGATCACCCAAATCATATAGACTGCAATGTTTTATAGTCAAGCTCATATAGGTGTGTTCTTTCAAGAATTTCTTGGCGCAAGATAACAACAAATTTTATGCCTTATTTTTATATGTTTTCTTATGTTACGATGATGTTATGTTTTACTAACAGTTAACCCCATTTTCAAGTATGTTTTTTGTTTTTGCACTTTATTAAATAATGCAGAAAAATTAGGAATAGATGCAATAATTATGAAGGCTACTCATAGAAGAATCCAAGCTAGAATTCCAAGGAGAAGATTGGACCTAAGAAATACAAGAATATTGGAGCCCAAAAGAAGATTAAAGCCCATATTTGAGAAGGTTCTAGAAGCTAAGGTTGCTTGAGTACAAGGAAGATGAAGATAAGGTTTATCACAAGATCAATCCAAGTGCCAACCAAACCTTGAGATACTTTGGAACCACGGCACCGTATGGGCCCAATTAGAAACCTTAACAACGTCAAATGAAGAAAGTTTGAGTACCAAAGTTGTAGATCTCTTCGAGCTCTACAATCTAGAGTCCTGAGATCTACTTCGGATGAGGAAGTTATGGTCAAAATACTAAAGATGCAGAATAAGGAAAGTTGGATTTCGAGAAAGACAAGACTTCAACTCCCTCCAAGAAAGATATATCACTGTACAAGCTAGAACCTTCCATGTGACATGTATATACATGGAAATAGATCTTTGAAGTCATCTCAAACTGCCCTTAGACTCTCCGTGTATAAGGGCACCTTCTGTGGTATAAAACCAAGGCTTCCCAAGGGATAGATGTAACCGAATTCATTGTAAACAGAGCTCCAAAGCGACTATTAGGGGTCCAACTTTACAATACTCAGTGAGATGAAGTTCTCAGGCAAAAGGGCGAAGCGAGAGAAGGCAAGAAGGCCTCGGGTCAGGCCGACCCGGCTCTTCCCTGGGAGTCTCGTGTTCATCTTTGAGGAGGTGCTTCAAGTCGGCGAATAAAACAACTTTGTTCTTCGAGTTCATGATGTTCTTCAACTAAACTCCTTGTTCTTCTTATTTTGCTATGATAAACCTTGAGTTTGATCATTGAAATTGTCTTTTGGCTATGAGTTCTTTGTTTATACATGATCTTTGATCCATTTCTTGCAATGCTTCATCTCTACATGTGCCAAGCCTAGATGATATATCCACATGTCTTTTAGTAGATCTTTTTACCTTAGTTGGTTGATTGAATCTACTCATGCTTAGATATTGTTTAGGCTTGCTAGTTCGTCGATTAACTCGTTCTACATGACATGGGTGGAAGAAAGGTTCAAGCAACTCTATGATATTCATGATCATGTTTATCCTATGTTTCACACTAGATCTAGACTCAGGGTGGTTCTTAGTTTGTAAGAAGTTTGTCTCATATCTCTTGCTAATCCTTTCGCCATATCTTAATCTCACTTGTTCTTACTTAGCTCTTGTCTCTAATCTAGTTTATGCTATAGTTTAGATATAGACTTAGTTTATGACTAGTTTACCTCTTTTACACTTAGTTTATTAGATCTATTAGAGCTAGTTAGTAGTTGATTAATCCTCGATTAATAGTAATTTAAACGTAGTTTTTCACGAATTGACAAAACCCTTGATACTCACATCGGGAAAAGGCTACACCGCTGATCACTTGCAGTATAAGGTTTGACATGCTTAAGTGCCGTTAACAGAATGCTCTGCAGGACATCATCTTCGCTTGATCAAAACCAACAGAAAGACATTTAGTCATAATGCCATCCCGCCTTACAACTCATATGCGATTTCTATCACATTACGTGAGTCCCTTGTAAAGGGATCTACCAGGTTTTTGTCTATTTCAATATAAGTCTCACTTATGACTCCGGAGTTTCTCATCTTCCTAATAGACTTTACTCGTAATCTAACGTGTCTTGATGACTTCGCATTATCCTTAGAACTGTTAACCGTTGCAATCACAGATTGATTGTGACAGTTAATGAGAATAGCCGGTATTCGTTTTTCAACCACCAGCAAGTCCATCAAGAGCTTTGTAAGGACCGTGTTGGTGTATCCGACCCAAGAGGGGGTAAATTGGCTCGCTAATTCTCTCTTCTAAAACCAAGGGCTTTCTAGTGCATATAATATAAACCTATCATGTCATGCTAGTTATGTCTAACATTTATCTATGTGCTCTCTAACTTATCCAAAAGGCTTGCAACCTAGAGCTAAACCTAATCAAACTAACTAGGAAAGCTAAAGGCACACCAGAAAGTAAATGTGGAAACATAAATACGGTAAGTGAAGAGAGTAAGGAAGAGGAATGCAAACTCCAATGAGAGACACTGAGATTTAACATGGTTCACCACTAAGGGATGCGTCCACGGGCTCACCACTAAAGACAAATCTGAGCTAGGCACCAAGACTCTTACGATCACCATCTTGCACTAGCCAGCAAAGCATGTCCCCAGCAAGTAAAGGCTAAGTGCCAACAAGCCACCAAGGCTCAACCATCGCCGCAATCTCTCTCGGTCACAAGGGGCTAGATTCTTCACTACAGAGTATGAATGGTATCCTCATCCCAAAACAAGGTCTCACTGCCACTTCACACCAAGGAGGGTCTAACAATAAGTACATTGTGCCTTGACCATAGTCAAGGCTTCCCAATAGCTCACACAGCAGCTACATTCAAGAAGAGCCTGCAAGCTCACACTCTGAAAGCTCTAACTACCTTGGATTAAGCACTAAGCACTCTTATGGATGGTTGGAGTAGATCATATGCTTGGAATACTCCTCTACAATTGTTGTGGTCTTCAGTAACTCCAACACACTTCAAATGGCCAGGTGAGGTGGCTTATATAGCCCCCAAACACGAACTAGTCGTTAGCCAAAAGGCTGTTAGAAAGTGCATATATCGTATTGTATTGTCAAAACATTTTGGCATACATCGAACCATATGGTCCACTGCACTTGCCAACTAGTTATTGAACTAGCTGTTATGCTCCAAAGGTCTGAAGTATAGGACGATCTCATAAACTGTACCATTCGGTTCATTGATCTTCATCTACTTCTCCAAAATTGACTGATATTTAGTACGGTCTCACAAATTGTACCATCTGATCCAGTGTACACCCCCGTTGCAAATTCCACATCTTCCACAAAAATGGTTTGACCCTTGGTATGGTGTTCAAGATCGTACCTTCTGGTCCATGTATTATTGGTCATTTTAGCTATCTTCTGCTAGAATGGTCCGCTCCACTCAAATCTTGGAGACCGTACCATCCGTCCTCGTATTTTTTCAGATTTCCATTTCTTCACCCCTTTAGGAAATATGGTCCGACCGATGGTCCGACTAGTGGGGAACGAGCCAGTCTAGGTCCTCACAAATGATGTGAGGTTTCAGGGCCCTGAGACCAACGAGGGGCATCTCTCCAAATAACGCGGCCCTTCGAGCCTTGCCTTCGGCTCTTCTTCTCTTCATCCCTTGGACCTAAACTACCTGAGAATGTGCATCTAGACAAGTTCATTAGTTCAAATGTTTTTGCCACTCAATCACCAAAACACAAATATTGCAAATGTGGCATAAGAGGCCATTTTTCTTACAAGATCACACACCTAATAAGCTTCTACAATAGCTATATCTAAAGTCGTTAGCTCTACCTCCATGGTTGACCTTTTCAAAATAGTCTATTTGCAAGATCTCCTGTGACACGGCACCACCACAAAGCTCATCAACATTATATATCCAGTTCGACTCACTACATCCCTCAGTTACAGTGCCCTGAATAGTGAATCACATAACTCATTGTTCCCTTCAAATAGCACATAACCCTTCCAAATGCATGCCTAATGATCTGAAACCGGGTTGGACATGAACCTACTCATTCAATTTGCTCACATCAAATGATATGTCGAGTCTTGTAGCGCTAGAGAGATACATGAGTGAACCAATAATCTGAGAGTATTTCAATGAGAGAATTACCTGTTTGGCCCAAAAACTTTTGGTGCTTCCTTCCTTAGCCTAGAAAAAATTTTGTTCCCTACACGACCTAGAAATTTTGTATTGTTTTCTTTCTTGGCACTTCCGTTCATTTGAAAATCCATTAAAAATCGAATAAAATGCTAAAAATTTATAATTTGTTGAGTTGTATTCCTTGTTAGTAGCTATAGAATGGTAAAGATGGGGATCTATGAAAAGATTTTTTATGTTCTCAGTTTATTTCATGTTATCTAAAACAAACCAAATGCCAAAATGGGCTAAATGAACTCCAAAAATCATGAAACTTGGACAATAGCTTTCGTGATAATTTGGCTCTGTGCTGATTTTGCAGCCTTAGAATTTATAGTTAAACAACAGATCTACCCTTGTTTTTGTTTTTAGATATAAAACTAAATTGAAAATAGTTGCTATATGAAGAGTGCTCCAAATATTACACAAAAATTTGTATGTTCCCTTTGTTGTATATGTAGCTCATTGTAAATATTTCAACCTCAGCATATAAATCTTAATGGGTGTATTGAAAATGATAATATTGTTGAAGTAAAGTTATATAATAGAGAAATGTTTATTTGATGTGCTTAATTGAAAGTTAACTAGAGGGGGTGAATAGATAATCTGAAACTTAAACACAAAATCAAACAAAATCAGGACAAACCGGTTGAACCTGCCAGGGCCGGTTCAACCTATACATGGTACAATAAATTGAATTGTTCTACAAATCTAACCAACCAAACTTGGATCCACGAGTTGAAGAATGTTCCTTGATGTTCAACCTTGTAGATCTGCAAGGGGCTTGGATAAAAACCTTCACAACAAAGAGATCCACTCGATGGTGTTCTCCACAAGCACGTTAGAATGGCAAGAATAATAATAACACAAAAGCATACGGGGACAAGGATTTAATCTGAGGTTCAGTCACATCCAAGGGTGCCCTACTTTCCCGTTGTGGCCTCCACAAAGGGCTGGGTCTCTTTCAACCCTAATCCTCCCCTCACCAATCATAAAGTTACGATGAGTTCTCTTACTATGTTGCTCTCACAAGCTGGGGTGATACAAACTTTCCGGAGTACCACCACACACAAAGTGAAGGGGCTAGTGCTACGACAAGCGATGCCTATCCATCTAGGAGCAAAAGCTCCAAGAGTAACAAATCCGCCGGGTTGCTTGAAGTACCACCAAAGCTCAAACAAACAAGAGAGAGAGAGGAGATGGAGTTCTTGATTTCTCTCTTGAATCCTCACAAGCGCACTCAAATGATGGATGGATTTGAGCTCAAGTGAGTGAGAGGGAGGTTGAATACGAAGAAGCCTTTGCAAGAGTGTCTTAGGTTGTATGGAGTGCCAACATAGAGAGAATGAAGGGGTATGAGGAGTATATAGTAGCGCCCCCTCTCAAACTAGCCGCATGAAACTAGTGAATATGGGTTGAACCGGGGCATGTTCAACTGGGATCGACTGAGACATTCAGCCCGAGAGCTCATTCCCATTGTGGTGGCAAATATCGGTTAACCCGAGAGTCCATTCCGGTTGAAGTGAGGTAAACCGAATGGATAGTCGGGATTGCCCATGAAAACAGATAGAGCATTTTGATTAAGATGGATGTTGGGCCGATTAAGCCTTAGGCTCAACTGGGGTCAACTGAAAAAGCATGTTTGGGAGAATTTGACTCTGTGGATTAGATATCTTGAAATTTTGAGCCATGGTAGCACTAAAATCATATCTTTTTTATCCCTCTTGATAGTACGGATTTTCCTAACTCAATGACAAATTAAAAACTAGGCCTTGATGCTTGAATAAAGATTTGAATGCACAAATTCTTGAGTAATTTGAATGAGGGTCCTCTGAAGCAATTTTTTTTCATTTTGCTTCTCTTTTTAGCATGCTTAATCATCAATATATAATATTTCTGTGCTTATGCTCAAATAAACTAATTAGAGGCTTTCAATTGCTCATCGTCAATCACTAAAACCCCTCAAGTTTTGATTGCACTTTCATTAATAAATTCCATTAAAAATCTGGAAGTAGGTTGGTTATGTACAGGGACCAGAAAGTATTTTTAAGGCTTTTCTTGTTACACCATTTGACTTTGTTATGGCCCCAAATGGATGGAATTGCCAAGAAAGAACAAAACAAAATTTCTGGGTTGAGTAGGAAACATAATTTTTTTTCTAGTCCAAGGACGGAAGCGCTAGAATTTTTTAGACCAAATAAGTAATTTTCTCTATTTCAATTGGTTTACATCAATTCTCTTGTCCTTTCTCAATGTCACACTGGGATCATAAGGAGTAGGAGAAGGGTTGCTGTCTGTATAGCCGAACTGATTCAAGACTTTTACATAGACCGGCTCAATAACTTGATGTTTAGAATCACATCAGCTTCTCTCAGATCTTCCATATCAAACTTCTCTGATAAGAAAGACTTGACTTCATTGATCACATCAATCAATGTTTGTGCCAAAGATTAATATGTCATTGACATAATGGAAAAATATAGATCCTTTACACCCATCATAGCAGAGTATATATATATATCTCTGCTTTATTAATGACAAAACCTACTTATGTTAAGGTGGTGTCGAACTTCTCGTGCCACTGCTTAGGTGCTTGTTTTAGGCTATACAAAGACTTTAATTTTAACACTTTGCTCTCTTGACCTGTTACTACAAACCCAACAGGTTGTTCCATATAAATCTCCTCATCCAACTCTCCATTAAGGAAAGTTGTCTTCACATCCATCTAATGAACGAGAAGATCATACGAGGCAGCTAGGGAATGCAGAACTCATGTAGTGTTCATTCTAGTAGTAATAAGTGAATAAGTATCAAAGAAATCTTTGCCCTTTTTTAGTATAACCATTGAACATAAGCAAAGCTTTGATACCATCAGGCCTAAGCTTTTTCTTAACTCCCACTTACAACCCACGAGTTCGGAACCATAGGACCATTCAGTTAACACCCACGTCGCCTTGTCACTTGTTATTATGGCATCTCATACTTGAAACATCATAAATCAATGATGTTATGCATAGTCATCATAAAGAAAATGTCATAGAAGGCCAAATTTCTTGTAGCGTCTATCGTTACTGAGATAAATTATTTCCAAACCCATAAAAAAAGAAATGGATGCGTGTGTTGTCTTTCATGGAGTCCTGTTGTTACCATGGTTATTATTTATTTCCTAGGCTGTGAGGCACCCTTCATTGACATTATTGATTAGAAAAATTCCTTTTGACCTCATCAATTGTTTTTTAATTTAGTTGTCCTACCCCATAAGAAAAATTTAGTATTCATTTTTCCCAACCATAAAAACCATTCATTTTTCCTCCACATGCTATTTTGACGAGAGTTTAGCCCTACATGTCAGTGGGAACCACTGATTCGATGTCAGTGGCACTAGATCCCACATGTCATGATCCCTTTCTGAATTCGTCCTTCATGTGTAGCACAGTCGACCCATTTCATCTCGCACTAATATATCGATAGACCCCTTCGCCATGAGCCATCTTCACATATCAACTACTTCCAACATCTCCTTAATTGTCAGAGATCGCCAGTGAGCCCGTCCTGCTGCTGCACACACATAGAAAACTCACGTGAACAAAGTGGACACAATCTAGTTTTTGGTGCCATGTACAACTTGCGACTATTCTGACTCTATTGCTGAATATAAAGAGCAGTAGAGAACATGGTCACCAAACACTCGAGAAGCTCGCCATGCCCATCCAATTCATGTGCCATGCCGCACATCGGGGCATCCCAAGCCATGCACTAGCTACATACTCGCTCCAGTGTCAACATTGTGGGGGATAGATATCCCCTGGATCCTCGTGACATGGATTCGAGACATGAGCCATTGGTGGGCCTAAACAGGCCGGACGGCAGATTTCATGGGCTGACTATTTGGCTTGAGCCTGAAGATAGCAATAGGCAAGCAGAGCTTGGCGATCAAGGCAAGGGAGTTGTAATTCAAGAAAGCGTAAAGGAGTACATGACTCGGACTCTATATCCAAATAATACGGTACTTGAAGATATGAAGGATATAGATTGAGGATTCTATGTAATCTCTTGTAATCTAAATCTTCTAGGAGACATAGAAGGAACCTAACATGTAACCCAAGAACCCGTCAGCCTATATAAGGTGGGTGAGGGATCCCTACGCGCAACACACATCCCGTCATCGCATACCAAACCTCCAGCAAGCTGAGCCCTCATTGTAGTCCTAAGAACTCAGAGCAATACAACTCACCGCAAACAGGACGTACGATATTACGCTTTCCACGGCCCAAACCTGTATAAATCTTGTTCCAATCGCGTTTCATGCGAACCATCGAGCTACGGTCGATCTCGCCAACCACAAAAGCACTGTGTGATACATCCCACTGCCGGTAGTAAATACTGACAAACATGCACATCTCAAAGCTACGAAGATGGCATGGTGAACCACATGCCCACAAATAGCAATGCTAAAGAAACAAATACTAAACTTAGTGCTCAAGAATTATTCTATCAAATCTCCTCCTAAATCTTGACACCCCATACCGTTGACGATGTTGGAGCCCAATGTTCAGGGAAAGCTCCTTGAACTTGATAATGCAGAGAGGCTTTTGATAATGTCTCCTACCTGCTCCTTAGTTCCAATGAATGAACTTCGTACTTTGATTTGGCCAATATTGGCTTACTCTCGAATCAAATGATACTTAGTGTCAATATGCTTAGACCGGTTGTCGCACTAGATTTTTTATCAACAAGATAGTGGACTTGTTATCCCCCCTTAGCACTGGTTCGCTCACAACTGAATCCCAGTTCTTAGCTATTAGTTGTCCCAGATCTTAGCTAGCAGTCATGCTAACCACACAGTTTTACATGCAACAGTAGCAGTAGCAATGTACTCAGCCTCATAGCTAGACAGAGCAACCTCATTTCGTTTTACTGATTGCCCTGATTGGATTGTCCCCAAGGAAGAACATGATCACACAAGTGCTCTTCCTACTATCCAGGTCACCAGCTAGATCTCTATCATTGAAGCCAAGTAGTTATGCATTTATTCCATTCTTCCTAGGATAGAAGAGACCCTAGCTACTTGTCTCAGCTATGAATCTTATGATGTATTTCACAACTACAAGGTGTTCTTCATGTGGCTCTTCCATAAATCTGCTCACATACCCAACTGAATATGCCAAATTAGGTCGAGTATTCACCACGTGCCTCAAACTTTCTACTAACCCTTTTGTCAATGCAACTAAATACATAAAGCTTAGTGGGAAGTTTGAGGTACTTGGTGAATACTCGACCCGATTTGGCATATTCAATTAGGCTTGTGAGCAAATTGATGGAGGAACCACATGAAGAACACCTTGTAGCTGTGAAACACATCTTGAGATTCATAGCTAGGACAAGTACCTGAGGTCACTTCAATCCCAGGAAGAATGGAAGAAGTGTAGAAATGTTGGGTTTTAGTGATAGCGATCTAGCTGGTCATCTAGACAGCAGGAAGATCACATATGGGATCATCTTTTTCATTGGGATAGTCCAATGAGTTGGCAATCAACAAAATAAAAGGTGGTATCTCTGTCTAGTTGTCAAGTTGAGTACATTGCTAATGCTACTAATGTATGTCAAGCTGCGTGATTGGCATGACTGCTACCTGATATTAGGGATTTAGTTGTGACAAGCCGGTGCTAAGGGTGGACAACAAGTCCACCATCTTATTGATAAAAAAACCAGTGCATCATGACCGATCTAAGCATATTGAAACTATATATCATTTTATCTGGGAATCTACCAACACTATCTAAATCGAAGCGAAGTGAAGTTCATTGGAATAGAGGAGCAGATACGAGACATTCTCATGAAGCCTCTCTGCAGAATCAAGTTCCAGGAGCTTTGCTTGAAGATTAGGCACCAACCTCTTCTGTAGTATGGGGCGTCAAGATATACGAGGAGATTTCATAGAATAACTTTTGAGCGCCAAGCTTAGTGTTTGTTTCTTTGGCTTTGCTATTTCTAGGCATGGCCATGTTGTGGTTGATCATCTGCGTCTTTGTAGCTTTGAGGTGTGCACATTCACACCGGAGCAAGTCCGTAGCTAGTGCATTGCTTGGTATGCTCCGACGTGTGGGATGGCACTCGAATTGGACAGGCATGGCGAGCTTATCGAGTGGGTGGTGACCAAGTTTTGTACTGCTGTTTATATTCAACAATAGAGTAAGAAAAGTCACAGTTTGTACGTGGCACCAAAAACGAGACCGTATCCACTTTATTCGTGTGAGTTTTCTCCGTGTGCAACAGCAGCAGGAGCTCGCCGACGATCTGTGTTTGATCATTACTCCGGCAATCTCTGACAATAATTGAGGAGGCGATGGAGGTAGCTGGTATTTGAAGATGGCTCATGGAGGAGGGGTCTGGCGATAGATCAATGTGAGAAGGAAGGGATCGATTGTGCTACACCTGAAGGACAAATTCAGAAAGGGACCATGACATGTGGGGTCCAGTGCTGCTGACACATAATAGGTGGCTTACGGTGACACGTAGGAACGAATAGCGTGAAGTAGACAGGATAGATGGGGAGGACAAATAGCCTGTTTTTAGATGGGGAGGAAAACTGAACAATGACTTCTTCCTGTTTTTTTCGTTTTCCACCTTTTGCATGGCAGTGGGTGGAATGAGCATTCCGGCGGGAGAAGAGATGATATACACGGGAGAAACAATAAAGGGTTTATGTCCAATTTTCTTCAGGGCCCACTTGAAATTTTGGGAATGAAATAATGTGCTTTTTAAGTTAATAATGTACTTGCAACATATTCTCCCCAAAATAAGAATGTCTTTTGTACTGGACCATAAGACCTGTCATAGTATTGTCGCAGGGTCGTGGCAGCTGCCAATATCTGTGACCTACAGCAAATCTCCGCTGTCGAACCCCTCGAAAATTGAGACTAGGTACGGTCCTCCAAAGGAACCTAGGAAAATGGCAATAAAATATAGTAGGCACGGTTTCATTGTTAATACTAGAATGATAATATTTTTGTTGCCACCATGCATTCCAATAACACCTTTCAGTTTATTGCAACGTACCATATACTTCAAGTTTAAATTTGATGTCACTGGCACTCTGGCAAAGATGAGCCGAACACCCTGTCCTTTGCCTTGGTTGCCTGAACAGGAAGGAGAATATGTCACGCTGAGCCAGGCTAGAGCAGCATATCTCTGACATAATTTGGCTGGTGTATACTACTTACTTCCTTGTTCCAGTCTATGAACCACGCGACCGATCCAAACAACAGCACCTTCGCGACGCTGCCGCAGACCATGCCGAGCCAAAGGCCCTGTTATTAGAAAACATGTTCCAATATTCAAAACCATATTTTTTTACTCCTAATAATATTCTCTTATAATATATTGTGTAGTCCTTGGCAGCAACAAAAATTGGTAGTTACTAATTTTTTTTATGATGTTTGACTAATTGTTAGTCATGACTAGGAAGTTTGAATTTTTAAATGTGTCATATTTTAGTGCTATGGGAGTACTGTCACAAAGATACTTATATTGGACACTGCACATTCATATGTCATGAAACATTATGAGATTGTGTTATCTCGAACGGAGAACATTAAGAACTGTGTCTAAGATCAGCCTTCTTGTTCTGAACCGTGGGAGATAAAGGACTATCAGTATTTTTCGCGGTTTCAAATATAACAAATGTCTACTATCTATGAGCATGTAGAGAGATTTTTTTTTTTTAAAAAAAAAAATGTATGGAACAAGTTTTTGTGTAACCCTCAGCGAGATGTGTAGACCTATAGCTGACAACCTTTTAAAAAAAATTAAAGTCCTTTAGATGCACAATAATGCAGTCAACTGAGATTCAGGCCAACATGTGGGTGCTGCTAAATGCTGATATGATTGCTGAGCAAAGGACAAGCATACCATTCCATTCATATGGAAGACAAAGGCAAGCAGCACGGCCAGCGGGAGGCCTGCCAAGTAGAAGGCGCCGAGATTAATGGCTGCGCCGACCTTCTGCTTGCCGCAGCCTGTGATCACTCCTGGAGATTAAAGTTCAAACACACACAAATGCAATGCAAGATTACTATTTACAGTAAGTATAAATTCCCAACTAATTATTCCCAAAAGAATAATTGCCCAACTAATTAAAATTACTCATGGCGCGTTCATCATCAATCAGTATCATCCACCTGCGAGAGAGGCGTGGATGCCATCCACGAAGAAATTTATCCCAAGAACCGGCATCATCTTGGCAAAGTATGCGACAACCTCTTTGTCGTCGCTGTACATGTGTCCCCAAACATTGCGTAGCAGGGCCATCGCCAAGGTGAGCACGGATCCTGCAGCTAAGGCCATGCACACGACCACCCTCATCGCCAGCTTCGCCGCCTGAGGCTGCCCGGCACCAAGTTCGTTGGAGACACGCGTGCTGACGGAATAACTGAGCCCCAATGGTACCATGAAGAGCAGAATCCCAGTGTTTAGGCAGATGGACAGCACTGAGGTCTCCACCTGAGGGTTCGGAAGACGGCCAGACAGGAGCACAAGGATCTCAAAAGCCCAAAACTCCAAGCTGCAAGCAATGCAATGCAAGGCACCCAAGAAATTACAGTCATCAGGTCAGGTGTGCAGTGCAGTGCAGTGGTGTGTAGGGCAGAAGATCAAAGAAGATCGCGTATATGCATATACCATATCATCAACGCAGATGGCACGGCGAGCGCGGCGAACCCCCGCAGCTCCTTCAACCCGTCCATGGAGAACCCGGTCCATGTCCGCTTGCAGGCGCTGGATAGCCTGACGTAGAGTGCGAGGATGAGCAGGTTGAGGGCGTACGAGACGGCGTTGCTGATCGCGGCGCCCTTGCTCCCCATGCCGGCCTTGTACACCAGCGCCCAGCACAGGGCGAGGTGGCACAGCGTGGTGGCGCCAGAGCTCGCCGCGACGGGCAGGACCAGGCTCTGCGCCTGCAGGAACCGCACGTGGCACTGCAGCGGGATGCTGACGAAGATGGACGGGATGAGCCACCGCGCGTAGGCGCCGGCCTCGGCGGCGATGGCGGGGTCCTGGCCGAGGAGCGCCAGGATGCGGCCCGCGTACGCCCAGACGAAGGCGAAGGGGACGCAGGCGAGCGCGATCACCAGCATGGCGCGCTGCTTGTACACGCCCAGCAGGCGGTACTGCCCCGCGCCGAAAGCTTGGCCGCAGAGCGTGTCCAGCGCCGCCGCCATGCCCGTGATCACGTTCAGGCCGGTGGCGCTCGTGATGGAGATGGCGAGGGACGCGCCCGCCAGGTGGAGCTTGCCGAGGTGCCCGACGAACATGAGGGACAGGATGTTCACGGCGTTCTGCAGGACGCAGCTGCCGGTTGTCGGCCCGGCGAGGCGCAACAGCCGCTTCAACTCGGCCGCGGCGGGGCCCTGCCAGCACCAGCAGCACCGGTTGCCCCCCGCCGCCGCAGCCGGGTCATCCTGATCCTGCTTCTCGCAAGGCGCTGTGCCTGGCTCATGGGCCATCGTAGTATCCGGGAATTCGGTTCCACAAGACGCCGTCGTGATCCGATCAGTTGCCGAGGGATCAGAGCTGCCTGCAACGGTTGTTGCCCAAGCCTAACGGAACAAGCAAGGATTGATCTACCAGGAGGAGATCACGGGATACGCATCACACATGCATGAATACGGCGTGATAAAAGATCCATCTACAACTGCCTTGCATTGCATGAGACGTGCAAAATTATAACTCGTCAAACAGCATCGCATCAACAACTTTGATTGCAGAGATCCTAGTAGTGGTTAGATGGGGGCCGTTGGGCCAGGACAAGGTGCTAGAAAGGAAAACATCTCCTACACTTGGAGGAAGGCCTGTGCTTGTCAATTTCGTTCGTTTTTTAGATGCTGTTAATTCGATTCTTGATAATTGTCACACCACGAATTTTCTAATTTAGAATGTGACTCTTTTAGCTTAAATGAATACAATGATTTATTAAATAATTAATGTTTTCAGTATCTATATAATTATTAAAAAATTAGTGTAGAAAACAATTGTTTTTTTATAAAACAGATTAACATGACAAAGGATATAATAATAATGTGTGTCGCATTCAGGCTGGTTCACTATTTCTTGTTTGTGTTATGTGCGAAACCTAGAGTCTGAATTCAAATTTATTTAAGTTCAAAGTTTAATCCTCAAATCAGCTATGCTTCCCGGGCAAAGTTTTTGTTCCCTTCTGTTGCACCCGAATACCGGCGGGGAGGCTCGGGCGCAGAGCACACGGGAGCCAGAGATCGCGCTATTGTTGTACTCGTCTCCCTTTCGTGCGGCTCTGATCGGCTCTCAGCTGGGAAGCCGATCCTGGTCGTGCGTGGTGATGCGGGCATACCACCTGACTTGACCTCGCAGCCAGGAAGGTTGTGTAGGTCGTTGTTATTGGCTCCTGTTCTCCCTGTAAAGCGTAGACAATAGATGTAAACGCCAAATTCCTGCCTGATCTCTAGGATCGACAACCACGAGATGTCGTGTACTCCAGTCAGCAGATGTAGAAACATCGGATGGTCCATCGAGTGTGCATGAATAAAGCCAAAACCGCGTCCAAAGATAAGCAAATATAAAACCCTAGCTAAAAACATGATGTAACATTGCATAACCAAATCGCTTCAAACTAGGACCTACAAAGAAATCCATCTAACTAGACAGATACAAATTACAACGTGCATAGCTAGGGTGCTCGAGCTACGCTGATCTACCGGCAGGTCACGCGCACACTCTGTAGCCTCATGTCGTGAATTGTAACAAGTGATTAGGTAGCGTAACGCGAGCTACATGAAAATCAATCTACTACATGAAGCATAGGTACATAAACAGATCAATAAACATACGGAAGTGAAGACAGAGCTTGCCGCAAGATTCGTCAAGATAACTAATGAGTATCGTGCTCGAGCTAAGCTCGACACGAGATTCATCGAGGTAACTAGCAAACCGTGCCATAAAAAACGCTTCAGTACACGGTTCACCATATGGCTCACGTTCTAATGCCCTAACGGTTCTAAGAACCATTAGAGCAGCATGACGATTATCTTGAAAAACCCTAATCGTTAGGGGTGGCGATGCGCCAAGAGATATTAGAGACACGAGTTGCTGGGAACGTATATCGTCAATTTATTACGTAGAACATAGGATATATATTTATAATCCGTAGACTTGAACAATAAGTCCGACTCTTTCCATAACTCTTTCTATAGCTAGAAATTCTATTTCTGACGGATTAGTCCCAACTCGACTCAAACTAACCTAGATACATACACTTAAAATAAAGATACATGGCCTATTGGCCCTTGAGATCGCCTTTTCCTTGGACCACCATGTTTAGCCCATCAGCCGATCCGGCCCAAATATCTATCGGCTAAATTTTGGTGATAACACCTCCCTCCCTGTTCCTCCACTTGAATGATCAGAAAGGCAACTTAAAGGGGTGAGTAGATTACTCAAATATTTGATCCTGAAAACCTCTATTTTAGCACCGTGAAGGGTACATAGCAATGGACAAGCTACAAACCCAAGAACACGGCTGGAACAAACAACGCAGAAGCACTTGCTCAAACAGTTCAAAGAAAAAACACAAAACAAGTAAAACAAACTTACCAGACAAATATCTCAGAACTCGGAGGATTCAGCCCAACAAGTTTGGAAATATAATTGCCAAAACCTTACCAAGAAAGCTCCTGTCAGGGTTTTATACTGGCAGTACACCACGGGAAGTACCATGTAGGTGCTTTTGAAGGTGGGCAAGATCGTCGGTAGCTCGATGGTTCGTGCAATGCTCGACGAAGACACTAGGATTTATACAGGTTGAGGCCGCCAGGGAAGGCAGCAAAACCCTACGTCTTGTCTGTTACTGAGATTAGATTGCCTTGAGCTCAAGAGTACAAAAGTGCTGTGTCTAGCCTAGAGAATGGTGTGCTGCGTATGAAGTCGTAGGGATTCCTAACCCGCCTTATATAGGCCGACGGGTTCTAGGGTTACTAAGTCGGTTTCCTTCCTAACCAATAATCCCACCATCACCGGCGAACTGCCCTCCCGGACTCTCCACGTGATCCTTATCTGAGCATTTCGCCAGCTTTGCCTTGACCTTCAAGTCATCACGCCATTCTTTGGGCCTAAACCATCCAGCCGACCCATGGAACAGGCTGTCTTCACGCCTATTCCTTGGGCCTAAACCATCCAGCCGACCCATGGAACAGGTCAGTCTGGTGGGCTTGGGTCCCTCCAATGGCCCATGTAAAGAATCCACGCCGTGAAGGCCCTAGGGGATATCTATCCCCCAGCAGCTCCAAAGAGAAATAAAAATATGGAATGAAAGAAAAATACAATTACACAAGGGGAAGGAGAAAACTGATGGTGGGAAAAAGGCTTTAGCTTTCATGAGCCCACCAGCTGGCCAACGAAAATTAACTTAAGCTTTCACCGGCTAACTTTAGCTGACGATAATTATTAATTTTTCGTTGGTTTTTTCTTGCAGTGTCGAAAACTGTAATAGCCTGAAGAAAATGAATCATTTTCTTGTAGTGTATACTCATGGTAGTGTAGACATTTTGGATTGACTTAAGTCGTGAACTTTGGATCGGACGGTTTGTCAGTTTGTTCATGTATAGGCATTGCTCGAGGCGGAGAGAGCGTGGTCAGGATGAGAGGACTAGAACTAGGTCAGGAGTAACCAAGGTTTTCGGACTAAATTTAGAGAAAACTGAAGGTTCTATCGGTTGAGGATGTCACGTGGGATGTTCGGGATAGTGAACGATGCATATAAAGGTGACATCGCGTCAGAGGCATGGCGGGATGTATGGTCACAGCATGTGAGGACGCAGAGGTGCGTGGATACATGAGCGGCAACGGCAGTGAAGGCGAACGTAGCATAGATGAGTTTCAGAGATCCGATTGACGTGATTTCACCTTGGTTAGCTACGAAATGTTATCTAATTTATGAAGTTAAAATTTCAGCTTGATTAGAGTTACGGTTTTAGCTGTGGATAAGATTGGTAACATGATGTTCTGCCCAAAATTGAAAAACGAGTTTTATTTAAGTTTCTGATTCGAAAAAATAGTAGAAATTATTTTAAAATAGTGTTTGGTTGGTGGACATGATGGGGATGGAATACCTTCATTCATCAGGTATTTAGAGATTGAATGGATTCGTACTGTTTTTGATTGTATAGATGAATGGCCCTATTTTGCGTTTGGTTGGTGGGATACCTCTGTTAGCCACCGTTTTGGGGGCCTGGCCTGTCAGTGAAGTCATCTTATCTTCTTCCCCAGGCACGCCCTTGCGACACATCCGTGCACCTCCCACGGCCGTGCCTCCTCTTCCCCCCGGCGGACGCCTCCCGCGCTGCACCACCTCTCCACCCCCCCTCCCTCTCCGGCACCGTCCTCCCGCGCCGTGCCTCGTCCTCGTCCTCCCACGGTGGAAGCTTCCCGCGCCGCGCCTCGTTCCTCGTCCTCCCCCGGCGGAGGCTTCCCAGCGCCGTACCTCGTCCTCCCTCGGCGGCGGCCTCCCTCGCCGCGCCTCGTCCTCCCCCGGCGGAGGCTTCCTGCTCAGTGCCTCGTCCTCCCCGTGGCGGCCTCCCTCTCCACGCCTCGTCCTCCCTAGTGGCACCTCCGCTGGCTCCCGCTCGTCCTTCGCTTCGGCGGGAGAAACGGCGTGCGGGTGGGAATCAGGGATTACATTTTCGTGTAGCTCGAATTTCGTTTTTGACCAAAAATTTTGCTTTTTATAATTTTGAATCTTGAATCGGAATCTTTCGCATTCCAGACTGGAAAGTATATTTCGTAAGCACCGGAAATGAAAAAAATTGTCGGAATTTCGGATTTCGGTATTCCGTTCGGAATTGCGATCCCTGGGTGGGATGTGCGTGTCCGGGCAGATTTGGGGCGGAGGCATCCAAGTTATAGAGGAATATTCCTTTCCACGTCGGATACCTTCATTCCGATCATGTCCTACGTTTTCAGACCAAATGTGAGATGAAATGGCTCTGTCCTATCCCGCTCTTCAGCCAAACATCACCTAAGCTTTCACGACCATTCACCCCGCCCCCCCTTAACATTATTTGATCTTACATGGCCGGCTAAAAATTTTGATGGAACCTAAACCACCTTCTTAAAGAATGTACTTAGACGCCACTAAAAAATTAAAACTTTGCACATGTCCATATATCATACAAATTACAAATTTTAATATACAAACTCGTTCTTATAAAGGTTCATGCAAAAATGACAAAACTCATATGTGCAAAGTGGACTAGAAGGCGAAAATGGGGAGTCCTATTTCTAACTTTGCCAATGATGTACAATTTTTTTCTAATGCATCTGCAGAAATATGCGAAGCAAAGCTTGTGCCTTGTTGGTGGTTGAAATGGAGGAAAACTAAATGAAAAGTGGAGGATTCAACTCCTATAGTATAACTATTCCTATGAGAGCATTTGAAACAAAGTATTCAATCCTACTAGATCCCATTGTAATTTTTAAAAATGGGCTTGTCCATAGAGATTTCGGAGGAAAATAAACATGAAGTCAGATCTCATGTTTTTTTCCTTTGTGTTTGATGATTAATTTGTTTTTCCGGCGCGGTATCCAAATACATTTCTGTAGGAATTAAATTGCACGGGCATTGTAACTCTGTGTTTTTTCCGTTTGTGTATTTTGAGAATCTTGCGTTCTTCAGGAGCCTTTGGATACATTGTACCTATGATCTTTCCCACCATCGATGCAGGTCATTGTCATCAACTTTGCCACAACAGATGATGACAGAAAATCAGATAGCAGCTATTAATGGCTGAACAGAATCATGCGGCGAGGCGATGAGGCCTGTAGCGGTTGTCTCATTTTCTGCAATGGGTTTGGTAAACTGGTCTTCTTGTAGGTTTTGGATTGGAGCCTTAGTGGTTAGGGTAATGGGTTAGGTGGCTTGCTCTCGTTGAATTTCCAAGCTGGAATAGGTCTGCATGTATAGTCTTCAAACATGTGCGGAATTGTAGTATTTGTTTGGTTTCATGGTATGGGCAGGTGGCATTTGTTAGCTTTGCCATGCTTTTCATCATTTCTGAGAGTTGAATCCCTTTGATGCTAGTATACTACAGAGCATTATTCATTTGGATTGATCAAGATGAGACAATATGTATGGCCAAATTATGAATTCCCCTCCTTGAACAGAATAAGCGTCATCAAGTTGGATTTATTCCATCCCTCCAAGTTAATTACAACAGCCTGAGGCGTTAGATCAGTTATTTACGTACTATCTCCATTCGAGAAAATATGATGTTCAGAACGAACCCCTTTTCTCCTTTTTCTTTGTTGGAACTTCATAGTTGCAAGTGTGCTAACAATACAGGATGTATAGCTGAACCCATCTGATCCTTGTATTGTATTGCATCCATGTTACTGAAAGGACATATGTGTCTATAATATAAGCAGGAGCAATAAGTAAAATAATGTTGATGAAGCAAGATGAGAGCGATGTCGCTGAAGCAATGAAATATCGTCGAATATCACTCACAGAGCAATAATGGACAAGGAAAGCATACACGTGTATCGCCATCGTAAAGAATGGCCCAACAAATTAAACAAATGCTCGACGAGTATACAAATATAAAACCACACAAATGAGGACTAACAACTCTATCAGACTATCACAGGATATATACATGGTGCGACAGCGACAACGCAGGGCAGCACAGGACGATCAGCCAATCAGCATGCCCCTGGTGGTCATCATGGCGATGGATCGAGCAGCTAGCTGGTGGTCGATCGGCCGATCGATCCCCAGCCGGCCCTCGCTCCTCGTCGTCGTCCATCAGAAGCACATGTCGAGCACGCAGCAGCAGCAGATGGCGGCGCAGCTGCGATGATGGATGAAGAAGACAGGCAAAGGTGAGCATGGAGCCACGGATCATGCACCATAGCATGCATGCCAAGACGACGCACACGCCTAATAAGCTAGACAAATAAAAGATGCATGCGTGGAACGTATATATGCATATGAATGGAGCTCACCATCCTTTCCAGAAGCCGTCGCCGCCGCGGCTGGTGGTGGTGGTCGTCGTCTGCTCCTGCTGCTGCTGCTGGTACCCGCCGGCGTCCTGCTGGGTCGTCGGCGGGTACGGCGGTGGCGGCGGCGCGACGTAGGCTGGCTGCTGCTGGCCCGGCGGTGGGTACGCGGTGGCAGCAGCCGGCGGGTAGCCTGCTTGTTGGGAGCTCATGGTCGGTCGATACTGTGATCAGCTAGCTGCAAAGACCTCTCTGACGACGATGGTTGGCTGGCTACGGATTATCAAAAGCGCGCGTACGTTGGTGTGCAACTGTGTCGAATGAATGGATACGATGGCAACTATATATAGAGACGCGGCCACGCGGTATCCACGCCATCATCACCGCACCGGTAAGGTTTGCTTAGACGCGTCGTCGATCCAATTCCAAGAGTTTCTCTGTTTGTCATGTGGAGAACAACTCTGAGAGGCGTACGGCAGTTAGCGCGCTAGCACCGTACTAGCTAGTTTATTAACTGCATGTGTTTGCCAGCTGGTCAATCCGAAGGCGGCCACGTGGACCGGCCAGTTGGTGGTAGTAGTAGTAGGAGTTGCCAGGACGGCACGCCTCTGCTGACCTGCGCAATATATATGTACAGACACGGGGGCGTGGTCGGTGGTTGGTTCAGCTGTAGACACGTGGCTATCATTCATGTCATGGACGGCGACGAAATATAATGCCATGTATCATGAACCCATCAATCCGATGCAAATTTTAGTAAAGGAAAACCAGCTAGTTTCAAATGTGGTTTTGATTAATTCTAACAGCATACTTAAATCAATCTGCTTGCTAGAGATTTTCTGCTGGAACAACATGACAATTGGTAGCATCCTTCATAAAAACAAATAAGTAATTGAGAGGCTTCCAACAAACTAAGGCCCCCTTTGAACTGTGAGGATTTTTCCTGAATCCTACGCATTTCTATAAAAAGTTAGACCGTGAAATTTCTACATTCGAAAGGGACCCTAAAGGAATCGGGGCGTTGGAGCAAGAGGTCAAAGTGGTGACCACTTCCTTTCTTTATTTTTCACTCAACTAGCTATATATGAGTGTTGTAAGAATTGAGTGACAAATAAGACTCTTCTATGCAATATATATATCCCCTAATACTTGGGTTAAACAAACAGCAATGCCACTGCTATCCAATGACAGATTTGGGCAAGAAGCAACTCTATGCAAAGGGTCATGATCTAGAGGAGTCCCTGCCGCGCTTTATATACTATATACGGGGTACACACTTATAGTACAGAACGTGACCTTGTATCTAGTCGGATTCCTCGAAGGGTGAGCGGTCTAAGAAAAGTGCGATCTCCTTTGTCTTGTTTGACTATATGATTCTATATTGACTAGGATTGCACGTTATCTTAAACCGTGACTCCATTTTCTAACATAGTCTTCATCACTGGCCCACATGCTTATACCCTATAGAGGCTACACTGTCTTCTTTGGTACCATGAGGTATCCCCCCCAAGGGGCTACTGCCACTGGCAGGTGGGTTGTATTGTCACATATGACTAAAATACCATCAAAACCACTAAGAACTTCTTTGGTAACAAAGAATTTACAAAGGAACAACATAGAATTCTTAATTCTATATGATTTGGCATTGGAGCATCGTTAGGATCATATGATTGAGCCATAGGAAAACCATAAAAAAATTTCCTTTGGTCGTATTTTCATAAAATTGTGTAGGATTTGAAACATCCACTAAAACCACATTTTTGTCCACTCCATATCACATAGGACCAAGGCAAACTATAGCCCATAAAGCAAATTAGTGCTTAATGCTTTTGTAGTATATTCTTTAGCTCTATTTTTTGATGCTAATGCGTTCTTAAAATGCAACTTCTTCTATTTGTTTCTCTTCCAGTATTGCTATGCTTTTCCTACAGCCTATCCAAATGCCCATTCCTAGAATTTTCATATGTTTCACATTCCTCTTATTTGCATCATATTCCTATGTCTTTTTGTTTTCCCATGCTTTTGCAATCTTGTATTCCAAAGGAGTGCTAAAAGTGGAAAAAATGAGCGTTGTAAGAGTTGGGGAGAATAAATTCTCAGAGAAAAACCAGAGGGTTGAAAGGATTTCTCTTTTTTTATTGCCCGCCTTCTGTATGGCAGAAAGAGAAACTGGGAGATGATATGCACATCAGGTGAAACTATAGAGGGTTATGTGTAATTTCTTTTTTTTTTGTTATGTAGCCTCTTGTAATTTTGGGGATAATATATCCTTTTTATGATAATAATATACTTGCAACATGTTCGCCCAATAAAAGAACACAATGTCATTTCTACTGAACTATAACACGCAAAGTCGCAGCTCAGCAGATGTATCTCCGCAGCCAAACCCCTCAAAAAATGAGAGATACTTGTGGATCTATGCTAAATGTGAAGTAGATAGCCCTCCGATGGAACCTAGGAAAATGCTAATAACTAAAAACAGTAGGTTTGCTTTCATTGTTAATGCAAAAGCAATTATTTTTTCCACCATTACAATTACACCTTTCAGTTTAGTACAACTTACCGTCGGAGATGAGCGAACACCCTATCCTTTGCCCTAACTGCCTGAAATTAGAAACAAAAAGGAGAATATGTCACCATGGCTAGTCTTCTTTTTTGGAAAAGGAGCTCTTATTGATCTTAGTAAATTACATCAAGATGATACAAAACACTAAGGATGTCTTCTGGGCTCTACACAACTAGGGTGTATACAGCAAAAAAAGTACAAAAGGCATGACAACAACTATCACGTCGTAGTTCGCTGCTCCACACAACTAAGCCTTCAAATCTATCCACCAGTAAAGCAGCACTAGGATCCTGATACAACTCTCTCACAACAATGCCTCTAAGAACATTATACGCCCACACACCGTCATTACTGATGATCCAACGAATTAAGGCCAGATCATGGGTTTTCACCACAGAGAGCAAAATCCTCGCATTTCAAACAAAGGCTTCAAAAAGACCCATGCCAGTACAACCAACTAAGGTCAGACTTAGGGATTTCTCCCCAAAAACAAAGAAATTGATACACATGAGTACCATCATATCAAGAATCCCAAAAGTTTTCTCCACCCTCAAACCGAGCTAGTACTACCATACCACTTAGTCTTTGCCCAAAACATCGACCACTAACTCTACGATCGACAAACAATCCTTAGATGTGCAAACTACGATGACTGATTCATGATCACACCAAAAGGCACACAAAAACCAAGTCCATAGAATTCATGTAAGTATGGAATGCCTCGTCTCAGTAAGCGACTTCGCGAATAGGTGCTAAGATGAAATAAGTCACAACCTATGTATGAACAACACTAGCGAGCTGCGGAGACACTGTTGTGAGGAGTAGATACGAACCACCTTGCAAAACCAACACTACAAGAACCCGAAGGCCAAAGAGCCCGAGGCGAGACCGGGGGCCTAAGATCTGGGGACATGCCCTGGCCACCGAAACCAGCGGCGGACCGGCGGCACGCGAAGGCACAGCCGGCAAAGCGCGGCGCCTGACAGCCCAGCGTGTGGTGCGCGCTACATCCCCTATCGGCAAAGGGGAAGGACAAGCAGAGGCGGCGGCAAGGAAGAGAGAGCGGATGCGGCTGCGAGGGTTGGGGGAGAGGCGTCGTGGATGGCCCCGCCATTGCCCTCCTTGGGGCCCGCGGCGGCCTCCTCTGTTGCCCTCCTCCGGCGACTGCGAGGGGGCGGAATGAGGGGTGGCGGTGACTAGGGTTGGGGAGGAGTGGCTAGGGTTGGGCTGATACTCTCTCACCATTGCTTGTCTATAGCAGCATACTACCCTGAGGCTTGTTCGGTTCACAAGATTAAAGAAGATTTAATCACTCCCTTGTCAAATTTGTATAGAGAGGGATTTGGATCCCCTGTGCAACACTGCAACGAACAAGTCCTGACAGAATTCGATCGGTGTATTCTACACTAACTTCCTTGTTCCAGTCTAGCTATGAACCCCGAGACAGTTGCAAACAAGAGCACCTTGGAGACACTCCCGCAGACCATCCCGAGCCAAAGGCCCAGTTAATTAGAAGAATGCTTACAATTTTCAAAATCATTTTTATAATGTGTTGTATTTCCACTACGTTGATCGAGCTGAAGGGTGTTGAAGGCGTGCGAGCTGAAGTTTGAAGACGAGACGCTGAGCAGAGCAATGGACGCAAACGCAAGCAGCACGGCGAGCGGGAGGCCAACGAAGTAGAAGGCACCTCTCCGCCTGCAGGAACCGCACGTGGCACTGCAGCGGCACGCTGACGAGAGGATGGACGGGACGGGACGAGCCAGCGCGCGTAGGCGCCGGCCTCAGCCGCGACGTCGGGATCCTGGCCGAGGAGCAGCAGGATGCGGCCGACGTGCGCCCAGACGAGCGCCAGCGGCGCGCAGGCGAGCAGTGTCCAGCGCCGTCGCCATGCCCGTGATGGCGTTCAGGCCCGTGGCTCTGGTGATGGCCAGGGTCGCTCCCGGCCCGAGGGAGCTCGCCGAGGTGCCCCACGAACACGAGGGACGCGATGCTGACGGAGTTCTGCAGGACGCAGCTGCCGGCCATCGGCCCGGCCAGGCGCAGCAGCCGCTTCGTCTCGGCCGCGGCGAGGCCCTGCCAGCGCCGATTGTCCACCGGAGCCGCCTGGCTGCACGTGGGACACCATAAATCCGGGAATTCCAAACAAGGGAACAACAAATGCATTGTTGCTAAACAAGAGGTGAACCCCGGTTGGACTTGGACTCAACCCTACCAGAGGCGGCTGGGCAGAAGAAAAATGGCGGCACACATTTACCATTTAAAATAAACCTAAATGCTACTCTCTGCCCGCACAGGATTGTGGCCGTCGGCCGCGCACCTCCCATCACCATCACCGTTCATTTGAATTTGATGTAGAAAATATGAACCACTGTGTCAAATATAGAAATATGTACAGCAGCATACGTTTCGTGTTTTGTGTGGGAGATGTGACGTGCGCACGCATGCAGATCTAAGATGGCATCGGACAATTAATAACATAGTTTTAAAATGTTTAAAAAGATGTCGTTCATGAACCGAAAATTCAAATAAAAACCGATTACACAGTTGTGTTTTTCTCAACGAGCATCTTCAAAACGAGATCTCACTTGTATATGTTTCGACAATGTTTTTTAAAAAACAAAACTTGCCTGCATGTTAATGTAAAACTACTAAACAATTTCAGTAAAAAATGCTTTATTAGTTTAATAAAAGTGCTTATAGAGAAATAATACTGAAAAAACATCCGTCTATCAATATTATTTGTGCTCATAAATTCATTTCCAGGCATTATAAATATCAATACTTCATCTCATTAAATTCAATCCAGATATCAATTTTGGTAAATTGTTCAAGTACATTTAATTAGGCCGACCTAGCATTTCTAGGTTTTAATGTAAGCATTTTTACTATGACACAAAATTTAACATCAAAATATAATCAATATTAATTTTATCTTGTTGATAAAATTGTAAGGATTACAAATGTGAAGACGTATCTTAAATCGGATATACGGTTTAATGAATATAAGCTTTGTAAAACAAAACGTCCTTAACGGTTCAGCTTGCGTGTGCAGTCCAATCAGTCAATTCCGCTGTCTACTCTGTGCGCAGTCCAATCCATCAAATCCTGCGCGTGCAGGCAATAGCAAACTCCAAAACAAAGCGCCTTATCGGGTGCCTTGCCGGCCATAAACATCGAGAATAATATAAACATATTTTGATAAATAGATATAATGCTTCAAAATTTACTAAACAACAACCACTTTTTTGTGTGTTCGTTGTCAATGCTCATGTTGTCACGCAAAGCTTCAATATTTACTACATAGCAACCACTTTGTGTGTTCGTCATCTTTTCTCACACTGTCGCGCAGATGCACAAATCATCGATTCCATTGATAGAAAGAAAGGAAGATCATTCACATTGTCAAATTGACAAGTACAGTAAAAGGTATAAGTATAATTTTCCTAGTGGGGTGGTTATGTACGTCTCATTGTTTCATTCAAATCTAATGTTAAATCTGTGCTTCTTATCAAAACTGTAGAATGTGTCCTCGCCACACTGGCCATCTCTCTTGTGGAGGACCTCTGCTATGCTGGTACTCCTGGCAAGTCATCGTGCATAGTTAACGCAGACATGCCATCTTCACCCTCACATGCTCCTGGTCTGCTCCATCAAGCTAGTGGCAAGCAGTACTACCAAATCCTGCAAATGAGGAGTAGAGGGAGGTCAGAGTGTTGCTGCCCATTATAACTGCAAATTTAAAAACCCGATTCTGTGCACTTTACCAGGTGTTTGCGCGAGACTGAAAATCATATTTTTTTTGTTTGGTTTTTTTCCCTTACATAAGGGCAAGTACAGGAACGAATATATTTTCTAATAAAAGAACAAAATCTACAATACCTGTTGTCTTTCCATTTACCATCGTCTATTAGTCCTCCTTGACCTGAAAATACGAAACCACAGGTGAATTGTTAGCTTGGCCTCGAATTCCAATGTTTGAACTAAAGCTTCCTTTTTTGGGTGATTTTTAACAAAGCACCAAGCAAAGACGTACCTCATACTGTATTACATCAATGGCTCATTGGACAGGTGCAATATGCGCCTCTCCCACTATATATGGTTGCTTGTTATACACTGATTGAGTGGTTTTGGCAGGCTGCCATGTTCTGTTAAAAACTGCACAAGAAAACCTATCTAACAGTCTGCCAACACAACAAACATGTATTAAAAATAATTTTGTAATAGATGGTCAAAGACAACCATAAATGCCAATAAATATCATCCTAATGAAGAAGGGTTGTGCATTGCGTGAAGGTGCTCTAGAGGGTGACTACATGGTCATAGAAACAAAGCCTCACCTTTCTTTCTTTTTTTTGAAATAAATTTGGTGATATAATGGACAAAATAAAACACAAATAAATTAATATGCTCAAAAATTATCTTTGGGATTTCCATTGAACCTATGATAACATGATGTGATTAAAAGTAAATCAGATGGTAAAGTGTAAAAGAAGAATCAAATCAAACAAGTTCTAGGCCTCAAGTTCACTTAAAGAAATAAACATGAATGTGATACCTTTCTTCAGAAAAGGCAACTCCAGCGCGAAATAAAACCAACTCCATATCTGCCGCTAGAATATTTTTGAAAGTCTTTTACATGAATTGTTATCAGTCCTGGTCCTTGGATTTCTTCTTTGGAAAGGGGTACATTGTAAATCAATTCAGCACCGGTAACTTAAACAAAACATGCAGTCAGTTATTTCAGAACCATTCTGCAAGCCATGGAAGAGTATACTGGTAAGTCCCTTATTCTCAACAAGGATGAAACATTAATTCGTGATTGTAGAAAGTTTACCAAGAGGCAAAGTTGTTTGCAGCATGAGAGGACAGGGGAAGTTGTATTACTTCATTGCATAAGAGTGCCATAAGTAAGGTTCAGAGATGAGTGATAGTCCAAATTACTGAAGTTTAGCAAATTGAACAATAAAGTACTTGGCTTTCTACTGAAGGGTTAATTAAAAAAACAAACTAATGGACCGAACCACATGCCAAATTTGCTAGGACTTCTGCTCTAAAAATGCTAGAATTGGTGACAGTTTGACAGAGGCAGGGACATACCACCGGGGCACAGAGATGACACATGACAGAACCACGCATCTTTCTTTCTCCAGACTGGACTCATCCAGACATTTGATCTTGATGAGCTTATAAATCTGCTCCCTCATGAAGAATGCATTCTCAGTGTTGATGCAGAAGGTGGCGCAGCTGGTGGCGACCTCACCACCATTTGTCCTGCGGCCGGTGGTGGGGAGGCAGGCTCGCCGTCAGCGGCCATGCTGGCGCGGATGAAGCACTCTTCCCGCTCGTGCCGTGGCGCCGGCGTGGTCGGTCGGGCGCATGCCATGGATCCGGCTGGTTCACCTATGCCTTTGGCGTACAGCACCACCCGCCCCCGCTCGGTGTCCAAGCACCGGGGAGATCCACGGCAACGTGCTCCACTGTTCCACCACCAGCTCCCTCCACTGCCGCTCTCCTACTCCACCTCTGCCATCGATCTGAGTATTCTAGGGAGAGAGAGTAACAGAGGGGAAGAGAATGAGACCGCACGCACAAGGGAAGGGAAAGGATAGGAATCGCAGGTCTCAGCCGACTGTGGAGGCCGCACCAAGTTGGAGCCCTAAGGGGGCATCCCGATCCAGGAGGCATTTGCGCCACGGTGGCCGATGAGCAGCCAGGGGTAGCGGTGGAGGCGAGGGAGAAAGGAGAGTGTGAGAGAGGAATGAGGGGGGAGCCGAGGAGCTAGGGTTGGATCCTCGCAGGGGGCTCCTTGCAAAATTGCCCCACGGGGTTTGTTGTAAAAATGTGCACGACCTCGAATTTTCTCTTCTTCACGTTAAAATAAGTATTACACCAGGGGTCTTTATGCACAATATCCGAACGTGTTCACTGTTCTGCCCTAATAAGATGGACTGCGGGTTGATTTCCTAAAACTGAGAGGGCTTTTTTTTTGAAAACACGTTGGAGCCACGCAGTCCTCCCGCGCAGGCCTCCGCAGGGAGCGCGGATCGCTCTTGTGCGAGCAGGGGGCATGAGGTTTTAAGAGAAGAGATGCCGAGCAAGCACACACTGTCAAACATGGCTGCTGTGCGGCATTTTGATTTGATCTGCCCATGTGAAGCACAACATGTCAGGGAACTGTTCACAGACGCAAAGGGAACATGTCGGGGAGCAAATTCACATACCCCGAGCGGAATTTTGGGATTAAGAAGCAACGCACAGTACATCCTGCTTTTAACACTGATCTATCCATGTCCATTACCTTTCCCAGACCTCAATGGCCAATGCAAGAAATAACAAGGCACTGAAAAAAAAATCGTGTGGCCCAAGTAGGATTTCCAAACACAGTACAAGAAGGTTTTCCCGGCCTAAATGTCACTCCATAAACGAACAACGTGCTCCTGGCTTTTTCAGCTGAATCGAACCGTTCCTTTTCTGACAAGCAGCTCAGGAAGGTGCGGGAATTGCCAAACAGACTTGCTTCACCAAGTGCTTCTGCCATAAAATAATGTGAATGTCAGACAATCAGCGACACAATTATTTTATTCCAACTCTGTTTACAATCGATGTAACATTGTAGCTGATTTTTTTGAACATGAAGTGCAGCTGATTCCCAAGCATGATGCAGTGCTAATAACCACTAAAGGAATTCGTAATTCCTCACGCCTACTCCTAGGTAATCAAGGTAAAATGAAGCACTATTTTGGCAAAGTTTGTTGGTGCCATTGTCTGTTCGTGCAATATCAAATAACTTTTCAACCTTTGACACCATGTGTATCCTCCCATGAAAACAATGTAACCTACACACTACAGTAAAAAACTAGCTCACAACACCTAAGCTTCAAATATAGTGGTCTGAGGCACAGAATGTCTGACAGAACTAACAAACTTAGAGCTTGTGCGGTTAGGGAGGGATTGGAGGGGATTAAATCCCCTCCTATTCAAATTTGACTACAGAGGGATTCAATCCCCTCAAATCCCTCTCTAACCGAACAAGCCCTTAAAGTGGAGAACTATGTGGCTTAAATTCATAAACAACATTAGGTTAACATCCTACTCATATAAACAAGCAAACTGGAAATTGTAGCAAACAATGAAGTGAAAACTGCTGTCAGAGGGATGATTATTGTTATTTATGTACTTGCTAGCAAAAAAATAATGGAACTAGAGAGAGAGAGAGAGAAATAAAGAGATTAACATCCACATGACGAGTTGACAACATTCTTAGTACATGGGATAATCATAATCAGACTATACAACAAGTATGGTGATATTTTGAAGATTTAAGTTTCAAAGGTCAAATGATGCATTTGATCATCTAAAGAATGGAGTGCCAAATTGCCAGTTATAACTCGAATCCGGTCCTGATACTGATCTCCCTTTCATGAGTTCAATTAGGCAGAAAAGCCACAGAAGATATCTCTGTCAAACAATGTGTAAATTACCAAACGAAATGGAGGTAGATTAAGATTACTGATATCGTGGTTAAAATGGCAACCTGATCAGATCCTACCATAGATGCTCTACATCAGCAAATCCCCCATAGGCCACCAAACACTATCTTCCTGAACTGTATAAGATATTAAATCAACTAATAGAGCAGTCCGCTAATTTTATTCTAGCTCCAGAAATGTTACTAGAGATGTGAACATAGCAAACCCAAAATAAACAAACTACAGGTATATATAGCAGAAGCAGATGAAAGTAGCAAATTCTCACCCATCAAAAGTAGCAGCAGGCAGGTCAGTATGCTTATCTCTCTTCCTAATGGGCCATGCCAGAAGTTCCTTCATCAGGCACGGCATCCTCTTCCTTCCTTAGCTTCCCACAGAGATTGCATTCAAACACATGGGACAGCTCGCCATTAGGCAAGGGTGGCAATGGAGCAAGCATACCCCAGCAACCCTCACTGTCACACAAGTACCTCACAAAGAAGTAGGCATGTGGGAAATCGTCATCATCGGCACGGCCATCTTCTTCCTCCATTCCATCATCACCTCCATCTGCACCATCCTCCTCACCCTCCTCTTCCATGGCATCGTCCCCCTCATCTCCATTGTTATCGTCATCATCTTTCCACCGGCTCTCTATCTGGCATCGATCGCACTCGCACCGGAACCCATAATCCTCTAGCAGCCTGCGCTGCCTGTCGGCGTACCTCCAATTGGCCGCAAAGTAGCTGATGCAGACCTCCCTCCCCTCCGTTATGTCATGGAGTGCACGCACGACAATGTCAGTGTTCCCCGGCCCTGGCCTGTCTGCGTAATCAAAATGGCACGCATTGGGCAGGCAGTCATGGTTGAACAGCGACGCACGGGGATACACGGCGTAGGCGCGCGCCTTCAGGAGCTCGAGCGACATCCCGGGGCGGTACGGCTCCATGATGGCGAAGCTGTTGCCCCGGTCCTTGGCGAGGAGCGCCACCGTGAGGCCCGGCGAGAACCCGGCGGGCAGCATGTGCTGCGGCGCCAGGGCCGCCACGGCGGCGTGGAGCACAGCGGCATCCTGCGCGCCCGGGGGAGGCGGCGGGGCCGAGGAGAGGGAGAGGATGGCGCCGAGGGAGGGCTCCGGGAGGGAGTAGGCGGAGAGGAGGAAGAGGAGCGGCTCTTGGACCGCCTCGGTGGGGGCGGCGGCGGCAAGGCCGGCACCGCAGCCGTGGGAGAGCGCGGCGCAGAGGAGGCGCGGGTGGGAGGACGCGGCGCAGGCTGGGGAGCAGAAGGCGGCGGCGCGGCAGGACGCGCAGGGAGTCGCGGCGGCCGCGGGGAGGGAGCGGAAGCAGGCGGCGCAGTAGGAGGAGAGGGAAGCCAGGGTGGCTGGGTAGAGGAGGGCCGCCGGCTCGGAGAGAAGCACCTCGCCCTCGCGGACGTTGCGGGCGGCGAGGAGACCGCGGCCGCGGCCGGGGATATCCGCTACGCGGAGAGCGTCGCCGGCGCCCGCCGTGCTGGGGTTTTGCGACGCACTCGCCATGGCGGCGGCGGCGGCGGAGGAGGAGGAGGTGGTGGTTTTGCCTTTTGCGGGAGTTCAGGACTTCAGGTAAATGTGGCCATGACAAGATGGGCTATGAAATCGTGGGCTGACCTGGGCTTCGTTCAGGAATGAACAGCCCATGTTGACTATCCAACTCTTATCAGCCAAGGAATTCTTATCACTGATCTTGGCCTCTTGGACCAATGGGTTTTGCGTTTAAGAGTATATTTTATTTATTATAAGCTCAAAAAAAGTATTTTATTTATAGTGTAACAACACGGTTTTCAAATGATTTAATTAAACTATTTTCAACAAATGAATTAACTAAACATTAAACAATATATTATTTAAATTATAGCTATGAAGCTAAACTTGTAGATTAGTGACAAATAAATTTATTATGGAAATTACACATTTTAGAATAAAGTCCATGATTTAGGAGCACATGGTGACACTTTATTGGCTATCTTATTTTTGCATTTGCGTTTACTGGAACCTCATCATCGGCTGTTCCTTAGCATTCGCGTCTAACATAACGGTGTTCCATGTGAAAATTTTTAGAACAAATTTTGCTTAATTTTAGTGTCCCCGTAGCAGCGCATGAGCATAGACCTAGTAACCATATAAGTGTTGCTTTTTTTAGTTCCAAAAAAAAACAATTTTCCTCTTAGACCCTTGTCTTTGGATCAATTTACAAAGTTGTTTGCCATCTTTGCTTGGTGGACTTTTCTGCCGAGGTGTGTTCGGCAATTTTCACTAGAGCCCTTCATGTTAGAATGATTAATCTCAAACATAAATAGGACGGGGGTTGTCTCGCTAGGAGCTCCTCACCATCTAGGGTTGTGAGGAACTAGGTAGAAGAAGAGAGTAGCCACATGAGACTAGTCCCGCTATCGGGTTCGTCTTGGTAGTTTTTTTTTTCTTTGCTACTGTTTGCTATACACTCTGTTTCAAATTATAGATCCTTTGACTAGTTTTGACACTAAATTTGATCTTCTCATCCTATTTTAAAAAAATTGTAAAATTATAAAAAGATCAAGTCATACTTAAAAAGTAAAGTATAATGTATGATAAACAAATAATAGTAAAAATATATGATAATTGTGAAAAATTTTGAATAAGATGAGGTGGTCAAATTTTGTGTTGAAAAAAAAATCAAACGCCATATAATTTGAGACTGAGGGAGTCTTTGCTATGACCATGTTGGCATCTTGTGCGATGTAACTTTCTTCTGTCTTCTTAATCAAATAGGAAAAATAAACGAGCCATATGTATATTTCCACCGTCCATTTGTTTTTGTGCCGTGTCTGATTAGCTGAAGCGACCCGAAACAATGCGGCGTGCAAGCAATTGCCACCTCAGTCAAGCCGGCGCTGGGGGTTGGCTGTTGGCAAAAGCGATAGAGGCGGAGCACGAGCGCACGTGGTGCGGTTGTTGAGAATGCTGGGGATGCGTGCGCGTACGCAAATAACAGTCCGTGATGCTCCACGAGGCGCGCTGCAAGAGTCGGTTCTGATTCGCGGCCTCCATCGCTCCACCCACACTCCTTGCTTTGCACGTGCACCATGCGTGCTTTTTGTTTAAAGCCTAGTTTGGCCTCTCTTCCTCCTCCATTTCCATTTTATATGAAAACGAGGTTATCAAACTAGCTCTAAATACTTATCCACTGTAAGGAATGATTTGCAACATTTATCAAAGACAAAAAAGAAGAAAATGATTTGCTATGCACACAGCAACTTCAATTTCCCTACGGAATGAGAACCGTGCGCAAAAACATTATATGCTACTCGCCTACTCCTGCGTACATAGGAGTATATTTCTCTCTCTCGATTAGACCTGTGCAAACGTCGGGTTGGATCGGTTCGGGTTGAGGTCGCAACACGGGTCGCATAGGACGGCCTGCACCCGACCCGTGCCTAATGTCGGGTCAGGTTGGGTTGCCCTATGCGCTCTTCGCGGGTGCGTCGGATCAAGTTTCTCGAGTTGGGTCGGGTTTTGGGTCAAACTTTATAGGCTGAAAGTCACATAGACGAATAACTGCGTGCATAGATGTTATCATCCACAGAAAATCGGTGGAAAAATATCAATAGAGGTTGCTAGTGGATGATGACATGCCTTTTAACTTAGTGGACTTGTAGATGATATGGACAACTTGCGTGTTGAGAAAATTAGAGTTAATGAAAGTTTTCTAAAGTTAAATTTGAAAGTAGAAATATTGATACGATTGCGAGAAATATTTTTTCAAATACATTATACTTGATAGCAAGCGTGTTCTTCTTTTCTCATAGATCAACGCTTAAATGATTGATCGTGTTTTAAATATAGAATTTTAATAGGATGAAAGTCACGTAGACGAATAGCTGCATGAATAATTGGTGGAAGACATCAATAGAGGTTTTTAACGGATGATGACATATCTTTTGACTTAGTGGACTTGTAGATGATGTGGACAACTTGCATGTTGAGAGAATTAGAATTAATGAAAATTAGTGAGCTTATGTAGATTATATAGATATAGATGACATGCTTCTTAACTTAGTGGACAGCTTGCATGTCAGAGAATTAGAGTCAATAAAAGTTAGTAAGCTTCATTTATATAGGTTATATAGATTAAAGGATACAGACATAGACTAACAAATCATATTATAACACTGAAAATAATATGAGTATTTAAAAAAAATACAAATCGTTTTTTAAAAAATAAAATAAATTAAAAGCCCAATCTACTCCCACCAGCCCTATCTCCTTCTACCACACAGATCACACACACTCTATCCCACCGCGATTCCCTCTGCCACCGGCCTCTCCTCTCCCACCGCTTCACCCTTTCGCCAGCCAACGCCTGCCCCCTCGTGCGTCCGGCGGCCAAATCCGTCCCTTCCCTCTCTGCATCGCTCACCTCCTCCACCGGATCCGCCGCGCAGCCGGTGCCCAGAGTTCCTCCTCCTTCCCCATCCCCCGCCGCCTTCTCCACCAAATCCTCATCCTCTGCCGGATCCACCGTTGTCGCCCGGAGCTGCCGCTCCATGTCTCCCTCCGGTGGCCATGACCTCGATCCACCGTCGCCATGCCGAGGGTGAGTAGCCTCATCTGCCTGTCCCGCTGCTCCGCCACCCGCCCGCCTCCTCTGTTGTCGGTGGTGTGTGGCGGATTTGCTGTTGCGCCGCACTTGCCGTGGACGGATGATGTAAATGGGAGCATGCAACAGCGGGCCAACGGCAGTGCGCTGTCGCCCGGCTGGTGGGCAGCATCTGCCTCCTCTCTCCTTGTCCATCTGTGGGAGGGAGGCGACGGATGGGGGCAAGGTCCCACGCAGGGTGGGGTGCGGGAGCGAGGCAACGGAGTGCGGGGTGGGGGCAATGGAGTGCAGATTGGGAGAAGTCAAGAATCTTACGTACTTTTAAACAGGTATACAAACTTTGACACATCAATATGGTCAATGACATGGCAAAGATACTTACGAAGAGAAACATGAAAAGTTTGACGGAGGAGAGGGAGTTTCGTAAAGATAAAACCCAACGCCAAAACATACTACTATCTAGATAAAATTCGAAGTATCACTCTTGGGAAACTAGGAAATGAAACCCACTATGCTCTAAAAATACCATCGCGTCGCATATAAACAAAGTCAAAATGTCAAACGAGTCAATTGAAAATCTCTCCAAGAGTCCATGACTAAAATATCCACGCAAAGGAATCACAGGAGATACCCATCACTGTCGGCGCTCGGCGGGCACCACACTACCATATCCCCACCTGTCAGCGACAGAAGAACCGATAGCCGCAACGCCAACCACTCTTCTTTGGAGTTTGGAGTCCACGGACGGACCACAGGTCGAAGAGGAAGGCAAACGACACCTCCGAGCCCACGACCGCCCCACCCACCCCTCACCCGCCCGAGATCCCGAGCCATGGCCGTCGGCGACTTGGAAACGGCGGCGGCGGCGGCGCCGCTGCTGCCCCCGCCGGCGTCGTCCCTGGGGGCGGAGGCCCCGCCGCCGGCCGACCGACTCGGCCTCGGCTACCTCATCTTCTTCACCCTGGGCGCCGGCTTCCTGCTCCCCTGGAACGCCTACATCACCGCCGTCGACTACTTCGCCTTCCTCTACCCGGGCGCCCCCGTCGACCGCGTCTTCTCCGTCTCCTACATGCTCTCCTGCTTCCTGCCCCTGCTCCTCATCGTGCTCTGCTTCCCCAAGTCCAGCGCGCCCGCCCGCATCAACACGGGCCTCGCCTTCTTCACGCTCGCGCTCCTCGTCGTGCCCGCCATCGACGCCGCCTACGTCAGGGGCAGGCCCGGCCTGTACGGCGCCTTCGACGTCACCGTCGCCGCCACCGCGCTCTGCGGGGTCGCCGACGCGCTCGTGCAGGGGGGAGTCATCGGCTTCGCGGGGGAGCTGCCCGAGAGGTACATGCAGGCCGTCGTCGCCGGAACCGCCGCGTCAGGTCTTGTCATGGCTCCATTTCCCCTTTCCCCACACTTATCTCGCCTTCCTCGGATTCTCCTCAATCACCACCCGCTTTAATTTATAGGGAGGTCGATTGGAGTTTAACTGATGACTGTTCAATTTTTCCCCAAAACTGCCTTAACTCAGTTCCCAGTTGGAGTTCCTAGTCATAACAGTCAATTGGTGGGTGCCACGCGAGTTGAATCACACAATGTGAGGCGTTGGCCCCGTTGTGATTGTATAATCGGTTAGATTTAAGGTGGTTTATGTGTCTAGCAACAGTTCTGCATGAGGATTGAAGTGACAGAGGAATATAGCACTGCAGATAATAAACACCTTACAAATCCACTCTGTGGATGTGATTTTTGTTTGCATTTCCCAAAGCGAATGACGTTCCGAGGACTTAGATTGGTTGCCAGACGCTAATGCTGGATACGTTTTTCTCTTTGAACTTGAATTGCATCCTGCAGGTGTGCTTGTCTCAGCAATGAGAGTCTTCACTAAGGCGCTCTACCCACAGGACGCCCAAGGGCTAAGGCAAAGCGCGATCCTCTACTTCGTCGTCGGCATCGTGGTCATGATCATCTGCATCGTGTGCTACAATGTGGCCGACAGGCTTCCAGTCGTCGTGTACTACAAGAACATCAAGAGGCAGGCTCAGAAAGAAGAGGTTGGCAGCGGCATGACGGGTCCTGCCTGGAGATCAACCCTGTGGAGCATCGTGGGGACAGTGAAGTGGTACGGAATTGGAGTGGTCCTCATCTACGCCGTCACCCTCTCCATATTCCCGGGGTTCATCACAGAGGACGTGCACTCCGAGGCGCTCAGGGACTGGTACCCCATCCTCCTCATCAGCGCCTACAACGTGTTTGACCTTGTCGGCAAGGCCCTGCCTGCCGTCTACCTCCTCCAGAATTCCAATGTTGCGGTCGCAGGCTCCTTCGCACGGCTTCTATTCTACCCGCTCTTCTACGGTTGCCTGCACGGACCGAGCTTTTTCCGCACCGAGATACCCGTCACCGTGCTGACATCCCTTCTGGGGCTTACCAACGGGTACCTGACCTCCGTCCTCATGATCCTTGCGCCCAAGGCTGTGCCCATCCACCACTCGGAGACCGCCGGGATCGTCATAGTGCTGTTCCTCGTGGTTGGTCTTGTTATCGGTTCCTTCGTGGCTTGGTTCTGGGTTATCTGATAGCGGTTCCTCTGTGTATTCATGCCAATGTATCATACCAAAATGCTCAAGGTCCTTAGCTCTGCTATGCCATTTGCCAATCCACCTGTAACTCGTTAGTGTGGCCCACGTGAAGACTGGCGCGCAGATGTGTGTAATTTACAATTCATGGAAGGCTACCAATTGTTCATATGTCAACAAACCTCAGCTCCTATGAAGCTCTTTGCATCTCCATTTCCACTTCGTGGCAGCATGGTACCTGTTGCGCAGTTGTGAATTGATAGTATCTGTTTGTGTTCCATGTATGGAATCTGTCGTCATGCTTCAATTGGAATGTTGCTGGATTTTCTGTGAAATTTTAGTGCTTAACAATTGAGGTGCTTCAATTGATATACCGCAACGATAGCTGACGACCTGCCTGGGTTTTGTCCCATGGCAGGCCAGGTATATATTTTGGACAAACCTCGTTGGCATTGGCACTACGAAACCTTTTGCTGAGGTCATCAATATTGGTTGTGCTTCACGTATGGGGCTCCTTTAGGCTTTAGCTACTTGCTATACTGAACAGTTTGTAAGAACTCAGTAGGAATAAGGCCTAGGTGACAAATTTTTTGAGCTGGAGATGTCGGCAGGTCGAGGGTTGAGTTGGAGTCATTATGTCGTGATTTTGGATTCAAATAAAGATGTTTGAACCACTTTATTCAAACAAACAAACTCCTCCTATGGCTACCAGTCAGAGATATGCACCACACGGCCTACGGTGGAGGTAATGTTTCCCGTGAGCCACTCCAACACCAATTCTATGGTTTTCAACTTGATTTCCCATAAATTTTGCGTGTTGCAAAGTATGCCTTGTAAATTAAAGATTTAATTTGATTCGCGCCAATGAAATTGTCGGTGTCACAAATGATGAGGACATCACGGGCATTACTTCCTAAAATAAGTTCTTCCAAAACATGGTTTGGAATAGCGCGTCATGCTAAATAGCCGCAACATTTTTTGTAGCTGCAAATGATGTTTAGCCTTGCATTAGCAGTATCTAAGGTTGAATTCCCAAGATCCTATCTGACATGAATGGATGAATGAAAACAAAGAGGTTGGACTATATGTTATTTCCGTCAGTTCTCTTATTTGAAATCAGCATCGTAGAAATCTTCCCTCCATTTACCCCGCACATAAAATCCTAGGTTCCAAAAGAACGATTGAGTGAACAAGACCCTTTTCTATCAGAATTAGAATCCTCTATTTCCCTTTAATAATTCTTTAGACTAAAGGAGCCAGTAAAAAAAAGGGACGCGAAGTTTCGTTCCATTTCCAATACAAAAGACAAAAGAGCAGTAGTAGCTCGCTCACTCTGGTCAAGGAGACATCAACCATTTGCCATTTGGAGATTCAAAATCCGAGCTCAAAGCGAGGCGAGGAGCTCATCGAGCAAAAGCGAACCAACTCGGCCGTCCCGTTCGGCGCGACAGCGAGACGCGGCCCAACTCCCTCACCAAACGCTCCTCCTCCCGCCCGGCGCTCCCCCGCCTCGATCTCGGCGCCGCGCGGGGCCATGGCGGCGGCGCAGCAGAAGCCGGCCAAGCGGCTGGGCGGCATGGCGGAGGCGCTCGCCATCGCCGCCGACCTCGGGTTCCCCGCCCCTCCCCCGCAGGTCCGTCGCGCCCGCTGCCCCCCTTCTCATCGGTCTGTTTCGCCGCCTAATCCTGCCGCGCAGCCACCTGGTTCCCGTTCGACCCCGCGCGCTTCAACCAGATCCGACCCTTCCGTCCGGTCGGATCCCGGCGTATCGTGAAATGACGACTCGCAGGGTTCATTTTGTCCGCGGAAGCGCTGGTCCCCCTGGAGAGGCAGGCGATCCCGAAAGGATTGTGGGAATGTAGGTTTGGACCGCAGCTTGCGCCCAAAATTGAGGCATCGGCTGTGGAATTCCGTGTGGTTGGGTGGGTTTAGCATTGGATCAGTTCAGCGAGGGTTCGCCGAAATAAGCCGTGATAATCCTGCCAGGGAAACTCATGGGGTGGCGCTAGTATTCAGATACTCTGGTATATAGTCCATGACGTTATGAAAGTTTGCGACCTTAGAACAAAACGAAAATGTGATGGAAATCCATGAAACATGGATGATTGCTGCGTTGTGCTACATATGTTTCATGTTTGGCTTGTCTTAGATTAGTTAAGTAAGGATTTGGTGTTCTATGCCATGAAAATGGAGTCTGCACTGCACTGAACACTCGTAATGCAAAAGACAGGTGGCCACCAGATGGCCTTCTGGTTTTTATTGCTAGGTACACTTCAATTTAAAAGGTTTGTTCCTCAAGTCCTCACTATTCCCTGCTCTCTCGTTTCAGGAGGATCAGAGTGGCACAGACAAAAGCGACGATCTGGTCAGGGTTTTGAGGGAGCTGACTGTCGTGCAGAGGAACATTGCCAATTTGCAAGTGGAGCTACAAGGAAGAAAGGTGATGTGTTGATTATCCAATTGTTATGTGTTCCATGCCATGCCATGCCATGCCTGTGTTTTCATAAATTTTCACAATAGAATGACGTTCTTCACATCCTGTACTGTGTGGCAATGATTTCACGTTAGGCAGTTCCATCATCTTTTTTGCAATGATCACCCTTCATAATGGTGGTCAGATTATGGTTCTTTTTGTGAAGCGTGTCATTTCACACTTGTTTCCTCTTGATAGGATCTTCTAGGAAGAGATGGGGACATCAGCATTTTTGGGATACATTTGTTCATATCAGATATCTATAATTTGACTATTACGGATGGGCATGTCTTTACCATGGATTTATCCATATCAAATGAAAATTCTTTTCACTCCTATTTGGAAAATTGATTTATGTGTCATGATGGATTTAGTAGATTTCCACACTTACTGAGCTAATTTTGGTTCTAGAATAAGGGCAGCCTGGTGCATTTGCTCCCACTTGTGTGGGGGTCCAGGAAAGGGTTAGATCACTTGAGGTCTTTAGGGTATGTTTGATTGGTGGCTATGGCCAAAATTGTGGTCAAATTTTGGCCATGGCCAAAGTAATTCATTTTTATACTACACTGGTCCATCAACCCATGCTCTCGCACGGGTTAGAGTTTTGGGAATATAAATTTAATCCGTAAAAATATTAGAGTTAACTGTTTTAATTCATCTTTTGTAATATCATTGTGGGTTTTAGAAATTATATTAATTTATATTTTATGATGGCATATTGGGTAATTTATTATATGTAGATTTAGGGCTTATTTTAATTCATCTTTTATAATGGCATGTTGAATAATTTATATGAAAATTTAAGGGGTTATTTTAATTCTTATTTCATAATGGCATGGTGGATAATTTTATGCAAATTTAAGGGGTTATTTAATTCATATTTCATAATGGCATGATGGTCAATTTTTATACAAATTTAGGGGATTATTTTATTTGATCTTTCGTAATGCCATGGTGGGTAATTTTTTAGAAACCATAACAGATCTAATGATTACTATTATTAGAGCTATATGATGGATGACGGGATGTTTCTGATTTTTGTGAGAATTCTTAAGATTATCTTTTTCTTAGAAAACAGATATATTATTAGAGCTACGTGATGGATGACAGGATGCTAATTGCATAGAAAACAGATCTAATGGTTATTAAGATTTCAATCTGCAATTGATGATAAGTGTTTCTGATTACTGTGAGAATTTTTATGATTTTATTTTTTATTTAGCGCATCTTGTGAGGATTGATAAGGAGGCTCCAAAAGGAGTCCCCAATTAGTAATAGAAAAATTAGATACAAAATATATGTTTCATAGAAAGGTTTTAGCATCTTTATTAAAAAGTTACGTGATCATTTAGCAGTGTAAATTTGTAAATGGGAAAAAATCGACAAAAGACTTAGAGTGAATTTGGAAATAGAAAAATCTGCCAAAAAAGAAGAAATTTGCTTTCATTGAGAATTGAACTAAAAACGTTTCATAATGGCAGATGTGGGTAATTAATTAGAAGATGGGAAAATCTTCCAAAAAATAAGAAATTTGTTTTCGTTAAGAATTGAACTCAAAACATTTCATAATGTCAGAGGTGGTTAATTACTTAGAAAACATATCTGATGGCTATTAATATTCCAATCTGTCAATTGATGGTTGGATGTTTCTAATTTTTGTGAGAATTTCTAAGATTTATCTATTTTCTAATGTATTTCGTGAAGATTAACGTGGAAGGAGCCTCTAATTAGTAATAGTAAGACTGTCCACAACTTTAGCCATGAACCAAACAATCCCTTAGTACATGGCTGTTTCCACCACTCGACCTCGTGACCTCATAGTCACTAAGCCTGGTAATGGTTCCAAAACCAAACCAAAACCACAACAGACCGTTCAATGAAGAAACATCAACTGCAGACCACCCCACCCGCCCAGTCGTCCTCTCTGATCAAACTAAATTAATCCAGTTGCACCATGGAACAAAACCAGATTGCAACAGACCGTTCAAAACCGGTTTCTGATGGTTCATTAGCTTTTGCTTCCGCCACGCAAGCAGAGACGCCGGCCATGAATCAACCTTCAGCATGCAGCAAAGAGGAGACCTCCACCAAGGGACGGCCTGGGCAGCTAGCAGAGGAGCAACATCGTATTCTTGGGCACTCACCCCGGCTTGTGGTGGGAGCAGAGGGAGTTGCAGCGGCGACGGGAGTTGGGCCCCAGCTGCCGCGCGGGAGGGAGCGGTCGAGCGTGTTTCCGGCCGCTACTGGGGAGGGGGAGCAGCCGAGCGCCGCTGCTGGCCGCCGCGCGGGGAGGGAGCAACCGAGCCTGCTGCCGACCGCCGCCGGGAAGGGGAGCGGCCGAGCACCGCTGCAGGGCGCCACCGGGGAGGGGAGCGGTCGTGCACCTCCGCCGCGCGAGATGGGTGGAAGAGGTGTGGCTGATCGGGAACTGAACCACGCCATATTGCATGTCATCCCAAACCAAACCGGCCCACTGTTCTGTTCCACCCATATCACCCAAACTAACTCGGCCCAAATAGAAAAACCAGCCCACGCTAACCGGTTTGGCCCAAACCATTACCAGGCTTAGTAGTCACAAGGCAGCAGCTATATGACTGTGCCAACGCTCCCTTCAATTTGGTTCTAGAATAATGATTAAAAATTCCCTCATACCCTTAAAGCTTACGGTTATGTGCTTGAGCCAAGAAGTCTAAAATATGAATAAAGAAATCTATTATATGATATATGATAATGAAGCATATGTTTATGAACTACTAATATGTGGATTCAGAAGAAGAAAAGAATTCCTGTCATACAATTTATGATAGAACCCATAAGCTTTGCAGCATGTCATTTTCTATAGTTCTATGTCCATTACATGTCTCCATTTCAGGATTCAAGCTTTTATTTTTATGATATTATCATTTTTGATATCGTTAAAAGGTTTTATTTGTCACAGGATGATAAAAACATTGCTCATTTGACGCATGTTAGTGAGATGGAAAAGAAGTGTGAGTCTTTGGCCAGAATAACTACTATTTTGAAAGATGTTATTCAGAACAAGGTAACAGATGCAAGATATCTGCAATTTCTTTTACCTGCTGTCTTCCCTTCCTGAGTGTCAAGGTTATGCGTTATTTACATCAAATGTGTCAAGGAGAACCATACATGCATTAGCCAATGGCACAAGATCTACATGTCTGACATTGCAGCTCTTTTCCGGCAGGATCGCATTATTGCCCGGTTACAACAGCCTTACTCCCTGGATTGCATTCCGGTGGAAGCTGAATACCAGGTAATCTTTTTGTATGTTTTCAACATGTGTTTTTATACCAAACATTTCATCCATAAGAATGTTGGCTTACACTTCCTTCAGATATTTCATTAAAAAGTGATGTTGTGCTTTCCTTAGTGAATCATGCGTTTCCTGCTCAATGTGCTGATTTCTTCTCAGAAACAATTCTCGGAGCTACTTCTGAAAGCAGCAAGTGACTATGGGGCATTGACAGCATCGGTGGGTGATTTCCAGTGGAGCCAAAACTTTAGGGAGTCACCTACTGTCTGGGGGGTAAGTTAAATATTTCTTCTAACCAATTACAATAGTAGTCATAGTAAATTCATGGGCATTCGCCACATGGTTGCCCCCCTTTCGGGGTCTAATTAATAATTGCTCACTCTCTTTTTCTTTCCACCTTGTACCATTGCCTTTACTATATTTCCAAGATGTCTCCTCTGTTGCCCCTACTTTGCAAACAAACTAAGAGCAATGGTGCAAGCAACACTGGCAATGGTGCAAAGTGCAAATATTTCAGAAAGAGCAATATGCAAAAAAAAGAGGGCAAAACATAGTCAGGCCCACCATGCAATTATCTCTTGATCCATTCTTTGAGAATAGCAACTATCACTTAGATAAAAATACCCATGGTATCTGTATCAGGTTTAAACATATCAGGTTTAATGATGAGCAACATGACCATGTCAGGATATCAATGCAGTTGTTGTGCATTATCATTCAGTGGCCTTATATCAATCCAGCAACTCAAATTCCTTCTTGGACATATGTCCTCTGCCATTAATCATAGGTGTACTGATCTGTTTGTCTTCATGTAGGAAATGCTGCGACCGATACCTGCTGCGCTTGCTTCCTGCACCCGGTTCTTTGAGGCTATGTCTGCAATGAGGGAATCCTTCTCAACTCTTCAGAAATTGCGCGTTGGCCACTCCTCTCTATCAATAACCCCAAGTGGAGCCAGCGACGATTCAAAGTTCTTTACTCCGCTTCAGGGGAGAGATGGCTCGATGCTCGACAGCTGGAAGCAGGTGGATGACATCAACACTGAGAGCGACGGACTGGACAGGATGAACCAGAGGAGGTTGTCGTGGCCTTCCTCCATCAAGAGGGACCCGTAGGTTGCAGATCACACATTAAACATATATGCCCGTGTTGTATAAATAGGATTCTGCCTTGTTTAGTTGTCTTTGATTTTTCTGTGTTTTTAACCGATCACATGCACCCATTTGGCATGTACGACCAAAGTGAGAAATGCTGTTCGAATTTAGAAATGATATATGTAAGTTCCTTGCTAAAAGCTATATTCTGGCAAAATTCAACCTGAGGGACGTGTAAATTGACCTGACATATCCGACAATTGAGTCCAACTGTGGAAGGAATATCACGAAAGGAACGCAGAATGACGTGATGCATGCTTTGACCCTAGGCCACAACGCCACACACACTAACGTATGTAGTCACTAGTCAGCCTTCATGCGAGTCTTGTAACAGGTCTTTGGATGGAAACAAGCGAATAAGATTTGTTGATGGCATGAGTGAGGCTGATTACACCTATGTTTTTGCCAAAACTAGGGCTGTCTTGTATGTTCCTTTCTATAACAAGAAATACCAACAACTTTGCTTGTTTGGCCAGATCAGTGTTCTTACTATAGTGGACTGCGGATCGTTCCCTAGAAAAAACTCAAAAGTTTGTCTGCTGACAAGCTATCGATGATTAGAAATACGAAACCAAACATAACTTACAAATGAATTCAATATAAAGAAAAGTAAACAAAGAAAATCCCAACTCCCGGCCAGGCCTAAAAAAAACCCACCTTGATACATAATATCTTATTTCGGCCGCCCCTTTCATTTATCACGTCTGCTTATCAAATGACATTTGAGGAAGACTAAGTCTTAGACCCGAGCAAATCTGGTCGAGCCTAGACCTCATTCTATTGATCTTGCAGGCTAAGCTATTCTATTTCCCTTTCTTTTCAACCAATCGCTCTCTATTGCGTGGATGGAAGAACATCTTTTCAAAGGGTTCTTGTCATTTCTTGTTTTTAGTCTCATGGGTAGAGGTAAGCAACCCCATCCTTAAGAAACCAAGCTTTCCTGAAAAATGTTTTAATAATTTCAAGCTAAAAAAGAACAATAAGTCCAAGCCCGTCCTGAAAAATCACGCTCCGGAGCCCATGGGCTGAAACTGACTGAATTTTAGGCCCAAGATTAACCAGACTTTTCGGTAAGTTAGCCCATAAAAGTGGTGTATATAGTTACTAAGTCTATCAAAAACTTTGGACGCTTCGATTTGAATTAAACGCTCTTGATTGAAAACACTGTTATATATAAGAAAGGGAACAAAACCCTAAAGTCCCCTCCCTCGTTCTTTCCCACCGCCGCAACCGGAGTCACCTCTCTTATTTTGCTCCAAACCCCGTCCCTTTGCCTTGCTTTCATCTTGCCTAGCTCCGGCGCGGTTCACCGGTGAGTTCCTCCCTCTTCGCCACTCTCTACCTCAACTATAGCTTGTTTTTGCTGTCGGATATGTCACCTATTGCCTCAATGCCAAACCCTCCTATTGGTGCCTTGTTTGCTATCCCTACCTATTTGCTAGCCTTCCACTAGACCCACAGTGGCCATTGTCGCTCCATCCTACTCGCCACCTGCCACTAACACTATCGTTTGTCAAGGTGGCGTCATCTTTGGGTTTCCCTCTAAGTTAGAGTGTCCCTGGTCTCTATCGGCCCTAATTCTAAGATCACCCATGTCTAGAAAGATGTAGTTAGCCAAGTTCGCCAGATACAAAGGCTTTGCAGTGAGGGGTTCTATCTGGATCCAGCAGGCGCACTGGTTGTGTGAGATGATGTCAGAAATGGATATCCCTGCGGTGGCTGCGGCATGCGTGCCAGATCTCCCGGAGGACGCTATTCGTTGTATCCTCGCGCGGGTGCCGGACATGGTGTCGCTCTTCCGTTGCACCGTCGTGTGCAAGCTGTGGCGTGCCATCGTGGTCGACCCGGCCTTCCTTGGCGGCTGTGGCCTATGGCCAGCCGACCGCCGGTCCTCCCTCCTTGGGTTCTTCGTCCAGCACCATGCGCTGAACGCCAACGTGGGGACGAAGGCCTGCGGGTTCTCCCCATCCCGTGTGCCGGCCTTCGTTGCGGCGCCAGGGTCAGCGCTCGGCCCCAAGCACCTCTCCCTCACCGCCCTCATCCATGACAACGTGGGCATCCTTGAGGGCGCCAAGCCGCTGGCAGCGTGGAACGGCCTCCTTCTCATCCGTATGCTCCCTATGCCCACGGAAAGGAACACCGTTCTGCGCTTGTGCGTATGCAACATGGTCACTGGCAAGTGGGATGCCCTCCCTCCCATCGACACAGCTGATTTCAGCGACCAAGCCGCCACCGCCATTGGATTCGCCATCTTCACAGCCGTCTATGACCATCCGCACCAGCCGGTGCCGGCGGATGGCTATTCCACCCTGTTCCATGTGATCATCTTTAGGAAGCACCACCTCGACCGAGATGCATGCATGTGGGAATTCTTCTCCGGCTCCGGCGGCCCTGAATTGCCAATTTGGACGTCGTGGCCCATAGAGGATTTTCCAGGGCAGCTCCATGGATGTCGCGCTGCGGCCATATTTAGTGGTGGTGACACCGTAAACTGGCTCTTCCACGGCGACGCTAACGGTGATGGCGGATATGAGCAAACACTACACGCCGTTCATGTGAGCTTGAGCACTGGGGGGTTCCGCATAGTCACAGTCAACATCCCGTCGGGGTTCAGTGCTTGGTTGTGCAGGGACGTTGGTGGCGCAAGGCTTTCACTTGTTCTTGTAAATGACAAGCACATGAAGAATTGGAATCTTCAGATGCTGGAGGACGGCCATGAGGATGGCTATGCAGTCTGGCCAGAGGCTCGTAGTGTCCATGTCGGCGGCGCTGAGCAAGGGCTATCTGGAATGGAGCCGGTGTGCGTTGGAGAGAAGAGTGGCACTATGCTTGTGCTCTACCGTTCAGATCGTGACCATGCTTACCTGCTTGACCTCCATTCAGGGTCGACAACAATGGTAGCAGGCTGGAGTTCATCGTTGGACTACAGGACGGCTGTGCCCTGCGAGATCAAATGCCTGGAGTTCTTCAAGTCTCGCCTTGGTGTGCAGCAGTAGCTGAGTTTAATTTGTATGTCTGAATTAGTATCAACTATATATGGTACTTGTTCCATTTGTTAAACTCTTTTTAGATGGAGGGCGTGCTAATTTACTGTGTGGAGGTTCAGAGCTATTTTGTTGTGTCATCGCTTGTTAATTACTACTTCTTGCACCTCTCTGCTGGGTTCAACGTGGTGGCTATATGGAAGCATGCCGTCCCTAGGAATGTTTTGAAAAAAGAGAATTCATTCTCTCTTGAAGCATATAAGCGCATGAATAAATTAAGACTTTAGCCACAGCCGCATGTTTATCTGTCCAGCATATTCATCTATTCAGGTCGCAAATTGAACTGGTGATTATTGTTCCTTATTTGTGATGAACTGATGATATGACTGATGAACTGATACTTATCAGTTCGTGTGCTCTGCACAGACTGTTACTGGGGCACACTCAGTGGCCACCGGCAAGAAGAAAAAGGATGTAGTATATGTTTCTTCTTCTCTAATCTTCACATCTAACCTGAACCATTTGGCATGGTCGGGTAGCTCTTGCTTGGAACTGACTATCATTAGTATCTTGCTCCACTCATGTAAATCTCCATCTTTGGGGTAGACTAGCCATGAGAGTATGAGACCCAACAAGAGCCACCAATAAACATTAAGAAATTGGAAACTGAACAATTGTTTGTGATCAGTATGACAGTTATGTATTTTTTTTCTGGAAAAAAATATTGGTTGCAGTTTCCAGTATTAGCTCCGAGGAATATATGTTTTTTTTATCACACTTGGTTCATGCAGAAACTCCCTTACCGAAATCTTATTGCAGATAGCATTTTCTTATTGTAGGAAATAGCCGTGTCGTGAATAATTAACAATCAAAATGCTCCTGTTTGTTGATTCATTTAATTTGTAACAATTTATCTAGTGTTATTATAAATTAAAAAAGGTAGAGTATTGTGGCAGATACAAGTCGTAGTGAGAGGAGCGCTCCTGAAGGGGACATTAGCTCCATAGTCTTAGCATATGTCCATCAAGTCATATTCCCGGTTGGTCCATTTGTCTCGCATTTCATACTCGAACATGCAAGAAAAAAAAATGCAGGCATGCAGTCATACCAGGCGTTGAGTGGCATGTTTACTGGTGCATTAGTTGACCATTAAAATAGGTAGTAAAATACATGTCTATATGGAGCACCAACTAACAAAAACACCATTCAAAACCTCTTTGTGAGGAAAGCACACCGCAACTCTGTCATCAAGATGAAGTTCAGCATGTTGTGGGCTTCCTGGGGTCAACTGCTGCTCCAAGGTTCTCACAAACTCATCCATAAAATCGCCCGACAGTCCAAAATGATGCACCATCATTGGCTCGAATACCGCTCTTGCGACACGAGCACTCTGGTTTGGGGCAGCCACGGTTATTTCCATTTCATGCACCTCCATCTTATTGAGCTTGAAGGAACCTTCATCTTCTATGATCTCCTGTAATTCCATGTTCGAAGGCCTGCATCGGTATATAGAAACAATCAAGCATTTTTCTGCTGATCACACCCTGCAAATGAGAAATACAATCTGTCAATTGGATGTGCCTGCATGAATACATGTGTGTGAATCAGTTTTGCAGAATTTGCTCAAAAGAAAATAAGTGAGCGCACCCTTGAAGCCATATCATTTAAAGGGGAGGTTACAATATCAGAAATATCCGATAGTGGTGCCATGCGGTGGTACCCACGTGAACCAACCATGGAAATGGCCATCTGACCCCAATGGATCAATTCTTGAGCCCGCAAGTTCAAGAAAAGCGTGAAATCCTTTCTGAATTGTCGACGATAAGCCTGGATGACCATGCTACGCCTTGCTCGCCTAAGGCCCTCATCTTTGTCATGTAAAGGGATCCCATTACTCTTTAGATCTTCAGGTGCCTATTGTTAATTATACATGGAAATAATCATGTTCACTGGTTTGTTGAGTTAGTAAAACACATTTATTATATATATTGCTCTTTTTCTTACCTCTGATAACCACTGCAGGCTGTTTGAGGATACAACCAGATCTAGAGAGTTGTTGGGGAAGAGCCTCTTGTAGAATGACCCAGGCACAATGCCAGTTAGAACCCTACCCAAACTCTGGGTGCCTTGCTGCAATATGACGAGACGCTTTGCAACATCATTGAACTCATTGTCGGGGAGGTCGTTCAAAAGCACGTGGAGCTCCGGTGGCGCCTGATCGTTCAGGGCAGCACAATGATGGAATACTGCGTTGACAGCAGTAGAGACAAGCTCTAGCGCATTAGGGCCTGATGAGCAGCCCAGGTCAGCGATCACCAGGTGCTGGGGACATGGGTAGCAGATTTCAACAAGCCTGTCACGGCCTCTTCTATGATAGGCTTCATCTTGTTTTGCCATGGCCAATTGAGTCACCACAATCGAACCAAATTATCTATTTTTATCGTTTTATCTTTCATCTCTTTTGCACTACTTTTCCAATTTATATTGTTGTTCTCCCTCCGTCTCGACTGCCACTTGGAGGTTGTAAGTAAAATGGGCCCTAAGCCTTGTGCTTAGTTTTCTTATGTGATTTTGGTGGTTGAGGTGACAACATGTACTATTTGGGACTAACGTGTGTACAAGTGTTCTTGTTTAAGTCCTAGGGTGCAAGAGATGGATTTGGGGTACAAACACCTCAAAGTAGGACTAAAAGGCACAACAGAAGACCCAAGCCATCGAACATAGGAAGCATGAAGTCATTATACGACGGCCCCACTAACCGGTCAGCGGGCCGGATTTTTCATACACCGGACGGTCCGGCGAGTAAAAGACGGCCAAGTTTGAAGATTCAAGACCAGATGCAATATCATGCACCGGACAGTCCGGTGGTGTACCACTGGATGGACCGGTGGCACCACCGGACGTTATAGGCCGAAGGGAGAAGGAGCGGCCAAGTCCTGACGCTTAATGCATCGGACGGTCCGGTGATACCATGGGATGTTTCGGGACAGAACGGATATCAAGTTGAAGTCCGAAGCTCCAACACACACCTGACGGTCCAATGGTGCTGCACCGGACGGTCTGGTGGTTCCAATGGTCAGATTCCAAGTCCAATGGTTGACTCAACGGCTAGCCAACAACACGCACCGGACGGCACCGAACGGTCCGGTGGTCGCGCAGAAAAGGGAAGAATCCTTCCAACACCTAGTTTTGAGGCTTGGGCTATATATACCCCCTTGCCCGGCCTCTACGATATGGTTGGTGACTCCTGAGCTCATTGTAGTGTTCAGACACGTTTCCCATGCCCATTTGAAGTATAAGAACACATTTTGTGAGCTCAACCATCACTAGAGCATAACTAAATACATCCCGGCATAGCTAGTGCTTAGTGCATATTTGCTTAGGTCTTGTTGTCTATACTCGTGCCTACGTGCATGTCTACCCTTTGTAAGTGTGGGTTTTGTAAGTTTTGTGAGACCCTCCGGAGTGTGGAGTGCCCGTCACCTTGTGAGAGGGAGGAAGACCCTCAACACGTTGGCCAAAAGCTTCCTTAGTGGAGACGACAGGGTAGCTCCGCGAGAAGGACTCGGAAGACCCAACAGCCCCGACAATCCTCTAACCTTGCGTGGGCGAGGCCGTAGTCTAATACTACAGGAGAGAAGGGCTTGTGTGGGTGTGTATCGAGGATATCCGGAGACCCAACCGGGGTTGCTTGACTTCCGCGGATGTCACTTTTCCATCCTCCAACCTTACGTGGATGATGCCGTATTCTTTTGAGGACTACACGAGAGCAAAGCCCTAGGGGCATGCCAAACGATGAGTAGGGGGCAGAGGCACGTTGGCCTCCTCGAACCTCAGGAAAAATATCGCCGTGTCTCCTCCGTGTGCCATCGCTTTCATCGTCATTGGGAGTTTGCATCTTTCTACCTATCTCTTTAGTTTCCGCATTTATATTCTTGCAATTGTGTGTTTACTTTCTTATACTAGCTTGTTAAGTTAGTTTCTAGGTGGAATTAGGTTGTAAGACTTGGCCACAGTAGAATTAGCAACACTTAGCAAAACTATAATGCACATAGTTAGATTTATCTTGCATATGTTTTGCTTAATAGTTGTAGTTTTTAGAGAACCATAGTTTTAGAAATCCTAATTCATCCCCTCTTAGGCATCAGTCAAACATTCAGAGGCGTTCTAAGTGGCCTGCCAATCCTAGAGCAACCCTACGATCCATCCTCCCGACGGAGTCCCTCCCAGAAGTTTGGATCTATGTCTACCCGAGCTCCCAGGAGCTCACTGGACAGTCTGGCACACTCCGCTAGACAATCCAAAGCTACCGGATAGTTCGGCGCACGCCGCCGGACTTTCCGGCGTCCACCGGTTAACCCCAAAGCATTTGTTCGTTGCATAGAAGATCTTAGGGCTTTTGTGGTATTTGGCCTGACTAGAGCCAACAAGATGGAACATGAAGGACCTGAACGGACCAAAAGCTCCTCTTTTGTGACCAAGTGAATGTCCAACTCAATAAGGTTGTTGTGTTTTTGATCAACTGGATTTGTTGCCATATAGACAACAGAAACATTGTCACGGTATATAATTGTAGCTTTCTCGATTGTGCGCCAACCTCAAGAAGTACTTGTCGTAACTAAACACATTCAAGAACTGCATTTGCAGCACCTCGATATTCAGCTTCGGATGATAGACACAAAATCCAGAGTTTGACCTTCTTGTATCATGGCAACCCACGGAGCAGCTGTAGGAGTTGTGCAGTGTGGATTTTTTATTTTCTAGTTTCTTGTCCTCTCTAGTAAAAAATAATTCTGGCCTATCAGCTTTTTCCCTCGGACCAGATTGATTCTGATGCTTCTGGTAGGGCTTCCTGAAGGGGCCATTAGCTCCATAGTGTCTTTGATATGTCCATCACATCACATTGTCTCATATTTCATACTACAACATGCAAGGCGTCAAGCGGCATGTTACGGGTGTATTAATATGATTAATAATACCATTAAAATAGTAGTAAAATACATGCCTATGAAGCACCGACGCAGTAACAAAAACGAGCAAGAAAGCGGCGTTCAAAACCTCTTTGTGAGGAAAGCACACACTGAAACTCTGTCATCAAGATGAAGTGCAGCATGCTGTGGGCTTCCTGGGGTCAAATGCTGCTCCAAGGTCCTCACAAACTCATTCATAACATCGTCCGCCGGCCCAAAATGATGCACTATCATCGGCTCGAATACCGCTCTCATGGCGCGTGCGCCCATGTTTGGGGCAGCCAAGCTTTTTTCCACTTCATGCACCTGCATCTTATTGAGCATGAACGAACCTTCATCTTCTATGATCTCCTGTAATTCCAGGTCCGAAGGCCCATGCATTGGTACATAGAAACAATCAAGCATTTCTCTGCTGATTACACCCTGCTAATTATGAGAACTATGTGTCAATTAGACGTGCGTGCATCACACATGTGTGTGAATCAGTGTCACAGAATTTGATCAAAAGAGAAGAGGTGGGGCGGAAGAAATGAGCGCACCCTTGAAGCCATATCATTTAGAGGGGAAGTTACAATATCCCATAGTGGTGCCATGCAATGGTAGCCACGTACACCAACCATGGAAACGACCATCCGACCCCCAGGGACCAATTCTTGAGCCCGCAAGTTCAAGAATAGTGTGAAATCCTTTCTGAATTGTTGACGATAAGCCTGGATGACCATGTTACGCCTTGCTTGCCTAAGGCCCTCATCTTTGTCATGTAAAGGGATCCTATTACTCTTTAGATCTTCAGGTGCCTATTGTTAATTATATTTGAAAATAATTAATGTTTAGACATTGGTTTGTTGAGTTAGTAAAACACATTATTACTCCCTCCATATCAAATTGTGAGGGCTCTATTTTTATTTGTCCATATTCATTAGATGTTGATGACTTTAAACACATATTGAACACACGTAAATGGAGAAATGAATGAATCTATAGAACCCTTACAATTTAGGACTGCGGAAGTATATTATATGTAGTATATTGCTTACCTCTGATAACCAATGCAAGCTGTTTGAGGATACAACCAGATGTAGGGAGTTGCTGGGGAAGAGCCTATTGTAGAATGACCCAGGCACAATGCCAGTCAGAACCATACCCAAACTCTGGGTGCCTTGCTGCAATAAGACGAGACGCTTTGCGACATCATTGAAGTCATTGTCAGGGAGGTCGTTCAAGAGCACAGAGAGCTCTGGTGGCGCCTGACCGTTCAGGGTCAGGGCGGCACAGCGAACTGCGTCGACGGCAGTAGAGACTAGCTCAAGCGCGTTAGGGCCTGACGAGCAGCCCAGGTCAGCGATCACCATGGTGCTGGGGACATGGGTGGCAGATTTCAACAAGCCTGTCACAGCCTCTTCTATGATAGGCTTCATCTTGTTTTGCTCAGCACTCTGCAAGCAAAACGTATATACGTGCCCTGTTCAGATCAGATTTTTTCAATCAAATAGAATAAAGAGCTAGCTAGTAGTAAGGAACGCTTGTATATTTCAACAAATTAGTGCAAAGTAGTAGTACTAGTAGTGAAACAATGGTTTAACTTGACTTAAGTGTTCTTCCGATCCGATCCTTTGTCATTTCCACAAATCCAAGATCGATATTATACCAGGGATCCAATAAACAAATTAAAGTATGGCAAGATTTAATAGAGGGCGAGTTGCAAGCTGGGAGGAGATCTCACCTGCATAGCTGAGTTACGAGCATAGCTTGCTTCTCGGTCTGCCAGATTGACGCATAGACATCCTTTGGAGTCCATAGTTCTTTGCACTTTTGCGTCCAACGTCTTTGCGCTTTTGCGTCCAACGTCTGCGAAGCTGCATATGGAGTACTAATCTGCTAAAAAGTCAACACTACAAAAGGCCAAATAAATCAGTTACGTGTACGACTTGTGCATCATTCTGCTAACAGCCAACACAAGAATATCTTATTTCTAGCGACTCCCAAAGTTTAGAGATCCGTTGTAGCCTATCCTCTATATTATTTCCAAAGCAAATCACGTGGGTTGTTTAATACAGAGCAGTTAGGTAGTTCTATAACATCACTTATGGGCACATTTTTTTTTTGAACAGTTCCTCTGCAATCCACAACTACCGCTGCCACTACAAAGTTTTTTTGAAAGGGCAGCAATAAGATTGCTGCGAATTTATTAGGAGATGAAAGAAAAAAAGGGGAGGGGCCCCGATTTTGAAGGAGAAAAACCAGGCCAAAAAACCCAATACGTTACAGCTCAACTACTAACCTTAACAACAAAAACCCAACTATGAAAAACAAAACAGTAGAATGGGGCTGCATCATCAGCATCGAGAGGGAAATGGTGGTGGGTGGGCCTTGTACAGTAGAGACCACCTCTGTCATGGGATGTTCCATGAGCTTGGAATACGCCCTGTTTGGTTCCATTAGTAGATAATAATTAACTAGTTAACAGCTCTTAGCTAAAATTAGCTAGCTAATTGTTAACCAGTAACCTATTAGCTGGATGACGTTTGGTTCCAACAGCTAATATATTAGCTAATAGGTGTAAAGTCTTTTGAAGTTGCCATTAGTTGAATTAGCTGGATTGAGTTATTTAATGTGATAACTGTTAGCTGGGGTCTACCTAATTGTTACCTGATTTATTAGCTAATTCTATTTGCTTCTTTAGCTGCTATTTTTTCGCAGCTAACTATTAGCTACATGGAACCAAACAGGCCCTACACGGGTTCATGTTGATTTGAAGTTGTTGCAAACTATCGGCGGGCTTTAAACTGAATGTAGCCTAAGGGGGGTGAATAGGCTAACTTGAAATTTTTTACACAAACTTTCCAAATAAATTAGTACAACAAGTTAAACTAGTCCAATGTGGGTCAACCTACACAAGGCTGGTTCAAGCACACAACAAACAATAAACTGATTTGATCTCTCAAACCCTGCAATCAAAGATGGATTAGTTTGATTCTAAAGCTTTCTTGAAGCAAGAGGTTGCAGACCTGAGAGGGGCTCACCATCAAACTTGCACACAAAGTAGATCGGGACAAATCTTGCAACACAATAGTATGAGCACGAAGAACAAACAAGAAAAACAAGCAAACACACGGGGATAAGGATTTAATCCGAGGTTTAGTCACACCCAAAGGTGCCCTACTTCCTCATTGACGCGCCCACAAAGAGCCGGGTCTCTTTGAACCCTAATCCTCCCCTCACCAACCACAAAGGTATGATGAGGTCACTTACTATGATGCTCTCACAAGCTGGAGTAATACAAACTTCCTTTTGCACCACCACACAAGAGGGGATGAAGCCCAAGGCGACGCCTAGCCGTCTAGGAACTCTGGTTCCAAGAGTAACAAACCACCAAGGGCTGCTCAATGTGTCACCAAGCTCAAAGCTCAAGAATGAGATAGAAAGAGAGAATGATGAGTGAACAACGTGGATTTCAAGTTCTTGCAAGATCCACTCAAAGATTTGAGGATTTGGAGCTCAAGGAGTGGAGAGAGGTGTGGAGGAGAGAGAGTTCTTTTTCATGTTGTGTTCTGGGGTGGTTCAAGGTGGAAGAAGCATAGTAAAGGGAGGGGTGAAGGGGTATATATATGGCCCCCCTCAAAGAGCCGTTGCTGTGCAGATCTGGGTAAGACCGATTGAAACGGACGTGGGCTGGTTCAACCAAAAATGCCACTAGAACCGAAATCGGTTGATGAGGTTTTCAGCCTGGTTGAACCAAGTCATCAACTGAAAAACCAGCATAATCCAATATTGGTTGAAGGTGTTTAGAGGCTGGTTCAACCAAGGCATCAACCGAAATGAGAGCAGAATTTGAGTTAGATTTGGAGGTGAATATTGGATGGATTTTTGGACACTTTGAGCTTTAGTACCACCAAGATCATACCTTTGTTGTTCCCTTTTTATAGTACGGTGGTTCCTAACTCAAGGATAAAATTTGAAATGCTAGTCTTTATATCTTCCCATGGATACTCCTTGCACTTCAAACTTTGAATGGAATGAGGGGTCTATTTTCCTTTACTTGCACATAAACTTGTCTCTTTTTCTTTCTTATGCACTTCTTGCATGATCTTCATTACTTGCAAAGTGCTCATACATTTTCATTAGAGCCATTAATTGTATTGTCATTAAAAATCAAAACTCTCAAAAGGTGATTGCACTTACAATCTCTCCCTTTTTGGTGATTAATGACAATTCAATTAAAAGAGATAATAGAGAATAAATCATAGGTTTTTGATTGATTATGCACATGTGACTCCCTCTAAATTTATGCATCATTCATTTTGGAATAATTTGGCCTCATATGCCAATATGCACAAACAAAGGGAAAAGTGCAAAGCCACACAATACACATTCAATCGAGGGGGTGCAAAAGTGTCATAAAAATCCGTGATGCTCATGACATGATATTCACTCAACAAGTATAAAACAACAATCACCACACAAAAACAAATAACTAGAGCCAAGCAAGTACCCACAAATATTACTTAGGTGAAGACATAAGGTAGCATGCAAGGCATAAATTTTAGATTCAGCTACTCAAGCTATTATAGACCAAGTTCCATCACAAAAAAATAACATCCCAAGAGAGTTCAAAAGTTTTCTCTCACAGATCACAAAGCATGGATAAGAGTGTAACGCCCCAACATTTAGCACCAGATTTTCTTCTAATTTCCCACTCTAAATCAAAATCGATTTCGAAAAACTCGGTTGTATGTTTGAGTGTATCGATATGAGCTCAACGTTCCGAAATAAATCCTCTCCAAATACCCATCAAAACACTCCTACCAAAACTCGCCCAAAATTCCCAAGTCCAAATCCCAAAATTCCAAACCCAAAAATAGAAAATAAAAAGGAAATATTTTGCCCTCCCTCCTCAGGCCGAAACTGGCCCTACTCCCCCCTTTCCCTCAGCCCAGGCCAAGCGGCCCAGCTCCTCTACGGCCCAACGCCATCTAACCCAACCCCGGCCGCCTCTCTCTCCCCCACCTGGGCCGTCATACTGGCCCAACCAACCGCCACCTCCCACGATCCCCTCATTGCAACCTCAGGCACGTGCCCTCCTCTCGCTGCCAGGTGGGTCCCGCCCGTCAGCCCCCCTTCTTCCTCCTCTGGCCGTGACAGCACCGCGCCCGCCCCCGGATGCGCCGTGCTCCAGTCCCTCCCTCCCTCGGCCTCCTGCTCCCCCGCCGCATCGCGTCACCACGTCACCGCCACACCGCGATGCCACTTGGTGCCGCTCTAGCTCGCCCCGCCCGGCCCTACCGCACCGCGCCGTGCCTCCCCTCCATTGAGCTTACGCCAAGCTCCATGACCGCCTCTAGCTATAAAAAGACTAGCCCCCACCACTCGTCACTCCTACTCCACCGCACCCGGGCCGACCGCTCCACAAGCTCCTGCTTTGCCGAGCTAGTAGCCCTGAGTGCCCGAGCCCACCGCCAACACCCCTCCTCCGTGTGCGCCGGTGCGCCATCACCGCCACGAGCCCCATCCGCCACCAAATACTCCCTCCATTCGATTACTCCCTACCTGAGCTCCGCCTCACTAGCTGCCACACCCACAACACCTCCCCATCCCCCATTCCCCACCACAGGACTGCCGCATCGCTCGCCGGAGCCGCTGATGTGCGTTCGCACCACCGCTCCGTGGCAACCCCACCTCTGGCCACCAATTCACCCAGCCAACATCACCACCCTGTTCGCCACCCTCCCCTGGTGTTCACCCCCTTGGCCTCACCACTGGGACCGCCACTGGTGGTGAGAACTGCCGGCGACCCTCCCCACGAACCGGCGCGAACCGACTCCTCGCCTGAATCGAGCCGACGCCATCTCCCTCTTGACGCCGTCATCCCCCTTCTACCTGTGCCACGCGGGCCCGACCAAATGACGTGAGCCGCGCCTTCCCTAGCCCCGTGGGCCAGCCCAATTGGCCGCGTCTCGAGCGCCAACGTGCGTGGGCCGCCCTGGGCGGAAAAGCCACAGCGACCCATGTCCTCGCGCCCTCGCTTGTTGGGCTGGCCCAACTAGGCCGCGCCCCGGGCCTGCTAGGCCGCGCCCCAACGCATGGGCTCAATTGGGCCAAGCCATGCCGAATCGCACCCCAGCCCAAGTTGTGTCACCCGCAGGCCAAATCAATAAGTTCGCGGAATAAAAGTTCAAATCCACCCCCTAAAACTCCCAGAAAGTCTTTTGCTATCCCCTAGACCCAATATACCCCCTGTCTCCCCCGTTCCAACTCTGATTTAGGCAATTCTTGAGCCTAAATTCATTTAAAATCAAGCTCTACCTACCCATACAATCTACATAATCATTTGTCCTGGCCGGAAGCCGCCATCATGCCACCATGATGCCGTCCTACGCCCAGTCAGTGCTTCGCACTGGCCCTACATATATTGTGAGCTTGGTGATCGATGCCGTTGCTCTCCTGTTCTCCATAACCGTGCAAGGCTCCTATCTTAGTCTTTCCGGGCTTTGAATGCAGATGATGACGATACCGAAAATCATCTGAACATCATTGCTCTCTCCACCACTCCACAGAAAGATCTTCTCCAAAACACCAACATGCGACCGCCACCCCTTCGGCGTTGTCGACTCCGCCCCTCGCGTCCACTGCCCCTACCTTGCCATCTCCGTAACTGTCGTTACCAAGCCTACCAACTCACCCGAACTCTTGCTACACCCCAGCCGCTTGCAAAGACACCACCAGAAAGAACCCAATAGGTTCACATCACCTCAACTCAAGCTCTACACCACCAAATTCGTTGAACTCATATGATGCCTCGATTTGCATGTTTCTTGTTTGTACACGTAGGAAGCACCAGAGAGACCAAGCAGTCCAATCAATGGGATATTCAACCAGGAAATGGGAGAAAGCATACTAATCATACGTCAGCCTCTCATTCGAGTTGTAAGGCAAGCCCACTGGAATCCCCACTTGATGCATAAATTTCCTATGTTTTGCAAACACAACCCTTGGCCTGTTAATCACATAAAAACTTGCATGTTTTGCTTGCTAAGGTAACCCAGCAGATATACAGCCACCTAAGCCTATTTTAGATATAGCATGCACAGGTGGGATCGCTCATTTAATTATCTTTCATAATCTTGACATTATGGGTGTGGAATATAAAGGGGATGAGAAAATTGTTATGTGTGGTTTTGAAATAAAATGGGGGAAGAACCACAGCAACCGACTTTGTCGGAATATGGCTACACGCCGAAACAACCATAAGGGCAGGGTATGACCGGGTAACTTAGAGACTCGCGGCTACCCCATGTCTTGAGATTCGTGGAGAATACCGGGTAGATGGTTGTTCGCGGTGTCGAGCATTGGTAAGTGGGAATGGTTCTACCTGAGCTCTCCGTAAGGACCGATATGATTTCCATCTTGCCTAACTCTTTTAGTACAACCACTCACTCTGTATGAGGCATTGGCCAGGCCCAAGCTGGAGTGGATAGCCTAGTAGCTTCTGTGTTGGCGCACAAGGGGCTAGGGGAAGGGTGGGTGTCAACGGAAGTACCGCGGGGTACTGGAGTGACTCGGATGCCCGAACCCCTAAAGTTTTGCTAGGTGATGAAACAAAAGCAATGGCTTGGTTTGGAATTCGGGCAGTTATGACAGTAATGAGCTGCTGAGTCCAACTTGTGGGAATTAGTACAACCTCTGATCAGAGTAAAACCTATTCGAATAGTCCGTGTCCACATGGTATGGATGAGTTACGGCTTGCTTCTTCAGCTATCAGTTTTCATAAAATAAAATGGAATTGGTTCGGAGTTGGATAAAATGGTTGTTGGTTCAGTAGTGGATGCTGGATGTATGGAAAATATGTTGGCTGGAATGCCAAGAGCCACTTTGGACCGGCAAGTCTAGTGGCAAACCCTTTATGTGAAAAATTTAGTTTTCAGAAGGATTAGAACTTGACAACTATCACAAACCCTGCATACAAGTACTTTTCTGCAAAACTATCCTAAGCTCCAGATATATATCCTTGCATATAGTGTTAGCCTTCCCCAAATTCCTTTGGAGGAAGGTGGCCTGCTGAGTACGTATGTACTCACCCTTGCTTTATTGTTGTTTTTCTCAGTGCAATGGACATATATTGGTTCGAGAACGAGTAAGGGTTACGACCTGCTTCCCAACTGTGGTGTGAGAAAGATGGGCCTACGTTTTATATTCCGCTACTTAGATTTTCAGGGCTGCGCCCCTTGTTGTCCGACCCGTTTAGGGCGGATTTGTATCACTCTAATGTAAGAATGTGATTACCAAACCCTGGGATGGTAATAAAGCATATTTTAGTCCCATTATGGAAACTGGGCGCTTCAGGTGGTATCAGAGCCGTAGTTGGCTGTAGGACCTCACCCTAAGGTTGGAAAGATGTTTTGAGTCCAAAATTAGTTTGAAAAACACTTCTGCACCTCATCTTACTCTATTTTCTAAAGGTTTTGACCCTTTTCTCACCCCAACGGCCATCATCATGGAGTCAAGCTTCTAGCAAAAGAAAGTTGGTGGCTTATGCAACACACCAACAAGGCCAGTATACGCTGGACAGACGTGATGGGTCAATCTTAAAGGAACTAGTGCCCGCCGAAGGACACATCCCCATCACAAAGACACTTGGCTCAATATCAAGATATGGACCACCCCTGGTCAAGCACATGACCGATGGATAGCCAGAGGGGGTGCAGCATAAAACAAGGAAATGACATCCACAGTTGATCTTGCCTCTTCGCCATAAGTACCCGCTTAGTATGGCACAGTCGACAACCGACCTATCAGTGGCGCTAGGCACTGCCACTAAAGAATGAGGCAACCAAGCTATTTAAGGGGATCGTCATAGGACCCAAAGGACCCGGGACCGCTCCATTGCAAAACAGCAATGGCAGAAGAAAAGCCCATCCTAGATGGTCACCCTGTGCCCCTTAAAAAGAGAAAGTGCATAGACCTCTCGGTGGAAGTCCCAGTGTTGGAAGGCATATCAATTACCTTCCCTGAGCCTGAGAGCCAGCCAAACCTACCAGAGTTCCACCCAAATCCTCCACCAGAGCTAATAGAACACCCCACCCTGAGAAGTATTCCCATACCAGATCTTTGGTGCCTAGAAGAAGAGCTACCCAGAGCCCCACCTCTAAGTCCTATCTCCTTGAGCAAGCCAAAGCCTCCACCAACAACCTTGCCAGCAGAAGCAAGGTTAGAACCCTTGGGGATCGCTCCACCCAGGGGGCTAACACAAAAAGATGACCTAGTCATCGCCACTCAGCCACCACCAGAAGACATCATCGACATTAGCTCGGATGACTTAGAATGATATGCCCAAGCCTGGCAGGGAATGAAAACGCATGGTCCGATGCTAGCTGTATCCAGTGTCCCTCTTACAGTTGGGTAGTGAAGTTTTTCCTTCACTTTGGTTAGCACCCTTGTAAGAGTTACCCGTATAAATCGCGTGTGTTGTAGACGTTGTCTTGCTTGTTTGTGTGTTGAGTGGTAGTCTTAGTCTAGGTCAAGTCCTGCGAGTCTCATTCAGATGGCAACTGCCGGACGTATCAGCCTATGTGAGGTTGTAAAAGGTTTTCCAGAGCTCCTAAGGGATACCATAAGGTACCTTTGGATTTTCGGATACCCTGAGTACCTAGGTAGAGAAATCATCAAGAGTGGAGAACAGAAATGGATGGTCTCGCTGTACATCAAGGACAACCGTGCCCTCGTAGGATGGCATTCCACAGCTACCAGTCATCGGTTTGTGGATGCGTGTCATGCAATTATAAAGTTGTGCTCTACCTATCATAGGGCAATACAGGACACCCCTATGAGATTCTTCCCACCCTTCAATAAGTTGACCACAAGCTGGGCTAGAAGGGTTGAAGCCTTGAAGCTAATGAAGGAAACCGAGGATCCCATCATAGCCTACCTTGCTCTACATCTACAAGCCTTGGATGATGAGTACGACAAGTTGAGCCTCATGCACGACAGGTTGGAAGCTCGCAATCGAATAACAGAAGACCTTCTGTCCCAGTACAGAGCCAGGCTGCTATGCTAAAGGCAAGAAACCAACCTAGATCAAAGCAGCACGACAACACGGAGTTTGTTTGACCTCCATTACCCATTGGGAATGCAGTACGGAGGAATATCAAACCCTCCTAGGCAATCGGAACCAAGTCACCAAACTAGTTACTAGTACTCTCTGGTTGAGCAGCAGTAGAATTAGGGAGAAGCCCTAGTAACCATCTTCCAAGAGGAAGATAGAGAAAGCTTGGGCACCCTCCTAACACTCTCGCTTCTAGCAGAAGGATCAACTGTCTAGCAACCATCACCAAATGGAGCCTTCGGCAGTCAGAAGTTGAAGTCAGTTGTACGCGAGTAGTCATGTTAGTGTGTTTGTTTTCATTCTTATGTTTTGTTGCTTTTCTCTTGCTATGTTAGCAGAATCAAGTGTTGCCCTGTTTGAGTGCTGATAAAATCACCATTAGAACTAGCCCTCGCCTCTGTTGTCTCTTTCTCACCTTAAAGCACATCGGATGAGGAAGTGTCTTCTAAAAGAAGCGACCAGAGCAAGCTCTAGTCAAAATAAAGGATGGTCAGCAGATAGCAAAGCTCTGCCCAAGGAAGGCACAGCTAAAGGAAACAGTGCCCTGGAAAAATGGATAAGACCAAAGGAAACGTCCCGTACCATAGTCCTCCTGTCAACAGTATCTACCACAGTCCCCCACCACTCACATCTCTCCACCGCCCTACCCTTTCCACCGCACCCGCCGCATCCGATGCCCCAGCCCCCACCACCCACTCACCCCTACCGCCACGTGCGCGCGTTGTTGGTGTTTAGTACCGACAGTGCACCACGGGATGTATCACGCAATGCTTTTTGTGGTTGGCGAGATCGATCGTAGCTCGATGGTTCACGTGTAATGCGACAAGAGACAAGAACACATGATTTATACAGGTTCAGGCCGTAAGATGCGTAATACCCTACGTCCTATTTGTGGCTGATTGTATTGCTTTGAGTATGTATGAGGGTTAGAGAGATTGGAGGATCTGTCTGAGGTGGAGAGGGATGTCTTTAGGAGGGGTCCCTAGCTCGCCTTATATAGTCCGTCGTGGTTTGGGTTACAAGTCGGTTTCCTTCTATGTCTCCTAGACGGTTTAGATTACAAAAGATAGAGTCCTTGTCTTGTGCGCCAAGTCAGTCGGTTGGCTCCTGAATTGGGCCCTCCGATGGCCTATGTAGAGAATATGCTTCATGAGGACCCAGGGGATTATCCCCCGCAAGCCCCCGAGCTTCAAGTTGACTTGAGAAACAATCGGCTTTAAGATCCAAATCGGTTTTTTTGAATGTCTTGCCTTGTAGTCTTCACAAAAATTTCTGATGGTATCCTCCATGCAGCCCCCGAGCCTCAAGCTGATTAGCATAATCAGGTTGAGGATCAAGCAACTTATTCCTCCGAGTGATCTTGGTGGAGCTGGGACGGTGACGTATCCTCCTGAGTCAACGAGTACGGTGGCGTAGCCTCCCGAGTCGGTGAGTACAGTGGCGTAGCCTCCTGAGTCGATGAAGTAGTGAGTCGGCGAGGCATGCGGCGGCACAGCCCCGAGCTGACGAAGCAGTGAGTCGGCGAGGGGCGCGGTGGCACAGCCCCCGAGCTGACGAAGCAGTGAGTCCGCGAGGCGCGCAGCGGCACAGTGTAAGGAAAATGGCCTCATGTGCCATATTTCAATAGTTGTGTTTTGGTGATTGATTAACAACCAATACTTGGACTAATGAACTTGTATAGATGCACATTCACAGGTGTTTTAGGTCCAAGGGATGAAGGGAAGAAAAAGAACCAAAGGCATAGCCAAAGGGACCATGAAATGGAAGCTTGGCAAGTTGTGAAAACCGTATGATCTGACCCCCCAAATTTGTATGGACCGTACTATACCTTCCTACAAACCGTGCTATCAATCATACCAAGTTACTCGAGGCTATGAATTTGGAATACATGGACCGTATAGTACTCTCCTACAGTCAGTACTATCAACCAAACTAAGTTACCCGAGGTTGTGAACTTGGAAGAAAAATCAGGAATGCATGGACCATATAGTACTCTCTCAAAGATTGTACTATACTCTGTACCAAGTTATCCGAAGCTATGATTGTGGAAGGAAAATCAAGAATACATGGACCATATAGTACTCTCCTACAGACCATACTACAGACCGTACCAAGTTACCCGAGGCTATGAATTTGGAAGGAAAATCAAGAATACAAGGACCGTATAGTACTCTCCTACAGACTGTACCATCAACCGTACCATTTCCAATGGCTAGTTCAATGGCTAGTTGGCAAGTACAATGGACGGTACTATACTCTCCTACAGACCGTCCATAGACCGTCCTGTCTATGTATTTTCTGTTAGCCTTTTGGCCAATGGCTAGTTCGTGTTTGGGGGCTTTATAAGCCACCCCACCCGGCCATTTGGAGGGTGTTGGAGCACTTGAAGACTAGAGCAAGTGTAGAGGAGTATTCCAAGCACATCTACCACTCCAACCACCATATGAGAGCTTAGTGCATCATCCAAGCTAGGTTAGAGCTTAGAGAGAGTGAGCTTGTGAGCTCTTCTCGTGTGTAGCTCCTCCGTGAGCTAGAGAGAAGCCTTGGCTGCAGTCAAACCACATTGTATTCGTTGCTAGACCCTCCTTGGTGTGGAGTGGCAGCAGCACTTTGTGGGGGGATGAGGAGACCCTACAAACTCCGTAGTGAAGCATCCGACGCCTTGTGATCGAGATAGACGGTGGCGGTGGCTATGCCTTTGTGGCTTAGTGGCACTTAGCCTTTGCTTGCCATGAGCCTTTGTGGCGAGAGCAAGACGGTGATCAGAAGCGTCTTGGTGCCCAGCTTGGATTTTGCCTTCGGTGGCAAGCCCGTGGACGTAGCCCTTAGTGATGAACCACGTTAAATCTTTGTGTCTTCTCGGGAGTTTGCATCCCCTTTCCCTTACCTCTTTACTTATTGCATTTACGTTTCCGCATTTACATTCTTAGGTACCTTTAGCTGTCCTAGTTAGTTTGATTAGGTTTGGCTCTAGGTTGCAAGTCTTTTGGGTAAGTTAGAGAGGGCATAGATAAACCTTAGACTTAACTAGCATGTGTAGGACGAAATAGGTTTATCTTATGCACTAGATAGCCTTAGGTTTTAGAAGAGCGATTAGCGACCCAATTACCCCCTCCCCCTCTTCGGTCAGATACCCCGGTGCGTTCCTTACAATTAGTATCAGAGCTAGGGCTCACATCTCTTGCGAGAATAGCCATTTCTATTGGCAAATTTGTGAGATATCTCATAGGAGTGCCGTTGGCTTCACTGCCAAGTGAGTTCTCATGTCCGGGGAAGGGATGAGTACCGATAGGGCTCCGTTTTTCGATGGGAAGGGCTTCCCTTAGTGGAAGGTGCTCATGGAAGCACATCTTCAAGCCCGAGGGCCGGGCTTGATGTTTGGCGTGTCACGAAAGAGGGCACCCGTAGCAACTCGACTCGTGAGAGGCAATTTGATGCTATTGCCAAATCCACCTTGTTGTCCTCTCTTTGTGATGATGTGTTCAATCATGTGTATGCTTCTCCTAATGCTCATGAGCTATGGAAGCAAATTGTCGAGAATCATGAGGGCTCATCGGATGTAGCCACCCAAAAATATCATGTTCTCACCGATGAGCTAACTAGCTTTAAGCAACTTGCTAATGAAAGTGCTCATGGCATGTTCTTACGTTTGAATACACTTGTGAATGAAATCAATGGCCTAGGTCTAAAGCAAATAATGGATGGAGAGGTGAACCGCAAGATGATCTGTTGCCTTCGCAAGCATGACTACGACATCATCAAGACCATCTTGCTCAAGGAAGACTTGGACAACAAGACACCCAACCAAGTCATCAACACAATTGTTGCCCATGAGTATTCCATGGGGATGAACAAGAAAGAGTCCCCCTCCACTTCAAGCCAAAAGAGCCTTGCCGTCAAGCACACATGCAAGCATCAACCAAGGTGGCAAGAGCAAAGCTCAAGTGAAGAAGAAGAGGAGGATGAGAGTGATGATGAAGCCTCAACCTCAAAGCTCATGTGAGGATGAAGCAACCTCAAGGGCCATAGTCTTCCACCAAACAAAGGTAGCCAAACATGTGAGGAAACTCTACATGATAGGCTATGAGACCCACGTAAGAGGAGATGCGGTGGGAGTCTTAAAGATGACGAGCAAGAAGAAAAAGAGCAAGCAAAAGAGACATCAAGCTTGCCCCGCCATCATTAAGGGGAAGAAGGGTGGCAAAGGGAGTTCAAGTGATGAATCAAGCAAGCCCTTCACCAGTCGGTCGTCACACATATGCCTCGTGGCCAAAGGTAATAGTGATGTAAGTGATGACCCCCTCCTCCTCCGATGATGAGCCCAATGATATTTGTGAGATGATGAGCTTAATTAAAGAACAACAAGATTACATGCTCAGACAAAAGGAAGAAATCAAGGCGCTCAAGGCTAATGAAGAGCTTCATGCCTCTTTTGTCTCATGATATGAGAACTTGCTTAACAAATTCAATTTGTTAGACAAGGAGCATGGGGAGCTCAAGAAGCAATTTGAAGACCTTGAACTAAAATATGAGTCACTCACAAAGTCATTGGATGCATCTATTCCTTGTGCTATTCCTCATGCAATTCCTATTGGCAAGGTAGATGCGTCTACCTCTTGTGATCAAACTCCTTGCAATGAGAATGTGGTTGTAGAAACATGTGATGACCTCATTGCTAGGGAAAATGATGAGCTCAAACAAGAGGTGAAAAGGCTAAGGGTGAATTAAGGCGGCTTAAAGGCAAAGAGGCACAAGATCATGTTCGATCTCCTCAAGATAACCCTTCCAAGGGCGTGAAGAAGCTTGAGAAGGGAGAAACCGTGACTTATTTTAAGTGTCACAAAGAAGGCCACAAGTCCTATCAATGCAAGGAGGAAAAGGCCCAACAAAAGAGCAAGAGTAAGAGCAAGGGCAAGAGCAATGACAAAGGCAAGAAGAAGGCCAACAAGAACTCTCCAAAATTGAAGGCCTCACTAATTTATACAGGTTCGGGCCGCAAGATACGTAATACCCTATGTCCTGTTTGTGGCTGATTGTATTACTTTGAGCATGTATGAGGGTCAGAGAGATTGGAGGATCTGCCTAAGGTGGAGAGGGATGTCTTTAGGAGGGGTCCCTAGCTCACCTTATATAGTCCATCGTGGCTTGGGTTACAAGTCAGGTTCCTTCTATGTCTCCTGGACGGTTTAGATTACAAAAGATAGAGTCCTTGTCTGTTGCGCCAAGTCAGTTGGTCGGCTCTTGGATTGGGCCCTCCAACGGCCTATGTAGAGAATATGCTTCATGAGGACCCAGGGGATATCAATCCCCCACACACACCGCCTGCCACCACCTACCGCCTTTGGTAGCGCACCCATGCGCCCGCTGCCGGCCAAAGATGGCCCCTACACCACCGTCCCCGACCGGCTTCCCTGTGTCCCCACTTCGTTGGTGATGCCCGGACCCCCACTCCATCCTTCCTCGCATGACATCGTGTGCACCCACTCCACCTCCACGGCTCATGTCACCTCGGTGCACAGACAGCCGCACCACAACCACCACACCCCTCGCGCCATTAAAACCCCTCCTCCCCAGACTCAGCTCCTCACTCACCTCGCAGAGCAAACCCACCACCGCTTCTCTCCAGCTAAAACTGCAGCAGCTCCTCTCATGATCGAAGATTCCTGGCTAGGACATATACACTCTCGCCGCCCTCACTATCCCCATCTGCCTCCTCTTCCTCTAGGTGATCCATCGCCCCCTTCCTTCGAAACAAAACCACCATAAACCTCCTGCCAACCCCACCGGCAGATGATAAACATAGCAATCCTTCTACTCATCCTTATCCATTTCATACTTCTCTCCAAGATCCTAAAAGTCCTCATCCACTTTGAGAGAAGAGGGATCATTTGTGAGATCCACGTTCCACCCCCACCCAGAATATGAACCCAGAGCCCAGAATTCGTCATACTCCTTGTCCTATGCCTCCTAATCATTCTCTGGTTGATCACCCTCCCACGGGCCGAACAAAAGCAAGAAGGAGCTTCCTGCTAGCAAAGCTGTGCCAAGGTCAAGAAGCCCAAAATAGGGCAGAAGACGGGCAAGAAGAAACAAGAAGTGCTTGGGGGCAACAAGAAGTGTAACGGGAAGAAGGCTATCCTAAGTAGTTGTTTCTTCTGCAGCCTGCCCTCCGTCTGCTGATACAACGGCAGCAGTTGGAAAACACAGCAGCTCCCCGCTTCCAGAAGAGTGCCTAACCTACTCAAGTAGGGGTATCCGCCCTATTTAAGTGGGGTAGCCTCCATTTTGTTAGTGCTGGTGTAGGATAATCCGGACCCCATAGGTTGATGGATCCAACCCTTTGGATGAGTCGCCCGGATTATGCCACCATCTAGAGAGCAAAAAGTGCCTTGCTGAATTTCTGTTACTCTCTAGAAAACCCGCCTGGAGCTGCCAGACGATAGATCAACCTTCCAAGTTCATGAAGTTAAAGAGATCAAAGTATCACTTTTGTATGTGGAAGGTTTGCGCGACGCCCCAGAGAAGAAAAGAGAAATGAAACAGGAGGAGGGGATGAAGCGATCTATGCAGTTTGTTGTTAAAATTTCACCTACCATTCCATGTGAAGAATCAAGCTACTGTTGAAATTAGAAGTAGCAAGCTGAAGTAAAGCAATCCTTATAACCCTCTAAGCTGAATCTCGAGGACGAGATTCATTTTAAGTGAGGTAGATTTGTAACCTTCCAAAATTTAGCACCGGATTTTCTTCTAATTTCCCACTCTAAATCAAAATCGATTTCGAAAAACTCGGTTGTATGTTTGAGTGTATCAATATGAGCTCAACATTCCAAAATAAATCCTCTCCAAATACCCATCAAAACACTCCTACCAAAACCCACCCAAAATTCCCAAGTCCAAATCCCAAAATTCCAAACCAAAAAATAGAAAATAAAAAGGAAATATTTTTCCCCTCCCTCCTCAGGGCGAAACTGGCCCTACTTCCCCCCTTTCCCTCGGCCCAGGCCGAGCGGCCCAGCTCCTCTACGGCCCAATGCCATCTAGCAAACCCTGGCCACCTCCCTCTCCCCCCACCTTGGCCATCATACCGATCCAACTAGCCGCCACCTCCCATGCCCCCCTCACTGCCACCTCAGGTCCGCGCCCTCCTCTCGCTGCCAGGTGGGTCCTGCCCATCAGCCCCCCTTCTTCCTCCTTTTGCTGTGATAGCACCGCGCCCAGCCCCAGACGCGCCGCACTCCGGTCCCTTCCTCTCCCGGCCTCCTGCCCCCCCGCATCGCGCCACCACGTCACCGCCGCACCGCGATGCCACTTGGCACCGCTCTAGCTCGCCCTACCCGGCCCTGCCGCACCGCGCCGTGCCTCCCCTCTACTAAGCTTACGCCAAACTCCATGACTGCCTCTGGCTATAAAAAGACTAGCCCCCGCCACTCGTCACTCCCATTCCACCACACCCGGGCCGACCGCTCCACAAGCTCCTGCTTCTCCGAGCTAGTAGCCCTGAGTGCCGGAGCCCACCGCCAACACCCCCCTCCTCTGTGTGCACCGGTGCGCCATCACCGCCGTGAGCCCCATCCGCCACCAAATACTCCCTCCAATTGATTACTCCCTACCCGAGCTCCGCCTCACTAGCTGCTACACCCACAACCCCTCCCCATCCCCCATTCCCCACCATAGGACCGCCGCATCGCTCGCTGGAGCCACCAACGCGCGTTTGCACAGCTGCTCCGTGGCAACCCCACCTCCGGCCTCCAATTCACCTAGCCAACATTGCCACCATGTTCACCACCCTCCCTTGGTGTTCACCCCCTTGGCCTCGCCGCCAGGACTGCCACCGAAGGTGAGAACCGCCGACGACCCTTCCCACGAACCGGCGCGAACAGGCTCCTCGCTTGAACCGAGCCAGCGCCCTCTCCCCCTTGACGCCATCGTCCCCCTCCTACCTCGGCCACACGGTCCCATAAAAACGACGTGAGCCGCATCGTCCCTAGCCCTGTGGGTTGGCCCAGTTGGCCGCGCCTGGCGTGCCAACGCGCGTGGGCCACCCTGGGTTGAAAGCCACACCGACCTAGGTCTCCGCATCGTTGGGCCGTGCCATCACTTGGTGGGCGGGCCCAACTGGCCGCGCCCCAGAGCACGGGGTCAAGGGGGCCAAGCCAGGCCGAATCCCACCCCGTCCCGAGTTGTGTCACCCGCGGGCCATTTCAATAAGTTTGCAGAATAAAAGTTCAAATCCACCCCCTAAAACTCCCAGAAAGTCTTTTGCTACCCCCTAGAACCTATATACCCCATATCTCCCGCGTTCTAACTCCGATTTAGGCGATTCTTACGCCTTAATTCATCTAAAATCAAGCTCTACCTACCCATACACTCTACATATTCATTTGTCCTGCCCGGAAGCCGCCGTTATGCCACCATGATGCCATCCTACGCGCAGTCAGTGCTTCGCACCGGCCCCGCATATATTGTGAGCCTGGTGATCGATGCCGTTGCTCTCATATTCTTCAATCCTATCTCGGTCTTTCGGGCTTTGAATTCAGATGATGACGATACCGAAAATCATCTGAACATCATTGCTCTCTCCACCACTCCACAGAAAGATCTTCTCCAAAACACCAACATGCGACCACCACCCCTTCGGCGTTGTTGACCCCGCCCCGCGCGTCGACCACCCCTACCTTGGTGTCTCCGTAACTATCATTACCAAGCTCGCTGACTCGTCCGAACTCTTGCTACACCCTAGCCGTTTGTAGAGACACCACCAAAAAGAACCCAACAGGTTCACGTCACCTCAACTCATGCTCTACACCACCAAACCCGTTGAGCTCATATTATGCCTCAATTTGCATGTTTCTTGTTTGTACACGTAGGAAGCACTAGAGAGACCAAGCAGTCCAATCACTGGGATATTCAACCAGGAAACCGGAGAAAGCATATTAATCATACATCAGCCTTTCACTCTTCGAGTTGTAAGGCAAGCCCACTGGAATCCCCACTTGATGCATAAATTTTCTATGTTTTGCAAACACAACCATTGGCCTGTTAATCACATAAAAACTTGCATGTTTTGCTTGCTAAGGTAACCCAATAGATATACAGTTACCTAAGCCTATTTTAGATATAGCGCGTATAGGTGAGATCGCTCATTTAATTACGACGCTAACAAGCCGCTGAGTCCAACTTGTGGGAACTAGTACAACCTCTTATCAGAGTAAAACCTATTCGAATAGTCCGTGTCCACTGGTATGGATGAGTTATGGCTTGGTTCTTCAGTTAGTAGTTTTCATAAAATAAAATAGAATTGGTTCGGAATTGGATAAAATGGTCGTTGGTTCAGCAGTGGATGTTGTGTGTGAAAAATATGTTGGTTGGAAAGCCGGGAGCCACTTTGGACCGGCAAGTCCAGTGGCAACCCCTTTATGTGAAAAATTCAGTTTTTAGAAGGATTAGAACTTGACAACTATCACAGACCCTGCATATAAGTAATTTTCTGTAAAATTATCCTAAGCTCCAGATATATATCCTTGCATATAGTGTTAGCCTTCCCCAAATTCCGTTGGAGGAAGGTGGGCTGCTGAGTATGTATGTACACACCTTTGCTTTATTGTTGTTTTTCTCAATGCAATGGACATATATTGGTCCGAGAACGAGTAAGGGTTACGACCTGCTTCCCAACTATGGTGTGAGGAAGATGGGCCTACGTTTTATATTCCGCTGCTTAGATTTTCAGGGCTGCGCCCCTTGTTGTCCGACCCGTTTGGAGCGGATTTGTATCACTCTAATAGTAAGAATGTGATTACCAAACCCTGGGATGGTAATAAAGCATATTTTAGTCCCATATTTGAAACTGGGGCGCTTCAAAGAAAAAAGAGGTTGATGCTGCAAGAAGATCAATGTTAAAGATCTGCTGCTGCCACTTGTTTTTAGCTGCTGTTGCTGCCTGCTGCTGCCACTTGCTTACTGATGCTACTTGTCTCTAAAATTTCTCCCCCTTTGGCATTAATCAACAAAAGGAGGAGGGGAGGTCCAAACTCATGGCTACCACTCACCCCTAGAGGAGCTACTGCCTACTGCCCCAGAGCCTGTACCAGCTCTTGGATCCCCACCATGGTACATATTTCCAAAAATATCCTAGTTCAAACCAGAGGATGGGGGAGGAGGAGTTGAACCAGGAGCAGGGTAAAATATAGCATGATAGGAAAATTGTTCCTGAGCAATTTGAGGTTCCTCTTGAACAAACTCTTCAACAAGTTCTTCCTCAGCAACTGTGCTTGGAGTGGACTGACCAACCTCATCCTCTTATTCCTCAATACTAGATTCAACCAATTTTTCACTTGTCTAGTAGAAATGATAGTCCTCAGGTTTATCAGGAATGTTTGGCTCTTCAACTTGACGCGGAGGAGAAGGTGAAGAGACATTTTCCCCATTGATATACCTTTTCATTTTTTCTTCATAGCGATGGATATAGAGTTTTTCTTCTATTGCTGCTTCCCTCTTTCCCTTGCAGAAAGTGGAAAGTGTTTGCATACTCCTTAGAACTAGGCATTTTATGCTGTTGTTCTTCTTTTTGTGCTGGTGAAGCATTGAATGAGCTGCCATCATTGCCTTAGAGGAAGAAAGATGATGAGTAGGGATAGGACTGGGCTCATCTGAGGAAGGAGCTATAGATTGTGCCTTAGCCATAGCTGCCTTGGGATCCTTAGACTGACCAAGAGTTGGATTCTTGGGGTAAATCCAGTTTGGTCTGTAGACCAAGTGCTTGCCATCCTTGGGTTCAAATCTGGTTTGACAACTTCGATCATGTAACGCCCCAAAATTTAGCACCCGGAATTTTCTTCTAATCCCTCCCTAATTCAAAAGAAAATTTTCGAAAACTTGGGATGTTGCTTATTTGTTTTGAGTATATTAATATCAACTCAACAAAATTCCAAATATCGTAAATACTCTCCACCAAATTCTTTCCAAAATTCAATTCCAAAAATATATCCTGCGCCACTTGGACAATCCATCTCTGCGACACTTGGACCCCCCATCTCCGCGCCATGTGGACCTTCCATCTCTGCGACACTTGGACCCCCATCTCTGTACCATGTGGACCTCCCATCTCTGCGACACATCATCGGCCTCCTCCTCCATCGGCTACAAATAGCCCGCCCACCCTCATGCCTCCATCCACACCAAGGTCACCACCGCTGCAATATCAGTGTTTACGCAAGATTTCGACTAAAACTATGCTCTATTTTTATATAATTTTATATCTTTTCAAGAGTTAATCTTTTCATTTAGTCTTGTTTTGCTAACAAATAACCCCATTTTCGAGAATGCTCTTTGTTTTTGTGCAATATTGATTTTTGCAGTAAAATAGGGTATAATTGATATAAATTTGAGGATTTCTCAAAGAAAGAATTTATGGTACAAGTCCAGGGAGGTGAGATGATTAATTAAAGAAGAGCAATTAAAGCCCAAAAGAAGGCCCAAGCCCTTTATGGAGAAGGTTCCGGAGGATAAAGATTGCTTGAGTATGAAAAATATGAAGATAAGGAAGGTTCATCAAGAGTCCAATCCAAACTCTAATTAAATCTCGAGATATTCTCGGATTTCAGTACAACAGCACCTTGCGGGCCCAATTCGGAGACCTTAATGACGTCAAATGAAGAAAGTTTGAATATCAAAGTTGTAAATCTCTTCGAGCCCTACAATTTGGAGTCAGAGTTTGTATTATTTGGACTTCGGATGAGGGAGTTATGGTTGAAATACTAGAAGCTGCAGAATATGGAAAGCTGATTTCGGGAAGGACTAGGACAATGACTTCATCTTTAAGCAAGGGAAGATGTGGACGACCAGGACTCTTCTAGAGGCTTGTATATACTTAGAAATAGGTGTTTTAGCTGTCTTAGGACTCTTAGAACCAACCTATTAGATTCCATATATAGGGGACTCTCCGGAGTATAAATATATGGCCTCCCAAGGGGAGGGGCATCATTATTCATCGCCAATTCAAGTCGAGAGTCTAGGGCAGAGTTCGGGGGCCAAAGGGGTTCAACTTAGCGACAAGGACATCTCGGCGAAAGGAGGAAGCAAGAGGAGGCAGAACCCAGGGTGGTCGGCCGATCCCTAGGGTGTCTGGTCGGCCGACCCCAGGTGTTCCGAGGGCTGCTCGAGTTCATGTTTCAACATGTTCTTCGTCAAGTTCATCCCGACGATTATGCTTCAAAGTTCATGATGTATCTCGAGTAATTTCTCATACTTCTTATGTTACTTTGATAAAGCCTTGATGATTTGATCAATAAAGTTTGTCATTTAGAATTAGCTTCTTGTTTATGCATGGTTTATGATCCATAGTTTTGCAATGCTTAATTCCAACATGATTATCTGGCCAGATTTAAACGTTTTCATGTTCTTTTAGTAGATCTTTTTACTTTAATTAGTTGATTGAATCTACTCATGCTTAGAGATGGTTGGGGTTTACTAGTTCGTCGATTAATTGGTTCTAGTGACAGTAGGGCTGGAGAAAGGTTCGAGTAAACCTTTGACATTCATGATCATGCTTAATCTTTGCTTAATGATAGATCTTGTTTCAAGGTGGTTCTTAGTACATAAGTTGTTTGTCTCATATCTCTTGTGGATCCTTTCGCTATGTTTAAATCATATCTATCTCGTTTATATCTTAATACTTGTTCTATCATTTTATGCTATAGTTTAGATCTCTCTTAGACCGTAATTAGAGTATAATTAGAGCATAATTAGAAGTATAACTAGAGTAGTTTTAATCCCTTTTTAAGCTTGTTTAGATCTATTAGAACTAGCTAGTAATTAAGTTAATATTAGATTAATAATAGCCTACGTGTAATTATCCTTGGATTGACAAAACCCAAGATACTCATCCTAGGGAAAAGCTACCATGATACTGTGCGCTTGCAGTATAAGGTTTTGCGTGCTTAAGTACCGTCAACGAGCTTTTCTGGCGCCGTTGCCGGGGAATAATTATTGTTTAAGTTATTATAAATCTTTTATTAACCTTTTTACTATTAGTTTTGAAAGTTAGTTAGTTTGCTAATTGTGTGTTAATCTTGTTCTAATCATGTGCTAATAGTTTTTCTAATTGAGTGCTAATTCTTTATCTTGTGTTTAGATTTTATGTGTTAAATTTTGATTCTAGTTACTTAGAGTTATCTAATTAAGTTCTTGATTCTCTAATTTAGTTTTTGTGTTCATCGTTCGTTCTTGTGTTCGTTTTTAATTCAAACTAACCCAGCAACATTGCTATCATAGATCTTTCGTTTGTGTTTTGTTTTTTTGTGTCAGATATGACTACGTTCCTTGAAGATCTTCAGCACTTAACGCTTAGAGAGTTTTCAACTGCAAAAGCTAAAGACTTGAAGTTTCAAGAATCAAACAAGAAGCCGAAGGCAGAATCCTACGAGCTCAAGCCAGGAATCATCTGGATTGCTGCAGAAAATCTGTTCAATGGAGAAGACGATGAGAATCCCTACAAGCACTTGGAGAAGCTCAACCAAGTGTGCCACACTTTCCACCAAGATGGAGTCCCAGTGGAGTGGGTTAAGTGGAACCTCTTTCCATTTACCCTTGTCGATAAAGGTAAAAGATGGTACCAAGTTGCCTCAGTTGAAGCTCAAGGAGATTGGGAAATACTCAAACAAAAGTTTGTCACCAAGTTCTTCTCTATACTTCGAGTGCACAAGTTGAGGAAGGAGGTTTGGAACTTTGAGCAGAAGAAGGATGAAGACATCGATGAAGCTTGGGAGAGACTCAACGATCTGCTGCTGCATGGACCACTACTTGGAGTGACGCCAGAAATGGCTATTCAGATATTCTTCTTTGGTCTGACGTCAGAAGCCTTCAAGCATGTGAACATGTGCGCAGGAGGATCACTCATGAGCCAGTCAAATAGTGAAGCCACCATGATCCTGTCCAACATTTTTCTAACTTTCAAGAGTGAAGGAGAAAGGAAAGATAGAAGAGTGAAGGAGCCAAGTGAAGAGCTTATGGTGCCTACACCTGCCATAATTGAAGACCAGCTACCTGTCAAAAAGACTCCAGTCTCATATGCATTTGATGAGGAAGAGTTTGAAAGGTTTGCACCTCAAGAGGATATCAAGAGTGTGGAGTACAGAAGTCTTGCCAGTGCAAAGCCTTTGACAGAGTTCGAGAAAATGAGCTGGATGCCAGTGGAGTTTGAAGATACACTCAAGTGTGCAGGACCTCTACCACCAGAAGACTTAGTGAAGGAAGAAGAGCTGTTTCCACCAGAAATACCACTAAGGAGGAATTCTGATAGTCAAGATACAGTGGAGATGCTACAGAAATTATTCCAAGAGGAGGAGCTGGATAGTGACTTTGTCTCTAAGGTGAAGCAAGTGATCGGAGTCAAGCCGGAGTCATCACTTACTGAGAAGGTTATCGTCCATCTACCAGTTGAGGAATCTTCAACTGGAATTTCATGCTCCATCAACAAAGAAGACTTCAACAACATCCACTGCTCTATGGAAGCCCAGGTAAGTACAATGAGCTATGAAGTTTATTCTAAGTTATATGATAAACCATGTTTAGTTTCTACTGATCTTAAGATTAAACTTTCTAGTAATGAAATAATTAAACCTGTAGGCTTAATTAAAAATGTTGAAGTTAACTTTGCTGATAAAATTATACCAACTGATTTTTATGTGATGAATGTCTATGATGATGATGTTAATTTAATCTTTGGTAGACCCTTTCTTAAGTTGGTTAATGCTGTAATTAATAATGAAAAAGAAAAAGTCACACTTACTGTTAATGGTTTAAAATATGACTTTGATTTCCTATCGGCGTCTAAAGTGCCCATTAATCTCACTCCTGATATAGAGGAGATAGAGAGTATTAATTATATAAATGCTTTTAGAGAGCCTTTAAAACCAGTCTTAGAAGGAGAAGATGAAGGTTTCTTCTCCGAAGAAACAACCATTGCCACTAATGAATTAGAACAAAACATTAAGGAAACCCGAGACATTCCAGTAGAGCCACTAGGTGACCTTAATCAATAGGAGGCGCCAGATGTAGAGTTAAAGCCACTACCTGATGGACTTAAATATGAGTTCTTGGGAGAAGATAAGACCTACCTAGTAATCGTTAGTGATGAGCTGAGTCCAGAGGAAGTGAAGAGGCTGCTGGCAGTGTTAAGGAAGCACAAGAAGGCAATTGGTTATTCTCTAGCAGATCTAAAAGGAATCAGTCCAGCATTTTGTACTCACTGGATTCCAATGGAGGAAGATCACAAGCCAGCGGTTGACAATCAAAGGAGGCTGAGTAATGAGATGAGGTCTATAGTAAAAAAGGAAGTTATCAAGCTTTTAAACGCCGGAATTATCCACCCAGTACTAACCAGTGAATGGGTAAGCCCAGTCCATTGCGTGCCTAAAAAAGGTGGTTTAACCGTAGTTAAAAATGAGAAAAATGAATTAATTCCACAAAGGACAGTGACTGGTTGGAGGATGTGCATTAACTACCGGAAGCTCAATAAAGCCACTAAAAAGGATCACTTCCCGCTACCTTTCATAGATGAGATGCTAGAGAGACTTGCAAACAATACCCATTTTTGCTAGTTAGATGGATATTCTGGTTTCTTCCAAATCCCTATCCATCCAGATGATCAACACAAGACTACCTTTACTTGTCCATACAGAACCTTCGCTTATAGGAGAATGCCATTTGGTCTATGTAATGCGCCAGCTTCTTTCCAAAGGTGTATGATGGCAATATTCTCAGATTTTATTGAAGACATTATGGAGGTTTTTATGCATGATTTCTCAGTTCATGGCACAAGTTTTGACCATTGTTTAAGGAATTTAGAGAAAGTACTTAAAAGGTGTGAAGAAGTTGACTTAGTGTTAAACAGGGAGAAGTATCATTTTATGGTTAGAAGAGGACTTGTGTTGGGACACATCATATTCGAGAAAGGAATTGAAGTTGATAAAGCCAAAATAGAGGCGGTAGAAAAATTGCCACCACCCACTGATATTAAGTCTCTAAGGAGCTTTCTTGGACATGCTGGATTCTATAGGAGATTTGTTAAGGACTTTTCAAAAATAGCTAAGCCACTTACTTATCTTCTTCAAAAGGATATTCCATTTGAGTTCACTAAGGATTGTGAAGTTGCCTTTAGAAAGATTAAGGAGTTGCTTATTAGTGCACTAATCATTCAACCACCAGACTGGAATCTTCCTTTTGAGATCATGTGCGATGCAAGTGATTATGCAGTAGGAGCCGTGCTGGGACAGAGGAAAAATGGAAAAGTACATGCCATTTATTATGCCAGCAAGACTCTCAATGAGGCTCAAGTGAATTATGCGACTACGGAGAAAGAGTTGTTAGCAGTAGTTTTTGCCTTTGAGAAATTTAGATCCTATATAGTTAATTCAAAGGTTATAGTCTACACTGATCATGCTGCTATCAAGTACCTACTTACCAAAAAGGATGCTAAGCCTCGTTTAATTAGATGAATATAATGGTACAAGAGTTTGATGTAGAGATCGGAGACAAGAAGGGAGTTGAGAATGTTGTGGCGGATCACTTATCTAGGATGAACCATGGAAAGGATGGTCCACCAATAGAAGATGCACTAAGAGATGACACTCTTTATGCAGTCCTAGATAAAGATTCATGGATGAGAGATGTGATAAGAGCTATAAGAGGGGAACCATTACCACACCTCAACTATAATTCCAAGAGAAGAGTTCTGGTTGAAGCGAAGAAATACAATTGGAGTGCTCCCTACTTATATATATATGGATGTGATGGAGTCCTTAGAAGATGTGTGCCAGCAGAAGAGAGAGAGGAAATTTTGAGGAAATGCCACTCTGCAGAATATGGGGGACATCATGGACATTTCAGAACCCAAGCTAAGATATGGGGGAGTGGATTTTATTGGCCAGAAATGCATGAGGATGCAAGAAAATTTGTTGCTTCTTGTCCTGAGTGTCAGAGGTCTAGAAATATCACTGCAAGGAATTCAATGCCTCTCACATATAACTTACAGATTGATTTATTTGATGTATGGGGAATGGATTTCATGGGACTATTTGAGAATTCATATGGATATGAGTACATTTTAGTAACTGTGGATTATGTTTCAAAATGGGTAGAAGCTATACCATGCAAGAAGGCATCTACAAAGGAATCCATTGAAATGATTCAAGATAATATTTTTCCAAGAAATGGAGTTCCTAGAGTTATTATCTCAGATGGAGGATCGCACTTCATTGGAGCAGAATTTACTAAGTATCTAGCAAATATGGAATCGAGCATAGAGTTTCTACAGCCTATCATCCATAGACAAATGGTCAAGCCGAGACATCAAATAAACAATTAAAGGAAATTCTTAAAAAGACAATAATTAAAGGAGGTAAAAATTGGTCAAAGAAGGTCAATGATGCTCTTTGGGCTTATAGAACTGCATTTAAAGCCCCTATTGGAATGACACCTTATCAGCTTGTTTATGGAAAGACATGTCATTTACTAGTGGAGATGGAGCACAAGGCTTATTGGGCAATTAAGGAATTAAATTTGGATTTAGATGATGCTTTGATCAAAAGAAGGATTCAACTTAGTACCCTTGATGAAGCTAGATTATGGGCCTATCACAACGCCAGTATTTATAAGGAAAGGGTTAAGAGATGGTTTGATAAAAGAATCCAAAAGGAGGAGTTTAAAGAAGGTGACAAGGTTCTTCTTTACAATTCAAGATTCAAATTATTTGGAAAAGGAAAGCTGCAAAGTAAATGGGATGGACCTTATATAGTACATGATGTATCACCTGCCGGGGAAGATACAATTATAGATTTAGAAGGGAATTGATTCATGGTCAACGGTCAAAGACTTAAGGTTTTCCTTGAAGAGGACAAGTTTCAAATCAATTATATTGATACATATGAATTCAAGGAAGTAAGGGTACGTTACCATGATCTAAATCCCTAGTTTTATTTAGTTTTCGCACTTTTGTACATAAGTAGTAGAGTTTAGTTTCATGTTTTTTAAAATTTTCTGTCTATATATATCTTAAATTAGGAAATAAGGTTACCGACAAAACCTGGGGCCCTTTGGCCAGGGGAAAGCCCCAGGTCGGCCGACCAGGGGGTCAAAGTCGGCCGACCCAGGGTGTTTTCGAGTCGGATTCGATTCAATTTTTGATAGCATAGTCTCCGACGTTTTCCAAATGATCCTCTAGATGACTCAAGCAATGATGAGCACTGGTATGATGATTAGGGGAATTAGGAGCTTTTGCTTAGTTCAAGTGTGGGGAGGTTAGTAGAGTCTCCCCACTTCTAAATAAAGCATTTGATAAAAAACATCTAAAATAAATAAATTTTATATAGAGTTTTATGTGTGAGTTTTTATAAGTGAGTTTTTATTAGGGTCAATTTAAAAGGTGTTATCTTTTATATTTGTATTTTAATAAAGTCTATGTTAATGTCTTATTATATTAATAAAATGTGTGATTGATAATTGTCTCACTTTATTTAAGTTTGTTCTTTATTTTTACTTTGATATTTAATCTTGCTTAAAGTTTTCATGATTTGATTAATGTGGTGATTACTAGATTGATTAGTAATGCATAACCCATATCTTTATTAGAGAATTATGTTTTATAGCTTTACCAAGGTTTTTAATTAAGAAAAAGATTAGAGGTGTATTTAATTTTTCATAAAACCTCTCTTCCTTGATCAAGTATTACATCCCTTTGTTAAGAGAGAGTTAAAATTCCTAGTAGAGCTTAGATTATGAATGCCAGTTTATAACCAAGCTATCTCATATGAGTTTGGTTAAGTTTGATTTCTTTAGAAAATTTGATCTATTGAATAATCTTGGTCAGCTTTATTTCATCTTTTTGCTAGCCTAATATTATATTGCTTACATCAATAGAGCAATATCTATTACCTTATAAACCCTTTTCATCTCATTATCTCTATCTTTACCTATATAAGTGAAGTTTTTGCTCATTAGTTATCTATGAGTAGAATAGATCCAAAAATTTGTTGAGAAAGAAGGGGAGGCACCAAGTAAAAAGAAGAAGAAGTGTGAGGCGTCAAATAAATAAAAAAATTATAAAAAATAAAAAAAGAGGAGAGAAAAAGGACCAAGTGGTCGAATTAAAAATAAATAAATAGAATTAGGAAAAGGAGAAAGGAGGAGAAAGAAAGAAAAAGTAGAATTAGGTTAATTTGGAGAAGTAAGAAAGGAAGTCTTATTGTCTTATTAGTATGATGAGCAAAAACTCACTTTTCCAACCATGTGCAAATTCCGGAAAGAATTCCACTTCATTTATTGCCGATGTCCACTATCTATATCTTCTTTTCCTTGTCTCTATATTTATTTATTTATTCTCTTATTTGATGACCAAGTTAATTTAAGATGATTAGATGATCTTTAGAGAGATATCTTAACTAGACAATAAAATGAGTAGCTTTGCTAAGCCTTTACCAAGCTCTTCATAAACTCCTGTGAGAAGAAAGAAAAGAGTGTAAAATTTTATAAGATACCCACTTATAAAGAGTGCCTTTTGAGAGCTTAATAAAAGGGCATAGTAATTTCTAGATCTTTGAAGAATTTTTGTTTTCTAAAAACCCTCTTTTATGATTCTGAAAGAAAACTTTGGCATTGCTATGATTCGTTTGACTTTGATAATTTTTGTGGGGGTCTATATGCATAAAAGTTGATTTAAAGTCCCATATTATGATTTATTTGATTTCTAAGGTAAGATTATGTTGAGAAGTAATTATTTAGAATTTGCTTAAATTTTAGTTGAGATTTTATCGATCCTTTGCTCGAGGACGAGCAAGATCTAAGTGTGGGGATATTGTTGACGCAAGATTTCGACAAAAATTATGCTATATTTTTATATAATTTTATATCTTTTGAAGAGTTAATCTTTTGGTTTAGTCTTGGGTGTTAACAAATAACCCCGTTTTCGAGAATGCTCTTTGTTTTTGTGCAACATTGATTTTTGCAGGAAAATAGGGTATAATTGATATAAATTTGGGGATTTGTCGAAGAAACGGATTTATGCTACAAGTCCAGGGAGGTGAGATGATTAATTAAAGAAGAGAAATTAAAACCCAAAAGAAGGCCCAAACCCATTATGGAGAAGGTTCCGGAGGATAAAGATTGCTTGAGTATGAAGAATACGAAGATAAAGAAGATTTATCAAGAATTCAATCTAAACTCTAATTAAATCTTGTAACACCCTGATTTTTGAACCAATACAATTTCCTTCATAAAACAATTTAATTCATCAAGGTCTATGTGTTTATGCATGACAATATTATTATTTATTGTTTTCTAAAGTAAAGTAAAATTAATCATAGGAGATTAACTTGGTTGATGCATACATGCTGCTGCATATTTTTATTGTGTGATTTGGAGTTGTATGTTTGAAATTCAATTCATTTGTCAGCTCGAATACTCTAGGAAAATTCTTTTCTTTTGTTCTTTTCCTTTTCCTAGCCGGAGCAGTGAAACGGTCTGCTTTCTCTCTCTCGCCATGGCACAAACCAGCAGCAGCATTCCAGCAGCCTGAGTGTAACAGCAGCTACGCAGCAGATGCCCAGCACCCGCAGACCAGCAGCAGCCATGCCGCGTAGCAGCAGCAGACGGGCAGCAGCCACGCAAGCCTTTGTTTTTTCTCCCTGCGCCTTGCTGCTTGCCTGCGGGCTGCATGCATGAGCGAGACGGACTCGGCGTCCAGGCGGAACCGGACTCTCATCGCGTCACGGTCCTCTGCCCCTTCCGCAATACGCGGAGCCGCCGCTATAAAAGGTGCAAACATCGACGTCCGAGACACCGAAGCTCCAAACCCTAGCAGCCTCATAGCGTTCCAGCTGCGCCGCCGCATCCAGGAGCTCGTTGCGGGGGATTCTCATCTACAAGCCTTCAACGCAGTTGGGAGCTCTTGACCAAGTTGCCACCGCAAGGTAGATCACCTAGGCATTCTGTTCTTGACCTCGTTTCATCTTAATCAGTAGATTAAACTTGTTCCGACAACGGGATCTTATAGGAGCCGCCGCAGATCATCGTCGTTTCCTGTTTGCAGCTCGTCTGTTCGTCTTGCACAATCATAGCTTTGGTTTGAGGTAAGGGACTGTATATAGTTTGATCTTACTTCTAATCATGCTCTCTATCACCAAATAGGGATTTCTAGACTTCGTTCGACCATGCCGAGCCATAAACTGTCGCCACCGACCAATGGGTCGCTGTTGCGAGTTGCGACCTATACTCACCCCACTCGACCGTTGTCCGACCTAGCTGACCCATCCCAGAGTCGACGATCGTCGCCGATGATCGTTGCATTTTCTTAACCACAGTCTAACTCATGTCTGCCGATCTATGTAGTTTCAACAGATTAGCCCTTGCCGACGCAAACTATTTCAAAATAGCTCTTTTATATTATTTTGACCATATCTTTCACGCTATAGTTCATTTTAGATGATTCTAGGTCGTGTAGCACTGTTATAAGCTGTAGGTTATTTCTAGATGTTTTGTACTTTCTGTTTTAATGTTTGGCGTACTGTTCTTAGTGTTTTTGCTTATTGCTTGTATGTGTGCAACGTGTAGCCGACGATTCGTCCGGATTTGCTGAAAATCAATCTTGGGAAGCTTCTGAGCAAGTTTTTGCTGAGGAAGGCAAGTATTCTTTGACCTATTGTCCTATTTATATTGAAAACTTACTTTATCGTACAACCAAGCATGCTCAACCTAAGGATGACTAGCCACTTATTTCCTGCAAATGTTTTATCCTATGGGAGGGCTGTGATGTTTAATTTAATATTGTCGCTCAACACATTTTACTCATGTTGCTAATCTTGATTAATTAATGGCATAATGATGATACTTTGCAACATGGGGATTTGAGCATGTTTTGTGGGATTGCTCGATTGCCTCACCCTAAGGATCGGTTCGCCGAGCGACCACCCAAAACAGTACAACCACAAGGGGTGGAATGGGGCGCCCTTGACTGATTAATTAGATGAACTAGAGCGGGTGGTTTGCCTACCTGAAAGATGGCGTAAGAGGGGCGTTGACGGGTATAAGACTCGCTCTCCTAAGTGGGTGCAGTTTGGTTTATTTGGTTTTTGTTAGTCACCCTTCGGGAGGGGACTTTTATGCCTGGGTAACGGAAACTTGGAACTGGGCAGCTACACTCTAGGAATTTTTTGTAAAGGTCTCATAATGAAACCCTACCGATTCATCAAAGGATAGTGAATAAATGGGGCTTTGCAAACCTCGGGCAAATGGGGATCATGACTTGTGGGTAAAGATGTACAACCTCTCGAGAGTGTTCAAAACTGATATATCAGCCGTGCTCACGGTTAAGAGCGGCCTGGACCCTCACAGATTAGTGTTTTAAAATAAAAGACCTGTACGGTGTGATAAAGGAAGTGATGGTGGATATGGTGAATAGCTGGACAATGGTTTATGTTTATTTACTTTACTGCTTTTATTATGTTTTAAGTATGGGATGGGTTAAGCTAATCATTGTTAATAATAAACTTGACCAATTAAAAGCAACTACTAAAGCCAGTCCACATAAAGGCAGTCCACTTTTAGCCTAAACGGAATACTTGCTGGGTACGGCATGTACTCACCCTTGCTTTGTTTCATATTATGTTGCATCCATTGCAACCGCTGCTCAGATCCAGAGGGGAGCTACGGTGATCCTAACCAGGAGTTCCAAGACTACGACGAGTTTTAGGCTGATGTGCCATTCGTCAGTCGCCTGTGGAGCTTGGTCGTCTTCCGCTGTCGTTTAGTTACTCGTTTCGTTAAGATATTCGGTTTCGTTAAAGACATCTATGGTCTGTAATAACACTTTATGCTCTTAAGTTAAGTACCGGTTGTGTTATTATTTTTGTTTACGCTGTGTATGTGATTAAACTGATCCTGGCACATACATGGTTAACACTTGGTTTTGTTTCTAAAACCGGGTGTGACAAAAGTGGTATCAGAGCCGTGCTGACCGTAGGACGCAGCCTAGAGTAGAACAGGTCGTTTTTAAGGATTTTTTTTCTCTCCTTGCTCTTGCTTTCTTTTATTCAAATTCTTGCAATAATTGTTATTTGGTATCCGTACTCGTCTAATTCAATTATGATTTTCTATCTCTGCTTATCTCTTTAATAGATCAGATTCTTATGTTTGCTTTCGTCATGGCTTGCAAATGCCGAACCTTAAGCGCAATGCCCGCATTCGAGTTGGTGGACGTGGTTTTGGTGGACCTAACAGGATCAGGTTGCCTACGCCAACACCACCTTCCCCACCGCCACAAGTGTGGGCAGTTCCGGACGACTCTGACGAGGAGGACCCAGAAGAGCGAGTTCCTGATCTGTCTGATGATGACAAGTCTGAAGAGCAGTCTGAAGAGGAGCAGCCTCCGTCCTCCGCACCACCCGAGGCGCCACCTACAGTACAGGTTGGTTCAGCTCCAACGTCTGCTGCTTCCGCTACACCTGTGGGAGCACCACCAGCTGCACCTACAAGCATGCCGCCCGCTGCCCCTACTGCGCCTGCCGCAACTCAAGGACAGAACAGAGGACAAGCCCAACATCAGGATGGAGATGAAGGCCGGCATTGGATTCGGACCATCCACCGTTGGTTCGACTACCCACTGCCGTTTCCTCGGATGTTGAGGGAGATGTTGGTGAGGGTCCAGCTAGGCCATGCATTGGTCACCTACGTGGGCACTCGCTACAGCCACCCGATCTACCAAGAATTGTGGGACATGGTCGTGGTGATCAGCACTTTGGATGAGTTTGGAGCACAACAAGACATCTCTATCAATTATGCACCCATCCTGCGCAACAGCCGTGAGGCCGCCATCAGCGACGCAGCCAGGGAGGCTTTGGCGACGCTCCGCTACGCATGCCGCAATCCGCTAAGTGGCAGCACGCTGCGGTACTTCCCGTACCGTTATCCTGGGAGGTTCGGCATGTGGATCGCTAATCCTGTCGCGGAACAAAACCCGCGCCTTGATGCCGTCATCGACTTCCTCGCCACGCTCAACACCGACTACATCGCTCTCGCCGACGAGCTGGGATTAGCAATACAAGAGATCGCAAGGCTGCGCGCACAGATTACGCCGGGCGCCCGCATCGTCGATCCCATCTACTCTCCACCAAGAAAAAGGGCCGCTACAATGATCCTGTAGCAAGGACATACATCAGGCACCATGAAGATCTTTAGGATAAGCTACCATTGTAATAGGATCTATTAGTATCGTTTAGTTTAGTTAGTTCGGATAAGCTTAGGTCGTTTAATGGTGTGCACGTTTGCTTGTGATTGTGTCTTATGGATGATTTGGATTTTTGTAATGAGAGCTTAAGTTGTGGGGTGATGTCCACGGCTTAGTCTTTTTGGTTGGATGCTTAATATAATAATAAAGTTAGTTTAGTTTGGGAAACACCGAACACCTGTTCGTATCTTTTATCCTGGTCGCTATGGTTCAATGCATGAGGCTGCTGGAAAAAAAAACAAAAAAAAAAAACAACAACAACGTTCCTATCCATGCAAAAAAAAAAGAGAGAGATATGAAGGGAGTTCTACACAGTTAGATGGCCTAAAAAAACACGTATCTCTAAATTTACCTCCTGTTTGTGTTGGTCATTATGGATAATACCCTGACCATGGCTGATGACATTTTTGGGACAACAGATGAACGCCGGAGGACGTGGTCGTGGCCGTGGCCGTGGAGGAAGAGGTCGTGGGCAAGGAGGGCCTCAGATGCCAAATCCACCGCCACCGATGACTATGGAGCAGTTGATCATGAACTAGACCCAAGTGATGCAAGTCATTGCTCAAGCCGTGGCAGCCATGCACCAGGCGCAACAGCAACCACCTCCGCCACCACCGCAGCAGCCACGAGACAGACGGGTGGAATTTCTAAAGGGACACCCGCCGGTGTTCACTCATTCTGCCGACCCCATGGATGCAGAAGATTGGCTCCGCACAATAGAGCGAGAATTGGAGGTCGCTCAGTGTACCGATCAAGAGAGGGTTCTCTATGGCCCTCATCAGCTACGAGGCGCTGCCCAGCAATGGTGGGAATCATACCGCTTGGCTCATAACAATCCCAACACTATCACTTGGCAGGAGTTCACAGAGAGGTTCAGAGCGCACCACGTTCCGGCGGGTGTGGTGTCTCTGAAAAAGGAGGAGTTTTTGGCGCTCGCTCGAGGTGCCATGACTGTCAGTGAGTACCGGGACAAATTCCTCCAGCTGTCCCGCTACTGCCCAGAGGAGGTTAACACTGATCCCAAGAAGCAGTACCGCTTTCTCAGAGGCTTGGTTGATCCGCTCAAGTACCAGCTCATGAACCATACTTTTCCTAACTTCCAGCATCTGGTAGACCGAGCTATTGTGACAGAGAACACCCGCCGTGAGATGGAGGAGAAGAAGCGCAAGAAAAAGGCGCATGAGTCTAGCAGCAACACTCGTCCAAGGTATTCTGGGCCGCAGAATTATCAAAACCGTCCTGCACAGAATGGCGGGCAGCAGCAGCAACAGTTCCAGCGCTACAACAATAACGGCAATTATCAGAATCAGCGCCCAAACTATCAGCCCCAGCAGAATAATGGTCGGCCGCAGCGCCAAAATAATCAAGCCCCGCGCTAGTCGACTCCTGTCGGCACTCCTGTGAAGGCTGGCACGCCAGCACAGCAAGGGAGCAATACCTGCTTCAAGTGTGGAGGAACTGGCCACTACTCCAAGTTCTGTCCACAGAGGAACACTCCACAACAGACCCCACAGCAAACCCCAAAGGGAGGCGCCACAACTCCGGCGTCTGGTCAGTCACGCAATGCAAGTGGACAAGTGAATTATGTTGCTGCTGAAGCTATGCAGGAGGCTCCCAATGTGGTGCTAGGTACGTTCCAAGTTGATTCGCACCCTGCCTCAATCCTTTTTTATTCCGGTGCTTCGCATTCTTTTGTTACTGCCCAATACAAAGATAAATATGATATACCAGTAGCAACCATGAAACGTCCCATGCTAGTCAGCTCACCGGGTGGAGGGATGAAGGTTGACACTATGTGTCCCACAGTCAAAATTAATTTAAGGGGGGTAGACTTTCCAGCCGAGCTCATAATTTTGGAGTCACATGGGGTAGATGTTATCCTGGGTATGAATTGGCTACAAAGATACAACGGAGTAATCATGTGTGCTGAGAGGAAATTAATTTTAACCACACCGGCCGGGAAACGCCTAGAGGTTCCAATTCCAGTGCCACAAGCAGGAGTTAATGCTATGGACGCTACAGCCCTGGAGAGCATCAGAGTCGTGTCGGAATTTCCCGATGTCTTTCCGGATTCACTGCCAGGTATGCCGCCCGAACGAGACATCGAATTTTCTATTGAGCTTGTTCCTGGAACTGCACCAATTTATAAGAAAGCCTATAGAATAGCTGGTGTTGAATTGCTTGAAGTAAAGAAACAGATAGATGAATTGCTAGAAAAGGGATTTATTCGTAAGAGCACTTCACCTTGGGCTTCACTGGTTTTGCTTACCGAGAAAAAGGATGGTTCCCTGAGGATGTGTGTTGACTACCGAGGTCTTAATGCCGTTACAGTAAAGAATAAATATCCTTTGCCTAGAATTGAAGATTTATTTGATCAGCTCAAGGGTGCATGTGTCTTTTCTAAGATTGACTTACGGTCCGGTTATCATCAGTTAAGGATTAGACCTTCAGATATACCTAAAACGGCATTTATCAGCCGTTATGGTTTATATGAGTATACTGTTATGTCCTTCGGCTTAACCAACGCCCCAGCTTTCTTCATGTATATGATGAATAGTGTGTTCATGGAATATCTGGATAAATTTGTCGTGGTGTTCATCGACGATATTCTAATTTATTCCAAGACAGAAGCCGAACATGAGGAGCACTTGAGACTCGTGTTGCAAAAACTCCGAGAACACAAGCTGTACGCTAAGCTCAGCAAGTGTGACTTCTGGATGGAGGAGGTTCAATTTCTCGGTCATATTATATCTAATGGAGGGATTGCTGTTGACCAAAGCAAGGTGGCCGAAGTGCAAAATTGGAAGGTGCCTGAAGATGTCAAGGCGATCAGAAGTTTTCTCGGATTGGCCGGATATTATCGCCGCTTCATTGAAGGTTTTTCTAAGGCTGCTAAACCAATGACAACCTTACTGGAGAAAAATGCCAAGTTCGAGTGGACATCAGATTGTTAGCAAGCATTCGAGGAGCTGAAGAAAAGGTTAACAACGGCGCCTGTGTTGACTTTCCCAGACATGCACAAGCCTTTTTCAGTATATTGTGATGCATCGCGACTTGGCCTGGGATGCGTACTTATGCAGGAAGGTAAAGTTATTGCTTATGCATCCAGACAGTTGAAGGATCATGAGAAAAATTATCCAACTCATGATTTGGAGTTAGCCGCAGTGGTGCATGCCTTAAAAATTTGGAGACATTATTTATTCGGCCAGAGGTGCGATATCTATACTGATCACAAGAGCTTAAAGTATATATTTACTCAGACTGAGCTGAATATGAGACAAAGACCGTGGTTGGAATTAATTAAAGATTACGACTTGGAGATCCATTATCATCCGGGTAAGGCCAACGTGGTGGCCGATGCGCTCAGTAGGAAGAGCCAAATTAATTTGTTGTGGACTAGAGAATTACCAGATGAGTTAGCAATAGAATTTGACCGACTCAGCTTGGGCTTCCTAAATAATATTGGGGGCGTCACAATGGAAATCGAACCTACACTGGAACAGGACATCAGAAAAGGGCAGGTTGGTGATGAGAAGATCAGAGAAATAAAAGAGTTAATTAAGCTAGATAAGGCGCCTGGTTTTAGAGTAGACGCCGAAGGTACAGTATGGCATGGGGATAGGATCTGTGTTCCCAATGTTAAGTCTGTACGTGAGCTGATTTTAAAAGAGGCACATGAAACAGCCTATTCTATACATCCAGGAAGCGAGAAAATGTACCAAGATTTAAAACAGAAATTTTGGTGGTACGGCATGAAGCGTGACGTCGCCGAATATATAGCTTTGTGTGATATTTGCCAACGAGTAAAAGCCGAGCATCAAAGACCAGCAGGATTATTGCAGCCGCTCAAAATTCCGGAGTGGAAGTGGGAGAAAATCGGTATGGATTTTATTGTCGGATTGCCACGCACTCAAGGTGGTTTTGATTCTATTTGGGTTGTAGTAGACAGATTAACCAAAGTTACTCATTTTATTCCTGTAAAGACCACCTACGCAGGAGCTAAATTGGCCGAGCTATATATGTCCAGGATTGTATGTTTGCACGGGGTACCAAAGAAGATAGTGTCAGACCGTGGAACTCAATTCACATCTCACTTTTGGAAGCGTTTGCATGAGTCTATGGATACAAGATTAAATTTCAGTTCGGCATATCATCCGCAGACTGATGGGCAGACCGAAAGGATCAACCAAATATTGGAGGATATGTTGAGAGCCTGTGCATTACAGTATGGTACTAGTTGGGATAAGAGTTTGCCGTACGCTGAATTTTCCTACAATAATAGTTATCAGGCAAGCATCAAAATGTCACCTTTTCAAGCATTGTACGGCAGACGATGCAGGACGCCGTTACACTGGGATCAGCCATGTGAGAAGCAAATTTTTGGTCCTGATATTATAGCAGATGCCGAACGACAAGTGCAGATAGTAAAAGAAAATTTGAGGATTGCTCAAACTAGACAGAAAAGTTATGCAGACCATCGCCGTAGGGATCTGGAATTTGCAGTTGGAGATTTTGTGTACTTGAAAGTGTCACCTATCCGAGGCCTGCGCCGATTTAAAGTAAAGGGAAAATTAGCGCCGCGATATATTGGTCCTTTTAAAATAACTGACCGAAAGGGAGAGGTTGCATATCAACTGGAATTGCCGGATAGATTATCAGATGTGCACAATGTGTTCCATGTGTCGCAGTTAAAGAAGTGTTTGCGGATACCAGAGGAGCAGTTACAAATGGATGATCTTAACGTGCAAGATGATTTAACTTATACGGAGTATCCGGTTCAGATTTTGGAGACAGCCGAGAGAGCTACTAGAAAGACAGTAATACAAATGTGCAAGGTCAAATGGAGCCATCACTCGGCAGCCGAAGCTACATGGGAAAGAGAGGATGATCTTAGAGCAAATTATCCAGAACTCTTTACTAGTCAATCCTAAAATCTCGGGACGAGATTTCTTTAAAGGGGTAGGTTTGTAACACCCTGATTTTTGAACCAATACAATTTCCTTCATAAAACAATTTAATTCATCAAGGTCTATGTGTTTATGCATGACAATATTATTATTTATTGTTTTCTAAAGTAAAGTAAAATTAATCATAGGAGATTAACTTGGTTGATGCATACATGCTGCTGCATATTTTTATTGTGTGATTTGGAGTTGTATGTTTGAAATTCAATTCATTTGTCATCTCGAATACTCTAGGAAAATTCTTTTCTTTTGTTCTTTTCCTTTTCCTAGCCGGAGCAGTGAAACGGTCTGCTTTCTCTCTCTCGCCATGGCACAAACCAGCAGCAGCATTCCAGCAGCCTGAGTGTAACAGCAGCTACGCAGCAGATGCCCAGCACCCTGCAGACCAGCAGCAGCCATGCCGCGTAGCAGCAGCAGACGGGCAGCAGCCACGCAAGCCTTTGTTTTTTTTTTCCCTGCGCCTTGCTGCTTGCCTGCGGGCTGCATGCATGAGCGAGACGGACTCGGCGTCCAGGCGGAACCGGACTCTCATCGCGTCACGGTCCTCTGCCCCTTCCGCAAGACGCGGAGCCGCCGCTATAAAAGGTGCAAACATCGACGTCCGAGACACCGAAGCTCCAAACCCTAGCAGCCTCATAGCGTTCCAGCTGCGCCGCCGCTTCCAGGAGCTCGTTGCGGGGGATTTTCGTCTACAAGCCTTCAACGCAGTTGGGAGCTCTTGACCAAGTTGCCACCGCAAGGTAGATCACCTAGGCATTCTGTTCTTGACCTCGTTTCATCTTAATCAGTAGATTAAACTTGTTCCGACAATGGGATCTTACAGGAGCCGCCGCAGATCATCGTCGTTTCCTGTTTGCAGCTCGTCTGTTCGTCTTGCACAATCATAGCTTTGGTTCGAGGTAAGGGACTGTATATAGTTTGATCTTACTTCTAATCATGCTCTCCATCACCAAATAGGGATTTCTAGACTTCGTTCGACCATGCCGAGCCATAAACTGTCGCCACCGACCAATGGGTCGCTGTTGCGAGTTGCGACCTATACTCACCCCACTCGACCGTTGTCCGACCTAGCTGACCCATCCCAGAGTCGACGATCGTCGCCGATGATCGTTGCATTTTCTTAACCACAGTCTAACTCATGTCTGCCGATCTATGTAGTTTCAACAGATTAGCCCTTGCCGACGCAAACTATTTCAAAATAGCTCTTTTATATTATTTTGACCATATCTTTCACGCTATAGTTCATTTTAGATGATTCTAGGTCGTGTAGCACTGTTATAAGCTGTAGGTTATTTCTAGATGTTTTGTACTTTCTGTTTTAATGTTTGGCGTACTGTTCTTAGTGTTTTTGCTTATTGCTTGTATGTGTGCAACGTGTAGCCGACGATTCGTCCGGATTTGCTGAAAATCAATCTTGGGAAGCTTCTGAGCAAGTTTTTGCTGAGGAAGGCAAGTATTCTTTGACCTATTGTCCTATTTATATTGAAAACTTACTTTATCGTACAACCAAGCATGCTCAACCTAAGGATGACTAGCCACTTATTTCCTGCAAATGTTTTATCCTATGGGAGGGCTGTGATGTTTAATTTAATATTGTCGCTCAACACATTTTACTCATGTTGCTAATCTTGATTAATTAATGGCATAATGATGATACTTTGCAACATGGGGATTTGAGCATGTTTTGTGGGATTGCTCGATTGCCTCACCCTAAGGATCGGTTCGCCGAGCGACCACCCAAAACAGTACAACCACAAGGGGTGGAATGGGGCGCCCTTGACTGATTAATTAGATGAACTAGAGCGGGTGGTTTGCCTACCTGAAAGATGGCGTAAGAGGGGCGTTGACGGGTATAAGACTCGCTCTCCTAAGTGGGTGCAGTTTGGTTTATTTGGTTTTTGTTAGTCACCCTTCGGGAGGGGACTTTTATGCCTGGGTAACGGAAACTTGGAATGGGCAGCTACACTCTAGGAATTTTTTGTAAAGGTCTCATAATGAAACCCTACCGATTCATCAAAGGATAGTGAATAAATGGGGCTTTGCAAACCTCGGGCAAATGGGGATCATGACTTGTGGGTAAAGATGTACAACCTCTCGAGAGTGTTCAAAACTGATATATCAGCCGTGCTCACGGTTAAGAGTGGCCTGGACCCTCACAGATTAGTGTTTTAAAATAAAAGACCTGTACGGTGTGATAAAGGAAGTGATGGTGGATATGGTGAACAGCTGGACAATGGTTTATGTTTGTTTACTTTACTGCTTTTATTATGTTTTAAGTATGGGATGGGTTAAGCTAATCATTGTTAATAATAAACTTGACCAATTAAAAGCAACTACTAAAGCCAGTCCACATAAAGGCAGTCCACTTTTAGCCTAAACGGAATACTTGCTGGGTACGGCATGTACTCACCCTTGCTTTGTTTCATATTATGTTGCATCCATTGCAACCGCTGCTCAGATCCAGAGGGGAGCTACGGTGATCCTAACCAGGAGTTCCAAGACTACGACGAGTTTTAGGCTGATGTGCCATCCGTCAGTCGGCTGTGGAGCATGGTCGTCTTCCGCTGTCGTTTAGTTACTCATTTCGTTAAGATATTCGGTTTCGTTAAAGACATCTATGGTTTGTAATAACACTTTATGCTCTTAAGTTAAGTACTGGTTGTGTTATTACTTTTGTTTACGCTGTGTATGTGATTAAACTGATCCTGGCACATACATGGTTAACACTTGGTTTTGTTTCTAAAACCGGATGTGACAAATCTCGAGATATTCTCGGATTTCAGGACAGCAGCCTCTGCGTTCTTCATCGAGAGACCACCACAGTTCTATTGCTCCGACAATGAGCACCTCGCCTTATGCCATCACCATCCCCAAGCGGCGCTCCCCCTTATCCCTGCCTGTATCGAGTTCCCAACGAGCTCCTACGCCGCAATGAATGGTTGCCCGTGGCGAGTACCTCCGCGTCCACCACTTCCACCGTGCTGACAACCACCAGAACAGCTGAACGCCATTGAACCCTGCCCGTTGCTCACGGCGGTGTGAGGTAAGCAGCCGAGCAGAGACGCTGCTCGGGCCTGGTCGTGCCCCTCTGCCTGTTATAATAGCCCTACTCTCCTGTGAATGACAGGTGGATCCACCCATTATTTTTTTACACCAACCACCGGCCACAGGTGATTAGGTTATCACTAATCATGTGTCATTCGAGATAGCAGGTCCAATCTTGTACCATTCTCCTCTTCTATTCATTTATTTGTGAATTAATTTCTCGACCATACGAGCTCCGATTTTATCGATTCTTTTTTCTAAATTCATCAAAAATTAATATCTACCACCACATTAATTTCATGATTTAAAGAGTTTCCAAAGCCACCCACGAGCCTGCGCCACATTCGACACCGTAGGCGTGGACCATTGACACCAGCCTAAAACTTTGGTCGCAAGCAGTCTAAAAATATTTTTTGTTCCTCCAGAATCCAAAAACACGATTTTATTCTCCAGTTTCCAAATATTCAGATTTTTGAATACTCCAGGAATATCCCTTTTTTTCTTTTGTTTTTCTGAAATATACAAAATTTGTATCTTTTCCGTTCCAAATCCGATTTGGATGATTTTTTCGCCTAAATTCATCTAAAATCAAACTCTACCTACCCATATACTCTGTATAATCTTTTGTCCTAGCCGAAAGCCGCCGTCATGCCACCATGGTGCCGTACTATGCCCAGTTAGTGCTTCGTATCGGTCCCACAATTTTTGTGTGCCTGGTGATTGATGCCCTTATCCACCTACTCTACATAAATACTAAAGGTTCTTATCTTAGTCTGTTCGAGCCCTGAATTCAGATGATGACGATACCGAAAATTATCTGAACATCATTACTCTCTCCACCACTCCACAAAAAGATCTTCAAAACACCAACATGCGACCACCAAACCCGTTGAGCTCATATTACGCTTCGATTTGTGTGTTTTCCTTGTTTGTGCACTAGGCTTTACCGGACAGTCCGTTCGGCCTGGCCCTCATGTTATACTACATGATGGTCAGTGCCTAATACGTCCAGCAACTGTTATATCAACCGCCTCAACAAAGTGACAGGCAAGCCCCCACTGGAATTCCCACTTGATGAATAAATTTCCCATGTTTTGCAAACACAACCCTTGGCCTGATAATCACATAAAAACTTGCATGTTTTGCTTGCTAAGGTAACCCAGCAAAATATACATCCACCTAAGCCTATTTTAGAAATAGTGCGCATAGGTGGGATCGCTCATTTAATTATCTATCATAATCGTGATGCTAATAATGTGAAATATGAAGGGTATGGGAAAGTGGATGTGTGTGTGGTTTTGAAATAAAATGGTGAAGAACCCCGGTAACCGACCTCGTCGGAATACGGCTACGCGTCGAAACAGCGACAAGGGCAGGGTATGAACGGGTAACTTAGCTACCTGCGGTTACCCCTTGTCCCGGTATTCGTGGAGAATACCGAGTAGGTGGATTGCTAGCACTGTCGAGCATTGAAAAGTTGGAATGGTTCTACCTGAGCTCTCCGTAAGGACCGTTATGATTTTCATCTCGCCTGACTTTTTTCGTACAACCACTCGCTCTGTATGAGGCATTGGTCAGGTCTGAGCCGGAGTGGACAGCCTAGTAGCTTTTGTGCTGGCGCATAAGGGGCTAGGGGATGGGTGGTGTGCCAACGGGAGTACCGCGGGGTACTGGAGTGGCTCAGATGCCCGAACCCCTAAAGTTCTGCTAGGTGATGAAACAATTGGTTTGGAATTCGGGCAGTTACGACGGTAACGTGCCACTGAGTCCAACTTGTGGGAATCAGTACAACCTCTGATCAGAGTAAAACCTATTCGAATAGTCCGTGTCCATTGGTATGGATGAGTTACGGATTGGTTTTTCAGTTAGCAGTTTTCATAAAATACAATGGAATTGGTTTGGGATTGGATAAAAATGGTTTTTGGTTCAGCAGAGGATGCTGGACGTGTGGAAAATGTATTGGCTGGAAAGCTATGGGCCACTTTGGACCAGAAAGTCCAGTGGTAAACCTTTTTGGGAAAAACTCAGTTTCCAGAAAGTTAAAACTTGACAACTATCACAAACCTTGCATACAAGTATTTTTCTGCAAAATTACTCAAAGCTCCAGATATATCCTTGCATATAGTGTTAGCCTTCCCCAAATTCCTTTCGAGGAAGGTGGGATGCTGAGTACGCATGTACTCACCCTTGCTTTGTTGTTGTTTTTCTCAGTGCTATGGACATATATTGGTCCGAGAACGAGTAAGGGTTACGTCCTGCTTCCCAATTGTGGCGTGAAGAAGATGGGCCTATGTTTTATATTCTGTTGCTTAGATTTTCAGGGCTGTGCCCCTTATTGTCCGACCCGTTTAGGGCGGATCTGTATCACTCTGATGTAAGAATGTGATTTCCGAACCCTGGGATGGTAATAAAGCACATTTTAGTCCCATTATGGAAACTAGGACGCTTCAGGTGGTATTAGAGCCATAGTTGGCCGTAGGACGTAACCCCAAGATTGGAAAAATGTTTTGAGTCGAAAATCAGCTTGAAAAACACTTTTGCACCTCATCTTACTCTATTTTCAAAAAGTTTTGGCTTTTTCTTACCCCAACGGCCGTCACCAGGGAGTCAAGCTTCGAACAAAGGAAAGCTGGTAGCTTGAACGACACATTAATAAAGCTAGGATACATGGACGGATATGATGGATCGATGTTAATGTAAACAGTGCCCGACGTAAGACACGTCACCATCACAAAGACACGTGGCTCAATCTCAAGATATGGACCACCCTGGTCAAGCACATGACACGATGAATAGCCAGAAGGCATGCAACATGAAATAAGGAAATAGTAACCACAGTTAATCCTGCCCCCTTCGCCATAAGTGGCTGCTTAGTATGGCACAGTCGACAAGAGACCTATCAATGGCGCCAAGCACTAAAGGACGCGCCAACCAAGCTATTTAAAGGGGATGTCATCTGGCTCAAAGGACCCAGGACCACTCTATTGCAAAGCAGCAATGGCAGAAGAAAAGCCCATCCTCGACGGTCGCCCCATGCCCCATAAAAAGAGAAAGCGCCCAGACCTCTCAGTGGAAGTCCCAATCCTGGAAGGCATACTAGTTACCTTCCCTGAGCCTGAGAGCTAGCCAAACCTGCCAGAATCCCACCCAAATTCACTGCCAGAGCTAACAGAACACCCCACCCTAGGAAGTATCCCCATACTGGATCTCCGGTGCCTGGAAGAAGAGCTACCTAGAGCCCCACCTCCAAGTCCTGTCTCCTTGAGCAAGCCGAAGCCTCCACCAAAAACCTTGCCAATAGAAGAAAGGCTAGAACACATAGGCATTTCCTCGCCTAGGGGACTAACGGAAGAAGGTGACCCAGTCGTCGCAACTCAGCCACCACCAGAGGACATCATCGATGTGATGCCCTAGGCATCTCCAGAGCATTAGCATGTGCATCCTTTGTTTAATTACCTCTCATAAGCATCATCTCATTGCTTGATAGTGTGCTTTTGACTCATATGAACAAGCATGATGGAAATAGCTAAGTGACGCACTCAGTTTTTGCATGAATGACACTAGTAATTTGGGTATGGCCCTAGTTGTGTTAAGATTTAGGTGAAACCTTTTATACCAAACTTGTGGGTCATGTTGTGATGAAAAACTTTGTTAATTGGAGCTTAGATGGAAAATGGACATAGCTTAGGGCAAAAGGCCTTTTTCTTTCAGCCAAGAAACACACTCGAAATCTAAATTTCATAGAAATATCACTTTTTCTATAATTTAAAGTCATTTTCATGCAAAGCCCCAATTTAGGAAGTTGTAGATCTTGGAATTTGGATCAAAGTTGGTATAAAACACTCCCTGAGTTTTTGGCCACAAATAGGACTTTTAATTTTTTCTTTAAAAAGGCTGGGTAGGGCAAATTCAAAAATCTGAGGAGAAATTTAAATATAAATCATACTTAGACTCGGATTTTGAACTTGAGATTTTTGACAAAGTTGTAGATATGAAAGACATCAACATTTCATTCAATTGGACCTTTTTCAAATTCGGCTTCTAAATACCTCAGAATAGCAATTTTCAGAGCCTTACCAAAAACAGAAAAAAGGGAGTTTTCCTTTTTGGGACCCCGGGCCACTAACGGGTGGGCCCAGGGATCCGTGGGCGCGCGCGCTGCTGGGCCGGCGGCCGCCACGCATACGCCGGCGTACGGCCAGCTCGGCCACGCCGCGGATCGCCCCTCCTGCCGCGCTCGCCGTTAAAGCGGAGGCCGCCCTCTCCGCCCGTTCTTTCCGTGCATCCCTCGCTCGCTCGCTCTCGCCATTTCCGCTCAGCCGCCATTGCCAAACCTTGAAGGAGCTCACTTCGAGCCGCCTCCGCCCAACCCTGTGGCGGTCCATCACCACGCCGAGCTTTGCCATCCTCCCCTCCACCGGAATCCCTAGCTCTAGGCCGCCGGTTCCACCCCGTCGCCCCGCATTTCGTCGCCGAAGGGTCCACCTTCTTGAGCTCCGTCGCCGGCCATCTCCGCTCACTCCCCGGCGAACCCAAGCATGGGGTGAGATTCGCCACGCTCCGCTCTCTCTCCCTGACCCCTGCCGGCGAGCCTCCGCGCCCCACGCGGTCGGAATCGCCGCGCGCCACCGGAGCCCCTCCTCCTGTCGCGAGGAGGAAGACGACGGGAGGAGGAAGACGGACTTTTGCACTTTCGCCCTCCTATTTTAACGGTTTTACGTTTCCATACAGAGCGCTGTACACTGTGTCTGGCAGATCTTTCATGTTAGCCCTCAGAAGCTACGGATAATCATGTATAGGTCCTGGATCCGTGGATTTTCGATTTAAAATGCATTTAAAACTGCTGAAACTTTGAAAAATCGTAGAAAAGTAAATAAAAATCCAAAAATAGCAAACTAAGTTGCATTTTGACCTTTGTTATCAGATCTATCTGTTGGTTATGATGGTTGAGTAGGAAAAGACAGTTTTGCCCCTGTTATTGTGCATGCTTGATAAATCAATATAATTAGGAAATGTGGACTAAATGGTCTCCAAAAATTGCCAAACTTGGACAGCAGTGTTGTTAGGGTATATAGGTTCACTGTGATTTTTGGTAGCTCAAGTGTTCATTTTTTAATTACTGTTTTGCCCCTGCATGTGATTTTAGCATAAAAATAAATGAGGAAATGATAACCATATAAAGATTATGCTCTAAATGGTTTTACACATTTTATTTGTGCTCCCTGTGGTATAGATAGCTCACTGTTGAAATGGGGTACTGTGCATGTCAAGTATGGTTAGTGTTTTGAAATTAATAAATCCATGCATGTTTAAATTAATAAATAGGAAATGTGGTTTAAATGAGGGTCAAAAATTCTGAAAATTGGGCAGAAGCTTTGCTAGCATACCTAAGCTTAGTATAAAATTTGATAGCCCAAATGCTTACTGTTTATCTACTATTTTACCCTTGCCTAGAAATTAAGTATATAATTAGTAAAGGAAAAGAGTTCTAGATAAAAATAAGCTATAGGGGGCTTTGTGGTATTTATTTGGGTTCTAGATGATGTAAGTAGCTCACCACTGAAAACGTGAGGCCATGCATATAAGGTTTGACCCTATTTTGAAAATGGTAGACATAATGCTTATTTAAGAAAATAATAGGAAATGTGAGACTAGTATACTAATAAATGCCACCATGAATCATATTTGGAAACTTAGGAGTATGTAAACCTTAGCCACTAAGTTGGAATGCAATGTAGGTCTTCACTACTGTTTTAGAAATGCGTGATAGAAATGTTAAGCTAACTAGGTGGAAAAGAGTTGTTTAAGTGAGCTCGGCCTTTTCGCATGAATCGATGCTACCCTGTCACACACCCCCCCACGTTGTTATGTGTGACAAGCTAAGTTATCGTAGGTGATGGCTTGTACAATTTCTTAACGCTAAACAAGTTTCATCACCAAAATGCATAGTTTCATTCCATCAATCATGATTTCTTGCATTGCACTCGCATCATGAAGCAAGCATTGCACTAATACATGCTCGCAAATCTTTTGTGATATCATGGTGACCTCTGAACTTAACATTCCGCTGCGAGAAACTTTTGAACTTGCTACTTTATAACTCTATGTTGGACTTATACTTTATTTGAAACCGGTTTGTAACTAAGTCTATTATTATGCTATTCAACTGCCTGTGATAATGTATATGTTGTGGCTCCATCGTGGGTCTGATTTGTATGATGTCGGTTCCTCTGGGAAATGGTAATATCGGGGGTCAAATGACTCTCGACGGACGACCGGGTTTAGTTTGGCCTAATCACATTGCGAGCCAGAGGTGGCCGATGTGCTTAGTCCGGATTAAATCGGCGGTTCCGCCAAAATTGACATTAGCTCAGATGACTCAGAATGAGGTCTCCAAGCCTGGCATGGAATGAGGACGCATGGTTCGAAGCTAGTTGTATCCAGTGTCACTCTTGCAGTTGGGTAGTGAAGTTTCTCCTTCGCTTTGGTTAGCACACCTGTAAGAGTTACCTGTATAGATCGTGTGCGTTATAGACGTTGTCTTGCTTGTTTGTGTGTTGAGTCATAGTCTCAGTCTAGGTCAAGTCCTGTGAGTCTCATTCAGATGGCAACTGCCGGACGTGTCAGCCTATGTGAGGATGTAAAAGGTTTTCCAGAGCTCCTAAGGGATACCATAAGGTACCTTCGGATTTTTAGATACCCTGAGTACCTAGGTAGAGAAATCATCGAGAGTGGAGAACAGAAATGGATGGTCTCACTGTACATCAAGGACAACTGTGGCCTTGAAGGATGGCATTCCACAGCTACCAGTCATCGGTTTGTGGATGCGTGTCACATTACAGCACGTGACACATTTAGAAAGTTGTGCTCAACCTATCATAGGGCAATCCAGGACACCCCTATGAGGTTCTTCCCACCCTTCAACAAGTTGACCACAAGCTGGGCAAAATGGGTTGAAGCCCTAAAGCTAATCAAGGAAACTGAGGATTCCGTCTTAGCCTACCTTGCTCTTCATCTACAAGCCTTGGATGATGAGTATGACAAGCTGAGCCTCATGCACGATAGGTTGGAAGCTCGCAACCGGATAACGGAAGACCTTCTGTCCCAGTACAGAGCTAGGTCGCTACGCCAAAGGCAAGAAATCAACCCAGATCCAGCAGCACGATAACAGGGAGTCCGTTTGACCTCTGTTACCCGTTGGGAATGTAGTATGGAGGAATATCAAACCCTCCTAGGCAATCAGAACCAAGTCACCGAGCTAGTTTCTAGTACTCTCTGCTTGAGCAGCAGCGGAATCAGGGAGAAGCCCCAGTAACCATCCACCAAGAGGAAGATAGAGAAAGCTTGGGCACCCTCCTAACACTCGCTTCCGGGAGAAGGACCCCGTGTCTAGCAACCATCACCAAACGAAGCATCCAGCAGTCAGAAGTTGAAGTCAGTTATGCGCGAGTAGTCGCGTTAGTGTGTTTGTTTTTTATCTTGTGTTTTGTTGTTGTGGTTTGTCTCTTGCTATGTCAGCAGAAACAAACGTTGCCTTGTTTGAAGTGCTAATAAAATCGTCATTAGAACTAGCTCTCACCTCTGGTATCTCTTCTCACCTTAAAACCCGTCAGTTTGAAGAGTATTTGCCCGTTAAAAGGAGCGACCAGAACAAGCCCTAGTCAAAATAAAGGATGGTCAGTAGCTAACAAAGCTCTGCCTAAGGAAAGCATAGCTAAAGGAAATAGCGCCTTGGGAAAATGGATAAGATCTGAGGAAACATCCTGTACCATAGCCCTTGCAAACAGTATCCACCACAGTCCCCCGCCGCTCGCATCTCCCCTTTTCCACCGCACCCGCTACATCCGATGCCCCGGGCCCCAACACCCACTTACCCCTGCCACCGCATGCATGCCGCCTACCATCACCTGCCGCCTTTGGCAGCACCCGTGGCCCCTACACCGCCACCCCTGACCGGCTACCACGTGTCCCCACTCTGCCATCCAATGAAGCCCGATCCCCCCGCTCCATCCTTCCTCGCAAGCCGCTGCGTACCCTCGCTCCACCTCCACTGCTTGTGTCACCTTGGTGCACAGTACGCCGCACTCCAACCACCGCCCTCGCGCACCGATAAAAGCCCCTCCCTTGAGCTCAGTTCCTTACTCAGCTCACAGAGCAAACCCGCCATCGCTCCTCTCCCACCAGCTAAACCAGCCACAACTCCTCCCATGTTCTGTGATTCTTGGGTAGAACAGTTCCTCCTAAGTTACTACACTATCGCCGCCGTCACTTTGCCTCCTTTTCCTCTGGGAAATCCACCGCCCTCTCCCCTGGGAAGAACGAATCAGAAACCCACCCAAACCGCCTGCCAACTCCACCGCCAGATGATAAACATAGCAATCCTTCTACTCTTCCTTATCCATTACGTACTCTTCAAAATCCTAAAAGTCCTCATCCACTTTGTGAGAAGAGGAATCATCTGTGAGATCCACGTTCCACCCCCACCAAGAATATGAACCCAGAACCTAGAGTCTGTATCCCTCTCCACTACATATTCTTCGCCATACTTCTTGTCCTATGCCTCCTAATCATTCTCCGATTGATCACCCTTCCCCTGGCCGCACCGAAGCAAGAAGGAGCTTCCTGCTAGCAAAGCTGTGCCATGGTCAAGAAGCCCAAAGCAGGGCAGAAGACAGGCAAGAGGATAGAAGGAGAAGTGCTTGGAGCAACAAGAAGTGTAACAGGAAGAAGGCTATTATAAATAGCTGTTTCTTCTCAAGCCTGCCCTCCGTCTGCTGATACAACGATAATAGTTGGAAAACGCAGCAGCTCCCTGCTTCTAAAGGAGTGCCTAGCCTAATCAAGTAGGGGTGTTCACCCTATTTAAGTGGGGTAGCCTTCCTTCTGTTAGCACTGATGCAGGATAATCCAGAATCCCATATGTTGATGGATCCATCCCTTTGGATAGATCACCTGGATTATGCCACCATCAAGAGGGATATTTAATTAATTGCCATAGTTACGAACGGCACCTCTTCAATTGCCATCCTTATAATGGCAATTACATATTTGCCATCCCTACATAAAAGTTTCTAACTATTTGCCAATTTCGCCTACGTGGCAGGCCACACATGCAGTCCAGCGTGGCGAAGGCACAGCAAAAGACCAATGTACCCCTGCTTATCCATTTCTCCATCTCCCTTCCTCCCACTGACGTGTGGGCCCAAGTGTACAGTCGTCTTCTTTCTCCTGCCTGGTGACGCCGCTCGCGAGGCTGCTCGCAGGAGCTGGGGACGCGGGCTCGCTTGGGGGGCGACGGCGCTGGAGTCGATGTCATCGGGGTGGGCGAGCGCACGCGGCTGGCGTGGGGCGGGCATGGTGGCCCTCTTCTCTCCCTTTGCCATGCTGCTGCGCATCCTCCACGCCTTCCTCCCCTTCCCGTCCCCGGCCGCCGCCCCCGTGTCCTGCTTTAGGATGGTCGCGGCACCGAGGGGCTGGGTTGCTAGCTGGTCAAGGGGCGCCATGGGCATGACCGCGTGCCCTCCCGCCTGCCGCCATGGCACACGCGGTGAAAGTGGGGATGGGGAGCGGCCGGGCGGTGGTGGAGGCGCGACCAGGCGCGCGGCGGAGGCAGGAACAGGAGGCATCGGAGGGGCTAGGCCGGGCACAGGAGGGACGGCGGCGGTTGGGAGGCGACGTCGACGTGGCGAGGCCTCCGTAGCCACCTCCTTCCTTCCCAGCACGGCGTGCAGTAACAATGGGGAAGGTTGAAGATGACCTGAAATCAGGCCCACATGTCGGTGGCTAAAGGGAGGAGGGGTATTTCTGTCTTCTTCCCTGCTTTTGCCACGCTAGCCTGTCCGTGTGTCTTGCCACGTAGGCGGAAGTGGCGAATAGTTAGGAATTTTGATGTAGGGATGGCAAATATGTAATTGCCATTATAAGAATGGCAATTGGAGAAGTGCCGTTCGTAACGATGGCAATTAATTAAATATCCCCCATCTAGAGAGCAGAAAGTTCCTTGCTGAATTTTTGCCGCTCTCTAGAAAAGCCCATGCCTGAAGCCACCAGGCAATGGAACAACCTTCCAAGTTCATGAAGTGAATAATCCAGCTTGTATGTGGAAGGCATGTTCGAATAGCTCCAACAAAGAAGAAAAGAGAAATAAAGAAAAGGAGGAATCGAGTTGGACATGTAGTTGTTATTAAAATTCTACCTTCCATTCCGTGTGAAGAATCAGGAAGTAGCTATCTGAAATAAAGCAAACCATGTAAGCCTTCTAAGCCCATTCCGTGTGAAGAATCAGGAAGTAGCTATCTGAAGTAAAGCAAACCCTGTAAACCTTCTAAGCCGCCCTCGAGGACGAGATTCATTTTAAGTGGGGTAGATTTGTAACATCCCAAAATTTAGCACTCGGAATTTTCTTCTAATCCCTCCTTAATTCAAAATCAAATTTTCGAAAACTTTGGATGTTGCTTATTTGTTTTGAGTATGTTAATATCAGCTCAACAAAATTCCAAATATCGCAAATAATCTCCGCCAAAATTCTTTCCAAAATTCAATTCCAAAAAAATATCCCCGGGCCACTTGGACAATCCATCTCCATGACACTTGGACCCCCCCATCTCCGTGCCATGTGGACCTCCCATCTCCGCGACACATCATCGGCCTCCTCCTCCATCGGCTATAAATAGCCCCCCACCTTCATGCCTTCATCCACACCAAGCTCACCACAGCCGCAATATCAGCCCCCGGTTCAACCCGGGCGTTGTGCGCCGTGAACGCCATCCCCCTCCTCCTTCCTTGCTGTGTTCATGCATGGAAGCAGGGTGCCTCTGCGTTCTTCGTCGAGAGACCACCATAACTCGATTGCTCCTACTCTGAGCACCACGCCACATCCCTCCACCATCCCCAAGCCGCGTTGCCCTTTTCTCCCTGCCTGTATTGAGCTCCCCATGAGGTCCTAGGCCACCACCAATGGCTGCCCGTGGCAAGCACCTCTGCGTCCACTACCTCCACCACACTGACAACCACCAGAGCTGAACGCTATTGAGCCCCTACCCGTTGCTCACGGCGGCGCGAGGCAAGCAGCCGAGCAGAGACGCTGCACAGGCCTGCTCATGCCCCTCTGCCTGTTATAACAGCCTCCCCTCTCCTGTGAATGACAGGTGGATCCACCCATTATTTTTTTCTCACGCCAACCACCAGCCACTGGTGATCACTAATCACGTGTCATTCGAGTTGGCAGGTCCAATCTTGTACCGTTCTCTTCTTCTATTGATTTATTTCCAAATTAATCTCTCGACCATACGAGCTCCGATTCCATCGATTCTTCTTTCTAAATCCATCAAAAATCAATATCTACCACCCACATTAATTTCATGAGTTTAGGAGTTTCTAGAGCCGCCCACGAGCCGGAACCACATTCGACACCGTAGGCGTAGACCATTGACACCAGCCTGAAACTCTGCTCGCAAGCAGTCTAGAAATATTTTCTGTTCCTCCAGAATCCAAAAACACGATTTTATTCTCCAATTTCCTAATATTTGGATTTTAGAATATTCCAGAAATATCCCCTTTTCCTTTTCTTTTTTCGAAATATACAAAATTTGTATCTTCTCCGTTCCAACTCTGATTTGGGTGATACTTTCGCCTAAATTCATCTAAAATCAAACTCTACCTACCAATACCCTCTGCATAATCTTTTGTCCTGGCCGGAAGCCGCCATCATGCTACCATGACGCCGTCCTACGCCCAGTCAGTGCTTCACACCGGTCCCACAATTTTTGTGTCCCTGGTGATTGATGCCCTTATCCACCTCTCTACAAAAATCCTAAAGGTTCCTATCTTAGTCTATTCGAGCCCTGAATTCAGATGATGATGATACCGAAAATCATCTGAACATCATTGCTCTCTCGACCACTCCACAAAAAGATCTTCTCCAAAACACCAACATGCGAGCACCACCCCTTCGGCGTTGTCGACCCCGCATCTCGCGTCCACCACCCCTACCTTAGTATCTCCGTAACTGTCATTACCGAGCCCACCAACTCGACCGAAAACTGGCTACACCCCAACCACTTGCAGTAATACCACTAGTAAAACCCAGCAGACTCTCATCTCCGCAATCCAAGCTCTGCACCACCAACCATTGAGCTCATATTATGCTTCGATTTGTGTGTTTTTCTTGTTTGTGCACTAGGCTTTACCGGAAAGTCCGTTCGGCCTGCCCCTTGTGTTATACTACGTGATGGGCTGTGCCAAATACATCCAGCAACTGTTATATCAACCACCTCAACAAAGTGACAGGCAAGCCAACTGGAATCCCCACTTGATGCATAAATTTCTTATGTTTTGCAAACACAACCCTTGGCCTGATAATCACATAAAAACTTGCATGTTTTGCTTGCTAAGGTAACCCAGCAAAATATACATCCACCTAAGCCTATTTTAGAAATAGTGCGCTTAGGCGGGATCGCTCATTTAATTATCTGTCATAATCGTGATGCTAATAATGTGGAATATGAACGGTCTGGGAAAGTGGATGTGTGTGTGGTTTTGAAATAAAATGGGGAAGAACCCCGGCAACCGACCTTGTCGGAATATGGCTACGCATGGAAATGGCCACAAGGGTAGGGTATGAACGGTTAACTTACTACCTGCGGTTACCCCTTGTCCCAGGATTCGTGGAGAATACCAGGTAGGTGGATTGCTCGCGCTGTCGAGCGTTGAAAAGTTGGAATGGTTCTACCTGTGCTCTCCGTAAGGACCGTTATGATTTTCATCTTGCCAGACTCTTTTAGTACAACCACTCACTCTGTATGAGGCATTGGTCAGGTCCGAGCCGGAGTGGATAGCCTAGTAGCTTCTGTGCTAGCACACAAGGGGCTAGGGAATGGGTGGTGCGCTAACGGGAGTACCGCGGGGTACTGGGGTGGCTCAGATGCCCAAACCCCTAAAGTTTTGCTAGGTGATGAAACAAAGGCAACAGCTTGGTTTGGAATTCGGGCAGTTACGATGGTAACGTGCCGCTGAGTCCAACTTGTGGGAATTAGTACAACCTCTGATCAGAGTAAAACCTATTCGAATAGTCCATGTCCACTGGTATGGATGAGTTATGGCTTGGTTCTTTAGTTAGTAGTTTTCATAAAGTAAAATGGAATTGGTTTGGATTAGATAAAAATGGTTTTTGGTTCAGCAGAGGATGCTGGATGTATGAAAAATGTATTGGCTGCAAAGTTATGGTCCACTTTAGACTGGAAAGTCTAGTGGCAAACCTTTTTGGGAAAAACTCGGTTTTCAGAAAGTTAAAACTTGACAACAATCACAAACCCTATATACAAGTATTTTTCCGCAAAATTACCCTAAGCTCCAGATATATCCTTGCATATAGTGTTAGCCTTCCTCCAAATTCCTTTGGAGGAAGGTGGGCTGCTGAGTACGTATGTACTCACCCTTACTTTGTTGTTGTTTTTCTCAGTGCTATGGACATATATTGGGACGAGAACGAGTAAGGGTTATGACCTGCTTCCCAACTGTGGCATGAGAAAGATGGGCCTACGTTTTATATTCCGCTGCTTAGATTTTCAGGGCTGCGCCCCTTATTGTCCGACCCGTTTAGGGCGGATCTGTATCACTCTGATGTAAGAATGTGGTTACCAAACCCTAGGATTGTAATAAAGCGTATTTTAGTCCCATTATGGAAACTGGGGCACTTCAGATCATCTTCATGATGTATGGAGCATGAACTGACCCTTTGGTGACATTCCAGGAGGCCTCGATGATCTCTCACCAAATTAAGTCAAAGACACTGAACTGATGATGAGTGTTAGGCAATAGGCACCAAAGAATGTTTTGTCTTGTGCCTACCACATTTGGTTGATTACCACCTTTTGGCATAAGAGTAAATCTGAGAAAATAATTGATGTACCGCCATCTGAAATGCATGTTGTTCACAACCCAAAAATCCTTGTTGGGATCACAATGAATTTGCATCACGCTGTCACGATTGGGCTTATAGAAATTGTGAACTTTCTCCTTACTTCCATCAATATCATCATCCTTAAAGCCAAAAATATGTGTGAACCTTCTGTAACTAAACTTGTACCATGTATCATTGATCATAAAGTGCAAGTATGCATAGGGATAGGCATCATGTTCATCACCTGGCCTTTCAATCCATAAGGTAGATTAGAATTGAGAAACTGCCTTGATGTTCCAATCATATTTAAGGGACATTATGTCCTTTAAGCCTTTTGACTCAAGAATGTTTAGAGTTGCATTCATCTCTGGATCATTCATAGCTTTGCAAATCTCCAGTCAATAGAGTGCTGCTGAATGACTGCATTTCTCTTTCTTGCCCTGATGACCTTGTAAAATTCTATGAGAAAGATTGTAGAACCTCACATCTATGATCTTGTTATCTTGTGGTGATCTTGTAGGCTTCTCAAATCTAAACTTACAGAGGAATTTAGTGTGACTAGCACCCTCGTTATCAACCTGCAGAATTTCTTGAGCTTCAAGTGTGACAGAGACATCTCTCAACTTCAAGGGGATGACAGGAGCTGAAGCGGGAGGTAGAGAAACAAGTTCTTCTAGTTCCTTGTCAACCAAGCGACGAGGAGTACAACTAGCAGTTCTTTTGTGATTCTTTCTAGCTGAAGTAATGACCATTTATGAGCCTGTCTGATTGGTTGCAGCAGGTTTCTTTTTCTTCGCTGGTACTTTAGCCCTTCTACTAGGTTGAGACCGAGGTAATTGTGGCACAAGAGATGCTTGATGATCATTGTCACTGACGTCATCACTATCACTGTTTTCAACAAACTTTGCTCTTTTAGGACCCATAGCTACAAGAGAGAGAGAGAGAGAGAACATGGCTAAAATATTTTGGCTAAAATAGAGTAAAAATGGAGAGAATGAACTAGAGATGAATGACACTGATGAGGGGACAATAGATAACTGAAATGTGAGCACCATAGGCATGATAAGCACTGTCCATAGAACAATGCTGTGCCGAACAATAGCAAAACATGAAGAACATAGCCCAGGGGGCCCAAGCTAGAGAGTGAATCACTAATCCACTGCACAATTCATTTTAGATTCACATTCTAGCATGCATTTCACATCTATTGACCAAAGGAATTTGAGAAGAGATCAGGTAGGAACTAGGTTATACGTTCGCAGAACGGTTCCCACAGAGAGAGAAGCTTGGAGCATGAGGGAAATTGAGAAAAGAGGACAGAGACGCGCTGAGGATGCACCCCCACAGCTGGAGCCCCGAGTCCCTTTGCTAGAGATGGCCGGAAAGAGGACACCGCTGATGAACAAGGAGCTGTGCATAGGAGGCCACGAGCAGGGGAGGCACACAGGATGAGAGCTTTAGGAGGTAGGAGAGAAGAACAACGGGGACCAGTCTCCGTCGCTGACTCCGCCTAAAGCCTACCGTCGGCACCGCTGGGAGCTCGCCGCAAGTGAGGGTGTCCAAGAGAGAGAGAGGCGCACAAGAGAAAGGCTACGGACGGTGAAATAGTAGGGGGTGAGAGCCAATGGACTGGCTCCGTTGCCTCTAGAGTGATGAGTGATTGTCAACAGAATTCAAGACCTAGAAGGACTTGGGCACAAGCCCTCCGATAGACTAGAGGTAGATGGAGAAGAAAGTCCTCTGAAGGACAGAAGGTATGCTCAGCGTCGGTGACAACAAGTAGGAGTGGCACGGTGACGACAAGTGTAAGACCTCCAAAGGACTGCAAGGCGACCTCGATGGACAAGGGATGCTGGGTGCCACCGGGGTGCTCCAACCTGAGTGCATGGCGTGAAGACGTGCGAGGGCGATGGCAGATTCGCTCAAATTTACCACCCTACCACCAAGTTAGACTCAACGAATGGACTCAATTCTCGCAGAGATAGAGTGGGCTGCTCTAGGCTCAAGAAGGAAACCCTAAAGTTTCCCAGTTTCTGACTTCAAAACCGGGGGTCGATCAGTGGATTTTGACTATTGGCCTTGTTGATGTCATCTAGAAGATTGCGTGCAACCAAAGAAGATCAAGACTCCATCGCGGTCGTCCGTCCCTGAGAAAGTTGGGCCTTTTCCAGTTTAGCCCCAACGGGCGTTTATTTAATATAGGGGTCTTAGTGTAAACTGAGTCAGTTAGGTTTGGGCTATAAATACTTAAGTGGCTAGTCATTTAGGTGACTCTTCCACCTCTAAAAACCCTAGGCTTAGCTTTCCAACCAGCCAAGTGCTTAAAGTAAAAATTGGGTGCGAATCTAGGATTTGGAGTCCCCTAGAGCTAGTACTTTGCATTAGTGGGAGGATGATGGGTGGTAGGCTGTGAGGAACATTGTGTAAACTACCAATCTTAATCCAAGGAAGATTCATCCCCAATTCAAGTTCATGTGTGTAGCCCCCTTCCTTCCCCCATTCTAGTTTGATTTTTGGATGAAACTCAAAGGCTTTTGGTGATTTGCTTTGCCCACAAGTTAATCATGTCCTTTTGGCTCTTTTGGACTTGCTAGGATGTAGAGATTGACTTAGTTCACCTCAATCCCATAGGATTGACATGAGCAAGTTGTTCTTGAGTTTTACCCTTTCTTGCTCAAAGATTGCCTTCTCACGATATCTGAAATTCCTGCTAATCCCTTAATCATTTTGAGTTGATCTTTTGGGAATAGAATTGGAATAGGGTCCAGATAGCCTGTGCAAAATCTCAGGATGTTTGGACAAGATTTGGACAAGTTTACGGTTTGAAAACTCATTTCCTGTGACTGTACCGGACTATCCAATACAGCCACCGGACTGTCCGGTCCTACCGGACAATCCGGCAGCTTGTACCAGATAGTCCAACGTTGGGTGTGGCCTAGGGCTCCACTGGATAGTCCAGCAGCCACTACCGGACTATCCAATGTCACCGGACAGTCCAGCCCCTGGCACCAGACAGTCTGATGTGGCCAGGGCTGCTACCTCTTTTTGTTGTTTCGTTCTTCCTTTGTGTTTTTGCTTCGACCATGTCTTCCCCACTGATGACCATACTCTTCACTTACTGTGTTCTAGTAAGTCGCATTTTGGTGTGGCGAGTGTCTGGTGGTGAACTCACAAGTTTCGTTGCTCACCGTGACTTGCGATCTTTGTGGTCGTTGAGTAAGTGTTCTTCCTCGCCCCATGCGTATCCTTTTAATGGACGACACCTTATGCTTGCTAGACACATATCTGTTCAGTGGATGGTGTCTAGCGTGGGTTCTTGTGAGTTTCCAGTGCACCAAGTTTGGGGGTTGTGATTTTGAGTTTTAAAGTGCTCCTATTCACCCCCCTCTAGTCGCACGTCTGGGTCCTACAAGTGGTATCAGAGCCAAGTTAGGTTTCTTCATACTTTTACCAGTGAGAAACTAGTAGCGACTATGACTCACTCCGAGAAGATTCCCATTCTCGGCTCTGGTGGCTACCCCTACTGGAAGGGTAGGATGAAAGCTTTCTTGATTAGCCAGAGTTAGGACATATGGGACTCTACTCAAAGTATGACCTTCAGAGTGCTCCAATTGCCGAGCATACTACTCCGACGCTCGTTGCTCAGCACGAGGCACACACCAAGGCGGTGAACTTTATCTTCTCGGGACTTGGTCCAATTAATTATGAGAAGGTGAATGTTGACGCGACATTTAAACGAATATTTTGTATCATTTTATGTGGTTTTTCACTGATTTTATGCGTCAACTATATCTTTTACTAACATTTATCACTGATTATTGTGGATTTTGCAACATGGTCTTGTAATTTTGCTATACTTCATTTTTGCAGGTTTTTGACCAATTTTTCGCGAAATTCACCACAATCTACCTCGAGTGAGAAAAGCCCTTTGAGATGGCATTCTAGGAAGATGATGATCAAGGAAGGCTTGGTTAAATTATGCTCCTCCTCTGAGTTAATCAAGGCTTTCTAATCGGAAACTTCTAGAAGGCATCATATGCTACGCTGAGAAGGGAAGCTACTAGAAGAAATCTATATGGAAGGTGTCAAGACACTTCATATCTATCCAAAACCAGAAGATTTCAATAATTCTTGAAGAATATAGAAGATTCCAGAACCCCAAGAGTCAGAGATCCCTCGCAATTATATTTCTTAAGCATCAAGCAACGTCCCCGCAAAAGATGGAAACAATTGGGCGAGGGAGGAGTCCTGGTCGGCCGACCAGACCCCCCAAGTCGGCCGACCAGAGGACTCCCTACGTCGGTTTCCTATTCCTTTTTTACCACAGCATCTCCGGACTATATAAAGCCAGGCTAGGCCCCGAGGTCGGGCATCCAATTCATCCAATTCATTATCAAGGCGACAAGATATAGAGAAGAGGGACAACAACTAGAGGAGAGTAGAGGGTCGAGTTTCTAGGCTACGGATTAGAGCCTCTCTAATCTGTAGAGGTGATTAGAGCCCTTGCATGGTGCTCTAATTACCTAGCTCTAGAGGTCTAATTGTATCGTCAAGAGCTATGGCCATGGTTGTAAGTATGATACAATTTATTAATGAAGCATTGATCTTGTCTAATTATCATCTTCTTGTTCTAATTATGCTTGTTCTAGCTCTAATTAACTTTAGGTCTAGATGCATGTTAATTAGAGCATGTCATTAAGGGTTATATCCTTCTAGCGTACTTGATCATTGATCTAGCTTACTAATGATATAGTTGTACATCTAGTTCTTTTGATCATGGTGATTAGATGTTCTAGTTGTGCTAATTATGTTATTAGACCTTACAAAGTAATTAGAAGCTAGTTCTCTAATTATGTGCTTGTTGAAAGTTTCTCATCGATTACCTGGTTACCAGTGATAGTGGAGCCCGGGGAAAGGTTAAACCGATCTAGGGGGTTAGGTTGATTGATCTTGATTTAATCATGCTATGAAGTTTATGCTTGGTCATGCTTGTTTCTTCCTTGAGCTACTAGTTATCTCGCTACTCTAATCTTGTTGTGGCACCCAATCATGCATGTCTTGGATCCAATTAGGGCTTGATTAGACTCTAGTTAATACCCTTTAATTAGTGTTCTAATTCTGTTCTAATTGCTTATCTTATAGTATTAGCATAGTTTAGACGTAGATTAGATATAGTTTAGGGCTAGATTAGAGGTAGATTAGAGATAGATTAGATACAGATTAGACGACCCATAAACCCTAGTTTTACTCTAAACTCTTGTTAATTAGTTCTCAATTAGTTCGTTTTCTGGATTGACAAAACCCATGATACTCATCCTAGGGAAAAGCTACACGCGACACTGTCGCTTGCAGTATAAGGTTTGCCGTCCTTAAGTGCCGTCAACAAGCTTTTCTGGCGTCGTTGCCGGGGAACTAATTAGTCGAGTCTTAATTAACTTGAGTTTATGTATATATATAATTTTGTCTTTTCTTAATTTAGCCTTTTATCTTTTATTTGTGCCTTTCATTTTATTTTATTTTATTTTACTTTCTTGCATTTAATTTTATAATTATATAGTTTTTTTAGAATAAGTTTAGCTTTTTTTATTAGTTTAATCTTTTATAAACTCTATTAGAATATAGTTTCTCCTAGATATATATTTCTTTGACTAACATTACAGGAAAAATAGACCTCAATCCAATAAAGAAATATATATCTTTTCTAACCTAGCTCTTTAATGGTAGGTGCTAACGCTGTTAGTGGCCTATGATCCGTTATTAAGTTTTTCTACAGCTATCACGAAGAAGTAACTAAGGTGAAAAGGTATGTCTGTTCTGTCAATTAGTTTTTAAGACTAATGTTCTTTGGAGCTTGTTTGTTCTAAGCTACAGATAATGGAGGCAAAGATGATTAGTCGGAAAGGTTCCGAAAGCTAAGGATTGCTTGAGTACAAGGAAGATGAAGATACGGAAGGTTTATCTCAAGACCAATCCAAACTCCAACCAAATCTCGAGATACCCTCGAAATTCAAGACAGCAACACCTTGTAGACCTAATTCAAAGACCTTAACGACTTCAAATGAAGAAAGTCCGAATACCAAAGTTGTAGAATTTTCGAGCTCTATGAGATAGAGTCTGAATTTGCATTATTTGGACTTCAGATCAGGAAGTTATAGTCGAATTACTATATGATGCAGAACAAGGGAAGCTGAATTTCGAGAAAGTTTCCAACACTTGATGGTGCATGCAGTTATAGTATTCCAAGGAAGACTATGAAGCCACCATGGAGTCAATGAGATTTGAACTTTACTTCTTTGAGATTAAGGTAATTCTCGTTTTTATAATTAAAGTTTGCCTATGTTTTGATTAGATCAAATATTTCATAATGATCATTAAGATGTTAGTTGGTTGATTGTGATCATATCCCTACTTGTGTTTTGTTTTTTGTTTTTTATGAAACCTTTGTTCCCTTAATCCATACCATGAGAATCAATTAATAAAGTTTGTCTTTAGGCTAGCTTCTTGATCCATAGCTTTGCAATGCTTAATTCCAACATGAATATCTGGCCAGGGTTTGAGTGTTTTCATGTTCTTTTAGTAGATCTTTTTACTTTAATTAGGAATATACTCATGCATAGAGATGGTTAAGGTTTGCTAGTTGATCGTTTCTTAGGTTTAAGTTTTAGGGTTCAATATAAAAAAAAATTTTGAGAGCCAAGGTTTATGTAAAAATAGAGGGGACCAACCACTAGAGCCCCCTAGTGGTTCGGTCCAGGTTTAATTTTATATGCAAATTGCTTTTGAAATTTTAAACATGAACATGTGCATGTTTCTCATGATTTATTATATGTGCACAATCTTATTTTTGAAAATTTGAAATTTCAAAACGTTTGGTCTCTCTACAAAAAATTCCCTTGTTAGAACTTTATCTAAACCTAATTTTATTTTATTTCTTTCAAAATCATCTCTCTAATTTAGCCAAAATCATTAGAAACCCATCATTTTGTTTATCCCATGTTTTGATTTTATGAATAAAGATAATCTATGAATTATATATGCCTTAGTATTTTGCTAAGTAGTTTCAATTTAAATTAAAGTTGTTTTTTATTCTTGAATCAAATGTTTGTTTAAACCCCAATCAACCATGTGACTCTACATTTATCTCTAATCAATGCCACGATGTTATTATATTATATATATGTGTGCACTATGAGCTAACCATGTAGAGAAATTCATACTTCATTTGAAATAATGAGATCAATGTGGTGAAAGAGTACAAGACAAATTCGTGATGATTGATACAAGAATTTGACAAGGATTTGAAGACATCATCAAAATTTGCAAAGGTTTGGTTGAGTTTCAAATTGAAGAGTGAGTGGACTAAATGGAGGAGGAATTGAAGACAAGAATCAAACCCATGAAGCTTCAAGACCAATAATGGTGGACTCAGACAATTTCCACCAAGATCTAAGTCCAAAAAGCTGAAGATTGTCAACATCGGAGAGCTGAAAATAGGAAGCTAAAGATGTCATCAACATGGAGCTTGACCACAAGAGGCAAAGACAGAATATCTTCTTATATTTGGAAAGGCCATGAAGTCCTCTTTCCAAAGCAACAAGAATCACTCAATTTGGAGATTTCTACAAGGAGCAATGTGCAAATCATTGAAAGCAGCGGGAGCTGAATTGATGTTTGGACAGAACGTAGTGCTTGAGTAAAAAGGGCATAGCTCCTTCATACAGAATCGGATTTTGACGCATAAGTACTCGCTAGAAAGATAATTTCAAAGGCTATCCAAAGTATGTTCTGTTCGAGACCAATGAGATTTATCATGAAGAACGAGGTGGCAGCAACAATGGTGATGTCTACATGAGAAAGATGATGGCAACAATGATGAAGAAAGCTTGGGCAGTGCTTCCATGGAATTTTTATATTCAAATTCAGTTGCAAGGAGCTTGAAAGACATTGGCACATGAACACACAAGCGGAGGATTGTGCATACAAGTGATGCTATGATCAAGACACAATGAAGCTGCATAATCAAGTTATCAAGCTGCATGGACACTTTGGATTCTTACTTCAAGGACCATGACTTCACTTCAACGAAGGTAAGTAAGAAGTCTAGCTCTATGACTTTAGATTAAGTGCTTTTTGGGAGGCAACCCGTTTAATCTTTTGTTTTAGTGTTAAAGAGTCTTAGAGTCTTTTAATAGACAAATGGAAAGTATGACACCACCCTTTGAATCTTTAGCTTGTGGCTAGTTAACTTAGTTTAACCTCTGTTTTAGATAATCACCTTCATATCACTTCATATTTTATTTCCACCTTGCATTATCATTTGTTTCTCCACACTTGTTTTATTAGTTTTGAAATTTTCATAAAACTTAATAATGGATGCTTTATTTTTATGTTGATTCTCGGCCAAGTTTTCTTCTTGGTAAATTAAGTGTAAACATGGTGTTTAGATTTAATTTGAGACCATCATCATTAGGTTTAATTGAAAGTTTCTTGCTAATCATATCTCTTACCTTTGGTAAGATAACATGTTTTGCTTTTCTAAACTAATTAGAGTGCTTTGTTTCTTACCTTAAAACATGGTGTTTTACCTTGAAATTTTGGCAATCTAGTAGTGAACATGGTGTTCAATATTAGGTGTAAACTCTTTTCAGTTTGGTTTCTACCTTTCATGTTACTAATTTCATTTATGAATCACCATTTTTGCATTTAGATTAAAGTTGTTTGTTTGCATTATAATTGGCTTGGTTGTTTAAATAGCTTTATGATGTGTGCTTTGATGTTCATGATAACATTTGTCGAATGTTTTCCTTAGCAATTTTATATAAGCATGGTGCTTAGATTAAATTGTTGATCATCATGATGAAGTTAATTAACATTGCTAGTTATTCATAACTTCATTTGATTAGTTTATAAAGCTTTGCAATGTGCTTTGTATTTCTTGTGTTGTTATGAGTTGATGACCTTGATAAAACATGGCGTTTTAATTTTGGTTTATTGATCCTTATGGCTACGGAGAGACTTAGCAATCAAGTTGTAAACATGGTGTTTAGAACTTGATTCAATCATTGTCTTTGTTTATATATTTTTCTTTTGCATAATTACACGCTTCCATTCACATACACCCATTAGGTTTTTATTTATCTTTTATTAAGTTTAACTAGGCCACAAGTTAAAAGTTATTTGGAATATTTTTGGATTACAGTACATTGCTTCTTCTCTCGACCATTTTCTCGAGAGTAGTATGTGCACTTGAATTATTTTGCATGAAATTATTTAATGACAAGCAAATTGAAGGAATCTACGGTAACATATTTCGAACACCTTCTCTTTTCATTTTGAATTCTGCATTTATTTTCTTATATCTATCAATTTACTGTTCCCTTTGTGTTTCTCTTGTTTTCAGTGTGTTAGTGTAGATTTATAGTGTGACTAATGCTACAACCATGATCTATGCTTAATTAATTAATGATAACATTGTTTTAAACAAAATGATGAAAGTTGCCGCTTTATCTTTATTGTGCTTTAATTTTGGTTAGTCAAATTTATTAGGCTCTCATAATACATGTTTAATTGAACCAGTCAGCAAATTTGTGATTGATTATGATTGTTTATAAAGACTCATATGATTTAATTTTTGCAAGGTTTACACTTTATCGTGATCATCTCCTTGTTTATTTTTGCTGCTTATAAATGTCATGATCAACTATATGAGATTATCTTGCAATAGCCATTCCTACCAGAGCTATATATTTTTAAACCTTAGATTTATCAGATTTGTTTTTAAATGAGTTGGATCAAGATTGTGATCAGGGTACGAGGCTTAGAAGCTGGTCATTCATTTCATGTATTTTTTTTTCTAGCCCTTCTATCCATGTATTGTGTCTCTCTAAATTGGAGAGTATACAAACTTCGCTGGATATCCATTCTTAAACCAAGATTATCTTTTTTTATCCTCCTTGACCACAACCCATTATTTTCTAGAGTATTTAAGGGATTAAATATTATTTTTTCTATTAGACATCTCTATTTTCTAAGTTAATTATTTTAGAGATATATACTCAAGGGCGAGGGTGAGTATTATTCAAGAGTGAGGATGGAGAGCTAACATTTTATCTTTAATATAAAGGATTTTTGTATTGAGATTTTTGAGGAGGCTTTAAAAAAAGAAAAAAAGACCAAGAGGTCGCCTGAAAATATATAATATATATATATATATATATGAAAATTCCTTTCTACATGCGCATGTAGCTACATTCGTCTATGTATCTCATGATTGAGGGCGTATCTGGCCAAACGGAAGGTATGTACACGGAGTATGCAATGATACTAGACCATCTATGGTGGTATGTGCATGAGGTATGCGAGTATATCTGAGGTATGTGGACATATACCGTTATATGTACTAATATGAAGGTATTATCAAAATATATTAAAAACATGGGCTGTTTTGTAATTTTTTTGGGCGGTGACATTTAAGGTATCTTCAAATAAGTATGTGAACATATTCAAACTGATAAATGAGTATGAGGACATACCCTTATTGGTTTATTGAAGATGAGTATAGCTACATGCGCATGTAGATAAAACTCTTCCTATATATATATGCCCCTCGATAATCTTCTAAGTATTTTTAAGAGTTTTATATAGTTTTCTTTTTAGTATTAGTGAGAAATATCCTGTTTATATATATTCCAGAAAATATTCCAACCATGTGCAATCTGATAGTAAGGACTTCATTTATGCCTTGAGATCATCCATCGACACTTGCACATGTCCACTCTTCTAAATGTGTGTTCCATCATTTCCCTCAAAACATTATTTTATTCCATGACCTTTCTGACAAGTCTCAGTAAAACCAGTAGATTTCTTTCTTGGTTTGACAATATATAATACCATGTAGATATTAAGAGACTGGAGAGTTGAGTGTGTTTCTTTGGTTTTGCAAGAATTTATCTCTAAAGGTTTGATTATCTTTTTCAAAAAAAATCATATTGCTAAAATAAGGAGATGTGTCATTGATAAATTTAAACTCATGCTAATTCTTTTGTTGTAGGATGAGCTTAATTAAATATCTTTTCTTTCATAAATTGCTGGCTCACACTAAAATTTTGAGATAGATTGTTAGTTAGATTGATTAAAGATTAGAGTATGAAAAAGTTAATGTAGGGCAACGCTGATACTTGACTTACTCGAGGACGAGCAAGGTTTAAGAGTGGGAATGTTGTTGACGCGACATTTGAACGAATATTTTGTATCATTTTATGTGGTTTTTCACTGATTTTATGCGTCAACTATATCTTTTACTAACACCGATTATTGTGGATTTTGCAACATTGTCTTGGAATTTTGCTATACTTCATTTTTGCAGGTTTTTGACCAATTTTTCGCGAAATTCACCACAATCTACCTCGAGTGAGAAAATGCCTTTGAGATGGCATTCTATGAAGATGATGATCTAGGAAGGCTTGATTAACTTATGCTCCTCCTCTGAGTTAATCAAGGCTTTCTATTCGGAAACTTCTATAAGACATGATATGCTACGCTGGGAAGGGAAGCTACTAGAAGAAATCTACATGGAAGGTGTCAAGACACTTCATATCAATCCAAAACCAGAAGATTTCGATAATTCTCAGAGAATATAGAAGATTCCAGAACCCCAAGAGTCCGAGATCCCTCGCAATTATATTTCTTAAGCATCAAGCAACGTCCTCGCAAAAGATGGAAACAATTGTGCGAGGGAGGACTCCTGGTCAGCCGACCAGAACCCGCCAAGTCGGCCGACTAGAGGACTCCCTACGTCGGTTTCCGATTCCTTTTTTACCACGGCATCTCCGGACTATATAAAGCTAGGCTAGGCCCCGAGGTTGGGCATCCAATTCATCCAATTCATTATCAAGGCGACAAGATATAGAGAAGAGGGACAACAACTAGAGGAGAGTAGAGGGTCGAGTTTCTAGGCTATGGATTAGAGCCTCTCTAATCCGTAGAGGTGATTAGAGCCCTTGCATGGTGCTCTAATTACCTAGCTCCAGAGGTCTAATTGTATCGTCAAGAGCTATGGCCATGGTTGTAAGTATGATACAATTTATTAATGAAGCATTGATCTTGTCTAATTATCATCTTCTTGTTCTAATTATGCTTGTTCTAGCTCTAATTAACTTTAGGTCTAGATGCATGTTAATTAGAGCATGTCATTAAGGGTTATATTCTTCTAGCGTTCTTGATCATTGATCTAGCTTACTAATGATATAGTTGTACATCTAGTTCTTTTGATCATGGTGATTAGATGTTCTAGTTGTGCTAATTATGTTATTAGACCTTACAAAGTAATTAGAAGCTAGTTCTCTAATTATGCGCCTGTTGAAAGTTTCTCGTCGATTACCTGGTTACCAGTGACAGTGGAGCCCGGGGAAAGGTTAAACCGATCTAGGGGGTTAGGTTGATTGATCTTGATTTAATCATGCTATGAAGTTTATGCTTGGTCATGCTTGTTTCTTCCTTGAGCTACTAGTTATCTCGCTACTCTAATCTTGTTGTGGCACCCAATCATGCATGTCTTGGATCCAATTCGGGCTTGATTAGACTCTAGTTAATACCCTTTAATTAGTGTTCTAATTCTGTTCTAATTGCTTATTTTATAGTATTAGCATAGTTTAGACGTAGATTAGATATAGTTTAGGGCTAGATTAGAGGTAGATTAGAGATAGATTAGATACAGTTTAGACGACCCATAAACCCTAGTTTTACTCTAAACTCTTGTTAATTAGTTCGTTTCCTGGATTGACAAAACCCATGATACTCATCCTGGGGAAAAGCTACACACGATACTGTCGCTTGCAGTATAAGGTTTGCCGTGCTTAAGTGCCGTCAACAATGAACCACCTCGAGACTGCTTGTGAGATTTGGTCCCTACTGACGGCACACCATGATGGTACTGATACTATCAAGGGCCGTCTCATTGAGACATACAGGCACGAATATGAGAATTTCGTCTAGAAGCCTGGTGAGTCCATCGATGACTTGTTTGTTCAGTTCCAATCGATCATCAATAAGTTACACATCAACTCCAGCCCTCAGGCGATCCCATACTCTAACCATCAGCGGGTCATTAAGTTACTGTATGTATTGGATAGGAAGATATGGGAAATCAAGGCTAACTCAATCATCGAGTCAAAGGCCTATGACACGATCGGAGTGGAGGCTCTTTACAGCAAGCTCAAGGCCAGAGAAGTGGATTGCAAGTTGAGAGAATATCTCACTTGTTCTGGCTCCAAGAGCCTGGCCATGGCTACTCCCTCTAGTGAGGCCGCTACTAACCCCCCACTTCATAACTTCTCATTTTCTGCTCTTATGTATGTGACAGAGGAGCAGTTGGCATCACTTGGGGATGAAGAGCTTTGCTTGGAGTCTAGTCGCTTTCAGCATGCCTATGACAACCGGTTGAGCAAGAAGAGGGGCGAGATGCACCACATGTGTGACATGAGGTAAACTTTGATTATTTCACTACTTAGGGCAAAGGCCGAGTGTTGAATTACATACAAGAATTTTCTTTCAACTTTGATATTATAGCAACTCCTGATCCACTTCCAATCTTAGCTTTACTTGAGGACGAGTAAAAGTTTAAGCTTGGGGGTGTTGACGGTCGTTATTTCATGATTTCGACCATCAACTATCCTTGAAATGAAGCAAAACATGTGACTTTATTGGACTAACCCTTTCTACTAATGAGTTCCACTAGTTTTATACAAATATTTGGTTCCAAGTATGAAATACACATGAAAATGAGGTAAAATGGCAAGGAAATGAAGTTTAGCAGCCAACGGGCACCGGAGCATGGCCGCCCGGCTATAGGCATGGCCGGCCGACCACCTAGCAGCAACCTAGGCAAACTAGCATGGCCGCCCGGCTATCCAACCGAGCCCAAATGTGTCCACTTCGACCGTGCATGCAAGAACAACATGTCAAGTGTACAAACTCAAGTGTGAGCCAAGTTTCCAATGTGACAAGTGCTAGAAGGCCGCCATGTCATCAATCCACCCCATGGATTGGTGATGTCAGCAATCCATGTGACTTGCATCCAATGGCCAAGGAAGGAACACACTCCAAATCCAACGATCCATGAAGAAACACACCGAAATAACTGTCAACCGCCATATAGAGGGCATTCAAGACATTGGATCACCAAAGTCGGTGAATCCAATGGCCACTCGGCCATCACTCTATCCTGTTTTGCACGTGCATCAACTAATTCAACTGCTAACCGACTTGGGGAAGCAATATCAGCCGATGGATCATCAAGGTCAGTGGATCCTATGGCCACCCAGCCATGCATGTGGCCGTCCAACCACCGACCTACCCTCCTCACCGACCTACACCCCCTATAAATACCCCTCACTTGGTTGGGCTATAAATAGAACCCTAGAGCTCATTTGCAAAGTGTGGTGTTGAGTTCAAGAGCTATTTTAAAGTGCTACATTCTTCCTTTAGTAGTTAGGATAGTCCTAGGAGTTAGAGTTGAGTCGAGCTTTGCGTCGGAGTCTTCGGAGTTATCTTCGAGTCTGGGGTAAAGTTTTGTATCTTTTGGATTCAAATTATCTTCAATATACTTTTAGTTATATTTTACTCTGGTTCTACCTCTTCTGAGTGTGGTGTACCTTTCTTTGCACACTTACTAGGCATAGATTGTGTCTACTTTGTCATTCAATCCTAGTTATTCTTGCTGGTGCTATAACTCAATCCTAAACTTTGACGCTAAGCTGTGGGTAGACCCTCTCCTCTGATCAAGGATGGTCTATTGTTTTTCAAGCTTCGCTTGAACATGTTTATAGCGTGCCATCCTCTCCATGCAGATTTGCTTGGTAGCCCCACTCAGTGACAGCATGTGGTGTGCCTGTGTATCCCAAGCCCATCGTTTGGGAGGCCTGTAGACATTAGCTAGGTCCTCTTTCAGTGGCCAACTATCTACCCCTGGCTCCTAGAGGGCGCTAGAATTTCGCTTGATGCAAGACCCTGACTTGTGTAATTGAGTGTCATTAGTAGTCACGTATAATCCTTGCAGCAGAATAGAACTAGAGTTTGGCGACTTTATCTCCTCATTGTCCTCCCATAAACTATACCTTTCTAAGGATATCTTTGATAGACTTATCTCTCCACCATACACCTGCTATTTCACACTTACCCCTATTTAACTACTAGTTGGTACAATTTATCCAAGTTTACAGTTTATTTGATTTGAATATATTCAATTACACACTCTGGCCTACCGCTTCCCTGTGGAAATTTAAGATACTTGGAATACTCCGGGTGAAAGGCTACATCGGCCTCCGTGTGCTTGTAGAGTAAAACCTGTTAAGGCTAAGAGATGCCAACAATGGGCAAGCTGCAGTCTAAATTGGATGAGCCTACTTTGAGTGAGGAGCTTGAGTGTGAGTCTTGCCCCCACCTAGCCGTTGACATAGCTGAGCTGAAGGTGAAGTGTGAGGAGCAGCATAAGGAGCTGGAGGAGCTTAGGGCTAGACCCACGCTTTTGGGTGCATGCATAGTCTGTCCTACTTTGAGGAGTGAGCTAAAGCAATTGAGAGCTGACCTTTAGGTGCTTTCAGCACCCCCGACACATGTGAGAATTGTCTCACTTTGAGGTTACAGTTGGTGGAGAAGGATGCCACCATTAGGAAGCCTAAGAAGTCAGCTACCCCTATTCTCTCCTTGGACTGTGAGTTTTGAGTTGCTCAGACTGTGGTGATTGAGAGATTAAGGGGAGATAAGCTAGACTTAGAGGAAGAAAATGCTCGTTTATGTGAGGTGCTCAGTTGGATGTATACGAGAGAACCCCAACTAAGGATGATCTTAGAGAGCACCAAGAGAGCCGAGGGTGATGTGAGCTGACTTGGGTTAGGTGAGTGCAATACTTTGGGTGAGAAGAAGAGTGCCCTGATCAAGCTTAAGACTGCCTCTCCCCAGCCTACTGCTGATGGGATTTTCCACAAGCCACCTAGGGCTACCCCAAAGAAGCAGTTTTGGACACCCAAGCCATCACACACTAAGCTGGACAAGATTGTGGAAGAAGTTCTTAAGCCTTCAGGCAAGAAGCAAGTCCAGCAGCCTGTACCACCCAAGGCTACACCACCACACCAGAGGCCCAAGGCTCAGCCCCAGTCTATGCCCAAGATACCTATCTACTACTGTGAGTTTTGCTAGTGGAATGGTCACTTGGAGGAGTTTTGCTTCAGAAGGAAGCGGGTTGAGAGGCAGGAGAGAGCTTAAGGGAACTAGGATCAGTTCTACCAGGGTGGTAGGCAGGATCCTCCCCATCGTGGTGAGATGAGAGACCACTTTGCTAGTGGTGAGAGAGGAGGCGGCTTTCAAGCCTGTGCTCCTAGTGGTGAGAGATACTTTGCAAGCCGAGCTCCTAGTAGTTTTTAGTGCAGTTATGGACCTCGTGACCGAGGCTTTGGAGGTAGAGTGTTTGTGAGTCCAAGCTTTCGAGGTCGTGGTTACCCAGATCATCGTGATGCTTACTTTTACTGTGTTTACCCCACCTTTGAGCAGATGGCTCGGCACTGGTTCAGTAGTTTCACTAACCCTAGTGTAAGACTGTTTGCTTACTCTCACTTTCCTTGATTTTGCAGGATCGAAGCCTGGAGAACATTTGGATCATGGACTTCGGTTGATCTAGGAACATGACGGGGCACCCCAGATGGTTCTCCAACCTCAACCCCATGAGCACCAAAGAGTACATCACATTCAGGGATAATGGTCAAGGTAAAGTGTTGGGTGTTGGTGGCGTTTCGCTTTCTGCCAAGCTTTCCCTGAGATAAGTTGCTTTTGTGAGGAGTTTGGGGTTCAATTTGGTTTCTGTCTCGCAACTTCTTAAGGGTTCGAGGTTCGCTTTAAGTAGGGTTCTTCTTGTGTGCTTGATGCTAAGAAAAACCTTGTTTGTTGGATTTTGCCCTATGGGCTGGTTTTTAAGGTTGACCTTGTATTTATTTCTGGCCCTCCTTGGTATTTGGTAGCTAGTTGTTCTGCTGATGTCTAGAAGTGACATACGAGGCTAGGCCATTTGAGTTCTGATCTGTTAGGTTGAGCTCGATGGGCCTGATCCGAGGATTGCCCAAATTAAAATCAGAAAAGGACTTAGTATGCCACCCTTGTTATCATGGCAAGATGGTTGCCGCTTCTCATGCTCCTGTTAATCAGGTTATGACCTCTTACCTGGGCGAGTTGTTGCATATGGACACTATTGGTCCTGCTCATGTATAGTCAGTCAGTGGGAAGTAGTATGTGCTTGTCGTAGTAGATAACTTTTCTCACTTTTCATGGGTGTTCTTTATGGAATTAAAAGATGAGGCTTTCAGTTTTGTTTGGGATCTGGTATTGAGGTTGGGAAATGAGAGTCATAAGGCCATGAGGACTATCCGTAGCGACAATGGTGGGGAATTTCAAAACTCTCAATTTGAAACCTTTTGTCGTGACCAAGGTCTCGAACACCAATTCTCTTCTCCTTATACCCCCACCACAAAACGGTGTTATGGAACGCAAGAACCGCACACTCATTGAGATGGCTCAGACGATGCTCGATGAGCATAGGACTCTACAACGTTTTTGGGCTGAGGCTATGAATATGAGTTGTTACATTGCCAACCGCATTTTCCTATGAGCTTTCTTAGGGAAGACTTCTTATGAGCTACGGTTTGGTAGGCAGCCCAACGTCAAGCACCGACGAGCATTTGGTTGCAGATGCTTTGTGCTCAAGAAAGGGGGGCATTTGGACAAATTTGAATCTCGCTGCTTGGATGGTATTTTCCTTGGGTATGCCTCTAGCTCTAGAGCATATAAAGTGTGGATCAAACTCCAAAAAGCCTTGTATGGTTTGAAACAAGCCCCTAGAGCCTGGTATGATAGACTGAAAACCTTTTTGCTAAACCAGGGTTTCAAAATGGGGAGTGTTGATAAGACCTTGTTTCCCCTCAAGCATGGTAGTGATCTTCTTATCGTCCAGATATACGTGGATGATATCATCTTTGGTGGCTCTCTTGTTACCAAGTTTTCTGAGTAGATGTCGAAGGAGTTTGAGATGAGCATGATGGGAGAGTTGCAGCTTTTCCTTGGACTACAAATCAAGCAAGGCCCTGAAGGAACCTTCATCTATCAAGCCAAGTACACGAAGGACATTCTGAAGAAGTTTGATATGGGAGACTCCAAGCCTATGTTGACTCCTATGTCAACACAAATGGCGCTTGATGCAGATGAAGGGGAGGTGGTGCACCAAAGGGAGTACCAAGGGATGGTCGGCTCACTTCTGTACCTAATGGCAACTAGGCCAAATATTCAGTTCGTTGTTTGTCTTTGTACGTGATTTCAGGCCTCACCGAGGACATCACACTGTCAATCGGTGAACCATCTTCAGGTACCTGAAATACACTCCTGAGTTTGGTCTTTGGTTCTCTTCAACTTCAACGCTCTCTCTTACAGGGTTTTTGGATGCTGACTTTGCGGGTTGTCGGCTGGAGCACAAGTCTACTTCTAGCACTTGTCAGTTCCTTGGTTCTTCTCTTGTCTCTTGGTCCTCATGCTAGCAATCTAGCATAGCCACTTCCATCACAGAAGCCGAATACGTTGTTGCCGCTAGTTGCTGCTACCAGCTACTTTGGAAGAAAGCTACCATGAGTGACTTTGGCCTGAGTTTTGGGAAGATCCCTCTCCTAGTAGACTCCACTTCTGCTATTTCTGTAGCTAAGAACCCCATCTTGCATTCCAGAACCAAACACATAGACGTGAGATTTCACTTCCTGAGAGATCACTATGAGAAGGGAGATATAGACTTGGTTCATGTTGAGACCGAGAACCAGTTAGCCGATATCTTCATAAGCCCTTAGAGCTTAGCACATTTGCTCGCTTGAGTGCAGAGCTTGGTGTTTGTTACCCCCTTTTAGTTTGGGGTAACTTTGTGTTAGTTTAGGTCTTGGTTTGCTTTTTCTTTGTTTTTCTTGCATTCTGTATCATATCATGCATTGCATTGTATCATATGCATTTTCACTTCACTAGCACTAGAGCTCATTGATATAACCTGTTAGTATTTGCTTGTACTAGATTGTATAGTTGCTTGCATTATCATGGTTGGCTAAGCTCCTTGAATCTGTTGAATATCTTTGTGAGCAAAGTCTTTTGAATTACCTAAACATCAAAAACAATGATCACCACTTGACTTTGCTACCTAGCATGTGTAGGAGTGTTGAATTCTATGCTATCTTTTTATGCTTGGATATGCTAGTCATATGCCTTTGTTAAGTTGTTGCCTAAGCATTTATGACACCTTGCCTAAATCCGAATTCTGAACTAAAACTATATACAAGTTGTGTCTTATGAGCTAAATTGAAAAGATCCAGGTGGGTTCGCTTGTCACACTAATCTAGTTTGAGATAGCTTGCCCTTGCACTTTGGCATGAACTTGGACTAGGATGTGTATGACCAAAACCTTGTCTTAAGCTTCTGATGGTTCTCTGAACCTAGGCTTGGCATCGGTTGGTAAGAAGTGGCTAAGTCAAGTGAATGACCCCTGGCGCATGATCTAACTTGCATGAAGTTACAAGCTGCTAAATCTGAAGTGTGCAAGTCTCTAATTTGCTTATGGCTTGTTGTATATGCTTTGGTTGAGATTAGCACACCTTGTATGCATTGCAAGCATCTTGCTATTCATGCCTACCATGCTAGATGCTATTCATGTTGGTGATGCTTTCTTTTAAACAACCCTGAAAAACATGCTTCTGATCTATATAAGATAGATTCACTTGAGCTTGTTGTATGCTTCCTTGCTCTCACTTGCTCTGTATGCTAGAACTTGTATTTAATAGCTTTTCATCCCTGTTGAGCTCTTCATGGTACACTTCCTGCATTTCATAGCATATTTTGAGGGGGAGTTGAGTTCTATGAACCCTTAATGTGTCCATTTAAAAGGTAAAGAAAGGGTAAAAGATTCCCCTCTACCCACCCCGCCGAACGGCCCAGCCCAGGCAAAGAGGTCCAATGCTGGTTGAACCATCCCGCACCCAGTTGAACCAAAAACGCACTCAGAACTGAAATTGGTTGATGCTAGTCTATGGCTGGTTGAACCGCACCATTAACCAGCATGCTGAATAAAGAGATTTTTTTGCCAGTTTTGAAGGAGGTTTTGAAATACTTTTCAAATACATTTTCAAAGGTGAAGATACATCTAGGTGGCCAGCCACAATCAACAATGCATACAAATGGCCACTTGTCCTTAGGAAGATCCAATGATCCCAAAAACCAACAATTTATTATCTTCTATTAGGCATGGATTGACTAGAATTCTACAAAATAAAATCAATCAAGTATGTGCAAGGCTTTAAACCACGTTACGAGAATCCAAGATATTTAGTTCACTCCATAAAGCACAAAACCTTGCCTCATCTAGGGGTTTAGTGAAGATATCGGGTAGTTGATGATTGGTACTCACATGACGAATTGCAATATCTCCTTTGGCTTCGAGGTCTCTCAAGAAATGGTGGCGGATGTCTATGTGTTTGGTGCATACGTGTTGCACCAAATTGTTAGCAAGCTTCATCGCACTCTCATTGTCACACAAGAGAGGGATCTTGCTATACTCACAACCAAAGTCTCTCAAGGTTTGCCTCATCCAAAGTAGTTAAGCACAACAAGCGCCGGATGCAATATACTCAGCTTCGGCGGTGGATAGTGCAACACTGTTTTGTTTCTTATAGCTCCAAGACATCAAGGACCGACCAAGAAATTGGCAAGTCCCCATTGTACTCTTTCGATCAACTTTGCAACCGGCATAATCCGAATCAGAATAGCCAAGAAGATCGAAAGTGGAGCCTTTGGGATACCACAAGCCAAGGTTTGGTGTATGAACTAAATATCTCAGGATTCTCTTAACAGCCACCAAGTGGCACTATTTTGGGTTGGCTTGAAATCTTGCACTCATGCACATGCTAAGCATAATATCGGGCCTAGATGCACAAAGATATAGCAAGGAACCTATCATTAACCTATAGAGTTTTTGGTTGACGATTTTACCTTCTTCATTGAGGTCGAGATGGCCATCAGATGCCATGGGAGTCTTGATGGGCTTTGCATTCTTCATGTCCAACTTCTTGAGAATGTCTTGCGTGTACTTGGTTTGACATAGGAATGTTCCTTCCTTGAGTTGCTTGATTTGAAATCCTAGGAAGAACTTTAGTTCACTCATCATGGACATCTCGAACCTTTTGGTCATAATCCTACTAAACTCATCACAAAAGGCTTTGTTAGTACTACGAAATATAATGTCATCGACATATATTTGGCACACAAACAAATCATTATTGAATTTACGAGTGAAAAAAGTATAAGCGGCTTTCCCTATTTCAAATCCATTTTTCAAGAGAAATTCCTTTAGGCATTCATACCATGCTCTAGGAGCTTGCTTAAGCCCATAGAGTGCTTTTTGGAGCTTCTAGACATGGTTCGGCTTCTTTGGATCTTCAAAGCCCTGTGGTTGCTCCACATACACCAACTCTTGCATTGGCCCATTGAAGAAGGCACTCTTGACGTCCATTTGGTATTGTTTGAAGTTGTGGTGGGTAGCAATGGCTATAAGGATCCGAATTGACTCAAGCCTTGCCACCGATGCGTATGTCTCTCCAAAGTCCAAGCCATCCACTTGGGTGAATCCTTGAGCCATCAACCATGCCTTGTTTCTTGTCCCCACGCCGTTCTCATCTTGTTTGTTGCAGAAGACCCATTTGGTTCCAATCACATTTTGATTGGGTCTTTCTACCAAGGACCAGACTTCATTCAGAGTGAAGTTGTTTAGTTCTTCTTGCATGACCATGACCCAATCTGGGTCCTCCAAAGCTTGCTCCACCCTAAGGGGCTCTAAAGAGGAAACAAAAGTGTAAAATTCACAAAAACTTGCTAAACGTGAACGAGTAGTTACCCCTCTTCGAATACTTCCTAGGATGTTATCCACGGGATGATCTCTTTGCACTGTTTGGTGTATATGAGGATGGAGTACAAGCTATTGATGTTGTATTTGTCCATCATCTTTATGCACTTGATCTTCATTTTCTTGCTCTTGGCCACCATGTTCTTCTAGTTGAGCAATTGGAAAGTGATCATTTGAATCTTGCTTTTGCTCTTGTGGTGCATTTCTTTGAGGTGCGGAATCTCCACTCATGGGTGTTTGATCTTCCACTTATGGAACCTCTCCACTAAGTCTTGCTGCCCCCCCCCCTTGCTCAAAGCATGGGAGAATATTTGGCATCACCACTTGAGCTTGATCAACTTGTTCATCTTCCTTCTCTTGAGGATTTACTTTTCCAATTGCCAACTTGTTTATTGCCGCACATGGTGGTTCTTTATTTCCTGCAACATTTTCATCCAAATGCCCTTGCGAGCCATTAGTTTCATCAAATGTCATGTCTACCACAATCTCAACTAAACCTGAGTTTTTGAAGACACGGTATCCATGAGTATTTGAGGCGTAACCAAGTAGAAAACCTTCATCTACCTTAGGTGTAAACTTTGAGCTTTTGGTTCTCTTGTTGAGTATGAAACACTTACTACCAAAACCCAAAAGTAGTGCACCTTAGGCTTGTTACCGTTTAACAGCTCGTATGGTGTGTTCTTATAAATTTTGTGAAGGTAGAGATGATTGATTGCATGGCATGCAGTGTTAACGACATCAGCCCAAAAATTGCCGAGTGTCTTGTACTCATCAAGCATTGTCCTTGTGGCTTCAATGAGTGTTCGGTTTTTCCTTTCCACCACTCCATTTTGCTGCGGTGTAAGGAACCGAAAACTCATGCTTGATGCCTTCTTCATCTAGGTACTCCTCAACACCGGTGTTCTTGAATTCTTTCCTGTTGTTGCTTCTTACTTTCTTGATCTTCACTTCATACTCATTTTGTGCTCTTCTCATGAACTTCTTGAGCACATCTTGGATTTCACCTTTGTCACTCAAAAAGAATACCCAAGTGAAACAGGAATAATCATCAACAATTTCCAAACCGGATTTGTTACAGCCAATGTTTATGTTGGCCACCGGACCAAACAAGTCCATGTGTAGAAGCTACAATGGCCATGATGTTGTGACAATGTTCTTCACGGGATGTGGCACAACAACTTGTTTTCCAGCTTGGCATGCAATGCAAACTTTATCTTTCTCAAAAGAAACATTGGTTAGTCCAAGAATGTGCTCATCCTTTTAAAGTTTGGCCAAGCTCCTCATGCTAACATGGGCTAGCTGGTGATGACAAAGCCATCCCTTGTCGGATTTTGCCACTAAACAAGTCTTGGGCGTTACTCTAGTGGTTGTGAAATCAACAAGATAGAGCTTGCCCTTTAAATGTCCCATAAATGCAATAGAGGAATCCTCCCTTCTAAGGATTTGCACACCCTTATCAGTAAAGAGACAATGGAAGCCTTTCTCACACAATTGTGATACAATGAATCAACAAGCAATACATTGGAAATGGATTGATCATGAGAAATAGGAATATTACCAACACCAATTACTTCCCCCTTGCCACTATCACCAAACACAATCTATTATGACTCATTGGTGACTTGCAAGGTGGTGAACATGTCTCTCTCTAGTCATATGATTGGAGCATCCACTATTAATCACCCAACTTGACCATCTGGAGGAGTAGACCTACAAAACAAGTTAAACTTTGTGTTTAGGTACCCAAAAAGATTGGGGTCCTTGAGGGTTAGTGATAAGAGCCTTGGGTACCCATACACTCCTCAGGAGTTGCTTCTTCTTGTAGGCACCCACATACTTCACAACCATCTTAACATTTTCCCAAATCGCCATGTAATCACACAAGTAAGACCTAGAAATAGGAGTTTTGGTCTTTGCTTCACTTGTTGACTTTTCTTGCTTCTTGGTCTCCTTTGGTTGAGTTGGTGATGAATGGATCACTTCCAACATATCAAACAAGGTAATGGACTTCAAAAACTTGGGTGCCTCTCTCTTTCAACCCATGTTGTGATTCACAACTTGAGGGTTGACCTGGTGAAAGTTGAATCCAACTCCCTTTTTCTTCGTAGGCTCAATCTTGGGTTCTTTCTTTCTTGACCCATCATTGTTGGATTTCTTACCTTCTTTCTTTCCCAACTCAAGTTGCCTAATCTTTTCTTCCAAGAACCCTACCTTCTCAAGGTTAGTAGCACAATCATACATATCATGATTATAGAATTTTTTACAGCCATCGCTTGTGGAATCACTAGAATCAAGGGGGGTCGAAGAGGATGTGGAAGTGGTGTTCCAAAGAGTGTCAAATTGTACTTCAAGTTCTTTGTATTGAACTTCCAAACTTGAAATGGTTTGTTGAAGTACATTTTTGTCACCCGTTAGTTCATCCATGGAGGATTTAGCCTTTGCAAGCTCAACCTCTTTTTCTTCCATGGTGGTTTTGATTTGGGAGAGTTCCCAAGTCAATGCCTCCACTTTCGCATTTTCTTTGGTCAATGTCTTTGTAGCTCAAGGTTTCTTTCCTTCTCAAGGACGAGCAAGTCCTCTTGACCTAGAAGAAGCATTTTTCGTCTTTTCTAGCTTTTCCGTAAGCTTGGTTATTGTGTTATATGCTTTGTCTCCAAATTCTTTTATCATTTTGTCCTTAAAACTAGGTTCATCATACTCAAATGACAAAGTAGTTTCAGAATTCACCTTATCTCCCTTTGCCATGAGACAAGTAGGATAATAGTCATCTTCGTCATCGGAGAGGTTGGTGAAGAGGTGCGGTGAGTATGATTATATTGCAATGCTAGTCACCTTCTAATCCTCGGAGCTTGAACTCTCTTCTTCAGAGTTCCATGCCTCTCCTATGTGAGCTTTACCTCTCTTGGACTTCTTGTGATAACTCTTGCTCTTCTCACCTCTTTTGTACTTGTCTCTCTTGTACTCCTTCTTGAACTCATTTCCTCGGCCCTTGCTTGGACACTCCGCAATGAAATGGCCTAACTTGCCACACTTGTAGCATGGCCTCCTCTTTCCCTTATGGTGGTATTTGTCACCACCTCTCACCATCTTCCTAAAACTCTTGATGAACATAGTAACATTTTCTTCTTCATCTTCACTTGTGCTCTCTTCATCACCTGATGATTCTTCAACAGTCGTCTTGTGTTTGCATGATGATGAGTACTCACACTCATGATCCTTTTGATACTTAGTGTTGTTTGTTTTCCTTGTGGCAAGAGCATTGACTTCTCTAATATGTTTGTCAGCTGCTTCATCTTTGGCTTCATGTTGGCATAGAGATGGTGTGGCTTCATGTGCTCATAGTCATCTCTATCTTTTATTATCTTTGCAAGGTTATTGTCTTTTACTTGATGCGCTCTCATGAGCAATCTTGTGACTTTGTTGTCATCTTTGCCCTCCTTGCTTCCTAGAGTCTATGACTCATCTCTTCTCATGGCAAAGTGTGACAATTGTCCCTCTAACACCTCTATTCTTTTCCTTCTTGACTTGCTATCACCTTCACATGACATCTTTATAGTGTCCCAAATCAACTTGGCATCATTAAGTCCTTCTACCCTTCAATACTCTTCTCCTTCCAAAGGTCCTAGGAGAATGCTTACAGCTTGAGCATTGTGATGCAAGTCTTGCACCATTTCGGGAGTCATTTCTTCATCTTGGTTGGGCTTGTAAATACCTACATTCACAACTTCCCAAAGACTCAGATTGACTACAAACAAATAAAATTGCATCTTGTTGGATCACTCATCATAGTTCAACTCATTTAAAGTAGGAACTTTTCTGAGTGGAGCTGAAGAGAAAGTAGGTGCAGTTGAGCAAGAACAATCAAATGAAACACAATGATACTCTTTCTCTTTGTCCCTTTGGGACTCAGCTTTGGAGTTAGATGAAGATGCTTGATTGATTTGTAGCTTCTTCATCATTTCCTTGACCATGCTCTCCAAGGTACTATCATTGATGTTGTACACATTCTTCTTCCTTCTTTCTTCTTCTTCTTCCAAGGCTTTCTTCCTTGCTGCCTCTTCTTCGGCCTTCTTCTTCTTCTTTCTTGGCTGCATCCTCTAACTCTTTCATCTTTTTTAATAGCTTTATGGCCAATTCCATGGCTGCATCCTTTGTCTTGGGATCAAGACTTTAATCATCGTTGATGATGAGTAGCTCTTGAGAGAATTGCTCGCTGCCTTCACCATCAGAGGTAGTTCCCTTGTCTTCCATGATCTTTTCCTCACGCGGTTAAGCGCTAATCACGAGAATTAGGCTCTGATACCAATTGAATGTAGCCTAGAGGGGGTAAATAGGCTAACCTAAAATTTCTTACACAAACTTTCCAAATAAATTAGTACAACAAGTTGAACTAGTCCAATGTGGGTCAACCTGCACAAGGCTGGTTCAATCGCAATAGACTAGTTTAACCACACAACAAACAATAAACTAAATTGATCTCTCAAACCGTGCAACCAAAGATGGATTAGTTTGATTCTAAAGATTCCTTGGAGCAAGAGGTTGCAGATCTGAGAGGGGCTCACCACCAAACCAGCACACGAAGTAGATCGGGACAAATCTTGCAACTCAAGAGTATGAGCACGAACAAACAAGAACAATAAGCAAGCACACGAGGACAAGGATTTAATCTGAGGTTAGGTCACACCCAAAGGTGCCCTACTTCCCCGCTGAGGCGCCCACAAAGAGCCGAGTCTCTTTCAACCCTAATCCTCCCCTCACCAACCATAAAGGTATGATTAGGTCACTTACTATGATGCTCTCACAAGCTAGGGTAATCCAAACTTCTTGTAACACCACCACACAAGAGGGGATGAAGCCTAAGGCGATGCTTAGCCGTCTAGGAACTCTGGTTCCAAGAGTAACAAACCACCAAGGGCTGCTCAATGTGTCACTAAGCTCAAAGCTCAAGAATGAGAGAGAAAGAGAGAATGAGGAGTGAACAATGTGGATTTCAAGTTCTTGCAAGATCCACTCAAAGATTTGAGGATTTGGAGCTCAAGGAGTGGAGAGAGGTGTGGAGGAGAGAGAGTTCTTTTTCGTGCTGTGTCCTGGGGTGGTTCAAGGTGGAAGAAGCACAATAAAGGGAGGGGTGAAGGGGTATATATATGGCCTCCCTCAACGAGTCGTTACTGTGCAGATCTGGGTAAGCCTGGTTGAACCTGGACATGGGCTGGTTCAACCAAAAATGCCACTAGAACCGAAATCGGTTGATGAGGTTTTTAGCCTGGTTAAACCAAGGCATCAACGGAAAAACCAGCAGAATGCAATATTGGTTGAAGGTGCTTAGAGGCTGGTTCAACCAAGGCATCAACCGGAATTTGAGTAAGATTTGGAGGTGAATATTGGATGGATTTTTGGACACTTTGAGCTTTAGTACCACCAAGATCATACCTTTATTGTTCCCCTTTTATAGTATAGCGGTTTCTAACTCAAGGATAAAATATGAAATGTTAATCTTTATATCTTCCCGTAGAGACACCTTGCACCCAAATTTTGAAAGGAATGAGGGGTCTCCTTTCCTTTACTTGCACATAGCCTTGTCTCTTTTTCTTTCTTATGCACTTATTGTATGATCACCTTCATTACTTGCAAAGTGCTCATACATTTTCATTAGAGCCTTTAATTGTATTGTCATTAAAAACCTAAACCCTCAAAAGCTGATTGCACTTACACAAACCATAGCTCGCCATCGGAAGGTAGGAAGCTGTTGATGATGCCGCACCACCAGAGGTCACAGAAGCCACTGAACGGTCATTGCGGCATCAAACCCACTATAAGAGTCAACTCATTTCAGAGGTTGCGGGTGCCTCCCACTTTCGCAAGTCATCACATGTCATTTGATCGCTACACCTGTGTAAGGACCGTGCTGGGGTATCTGACCCAAGAGGGGGAGGGGGTGAATTGGGTCGCTAATTCGCTCTTCTAAAACCTAGGGCTTTCTATTGCACAAGATAAATCTATCACGTCATATACATGCAAGTTAAGTCTAAGGTTTATCTATGTGCCTTTTAGCTTACCCAAAAGATTTGCAGCATAGAGCCAAACCTAATTCTAACTAAGAAAGGTAGAGGCACACAAGAAAGAACACGCGGAAACATAAATGTGGTAAGTAAAGATAGTAAGAGCAAGGGGATGCAAACTCCCTAGGAGAAACGGAGATTTAACCTAGTTCACTACTAAGGGATACGTCCACGGGTTTGATACCAAGGCTAACCAAAGTACTAAGACTTTTTCTTATCACCATCTTGCGCTCACCAATAAGGCTACCATCAAGTAAAAGCTAAGTGCCACCAAGCCACTGCTGTCTCTACAGAGTTTCTACACCAATTGGTTGTTCCTCCTCCCCGCACAAAGTGTCATAGCCACTCCACACTAAGTCAAAGGATCCCAACAATGAGTACAAGATTGCTTCACTGCAGCCAAGGCTTGACACTAACTCACGCAGGAGCTAGACCAAAGATGAGATCACAAGCTCGCTCTCTCAAAGTTGTACAAGTTGGATGATGCACTAAGCTCTTATATGGTGGTTGGAGTAGATGATTTGCTTAGAATGCAACTCTACTCTCAGTAGCTCCAATTTTCTTCAAATGACCGGGTGGGGTGGTTTATATAGTCTCAAACTCCAACTAGTTGTTAGCCAAAAGGTTGCCAGAATGTGTATGAACCGGATGGTCCGACTAATACTTTTTGGCATACACCGGACTTTCAAGTCCGTTGTACTTACCAACTAGCCGTTGCTCCAATGAAGTCTGACCAATTGGAGTCGGACCTTCTGGTCCATGTGAATCCCCCACTCCTGCAATTTGCACATTTCAATGAAAACGGTCCAGCCTTTGTCCGACCTTCAAGGGTCAGACCTTCCGGTCCTATTATCTTGGCTTGCTTCAGCTTCCTTAATTGGAAAAGGTCTGCTCCATATAATTTTGGAGGGTCGGACCTTTCGATACTCATGTTTCGCCGGGTGTCCATTTCTCAGTCCCTTCAGTAAATATTGTCCGACCATAAAGGGTCGGACCTTCGGGCCTAGCCTTTGGCTCTTATTCTCCTTCTTTTCATCCCTTGGATCTAAACACCTAAAAATATACATCTAGATAAGTTTATAAGTACAAAGGTTGTTTTGTCAATCAATTACTAAAACGAATATATGAAAATGTGGCATGAGAAGCCATTTACCTTACAAATGCTAGAATTAATTTGAGAGTAGATAACTTGCAAATTTGGTGCTTTCAACATATATACAAATTTGTAGGATGCTTGTAGGTGCATTGAACCAAAAGATAGTTAAATATATGTAGTAGTTCATAACTGGCAAGTAAATCGAGAAAACTCCCTCTGACGATAGTATATATGCTTGCAGGTGTATTGAACCAAATAATGTGTGGCCGATTTGGCTGGGAGCCTGGGACAGTCCCTCTGACCTAGCTACACTATAGCTAATGTCAGAGTTCACATTGGAGCTGAAAGATACAACGTTTTACTGCAAATAGTAGTACTCGCAAAACATTCTTTTCTACGTTAGGGCGAGACATTGTACACCCAACATTATATTGTACCATCATACCCAGAATCGGCAGTCAAGATGAGATGAGAAGAACTTTGTGAACTTGCAGTTCCACATGTTAAACAAACTACACCAAGCATAGTCCTCTACTCCTACACGCAAAACCAGCTACAGCCATATACCAAACAGACATTAGGCATGAAGAACTCGTGCTAGTAGCCCAACATGCATGAGGCCTAGAAAATATGCATGCAACATAGCATGAGAAGAATACTTCTGAACTTCCACATATTAAACGAACTGTGTGTGAATTAGAGCACTCCACTTCTGAGCACCGTGGACCCAGATTGGAGATAAAAAAATGTATGCAGAGTCAGAGGATTGGAATGATCACGAACACAGTACTGCTCTTCTCTCCAATATACATTGTTGCATAGGTCCTCGCTCTGGGTCCAGGAAAACATTGCCCCATTTTGGCCGGAATTACCAGATTGAGACTCAAGACCATGGCACTGCTCTGGTTTCCATTTTACTGTCTCCAGATCACTACATTGTCTCGTATATATAAACAAGCGAAAGTCTTGCATCGGTGATCATGCACATCTGGAACTGTGTTCGTGATCATGTAATGGGATTTGCTTCATAGCTAGATCATGAACTGTGCTTTGAGCACAAAGTATACTGTTCTTTTGCCTTTTCCTAAAGAATACCATGTGCTCACTACCAAGTACCATACTCCTATTTTTAGACGAATCTCTCCTCTTGAGAAAGTCCCAACAACCCTTAGTTTTATTAAGATTAAGAGTTTCTCAATTCCTAAAAGTTTTTTACAAGAGTCATGGTAGAAGCATCGATTTGTGTTTCTAGTGAAAATTTAACTATGCCCAAAAATTTTGATAAATAATATTTGGAAGGATCTTTCCAAGTGAGAAGGCCCCAATAACTCGTAAAAATGATTTTTTTCAGTGTCCAATAAAATATGTTATTCATGTTAATGCATATTTTTGTGAGCATCACTTTGCACCGGTGATCAAACTACATAAATTAGCTATTTTTAAAGATAGACTGTATGGTGATTACAGTGGCAATTGGCTATTTTGAAGGTGACTAAGGATTAACTGATCAATATGTAGCAAATGATAGGTAGCAAAGGTTGAAGTGCTCAATTCAAATTATAAGTCATACTATGATTGAGTTCAAGTAAGCAATCACAGTGATATAAATGAATTAATTCATCAATCGGACCACATCTTCTGATATATATGTGGAAAAGTGCCTGACTATTGTTTTGGTGGTAAGGTAAGCTCAACTCAATAAACAATGCTAACATATAGAAAGAGCAATGCATTATTATCACCGCCGGTGGTGTGCGGCTGAAGAGGCCGTTCCTTTTTCTAAAAAGATATAGAAAGAGCAATACATTATTATCAGCTAATGTAACATACATCTATGCATCTATCCAACATATAGAAAGAGAAATGCATTATTACCTGCTTGAGTATATTTTTACCATAGCATAATGCTATATCCATAAAACAAAATACTTGTCTTTATCTCGCATAAGAATTTTATTTAAAAACAAATCTAGCAAATCATTTTGTCTGCCACAGTTTGCACGAACATAATCCAACTATATGTGCTAACATTTGCTGTTTTACTCCAAATCAAGCAGCAGCCAGCAATCACCTTCCCTCATCGATAACTCCAGTGATTGCTGGTGATGGGGTGAGAGGAGCAATTGTTTCCCCCTGCAAACAGCACTCACCGGCTGTATCACCAGTGTAGTCATTGGTAACGTAGCTGCTGGTGTTCCCACCCCTGCGCTGCCACTCAGTGATGTAGCTTGGCTTCGTCAACACATCAGTTACCTCCACTTCTCCTGTGAGCATCTTTACGACTCTCGACATTGTTGGTCGCTGGTGAGGTGAGCCCTGGGTGCAGAGTAGTGCAACACGAATGATTCTGAAGGCCTCCTCACTGTTGAATTCTTCGATCCTTGGATCCAAGATGCCAAGTGTTTGGTCCTTCTCATACAGCTCCCAGGCCTGTATATCACAGGAAGTAAGAAACAAAGTGCTTCAGTGATCAGTAGTTTGACAGGAATGACTTGATGTGCTTCATTGGTCTTAAGGATATCTGATTAGTTTAAGCTTACCCACTCAAAGAGAAAGATCTTGTTCTCCTCCTGTGAATTATCAGTGTTTGATCGACCAGCGACAGTCTCCAGTGCGACCACCCCAAACGCGAAAACGTCAGCCTTTTCAGTCAGATGGCCTCTCATTGCATACTCAGGCGCCAGATAGCCACTTAAAAACGGTAAGCAGATGCACTGTGATGAGGATTCAGAGCTGCATTCATAGCATGGTAAACAGTGAAATGCACTTACAATGTGCCAGCAATTTTAGTGCTGACATGAGTCTTCGTTTCATCAAAGAGCTTGGCAAGCCCAAAATCAGAGATCTTGGGGGTAAGGTCAGTGTCAAGTAAGACGTTGCTGGCCTTGATGTCCCTATGCACAATGCGCACGCTGGACTCCACATGAAGATAAGTTAGGCCTCTTGCAACGCCTAAAATGATCTCGAATCGTGTTGGCCAGTCAAGGCTCAGACCACTGTCCCCTGTACATTCAGGGAAAAAAGGGGACATTGAGAACTTTGGTTAAAAGAAAGGTGGTGGTGATGAGCAGAAATGAGCTCACTGAAGAGTGCCCGATCAAGACTTCCATTCTCGTGGAACTCATAAACCAGCAGGGGGGTGTTACTCTCAATGCAGCAACCATGGAGTTTTACAAGATTCCGGTGTTGCACTGCAGAAATTGTTGCCACTTCTGTCACAAACTGGCTTTTCCCCTGATTAGATGTTTGAGAAAGTTTCTTCACAGCTATTACCCTTCCATCTGGTAGCTTACCCTGTAAAAAGAAACTTTTAAAACTGATGTATATATTTGATTATGGACATCGTTGATAGAAAGTAGAATTTTGTACCAACAAAAAAAATAGTTACAACATCCTAAGAGTAAATTGTTGGAAAATGCCCAACCTTATAAACTGGACCATATCCTCCTTCTCCAAGAATGTTTTGAGGACTAAAATTGTCTGTAGCTAACTTCAGTTCAGTATTACTGAAGACATTTGGTCTCCCAACCATGTGATAAAGCTCTGTTTTTTTGTTCATTTCATATGAGGAAAAAAGAATCAGTCAATTGTCAAATTTGATGTTCCAATTAATCACAAAATAAGAATTAATGTACCAATTACTATACAGATGTATCTAGTACCTTCTTTCTGCTGCGCCACTCTTCTTCTCTTCTGCACCAACATAAAGATCCCAACTAGGGCCACTAGTCCTAAAACCAAAGCACCAATAGCTATTCCGGCAATTGCACCAGCTTTGCTTTTCTTCTTGGGAACGCCATTTGTCACAGTAGGAGTAAAGTCTGAAAAAGGAGGTTTCACATATTAAAGTTCAGTAAAAATGTATTTAAATGATTCTTAAGAAAATTTGAAGCAATTTTTTTCATATATTGGGGGCCCATACTTGGTGAAACGCTTAATGCTGAGATCATAGGTCCATAGTATCCTTGAGTAGGAATGCAACAAGTGCCCTTGCCAGCCCAGAAGAGATGGATCTCAAGGAAGTTTTTGGACACTGTTGCATTGTATTTCTTATAGACCGCAGTATAAGATTTTCCACCAGCTGTCTTCCTTACGTCAAAGTTCTTTTCTTTAAGATCACCCTATACAAATATCAACACAAGCAAGAATGCATTTGTTAGAAAGGAGCAAAATTGCAAGGGGATATAATAGTATGAACGATGTACTCGACATGTACATATATATACCTGGAGATATATGTCAAACACTCTCCTTCCAGTGCTTTGCCAAGTCAGATTGTCTGGATAAGCAAACTCTGCAAACTGAAGCTCAACAGTGTAATTTCCGTTCTCAAGTCCAATACCATAATATCTCAGAGATGAGGGTGACAACCTTGCAGTATGGAATAGTTCTGAATCCAGTGCATTATGAAACTGCTCGGAGCTATACATTATATAGCTTCCATTTGGGGCATCATTAAATTTCCCTACATTGCTAACACCCCATCTTGTTTTATCCGTAACATAATATGATGCAGCTCCAAGATTTGTAGGATCGATTTCGTAAAAAGCATTATCTGAGCCCCTGGTAGATCTATTACTTCCACAGTCAACTGCAAAGGAATAGTCTGCAGTTAAAGGCACCAAACAGTCAGCTTATTGAAATCCCTGAGATCATGTTCCCAAATCAAATAATACAGATAGTGTACTGTGGAGGTATACATTCTGGAGCACCACGGAAACAAGGAGTATCTTGCTGGAGGCAGTTAAGTCCTGCTGGTAAAATGCTGTGCACAAAATTGAATTCAAGATAAGAAGTTACAAGGAAGTCTTAATTGAAGAGGAGCTCTTGATAAGCACCTGTTGTTGCTTCCCGCAAGAACGAAGTTGTTTGCCACCAAATTCCTTTAAGAAACAAAATATTTAAGTTGTCAAGAAATTAGATCGATACTAACCTGATATCACTACATATTTTTCCTCCCAATGACAATATCAGAATGTTCAACTTACAATTGCAAGTTATCCTGGGTAGCCCAAGAAGGAAATCTACCTGAGAGCTGGTTATATGAGAAATCTCTGCAAACAATCTGAAAATTACTAGAAGAGACAAACAATACTAAAAGTTTCCACTTGCCTTTTAAAAAACAGAAACAGAAAAATATTTTGTGCTATAATGCTCTCAAATTGCCTGACATACAAATTCTTTAGTGCCGGGCTCTTTATATCTGGCAGGCTCCCTGAAATGCTATTATTTCCAAGAAACCTGAATTTGGTATATTTCATTACAATAATGCATATAAACGACACAACTAATATTAGTATAACTAAATTTTCTAAGAACCTTACAAGAATCCAAGATTTTCAATATTCAAGATGGATGGAGAAATTTGGCCCGTGATATTGTTAAAACTCAAATCCCTGCGCCATAAGACAAATATTACTTGAACATATCCTTCACGTTGAACTTTCTCAAAGAAAACCTAAATGTAGCAACATAAAATTCGTACTGTGGAACATAAATAAATACTTACAGATAGGTTAATCCTGAAAGCTTAGAAAAATCCACTGTTGCAAGGTTATCAGATATCTTGCAGTTCCTCAATATTCTGTAGAAAGATATCCAATCTCAGAATCTTAATAATTTGCCGAGATGTATATAATTTTATACTCTATATGGAAAAAACATGTATCATACAGGACATCCAATGACGTCATGTTACTGATAAAAGCCAACGATGAGCTCCCATTTATAATGTCGCCAATGCGTCTGCACATAAACATTGAGCACATCAGCTTTGGTGACAAGCCTGAACTTCTCAATCATCATAGAAAAAATGTTACCAAAGAATAATAGTACTTACAAGCTTGTTAATTTGGTCAGTTTGGACAAACTTGCTGGGATTGGGCCTTGAAAAGAATTTCCTTGGAACCTCCTACAAGTTCATAATTTTAATTCCAATAAAAAAAGGGTACATAAACTCCACTCCGTTTAAAAGTAGGAAAAAGTTAAGTTCTACGTATCAAGATGTTGCCCCATTCAGTTTGATTTTGATCATATGCATGTCAATTTCTTTAGATTCACAAGTGAAAAGTGTTCTTATCCAATTCCTATGGAAATAACATAAGATGAAACCTTCTATGACACACTTTCCAAGCATATTCTAGTTAGTGAAACTATACGAATCTTACAAATCTTCCAACTTTGTAAAGCTCCCAAAATAATCAGGTATTGTTCCTGTGAAATCATTGTCTGATGCCCACCTACAAGCACAAGAAAGTCAATCAATTGAGTGTACAAAATTGTGTTGGGTATAACACTTGTGGCTGTGGTATTGAGCGCACAAGTTTTTCAGGTTCTTAAGTTTCGAGAATGTTGAAGGGAAAGGGCCGCTGAAGCCTGAGCTATCGATGTACCTGCAATTAAAATACTGCAATAAATATCAATTTTGACTATGCAATGATGAGTGTAGTCTGACAGTTCAAAAGATGCATTTACAATTGCTCCAGTTTGGTCAAGTTGCCCAGTTCAGCAGGAAGTTCACCAGTAAAATTGTTTGAGCCAATGGCCCTGAAAGAAAAGGTAATTATTCTTTATAATGAGATTACACATATTTATGCAATTTTATCTATCAGCAGAAAAGCGGCAAAACTATTTCTTTGATGAGCCATCTGATCTATAACATTCACTACATGGGACTTAAATTGAACACACAACACTATACAAATACAAATGGAAACACTATTCATTTTCATGTATTAATAAGATATAGTCGAAGTTTTAGCGGCCATGCAAGATCATTGAGTTGCACTAGTCCATCAACCCGTGCTCGCACGGGTTAGACTTTTGGAGATAAAAATTCAATCCGTAAGAATATTAGAGCTGATTGTTTTAATTCATCTTTTGTAATGTCATTGTGGTCAATGAAGATGCAAATTCAAAAATTATTTTAATTTTTATTTTACGATGGCATATTAGGTAATTTATTATGTGTAGATTTAGGGTTTATTTTAATTCATCTTTTATAATGGCATGTTGAATAATTTATATAAAAAGTCAAGGGGTCATTTTTATTATTATTTCATAACGGCATGGTGGATAATTTTATGCAAATTTACGGGGTTATTTAATTCATATTTCATAATGGCATGATGGTCAATTTTTATACAAATTTAGTGGATTATTTTATTTTATCTTTCATAATGTCATGGTGGATAATTTTTTAAAACTATAAGAGATCTAATGATTACTATTATCTGAGCTATACAATGGATGACGGGATGTTTCTGATTTTTGTTAGAATTCTTATATCTTTTTCTTAGAAAACAAATACATTATTAGAGTTGCATGATGGATGACAGGATATTAATTACATAGAAAACAGACATAATGGCTATTAAGTTTTCAATCTGCAATAGATGATAGGTGTTTCAGATTATTGTGAGAATTTCTATGATTTTATTTTTTATTTAGTGCATTTTGTAAGAATTAATAAGGAGACTCCAAAAGAGTCCCCAATTAGTAATAGCAAGATCAGACACAAAATATCTATTTCATAGAAAGGTTTCTAGCATTTTAATTAAAAAGTTGCAGGATCATTTAGAGTGTAAATTTGTAAATGGAAAAAATTGACACAAGCCTAAGAGTAAATTTGGAAATAAAAAAAGTCTGCCAAAAAGAAGAAATTTGCTTTCATTGAGTATTGAACTCAAAACGTTTCGTAATGGCAAAGGTGGGTGATTACTTATAAGATGAGAAAATCTTCCAAAAAATAAGAAATTTGTTTTCGTTGATAATTGAACTCAAAACCTGAAAGGTTTCTAGCATTTTTATTAAAAAGTTACAGGATCGTTTAGTACTGCAAATTTGTGAATGGAAAAAAATTGACAAAAGCCTGAGAGTAAATTTGGAAATAGAAAAAATCTACCAAAAAAGAAGAAATTTGCTTTTATTGAGAATTGAACTCAAAACATTTCATAACGGCAGAGGTGGTTAATTACTTAGAAGATGGGAAAATCTTCCAAAAAATAAGAAATTTGTTTTCATTGAGAATTAAACTCAAAACTTTTCATAATGGCAGATGTGGATAATTACTTAGAAAACAGATCTAATGGCTATTAATATTCCAATTCTATTGATGGTTCGATGTTTCTGATTTTGTGAGAATTTATATGGTTTATTTTTTTTCTGATGCGTTTCATGAGGATTAACGTGGAGGTTCCAAAAGGAGCCTATTATTAGTAATAGTAAGATATGAACCTAGTTTGTAAAATATAAAACACATGATATCTTACAACGAGATGAGATCTGTAAGATTCCCAAGCTCCTTAGGAAGTGTTCTGGATAGTTGATTGATCCCCAGAGATCTAATTGTATTATTTTAAAAAAACAAAAAGATGATTAAGACAATACACTAGCTAGTAAATGGTGCACAGCCAGAATCTGAAATTTATTTCTTACATGTACTGCATTGGAAATTTTCCAAAGAAGGATGGCACGAGACCTGTCAAATAATTCTGCCCCAGGTTCCTGAAATAATATAAAAATCATAAAACAGTTAGGCAAAGACAGAAGATTTTGATACTTTGTTAGACACTGTTTACCGATTCTTGCCAGGTAAATAGGGCATTCAGAACATCAGAACACGGAGCTGAATTTCTATTTGCTACAAAAATATTGGTATACAGATTAACAGTTGTTGGCAGTGGTTTATTCAGACAAAAAATCAACTTCTGAACAGAATCGATACAAGCTGGATGCCCTACAGGTTATTCAGATAGGTGAGGTTCTGTAGCTCAGCCGGTATCTGACCGACAACATTCAAGGCATGCACTTTCCTGCAAAACAGATACATACCAACAAAATTTCTCAGGTAATATAAGAAGAGTAAAAACTATGCATTGTGGCATTTCATCGAGTAGTGCCCGGGGAGCAGGAAAGGATAGGGCCGTACAACTTGGTTATGTGGCAGACAGTAAAGTTGTTGTAGGAGCAGTCGCACTGGATGGCCGGGTTGATGTTGGGGTCATCGTCGACGTTGGTGTTGTCGGCGGCGACGCCGCTGCATGGCTCACCGCTGATGTTCCACGCCGGCGATGCACGCAGGCCCCATCGCCTCAGGATCGCGTTCAGCGCCTCCACTGCACAGTTGCACGTCCATGATATAAAGCGGACCAAAAAAGAACCGATTTTTACAGGTGTTCGATGCCTTGAGCCCTCGAGTCAACATATCAGAAACTGTTGCAACTAAGCCATATCCTTTTAATTTTTTGCATAGGATTTTAATGGTTTAATTTGGTCCATACTCAACTTGCTGTGCATACTGTGCATTTTGAGTTGTTTCATTCAGTAACCCAAGCATTCAAACATGATGTGACACTGTTAGCAGTTACCGAATCTAACCTCAATTGAGGATGGCCTTAATTCTTTTAGAACAACTGTCTGTACTGCTGACCATGGTATGCACGGACCATGGTATGTAACAAAGATGAGGTTGAGATAGCCCTAGCCAGTTGCACGTACCTTCTATTGGATCAGTTCGTGGCGTTTGCTGAGCTTGAGGAGAAGCAGCCCAAGAGCAGGCAAGGAGCAGCCAGCACAGCTGTCAACCCTGGTTGCTTCTAGTGCTCCACCTTCCCATCTTTCTCGTTTGGCCTCTCGCTCTTAAACGGTCGATCGCGGGTACCTATTTATAGATCAAAGTATCACCATCCTACACACAAGGACACAGAGAGACGACTAGCTTAGGGCACTATCGAGTCAAGCTACCGGAGAAAATGGATCTTAATTAACTTTGTGCTTAGTGAGACTTTGGTGATTGAATAAATATAATGAGGTTCATTTCGAATTAATGTGTTTGCTAGTATTTAAGTTCTATATATGCATACAATAGACTTGGGTACAGACACCTCGAAGGAGTGATCAAGTAGCACAGAAGAAAGCCATAAAAATCAATCTAGAAGACCCCATGCATCAAACGAAGTGATGCCCAAAGAGCCGTGGACCTCCCAAAATTTGAGGATCGGACATCCGATCCTATGAGAATTGCATGACCAGACAGTCGATAGTTGCCATGTCTGGTCATTGGAGGAACCGAGGAAGTATGAAGATTAAAGTCCAGTCACTTGAACTGATCCGATAATCCGCTCCACCGCCAATTATATGGACCATAGTCACTAAAGAAGAAGACCAAGTCAACCAAAAGATGTGCTGACTGGATTGTCCGAAGCATGGTCGATTTTATGAAACAAACAATTAATTATTCAAATATGATTACAGAGTCATAGCGATAGTAGTGGTTTTGTGGTACCTCTCATCTCCCTATCAATTTAGATTTATCAAAACGCCAAAAAAGCGGCAGTCACTGTTGACACAATGTGGACAAAGGAAGGCAGTCACTTTTGAGGCTAAGTGCCCCTGGGTCTCTAAGTGGGTTTTAAGTAAATGGCAAATCTTAAAATTACTAATTGGAGGCTCCTTTTAGATCCTCTACGTTAATCATCACCAGACCCGCTAGGAAAAAAATAAATCCTAGAAATTCTCACAAAAAACAGAAACATCCAACCGTCAATCAAGTAGCTCTAATAATAATAGTCATTAGATACATTATATTTTCTAAAAAAATAATCCACTATACCATTATGAAAAATGAGATAAAATAACCCCCTAAATTTATATAAAAATTACACACCATGCCATTATAAATACAATTTAAAGTAACCCCCTAAATTTGCATAAAAATTACCCGCCATGCCATTTATAAATATGAATTAAATTACTCCCTAAATTTTCATATAAATTACTCACCATGCCATTATAAAAGATGAATTAAAATAAGCCCCAAATCTATATATAAATTAGCCAATATGCCGCCATAAAGATAAATTTCAATAATTTCTAAATTTGCATATAAATTACCCTCAATGCCTATAAATTTCAATAATTTCTAAATTTGCATATAAATTACCCTCAGTACAAAAGGTGAATAAAAATAATAAACTCTAATATTACTAAAGATTAAAACTATATCTTTAAAACTCCAACCTGTGTGAGAGCACGGGTTGATGGACTAGTGATAATTAAATGATGAATGTATTTATTAAGTTTGAATAATTTGTATTGGATATATTTCAGTTCTACCATCGGCTATAGGTTCAAATTTAAGAGAAAATGTAAATAATGTTCCTACCTCAAAATTTTATTATCTTTAGCAAATGCTAAGGAGAAGAAGATGATCGAGTCAAAAGAAAAGGTGACTTTTGGAGTTTTATCAACAATTCGCTTTTGTAGAAGGGGACTCCACAAAGTATTCATACATCAATCGCAATTGATTGTATGCACTTTGGAAACTCTAAATCCAACTTTGACTTTATTCACAACTACTTTTGAGACCCTTTTTGGAATATAACCCTTATTACCACCGGTTGTTTTATTCGCAACTGACTCCATGAACTTTGGCAACTCTAACTCCAACTTTGACTTTTTTAATAACTACTTTTGAGACCCTTTTGGAATATAACCCTTATTACCACATGTTTTTTACATCAAACAAACTCATTGATAGAAATAGTTCACAGGCAAAAATAAAAGTGAGTTGTTTGCGTACTAGAGGATCGATGTGTAGAACTACAAGGTTTTAGAGCCGAGAAAATCATTTGAGTCACTATGGGCATAGCAAGCATATGGTTAAGGCAAAAGGACATAATGATATAGATGTTATTTGGTCTCAATGATTGCTTGCTTTTATAAATAACTAAAGATTGATAGTATTTACATTGGTATTTGATCAAGATTGATGTATGAATCAAGCATGATTGAGAGAAATAACCAGGAAGTGTTAAATGATAAAGGATACTTGATACAAAGGATATAAGATGGTCCAGATGTTGATTTTCTTGTATATGCAAAGACTTGGAAGCAAAATTGGAAATATATTTGGTCAAAATGGAAGAGAATTGATGGCTTGATTTTTCCAAAAAAGTGAAGATAATAGTTTTTAGGAATAAGTCCACTTTTGGCCACTCAACTATTTCGATTGTTCAACTTTAACCACCAACAACATTTTGGGCCAAATTGAATATCTAAACTCACAAAACCAGCTAAACTTGGCACCCGAAGCCATTTTGAGTGGTATTGTGATGACATGGCAATGGTTTTGAGGTGACAAGGCGCCTACGTAGGTAGGGATGGCAATCGGACCGTGGGCATGGATACCCACGGGTTTCATACCCGACGGACATGGATATGGATGGAAAAAATCACCCGCGGGTCTTATCGGGTCGGGTACCCGAAATATATCGGGTAGGGTACGGGTACAATATTTTACCCGCAGGTACCTGGTGGATACCTGAAATATATATTCAACATAGGATTTTACTATATGATGAGCCATACGCACTATGCATTGATTATTTTCATAGACTTGTATTATTGATTTGTTGTTGCTAGCCTGCTACTAGTTGTGTTATTTGACGCTTATATTAACATGTGAGTTGTATTGCTATCTATTTTGCTTTAACAAAGAGAGTGAGACATAAGTGTGTGATTGTGTGAGTCCCTTACTCAATTTTTTGGACTATCAAATAATCATGTGACTATTTTATTACTTCATGCGACATGCAATCATTGCTTATTAGTTATTGGCAAATTGATTTTAAAAAATAATGGGGTTAATTTATTTTCATCTTATATGTATGATCAAAGTGACATAACGGATACCTGGTGGGTATGGGTACAGGTACAAAATCCTACCCGAAAGCCTTCGTGGGTACGGGCAGGGTATTGTCTTGCGGGTATTCTCGCGGGTAGGGTATCACTCTACCCGAACATTACTCGACCCGTTGCCATCCCTATACGTAGGATGATGTGGATTGGACCCACCTGTCACACATACTCCATATTGCCCTGTCTCTGTCTCTCATATCTCTATTCCCTTGTCACCACCTCTGCCACCGCCCATCGCTTGCTTCCCCCATCCGACGCCCCCATTCACCTTGCCCTGCTCTATTCATGTTCCACATCTTCTCCGCCTCCACACTACCGCCACGAGCTTGATGTCCCATCCGCTCTCCCCCACTACCTTGTCCTCCTTTTGGTCCTTCACAGCTTGCGGGGCCTTCTTGGCAAGCCTAGTGCCAACCACTCTACCTCGCCCAGTTCCTACCCCTGGCCTTCCACCTAGCCTATGGGGGTGAGAAGCCAATAGCGACCGCTAGCGTCGGGGCTCCACGGAGTAGCAACGGTGGGCGTCGCAGCCACATCTGCTACTTCTGCTAGAGAAGTCGTAGAGGAGGGGTCAAGCAGCCTAGGAGGCATTGCCAGCGTCCACGTCCGTGCCCTCAGCTGCGGCGCAGGTAGCATGACACGGGGACGGCAAATAGGGGTGGCAGATAGGGGCAACAGGTGCTGGGCACCAGGTAGGGGCAGTGATAGGGGAAGAGAGAGGTGAAATAGAAAGAGGGGAATATGGAGCACGTGTGACAAGTGGGCCCAATCCACGTTACCGCTTCGTTGGCACCACGTCACCTCAAAACCACTGTCATGTCATCACAACACCACACAAAACAGCTTCATGCGCCAAGTTTAGCTGCTTCCCCGAGTTTAGGTATCCGGTTTGGCTCAAAATGCAGTTGGTGGTCAAAGTTGGGCAATTGAAATAGCTGAGAGGCCAAAAATGGACTTATTCCTTGTTTTTGTTACCAAAGAGTTAGGAATTTAATGAATAAAAAATAAATTTGATGAAGGCTTGATAAAATCAATAGCACACTATCAAGTAAATTGGAGCAATTATGTTTGAAAATGTGTGTTTCAGAATCATGTCACATGGATCGGATTCTACCTTGTATGGAAAAATGTAGGTTAAAATGCTATCAAAAAAGATGACATTAATATTTAAGGTAGATGGAGCATTGTGGCTAATTTGTCGTGTCATGTTTGGACAAGAGTTAGTTAATAAAAAAACTAGTTGATTCTAACTTCTACAATTTTGGTGAACATATGAATGATATTTTTTGGTCATTAACATGGCATTAATGATATGAATGATATGCTATGATCATTGGAAATTATTGTAAGGTAGTATAGTAGGCACTTTGAATTTTTGTGAACTTAAACCGATGTAACTAGACATTAACTCTCTTAACCCTACCATCCTAAGCAATGGTGTGGATTGGGATTCATCCCTATTTATCTAAAAAGTTAAGAAAAGTAGCTAGAAAAATAGAAGTGTCTCATGTATCCTTATTGGAATATTGTTTGACAAGGGTGCACTTGCTTGATGTTCTTCCTTGTGTGGTTAATTGATTTCAGAGCCACAACCTACCCAACTTCCATTGATACCTTTGGTGCGAGATACCAAAGATATCAAAGAAAGTTGTGGAGGTTGTCATGCTAAAGTAAATTGGCCATGTATGGGTGACCTTCAACCATACACCTCCTAGATAGTTTGTCGATAACAAGATCGGCAACGTAGATGGAAGAATTTTAGAAGCAAAATACATATTTGTGCTTTGCTTATTAATGAATATAACTTCAATCTAGTTGCTACCGAATTTGTTATGTGAGGTCTTTCTTGTTATTTTGCAATGATTAGGACCTCATTGCCATGGCTTAGCATCTAAGTAGCATTGGAGGGTCTTGTGGTGGTGAGGTATGAGGTCCTTGATATGTTGACCTAAGAAGGTTTCCCTTTCAATAATCCAATTGTATAGGAGCACACATGGTGTTATGAAGCAAATAATATGAGCAGGTTGGTGAAGAGAGCTTGTATGTAGATAAATACATTAGTGTCATGTTTGACATGGTACCTGTGAATGGCTTAGCACATTCCCATGGATTGCAAGACAACATGGCATTGATGCATGAGGAGTTGGGTGTTGTGAAGGTGGATCACATGGTGGTAGCAGTTCATAAAATGGTGGTTTTGCTGTATTTTTCAAGATGGTGGTCCATGCTGTGCTTTGCAAGGTGTTGGTACCTACATCGGGTGAGGAGGTTCACTACTAATATCAAAATTTCATCTAGTTTAGCTATAGTGCATGGACTTTCACATGATTGAAGTCAGGAAGGCACCATTGTGTATATATCGTGGCACGTGTTGCACACCAGTAATTGCAAAATACCCATCTAGATAGCGACAACATCCTTCATGGCCATCCTAGACTTTCCAAGTTATCCTCTAGGTTATACAGAAGAGGATATGCTGAATTACAAATAGTGGCCCAGTAACCTGTCCACAAGATCAAAGAGTGACTTATGCATCTCCATGCCGTCAAGTTAACAATCTATACAAATGGTATTACGATTTATCTAGATATCCTTGGTTGTATCTTCCATGTGCCTTTACTTCTATGTTTATGAAAGGATCAAGAAGTCAAAGAGGGGGTGAATTAGATATCTAATTTCTAAACTTTATTAAAACCATATTGAGTACTGTAATCCAATTCACTCTTGTGCCTAGAGAGTGGGACTAGAGTTCTACCCAGTCTCAAATAACTTTTGACCTAGAGCTAATCCTATAATAGCATGCAATTACTAGGAATTAAAATGCAGAATTAAACCACAAGACGTAAAGGAGAGAATAGTTCCAAACTGATTTTTCTAAGGTATTGAGGAGTCACAATGCCCCCTCCCCTTGTTGGACCGTGTGCATAAAGGCCTAGATCCCCTCAATCCGCTCAAGGATCAAGTGCTCTCAAGTCCAAACTCTAGGCCTTGATCCCTCCTTTTTGTTTGGTGTATTCACTAGATGGTGCTATGAATTTTTCTTGAGTATAGCTGTTTTGACTTTGATTGATTCTAAACTGAAAGTTGCAACACTAGATTATTTGGTCATTTATCACTCCATGATTCAGTGCATATAAAACTCCAAGACCAGTCCAAATTCACTCCTCCTTTTTTGCTTGGTGTATTCACTAGACGAGTGACGGTCCAGTGCTTATATCTTGTGCTGCTTTGATTATGATCGATACTGAATTTCTTAAAATCTTTTCCTTTAGTCTTCAATAGTGTTACCGAGTTATTTTGAATACCTTTGAGGTCTTGTGAATTTATTGGTCACTTTGATTTTAATGGAGTATCCCAATCTTGTATGGGACCAATGGAGCTACCAACCTCAGCTCCTCTTGATAGTACAACTGTATACTTAGGGGCAGTTTGGGTCTCTTGAATTGGAATTTTATTACAATGACTACTTATTCCACACTAATATGAGAAGAGAAAAGAGAATTTGGGAACCTTGGGTAGGGAAAGGAGAGCAAAGAACCTCATGATACAATTCCAAACAATTGACTGATGGAAGAGAAGAATCACTTTCTTTTGGATTAATACATGTGTAGAATAATGGAATCCAATCCATATACATCATTGGCTTAACTATTTAGTCACATTTCAATTCTCCTAAATTCTTAGGAGCCAAAAAAGGCCTTAGTGTATTTTGGACTAAAAAATATCAGATATTGATCCGGTGGAATTGAATTGGTTCCAGCCAAATCAGATCGGTATTGAAATTCGTTTGCAATACTAAATCTGTTTTCGGATATGAAAGAATTGCTACTTGGAATCTAATTCTACCCAATATGGACATGTTAGGTTCTCAATTGAGAGAATAAACTCCTAGTTATAGTCTAATACCAAGGAATTGGGTTCTGATTCCAACTTTAAATTTCACACGCAACCAAACATTAGCATTCAAGAACCAGATTTCAGACTCCAATATCTACATCCAAACAGGGTGTAAAGTGCTTTTCTTTCGACTTTTTGGCACTTAGAACTCATCAATCCTTGATATTCATGCTAGATGATTGAATTCATGGCTTACAAATCCATTTTGATTTCTAATTCAATTTGAGGGGTATTTATTCATCTATAACCAATGAGCTTTTAGATTTAATTATTCCTTCAAACCATAAACTCATCACAAACATGACTAAGGTTGTCATTAGTCATCAAAATCAATACATAATGCCATGTTTCTCACAGCTAGGATTCTTGAATCTTGACACATGGAGCAGCGACTTTGGCCAATATTAATGTTGTGCCAATAATCGGTTTGCATGCTATTCTTCTCTGCAATCTGTTGGCGCAGTTTAGGGCCAAATACTAATGAACCCTAGAGCCTCAGCTTGGGGTCAGTCGTGGACACCGGACTTCCTACAGATATCGCAGGACTGTCCGGTGTGCCAGATTGTCTAGTGCGTAGTGCCGGACTATTCGGTATAGGTAGGGAGCTCAAGAAAACCTAGAAGCGCCCGACGTGGATAACTATCATGCTTATGTTGTGACAAACTGTGAGGTTTACGAGTAAACCAACAAAGGACAACTATCACTCTTATGTGGTGAAGAACAATTAGTTTGCAAGCCAACTAGCAAAGGAACCGCCAAAAATTACACCCGGGAGTACCTCGTCAGGGCATAGTCATTGCCAGTGTGCCCTATGAAGGTTGGGTCAACGCCTAAGACGGGGTGGATTAGGATTTCTAAAACTAAGGCTCTCTAAAAACTACAACTAAGCAAAACATATGCAAGACAAAGCTAGCTATGTGCACTAAGATTTTGCTAAGTGTTTCTAACTCTACCGTGGCCAAGTCTTGCAACCTAGTTCTAACCCACCAAGCTAGTCTACGAATGTAAGCACACGATTGAAAGAAAGTAAATGCAGAAGCAAAAAGGATAGGTAGAGAGATGCAAATCATGATGACGATGTCGGCGATGGTACAAGATGGAGACACGAAGATTTTTTCCCAAGGTTGGGGGAGACCAATGTGTCTCTACCCCCTACTCCTCGTTTGACCCCCCCCCCCACCCCCCGCAGGGCTTTGCTCTCACATAGTCCTCAAAGGAATACGTCTTCGCCCATGAAAGGGTGGAGGATGGCAAAGTGACCTTCGCAAAGGTCAAGCAACCCAGTTGGGTCTCCGGATATCCCCGGTACACACCCACATGTGCCCTTCTCTCGCATAGTCCTTCGGACGGCCTCGCCCATGCAAGGGTAGAGGATTATTGGGGCCATTGGAGTCTTTCGCGGGCCTTCTCACGGAGCTACCACGCCGTCTCCACTAAGGCCTAAGCAAAGATGCTTTGCAAGCTCTAGCTATGCTGAGATGTGTCTATTAGCTCTTGTGATGGCTGGGCTCTCAAAATGTGTCTCTACACTTCAAATGGGCTTGAGGAATGTGTCTCAACACTACAATGAGCTCAGGAGTCACCAACCATAGAATAGAGGCCGATCAAGGGGGTACAAATATCCCAAGTCTCAAAAATAGCCGTTGGGTGTGAGCTGCACTACACAGACAGCACCACAGGACAGTCCGGTGTGCACACACCAAACCCGCAGTGTGTACAACCCAACTACCTGTTGGAGTCGATCGTTGGAATCTTCATTCGACCGCTGTGAGCACCGGACCGTACGGTGCGTATTAACGTCCACGGCCTTCAAGTTGATGTAGTTCTATCCAGAACATCCGGTGGTATCACCGGACTGTCCGGTGCATGTAAACGCCTGGGACATGGTCGCTTCTCCTCTGCCGCCTAGAATGTCCGGTGGTATGACTATCGGATGGTCCGGTGGTACCACCGGACCGTCCGGTACATGTAAATCGCAACGGGTCTTGAGTCTTCAAACTTCGAGCTTCTTCAACTCGCCAGACCGTCCGGTGGGGCACCACCGGCCCGTCCGGTGCGTGAAAAATTTCGGCCCGCTAACCACCGTGTCGCACATCACGCTTGCATCTTGATGGAATCTTGGGTCTTTTCTTGAGCCTTTTAAGTCCTCGTTTGAGGTGTTTGTCCCTAAGTCCATCTCTTGCACCTTGAGACTTAAACACAAATACTTGCACATACATTAGTCCCAAAATGGTATGTGTGGTCACCTCAATCACCAAAATCACATTTAGGGAACTAAGAATAAGGCTTAGGTCCCATTTTCCTAACACCCTAGGTTGCCAGGGAGCCTAGGGCACCATCCTTGGTCGTAGAGATCATAAGATGAACAGCTTGGAGGAGGATTAGAGGATAATTAGGATTTAGAGAGGAAAAGGTAAATGCATAGTAGATTGATTCAATTGGATGTTCTCAATCCGTCGTGGCCCTCATATATATAGGGTGGGGAGGTCTATACACACATGAGGTCGAAGCACATCGAAAACCAGTCAAAACGCGACCAGAAACCCAATTTTCGGATGGGGCTATAACCACCGGATAAGCCGGTGATTAGGACCGGACAAGCCATTACCTGGGGCCTGTTTTCCGTGAAACACCAAACAGTTAGCCCCCCATCACCGAACAGGCTGACATGGCCCAGCCTAGCCAACTTCCAGATGGCATAACTCCACTGTCTGGGCTCCAAATTAAGCACTCCATATGTTCGTTTCGATAGTCTAGATGAGGGCTACACATCCTGGTACATTTGAATATACTATTTGACCTCATTTTGGTGCTGATACAAGAGCTTTCCCATGCCGTTAGTAAAATCAAGTCAAAATCTTCAGGAAGGTTACATATGACCTGCATAACACGATGTCATACCAAATATGTAGAGAAATCGCTATTAACACTGATCTGTTCATTTTGGTGCTCAACACAATCCACAACCACCACTGCCACTACAAAGTTGTACATAGATTGCAGCAAAAGACTTGAATACAAAGTCGTCATTGTTAGCATAGCATTACGTTTCGCCTGTTAGATATAGATGTTGATAGTGTGGTAGTCATGTCGTCCCCTTGCCCTTGGAAATTTCTCATCACCATCATGTGTCTCTCTGTCCCCAGTCACAGTCTTGTTTGACGAATTGGATATTGACCGGGCCTGTGAAGCATTTCATAGTCTGATGGCCTGTTGGTTTTACGGGGTCAACCGGTCGTGGGGACTGCCGGACTGGGGACCGACGTCGCGTCCACTCGATGACTCAGTCTCCCTAGCAAATAGGCTAATAGATGCATGCACTGAGCACATGAAGCGTCCGAGGTAACGCAGTGTGTCTGCCTACATGTCCTGGAGAATTGCAATGATCGAGTGAGAAAATGATGCGTACGTGCAGGTTGACTTGTACCGGTGTCCGGTGGAAATTAAATTTCTGGAATGAGGCGTGGTGTGTGGCCAAGTTGCTGCTTTAATTAAAGGCACTCGACGCACTGCCTGTAATGCGCAAAGTTTTTCAGTGCCTTATCTGCAGAACGCAACCTACCTCTGAAGGTTGTTTTCGATAAAGGATGCAATATATCCATGCCAAGAACGTACCTAGAACTACAGAAGATTGTTAAATGAGGATTGACAAGATTTTTGGAGAAATTGAGAAGATATACGTTGTTTGTTCGGTTGACAGATGAAGCGGAATGTTCTGGAGGTGCTGTTTGGTTCGGTCGTTCTACTTCTACATGCAGTGCGACTTGATAATGTAAATCTAAATCAGTCGTAGAAATCAGTAGTATTAATTATGACCTGCCATATATCTGATCTGAAGCAATTGTGAAAACTAAGGTTCCGCTGAAGACAAAGATCTTAATACCAGCCCCACCCCATCAAAACGCTAACTATTCGCGGTCCATACCATGCCGCTCTCAATGAACATTGCAAGCCCTTCTACTTCTTCCATGGCAGCGCCTGTCGCCGGATAATGGCCGGATCGATCAAGGTCTCGAGAGCTCAGCAGGAGGACAGGCCAGGTCTTAATGTGCGCGCGTGACACACCTGTTCAGTGCAGGAGACGACCGGCGACGACGACTCTGCTCAGTGTTCTGTCACGTCCTTGTCCGGTTAGGCGGTTACCAAGTCATTGCATACATCAAGCATAGAGCTCCATCAATCACACAATACTGACACAGCATACATCTAGTAATCAAATAAAGGACCATAGAGCTCCATCAACCAATCACACGAATACTACCATAGCATACATAGAAGTCATCAAATAAAAGAGCATCTAAAGGGTACACTGCTTTATTAATCAAACAAAACGCTAGCATATACATACATATCATAAAAGGACAGTAAAAAAATTAAATCTTGCACATCATTCTGTTTGCAACAGTTCACATGACATAGTCCGACTATGCAGGAAGACTTTCCGTTAAGACCAAACCAAACAGCAGCGTGCAATCACCTTCCCTCGTCAATAATGCCAGTCATCGCTGGTGATGGGGTGAGAGGCGCAATCGGCTCCCTCTGTGCGCTGAACTCACCGGTCGTGTCACTAGAGTAGTCGCTGGTAACATAGCTGGTGTTCCCTCCCCTTCGCTGCCACTCAGTGATGTAGCTTGGCTTGGTCACCACCTCAGCCATCTCAATGTCTCCAGTGAGCATCTTCACGACCCTTGACATTGGTGGTCGCTGGTGGGGTGAACCCTGTGTGCAGAGGAGCGCGATACCGATGACCCTGAGTGCCTCTTCACTGTCAAACTCCTCAATCCTTGGGTCCAAGATGCCAAGTGCTTGGCCCCTTTCGTACAGCTCCCAGACCTGCAAATCATAGATAGCAAGTTATGAACAGAATGCTTATATGAATGTACTAATGTGTTTTTTGGGGGTTAAGGGCATTTAATCAGCTTACCCACTCAAAGAGATAGATCTTGTCTTCCTCCATGGAATTGTCAGTGTTTGATCGACCTGCAATAGTCTCCAATGCCACCACCCCAAAGGCAAAAACATCTGCCTTTTCAGTCAGATGGCCTCTCATGGCATACTCAGGCGCCAGATAGCCACTTGACAACAGATAAGCAGGTGCAATCAGATCAAGATTCACAGCTACATTAATAACATGGGCAAAAGGTGAAATGCACTTACAATGTGCCAGCAATTTTAGTGCTGACATGTGTCTTCTTCTCATCGAACAGCTTGGCAAGCCCAAAGTCGGAGATCTTGGGGGTGAGCTCAGTGTCAAGTAAGACATTGCTAGCCTTGATATCCCTATGCACGATGCGCACGCTGGACTCCTCATGAAGATAGGTTAGGCCTCTTGCAATACCTAAAATGATATCAAAGCGTGTTGGCCAGTCGAGCCGCAAGCCACTGCCCCCTGCGTATTCAGAAACAAAACCTTGAGAAATTTGGTTGGCAGACATGTGGTCATGGTGATGAGCAGAAGAAGTGAGCGCACCAAAGAGTGCTCGATCAAGGCTTCCGTTCTCGTGGAACTCATAGACCAACAGGGGGGTGTTACTGTCAATGCAACAGCCGTATAGTTTCACAAGATTGCGGTGTTGCACAGCAGAAATTGTGGCCACTTCTGTCACGAACTGGCTTTTCCCCTGATGTGACGTTTGAGAAAGTTGCTTCACAGCAATTATCCTCCCATCAGGAAGCTTACCCTGCAAAATGTACTTAAGTTATATATGTGATTGATCATACAGGTTTCAAGAAAGATTATTTGCTTCTATAAAAAAAATTTGCTTTGCTATTTCGTAAGAGTAAATTGTGGGCTAGATGGCAACCTTATATACTGGCCCATAGCCACCTTCTCCAAGGATATTTTGGGAACTGAAATTGTCTGTAGCTAACTTCAGTTCAGCATTGCTGAATACATTTGGTCTTCCGACCATGTTGTAAAGCTCTGTTTATTGTGTTTCATTTCACATGAGAAAGAATCAGCATCAAACAATTTTTAATATTGATGACTAAATTGCTGTATAATTGTATTTTATACCTTCTTGCTGCTGTGCCACTCTTCTTCTCTTCTGTACCAACATAAAGACTCCGGCTAAGGCTGCTAATACTAAAACAGAAGCACCAAGCACTATTCCAGCAATTGCACCTGCTTTACTTTTCTTTTTGGGAACACCATTTCGCACAGTAGGGGTAAAGTCTGAAAAAGGGGGCGTTTGATAAATATTAGCATCCAATAAAATCCTTATTTCGAGGAATAATCTTATTTATAGATTGGCGCAAAGTGGCAGAGAATACTTGGTGTCACACTTAATGCTGAGATCATCGGTCCATAGTACCCTTGGGTTGGAATGCAACAAGTGCCCTTGCCAGCCCAGAAGAGATGGATCTCAAGGAAGTTTTTGGACACAGTTGCATTGTATTTCTTGTACACTGCAAGATATGATCCACCAGCCGTCTTCCTTATGTCAAAGTTCTTCTCTTTCAGATCACCCTGTACTAATGTCAAGTAAGATAACAAAGTATTTTGGCTAGGAAGCATCAAAACTCATATTCTATTATGCAACATATATACACCTGGACATATATGTCGAAAACTCTTCTTCCAGTGCTTTGCCAGGTGGGTGACTCTGGATAAGCAAATTCTGCAAACTGAAGATCAACAGTGTAATTTCCGTTCTCAAGTCCAATGCCATAGTATCTCAGAGATGATGGTGACATCCTAGCTGTCTGGAACAATTCTGAATCCAGTGCAGTCTGAAACTGCTGGGGGCTATATATTATGTAACTTCCATTTGGGGCCTCGTTAAATTTTCCTGCATTGCTAACACCCCATCTTGTTTGTCCAGTAACATAATATGATGCTGCTCCGATGTTTGTAGGATCGGTTTCATAAAAAGTATTATCTGAGCCCCTCATAGATCTGCTACTGCCGCAGTCTACCGCAAAGGAAGAATCTGCAGTTAAGATTTAATTTACAAAATATTAACCATGTTGAATCGCTGAGATCATGTCAACTCCTGAAGATGGTAAAGTGAGAAACATACATTCTGGAGAACCACGGAAACATGGAGTATCTTGCTGCAGACAGTTTAGGCCTGAAGGTAGAATACTGCAACATAAATTAATTCAAAATTAGAAGTTAAGAGCTCTTAACTAAAAATAAAAACTTGGAAGATATAACAAAATTTAAAAAGTACCTGTTGTTGCTCCCCCCAAAAATGAACTTGTTTGCCACCAAATTCCTTTTTAAAAATATTCAACTTGTCAAACAACAGAGTGATGCAACCTTGAGTATATCTATATTTTTCCTTTTACATGCATGGGAAATTTGGTACTTTCAACTTACAATTGCAAATTATTCTGGGTAGCCCAAGAAGGAAAGCTACCAGAGAGCTGGTTGTACGAAAAATCTCTGCCAAAAAAAAAAGGCTAGAAATTACTACAGATGAAATGAACAAACAATTTTAGCAATAAAAAAAGATAGAATTGTGTTGGACGACACTGAAATTTCCGACATACAAATTGTTTAGTGAAGGGCTTATAGCATCAGGCAGACTTCCCGAAAGGCTATTATTTCCAAGAAACCTGAGTTTGGTAAATTTCACGACAGACAAAACATAGAAATATCAGAAAGATGTCACTTTTACTGTGAAGATGATATCTTAAAATTCCTTACAAGAATCCAAGCTTGTCCAAATTCAGGATGGATTGTGGAATTTGACCTGTAATATTGTTAAAGCTCAAGTCCCTGCACCATTAGAGACAAATATTACTTGGAAAGACCCTTCCAATGGAGTTTTGTCAAAGAAAAGAAATATCAAACGATATTGGTACTATGTAATATAACGAAATACTTACAGTAAGGTTAGCCCTGGTAGATTAGTAAAATTTACTGTTGCTAGATTATCAGATATCCTGCAATTCCTCAATATTCTGTAGAAAGATATATACAATGTTAGTACCTTACTACACTGCGAAAATATGGAACTGTGCACTTAGAGTGAAAATCATGTAGCATACAGGACATTCAAAGAAGTCAAGTTACTGATAAAGGACAGTGAAGAGCTGCCATTTGCAATATCACCAATCCGTCTGCACATGAAGTACTTAAAAAATCAGTCTCCATGGCAAGCTTGATATTGTCAACTATCAAAGGAAATGGATCAAGAAAGAGCCAATTACTCACAAGCTTGTCACCTTGGTTAGATTGGAAAAACTCTCTGGAATTGGACCTTCAAAAGAATTTCCTTGGAACCTCCTATATGTTCATAAATTTTGGTACTAATAAGACAAGTGCTGAAAATTTCATTTGTCATTTGAACAAAATAAAAACTGAGGTCAAAGTCTCGATTTTGTATCAACCAGGTCGATCAGATTGCATGAAAATGTGTTACATTTCTATTAGGAGTGAAAAGCAAATAGTTATTGTGCTTATGATTAAGGAATGAGCATATGCACAAAAGTTCTACTGGACAGTTTCCAAGAATCTTGGTTCAGAAAAAGTTGTGCCAAATGACCATGCAAATCAATTAATGTAGTCTTACAAATCTTCCAAGTTAGTCAAGCTCCCAATAAAATCAGGTATTTTTCCTGTGAAATCATTGTCCGATGCCCATCTGCATCCATAAGAAAATATATTACGCTAAGGGCATGATATCACATCAGACATAACGATTGTTAATGTGCTACATTGAGCATACAGGATCTTCAAGTTCGTAAGTTTTGAGAATGTCGAAGGGAATGGACCACTGAAGCCAGAGCTATCGAAATATCTGCACAAATCATTGACTAAAATTTCAGTTGATTCAACAGTGAAGTTTTGGCAGTTCGGAAGATGCAATTTACATTTGCTCCAGCTTGGCCAAGTTGCCCAGTTCAGAAGGAAGTTCACCAGTAAAATTGTTCAAGCTAATGCCCCTGAGATAAAAGGTAAAATAGTTCAGATACACTTGTAATGCTATTAGGAGAAAAGAGGATTTTTTTTTTGTTTCATGAGCAATATGAGATAAAGGGCTTAAATATTTATTATTTCAATGTTGAATAGCCATGCAAGACTTGCAAGTTTTATGTAGAACGTAATAGCTAAAGTAAACAATGAAAGAGATCTTACAATGAGATGAGACTACTAAGATTCCCAAGCTCCTTTGGAAGTGTTCCAGATAGCGGGTTGATAGCCAGAGATCTTGTAATATATTTTTAAAAGAAAAGATGGTTAAGACAAAACACTAGCTACTATGAATGGTGCACAATCAGAATCCGGATTTTATTTCTTACAGGTACTGCATTGGAAATTTTCCAATGAATGATGGCACGGGGCCTGTCAAATAATTCTGCATCAGGTTCCTGAGACATCATGAAAGCCATGAAACCAATTAGCCAAACAAAGAATACCTGATGGCCACTATTAACGATTGTTGACAGTGGTTTATTCACACAGCCACACACACAAAAGAAAGGAAGGAAATCAAGTTCAATACAGAACAGGTACAAGTCAGATGCCATACAGATTATTGAGATAGGTGAAGTTCTGCAGCTCGTCTGGTATCTGACCGACAACATTCAAGGCGTAGACTTTCCTGCAGAAGCAAAACAACATGCATGTGAGAATAGCAACCTCATACTATATTGTATTAGAGTACAATAAAAGTAGTAAAAAACTATGCATCTGTGCATGCTTCTCTGTAGCAAACGGGCAACCTTGAACCCTATGAGGCGTTTCGTCGAGCAGGTGGCGAGCAGCAGCAGCAGCACCAGCAGACGGTGCATGCTTTGGGAAAGGGGGGAGAGGGAGCGATCGAGAGAGGGGGGAACTCACAGCTTGGTGATGTGGCAGACGGTGTTGTTGTTGTAGGAGCAGTCGCACTTGATGGCCGGGTTGATGTTGGGGTTGTTGTCGACGTCGGTGGTGTCGACGGCGACGCCGCTGCAGGGCTCGCCGCTGATGTTCCACGCCGCCGACGCGCGCAGGCCCCATCGCCCCAGGATCGTGTTCAGCCCTGCCACTGCACGATCTCACAGGCACACATACGATCGGATGAAATCTATCAACATAGCACCGTCGGAAATGACGACGGGACGCCGGGAGCTGGACGGTGGATGCATAAAATCCTCTGTAGGAAGCACATGCGATTTCCATGTCCGAAACGGGGATGCAGATGCAGAATTATTCCCATGTGTGGCTGCTAATAATGGTGCGTACACTAGCTGCACTACCTAGCTTCTTCTCGGAGGCTGCCAACACATTCAGACACACACAGTAATTAATGAACGTACCTTCAACTGGGTCAGTTCGCGCCGTTTGCTGAGCTCGAGCAGCTGCCGCCCATGAGCACGCGAGCAGGAGCCAGAGGAGCAGCCGGCCATGGCTGCGGCACCTGCAGCTGCCGCCGGTCATCATCTCGCACGCCCTCATCTCCCTCTCCCTCTCTCTCTAGATACAAAGAAGGCGTCTTCGTCGACGTTTGTTATAGATATGAAAACGCGCGCATCAGAACAATCGCCATCACGCACACGTCGACCCAAGGAGATGGAATATAAGCGCCTTATTTGCCGATCGACAACTGCTACAAGTTGACTACAGCAGCGCGCGTAGTCGTCGCCGTCGACGTTCGACTTCGACATGTTTGTCTGAACCGCATTGTCGTCTCCCTAGCTCCCTGCTTGCTGCCAATGCCATGTTCCTACTACTCTCTACAGCGACGGCAGTACGTGCTCTTTGATCTGGTCCATGAGGTTTTATATATACTAGCTACTAGTGTGGAAGCATGACGACGATGCTGCTGCGGCGTTCCGTTCCTACAGGCCACCAGCAGCCAACTTGAACGTTGACCAACTATAGAGCTGCACCATTCTCAAGGTGATGACGAAATTGAACAGCCTTGTTAACTTTCCTTTCCCCTTCATCTCGTTAGTCCCCAACAAACGCAGCAGCAGTCATGAACTTACTTTTGGATTTTCAGCAGTCATTATACATGGACCAGAGTATATGTAGAAATATAGCAGAACCATCGTGGTAAGGTTGAAGTCACCGGACCGTATATATGGGACATGCAAAACACTGTACACACTGTATGGATGCATAACGATTGGATTCAGCCCACTCATGAGCATTAACAATTACCGGTGCAGGGGCGCTACATGGGTTACTTTTGATGATCACTCTATTTCATAAATTACATTAGTACACAATTATTAGTATTAATAAAGGTAAAGACTTCTACACAGCCAGCCGTAAATTTACTCTCCTGCACGCACACATTCATCTCCCTCACCTGTTCATTGCACTCTGCTCCTCGCTTTTTCATTCACCCGCTCCCTGTCTTCTCCAACAAACATAGTCGGTGGCCGCCCTTGCCTCCCGTGGGGCCACCACTGCTGCTGCCGGCGGCCGCACCTCCTCCCCAGCGCGTCACCGTCCTCGCCTCCTCTCCTCCACCACAGGGGCCTCCCTGGCCGAATCTGTGCGCGTTGCGCTCCTAGGGTCGGCGGTGGCCTCTCCGGCTCGGGGGCGACTCGCCGTCGTCCTCACCTCCTCTCCTCCGCCACAGGGGCCTCTCCGAGGGCTAGATCTGGCGTGCGCCGCTCTCTTGGGTCTAGCGGGGCCCTCTCCGGCACAAGGGGGCGGGGACCGCCGCCACCATGGTTACAAGGTCATGCCCGCCGCCGCCATGGGTTACGAGGTCGCCTTGTCACCGGCCTGCCTCGAAGCAGGATCCACGTAGTCCGCCGCTGCTCCTTCTCGGCCCCCTCTCATTAGGCAAAATTGCAGATTTCAATTAGGCAAAAATGTTGGGTTTCATTAGGCACAATTGCAATTTTCATTAGGCAAAAATGGCATGTGTATTTTTGTCTAATGGTACTAATATTTTTGCCTAATGGTACTATTATTTTTCCTACTCGATAGCAATTGTTTTGCATGTTTGTGAATTCTTTTTGTGCTTTGTTTTTCTTCTTTGTGGAGTGATAAACATGGTTTAGGGAAGAGTCGGTGGCCAAAAGTAGTAAAAATGGACCGCGGGGGCCATTTGTTGCAAAAAAATGGAGTGTACGTGCAGCAGGGCCAAATTACGACCGTGCGTGCATTAGTCACTTCAATTAATAAATTAAGCGGCACTACATACTACAGGAATATTTATAGTAAAGCCAACAGTCGCACCTAGAAAATTGCTTAATAGAATTACAGAGTGAAGGATTGCTAATACGTACTCCGGTACTCCATCCGTCTCAAGTTTTGTCCTAAATGGCTAAATCAAATATAGATCTCTGACTTTCACCGGATTTTTAGAAAAAGAAATATTTGTTCTATTTGGGAAAATTTTGGTTAAAGTAACAAGTTCAATTTAGAGCAAAGTCAAAATGAACTATGATTTGAAACGGATGGAATATCCTACTAAAACAAACACCCGCAGCATAACTCGTACTCCATCCATCATAATAATTTGACCAACTCGCTCTATTCAAAAATTTACGAAAATATAGAACAAAGTAAAGTCATTGTTAAAGCATATTATATGCCAAGTCAAATTTTAATGAAAATAAATGATAATTATAATTTTTTAATAAGACGGATAAATCAAATTTGGTGTAAAAAAAGTCAATCGGTATATAAATTAGGACGGAGGCAGCATCCCATCAACCACTGTCGGTGGCTTAAGTATGTATGGTAGTAGGAGTAGAGCGACTTGTTTCAAATATGAACAACAACATAGATATAGTTATTTAAGCCGTGGAGCATAAAAGTCGCCTGATTGCCTCTCTTGAGAAGTTGAGATTAACAAGTACAAAACCATATCGCAACAGGTCATCTTCAATTTTTTTGGTACCGTCCTCCCATCTTCAACAGCAATTGGCATTATTAGCTACTTCATGGTTGAGACGTTCGTGTACTGAATGCTACGCGGAGTGGGGGAAAATCTAGTTGTGCTCAACGCGATCATAAGCACGTGGTAGCGCGATTTAGAATTGACCAAGAAGGCTTGCACCGTGTGGCCTTGACCAAGACTTGCATTGTAATTAATTATATTGTGTGTACAAAAGGAATAAAGTCTGCCAATTAGTAAATGTGAGATATTTATATATATTGCCGAATGCAATCGATGCATGCATTTTTTTTTAAATATGTTGGGCGCACCCGTTGTTTACAGACACTCAGGAAACTCGAGCATTTTCCTAGGCCAAACTAATTTTAATCGTTGGCTAGCCGTCAAAAATTTACTAATTTTCATTGGCTAGGGGTAGTTTTCATTGGCCGCGGACGGGACGACGAAAACTTGCATTGGGTAGGGTTTTGTTGGCTAATTTCCGTCAGCTAATGATGCGGCCAACCAAAATTGATGTGCATGTGGACAGGGCCCACCCAGTAACGGCCTTTGTAGACTAGTCTCTGCTCCGCTCTCTCTTCCCTATCTCCCGCACCTACCCTGCCGCAGTCTGCTCTCTACAATGCGAAGCGCTTGATTTGGTAGCACCCTATCCTTATATATAGCGCATCTTCGATCGGGAGCTGATATTTTTCCTTTTCCTTTGATGATATACGTATAATTGTATATCTACGTTGATATTTTATTCTGCAGTTGGAAAATTTCATATATGTATATAGCAGGCTGAACCGCCGGGCAGGGTGCTGCTGTGGGGTGAGCGGGGCACGAGAGTCGAGAGGATCGGTCTACATGGCGGCGGAAGAGAAAAAAAAATAAAAGAGCTCGACCACGATGGGACTCGAACCCACAATCTCCCGCTCCGGAGGCGAGCGCCTTATCCATTAGGCCACGCGGTCGTCTTGTTTACGTCGAAGACTATATTCTATGTATCCGAAGCTCGTCGCAACCGTTTTCTGCATCCCTCTGCAGTTTCGACCAACAGTTAATTTGCACGGTCCTGCTATAGCTGGACAATCATATATCGCCAGCTGCATGCCTGAGAGAGATCGATGAGCCGAGACGCACGCCAGCATTGACTCCCGCCGGCTGCATGCATGACTACTATCTGCTCTGCTGCAGAGAACGAAGACAATTGTTTCAGAGCACCATCTCTCTGGTAGCGCCTCTTCTGTGTGCACCCACCGATTTACAAGCAAGAAATAAAGCTGCTGGTGCTTTGGAGATAATAGAGTACTGCTGGTGCTTAGATTGCAGCAGGGGGGCAACTCCTCCTCCGGTTGCAACAAAAAGGTTAGATCTACAACACTAGATTTAGGGTTACATGCAAAGAGCTTAGGGTTATGTTTTAGATGTACACACGGTGACGAATTTCAGAAGCTTTTTACCACTTTATTTGATTCACAATGCTACCGGAAGGCTTTGTACATGTTGTTTGTAACAGCGAAACAAAATATTTGTTGGTGCACAACATCGTTTTATGCAAACCCTGCCTAAGGATGGCCTAGATAATGCAACTTACCTAGATTGATTTGCTATGCATATAATCAGAAAGATCTAGCTAAGAAGAAACTTAACAGAACCACATCAACATAGATCGGAATCCTCAAAGGGGTTCACTTAAAAAAGCAGATACGAATCTAAAACATGTAAGACAAAGTACCAAGCGCATATTGATCTCTTGAGTTGCCGTATACACATGTTGCGGCACATGTCGTGGTATGTAGCAACCAAGCGAGCTATATATGCTTGGCCGCACGCTACCGATCTGTTACTTGAAGCATAAACAGATAGATAGATCGGTAGCGTGCGTGATAAATGATGGATCTCGCACTGAGCAGAACTTAGACGCGAGATTCATCAGGATAACTAGCAAACTTCGCCATCAAAAACTCTTCGGTACGAAGTCTAACGAAAGCAAATGCCAAATAGCCCTAACACGACTAGGAGAAGCATTAGAGCAGCATGCCACTTGCTTGAAGAAAACCCTAGAACAGAGGTTGCGATGCACCGAATTTGAGGCGAACGAGACACACGCTGCTTGGGAACGTATGACATCGTTGTTTATTTAGAAACAGTAGATTACATATTTATAGTCTAGATGACTTGACCCTAAAGGCAAACCTTTTCCTAACGAAAGACTAGAGATAAACTACAAGTCAATAATAAATCTAGAACTCTAAATAGATTAAAGCTCAATAATAAATCAGGACTTTTCATTTCGTGGTCCGGATCCTCGTGAAGCTTCTGAATATCAGCTGAAACATGACATATAATCGTTGCAGATTCTGTATGTCTCATTGTTTCGGCTATTCCTGTTGATTCCGAATGTATCTAGATGTGATTCTGGTTGCGTTGGAAAGCTTATCTCCTTAGCTTTCCATCCATACGTACGTAGAACGCCCCAAACGGAGTCCGTATACGATCTGGGTGGCCGTTTTCATGCGGCATACTCTGCAGGTTGAACCAGTCTTGCGAATAAAGTGGCCTTCAACGTGGATTAGGCTCGTGACTTTCTCCTTGGCTTGGGCCTTGGCTGCACACCTCTGACATTTTGGCCTAACTAGTTCTAGGCAAAATCTGGCGGTAACACTCATGGAACGTGAAAACATTAACATGCAACGTCATCAAAAGAATCAACGCAGCCAGGTGGGCCTGGCTGCACTGCATGGCCAGTCGATGATGGAGGCAGGTGCAACCATGACGTATGTATGTTGTTAACTTTTCCCACGCGTTGCTGGGGGATTAAAGAGTGATTTCATATGTAGATTTTTAAGAAAGAAATGGTACTAAAATAAATTATTATTCAGTGGAGAAGAAATAGAACAATTAGAATGATTGATCTGTTCTTGCTTGACCTATGGAAATGGTTCTAAAAAACCATATAAATAAATAGCTAAATAGATTTGTGGGGAGGGCATTTCATTATGGTGTGTCAACATCACAACTTAGGATAATAGTTTATTGTCTTTAAGTAAACTTCCTGATAATATGTGAATCAAAGAACCGGAAAGAGTAGACTCCACTTTTCCTCTAGAGAATGAAATGCAAGTGATCTTATTCGTGAACTCTAACATGCATATAAGCATATAAATGCTTAGCGGCACTCTCTCCTAGTGCTAATGAAAAAAATAATGTTGAGATATAAAGGGTGAAAGATTTAGTATCAAACAACAGAAAAAGAAGTTGATCTAATTGGGAAATATAGTTAAGCGTTTTCATATATAGAATTGTCAGACTTACCTTTAGAACCCATAAGAAGTGTAACACCATTAATCCATGAAGTAAAACATGATCTAAGGAGTAATTTGAAGTAACTATTGAATGAACTGCAATATGTGACTAAAGCACGATGATCGAGTGGATTTGAATACATGTAGGTGAGAGGGAAGCAAGATATACATGTCTTTGACAATAATTTTATTATTTAATAATAATTTTATAAGTAGGAATTTCAGGCTTAAATGTTGAAAACTTGTAGACAGATATGGAATTGTTGGAGTCTATAGCAATACATGCCAGATAAAATACTATTGGGTAAATGAAAAGCGCAAAGATTGTTGTGGTAGCATGTGCAAGAAATTAAGAAACCATACCACCTTCTAAGAAATAAAGGTGCGTGATGGTAGAAATACCACGACTGGTATTTGTTTGTGTGATAGCTATGCCTAATTAATTTTTTTCAACTATTAGATAATAGATGATAACTTTGTTAGAAAGTCTAAGGACGCCAAGGGATTAATGCTATACGGATGGATATGATCAAATATATGCTAATATTTAAAGGCACAAATATTGGTGTGTTTGTATGGCAACACTTTTCTAAGTTAAGACGCTATGTTTGATCACATATTCACATTGGTCAAAAGACCGTTTCTTAATATTTTTTGCATAAAGAATGTGCATATAATAAGAGAAAATGCGCATGAGTGATGATGTGGTTTAGCATGGAGCAAGAGAAATAATAACCAATAATTGTTAGTGGGTAATATGGTCAATCAATGGTCCTTAGTGGATGTGGTGATATGGCGCAATGTGGTGCAATACTAGATGATATCCTGCGCGTTGCTGCAAGACTTCTAAACTTATTTTAGAGTGAAATTTGAAGATGGTAATATTTGTGTGATTGACGTTATACTTGATACTTATAACATATTTATCATAGTTGAGAGGTATCGGCTTTTAAATAATTGAACATACTCGCTTCTTTAATAGCTCGCGTGTATGAATTCTATTAGCCACAGCAAATCGACTAAAGACATTAATAAAGGGACTTCTAAAATTATTTTAGAGTGAAATTTGAAGGTGGTAATATTTGCGTGATTGACGTTATACTTGATAACTTATAACATATTCATTATACTTGAGAGGTATCGGCTCTTAAATAATTGAACATGCTCGTTTTTCTAATAGCTCGCATGCATGAATTTTATTAGCCACAGAAAATCGACTAAAGACATTAATAAAATGTCTTAGTGATGTGAAGATGATGTGGATAGTTTGGATGTTGAAAGAAATACACAGTGGGTTGTGTTTATGTATGTTATATAGATTTGTTTCTCCATATTCCTGTCGTTCATGCAGCCATGCCGTCATCAAACACCCCGCGCGGCGAGAGTTGCCGGGTGCAGTGCTCCAATACGCCGACGACCCTCTTATTGTGATGCGGGGTGATGTCGCTGGGGTGCAAAGGCTAGCTACACTGCTGGAGCAGTTCAGTACAGCAACCGGGCTGGCGATCAACTTCTCCAAGAGTGTCTTGGTTGTCACACCCGGTTTTTTAGAAACAAAACCAGATGACATCATATTGTTTGGGATAGCAAGGGTAGTACATGTTGTACTCATCAAGTATTTCGTTTAGGCTATAAGTGGACTGGCTTTATAATGGACTGGCATAGCGGTTGCTTTTAGTTGATCAAATTTTAGTACTAATACTAATTAGCAGAACCCATCCCATAAATATAATATCATAAAAACAGTAAAGTAAAATGAGCATAAAGCATTGTCATAACTGTCACCATCACCATCATCACTTCCTTTATTATGTCATAGGAGCCCTTTTCTTTTAAAACGCTAATCTATGAGGGTCCAGGCCGCTCGTAACCGTGAGCACGGCTGATATATCAGTTTTAAACACTCTCGAGAGGTTGTACATCTTTACCCACAAGTCGTGATCCCCGTTTGCCTCGGGCTCTACGGGCCCTCAAACACTGTCCTTTGGTGAGTCGGCAGGGTTTCACTACGAGACCTTTACAAAGAATTCCTAGAGTGTAGCCGTCCGTTTCAGGTTTTCATCACTAGGCATAAAAGTCCCTTCCCGAAGGGTGACTGACAAAAACCAAATAAACCAAACTGCACCCACTCAGGAGAGCGAGTCTTATACCCAGCAATGCCCCCCTTACGCCATCTTTCAGGTAGGCAAACCACCCGCTCAAGTTCATCTAATTAATCTGTCAAGGGCGTCCCATTCCACCCCTTGTGGTTGTACTGTTTTCCTGGGTGGTCGTTCGGCGAACCGATCCTTAAGGTGAGGCAATCGAGAAAACCCACGAAACATGCTCAAATCCTCATGTCGCAGAGTAACCAATTTATATCATCATTGTCTCATTAATTAATCAATATTAGCAACATGATTAAAATGGGTTGAGCGACGGCATTAAATTAAACATCACAGCCCTCCCATAGGATGAAATATTGACAGAAAAATAAGTGGCTAGTCATCCTTAGATTGAGCATGCTTGGTTGTGTGATTAATTAAGTTTTCAATGTGAATAGGACATAGGTCAAAGAATACTTGCCTTTATTCCCAAGTATACATTTGCTCAAATAATCTTTGATCGTAGGCTTTGAAAAACTCGATGTTCACTCTCACGTAGGATACTCGTTCTATACGTGATGACACAAACAAAATACAAAACAGACAAACATACATGCATAAGAAACAGTACACCAAACAAAAGAAAAGCTTTATAAAACACACGCTCAGAGAAAAGAAATCAGCACTACGGTCACGAGAGCGCAATAAAGGAGCACTAAACCGTGTTTAGGTTGAGAACATATAACTGACGGAAGGTTTGTATTGTTGATAGAAACAAACAATTATACGCTGCATTTATTCTAAATACCAAAATAGTATAAAAGACATTTCATAGAAATAACCATATTAGAGTTAATCCAAATTATATTGAATAGAAAATCGTATTTAAAACTAACCATATTTTATGTATAAATGTTTCATATTAATTATACCAGTTAAACGAATAATTTTGGTAATAAACAAATGTACGAGATCACCTATTCTATTCGGGCTTTTAACATATAAAATGTTTGATCTAAGCTATTTATAATGAAAAACGCATGATAATTGTTATTAATCAAATTATTATAACTTTAGGAAAAGCCGAAGTGTAACCTATGCATATTTTAATTAGAAAGCAGTTGTGTAATCATTAATTAAGTTAACACGCGTTTAATATAAAACCGAGGATCAACCTAATTAGATTAATCTAAAAAAATATTGGAATAAGAATTAATCATATTAACATATGTTTAGGAAAACCTTGATTAAACCCTAAGTTGATTTTATTCACAAAAATAATGAGAATAGCATTAATCCAATTAACGTTTATATTTAAAACCAGGAACATATAATATGGTTAACATGAACACTAACGTAGGTTTCATCGTTACGAATCTAACGGAACAGGAGCGGCTTAAAACGGATCTAAAACGTATTAGATATAAAAGATTAAGGATCAAACGGGATGAACGCGATTAACCGTGTACCTTAGGAACCGACTGATAAGATTCATGAGACTCGATGAACAGTGCTCGTGAATAAGCCGAAGATTTAGGATGGATCATCTCTCTACATGACTTCTCCAGGGCCAGGGGCATAACTCCCGATCTTCAAGTCGTCGAGGTGCTAGCAGCTGTTGGACGGCCGACAGAGGGATTGCATGGCGAGTTGGCCACCGGGACCAGGGCAGCGTTCACGCCAAGGACCTGGGTCGCGTGGCTGTACGTACAGGCTGGTAGGGCTCGAAGGGTTGTACGTGACCTCCTGGAGTCTTGGTCCTCTCGACTCGGCCGGCCTGACCCTCGTGCATGGGTTGGAGCTTCATCTGCAGGGACGCCGGGACTTGGCTTCCTGCCCGCAGGGGCATGGGACACCAAGACGACAGCAAAGCACGCGGTGATGCTGCAGCCTGGGCGATGTGCGGTGGCGCAGGTAGCCGCCATGGGCGACGATGCTCGCTTAGAGGACACGGAAGATGCGACGGGAGGCCAGGGTTGCGGCGGCCGTGGTGTAGGGAGCGGAGAGGTCGGTGGGGCTCTCGTTTTATAGGTGCGACCAGGCTTGCTGTGGGACCAAGACAGGATGAAGCGGCGGCCGTGTCCAACTTAGACACGAGCAGAACACGTCGCGTCTTATAGGTAGGCAATGGCTCAGGGCAAGCAAGAGACAGCTGCGACCTGGACGTACATCTGATCCTGATGCAATGCATGAGCCTTGGGCTGGCCAAAGTGACCCATCTGGTTTTAGAATTAATAAAGGGGTTAATCCTTGGCTGACGAGAGTGCAGCTAGTAAGCTGTTTGATTAGCATACTGCTTCCAACACGGAGAGAGGGACCAAAAGAAGTACATGAACTGCTGTAGACTGGTTTAGCTTACGAGTAAGAAGAATCAGGCCTTGGAAAGAATGAGTAGAAAATGGGAGCAAGAGGTTGAATTATGATTGCTGCTCTCACAGCCCGTGAATAGATGATAATGAGTCCAGGAAATTCACGTATACAAGATTATGTCCACAGTAAAATAAATAAAAAATAAAAAATGATAGAATTGATAAGGGTGCTAGGCCTCATGTGTGACCATATTAGATAGATGAAAGGGTCGGAGCATGAGATTCAAAGGATTTTGGCTGAACGAGAGTTTGATAAAGTTGAATAGACTCGGACCCAGATGAAATCTAGCCATTTTTTAAAAATCATTTAAATTCTTTTGTTTTGCAAACAAAACACTATGCAAAGTGGCATGAATGCTCAAACATGTTATTCCTAGGTTTTAATTTACTTGATAAATTAAATAAATAGGGTTTCATGCATGGACACACAAATACTAGTGAATTAAATTATTTTAGCGAGAAATTTTCATGTATCGAAAATCAAGGTGTTACATTGGTGCCGTTGCACATGGACAATCCCACCGTTCTGCAGTGTGTGGGCATCCTAGGGTGTAGGAGGGAGGGCTTCCCTCAAACATACCTCGGTCTGCCACTGTCGAACAACAAATTGAAGCTCGACGCCTTCACTCCCTTGATCGCCAAGGCTGATAAATATCTTGCAGGTTGGCAGGCTGCACTGCTAAATCCCATGAGGCGGCTGGTGTTGGTCAATGCTGTCTTGGACAACCAGCTCGTCTATCACATGAGCGCCCTGCTGCTTCGCGCCAGGGATCATCAAGAGTGTGGACCAGCGTCGCAGGGGTTTCTTGTGGTCTAGAGCCGGACAAGCTAATGGAGCAAAGTGCTTGGTCGCATGGGAGGACGTTCAGAAAAGCCAGGACTGCTGGTGGTCTGGGTGTCAAGGATCTGTCGACCCAAAACACCTGCCTAGCTGCTCAAGCTCCTCCACAGGCTGCGCACATCATCGAGTTCCTCCTGGGCTGTCTGGGTGAGAGAGCAGGCGAGCCTTGCCACGCTGAAAGGGTCCCTTAAAGGCGATCATTGGGAGGTCCTGCGCTCCTTGTTGCTGATCTACAGAGCCATCACAACATCAGATGTCCGAGATGGTCGTGCAACCTTGTTCTGGCATGACGCCTGGGAAGGGTGTGACAACTTGGCCACACGATTCCCTGTGCTGCTAAGCCACGTGAAAGAACCGGAGGTTAGCGTGCGCGACGTTTTCGAGAAGGGCCTGATCACCATGCTTGTCCCGCGGCTCACGAGCCAGGCCGAGTAGGAACTGCAGGAGGTGTTGGGCATTGTCCGAGCGGTGCAGTCTCATAGAAGAGCTGGATGTTCGAGAGTGCTTTGCTGCTACCGGTGACAACAAGCTGCAGTCAGGCATGGTGTATCATGTGCTGAGGGGCGGTGGGGCTGCCAGCGAGTGAAGAGGCGGGATTCATCTGGAAGAGCAGGGTGCCTGCCGCGGGTGCAATTCTTTGGTTGGCTGGCTCTCCGTGGGCGCCTGCAGTGCCGTGCAAATCTCATCGTTAATGGAGTGGTGCCTGAATGGTAATTGTGTAGCCTGCAGGGATGAGGTGGAAACCACAAGCGCACATATTGTTCCGGTGTGGGTTCGCTGCGCAATTCTGGTTCGATGTTGCACATTGGGGCGCCGGCGGCTGGCAGCCGCGGCGTGTCATTGCACCTCCTGCAGCGTCCTCACAGGCATCCCAGATCTCCTATTTCAACGTCTTTGTTCTGTTGTGCTGTTGGAATCTTTGGATGAGGCGAAACAGGATGATTTTCGACGGTATCTCTACATCCATGACAGAGTTCTTGGGCTCGGTTCGGGCAGAAGGATGCACTTTGGCGCCATCAACTGAAGGTTGAGGATAGATGGGTAGTTGACGCATGGTGTTCCAAACTTGTCTTGACAAATTAACTCCCTTGTGCATGTAATCAGGCCGCAAAAAGCGCCAAGCTACATAACAAACTCATGATGTGGGCTATTACGGGCCAGTGAATCAATGAATCATACAGGTGGGGGACTCTCCCCTCGGTGACTGTCAAAAAAAATGTCGAAATTATGTATTTAATAATTGGGTTTTGGGCTATTTCTCGTTTGTACGTGGATCTCATGATAATTGGATTTGCATAATATCGATGAGCTTGTACTTGGATTTTTTTTCTTGTCCGCCGGGGCTTGGGCGTGTGGTCTTAAGATCTTTTGCGAGGTAGGTGTACATAATTTGGTAAAAAAATATATTTGCAACATGCCATACGTATGCTCACGCCTACAATACTCGCTGCCTTGGATAAATTTTAGATCTAAGGGTAAACAATAGGTGGGTAAAAAAAATCTATCGGTACAAATTGCATTAAGATAACTCACTCTTTATTATATGGTTGATAGGTAGATATAATCTCAACAAATAACCATCGATCACCTCGTAAAATCCTAACAAACATCTATCCGATCGATCTCCTCCGTGCCGTGCCTATATATACCGACTGCCGCGACGTCTCCTCCTCCCTCTGCCATATCATTGGAAGCTAGATCAATTCCACCCCCGCTGAGGGCGCGCCAAACACAGCTAGCAACAATGTCGTCGTCGCTAGCAGCTCACCAAGCGACGCTGCTGCTCCTCCTCGCCGTCGTCCTCATCAGTCTCCGGCGGCGCCTCGACGGCGGCGGCGGCCGGGAGGCCCAGGCCGCCGAGCAAAGGCCACCACCGCGGCAGGGACTACGAGAACGTGTTCGACAGGCAGGAGGCCGACCGCGTGGAGGCCCTGCCGGGGCTGCCGTCGGAGGTCGGCTTCCGGCAGTTCGCCGGCTACGTGACGGCCAACGAGTCCCACGGCCGCGCCCTCTTCTACTGGTTCTTCGAGGCCGCGCACGACGTGCAGAACAAGCCCCTCGTGCTGTGGTTCAACGGAGGTATATATAGCACATTGTTGTTGCCATCTATCTACTGCTACTAGTAGCATAGTAGATCGATCTACAAACTACATGCATATATATATATATTATTTATTTATTTATTTCTCTGCTCATTTTTTCAGTTCTGATTTCCGTTAGTTTCGATCTTGAGTTTTATTCAGAGAGATATATATACGCATGGTTACTAGATTTGATCGCTATACGCTTATCGTTTCGATTGATGTTTGCTCTGTTACTTTCTGATGATAGAGCATCAAACTGATCTGAGCAGTAGTCAGCATGGATCTGTGCATATGCATGTATATATGTGACCATATTCGATCGATCGGTGTGCATGCAGGACCGGGATGCTCGTCAGTGGGGTATGGAGCACTGGAGGAGCTGGGTCCGTTCTTGGTGCAGAAGGGCAAGCCAGAGATCAGCCTCAACCCCAACTCGTGGAACAAAGAGGCCAACCTCCTGTTCGTCGAGTCGCCTGCAGGCGTCGGGTTCTCCTACACCAACACCACCAAGGATCTCAGCCAATTCGGCGATGAACTCACTGGTAAGTATATGCATTCGTATTTTAATGTTCTATCCTCGATTGACGTCGATCGTATAACCTGTTCATGTCTGATCATTATTATTGTGTACTGACATACCGGCGTGTATCTCCGATCCTATGTGAATTGTGAACTGAAGCCACTGACGCTCATGCGTTCCTGGTGAACTGGTTCAAGAGGTTCCCGCAGTTCATGGGCCACGATTTCTACATCACCGGGGAGAGCTACGCCGGTATATACGTTTCTACGTACACCAGTCATAAACCTAGATTCATGGATCAATTTTAAATCTTGGAAATTATTGTCAATATACTAATCCATGACTCCACGTATATATGCATGCAATTGCACTATGGCAGGGCACTACGTTCCTCAGCTTGCGGTGAAGATCCTGGAGGGGAACAAGAAGGCGCACCGGAGGGACCGCATCAAGCTCAAGGGCATCCTGATCGGCAACGCGGCCATCGACTCGAGCTCCGACGACCGCGGCCTGGCCGACTATGCGTGGCACCACGCGGTCATCTCCGACGAGGTGTACGGCGCCATCAAGAAGGAGTGCACCTTCCCCGACGACGGCAAGGAGAGCGATAAGTGCAGCGCGGCGTGGAACGACTTCTTCGGCGCCATGCAGGACATCGACCTCTACAGTCTCTACACCCCGGCCTGCACCCACGCCATGGCCAACTCCTCCTCGGCCGCCTCTAGCCGCCGCCCATGGAAGCTCGCCGGCACTCCCCTTGCTGTAAGGGACCCGATCGAGATCTATGATCTGTTTTTTTCCCCCCACTATTTACCAGAGCTTACTGATCGATGTTTCCATGTACATGTATGTATACAAATAATGTGCATGATGCAGAAGGTCCACCGTGGCATGCCGTACAACAAGTACGACCCGTGCGTGGACTACTACGTGCTGGACTACCTGAACCGCCCCGACGTGCAGAAGGCGCTGCACGCCAACGTGACGGGGATACCGTACCGGTGGTCCCCCTGCAGCGACGCGCTGACCAGCTGGGGGGACTCGCCGGCGTCGACGCTGCCGGACATCAAGAAGCTGGTGGACGCCGGGCTCCGCGTGTGGGTGCTGAGCGGCGACACGGACGACCGCGTGCCGGTCACGTCGACGAGGTACGCGCTGCAGAAGCTGGGGCTGGCCACCGTCAGGGAGTGGCGCGAGTGGTTCACCAGCGACCAGGTCGGCGGCTACACGGTGGCCTACGACGGCCTCACCCTCGTCACCGTCCGCGGCGCCGGCCATATGGTGCCCATGATCACCCCGGTCCAGGCCGGCCAGGTCTTCGCGCACTTCCTCGCCGGGAACGAGCTGCCGGCGACGTCCCTCGTCAACACCGACGCCTAGTAGATGCAACGTTGAGTCGTGAGTTAATCAGTTATTGGTAGAGGTGTGAGTTACGTATTAGTTGGATTAATTGGGTTTTGGATCAAGAACGTACACATATATGTTAATCACTGTGGCCTGCAGCAGTATGTGTTAATCTAGATCGATTATGGTGGTGTGGATCATATCCATGAGAGTTCATTTCTTGGTGCCTCTTCCCTTGTGCATGACAGCATGAGCTCTGCTCGATCGCCGCCATTTGTGATTTGCCGCCTTCTTTCTTCAAAACATGCGTATATCCAGTTTCTAATTAAGAATTGACGGCATCGATCGACGATCACCACTGAAAACTTCCATGGAGCACGATCTTTGAAACTTTCGTAGCAATGATTTCAACAACAATGCACAAAACATCTTGCAAAATTTGCTCCGCTTTATGAAAGCGTGAACCCTTCTGCAATCCACGGACCAGACATATTTGGTAAATCTGGCCTTTTGGGGGCTCGGGTCTTTCCTCACCAATGATTACATCTTTGCCTTTAGCTCATTCAGGTTGAATTGCGAAGGAGCTTGATGTGGCCAAATTCAACGCCTTTGCACACAGTATTGTCTCTATTACAAACTGACAAGCTATAGCATCGTTCTAGTATCAATAAATATGGTAATACATTCAGAAACAGTCTCATGCAGCTTCCACCTAATCGATGTCACGTGTGACAATCTTAACTCGGTTTCACCAATAAATAATCATGAAATTTCTACTCCGAGTGAGATGTATAAACTAAGTTGGTTGGCAATGAAATATAAACAAAGTAAATATAGGCACCTAACAGAGACAAAGGAAATGACTTTAATTAATATACATCACTTGTCATAAGGATCAGATGCCTAAGGGTGAATTATGTTACATTAAAATTTATAAGACAAAAAGTCCTTAGGCCAACCAACTTTATAATCAACCCACTTCAACCAACAATGGCGCGAAAATGAACTATGGAAGCCTACACATGCTAGAAGCCTACATATGCTACCAAGTAGTCGTTGGTAAAAGGTGGCCTAAAAAAGAAGTAATCATTGGATGACCTACGGCGTCCCCATTTTCTTCCATCGTTGATGGATCCAGTGAGAAAAAGGGGTTTGAATACATATCTTATATATCTAAATAGGAGAACCCTACTACCTATTTCTCTTAATATGCGTGAAGCCACATCGTAGGAGCCTAATAAGTTAAACGTCACGTCATCCACTGAGAATTCTATTTAAACATTCTATTGATCTTCTATGGCTTCGTGCATGAAATAAATTTCTGCAACAATGCGTGGGGAATATTTCCTTTCACGATATTAGTGTTTCATTTACTATTTCTCAATCTATGAATCATAATATGTTTAATGTTATAAAACTCCAGCAGTAGCACGCTGGGTATCATCTAGTACTAGCTATTATTGTGACATCATTGACTGATCATCATATCGATGCCCACGTCGGTTGATCCGATGGGTATAAAATCCTGCCCCAAGTCCTTGAAAAACCTTATTGTGTAACTTAACCGATGGAGGCACTTATGCAAGTCGTGAGCTGATCTGCCATTTTTCCATACTATAAGTGATCATCCAATGCGTGTTAATTTTCCTTCATCGATTGATCTGATGGGTACAAATTTTACAAACTCCGAGTTGGACATGAAGTTGATGAGATGAGCCGATGCTAGGGTCATCGGGTGATTCGATGAGTAGAAAACTCCCACTGAAGTCCGTCTATGTGATATCATGAATTCTGTCTTGGCTAAGCCTTCTAGCTTGAGCTTTAGTTACTTGAATCACACAAAAATGAATTAGAGTTTGACTTGTGTGCATCCTTTTCAGCAAGTAAGTTGATAATTAAGCTATTAGCTCTTGAATCCCCATAGTGTCAACTCTACAAAGTAGAAAACCCTATCTAATCAAGTGTCCTTCCTCCTCATAACACTTGGACTAGAAAGGATAGATCTAGAAATCCAATGAAAACCATTTCTTCGAGACAATCTAGTTGAAGAGAAAAACTCTGCTTTTTGAGTGAAAACTCAAAATATGAATATTATTGTTCTCATCACTTCACAAACTCATTATAGACAACAAAATGTTGTCATTCGGTCTCCAAAAATTACAAAAGTGAGGAACTCAAGTGTACCGAGTCTAAGCACTTGTCAACACTGAGGACGAGTGAGCACCTCCTAAGCGTGACTTGGAGGAAAGCCCACATAAGCATGACCTGGTGGCGGCGCCCAAGTGTTACCGTGGCGTGACAAAATCCCTGCCGAGTGGACTGGCAGGTGGCTTGGGCTACGGTCCAAGTTAGGCATGGCCCATAAGAGTGACCTTGGGTGTGGAACGGTGTCATGAGCCATAATATCACTCTACGGATGAAGACCACAATCGTTTTCTAGTTCGAGCGTCAAAACTGGGCCCATTATTGTTTCCTAGTTCAAGCCTCAAAACCAAGGGCCAAAACCGTTTTTGGGTGCTATCGACAAAACAATGGTCAGGTTACTGGTATTCTAGGAATCGGAGTTACCCCCGAGGGATGAGCTATTGGACACGTGGAGGACATCAAGTGAAGGCGGAGAAACCGAAGACGTCGAGGACTCCATCGTGGCCATTCATATAAGTTATTCCGGTTTTTACTAGCCTCTACAGGCCTTATTAGTGTCAGAGTCTATAATATAGGGGTCAAATGCAAAACTGTCTTAGGGCAATAGAAGTGTAGTATAACTAAGAGGTTGGCTGCCATTAGCCATCCCTCTCTTAGCTGGTTTGGGGTTTGCCTAGGGTTAGGTTAGACTCTATTTTCGTCACCAAGCAAGAGCAACAAGATTCAGTGAGGTTTGAGAAACTTGCCTCCACTTTTAGAGGGTAGGAAGTGGGTGGCTGCTTGGGTGATCGAATCCCCATCTTGTAATCTGAGTTTGAGACCCCTTTGGGCCATTACTAGATGGAATTCGTGCAACTCCTTGTGTGCTTGTGTTTCCCCCTCTCTTGATGGCTTCTGGTTTCGATTCTTGGTCTTTTGGTGGTTTTGTGTTTGACCAAGTTTGAGATCTTTCTATTGCCGGTGTTTTGTCCATGGCCTAGACAACATCTCTGTGAAACTTGGTGAAGTTTGGAGTCCTTTTGGTCAAGTTTTGGATCGATTCGATTCGCAGGTTGTTTTCTCTCCTTGGACTGCCCGGTTTCATACCACCGGAACGCCGGTGCGTGGGATTTTGCCCAGGAAAAGTTTACAAGGTCCGGCCTCCCCGTCTCTTTTGCGATCACCGGAACGTCCGATGGTGGTGCACCGGACTGTCCGATGGTGCTCAAGCAGAGGGTTATACCCTCAGGCCAGAACGTCAGGTGCTTGTATCGAATTGTATAGTGGGTGTGTACTGAACTGTCCGGTGGGGCTGGTGCCTGAGGCTTGCCTCGGCTCAATTCATCTAGCGGGTTGCCACCAAACCGTCCGGTGGTGTACTACCAGACCGTCTAGCCTCTCTGCTCGGCGTGTTTTGGCTCGTTTTGCGTCGGTTTCTCTTAGCATTTGAGCGAGTGCTGTTGTGCGCTTCCGTATTGCTTTTCCCTAAGTGTCCTAGGGTTGGTAGCTTGCTTGTGCTATGCAAACTTGCACTTTAGAGAAGAGAGGGTTTTGGGGTTGCAAGTTTTAGGTGTCGACCTATTCACCCCCCCTTTAGGTCACTCTTTTGGTCCTCAAAAGGGTCTAGATGCTTACAGTAGTGATAATTGCACCACATTCTATATGAAATTGAGCTATATTCTCTAATGTGGTCCTACCATAATTAGAAATTGTAAACCTTAAGGATATGCTAATTCTGATAGCATTCGGAGTACGGTCTATGATATGAATGATACTTAGTTTAAGGCTTTATGCCAAAAGTGAACCTAAGAAGTTTTAAGATCGCACCTTAAGATTATTCGTTCTGCCCACAATAGCCGTAGGCCCATTAGTAAGCTCAGAGACCGCAATTCTATTTGTAGCACATCATGTAGTGTTGTATACTTGTGAAGTCTGGCTTGAAAAAATCATGTGAAAAAATGTTGCACAGAAATGGGACCATATGTACCAAATGGTACACTATATGCAACTGTGGGATGGGGTAGTAAAGCATTAGCAATGGTTGCTACAATTCCTCTATTAGCTGAATTTCCCATGATGGTTTGATTTTGTATGTGATGCACTGGTGTACTAGCATGAGCTTTAGGTATTTGCATATTTGTTAAATCATCTCATGCTAGTATGCTTTTTCCTTTTTCAACATAGAAGTAGAAGCATGTGTCCTTTAAATGAGAAATTACATTACACAGATTATGAGCTTTAGGTATTTGCACATTTGTTAGATCATCTCATGCTAGTATCTTTTTTCCCTTTTCGGTATATAAGTAGAAGCATGTGTCCTTTAAACAAGTAATTACATTACACAGATTCTGAGCTACAACACCAAACTTGTTATTTAAACTAGAGAAACAAAAATATCAAGGGCATTTGGAATTTTCACATCAAGATCAGTAAGATCATTCACATTAGATGTTGATTTGGTATTTCTCCTTTGGGAAGAGGGAAGATGAACTCTGTGGTCTAAGAAACTGCGCCTAACTGGAGAGGAGTTGCTACAATTCTTCTTATCCATTGCTTTCTTGAGCTTCTACTCGCATGCCGTCTTCATCTCTTCAAATCATTGGCAAGTATCTTCTAGGATATTCTTGAATGAGGACTTTATGATGTTGCCAATCTTGACATCGGTGGAATGAGGCTTCTTATTTTCAATGACCATGGTAGACAATGTCGCAATCTTCATCCTTAGTGGAGTCACCAAAAAAGTATGCTACCACCTAGATGTGCCAACACACAGAGATTGCAATGTGCGGCATGTAATGGTATGTGCAATAGCGCCTCGGCACAAACTAAGCAGGCCGAGTGAGCAAACCAGACAGTCCAGTTCCATCATCCTCCAAGTAGATTCATCAAGATCTCATCCTAGAGAGACCGCATCGAGGTGAGCCCACTTCAAATTGTTCCAAAATTAGCAAGCACCTGCAATGCCTACACATGACATCGAGAACATAAGGGCGGAACAACAATTAGGGTTGGAAAAGTAGGGGAAATATAAAATAAACAAGGCAAAATCATAGAAGTATATTGATTCAATTGCATGGCCCTATATTTATAGGGTGAGGTATTGCCCCTCATACAAGTCAAATAGCACAAAATCACGACTTTCCACTCGGACTCAGCACAAAACCGGACATGCCGAATAGGCGAATAGGTCACATAGACAATCCAGTTTTCCTATTTTCGGGCACCTAACAGAACAAAACCCGCTTGTCTGGTTTAAAATTACAATTTGTCCGGTTTTACCTGCCTCTGATCAATATTGGTCACTAACACAACTATTTACACCATTATCTCCTTTCCACTAGTATGTTTCCAAATACAAAGTATGCATGCATCAAGTCACCAGCAAATCACGCTTTAGTTCTTCTACCCTGGCATCACTTCAACAGGTATTGAAGACGCTCTGCAATATCTGCCATCTCTGGCCTTAGATCAGCATCAAGATTTAGACATTGCACAATAATTTCTGCCAAACTATGAAAAATCCCAACACTTCCTTTCGCTGAAATTTCTGGGTCAACGAGCTCAATCACTCTCTTCTTCTTAGTGTAAGTGTCATGAGAATTACCGAGTAAGTCATTGATATCAGGGTCTAAGACCTTCTTCCTTGTAACGAGTTCTAAGAGAACAACACCAAAACTGTAGACATCACTTTTACTCGTATATAGGCCAGTCTGAACATATTCTGGATCCATGTAGCCCCAGTTACCAATGATAGTGCTTTGGTAATGTTCTTCAATGGTAATCATCCTAGATGTACCAAAATCAGAGATCTTGGGCACAAAGTCCTCATCCAAAAGTATATTAGCTGGTTTTACATCACCATGGAGAATTGGAGTTGTGATTTCTGAATGCATATAAGCTAGGCCCTTTGCTGATTGTGCAGCAATCTTTAGGCGTAGATCCAAGTCAAGAGGCATCTTGTTGCTGTCATGCAGAATTTTGTCAAGGCTACCATTGGACACATACTCATAGACCAAAATTGGCACATCAACTTCTAGGCAACAGCCTATCAGATTGACAATATTCTTATGCAAGACTCGGGATTGAATTATAACTTCATTTGCAAATTGGTTTGCCAATTTAACATCAATCTTGGGCTTCTTGACTGCTACTGGTCGAATTTCATCTCTAATATACCCCATATAAACCTCACCGAAGCCACCTTGTCCAATACGATTACTTGTTTTTAATATTGGCTCTAGCTCTTCCTTTTTAAACAGCTTAATCTTGTTAACCTTTTCAATTATAGGTCCCCCGTTCTTTCTAAAGAATTCTTTCATTCTCCGTTTCTCTTTGCCAAGAAGAATGATGAACACCACAATTGCAATGATGAAAAGTCCACCGATTGCACCTACAAAAGCGTCATATGCAGTAATAACCATCAAAATTTTGGAGTATATAAATTTTCAAGAAACTATTTTTCTACAAAAAACAGTACTAAATCTCATAATCTCTAACTAGTCAGAGAATTTTGGAAACGAACCATTCTTGTTATTTTTCTCTTTCCTTAGTTTACTTGGCCCTTTATATAGATTAAAGAAACTAGACAGCTGTCTCTCAAGTTTCAAGGCTGTCCGATGGTAGCATTACCGTCTGGTTGTACCACTTAAAGTAGTGGTCCATATTATACTTCACAGTATCTCAAACCATGTTGTGTGCTCTGCAAGACTATCGTGTCATTGTGATCCTATATATCCACACGTATAAAGAATGTATATACCTAGTACTCATCTGGAGTAAGAAGTGAGAACATGTACCTGTGACAATTTTTGCTGCAAGTGGAAAATTGGGGCTGCAGGGAATATTAAATGGATCTGGACTGTGGAAACCACTTCGGCATTTGCACTCGTAGGAGCCCAATGTATTCCGGCAAATGCCTCGGCATGGATATTTCTGTTGGCACTCATCGATATCTGAATTGTTTACCAGCCATGTCTATCAGATGTTGAGAACCATATATCGAACAGTATCCATAACTAAGGAAACCAACTAGAAATGGAATTAGTGGTTTGCAGCACATATAGAAAAACACGGCTGTATACCAAATTATTAAGTCAAAAGCCGCTTCCTCTGTCTCCGATGGCTTCAGTTCAACAGCAGGCCTTTCAATTTGCCAGTAAGTAAAAAGTATAGGAACTTGTACAAAATAAAATTCAATTAAGTCAAAATCCTAGCTAGAATTTTGCTTGCACTGAACCTAGTTCACACTGATCAAAATGCACACTTACCAGTACAACCGCCGATGATATAGGGATTGCCTTGGTATCCCATGCTGCAGTTGCAGACATACCCAGGTCCATTCGAAGAGTCACGGCATTCACTGTTGGCACTCACGCAAGCATAGCTGTGCTCCTTCATCGCCTCAGCGCACGTCAGGTTGTCGCGAATGGCCCAGTCCAGCCACACTGGCATCATAGTGTTTTTGTCCATCTTCAGGTCCCTTGTGTGGAAGGTGTAGCTGTTCCTGTCCACCAGGAAGGCGTAGTCACAGGGGGCGAAGTCCACCCTTGTGGTGTGGTTGTAGTGTTCGAAGGCCATGTTGTTGTTGGTGAGACCCGGCGGGATGTCAACGTGGCAGCACCCGACACCAGCACAGGCGCCGTCCACTGCACTATGGGAGTTGTTGCAGAAGGACATGCAGCCGGTGTAGTAGGCGTAGGGGTAGCCATTGCCTTCGCTCCGCTGGCTCTGGGTGTAACCCAGGGTGTTGCCGCCAATGACGATGAGCTGATTATGGGTGTTGGAGATGCGGTACACCTCTTCGATGTTGAAATGCACATCGCCGTCATTGGAGCCAGACACATTGTTGTCTGAGTCGTAGCACTGCCACGCAACGGGCAGCATCACACGGGCCTCTGCAGTACTGATGGAGAGGAAGTTCACCGGAACAGGCCTCGTTGTGCTGGCAAGCATTGGCATACCACTGTCGCAGGTGATCTCAAAGCCCTTGCAGGAAGCAACCTTCAGAGCCGATGCCGAAGGGATATTGGATGTTTGTGCTGCCGCAGTTGTCCGGACAGACAGAGCCGCTCTCAGCTTCACGAGCTGTTAGTGCCGCTAGCAGTAGACATGACAGTAAAATTAACGTTGTAGGCATTACTGTGGACTGTGGTGCTCTTTCTGATCAATTAAATTGATCGTGATTTGTCCGGTGGCCCACTGGATTCTTCAATGGATCAGCATCATTGCTTTGTTTCATTTGTCCTGACAAGAAAGCAATCAATATATAAATATAGGTAACTTTGATGCATGAAGCAGATGGAACTATGTCTCCCTATGGTTTTACATTCAGAACAAAGACTTGACGATCTCTAGCTTATCAATCAATAGCTTCGGAATTACAGTCATCACTGATATGCATGTAACATACTCCAAAAATGAGAACCAATTTACATCCATCGAACATAAGCAGATGGATAGTAAAATTAGCCATAGACCATCATAGAGATGCAGAAATTCTCTACTGCAGTATTTGTACAGTCATCACACTGTACGCTTGCATTGCAGCAACCAACAACAAAGAGGCAACAAGGTACAAATTGAATTTGACAATAGCGTTCAAATATGTTATATGCAAGAAAGCAAAAAAAAAAAAAGTTATATGTAGAAGTGACTAGTATTAACCTCTATATCCACTGCAATATACAATACAAGTAGAAGAAAAGATAGTAAAGCCAATCCACCCGTGAACATCATGACAGAGACTTGTGATATGTATAGCTCGAACAGATTCCCAGAAACCATTGGTGGTAATATTAACCTATCAGAATACAGTGAGATGAAAATATATGCAGAGTCAATCCCCCCCATGAACTTCGCCCGTGAAAGCGACTTGACACAATTCAAACAATTTTCAGAATTGCGTTTCAATAAAGCTTAAAACGACATCTAGCTGAAGTTGTCACAGTAGTTTGCAGATGGAAATTACCTTTGAAAATGGTTATAGCATAAACAGTAGATCCGGTTAGCTGGCTCTGTGTCTCTGAGACTCTGACCGCGTCCTAGCTCGCAAATCAAAGTCGATGAGGAATCCCAGAGCTTAAAGCTCCTGCAAGAAAGTGAGAGCAAGAAATGGATTGCTGAAATTTGCCAAGAACAAAGCAACCGTTGGCTGACTGGGTGCAGGATAGTGTACAGTACCTGCGTTGGGTCGAGGACTGCAGCGCGGCGGAAAAGAGACGAGGGAATGAGCAGCTAAAGAAGCAGGCAGGAGATGCTGGTCTGTGAGGACCCGGCGGGGTGGTCAGCAGATGGCGGCAACTTGGCCGCAGATGAGACGCGGACACTCGGAGGCCGGCGACGGCGGAGGAGGGAGGACCGATGCTGGCGTTGACTGGAGTGGAGAGGTGGCTCGTGCTGTTTCCGTGGGCGGGTCACGGGTGGCGGCTTTCGCCCCCTGTACGGTTGTACAGCTGTAGCGGAGGCTCCATGAACTGGAAAAAAACAATTTTTTTAGAGAGCGAGTGAAAAATAACTCTTCTTTTCTGAAAGTTAAAAAAACTTTTCTTTTCTGAAAGTTAAAGAAAAGAACTCTTTTTCTACGGTGGCACATGTCGGATGAAACTAAAGCAAGAGGAGCCCAATCAAATACTCCTGCTTTGAGGCCCACCAGAAATTACTCCTCGGTCTGGATTTATAGTTGTTTGATTTTTTACGTTAAATTTAATCAGCTCGTTTTATTAAAGAAAAATCCAATTTTTCTAGAGAATGAGAAATAACTTGCCATTTTTCAAGTTAGAGAAAAATTGCTTTTTCTACAGTGGCACATGTCGGATGAAACTTAAGGTAACAGAAACCCAATCAAATACTACTTCAAACCCCACTAGAAATTAGAAATCTAGAATAGAGTATTAGTTTTGTCGACTAGATTCATCAACTTTCAGGTATATTTTGAGGCACATTAATCTTTTTAAATGGTTCAGTGTAGGTTCATACTCCTTTTATATTTTATTTTTTCATTTAGGCCCTTTAGTTTATGACTGACTACTTAACATTCGCAAGATTTTGTTGTTAGAAATCAATCACTTTTTAGACCAATCAAAGCTTGACACGTCATGTGAAGAGAAAATAAAAAAACTGATTGAAAATGGATATGTAAATCACTCAGATTTCCATATCAGCATTTAGCAGCTAGCAGGCGGGAGACGCGCCTCGCTGGCTACGCGTTGGAGCACCGTTTGAAGCCCCGGTTGAAGCTGAGAGCCGCTGCCGGCCTGCCGCCAGGAAGGAAGAGGCGTCGCCGAATCTGAGCCGGAGAATGAAGCTCTCTGCCACCGGATCCGGGGCGCCGGCACATCGACGCTGCCCGAGGAGGGCCGGCGGCTAGCGGAGCCGCGCGACGGCGCGAGCGCAAACACGAGGAGGGCTGCTGGCTGCCGAAGCCGGCGCGGGCACGGACGCGGACGCGAGGATGGCCAGTGGTGGGCGGAGCAGGCGAGGGCGCGAGAGCGAGGAGGGCCGGCGGCCGGCAATGGCGCGAGCTCCGTGCGGAGACGCGCGACGGCGCGAGTGCGAGCGCGAGGCCGGGCCGCGCGACGCTGCTCCACACACCTTTTCCCACCTCAGCGCGGCCGTCTCCTCCCACGGCAGCCGGTGGCCGGCGATGGTTGCTCGAGCGGCGGGAGCGGGGAAACCGGGGAAGAGGATGGCGACCGAACGAAAAAAATGGAAAAAAAAGAAAAGTAAAAACAAAACTGATAATGGACCAGATTAAAAAATCTAATGACCTATACAAATCTTAAAGCAATCACAGCCACACAAAAATGAATGAAAAAGCAACTGAAAATCATACGATAAATAAATAGAAATTCTATAGTTTATTTTATCATTTCACGTATGTCCTTCCTCTCGTGCCTCGTCAATGGCCGTCTCACGCCTCGGCCACGAGCTGGCCGTAGTCCATTGCGAGGAGCCGAAGGACGGCCCTAGGCGCAGATGCTCTGCTTCTGACAAACTCGATGTTTGTGGCCCAACTCTGCCTTGCCCGTCTACTCCTTATTCCCCTTGGATGTTGCCGGCCTCATTGTCTTCCTCGGCCTGCTTACCATGCGCGGCTTGGTGAGTCTGTCGCCTTATCATTCTCCACCGCTACTTCGTTCAAGGTCTTCGACCTACATAGGGGATCATGGCCGACGGCAAGGCCTAGAGGGCTTTGATCTATGCGGCAATCCGGATGCCGTTGCCCGAGGGATCCTCGTCAACTCCTTCGAATCGCTAGAGCCACACGTGTTACGTGAGCCTACAGACGGACTGTGCATGCCCGACCTGGTTTTGGCCAGGGCGATAGGGCGCACAAGTGTATCCAAGAGTTAAATGAAAAATAAAACATAAAACCAAAGAGTATAGATCTATAGTGCATCACTTAAAAAGTTAATGAAACCCAAATACATTTCGAAAATTGATAGACCCAATTAACATAATAAAAAAAAATAGTGGGCTAAGGTTGTCTCCAGCGGGATGAATAAATAGACTATTTATACACTACAACGCTACTGTAGACAGAGAAGGAGATGGTTGGAATAGTGGATAGACAAGATAGATATCCATTCAGCTGGAGATGGTCTAATACTACATTATATTTCACTCTCTGATGCAATTCTTACTGTGCACTCATCCCAAGTTTCTCGTGGAACAAGAGTGCCCATCTAGGACACCTTTGGGGACGTTTGGTGGAGCTTCGAGGGCTCCAGCTTCCCGCCACCGCATTATTACAATATAGCAAACTAAAGCGAGGATGGTGCACATGGAGCTAGAGACGAGTCATTTTGGAGTACAACGCACCATTATACAGCAGGAATGTGAGAGCATGATAAACGCAACATAAGATTAGGGATGGATCCAGATACCATTAGGTTGTCTTTTTTTTTTTCCTTCAACTGTAGAAAAAGTAGACATAATTCTTGTTGTTAGCATTGAGCTTGTTAAGGTTCATATAAAACCCTCAAAATCATGTTATATTTACTCAAATGATAGAAAATAAATTCGGATAGCAATCCAGATTCGGATACTGATGTTTTTTATTTCCCTAGTTATCTTTACAAAGCAAATAAGTCATACATTTTTTTTAGTTTTTCAACATTTCTTGGTAACAAGCTGGTTATAATGTTTCTTTTAATACCAAATCCATTCCATATCTACTTAAAAAAATTAATTTATCTAAAAATTTGGATGTTTTAGGAACACTCCTACCCGAGATGTCGTTTGTTGCACAACCCCTTTTACCTCTTTACGGCGATTCTTTCTTAGAAATGAAACTTCGCTTGTCATAGAAAAACAGTATTCTTTTTCTTAGCAGCTTTTGTCCTGGCATCCTACATGTGCATACACGTGCTCTCTCCCATTCGTAGTTACATAAGTCTTTGCTAATCACGGAGCAATAAACGACGACACGTGCCACTTTTATATGACATCTCACACAACCCTATAGTTACGATATCTATACGACATCCTCACAATCTTCACTTTTAAATAACCATAGCTTACTCATCAAGCATCAGTTTTCAAATTCATTCACACTGTTATTTTCCTTGTGAGGAGATCTACAAAAGAAGATACATATTTGATATTCTACACTATTTTATCCAAACTGCCAACTTTGTTTTGTACGGATAGTAGTATCTTATGTATCAAGTGCCTAGTAACTTGTATATTAAACTTATATGCAAGCTGAGAGACAATTTAATTATATGGAAATAGTATAAAGCCATTATTGGTAGGAGTTTAATTGCACAATTACCAACAACATCACTTCAACATTTTTGTCTAGGTAACCGTGTACCCTGAGTTTCATGAAATACTTTCCCCTCCTCATATGAAACTCTCTCATATAACTCATTAATTTCATTGTCATGTCATCATCTTTACTTATGTGGCATGTTATTTAATACTCCCTATGTCCCACAAATTCATAGATTGTTTTATTTTTTAACACTAAATTTGACTTGTTCGTCTTATTAAAAAAAATCCATAATTATTGCTTATTTTTATTGTAATTTAAGTTTTTATATAATATACTTTAACTATGAATTGAAATCTTCTAAATTTTCGCAAACATTTTAGATAAGATGAGTTGGTTAAACTTGGTGTTAAAAAAGTCAAAGGACCTATAAATTGGAATGAAGTGAGTAAGATTGAAACTCAAATGAAATTCACACCGAAAATAGGCTAACGGGTACATAGGACCGTGTAGCAAAGTACTATTGTATATGTACTTGTCTAATAGGATATTAACATAGAGACAAATGTGTCATCTTATGTAAGACATCGTGGAATAATTTGTGCCTAGGGAATAACAATTTAGTTATGTACAAAGACCGTGCAACAAGTCATATTGCATGTCAACTTGTCTAGTACTAAATTTATATAAATTTAAATGTACCAACCTATGCAAATATATAAATTCTTATATATTTGTGATAGAATGAGCTACTATATATTTAACATCATTTGCTAACAACTAAAATTATGTCAAAACAAATTCAACTTCGCAAGGAACATAGTAGCGCAAAATAGAAGTTAAAATGGACTCCTTAAAGAAAAGTTATCACATTATAAATTTAACACATAAAAAATATGGGACGTAGCAGCCAATGGGCCTAGCCAGAGATGGCACATGCATGTACAGAAGTTAGAAGCAGCAGGGGAATACTATTGTGTCACCCTTATATAGTGAGATCTAAACATTTTAGTCCAACTAGTAAAAATGCACGTGTGTCCCACACGTTGCACACATGCATTTTTTGAAGAAAAACAATTTATTATTTACTTAATTTTGTTTTAAAAGTTTTTTGTTTGATAAAATTAGTTATTTGTTCCATTAATTAATTTAAAAAAGAACAACTGGCCCAAAAAATTAGCCAACGGCCTGCTCTCACTTTTAGCCGCCTCCGTGTAGGGCGAAACAGCCCACTCAACCTGCGAAATGATCTTGCATGCGCTAGAATAAATTTAAAATGAATACTATCCATCTCAGTTTAATTTGCTCAAACATTATTATACAGTAATAATCCCTCTGTTCTTTCTTTGACGTAGTTGATTTTTTTTTTCAAAATGTTGGTCCTTCATCTTATTAAAAAGATCATTACTTATTATTTATTTTGCCATACTTGTTTTATCATTAGGGATATTTTGAATATAAATTGCGATGCGCTAGTAGATCCAATTCATCAAAGAGAGTAGAATAAAATTATGTTATACTTAAGTAGCTGCGCTAGTAGGTCCAATTCGGCCCAGGTGCTAGCCCAGCCTGCTCACCTGTCTTGGCTTCCTGGGTCGCCTTCAGCCGTTTGATCAAGCCAATGGTGGGAATTTAAATCCACCCATTATATAGCTCGACAAATCCTAAAACACAGCACTTCCCGTCGGCTCTCACAGTCTGTTCACCCCCTCTTCTCTCTCTATGACTGATGGCGGCAGCAACTGGTGATGAGGCAAGGCTAGGCGGCGCTGGTCATCTAGAGCTCCACCTTCGATATCTTTTTGTGGAGAAGCCAGGATTTCAGATTTGGGGACCAATGTTTTGAATGTCAATTATCAACATGCTGTTGCAGGTTATTTTGCATTCGTTTACATGGCCATTACCTAAGAAAATTGGGAGCATGCGAACTATGACATGTTACCTTCATTGGAATATTCAGGAAAAAACAAGGTCGAAAGTCGATTATAATCAGTCCCTCGACAATGAAAAAAATCAGATAAGGGAGAACGAAAGAAGAAAGAAAGAAGAGGGAAAGAAAGAAAAGAAAACTGTTTGGAGCTTGAGGCCTTGATTTTTTTTGAAGGCTTGAGGCCTTCATTTCTCATCCTAAGCGATGGGAAGCACAAATGCTACCGCCTTGGCTATGCGTGCCAGGGGCCACGGCGCCCAGGACAATCACAGCAACGTCACCATGGATTGGGCAGCGGTGGCTTTGCCGTGGGCAATCGCGATGGCAAACAACGGGGTGACTCCGTGTATGTGTAACCCTGGTAATGGTTCAAAAACCAGACCGAAACCACAACAAACCACTCAATGGAGATGTTATCGTCGGCACCAAGCCCCACCCAACCATTCATGCTCCTTGATCAACTACGCTAATCTAGTTGCTCATTTGTACAAAACTAGACCACAACAGACCGTTCAAACCCGGTTTCCCACGGTTTCAAACAAGACCACAAAACTACAACAGAGCAAGAGGAAGAGGACGCGGACAAGGACCTCGGGCTGGTGAACGCGGGCGCCGGCGGAGCAGGGGAAGCCGCACGGGGTGGCCTCCGCTCACCGGAACAGCCGACGCATGAGGCCTGGGAGGCCGCAAAGCGCCGAGTGGACGTCGCCTGTGTCTAGCACCCGGCGGAGAGGCTCCGACGGCGGGGCGTCGGACGCGAGGAGCACGACGAATGAGTCCCTCTCAGGCAGAGGCAGACGTGGCGCCGGCGCCGGTAGGGAAGAGGAGAAGGAGAAGCAGAGGCTGGCGGCGGTGGCGGCTACAAGAGGCGGAGTGTGTGATTTATAGTTCGGGATGGTGAATAGCATGGCTTAGCGGTGGGTAAGGTAGGAGGTGGTAGCGGGAGGGCAACAGAGGCCGTGGCTGGCTGGATCCGGCAGCGGTGGTGGAGAAGGAGGTGACGGGGAGCAGGTGGTGGTGGACGAGGAGGAGGACGCCTGTGGGGAGGAGACGGGCGCCGGCCTGATCTTGTCACCGGCGGAGAGTGAAGCGCCCCAGTATTCCATAATGGGACTAAAATATGCTTTATTACCATCCCAGGGTTTGGTAATCACATTCTTACATCAAAGTGTTACAGATCCTCCCTAACGGGTCGGTCATCAAAGGGGCACAGCCCTAAAACTAAGCAGCGGGATATAAAACATAGGCCCAAACTTTCACACGTCACTGTTGGAAAGCAGGTCGTAACCCTTACTCATCCGAATATATAGTAACTGCATCATCTTCACTGGAAAAATATCAGCAAATGGGTGAGTACATATGTACTCAGTAGCCCACCTTCCTCCATACAGAGTAAGCGCATAGCTACATCTACATGCAGGATATATCTGGAGCTCAGGGAGAGTTTTGCATAATAACATTTTGTATGCATGGTTGGAGCTAGAATGCTAGATATCAGGTTTTATTCTTTCTAAAAACAGGGTTTTTCTCAAAAAGGGTTGCCACTGGACTTGCCGGTCCACGTGGCTCAAGGTGCATCCGCCAACATATTTTCCACACTGCTACTCCAAAACCATTTGTTCCAAGCCAAATCAATGATTTTTTGTTTATGAAAATTTGCTAACTGAAGAACCAAGCCGTAACTCATCCATACTAGTGGACTCAGACTATTCAAATATGTTTTACTCTGATCAGAGGTTGTACTAATTTCCACAAGTTGGACTCAGCGACTACTTACAGCCAAATAAGTGTCCGAATTCCAAGCCAAGCCTCCACCATTACTTCATGGTCTAGAAGTGCTTTTAAGGATCAGGGCCACCGAGTCACTCCAGTACCTTGCGGTACTCCCATGACACGCAACCACTTCCCATCACCTTTGTGTGCCAGCACGGACTGCCACTGGACTATCCATTCTGGCTCGGGACTGGCCAATGCGTCATACAGAGTGAGTGGTTGTACTAAAAGAGTTAAGCATGACATAATGGTCCATAGATTAGCAGAGTTGTTCATAGAGAACAACATACCAAATGAGAGGATTTTCGTTCATCGGACCGCTTGCTCTGGATGTCGAGAGGCACAGGCTTCTAGGTGAAGCGGAAGGTGCAAAACAAAGCTGAAACAAGAGAAGCGAAGCAGATGAAGACAGGAAAATGAGGAAGCCCCAGCTGATGAGGTAATGTTGATGTTAGGCTGCAATTGTGTTGGTGAAGAAGACAACTTATTTGGGGGGTGTTGACACATTTTCGTGCCAAACACTTACAAACCCTAGAGCCTCGGCTCGGGGTCAGACTGCGTGCGCCGGACTGTCCGGTGCCTATAGCCGGACTGTACGATGCGCTGGATTATCTGGTGGCTAGCGCCGGATTCTCTGGTGATGGGCAGGAGGCTCGAGAAATCCTAGCGGCACCCTGAGACGGATAACTATCACGCCTATGTGGTGATGCACGGCAAGGTTTACGGGCAAACCAGCAAAGGATAGCTATCGTACTTACGTGACGACGAACTACTAGTTTACGAGCAAACTAGCAAAGGAAGCGTCGATGGCCTCACCCGGGAGGGACCCCGTCAGGGTGTGGATGCCGGCAGCGTGCCCTAAGTTGCTAGGGCACCGTCTCTGGTCATGGAGATCAGAGGACGAACAACATGGAGGAGAGAGAAGGAGAATTAGGATTTGTGAAGAGACAACATGAAAAGTAAAGTAAATAATAGATTCAATTGGGTTGTGTGTCCTCAATCGGCCGTATCCCTTTATATTTATGGCGAGGAAGGTCTGGACCCTTGTACAAGTCGAAACACATCTAAAACCGACCAAAACACGACTAGAAAGCCATCTTTTAGACTGGTGATGCAATCACCGGACTGTCCGATGACTGGGACCGGATAGTCCGGAACCTAGGGGCTGTTTCCGTGAAACACTAAGTCCACCTCCTTCTACCGGATAGTCCAGTATTGCCCAGCCTAACCAACTTCCAGGTGGCATAGCTCCTCTGTCCGGACTCCGAATTAGGCGATCCATATGTCCATTTCGATCGTCTGGACGAGGGCTACGTCCTGGTACATTCTAATATGCTATTTAACCTCATCTTGGTGCTGATACAAGAGCTTTTCCATGCCTTTAGTAAAACCAAGCCAGAATCTTCTAGAAGGCTGCATATGACCTGCATAACACAATTCCACACCAAATATGCAGGAAAACTGCCACTAACACTGACTTGCCCAATTTGGTGCTCAACACATGTCCCCCTGCCTTTTAGTAAAGATCATGAACTAAAAGCATCCTTTGCATCAAGCATACTTAAGGACGATGATCAAACACTTCTCATCAGCTATGTTTCATGATGAAGCATCATTACCTATGATACTTACTATTCAATCAAGATGACATCTTCGCCATATCAACTTAAGCAAAACATGTGAGAGGAAAGCCAGAGTGTATGTCACCTCGGCTGTAAATCATAAAGAACATCAAAGTCTTGCTCCTACACCATCCTTGCTCAAGACACAATAGATGCATAAAGCAACCAATTACAAGTTAACATCAATTGGTCTTCTTCAATATCTCTCATAGAACATGAAAGCATGAAGATATATGGATGATACATGCATCTACATACTTCTATAAGATAGACTCATCAGAAGCCAATAACTAAAAGAAGATTGCCAAGACAACAATATAATCGGTCTCAACTCACGAATATGAGAGATACATAATTACTCCACCAACTGCACTGACCTGACTATTGATGTCTTGATATCCACCTTAAGCTCTTTCTTATCGCCTTGCCTCTAATTTTGAAAATCATAAGCATTGGTTTTTTAACAACAATTATATATGTTCCATCATTACAATAACCAGATGCTTGCAATGTTAAGCTACTCATCCTAGAAACCAAATGTCCATAAGGATGTGATACATAGCGATATAATTCCTAAACATCCATATAGACAAGCCTAAAAATTCGGCTATCAATAAAAGATATTACGATCTCAATACAAAACCAGCAACGAATCATCAGGACTAGGATAAGCTCCAAATCCACATAACTAAAATATCGGAGCCAAAATAGAAGAAACACATTCAGCTTAAATGCCAACACTTATATGGATTGAACTGTTAGCGTTATAATTAACTTGCCCCCAAGTATTGAAGTCACCACCATGACCTTCAACCGGCTGATCAAACTAAAAATCTAGCTCAACAGGGAGCACTGGAGGATACCGGATAATCCGGTAGCTACTGCCGGATAGTCCGGTGCTGGCAGAACCAGCCGACACCGCTCAACCTTACCCCTCGAGCGTCGAGCCTATGCTTTGGTTAGGGACATAAGCTTAGCACGATGATGAGAAAGGATTCATCGGTCATATCAACCACTGAGAGTAGCAATGTTTATTGAATTATAGAACTTGCTCATATGGAAGAAACATATATTAACCAAATTAATGATGTATATGTTGGAATCTACGTATTGGCTATATGAACAAATGAACAATTCACTTGAACTATTCGTCAATCACTGATTATACTTGTAGTCTGCAATTAAATAATAAGCGAATAGTAACAAGCAAATACTATGAGCATGCTCATCCCAAAAATAAGTATAACCGAAGTAAATCACAACAAGCATCATGAGAATGATAACATAGTTACCAACAACTGAAATACTTTGGTCTCATATAAGTGGCAATATATAGCAATTATTCATATGCATAATAATTCGGTTGTACCCCTCCATAATATAAAGACATATATGGATCAAAATAAGACCATGAGGGGTAACCGAACGTACCTTGGGATGTACTCTATGGCATACTCACATGTGGCATGGCTGAAAAATATGGACGATGTAATGACCAATAGTTTTGTTGATTTGGAGCAAACCTTTGGTTTGAGAATTGTTTACTTGCTTCCTTCTTCTCATTTGCCTCTACTTCACCGCTTCCTAGAGCATCATCCTCGCCTTGAATCTGAGAACTCTCCTTAGGGACCCATGCCATGTCTCTCTTCTGCAACTCTTGTGCACTAAGTTTCTCTAGCTTCCTTTTGTACCAAACTGATAAACCGAGTGGGCTTCTCGGCCGTTATTCAGTTTTGGACAGCAACACGTCTTTCTCAATCTTTGTCACATTAGGCTTCTTAAGTTTAGATTCAATGTCTGAAATATTGCTAGCCCTGATTTTCCTACTACTTTGGCACTGCTAGCCAAAGTATCTAATACTTTATCCAGCTTTGTAACACATGAATTCAGATCTAAACTTTTGCATTTTCTATTATCCTTCTTCACTACATAAATTTGCCTCACCACTTTGTTTTTATTTTGAGCTCCGGACCGATTCTTAGGAATAAAACGGTCTTTGTTATATGGTTGTTTCTCAAAATCAGAATTGCTACGAGCTGAATACTCTACATTATGTGGTCTAAAATATGAAGAAGAATATGAATTCAAATCATACCAGCCCCAAGATGGATAAGGATGAAAGTAAGAAGGAACTGGACCATACTGCATTAACATTGGCGGCTCAAAATGAGTATGCGTTGCTGTTGCATGAAAATCTTCTCCTTGCCAATCCCACTCTTTGGACTTGCGCTTCGGAGGTGATCTCGATGATGCGGCATTGCTTGATTGATCAACACTCTTCGCCTTGCTCTGCCTTTGGTATTTAGCCAGAAGCCGATCAAAAGTAACCTTCGGCCTTTTACCATTCTAATGATTATCACGACCTACACCTCCAAAAAATTTTGAATTTGGCACATTGGGCATATCTGGTTTAATATACCCCATCGGACAGCCTGATAGTGTCTGCCGGATAGCCCGGTGCTGCACCGGATAGTCCGGTATGCCTTACCAGACAATCCGGTATTCCCTGGGTAGCAGGGTGAACCGGCATTGCACCAGATAGTCCGGTGGACGTTAACGAACAGTCCGGTGTCCCCTGGTCAGCAGGGTGAATCGTCTACCAATTCAGTGAAGAAACACTCGCTTGCCTCCCAGCACTTGATGTCTTTTCTACAACCATGGTGGAGTCATTGCAACTTGTAGAATTAATATGCACATCACAAACATTACCTCCACCATCACTTGGGGGACTCGAATTACTTTCCTCATCAATCGTCTTTTGATCCTTGGATGAATTGAGCAATGAAAGACGATTTGGTCTACTACTGCCATCACAACCAATTGGACTCAACTGGTCATTTTCTTGATTTTCAGCAAATCTCAAGATTTCTTTGTTTATAGACGATTGTATTAGCTGACGAAACATATTGCAATCACTAGTGTTATGATCAAAAGAATTATGCAACTTGCAATATGTCATTACCTCTAAGCTCTGAAGTGATGGCATGGCTTGGTGATCAATTACTCTAATTAGACTATGCTCCAACAAAGTATCAAATATATGATCACACAAAGTTAAATCAAATGTATACTTAATTTTCTTTAGCCGATCCTTTTGCAGAGATGGCTTTAGAGCCGGGCAAATGAATGGTTCAGATTGTTCACCAATCCATTCAGCCAAGCATTTGCTTGTGGTCCTTTGGCACGATGCTTTAAAATTACTTAAGCTATTACCATCGGCCTTCGTAGAACAGTGTAGCTTTGAATTTGCTCTTTTAGATTTAGAATTACCACAAACAAACTAAGAAGATAAATACTTTGGCAATAAAGATGGATCAAACTTAAATGCCAACATATTACTATTATTGGTCTTTCTAATTCGAATAGAGCAATGGCTGATCCCTTTTGAAACCATCATATTGCCAACAAGTAGACTACCAATCTCAATCGATCTCTTAGAATTATGCAAGATAATATCACTAATGGATTTATCAATTGAAAGCATGTGACTAGATTGAGAATTAGGCAATGCACTTGTAAATTTTACGTTGTTAAATATGTTGGAGCAATGTGGATGCTTCACCCGAATTATGTCCCGTCCTTCTTGATGATAAAGGTGATGCTCCATAGCCTCCTCCTTGTCTTTAGGATCTCTTGCCCCATCAACTGAACTTTGTTTGGTTATAGCACATTCTCCATGATGATCACCGTCATCTCCAACACGGACCAAACTAGCCAAAGTAATGGGTCCTTTAGCTTTAGAGAAATCAAACAAAACTGTTATTTTATGTTTGAAGCGTTTTTCTACAGCTAGACTTGTTTCTTTTGGTAAGACGGATTTTGAACGAGAATTATTTTGTTTAGCTTTATCAGCCGAAGTGGTACTTACATCCGAATCATTAATCCTATAAGGCATTGAATATTAATTAGTTTGGCTAGTATTATGGAAATCATACCAAGCTGAACCATAACTATTAGGATCCACGTGTGATGCTGAAATTTCATAAATTCAGCTGGTGTTATGAAGATCATAGGAAACCGAATCAAGAGAACTAGAAGTTACATATGGTGCTGAAATTTCATTGATTCGGCTGGGACCAGCAGTAGCATAAGAAACCGAATTATGAATATTAGAACTATACTGTACAGCATATGTCGTTTGAGAATAATTGGCTGGAGTGCTGGTATTATCATATCCAATTCTCTCGTGCACCGGCATGCCCCCCAAGGGTGTCACATATTGTGTATGTGATGCCGATAGATAAACAGGTGAAACATTACAATGCATATCATAAGAATTAGTAGCATGTGATGCTTCATGTGTAACGGCTGAACTCACCATGTTAGTTTGGCCTTGATAATTATACCTCGATATTCGATCTTGTTCCACCGATGCATAAGGATTTATGTGTTGCATGTTACTAGTAGAATTAAATCTCAAAGCAGACATATCACGTGACATAGGCTTTTGCATATAATTTTCAGAATTATGGCGTGCATAACGAGAACCATTATCTGAATAATGACTAGATGATGTAATAACATGCCTACTATCATGGCTAGCAACGTCAACACGAGAATTTATGATATTTGCTAAGTAAACTAGAATTATTTAATTCATTTGTAAATTGTACCTCAGTCTTGCTATATTAGTATTGTGGTGTGACGCCTCGTAACTCCACGTGAATAGGCTGTACCTTTATAGTGAACTAGCTTGAACGATAGACGGCTTGTGCCTAGGTAGACTAGCAGCGGCAAGATAGAAACGATCGGCCTAGTAGCCCGAAACAATTATAATGGCATAGTAATAGATTAGGGGACGAATATTCAGCCGCAAAAGCCGAAACAATCTCAACGGCACTTAGCACGTTTGCGATTTGTGAAGACGTCACAGGCTTTACGGAAGTGTAGACCTCGTGCCGGTTTTGTAGATTAAAAGGCAAAACAAACTCGATTCGGATCAGGACACCGAATAAAAAATCGGAATACGAAACCCGGTGGCCGGTGATAGATAATAAAGTAATGCAATCGGCCTTGAGGCCTGACGCAAAATCAGCAATAGTCCTCCGATGGTGGATGATCTGTGTGGACAAAGCAAATAGATCAGCCGGAGGCCTGATCTGGTTGTGCCACGGACACAAACAGATCAGTTTTTTAAACAGAAGAAACAAATGCACTTGGCCTTGATGCCCGATGCAACAATGGCCAAACAAATCGGCCTTATGGCCTCATCTACTGACGGTGACTCAAAAATTAATAATATATCAATTCGATAATTTCTAGGGCAAGAATATTCGGTTGCGAAAACCAAAACGATCTCGTCACCAGCGGAGTCGCCAAAAAGTGTGTTGACACGTTTTCGCGCCAAACACTTAGGAACCCTGGAGCCTTGGCTCGGGGTCAGACTGCGTGCGCCGGACTGTCCGGTGCCTATAGCCGGACTGTCTGGTGTGCCGGATTGTCTGGTGGCTAGCGCTGGACTGTCCGGTGACGGGCAGAGGCTCGGGAAACCCTAGCAGCACCCGAGACAGATAACTGTCACGCTTACGTGGTGATGCACGGTGAGCTTTATGGGCAAACCAATAAAGGATAGCTATTGTACTTATGTGACGACAAATGACTAGTTTATGAGCAAACTAGCAAATGAACCGTCGATGGCCTCACCCGGGAGGGACCCCGCTAGGGTGCGGATACCGGCGGCATACCCTAGGTTGCTAGGGCACCGTCCCTGGTCGTGGAGATCAGAGGACGAACAACATGGAGGAGGGAGAAAGAGAATTAGGGTTTGAGAAAAGACAACATGAAAAGTAAAGTAAATAATAGATTCAATCAGGTTGTGTGTCCTCAATCAGCCGTATCCCTTTATATTTATGGGGAGGGAGGTCTGGACTCTTGTACAAGTCGAAACACATCTAAAACCGACCAAAACACAACCAGAAAGCCTTGTTTCGGACTGGGGACGCAATCACCGGACTGTCTGGTGACTGGGTCCGAATAGTCTGGTACCTGGGGGCTATTTTCCGTGAAAAACCGGACAGTCCGCCTCCTTCTACTGCATAGTCTGATATTGCCTAGCTTGACGAACTTTCAGGTGTCATAACTCCTCGGTCCGTACTCTGAATTAGACGATCCATATGTCCGTTTCGATCGTCTCGATGAGGGCTATGTCCTGGTACATTCCAATATGCTATTTAACCTCATCTTAGTGCTGATACAAGTACTTTTCCTTGCCTTTAGTAAAACCAAGCCAGAATCTTCAGGAAGGCTGCATACGACCTGCATAACACAATTCCATACCAAATATGCAAGAAAACTGCCATTAACACCGACCTGCCCAATTTGCTGCTTAACAAGGAGGGTTGTATCTTCTCATGAAATACGGGTCGTAGGCCGCGACGCTATCAACGAGCCTGTTTACAACATTGCTTCGCATGAGAAACCTACAAAATATTATACGTCAAATACAACCTCCATAAATAATAGTGGCAATGTATGTTTCCTTTCCGTACCTACGCCGAAAATGGTAATCGGGTTGTAGATAGGATTCGGGACAAAGTAGTCCAGACGAATCCTCTCATCACCAGCTTTGTGATCACGGGATCGAATTTGCTTGACAGGCCTCAAACCGCGCCGACTGCACCCTTCCGCCTCCTCTCGTTCTCTTCCTCCTCCATCGTCCACCCCCTAGACATCTAGCTCTTGCCTCTGAACGATCGAGACATTTCCTGTCACGAGTTTTGTAATGGTGTGTTTGTGTCGGGGTTTAGTACCGGTAGTGCACCACGGGACGGGTCACATGGAGCTTTTGTGGCTCTGCGGGATCGACGTAGCTCGATGGTTCGCCGGAAAAGCGATGAAGACATAGAGGTTTATACAGGTTCGGGCCGCGAGAAGCGTAAAACCCTATGTCCTGTTTGTGGCTGGTTGTATTGCTGTGAGTTCTCGAGGTTACAATGAGGGTTCGGGCTGGATTGCGATGGGAGTAACTAACTTTTTGTAGGGTTCTCTCATCCGCCTTATATAAGCCGACGGAGTCTTGGGTTACAAGTCGAGTTCCTTCTATATCTCCTAATCGGTTCAGATTACATAAAATCAAACAGAATCTAAGTTTCCATCGTATCTTCATCAATATCCTTAAATCTCGGAACCTGAATCCAAGCCAAGCTTCCTTGTTTGTTCTCTAGATCACGTCGTTGCTGCCTTGAACTCCAAGCCATCCCGACCGTATTTGGGCCTGAGTTAAGCGTCCGGCCCATGAAACCAGCCGCTTACCCGACTCAGGCCCACTGTTGGCCTATGTCCTGGATCCACGCCATGAGGAGCCAGGGGATATCTATCCCCCAGAAGCCCTTGAGGCTCGAGTCAATTCGGAGGTCAATTGACTCGAGACTCCCACAACCAACTAGAGCTCCGAGTGAAGCGCCTCGCCGAGTCAACTTTCATATCTCTCCAATGGTTGCACCAACTAGGTGCACCCATTGGGTGTAGCCCCGAGCTTTAAGCTGACCTGAGCATCAATCAGCTTAAAGATCTAGAAAAAACCAATTGCCCTTGACAACTCCATCTTTAGATCTTCTGTCTCCTCGAATCATTGGTTGCACCGATTAGGTGCACACATTGGGTATAACCCCCGAGCTTCAATTTGACTTGAGTAACAATCAACTTGAAGGTCCCAACAATCTAAAATTTTGAAAGTACACATTTCTTCCCGAATCAATCACTGCGTTGTTTCAATAGTTGCACCGACTAGGTGCACCCATTGGGTGTAGCCCCCGAGCTTCAAGTTGATTTGAGTAACAATCATCTTGAAGGTCCAAAGAGCTCTCCCGACTCAACACCGCCCGATTGAAGTCTTCAGGCTTTTGCCTTAATCAGAAAGAACTTACAGAAAAAATTCCCCACCCATTGGGTGTATACCGGGAAACTTCCAGTAAAACGAAGAGCCATTCCTTTCTTTACCGCATATGCTTTTCCCTTGAAAACCCAACCGTTGATGGATCCAACCCTCTTGATTCGTCTCATCTATGGATCACCGACACGTGTCCATCCGAATACCAAACACCATCATTATACGCGGACTTGCAGAAACCGAAGCGGCACCTCTCCTGCTATATAACTGAAGCCAAAACCCATCCATCAATCATACTTCCATTGCCTTACACACGCATAAGATTTCACTGCTCCAAACCCCTTTTTCTCATGAACCCCATGGCTGGCCCTCGCAAGAACCGCCCTGAGTTCTCCGACTCAGAGCGACGAAGAAGACCCTCCCAGCGACGCTGAGCCCTTCAACGACAGCGACGACGGCGGCGACGTCAATAGGAAGGCGCCACCGGAAGAGGCGAGTGAAGACTCCGACGCCGACTCCGACCAGAACAACTGGAAGGAGAAGACAATGCTCCAGGGCCTGAACCACCCCGGTCTCGGTGGCCCTGATGATGAGGACAACAACGAGGAGGAGGAGGATGACGACGACGATGATGACGACGATGACGATGACGACGACGACGGAGACGATGATGACAACGACGACGATGGCAGCAGCAGCGACGAGGACGCTGCTCTGCCCCCTAGGAAGCGCCGCCGTGTCGGCCGTTAGGCTAGGACTTTAGTTTAATTATCAATGTAGTACGTAGAAGAATCTCATGCATCTGTAGTTCCATCTTTGTAATGAATCTCGCCAATGCTTTTAAGTTTCAACTTGCTAATGAATTTGTCCTTGCAAAGTGAAATATACTCTTTCTATGAACAATCCCTTCCATACTACTTAGAAACAGTCTATGCATTGAAATCCGTGCCATTGAATGAAAACTACGAGCCCCCGAGCCAAACGAAGCATCTGGAAAATAACTGCTACTAAGTATCGACAAGTCACTAATAACCGAGTCAATTTATCCGACTGAATGACCTCCGACTGAATTCCATGTGGTCCATGAAAATCCACTCCGACTGAATTCACGCCGACTGATAGGATGTTGACGGCGTGGACTACCTTAAAGAAAACAGAACCCCTCAATTTAACGCCGTCGAGTATTAAAGAAGACCAATTCCCTAACGGTTTCTCCCACTAGAATCCACATTCTCAACAACTGCATTTACTCCGCCGCCATAGTCACCAGATTCAAAATCCTTATCCCAAAACATACAACCAAGCGCCAGAATCCTTCGCGCCTATGGCTCCGAAGAAGAAGACGATCAGCGAACTTGGGAATAGCAGCGAAGGACTTCCTCACGACGAAAACCGGCCAATCCCGTCGCCGTTTCTGTCATTCCGTATGTCATCCATTTTTGAATCTCATCTAAATCACCTTGTAAGGATGGGAGTTCTTCTGCCCAAGGAGTTGGGTGGGTGGAGAGATTGCGAAGGTGAAAAAGTCCCCACAGAAGATACCCACGAGTCCTTAGTTTTTGCCCCTTTCTTTGTCCGCGGCTTAGGATTGCCCCTCTGTTCTTTTTGCCTACGGTTTACTGAACTTCTATTGCATCGATCTGTCCCACTTGAATCCCAATTCAATTCTCCAAATTTCAATCTTTATTCACTTATGCGAAGCTTTTCTTGGGATTGCTCCCCATTTTGGTCTTTGGAAGTATCTGTACGACAGCAAGCCCGGCACCCGAGACAAAGTGCTGTAGGTAGTTGGAGGAGCTAGCCTAAAACTGCGTAGAGGACGCAAATCAGTGTACATAGATATCCTTGTTACTCCGAGTGGTTCTACATGACCAACCACGCCAAATTCCTTGTTAGCCTGATCAGGACGTTAGCCGAACTCCAAGCTTAACAGTTGGGAAGAGGCACCAACTACAGAAGAAATGGCAGAGGTAGAAATTCTGCTTAACGACATCTCAGGTTTGAAAGATAGCGGTTTGACTGCTCATGCCATAGTTATAGATCTCATCTTCCGAAGCATTCAACCGATGAAGGATCGAGTATATCCAGCCTACATGTATGTTGGGGCCAGCAATCCCACTCGAGAGATCAGCCGACCCATATTTGCAGAAGAAATCAAGGCCCGAGTTAGCCTGATGCTGAGAGGTGACGTGTACAATGAAGGGTCCCCACAGCCTTATTCTGCATGGCATCCCACGCCCACTGTAAGTTTGGTAGTTCGCCGACCAATTCATTGGTGTGTTCTTGATAATGTATTTAATACTGAATAGATTTCTGACTTTATCTTTGCAGAGTAATATTACGAAGTTTCTGTCCGACCCTCCTCAGCATAATGCAGACAAGATTTGAAGCGACAGTCCCAGTTAACTGCTGAAGAGATGGAAGTCGTGGTTGCAGCGACACAAGGAAGAGATAATAATGAAGCTGCGACATTCATCATCATTCCACGTCCTAATGGTAATGCAGATACTGAAGAAGAAAATGCAGCCCTAGAAGGAAAAGCCCCCGAGCTTGCAAGAGGCTCAAAGGAAGGTGATGTCGCCTCCAGGATGTCAAGGCGTATCCGAGCCAAGACGTCAACAGAACAATCCGATGTTCCCCGGAGAAAGAGAACCATCAAGGAACAAATCAACAACTAGAAGACTTCTCCTGCCAGACCTGATCCAATGTCCCCGTCCAAGAGACCGAGCAAGAAATTCAGAGCACAGGAGACGGCTGACCATAGTACGGGTTCATCCCTCAGTGGTATTGACTGGAGTTCTTTAATTGACGAGGAGGAGGAGGAGGAAGAGGTCCCACTACATCGCCGTGAAAGGAGATCCAAACGAGCGCAAGAAACTGAGGTCACAACATTCCCTCTGACTCATCCAGATATGCCGGTAGAAGAAGAACTGGAACTATCAGACGTTGACCCAGAATTGGCACAATTCGTGAAGTCTTTCCCTCTCTCGAGTGACAGTGTCTCCACGCTATCACGGTATGACTGAACATTCTCTTCGTATCTAGTTTGCAACATGCTGACTGCATCGAACTGTTGTGCAGACCTTCGGCAGAACAAAGTGCATTACTTCTTGGGTCCGATGCTGACCCAAAGAAAGCCCCCAAGCTTAAGATGAACGAAGCCAGAGCCCTCGAACTCGAGACTGAAGTGACGAAAGCTCCCGAGATTAGGTCTAGTGCAACTGAAGCCCCCGAGCATGAGATTTTAGAACGTACGACTGAAGTGCTGGAGCGTGAGGGCCCAGAGCGTCTGACTGAAGGACAACTGAAGAGCGCGGAAGATCACTAAGATGACCCTGGCATGGAACTCCTGTTCAACTGGCACGAAAGCATGTAACACCTAGGGGCTAGGTAGCAAGATCTGCAAGACTCATCCTACTGTACTGGAGATGAAGACGAAATAGACCAAAACCTCAAGGGCTAGCATGTAAGATGTTCATCTCTCTCTCGTGGCTTTCTTCAACCTCCAGACAAGGAGCATGGCGTGCGGCAGCCCGGACTTTTGGCGCGTGTGCCGGTGCGAGGAGCGGAGGGAGCAACGTCGGAGGAGTCCGAGAATGTGTTCCTGGGGAAGGGCTACCCGTTCCCTAAGATGGAGTCATGCGGGAAGGACCGAGGGAGTGGGGAACACGCATGAACCGGATGGTCGCGGCAGCTCGCGGAAAGCCGGCGGCGCGGTCGATTCCGGCCGTTCAGAGCTCGAGAGCTTGATGCCGGCGGTCAAGGAGATGGAGAGGAGGCCGGGGATCACTTACCCCTACCTGATTCGCGGGGAAAACGACAGGATGGGGCCGGCGACGGAGCTCTGGAGGCATGGAACTTCGGCGGCGAACTGTGTCGCGGAGGAGTGGAATCGGCGGCCTAGGCTTGGGGAATCGGAGGAGTAGGGCCAGGCGTGGCCCGACGCGGGGTTGGAGGGCGCGGGTAGCAAGCGGAGAGGGCTAGAGCTTGAGCTCTGAGCTTGGCAATGGAGGTGGGGCGGGCTTTGCTCTGTAGAAGAACAGGGAGCGAGGGGCGGAGCGAGTGAAGAGTGAGCGAGGGAGAGAGAGGCGCGGCCTCGGCTTAAGGCTTCGGGAGCGGGCAGGTGGGCAGGGGTGCCGCGGCGTGCGGCCGGACACCGGCGACCGCGTGGCATCTGGGCTATGCGTGCGGTCGTCCGGTCGGGAGGACGGGCCCACCCGTCAGCGAGACAAGAAAAAGAAAAGAATTCCGAAATTGATAAACTGGGTTTGACCACAGGTACAGGCTTTGGAACTCGCAGTTTTTTGAACATCCTTTAGGCCGATTTTGAAAAAATTCAAAATACAAAAGTTGTTCTAATTTTAAATATCTAAAACTTTGTCAAAAGTCTTGGTACTAGGTTATATTCAAATTTTGTGAGTTTGAATGAATTCAAAACTAGAGCTCTAGTTTGACCAACTATTCCTTAAATCTTTAAAATTCTGTTAAGCCTATTTATGTTCATTTTCATACAAAGTGAACTATACCAATATTGCTTAGAATCTCATGAACTACAACTTTGGTATGTAAGTTATGGCAAGATTTTGACTTTTGTTTCACAAAATTTTGAATTTACTAATCAGGTCTAAGTTTGGCAGATTTCACAATTTCACAGAAAATGACCCAAAACTATGTTCAAACCTTTATGCATGTCATGACACAAAATACCAAAGTTATTTCTCATGAAATTGTCTGCGAGTTTGGTATGTAAAGTTTAATCAAATTCACAATAGTATTAAAGTTACAACAGCAAATGCAAATACAATTTTCAGCAAACCCAGTTTAATTACTTCAAATGACCTAACCTATGCATGCTCTCAAGATAAAATGCCCTTGAAATGATGTCATTAAGCTAATGATGTCAGTATAATGCACTTGAGATGCCAGGGGCATCACAGCCCACCCCCCTTAAATAAATCTCGTCCCGAGATTTTGATGTGATGTGGGTGGTTAAGTTAAAAGAGAGAAAGGAAGTGCATTGTGTATGAATTCGAGTTAAATTTTTGAAACTAACCCATTTCAATTAGAGGGGAGGAAGTTAGGATACTTGGTATGTAAACAATCTTCTTGTTCCTAAGTAGCCTCTTCTTCGGAGTGATTACTCCATTGCACTTTATAGAAGTTGATTGCACTTCGGCGTGTTGCTCTTTGCTTTTGGTCTAATACCTTGATGGGTTGTTCTTGATAGGTGAGGTCAGGTTCAATTTGAATTTGAGATGCGTCAATCATTTTCTCTGGCACTCGAAGACATTTCTTGAGTTGTGAAACATGAAAGACATCATGTACTGCGGCAAGGTGTGGTGGTAATTCTAACCGATAAGCCACTGGCCCACATTGTTCTATGATCTGAAACGGACCAACATATCTTGGTGCTAACTTCCCTTTCACACCAAATCAATGTACTCCTTTCATTGGTGAAACCCAAAGGTACACATGATCACCCTTCTCAAAGACTAACGGTCTCCTCCTCTTATCAGAATAGCTTTTCTGCCTGGACTGTGCTCTTTTTAGGTTGCTGTGTATGAATTTCACTTGCTCCTCTGCTTGTGACACGTTCTCCAAGTTTAGACCAGTTGAGTGGGGTTCTGCACCTTCTACCATAGAGAGCCTTGAAAGGAGCCATTTCTAAGCTCTTCTGGTAGCTGTTGTTGTAAGCAAACTCCACCAAGGGAAGACATTCATCCCACTTGGTGGAATACGTCAAAGCACACACCCTCAACATGTCTTCTAGGATTTGATTTACTCTCTCTACTTGGCCACTTCTTTGAGGATGGTATGCTGAACTCCGGATCAAAGTGGTCCCAAGAGCGGATTGCAAGTGCTCCTAGAAACGAGACACGAACAACGAGCCTCGATCTGAAGTAATGGTCTGTGGAACACCGTGCAAGGACACAATCCGGGAAATGTATAGTTTAGCATATTGCTTTGCTCGATAGGTGGTCTTGACAGGAATGAAATGGGCAGATTTGGTGAGCCGATCGATAATCACCCATATGGAATCGTATCCCTTCTGAGTGCGAGGCAAACCCACAATGAAATCCATGTGCACATCTTCCCACTTCCAAGTTGGGACTTGCAATGGTTGAAGCATACCAGTAGGCTTTAAGTGGTCAGCTTTCACTCTTTGACATACGTCGCACTCGGACACATATTTGGCAATCTCTCGTTTCATGCGAGTCCACCAAAACTTCTGTTTTAGATCTTGGTACATTTTATTGCTTCCTGGGAACATAGTAAACATGGAGGTGTGAGCTTCATCTAGAATTTTCTTCCTTAGTTCCAAGTCTTTTGGTACCACTAAGCGATCCTTGAACCATAGAACTCCTTCTTCGTCAAGCCTAAAACAAGCCTTCTTCTTCTCATTGATCCCATCTCTAATGTGCGCCATACCCTTATCTTTATTTTGTGCCTCTATGATCTGATCTTTTATTGTTGGTTCAATGATGAGATTGTAAAGTTCAGCATGCTGCTCTATTGGTGTTTCAATCTCTCTAATTCCACAACATAGCACCCTCACTATTGGACGAGCCTCAATAAAGTTGCAATGAGCCTTACGGCTTAATGCATCTGCTTCCACATTAGCTTTCCCAGGATGATAGTGAACTTCCAAATCATAGTCCATTGATCAACTCTAACCAACGACGTTGCCTCATATTTATTTCGGGTTGAGTGAAGATGTATTTCAGGCTCTTGTGACCAGTGTATATGTGGCAAGTGTTGCCCAACAAGTAATGTCTCCATTTCTTCAGTGCATGGACAACTGCAAGTAGCTCAAGATCATGAGTTGGATAATTCGCCTAATGTTTCCTCAGTTGGCAAGATGCATAGGCAATCACTCTTCCTTCTTGCATTAGAACACAACCGAGGCCACTACCGGAGGCATCACAATACACATCAAATGGCTTGGTGATGTCCGGTTGAGCAAGAACAGGTGCTGAAGTTAGGAGGTTCTTCAATGTTTGAAATGCCTCTTCGCATTTTGGGATCCACACAAACTTTGCATTTTTCTGGGTCAATGCTGTCATTGGCTTGGCAATTTTGGAGAAGTCCTTGATGAAGTGGCGGTAGTAACCTGCTAAACCAAGAAAACTCCATATCTCTGTGACAGTCTGTGGCTGCTTCCAATTCAGCACATCTTCCACCTTGCTAGGATCAACAGCCACACCCTTTGCAGACAAGATGTGGCCTAGGAACGCCACTTCTTTTAGCCAAAAAGCACACTTGCTGAACTTGGCATAGAGTCTATGTTCTCTAAGGCGAGACAACACTATTCGTAGGTGTTCTTCGTGCTCCTTCTCATTCTTGGAATAAACCAAGATGTCATCAATGAATACTATTACGAATTTGTCGAGCTCATTCATGAACACTGAGTTCATCATGTACATGAAGAAAGCAGGTGCATTTGTCAACCCGAAAGACATGACATGATACTCATAAAGCCCATACCGCGTTGCGAAAGCGGTCTTTGGTATGTCTTCCTCTTGGATTTTAATTTGATGGTACCCGGACCTAAGATCAATCTTGGAGAATACCAAGGCAACCCCAAGTTGATCAAACAGGATATCAATGTGTGGCAATGGGTACTTGTTCTTGACGGTGACAGCATTCAATGGCCGATAATCCACACATAATCTTTTACCACCATGGTCCTTCTTCTCAACAAAGAGGGCAGGACAACCCCATGGTGATGAGCTTGGGCGAATAAACCCTTTATTGAGCTGTTCTTGTAGCTGGACCTTCAATTCTTTCAACTCATTGGGTGCCATTCTGTATGGCCTTTGAGAGATAGGTGCTGTGCCCTGGTAAAAGCTCGATGGAGAACTCAACATCCCTATCCAGTGGGAGTCTGGGAAGCTCTTCCGGAAACACATCCGGATAGTCGCAAACTACTGGGATCTTCGCAAGTGCTTGTGCCTCCCCTTGTGTTTCTATGACATTGACTGTGTGAGGCATATGTTTATGAAGTGGCACATGGATAACCATGTCTGTCCCACTATTTGAGCGTAACTGAACTATTCTACTCCCAACATCTATCATTGCATTGTGTTGATTCAACCATTCCATCCCAAGAATAATATCAATCCCTAGTTGTGGTTGTACTAGAGGACTGACTGAATAAACTTTCCTTTCCTACTTGCAAACACAAGTCCCTCACTATGTGATTTGTAACTATTGATGATCCTGCAGCAGTAATGTGGTATCTCTCTTTCAACTCGGCAATTTCATACCCATGCTTCAATGCATAGGCCTTGCTGATAAAAGTGAAAGATGCTCTAGAATCAAATAGTACAACCGTGGGATGATCATTGATCAAGAACGTGCTTGCTAGAACCGGTTCACCCTGAGGAACTTGCTCAAGCATACTATAGTGCAATAGGCCCATTTTTGGGGCTAATGCCTTCTCTCCTCCTGTAGGCATTGGCCCTTGAGTTCATTGATATGTGCGACTAGTTGCGACTAAAATGTCCAGCTTTTCCGCATTTGAAACAGGGATAGCCGACATTTGATTTGATGGGTGGCACTGCAGCAGGTGGCTGGGGAGGTGCACTACAGGATGAAGGGTGTAGTTGTCCCTCACTGTATTGCTCCTGCCATTGGGGTTCAATGATGTAACATGTTTGCAGCTGTGCATGATGCACAACCCATTGCCGCTGGGATGAACTCGACGGAGGTGTGCTTGCAATTCTTTTCCTCCGCTGGTCCTCCTAGGACGCACGGAGACGCTGCTCCATGTCGATGGCAGCATCCACCAATTCAGTAAAGCTGTCGTAGCGGCGCCCCAAGTGAGATTAGTAGAGTGGGATTGAAGCCCTCCAATAGACACGCAGCCCTACGTGGGTCGGTGTCGACATCTTTAGGGGAGTATTGGGACAGGCGAACAAAGGCGTGTACGTACTCGAGTACTGACATATCCCCTTGACGAAGTGCATGGAACTCTTGCCGCTTGAGCTCAATGAGGCTAGGCAGGAGATAGTGAGCCCGGAAAGCCGCACGGAACTCATCCCACGTGACCTGGTGCCCAGCGGGTTGCATGGCCAGGAAAGAAGCACACTAGGCCCCAGAGGGACCATGTAGACACTACGCCGCAAAGCGAGCCTTCTGTTGCTCAGTGAGGTGGGGCAGTAGACTGAACTTGGATTCAATGATTCGAAGCCAGTCATCTGCATCCAATGGATCCATGGTAGTGGTGAAGATCGGCGGTTGTAGCGCCGCAAAGTCAGAAGGAGGTGGTGCATCGTGAGTAGCCCCTTGCGCAGAAGTCTCAGGTGGAGGGACCATATGCAAGTACGAGGCCAATAGTGTTTAGTCTAACAACTTTAGTGCAATTGATGCGATGATAAAAAGATCATAGCATCATAGATATCGTATAATTGCATGAAAGCATGTGAAACGAAATCATAATAGATTGCAGGTAAAGTGTTAGTCCATTTCTTGAAATTTTTGACAGCCATATGGCATGACTGTACAGCAAGCTGCTGTTACAATGTGGAGGCAACACCTCTGAATTTCGATCCTGGGATAGCCAGGTTTCGATCCTGGGACCTATGGGTTATGGGCCCACTAGCAACCATAGTCAACATAGACATGGTTTAGCTCAAACACTTTAAGTGGAACCTAGATGCATTGATAAAAGATCTACGCATCATAGATGGCCTCCAAATACATGAAAGCATGTAATACAAGAAACCATCAAATTACACCCAAAGTGTTGATACTACCAAGGGATTGGCCAAGACACCTCTTCATCTAAGTCACTTGCACTCACCATTCATGGTGAAAAGAAGAAGATGAAGAAAGGCAAGAGAAAGAAAGAGACAAGCTCAAGATCAAGTAAAGAAGAAGAAGATAGTGATGAATATGATCAAGCCCAATGCTCCTCCTCCTCTGATGATTGTAGGACCGAGACGTGCGACTAGAGGGGGGGTGAATAGGAGCACGTGAAATCACAAAATCACAAACCCCCAAGTGGAAACCGAAACTAAGCACTGTCCACTGAACAGATACGTGCCTAGCAGCGCAAGGGTGCCGTCCACTGTGAGGATACACACCAATGCAAGAAAGCTCAAGATCCGAACAAGAATGACGGCGAAGCAACGGATTTTGCAATAACCGCCATAATGACACTCACCGCACCTAGGTGCGTCTCACTGACTCACAGTAAGCAAAGAGAATGGTCTTAAGGGAGGAATGCGAAAATCCATAGCAAAATCACAGCAGAAAAACCAAACTGGGAAGAACACAGTAGCTCCCTGGAAGGACCGAACTGTCCGGTGGCCAACACCGGACTGTCCGGTGGGACCGGACTCTCCGGTGCCTGACGCCGGACTGTCCGGTGGCACGCCTGGACAGTGCCTCTCACCGGACTATCCGGTGGGCATTGCCGGACTATCCGGTGGAGCCGGACTATCCGGTGGAACCGTACTGTCCGGTGGCCTTTGTCGGATGGTCCGGTAGGGTCGCAGAAAAGATGATTTCAAATCCTAACTTGATCAGACCTTGTCCAAACTTCACGAAATTTAGCACCGGTTATCTGGACCCTATTTCGAAGTTATTCCCAACAGATCAACTCAAGGTAACCGCGGAATCAGTGGGAATTTCAGATCTTGTGAAATAGCCATTCTTGGGCAAGAAAGGGGAAAACACAAAAGAGGCTTGCTAGTGGCAATCCAACAGGATTGAGATGAACTAAGTCATGATCTCCACGTCCTAGCAAGTCCAGAACATCAGCAAGGAAAGGGATTCAAGCTTGCCCAACAAAAACACCCAAAAAGCAAGGATTGAACCCAAAAACCAAAGAGAGAAGGGGAGGAGAAGAACACAAGGTTGCTGCACGAATTTGCTTCGATTAAGTGCCCAAGATGGGTCTAAAGATTCAGCATACAAGCAGAAATTCGTCCCAAGCAACCACCCTCACCTTCCCTCAAGATTAGGAGGCTAAATCCTACTCTAACCTCCCTAACAATGGAGCTCAAAGCTTAAGGACGAAAATCACCAAGTGAAGACTAATCCTAGCAGCCAAGAGCTACTCTAATGACCTGCCTTGGACCTATTTATACCCGAGTGCTATTTAGACAATTTTGCACTTAGGTCCCTACAGCTAGATAAACCCTAAGGACTCAAACGAAAGATTACAGGATATTTCGGGACGGACGACCACGATGAAGTCTTGATCTTCGTAAGTTCCACGCAATCCTTGAATGCTCTCCACGTGGCCAGTAGTCCAATCCGCGATCCGCCCCCGGTTTTGAAGTCAGAAACCAGGAAACTTTAGGAAGTCTCCGCCTGGGCCGGATTTGGCCCATCTTCTCTATCTTGGCGAGTCGTGGCCCAACTCACCAAGGCTTGGGTAGCTTGGGTGACGATTTTGAGCCGAAGCTGCCAAAGCCTCCCTCGCACGCCTTCGCACCACGCATTCGGGTTGGAGCACAGCGGTGGCGCCCGGCATCCCCTGTCCATCGGGGCAGCCTCGCAGTCCTTCGGAGGACTTACTCCTGCCGTCGCCATGCCGCTCCTCCGTATACCGAACTCCCATAGCCGACAGATGCCGAGTGTGCCTCCAGTCCTTCAGAAGACTTACTCCTCTACCTCCAGTCCATCGGAGGGCCTCTTGTCCATCGGAGGTCTTGTGCCCAAGTCCTTCTGGGTCTTGCTACTGTTGACAATCACTCATCACTCCAGAGGCAATGGAGCCGGTCCATTGGCTCCCAATCTCCCCCTTGATGAGTGCATTGTCAACACCTTCAACCTGTAACCTGAAATAGAACAAAGAAAAAGAAAAAAACGTAAAACCGAAAAGAAAGAAGAAAAAGAAGAAGTTGCTCAAGATGCCCAAGGAGCAAATACTGGCAGAAAAGGGCAATTTGAGACAACAAAAACAAGGTCAAAGATCGACCCCCTAAGACAAGGGAAACCGCTCAACGCAGTCAATCAAACTAAAGCATGACTCCTCAAGAAAGAGGCAAATTGGCTCAACACAGTCATGGCTAAGACAAAGCATCGGCTCCTCCAGAAAGAGGCAAAAGGCTCAACGTACCGATGCAAAAGCATGCTAAAAGCTCAAATTCACCCTCAACTAGATCTCTACAGAGTCCTCCCCCTTGGTCCAATATCTTTCTCTCCTCAAGGGTCAACATCTCTCCCCCTTGTTGACAATGGACACATCAAGGGTTCATAGAACTCAACTCCCCCTGAAATGGACAACTCCCCCTCAAAATATGCCACGAAATGCAGGAAGTGTACCATGAAGAGCTCAGCAGGGATGAAAAGCTAGTAAAAACAAGTTCTAGCATACAGAGCTAGTGAGGGTAAGGAAGCATGCAATCAAGCTCAATTGAATCTATCTTATACAAATCAGGAGCATGTTTTACAGGGTTGTTGAAAAGAAAGCATCACCAACATGAATAGCATCTAGCAAGATAGGCATGAACAGCAAGATGCTAGCAAAACATACAAGGTGTGCTACTCTCAACCAAGGCATCTACAACAGGCCATAAGCAGATTAGAGACTTGCAGATTTTAGATTTAGCAATTTTGAACTTCAAGCAAAACAGATCATGTGCCAGTGGTTATTCACTTGTCGTTGCCACTTCTTACCAACCAATGCCAAGCCTAGGTTCAGAAAACCATCAGAAGCTTAAGACAAGGTTTTGGTCATACACAGCCTAGTCCAAGTTCAAGCCAAAGTGCAAAGGCAAGCTATCTCAAACTAGATCAATATGACAAGTAAACCCTCCTGGATCTTTTCAATTTAGCTCATAGGACACCACTTGTAAGCCACATTCATTCAGATTTTAGATTTGAACAAGGTACCATAAAAGCTTAGGCATCAGTGTAACACAGGCATACGACTAGCATATCCAAGCATGAAAAGATAGCATAGCATTCAACATTCCTACACACGCTAGGTAGCCAAGTCAAGTGGTGATCATGGTTTTTGATTTTGAAGAAACAAAAGTGACTGAGCTCACAAAAGATATTAGACAGATTCAAGGAGCTTAGCCAAACATGATCATGCAAGCAACTGTACAAACTAGCACAAGCAAGTACTAACTTGTCATACCAGAAGAGCTCTAGTGCTAGTGAAAGTGAAAATGCATATGTTACAATGCAATGCATGGTATGAGACAAAATGCAAGAAAAACAAAGAAAGAAAAGAAAGAAAAAGCAAAGCAAAACCTAAACTATACCAAAGTTACCCCAACCTAAAAGGGGTAACAAACACCAAGTTCCCCACGCAAGTGAGCAAAAATGCTCAGGTCTAAAGGCTTGGTGAAGATATTGGCCAACTGGTTCTCAGTCTCTACATGGATCAAGTCTATATCTCCCTTCTCGTAGTGATCTCTCAAGAAGTGAAACCTCACGTCTATGTGTTTGGTTCTGGAGTGCAAGACGGGGTTCTTAGCTACAGAAATAGCAGAACTAGAGTCTACTAGGAGAGGGATCTTCCTAAAACTGAGACCAACGTCACTCAAGGTGGACTTCATCCAAAGCAGCTGGGAGCAGCAACTAGCAGCAGCAATGTATTCAACTTTTGTGGTGGAAGTGGCTACGCTACATTGCTTGCATGAGGACCAAGAGACAAGAGAGGAACCAAGAAACTGGCAAGTGCCGGAAGTAGACTTGCGCTCCAGCCGACAACCCGCAAAGTCAGCATCCGAATACCCTCTAAGAGAGAGCAACGAAGCTGAAGAAAACCAAAGTCCAAGCTCAGGAGTATATTTCAGGTACTTGAAGATGCGCTTCACTGCTTGACGATGTGATAGCCTTGGTGCGGCCTGAAAACGAGCACAAAGGCAAATCGCGAACTGAATGTCCGGCCGGGTCGCCGTCAGGTACAGAAGTGAGCCGATCATCCCTCGATACTCTCTTTGGTCCACCACCTCCCCTTCTTCATCTGCATCAAGAGCCGTCTGTGTTGACATGGGAGTCGCCACGGGCTTGAGATCTCCCTTGTCAAACTTCCTCAAAATGTCCTTCGTGTACTTGGCTTGATGGACGAAGGTTCCTTCTGGGCCTTGCTTAATCTGAAGCCCGAGAAAGAACTGAAGCTCACCCATGAGACTCATCTCAAATTCACTGCTCATCTGTTCAGCAACCTTAGACACCAAAGCGTGAGATGAACCACCAAAGATAATGTCATCAACATATATCTGAACTAGAAGGGTGTCACCGCCACGACTGAACAGAAACAAAGTCTTGTCTACTGAACCCATCACAAAACCAGACTTGAGCAGAAAGGCTTTCAATCTAGCATACCAAGCTCTTGGAGCTTGCTTCAGACCATACAGGGCTTTTCTCAACTTATACACCCGGTCTGGAAACTTGGCACTCTCAAAGCCAGGATGTTGTCTCACATAAACCTCCTCCTCTATGTAACCGTTTAGAAAGGCTGACTTGACATCCATCTGCTGCAATTTGAAGCCTTTAGAGGCAGCAAAGGCAAGCAAAATCCTAATAGCCTCTAAACGAGCTACAGGAGCAAAGGTTTTCTCATAATCTATCCCCTCCTTCTGACAGAAACCCTGGGCTACCAATCTCGCTTTGTTCCTCACAACCATCCCATCCTCACCCTGTTTGTTCTTGAAAACCCACTTGGTTCCTATAGGGTGGCAGTTTGGTGGAGGTTCACCTAAATCCCAGACATGGTTTCTCTCAAAGTTTTCCAACTCCTCATGCATGGCGTTCACCCAACTAGGATCAGATAATGCATGTGACACATCCCGGGGTTCGAAAGAAGTAACAAATGTGGAGTGACAGAAAAAGGCTAGAGAGTTAACCGAAGAGCGTGTGACACGCTGGTGTAGATCTCCAATCATCATGTCTGGAGGGTGATCCCGTTGGACCTGCCGAGATGGAACAATCTCGGAGGTCACCTCCCCTGCGTCCTCAGTGGGGCCAACCTCTGCTCGAGCTTGTGGTCTGGGGAGTGAGGAGGAAGCCGTAGGCAAGCGTCCTCCTTCATCTTCAGAGCTCGTAGCAGAGGGGGCAGGAGCTGCAGCCGGTGCAGTGGCTCCTGCATCACCAGCATCTACTTCGCCTTCCTCATCTTCAAAGATGGGAGCGCCTTCTTCATCATCACCTGAAAGCTCAAATGCAGGGGTTGTGCAAGGCATAGATTCATCAAAGGAAACTTCACAGGTCTCAACCACTTGTCTAGTATCAAGGATCCACACTCTATATGCTCTAGAGCTAGAGGCGTACCCAAGAAAAATACCATCCAAGCAGCGAGATTCAAATTTTTCCAAATGCCCCCCTTTTTGAGCACAAAGCATCTGCAGCCAAATGCATGCAGATGCTTGATGCTAGGCTTGCCTACCAAACTGTAGCTCGTACGAAGTCTTTCCCAAGAAAGCCTGTAGGAAAATACGGTTGGCAATGTAACAAGCCGTATTCATAGCCTCAGCCCAAAAGCGTCGCGGAGTCCTATGCTCATCAAGCATCGTCCGCGCCATCTCTACAAGTGTGCGGTTCTTTTGTTCCACAACACCGTTCTGCGGTGGGGTATAAGGAGATGAGAATTGATGATCAAGACCAAGGTCACGACAAAAGGTTTCGAAACGAGAGTTACGAAATTCTCCACCATTGTCGCTGCGTATAGCCCTCATGGCTTTATGACTCTCATTCCTTAACCTCAAGACCAGATCCCGAAAAAAACCAAAAGCTTCATCTTTGAATTCTATGAAGAACACCCACGAATAGCCAGAAAAGTCATCCACAACTACAAGCACATACCACTTCCCACTGACCGATTGTGCCCGAGCAGGACCAACCGTGTCCATATGTAGTAGCTCACCCAAGTAAGAGGTCATCACCTGATTGACAGGTGCATGAGAAGCGGCAACCATCTTGCCATGACGACAGGGGTGGCATACTAAGTCCTTTTCTGCTTTCAAATTGGGCAATCCTCGGATCAGATCCATTGAGCTCAACCTAACTAGCAGATCAAAACTCAAATGGCCAAGCCTCCTATGCCACTTCCAAATATCAGCAGAAGGACTAGCAACCAAACACCGAGGAGGGCTAGAAACAGATGCAAGGTCAACCTTAAAAACCTGCCCATAGGGCAAAATCCGACAAACAAGGTTTTCCTTAACATCAAGCACACAAGAGGAACCCTCCTTAAAACGAACCTCAAACCCTTCCTTGAGAAGTTGCGAGATAGAAACCAAATTGAACCCCAAATTCCTCACAAAAGCAACTTCTCTCAGGGAAAGCTTGCCAGAAAGAGCAACAGAACCAACACCCAACACTTTACCTTGACCATTATCCCCGAATGTGATGTACTCCTTGGTGCTCACTGGGTTGAGGCTGGAGAACCATCTGCGGTGCCCTGTCATGTGCCTAGAGCAACCAGAGTCCATGATCCATATGTCCTCCAGGCCTCGATCCTGCAAAATCAAGGAAAGCGAGAGTGAGCAAATGGTCCGGCACTGGGGTTAGTGTAACTGCTGAACCAGTGCCGAGCCATCTGCTCAAAAGTGGGGTAAACACAGTCAAAGTAAGCATCACATCTACCTGGGTACCCACGACCTCTAAAGCGTGAGCTCTCAAACCCTCTACCTCCAAAGCCTCGGTCAGAAGATCCATGGCCGCGCTGAAAATGACTAGGAGCTTGACCGGGAAAGCGCTTCTCTCCACTAGGAACACAGGCCTGAAAAACGCCTCCTCTCTCACCAGCAAAGCGGTCTCTCATCTCACCGTGACGGGGAGGATCCTACCCACCACCCTGGTAGAACTGATCCTGGTTCCCCCAGGCTCTCTCCTGCCTCTCAACTCGCTTCCTCCTGAAGCAAAACTCTTCCAAGTGGCCATTCCGCTAGCAAAAGTCACAGTGGTAGACCGGCCTGTTGGGAGTGGGTTTAGGCTGAACCTTGGGCTTAGGTGGAGTAGCCTTGGGTGGAACAGGCTGCTGGACTCTCTCCTTGCTCACTGGAGGCTTGAGAATCTCAGTCACTACTCTGTCCAGCTTAGCCTATGAGGGCTTGGGTGTCCAGAACTGCTTCTTTGGGGCAGCCTTAAGTGGCTCATGGTAAACCCCATCCACAGTAGAGCTAGGCTGAGGAGAGGCAGTCTTAAGCTTAATTGGGGAACTCTTCTTCTCACTCGAAGTACTACCCTCTCCTAACCCAAGTCCACTCATATCACCCTCAGCTCTCTTGGTGCTTTCCAAGATCATCCTAAGTTGGGGCTCTCTAGCATACATCCAACTGAGCACTTCTCTCAACCGGTTGTTCTCATCAAACAAAGTCTGTTTCTCCTCTCTCAGATCATTCAGAACTAAAGTCTGGTCAGCACAAGTAGGGCAGTCTAGAGAGGGAATAGGGAAAGCAGACTTCTCTAACTTCTTAATGGTGGCATCCCTATCCACCAAAATCAACCTCAGAGTGAGACAGTTCTCACAAGTGTCAGGGGATGCTAAAAGCATCTCAAGGTCAGCTCTCAACTGCACAAGCTCACTCTCCAAAGTAGGACAGACCATGCACGCACCCAAAAGCGTGGGTCTAGCCCTAAGCTCTTCAACTCTTTGAGCTGCCCCTCACACCTCACTTTCAGCTCAGCTATGTCAACAGCTAGGTGGGGACACATCTCACACTCAGTCACATCACTCAAAATAGTCTCATCTAGTTTAGACTGGAGCTTGCCTAACTCTACCTTCAGCCTATCCATCTCCTCTACCTGATGAGCATACTTGCTCTTCTGCTCACAGAGATCTCTCATCAAGGTCTCACAGGTAAGACACTCAGTCTTCACTAGGCTGGGCTGACACACTCTTCAGCCTCTCTATCTCAGCTAAAGCATCAGCCAACTTGGCTTTCTGCTTCTGCAGCTTCTTGGCTGCCTTCTCCAACAACCTATCCTGGGCTTTCAACTCACGACTATTTGACTCCAACATGTCAAGAATTTCAGCTTGCTCAGGAGTTACCTCTTCATCGGAGGAGTCATTGTCGTTGCCCTTGTCGTCCTTGTCCTCAAGCGCCATGGAGCAAAAGGATCTCCAGTGCATCTTGTGCTTGCGCTTGGACTTGGTGGAGACAAAGCAGAGTCCAGCTGGACCGCCTTGGTCCCTCCTCTTGTCCCGCTTGGTGACGATCTCCTCATCGCTTGAGCTCGACGAAGACGAGGAGGAGGAAGACGATCCACCACACAAACCACCAAGCTCGGCGAAGAAGGCCTTGTCCCGCTTCCGGTTGTCCTTTTGGTAGCTCTTGAAAGCCTTCCGGAAGTTCTTGATCTTGCCAGAGCGGTGCTTGGTGTGGTCACGCTTGCCGGAGTAGTACTTGTTGGAGTCGCGGGAGTAGTTCTTGCCCTTCTTGTAGTAGTCGTTCTGCTTGTTTGGGCATTCGGCAATGAAGTGACCGACCTCTCCGCACTCGAAGCACTTGGGCGTCTTGCCCCTCTTCTTGCTCATCCTGTTGTCATAGGCGCGCTGAAAGCGGCTAGACACCAGACAAAGCTCATCATCCCCAAGTGACGCCAGCTGCTCCTCTGTAACAGACATAAGAGCAGAAAACGAAAAGTTGTGAAGCTGGGGGTTAGAAACGGCCTCACTGGAGGGAGAAGCCAAGGCCACGCTCTTGGAGCCAGTACAAGCGAGAGAATCTCTCAATTTGTAATCCACCTCTGTGGCCTTGAGCTTGCTGTAAAGAGTCTCCACTCCAATTGTGTCATAGGCCTCAGACTCGATGATCGAGTTAACCTTGATCTCCCATACCTTCCTATCCAATGCATACAGCAACTTGACACCCTACTGATGGTCGGTGTATGGGATCCTCTCAGGGCTGGAGTTAACGCGCAACTTGTTGATGATCGATTGAAAACGGACCAAACAAGTCATCGATGGACTCACCAGGCTTCTGAACGAAATTTTCATATTCTCGCCTGTAAGTCTCAACGAGACGCCCCTTGATAGTAGTAGTGCCCTCATGGTGTGCACTCAGCAGGGACCAGATCTGACGGGCAGTCTCAAGATGGCTCACTTTCTCATAATCAACTGGACCAAGTCCTGAGAAGAGAAAGTTAACAGCTTAGGCGTTCGCCTCATGCTGAGCCACAATCGATGGGGTAGTGCACTGGGCAACTGGAAGGACAACAAAGTTCGCACTCTGAGTAGCATCCCATATGTCCTGGCCCTGGCTAAGCAAGAAACCTCTCATCTTACCCTTCCAGTAGGAGTAGCCATCGGAACCAAGGACCGGAATCTTCCCAGAGTGAGTCATAGTCGCTACTAGGTTTCTCACCGGTAAAGGTATGAAGAAACCTAACCGGCTCTGATACCAATTGTAGGACCGAGACGTGCGACTAGAGGGGGAGGGGGGTGAATAGGAGCACTTGAAATCACAAAATCACAAACCCCCAAGTGGAAACTGAAACTAAGCACCGTCCACTGAACAGATACATACCTAGCAGCGCAAGGGTGCCGTCCACTATGAGGATACGCACCAATGCAAGAAAGCTCAAGATCCGAACAAGAATGACAGCGGAGCAACGGATTTTGCAATAACCGCCACAAGACACTCACCGCACCTAGGTGCATCTCACTGACTCACAGTAAGCAAAGAGAATGGTCTTAAGGGAGGAATGCGAAAATCCGTAGCAAAATCACAACAGAAAAACCAAACTGGGAAGAACACAGCAGCTCCCTAGCAGGATCGGACTGTCCAGTGGCCAACACCAGACTTTCCAGTGGGACCGGACTATCCAGTGGGACCGGACTATCCGGTGCCTGACGCCGGACTGTCCGGTGGCACGGCCTGGACAGTGCCTCTCACCGGACTGTTCGGTGGGCACTGCCGGATTATCCGATGGAACCGGACTGTCCGGTGGCCTCTGCCGGATGGTCCGGTAGGGTCGCAGAAAAGATGATTTCAAATCCTAACTTGATCAGACCTTGTCCAAACTTCACGAAATTTAGCACCGATTATCTGGACCCTATTTCAAAGTTATTCCCAACAGATCAACTCAAGGTAACCGCGGAATCAGTGGGAATTTCAGATCTTGTGAAATAGCCATTCTTGGGCAAGAAAGGGGAAAACACAAAAGAGGCTTGCTCGTGGCAATCCAGCAGGATTGAGATGAACTAAGTCATGATCTCCACGTCCATGCAAGTCCAGAACATCAGCAAGGAAAGGGATTCAAGCTTGCCCAACAAAAACACCCAAAAAGCAAGGATTGAACCCAAAAACGAAAGAGAGAGGGGGAGGAGAAGAACACAAGGTTGCTGCACGAATTTGCTTCGATTAAGTGCCCAAGATGGGTCTAAAGATTCAGCATACAAGCAGAAATTCGTCCCAAGCAACCACCCTCACCTTCCCTCAAGATTAGGAGGCTAAATCCTACTCTAACCTCCCTAACAATGGAGCTCAAAGCTTAAGGACGAAAATCACCAAGTGAAGACTAACCCTAGCAGCCAAGAGCTACTTTAATGACCTGCCTTGGACCTATTTATACCCGAGTGCTATTTAGACAGTTTTGCACTTAGATCCCTACAGCTAGACAAACCCTAAGGACTCAAACGAAAGATTACAGGATATTTCGGGATGGACGACCACGATGAAGTCTTGATCTTTGTAAGTTCCACGCAATGCTCGGATGCTCTCCACGTGGCCTGTAGTGTAATCCGCGATCCGCCCCCGGTTTTGAAGTCAGAAACGGGGAAACTTTAGGAAGTCTCCGCCTGGGCCGGATTTGGCCCATCTTCTCTATCTTGGCGAGTCGTGGCCCAACTCACCAAGGCTTGGGTAGCTTGGGTGACGGTTTTGAGCCGAAGCCGCCAAAGCCTCCCTTGCACGCCTTCGTGCCACGCATTCGAGTTGGAGCACCGCGGTGGCACCCGGCATCCCCTGTCCATCGGGGCAGCATCGCAGTCCTTCGGAGGACTTACTCCTACCGTCGCCATGCCGCTCCTCTGTATACCGAACTCCCATAGCCTGACAGACGCCGAGTGTGCCTCCAGTCCTTTGGAGGACTTACTCCTCTACCTCCAGTCCATCGGGGGGCCTTCTGTCCATCGGAGGTCTTGTGCCCAAGTCCTTCTAGGTTTTGCTACTATTGACAATCACTCTTCACTCCAGAGGCAATGGAGCCGGTCCATTGGCTCTCAATGATGAAGAGATTACAATGTTGATCAAGAGGATGGACAAAGCATTGAAGAAGCTTAGCTCCAAGGGCATCCCAATCAACATTGAGGACATTGAGTACAACCACTAAAGGAAGAAGGAAAGGTAAGGTGGTTGTTTCGGGTATGGTGAGAAGGGTCACTTCATGAATTCATGTCCACTAATTGCCAAGAAGGAGAAGAAGAAGAGGCGCAAGCTCAAAAAGAAGGAAAAAGAAAGAAGAGAGAGGCACAAGGCGCTCACAAGCATCGGCAAGTGGGTAGATGTGTCAAGCCATGAAGATCACCATAAGAAGCACTCCCACAAGCCTACTTCGCGCAAATCATCTTCTACATCGCACAAGTGCCTCATGGCCAAAGGTAAAAATGAAAGCGATGTAAGTGATGATGAGCTTGTTTCCCTTGTCCGTGAACAACAAGTAGCTATAGTTGATTTTAAATGCAAAAACAAGAGCCTTAAAAATCAATTGGCTAGCTTATCAATCAATTATGAAGAATTGGTGCTTAAGTTTGATATGGTTGTCAACCATAATGATGAGCTAACAAAGACTATTGAGGCTCTTGAACTAAAAGCTACTTCTAATAATGCATCCACACTCTCTTTTGAAAAATCTAAAAAGGATGCTTCTACCTCTTGCCTTGATTTGACTGATAAACCTCACTCACCCCTTTGCAAGCCGTTTGTTAGTTGGTATGAAGAAACTTGTAGAGAGGAGGTTGCCATTGAGAATGAGGTACTTAAACAAAAGGTGGATCGGCTCATGAAGGATGTGGCAAGGCTACAAGGTCAAAGGGAGCAAACCCAACCTCCTCAAGATAACCACCCCAAGGTGGTGAAGAAGCTTGAGGAGAGTCAAACCATGGTGTGCTTCCTTTGCAATAAAGAAGGCCATAAGTCCTACATGTGTAGGTCAAAGAACAAATGGGAGGCCAAGGAGAGAGAGGGAAAACAAAAGTAGAATGTCACTCCAAAGGCGACGTAGGGCCACATGGGCTAAAGAGGACTTGGCTAAATTGGATATAAGGTTTCAAGTTTTAAAGCTGGGTGTAGAAATTCATCTCATACCCAAGTCCTCCATGTGTGTGGTAACTAGGTTTCTTCTCATTTGGTGTTTCCTTTAGCATCTAGTGGCCCTATTTTGCTTAGGCTTTGCATGAGCATATTTAAATTCCAGTAATGCATGCCTCGTCTATCTTATGGTAGGTTGCTTGTGTCTCACTCTAACCCATGAGAAACCTACATGGTTTCTCAGTTTAGGTCCAAATCATATGGTGAGCTCCTTAGTTGGACTTAAAAGTCTAGTGCATGTCTCTCATAAGCAATTCAAAGCTTGTATGCACATTTTTAGGGGGAGCTTATCCTATGGTTTGTGTTACTTTGAGACTAACAATGTTTTCAAGTTTTATCTTGTGTGTAGTCTCACCTATATGTAGGGTTACGGGGTAGGCTACCATAGCATGAAAATGTTTTCCTACTACCACGTAAGACACATGAACACGCACAAGCAAGAGATCATAGATCGTTACCACTAGACGTGCAGTGCAGCAGAAGACGAGTCAAGGGAGCTGACTGCCGAGTCGTGCGCGCTGAGTCGATGCAGCGAGAAGAGCCGATGCCGATTCCTTCAGCCGATCTTGATCAAGAATCACTCGGGAACCAGTCCGTTGATCAGCGTAGCAGTCATAGCAACGTCTCTATGGTATCCACATGTACAGGAAGGCGACGCCGAATTATGGCGTGCTAGCACAATGAACTTGGCGGTGGATCTTGAGAGATAGGACTAGGGCACGGCTAGGGTTTCGCAAAAACCTTTTCTTTGATGGCTCTCACGCGCACATCTAATAACAATCCCTAAGTCGCGCCCCCTCATGCATATATATAGTCTCCACTAATGGTTTTAGCCACATAAAGGCCCATTAGGATTCTAATTGTTTGCGGATCAAGTATCTGAGTCCCGATAGAGGTCTAACTGCGCATACCATATGCGAGCTTCCGAGCCAGACCCGATGGGTTCGAGTCCTGATCAGACTCGGAGTCAAACCTAGAAATTGCTACGTGGGCACATCTCCATCACTATATCCTCGGAGGTATGCATGAAGTGAAAGGAAAATGGGCTTCAACTTCGTAACACCTTCCATTGGTGTACTTTTCAATTATTTATGGCTACCTCCATGCATAATATAGTTTAAGCTCCCTTGTGTCTTAAATGGCTAATTGTGCATAAGGTTTCTCTACCATCTTTTGTATGCACACCTTTAGGGGGAGCTTAGCCTATGTTATGTGAGTCTCATGTATTGTGATCCATTCGACTTCCATATATTAAGGATCATAGTATGTGGGACTCTGCCTTGTGCTTTTAATGCTTTCCTTTTCAGTGTTTGATTCCAAAGGGGAGAAATTGTGGACCTAAGCAAGCTAGAAAGGAGTTGAACATAAACCGAGAAGGAAGATCAAAGATTACCAAAGGGGGATTGCCGCATGATCAAGAACAGTGGAGAAAAAATAAAGATCAAGATCAAGGCAATGGTTTGAGAAAAAGACGGAAGTGGCATTGGAGTAAGAGGGGCCTTATGTCCATTGACCACAAGAAGGGGACAAGATCATGGCAAGGGAAAGAGACATGAGCGAACTCTTCCAATCATTTTGGAATAAAACTTCATTTGTTTCAATTGGTATCATTGCATATTTCAATTAGCATCCTTTGATCTTGCCTTTGCATTGCATCCTAGCAAGTACTATGTTCAAATTCTTTCAATTAGTATTAATTATTGCTTGCTTGGTCGTGTTGTCATCAATCACCAAAAAGGGAGAGATTGTAACAGAAATGGGCCCTAAGCCTTGTGCTTAGTTCCCTAATATGATTGTGGTGGTTGAGGTGACAACACATAACATTGGGACTAATTTGTGTGTGAGAATATTTGTCTAAATCCTAGGGTGAAAGTAGAAGACTTGAGGAACAAACATCTCAAAGGAGAAAGCAAGAATATCAAGTTTTGGCCAATTTGTATGCACAGAGCATACCACCGGACGGTCCTATGGTACCACCGGACGTTATAGATAGAAGGGTTGCAAACTCAACTCCGCGACCAATTTGTACGTACCGGACGGTCCTGTGGTACCACTGGACGTTATAGACAGAAGGTTTGCAAACTAAGTCCGCAACCAATTTCTATGCACCAGACGGAGCACCAGACGTTCTAGTCAGATGGTCACAAACTCAAGACTGCGAGTGTTTTGTACGCACCGGATGGTCCGGTGCTCACAACAGTCAAATGAAGATCCAATAGCTAGTTGGGTTGTACGCACAAGACGGTCTGGTGTGTGCACACCGGACGGTCCGGTTGTGCAGTTTACGCAGTGCAGCTCACAACCAACGCCTAGTTTTGTGGTTTGGGCTGTAAATATCCCTTGCCCGGCTTCCACTCCATGGTTGGTGACTCCTGAGCTCATTGTAGTGTTGAGACACATTCTTCATACCCATTTGAAGTGTAGAAACATATTTTTGTGAGCCCTAACCATCACTAGAGCATAACTAGACATATCCCAGCATAGCTAGAGCTTGTTAGCATCTTTGCTTAGGCCTTGTTGTCTATTACCCATGCCTGCGTGCACGTTTACCCTTTGTAAGTCTGGGGCTTGTAAGTCTTGCAAGACCCTCCGAAGTGTGGAGTGGCCGTCACATTAGTTGTGAGAGGGAGGAAGGCCCTCGACACGTTGGCCAAAGCTTCCTTAGTGGAGACAGTGGGGTGGCTCCATGAGAAGGCCCGCGGAAGACCCCAACGGCCCCGACAATCCTCTACCCTTGCGTGGGCGAGGCTATAGTCCAAGACTAGGCGAGAGAAGGGCTCATGTGGGTGTGTACTGGGGATATCTGGAAACCCGATTGGGTTGCTTGACCTTTGCGAATGTTACTTTGCCATCCTCCACCCTTGCGTGCGTGATGCCATATTCCTCTGAGGACTATGCAAGAGCAAAGCCCTACGGGGGGCGCCAAACGAGGAGTAGGGGGAGAAGCACGTTGTCCTCCCCGAACCTCGGGATCGTCATCTGGAGTTTGCATTCTCTCTACCTATCTCTTTAGCTTCTGCATTTATATTCTTGCAATTGCGTGCTTACATTCCTAGACTAGCTTAATAGGTTAGTTTCTAGGTGGAACTAGGTTGCAAGACTTCGCCATGGTAGAATTAGCAACACTTAGCAAAACCTTAATGCACATAGCTAGAATTACCTAGCATATGTTTTTCTTAGTAGTTGTGGTCTTTAGAGAGCCATCATTTTAAAAATTCTAATTCACCCCCTCTTAGGCGTCGGACCAACCTTCAGTGTCCAAGTCTAGGTGTCCAATATAGAGATGATCCATGACCAAATATTCTTCTTTTATCAATAGATATACAAGGATCCATTAATCTCAACACTTGAATGATATACAATGAAAGCCCTTGATTCTCAACATATGAGAATATTCATGCTTAATCATGAGATATATACATGACAACCCATTCATTCTAATCAAATTATAATTAATTAACCAGTCAAGTCATTTCACAAAGAATTTAGACCTTTAATCGTATTGTCACTCAATACAGCAAAACGACTAAGGAGCCTTGTCGCACTTATAATTTTTTTCGAAGGGGAATATATTAAAATGCTAGAACAGGAGCAAGCATTACGCATACACGCCCAGCTCTTTTCAAAGGGCAACCTAGATGATATAAAAATCATAACACTGAACAACCATCCAACCAGGGTGAAGTACATTGCCGGAGCACCAGACTGCCATCACAGACCGCCGGAGCCTGAGCTTGTCCACCTTCCATGCCACGACAAGGCGTCAAACTTTGGGTGAGCCGCAAGAATCATCGCCCACCTGACACAGCAAGATGAATCATGAACTTTGAACACACATCATCCGTCCTCGCCGTAGAAATGGAAGAGGAAGAAAAGATCCACCACCGTCGCCCGCGAGGCCGATGAGGAGAAGAGCAATCTCCCACTGCTGACATGACTAGCAGCCCGAAAGAAGCATCAGACACTAGAGGTGCCATTTATTGTCCCCCTCGCATAGCAGAGAAGGAAAAGTAAAACTCACACCATCATCACCAAAGATGTTGAAGATCCGCACCACGGAGCATCCACCGACGTTGACGCCATCCTCACCATCACCTGAAAATGAAGTGAAGGAATCAAAAGGGCCTAGGACCCTTCACACCATGGAAAAGGAGCACAACGGACCCCAAGAAGATGATGAAGGGATGAGCAGACGTATGGCACGACCACCACAAATCAGCAGCCCACCATGCCCTCGATGCTACATCCTCAGCAGGCGCACCATTGTCGACACACCACCCGCCGAACCAGCAGAGAACCAAAAGCAGCAACTCATGTCTACTCGATCCTCCTCTCCGCCAGCGGCCGGAGATGCCGCCAGAGGCGAGAGGCTGATGCAATCGCCGCTAGATTTAGGGGCGAACCTTGTTTCGCCTCTCTCTCCTGTAGCACGGGAAAGGGGAATGGGTGGAAAAAGTGTTGTCGCCTAAAACCGCTGGGGTTCAGGCGAGGGACACACAAGGGATCCGGGAAGTATGCTGCCGCTGCAGTCGACCCTCTAATCAGATCCGAGTGGTGTTCTGGGCATGCCACCTAGCTTGACCTACTAGCCAGGGAGGTTGGTGCTATTGGAGGGTCGCCGTACAGATACATAGACAAGCAAACGGGCGTAAAATCCTAGCCGATCGCATGGATCAGCTTAAGGCCTCTAAGTGGATCGGCTGAGATGAGTCGATCACCTTCTTGCTGTCGATTGGGTTAGTATATCAATAAAGCAGCAAGAAGATGAAACCTACTTAAATGATGATCTAGACGATGCGACTCCCCTAGATTGATGTGCTATGCATATAACCATATGAATCCAATCAAGAAAGATCCTTAACAAAAAACATCAGTCACATGCATGAACATAGATCCAAACCCCCAAGGGTGTTTCTCTAGGATAGAAGATACATCTAAGCCATCTAAAGCAGGGTGCAAAGCGTACATCGATCTCTAGCACTGCTGCGTGAACATGTTGCGGTGTCATGTTGTGGAATTTAGCAGCCGAACAAGCTATGTATGCTTGGCTGCATGTTACCGATCTATAGCGTAAATCATGCAAGATAAACGCAAGACACCAAGCAACCCTAATGCAATCTACTAGATTAAACATTAAGACAGATTGATGGCATGCAGGATAACTAGCGAATCTTGCAACTTTCAAAGCTTAGTACGAGACTCACCGAGGTAACTAGCAAAACTTGCCATAAAAAACGCTTCAGTAAAAGGTTTGCCATGCATCCGGTAAGCGCTTCGCTGCCCTAGCTGACTCGGATGAACCTGCTAGGGTAGCATGGCACTCACATGGAGAATAAACCTGGGAGCCAGGGTGGTGATGCGCCGAGAGTGGATGAGCGAGACACCGTTGCTTGATGACAATATCGTCGCTGGTTTATTATGAACAAAGGGTTATATATTAATAGTTAGAAGACTTGACTCTCAAGGCAAACCCTTCCCTATATAGACTCAAACTTTTCCTAAGCTAATATATTACAACTTAATAAATCTAGGACTCTATTACTAGGTAATGTGATCTGGACTCTCCCTTCCATTGGTCCGGATCCTCATGAAGCTTCTAAAATTAGACGAAACATGCCATATAATTGTGGCAGATTCTGGTCATCCTATTGTTTTGGCAATTTCTGTCGACTCCGAATGTATTTGGATGTGATTCCAGTTGCGTTGGAAAGCTTATCTCCTTAGCCTTCCATCCATATGTAGAACGTCCCAAACGGAGTATGTATGTGACCTGGGCACCCATTTTCGTACAGCCTGTCCCTGCAGTCCGAACCGGTCTCGCGAATAAACTGGGGTTTAACATGGATTAGGCATGTGACTTCATCTCGGCTTAGGCCTTGGGCACACACTTATCATTATATTTGGCCAAACTTAATATGTAATTCTAGCCAAGTGATTTCCTTGATCATGGTCTTCTGCTGGCATTTTGGCCCAACTAGACTTTGTCAAAATATAGCTGGCAACACATGCCCCCCAAGTTTGGAAAAATATATCATAATCTTCTTATGCGCCATCTGCAAACCATGCAAGAAGGATCAACTCTTCGACTTGTCTTCCCATGTTTCTAATTTTGTCTCCCGAGTCGATGGATTGACTCTACATTAGCTGACATTGTCGGTCCTCAATTTAAATCCTTAAGCAACATGATTTTTTTTTGTGGTCGATTGCTTGAAATGGCCTCATGTCTTCTTCAATCTACGGATTGATCACAAGGACCAGCCTTAATATTCTATTGGGACCAGTCTCTAGCCTCCTGTCCTGATGTTGGTGCTAACTTGTGGTATCGGTTGGTGCTAACTTGTGGTATCGCTCTTGTGCTTCATTGGCTTAATATTTTTTGAAGCCGATTGCTTGGACTGACCTTGACGTTCTGCTTTGTATTGAGATTGGCTGATGACTTGCAATTGTGGATGACAGCCATGCCACTTGTAGTACTTCTTGCTCCTCATCCATTCAGCCGATGGCAATTCTTTTGACAGGTAGCTGCCAACCGCAATCGGCTGATTGGCCGAACATACATACCGGCCTCCTCTTGCTGATGCAAAAAAGTTGATGAAGACATCCATCAGTTGGTAGGATAGCTCGGTCGACCCTTCCGAGACCGAACAAGAAGGTGAACCCGATGGATCAACTGCAAAACATTTGGTTGCTGGGAATAGCACTATCAAAAAAATTATGAATCGGCTAAAAGCCGATGGATCATATTTGGTTTGGCAAAAAGTCGATATAAGCCAAACAAACAACAAGTATAAAAAATATCTCCGCTAGAAAATATGCTATGTCATGCAAGGTGTGTAAGTGAAAGCTTCCAGGTATGTCTAAAAGCATTTTCAAGTGCTAGCATGTATATACAGTAAGGGTTTAGCATGAAGACATTGCATACAAAAGCTCAAGAGAATATATCTATATTAAAACATGAGCAAGCAGTTTTATGATTTTCAACATAAAAGCATCACCACTTATCCCAGCCAACTAGGATGATAAGCAAAAACTAGCAAGTATCTACCCAAGTGAGCTTCCCAAAACAAGGATCTTTAGCAAACTCAATTTTCTCATGCCCCCAGAGATTTGAGTTCCAAGCAAGCCTTTCGTTATGTGCCAGGGTTTATTTGCTTGTCAGGTCACTTCTTACCAACCAATGCTAAGCTAAGGTCTATAGAACCATCAGAAACTTAAAGCAAGGTTTTGGTCATTCACAGCCTCAAAGTGCAAAATCAAGCAGTCTCGAACTAAATCATTGAGATTAAGCAAACCCACCTAGATCTTTTCATTTAAACACAACATGGATGTATTTTTAATTAGTTCAATTTAGCACAAGATTACCAAGTAAGCATTAAGACTCAAGTTGCATAATTGATTCCAAAGTAAAGGATCTACTTACCAGGCATGTACAAGATAGCAAAAGCAAAAACAGCCTACACATACTAGTAGCCAAGTAAAGCGGTGACCATATTTTAGATTTTCAAAGAAAAAGCCATGCTCAGTATCGGATATTCAACATATTCAAAAGAGCTTAACTACACATGGTCAAAAGCATCCACGCTTCAAAGCATATACACGAAGCACAAGTAAAAACTACTAACCATACAAATAAGCTAGTGCAATTGGTGAGTGTATATGGTGCATGATAATGAAATTGTGGGTTTGAGTCTTACCGGTTGAATTGGCTATTAATGAGCCGATAGCAAAAAAATTTATATGGTCTGCAGACTCACTAGGATGAAGCCGATATGATATCCAACCAGCAGTATCAGGAGCTCTCAAATGTTCTGGCTTGGGAGCTGGAGCATCCAATGATGATGGAGCTGTAGGAGCATGCCGTCGAATTGGCCAACTGAGGTGACAGATGCTCTGGCACCGAAGCTGAAGTAGCCGATGGCGATGGTGCCGTAGAAGTGCTGGTGACCAGATCGATCCACTGTATTAGTGGCTTCGTAGTCTTTTGCCTTGTGGTCCCTTTCCTTTTAAAGACGATGGCCAAACATCGGCACTGTTGCATGCGCTGCAACTTCTTCATAATACTCGTTCCTTCTAACAGCATTGTGCCGGCCGTTCCACCATTTTTTTTATTTTTCTTGAGGCAGTCTCTGCTGCCCCCAAGCGTAGTCAATGGCACGGTATTGCCAACTAAATAATCTTGCTGCAACCAAAGGGTGTGCGTTGTACTATCGGCCGATCACGCGATGATTGGCCTCGAGTGCCTCCATTCTTAGCGTTTGAGGTCGCCATTGTTGATGAAGATCTTGACGTAGGTGTTGCACCATCGGTTGCTGTAGTTAATAAATCGGCTCTTCCTTTCCCCCGAGCAGAATAAAATATTTGAGACAAGCCGATTCCCTTGTTGTCCTGTAAAGACGTACGCCATGACAGATTCTGGACATCCAATTGTTTTGCTAATCCCTGTCGACTCTGGACTTATTTGGGTGTGATTCTTATGGCATTGGATAGCTTATCTCCTTAGCTTTCCATCCATACGTAGAACATCCAAAATGGAGTCCGTATGTGTCCTGAGTGTCCGTTTTTGTGCGGCCCATCCCTGCAGTCCGAATCGGCTTCGCGAATAAATCGGTTTTCAACACGAGTTGGGCTCACGACTCCATCTTCACCTGGGTCTTAGCTTGATGGAGGCATATCTTGGGTGCTTGACAGAGTTGTTGATGATGAAGGTGTGGTCCCACTGGTAACCAGATCACCTGACACGACGAATGCTCTGGTGTGGGATCCAGAGTAGCATGACAATGACGCTGCAGAAGCACCATGGCTGGCTCGACCTATTGTAGTGATGGCGCTAGAGACATAACGGCTTCATAATTTTTTTGCTTTGTGGTCCTATTTTTTTGAAACCGATGGCTAGACATAGCACACCTTCTTCACAATACTCATGTCCGTGTGATGTCCTGCGCATGGCTGAGAGTATTGTGCCGGCCCTTCTTCCATGCGATATTTTCCCCAAGTAGCCTTCGTTGCCCCCTAAGTGCACTCGAAGGCATACCATCATCGGCCCTGTGATCTTGAGGCAGGCCACCTTGCCCCCCGAATGATGAAGCTTCTCCTGATATGTCGAAAAGGATGTGTGCTCTGCTGTTGGCCGACCACGCGTGGACCGGCCTCGGCTCCTCCCATATGATGCTACTTAACCTTGTACCGATCAGGAGTCGCTGGTTTCGATCAGCTATCTCTACGACACTCAAGCATTGCCTGTACACCTGGCGAGTACGAACTAACGAAATAATATCTAAATATCAGCCGATGCTTGACGTAGCAAGTTCTGGATGCCCCACCGTTTTAGCAATTCCCATCGACTCCGAGTGTATTTGGATGTGATTCTTGTTGCGTTTGGAATGCTTATCTCCTTAGCTTTCCATCCATATGTAGAACGTCCAAAACGAAGTCCGTATGCGGCCTGGACGTCCATTTTCGTGTATCCCATCCCTGCAGTCTGAACCAGCTTCGCGAATAGATTGGTTTTCATCGTGGGCTGGGTTTGCAACTCCTTCTTTACTTGAGGAAAGACACCCCATGCTTTGGCTCCTCCTTAGATTGATCGTGTTCTTTCTTCAACAATTATTCTATGAGCCGACGCTGTAGCTGTTGCTCGAATCTTCATGTCTTGTCGTCGGCTGTGGTAGATAATAAATCGGCTCCATCTGTCCCAAGCAGAATAATTTTTTTATTTGAGCCAATTTTTTCTGTTGGTTTACAAAGATGTATGCTGTCTCTAACTTCTAATCAGGCAGAAGGTGGGGTCCCACTGGGCGTGCTAAAAATGTGTTGTCACCTAAAACCACTGGAGTTCAGGCGAGGGACACACAAGGGATCCGGGAAGTACGCTGCCGCTGCGGTCAACCCTCCAAGCGGATTCGAGCATGGTTCTGGGTGTGCCAGCTAGCTTGACCTACTAGCCAGGGAGGTTGGTGCTGTTGGTGGGTCAACCTCCAGATACATAGACAAGCAGACGGGCGTAAAATCCTAGCCGATCGTGTCGATCGGCTTAAGGCCTCTAAGTGGATCGGCTCAGACGTGCCGATCGCCTTCTTGCCGTCGATTAGGTTAGTATATCAATAAAGCAGCAAGAAGATAAACCCTACTTAAATCATGATCTAGACGATGCGACTCCTCTAGATTGACGTGCTATGCATATAACCGTATGAATCCACTCAAGAAAGATCCTTAACCAAAACCATCAGTCACTTGCATAAACATAGATCCAAACCCCAAGGGGGTTTGTCTAGGACAGAAGATACATCTAAAACATGTAAAGCAGGGTGCCAAGCATACATCGATCTCTTGCGCTACTGCGTGCACATGTTGCGGCATCATGTCATAGAATGTAGCAACCGAACAAACTATGTACGCTTGGCTGCATGTTACCGATCTATAGCGTGAAGCATAAATAAGACAGTAAATCGATAGCATGCAAGATAAATGCAAGACACCAAGCAACCCTAATGCAATGTACTAGAGAAAACATTAAGACAGATTGATAGCACGTAGGATAACTAGCGAATCTCGCAACTTGCGAAGCTTAGTACGAGAATCACCGAGGTAATTAGCAAACCTTGCCATCAAAAACGCTTCGGTACAAGGTTTGACATGGATCCGGTAAGCGCTTCGCTGCCCTACCCGATCTGGATGAACCCGCTAGGGCAGCATGGCACTTACATGGAGAATAAACCTAAGAGCTAGGATGGCGATGCGCCGAGAGTCGATGAGCGAGACATCCCTGCTTGATAACAATATCGTCGCTGGTTTATTATGAACAAAGGGTTACATATTTATAGTCCGAAGACTTGACTCTCAAGGCAAACCCTTTCCTATATAGACTCAAACTTTTCCTAAACTAATATATTACAACTTAATAAATCTAGGACTCTATTCCTAGGTAACGTGATCTGGACTATCCCTTCCATCGGTCCGGATCCTCATGAAGATTCTAAATATTAGTCGAAACATGCTGTATAATTGTGGCAGATTCTGGTCGTCCTATTGTTTCAGCAATTTCCATCGACTCCGAACGTATTTGGATGTGATTCTAGTTGCGTTGGAAAGCTTATCTTCTTGGTTTTCCATCCATATGTAGAACACCCCAAACAGAGTACGTATGTGGCCTGTGCGCTCATTTTCATACAGCATGTACCTGCAGTCCGAACTAGTCTCGTGAATAAACTGGGCTTTGACATGGATTAGGCCCGTGACTTCATCTCGGCTTGGGCCTTGGGCACACACTTACCATTATATTTGGCCAAACTTAATATGTAATCCTAGCCAAGTGATTTCCTTCATCATGGTCTTCTGATGGCATTTTGGCCCAACTAGACTTGGTCAAAATATGGCGGCAAAAAAAAGTATCTATCTCCTGATTGTTGAGGGAATATATTCACTCTGAGCGACAAAACCGACAACACCATGCGAAAAACGCTGCTGCATGCAATGTTCTGGTGCTGGCATGCCAAAAGCAAAGTACAAAGCAAAAGCTGAAGAGAATGCATTCAAAAGCACCAAATGCCAAATGAAGAACCAATCCATGGCTAGGCGCTTTGCTTCCACGTCCCTGTTGCTGCCGCTTGGAGGCTTGACGCGCGTGCAAGCACGGCCTTGCCGCCGTGGATGGCTTTGCGCCCCGACGGTTGGGTGGGTAGGTGGTAGTTGGAGTGGGAACAATATAATATGTCGAAGTTGTATATAGAGTAGATATATAGAGTAAATGGAACGCGGGAGATAAATAGTATAGAATAAAGAATCTCGTTGACCAGGCATGAATATTCCCTTTAGAGTAGAAGGATAGAATAAGTGGAGTGCAGGTAGTCTTAAGCCTATGAGGTTTGGTTGGCCGTTGCATTGCACGTTAGGATGGCAACGAGGCGAGGTGGGGCCGGGGCAGCGTTCCCCGTCCCAGCCCGGATCCGTGAACTCTCATCTCGCCCCATCCCAAAATACCTATCGGGGGGAAAACCTTGCCCCGTGCCCATCCCCGTCGGATCCCCGATCCCCGTCGGGGCCCCACGAGCTAGCAAGGAAGAAAATCCAATCTGCAGTTTTGCACACAAGCTAGCAAGGCGGCGGAGGCCGAGGAGGGAGGCGGAGCTCGGAGGCCGGACCTGGAGAAGCTCAGAGGCTAGAGCGGTGGAGGCAGAGACGAGAGGCGGAGCTCGGAGGCCTGACATGGAGGGGCTCGGAGGCCAGGGCGGCGAAGGCCGAGGTGGGAGGCGGAGCTTGGAAGCTAGAGCGGCGGAGGCGGAGCACGGTAGCGGCGGAGCCGCGAGGGCCGGGCGGCGCCAGGAGGGGTAAGCGGCGCGCCACTACGGGCATGCGGGGGTGCGGCGTGGGTGTGCTCGTATAGGCGTGTGGCCGTGCGGTGGGCGGGTGACTTGGATTAGGGTTTTGAGGAGATGCATAATTGATGGGCTGCTGTCGGGCTAAACTTTATGGGCCAAATTTACACAAAAGCAATGAATTTTGGGTCCCCAACGGAGCCCCACGATGGAAATTCAATCCCTGTCCCCGCCCTGCTACAATTTGGGGTCCCGCCCCATAAGCCCCGCAGGGGGAAATCTGCCCCGTCCCCATGATATTCGGGGCGGGTCCCCGCGGATCTCAGGCACCAAGGGGAGTTTGCCACCTTGAATCACGCTTCTGCTCTGCCTAACGACTCTCCTATCCATTCTAGCTTAAGGCTTGTTTGGTAATCTTCATTTCCAAAGGATTTCATGGGAAAATGGTGGGAATGAAGAGAAAATTAGCTATTTTTTTTTCAATTTTCACTGTTTTCTCACCAAATCTCATGGAAATGGAGGTCGCCAAAGCCTTAGTGAGAATCTGTCTCATGGTTGGCCTCGGTAGTGGTTGCTAGCTTCTCATGTAGGCTAGGAGCCTAGGACTCCATGGCCCAAGTTCTAGCTAGCATTATATTCTCGCCAGGTTCCCACTTTCACTTTGCATTTCTGCTCATCCTGCCCCTGTTTCTCGTTTTTGCTGCGCCTGCGCCTAGGCTTATCTATTCTTGTTGTGGTCTTTGTGGATTTGATCACTTTTGGTGCCTCACATTTTTTATAATCTATTTTGGTAGTTTTGCTGCAGCTAAGTCTAGTACTAACTCTACCCTCTGTTTTGCCTTTCTAGTGCGACTAGCAGCATGTGATGCCAGCGATCTGTAGTGACCATAGTTTACAATTCCGTTACTGTATATACCAAAGTCTGAAATTTGGAAAAAAATTCTTTCATAATTTTAAATTTGAAATCATAAAATTTAAAAACTAGGCTGAAAAATTCATCCCATACCGGACCGGAAACATATATATTTTTTCTAAAATCAGGTGTTTTCCAACCGAAAAGTTCATCCATGGTAGTGACTAGTGTCCACCGGACAAGTACCTGAAAATGGCATTTTTTTAGAGCTGACCATGACTATGAAAAACATCCACCTCTAAAAATCAATTTATAGAGATGGATGATGGTTGCCCATCTTTGGAAATAGATTTCTAGGGACATTTGAGCTCCAATCAATGACCTTTGCTTAGGAGTAGTTCCAAAAAGACCACCTCTACAAATAGTATTACGTCCCATCCTTAGAGATCATTTATGTACCAGTACAAGACATGGACTTCTCACGATGGCAAGTAAACAAAGCATTACACTCCGATAATTATATATGTGAAAAGGGAAAAATATGCTATATACTACCTAAGCAGTATTTGTTTCAATTATTTATCAATTATCGCCTTTGGAAATTGAGCTTTGAAATGCTATAACCAAAGATGGTGGCGAAGAGAATGGGGAAGGCAGCCAGAACTATGGCTGCAAGTGGTAGTAGCTCACGGTGGAAACCAAAGTAGTCCCTCACAAATGCAGCGACAGATTTGACCTCCCCAAATACCGCAATATTCTTTTCATCCTCATATGCAAACTGGCTGGTGAATAGGACATTGAGTGTCCATGACATCGGGGAGATATAGTACAACCATGTCCACCATTTCGGTATTTGCTACAATACAACAATACAATAAAAATATCAATTAATAAGCATAATTTTTTGTTAGTAGTGTATTTGCACAATATATGAGACTAAGACTCTTGTGAAATTAGAAATAATCCTATGAAAAAGTTACTAGCTTTACTAAACTTTTTTGGCTAAATGTGAGATGTAACAAAATGTTGTGTAAGGGAAAATGAAGGATCCATACCATGCATGGGCCAGTTGGCAATATAAGTTCGGTAAGCCACTGCCTGGTAGTTAGGGTTTAACTATCCTATTTCTTTCAAACAGAAACCACTCAAACATGTATGGTAAGAAATCCATAGCTCCTAAGAAAGAAAATGAGTGCTAGGAATTGAGAGACCAAGTTGACAACAATCTTGGTCTAGGTGATGATGATTGTTTGATAATGTGATTTAGAGCTTTAAATTGCATAGCGTGTTTAAATTGTGCTCTATTATAGTTATTGGCTACCAAGAGGAGATGAAGTTCTGGTATTGTAATGCAAAGAAAACATGCCTCTTGGGACATGATATGTAGGTGTTGGACACAACATGGTATCAAAATTAGTGTGGTTTAATTCAAGTGATGATTAGTTACAATGTACCAAGGGAAGCGAAGGACGAGCAAAAAGGCATAGGCCAATAGACCAAGTAAGCTATTATGAAGCCCTATGCCATCCACACGACTCTCTTAGAGAGCACATAAGTACATAGAGTGAAGACGAAGATGGTATTAACCTAGTTAAGTAATGTGTCAGTTTCGAATCACGAGGCGACTCCTTGGTGGCTGTGCGATGTGGTTTATGGTGTTTTGGGACAGAGAAAATGCAATCATGCATCAACATCATGTAGCTTGTGTAGGAGCTACAGATGTAGAGAGAAGTGATGCTTTAAGAAGCATGTAAGAGTGTTTCGATTTTCACCACAGAATTAGAGGTGGAGGGAGAGTCGGAGGGCATGTGGCATGATCATATAGCTTGCATCAAGTTGAATCAAAGTCATGAAGGCGCCATATCCATCCGATTAAAAAAGAGAGAGAGATGAGTAGATAGAGATAGTGTGCTCTCGCTTCTTTATTTCCACCACTATTTGGGCGGTTGGAGGTAAAGGTGGGGACGGTTCGGTTCGGCCCAGTGGTCCTGTTGATCCGGCCCATACAAACGACCCTTTAGGAGCCCTATATTGTGGCCCACGAAGCGACAGGGTCAGCGTCGAGCGGTCTGATCCCCTGTCGGCTCCCATCCGTGACGGCGCCACCGAAGAAGCTCCGTGTCCGGCCGGCGACGGGCGACCTATGGGGCCGGGTACAGGGGCGGGAGGGAGTGCTGGAATGGGGGAGGGGTGGAGCTGTGCCGTCGCCGTCGTGCTCAGGTAGGCGTGTCCGTCGCCGTTGTGCTCAGGTAGGCGTGTCCATCGCCGCTGTGTTCAGGGCTGCTGGACTGGGTTCTTTCGCTTCTTTTTCTTTGCAGGCATTAGCTGCGGGGTTGGACCTTCTGACCCCGCCGCCACCGCCTTTGTGCTCCCGGGAGGCCGCTGCCACTGCTACCGTTGAGCTGTGCTGGGCCGTCGCCTCCCTCGCTTGCTCCTGCTGTCACCGGCTGCGTGCTCGTGTTGACCTCCAGGCACAAGTGACCAGAACAGCAGGGGGATCTCAGGCGCCCAACTGGTGAGTTCCTGAGCTGTTCCAAATTGATGTAAAAAATGTAGTGTATGCGCGCGGCGCTTGCTAAGTCTCAGCTCAACGAACTGGATGTGGATGGCCATGTCATATGCCTGTGGTATGGAGGTGCTTTCCGTGCTGCATTTGATGGCCATCGTCTGCTTGCTGCAGGCCAACACCATGCTCCCCCCAGGTCATACGCCAATGGCTATGCGCCAAGAGTTTCTGAAGGTGCTACGGGTACACGGTACACCTCTTACCTTCTAGGAGGTAAAATGCTAAATAAATAATCACAACCCTCTATTTATGGGACAAATAAGCTCACTTATAGTAATATAATGATAATTAAAAAAAAATCCTTTGTCCGCCCGCGAAATCTCAAGAGTCAGCAGGCCATGGTCCTTCTATCTTCAATCGTGTCCTGGCGCAGAGGCGCTAGTTATACATAATTATCATGTTTAATCGTGTTTGAGCGCTGGTTATCAATATTAAAAACTAACAGATCATAGTATTAGCTTACTAGTTGTCACATTCAATTGAGATTTGTGTGCCGCACTAAGGTCACGATATTCCACTATCTTAGTAGATGACGATAGTTAGTTACCCATATTTATTCGATTTTTATATTGAAATTGAATAAATACATATATTTAATAATTTCAAACTATTACTTCCTAGTAGGCAATATCCCATTTTATCAACAGCTCACATTTGTTTGGGTGTACTGTAACAGTTGTCATTGTTTCAGAAATTGTTGTTCCGAGTCTTTGCATTTAATTTAGATAATTGAAATATGCTGAGGATTTGTTGTGCATTGAAGTAATTCTGTCTATAGTCGTCATGTCCTCATAAGCGAATTATTTCCATTGTCCTACAGGCTTACAGAGAGTAGATGGTCAGCTGTCGATGTTTTCTTGAAGGCAGCTTGATACTTAGACTGCGCAATTCGGTATTCGGTATGTACTTCCGTAGGTTCCACTGAAACTAAGGTTCTATAGCCTTGAGCAGCTCCCTTGCATTGTTAGGCTTCAGTTCAAAATTGAAAATTTCTACAAAAACATTCCTCTTCTACATGTGAAAAACAAGAGACGACTTCCAGTAAACCTGGCTTTAATCAGGGTCTGTAAAGATTGCTGGGTGCACTTGCATGTTTATCCATCTTCTCATTTTGCTCTATTATTTACTCATATCTAGCTAATGTGCATATTGAGCAGGAAGCAATCCATCATTTCTTGCCCCCTTGTTATACGCAATGTGTAACTTGTGTCACTAGCAGTGTGTTTTCCATGTTTTCTAACCATTGGCGTGTTTGGCCTGTCTACCAGGCCGCTATGAGGCCTTCTGGAAGGAGCTTGGTGGTGCCAAGCAGTTATGGAATTATGAGTTTATGACTGGCGTGTTCTGGAAGGATCTCACAGTTGAAGACATTGGGATTATGACTTTATTTGGAGTTGAGCTTTATGCATGGTTTTGCGTAGGAGAGATTGTTGAGCTTGCTGAGTATCAACAGAAGGAACACTTGATTTGATGAATACATGGTTATCGCTTGCTGAGTGTCAACAGATGAACACTTGGTTATTTGTCTCTAGCATTTTTTCTGTTATCAGTATAATTTTATTTGTTAGGTGTTTGAGATGCAATCATATATTTTGCAATTAGGATTAACGAAATGGATTCCTTGGACTAGTATATATTGTGATGTGTTTATGTATGCACATGTACGTTTCTTTTCCTTCAAAACTGCCATAGATTTTTGCGGTTGTGTTTTTTCCTAACATTTCTAGTTTCTCTGAATTTTGTAAGTTTGCTTTTTCTAATCTCACACACACACATATATACGTATACATATACACACACACGCACACGCGCACACACACACATATATGTGCGTGCGTGCACGTTGTGTTGCAGTTTGTTTTGGCTTGTATGTATTCACCGTATATGTTCCGGAGTCCCCACATCCTTCCATCAGGCTACCTCATCAACACTTCTATCCAATCTTCTATTTCAAATTCTACTTTGTCTATAGTGTATGCAAACCCATATGCAACTATGCAAGCCACTGCTGAGGTCAGCCTTAGGTAGGGCAGACAAACGTTTAACCACTGAACGTTTAACTTCTTATGGAGAATTAAAAACGTATGGCCGGCATATGAACATGTATTCATTGTTGAACTACAATTGCATGGCCTGAGATTGATCCATCCATCTGATCCTTTGGAGCACCGTACTGGTTAAAGCAACAAACTAAAAATGGATGGTCCGGTGCACCAGAAAATAGAGAATGGATCGGTGGGTCAGATGCGGTTCGCACCGTGAGCAACCATCCCCATCTTTAATTGGAGGCAGCTAACCATGACACTATATCTGTGATTCAAGAGTTAATCCATATTCCATTTGTGTTCATTTATGCTTTAGTTAAATCTCTCCTCCTAATCTTATATAAGGTGTCTATTTTTTGTGATTTCTTGAGCATTCTCTTTGCGATTTTCTTTCCTCCTTTTTGGTGTAGTTATTTGGCTTTACTGGTGCTAGGATGTGTGAAATATTGATAGATCATTCCTCCCTAGCTTTTATCAAGGTTTTTGGGCTCCTTTTTAGGTTCTCATTCCCTTGATTGACCCTAAATTTTCCAATTATCTGTTTGTGCTAGGTCCATTTGATCCATAGGTTCCAAGGGGTATTGTCCTTGTGATGTTGTTATTGTATTGGAGGTACTCTCAAACTTGCGATTTTGAAGGCGACGGGTCAATATTTTGCTGATATAAAATAGGAATACAGTCATCATGTTCTTGTGATGCTATTTGCAAAATTTCATGAATTTTGAAGCTGATTTGTTCGGTTCTTGAAGTCCCCTAAAAGTTCTTGTATATGAGCATGTTTTTATTGACACTAGATAATCTAGAGAGGGGAATTTACAATTGTATGTAGGATCATCTAGTCACTCGCCTTCTACACATGGCTTAAATAGAGAACATAGGTCATGTTACATTGTCGCGTGCTTTATTCGATGATATAACAAACTATCTAGTGAAGTATTTTGCTTGTGTGCTCTGTTTTGGACCTTCTTTATGTTTAATTTGGTGGTTTGCCTAGTGTGTTCAAGGATTGTCACAATCTTGCCCCCATTGATATAATAGATGTTTGTGGGTCATATTAGGACATATTCCTTAATTCTTTAGACAATAATATTTAGGCTGCCATTTACTCTTTTTGGTTGACATCAAACTCTTGATGAATGTAGTAGAATATGAGTTTGATTTCAACCAAAGATTTGAAATTGTGTTTGAACACACCATTCATAATATATATAGTTAGACAAAGTTAATCAAATGGTTTTTCGTTGTCTTGTAAGATCCAATCTATTTTGTGAAGAAATCTTAAGGTTGTTGGATATATATATATATATATATATATATATATATACACTCACCTCTGTATCTCAAGATTTTGAAGGTATCCGGTCGAACAAAAGGTATGTACACGGAGTATGTGATCATACTAGACCATCTGTGGTGGTATATACGTGAGGTATGAGAGTATACTTGAGGTATGTGAACATACCTCATTATATGTAATAATATAAATGTATTATTATAATAAATTAAAATCAAGGCTGTTTTGTAATTTTTTCGTGTGGTAACCTTTGAGGTATCTTAAAATAAATATGTGAACATACTCAAACTAATAAATGAGTATGCAAACATATCATTATTGGTTTACTGAAGGTGAGTGTAGCTACATATACACGTAGATAAAACTCTTCCTATATATATATATATATATATATATATATATATATATATATATATATATATATATATATATATATATATATATATATATATATATTAGGATCACTTGCGTATGATAAGTTAGCTAAGTATATATTGCCAATATTATGAATATACTATTAAAATAAGGGCAACATCTTGTGCTCTAGTCAAGAAGAAGAACAATAAGGCCCAAATATCTTTTCCTGCATCCTACTCCCTATGCGTAGGACACCACCTAGCAACACCGCAACAAAATCATCATCCTTTGTTGTTGTGCTTCCATGGGTACTAAGCCTTGTTTCTCATTTCTAATCCCTAGCCCTTCCACCTTGCAAAGCAATGCCAATGAGACAATGCATGTAGTATATAGGAAGAGTGGGAGAAGCTAGAAAAGCATTATACTATAGTATGTAAGGATACTTCACAAACCTCACCTACTTGTTTCATTTAGACTCAACAATAATTGATTTGGTCTCAACAATAAGTTTCACTATATAACTACCACTTCAATCCTTGGTGCCCTTCTTGTCCTTGCTAGGTGCCAAGATTTAGAAGTTCATCACAACCATATCATAACAAAGTACCAATTTGAAGACTGTCCCACATCTTGTTGATGATAATTTAGGTTTAAATGGTGTGAGTAGGCACTTGTCGAATTATTAACAGTAAGGAGAGCTACCCCAAGGAATGGAGCTATCATAGTTGCATCCTAGACACAACATGGTCAGCCCTATCTAGTGAACAAATCTTCAATTCAATGTCATGTCTCTAGATGGATTATTAGTCATGTATGTATCCTATTATGTAGGAGAGTATTGATTGCACCCATAAGGAGTCAGCCTATGAATAAAGGCTTATATGTCCAAAATGATTGGGTATTCTATGAACAACCGACATCTCCCTTAGCTCCTAATGTTGAATATTTTGGTGGAGAGTAGGTGTTGGTTGCTTCCATGCTTATAGATCTTGACAAAGTATAAATATGTTTCCAATTTAAGTCGCTCATTAGTCACCATATAATCCTTCATTATATTGTGCTAGCATCTAGAGGCCACTTGTGCCCTCGGAATGTAGCTTGTAGTCATTATGCCTCCCATTTCTTTGTGTTTAGGCATGTCCTAAAAAAGGGCTTGTGTCTTAGTTTAGTAACAAATGAAATAGATAAAATGTAACTTTTTGTATTTGTCCCTAATCCCTTATGTTCCACCTTCTTCATGAATGTTGCACATGATCTCTACTCTCTATCCTAGTAATCCTACCAAGATCCATTATTCAAAAACCTAAGCCGCATCCTTCTTAGTTTACAATCATTCACACAACCACACCCGCACCAAACTCCATGTCGAAGGAGCCAAGTATCCATGATGAATTGAGTAGAAAATCTCAAATTGCTGATGAGTTGAGTGCAGCAAACTAGGAAGTTAAGAGTGCTTGATTGTGAAAACTTACAGGGGCAGGAATGACGAAGCCGGATATAAGATTTTGTATGGTGTAAAACATGGATGCAAATATGGGTGCCACTTGGATGTTGGGCGTGAGGGACACCATCATCATTCCAAGGTACACGAAGTAGAGCAGCGTGCAGAACATGGCATAGAAGAACCAAAAAATCTTTGTCCATGTCCATTCATACCCTATCATTGGGTATGCTATGATCATGAACAACATCGTTTGTAAAAATATGTAAGGAATCTCCATAACAACCTAAGCCGAATAAAGTGAAAGTCAGCAAAAATAGTAAATAAGTATACCTAATTGGTGTTATAAAGACGATTCTAGCTTACAAGTCTTACACACACATGAAAATTTCATTCTACATAATAATGTAGATACACCCACCTAAGTAATTCAAGATTTAGGGAGTGTCTGGTCCAATGAAATGTATGTACATAGAACAACTTTTACAAATTTTATCGTTTACCTGTGCAAATGAGTATGCCCATGGCGAGTATGTTCCTGCAAACTTCTCTCTATACACAACAGTACGCTCGATATAGATGAATGGCATCACTGATTGGCAGTTGTTGATGCCAGCAAATATAGTAGTGCAATACATACATCCAAGAATTGTGAACAAACCTTGCTGATCATTTCTACACAAGAGAAAAAAAATTAGAAATAAAAACCATGCTTCAATGAAGAAACATATATAGCTAAGAGTTAAGTGCACTAGCGATCCATGAACTTATCATGGTGTGTTGCTTAGGTCCATAAACTTTGAAAACCCTCAACTAGTGAAATTGCATCAATTACATCCAAAGTACCCAAAATGCTCCTGTATTTGACGACACAACATATATGTGTGGAGATTTCATATTGACAAGTCATTGCCAATAGGGGTACTTTGGACCTAAATAACATATTTTCGTTTAAAGACCAAAAAATATATTTTTTATGTTTATGGACCTAAGTGACACAGCATGACAAGTTTAGGGACTGCGGATACAATTCAAGTCTATAATTAATATGTATTTGATTCACAAAGGTATGGTTTACATACATGTTATTTATGTTTCCTTGCTTCCAAAATAAACTCCCGAACACAATACTGGAAACTGTTATGAACATAATTCGCACCAGGTTGTAGGATGGGGTTCTCCAATACGATAAACATTGCTTCCAAAGGCATGCTTTGAATTGCTCCCAAAACTTCCGTGGAAACCGTGTTGGGAAATCAAGATTTCTTGTACCAAGAGGTGGTACACTCAGGCTTTTTACAAGCGCATCCATGTCCCTTCAATCACCATTTATTATTAGCACCAATGTTTGACATGATTTAATTTTCTAAATCATGAGAACATGAGATTGATCATCATCAAAATTTTATTTAAAGCCATGCATGTTCTTTGTTTGTGCATCCCACCATATCTTGTTTCATGTATAAACTTCTTTTGTGTGCATGATCTCCCATCGATTGAGATGTTTTTTCCAAACTTACTTGCACATTGTTGAGTCCCTGTAAATTTCTGTAAAATTGACACCCAATTTAGATTCCATGGATGTGGAAGTAACTTCTAGCATCCATGTTGATGGGTTGTAGTTGTCACTGATCTTGGGTACTCTAGGTATTGCCTAGAAGAAAAAAGAGGAATATATAAACATTTTTAATTCATGGAAAGGATGAAGATAAATTGTTGGTGGATTTTTATTTATTAAAAATAGTGTAATATAGTTTATAAAGTTTTTTTTGTTTTGGTATACACTGAATATGACTTGAGAATAAATAAATGCCATCTTGAAATTATAAAAAATAATGGAGGTCAATATCTATTTAATAGAATAAGGTTTAGTTCAAACCACATGCGCGGAAATAATATGCGAACACACACATACATATACATGCACGAGCATACAATCACACACACACACACAACTTACTATTACCTGGAAATATTGGATGACTGTACTTGAATATTGTCCAAGTGGCCCCGCATAGATCAACTCTCCACCCCTTTTCAACAACATGAGCTAATATAATTTTGTAAGCTAGTTAGTTATATATGGTTCTTTATTATTATATTATTAATTATTACTTGAAAGATCAGAAGGCCAATAGGGCACATGAAGATTATCTCATAATATTGTGAAAAAATTAGGCTATTCAAATATTACCATATCAAGCTAAGAAAATAAAAATTTTAAAGTTCCTTCTATGATGGTCATAGTTTGTTACTTTTAATATAGCTAGAATAACCAGATAACCATAAGCTCCGCATGAGCTATATCTATGGCAGGAAAATACATGATCAAGACTGATTTATCAAATTCTTGTTATGGTAATGAACTCATATTAAGTAATAAATGGTGATAGAATTTTGGAAAATGAGCCAGTATAGAAATAGTAATTACTTCATCAAATGCCTCAAATATTTCTATACTTGGTTGGTGAATGGTGCACACAACTGTTCGACCTGTGTCTGTAACATTCTTTACTGCCCGCATGATAATAGCGGCTGCCCTTGCATCCAAGCCCGATGTCGGCTCATCCATGAATATGATTGAAGGGTTGGATACAAGCTCAACAGCAATAGTGAGCCTTTTTCGTTGCTCCATAGATAGCCCGTTGACCCCTGATATTCCAACCAAATAATCTTTTATTTCATCTAACTCAGTTGTTTCAAGGACTTGGTTGATAAATTCCTATGAAGAAAAATATTAGTTAGATGTTGGAGGCAAGAACCATATGTCCAACCAAAATGCAAGAATAACTCACATTCCTTGTTCCTGTGTCAATTTCTGCAGGAAGACGCAACCAAGCTGAATATGCAATAGACTCACCCACGGTCATCTGTGGAGAGTGAACATCAGTTTGTTCACAGTATCCTGATATTCTAGCAAAAGTTTGTTGAATCTTAGGATAACCTCCTATTCTTATATCTCCTTCAATAACACCGCCAGTTTTCCTCCCAGCAAGAACATCAAGCAAGGTTGTTTTCCCTGCTCCAGTTACCCCCATGAGTGCTGAAAGGACCCCAGGCTGGAAAGCGCCTGTAATGTTTTGGAGTAATTGTAATTTTCTACTCAATGATCCTTGCTGCTTCAGTTCCTGCAATGGGGAAACACTTTTCTGTCGGACAATAGATTCTCCTACAAATTTTATCTTGGAAGCAATACATTTCACTTTTGTTATAGTCAACACAAAAGTATATGCCTTTGTTCATCCATCAAGAATACGAGTATGGAGGTATAAAAAGGAAGAAATTACAATAATTACCACAGGTATGTCCACGTAGTAGTTCACATTCTGAAATGATATTGTGCGGGGCGTGAAAGGTAATACCATCCCTGCACAAGATTTGGATATTGGAAGTCACCCTTTCTGTTACAATGATGCTTTGTTCTATATTAGTTCTTATGCACAATTTAGAGTAACCTGTACTATTGGTAGCCACAGAAGCTTTTGTTGACTTATGTATCCAGTTCTTCCTATCCTTTGACATATCTTGGTCTCTTCTATTAGGCATGGTAAGCTTATCATGGGGAATAATAGCTTGATATGCTCCTGGAGCTGAGTGTAAGGTGAGGTTAGAACATGTTTCAATTGCAATGCAGCTGCACTTCAAAGTAAACTACATCAGTTTCTAACTAAGGTAAATAAATCTAGTGGAACTTACCCTTCTTAATAGTCAATCCAATGGCAAACCCAATATTGAACAACAGGACAAACCCAATCAATGCCCCAATTGACAACCAAGAGAAGTAATTGGAGAAGTCTAGCCCTCGATCCATTAATGCCTTCTTTCCTATTGTCACACCTGACACCGTAATCTACGAACATATATAAATTAGTATTTTACGCAAGTGCTAAAAATTGCATTTTTATGATACAAATATTTATAAAAATATATACTTGCAAGAAATTTTTAGGTTGTCATATAATTTTTGTTATCTTTATATATTAACTAGAAAAAATAATATGAATTTTGCACTAATGTGGTAACATAGTGAAGTCAAATTGTCAAACAATGGCATTGTATATAGCAAGAAGAACATGTCTTTTTATTGCTTGTAGAGTTAAAGAGATTATGATCTAATTATATAGTGCACATTTCTTATTAATACATTTTTTTGTGTCAAATTAATAGTACCTTGAGCCACCTTGGTGCCAAGAATTCATTTCCAGTTAATCCTATCTCAGCATATGATAATGGTGAGATCCAAAATCCCCATCTGAGCCAGCTAGGCATGGATGCTGCATCAGTGTGATACAAAATATTTGTAATAATATAGTTTAAGAGTTGTTCAATAACATATATATAAATATCTTGTAAAATAAATATGTATATAATTATGAAATCACCGGATTACATCTAGGAATGATGAAACCACCAAATAGAAGGATGACTAGAAATGACATTGTACCACCCACAGAGCCAGCCACCATTGTTTGGCAGTATGATGCGACACATCGAAATAAGGATAATGCACTGACGTGTATTAGGAACAGGATGGCGAGCTGTCGGAAGAATCTGGATGAATCAGTGATGAAGTGTGAAAACAATTAGTTGGCAGGTTTTTAAAATCGATGATTTACATATATAAATATGATATAGGTGGCTTTTGGTGGAATCGTCTTATAGTTGTTTTTAGTTATATTTGGAAGAAAATGGGCACACACATGATGTTTCTACTTGGTCCGTTATGTTCTCTATGATTATATTAGAAAAATATTGACACGCACAAGCATCACTCCAAAAGTTGTAAATGAAGATGGTATTGGTGTCTGAGCTATTACGTGCATAGTATTATACATAAAACACCATGTGCAAAATGAATTAGTTATCCTTCCTTACATCCTACTTTGGTCATTCCCTAGTTTTATTGCACAATTACCAAAGAGAGCTACATTAGCTTTTGTCTAGGTAACCGTGTACCACAAGTTTCATACTCCTATAAAACTATCTCTACCACTCTCTTCATAACTACTTTGCCATATCGCTAAACATGTTGACGTGTCATATCATTTAATGAGAATAAAAACTCAAATAAAAGTCGCACTCGAGATAGATTTAGACTACATAGAACAAAATTGTAAGTTACCTTGATGCCTCTAGAGTATAACCAATGAGGAAATATGACATTGCTGTCCATGCTATTGACTCAATTAAAGAGATTGGAACCTTTAAAATGAAAGAAGGTAATGCATAAGCCCATGCAGGATAGAAGTAGTCATCTCTTTGTTTATAAAAGATGGGGAGTCTACTAATTGTCATGGTCAGCTCAGGAAATCCATTGACCATGAGCAGAAGGAGAGCACAAAAGAGTGATCCCATGTAATAGTTAGCATTAGCTCTATTGTCATCCACATGTGTGCGTAGAAAGACCGTCCCGGTAATAATGGCAAGTAGTCCAAGCTGTAGAAAAATATACTTAGTATTTGCTGATTACAATGCTAAGGCATTAAAATCATACTTCTCCATTTTAAATTATAGTTCACTTTAGCTTTATCCTAACTCAAAATTTTTCAACTATATAGAACAAACACAAAAATCAGCAACATTGAATTAGTTCAATTAAATCCACCATGAAAATGCTTTGATAATGCAATTATGTACTATTATATATATTAATATATTTTTAAAAGCTTGGTCATATTTAGATATGCTTAACTTATGATAAAATTTAAATGAACTATACTTTAGAACATAGATGCTATCGTTTAAATTATACAAGATATGCCATTGGTTTTTTTTAAAAAGATAATATTCATAAAGTCTTGGGATGATGCTACTTCTACCATTCCGAACTGTAGGCCATTTTAGTTTTGTCCTAGTTCCAAGATTCATTACTTTGTACAAATTTATAAAATAATGCATCAATAACTACAATTTCAAGTTAGTATAAAGAAATCCACCATGAAATCATCCTCGTAGTGCATTTATTTGGTACAATTGAATATTAGTAATTTACCTATAACCTTAATAGAAGATAGAGACCCTCCATCATGTACTATAAGAGATTTGAGTTTATCTTAAGGCAAATCACCTTGAGTTTGAATAGGTTCATATATCAAAACATTAACACCTATCATATCATACATGTAAACTATGAAAATATTTCACAATGGATCTAATGATTCTCATTTTATGCAGTAAATATTTTTGTTCTTTTTATTAAAGTCAGTCAAACTTAAGATGGTTTCACTTAAGAGTACATTTTGGAATTGAGGGAGTTAACTACATAATAACATAAGCTACAAAGGTGTTAGCCAACCTATGTAGGACTTCATATATATTAAGATCCTTTACAACTTCTCATTGTGCCAACCTTTAATAAGAGTCCAGTTAGATTTAGCTATGATCTAGCATTGAATTGGTCACTTTGTTGGGCATTTAGAACAAGTTTCTTCAAGTCTTTAGTCATATGGATTTAGTGATACAACTATCGCTCGATGAACAAATTGTACTATCAAGTTTCTAGAAAATATTAGATGCATACAACAAACTCCCTCTGTCCCAAAATTAAAGCCACCTTCTTGGATTTCCATGCACGGTTAATCACCCGTCTTATTCAAAAAATATTTGAAAATATTATTTATTTTTTATGATTTCATTCAGAATATGATTACAAACATAATCATTAAAAAATAATATTAACAAATATTTTTGGAATAAGACAAGCGATTATCTGTGCACGGAAAATGTGGAAGGTGACTTCAATTTTGGGACAGAGTGAGTAGGACATTTTAGTATCAAATTTTAGGGTTTGGTTTGATAGAAGTTTTGGAAAGTCTCTTAAGCTTTCTAATGGTTTATAGAATGTTCTTATATTTGATGTTGAGTGAAACTCTAGTTATCGTTGACTTAGTAGGGTAGTTCGTTAGAGTTTGTAACATTGTAAGTTTGAGGTTTACCTTAAGATAAGTCCATCATGGTGATTTCTCTCTATTCATGATCGATAGAATGTTGTGTATTTGAAGTCTTTATTGTGCCTCAAATTCGTAGTTCTGGCCACCAGAAGTATGAGAAATCTTATTTATTTTATTGCTTCTTGTTAGAACAATAGAATAATCAACAATGGATTAACTAACTCATCTTAACGACAGGATGAATTTATGCCTTTGTGGAAGGTCTAGACTATTTTATGAGCTTTCTGTAAAGGTATCATGTTTTATTTTTGATGTTGGGATTAAACAGTATGGAAAAAAGATAGCATAATAATGCTATTGTAATATTTGGACACATGGGAGTTGTGGTTAACTCACATTATTGTTATTTGTTGAAGGCAAGTAAACTAGCACTATCAACCTCTTAGACTTTACTGTTATTTGGATTGTATCCTATTCATTCAGTACCAACCATATGACAATATGATATAAATTTGAGGTTATTTATTTATTTATATTGGATTATAATGCTACATGGTATTAGGATTGTATATGGGACTATGTATTCATGTGAAATTCGTCTTTGCATTGGAATGTTGCATTTCACTCTCCTTGTTGGTATTCATCTAGATTTGTGTCTATGGATGAAGGCATGGCACCATATTAGTACAATAATACACACTGAGAAATAGCATGTGTTTGCATTCCTCATACTTTGTTAGGTACGAGAAGCGGACTATTGCTTGCATTGCATCATTTGCATTTGTCATTAGCATAATGGATGTGTTAATCTATGTCTCTCTCGACCATTGTAACATGAAATTATATATTGGATTAATTATGGCACATATGTAATTAATCTCTAATGTTTCTATTTAGTTTAATATTTATGTTGGTATTTCAACAGTGATATCCATTGCATTGTTAAAGTACTTTACTTGATGGCATTTTAAAAGGCCTTATACTCTTGTTTTCTCCCTCGCATTCACTTTAGCTTGGAGGAAGGTCTTGCAGAATAGGAGTAGCAACATGTGTCTTGACTTCTCAGGTATACACATAACATCATGTCTATTGCAATAATATCTATTAGCTATAAAAAGCGTTGGCTTTTGTTTTTCTATTGGATCGAAGCTGCTTAGCCATGGTTCGAGTTAGTCTAGGATATGTCATTGAAGAAGACATATTTTATTGTTCAAACTAGATAGTGTTTGTTGCTTTTGTGTTCTTTTAATATAAGGTGTTTTTGTTTTTTCATGTAATTAAACTTTATGTAATTATATGATGTAGCTAGTGTAGTGTGGTAATGCTCAGAATTGTTATTACTTTTCTAAGTTGTTACACTACAAGGCTCATCAAAGCTGCTTCTTAACCTAAGACATTGTAGATTACACAACCTCTATCGTTACAAATACATGAGGAATGATGTTTCATATATAGCACTTTTATAGTAGAATATAATGGAAAGCAGTACTATTTAAGATTATGTCAATGCCTAAAACATTAGTTATTTGTGATTGGAGGAGTATCTTACCTGAATGACTTTCGTTATGTAGACGAAGGCATTCCGCTTCATGAGTAGAAGCTCCCTTGTGAAACAAGCTTTGAGGAGTTCATATTTTGACAATGAGTAGATACTGTAGGACAAGGCATTGTTGTGCCCTTTTGATTTGTCATAAGGATTTGAAAGCTCCTTCGCAAGATTTTGACCAACTTGATATGATTTAAACTTGTCACAGAATTGGTTAATGGTGACTAAATTATATGTTTCTGCGCTATGGTTCCAATATTGTTGTTGATCCTTTGTTGACAAAACCTGCACATAAGGTTGGAAGAATGACAAGTTTTACACTTACCGTTGTACCTAATTTCCATTTTCATGAAAGATGCACATAAGGCTTTGATAAGTTTTCTATTTCTCCCTTGAAAGATGCACAAATGGTGAAACTTTGGCATGTTTCTACAAAATTAAATTTATTAAGAACAATATAAAATCAAAACGAGTTAGCTATTACGCACCATGGTGTGCCAAATTGGTATGCTAAGGCAGCATATGTTTGACTTTGTTCTCTATTAAATTAACATGCATCAATAAGGTATGGTTAATGTCCTTGTCCAAGTTGGATGGCATAAGGATTTAGCCCCTCTATGGGTCAATAGCCTATTCACATCAGAAATAAACATATATCTGCATAGCTCCCATGTACTCTCTATTTTCTCCTGGAAGAAAATAAATTGGGTAAAGCGCATTTAAATGTATACGTGGCGTATGATGGATTACATATATGAATTATTAGACAACCTTGTCAGTGCTTGCTTTAGATCAACCACTTTTCTATTACTCAAATTGAAAATATATAGTTTTAAATATAGGAACCAGCGTTAGACTTTGTCTGTGCTTGTTTTAGAATAACCACTTTTGTGTTACTCAAAGTTGAAATATATAGTTTTAAATACCTCTTGAATGAATTCAGCTGCTCCTTTCCTTTCAGGGCACTTGAATCCACATGATTCAAAGAAACTCATAATGCAACTCTTAGATCCATGATATACAATTTTTCCTTCAGCCATTAGGATAATATCATCAAAAAGCTCGTAAGTCTCTGGAGCTGGTTGAAGAAGTGAGACTAATATGGTAGACTCTGAGATATGAGCCAGGTGTTGGAGGCAAGAAATAACTTGGAAAGTAGTGGAGCTATCCAGCCCAGTGGATATTTCATCCATTAAGAGGACTTTTGAAGGACCTACTATCATCTCTCCTGGTGTTAAAATGAATTTCCAGAGAAGAAACAAGCATGGACGAATGAATCAGTTTATCCTAGCTAATCATCTCAAAAGTTGAGTTTGAGATCATATAAAAGAATGTATCAATTTTAAGACTTCCTGCTTCTTGTCAATCAGATCAATCATGCTCATATGTTGTTATTTTAATCGTGGTGACTTGCATGGTCTCCATGAAAGAATAGGTTTGCAGTATATGCATTGTCCATCATTGGAGATAGCAATAATAAATATCTCTAAAATAAAATTAAATGGTATATACTATTTCATATATTATATGGCATTTTTAGTTTGCTGATGAGTGACACTGTTTTGATTTAGTATTGCAGACTGTTATTGGGCTACATAATTCAAGATATTTTTAATTCAACCTGTGGTTAGCCTCTTCTTCTCTCCACCGGAAATGCCTCTTCTCATTGCATCACCCACCATTATATCAGCGCATATGTCAAGGCCCATGATCTGGTGGTCAAGAAAGTGCTTATTCAAAAGGTTTTTTTCTTATGGAGTGTGAACTGTAAGCATGTATGCTTATTAGAAACAATTACCTTCATAATGTAGTCTGTTTGCATGCTTCTTTCTAAACCTTCAATAGATGTTGCCTATGGAAAATGCAGTTTGATGGTATCATGTTACCATTATAAATAAAATGAAATAGAATTTGTACATATACGATATGTTTATTAGGTAACCAATAAGAGAGAGTCCCACTGCTAAATTTGTATTAGTTGGAATGATTCGCTATATGTTTATTTTCAATGTGTTTCCAAATGGCAAAAAGTTTCATTATGATGTTTAGTAAGAAAAGCAATACACTATTAGTGTGTTTACCTTCATATACATGTCTATGTCAGGATCAGGAGTAATACCGGCCTCCTTCTCTCTTCTTAACACTTCCTTCATGATCTCTAGTTTCAGGAATGTCGCCGAAGAGCTTGGTTTAGTACTTAGTGGGAAGGTGTGTAATCAAATTTGTCTAGAACCAATGTCCGTATCAGTTAGGAGACATGTTTGATGTAAAGTTACCTGCTCTGTTGCCAACACCCTGAAATCTTGCAGCAAAGTCGAGGGTTTCTCGGACAGTCATCTCAGGGACATGAAGGTCATACTGACCGATGTAAGCTGCTGTCTTCTCAGGAACAAACTCACTTAGCTTGACGCCGTTGTACTCAATGTCTCCAGTAACCTACAATATATTGCAACGAACATTAATTATATTGCAACAAACACACACACGCGCGCACACAGCGTGGGTGTACGTCTCAAAATTCACACATATTTATATTAATGGAAGTACAATTTTCTCCTGATACATAGGGTAATAAATACCTTGACGTTATTAGTGCTGAGCTTTCCTGCGAGTGCCTTCAAGAGTGTGGTTTTGCCGCTGCCTGGGGGTCCCATGAGAAGCGTCAGCCTAGAAGGCTTGATGATGCCACTAACATTGTCGAGGATGCGAATGCTTGCTTTACTGCTGTTGAAGCCTAGGCCCACCATGCTGCTCACCGCCTACATTCAACATCATATATATTATTATTATTATTATTACTACTACTATTACTATTACTATTACTCCCTATGTTTTTAAAAATCTATAGCGGTTGATCTTTTGTCATTCATTTTATTAAAAAGAAATCATAAAACTTTATTTATTTTATTGCGATTTGCTTTATGGTTAGATGATGTTTGACCGTGACTTGTATTTTGTTTATGTTTATATAAATGTTTGAGTAAATTTCAGTGACGGTCCTCGAATTTGCGCTAAGTTCTCATCTAGACCCCGGTATTTGCAAAATGCATTTTCGCATACATAAACTTGTATTTCATTCACATCTAGGTCCAAATCTCCCCTGCCCGCGCCTAGGACGTCCACGTGGACTGCCAGGTTGGCACTAAATGCAGAAAACCCCCCGTATCTTGTTCATCTTCTCATTTGAAGCTCTAAGCTCCAACCTCAGGCAACCGGCCCCGGCAGTGTGAGGCGTGTGCGGCCGGTGTGAGCGACCGGCCCCGGCAGCGCGAGGCGTGTGCGGCCGGTGTGAGCGACCGGCCCCGGCAGCGCGAGGCGTGTGCGGCCGGTGTGAGCGACCGGCCCCGGCCTGCCCCTGATGGCACTAGGCGCACGCGGCCTGTGGGGGAGCACAAGGAGGCGGCTCCACGACGCGGCAGCCGTCACGCACGTGGGAGGGGGTGAGGTGCAGCAGCGCGGTGCCGGCGCTGGCACCACCACGCCGGCCTGGTGCGCCGCCACCGTCACCGCCGCGCACCCGTCCGCACACGCACACAGCTTCGCCAGCAGCGCCAGCGGCCGCTCCGTCGCCCTCCGGCCGCCCCACACGTCCAGCGCCGCGCTAGACTCCACGATGAGCGTGCAGGCCCACAGGGCTCGCGTGCACCAGCACGTGCAGCAGCGCATGCAGCGCAGGTCCGCGCCTGCTGCCCCGCTGTCGCGCACCGCTTCCGTGCGCGCGCAGAAGAGCTCCGGGCGCAGCCGCTCCAAGACCGCCGCGCCGGCCGACCCCGTCGCGCGGTCCAGCAGCTGCGCCGCGCTCGCCCCAGGAGACGGCGAGAGCACGGGCGAGGGCCAGGCACGCCTCGACGCTCCCCTCCTCCTCCTGCTGCTTGGCGCAAGACACGGCGAGACGTAGCGCGCGCTAGAGCGCGCCGACGTCCACCATGTACCGCCACGCGGCGTCGCTCTGCGACGCGGCCTCACGGAGCGCGTCAACCGGCTGCCGCGGACTGGATAAGCCTGCAGAGCGTGTGGTTCGGGGTGAGGTCGGAGAGGGAAAGCGGTTGGCCAGTGATGGGGCAGGTGGCGTGGCTGGCGGCGAGCCAGCGCTCGATTGCTCGGCGGTCGTATGGGCTGCTGGGAGATCGGCCACGTCAAGTGGTGACGCCCAGAAGAGCAGATCGGCGGAGCAGGCCGGCGGGCGGCAGCTCCTAGGGAGGCAGTGTGAGAGAGGCAGGGGAGGGAGAAACAACTGGGACTTTTATTTCTCAGGAGGTTTTCTGTATGTAGTAATCCAATTTGGCAGTCCACGTGGACGTCCCTAAGCGTGGGCGGGGGAGATTTGGACCTAGATACGAACGAAATACAAATTTATGTACGCGAAGATGCATTCTGCAAGTAGTAGTACCTGGATGAGAACTTCGGCGTAAGTTCAAGGACCACCACTGAAATTTACTCTAAATATTTTAAATAAGATGAATGACAAAGTTTTGGAAAAAAAAAGTAAACAGGCGACGAACGGAGTTATTACGCAGTGTGAATAACGTCTCAACCGCACATATGCATTGGAGGGAGAGAGATATAATGGTATGGTAATGGGTAAAATACCGAGAGGTTAGAGATGGCAGCGTTCCAGAGCGTGGGGAGAGGCTTCCCGTGTACCACTTGGCATTCTGCCTCGACGCACAGGTCGCGCCACCGCACCTCCACGGTCGCTTCCCGAACGCCGACCTTGTCCATCCTCTGGCGCTGCTTCCGGAGCAGGCGGAGGTTGTCGCGCTGGATGTTGGCGACGAGGTTTTCCACAACCATCCGCCGCTCCGCCTCCTGCAGCCGCCGCACGTCCACGGCCTCCCACGGAGCTGCTCTCCCGTCGTCGTTGTCTCCACCACCAGCATGGTGAAGCAGCGAGGTGTGCAGCCTGTCGGAGCTGGGCAGCCTCTCGATGGCCGCCCATTTCAGCTCCAGCTCGTCATCCACATGGTGGTGGTTGCTGGAGAGGGAGAGGGAGCGGGACAGGCTCTCCCGGAAGCTCACTGCCGCAGCCCACAACGACGAAGACGACGGAGGCGGCGGCGGCTGCTTCATGTCGATCATCTCCACTTGGTCTTGTGGTGGCTCATGTTCTTGCGCCCATGACCGTGCTTCTTCCACTCCGTCGTCTCTGATGAACTGGTGGCGCTTCCCATTGTCCCGATCCATGGTGATTCGATCGGGAGCGCCCCGCTGGACGACGACTGACCCGCTTCTTATTCTTATTTCCCGTGGGCCGTGGGTGCTCCTACCTAACGTTTTCCGGCCGGTGGGACAGGGCAGCTAGGGAGGCCGAATCATTTAGTTTACCTTTTTTCTTTAAAATATTCTCTTTTCTTTTTTCAGTTATTATTTATTTTTTCAGTGGTATGGACATTATTCTTATAGGCCTAGAGAGTATTTACTTAGAAGGTAACGCGCGTTCTATCTGCCAAGCTAGAATATTTTTACTGGTGAAGTTAGATTATTTATCTTACACATGTAAAATATTGCATTTATATTCTAGAATTGAATATTTTCAGTGTGAAGGTAATTTTTTTTCTTATTGTGCTAGAATATTTTCTTATTGATTTTTTTCATGAATACATAGCATCATTCTTCTGAACTTACGGTACATTTTTAAAATCTAGTATTCCCTAGCATCCCTTAATACAGTTACGTTCAGGTTTGTCCAAAGTCAAATATTTTCTATCTTTGACCAACGGTATCTCTAAAAATAATTTATTTTATATAAGAAATGTTACAAGATATGAAAGTTGGTGATCTACTAATATCTTTGTTACGTTGCCAAACTTAGAGATTGTTTTGCTATTCTTAGTCAAAGTTAAAATGGTTTTAACTTTGAACCAACCTAAACATAGCTATATTTTGTTGTTTTTAGTTTTTTACAAGTGGAAACAAATTTGAGCCTCCAAAACCAACCGAGCCAGAAGTCAAGTGAAAAGGTGGAAGAGGATGCGCGGACGGGTGGTGATTTCCATCCACCCAGGTGAAGGCAATGCGACCTCTAATTTCATTCCATGTTAACTAATCCCACCAGGCACATCTATTCGGTGCATTGGATTGGGGGTACTCGGTGAGAGGGAGTAGGAATTTGTTAGAAGCAAGGGTTTAGATACTCCGTATCAATCTCGAATTATAGTTGCTTTTACCTTATTCTTAATCGGTCTATGTTTGAATGAATATTGATGAATCTATATATATGTATATATACAAAACACAGAATAATAAATGAATATATCCTAAGTCTAAAATAAATTATACTTAGGGATATACGGAGTATTAATTTCTTGGTTGTTTGATAAGAGTAGGTGGGGAATATAATTTTAAAACTAGTTTGGCAACCCCATTTCTCCGAGGGATTTGGAGGAATGGAGGAAAAAATGAACTAATTTTTTCTCCATTTTTCCAAACCCACTGAGGAAATGGGATTGCCAAACTAGCCCTTAGAGGTCAACTCAACTAATAATGATACTTGTTGGATGGAGGGGTAGGAATTTGATAAAATTTTCTACTCTCAAATTCTCGCACCAAACAAAGTCTCCACGAAGTCGTGTTGAGCATGATACTCCACATCTTAGCGAATCAACAGAAGCGGACTGGAGAAGCGTCCAGCTGAGGACATATATTGATGGATGCAGTACTGGTTAGGGATGATAATTGCTTAACAGTGAATCCACGTATAGTTTATTTTTTGCGGATTTCTGTAAAACCCACGAAAAAATAAACTACACATGGATCCACGGGCAAGCGAAACTCGTGAAAAGACAGACTACATGTGAGTTCCCGAGCCCACTTTCATCCCTAGCGATGGTGGTTAGAGCGCCTCCGTGGCAAGCCATCACCTAGCTTTGAGCAGCTTCTAATCCCAATGGACAATGACGGACGGCACAAATTTCTTGTTAGCGACGGGACGGTTGACATAATCAGATTAGGATACCCAAATCTGTATGTCCTAATTAACCATAGGTATTTGAACCCGAACCATAAATAACGATTGAACTCTCGGATCTGCGTGTCATTGCTTGAACTTAGATGACCGTTGATAGGTAAGATGTGTAGTCATTCATTGTGTAGGCAGGTATGCCAGTTTGATGGAATTATTTCGTAGTTAACGTTTTATAGACTATACTTTAATTCAGAAGAGTACAACTTTCTCTATTTTAATAAGAATACATTTTTATACCTTTTTAGTCTGAAGAAATAGGGATGCAAGCGAATCGGCTAGAAAGCCTAGCGGCAAGTTATTTTCTAATGGACATCGAAGGCCGTTAGAAAATGATTTGCCGCTAAGCCTTCTAGCTGGCCCGCTTACATCCCTACGGAGAAATGACCTGGATATTTTATTTTAATCATGCACATATACTTTAGAGCAAGTTTAATAATTTAGCCTACAGCTGGCTATATGTATGTGCCACGTCACATAAAGTCATGTTAATAGCCTATATGTATAATAGTTAATCGTTGGTTCATGCTACACGATTAATACCTGGCCTACCATGTTCGCTCACAAGGTTTCTTGGAGACCGTGTACAACGCACTCTCAGCAAGCTGCAAGTGTATAGCCCGCTTCTCTTCTCTCTCTTCCACCTCATCACCAATGTGATGTGGCATTGCATACAGCTTACTTAAATGATTTTATTATGCTTGCTCTTAAAAAAAATAGACAATTAAATATGCGTGCACCTTGAAATGAAAAAACTCAGCAATTAAATACTGCCTCTGGCTACGGTTGAATGAAGTTTGGGACAGCATATATGTGTACTAGAAACAAGCTAATTTGGTTAGTTGCAACGTCATCCATAAAAAAAAGGAGGGACTACGCATGTACATGGAAACCCATTCAAAATGTTTACCCTACAGTTGCAATTTTGAAAGTGTTGTCGCAGGAAGACTTCGTCCGGCGGCTAAACACATGAGGAGCCAGGAAATCGCGTTGCTACTGCGGTCGCCTCTCCTACCGAGGGAAGCCGATCAACGGTGGTGCACGTGCCACCTTGACCTGTAGCCAAGGAAGGTGGTGGATGTGGCGATTGGCTTGGATTCTCTCTGTAAAGCGTACAAAACAGATACAAACGTTATTTTCTTGTCTGATCGCTAGGATCGGCATCACGGATCGTGGCAGTCTATCGGCAAATAAGCCGATCTTGGTTGTTTTCAATAATGAGCATCGATGTACCACATCCAACATAAAGCAAATAAAAATAACGAAACCTATCTAAAGCATGATATAATAGATTTGCCTAACTAGGTCGGCTTCTAACCAGAATTCCCAAGGGAACTCATCTAGATAAAGCAAAAGTAATTACGACATGTAAAGATAGGGTGCTCAAAAACACGTTGACCTATTGGCAGGTCGCATGCACATGTTGCAGTGCACGTCATGAATTGTAACAAACGATCCGGTAATGCATAACGAGCTAGATGAAACAGATCTTAAGATTTAAGGCACAGAACAAAAGTAGATCGATAAACATGCAAGATAGACAACGAATCTCGTGTCAAGTAAAGCTTGATACGGGATTCATCGAGATAACTAGTAAACCTTACCATGAAAAACGCTTCGGTACAAAGTCTACCATAGTAACAGGCATACGCCATGAAGCCCTAATGAATCTACTAAAGAAACACCAGGGTTGCTTGATGAATACCTTGAAAACCCTAAGTGCTTAGGAGTGGCAATGCGCCGAGAGAATATGGAGAGAGCCTCTGCTTGGGAACGTATGTCGTTGTTTTTATTTCGCATAATATGGGTAAATATTTATAGTACAGGGACATGGACGTCAAGTCTGACTCCTTCTAAAGCAAAAAACCCTATTGGGCTAACCCTAACCCGACTCGAACTAATATAATACATGGCCCATTGGCCTCATAATCATCTCTCCGTTGGATGAGTCAACTCAGCCCATCAGCCGATTCGGCCCATGTCTAGATCGGCTGATATCTGGCGATAACACATGCCCCCCAGTTTTGGCGATAATAATTATTCCAAACCTAAAGAGAAAGCTTAGACTCGAAGAGTCACGCGACATGACAAGTTCCATCCGCACGCCTCCCTCAGAAACCGTTCCCATTGCCTCTTCAGCTTCTCCACCAGTAATATTTAGCCATCACCACGGCTACAGTCGCCATTCCCCATTCTCCTTCCATCGACAAGAAAACCCCAACCCATCATCAAGAAATCACTCTCCGATGGAGTCGTCTGTAGGCAGCAATGACACTCTGCCGCCATCGCCACCTCCCCTACCACCGCTGTTGTTCCAAGACATGCCACTAGGCTTCGCTCCCCTCGCAGCGGCAAGAGCAAAGCAAGCACTGCCAAGTGTAGCAGCCGATGTGGAGGAGGTAGCGCTTCTCTCTGATCAAGATCGAGCATGGTTGGCCCTCTTTGTCTTGGTGGAGCCAGAGGACCCACTAGCGGTGTGGGTGAACGTCTATGTGGCAGAGGACCCACCATGGAACTCACCCCCGCTGTCATCTCCGTCGGAACTTCCGTCAAGGAAGAGGAAAGCAACATCTTCGCCACCTGCCTCCGATGATGAAGAAGAAATAGTGCCCTCGGACTCGTCGTCAAGTGGCTCTCTAGGTGGTTGTGAGGAGTCTAACCTTGCCCTCAGTGAGTCCCCGATGAAGACCTCCTTAAGCTCTTTTCCTACTTATGGCAGCAGTGAGGACGGCGGCGCCAGTGATGAGGAGGAGAGCCTGGCCGACAGTGATGTGTGATCACTGTTGCCGATGCACACCAATGGTCATTAGGGCCTAGCAGCCGCTACATCGGCTACAAGGGGATTAGCCCCTTGTTTAGCTTTTGCTCATCTTTTGCCTTGATTGTACAAAATGCCAATGTTGGATGAAGTTGAACGCATGTCCAATTAATCTTCTTTTCCCCATTACTGCTTTCGTTTACCATTTCTCCTATGGCATCACAATGGTTTACCTAGGCATGGATCTGCTCTGGCATCGCCTCAGATCTTTGACTTCCGTACTGAGTCGATTATACTCTGTTTTGAATCGACCGATGGCACCAAGCTGGGTCCTAGCTGTCTGAAATCTTTCTGTCGATAACTTGCCAATTCACCACAGAACATCGATGGAACCAAAATTTAAATTGCACAAAGCCTTTGTAATGCATGCCCTGCTTAAAAGAGCCGCATAGTACCCAACCATCCACGCCCCAAAACAAATCCCATTTCTTCCTCAATGGTGGATACCACCGGGGCAATAATGGCAGAAACCCTAGGTCAACAAATTTTTGGCCTGAAGGTGAGCATTCTTCGGCCTCTCCCCTCATATGCTCAATGAGGAGGATAATTTGGTTTATCTGTTTTCCTTCTTGTGAATGCCCAAGCAAGAGATATTTTAATCCCAGAATCATCAACTTCAAAATCTTTTAATCTTGGGCCCCAATCTTTCGAACCTTTTGGATCTTATCACAGCCGAGACAAAGCGGATCCTATTCAAAAACCAAAATCCTGATGCAGATCACTAGCCTGGCCTTTCCGCATGGATGGATGGATTAGTTGGTACAAGCGTGTGGCCAACGACTACGAATCCTCTGTGTGGCACAATATAGGCATAGCCGATGCCCTTTCCCTAAATATATTCCAAATACAAAAACACGAAAACCTTTTGCAGTCCATCAGTTATTTCTAGTCTGATGCCATGAATTACTTCTTGTTTGGTTCTGGACCCATGACCCCCACTCTGTTGGATGTCATCATGGTCTTAGGCCTGAACATCCACTCAACATGCCCTTCCTCCTTTCCCCTGGGTGAATGCGGGCACAAAATTGTTGACAAGGCCACAACACGAAACTGGGCCAATATATAGCTCACCATAACAAGTCAGTGGACCATAGAGAGCACACAGCTTTTTTGAACCATTGGTTAGATCACTTCCTCTTTTGTGTTTTTTTAGCCCCAACCAAGAACTACCTGAATCTGGCCAGCGCTTTAGCCGATGGCAAGCAACTTGCACAGGGGAAACTTTTTATGGGCATCTTGTATTGACATCTTTCTTTGAACAACACTAGACTTTTGAATGGAGAGCGCATCAAGGAAGAAGGGCCCATGTGGTTTCTCTGGCTTTGGTGCAAATTGTACTTTCATCAATATGTACCAAATTTCCCCTGCCTTGAAAGTTTATCTTTCCCGAACCCCTCAGGCAAAAACACCCGATGTACCTCATTTGGTAAGGCATTATATCGGCTTCCTGGCAGTAACCCAAATGGAACAAAAATGATCAAATGGTTAAAAATATTCTATCATGACCATACCATACCTTACTTTGCTGCCTACTCTGAATCGGAAATTTCAAAAATCCCTCCTTTACACTAGACAATTTTGCCGATAATGATGACACTCAACAAAAATTTTCAATCATGATTCGTCCCTGTCTTCTTCCTATCAGTATGAGTACTAGCAACAAGATTACTAAGCCTGGCTATGAATCCTACGAGTCAGTGATCACTACCCGACAATTCGGCCTAAACCAAACTTCTTCTTCCTTTACCATTCATGAGAAATTAATGAGCCGAGCCAACCTTGCTGATGGTTTGTTGCCCCTCTGAGCTTACAACCTTTTTTCTAAACTTATCATACCAATCCCGCACAACATGGTGTTCACTTACTCGGCCAATGGCTTTGATGCTTGGTGGGGAAACTGGAGGCTTCACCATTTCTGTGGCCCGCTCGGAACTCTTTTACATACGCACCGTCACCGGAAGAGGCAAGTTAAAGTACCATGGCTCTCCTCAACTTGTATTATTTCAAATACCTTGTTAACTGGATTTATTTGATAGCTTGAGGAGAGACCCGTGCCTGTAAATGCCTCGAGGAACGCGTTTCGTTATTCTCCGATGGCCCCTGCACCTCTGTATAAAAGGACGTCCCCACCTCTGGACAAGGTACTGTCTTTTCTCATAGTCTTGAAACACTAGCATGATGATATAGGCGAATCATTAGCCAAACAACCTTGCTGTGAAAAGGGCGGCAAGACCAGAGCAACCGCTTCCTCACCCCCTCTTACTGGACCAATCGGCCTATCAGTAAGTTCCTTAATACATCATCCTTCTTCGTATCTGGATAGTATCTTTATAATAGATTCCTCCTTGTTGTAGTCGAACGATTCTTCTACTAACCAGAGTGCTCCACCGTCCCCGAGCAAAAACCCATTGCCAAAGGGCGCTATCCCCTTCGGTGAGCCTGAGCCTTTCCATCAGCAATACAGCACAAAACCCAGCACATCCAAGCACTCTGGCGTGGGAGGACAATCAACGCCTAAGGTATGCCCGATGCTCTTTCAACTCTTCGAAATAGGTTGATGCTCATACACTGGTTTCGTAGCGTTCAGTCGTTTGATTTGTCATCACTGCTCAACTTTGATTCCTCCACTCTAGGTATCACATCTCTATGAGGGAAAATGCCTTCACCACCCAGGTCCATATCAGCTGAAATTGCCGATCGGCTTTGAGAAATAGTAGTGTTGCTTGAAGCTCCGGTCACACAACTGGTTAAAGATTGTGACAACATTCACAAAAAACTTGAGCCAGTAGTGGACCAACTCTCTATCCCTTTAAGATAGTCACTACTACCTGCAGCATACCTTGGTTTCTTTAGAGAGGAAGTGGAGGTAGCGGTTGCTCGCATTGCTACCCGTCAGAGCCAAGTACAAATGAAGAAAGATATTTCCAAGAAGTCCATAATCCTAAACCAGAAAAAGGCCTCCTTAGATGACGACGATGCTCGATCAAGACTTTCCTTGAAACTAGAAGGCATGAAGAAGAAACAAGAAGATATTGTCAAAAGGATCAAACTCCTTCAGCAGGATCTCTCTCAGGTTGACGACGCCATCAAGATGACAACATCTGAGCTCCAACAAGTTGATTACGACAAACGGAAGCTGATGGAGACCATCAAGTCAAAACTAGCTAAGATTCGAGCCCTGAGTACGGATGAACCAAACAACACCATCATTTCCTCTGCTGATGCAACTCGGAGGAGAGCCCTTCAAGCTGTGCAACAGTACCTCAAGCAACTGTGATGATTAAACCAGATTGACACGCTTTCTTTGCTTGATGCCATGCCCCCAGGCATGGAGATTCATGAACAAACTCAATCGTGTCTTTTGTATTCTACACTTCTATATGATTGTCAAGACATAGACTGCCACCTATGATGAATCGTTAGTTGCTTTGGTGTGCTTGGAGGCGATGACAAAGCATCGGCTTGTTCTGAGTGTCTAAAAGTGATGGCGATACATCGGCTTTCATTCATTTTTTGTCTAAAGGCGATGGCGTTACATCGTCTTTTTTTTTGTGTGCCGATGGTAAGACATCAAAATCTAGGGTGGCACGCAAATGCCCCCTAGCACGTGGGATCTAGGAGCCAACCCACAAGCTCAGGTAGTACTTTTTTAAGTACTTGCCATTTACATTTCTGCTAAACTTCACTCCTTCGAGTGTTTCCATGTGGTACCAGTTACTTGATGCTACTTCGATTATGCAATAAGGACCATGCCAATGACCATTTTCCATATGCCGGATGCTTGGTCCCAACTGGCAAAACTAGCTCCCAAACAAGATCATCGATCTGAAATCCTTTTGACTTGACCTTCTTGTTGTAGGCATGTGCTACCTTTGCCTTGTTTTCTCTTATGTTTTCCAGAGCCCAAAGCCAAAGTTCCGTTAGGTCTTCTGTGTTGATGTTCATGAGGGACATGTAATCATCGGCAGATAAACTATCTTGAAAAACAACACGTCTAGAGCCGATGTTGATATCCCATGGGATTACGGCCTATTGGCCGTAAACAAGCTGATATGGTGTGCACTTGGTGGCACCATGGCATGACATGCGATAAGCCCACAATGCCACTACTAGCGGATCATGCCATTGCTTAGGGTACTAGCCGATCTTGCATTTGATCAACTTGATCAGACTTTTGTTGGATGCCTCGGCTTGTCCATTAGCCTGGGCGTAGTATTGTGACGACTGAATCAGGGTGATGCCCATCTCCTTGGCAAATTTTTTGAATTCCTCTACTACAAAAATAGGGCCTTGATCCGTCGAAATGGTCTATGGTATGCCAAATCTCCAGCTGATGTGCACCTTGACGAAGTTGATCACATCTATAACCGTGACATTTCTCATTGGTATAGCTTCACCCATTTGGTTAAATAATCTATAGCCACCAAGATCCACTTTTTCCCTTTGCTAGTAGGTGGGTTAATTTGGCCAATCATATCCATGCCCCATCCTCTAAAAGGCCATGGCTTGATAATTGGGTGCAACAGATCGGCTAGTGCCATCTACATGACTCCAAACCTTTGACAACCTTGGCAACCTTTGTAGTATTTGAAGCAATCTTCTAGCTTAGTCAGCTAGTAAAAGCCGGACCTCCTGATCAACCACTACATCTTGTGGGTCGATTGGTGAGTGCCACAAGCCCTTTCGTGTACATCGTGCATGGTTTTCAAAGCCTCAGTTGGTCCTAGGCATTTTAGCAGCAAACCATAAATAGCATGAAAGTATTGGTCATCACCAATTAGCACATGTCTCAAGGCCTTGTGCCGTATCTTCTTTTCTGCCCCCGAGCCTGATCCTTCAATTAATTGAGAAGATCGGCTCTCCAGTCTGTGGCTGACAGCTGCGTAACATCGATGCAGACGTCATCATCATGAGGGATGTACCTTGAAGCCATCTAGACCAGCCTTTTTGCTTCATCATTTTGTTCCCTAGGAATCCAAGTGAGCGTGACGTTCCAAAGTTTGGCCATCAATTCCTGACACTTGACAAAGTATAGGTACAAAGAATCACTGGTATAGTTTGAAGTCATCTGTCAATTGATTCATGACCACCCTCGAAAAGCCAAAGATGTCGACTGCTTCAGTGCCTGCTTTGAGGAGTAGCTCCAGCCCTTTGCAAAAGGCTCCATATTTAGTCTGGTTATTGGTGTATTGGCCCTCCAGCTAAACTGCAAACTTGTAAGCTGCCCCCTGAGGGGAGATGATGTAAAGCCCAATAGCACAGCCTGGCTCGCAAGCTGGACCATCAATGAACAAGACCCATGGCCTGACGCCCACAAACTGAGCCGATGGTGCAATCCTTTCTATAATGAGATCAGCCAAAGCCTGACCCTTGATAGCCTTGGCCGGCTGGTAGCGGAGGTCAAATTTGGAGAGGGTGTACATCCACTTCTTGAGCTGTCCTTTGAGTATGGGAGCCGATAGCATATGTTTGACAATATCGGCTTTGTAGATCACCCGAGTGTCAGCGTTAAGGAGATAATGACGTAGATTGGTGTCGGTGAAATATAGGCAAAGACAAAGTCATTCCATTTCGGTGTACCTGGTCTCCGTATCGAGGAGTCATCGGCTGAGGTAGGACACGACTCGCTCTTTGCCTTCAAATTCTTGAATTAATACAGAGCCGACAGATATCTCATCGGCTGACAAATATACGACGAAAGGCTGATCCAGTTGGGGTGGAACCAGTACTGGTGGTGAGACTAGATACCATTTAAGCCCATCAAATGCCTTCTACTGCTCTGGCCCCCAGGAAAAATTCATGAATGGCTCAATTGTTCTAGAAAGATTTGACATAAACCTCCTAATGTAATTCAATTTGCCGATCAACCTCTGCAACTGCATCTTGGTTTAGGGAGGTACCATCGTGGTGATGGCGTGCTTTCTCTTGTTGGCAATCTTGATGCCACAGTCATGAATAATAAACAAGAGGAACTGCCTAGTAGTCACTCTGAATGCGCACTTCTTGGGATTCATCTTCAAACTGTGGAGCCTTGTGCATTCCAGGACCTAACACAAATTGGCCAAATGGGTCCCGACTAGAGCCGATTTAATGATGACATCATTGATGTAGATCTCAACTAACCGTCTGATGAGATCGTGGAAGATGTAGTTCACGGCCCGTTGGAAAGCTGCTCCGGTATTCTTGAAGCCGAAGGTCATGACAACCCATTCAAACAAATCGATGTTCCTAGGACATCGGAAGGCTGTCTTGTAGATGTCCTCTTCAGCCATGAAAATCTGATTGTAACTTGTGTTGCCATCTAAAAAACTCATCATCTTGTGGCCTGCTGCAGAATCTACAAGGATATTGGCTACTGGCATTCGGTGCTCATCTTTAGGGGTCGCTCTATTGAGATCTCTGAAGTCAATGCAATCTCCCAGCTGCCTGCGCTTTTTCCAAATAGGTACAATATTAGAAATCCATGTGGCCTACCTGCACGGCCGGAGGAAACCAGCCTATATCATTTTCTGGATTTCATCCTTGATTTCTAGTAGAATCTTGGGGTTAAATCTCCTGTGTGGTTGAGCATAAGGACAAGAACCAAGCTTGATTGGTAGCTGATGCTCCACGATGGTCCGATCTAGGCCAGACATGTCATGGTATTCCCATGCAAAGCAATCTAAAATTCGTTCAAGAGATCAATCAATTGAGATTTAAATTCTGGGTCCAACTTCTTGATGATGTACGTCAGTCAAGGCTAGTCGCTTGGTATGATATCGATTTCCTCTAGCTCAGTCAGCTGTAGTAAACCCGAAACCCAACTTTCCTTCTTCTGCAAACTCGGCACTGCAAATTGTAAATGACAAAGGTTGGCTAAAATAATTAAGGGCCTGATGACGATCATCAGCCAGTGCTTCTTTATGACCGAACAATGGGTGTACAAATATTTTTTTGGGGCCGATTGCCCGGATTGGCCTTGCATCGCATGGTAGTACAAGATTGTTCAAAATTGGGCCAATCGCTCGGATCGGCCTCACAGTAGGTGGGTGTGTCTAAACGCCGATGCTAGTCACTTGGACCGGCTTGACCCCGTCTTTTTGAAGCCTCGATGAAGTTCCAGTCTTGGTCCTCCCTATCGATAAGGCACTTTGCCCCTTTTACACCGTAGAAAGAAGTTTCTGCTATGGTGACGTCGTAGGAATCATCGACTGTCACAACTTTGACTTCGCCACCATCCCATTGGATGAGGCATTGGTGCATCAATGATGGTACGCTGTAGTTGGCATGGATCTAGTCGCGACCGAGCAGGGCTGAGTAAGGTCCTTTTGTGTCCACGATGAAGAATGATGTGCAGACTGTCTTGTGCCCAATCATTAGTTCGGTGTTGAACACACCCTTCGCAGCAGTCAAGTCGCCCTTTGAAATCATTGAGAACAACATTCATCTTGATGAGATCATCATCAGTTCTACCGAACTTCTGGAACATAGCATGTAGCATAAGGTTGACTGCAGCTCTCATATCAACCATCATTTTATTGATTGGTTTGCCATTGACATAACCCTTGAGGAAAAGTGGTTTCAACTGGTGGTACTTTTTGTCACCATGCTTCTCGAAGATGATGGCTATGGGTCCTAGACTGAGCTGGGTGGTCAACTCATGAACCGATAAAAGATTCCAGAATTCATTGGGTAAGAAGAACACCATGTCGACATTGACTGACCCATTGGCCCCTTCTTTTGCGAGCAGATCATCGGTGTCATCCTCCATTTGGTCTACATTATTTTCTCCCTAGACCTCCAGCTGTTGTGGTGCTTGCTTCTTTCTCCTCCAAACCCTCTGGTGCTCCCGTCGGGGTGGGGGTATCGCCACTGGTCCGAAGTTCACCTGTTTTACCAGCCAAAGATAGTTTTCTTTGACTTCCTCTAGGGTGCGCAGGCTTTGGACCTTGCGTTTCTATGAATGAGAGAGACCATCAGGACACCACCGAGGCATGTGGCATTCTTCACGCTTTCTGCTCTGTTCCTTCGGCCGTTGTTGCTGCGGTGGTGACTAGGGGACACCTTGGTGGTGACGGTTCACGTCCTAGACGCTGGAACACAGGGGTGCACCTATCTCGATGATGATGGGTGGAGCATTCTGGACAGTTTTCCACGGTCGGTAGGTGCTCCATGCCCTGGCTCCAACAGTAGCAAAAAAAATAGGCAATCCTAGTGCTCTCTGAACTTTCGGTCATTGTGGTGTTTCCACCCTTTGTTTTGGCGGCGTTTGAAATGATGGCGTTACTTGCACTCGTGTTGATGTTCCTGGTGGTGATGCTCATCTCGGTCACGGCAGGGCTATCGGTGGGACTCACCTCGTTAATCATATCACTCTTGGTAATGAGCGCCTCCTTGGCTGTAGTATCGACGCTTCTCTCGCTACTCATGGCAGCGGGCATACATGCCGATCAGAACCCCATAATTACGGCAAAAATGGTGGTTCCTGTCAACTTCTCTAGCTGATATGTGCTCTTCTGGCCGAAACACTAAGGGCCGATCGTCATCTGGATCGGCCTTTCCTTTCCTTTTTGAGCTGGACGCTACATCAACCATGTTGATAGCCAGCAAGAAGACAAGCTCAACCTAGTTTGATGCACTTTTGGTGATGACCTTGCCTTGCTCTATGGCACTCTGGACTCGCTGAAGGAATTCAGAACACTTAGCCATGGTGACCGGCTTGTTTTGGTTCTTAGGGTAAGATACTATATTGAGCATGTTGACGTGTGGGGAGGCGGTCTGATCCACCTTCATCTGAGTCCTAGCATAAGTCAGCCTTCCTTGCTCGATGGCATTCTAGATCTGCTATCGCAAGGCCTTACAATCGATCGTATTATGAGAGTCGATCGTGTTATGCCATTTGCAATATTTGCGACCCTTTATTTCCTTGGCCGAAAGAATTCGGTGTCCAGCCATCAATTCGAGATGCTTCTCCTTGAGGAGGAGATCGAATATCTGCTCCGTCTTGGTTACATCGAAATCGTACTCGGCTGGTGCTTCAAGACATTTGAGCCCACTGGACGACAGTCACTTCGGCTTTGTCGGCTGATTCTTCGTCGGAAGGTTGGAAGTACGCGATGGGCCTCTGAGGCTTTTCTTGATAAAGCTCGGGGTGCAGTCATTCGTAAGCTGATACCTTAGATAGAAGGTGGCCGATGGATTCAAAATTAGTCAGCTCATAGGTACTCTTAGCAGCTCGCAGCAGGCCGCCATATGCTAGTTTAGCCAGGTTCTTCTCCGATAGGTAAAGTGAATAGCACTTGTTTCTGGCCTCTTAGAAGCACTGTATGTACTAACCAACTGACTCACTAGGCACTGACGAGGAGCAGTAAGGTCTGATAGAGTAGTTTCATCAGAATCGGAGAAGAACTAAGCGTGGAACTGCTCCTCAAGCTGTTTCCACGTTGTGATGGACCTAGGAGCTAGCGATGTGTACTATACAAATGCCGGCCCAGTTAATGACAGAGGTAAAAGCCAAATTTACATGTGTTCGACTGACGCTGTGATTCCCAACTGAGCCATATATCGACTGATGTGTTCCACGATGCTGGTATTGTCATTGCCACTGAATTTGAAAAATTCTGGTACCTTATACTTTGGCGGAGGTGGGAGCTAGTCATAAACCTTAGGATATGGCTTTGCATATGTGATAATGAACCTCTTTGGTGCGATGCCATACTGAATCATAAGCATTTCGGACATTTGATCTTGCTAATTGGCTGATCCCATACTGAGAGCATAACCGGCCTGATTATTATAAACCAGCCCAGACCCATATCTGGCTTGCCATTCCAGCATCTCTTGATCACCAGCTTTGTATTTGATGCCCCCATTATGGCTTGTGTGGCTGACATGTTTGTTAGGTGGCGGCTGGCGCTAAGGTTCTTCTCTCTCCCGCAGCAAATGATACCTGAGCTGGCAAAGGTATCCATATGGTATGAATGCTAGTGGTTCCTCGTAGCATGTGGGCTTGTCGTTCAGATCTTGTGGAGTGTGCAGGATAAACTCTGCCTTGGTGCCCTCAGGAGCATTGACTAGTGGCACTATCAGGGGCCGAGAGAAGAACCTATTTTCCTCTCGACATGGGAACAGGCGATGGTCCTGCGTCCTGCTCGTACTCTCCAGCAAGTATAGATTTAACCACTCGTGCCACAATATTTTCCATGGAGTTAAGGATGACCTCAGCCTGGCGTAGCAGGGCATGGTGAATCATGGTGTTCTTCTCTTCCCGGAGGGCTATGTTGTGTTCCTCCGAGGGTACGGATATATCTACACCATCGAGAGCTGAATCGGGGTAGCCGACGCATCTGATGCCTGCATTGCAGGTCCATACGAAGCACTTGAGTACCTTCGCCTTTAAATCTTCTATGACCTTCTTGTAATTCTCGCGGTGTTCACCAGTGAGGTCATTGAGTATCGACGAACTTGACTTGCCTTTGGGGATGAATGTTCTATCTTCCAGCATGGTTCCGTTGGGGTCAGTTACTTCAGGAGATATGGTTGCAGTGAGCTTGGGGGTGAGAGCTTGATATCGAGTCCCACTGGGCGTGCCAAAATGTGTTGTTGTGGGAAGACCTACGGGCAGTCGTCCGGCGGCCAAACACACGAGAAGCCGAGAAATCGCGCTACTGCTGCGATCGACTCTCCTAGTGCGGCTCCAATCGGTTCCAAGGGAAGCCAATCATCGGTGGTGCGGGCATGCCACCTGGCTTGACCTATAGCCAGGAAGGGTGGTGAATGTGGTAGTTGGCTCAAATTCTCCCTATAGATTTTCCTAACTAGGTCGGCTTCTAACCAGAATTCCCAAGGGAACTCATCTAGATAAAGAAAAAATAATTACGGCATTTAGAGATAGGGTGCTCGAAAACACGTTGACCTATCAGCAGGTCGCATGCACGTGTTGCAGCGCACATCATGAATTGTAACAAATGATCAAGTAATGCATAACGAGCTACATGAAACCAATCTTAAGATGTCAAGCACTGATACAAAAGTAGATCGATAGACATGCAAGATAGACAATGGATCTCATGTCAAGTAAAGCTTGATACAAGATTCATCGAGATAACTAGTAAACCTTGCCATAAAAAATGCTTCAATACAAAGTCTACCATAGTAACAGGAGTACGCCATGAAGCCCTAATGAATCTACTAAAGAAACATCAGGGCAGCTTGACGATTACCTTGGAAACCCTAAGCGCTTAGGGGTGGCGATGCGCTGAGAGAATATGGAGACAACTGCTGCTTGGGAACGTATGTCGTCGTTTTTATTTTGCATGATATGGGTACATATTTATAGTCTAGGGACTTGGATGTCAAGTTCGACTCTTTCTAAAGAAAAAACCCCTATTGGGCTAACCCTACCCGACTCGAACTAATATAATTGGCCTCATAATCGTCTCTCCCTTGGACGACTCAACTCAGCCCATCAGTCGATTCAGCCTATGTCCAGATAGGCTAATTTCTGGCGATAACAGAAAGGAGTACTTGTGGCATCTTAATCTTAATCTTAATTCTCATTTATATATATTCTGTTTGAATAACACTTCTTGTATAATCGTTTTTATTCATTATCATGTTGATTTGAACTTTGACCTACTTCATACTTTGGTCTACTCAAAGATTAGATTTGTGATTTTAGTGGTAACAAGCTGTGCTCAGCTAAGAGACATGATCTTTGTAGCATTTATATTATGTTATGCATCATTTGAGCTGTTATAAACGATGAAGATATTGTTTGAGTGAAAAAAAAACACATCAATACGATAATGATAAGCATTGTCTCATTTTTCCATAATGCTCATTTCTTTTTTTCTTTGCAGTAAATAAAAACCATTTCTTAATCCCATAAATTTGCAAGGTTTGTATAAACGGCATTCGAAACATTTATGGAGTACTCTATGAGCACAAAATAGCCCCCTCCCCAAGCGACATTCATATAAATGTTTGCACATTAGATACTATGATTACACAGATATACAACCTACTCTTGTGAATGCCTCCGAGAGGTTTCATCTTTTGAGCTAATGGAGTGACTGTAGAAACATCATTGTCGTCGTACACATCATGTACCGCTAAACCACTAAAAGATTAGTAGCCCAAATAGTGAGGGTATGTGCTATGCCGAAGACTAACTTTGGTGGATAGCTTCCATTACAAAGAAGATATCGTTTCGCTTGAAATAAAATGAAGCTTTGGCTCGGGGTCAGCCTGCGTACGTGGGACTGTCCGGTGCCTGGCGCCGGACGGTCCGATGCGCCGGATTGTCCGGTGGCTAGCGCCAGACTGTCCGGTGAATGGCAAAGACCTCGGGAAACCCTAGTGGCGCCCGGGACAGATAACTATCATGCTTACGTAGTGACAAACGGCGAGGTTTATGAGCAAACCGGCAAAGGATAACTATCGTAGTTACGTGACGACAAACGACTTGTTTACGAGCAAACTAGCAAAGGAACCGTCGACGACCTCAACCGGGAGGGACTCGTCAAGGTGCGGATGCCGGCAGCATGCCCTTGGTCACTAGGGCGCCGTCCCTGGTCGTGGAGATCAGAGGACGAACAGTATGGAGGAGGGAGAAGGAGAATTAGGGTTTGAGAAGAGATAGCATGAAAGTAAAGTATAATAGATTCGATTGGCTTGTGTGTTGATGTCCTCAATTGGCCGTATCCCCTTATATTTGTAGGAAGGGAGGTCTAGACCCTTGTAAAAGTCGAGATCCAACCAGATCATGCACAAACCGCGAGATTCTACTTGGACTAGACTATGCCGGACTATCCGGCACACTCCACCGGACTGTCTGGCCCTACCCACCAGATTGTCCGGTGAGTGGGGTAGCGGAACCGCCGATTTAATCTGGGCTAAGTACACCTGCCACCTCTGGCTTGCAGTGTATTTAGACCAAATCAAATCCGGTCGTCCGTCGAGCTACCCAAAAGGGCACTCGATGCAACCATCACCCAGGGATGCCGACATCACACACGTTAAGCCCTCGAAAGAGCCACGACAATTACAACAACCCATCATTTCATACAAACATAGATTGATTTGTTTGAAAATATTTACTCAAAATGGGGTACAATCATACTGAAATAGAGTTCCAAAATAATCTCGTAGCGGAAACCGTAACGTAATACTGATATACTCTTGTAGCGGAAATAAAACATCGAGCCATGACATTGAGCCCACCATTGTCATTCTCGATCATGAAGTTCCTGAAATAAAAATATCAACAACGTAGGGATGAGTACGTGAGGTACTCGTAGGACTTACCCGTGGGCGGTTTCAACCCGACACATTTGATAGTATGCAAGGCTTTTTGTGGACTTGACTCTAACCCGCGCAAGCTTACTAGAAGTGAGTCCTTACTTTCAAGTATCATTTATTTTTAAAGTATAAGCCTCATTTGATTCATTATAGTTATTATCATCATCCATAACTCATATATATCATCATCCCAACACATATGTCATCATAAAGGAGCTTGCAGAAATGTAAACATACAAGTACAAACATGTAATATAAAAAGCATAATTAAATGAATAAGATATTAAAGTTATTACTACGTTGCCCGTGTGCGATACTGGCATTCTCACACCTGGTGAGCATCAGAGATTCGAATCGACTCTATCATGCCAGGGGTATATGCTTACTAGCCATCGTGTTCCCACATATAGCCCCCATCTCCACTTGTTCCATCCCAAGTTCGATTCCAACCCGCCATTCCCTAGGTTTAGCCCCCATGGAGCGATACCACGGCATCCCGGGTCAGCCCTCCCATGAGTCAAGCGCCCCCAGGCCCCATGGTAGGACCAAGTCTCTGTTCTTCGGATGGTTCAAGTAAGACTTTCTCCGGTCCCACTTCCCGGATAAGCAATCTAGCAATGTTATGCCGATCAGCAGGCGAACAGCGGACGGGCCTTAAACGACTCGGGCGGAGTCCACCAAACCATCCTCATCATTTTTCATCGTAATATGCCCATATCTCCGCCCGGTCTCATCTTTTCATCACATCATATCATATTTCTCTCGTATTAAATTTTTGTAAAACATTTTGAGTCCTATCATCTCGCGAGTGAATATCTTCACTCGTCTTCTACCGTCTAAGCATGGCTAAGCATAGACTTCGATCTATCCATTCTACAGAGGATATCAGGTATTTATGCAGGTGGGGTTTCAAACAACTCCTGAACGTAAATGCACAATCAAATAAACGGTGGTGAGACTCCCTAAGTAGGTGTATATGCCTAAGGGGCCTACCTTTGTTGTTGATAACTTGAACAAACTAAACTAAAGTTAGTTTGCCGGGTTGTGGGGCTTTGCCCCAGGCAACCCCTTGATCACTTGGACAGCTCCTCCTTCCAAATACCACTTTAGGGGCCTCCAGGTATAAGAGAGGAACACCTGATAGGTTGCTAACTTCAATTCATTCTTATCATACCAAAGATAAACAAGCATTGAATCAAGTATACAGTGAACCAGTTACGTATATTTTGACCTATTTGAGTTATTGTTATCCATACTTCGACATTGCAATACTTTTATGGCAAGGGATTTGCAACCCATGCATATAGGGATGAAACATGCATGTGAAATAAACTCAAGGTTTCATTTTGACATAGCAAAAATTAAATATACTCAGTGGAGTTTATATCAACATAGCATTTTTCATTTTCAAAACATATAGTAAACAGTAAGCAAAACACATGAAACTTTATTTCTAGGCTGTACTGGACAAATTTAGCACAATATAATTTCTCCGGATTTTTCTGGACTAGTGTTATGTAGCATGTATTTTCATATACATAACTCTACTAATTATTAGTGTTACGGGTAATTTTTTTATTTGCAGAAAGTGCTAGTAGCAACCAAGAATATATGTGATAACACATGACATAATGGGCTCACAGTCCAAATTTCACCTTTTTAGAAGCTCATTTACATCACTTTAACTATTAATCATTAAAACAAGACATGCACCAAATCAGGGGTAAAATAGTCATGTTACCATACAAGGCCTAGTCCACCGCATAGATATCATTTTTATCTTTCTAACAAAACTGATTTCACATTTTTATCATTTTTCTGTGAATTGTTATGAAATTTCAAAGTTCTCAGTTTAAAGAAATGCATTAAGTCGAAAATCCTAAATGACCAGGGACCTTAACACGATTAATCATGGACTTCAAGGACCTGCATGCAAGATATTCAAGACTCAGTGAATAGTACACAAACAGGGAGCGCAAAAATAAGAAGACTCAGGGGGTTTTCGGCAAAACTGGCCTCTCCTTCTTCAACCTCCGGACAAGGACGGACGGGGCGCGGCAGCCGGCGTTCCGGCACGCAGCGCGGCGTGTAGGGGCTGGGACTTGGAGCCGTGTTGGTCCCCAGAGGTGCGCCCGGCCATGGGGATCATTTCCCCCGAGGTCTCGTCACGCGGGGATGTCTGAATCGGCGGGGAACGCCCGTGAACCGGAGGTGACGACGGCGCGCAGCTCCTGTCCGCCGCACGCTCGATCCGTCGGCTCAGGCGAGGAGGAAGGCCATCGTAGGGACCTTGAGCAGCGCGGGGACATGGGGAACACGGGGGATATGGAAGTGAGGTGCGGGCACGGCCCGAAGGTAGTCCTCCACGTCAAGCATGGTGGCCGCCGCGTCCATGGTGGTGGCGCCCGGTACAGGGTGGGTTGGAGGTGGCTTAGGGCATCACGGATATGGGGAATCGGCGGAGGATGGTGGCGCGGGTGTGGTGCTTGCGACCGTTGAACGAGAGGAGCACCGGAGGAGGCGGGGTGCGAGCTCGCCATGGGCTTGACCATGGCGACCATGGCGCTCGCACTCGGGGCGGTGGCTCGTTGGCGCCCGGGCAGGAACGAGCGGGGCGCGAGCGAGGGCGGAGCACATGGGTCTGCGAGCGAGGAAGGAAGGGAGCTGGGAGAGTGGGTGAGGAGGGAGGCCGATTGCCTCTGGGCGGAGGGAGCTCGGCTCGGCCCTGCCTTGTGGCCGTCCGGCGGGCACCGCGGGCGCGGGCAGAGCGCCGGCGCCGCGTGGCCGCTGGCAAGCAGAGGGGATGAGGGAGCTGGGCGCGGTGGACTGGGTCCATGAACCCGGTGTCACCGATAGGTGGGCCTAGAGAGGGAAAACAAACAAGAGTGCATGGACTGGGTTCTTGGAAAAACAAAGGCAGAGCGGGTTGGTGGGGCCCACAAGGCTGCCGTCCCACGCGGATCCGATGGACCTGACAGGTGGGACCCGCATGTCATAGACTCAAAAAGAAACAAAATCCGAAAATAGGAAATGAGGCTGTTTGACTGCTATAACACTCGTTTGGAAATCCCTGTTCTTGAGCAATATAATGGCCGAATCAAGAAATATTAGTAATACAAGAATTGTTCTAACTTTCTCACTCTACAATTTTTCTATAGACATGTATACCAAGTTCTGTAGTAAAAATTGGTTTAAATTTGAATTAAACCAACTGATCCCAGTTCGACCAAGGTTTAATGCAAACTTAGAAATTCCTAAAGTCTATTTTATGCTCATTTTCAGAAAAAGAGTATTATACCAATGTTGTGTATTTTTTAATTATCTACAACTTTCATATATGATGTTTTGCATGATAGGGACTTTTGTTCCATTGAAATTTGAATTTGCCTTACCGATCAAGTATAGGCAGATTTCTGCTTTTTCATTAATCGACTCAAAACTCCACCTAAACCTTTGTGCATGTTACCACACTCAATAACAAAGTTGATCCACATAAAAGTGTCTACAAGTTTGTTATAGAGAGTTTGGTCCAAAACACATTATATTTTGAACTATAGTCACAAGTGTACTCAGGGGTTTTGCAAAACTGCAACTTCAATTTATGTATGGTCTTTCTTGTTTCAAACTTTTGAAGTATCAAACGGAGTCTAATAACTTTGATATTTGGTTCATTTGAAAGGTGATAAGTTTAATTTCATTTCCTAGTTAGGTAGATTTTGAAGTTCTATAGCGAAAACAAAAGTAATTTCGGAACGAAGTTTGGGGAAAGGCTGAAATGCAGATTTGGGAGTTTAAGTGTGGACTAAGTTTGACCTGATTTGACTTGGCCTTTTGAAGATTCCAATTCAACATTTTTAACTTGTACCAGAAGGAAATTTGATCTATATAACAAGAACTAAAACTTTTGTACTTGGGGTTTCTCATGAAAACCTTTGGTTTTTGGACTAAACACCCAAACAACGTGAGGTTTTGTACTTTTGAGTACAAAATTTTCGACTCGTGATTTCTCCACCTTAGTTCTTTCCATCTTTAAACATGATTTAGTTATAAGTCATCATTATCTTAAGTCAAAATATGAGTTAGGGCCTCTGAGATGCTGGAGGCATCACAAGTGGTAACCGGCAAGCCTACCCAATTTGGTGCTCAATACATGCCCCCCTGCCTTTTAGTGAAGGTCATGAACTAAAAGCACCAGCAGCACTTACATCTTCGAGAAATAACATATCTTGCAGAATATAATAATCTCAAAGCAATAACTAAAATCTTGCAAATTGTCCATCATGTAAGCATCACCAGGAACCATCTACGCCACCTTGTATGAACCTTCCCAACTTGAAGACCACTTGCTGAATCTCCTATCCTTAGTCTTCAATAGCAGCACCGTCTTCCACACCGGATCTCCAACTTGAAAAGACTCAGCCTTCATCCTCTTGTTATATCCTTTGGCGACCATGAACTTGTCCTTCTCAATTTCCTACAAGCTAAAAGCATTTTCTGCACCAGACATACTTAAGAACAATGATTAAGTACTTATCATTGGCTATATGCTAATAATGAAGCCTCATTAACTAGATTTTCAATTAAGATAACAACTCCATCATTCTAACTCAAGCAAGATATGTGTGAGAGAGAAGCCAGAGCACACAACCTCGGCTATCAACATGAAGAATAAATTACAATCCGGCTCACATACCATCTTTTCTCAAACTAGAGTAGATGCATAAAACAACCAATTGCAAGTTAACGTCAACTGGTCTTTGCGAGGATATATGGATGAAAATTGAATCTACATATTGCCACAAGATAAACTCACCACAAGCCAACAACTAAAAGAACATAATCAAAAACAACAATATAATCAGTCTTAACTCACAAATATGAGAGATATCACAATTACATCACTAACTGCACCGACCTGATTATTGGTGTCTTGATATTCACTTTGAGCTCTTTGCTATTGCCTTGCCTTCAACTTGACAATTATAAGTATTAGTTTTTCCAGCAGTAATCAGATTTGTTCTATCATCACAATAACTAGATACTTTATAAAATCAAGCCACTCATCATAGAACTCACATGTCCATAAGGATGTGATAAATAACAATGTCATATCTAAACATCCATAAAGACAAAACAGATGATTCGGTCATTACTAAGACACATTATGATTGTAATGCAAAACCAGCAACGAATCACCAACCTAGGATAAGCTTTACATCCACATAATAAATCCCCAAGCCGAAATATAAAAATCATATTCGGCTTAAATGCCAACACTTCTATGGATTGAACTGCTAGCATTATGATTGCATTGCCCCCCAAGCATTGAAGTCACCACCATGACCTTCAACGGGTTAAATAGATTCAAGTTCCAGCTTCAAATGAAAGCACCAGATACTACCGGATAGTCCGGTAGCTATTACTGGATAGTCCGGTGCTCTGCCGGACTATCCGGTGTCCATCACCGGACTATCCAGCGTTGGCAGAACCAGCCAACGCAGCTTAGTCTTGCCCCCCAAGCGTCAAACCTGCCCTTTGGTTGGGGACATAAGCATAGCACGATGATGAGAAAAGATTCATCGGCCATATCAACCATTGAGAGCAACGATGTTTATTGAACTATGAAACATGCTCATATGGAAGAACATATAATAGCCAAATCAATTATGTGTAAATTTGAATTCAGGTATTGGCTTTATGAATAAATGGACAATTCACTTGAAACTTATTCGGCAACATCCATTACCCATATAATTTAAAATCTAAGCAATAGCCGAATAACAACAAGTGAATACCATAAGCACCATAAAGATACTGATTCAACTATCAACTAAAATACTTCAGTCTTATTCAAGCAGCAAACATACTGTAACTACCCATATGCATAATAATTCGGTTGCACCCCTCCATAATATAAAGATGTATATGGATTAAAGTAGGACCATTATGGGTAACCGAACATACCTTGGGATGAACCATATGGCATACTCATATGTGGCATAGCTAGAAAATACGAATGATGCAATGGCCAATAGCTTTGATGATCTGGGGCAACCATTTCACCTGGGAATCCAGTTCTTGCTTCCTTCTTCTTTGCCTCCACTTCACCTCTACCTTGACCATCATCCTTGCCTTGAACGTGAGAACTCCCCTTAGGGACCCATGCCATGCCTATCTTCTTTAGCTCTTGTGCACTGAGTTTCTCTAGCTTCTTCTTGTGCCAATTTGATAAACCGATTGGGCTTTCCGGCTGTGATTTAGTTTTGGATAGCGGCATATCTTTCTCATCGCTCGGCACATTATACTCCCTCGGTTCAGATCTAGTGCTTGAAATGCTGCTAGCTAATTTCTCTATTGTTTTAGCACAACTAGCTGGAGTATCTAATGCTTCACTCGGCTTTGTAATATGAGAATTCAGATCTGAACTTATGTCTTTTCTACCATCCTTCTTCACTACATAAACTTGCTTGACCACTCTTTTCATATTTTGAGCTCTGGACCGATTCTCAAGAACAAAACGGTCCTTGTTATATGGTTGTTTCTCAAAATTAGAATTGCTATGAGCTGAATACTCTACATTATGTGGTCTAAAATGCGAAGAAGAATATGTTATGTGGTCTAAAATGCGAAGAAGAATACGAATTTGAATCATACCAGCCCCAAGATGGATAAGGATGAAAGCAAGTCAGAGCTGGACCATGTTGCATTGGCATTGGCGGTCCAAAAGGAGGATATATTGCTGATGCATGAAAACCTTCTCCTTGCCAATCCCAATCGCTAGACTTGTGCTTTGGAGGTGATTTTGATGACTTCAAAGGTGCTCTTGATGACTTGACATTGCTGGTTTGATCGACACCCTTTGCTTCGCTTTGTTTCTGATATTTAGCCAGAAGTTGCTCAAAAGTAACCTTTGGCCTTTTACCCTTCTGCTTATCATGACTTGCACCTCCAAAACTTTTGAATTTTGGCATATCTGGTTTGCCATGCCCCCCACCGAACAGTCCAGTAGTGGCTGCCGGATAGTCCGGTGTTGCACCGGATAGTTCGGTAGGAGTAACCGGATAGTCCGGTATTCCCTGGCCAGCATTGTCAGCCGGCGTTGTACCGGATAGTCCGATGGATGTTACCAGGCAGTCCGGTGTCCCCTGGTTAGCAGGGTGAATCAGCTACCGATTCGGTGAAGAAACACTTGCTTGCCCCCCTGCACTTGATGTCTTTTCTGCAACCATGGTGGAGTCATTGCAACTTGTAAAATTAATATGCACCTCACAAACACTACCTCCACCATCACTTGGGGGACTCGAATCACTTTCCTCATCAATCGTCTTTTGACCCTTGGGTGAATTGAGCAATAAAAGACGATTTGGTCTACTACTGCCATTACGACCGATTGGACTCAACTTGTCATCTCCCTGATTTTCAGCAAATCTTAATCGTCCTTTATTTATAGCCGATTGTATTAGCTGATGAAACATATTGCAATCACTAGTGTTATGATCAAAAGAATTATGCAACTTGCAATATGTCTTTACCTCTAAGCCGTGAAGTGATGGCATGACTCGGTGATCAATTACTGTAATTGGTCTATGCTCCAACAAGGCATCAAATATATGATAACTCAAAGTCAAATCAAAAGTATACTTAATTTTCTTTAGCCAACTCTTTTGCTGTGACGGCTTTAGAGCTAGGCAAATGAATGGTTCAGATTGTTCACCAATCCATTCAGCCTCATGTTTACTTGTGGTTATTTGGCATGATGCATTAGAATTAATTACCATAGCACCATCGGCCTTCTCAATACATTTTAGCTTCTGTTTTCTTCTTCTAGACTTAGAATTACCACAAGCAAACCAAGAAGACAAAAGATTTGACAATAAAAATGGATCAAACTTGAAAGCCAAAACATTACTAGCATCGGCCTTTCTAATTCGAACAGAATATCGGCCGACATATTTCGAAACCATCTTATTGTCAACAAACAAATTACCAATCTCAATCGATCTTTTAGAGTTATGCAATATAACACCACTAATAGACCCATCAATGGAAAGCATATGACCAGATTGAGAATTAGGTAACGCACTTGTAAATTCTGCCTTGTTGAATATGATGGAGAGATGCAGAAGCTTCACCTAAATCTTGTTCCGTCCCTTTTGACGATGGTGGCGATGCTCGATAGCCTCCCCCTTGTCCTCAGTTTTTGGATCTACAACAGGTGCAGGGGCTCTTGTGGTCCTTGATGTTGCATCAAGGCTCGGTGCTGACACCCCAGCACAGGTGTTACCGGACAGTCCAGTGTACCGAATAGTCCGGTGGCATCCACCGAATAGTCCGATGTTTGGACATTGCTCTGGTTAGCTGCCTGGGCAGGAGCTTTGGTGGCCTTCGGTTCCCATTTATGAGCGTGAAACATTTGTTCCAACAGGGACCATGTAGGAACATTGTCACCAAACACCGATTCATACCATCGAGAAGCAGCCCTAACTAATGAATAACAAACAAGAAACGTTTCATAAATTCGATGGCTTCTTCTACTGTTGCTTCATACTGCCCGACATGCTCCCATGTGCTCATGCCATCCTCTCCGCTAAACTTAACGAATCGAGGATGCAAAATCAAATAAAAACACTTGTTGAAATCAGCAAGAGCTGCATCCGTCTCATGTTTAGGTACATGAGGCGAGTAATGCGAGGGTGAACAATCACTCACTGAATTTTCATTGATTCGGCCGGAATTAAAAATAACATAGGCAGTCGAATCACGGGTATTAGGAACCGTGTCGGGTGTTGAATTATAATCAATTCGGCCAGAGTTGGGAGCAACGTATGAAGCCAAATCGAGATTCTTAGAATTGGCATAAGGCACTGAATTTTCATTAATTTGGCTAGCATCATGAACAACATGGGAAGCCGAATTATGAATATTAGGAACATGGTGCTGAAGTTTCACTAATTCGGCTAGAGCTAGGAGTAGCATAAAAATCGAATTATGAACATTAGAACTATATTGTGTAGCATACGACACTTGAGAATAATTGGTTGGAGCGCTAGTACTAGCATGGTCAATTCTCTCCGCACCGGCATGCCCCCCGAAGGGTTCACATATTGTGTATGTGTTGCCGATGCATAAACAGGCGAAACATTACAATGCATGCTATAAGAATTAGTAGCATGTGATGCTTCATGTCTAATGGCCAAACTCACCAAATTAGATTGGCTTTCATAATTATACATCGGTATTTGATCTTGTTACACTGATGTGTAAAGATTTACGTGCTGTATATTACTAGTAAAATTAAATCCCAAAGCAGACATATCACGTGACATAGGATTTTGCATAAAATTTTCAGAATTATAACGTGCATAATGAGAAGCACTATCTGAATAATGACTGGCCGATGCTATAATATGTCTACTATCATGACTAGCAACGTCAACACGAGAGTTCAATGCATTTGCAAAATAAATATTAAAATTATTTAACTTATTTGCAAATTGTACCTCTGGTTGTGATAAGAGTACGGCAATGTAGTATTCTGATATGCCTCCAATAATCTCCACAATCAGTCTGAGGTCTCCTCGACAGGTTGTGACAACGAAGGATCAGAAAAGATCGATAAACCGAATCAGCGCAGGATATGATGGCTCGATGGAGGCAGCAGATTGGTCCAACGATCACGGTCTTAAGGTACCAGACACAATCGGCCTTTACTCCGGCCCTCATGTGACGGCGATAGAAAAAAAACTAATCTCAATTGCCGATAGATAAATAATAGATGCAATCTGACACAGCGGCAGCAGTAATACGATCGGACTAGGCCTGATCGGACTAATAGATGCAGTAGCGGCAAATAGATCGGCCTCACAGCCTGATCTGACAAAGCGACACACACGGCAATAAATAATAGATCAATCTCGAAAGCAATAGGGTAGAAATAATTCGGCTGTGATACAAGCCGAAATAATCTCGTTTTCCAGCGGAATCGCCAAAAAATGCGTTGATACGTTTTCACGCCAAACACTGATGAACCCTATAGTTTCGGCTCAGGGTCAACCTGAGTACGCCAGACCATCCGGTGCCTGGCGCCTGACTGTCCGGTGCACTAGATTGTCTGGTGGCTAGCGCCGGACTGTCCGATGAACGGCAGAGAGCTTGGGAAACCCTAACGGCGCCCGAGACAGATAACTATCACGCTTACGTGGTAACAAACGGTGAGGTTTACGAGCAAACCAGTAAAGGATAACTATCGTACGTGCGTGACGACGAACGACTATTTACCAGCAAACTAGCAAAGGAACCGTCGACGACCTCACCTGGAAGAGACCCCGTCAGGGTGTGGATGCCGGCAGCGTGCCCTAGGTCGCTACCGTGCCGTCCCTGGTCGTGGAGATCAGAGGACGAATAGCATGGAGGAGGGAGAAAAAGAATTAGGGTTTGAGAAGAGATAACATAAAAGTAAAGTATAATAGATTCGATTGGGTTGTGTGTTGATGTTCTCAATCGGCTGTATCCTTTTATCGATTCTACTCGGACTCGACCATGCCGGACTGTCCGGCACACTCCACCGGACTATCTGGTAGCACCGGACTGTTCGGCCCTGCCCACCGGATTGTCCGGTGAGTGGCCGTTGGCAAGCCGGCCCAATTTAGTGCTCAACACAAGTATAAATGAAGATCAACACAAAGTGTATTATGTCTAGGAGTGGACGAAAAACCCAAGGCCACAGTGTCCACACGTGAACTTGAAATGCCCAAAATTCAAAAATCTGAAGCTATATCGGGTGTCAACTCTTAGAACCCAAAATTAGTTCAGAAAATCTGAGTTTTGACCTCCGGTGCACGAAATATCCAAAAACTCAAACTCTCTGAATGCTGCCCAACTTCCCAAAATGCCATATAATTCCAACCTAACTCATTCTAAGCACAACGGTCCAGCTCCAAAGCACACCACCTACCTCCTACCCCAACCTAACCCTGGCCGCAACGTGGGCAAACCCCAAAACCGTAGCTAACTAGCTGATAGCCACACTGTTGTGTGTGTGGTGGTGGTGGTGGGGGGGGTGGGGGGGGGGGGGCGCGGCATCTGCGCAAGCTAGCGATGCCCTCCGATGGCTGCTTCGGTCTGCCTTCATGTAGGAAGTTGTCCCTGCCGGTCTGCCCTTGCGTTTGGGGCTCGTGAAGGCTGCCAACTGCCGTTGTGCGCGTCCATGTAGGCGACGGAGCGTCAAGCCTGGCTGTGTCTTCGTCTATGTGTCAACTGCCACCACCCTGCTTATATGGCAATGTGTCCAAACTACTCGCTCCATGCCTCATTTTTAATAAAAATTCGAGTCAAACTTTTAAAACTTTAACTATGACTAACTTTTAAAGTATTTAATTTTGAAACTTGATGTCATATGTTTGCCTTATGAAGGAATTACTCAAAAGTATAAATTGCTTAGAATACTCATTTATATTTTAATTGAAAATAACCGTCTGTGTTATTGTTTAAAACAACATCAAATATAATTCAAGACTAGAGGGAGTAATTGCTTACTGGCATTGCTAGTCCATCTCTAGATCACGCTCAACAAGGAATGAGGATCTATGCTTTTTTTTCTTCACTGTTTGATCTATAGAATGGCAGTGAGTCCCTATTATTTCGATTTGTTGATGTGCGTGTTTGTTCACTAGGTATTTCGGATAACGTGAAACTCAAATCCAAAATTTCAGGTATTCATGTTTCGGGACAAACCTCGAGTAGTAATTTTGAAAACCCAAAATGCCTGACTTGAATTTTTTGGGTAACCTAAATGCCCACCCCTAATTATGTCAATGGAGTTATACAAATATAGAAACAAAGAGGGATACATATATGCGGAATAGTTTAAAAAATACATAGATAAACAAAGGGATCGAAGAAAGACTGCAGTGGAAAAAAATACATATAGAAACAAGAGGGAAGCTGAGTGAGTGAAGCAAACGGATTAGCTGACAGATACTATAGAACGAATAGAGAGAGTGATCGCCGACCTACTGGCTACTACTCATATGTAACAATAAGGCTCTGGACCAGAGGTTCATAGTTAGGGGACCATCAGTAACTTGAATAATGCTGAATCCGCCTTGTGTCAATTAGGGGCTCCACACCAACTCGATCTCGCTAGTAGTTCGGTGATCTTCTCTAACGTACTTATCTAACTGGCGTGGCCACCTGCAAGATGTATAATAATTGTTTTTAAGCGATATAAAGGCTTCCGTTTCTATTTTCAAAATGGAGCAACAATTTGACTATATTCGTAACAACAGGCACCGCTAGCCTCCTTTTTCTCTGAAACTGGTCAGAATGTAAAAGGCAAGACAGAGGATAGTTTGTTAGGGCTCCATGTCATGATAGAAAAATTCAACCTACCAACTTATGTGATTGACAGAAAAATTAATTAAATTGTTTTATCAACCTTGTTTCAGTAAAAACTAACTGGCTGCATTACAGGAGAAAGGGTTTTTTTTTGTGGGTTTTGGAAACTTTTTCATCGAGAAATTGATGAAAAAAACGAAGAAACCTCGAGGAAAAATCTAAGTTATTTCATCATCCCAATGGAAGAAATAGTACTCTTTGGCTTTGTCTAAACCGACGAAATAACTTACATGGTGCCAGGTTATTTCATCAGCCACGTGGCTAATGAAATAATGTGACATTCTGGTGTTTATTTTGTCCGTCATTTAGCAAAAAACACAGCTTACGAAGATAGACCTGCATAAAAGTTAGTAGAATATGTGACAAACCTCCTCTTTCAAATGGTACTGGTGGATAAAATCATGCAATAACGTCCACTAACCCCTGCCAAGAGACATTCGCTTAGAGGATCGGAATATCAGTATCAAGCAAATAGTACCAAGTGTATGGCTTCAAAAATTCTAGTATATCCTAGCAGGTAGCCAACTGCTACATAAAATAGTGCTTAATACCAAAAATTTTGAGTCAACATAAGTAGCTTCCATGGACAACAAAAGCTCGCTAGGCAAGGAGAGCTCAACCTACTTCCAAGTCAAGTCTTGGGAGACACGCTTATTTTGTCTCTTGATCCACCCACGCCCAAGTCAATAAAGCAATCAAATATGAGTGGATAGAGTAATCGGAATACATATATGAGGAGATGATGACCAAGACGGCAGCCTTACGGCCAGGTGGCCAGCAAGAGTCGTAGCTGGATACAACATACTAGAAACAAACGGAGATCAGAGTTGAGAAAGCCCTCTATTGCCGAAATCTTCACCAACTCTTTTAACATTCTTTTTGTTGTGCTGTCCACTGGCTATAGCAATTAGCGGAATCTTCACCTAATAAACTGGCTTAATTATTAGCGGAACGGAATCTTCACCAACTCTTCTAGTATTGTTTTTGTTGCGTTATCAACAAATCAATGCCGTGACCAAGTTTACAAGATGTTGTTTATTAAACGTTATCATGTATATGTTCAACATCAAAAGCGAACGAATGCCGGAAGGAGACCCTTACCACCATACCCAAGTTTCAGCGTACTTGAATGTATGGCTTCAAAAATTCGAGTATATCCTAGCAGGTAACCAACTGCTACATAAAAAAGTGCTTAATACCAAAAATTTTATGAGTCAACATATGTAGCTTCCATGGCCAGCTCGCTAGGCAAGGAGAGCTCAATCTACTTCCAATTGACAACAAAGCATGCCGTCAGTATTTTGCAAGCGGATGCACTGATCAGGCTGACCTCACCCTTAGACTTCTATCAAACTTTCTATTTCATACTCTACTCTGTCTGCAGTGTATAATTCAGGGTAACGTTTGTCAGTACTCATGCGGCATCCAAAATGAAATTGTCCGACATGTATCCAAATATGGTTCGGTTGTAGACATGTGTAACCCCCATTCAACGTAATGTGACGTTAAAATACATGATGGGTTGTTTAAACATATTTGACTATTTAAATAGTGTTTTGTTTAATTCATAGTTAGGCCTAAACTTTACACATTCGTAGTTTAAACGTGTTAAGATGAACAAAGATGCAACTAAACTACTCCACCTAATTAATTGTTGATGAGTTAATTAGCAGGACAACTGCTTTCTTTTGCGGTATGTTCTCAATTCCCATTTATTTTCTGTTTCCAATATAATAGCACTTGTAGCAGAACGGTTTGAATTCATGGTCAGCTTTTGATTTGACCCCTGAACCACTTCATAATACTTTTAGTCTTCCCAAAGATTATTAGTATGGTGATTTGAATGTACTAAGCTCTGCTAAGCTAGGCGATGCGATGACGTTAGTGAGTTCCACTCGGTAAAGCTTTATTTCATGTTAATTCGTTCCACCCGGTGAGCATCTCTTGTAGGTGCAAATCTGTCATTTGACTTTTTCAGCACCAACTTTGAGCACTTGTTTTATTCAACCAATTTACAGAAATATGAAAAAGTTCGAGTCATACTTAAAAGTGTGTGTCTATATATATATATATATATATATATATATATATATATATATATATATATATATATATATATATATGAAAATTCCTTTCTACATGTGCATGTAGCTGCACTCACCTCTGTATCTCAAGAATTTGAATATATCTGGTCGAACGAAAGGTATGTACACAAAGTATGTGATCATGCTAAACCATCTGTGGTGGTATATACGTGAGGTATGAGAGTATACTTGAGGTATGTGGACATACCTTATTATATGTAATAATATAAATGTATTATAACAATAAATTAAAATCAATGGCTGCTTTGTAATTTTTTTCATATGGTGACCTTTGAGGTATCTTAAAATAAATATGTGAATATATTCAAACAGATAAATGAGTATGCGAACGTACCCTTATTGGTTTATTGAAGGTAAGTGTAGTTACATGCGTATGCAGATAAAACTCTTCTTCTATATATATATATATAATGATTAACTAAATTATAGCGAAAATAAATAATATGTATAATTGTTTTGAATAATACGAAGTGGACAAAGTTGGTGTCGAAAAAGTGAAACGATCTATAATCTGAAACAAAGGGAGTAAAATGTTGTCCCTTGAAACTCATCCTATTATAATTCATTACAACTCGTCATTGTTTTCTACAAATTTCCCAATTTTCAGTGTACTTTCATTTGAATGTATGGCTGCAAAAATTCGAGTATATCCTAGCAGGTAGCCAACTGCTACATAAAAAGTGCTTAATACCAACAATTTTATGAGTCAACATATGTAGCTTCCATGGCCAGCAAAAGCTCCCTAGGCAAGGAGAGCTCAACCTACTTCCAATTGACAACAAAGCATGCCGTCAGTATTTTGCAAGCGGATGCACTGATCCAGGCTGACCTCACCTGGACTTCTATCCAACATTCTATTTCATACTCTACTCTGTCATCTACAGTGTATGATTCAGGGTAACGTTCGTCAGTGCTCATGCGGCATCCAAAATGAAATAGTCCGACGTGTATCCAAATATGATTCGGTTCTAGACATGTGTAACCCTCATTCAACGTAACGTGACGTTAAAATACATGACGGGTTGTTTAAACATATTTGACTATTTAAATAGTGTTTTGTTTAATTCATAGTTAGGGCCTAAACTTTACGCATTCGTAGTTTAAAAGTGTTAAGATGAACAACAATGCAACTAAACTACTCCACCTAATTAATTGTTGATGAGTTAGCAAGATAACTGCTTTCTTTTCGGGTATGTTCTCAATTCCCATTTATTTTCTGCTTCCAATATAATAGCACTTGTAGCATAACGGTTTGAATTCATGGTCAAGGTCAGCTTTTGATTTGACTCCTGAACTACTTCATAATACTTTTAGTCTTCCCAAAGATTAGTTTGGTGATTTGACTGTACTAGCTGTGCTAAGCTAGGCGATGCGATGACGTTAGTGAGTTCCACTCGGTAGCTTTATTTCATGTTAATTCGTTCCACCCGGTGAACATCTCTTGTAGGTGCATATCTGTCCCTCTATTCCAAATTACATGTCATTTGACTTTTTCAGAACCAACTTGACCATTTGTTTTATTCAACCAATTTATAGAAATATGAAAAAGTTCGAGTCATACTTAAAAGTGTGTGTGTGTGTGTGTATGAATGTATATGTATGTAGTGAAAATAAATAAAAAAAGTATATTTTTTTTAGTAATACGAAGTGGTCAAAGTTGGTGTTGAAAAAGTGAAAAGATCTATAATTTGAAACAAAGGTAGTAAAATGTTGTCCCTTGATACTCATCCTATTATAATTCATTACAACTCATCATTGTTTTCTACAAATTTGGGTTTTTGCTATGGTACACCCTAATAACTATGGACTGTCCATTTTATTGGATCTAAATGTATAAAATGAGTTATTACCTTATTAGGAGTAATAGAGAGTGGATAAAATATCCTATCCTAATAAGTAGCTACTGTGATCTAGATTTAAGGAACTATCTAACTAATCATACGTACCATGATATTGAGATGTAAGGCAGCATCCGTGATCTTGCAACTTTTATTTGGACTTTAATTAACGTGACAAGTAGGCATGCCTGTTTGAGCATGTGTGCATAATGCAGCATTACCCGCCGTGATCTTGCAACAATCTTTTTTACCCACTGTTGCGGAAGCGGGCTTTAGCGTCAGTTGGTAACCCCTATAGTGCCGAAATCCATACTGAATCGGCACTAAAGACCTAGAGTATCAGCAGCGGGTGATGCGGCAATGAAGGCAATAACTGGTACTAAGAGTTGCCTAGCCAGGTCCGTTAGGACGTGCATGTGGGCCCCAATGTAGGACCGGTTGTAGTTCCCACCCGGTACTAATGGTGACGACAGTCATGTGCGCCGCACGCAATGTTAGGAACGGATTGTATCACCACCTAGTACTAAATAGATGGCACCCATGTGCGCGCGGTGTTATCCTCACCCGATAATAAAGTGATGGCTTCCACGTGTCCGCTTACACCCTTTTCAAACCTAGTGTTATCCTCACCCGATACTAAAGTGATGGCTTCCATGTGTCCTGCTTACACCCTTTTAGAACCGGTGTTGTATCCTTGCCCGGCACTAAAGTAGTGATGGCAATCACGTTTTTATAATTATTTATATGCGTTGTTATATATATAATCCTAGTATATATTGTACATAACATTGTTATTATCACATAAACATAGCATTGTACATATATTATTATTATTACATAATAATAGCACTATATAGGTACATGATATAAAATATTTTGTCCATTATATTGTTCCCAAAACTCCTACAGTATCAATATTCTATTATGCTGCATGATCTAGTGGGCTGACAATCTCTTTAAAAATAAATCCCATCAACTGATCTTGGATTGCCGTTAGTCTCTCGTCTGGGAGGCACCGATGCTTCAGATTCAGTCCCTGTATTTTTAAAAATATGAATGAATATACTAAAACAAAGCTGGTAAACATTATTAATGAGAAAGTGTTTACTGGATGTGTTCTTAACGTACATTGATGTCTCTTGTAATTGACCTTGTGCCTACGAAAATATGCATGGCCTCACAAACATAGTAACCACAATGATTATTGTCACTTGGTTGTTTATATGACTATAGGAATTGGAACAGAGGTAAAGTCTAGGTGCATAAACAGTTAAACGATGTAGTCAATTGGAACATACCAAAAAGTTTGGTCATCCTTGTAGTCCTTTTTGGTATTGGCTTGGGGTGTACCAGGACTAAGCTGTCTTCGTATATTCTGCGCATGAAAAGATCAATGGTTGATCGGATGGAAGAAATGAATTGATTACTCAGGTAAAGTACAATGGCCTAAATTACCTGCGAAGCATTTCTTTGATTTCTGGGTATTCCGTTGTTGACCTTCTCAAAGAGTCCATTATAGTGAGGACTCCTTTATTGACTGAGAGTACAAATAGTATCCAATGGAACCTGCACAAAGAACATTAATTAATTAAGAGCAGCACTGATTTAGGAAAAAATGGGTATGTGATCGGCAGTAAGCACTCACCGGTAAAACAAAGAAATCTTTGGAATTTTGGTTCTTGAACATTCCTTTTAAGGATTGAAAAATTGCACCATCTTTATCTTGGTCTATACACTCCTTGTTCACGATCTCAGGGTCGATAAAGCCCAAATTTGTAATGTTTTCTCTCCGGCACCTTTGCATCTCCATTCTGCATAAATCAGAATATATAGTGAGGACACACATCAGATCAACAAGAGTCATATATGGAGGGGTTGTTAAAAAAGTTACACAGTCCAGACGCTCATCAGTGTTATGTCTAGCGCGCCTTTCCGGTAGACCTCAAATATGTCCATAAAGTCCAACCAAATCTTGTGATAGTCGTGGCAGTAGTAGTAGTCTTTGACACTGGCAGCAAAAGCTATAGTACCATTGGATGACACAGCCATGTACCAGTCATGGAATCGACGCATTTGATTCGGTAGGGCTTTAACTCATCGGGGCTAACTAGAGGTTTTCCAAATTCATTTGGCCATCGCGGCACAAATTCTTAGTCTTGCAGTAATTTTTGTTGTCCAACTGCTCTGCTGTAATGCCTGCTTCTTTCAAAAAATGTGCTCTGGAGTAGTCTTCTGATAGCATCGTATACCCACGTTGTGGTTGCTCTCCGAGCTGTGGCACAGGCTTTGACGCAGCCTTTCGCAACTGACGCTCGTATTCTGATACCTTAGGCTTCAGACGAGGCTTCTTGCTCTTCAAATGATCCTTTGCCTTCAGATCTATTTTTAGCCACTTTTCAAGGGGTTTTGGCGCCAACTGCTCCCTCGCATACGATTTCACGGCCTTCTCTGTTTCCTCCTAGGTTTGCTCATAAGGGAGCTTTTTTCTCGCAGATTTGGAGGTCATATTTTGACTTGATTTGGAGCTTTTGCGTGGTGGAGGGCCCGTATGTGTTGGAGATTTGGTAGGGCTCTTGGGTGATAGAGGGCTAGGGTTGTTGTTGGGGCTCCTGCACCGTAGGGACTCTGTTTGTGAGCCACCCCCAGGTGTTGTTGATGCATCAATAGTCGTTCTCCCATCGCTTTTATGCCACTAATTTAATGTAGGCCTTCTGCCATAGAATCATTCCATGGACAGCCTCTTTAAGTGTCCATTCCCCATCACCTCCTTTGTGTTCGAGCTCCAGGTCCTCACAACTAGGGACTACTTGCTCGGGTGGAATATCAGAGCAGTGGTATTTTTGGCCTAGATTCACCGGTAAAGCCAAACGATGCGCTACCAATGAGGTTAGGTTCCTCATTTGTATATGTAGCTCACACTAGGCAACGTTGCTTGACGGTCATCGACCGGGTAACGTTTTTTATTCACCACTAATGGTTGAGCGGCCTCCACCGGTCGTCCATAATCCTCTGGTCGTTGATCATGCAGCGGTCGTTGATCCTCCACATGTTCCTCCTCTTGGTTAGCGTTCTGATCAGGGAGCTGTGTGGAGGCGACGCTACTCATTTTGTTGGAGCAGTGACTAGCATTCAAGTCACCATGAGGCACCATCTGCCCTGTAGGCATAGGGTTAATACCAGCTACTGCCAACACTTGCTGAACATTTGCAAAGTCCGCTTTGAGGCCCTCTATTGTTGCCTATAAGCAATGGATCTTCGCATCCGCCTCGTTGATGGTTTTCCACCATCTATATATTGCCTTGTCCTCTAGAAACCCAACCTTCCATGGCATATTGCCAAGCCCTCTTGTTCTACCAGGGTGCTCTCTATTCTCTAGGGCCCATGTGAGTTCGTCCTTTTCTCTTACACGGACGAATTCTCTCTTGGAGGGCTTATCGATGACCTCGACAAGCCTTTCTGCTGGCCGCTTGATTTTGTCATTATAGAGCAGTGTCCCATCACTTGACAAACTTCCACCGTATCCATAATACCAGCATTTGGAGCATATGGGCCAATTGGCTAGTAGGTAGGCTGACCCCTCATTGTTCAAGGTCCCATTTTATGACTGTACTTTCTTTTCCTTGAACTTTTTGTATTTATTTCGGAACATGTTTTGGCATCCTCTGAATCCTTGTTACTGTACAAACAAATCCCAATTCGCTCTTAACTGTGGGTATTTTCCAAAGTATGGTACTTGGCCGTGTTTCACTTAGTTGGCCCACAGTTTTGTCCTGAAGGATTAGTTCTCGGATTGCAAGAGAACTGCCATCTTCTTTAGGGCCTATCTCTTCACTTCCTTGAGGTAACGTGAACTTGGAAGACAATTCTCTCCATAGTAAATTTTTCTGAGCATTGGGAACGGCTACAGGGACAATAGATTCTTCATTAGCTTCGGATTCAACAGGAGCGTCTTCATGAGCATGTTTTTTGTCTGCTGTTTTCCAGGCTGGTATGATTATGGGGACGTGCTCCCTGACTAGAACGTTGCAATAGTTCACAAATTTGGTGGCGGCTTTACTAGGCCCTAGAGGTTGTCCATCATCTCCCACAAGTGTGATTGTGTATCTCTCCTCAAATTTTTCCTTTTTTGTGGGGCCTCGAGGCTTCTTTTTCTTCTTTGGTGGGGAGGTGGTGGGCTATCAGGAAGAAAGGATAGTGTTACCCAAAATCCTTATGGCTATCAGTAGTATGTATAATGTCTATACCTGGCTACTGCCCAATGGATTTTCATTGGAGTGATCATCGGCATTATCCTCCGGATCGGGAGGAGAGTTTATGTAAGAATTAGTGTCCTCGTGCTGCTGTGGACTTAACTCTTCTGTCCCCTATCTAATCATTTCTTTCATAAACGCGTCCTCTCGCTCGTCACGCATGTTAATAACTAATATGTATACAAACAAGGGTTATAATTAATTGAGTCATTTATCGCAAATAGCTATATGCAAATTTACGCATTTTCAGAGTCTAATTGATGCATACTTCATAGAACCGTGGAATAAGTTCGTAACATAAAATCACTACAAAACACAAATTTTCCTAGAATTGAAACTATAATTGTAAATCTCTATTTAATTGGCTTCAAATGTAAACATATATAAGTCATTAGCTAACATATAGTAACATATATAAGCATTGAAAGGAAAGAGAATACTTATTGCTAGAAAACAGGGGGCGGTGGTGGGGTCATCGTAATGGACATGGGGTCGGGGAAGAGCCGCAAGATCTGGGGCCATCGATACGTCGACTTCAATGACGGCGGTAGGGAGACGGGCAGCGTCGTCGAGGCGGCGGCGGAGTCAATGACGGCAGCAGAGAGAGTGGCGGGGTTGTCGAGGCGGCGGTGTAGAGGATGTGTAGTGATGGGGACACAAGGAGCGGTGGTGGAGGAGGCGCAATGCTGGTGGCGGAGACTACGAGGGGGACGAGCGGAGGTCTCCGGGGTGGCGAACAGGCATCGAGGAAAACTGCGAATTTGGGAAAGGATGACGAAGGGCTTTATATACAGGGTAGGCCTTTAGTGCTGGACCTTGTAAAAGCTCAGTACTATAATGTCTTTAGTACCGGGGATTACAAGGGCCTGGTACTAAATATGTCCACAGGACCTAAAAAAATGGCCCAATGGCGTATATCAGTACCGGGCGTGGAACGTCACCGATACTATTGTTTTTTTTTCGTGCCAAGTGTTTTAGCCCATTTGGTCTAGGGTCTGTTTACCACCTGATGCTAATACGATTTATTTTGGTAACTCCCACCCTCTGCAATTTGCCTTATTAATTTACATAAATGTTATCCGAAGTCCGTTTTTTTGTTTAAACTAATATTGTAATAGAAAATAAAATCCAGCCATTACAGGACATGTGTTCTCGAACGTTAATACAGTTTTATTTTACAATAATCCCTTCATTATGATCGTGACGCATATATGGAGCCTCTCCATTGTTTAACAAGATGCTTGTGTCAACCTCCCCTTTGAAAGGTGGTGCATCAACTAACTGGTTGTAATCCTTCTTCTGCGAAGTCCTCCACTCCCATTATTTTCCTTTTCCCTAGAAGAACAATGTGTCGCTTCGGCTCTTCATCTGACGATGGACCATTTTTCCTAGTTCTCTTCTTTTTGGGTTTAGTAGACATGTCGATCACATAGAAAACTTGAGTGACATCCGCAGTGAGGACAAATGGTTCATCCCTGTATGCAGTGTTATTGAGGTCCACGGTTGTCATGCCATAAATTGGATCTATCATAACACCACCTGGACTCAGTTTCACCCATTGGCACCAAAATAGGGAGACCTTTACAAATGGTCCATAGTCAAGCTCCCAGATCTTCTCTATATAACCATAATATTTGTCCTTTTTCGCAATTGTGTCTATGGCTTCTATGCTAACCCCGCTATTTTGGTTGGTGCTCTTCTGGTCTTGAAGTCTCGTGTAAAATGTATTTCCATTTATCTCTTATCCTTTGAATGTTGCGATTGATGAAGATGGTCCCTTGACTAACCAAGAAACTTGGTCATCAATCTCCTTGTTACGCATGAGATGTTGTCTCAACCACAGGCCAAATCTTTCTATGTGACGACGTGTAATCCAGGCCTCAGACTTCCCCGGGTATTCAGAGCGTAGAATCTTTTTGTGTTCCTCCATGTACGGAGCCACCAAGGATGAGTGTTGCAAGACCGTGAAGTGTGCTCTATCAAATACAACATGATCACTGCAAAGAATTACTTTCTTTCCTAGTGTGCCCTTACCTGCGAGTCTCCCCTCATAACGGGACAAAGGAACTCCAATTGGCTTAAGCTCATCAATGTAGTCAGTACAGAACTCAATAACTTCCTCTGTATTGTATCCTTAGCAATGCAACCTTTAGGTCTAGAACGATTGCAGACATACTCCTTTAGGACTGCCATGTACCTCTCAAAAGAGAACATATTGTGTAGGAAAACTGGACCAAGAATATCAATCTCTTTGACAATGTGAACCAAGAGAATGTGTCATAATATAAAAAAATGATGGAGGACATATTAGCTCTAGGCTAACCAGACATTGGACAACATCATTCCATAGACTCGTTACGCTATCTGGATCAATTACCTTTTGGGATACATCATTCAGGAATGCACACAGCGTTGTGATTGTTTTTCTCACATTTTCTGGTTGAATTTCTCTCAGCACAACCGGAAGCAGCTGCGTCATCAACATGTGGCAGTCATGAGACTTTAAGTGGACAAATTCTTGTCCCTACATTTGATTATCTTCCACACATTAGACGAGTATTCAGACGGGACCTTGATACTATGCAAGCATTCAAACATGCTCTCCTTCTCATTCTTGCTGAGAGTGTAGGTGGCAGGACCTAAGTAATGATGTCTTTACTCTCCTTTCAAAGCCGCCATGTCCCCTCGTGCTTCCAATGTATCTTTGTTCTTCCCATACGTCCCGAGGAAGCCTAGCAGGTTGACATAGAGATTCTTTGTGAGGTGCATCACGTTAATTGCATGACGGACATCTAGTACTTCCCACTAAGGCAGGTCCCAAAATATAGATTTTTTCTTCCACATGGGTGCCTTCCCATTTTCATTCGGAACAGGTACACTGCCAGGTCCCTTTCCCAACTCTTAGACTCTTGACCATTTTGAATACAACCTTTCCTGAACGGTGAATTGGCTTTCCACTGTTTTCTGCCCGCCCGTTGAAATGTTTGCCTTTTTTCCTTATGGGGTGTTTGTCCCCAAGAAACCGACGATGGCTTCCCACGTACACAACCTTCCTGCAATGCTTCAAATACATGCTATCAGTCTCATCTAAGCAATAGAGACATGCCCTGAATCCCTTGTTTGATTGTCCAGACAAGTTAGCGAGTGTAGGCCAGTCATTAATAGTTACGAACAGCAATGCCTATAGGTCAAACGCCTCTTCTTTGTGTGCATCCCACACACGTACACCTTCAGTCCACAACAATAGAAGTTCTTCAACCAATAGTTATAGGTACACATGAATGTCATTACCAGATTGCTTTGGCACTTGGATAAGTGCTAACATCATAATGAACTTCCACTTCATGCACAACTATGGAGGAAGGTTGTAGATACATAGAGTCACGGGCCAGGTGCTATGACTGCTGCTCATCTCACTGAAAGGATTCATGCCATCTATGCTTAAACCAAACCTTATGTTTCTTGCATCATCTACAAACTATGGGTAGGTTATATCGATTTTCCTCCATTGTGACCCATTAGCGGGGTGCCTCAACATATCATCTTGCTTACATTCTTCTTTGTGCCACTGAATCACCTTAGCATGTTTCTTGTTCCTAAACAAACGCCTCAATGGTGGTATTATAGGGAAATACCACATCACCTTAGTAGGCACTCTCTTCCATGGAGGTTCTCCCTCAACATCCCTAGGGTCATCACGTTTGATCTTATACCGTGAAGCTTTACACACTGGACAAGATTCTAGATCCTTGTAATCACGATGGTAGAGGATACAGTCATTTGGACATGCATGTATTTTCTGCACTTCTAATCCCAGAGGGCAAACAACCTCTTTTGCTTCATAAGTTGTTGCGGGCAATTTGTTGTCCTCCAAAAGCAACTTCTTTATGAGCATTAACAACTCATTAAATCCTTTGTCGGACACACCATTTGATGCCTTCCACTACAACAATTCCAAAGTGCTACGCAATTTCTTATGGCCTTCTTTGCAGTCTGGGTACAATAAAGTTCTGTGGTCCTCTAACATACGCTCCAGCTTCTTCCAGTCTCTTTCATTGTCGCAATCTTCCTTGGAATCATGCAACATCTGAGCCAAAGCATCAAGGTTGTCTTCATCATCAGCATCGCCAATTAAGGTATCAGCAAAGGAGTTGTACTGCGCGAAGTCAATGTTGTCATCTTCATCTTCTTCATTCTCTCCCTATAAAACCCCTAGTTCTCCATGCTTAGTCCAACACACATAGCCCGACATGAATCCCCTTTGCAACAAATGCTGGTGAAGGGCTTCCGATGATGAGTATTCCTTCTTGTTTTGCTGTCCGGGCATGGATAGCTTATAAAACCCGACAGCTTCTTGTGTTTCTCAGCTATCTCAATAAAGACATGCAAGCCGTTAATATATTCAACAAAGCGTCGGTCCTTGTACATCCATTGTCGGTCCATCGATCTGCATCATATTAAGATTCCAATACAAACTTGTTTAGATCAACTAAAACTAGTTAGAGCAACTAATAAAATAAATCTTAAATATTCTCCAAATTATTTAGATGTCGTCATATTTAAACATTTTCCATCCAACTTATTAATATTAGAGGGCCACATTGATGGGAAAATAAACGTATTGCACATGCAGTACCAGTCACTAACGTGTGGGCCTGCCCTATGTTGGGCCCACAAGTCAGTAACTGGTACTGCACTGAATCTAGCTCCAAAAATAAACTCCACTGCCCCTTCATGTCATGCCTGACACCACTCTTTCTCCTTCCTCATGGCCGGCCAGATTCTTTTTCTCCCCCTTCCATGTCTGCAATGTCCGCCCGTACGGAGTGCTGGGGTGCTGCATCCAGCTCGTCGTAGGTACGGTCTATCCTTTTAAGTGGGGAAACAGGGCTTCCTTTGATCCAGTGTCCAGATTGCAAGAGGGAGAGGGTGGTTGAGCTTCTGGTCAAGACGTGAGAAAGGCAGAACTATGGCCAAGTCTACATCAAGTGCCCGCGGAACATTATAGGGGTAAGTTCATGTGGGTTCTTTGAGATCTTTTCAGTTGGAGAGTTTGTTTGGATTTGAAAGTTATCATTTTTTATGCGGGTTTTTTGGCTTTGCTATTGTTATATACTTAGATGCTAGGATGGTGCCCCTTCTACCGGTGGCAAAAGGCATACTTAGCTGAGCTGGTGGAGAAGCAGCTGATTGTGATACATCCTTCTGTTCTGAAGGTTGAGGATGATGAAGGTGCTGCCATTGTGGGGAGGAACATTAATTTGGATGAAAAGTTCGACAAGTTGATTAGGATTGTGCAATTGTTGGTAGTCATGATTGTAGCAATGTTTGCTGTGGGAGTGATGTATGTGTTCAAGTAATGCCTAGCTAGTATGTGTGATCAATGGCAAGTTATGTATTCTGTTCTAAACTGAACCCGATTTCTTTCAGCAATATAAGTTAAAAAGCAGCAAGTAATCCGATTTCTTTCAGTAATGCAAGTTAAAAAGTAGTAAGTAACACAAGGATAAAGCTGCTAAACTCTTAGCATGTCCCTTGTATGAGTCTCCAATTCAATTGCAGAAGAAAATTTTGGCAACACCTCCCCTGTAAATGGGCGCCTGGACAGAGCTCTGTTCATTCCTTCATGGGACAAGCAAGAGGTGCTCGTGGAAGAAGAAGGTCAGGGTTAAGTACCCTGAGAACTATTAGTACTGGGTATAACCAACACTCGGTACCATTAGAGCGTCATTGGTATCGGTTCAGGTAAACAACCGGTACCAGTGCGTGAAAACCCCAATTTCATTTCCTGACGACCGTAGCACCGGTACTCTTAAACACCCGATACCAATGATAAAAACCAATTCTTACTTTGACCGTTGCACCAAGTGACATAAGTACTGGGTAAAAGGACTACCCGGTTCTAATTTGATAAATTCGCATTTTCAAAATAATTCATCACACCGGCAGATTCATAAATTCATCCATATTTTTTTCGAACGAGAGAGTCTCTGCTTTTATTGAAAGATAAATTCATCCACATTCAAAACAGAAACAGATTCATAGATAATTAGATATATTACATATAATTAGGTATTACATATTGCATAATTAGATACTAAGTTATAACAATACTAAGCTACTAATTAGATACTAAGCTCTCTTAATGCTCGTCCTCGGATGAGGCGAGTAATGCCCTCGGTTAGTCGTCGGTGTCGTCGTTGCCGCTATCCTCAAAGGCTGCTTCCACTGAGGAGGTCGTCGGGGTTGAAGTACCGGCCTCACGATGCCTCATCTTGGTGACCGCGATGCTCTGGTAGTGCAGGCGGACGAAGGCGCGGTGCTTGAGGAGCTCAGCGCCGCGAGACTGTCGGCGGGGAACCCTAGCGGTGGCCGCCGTGGTGAAGGAGGTCCACGATGCTGCTAGCATTGAGGAGGTCCCCAGGGCTGAAGCAACCGCAGCACGGCGCGCCATGGCGGCGAGGAAGCGGCGGCAAAGGCGGGGGTTCAGGAGGAGCTCGGCGCCGTGCGAGGCCTTTCGGAGCACACCGATCCAGAGCTGCCGCTGATGCTCGAGGTGGCAAGGATCCATGACCGGTTTTAGTGGCGACGCGCTTCGCTAGGGCTGCCATGGCGAGGTCATCCATTGTGGCCGGACGGGAGAAGAGAGTCATTAATTAGGAGACGAGATGGTAGGCGGAGAGTCGTTGGTACTAATAGGCGTGGGCGTCGATCCTCATTACTATCGGGTGGAGTCAAGACCCGGTACAATGTGCATATCAGTACAGGGTGGAATCAAGACCCGGTACTAATGAACCTTATTTATATGAATTAAAAAGTATAAAACAGCTGACCAGGTGCCAATAGAAATTGGACTTTTTAAGTATGTACTGCATAGATTTCATCTTAAATATTTTACATATAACTAAAATATTTTACATATAACTATAATATTTTAGACATAACTAAACTATTTTACACATAACTAAACTATTCTAATTAAGGATGGCGACGGCGACGAGGCAAGCTACAAACTCCGCCTCCACCGCAGTTTCCAAAATCGTTGCCGTCCTCGTCGCCGCTGCCGTCCTCGTCGCTGCCCTCGCCACCGTCCTCGGCGCTGCCATCGCCGCCATCCTAATCGATGTTGTTGAGGCCGCCGTCGCCGTCCCCATTGTCGGGACCATCGCCATCGCCGTCGCCGCCGCCATCGCCAACCTCATCCTCGTCCTCTTGCTCCTCGTCGTCTTCCTCCTCCTCCTCCTCTGGATCATCGGACCACTCCTCCTCGTCCTCCCCGTACCACTTCCATCGCCCTCGCTTTAGACAGCAACTGGTTCACTGCGTCGCTATCGTCCTCGGAGGAGGAGTAGTTAGTGGTGTACTTGCCGTCGCTCGACCAGTCACCCATGGCCGATGAGAATGGAGCTAGGAGAGAAAAGGTGGATCGGCGCGTGCTCTTGTCTCTCTTTTCTTGCTCTCGGTCTCACTGGTCTTCTCTTGTTCTTTCTCGAGCAGAATAATGCTAGTACTTAACTGTGTGATAACATATATTTATGAGTAAAATACATCTCCGGTCCCTAAAATTGTCGAGGTGGTTCATCCCAGTCCCTAAACTCTGAGACTGCACGTCTAGATCCCTAAACTTGTCAAGGTGTTCATCCCGGTCCCTAAACTCTGAGACTGCACGTCCAGACCCCTAAACTTGTCAAGGTGGTTCATCCCGGTCCTTAAACTCTGAGGCTACACGTCTAGGTCTCAGAGTTTAGGGACCGGGATGAACCACCTTGACAAGTTTAGGGGTCTGGACGTGCAGTCTCAGAGTTTAGGGACCGGGATGAACACCTTGACAAGTTTAGGGACCTAGACGTGCAGTCCCAGAGTTTAGGGACCGGGATGAACCACCTCGACAACTTTAGGGACCGGAGACGTATTTTACTCCTATATTTATATAGAAAATATATACCTTTTACCTTTCAAAAAAAAAGAAAATATACACCTTAGCGACGATCGGCCTTCCCATGATCAACCCATCATCAATGGAACGCGGTACGAACGAAGGCTGGCGGGAAGGCGAACAGGCGTGCGCGAGCTTCCACACGGGACAATAAAATCGGGTCGCCTCAATACCCGGTGTTAATTATGGCGCATTAGTATCGGGTTTGTTTTGGACCCGATGCTAAAGATTTGAGAGCAGGACTGACCGTTGCCCTGAGTATACTGGGCAGCCCTAATTTTCTCCACAAATTAATTTGACCACATTTCACTCTAAACTAAAATTGAATCAAACAAGAAAATTTAATTTCCCCTCGTCTTGAAAACTGAAGTGAGGTCCCCATGCATGCTTATTTATTTACTCCACAGCAGAACTGGCTCCTTAATTTGGATTGAAGGATTTTCAAAGGAGAAAAATGGAGGATTCAAAATCCTATGGGAAAGAGTAGTATTCATCCCTTTGATGTAAATTGTAGGATTCATGCATGGGAAAAAATAGAGGAAAGTTGGCTCAGTTCAAATTTTTGAAGGAAAAAACATGTACTCAAACCTCTTTGTTTCGTTCCTAGGATCGAGGCAAATCAATCTTGATGTGAATAATCGTATTCCTATCCTATGCCTCCATTTTTTAATTGCGAGAATCTCTAGTTTTTAATTCGTGATGTAAATCATCATCAATGGAACGGCTTCCAGTATAGAGTAGAGAATTGGCAGGAAGGCGAACGGTCACGTGAGCTTCCAACAGAAACCTTGGCACCACTTTAGTATCGGGTCGATTAAAGAGACGGTGCTAGTGTTTTATCAGGTTGCTGTACCACCCGATCCAAATAGTGTTACCACCGGGTGGTGTAATGACCCCTTCTAATGCAAACACACGAGCACCATCTCTTTAGGCGACCCAATACTAAAGTACTCCCAGAGCTCGCATCCATGGCACTCGGGGCTCCCCAGCGTTACACTCGGTGCTGATGCTAGCCATTAATACCGGGTGCAGTTTTGGATGCTTTCTTTGTAAAATGGCAACTCATCCGAAGGTCTGTTCTCTAGTGGTGACCATATGTGACAACTTTGTTATGAACGTGTGCATATAACAAATTTTGTACCTATCAAATGTTTATACACGACAACTAGGCATGTTTTTGGAAAGTGTGATTATTAACCGAACGTAAAAAAAATTTAATACTTATGAGGTTCTTTTTTGCATGACAAGTGTTAATATAACCTATGTAACGTGTTAGATGGACATGTACCATGATAGTTTTTTTATAGTACCTCGACTGTGATAGGGTATGAAATGTCGTAACATGACATGTTTGAAAATAATACCTGATCATTGAATTTGACTGCATCGCTACCGATTCCGTCACGTGAGGGACCCAATCCTTACCTGATGCGCGTGTTCGCCCTCCCCTCTCACTGACACCGCGTGGGGTCCGCGGCCGCAGCGCGTGGGCGCCCGCGGCGCGCGCGTCAGGCAAAGGCCCCGCGTGAGAGATGAGCAGCCAGAATTGATGGAAATTGTTGCATCGCGAGTTGGGTTCGGTAAGGGAATTGAAAAAAAAAATCTTTTTTACGGAGTAAGTACTATATCCCTCCTAAAATCCAATGGCTCCTATTACTCCGAGCTTTTACCTTCTGAGAGATAAAAGGTGTACCCTAGCAGGACCCTACAAATTTTGGGTGTCAAAAATTCTAAGGGCCAATCAGATAGCGTGAAAATTATGATGGTCTATATGTTTAAAATATGATCCAATAAGAAATAATGGACACTTGAGAAGAACTTTGGACTACCATTGGTTTCAAGCTGAGCACAATGAAACATGTAGTTTTATAAGCATGCATGGGGTAGTTTTCCTCAAAAACTCGCACATCCGTTCCAATCTACCCAACGACGATACATCGCCCCAGCGACGGAACCGATCGATTCCTCTGTAGGCTGCCCAACGGCAGAAGATCTCGTTCCCCTGGGTCTCGGTATACACGTGACTCTTAGCTTCAAATCCTTGTTGTCGAGTGTCGTCACGGCTGCCTTCTTGGCCCATGGCCGGTTCTTGGGAGACACACGCTTATTTTGCCTCTTGATCCACCCACGCCCAAGTCAATCAAGCAATCAAATATGAGTGGATAGAGTAATCGGAATACATATATAGAGGAGATGATGACCAAGACGACAGCCTTACGGCCGGCCAGCAATAGAGTCGTAGCTGGATACAACATACTAGAAACAAACGGAGATCGGAGTTGACAAAGCGCTCTATTGCCGATATCTTCACCAACTCTTTTAACGTTTTTTTTGGTTGTGCCGTCCACAGGCTCGCAATTAGCGGAATCTTCACCAACTCTTCTAGTATTCTTTTTGTTGTGCTACCAACAAATCAATGGCGTGACCAGATGTACAAGATGTTGTTTATTAAACGTTATTCTGTATGTTCAATATCACAATTGAATGAATGCCAGAAGGACTGAACTGATGGAGACTGTTACCAAGTTTCCCAATTTTCAGGGTACTTTCATTTGAATGTATGGCTGCAAAAATTCGAGTATATCCTAGTAGGTAGCCAACTGCTACATAAAAAAGTGCTTAATACCAAAAATTTTATTAGTCATGAGTAGATTCCATGACGAACAAAAAAAAACTCGCTAGGCAAGGAGAGCTCAACTTCCAATTGACAACAAGGCATACCGTCAGCATTCAGCAAGCGGATGCACTGTAGCATGTTTATCCCACATTCTATATTCTAATCTCCACCGGGCCTACTCTGCATCTACAGTTTAAATACACACATTTACACGCTCTAACGCTCTAGTGGCGTCAACCTATAAAATGTTTTTCAGAGGTGCCTTTCATTTATAACACACATGTAGGAATACATGATCTTTTTAAAATGGTTGTTGTTGTTGACCATCAAAGTGTCGCAAGCCTGCATCGGATTGTCCAGTGCGGGGTGCCGCACAGTTCGGCGTTACCGGACTATTCGGTGGGTGATGCCGGGAAGTCTGGGAATCAAGAGTCCGAGTAGAGTCCGTGATTTGTACGCAATTTGAATAGATCTTGACTTGTAAAAGGGGCAAGACCATCCCTCCCTGTAAATATAAGGAGCCACGGGTGATTGAGGCACAACCATTGAACCAAATCATCGACTTTTATCATTTTTATCTTTTATCTCTTTTGTCCTACTTTTTTCATCTATCTTGCTGTTCTCCCTGTGTCCCGACAGCGAGTTGGAGGCATTCTAGGTGGCCTGCCGATCCTAGAGCAACCCTACCATCCATCCTCCCTGACGGGTTCTCTCCTGGGAGTTTGGATCTAGGTCTACTCGAGCTCCCAAGAGCTCACCAGATAGTCCGGCGCACCTCGCTGGACAATCCAGCGCTACCAGACAGTCTGGCGCACGTCGCCGAACAATCCGACGTCCGATAGTCAACCCCGAAGCGCAAGCTCGCAGCATAGAAGGACTTAACATTTGTGATCGTCATGTTTATGCTGCTGAATTTGTATGATCATCTATAAACAAACCTAGCACTTGGTGATTTCCTCAAGCCGATTTCTAAAATCTGTCAAGAACATCGTAAATTTGCTTTCGATCCGGCTAAGTGTGATAAGATATTAGATGAGTTATTGAAAGACAAAAGGATTAAATTATCACCTGCTATTCTATCGCCTGATGAGTTAAAAAAAGGGCATATTGTAAATGACATAATTCGTTTTCTCATGCGACGAATGATTGCAATGTTTTTCATCGACAGATATAAACGGCCATTGATGAGAAACATTTAACTTTCAAAGGTATACAGATTGACCGAGAGTCGTTTCCGATGAATACCATTAACTTGCAAGATGCGAAGGTTTTAATTCGCCCTCATGAAGCTGAATCAACCAAAGGAAAGAATGTAATCATCGGAACAGAGAAAGTAGAGCCCCTGAAAAGAGTTAACACAAAGCCGATGCAGAAAGCATCAGGGCTCAGGGGGCAAGACAAGGCCAAGAAAGAAGGTTCTGCAAGGGCCGGACTATCCGGTGGTCAGTACCGGTGCATCTTGTCGGACTATCCGGTGGTCAGTACTAGTGCATCTTGCTGGACTGTCCGGTGCATCTTGCTGGATTGTCCGGTGTCTGTCAACAGACTGTCCGGTGGCTCCAGAGGATTCAAAGGTGACTCCAAGGCAAAAGACAAAAAGAAGCCGAGTTTTTCTGAGATCTTGGCTAAGTATCAGAAGGAAGGCCGCCAAGAAGACGGATCGACCAGATAGTGGTGCAACTTCAAAATCTTCATGTACGAGTAATATGCAATCAAGTAAAGTGAGTAATTATTCTGGTATGGCATGCTCTCCTATAGGTCTGACTTCATCCTGCTCTTGGCCATATATTTACTATTTCCCACCTTCTCTTTATGCTAATATGTGGATGCATGTGTGGTTTCAATATTCTGCCTCATATCCCTATTATGGAGTATTACAGCTGCCGATTCATGGTAATCTGGTCAAGGAAGCACCCATTGTTCCAAATATGCCGGTAAAGGAAAGTGCGCAAGAGACTGAATGTTTACGACTGAGGTGGTGCCCCTCAGGTTTATATCATACCCAAAAGAGAAGGCTTCAGTGTTTGCGTCAACAAGAATTGAAGGAACAGCAAGCAGAGGTGATGATGCCTGTGAAGGGAGTGCGTGCCATCAAGCAGGTATGGAGGCCTAAGAAGACTGTTGCAGCGTCACCTTGAGTTAGTCAAGATTTATGGCCGATAATAGCTTTTATTGCCCTTATTGTGAGATATGGCCAATGTATTATGTTAAGCATCGAACTCGGCCTGCACCAGACTGTCCGGTGCGGGGTGCTGGGCAGTCTGGCATTACTGGACTATCCGGTGGGTGATGCTGGACAGTCCGGTAATCACGAGTCCATGTAGAGTCTGCGATTTGTATGATATCTGGATAGATCTTGACTTGTAAAAGGGGTAAGACCATCCCTCCCTATAAATATAAAGGTCCACGACCGATTGAGGCACCACAATCAAACCAAATCATCTACTTTTATCGTTTTTATTTTTATCTCTTTTGCCCTACTTTTCCAATCTATCTTGTTGTTCTCCCATTTTGACGGCGACTTGGAGGCATTCTAGGTGGCATGCCAATCCTAGAGCAACCCCACGATCCATCCTCCTTGATGGGGTCCCTCTCGGGAGTTTGGATCTGGGTCTACCCGAGCTCCCAAGAGCTCACCAGATAGTCCGACGCACCTCGCCGCACAATCCGGCGCTATCGGAGAGTCCGGCGCACGGCGCTAGACAGTCCGGCGTCTGACAGTCAACCTCGAAGTGCAAGCTCGTGGCATAGAAGGACTTAACGTTTGTGATATTTGGCCAGGACAGGTGCCAACAGTTGTGCGTACAGCGAGCAGGAATGCCCACATGATCGAAGACTTGCTTGTGAAAACACATTCCGCCTAATTGGTTGGGTGCAGCACCTAGGCTTGCACAGCTCGGTGCAGAATCTTTTACTTTTTACGTTTGGTGGCTTGCATCTGTACAGGAGCCAAGCCTAGCTGCATGCTGAAGGAGCACTAGGACCTAGCTCCCTTAGAATGCACATGGCGGTGCAGGGAATCCGATCCAAGAGGTGGGGTGAATCTGGTCCCTAATCGCTCCAACTTAACATGTGACTTAAACTACTGTTCCTACTCAATATAAACAAATTTCAGTCTACTTAGGCTAGCGATGTTTAAGGTATATCTATCGCATCCTTGTTCAAGGGACTTGCAACCTATAGCCAAACTTATTCAAGCTAGGAAAGATAAAGACACACAAAAAGAGTAAAAGCAGAAACCTAAATACAATTAGTACATTATTAAAAAAAGGATGCAAACTCTCAGGAGAACATAAGGATTTAACATGCTTTCGTTATATCACTAAGACCATCCCTACATCCATAATGGCTTGCCACTAAGGCTCGCCAAATACTTAGTTCCTTCCAATCACCATCATCCTCTGGCCACCAAGCCACAAAGTCTAAGTGTCACCAAGCCACCAAGACAAGGTCATTACCACCATCTCTCTCGGTCACCACATCATATTCTTCATTACTGAGCCCTAACACTAAGTAGAGGTCTCCTTGTCCCCACACAATGTGTCATGTCAGTCCACACCAACCAGAGGGTTCAATGATGAGTAGAATTGCTTGCTGTAGCTAGACTTCTCTTTGTCAATTTTACTTCATAAGTATGGGTACATATTTATAGTCCGTAGACTTATACAACAAGCCCGACTCTTTCTAGAATAATAAAAACCCTAATCTATCTAGGATAATCCAACTCGATTTTTACGATACATGGCCCATCGGCCCTGACTATTACATCGGCTGCTTCTTTCTTGAGCAGCTTCTCTCGGCCCATTAGCTGATCTGACCCAATCCTAGGATTGGCTATATTCTGGCGATAACACAAAGACAACAATTGCACCTAATTTGGACCTTATTTTCAGTTCATGGATGTTTCCTATGATGTTCTCAGGTGGGTGATCTCTCTAGACCAGCTGGGGTGCTTGAACTATGGAAGTAACCTCCCTAATGTCCTCTAGAGATCCCTAAGCTTGAGCTTGACTTGATGACCGCTGAAGACGTTCAACTATAGTGGAAGTAGTCGGTAGAGGTTCATCGTCAGATGTTGAAGCATCAGGGACAGGAGCTGCATCAGGTGTAGGGGCTCCTAGATCACCATTAAAGGCAGCATCGTCTTCCTCATCTTCAAATATGCTCATGCCCAATTCTTCATTGCCTGCACACTCAAAGCCAGGAGTTGTGGATCACATAGATTCATCAAAGGTAACCTCATAGGTCTCCACAATCTGGTTGGTGGAAAGTATCAGTACATGGTATACACGAGAGTGCAAAGCATAACCGAGGAAGACGCCATCCAGACTGCGAGACTCAAACTTGTCCAAGTTCCCCTGCTTGAGCACAAAGTATCTGCAGCCAAACACTCGCAGATGGCTCAAGTTGGGCTGATGCCCGAACCATAGCTCATATGAGGTCTTTTTCAAGAACGCTCAGAGAAAAATGCGGTTTGCCACACAGCAGGTGGTGTTGATAACCTCCACCCAAAATCGCCGTAGAGTCCTATGCTCATCGAGCATTGTCCTAGCCATCTAGACAAGGGTCCAATTCTTGCGTTCAACCACACCGTTCTGCTAGGGAATATATGGGGAAGAGTACTGGTGATCAAGACCATTATCACTACAAAAGGCATCGAACCGAGCATCCTTGAATTCTCAGCCATTGTCACTGCAAATCGCTCTTATGGCATTAGGTAGCTCATTCTTAAGCCTCAAGACTAGATCCTAAATATACTCGAAAGCCTCATCCTTGGTTTCCATGAAATGGACCCAAGAATAGCGAGAAAAGTAGTCCACCATCACAAGAACATACCACTTCCCACATATAGATCACACTTGAGCTGGACCTATAGTGTCCATATGAAGCTTTCCTAGGTGTGCTGTCATCACCCGATTAACAAGAGCGTGAGAGGTAGCAACCATCTTCCCATGGCAGTAAGGGTGGCATACCAAATCCTTCTCTTATTTCAATTTGGGCAATCCTTGCATTAAGCCAAGTGACCTAAGCCTTGCAAGCAAGTCAAACCTCAAGTGACCAAGACTCTTATGCCACTTCCAAAGGTCAGAAGAAGGATCAGCAACCAAACACCAAGAAGGACCAAAAGACCTTGAGAAATCAACCCAAAAAACATGCCCAAAGGGCAAAACCTGGCAAACAAGATCGCCTCGGGAGTCAAGAACACGAGAAAGACCCTTCTTAAAATGCACCTCATACCCATCATCGAGGAGTTGCGAAATAGAGAGAAGATTGTAACCAATCTTCCCTACAAAAGCAACCTCCCTCAGGCTAAACTGCTTTGAGACGCGCACAACGCCAACACCAATTACCTTTCCTCTTCCATTGTCCCTAAGGTGATGTACTCTTTGGAGCGCATCCGGGTGAGGCTGGAAAACCATTTATGATTTTTGGTCATGTGGTGCAAACAACCAGAGTCCATGATCGATATATCTTGCAGGCCTGGATCCTCGGGGGTAGAAGGGCGCTCCTCGCATGTGTCCTCCTCGCTATTGGTGTCGATTTCCATGGTGCAGATGCCCTGCTCAATGTTGGCATGGAGGCACATGCTGATGAAGCCGACATCACCCTTCTTCTTCCTTTTAGTGGAGTTAGAGTCGCTCGAACTAGAAGGGGTGTAGTTGCCACTCGTAGTGGAGTCGAGGTTGCGGAGCTGCGCGATGAAGGCTTGCTCCCTCTTCTTCTGCTTGTTGTAGAAGCGCTTCTTCATGGCCTCACGATCAAAACACGGCTTGTGCTTCCTTCCTCTCCTGTGGTGCCGGTCGTGGTCAGAGTCACCCTTGTGTCGGGAGTAGTTGTACTCCTCCTTGTGACTCTTCATCTTTGGGCAGTCGACCGGTCACCGTAGTTCAAGCATCCAAAGTACTCGCCCTTCTTGCGTCCCTTGCGGTTCATGTAGAAGCGTTGGAACTTGTTGATTACCAAGGCAAGATCCTCATCTCCAAGTGCCTTCATCCCCTCCTCGGTGACTGAAACAAGGGAAGATAGGGCAAAACCACCGACAGAGTTAGGGTTAGAGCTAGAGCTACCACCGGGGCCGGACACTATCGCCACATTCTTTGTGGTCGAGCCCTCAAGCTTGGCTCTTGACTCATTGTCCACCTCCGTAGCCTTGAGCTTGCTGAAAAGCTAGTCCATGGTGAGGGTATCATAGTTCTCTGACTCTATGATAGTCTGCATCTTCACCTTCCCACAACTTCTGATCCAATGCATGGAGCAACTTCATTGCTTTCTCATGGTCGGTATAAGGTTGGGCCCTGTCGGACTTGTTAGCATGCACCTTGTTAACAATCGACTGAAAGCGACTGAACACGGTGTCGATGCTCTCTCCCGGCAGCTAGATGAATACCTCGTATTCACGCCGGAAGGTCTCATACAACCTAGCCTTGACAAGGTTGGTCCCTTCATGGAAGTTCTGCAAGTGAGTCCAAATCGTATGAGCGGTGGAGAGATCAGAGACACGACCAAACTCCACTCGCGAGAGGCTGGCAAACAAGGCATTGACAACCTTACAGTTGGCCTTGTGCTGGGCTACTTGAAAGTTCGAGAGACGAACCTCAAGAATGATATAGCCAGCATTCTGGGTGATGTCCAAAATCTCTAAGCCAAGTCTCTGCAAATAACCCCGCATGTGGATCTTCCAAAAAGCATTTATTGTTTATTGCATTTTAAATGGTTGTTTTTAGTTTATAAATGGTTGTTCTATCAGTGTTATTGACAGTACGAAACCACTACTAATTACTGCATTATTCGGTAATATGCAGGTGAACGTTGATGGTTTGCTTTGCTCCACGATATCTGGCAACTAGTCCGTAAAGATAAATGATGTCATCAATTAAACTCCATGCGACTTAGAGGAGTAACACATGGGAACATTTTTTTAGACTCAAGCTGGCTCAGAGGACAGCTCATGTGCATACAGAATTTTCTACTGCTTACTTCTCATCCTGTTGGGTCCTGGAATTGGCCAGATACCAAGAGCCCATGCCGTGCCAAGAACAGTACACGGATGCAGTTTAGCGTGTCTCAGCAGCTTGATCAGTTTTACTCCCTCTTCACTACTACTGGTAATAATACTTTATTGGTCAGGCTTGTTTGCTACAGAGTAGACTCAAGCCGGCTCAGAGGACAGCTCAGGGGGGGTCTCCAGCCGGCTTACATTTTTTTACACAGGAAACGTGAGCCGGCTTGCAGCCGTAGACGAAAGAGACAGAACACACAAATAAAAACTTCGACTGACACAGAAACAAACGTTGAGTCACTTTTGCCAGGGTTGATACAGTACCGCACAATAGCAAAACAACACAGGCCGCATGATGAACATCAAACAGTACAGAAACAGTGACTGATGTCGATTGACAAGGAGACAGACCCTTGTCATAAATATATGTATGATAATATACAAAGATAAACACAACAATTTACTTAATATAAGTTGACAGTTTGAAATTTACTATCACGACTTCGACAACTCAATAAGCCTTTGAGTATCCCTTCACATCGTTACGAGTTTCAGAGAAAAAGGAGGATATGTTCTCATGATTAGTCTGTATCGTTACAAAGGTTGAATCAAACTGTAGCTCCTTTCTAAAAGGTACATCGAAAGGGAAACATAGCTTGTCCGACGGCTAGAAATCAGACGAATTAAACATATGGTTAATGTATTTAAAGAGGTGGCAAGTTTCTTTTATTATTATTGAAATTAGAGAAGCATCGCCAATCATACCCGAGTCACCACCAAATATTTCTCCGGACACATAATTTACCTACACAAAGACATTCGACAAAGAAATACAATTCGATGAGTAAGCAAGCTCCTATAGATATGATAATTATGCTCATCGAATAGACATTATAAATGATTGTATGTACATATGTCTTCTGGTCATCAAAAGTTGTAGCACAACATGTTAGCCACTTCTATTGTAACACAAAAAGAGGAAATATTATTTTTTATAGCAGTGCTTTGACTATAAAACTTTAGTTAGACGACTGGCATGGAGCCTCATTTTTCTAACAGACTGACACTATGGATCGGACAAATGTAATATAAGCAGCCGGTTGCTTCTAGTTCTTGGTTCACAAAACTGCCATGTGATTACGTAATATGTTTCGATTAAATAACTACGGCATGACAAGACAGACATGTTTGAACACTATTATCAGTGGAATATGCATATCTTAAAAATGAGAACAATGTTATTGTGCAGATCCTCGATTCAGCAGTACACGGTTCCTTTCACACCAGAAGTGAATGACTGTTTGGAGGAGACCGTTACCAACGTACCAAAGTTTGACGGTACTTTAATCTGGATACGTGGTTGCAACAACTCAAGCGTATCCTAGCCCACGATATACAATGCCGCTAGTCAACTAAACTTGGCGATCTCATCGATCAGAGAACAAAAACAAGTACTTGGCGATCGCATCGATCAGAGAACAAAAAGAAGTACTCCAAAGTTAGGAAACAAAATGTGGGGAGACGACGGAGGATATTCAGAGACGTTTATTTACCATCCACCTAAACCTGAAAACGACTCATCACCGGCCAGCTGGTGGCCGCCCGTCAAACTATACGTACCTATCCGATCGTATGCATTGCCTTACATATTAGCAGTAAGAATAAAATACTACTCCGATCCCTCCATTCTAAATTGTAAGTCGTTCTGATCATCTTTTTTCTCCGCCTATATTCATTTATATGTTGATGAATCTCTTTTTGTTTCAAATTGTAAGCCGTTCTAGCCATCTTTTTCTCTGTCTATATCCATTTGCATGCTGATGAATCTAGACAAATATACATACGACCACATCCATAGAAACATAGATGTACCTATTCAAAGCCAAAACAACATACAATTTAAAACGGAGTCAGTACTGCATTCGGTCATAGTAGGAATAGGATGACGCGTATACCTGGTCGCTGTGCTGTTGTATAAATTGACATGCACGAATGCATTGGTTTGCCACCAGGAGAAACAGAAAGCTCTCTCTCTCTCTCTCTCTCTCACTAACTCACATACAAGAGCACGTAGATATTATGGGGAGCTTGGGTAACACTGAGGAGGCCGGCATCCAGGTCATGAGGAGGGCCGCTGCATCCATCCTTTCCATTGGCACGGCCAACCCGAGCAACGTAGTGGTACAGAGCGAGTTCCCTGACTTCTACTTCCGCGTCACCAACAGCGAACACAAACAGGCCCTCAAGGACAAGTTCAGACGCATATGTATGTATATAAATATCACATCTTTCTACCGTGCTTAATTACATTATTCTCTCGGCATTTTCCCTATATATAAAATGCCATAACTATATGATCTTTATCTAAAAGGAATAATCGTGTAAAAAATAAACCACATTGTGTCGAATATCAGCATAAAAAAGGATGGAGGCAGTATAATTGCATCTATATATTGACAAAGTTTTGTCTGCTTTAGAATTCAAAAGCCTGCCAGGTTTGTCAGTAAATTATATTACTTATTATATTATACCTCAAATACAAGAATTTCTAATTATTGCACCTAGTTAAATATACAAATTTCTTTCTATGACTACTGATAATATTGTTGTTCACATATTATTATATCCCAAGTGGATATATCACATGTTGACAGCTGATTAAATATTTAGGTGAAACAGTTGAAGGTGGAAAAAATGATTTCCATGTAAGATAGCCGATACTAACCTAACACATTTTGTAATGTTACAACTGAGAAGCCATGACTAGGAAGTAGGAACAAAACTATTCTGAAAAATAGCATGTGGCAACATTTTAATTTGTATTCGTAACATCCTTAATCACCTTTTGTAACATCTGAAATAACCATAGGATCCAAAATCTCATATGCAACATCGGGAGATGATAATATATCAGAAAATTAATGTCATATAGTTACTAGACCATCACAGTATCCATCTTCCCCAAAATCAACTTTGCAGCTTAATCATCCAACTTCCTTTGCAGATATCAGATTTAAGTTGTGCTGATCGATCACGAATTGTTGTACTCTAATCTATGTTATTAGACCCAAATCAACATATGCCTAGTAAAGGGGTTGAGCATCATACAGTGCTAGAATATGTGCTAGTGGTTTCTTCATCTCCAACTCTTGCAGCTATGTTGCATAGGCCCCGATGACATTGAGCAAGACAAGGTCTAAGAATTCTATGTGCGGTGCTCTAGTAAACATATTAGTGCATGTGCATATGATGGTCTTACGTTCCACACCAATTGTGTCAGCAGATTTAGAGTGGGGGTACAAGGGGGCTCTAGCTCCCCATCCGGTATGCACACATTGGCACAATCTTTGCGAACCACCTCCAAGTTTTCACCATGAGTTAAGGATGAGAAAAAGAAAATAGAATAGTATAAGAAGAAAAGGGACCATGAGGAAAAAAAGAGAAGTGACATTTTTATGTTAAGTCGAAATCTAGCTCTTGTTACCTCTTGGTCAACAATTATTTGGATTTATCTAAAGTATGGGATTATTGGTCATATATATGCTGCGTTATTTCTTGATACAATTACATAAATAGGGGCTTCAACCTGCTGTGCGTAGAGCTAGAGATGTCAAATTTCCTCAAAAAAACCAACCCAATAGGCATATTCATAGTTTTTTTTGCCGAAAATTGGATCATTTAGCATTAAACTAACGATGGAGCTATCTTATAAGGTTATAGCCATAATATTATAAACTTTTCTAAAGTAGGTATTTGTATAGTTCTTTTTCATGAATGCTAATATAAATTAATATGGATTATTGTTGACAAGCATCATTCATCGTTAATCGTTGAATTATGGATATCTCTCCTTGTATGCATGTATATACGATTCTTGGTAGCACACATCATGTATGTATACCTCAAGTCCATAATGACAAGAGAGGGTTGATGCCTCTCCCAATGATGTATGAGTCAATTGGGAGACTACAAAAGCATCCTCCCAATAACCATGTGTGTGGTATTGGTGCCTTCCGAATACCTTTTCTTGGAAGTTGATTTCTAAGAGACTGATGGAGAAATTATAGCTTTTTCTATAATGCTTTGTATATAATTTCTTTACAGATTTATTTATTAATTGTTACTTTGGTTATTTTGATTATGAAAAATAATATATGTATATTTAGGGTATCATTTTTTTAACTGGTAGTAGAGGTAGGTAATTTCTGTGCAAGTTTAAAGAGTTACTGCACTTTACATTGAAATCTTTAAAAAAATGAGTGTTAACTTTAATGTAAAGTATGTCCAACAGCTATTGTTGTCAATAATGATGAGTCCATAGCTTATAAATATAACATGAATAGTTTTTTTAATACTAAAATTTGTACAGTTTTTCTAGTATATCTGATGAACACAAAACAGCCTTCGTTCGTTCGATGATGTTAATCTTTGCGAGACAAATCGCATCGCATGGCAGGTGAGAAATCGAGCATCAAGAAGCGACACCTCTACATCGATGAGGCGCTGCTGGCCGCTAATCCCGAGATGACCACCTACATGATGGCCCCAACCTTGGACCAGCGCCAGGCAATCGTCTCCATGAAGGTTCCAGAACTCGGCGCCGCTGCAGGCGCCGCCGCCCTCAAGGAGTGGGGCAGGCCGGCGACGGACATCACTCACCTCGTCGTGGGCTCCACGAGCGGCGGCAGCGACATGCCCGGCGCTGACTACCACATCATCCGCCTCCTGGGCCTGTCGCCCACGGTCCGCCGCGTGGCCTTGTACCACCAGGGCTGCTTCGTCGGCGCGTCGGCGCTGCGCCTAGCCAAGGACCTCGCCGAGAACAACCCCAACGCCCGCGTGCTCGCCATCTGCGCGGAGACCAACCTCATGTACTTCCGCGGCGTCGACGACCAACACTTCGACAACCTCGTCTGCCAGGCGCTGTTCGGGGACGGGGCGTCTGCCCTTGTCGTGGGGGCCGGCCCGATCTTGGAGAAGGAGAAGCCGCTCTTCGACGTCGTGCATGCCACGCAGTGCCTCATACCGGAGACGGGCGGCGCCATCCAGGGGCTGCTCAGGGAGGTCGGGCTCACATTCGGCCTTGTCAGCGAGGTGCCGTCGCTGATCGCCAAGAACATCGAGGCCTCCCTCCGGGAGACGCTCCGTGGCGCCGGCCTCGTCGATGACGGCGACCGGAACTCGCTGTTCTGGGCGGTGCACCCGGGGGGCCGCGCCATCCTTGACAAAGTTGAGGCCTGCGCTGGGGCTGAAGCCGGACAAGATCCGGGCGTCACGCAAGGTGCTGGCAGAGTATGGGAACATGGGCAGCGCCTGCGCCTGGTTCGTCCTCGATGAGATGCGCCGGTGGTCAGCGGCGGAGGGCCGCAGCACCACCGGAGAGGGATGCGACTGGGGCGTGCTCTTCGGGTTCGGCCCAGGGCTTACCATGGACACTGTCGTGCTACGTAGCGCACACATCTAGCTACCTTCCCACCGCACCGTTCAAGCACGGTACAATTATTGCCTGTCACATGTATGACATACTACACGTAATTATGTACTCCGTAGTATGCATGCTTCAGTGACCGTTCCCACGTGTAATGTATCATGTACTTAGTATCCATTTCCTCGAATTAATAAAAGACGTTTGTGTATACATGTGGTCGTGTGCTATTAGTATTTCTATTTGTCAGTAGCAGCCAAATTGTATTAGTACCTTCTCTAGGGCATACTCTCGATCCGTTTCAAATTACAGTTTATTTTGTATTTGTCCTAAATCAAATTCTTCTTCTTTAACAATGTTTTTTAGTGGAGAGAATTCACTAGCGGTCCTTCAACTTAATTATCCCAAAGGTTTCATTATTTAGACCACGGTACTCTCAAAATACATGTTCAAATCCCTAAACTTGCTAATTTGTTTCATAGTAGGTCTAAACCTTCATAACTTGTGCTAAACTTTGTCATTAAGTGTTTCCTGTAGTGAATCTCTCTTACCCTTCCTCTACTGCCCTCCACACTGCCCCCCGCCACCACTACCTGTTGTGCTTGCTCGCCCCTGCCTGCCCTACTCGCTGCTGCCCTGCCCTCACTATCGACCATCCCCATGCCCCCTCGTTGCCCCGCTCGCTGCCTCCTTGCCCCGACGCTGCAACCACCCTCATCTTCCACTATAGAAATGAAGGAGCTTTTCGTCGGCTAGAAACCGACGAAAATAGGCTAAAACCGACACTTTTGTCAGCTTTCTGCTTAATTTCGTGGCTTTCTAGCCGACACACATATCTTGACAAAAGTTATAGCAACTTTCGTCTGTTTTGTCAGGAACCTGACGAAGGTCCACCAACAGGACCGACGAAAGTTGTCAAGCGGTGGCAAACTTCTGTCAATTGCCACAACAAACTTCCGTCGGCTTAGGAACCGACGGAAGTTAAACTTAAATTCCAGTCGGTCCTTTCCAGAAACCGATGAAAGTTAGTGGGGTAACTTTCGTAGGTTCTGAAAGCCGAAAGTTAGAGGGAGTAACTTTTGTCAGTTTTGACCCAACCGACGTAAGTTGTGCTGTCCAAGGGCCAAACCCTACCCTTTTTTGTTTTCCAACAGAATTTCATACATACACACACATACGTACATACATACATACACACATACATACACACACATATAGACACACATACGTATAGACATACACACACATACCGTACATACTACATACGTACACGCAAACGTACACATATACGTACATACATACATACACACACGCACATACTGTACATACATACACACACGTCTCCCCACGCACAGGCAGAACGCGGAGGGGCCCACGAGGGCGTGGATAAAGGAGAGAGGCGCGGACAGGTGGCCGCACACACGCTTGCCGTCGCCCAAGAGATGGAAGAGCTGGGACACGCAGGCACGCGTTGCGCAGCGGCTGACGAAGGGCGCGCAGAGCGCTCTGGAGAGGGCAATTTCTTGATGGATAAGGAGGTTCATATTGGTTCTCATCATGGTATATGTGACAAAGATGGTTCCAGTTGTATCTACAATAGGCAGCAGGATATGAAACATGCTGTGGGAAGTTGGGTCCCTATAAGTCGGTGATCCACAGACGCATTTGTTGCTACCAAAGGTACCAAGTCAGCCAATCCATCAACAATGCTTGGCACGCAGATCAACCAACTGAAGAAGTAAAGGGCAAGTGACCTTGTTAACTGTCCCACAAATAAAGATGCAAAATAATATTTTGAGAAAAAAGGAAATGTTATGAGCAAGAGAGAAATATTGTGGGTAAAATAAATATTATTTGAAAACAAAAATATTGTGGAAAAATAGATATTGTTGTTAGCAAAGAAAAATGTTGCATGACCCAAACCCACAAATCATGGAAAAAGTTAAGGCGCGACGGGTTGCACTGTCACCAAGCGCGCAATCCGTCATCCTTGCTGCCAATGCCGCCTTGCCCCTGGCGCTAGCGCCTCCCCCTACTCCGGCGACTCCCAGCGACTATATGTCCACGTCTGCCTCCACCTCCCACAACTAACCTCACAGCATTCCTCTGCCCCACCGCCTCCTCCACTCCGGCTTCGGTGGCTATCGCCACCCACCAACCGCCTCCATTGCTGTCTGCCACCTCCCCTGACCACTCCTCTTGACCCGCTGGACACAGATCCCCTTGGCAACCCCGAACCCTAACCCCCCACCCTAAGCTCGGCAACAGCAAGCGCAGCATCGCCACACGCTTACTAGGCTGTGGGCCTGCACACGGTCACACATTCCACACGAGCATGACCCCATCGCGCCTTAACAGTTTCTGCAAATCTTTGTTCTCAGGAGGAGATAGTGGGGGTCCTTATTCATCAGTCGTGCGACGTTGTCTCTCGCTTCTTTTAATGGGCCGGCCCAACTCCCCCATCACTACTAGTCTCTGGCCCAAGTTTCCTCTCTGACACTGGTATTTGACTATCTCCTCCATCTTCAATGAAAACACAAAGGAGATGAAAAAAAATAGAAGATGAGAGGATGAAAAATGTACCAAAAGATATTTAGAAATTCTCTTTCTACCCAAGTGCCTTTCCCTGCCACTTGGATCAGGCGATCCTACTTGGACCCCAGTGACGGCATCTTCTCCCTCGATGGCACTAGTGGGCCATGGTGGGCCTTTGGTGATGAAACACTAGCGACAAAATAGTCTCTTCAACAGATAGCTGTAAGCCTTAAACACATAAGGGCATCTCTAGTGTGAAATCGATTTTGCACTGTTCTAAAATTCGCACGGTGGCAGAGTTCGGTACCTCCAGTGTTTGCGTCACTTTCATGGGCTCCCATGGGCATGGGCCGCCCGGCTCGGCAGACCCGACCCGACCCGCCCGAAAATAGCCTGACCCGAACCGACCCGGTGAGCTCAACGGGCGGGCACGGGCCAAAAATCCCAACTCGATGGAAATGTTGGGTCGGGCTCGGGCTGGAATTTTAGCCCGCGGGCCAGCCTGGCGACCCGACCAAATGACCAGTAGGCCCCGCACCTCCCCTCCCCTCCCATCCCAGCCTGGCCCAGCACCATCCCCTCCCCTCCCCTCTCGGCCTGGCCCAACAGGACAGCACCTCCCTTCCCCTCCCGTCTAGGTCTGGCCCAGCCTCGGCCTAACCCTAAGGCCGCCTCGCGGCTTCTAGCTCCTCCCGCAGATGGGAGACGGTAGATGCGCCACCGCCCGCTCCCCGCTCCTCGGCATTTACGCGTCACTGGCTCTCTTCCTCGCGCGGTCGCGCCCCACCGCAGGTACGCCGTTGCCTACTTATCTTCCTCTTCCTCGTGCGGCCGCGCCCTGCCATCGGATCCGTCGCCGCCAGCCTCTTCCTCGCCCACCTTGGCCTACCCGTCTCCATCTCCGTCTTCCTCCTCTGGCCTGCCTCCCCACGTCCCGCTCACAGCTCGCCCAAGAGGCCAGGAGCTTGGACTCGCACCCAGAGCCGCCGCCAGTTGCCCCTGCTCGCCTCCTCTGCGTCGCCTGCTCCACCACCTCCACGTGGCACTGCCGCCGAAGCCGTCTGCATCGGGCGGACGGGCCAACCCACGGGCCGTCGGGCCAGGCGGCTGGCGAGCTCGGGCCACGAAATGCAGCCCGACGCTCGGGTCGGGCACGGGCCAACACATGGAAACGTCGGGTCGGCTTCGACCTGGCCCGGCCCGGTGGATGCCAAGGTCTAATCTCAAATAAAGTAAACAATTGCTCTCTCGGTTCGGCGTCTGCAGAGAGGTCGATTTTTTTTGTCTAACACATGGGGTTCGATTTCCCCTACACTGGAGATGCCCTAAGGCCCAAACGGCCATACCTCTTTCAGCCCCAAGACAAAAACCACCCGTGTCTTCCATTTATAAGGGCCTCTATTCCAGCTATAGGCCCAAGCGAGCACTTTTCTAGGCGTTGCCCTGCAACGGAAACGAGAAACGAAACCAACTGCCGGCTCTCAGGGCTTCTGCAGCCGGGGCCAGCAAGAAGAAGCCAAGAACTCGCTCATCGATCAATCCAGCGACCCCATCTATCTACCGGCCAGTTCTTCGTTCCTCCCCTCGATTGCTGATGCCTGCGACATTCCCTTGCTCCTAGTTTTTCATCTTCTTGGATGTGATTCGTTAATCTGTTTCCACCGAATTGCATGCCACGACCGACGAGCCGTTCGCGTTTCTTGGTTTCTCGCGCCGCGCGTGCTTCAGTCAGAGCTGTTCTTGGTTCCGAGGTGTTCATGACGGTCGCCGTGTTCCGTGCAGGCAGCTTGTTCGACAGAATGCCCCCGAAGGACGCAGCAGCGCAGGGGACGTCCGGAGGCCGCGGCGGCCGCGACCGCCTCAGCGGCCTCCCGGACAGGGTCCTGCTCCGGGTCATGTCGCACCTCAAGGCGTGGGAGGCCGTGCGCACGACCGCCATCTCCAAGCGGTGGCGCGACCTGTGGAGGTCCGCGGGCCACCTCGACATCCGCCGCCCGTGCCCCTGCCGCGACTCCCGCGACCACAGTATCCGGGCGCACCGCACGGAGGCGTTCGCCGAGTTCGTCAAGAACCTTCTGCTGGGGCGGCGGCAGCTGCGGGCGAACGTGGACTCGCTCCGCCTCTGCTGGAGCCACGAGGCCAACGACGGGGACGCCAACGTCTGGGTCGCCTACGCCGTCAGGCACGGCGCGGAGGAGGTCGAGCTCTCCGCGAAGCGTCACGAAGGCGTGGTGTACCCGGTGCCGGAGTACACGAGCTTCGTTGTTGCTGACGGGGACAGCTTCAACCACTCTCGCCTCAAGATATTGAAGCTTACCCATATCCAGCTGGATGGTACCACCTTCACGCAGCTCTGCTCTGGGTGCGCTTGTTTGCAAGAACTGGAGCTCAAGGATTGTCAAATACCTGACGCCACGAGGATTCGGTCAACCAAGCTGAATCGTTTGACCATGGTATTGTGCGAGATCCTCAAAGGCCTCTTGGTTTATGCTCCGAACCTTGTCTCGCTGCACTGCAGCAAACCTCTCGGACATGTTTGGATCGAGAACTTGGGATCACTTGGTGTAGTCAATAAAATGGGTCTCCAGCAATTTCTTCCTACTGAAATGATGCACAACCCTCGTGCGTATTCGAGGACACCAGATGAATACCCTCAATACTTGGATGTAGTTTCTTGCAACCTCAAGATCTTGAAGCTCTCTTATGTTCATTTGGATGACACCACCCTTAGGAAGCTCTGTTCTAGGTTCACTTCCTTGGAAGGACTAGAGCTTAAGGATTGTTCAGTAGCGGGCAGAGAGATTGGATCCACCTCGCTGAAGTATCTGACTATGGTCAGGTGCAGATTTGCTATTGGATTCAGGGTTCACGCTCCGCACCTTGTCTTGCTGCGCTGCATCAGACCTTTTCAACATTTTCCTCAGATCCAGAAAATGGAATTCCTAGAGACAGTGGCTATTGTTCTTGATGACTCTTGCTTCCATTCTGGTTGTCAATGGCCACAAGAGGGGGACGTGTCAGATAGTGACAGCAGTGATGAATCTGATTCTGAACAGTCTACACCTAGTGATGAGGATGATAATGACTCTATTCTGTGTTATAGTGTGATTGAAAATGATGAAAGGAAAAAAGCGTACAATAATTTGCTTTATGGTCATAAACACAGTGGAGCCGAACCTGTGAAAAATTATGGAAAGCATAGGAGCAAGGATTCTGTTAACTTTGGAGGTGCTGGTATGCTTTGCAGCCTCTCACATGTTAAAACAATGGACTTGTTAGCTCATCCAGGAGAGGTACATGCCACTCATCTTGCTGATACTACTGCCTGATGTTTATTTTCTCGTCATCTTGCCAACAGTGATGGCTATGCGTGATTAGGAACTAAGAGAGGTATTAGATAATTCTCATGATAACTTTATGTACCATAAAATTTGGAAGTTCAAATCTGTCATTGAATGATTAAAACAATATACTTCCGTCTGTAAGTTTGGAACAATGGTATTGTTACAGCCTTACAGTCTTACGGGCCAACAGTAATGTATTGCTATCCTGCCAATCAGAATCCTTTCAGTAGGTTCTTATCATAGTTTTATGACCGAAATGTTATGGAGTTCCAATTCTATGGGCTACTGGCTATGTGTAGTTCTGGTGAACACATTTTGCTATAAGAATAAGTTTCTTCCTTTTTTTAATGTACTCTTTTTAGTATCACCCATCGACTTGATTGCTACTACATTTCTTACCTTATAGCACAGTTGTTCAATATCTGATAATTTTTTAAGCATTACCTCTGTTACCAAACTTTGGTCCTAACTGACAGTTTCATTCATATTCTAAAATGAAAACACCCGAGAACATGCTCTTTTTTTCATTTTTACGATACATCATCTGGCTAGTATATTTGTTACTTCAGCGGTGCAAATGCAATATCTCTTGAACATTGCAGAATTCACTTGAGGTAAAACAAAACTATAGCAACTTAACTCTCTTTCATATCACAAGACTTATAGATCAGCCATTAATTGCTATTCCATGTGTAAACTGGTGCTAAAAGGGTTTATAACTTTCCATCACATAGTTTGGTTGGTATCTGTGATGATTACAAAGCTGTGCCATTTTAACTATCTTACATTGAAGTATCGCTGTATAATGTTGCAATTCATTAAGCTGATGGCTGTGGTTGTAAAATCACATAGGATGACTGAATTATTTCTGATGCAATGGACAATACACTTGTGTACAATGTGCAGGTGCTACTGATGAGGGAATTGAAATCCTGCACTGACTTCAAAAACCTAAAGACTCTGTCTCTTGGTGAATGGTGTTTGACTTCTCGCTTTGATGTATTAGCAACCATACTCAGGCACTCACCGAACTTAGAGAGCCTTTTTCTTCACCTTGACATGGTGTGTATGAACGTGTGTTCAGTGTTTTCAGCACATGGTCAATGTCTATAACAAGTTTAGTGTTTTGCATTAGGCCTATAACAGCAGAATTGGATTTGAGCCAAGGGCAAGTTCATTCACGTGCAATAACCTGAAGATGGTGGAGATCACATGCTGTAAGCATGACATAATGGTCCATAGATTGGCAGAGCTGTTCAGAGAGAACAGCATACCAAATGAGAGGATTTTTGTTCATCGGACTGCCTGCTCTGGATGTCGGGGAGGCACAGGCTTCCAGGTGAAGCGGAAGGTGCAAAGCAAAGCTGAAACGAGAGAAGCGAAGCAGATGAAGACAGGAAAATGAGGAAGCCCCAGCTGATGAGGTAATGTTGATGTCATGCTGCAATTGTGTTGGTGAAGAAGACAACTGATTTGGGGGCAGCTTCCTGCTGTCTCCCTGTGTCAATGTATTGCTTTGTCTAGATAGTATTCTGAACAAAAACTTGACGCGGGATGCATTTCCCTTTGGTGCATCAGCATTTTAGTATAGGTACGTGTGTATGACCTTACATGTGTTCATTGAGTTGTATGGAAAGGCTTGACCGAAATTTGAAATGTACAGAGACCTAGAACGCAAGCTTCAGATGTCCTCTGCTGGGGAGCATTTCATATGGATGGATTCATACTGAAAAATATGGTTTTCAAAGTTTGACCTAAGCTTTCTGCATACCTCTTGTGACTGTAAATTTATCTAATGTTTGACTACTGGGGCTCTGAGGCACACGCTGGGTGCTGTTTTTCATTTTTTTTTTTTTTTTTGCTGGTAGTTCCCATTCTTTTTTCCCCTTGGCACATGCTTTTTAGTGCAATTCCAAACAGAAAAAATGAACTGCCCCGTGAGTATTTTGTCCTACAGATTTTTTATTCAAAAATATTGTTTTCCTAGGACTTGCAAAATTGTTTTGTGATTTGTGAATTGTGCGGCTTAATTTACATTATGGATTTATGTCGACAAATTGAACATGAGCGAATTGAAAAACACCCATGCTCGGTTGGTTAGCTTCCTCATAGCGGGAACCTGCCCACTCAAGTCGATCAGATTCTGCGCCTATATTGCTTTGAAAAAAAAGGTTAAGATGAGAAAATGTTTTGTTTGACGCACAAACCTAGTAACAACTATGTATAAATATGTGGGACTTATAATAATTGTCACAGATACCCCCTTTTCTCAAAATTTAACAGGATATCCTTATTTTTTTCATCCTTTTTACTCGGTGCCTAATCTTTAGGGTTAAAAAAGTGCTTCTGTTGCAAGTAAAGAGCCTGTCTGGAGCTGCGGTGTTTCAAAAGCACAATTTCAGCTTACCATGGTCTATAGACTATAGCTATCATGACACAAATTGACAGATACTATAGTTTTGCTTTACATCACTGATACCAGCGCTTTGTTTGGTGCCATGAATCTTTGGATGCTCTCTCGAAACCAGACTATCACTGAAAGCATAGTTTTAGAATCCGTCAGAAGCAATAATTTTTTTTTTCTGCTCTCTGGAAATTGGACCACTGCTAGGATCCGTGTCCTCATCGGATTCCATACCATCCCGACGGGCGGTGCTTGGCCGCGTTAGCCCTTAGCCTCTCTCTGCATTTGGACGACTCAGTTTGGGTGCCAAGCATAAAACTTTGATCAAGAGTAGGGTTTTCTAAACTAAAAAAACAGTATGGTATTAGATAAACTATGGTTTTAGATACATAGTTTTCTAAGATATAACCAAATACCTCTTGGCATATAAAACCATAGTACTACAATAAGCATTGGAACTATAATAGTACTATTTTTAATTCATATACAACAATTTATTTTAGACTTGAAACAATATACTATTGTATGTAGTGTCGAAATAGTTAGGACGGCAGAAGAAATTGAATGCTCAGGCTGTGTCCGGCAGAAGGACTATCTCACCACCTAAATTCAAACTCCACTCTATTAACATCAGTGTTGCTATAGTGCATTCCGTTTTTTCGTCCGTCCTTTAGCCCATCTCCTAAATACAACCTCACAAAATAGGACCGAGACAATAGTTCCAAGAAATTTGGTCTCGCAAAATATGCAAAATGGTTGAATATGCAGCCAGAAACCCATCGTTTCCATTCGATAGAACACGGTTTTTGTTGTGGAAAATTGTGGTGATACAAGGGTGGGAGATACTATATGTTGGTGATCCATTTGTTGCTACTAAGTTGGCTCTTAAACATCATTGGTTGTCGCCGGTGTTCTAGATTGGCAGTCCGACCCAGGTTACTTTGCCAGACGGTTTATCAAACGGGGAAGGCAACGAGAGGACGATTTCCTTCTTGTACTCGCCTAGCTTTGTCCAGCGCGCCTTGATGAACCGTAGCCCTAGCCGACCGACCTACTGAACACATCAGACGACCGTTTTTGCCTTCTTGACGTACCCCATGGGGTTATCCCCCACAGTTGTAGACTAAAGCCATATGTTGAAAATATTGCATAGTTTTTTGGAACCATGATATTTTAGATGTGCTTGGTTATCTTATGAAAAAAGAGTGTTTCTAAAATTATTTTTTGGATATTATGATATTTGTGGAGACGAGAAACTCCACTTCAACCACTATGGCTTCGCCTACCCTAGCTTCTTGCATGTTTCCGCTAAAATATTATGATTTATTTGTTGTCCAAATAAATGTTAAATAATATCATAGTTTTGGAAGAGTTAGAAACCATAATATACTATATAAAAGAACATGGCTTGAGTGTACCATCTATACTTCACTTTGTTTTCAAAATCCACGCTGTCTACTCACAACAGGCTTTCTATCCGACCTTCTATCCACCTCCTATTTCAAACTCTGTTTGCGCATGCCGTGTTTTACACTTATGTAAGGCCTGGTGACACCAGTCTCAACCGAAACCAAACGCCAACCCCCTGCCGCTGCTTCTCAGATTCTGCACCCGAGCAGCAAGAAGCCAAGAACTCGCTCATCGGTCAATTCGGCGAGCTCCATCAATCTATCGGTTAGTTCTTTGTTCCTCCCCTCGATTGCTGATGCTTGCGAGTGAAATTTTCTTGTGGCCAATTCCATGTTCTTGGGGATGAATCTGTTTCCACGGAATGCCACGGCGAGCCATTCGTGTTTCTTGGTTTCTTGCGCACGCTGCAGTCAGAGCTGTTCTTGGTTCCGAGGTGTTCACGCCGGTCACCGTGTTCCGTGCAGGAAACCTGTTCGACAGAATGCCCCCGAAGGACGCAGTAGCGGAAGGGGCGGCCGGCGGCGGCGACCGCCTTAGCGGCCTCTCGGACAGGGCCCTCCTCCGGGTCATGTCGCACCTCAAGGCGTGGGAGGCGGTGCGCACGAACGCGATCTCCAAGCGGTGGAGTGGCCTGTGGAAGTCCGCCATCCACCTCGATATCCGCCAGCCGTGCCTCTGCTGCTGCGACGACCTCGACCTCGCCCAGCGCAATAAGCGTGAGGTGGCGTTTGGCAAGTTCGTCATGCACATGCTGTTGGAGCGGCGGCAGTTTGTGCTACTGGAGTCTCTCTGCCTCAGCTGGAGCCACAACAGCGACACCAACGGCCGGGTCGTCTAGCACGCCGTCAGGCACAGCACGGTGGAGATCGAGCTCTCTGGGAAGCATCACAAATGGTGCCCAAATCCGGAGTACAGGGGCTTCATTGTTGAAGACAGGACCTTGGAAATCCGCCTCAGGATCCTAAAGCTTGTCCATGTCCGTCTGGATGATACCACCCTCACGCAGCTCAGTTCAAGGTGCGCGTCTTTGGAAGAGATAGAGCTCAAGGGTTGCGTCATACCCCAGGCCTCAAATATTCAGTCCAAATCACTAAAGTGTTTGACCATAATCAAGTGCCAAATCCTCTCCAAACACCTCTATGTCTATGCTCCGAACCTTGTCTCGTTGCAGTTCAGCAGAAACTCTGGATTTGTTCTGTGGATTCAGAACTTGGGAAGGCTAGCATCATTCAATATCAAGTGCCTAGTATTTCATAAGGACCTTGAGTGCTCCGGCCTCGGTTCTTGCAACCTTAAGATCTTGAAGCTCTCACGTGTCAAGCTAGATGGCCCCACCCTCGAGCTGATTTCTTCAAGGTGCACTTCTTTGGAAGTGCTAGAGCTCAAGGAGTGTTTGGTGGCTAGCAAGGAGATTCAGTCCACCTCACTGAAGTGTTTGACTATGATCAGCTGTGAATTCTCTATTGAATCAGGGGTGCATCTTCCAAATCTTGTCTCATTATGCTGCATCAGACCACACCGACAAGTTCCTCGATTCTTGAACATGAAATTTCTAGTTACAGTGACTATCGCACTTGATGACTCTTGCATGCCTAGTGACAGTCAATGGACATGGGAGGATGATGACAAGGATGAATCTGGTCATGATGGTAACTTTTTTGCACATTCTTGGGTTGATAACTCTGATGATAACTGTTTTTATGAATCCGATCAGGACGAAGATGATGAATCCGATTCTGGGGCTGACAACTCTGATGCTATCAGTGATGAATCCGATTCTAGGGCTGACAACTCTGATGCTATCAGTGATAATGAATCTCATCAGGACGAAAATGAATTTGACCATGACGTTGGACATTCTTCTGTTAAGGAATCAAATGATCATAGCAATGGCGGTGATGTGAAATATGGCAATAACAACGATAATGAATCTCATCAGGATGAAAATGAATTTGGTCACGACGTTGGACATTCTTCTGTCAAGGAATTGGGTGATCATAGCAATGGCGGTGATGCAAAATCTGGCAGTAACAATGATAATGATTCTGATCTTAATGATAACATTTTTGCACATGCTGGTGTTAAAGACTAAGGGTAATCATGTGTCTTCTGGTCCTGGTGATGAGGACTATTACCGCACTGTGGGCTATGATGAGATTGCAGAGGAGTACAAGGATGATTGTGGAGAAATGTTTGGTGGTGATGGTTTGCTTTGCTGCCTCTCAAATGTTACAAAAATGGATCTACTTGCTCATTCAGGAGAGGTACAGTTTAATCATCTTTTTGCTAGATGATTTTATGCACAATGGATATTAATGTTCTCAATACCTATCAATAGTTATGGTTATGCATGGAAATGAGCCAATGTAAGACAATTATTAGATGTGCATAAAATTCTGTTTGTTTAGACTAGTGATTAAATTCTAGTGGATGTACTTTTGTGAACGATATGCAGGTGCTGCTCATGAGGGAATTGAAATCGTGTACTGACTTCAAAAACCTGAAGACTCTATCCCTTGGTGAATGGTGTATAACTCCTGACCTTGATGTATTAGCAGCCATACTTGAGCGTTCGCCAAACTTAGAGAACATTTTTCTTCACCTTGACATGGTGCGTATAGATTCACAAATTAAATGAATGTTTGTTTGGAGAGTGATAAATAGTTAATCTTTGTTTTGCATTAGGCCAACAAGATCAGAGTGGGTTTTGATCCAGGGGCAAGTTCATTTGTGTGCACCAACCTGAAGAAGGTGGAGATCTCATGTTGTAAGCATGATAAGATGGTCCACATATTGCCTAAGTTCTTCCTTCTGAATAGCGTACCACATAGTAAGATTTTCATCTATTGGACTGCCTGCGCTTGTGATGTCAATGGAGCTACAGTTTACAATGCAAAGCGCAAGGCGCAGTCTGAAGTTGAGAAGAGACCAACAAAGCAGATGAAAGCAGATGAGGCCCCAGCTGATGAGGATACATTGATGTGATACCACAGTTGTGTTGGTGAAGATGGCATGTTGGGACAGCTTGTTGCTGTCAATCTGTCTCACCATGACAGTGAGTTGCTTAGTTTTTATATTGCATTCTGAACGAAATGATGTGGCAGAACTGTGATTCATTTTCCTAGTAATCAATGTTTCAAGGTAGGTATGACCGTATGAGTGTACATATGTTCTTTGTGTTGTGTTGTATTGAAAAGGTTCATAGAAAATTTAGAATGTACATTGATTTAGAACAAAAGCTTCAGATGTCCAGTGCAAAAATGCAATGCTTACTAAATAAATTTGATCATGACTGTAGCTGATTGTGTGTGATGTCCTCTTCAGATGTCACAGAATTCAATTGATTTTTCTACATAATGTTCATGACTATAGCTAATTGTGTGTGATGACTGATGAGTGAAGCTCCAAGGCGCTTGATGGATGCTGTTTATATTTCTACTTATAAGTTCTCATTATTTTGCTTGTCCACTCCCAGGTGTAAAAATTTATGTTTCTTAATTTCTGATGCAATTCCAAGCAGAAAAATAGATTCTTTTATGAGTGCTTTGTACTGTAAAAATGTTATTTAGAAAAATCAGTATCCTAATACTTGCAAAGTTGTATCGACAATTGTGCAGCTAAATGTTACAATGAAGTGATGGCGTTTTTATGAATCGGAAAGCAGTTCTGTTTGATGTGCAACTCTAGGGGACAACAGTTGAATCTGAAAGCTAACTGAAAGTATCCAACTAAATTTTGCAGCTACAGTATGCCCCTGCCAAAAACTAATTACAATACAGCCGCCACGGAGGTGAGTGGACAAGCGAAGACAGCGCGCGGTCGAGACTCGAGAGTGAGGCAGCATGGAGGAAGGAGCTGACGGGGTAGCCGGTGACCGACTGACCGTGGCCGCCGAATCACGGTGGCGGCGCCACGCGAGGAGGAGGAGGAGGAGGAGATTCGGTCGCGGCGTTGGCTGGCGCAAAGGGGAGGAGATGCAGCGGCGGCGACCGGCGATGTGGCGCTGCAGCCGCTCGAGGGACACACCCCCATGGTGTTCGATGAAATGCCAGTCCGGAACTCCGGCGTGACCTCTCCAGCCCCTTCCTAGCCCCCGCCTCCGCCTACTCTCTTGGACAACGTGCTGGCGCCTCCACCATTGCAGGCGCCTGCGACGACACCAAAGCTTGCCACACTCACGGCCTGCATGTCTGCACGGCCACGGACAGAGCACTAAGAACCCGGTGAGCCATGCATCAGAAATCCTCAATTGCCTAGTAGTTAGCTCTGTTTTTATCGATTTGATGATCATTATTCGATTAAATGATGCAGGGAGGGCGCACAAGGTGGGCACTGGGAGACCTCCGAAATCTAGACAACATGGCCATTGGCACGAGCTACATCTATTGTTATTTGGGTAAGTATATATATAACACTAGATGACCGACAGAGTTACTGATTGATGCAGCTTTATACTTTGAGCTGTTTTCTTCTGTGATCTTGGAGTATAGCATCAAAGTTGCTAATCTAAAATGAGTATCGATCACACAACATTGCGCTTCCAATTACAAAAGTTTGAGGGTGATTCCCGAGAGCAAATGAGATATCTGATACTTCAATTTTAAATAAGGCAATATGCTTGAATTCCTCAGCACAGTTGCTATTTTGGGGCTGCGGCCTAGTGTACGGTGTTGTTGCCAGTATGGCGTTAGTCTAATCCATTCCTTTACCTCCACTGTATGTTTAACCTGATAAGTACTGTATTGCAGAATTCGGGTTAAACATGAACCGATCCACATGTGAAACTGCTGATGCTTGAATATTGCTGCACAGCAGATAATTCTATTCATACACATCACTTGCTGTCAAGCAGAAAGGTAGCAAGCGGAAGCATAATTTGAACTCTTACTTGCCTCAGCCGTGGGTAGTTTGTACTTTGTACTGCAAAATGTTATTTGAAAACACTGTTTTCCTAGAGCTTGCAAAACTGTGCTGTGAATTGTGTGCCTTGGTTTTAAAATATTTGGATAGAATATTGTACACGAGGGAATTGAGCTATGCCCATGCTTGGTTAGTTAGAACCTGGCCACTCAAGATGAAGAGTGACGCCTACTTGGCTTTAAAAAAAGGTCAAGAGATGTGAAAAGATTTTGTTAGGTGCGCAAAACTTAGTACCTACTACCAACTACTCGCTCCGTATTTAAACATAAGTCGCGTTTATTTTTCTCCAAAATTTCAATCGCTTGTCTTATTAAAAAAATTATAGTTTATTATTTATTTTGTTGTGACTTGTTTTTATCATGTGTAAAGAGTTTGAGCGCAATTTGTTTCTTTATATGTTTATACAAATTTTTTGAATAAGATGAATGATTGAAGTTTTTTTTAAAAAGCCAACCTTCAACTTATATTTAAAATACGGAGGAAGTACTAGATACATTATTTGTAATAATTGCCATGAGACTATACCACTTGTGGCATCTGTAGAGTTTAGAGCAATGATACAATCCTGAGTTTGAAAACACCGCCATTTTCCATGCATCCAAAAAGAAGAGGCACGGACGTTTGTCACATGTCAAGTATTTCATGGACAACTGTAGCTCTCACACAACTGTAGTTCATGGACAAAATATTCATTGGATTTTCCCATAAGTATTTTTCTGTTTTTAATTGATGATTTCTATTTTAGTGGCATTATATGTTTTTCTACTCCCTTCATCCCAAATTATGAAAGGTTTTGAGTTTCAAATAGATTCATGCACTACTCTTTGTATGCATTATATATATGTTGGATTTATCAGTATCCATATAACACATAGATGGAAAAAAGTGCCAAAACTCTTTACAATTTGCCAATTTGGAAGGAAGGAAGGATTCGGTGGAATTTTTTTGTCTGTTTCTTTTTCATTTACAGGAATCAGCCCAGCAATAATTTTTGGAGGAAAAAAGTCTACGTAACTCCTCAACGTTTGGTAGGTAGTCTACTTCACCCACTAATCTTCAAAACCGAATATTTAACACCCTAAATTTTATAAAACAGGACAAATTACCCCTTAGAGTGTTTTTGGAGAGCGGGTTTTGCCACGCTGGCATGCTACGCTGGACTAGGATGCCACTGTGGCGCTTGGGACCCACTGGTCCGTGCCTTATTTTTCTTTTTTTTTCTCCACTCTCCGCTGCTGCCTGCCCATGTGCTCGCTGCCGCCGCCGCCGCCCCTCTCCTTCCCTCACCTTTCTCCACGGCGCGGCCGGCCTCACCCGCTGGCAGAGTGCAAGAAGCCACAGCCGTCCCCGTCCAGAACACCGATCGATCAGGATCGGAGCTAGCTAGCAGGTCGCAGCAATGGCGCTGGACGCTGCCGCCGTCTCCCGCGCGGTCCTCGCCGCGTGCCTCGTCCTGCTGGCCCTCGGCGTCGGCGGCGCAGGGTGGCGGCGGGCTGTGCGTGCCGCAGCTGAACCGCCTCCTGGCGTGCTGCGAGTTCCTAGTGCCCGGCGCGCCGGACCCCAGCGCCGACTGCTGCGGCGCACTCAGCGCCGTGTCGCACGGGTGCGCCTGCAGCACCATGGGCATCATCAACAGCCTGCCCGGACGATGCAACCTCGCCCCTGTCAACCGCGGTAATTAATTAGCTTGGCCTATAGGCCGCATGCTGCTTCATCCTTTCTTCGTTGCTAAGCTTAGCTTAATCGGTGTGTGCTCTCTCTGTTCTTGCAGCTGCTTGAAGCAGCGGGAGCTGTGCCCTAGCCGGGCGAGCCGCTGCGGGGCGCCGCCATTGCCACCGTAAGCAGGCGCGACCGAGCCGCCGCCACCATAGGCGAGCGGGGAGGCAACCCAAGCCGTTGCGCCGCGGCGGCAAGACGCCGAGGGCGAGTGGGCGAGGCTGGCCACGCGTGTGCTCCGCAACGCCGTGGAGAAAGGTGAGGGAAGGAGGGGGGGTGACGGCGGCCGCGAGCACATGGGCAGGCAGCGGAGAGAGGAGGAAAAAAATAAAAAGAAAAATAATGGGTAGACACCGACAAGTGGGTCCCAGGTGCCATAGTGGCATGCTAGTCCAGCGTGGCAAAACTGCTGTCCAAAATCACTTCAGGGGGTAATTTATCCGGTTTTACAATGTTTAGAGCGTTAAATATCCGGTTTTGAAGGTTAGAGCGTGAAGTAGACTACCTCCCTAAACGTTAGGCGGTTACGTAGACTTTTTCTATTTTTGGAGGGAATGAGCGGGCTCAACTAGTAGTGGCCTCGACCGTCAACTTCGTGGGTCCTAGATGGGCCGCTCAGCGTGGCCGCGTGGGCTGAACAGAAAACCAAACCCATTCCTTGACGCTTCCCCAGTCCCCAGTCCCCACCCCTTCACGGAACCCAATGATCGGCCGCACTGCCCCTGCCGCCGCCCCTCGCCTCCCCCGCCGCCGGCTGCTGCTGCTGTGAAGGATCCAGACTTCGCCGCAGATCTTCTCCTAATTGCTCCCTCCTTTCTTCGCTCCGTACGGTCCCCTGCAAGAATCCGCCACAAAAAAATGCTCTGATCCTGGGACGGTGACCTCGCCCTTGCTCTCACACACGCGGGCCACCTGTTCGACGGAATGCCCCCGAAGGCCAAGGCCACCAAGCGGTGGGCGCCGACCAGCCGGCCGGGGGAGGAAGCGTCGTCGTCTCGCGGGCCGGAAGCCGCCGACCGCCTCAGCGTGCTGCCGGACGCGCTGCTGCACCACGTCATGTCGTTCATGAAGGCGTGGGACGCGGCGCGCACGTGCGTGCTCTCGCGGCGGTGGCGCGACCTCTGGGCCTCCGCGCCCTGCGTCGACGTACGCGTGGGGAGGTACAGCCGCGCGCCCGAGGACTTCGCCAAGTTCGTCTACCGCCTGCTGCTCGCCAGGGAGGCGCTCGCTCCGGTGGACACGCTGCGGCTGCGCTTGCCAGAGGACGAGGACGACGACTTCGACCTCGGCGACATTAAGATGTGGGTCCGCCATGCCATCAGACGGAATGCTCGCGTTATTCAGCTAACTGGTCATCACCATTCCTTTGCGGAGTTGCAACTAGTGGACTTCGTCTCTCGCCACCTCAAGATATTGAGACTGTCCTATGCTGATGTGCATGATAGCTTCAGTAAGCAGCTCTCATCTCATTGTCCTTCTTTGGAGGAACTGGAGCTCAAGAACTGCTTTGTAGAGTGGGACGATATTGCATCTGTCTCTCTGAAGAGGTTGACCCTTGTCAAGTGCACTTTCACTATGAGCTTCTCGGTTGATGCTCCAAACCTTGTCTTCCTGCGGTGCATCGCACCAGAGACTTGGGTCCCCCTGTTCAAGAACTTTGGGGCGCTGGTCACGGGCAGTGTCATGATTGATGATTCTTTGTTGAGTCATGAGTTTGGAAAGGACCAACAGGACGACGGTGATGAATTTGCTCAAACAAGTGATGACGACGATGAAAACAACAGTACGTATGAGTGGTATGACGAGTTCATCAGTGATGACTCTGACTTTTCAGGTGATTTTTGTGATGAGTTTTCTGATGACATCAAGGACGATTATGATTATGGAAGTGATATCGATAGTGATAGTGACACCTATGTGTATAGTGAGATTGCAAATGGCTATGAAAATAAGCAGTTTGCAAACAGTGATGATGGCCATGATTGGACCAAGGGCAGTAAATATCATGGTTGCAGTGCAAAGCACGTGGTTAATGATTATAAAAAATTAGGAGGCCAAAGTGTTCTTCGTAGCCTTTCAAATGCTCAACGCCTGGAGCTGTTAGGTCATTCTGGAGAGGTAGGTTACATTCCCTAATCCCAATGCCGAACCTTTTTAATTCCTTGATGGCTTGATCTAGTACATTTATTACGTACTGTCTCTTGTTCTATTGAATACAAAATGAATTCGATTGTGCCTTATAGAGATATTTTACAGTGGTTGGAATGGAACCCACCGGTACCACACGGTATCAGACGGTACCACAATTTTTTTTATTTTTTAAAAGCTTTTATGCTCTTATTGAAATTAAAAAATAAAAGATATGGGTACCGGTCCTACTATTTTTGGTACCGGACCCTACTATTTGGTACTGTCGGGTACCGGTACCGTGATACCGCCTATTTTTAAACCGTTAGATCTCTTCTAATGGACGGCTCCTATTTTTTCCAACCACCGTAAAATAAATCTTACAGTAATCATCAACATTTTCCTTTAGAAATCATTGTTTTTCACGTCACGATCAATGAATGCATAGCGATGATATGGTTACTGCTTCAAAACATTGCATGCTTCCTTCTAATCCCCCTAAGTTGTTGCAAGTTGGAACATTGATCACTCCGTGTTGACTTATTTTATTTTATTTAGGTATGTGGTTTATCAGTTCGATGTTAGTGGTCTACTGCTCTATTTTTTTATTTTATTTTTTTCTATGAAAATAGTGTAAAACTAATTTATTTTTCACTGTATCCTGTTCTTGGCACTCAGCCTACATTAAGAAAAAATTAAACTTTAGTTAATTTTTCAGGTGAAGAGAGCACTTATAAGTACTTCTGTATTCAAATTAATTATATTAAAGAAAACCAGGAAACACTATCCCTTTTGCAGTGAGTTTGATGTTTATATTACTACAGAACTTCTTTCAGTGTATCTTTCCACACCTTCTCTGGAGTTTGGACAATTTCCTCATGTAGTTTCATTGGCCAGAGAAAAGACAGTTTCCTAACGTAGTTTTGTTAGCCAAAAAAATGCCGCATCATAATTCCTATCTAAAGGGGCTAATTCCCTTGACTTGGTTATTATGATCATTATTATTCATTTTCTTATCGATGTTATAAACTCATTCCCATTTAAAATATGAAGGTTGTTCTAAGGAGAGAATTGATGAACTGTCCAACGTTTCACAATCTGAAGACTTTGGCCATTGGCGAGTGGTGTATCAGTCGTGGTGCAGACTTTGACATATTAATTCTCTTACTTCAGCATTCACCTTGTTTGGAGAAGCTTTATCTTCAGCTCGAAATGGTATGTTTGGATCTGTATTTCTCAATCTGTAATGAAAATTGTAACAGATGATTAATAAATTTTTTTCTTGTCCTTCAAAAAAGAACTCTGACATCCAGAAGGCACTGGGAAGAGGTACAAAACCAAAGGGAGGATCGTTTGCTTGCAAACACCTTAGCATGGTGAAGATTAGATGTACCAAGGATGACCCAAGAGTCCATATGTTGGCGCAGTTGTTCAGGTCTAACGGCGTACCCCTTGAGAAGATTTATGTCCGTCGGAGTGGGAGTTTCTGTGAGTACCTTGTGTCCATATATTTGTGTTTGTGCAGTATTGCTGTTTCACTCTTGTCATACAGCACGGTGTTGGTGAAGTTTTTGTTGCAGTAGGACTTCTGCAGGCATATGTGTTACATTTCTAACCAGAACCTTTTCCTTTTCTGTTCATGTGAATCAACTTTTTTTGAAAGTTAGACATTCACTAACTTCAGTTTCTTCCAGACCTTCGTAACTTGAAGCAGGAGAGGAGCATTACCATCAATGAGCTGCAGTGAATGTGACCCCTATTGAAGACAAACGTATGCAGGAATATACATCATATATATACTCTTTTTCAGTAACATGTAGGCCTGTTTGAGCTCTAGCTGATAATGGCACCACCATTTATGCAGGGAATACGTAAGGTACCTGCCAGGCGAAAAAGCATGACCTTCAGGCGCAAAGCGTTGCCAATCTCCACCATGGTGTCTCGTCAGAACATCATTTGAAGAACAAAGCATGGATTTTAGCACCTTGGGCTGTAAATTGTGGTTTAGTACCTTGTCTTAATCGTTGGCAGTGTTCTCTTTTAACACTTTTCCTGGCAACTTGGAGTGTATATGGGCTTCAATATTGCACGGTGATGGTTCTTGGTTGGAAGCGTCAAGTTGGACGGTGATGCGGAAGTGCCAGGATTCATAGAGCGGCTGGTTCTTGTCCCTACTGTTACTGTTATCTGCTGCGGAGTGGAGCTCGAGAATTGATGCATAGGGCTAGTAATGAGCATTGCCTGTGTTTTTCAACTTTGACAAAAGGGCGTGCATGGATTTTGTTTCGGCTTCTTGGAATAAATGAAGTGCTACATAAATTGAGAGGTACAAGCTACTCGGCTACTCCTACCAGGATACGGTGCTTATGTTGGTACACTTGCTTGCAGTGTTGTGCTCTTATCTCGTGGCATTGCTTTGACCCCATCGATTTTTTTTATTGAGAATGATCCCATCGAATGTTTGAAGCGGACGAAATAGCTGCATGGCTGGTGGCTGCATATAACACAGAAAAAGGGCAAATCCACTTCACAAAAACTGTGCCACCGGGCTAAAAGAATCATACTATCAGTCTATCTCTGTTTACAAATATATATAACACGGTTGACTTTTTTCTATAATTTGAATCAATCATCTTATTTAAAATATTTCAAAAGTTATCATTTATTTTGTTTTGATTTGGTTTGTCACTGAAAGTAGTTTGATTATGAGTTGTGTTTTTAAGTATTTAAATAATATTTTTTGAATAAAATGAATGATTGAAGTTGTAAAAAAAAAATCAAACGCGCCGTGTATATTCGTGAGCGAAACTAAGTATTTTTTTTCCAATAAACTGTACCTTTTTTTAAGACAGAACAGATTAATTGGGCCCATTCGCGCAAGGCCGAATTTACCACCTTCGCCACCAGCATGCCCGAAACGAAAGCCCACCGGGTCCGAAACGGCCATCGTCCGCTCGCCTCCCCTCCTCCACCAGTCCACCTCCGCGTTTGAATTTTGAACTCCGGAATCGGCGAAAAAAACCCTACTCCTCGGAGAAGCGCAGGCCACCTGTTCGACGCCATGCCCCGCTCTCCGCCGCGCCGCCACCGCCGCCGCCGGGCGGGCGAGGAGGAGGCGGCGACCCCAGAGCCCGACCGCCTCAGCGCGCTCCCCGACGCGCTCCTCCACCGCGTGATGTCGTCGCTCAAGGCGTGGGAGGTGGTGCGCACCTGCGTGCTGTCGCGGCGGTGGCGCCACCTCTGGGCGTCCGCGCCCTGCGTCGACCTCCGCCTGCGCCTCGGCCGCGACTACGGCGACGACGCGCCCGAGGAGTTCACCCGCTTCGTGCGCCGCCTCTTCCGCCGCCGTGACGCGTCGGCGCCCGTGGACACGCTCCGCCTGCGGTCCAGCGACGTCGACGGCGCCTTCGACGATGGCAACGCCGAGTCCTGGATCCGCACCGCGATCAGGCGCGAGGCTCGGGTCGTCCATCTGATAGGCCATCGCAACGGTCTCGCGAGGCTGGCGCACGCGGACTTCGTCTCCAGCCACCTCAAGGTCTTGAAGCTGTCCTATGCCTTCCTCGACGGCAGCATGCTCAAGCAGCTTTCTTCTCGGTGCCCGTCTTTGGAGGACATGGATCTTAAGGATTGCTTGATTTCGGGCCCGGAGATTTCGTCCTCCTCTTTGAAGACCTTGGCGATGGTCAATTGCAGTGTGTACTGGGCCCTCTCTATCACTGCTCCCAACCTTTTAGTGCTGCGCTGTGTCAAACCCATCGCTCGAGCTCCATCTTTTAAGAACTTGGGGTCGCTTGTTTCCGGGCACCATCGTCCTGGATGACTATTGTTTCAGTGATGATTTTGAGGACTTCAGCCAGGACGAATTCGATGAAACGACCGACGACGATGAATCAAATGATACCAGATATGACAGGGATTGCTATGATACAGACAGGAAGCGCAAGACGGCAAAACCATTGATGACATCTGATGACGATGAGCTGGATGGAGACACTGATGACGATGAAATCAGTGATGATGACATTGATTATGGTAAGAAAAGGAAGTGCAGGAGCAGGACCGAAGCTGGATATGGATTTGGCTTACTACAGAAAAGTTATAGGCCTGGTGGTTACAACGATAATACAGATTATGGTAGTGATATTGAAAGCGATGACAACACCTTTGATATAGTGAGATTGCAGATGATTGTGATGAGCCTGGTTATGATGGTCTTGGCCATAATACGAGGACAGATGGTACCCAGCAGGTCTATGGTGAAAATTCTAGATGCAGTGACAATAAGGATTTAGGTGGCCATAATCTTCTTCACTGCCTTTCAAATGCTACAAGTTTGGAGCTGTTAGCTGATGCTGGAGAGGTACAGTCCTCAATTCCTCATCACTTTTGTGTATTTCTGTGTCTCTCGTCGAGTTTGTTCTTTTATTTTCCTCAACATATAGTCATAATTATCTTTCCAAAAAGTTTATCTTTATTGTTACGCCGATGAACATTCCTATTTAAGTTTCACTATGTCAATGGGTGTTCAATGCACATTCTGTCCTTTATAGTAGCATGCTATTGGAACCTGATTTCATTACTCAGCCTGATTTATGAAATAGCTCAGATAGAGAGCAATTCTTTATTTTCCCTTAAAGATACAACCGTGTAATAGACTAGCCAACAAAATGATATGTATTTTTACAACAGCGCATCTCCTGAAAAGGAAGCTGTATATGCATTAGCAATTAGTTATTAGAAATCTTTTGTCTTGAGTCTTGACATCAGTCTGTGGACAATTCCTGTTTACACATTCATATTAGAAAATAATGATGCATCCTGTTTTAGCGAAACACGATGTTTCTTTGGCAATATATCACTGTTATTATTTAATACAATTTGCTCTTTAATGGCATACTAGCATAACTGATTTTCCTCAGCTGATTTAAGAAAGAGTTCAGCTATAGTGTATAATTTGTTTTCCCATGACGCGAGCATAGCAGCTGAATGATTGCCTACCAATATACCATATCTATGTTGCAAAAGAGAGCATTATTCTTCATTTCTTGTTGTTGCAACAGTGTATCTCCTCAAATAACTGTTGTCTATGTATAAGCACAGAATTACTTCACAGATATCTTGTGCCGTGATATATTTTAATTGGGCAATTTATATTCACCCATCCATACTAGAAATACTAATAGCGCAGCGGTAATCCCTTGGCAGCTCGTTATGTTTATTTTTCTTCTTTTCATATTTAATTATTGAATATTTATAAACTTAACATCTTAACTGGAAGGATTCCCTGTCTAATTAGGTGCAAAATGCTTGTCTCCACAATATGATTATTTTTTCAATTTCACTTCTTTGCTGATACACGGAAACCTTGCTTGTATGCTATGAAGGTGATCTTGACTAGAGACTTGAAAAACTGCCCAAGTTTTAGCAGCCTGAAGTTCTTGTCCCTTGGCGAATGGTGTATGGCTGTTGATTTTGATGCATTAGTCTTCTTTCTGCAACATTCACCTAATGTGGAGAGGCTTTTTCTTGAACTTAAACTGGTATGAACATTTACTTTTACATATCTTCTGTATGTTACTTGATTTTTGAAAATCTCTGTTATTTTTAATAACAATTGTGGTGTTCTGCAAAAAAGAACATCAACATGAGGAAGCCGTTGGATATCGGAGTCAAACCAAACGGAAGATCATTTGCTTGCAAACAACTCCAAATGGTGAAGATTAAATGCCCTAAGGATGATTTACGAATCCATGAGCTGGCACGTTTGTTCAAGGCTAATGGTATACCAGTCCAGAAGCTTATTGTCCGTCGGACGGGTAGCACCTGTGTGTCATATCTTCTCTTTGCATCCGACTTTCATATTAGTTATAACGCCAGTGCTATATTGTTACTATTGCCTACCCTCAAAATGCTATATAATATGGTTCAATTGAAGTATAGATACATGATATATTTCCAGTATCTTCATTTACCAATTCGGCGATCAGGCCATTTTGTTTACTAGAGACGTACTCTTTTGTGCTCTTTAATGAAGTAATGATCCAATCTCTGCCCTCATCCACTGTGATATTTTTGACCAGATCTCCGTGGGAAGAAGGAGATGAAGGATCTTGCAAGGCATGAACTAGCATTCTGGGGCGAAGACTAATGTTGTGTTATCCAGCTTTTTTGGTGTCCGATGTTAAGCGAAGAATTCTATAGTTTTTTGTTAGCGAACATGTGATTTTGCAAGACTGCATTGAGTTCATGTTGCATTGATCTTGCCTGTGAACGCGCCTCAGCTGGGTAACATGTAAGATGGAAGTTATGTATATTTGCCCCAAAGGCATAACAATCTTCTCTTTTTTGAACGTAATAACAATCTTCTCTTCTCTAGTGAGTTAAGAAGAAAGCATAATGCTTTCAGTTAACTTTGCTTTCAATCTTCTCTAGTGAGTTAAGAGCAAAGCATAATGCGTTCAGTTTGCTTTCAATCTTAAATTAGTAAATCTACTATTTGCCTGAGTGTTTCAATGCTTTTTGGTTTGTAGTTGAGAAAGTGTTGTGCTATGTTTCTGCCTTTTTGTATCCAACCCTTTGGTATCCAAGATGAACAACTTGTTGAAGAGAGTTTTTCAAGCTTATTTTTTAATATAACGTTTTATGCATCCACAATCTCAGATACTACATGTTCTCTAACTACGGGGAAATTTGGTAGATGAGGGTATATCCATTCTTCATTATGCAGATGTTACAATTTTTTTGGACCATGACTTGGAACAGGTAAAACACATGAAATTGATTCTTTATTTGTTTGAACAACTTTCTGGTTCAAAGATTATTTTTCACAAGACTTTTTTTTCTTGAACCACGCAAGAGAACTGCGCGTGATTTCATTTAAGATAGAAAGAGAAAATTACATCGGGTAGGCAAAAGGATGCCGAACCCGAACACCACACCCACACCGAACTGGGGACTTCTCACAATACAGTCACGAGTCACGACCATGCGACCTTTTACAAGCTCCTGGAGGTTGGAAGCTCCTGCCCTACACCACAGCAGGCCCTCCTCAATTAGCTGAAGAACCCGCTAGGACACTCGGTTGACAGCCTTCAAATACACAGGAGTTTCTGAACTTCCAAAGCTCCCAGGCAACTAGTATGAACAAAGTGTTAAGCCCCTTTCGTACCTCCTTTGGCGCCAAGGAGATGGAGCGTGCCCACCAGGAAAAGAAGCGGGAATCAGCAGCCAAAGGAGCGAGAGAGGCAAAATTAAGGGAGTGAAGTATGCTACTCCAAACTTGCCGCTGAGAACACACAGCCCACCAAGATGTGCTGAATAGTCTCATCAGCCTGATCACAGAAAGGGCATACCAAAGGGTGTGGGAGTCCCCGCGTGGTGAGACGATCTGCCGTCCAACATCGGTTATTTTTTGCAAGCCATAAAAAGAACTTGCACTTCAAAGGTGCCCAGCCCTTCCAGACCCGCTTCCAACCATTAAAACCGACCGACCCAAAAAAGAACGCAGCGTAGGTGGACTTGCTGCTATAATTTCTAGATTTTGTGAGCTTCCAAAGATGTTGATCAGGCACATCTTGCTGAAGAATCATGTCATCCACCAAATCCCAAACCAGCAGGTACTCAAACAGCACTTGAATAGTTAAGGCACCACTGATATCAGACACCCATGTCCTGTTGTGCAGGGCCTGTGCCACGGTCCTGCACCTAATTGCTCTTTTGGGAACCGCTGAAAATAAAGATGGCGCCACATCAGCTATGCTCTTACCATCCGACCACCAATCTGTCCAAAACTTAGTTGATTTCCCATTTCCAACAATAGAACGCACAGCCGCCTCAAACATGGCCCTTGTCTTTGCCGGGACAGAAACAGGAAGTCCCGCCCACAGTCTGTCAGGGTCTGTCTGTTGAGACCAGAGCCAGCAAATTCTCAATGCCCAACCAAGGACTTCAAGATTGTGAATGCCCAGCCCCCCAACTCCAGAGGCCGTTGAACCCGATCCCAAGAAACCATGCAATTTCCTCCGTTGGCTTGTTCTTGTCCTTTCCAGAGAAAACCCCTGCGCCATTTGTCTATTGCCTTAATTACCCATTTTGGGAGATCAAGGGCAATCAAATGATGAATGGTAGTAGCAAGTTAAGACCACTCGAACCATAATGAGACGATCAGGCCCTGTTCATTAGAGGGGCCTTCCAACCCGGCAAATGGTCAGCAACCTTGTCAACAAGAGGCAACAACACATCCTTTGTTGGTTTGAGGACACAAAGCGGCAGTCCTAGGTAAGTGCACGGGAAATCCTTAATTTCACAAGACAAAGTATTGGCAGTAAGGGCTAAAACCTTGGTCGAGCAATGGATTGGGGAGGCAGAACTCTTGGCGAGGTTAGTTTGAAGTCCTGACGCATGCCCAAAATATTCAAGGATGCACTTGATTACCTGAAGATCTTGGCTAGCTGGTGTGAGGAAAATCACAGCATCATCCACATAGAAAGAGACCCGATGTCGAAGGCTCTGGACAGCAAGGGTCTGCAGAAGACCTTTCTCTGCAGCAAATTTGACCATAGAGTTGAGAACATCCATCACCAGAATAAAAAGCATATGAGAGAGGGGATCTCCTTGACGAAGGCCACGGTGATGAAAAATATTGTCCCCCGGCTATCCATTTACCAAAATTTGAGTAGAGGAAGTGGATAGGAGTAAGCACAACAAATTGCGCCATCGCTGTCCGAAACCCAGTTGCTGCAAAACTTCCAAGAGGAAAGACCAAGAGACTGAGTCGAATGCTTTAGAAATGTCCTAGCTTTAGAAGAATATGAGCCTCCTTCTTTGCATGAAGCGATTTCACCATTTGCTGGACAAACAAGAAATTATCATGTATATTCCTCCCCCTGACGAACGCACTCTGATTTGCAGGGACCAAGTCGGGCAGCATGGGGGCCAACCTGTTAGCCAAGATTTTGGTCACCAATTTGGCGACGCTATGAATCAAGCTTATGGGCCTGTAGTCCTTGACCTGCATGGCGTCAACCTTCTTTGGCAAGAGGGTAATGAAGGCTGTATTTAACAGCCTGAACCTAGAAACATGCCCATCCTGGATGGCTGCAAGAGCAAGCATGATATCCCCTTTTATGATACTCCAGCAAGACCTATAAAAACGACCAGTGAATCTGTCCAGGCCAGGGGATTTATCCATAAGCAGATCTTTGATTGTAGCCCAAACCTCTTCCTCAGTGAAGGGAGTATCTAGGGAGGAAAGATCATGCTGGAGAACACCAAGTTCAGCCAAATTCAGGGTATAGTCCCTTCCCTCAGCTTTACCGAGCAAATTCTCATAAAAATTTAGTACCGCTTCTTGCTTCTCTTCCTAGGTGAATAGAACCTGATCTGCCACCTGGAGTTTGGCAATAAAATTCTTCTTTTTACGGTATTTGGCCTGCTGGTGAAAAAAAGGAGGTATTGGCATCGCCTTCACGGAGGTAAAGAATTCTTGAACGCAGCTGGGCAACAGTGCGCTCTAGGGATGCTAAGCCGAGGCAGTGAAGCTTCAATTTCTTCCGCAGATGATCCTCCCCTTCAGAAAGGGTACGAGAGTCTCCAGCAATCTCCAGCTGGTGAAGAACCTCCTTGGCCATCCCTAGTTGCATTTTAATGTTTCCTACTTTTCTTTGTGACTACTTCTAGAGGCCCTTGCTTAGTCGCTGCAGCTTGAGAAATAGGCGCTCCACAGCGCAAACTGTTGCAACCGGGGCTTCCCAATTCTGCTGAACCGCTTCAAGAAAACTAGGAATCTTTGTCCAAAAACTCTCAAAATGAAAACGACGCTTTTCCGCTAATGTTGATCTTCAAACCAAGGATAAGTGGGCAATGATCAGAAACGACAGATGCAGAGCTCTGAAGAATAGAGTCCGTGAAGATCTCCTCCCAACCTAAACAATAGAAAGCCCGGTCTAATCTCACAAGAGTTGGAGAGGACCTCTCATTAGACCATGTATATTTTCTACCCACAAGTGGGATTTCCTTAACCTCCAGGTCATCCAGAAGCCTCCTGAATCTTCCCATCATGGCCCTGTCAAGATTGGAGTTAGTCTTGTCGGCGGCCTGGTAAATGAGATTGAAATCCCCAGTGACCAACCAAGGTCCACTGCATAGGGCACGAATGTCTCTTAGTTCTTGCAGGAACAACATCTTCTTGGAGTCAAGCTGAGGACCATACACCCCTGTGAACCACCAATTACGACCATCTTGTTCAGCGAAGAGAATAGAGACTAAAAAGGTGTTAATCCGGGTAGCAATGGCCTGACACACACTCCCTTTCCAAGCCACAAGGATTTCCCCCCCTTGTGCCAGCCGCTGGTAAGATGTCATAAGTAGAACCAATCACCGACAACAATCGTTGATTCATATCAGCTACCTTAGTTTCTTGCAAACAAACAATGTCAGCATTAGCTGACAGGACAACGTCTCGAATAGAATTGCGCCTGTCCTTTTGGTTCAGGCCACGCGCATTCCAAATCAAAATTGATGAGGGATTCATTAAGAAACTTTGGATGGAAACGACCCAGAACAAACAACTTACAGCACTATGGCATCCTCAACTGAGCACACCTGTTCGCCATCAGGCGCAGACCAGCCAAAGATCGCAGCCAACGCCGTCAGGTGAGCATCAGAGAGCTCCCGCTTGAATAGCTTGCTATATTCATCTTGCATTTTGATATCAATCTTTTCTTCAGGGCCAAACCCGAGGCTCCGCATGACGCGCTTTTGGAAGGCATTGACCACAGGGCTGGAGGAGTAGGGCCCTGCCCCAGCAATACGCCTGCTCCGACGAGGAAGGTTCCCTGGGTTAGGCTTCTTGTTGCGTCTTCTGCGACGGGCAGGGGTGGGCAACAGTTTGTCCACCGGCTTGAGTGGTTGCTCCCAGCAGGGGTTACGAGGGTGGCAGGCAGAGAAGGGGTCACCAGCGCCCATCGCCTCACGTAGACCTTGGAAGGCTCAGGGCGCGGTGAGAACATCGCTGATGGTGGAGGGACGACTGGCACCGAAGGGGCACCTGAGAGCGGGGTCACAGGGTCCAGTCGGTATGCACGCCGGAGCCCCACTGCTGATGAAGCTGCTGGCAAGCACGTCGGACCCAGGGAGGAGCAGCGCCAAGCCATGAAAGCCGGGGATGACGATGCGATTGTAGTCGCCAGCCTGGGCTCATCCTTAAGGCCCAGGGGAGCATCAAGGCCATGCTCAACCACTGGCCGAGGTAGAGCTGCTCCCAAGCCAAAATTTTCTAGCCTAGTAGGAGCAGTAGCATGGGCCGTAACCCCTGGTCCAGCAGCCGAGACCAACAGCCCACCATCGGGAGACCGAGGCGCTTGGGGTGTCCCGCACGGCTCGAGTGGGTGCGCCGGCTCGGGATTGAAGACTGCCTCCTTGAGAACACGTCCAGACGACGGAGTAAATGCCGCCTCCTCGTGGCCGTCGAACCGCCATCGTCCAACGGGGAAGCATGGAGAGCCGAGGTCGCATGACAGCCCAGGCCCAGCCGAGAGTGCATGGGGGCACGCATAGGAGCAGAAGCCGAAGCAGCCCCCGCGCTAGGACCCGACGACGAGGCGTCCTCCGGGGGAACGCGCTGGTGCCGCCATTGGCACCACCCATCACCGCCAACGGCCGGAGGTGGTGGCAAGGAGGTAGCCGGTCCCTAGCGCATAAGGACATAGCGATCTTGACCGGGTAGGAGAGAGCGCGTATCGCTGGAGGTTCACCCTTAACAGCAACATGCGGCTCCTCGATCATTGTACGTGGTAAGAGCCCAGGCTGTGAGCTCCATGCACGAAGCCGGAGGGCATCCCGGCGAGCATGCGCGCAAGCTTCCACCTCTCCAACCAGATAGAACTCATCCAGCAGGAGAGTAGCAGTCCCAAGCGTGCGCAAGGATCCCCCGGATTTCGATGTCAACTTCATGGCACTGCACAACCCCGGATGAACAATAGAACCTCGTCCAACATGCGATGTGAAGACGGAGCACTGGGGAAATCACCGGCCTGCCACCATCAAACACCCGGTCCGCCGTGGCCTCGCCAGGCAAGAGGAGGATGAACTCGGTCGCCGAGGTCCGCTGGAGCACCAGGGAGCCCTCGGCGAGGCTAAACCTCCGGGCGAGGAGAGCAGACACGGACTCCGCAGTGACGACCCCGGAACAGCCAATGCACATGACGATGAGGGCGCCCCACATGCCCTCCTCCATATCCTCGATTTCGGAAGAGCGAGCAAGGAGGCGCTGCGGCTTACGGCCAGGGACACCATCAGCGACTGGCACCTCGCTGGAGTCCGAGCCATCATCAATGGAGCCAGGTGCAGATGGGGGAGGAGTTCTTGAAGCACCAGTGGGCTCAGCCACACCGAACATGGCCCCCTGGACCACCTGGCCCGAGAGAGACACCAGAGCCGCCGCGGAGGGACGCACGACCGGGCGCCACTCCAAACGCCGCGCTGGAGCCTGACGGCTCAGGCAAGCGGCGGCGCAATGGCCCTCCTCAAGGCGACGAAAACAGCAGGCACGACGAAAACAGCAGGCAGCACGGTGGGCGCTGGAAAAACAATTGAAGCACTTGCCCTTCAAATCTTCAGGCACCGCATGACGAGGACGCGGAGGGGGGCGCAAGTGCTGTTGCCGGGCCGGCCGGCTTTCATACACTTGCCAGCCAGAGCCAGGATCAGCCTGAGAAGGTTGAGCAGGCGCCGGCGCCGGCGGCACGACCTCCCGCACAGCAGCGAGCAGCGCGTCATGATAGGGAGCCGACGAGGATAATTGGAGATCCACCCTGTCAAGAGACGAGGGGCTGCAGTCCTTCCACCGCAACATCTAGGACCTACCCGCCGGGACCGGGAGGGGAGAAATGAAGGGAGCTGGCACCTCCAGGGGTGGGGTGGTGGCCGCCGGGTCTGAGCAGAGCACCGGCGTGGGGCTGTGGGGGAGGGAGGAGGCGCCGGTAGGGGTACGAGGGAGAGCTGGGAGGGGAGACGGAGCGGTCATCGCGATTCCTTCCAACTCCTAAGTTTGGCCTTGCTTTGGCTAGGCAAAAGAATGCGAGTCCCTTTACTCTAGTTTGTTTGGCTGCAAGGTTGGAGTTTTCCCCTTTCAATATTTAGGCATGCCAATGCACTTGAGAAAATCGAAGAAACAAAGATTGGAAACGGTTGGAGGATGGATTAGAAAATTAATTAAGTAATTGGAGAGGAAAAGTACTCTCTTATGGGGGCAGGTTAAATTCTGTTTTGTTTAGTTTGCCTATGTTCATGATATCTTTCTTTGAGTTCCTAGGGGGGTGCTCAAAAAGATTGATTACTTTAGGTCTAGATTTTTTTTTTGGCAGAACGACAACCATAGAAGAAGTATAGATTAATAAAATGACAGCCCATTTGTTTACCTAAAGAGCAAGGAGGTTTGGGGGTAAAAAAATCTAGATGTACAAAATAAATGCCTCCTGAGTAAATGGCTTTTTAGACTTTGCAATGAAGAAGGCATGTAGCAAGACCTCATCATGAAACAAATACCTGAAAGGAAAACCCCTAGTACAAGTTGAGAAGAAAATAGGTGGTTCCCATTTTTGGAGAGGCCTTATGAATGTCAAAGACCTCTTCTTAAACCTTGGTAGGTTCAAGCTGTTTAGCGGGAATCAATTAAGGTTTTGGGAAGATATTTAGTTAGATAACCATGCTTTTAAACTTGTTTAGCATTGTCCGCAAAAAATATGCAACGGTGGCTGAGGTCTTTAGTTCATTCCCTCTAAATACGGGAATTAAGTTACATGAATGGCACAGCCTGGTTGCAAGTTTGACTAATGTAAACATAGAAGAGGGTAACGACGCCTTTGTTTGGGGTTTGCATAAATCAAGTTCATTTTCTGTTAATTCGATGTACAATGCTCTTATTAGCAACAGAACTAAAGCATAGTAGGAAATTTGGCATTTGAGGATTCTTTTGAAATAAATATATTCCTCTGGTTCCTAAAACCTAGAGTGCTTTTAACAAAGGATAACCTAAAGAAATGAAATTGGAAAGACAATATAAACTATGAGTTTTGCAGTAAGCCTGAATCAATCTAACATTTGTTTTTATTGTCACTATGCCAAGTTCTTTTGGCAAGTCGCTTGTAGTAAGTTGGGTTTGATGCCTTCTTGTAATATCACAGATTTATTTAGTAGGTGATGAAAACAAGGAGCACAAAACAAAGTGGGTTTGCTTATAGCCGGAGCGGCAGCTCTATGCTGGGTTATTTGACTCACAAGGAATGATTTTGTGTTTAATAAGTGTAAACTGAAATATGTTTTGCAGGCTCTGTTCTGGGAGGCATATTGGGTTCGACTCTAGGCTCAGTTGCAGTGCACTGAAGACAAGAAAGAAGTGGTGGTGCAGACATGCAAGATTTTGGAGTGGTCGGCCATGGAATTCTTTGCCTCGTTTGGATGGCCTTTTACGTTTTGGATTGAGATTTGAGTTGATTTGAGAGCTTTTTTTAATCTTGGTTCGTAATAAATTGTCTGAGCCTCATTTATGAGCACAAAAGCCAGATTCGTCTCTTTATCTAAAAAATTGATAGCAGATATATAGTAGGTTATATAGGGATATAGGAGTTCAAATTTTCGTTGTGCTAGCATTTTTGACAATGCTTTCTAGTTTCTAACGCATCTGAAAGCTAAAAATTATAGGTGCTTTAAGCGTGAATCTTTGAATTTATTTACTGAGCTGTTTCTGCATTTTCCATTGCGAATTTATTTGATCCTGGATCTAATAAACCATGTATTTCCCTCATGCCATTTTGTTGCAATTTTGTGCCTTTTCTATGACATTGCCGTTAGCTACATTTGTATTTTCTACACAAGTTTATCTTGTAGAAAGTAAAACTGCCCTCTTCTTCCATCGCTGGGCGGCAAAGGCCCCATAGCCATACATTTGTTTATGTCAATATTCTGTTGTTATTTTAGAAACCAAGAGTGGCATGACGGATGTATTTCGTTGTTTGCCCAACAGCACGCAAAAATTTGGCCTCACATCGGCAAACCAAATGTAGCCTTTCGTTCATGACTAGTGCCCTGTTTTGTTCCATTAGCATTTAATAATTAGCTAGCTGACTAAGACCCTGTTTGGTTCCATTAGCTGACTAATTAGCTACAACCAATCAGCTAATAGAGGTGTATTCATAGATTCCACACTTATTATAAGCTAATTTATTAGCTAGACATGTTTGGATCCAAACTAGCTAATTTTATATAATTTAGTGCAGCTAATAATTAGTTGGGTGTATTCAAACATGACCTAAATCCAAAATTTAGCAACCAAAATTAGGGTGGTCATTATCTCCACCCCACTTTTGCCAGCTGTGCTTTAGAAAAATTTGGATAGCCAAGTTAAAAAAAAAAAAAGATAGCCCAAATTTTAGCATGCAACCAAACAAGGGCTAAATTTTAGGTTGCCCTGTTGGGCCCAGTGCAGCCGAATGACTACCGGAAAGCCCATCCGTTCTGTTCCAAAATGGCATGAACCGGCCGCCTGCCTCTCGTCTGCCTGATTTCGAACTTACCGTGGGAACCTGAAAACTTAGTAGCGCGTTCCTTCAACATCTCAGAAGCAATCCACCTCTTCCTCCTGTAAGTCCGATTCATCCCGCACCCCCTCTACCTGTGCTGATGTCCCGTTCTTACGCGATCCAATTTTCTTCCGTATATTTCTTTGCTGCAAATTGTTTTTTTACATGGTCGGCTGAAAGTAATCTTGCAAGAATCTAATTTGCACTCAACCAATCTTGCCATCATACGCTCCCTTTGGCTAGATGTTTCTTGCAGGAATTCCGGCAGAGAAGTTCTGATCTTACGTCAGTGGTCGCGGGCTCCAGCCCGTCTTGGCCGTGCAGGCCACCTTGTTCGACGCAATGCCCCCCAAAGTCACCAAAGCGCTGGGTGCCAGTCAACCGGACAGCTAGGGCGTCTCAGGGCCTGCGACGGAGGCGGCCCTTCTGCCGAACACGTCAGCACGCTCCCGGACACTGCCCCAACACCATCGCTTGGTGCCCCGAAAGAGCACCGCACCGACCACCATGCGGTGGGTGCCGGTCAATAGGTCCGGGGGAGTGTCAGCATCACGTGGGCGTGAGGGAGTGGACTCTGAACCCGACCGCCTCAGCGCGCTCCCGGACGCCCTCCTGCACCACATCATGTCGTTCCTCAAGGTGTGGGAGGTGGTGCGGACCTGTGTGCTGTCGCGGCGGTGGCGGCATCTCTGGGCGTCCGTGCCCTGTGTCGACCTTCGTGTTGGCGGAAATGACTATGGTGAGGCGCCAGGTGAGTTCCCTGACTTCGTGCGCCTCCTGTTCCGTCACCGCGATCCGTCAGCAGCACTGGACATGCTCCGCGTGCGGTCGAGCAATATTGACGATGCACATGATGAAGATGATGCCAGGTTGTGGATCCGTACTGCAATCAAGTGCGGAGCTCGAGTTATTCATCTTGTCGGGCATAGGAGGAATCAATGGATTTGTGGCAGTGGCACCAGCCATGCGGTGCTTGAGCACACAGCGTTCATCTCTTGCCACCTCAAGATCTTGAAGCTGTCCTATGCTCTGCTCGATGACAACATCCTCAGGCAGTTTTCATATCATTGCCCATCTTTGGAAGAACTGGATCTTAAAGATTGCTTGATGACTGGCCATGATATTTCGTCTGCCTCTCTGAAGGTTTTGACCATGTTCAAGTTCCAGATCAATGTAAACCTGTCTATTGCTGCTCCGAACCTTGTACTGCTGCGCTGCATCTCACCAATAAACCAAGCTCCATCATTTGAGAACATGGGGTCTCTTGTCACAGGCACCATCATACTTGATGATTATGCCTTCAATGATGATTTTGAAGACTTCAGCAAGGATGAACTTGAAGAAACCACTGATGAAGATGATAACAATCAGAAGTACAGGACTGGATATGGATTTGGTATCCCTCTAAAAGGATATGGGCTTGGTTACAAGGATGATTATGATTATGGTAGCGACATTGATAGTGATGACAACACCTTTGAATACAGTGAGATTGCAAATGACTGTGATGTGTATGGTTTCAATGGTGATGGATACAATTCCAGTACAGATGGTAACCGTCTTGTGTGCGGTGAAAACTCTGGATGCAATGATAACAAAATTAAAGGTGGTCATAATGTTCTTCAGAACCTTTCGAATGCTACAAGTTTGGAGCTGTTAGCTGATGCTGGAGAGGTATGGCTATTACCATCTTTTGCTGAACTCTATGTCGGACTTTTTTGTGTATTTTTATTTTCCTCAATATATAGTCAAAAATATTTTAGGAACAGTCGTTTTTCTTTTCTTTTCCAATAAAACCCTATTTCAGATTCATGTCGTCACAGGATGTCCAGTCCACATTTTGTCCTTAAGTGCATCACACTGTCACCTGATTTCTTACTCCCAGTTGACTTAGAAAAAGGTCCAGAAAAAGAGAAAATTTCGTTTACATCAAGTGTAGCAGCTCATTTGATCGCCTATCTAAAGTATGTTGTACCAGGACAATAATATTCATCATTTTTTTTGTTATTGCAAGTCTGAAATAGTATATCTCTTGGAATGATTGCAGTTATGTATTAGTACGGAGCCAGGTCTAACAAATCCCTTTGTCTTTACACTATCCTATGGACAGCTGTCATTTAGATACTTGTACTAGAAAATAGAGATGCAGTATCATAAGAATGCTGGGTTTCTGGATGCTATTCCATAGCTTGAAGCTGCTGTATTCTCTAGTTGGAGGTGCCATTCTCTGAAGATGGTTGACAAAGACCATAGGAAGGGCCTGAACTGTCTTATAATTCTTGTTGATTGGGAGAAATGGAGGTAGCAACGCATGTGTTTTCAATGGAGGGTCTCCCAGTGTTAGTGCTATTGTCAATGTCAACAACAAAGGGTGTTTCTTTGTGGTGTACACCCGGGGCTAATAAGCTCAGGCTGCTAGCCTTGGGTAAAGGGAACCTTTTCTTTTCTGTCCGTTATTTCCTTTGTATCACTGTTTACTTTTGTTCTCTCTGCTGAATAATTTGGTTGTATGCATGAGTGAATGTTCATTTATTTTATTGATACTCACTTTTTTATGCTATGAAGGTGATTCTTACTAGAGAACTGAAAAGGTGCCCAAGTTTTAGCAACCTGAAGACCTTGTCCCTTGGTGAATGGTGTATGGATGTGTACTTTGATGCATTAGTCTTCCTGCTGCAGCATTCACCTAATGTGGAGAGGCTTTTTCTTGAACTCAAATTGGTACGACTTTTACATAGCTGGTGTATATCATGTACTGGAGCTATGAGTATAAGAGCACATGCTTAATAACAGTCGTTTTGTTCTGCAAAAAGAACTTTAACACCAGGAAGCCACTAGAAAGCGGGGTCAAACCGAAGGGAAGGTCATTTGCTTGCAAACATCTACAAATGGTAAAGATCAAGTGCTCTAAGGATGATGTAAGAGTCCATAAGCTGGCATGCTTGTTCAGGGCTAATGGTACATCACATGAGAAGATTTTTGTCCGTAGGACAGGGAGCACCTGTGAGTCGTCCTTCTTCATTTACCTAATTTCATATGTTTTACAGCGCTGGTGTTAAATTGCTACTGAAGTAGCCTGTCCATCTGTCCCCTAAAGGCTTAAATACTATTAAATAGAAAGACTATCACTTGATGCTTTTTCCAGGCTACTCTTTTATCAAATGGACAAGCGAACCATTCTTTGTTCTTCTCTTGTGTTTGATCTTAATCTGTGCATTCATCCACTGTTTGATTTTGCACCAGATCTCCGTGGCAAGAAGATGACTAGAGATTTTGCCAGGTATGAGTTGGAGTTCTGGGGGGAGGACTAATATCCAGTTACCCAACCCGATCTCCGTGGCAAGAAGATGACTAGAGATTTTGCCAGCTATGAGTTGGAGTTCTGGGGGGAGGACTAATATCCAGTTACCCACCAACATTTCTAATCAGATCTGGAATGTTTGTGTTCTTCGCTTATTTTGTAAGCAAAGAACTTACATGTAAGGCACCATGGATTTGCCATGCATACCTTGAACTGTGATGCGACTTTTGGTGCTTCTTTTAGGTAAAATGAAAGATGGTACTTATGAATGGATATGCACACATTGTGATGCTCTTCTTGTCTGGTGGATGAGTTCTCTGCATTTGCTTTCTACTGAAAACGAGTAAACTGTTATTTTTTTTGAATCTTTCATTGGGTTTGGAAGCTTGCATGTGCTGTTCTATGTTTCCGCCTTTTGAATCAATGTTCTTGATGATCAGCTTTGTTGTCGAAGAGAGATTACAAGCTTTTAACTGAAAATGTGATATATGCAGCTTTCCTGGCTTGCAAACTGAGATCTAAGATAGTCCTTCGCTCTAATTGTCATGTAGTCATACAAATCTGAATTTAGCTGTGAACTGTGGTGTCTTCAGTCTTCACACAGTACTACATTGGCTAAAGCTACATGTGTTTGGATGTTGACCTTTTGTGAATCTAGAACAGGCTATTGGTTAAGATATGTACAAGTTGTGTCACACAACCAACTCGACATTACCTCAAAAGCTATTTTTTTTTAAATGAACCGGTAGGAGATCTACCCGTTGTATTAAAAAGCGAAAAGTGCCCAAGAGGGCAAAGAGATTCTCTTGTGTGCCATTTAAAATGATGCCTCACCCATTTGGCCATTTGTACTACTGAAATTTTGTCGTCTCTCATTTTCCCAGTGTGCCACTGCCATCGGGTCCTGTCCATGTGTTAAATTAGCTGTCTCTGCTCTTATTTTTTGCGTGGATAGACTCTTGCCCTTTGGCCATTATCTTGCTCATAGACTTGGACTGGGTCCTGTTGACCGCAGCTGACTTTGCACGTTTTCTCCCCTCTTCTACTCTCACCTTGTGGCAGTGGTGGTGGTTGAGTTCTAACCTAGAAACCACGCCTGTGAATCCACTCATCTGCGAACTTGATAGAGGCTAGGAATGGGGTAGAAGGCATTAAAAGTAAATATAAATGATTGAGTGAATGGAGAATGAATCTTCCTCGTATCTTTCCATTGATCTCATATATATATTTATACATGGTGAAGGGGTGCAATGGCACCTTTTCGTTGGATCGCAGAGGGACATGACTCTTTATGAACGGACACCCTATGACACCCTATCCTATGCTTCCTGTCTCTTTATCACGAATAGTTGCATCCCTTGACGAACGATTGTATCTCTTCACGAACAGGTGCCTCTTCATAAGGATGAGATCACCCTTGTTTCTAGTTCTCAACACTCCCCTTGATCGAATCCATCTTATGAGATCATCTTTGAAAATACATATTAAAATACTAATGGACCTACTATGCCTTATACCGTCTTAAAAACCCTAAAGGAAAAAACAGACTATATGACATATGCTTATATTGATATTGCCTCATTAAAAACTTTATATAAGTAAAACCAAGAAAAGAATACAATATAACATAAATACGGTTATTTATCAGAGAGATACTCCCTCTGGTCTCTACAAATCTCTAAGTCATCTCATACCTATCCCTTCAACACATTTAGAAAATGTGGAATAAGGCAGGGACTTAATGAATAAATCAGTGAGGTTATCACATGATTTGGTTTGCAGTATGTTTATCCTTTTGAATAAAGACAAAACAATTTTAGAGCAATATGCTTAGTGATGTTGCTCATAATATAACCAATTTCTATATGAATAGCACAAGCTGCATTATCTTCGTAGATAATAGTAGGTGAATTTGATATGTCTAATATTGTCCTCTAAAAACCTCTATGGGGAAAATAGGCAATACGACATATTGATAATTCTCATAAGTTCCTCAAGGAAGAGAAGAATTATTGATTGTCTATGAATCTAACATGCCTCATATCATCCTCTAAAAACCCCTGTGGGGAAAAATAGATGATATAGCATTTATCCAAATGTTGATATTGCCTCGTTAAAAACTTTATACGAGAAACCTTAAAATTGAAAAACTCATACAAAGAAAATAGTACAATATGGTGTTCGAACGAGTTTATGAATTCAAGGGATATTCTCCCTGATTTCTGCAAAACATAAGTTATCTTATACGTACTCCTTCAACATATTCATAAAATATGAAGTATGGTAAAGGCTCTGTGAATATCTTTATAAGACATCACACAACTTAGTCTGTAATATGTTTTTCAATCCATTAACTGGAAAAACAATCCTGGGCAAAAATACATAGCAATGTTGCATCAAGTATAACTTGTCTACATCTCTACAACTATAAGATTGATGGTTCAATTAAACCAATACCACAAAAGTATGTAGTTTATCATTCTGCGAAGCCAAAGTCATTCTTAGGGTTTCATATAATCAACATGATTATTTATCAGAATGATTGGTGGAGAAGACATCAATAAATTGGGACTTTTTCCACAATATATAAATTGTCTATAATACTTGAAGGATCAAAATAAATACTGAGATCTCGGTAGAAGATACCAAGTTCTATCCAATGAAAAGTCTAATATTGGTTTATTTGATAAAAGATACCAAAATGTCTAATGCCTCGAGGTATCCAAAAGATATCTCTTAATCCTAACCAATGCCATTTGGTGGGAGCAACGTTATACCTTTGCAAGTAGATTCATCGCAATTGCAATGCCTGGCTAGTTACTATTTGCAAGATAGGTAAACGTACAAAAAGACATTGATATATGGAATATGTATTCCTATATATCTCTTTTCCATCTCATTTCATGTCTTCATGGTTTGTGTGAACACTAAACCTGAATAAGATAATCTGAAGATATATCTTTAATAATGAAAAATACCTAAACTGTCCATACATTATTTGTATCAGACTACACATATCTTCTCTTAAAATGTGTTAGGAATCTTAGATATTTAGATCATATTTTAAGGATAAGAGGAACTTAAAATAATTTTTTCTGTATCATTTATCGTACACATACAATTCGAGAAAATATAACTAATAGCATTGCCAATGATTTCACAACATCCCATAGGGATGGACAAGTCGAAACATACCAATTTTGGAATGAATCAAGAGTCTGAAAAATTATCTTATCTGTGACATATTGTGCGGGCTGGATGTATATGCTATATCCGTTGTTGTCATCTTATGTTCTCATAGGAAACACAATATACGGATATCTCTATAATTCAATAAAATATGAGCTTCATTCATTATTCATAGGGGGCATGATAGTGGTACTGACCAAACTAACTATTATATCATATATAATGATTGCTAAAACATTCTATATTCAACTTAGAAGAATTTAGATGTTTTGTAAAGCCCTAATTATGGATTTTGTGGCATTCATCCACCGTTTAGAATGATGCCCATACATATGCGAGACAAGAATTTAATAAAATTCTTACCCAATACATTAAAATATATGACATATTGTTGAATATCAAATACATAAATATGAGATATACAACAATTATATCTTAGACAACATTAAATATTACAACAATTTTATTGGACATTGTGATGTGAATAGATATTGAGATTACTAGAAATCTTAAAACTGAGTCATATGAAAAATATTCGATGAGCATTATGTCGATTGTTGTGAGATTCTCTTATCTTAAAAGGGAAATATTGTTACACGATCCATAAAATCCGGTGATAAACAACCAACCTCTATTTTATGTCATACTTAAACTTTTAGATATAGATCGAATTGGAACTTTATGAGGAAGGCATTGTTAAGCAAAAATGCTAAAATGAAACCACAATCATAACAATTACTTGTCATATCCGGTTTCAGAATTGCCATTGTTCCTCTTTTACGCATTTACTTTTCTTCATCAATTTGAATAATAAGTCCGAAATGCATAAAAGTTGCTCCATGAAATACTCTTATTGAATATCTTTATGACATCATATGGTTTCTTAACAAAGATACCAATTTATTTGACCCGTTGTGAAAGCTACTCCTGATCGAGTTACAATATATGCTTCCAACAGCTCATATGATGAAATTTATATCAATGTCTATTATCCATGGGGATTTAAAGATGCCCACAGGGCGAGTTATAAATCTATTTGTTTAATGCTAATGTTGTAATAATCTTAAATGCAAAATTAATCAGAGTTTTATATCTTGTTTAATGTATTTTGGACAATTAGAAACCTTATATAAACGTCGACTTCACAAATCTATCGTTATTAATAATGGTACACATATTTAGATAATCTCTATGTATGAAATATCGTATAGATCTCTCAGGCAATTAAATTGCTGTTATAGACATGGTATCTGGGCTGATACATTCTCATAAGAACGTACCACAGCCAATGTCTAAGTCTCTACTGCCTGTGTATAACCAAAGTTAAAAAATATGGTTATTTCCATAAATGTGTAAACCTTAGATCCAAAATATTCATTCCAAAGAAAACACTACGTAGGTAATCAAATGATGTAGACCTCTCAGTGACTGACGAATAATTCGTTGTAATAGGCATAGTCTCTGGGCAGAATTATTCATAAAAATAAAACGCGGCCAATGTCTATAACTCTATCATCTTGTGTTTTCACTTCGAAATGCAAAACAAGACATTAATTGAAATATTCTGCTATTTAATCCTAAGTCAACTAAGAGGACATAATTGAGAGGGATTTTCTGTTAAGATCTAATTTCTAAAGAAATTGCAAAATTAATAAGGTCGATATATTGTTAAAGTTATAGACAAAAATAAAATTGCACTAATTACATAGCACTAATAATTGGATAGGGCTGTACTTTTACAAAATCTATTTTGATTCACCACAAAAAAGCCTATATCTCATGAAAAATTTAGGTTTTCTCACACAAAATTTCCCTTATTAACAATTAAATGTTACTTTAATTGTGAGAGATTAGTCATAAAACTCTTTGACAAATGAAATTAACTTAAATGTCAGAATTTTGGTATAAACCCTTTTGACAATTAAGTCTTATTTCTATTTGTGAGAATTTTAGGTATATTTTTGTTTAAAATATACCATCACATGCAAATATTCATAAACATACATATACATTCACATATGATAATGACAACTATATCAGGGGTCCAAATCTTAAGGACACTCGGCTGACATACTACAGATTGCAAATACTGTAAAGTACAGAAACTAAATTGCATAAACTGTAGATAAATACTGTGAAATATAACAGTAATTATAAAGAATGTAACAGGTCAAAATCGGCCTGTATATCAAAATCGCCTGCCTTGGTCGAGTCTGCCCCCGCTAGAGGGATTCCAAGGGACGGTGGATCCGTGGCCCACATGCCACATCTTTCTTCCACTCCTCCTAGATGCCGCCTGCCGCCACCTAGCCCTTTGTCCTCCTCCTCCGTCGTTCGTCGTCGATAACCTTCACCGCTGACCGCGGGAGGGAGTCCGAGACCAGATCTGTTGGATCCACAGTCCCCGAATCCCCTCCCCCTCTCCCCTGCCCGTTCTTCGTGGTCTCTTAGTGATCGCCCTCCCCCTCATCGGAGGAGGATTCGCCTCCGCCGCTGGCCAAGACATACCCGTTGGGAAGACGGGGACTTGGGAGGCGTGGCGTGGTCACACTGGCGTGGTGGGTGGCACGGCGCGACTAAGGTGTGTGATACTGGGAAGGGGACTGCGTTGGACGCTAGCGGGGTGGGAGTGGCGACGTCGGTCTCATTGCTGTAGAAGGACAGCGAGGGGGTGACGGTGTGGAAGCCCTCCATGGTGCGGGCGGGACATGGCCCGTAGCCATGGAGTGGGCAAAAGATCGGTGCTGGATCCAGGACGGAGGTGGGTGACAGTGGCACTGTCGTCGTCGTTCTCCTGTTCTTTGTGCTTCTCAGTTCTCGGTGAGTTCTTGGACGAATTCAGTGTTCTCAGTGGAGAGCAAGTGTATGATAACGTGTTAAAAGTAAATGTAAATAATTGAGTGAACGGAGAATGAATCTTCTTGTATCTTTCCATTGATCTTATGCATATTTATACATGGTGAAGAGGTGCAATGGCACCCCTTCGTTTGATTACAAAGGGAGATGACTCTTCATGGACGGACACCCTATGACACCTTATCCTATGATTCTTATCTCTTCATCATGAACAGTTGCATCCCTTGACAAACGATTGTATCTTTTTATGAATAGATGCCTTTTCATAAGGATGAGATCACCCTTATCTTTTGGTTCTCAACAGAAGCGTAATAGGCTGTGTTGATCTATAGACTTGAGACCTGGTGGAAGTGCGCGTTGGTCAAGGCCTGAACCAGACACTGCCGCGTTGGTGTATCATTGGTGAACTTGCCAAAGGAGTTTGCATGATCCGGTTGCTAACACAGCCCTTTAGCTTAAGCATCTCAGGCCATCGTGTCCTAGGGTGAGTTGCGCCTGTTAAATATAAAATATCTCGATAAGTGCACATGTAAATTTCTACCTGCAACATATAAGCATATTAAGTTGTGGTGGTGCTGATGCTGCCGGGAACATGCTCGACCGGTCGGAGTGTCATTAGCCTCTGATAGATACATCAACGAGCACTGATTTGGACTAGCAGAAATGGGTCATTCTTGAGATCTCATCGAAGCGATGAGTCAAAAGGGAGTTTATTTCTTTCAAACGGGCAAATGAGGATCCTTTTATAATATCCGCGAAAAAAATAAATGAATTATTCCAGATAGAGGGAAATCTGGAGTGTGGCAAGGCAGACCTGTTTGCTTGCACAAAAGCCAATTCCAAATTTGGCCTCGCATTGGCAAAACAAAATTTACCTCTCTGTTTGGTTCATGATCAAGCCAACCAATATTAGGGTGCCGTTTCGACCACCATTAGTATAGAAATATTTTGGTCTTCAACCAAACGAGGCCCAAAATTTGGACTTGCCTAATTAGTGCGAGGAACTAAAGAGGCCCAATTTCAAAATGGCCCAACGTAATGTAACGTTCTCAAATGCCTATTCCTTTGGTTCCAAAATATAATGAACCAGCCACTGGGATGCTATCAGAGTGACTCAACGCGATTTATTTTTTTGAAAAAAGCAAAAGGGTCAACAGGTCGGGTTTGACTACAACTACTTTAAATGCGTTTGGATAACATCCTTTTTCGATTGGGTATGGCTTCGACCATTCCCACCCCCCTTTCCCGAGAGGCGGCCGGGCTGTGTTTCCCCAGCGGCCGCCGGAGAAGCGATTTGTAGAGCCGAGGCCCAACCATTAATTAGTACGTATTGATTTTGATTCTTTGCGCATCTTGAAATTTCTCCATGTACATTGCATTGGCGCATTATTTTAGTTTCCATATGTTTAAATTTGTGGTGGTCTATTATTGTAATGAACTAAAAATATTGAATTAAAAAATTCATTGTTTTCAAACAAAAAAAATCTAAATTAGATTCCAATTGGACCATTGAGTTCTTGCTATAAAGATCTCCAAAACTAACACCACCATGTTAAGCTAGGACATTCTTTAGTAGAAAAATGTCCTAGTTCATGATAAAAAATGTTCTAGGTTCATAAAAATCATTCGACCTTCATGAGAAAATATTTAGGATTCAAAAGAAGAATATTATATATTTAGAAAAATATTCTAGTTTTAAAAGAAAATATTCCAGGTTCAATAGACAATTGCTCTAGTTTTATAAGAAATGTTCTAGATACATTACAAAATGATTTTAACATGTTGAAAAAAAAGTTCTGGTTGATGACTGATATAATTAAATGATTGTACATGCAAACAAATTTTATGAACCCAAGAAAGAAAAGATTATACATATGGAACATATTATATAAACTCATGGAATAAATATATGTTACACACATAATAAATTGCACCAACTCGTGGAACAAATATGTGTACACTTTAAACAAATTATATAAATGCTAGTGAACAGAAATGTATATGCAAAACAAATTATACTGAGGTCATTTATCAAATTTTATACGCATAGAACAAATACACTATGAATATTGAACTGAATAATATAATCTATGAAACTAAATTTAAAGAACTAATAAAGAAACAAAGAAAAAGAAACTAAATAAGGAAAAAGAATAGATAAAGGCTTTAAAAAGTACACAAAACAAAAATAAGTAAGAAAATAAGGGAAACGGCTGTAAGGAAAAAAGAACTCACTGAAAGAACAAAAAATAAATACTCCACATGTCCCAATTTATAGACCATTTGTATTTTTCACATTAAGTTTGACTTACTTGTCTTATTAAAAAAATTTCATAATTATTATTTATTATTTATTATGATTTGGTTTAGCATATAATATATTTTTACTATGGCTTGTTTTTAATATTTCTGTAAATTTTCTTGAATGAGATAAGTTGGTCAAATTTAGTGTTAAAAAACTTAACTGTCTAGAAATTGGGACGTAGTGAGTAGAAATAAAAGGCAGAAAACAGACTAAAAATATACCAAATTAATAAAACAAAGAATAATTTTAAAAAAGAATGTAAGAAAAAGAGTTCGCCAGCATCGGACGGTGTGTTCAACATTTAAAATGTGTATTTTCAATACTGAAAAACAGTATATGCAACATTGAAATCAACATTTGTAACATCAATATTTGGATTAAAAAAATCACCGCGTCCATCTGATTTAAGGAAAAAAAATTCCACCACAACATCGGTTTATCTTTCACACAATATGAAAAAGCAACGACAAAATTCACGCAACACTGAAAATGCATATTTTCAATATCGAAAAATAGTATATGCAATACTCAAATTCAGCTATCGCAACATCCATAAATCGAATAAAACATATCACGTTCATCCAGATTCAAGAATAAACTGCTGCAACATTCGGTGCGACATTAGAGATGTATATCTTCAACATCGAAAGAAAATACTATTTTCAACATCGCAACAAGTCTTCAAAAATCTTTGCAACAAACTAAGAAATGAACTGAAACAAATCGACATATCTAGAAAAACATACCAAAAACATCTAGTTGCAACAAATCACGAACAGAGGCATGTGCTTGGAGTCATCTGAGCCTAAGGCGCAAAGATGAGGGCGAGCATCTTCTCGGTGAGGGAGCTTGCAAGGGCCGCTGAGCCACCAAATCGCTAGTTTTGTCTTGCTACACTCATGCGTAGGTACGCTCACCCATCGTACGGTCCTACGTTTTCAGTATGCTTTGAGATAGATGCATGTTTATGGCGTAGGTTGCTGCCATCCAGCGTTCTTATTAGTTTTTAGCTGTTCTAATGTAGTCAAACCGTCAGCCCAAAGTCATAAAAAAACCCCTAGTACAGTGATTCATTACTTTTTTTTGGATAGGTACAACAACTGTGAATCTTCTACTAAAAGACTACCCACTGAATCTTTTAGGGTTTGGGGTTTAGTGTTTTAGGGTTTTAGGTTTTTAGGGTTTTAAGGTTTATGATATAGGGTTTTAGGGTTTCTGGTTTTGAATTTGCAGAAACTGTTTTAAGACTTCTAATAAGAATATAAATAATTTTTTTGAAATTTTATATAGCGATGTTGGTCTAGTTTTGTTCATAAGAATCTCAAGAATGTAAATATGAAATGCGTTCGTGATTAGATATCTTAATTAAGAGATATAACACAAAACCAAACTAAAAGCAGTCTCGTTTTCTGTACCGTGCACATGCGCAGCCTGCATGCGGTGGGAGGTCCACACGCAACTATCACCTACCACATTGAACGTGCCTGCGTACTCGGGTATTCGCGTTTCCATGCCCATCGTCTAGTATGGAAGGAGCAGAGGCACCGGTGTGAAAATGGATGGGCAACGGTGTGAAAAGATGCTCCAAACAACAAGTCATCATAACTTAGGTCTCCTTTGGAACGTAGGATAGAAAAACCATAAAAATAGAAAAAACGTATGAAATTGAGATGCCATGTTTCTTGAATCCTATGGGAATAGAAAACCATAGGAAAAGAGATGGAAGCCCTTTGGTAGCACCATAGGAAAGAAATATGATTCGATCATTTTGAATATTAAAAACTAGACGTAGAAACCACAGGAAAATAAATTGATTCAACCATTTTTTATGGAACAATTTATTCAACCATTCGAGCTGCTACCGTTGCATGTTAGTTTTGTAGGTGGTCGTTTGCCCTTTCATCTGATCAAGAAGACAACTCTGTTTCTCCTCTCTGGAAGAAGAGCGAAGAGAGGCTGTTCTGCAGGCAGAGCATGCAAAAGCGCGCGCACGGGAGCCATTGATGCGGCAGTTTCGCGCCAGGAATCTTTCCAAGAGCTCTGACCTCTTTCTTATTTTCCTGTGAAACTAAGCAATGGGAAAGTAATCCTATGGAAATTTTCCTTTCTATTCCTGTGAACCCAAGGCATTCATAGGAAAAAATCCTTAGGAAAGTGAATTCTCCAAAAATCCTTTGCCTACCCTCCAATCCAAAAGGGCCCTTAACTTCAATTTAGGATCACATTATTCATACACACGCGAAAAGGATGCTCCAAACAAAGTCATCATAACTTAACTTCAATTTAGGATCACATTACTCATACACACGTGTCGAACTCTGAGCGTAGGTGTAGGTACTCATGAGCATAGCAAATCCGCGTTGACCAAATCGCCATGCGTGGTAGGTTACAAAGTCACCAGGCCCCATGTTGCCGAGCGAGGTAGGCTGTAGAGTCGTCGGACCACCAGAGCACCGGTTGTCGAACAAATGAATGGAGAAGGAGAGGATATTGTGGAAGCTTCGTGGCCGCGGGCGTCGTGGCTTCATTGCGTGGCCAGGCTCGCTGCCAGGCGCCCTGAACTTGGAGGAGCTCATCTTTCTTCCCCCCGTTGCCGCGTCCATGAGACCCACTGCGCATGTCCACAGCCACCAAGCTTTAGCCATGGGTGACAGGTTGGGCTGAGAACGCGAGTGGAGCCATAGCTTCTCCGTCTATGGCGAAGTTCTCTCCTCGAATTTGTCAAACTGGCCATGGCGTGGATGAGATGATGTGTGGATGTGTGAGAGGAACAAGTTGAGCGAGACGGTGAATAGAAAAGATAGGCCTAGTTTCTATCTGTGTGAGCAAAGAGATACAGTAATAAGGATGAGGACTAAAGTGTTCTCATGGCTCTCGGCCGTTGCACCCGAGACTTTCGACCTTTGCACTGGAACTCATCCGAAGACATTTTCTTGGTTCGGTAGTGGGCCTTCGACGTGGGCGGCGACTGTAGGTGCGTGGGAGACCTTGAATGATGTAGCGCTGGAGAATGACATATAGGGCGATGGACTCGCTATAAGCCACGCACGGTACGCTGGGCGAGAAGACAATGAGGCCGGCAGCGCCTGCGGGGAATAATTTTGTCTTGTTCAATCAAAAGATATAAAATGTTGATAATATACATAAACTAATTGTCTAAATGTTAAAATATCACAAAATAATTTTGCTCTAAAGAATGAGTTGGTAGAGGGATAATAAGTAAGTAAACATAGACGCAGAAAGAATATGCACGCGTACTCGTATACGCAAGTAAGTTGAGTCTGTGTGAATCCTTAGCTAGCTGCGGATAACTACTCCGCAACTACAGACAATATATAATGAATTAAAGTGTTTTGTTGACTGATTGAATGCCCGATCGATAAATTGGATAGCATAGTCCACCATGTAAGCTACTCTACGTGGTGATTATTAAAAAAAAAAAGAAAAAGAAACGTAAAGTAAACTCATTTATCAGAAGAGATCGTCGTGTAAATTTAAGTAAGCTAGCCTCAAATGCGTATACATACTTATGAATAGCAGCTCGTACCATGTGCGACATGCAACATATGTACAGATGTTAGCGGGGGATATCGAAAATGATTCCCGTAATCACCTTAATTAATTATTAAGAATAAAATATCGTGGAGGCCGTATTCCCATCCACTTGGCTTTCAAACAAGCACCCCGACGAAGAAGTCCATCGCGAACTGCCCCCTGACCAGGTCCAAGCGATATGCATGATGTGCGTCCGTCGTCGTGCAAATACTCCGTACGAGTCTACGTGGTCTTGACGCGCGCGCGGCCGCTCAAATTAATTAGTTAGCCCGCCGGCGTCGTTAGCGCATAGCAACCGCACCTTCTACCCCTCAAAAAAAAAAAAAAAGCAGCCGCACCTTCCCCTGGACTAGACTATATAAAAGTACGAGGTCCCCTGCAGCAGTTCCATCAGATCACCACAGACGAAAAGGCAAATACTAATTAACTAGGACCTTAGGAGAATGCGCAGCTCGCTGCTGCAAACCGTCTTCTCCGCCGTGCTGCAGTCCTCGACCCAACGCATGCAGGTACTGTAGCACTATCCTGCACCCAATCAGTCAACGGTTGCTTTGTTCTTGCCAAATTTCAGCAATCCATTTCTTGCTCTCACGTTCTTCCAGGGGCTTTTCCGGAGCTATTGATAAGCTAGAGGTCGTCAAGTATTATATTTGTTCTGAATGTAAAAATCAAAGGGACGCATCAAAGTAACCTATATTTATATATTGATTGCTTTCTTATATCATCAGGACAAATGAAATAAAGCAATGATGCTGATCCATTGAAGAATCCATTGGCCACCGCGCGTACCGGTCAAATCACGATCAGTTTAATTGATCAGATCAGAAAGAGCACCACCACGTACGGTCCACAAATAGCAATGCCTACAGCGTTAATCTTGCTGCTAGCGGCACTAATAGTAATAGCTCATGACGCCGCTGAGAGCGCTAGCTCTGTCTGCCCGGACAGCTGCGGCAGCACAAACATCGAATATCCGTTCGGCATCGGCTCTGAAGGTTGCTTCCGCAAGGGCTTTGAGATCACCTGCGACAATGGCGTGCCGATGCTTCCCAGCACAACGAGGCCCGTTCCGGTGGTCAACCTCTCCATCGGTACGGCGGAGGCCCGCGTGATGCTGCCCATCGCGTGGCAATGCTTCGGCTCAGGCAACAATGTGTATAACTCCAACGACGGCGACGTGCATTTCAACGGCGACGAGGTGTACCGCATCTCCAGCACCCATAACCAGCTCGTCGTCGTCGGCTGCAACACCCTGGGTTACACCCAGAGCCAACGGAGCGAAGGCCACCATGGCTACCCCTACGCCTACTACACCGGCTGCATGTCCTTCTGCAACAACTCCCATAGTGCAGTGGACGGCGCCTGCGCCGGCGTCGGGTGCTGCCACGTCGACATCCCGCCGGGTCTCACCAACAACAACATGGCCTTCGACACAAGCTACAACCACACCACAAGGCTGGACTTCGCCCCCTGTGACTACGCCTTCCTGGTGGACAGGAACAGCTACACCTTCCACACAAGGCACCTGAAGATGGACAACAGCACTACGATGCCAGTGTGGCTGGACTGGGCCATTCGCGACAACCTGACGTGCGCCGAGGCGATGAAGGAGCAGAGCTATGCTTGTGTGAGCGCCAACAGTGAATGCCGTGACTCTTCCAATGGACCGGGGTACGTCTGCAACTGCAGCATGGGGTACCAAGGCAATCCCTATACCATCGGCGGTTGTACTGGTAAGTGTGCATTTTGATTTGAATTTCGTTTTCTATAAGTTCCGATTCTATACTTAGTGGCAAATTGTGAAGCCTGTTGTTGAACTGAAGCCATCAGAGACAGGAAGCGGCTTTTGACTTGAATAATTTGGTATACAACTGAGTATTTCTATATATACTGCAAACCACTAATTCCATTTCTAGCTGATCAATTTCCTTAGTGTGGATAGTGTTCGATATATGGTTCTCAACATCTGATAGACATGGTTGGTAAACAATTCAGATATCGACGAGTGCCAACATAAGGGATATCCATGCCGAGGCATTTGTCGGAATACATTGGGCGCCTACGAGTGCAAATGCCGAAGTGGTTTCCACAGTCCTGATCCATTTAATATTCCCTGCAACCCCAATTTTCCACTTGCAGCTAAAATTGTCACAGGTACATGTTCTCACTTCTTACTGCAAATGAGTATTAGGATCACAATGACACAATAGTCTTGCAGAGAACACGACATGGTTTGAGATATATTATGAAGTAAATATGGACCACTACTTTAAGTGGTACAACCAAACGGTAATTCTATCCATCGGACAGCCTTGAAACTTGAGAGACATAGCTGTCTAGTTTCTTCTTTAATCTATATAAAGGGCCAAGTAAACTAAGGAAACAGAAAAATAGCAAGAATGGTTTGTTTTCAAAATTTTCTGACTAGTTAGAGATTATGAGATTTAGTACTGTTTTTTGGTAGAAAATATTTTCTTGAAAATTTATATACTCCAAAATTTTGATGGCTACTACATATGTCGCTTTTGTAGGTGCAATTGGTGGACTTCTCATCATTGCAATTGTGGTGTTCATCATTCTTCTTGGCAAAGAGAAACAGAGAATGAAAGAATTCTTTAGAAAGAATGGGGGACCTATAATTGAAAAGGTTAACAAGATTAAGCTGTTTACAAAGGAAGAGCTAGAGCCAATATTAAAAACAAGTAATCGTATTGGACAAGGTGGCTTCGGTGAGGTTTATATGGGGTATCTTAGAGATGAAATTCGACCAGTAGCAGTCAAGAAGCCCAAGATTGATGTTAAATTGGCAAACCAATTTGCAAATGAAGTTATAATTCAATCCCGAGTCTTGCATAAGAATATTGTCAACCTCATAGGGTGTTGCCTAGAAGTTGATGTGCCAATTTTGGTCTATGAGTATGTGTCCAATGGTAGCCTTGACAAAATTCTGCATGACAGCAACAAGACGCCACTTGACTTGGATCTATGCCTGAAGATCGCTGCACAATCAGCAAAGGGCCTAGCTTACATGCATTCAGAAATCACTACTCCAATTCTCCATGGTGATGTTAAACCAGCAAATATACTTTTGGACGAAGACTTTGTGCCCAAGATCTCCGACTTTGGTACATCTAGGATGATTACCATTGAAGAACATTACACAAGCACTATCATTGGTAATTGGGGCTACATGGATCCAGGATATGTGCAGACTGGCCTATATACGAGTAAAAGTGATGTCTACAGTTTTGGTGTTGTTCTCTTAGAACTCATTACAAGGAAGAAGGTCTTAGACCCTGATATCAGTGACTTGCTTGGTAATTTTCATGACACTTACACTAAGAAGAATAGAGTGATTGAGCTCGTTGACTCAGAAATTTCAGCGAAAGGAACTATTGGGGTTTTTCATAGTTTGGCAGAAATTATTGTGCAATGTCTAGATCTTGATGCTGATCTAAGGCCTGAGATGGAAGATATTGCAGAGCGTCTTCAATACTTGTTGAAGTGATGTCAGGGTAGAACTTAGAAGAACTAAAGCGTGATTTGCTGGTTACTTGATGCATGCATACTTTGTATTTGGTAACATACTAGTGGAATATCATTAAAGTATCCGTTCAAAAATATATGATGTGGTTGATTTTTTCCGAAACTTTAAACATTTATCTTATTAAAAAAAATATTCAAACATATAAAGACACAACTCATATTCAAACTGTGTTTAGTGATAAAACAAATCACAATAAAATAATGGTAATTTTTGAAAAAAATAATGATCGAAGTTTTAGGAGAAAAAATCAACCGTGTCATACATTTATGAATGAATGAAGGAAATATATAATAAATTAAATCACAGTGAAAAGGAACAATACTTATAGTTTTTTTAAATAAAACAATGGTCAAAGTTACTTGAAAACAAATCCAACGACAAAAGAACGAACTGAAATGGTGGAACAAAGCTCGACCACCTGCAATCTGGAACGGAGTACAGGCAAACGGGAGCTATCTGCACGAAGGCATGCAGCTCGACTCCACCCGCGCAGACGCAGCCACCGACGCCATCCATCCTGCACCGTCCCTTTTTCGTCTACCAGACAAGAACACGCCCCCAATAAATCTCCATCTCCACCCACCGATCCAGTAGATTCATGGCAGCCCCTGACGCCGCTGCCCTCCCGAAGTGGGTGATGCTGGAGCGCTTCGTCTTCCGTAGGGACGACCCCATCTCCTTCCGCGAGGACAAGTGGACCTCTGCGACTGCGACCGGCACCACCTGCGTTGCGCCGGCGCTCGCTTCGACGTCTCCTTCATCCTCGCCGAGCCGCCCACCCCGTCGCGCCTCTACTTTTCGTCGTCGCCGGAAGGGGCCAAGCTTATAGTCACGTGCAACCTCGTCCTCCTCAGGCTGGACTCCCTCGTCGATGAATCTGTACCATTCGGGGGGTTTCGGCATGAATACTTCGTCTACGTCGCCGACCCCACCTCAGGCTCATCATGGCTCAGGCCGCTGGCCCAGTGCATGGAGACCGTGCCTTACCTTGACGACCCACAGACGCGCGCGTTCCGGGAGCTTGCTGTTGGTCTGTTGAGCCATGGAGAAGATGAGCTTGTCGTGGCCAATCTGTCCGTGGTCTCGTCGTCTCCGATGCAATCGGTGTACAACGCTGAGCTGTGGATGCTCCGCGCTTCATTGTCCCGCTGCAGTGACGATGGTGGCGGTGGTCGTGAAGAGTGGGAGAGCAAGCTCCTGACGATCCACTGCCAACCTGGTGATGATTGCGAGTATCTCGTCCACTGGGTGACCAATTCAATGAGGTCGTCCCCTTCGAGAATTCCATGTGCTGGGTCAATTACTCCTGCGGCATCATATTCTGCCAGGGCATATGTGGAGACAACCCCAAGGTCTCCTACCTCCCTTTTCCTCAGGATAGATCCCTCCTTGAAGATACAGAGATTCGCTACAAACTCAACGAACGCAAGGAGCTGTACCGCAGCTTGTGCATCGCCGCCAAAGGAGGCGATCATCGGCTGGTTTTTGCTGATGTTGCGCGCCACGATAGACAGGGTTTGGGCCCGACGGCGCCGGGCACTGGTTTCACCCTAACCTTGCATACGCTGTCGGTGACGGAGAGCGACTGCACGCAGTGGAGGTGGAGCAAGGATGCGGTGGCCACTTCAGATCAACTGTGGGAGGCGAACACCCCGCGCGTCTCCCGCGTGAGGTTATGATGCTCCCGTTGCTGAGCGTCGACCGTCGATACGCCTCATGTTGTGCACACCGTATTGTATGATTGGTCGGTTGGCAGGTTCTCACTAGTTGCCATTAACTTGAGTGACAATAATCAAGTGCAGGGATCGGTTGTTACATACATCAAGTCCGAGAATGATTGCGATACTGATGACGCTGACCTCGTCAAGGCAAAGCCAAATTTTGCTGTACACTTTATTCCGTCGGAATTCCCCAAGTTCCTGACTACCAACAGGTAATTGCACTGTCTGTCACCCACGTCTACTTGGGCAGCATATTCATTTTTCTGTTAGCCTAAGTTATTGCCAATCTTATTCGTGAATCCATTATAAATTCTGAGGAAGCAACAACAGAATGGGCAGCCGGTTGCTTAGAGTAGCATCATAGAACTTGATGGATCAAGCTCAAGTAGTGAAAACCTCACTGGTTATTGTGGAAATCAATTGAACTTAATTATCTCTGTTGGGTCTTCCATCTATATTATGTTCCATTCTGCTAACAACCTCAGCAATTGACGTCACCAAATGAGGCTACTGTAGTCTGCCTGAGGCATCTGTTAAAGAGGTCACATAAATGTTTCTCAGTCCTGTCAAAAGAAAAACCTTCAGAAATCGGTGAATCTAAAATGACCGCTAGCCTATGTTTCAATATGCACATATTACTTCACCTCAAAACATTTGAAATCATCAGGCGTACCTGATAGTTAATAATTCTTGTTTGTATAATTATGACGAAGCTCGTGCCATTGTATTGCAGGAAGAGGAAGACTGATCCCTGAGTCATTACTCATTTGTCTCAGCTAACGTTGTCACGTGTGTTCCCATCCTCATCGTTGTGCATGCAGTTTCTTAGATGACATTGCCCTGTGCTGTGTTTGTCGAATGTGTTGAAAGGCTATTTCAGATCGAGTTTAGAAAGCACTACTGTGCTCAGCTTTTGTGTGTTCCTTGTAGTGCAAACAGCCAGGAAAAATACCTTTATCTAGCTTCAGTTCGAGTCTTATTAAAGCGTTCACTATTAGCTTTTCAGAGCAGAGTGAAAGCAATAGAGATTGCGAGGAATAGTAGATTGATTAATTGAGAGGCAATACATTTACATATATAGGGGAGGAGGATCGTGAGGCAAAAGAAAACCTACAGGATCTGGACTCCTCCCCGTATCCCTCTCTAACCGAACATACTATACATGGGCCGGCCAGCTGGAAGCCAGGCTCTAGGCCGTACAAACACAGGACTCTTTCTAACACCCACCCCCCCCGGCAGTTGAAGCGTCCATAGAGCAGACGTTGAGACCCGACCGAAATTCCGTGAACACTGCAGATGGCAGGCTTTTGGTGAAAATGTCGGCAAACTGAGATGTGGTCGGAACACGAAGAACGCAGACATCACCAAGGGTAACACGCTCACGAACAAAATGAAGATCAATCTCCACATGCTTGGTACGCTGATGCTGGACAGGGTTAGAAGACATGTAAACTGTGCTGATGTTGTCGCAATATACTAATGAGTCTTGCGCAAAGGAGTGTGCAGCTCAGACAACAACTGACGAATCCAAGTAGCTTCAACAACTGCATTGGCGATTGCGCGATACTCAGCCTTAGCACTGGAATGGGACACGGTATTCTGACGTTTGGAGGACCAAGAGATAAGATTGTCGCAGAAAAACATGGCATATCCAGACGTGGACTTGCGAGTATCCGGACATCTAGCCCAATCAACATCAGAGTAAATCAACAACTCAAACTGGGACGAGGGGCACATAGAAAGACCCAAATGCAGTGTGCCTCGAACATAGCGCAGGATGCGCTTAAGGGCGGCAAGATGGGATCGTGCATGTGAAGACATACCTGCCGAACAGCATACGAGATATCCGGTCTAGTGAAGGCTGCAAAAATCCGTAGGATCCGAAACAGGCGCGCCATCAGTAGGATTCACATCGATAGGAGTAGTTCACGGCTTGCAGTTGCTCATGCCCGCTTGCTCAAGTATCTCAATCATATACTGGCGCTGGGAGAGGAAAATGCAAGAAGCAGTGTGCTGTACATGCATACCGAGAAAATGATGCAGCTTGCCAAGGTCCTTGAGAACTCCTGCTGCAAAGCACTGGTGATACGCCGAAGTAGGGACTCGGAGGAAGCAGTGAGTACAATATCATCAACATAAAGTAGAAGATATGCAATCTGACTTTGCCTCACAAAACCGAGGTGAAGAAGATGAGAGGCGAACCTACTGTACCAAGCGCGAGGAGCCTACTTAATCCATAAAGCGATCCGTTGAGGCAGCACACATAGTCAGGATGAGCAGAATCTTCAAACCCAGCAGGTTGAGCACAATGAACAGTTTCAGACAGAGTGCCATGAAGAAAGGCATTGTTGACATCAAGTTGATGGATAACCCAGCCACGCGAGGGAGCCAAAGAGAGAACTGTCCAAACTATAGCAGGCTTGACAACTGGACTGAAAGTTTCTAAGAAGTCAATACCAGGACGCCGAGTGAAACCGCGAAGCACCCACCACGCTTTGTAGCACTCGAGAGAACCATCAGCTTTGAACTTGTGCTTGAACACCCACTTGCCTATCACAACATTGGAACCCGGTGGTCGGGGAACAAGACCCCAAGTGTTGTTGGCGAGAAGAGCCGAATATTTGCGTTCCATTGTGGCGCGCCAATTGGGATCGGCGAGAGCAGTACGGTAGCTTCGGGGAACCAGAGACAATACTGAAACCTCAAACAGCGCCGGGACCCGAATCCCGCGCTTACCACGGGTCGTCATGCTGTGAGGATTCATGACAGGAGGAATTGCCACAGCACCTGCGCGTGGCGGTGATGCCGTGGGAGTAGAAGAAGCTTGTGTCATCGAGGCAGGAGCATCAAGCGGGCGTCGACGCGAGTACACCCGACCACGGAATGGGCCGGGACCAGCAGGCAAGGGCGCGGCTTGCCGACTGCTGCTCGGGGCAACTGAAGAACGGTCCCCACTGGGAGGTGGTGATGGAGGGCCAGTGGGAGACACACGGGCGAAGCTGGCAGGCGGGGTGGGAGACGCATGCGAGCCCACACCCGCAGGACCAGGAGGCGCGCGTCGAGGGGAGCTGCCAGCGGCGGCATTTGTTGAGGGTGGCGCAGGTTGGCTGGGCTGCCGCAGGCCACCAGACAAGAGAGGCTGTCCTCCGGATGGCCCGGACTGGAACGCCGGTAGGGGGGCGTAGCTCGGTGCATCGGGGAGGAGCCATGAGCTGCTGCTGAAGATCCTGTAGAAGCAAAAATCGGTGACAGCTGAAAAGGATCTGAAACCGTGTTAGGCAGATCATCCAAAAAATCAAATGCCGCATGCGTGGGTGGAGAAGAATCCTTAGAAAAGGGAAATGACATTTCTTCGAAGACCACATGGCGCGAGATGATGGTATGATTAGTGTGATGATCAAGACAGAGATAGCCCTTGTGGTGTGGTGAATAGCCAAGAAAAACACACAAGGAAGAGCAAGGAGAAAGTTTATGAGGAGCGGTGGCAGTGAGATTAGGATAACATTTCCAACCAAAAACACGAAGATGCTCGTATGAGGGCGACTTCCCTAGTAAAGCAAAGTGCGGTGTCGCAAAAGCAAGGGTTTTGGTTGGCAGAATGTTGAGAAGATAAGTAGCAGTCCCGAGGGCCGCGGCCCAAAACTTAGGAGGAATGCTGGCCTGAAACAGCAGGGAGCGAATGACATTATTAATAGAATGAATAATGCGCTCAGCTTTACCATTTTGGGCAGAGGTGTATGGACACGACATGCGCAGATGAATCCCATGCGACAAGAAGAATGTGCGGGCGCTGGAGTTATCGAACTCGCGGCCATTGTTGCACTGAACCCCTTGGATGGAGACGCCAAACTGTGTATGTACGTAAGCGAAGAAATTGGTGAGTGTGGAAAAAAGGTGTCAGATTTTAGTCGTAAAGGGAACATCCACAAATAATGAGAGCAGTCATCCAAAATAACCAGATAATACTTATGACCAGAGACACTGGTAACAGGAGATGTCCAGAGATCAAAATGAATTAACTGAAAATTGCGAGTAGCACGCGAAGAGGACGCATGAAAAGGTTGTTGAACATGACGACCTAACTGACAAGCATGGCAAAGAGTGTCGTGAGCATTTTATTACAAGAAATAGCAGACAAGTGTGCTAGTTTGGAGAGGGCCTCATGACTAGGATGCCCGAGCCGCGCTGACGCCAAAGAGTGGACGTATGAAGGGCAACAGCACGAAGCCGCAACGGGTAGAGTGGTCCGAAGCTGTCACACCTGACGATCGCGCTCCGAGTGGGAAGATCCTTCACAGAACAGCCAAAGGGATCAAATTCCACGGAACAATTGTTGTCAGTAGTAATTTGGCGAACATAAATCAAATCCTTAATAAGAGACGGAGAAACCAATACATTATTAAGGCGAAAATTGTGGGATAACTGAGCAGTGCCAGAAGAGGTAACCCACAACAATGTTGGAGGGAAGATGACGTGAAGAGGATGTGTGAGAGATTAAACCAGCATCGGAGGTCATATGACTAGAAGCACCAATATCGAAATACCACTCCTGTTGCTGCGGTTGTTGGAGCGTAGTGGTCTGGAAGCTGGAAGCCAGAGCTTGTTGATCCCAGCCTGGAGTGGACGCAGGTGGGCCGACATAGCCAGGAGGCAGCCCATAGGTAGCTGGGGGAATGCCCCACTGGCCTGCCCACTGCCCAGGCGGTCCAGCAACGAAGGCCTGAGGGTGCTGGACCGACCCAGCAGGCGGACGAGGGACAGAAGGTGGGCGCTGGCCGGGCCACATGTAGATGGCGCCTGTCCACGGGTTGTAGTAGCTATAGCCCAGAGAGCCAACCTGGCCCATGGAGGCGCTGGAGGCGTCGCCGCCGTTGGTGCCGCGATCCCCCCGCTTCCAGTGCTGCTGCGGCTGGCCGGAGGTGGAGCTGCCTGAGCCGCCTTGGCCGCCCCCAGACTGCTGCTGTGGAGGACGCGGGGGCGGCTGCTGCGGGGGGCGTGGGGCGGTCGTGGAGGAGACGTACGGGCTGCTTGGGTCCGTCGGTGCCGCCAGTCCCGGAGACGGCGGCGAGGGCTGCCGCCGGGGGCAGCCTTCACCATGGTGAGGTCCTCGAGCGCCAGGTCGTCGCGGACCTGCAGGAAGCTGGGAAGGGGATGGGTGCGGCGGAGGTGAAGACCAAGCGCGAGGAAGCGTTCGTTGAGGCCCCTGACGATGCTGAGGACGGGAGTCCTGTCGAAGACGGGCTCGCCAAGATCGCGCGGATCCTCAGTTGTAGCGGCGGCAATACTCGGCGATGGGGAGATCGCCGGGCGAGGGTCGATGGAGAGCCACAGGACGCGGGCGGTGGCTCCGCGTTGAGACACCGTGTCGGCGAGGTCGTTGGAGTGGAGATAGTCCCGATGATCCAGGTGCGTGCAACCGCATTCATGCGCACCCAATCCGGTGAAGCAGGGGGCAACAGAGTCGGAGAGGGCGTGACGCTCCAGGGAGAACTTGGTGAGGGTGAGCAGGAAGGATTCGCGCCACCGTGCGTACAAGGTGGAGTTGGTGTCGAGGAGGAGCGGGAGCGGCACGAGGGCCCGGATGTTCTGCACGGCAACAGCCTGAGCATGCAGGTTGAGCAGCGTGGCGGCTTCGTGCTGGAGAAGAGCAGCGTCGAGAAGCGGATCGGGGGCGCCGTCGTCCGAGGCGCCAGTGGAGACGGTGTCGTCCTCTAGATGGGGGCGGGGGGGGGGGGGGGGAACTACTGAGCGGCGCGCACGCTGGTGTCGGCCGCGTCGTGCTCTTGCTGCGCAATGGCAGCTTCGCTATCTGCATCTGCTGCGCGGGCAAGAGCAGCGTCGCGAGCAGCCTGCGCCACGCGCTTGCGTTCCTCCTTAGCAGCGCGAAGGTCTTCAGCGCGTTTGAGGTCGGTGGCATCGGGGTCGTGGTTCTGGGCCTTCCCAGAGTCGACGACCTCGGCGCCGGAGAGTCGCCAGCCATGGAGCAGCGCCAGGAAGAAGGGGCGCGCTGGGGCAGAAGCGTGTTCGGGTTTGAAGCCCTAAACTCGTGATACCATGAAAGCAATAGAGATTGCGAGGAATAGTATAGATTGATTAATTGAGAGGCAATACATTTACATATATAGGGGAGGAGGATCGTGAGGCAAAAGGAAACCTACAGGATCTGGACTCCTCCCCGTATCCCTCTCTAACCGAACATGCTATACATGCATGGGCCGGCCGGCTGGAAGCCAGGCTCTAGGCCGTATAAACACAGGACTATTTCTAACACACAGGTATGCAATTTTGAATTGGGGAAGGATAATTCATCCATTGAGAGGACTGTGCAGAGGGACCTGGACAACGTTGTTCTCAGTTGCAGCACACCAGCTGGACAATAGCTACTGCGAGATCATTTTGAACAAATTGGTACCTGTATCTTGGGATCCTGGCATTCATCAGAATCATTTATCTTGCATGTTTGCAAGTTGTGCTCCAATGTTGGAAGATCCGCTGTCCATGGAACAGAAATCCATACCAGTTGAAGCCCCATGATTTGTCATGTATTTCTGTCAGACTTACTGATCTTTTTTTATCGAACACGCAAGAGAGCTGCATATCATTTATTTTAAGAAGAAACAGACTTATGATCTGTGCATGTACTATTTTCTCAATGATATCCGAAGCGGCAGTGCTGGCTATCTTGTTCAAGTATGCTGTGGAGATCTCTTGTCTGAGAGCAACATCACAAGCAAAGCCCAAGTATCTTGTGAAGGCTACAAGCAGCAGACAAAACCAAAAGAAGCAGGCATAGAATATACTTCTAGAGCTTATTCTGTACTCTCTATTCTACTCTCTATCCCCTTGCATTGCTGCCTTAGCTTTTCAGACTCCATCTCTATCATACTGTATTGGTGTATCATTGGTTAACTTGTCAATGGAGTTTGCATGATCCGGTTGCTAACACAGCCCTTTAGCTTAGCTGCTTAAGCATCTCAGGCCATCGTGTCCTAGGATGAGTTGTTCCTGTTATATATCCCGAGAAGTACACATGTAAATTTCCACCTGCAACATATAAGCATAGTAAGCAGTGGTGGTGCTGATGCTGCCCGGAACATGCTCAGTAGGAGTGCATTAGCCTCTGATAGATACATCAACGAGCACTGATTTGGGCGAGCAGAAATAGGCCATTCTTGAGATCTCGTCGAAGCAAGCGATGAGTCAAAAGGGAGTTTATTTCTTCTAAACGGGCAAATGAGGCTCCTTTTATAATATCAGCGAAAAAAAGAACTACTCTAGATAGAGGGGAATCTAGAGTGGCAAGGCAGAACCTGTTTGTTTGCACTAAAGCCCAACCCAAATTTGGCCTCACATTGGCAAAACAAAACTTGCCTCTCTATTTGGTTCATGATCAAGCCGATCAGAATTAGGGTGCCGTTTTGACCACCATTAGTATAGAAATATTTGGTCTTTAATGGCCTAAAATTTGACTTGCCTTATTAGTGCGAGGAGCCAAAGAGGCCCAATTTCAGAATGGCTCAACGTAATCTAATGTTTCAAATGCCTATTCCTTTTGTTCCAAAATATATAATGAACCAGCGCAGCCACTAGGGTGCTATTCGAGTGACTAGAAGCGATTCCTGTCTTGGAACAAAAAAGAGAAGCGATTCCTTAGCTGAGGACTCGGGCCGTTTTTGGCTATTGTAGAGCCGAGGCCCAGCATTAATTAGTACGTATTGATTTTGACTATTTGCGCATCCTGAAATTGCTCCATGTACATTGCATTGCCGCATTATTTTAGTTTCCACATGTTTACATCTGTGGTGGTCTGTTGTTGTAATGAACTAAAAATATTGAATTAAAAAATTCATAGTTTCAAAAACAAAAAAATCTAAATTAGATTTCAATTGGACCATTGAGTTCTTACTATAAAGATCTCCAAAACTAGCACCACCATGTTAAGCCAGGACGTTCTTTAGTAGAAAAATGTCCTAGTTCACAATAAAAAAATGTTCTAGGTTAATAAAAATCGTTCCACCTTCACTAGAAAATATTTAGGTTCAAAAGAAGAATATCATATATTTAGAAAAAATACAAGAAAGTATTCCAGGTTCCATAGACAATTGCTCTAGTTTTATGAGAAAATGTTCTAGATACATGACAGAATTGTTTTAACTTAAATGTTCTGGTTGATGACTCATAGAATTAAATGATTGTACACACGAACAATATATATGTACTGATGGAACAAATTATATGAACTCGAGAGACAAAAACTTATACATATAGAACATATTATATAAACTCATGGAATAAATATATGTTACGCATATAATTAATTAGACCAACTCGAAATATTTGTACACTTTAATCAAATTATATAAATGCAGGGGAACATAAATGTATATGCAAAACAAATCATATGAGGTCAATGGCTAAATTTTATATGCCTATAACAAATACACTATGAATATTGAACAAGTAACATAATCTATGAAATTAAATTTAAAGCACGAATAAATAAATAGAGAAAAGAAACTAAAAAAAAAGAAATAAGCGATAAAACTTTAAAAAAAGTACACAAAACAAAAAGTAGTAAGAAAATAAGGGGAAGCGACCATAAGAGAAAAAGAACTCCCCGGAAGAACGAAAAAAGAAAAATAAATACTCCCTCGTTCCAATTTATATGTTGTTTGTCTTTTTATATGAAGTTTGACTTACTCATCTTATCAATAAATTTCATAATTACCATTTATTTTATTATGATTTAGTTTAGCATATAATATATTTCACTATGACTTGATTTTCTATATTTTCGTAATTTTTTTGAATAAGACGAGTTGTTCAAACTTGAGGACCTATAAATTGGGACGGTGGGAGTAAAAAAAGAAACCGACAGGAACACACAAGAAATGTACCTAATTAATAAAACAAAAAATATTAAAAAATAATGTAAGAAAAAGAAAAAAAGGAAAAAAAGACACCACGCATCACCAAATACTAAAGAGAAATAAAAGCATGCCCCACGAACAACCACGAGAACGTGAAAACCACGACCACCACCGGAAGAAAAAACACATCATCCGTACGTGCGGGGACCGGAGTCCTCCTTCAGCGACAAAAACGCATCTGGTCTCTGCGTCAACAAATAAGTATTCAGACAAGTAAGGGTTTCGAACTTTCGAAGCAGGACTGTGGGCGCCAAAAACTCAATACGCTCTTCAAGATCTCAGGAGGGATTGTTCTCTTCCTGTGAGTTCGATCCATCCCTCCACCCCTGTTCTTCCGTGACGCAGTTTCCTTCCGTTTATTTCTGTCCTGCAATTTTTTTTCACATGATCAGCTGCAAGCAATATGGCAAGAATCCAATTTGCATCCGATTAATCTTGCCGTCGTAGGTTTACGCTTCCTTCTGGCTGGGTGTTTCTTGCAGGAACTCCGGCGGAAAATTAAAGCTCTGATCTTGGGTAAGTGTTCCCGGGCGTGGTGGTCGTGCAGGTCACCTGTTCAACTCAATGCCCCCGAAGGTTGCCAACGGAGACGGCCCTGCCAGTGACCGGTGGTGGATCTAGGATCAGCACTTAACCGGAGCTGGTTACTTCATTCTATTTTCATTTTTCTTCATATTTTTCTAATTTCTCTTCTTCTATCTCTATTTTTCTCTTCTCCTTTCATTATCTATATTCATAAATTATAGCATGCGCTTAGGAGGAGCTTCACTGTCCACGCCGGGGTAGCCGGGGCTAGAGCCCCGGCCGCCCCGGTGCTAGATCCGCCCCTGCCAGCAACCACACCAGCCCGCTCCCAGACGCGCCACAACACCACTGCTTGGTGCCCCCAAAGTGCACCGCGCTGACCACCACGCAGGAGGTGCCAGTCGATCCGTCTGATGGACCTGAGGCCGACCACCTCAGCATGCTCCCGGACGAGCTGCTGCACCACGTCTTGTCATTCCTCAAGGCATGTGAGATGGCGAGGACCTGCGTGCTGTCGCGGCGGTGGCAGGATCTCTGGGCGCGCGTCACCCCCTGCATCGACCTCCGTGTCGGCCAGGACGACTATGGCGAGATGCCAGAGGATCTCCCTGACTTCGTATGCCTCCTGTACTGCTACCGTGATGAGTTGGCGATGCTGGACACGCTCCGTCTGCGGTGGAGCAATGTCAACGGCGCACATGATGAAAACGATGCCAGGCTGTGGATCCGCAGCGCAATCAGGCATGGCGCTCGAGCTATTCATCTTGCTGGGCGTCACAAGCAACTTGCGGTGCTCGAGCATGTGTCGTTCGTCTCATGCCACCTCAAGGATATGGGCATGGTTACTGGGATGAATACAGTGAGATTGCAAATGACTGTGATGAGTTTGGTTTCAATAATGGTGATGGACGCAATTCCAGTACAGATGGTAAATATCTTGTGTATACTGAAAGCTCTGCATGCAATGATAAAACAATTATTAAAGGTGGCCATAATGTTCTTCACAGCCTTTCAAATGCTATGTTTGGAGCTGTTAATTAGCTGATGCTGGAGAGGTATAGTTATCACCATCTTTTGCTGATCTCTAACATTTAGATAGTATTTTTATTTTCCTTAATTTGTAGTCAAAGAATTTTGCACGAACGTCTCTTTTATTTTGTCATTGAAACCCTATTTCAGGTTCATGAGATCAAATTAAGAATGTCCAACAATCCACATTTTGCCCTTTCGTACATCACACTACTGTCACACAATTTCTTACAGCTGACTTAGGAAATGGTCTAGAAAAAGAGAATATTTCGTTTTACATCAAATGTAACCGCTCATTTAATACTCACCATTTTCTTTATTGTGGTATGTCTGAAACAGCGTACCCCTTCCAATAATCAGTGTTATGTATTGTATTGGCGTAGAATCATGTGTAAAAAATCTTGTGTCTTGACATGCCTATGGATAACTGCCATTTACACACCAATATATACTAGAAAATAGATATGCATTAATTTCGACCAAAAACTGTGAGGAAGATCCCCCTTTTGATGGACTTAAGAAACATGGGCTTTAGGATGCTATTCCATAGCCAGAAACTGCTCTATTCTCTAGTTGGTTATGCCATTGTCTGAATATGTTTCACAAGGAGAACAGGAAGGGCCTGAAAATTCTTATGTTTTTTGTGGCTTGGGAGATGTGGAGGCACCGTAGGGCATGTGTTCAGTGGATAGTCTCCCAGTGTTAGTGCTAAAAGTCAATAGCTGAGGAGGGTTCTCTGTGGTGTACAGCCAGGGATAATTAGCTCAGGCTGCTAGTCTTGGCCAAGGGAGGCACCTTTTCTTCTCTGTCTATTATTTTGATTTATATCTGCGTTATTTACTTTTCTTCTCTCAGTTAGAATAAGTTGGTGCGTGCATGATATGAACGTTCATTTGATTACTGTTGCTATATACTGAATACTCACTTTTTGTGCTATATGAAGGTGATTCATACTAGAGAACTGAAAAGGTGCCCAAGTTTTAGTAATCTGAAGACCTTGTTCCATGGTGAATGGTGTATGTATGCTAAATTTGATGCATTAGTTTTCTTCCTGCAGCATTCACCTGGTTTGGAGAGGCTTCTTCTTGAACTCAAATTGATATGATGGGATGGAGGAGGCGGATGGGAGTTGGACACCGTTGGATTGCATAGGGAATAGCTGTGTGAGGTAGGAGGACGGGGATCTGGACCGCGAGGTTGAGGCTTGGGAGCCAGCGATGGCGTCCCAATCTTAGGGTAAGTCTTGATCTATTACTTGAGAGTTTCCCTTGATTACAAAGCCTTATATGGAGGCTGCACTTCCAGCTTGATCTCAAGCTTATCCCTAGCTACTCGGGCCCAATAAGCCTGCAACAACCTAACCAATCCGAACTAACATCTAACTAACCTGATCCCTAAATATTAGATACACTCAACTATGGCCTGTCCTGTGGCGCCTGCGGTACTGACAGCCATACATGACATCTCTCCCCGCCTGGACAATCAGCTTGTCCTCGAGCTGGAAAGCGGGGTATAAACGCCTAAACTCTTGAAGCGGTATCCAGGAAGCGTATATGGCCGACAACCCTTGCCATTGGATGAGGACCTCTGGTTCACCATGCACCAAGCGCCCGCATAGGACGTGCTGAGGGAGTAGGCAGGCACAGCCATGTTGAATGGGCGGTAGGGAAGGCGGCTCATCTGGCGGTACTCCATGCTACGGCCTTAATAGCCCCACATGGAAGACATCATTAAGACAGGCACCTTTCGGCAGCTGGAGCCGATAGGCCACCTCTCCAATCTTCTCTAAGACCTTGAATGGACCATAGAAATGAGGCCCCAACTTGCGTCTGCCCCCGAATGTCCAAGGAAGTTCCTAGCGAGAATATGACCTTGCAGTGGTGACGATCGTGCTGCACCTTGTGATATTCCTGAGCTTGCTCCATTCTGTCGCGAATTCATGCGAAAAATTCATCCCGCTCCTGGAGCTATTGATCCACTGCAGGGAGCCTAGCTGCGTCGTGGTCATAGGTCCGTGGTGTAGGAGGAACATGACCATAGACCACTTTGAATGGAGAGGTCCCCAAAGATGCTTGAAACGAAGAGTTATAGCAGAACTCGGCCCATGGCTGCCACTGCAGCCACCGGCAAGGATGATCCCCAGAGAGACAGTGAAGATACATGGTAATTATCTTGTTGTTGGCTTTAGACTGACCATCAGATTGGGGATGGAATGCAGAGGTCAAGCTCAATTTCACTCCGGACAGCTGGAATAGTTCCTTCCAAAACAAACTAGTGAATACCGGATCTCTATCACTGACGATCGATGGAAGCAAATTTCCCCGAAGAATGCACGGGCCACCGTGGACACTATATAAGGATGAGCCAAGGGAATGAAATGGGTGAACTTAGAAAACCCATCCACCACGGTTAGAATGACTGTCTTCTCGTGGACGTGCAGCAATCCATCGATAAAGTCCATCACTATGTTGGACTATACTACTGAAGGCACCTCTAGCGGCTGTAGGAGACCTACTGGACGGAGCTGCTCCATCTTGTTCTGCTGGCACGTGTGGCATGCCAGCACATGATCACGGATGAGATGGCGGTCCCCTAGAATGTAGAAGGCTGCTCGGACTCGATGCAGCTTCTTCTGTATACCTTCATGGCCGGTTGCGTGAGCGTCGCTGATGATAGTTAGTGTGGATGAAGGAGGCATAAATACCCTATTGTGCCACAAAAGTAGTCCGTCCGACAATGACCAGCCTTCAGTACCATTGAGAGCATGATTGCGTTCGGTCTCTAGGTCATCCCGTGCCTCGATCTCCGCTCGAAGCTCATCAAACAGGGAGAAGTGTGGCAACCCAAATATATGGTCGCCAATGTCAGACCTGTAGTAGCCCAATCAACTCTCTTTCACAAGCTGCTAATTTGGCATGCCGAGGAGCGATAGGCGGGCTGAAGAATGCCACAACACTGTTGCCTTGGTGCAGGGCCACTCTGAACCCGGAGCCTGAAGCATCACATTCCACGATGAATGGCCTTGCGAAATCAGGGAGCTGGAGAACCGACGCTCGTGTCAGTTCTTGTTGTAATGTTGTGAAGGCGGTCTCAACCTCATCAGTCCACCAGAATCCCTCCTTGTGCAACAACCGGGTGAGAGAGGCAGCAATGGTGCCATAATCCTTGATGAATCATCGATAATACCCAACGAGGCCAAGGAATCCTCTAACAGCCCGCACGGTCCTTGGTGTTGTCCAAGATAACACTGCACACACCTTGTCACTGTCCATTGCTACGCCTTCCTTACTGATCACATGTCCAAGGTATGCCACCAAACTAGCTGCAAATGAACACTTGGATTTCTTGAGGAAGAGGTGATGCTCAACCAGGGTCTGGAAGACAAGGTGTACGTGCTGCAAGTGCTCAGCCTAAGAAGAATTGTAGATGACGTGTTGTTAAAGAATACCAAGACAAAGTGACGGAGGAACCGGTACAGTATGATGTTCATCAACACCTAGAAGGTTGCCGGTGCATTAGTGAGGCAAAGGGCATAACCAGAAACTCAAACAAGCCTTGATAAGTACGAAAAGCCGTCTTTTGAACATCTGCTGGGTCCATCAATACTTGATGATATCCTGAATGTAAATCCAGCTTGGTGAAATAGCATGCGCCATGGAGTTCGTCAAAAATTTCCTCAACCAATGGGAAACTTATTTTTTATAGTCTTGGCATTCAAGGCACAATAGTCAATCAAAGGCACCATGAACGGTCTTGTTTCCGTACCAAGAGGGGGCCGTATCACTACTTGGCACAGGAGATTGGTGCATTTTCGTTCGAGCTCATCTCTCTAAACATGTGCATAGCAGTACGGCCTCACCGCCATAGCCTTTGTCCTTAGTCGCACACAAATGCGGTGGTTAATGTCCCGTTGAGAAGATAGACCACTCGGTTCTTGGACCAAGGAGGAAAATCATGTAGAAGACGATCCAACAGGTTTTCTCCAGCTGTGGACAATGCGTGGAGGGCAGGTGCAGGTGAGCGGTCCAGCCCTGCCCATAGGATGTGTCTGCCCCCGCGTTGGAAACACATGGTTTGCTCGCCAAAATCCCACAGAATTGGTCCCAACATGCTGAGGAACCCGACGCCGAGAATTAGATCATAGCCACCAATCGACATCGAGTAACAATTGATGGTAAAGGACTCATAGCCCATTGTAATCTCAGTATTGGGGAACATGCCCAAGCAGGCAATGTAATCTCCATTGTCAACTGTGATGTAGATGTTTGCGTTGCGCTGGGATGGCAGACACAAGCATGCCGCTGCCTCTTCGTCAATAAAATTGTGGGTAGAGCCTGAGTCCAAGAGGGCAGTAACATGGAGCTTGTCGATGAACACCCACATCTTCATGGTGTGGTATGTTGTTGGGTGAATCATTGTCAAAGCATCTAGGGAGATGGCCAAGTCATCCGCAGTGGCATCCTCTGAATCCGGTTCTAGCATTTCTGGATCGTTCTCGGGAGCGACTTCCAGAATAAATAGCTTCTTGCACTTGTGACCATGTACAAACTTTTCATTGCAATTGTAGCAGAGACCTGCGGCGTGACACTGTGCCATCTCATAGGGATTGAGGCAGCGGTGGCTTAACGCCGAGTTGGAGCCACCGAAGAGACTGGTGCGGAGGTGTGCACCAGGTTGGAGGCATTTGCTACTGAGGCCCCCGAGGCTCCCGAAGAGGCCACTTGCAGTGGTCAATACGATGAGTGCCCAGCAGGATGGACCGGGTGCACCTCTGGAAGGAGGACACACTGCTCATAGGCATGGGCCAGAGTGATGCACTCATTCAGTGTGTCTAGGTGGCGAAGGCCAACATCAATCTATAGGGGCTTGCGAAGTCCAGTGGTGAACATCTGCACTTCTTGAGTTTTTGATAGCTCCGCATCACCATGAAGCTCTCACAGTAATCGTCCACTGATGTGGTATGTTGCAAGAGTTTGAGTGCACCTTGGGGACTATCCATCATGGAGGGACCAAGCCGGTTTTACACCAAGCAGAGGAACCTACGTTGTGGTGGCTGCCCTGAATTGAGTTCGACGTGAAGGTACCATAGTTGCACTGGCACAGTCATGTGGGGGGAGGTGTACCACACGCGCATGGTCATCTGGAGTGCGTTGGCTGTGGAAAAAGGTTTCACAGCGATTTAACCATGGCAGCGGATCTTCCTTACCATTAAAGCTTGGGAATTCCAACTTCGGCCACTAATCAAAACAGTCATCGTTGCTGATGGGGCGTGAGGCTGTGGTGTGCGCCAAACTGCTGCTATCCGTCCTAGCAGCAGTAGCGGCGGCTTCGGCTGTGGTGGCGACGAACTCGACCCCAGACTGAGAATCTCAGGCATCTGTCGAGACAGCTGCTTTGCCCAGCGCAACTAGGTCAAGGCGGGTGACCGCCCTGGAAAGGTGCATAATCAAGTCATCTTGTGCTGGATGGTCTTGCGAAGTGCCTGGTTGGATCTGTTGAGCTTGGTGGCAAGCTCCTCCAGAAGGGTTGCAAGGTTGGCGATGGGCATGGGCGATGAGGACATGGCAGGCATAGGATCGAGACCAGAGCAATCTGATACCAGATGGGATGAAGGAGGAGAGTGGGACTTGGACGCTGGTGGATTGCGTAGGGAATACTTGTGTGAGGTAGGAGGATGGGAACCTAGACCGCGAGGTCGAGGCTTGGGAGCTAGCGATGCCGTCCTAATCTTAGGGTAAATCTTGATCTATTACTTGAGAGTTTCCCTTGATTACAAAGCCTTATATAGAGGCTACACTTCTAGCTTGATCTCAAGCTTATCCCTAGCTACTTAGGCCCAATAAGCCTGCAACAACCTGACCAATCTGAACTAACATCTAACTATCCTAATCCCAAAATAATAGATACACTCAACTATGGCTTGCCCTGTGGCACCTACGGTACCGACGGCTATTCATGACATATGAACTTTAACATATATTGTGTATATCATGTACTTGAGCTTTGACTGTCTGGGCACATGTTTATTAGTCGTTTTGATCTACAAGAAGAATTTGGACACCAGGAATCCACTAGAAAGTGGTGTCAAGCCGAAGGGAAGATCATGTGTTAGGAAACATCTTCGAAAGATGAAAAATCAAGTGCTCTTTGTATGATGCAAGACTCCATAATTAAGCTGGCATACTTGTATAGGGACAATGGTACACCATGTAAGGAAAATGGGCCCTAAGCCTTGTGTTTAGTTTCCTAATGTGATTTTGGTGGTTGTGATGACAACACGTACCATTTGGGACCAACGTGTGTGCAAGTGTTTTTGTTTAAGTCTTAGGGTGCAAAAGATGGTCTTGGGGTACAAACACCTCAAAGGAGGACCTAAAAGGCACAAGAGAAGACCCAATATTCCGTCTCGTTAGAAGCAGCTGCCCTGACACGGAGGTCCCGCTGGCCGATCAGCGGGCCAATTTTTGGCCCATCAGAAGGTCCAGTGGGCCAGTCAGGGGTAGAGGCACGTTGGCCTCCCCGAACCTCAGGAAAAATCTCCGTGTCTCCATTGTGTGCCATCGCCGTCACCGTCATCGGGAGTTTGCATTCTCTCTACCTATCTCTTTAGCTTCTGCATTTACATTCTTGCTATTGTGTGCTTACTTTCCTAGACTAACTTGATAGGTTAGTTTCTAAGTGGAAATAGGTTGCAGGACTTGGCCACGGTGGAATTAGGAACGCTTATCAAAACCTTAGTGCACATAGCTAGATTTATCTTGCATAGGTTTTGCTTAGTAGTTGTAGTTTTTAGAGAGCCTTAGTTTTAGAAACCCTAATTCACCCCCCTTCCTAGGCGTCGGTACAACCTTCAATTGGTATCAGAGCCGGGCCGCTCAATCAAGTCCATTTTATTGTCATTAGAGCTCACAACTCATATTTGGACTTTTGGCTTCACCGCCGGATTGAGTACTTGAGACGTCTTAGAGTGGGAGGATGAGTACTGGTAGCGCTCCTCACTTTGGCGGCACGAACTTCCCCTATTGGCATGTTAGAATGGCTAGTTATCTAGAGGCCGTAGGGTTGGATGTTTGTAGAGTGATAAAGGAAGGAACGGAACCCCTCTCTCGGCCGGAAAAACCGACAAAAGCCGATGAGAAAGAAACACAATTCAATGCCATTGCTCGCAACGCTTTGTTCGGGTCTTTGAGCATTGATGTATTTAATAGAGTATATAACCTCTCGAGCGCTCATGAGATTTGGCAAATGTTTCAAGCACTCCATGACGGCACTAGTGACGTCAAGGAGCAAAATCTTGGCTTGGTTAGAAGTGCTTTAAATTCTTTTAGAATGCTTCCTAATGAATTGGCTAATGACATGTACTCACGCCTAAATCTTATTGTCAATGAGTTCAATTCAATATGTGACAGCAAGCTAAGTGATGCCGATGTCTCAAGGAAGATCATCGAAGTGCTTCCACATGAAAAATATGCACGCATCATCACCTATCTTCTCAATCAAGACATGAGCACCATGACGCCCACCAAGGTTCTTGGCAAGGTCATTACATTTGAGCACTACCAAGGGATTGACTAAGACACCCCTTCATCCAAGTCACTTGTACTCACCATTCATGGTGAAAAGAAGAAGATAAAGAAGGGCAAAAGCAAGAAAGTGACAAGCTCAAGCTCAAATGAAGAAGATATTGATGAAGATGATCAAGCCCAATGCTCCTCCTCCAATGATGATGAAGAGATTGCAATGTTGATCAAGAAGATGGACAATGCATTGAAGAAGCTCAACTCCAAGGGCATCCCAATCACCATTGTGGACATTGAGTACAACCGCCAAAGGAAGATGGAAAGGAAAGGTGGTTGTTTTGGATGTGGTGAGAATGGCCACTTTGCAGACTCATGTCCCATTCTTGCCAAGGAGGAAAAGAAGAAGAGGCACAAGCTCAAGAAGAAAGGAAAAGAAAGAAAGGAGAGGCACAAGGCGCTCACTAGCATTGGCATGTGGGTAGATGTGTCAAGCGATCAAGATCGTCATAAGAAGCACTCCCACAAGTCGCGTAAATCATCGTCTACATCGCACATATGCCTCATGGCCAAAGGTAAAAATGAAAGCAATGTAAGTGATGGCGATGCTCCCTCATATGACGAGCTTGTTTCCCTTTTCTGTGAACAACAAGTAGCTATAGTTGATTTAAAATACAAAAACAAGAGCCTTAAAAATCAATTGGCTAGCTCATCATCGAATTATGAAGAATTGGTGCTTAAGTTTGATGTGGTTGTTAACCATAATGATGAGCTAACAAAGACTATTGAGGCCCTTGAACTAAAAGCTACTTCTAATGATACATCCACACTCTCTTTTGAAAAATCTAAAAGGGATGCTTCTACCTTTTGCCTTGATTTAATTAAAAAACTTCACTCACCCTTTTGCAAGCCGTTTGTTAGTTGGTATGAATAAACTTGCAGAGACGGGGTTGCCATTGAAAACGAGGTACTTAAGCAAGAGGTGGATCAGCTCATGAAGGATGTGGCAAGGCTACAAGGTCAAAGGGAGCAAACCCAACCTCAAGATAACCGCCCCAAGGTGGTGAAGAAGCTTAAGGAGAGTCAAACCATGGTGTGCTTCCTTTGCAATAAAGACGGCCACAAGTCCCACATGTGTAGGTCAAAGAACAAAGGAGAGGCCAAAAAGAGAGAGGGAAAACAAAAGAAGACCGTCACTCCCAAGGCAACATAGAGCCGCAAGGGTTAAAGAGGACTTAGAGACTTGACTAAATTAGATACAAGGTTTCAAGTATAGAAATTCATCTCATACCCAAGTCCTCCATGTCTGTTGTAACTAGGTTTGTTTTCTTTTGGTATTTCCTTTAGCATCTAGTTGCCCTTTTTGCCTAGGTGTTGCATGAGCATATTTAAATTTAAGTAATGCATGCCTCGACTATCTTATGGTAGGTTGCTTGTGTCTCACTCTAACCCATGAGCAACCTACATGGTTTCTTAGTTTAGGTCCAAATCATAGGGTGAGCTCCTCTATTGGACTTGAATGTCTAGTGCATGTCTCTCACAAGCAATTCAAAGCTTGTATGCACACTTTTAGGGGGAGCATATCCTATGGTTTGTGTTACTTTGAGACTAACAATGTTTTCGAGTTTATCATGTGTGTAGTCTCACCCATGTCCTCGGAGGTACGCATGAAGTTAAAGGAAAATGGGCTTCTACTGGGTAACATCTTCCATTGGTGCACTTTTCAATCATTTATAGCTACCTCCATACATAATATAGTTTAAGCTCCCTTGTGTCTTAATTGGCTAGTTGTGCATATGGTTCGTCTACCATCTTATGTATGCACACTCTTAGGGGGAGTTTAGCCTATGTTATGCAAGTCTCATGTATTGTGGTCCATTCGACTTTCATATCCTAAGGATCATAGTATGTGAGACTCTCCCTTGCGCTTCTAATGCTTTCCTTTTCAGTGTTTGATTCCAAAGGGGGAGAAATTGTTGAACCAAGCAAGTTAGCAAGGAGTTGAACATGAACTGGGAAGGAAAGATAAAAAAGGACCCAAGGGGGTTGCTGTATGATCAAGAACAATGGGGGAAAATGAAGATCAAGATAAAAGCAATGGTCCAAGCAAAAGAGGGAAGTGGCATTGGAGTACGAGGGAGCAAGATCAAGGCAATGGTCCAAGAAAAAAAGGAAAGTGGCATTGGAGTAAGGGGGAGCCTTATGTCCTTTGACCACAAGAAGGGGACAAGATCATGGCAAGGGCAAGACATGAGCCAATTCTTCCAATCACTTTGGAATGAAACTTCATTTGCTTCAATTGGTATCATTGCATATTTCAATTTGCATTCTTTGATCTTGCCTTTGCATTGCATCCTAGCAAGTAGTATGTTCAAATTCTTTCAATTGGTTTTATTTATTGCTTGCTTGGTCGTGTTGTCATCAATCACCAGAAAGGGGGAGATTGTAAAGAAAATGAGCCCTAAGCCTTCTGCTTAGTTCCCTAATGTGATTTTGGTGGTTGAGGTGACAACACATACCATTTGGGACTAATGTTTGTGCAAATGTTTTTGTTTAAGTCCTAGAGTGGAAAAGATGGACTTGGGTACACACACCTCAAAGGAGGACCTAAAAGGCACAAGAGAAGACCCAAGATTCCATCCCATTAGAAGCAGCTGCCCTGACACGGAGTTCCCGCTGGCCGATTAGCGGGCCAATTTTTTGGCCCATCAGAAGGTCCAGAGAAGCCCCATCAGAAGGTCTGGCAAGAAGAAGAAGGCCAAGATTGAAGACTCAAGACCCAGTGTGAATTACACACATCGGATAGTCCGATGGCGCCACCATCGGAAGGTCCGATGGTGCATTGAACCATCTGGGCAGCAAGGGAGGAGAAGACCGACTCCCGGCGCTTCAACACATCGGACGGTGCGATGGTTGCACCATCGGACGGTCCGATGGTCCACCAGACGAGTTAGACAGAAGACTCAAAAACTCTAGGCCGCGGACGTTACAAGCACCGGACGGTCCGATGGTGTCACCATCGGATGGTCCGATGGTCACAATGGTCGGCTGAAGTTTCAACGGTCGACTCTAACAGCTAGTCGGGAGTACACATAGGATGGTCCAATGGTCCCACCATTAGACAGTCCGATGGTCGCAGAAAACGCAGATCAGATTGCTCCCAACGACTAGTTTGGAGGTGTGGTCTATATATACCCTCTTGGCCGGCCTCCACATTGTGGTTGGAGACTCCTGAGCTAGCACAAGTGTGTGGGCACCATCTTGATCCATCCATAGAGCCTCATACACACATTTGAGAGCCCAACCACCACAAGAGCTTACTAGACACATCCCGGCATAGCTAGTGGTTAGTTGCATCTTTGCTTAGGCCTATTTGTCTATCCTACATGCCCGCATGCACGCCATTGGTGTATAAGTGCAGCTGTAAGTCTTGTGAGACCCTTCAGAATGTGGAGTGGCGGCCACCTTGCTTGTGAGAAAGAGAGGAAGGCCCTCGACACGTTGGCCAAAAGCTTCCCCTAGTGGGGATGGTGGGGTAGCTCCACGAGAAGGCTCGCAGATGACTCCAACGTCCCCAACAATCCTCTACCCTTGCGTGGGCGAGGCCATAGTCCAAGACTACACAAGAGAAGGGCTCGTGTGGGTGTGTATCGGGGATATCCGGAGACCCGACCGGGTTGCTTGACCTCCGCGAGGGTCACTTTGCCATCCTCCACCCTTGTGTGGGCAATGCCGTATTCCTTTGAGGACTACGTTAGAGCAAAGCCCTACAAGGGTGAAAGGAATGTGCTGAGGTATCTGACCCATGAGGGGGAGAGGGTCAATTGGGCCGCTAATCGCACAAATAAAACCTAGGGCATTCTATTGCATTAGATAAACCTATCGCATCCTACACATGCTAGTTAAGTATAATGTTTATCTATGCGCTCTCTAACTTACCCAAGAGACTTGCAACCTAGAGCTAGCCCTAATCAACTAACTAGGAAAGCTAAAGGCACACAAGAAACATAAATGCAGAAACATAAATGTGGTAAGTAAAGAGAGTAAAGAAGGAGGATGCAAACTTGTAACACCTTGATTTTCACTCTGTAAATTTTTGACAACTTAAATGCAATTTATTAAGAGTTTGTGTGATTTAGCATGCACGAAATAAGATTTTATCTAATTTCTGTAATTAATTAACTAAAATGAAACATAGGGAATAACTTGGTTGGTGCATTCATGCTGACATGCATTATGTTTCTTGAGTGTGAAAAACTTTTCTAAATGTGTCTAGTTATTGTCAAGTTATTTCTGGGAATTTTCCAGATTTATCTAGAGGCTTCCCATTTTCTCAGAACAAACTCCATTTACTAGAGGCTCTTTACAAGATTTTCATGAGCTCTATATATTTTATTTGAGTTCATTGGGTCTAAAAACATTTATAGGATTTTCCTATAATTTTTGGAGTATTTGGAATATTATTGGCCCAAGGCCCATTTAATTCCCGAGCCATCTCGTCCACCAGGACCATGCTGCACCGTTCGGGCCATATCTTTCTCATACGGATTCCGTTTGGGCTGTACCACTTGTCGGAAAGCTAACGACGGGCCCTATCCAACTCAAGTAGAATCACATCGAAAGCCCATCTACATCAATAGTAATTCACGAAACAATACTGCCATTCAGTTCTGCCCAGTTTTGTCCCACCTTACTTTTTTATGGGAAGGTGAAGGATTCCCAAGCCTATATATTTGGACCACCCCTATGGGAATAGATGCACCAAAGACTCCTTTGCAGGGGCCCCTAGTTTGGGAACCCTAAGGTAGTCCCCATCTCCCATATTTTGGGTGCACCGCCAGATGTTGCGCCACCGCTTGCTTCTCAACTGCTGCTATCTGCACGCCCCTCCATTCTAGTGCCTTCGGATTCGTGAGGATATCATTGATCACCATAAATCAACAAGTTTCTTTTCTTTGGCAAAGTATTTCTCTCCTAGCTATATTCTTATTCAACTTTGATGAGAAATTAATTCATATTCATTCATCTCTGGTGAAATCTGAGATTACTTTGGTGCTCTTCTCGTCGTTCTCTACACCGTGGTGGTTTTCTTTTGAAGAATCCACTGTCGGATCATCATCACCACATCATTCTTCCTCCACTCTGGTGATTTGTCCATTGGTGAGCTCTCTCACACCCTCTCATCCTCTCTGTGACACTACATATTCGTTGTTTTTTCCTCCTAGATTGATCTCCTACACCTACACCTACACGTACAAATGCTCATATCTTTCTCGTTCTAACTCCGACTAGAGTGATTCTTCCGCTTACGAGTTCATAACGACACGTAGAACAGTTTAGTAAAGCTTTTAGCTTCTGTTTTTAATGTATGATGTACTGTTTTAGCTTATTTTGGTTTGCTTGCATGTGTGATCATGTGTGCGCGTGTGGTGCCCTGATGAACGTGTAGACGCGGACCTCTTTGTGCAACCTCAAGTGAAACTCAAGATCAACATCCAGAAGAATTTGAGCAGCAAATCTTTTGAGGAAGGCAAGTATAACATGAACAACACCTAATAACCTTTAATCATTGCATTATGCATGTGTTAATCTTGTATGCCCATAAGGACTATACATTAGCTACATTTATCCAATACATACCTTTGGGAATGCATGTTGGTTAAGTTATGCTAGGTGCTGCGCTAACTCATGTCCTTTTTGTTAACAATATGATTAATGGTTTTATGCAAATTATCTTGTTGAGTTGGCCCTCTGTGCTGTGTGCTTGAGTGGTCCATGTCACATTTATAATCTTTGTTTAAGGGGGCATGAGCAATGTGCTGTGTGCTTTTGCTATGTCTACTCTCCATAAGGACCTGTTCTTGAAGTGATCATCTGGGACTTTAGTACAACCACGTGGGACGGATACGTCCTTTGGCTACTTATTTACATTTCTCTATTTTGGAGCAACGTGTCGACCACAAGAGGGGGCAGGGTAGGTACTTGTGTTACTCGACCACCGAGGTTGGTGTATTCTTTATGAGGTACTCATGCCTTGGGGAAGGGTGCACTCCCTAACCATGAATCCTGTAGTGTGTTGCTTCTCACTGGAGAGTCTTTGTAAAGGCCTAGTAGTGAAACCCTGCTGATTCATCAAAGGTAATGAATACAAAAGGGGTTTGGCCGCCTCTGGCATATGGGAATCACGACTGGTGGGTAAAGTGTACAGCCTCTCGAGAGTGTGTTTAAACCTGGTATATCAGCCATGCTCACGGTCATGAGTGACCCAGACCTCTTTTTGATTAGTGGATCTTGGTTGTGGTTTGGAAAATGGTTCTCGTATCAATAATGTTGATTAATGTTTATGCAATATCTTTTGGGCTAATGGTTTATCTACTCACCTTAGAAAATAGCTGTTAATAAAATTTGACAAACTAAAAGCAAATGCAGTTGAGTCAGCCAACCTTAGAGCCCCATGGTTCTTGTTATACTTGTTGAGTATGAGTTGGTGTACTCACGCTTGTTCCTTTACTTTCATTCCTTGTTGGGGGAAAAATTCCAACCGCTGCTCAGAATGATGAAGGCCTGAAGGTGAAGATTCATGGAGTTCTAGGCGTGCGACCCCCAGTTGGTTTCCCTGTGGATGGCTCGAAGTTATAGTTACGCTTTCGCTACTCTGTGTTAAAGACTTGATGTCTTAATGTATATGTTGTTTAATTAACGATATGTAATAAAGCATGTTCTGTGATATCACTGTTTATTGTCTCTATATGCGTGAGATTAGATCCTAGCACACATATGGATTGCTCTGGTTTGTCTTTTGAAAACCAAGGTGTGACAAAACTCCCGAGAAGACACGAGGATTTAACATGGTTCACCACTAAGGGCTACGTCCACGGGCTCGCTACCGAAGGCAAAATTCGAGCCGGGCACCAAGACTCTTCCGATCACCATCTTGCTCTAGCCACCAAGGCTCACGGCAAGCAAAGGCTAGGTGGCACTAAGCCACAAAGGTTTAGCCACCGCCACCGTCTATCTTGGTCACAAGGCACCGGATGCTTCACTACGGAGTTTGAAGGGTCTCCTCGACCACGCACAAAGTGTCACCACCGCTCCACACCAAGAAGGAGGGTCTAGCAATGAATACAATGTGGCTTGACCACAACCAAGGCTTCTCTCTAGCTCACACAGGAGCTACACACAAGAAGAGCTCGCAAGCTCACTCTCTCTAAGCTCTAACCTAGCTTGGATATGCACTAAGCTCTCATATGGTGGTTGGTGTGATGGATATGCTTGGAATACACCTCTACACTTGCTCTCAACTTCAGTGGCTCCAACACCACCGAAATGGCCAGGTGGGGTGGCTTATATAGCCCCCAAACTCGAACTAGGCGTTTCTCCAATGGTCTGCTGATGCAGTGTAGACCGTACTATACGGTCTATGCTTTTTCCATAGACCGGGCCATCCGGTCCATTCACTTTTCCAATGGTCACTGAATCCTTGCATCGCTGTACTTTAGTTCGGAGGTTAGTACAGTTTGTAGGACTGTACCATACGGTCCATGTATTTCTGTTTTCACCTCCAAAACCACAGCCTCGGGTTAATTGGTACACTCCATGGATGGTCTTCTAGACCATACCATACGGTCCGTTGAAATCTCCCGCGGCTTCAATCTTCACACCCTCGGCCAACTTAGTCTGGTCCTTAGTACGGTCTTCTCGACAGTACCATACGGTCCGTGTAGCATGGTCTCCTCAGCTCTGCTTCCTTGGTTAATTGGTACAGTTTGTTCAACCCCATAAGACCGTACCATCCGGTCTTCATAAACTACCAGGCATCGACTCCTCAGCCCCTTCGGTAAACTTGGTACGGAGGTTAGGACGGTCTCACAGAACCCCCGTTGGGGCAACCCTTCGGGCCTTGCCTACGACTTTTCTTCTTCTTCATCCTTGGACCTAAATACCTGAGAATGTGCATCTAGACCAGTTCATTAGTCCAAGTGTTGGTTGACAATCAATCACCAAAACACAACTATAGAAATATGGCACATGAGGCCATTTTCCTCACAGAGGGGCGCCAAACGAGGAGTAGAGGGTAGAGGCATGTTTGCCTCCCCGAACCTCTAGAAAGAATATCCGTGTCTCCATTGTGTGCCATCGGCGTCATTGTCATCCGGAGTTTGTATTCTCTCTACCTATCTCTTTAGCTTCCGCATTTACATTCTTGCTATTATGTGCTTACTTTCCTAGACTAGCTTGATAGTTTAGTTTCTAGGTGGAACTAGGTCGCAAGACTTGCCCACGGTAGAATTAGCAACACTTAGTAAAACCTTAGTGCACATAGCTAGATTTATCTTGCATAGGTTTTGCTTGGTAGTTGTAGTTTTTAGGGAGCCTTAGTTTTAGAAATCCTAATTCACCCCCCCTCTTAAGTGTCAGTCCAACCTTCACATCAGATATGAAGATTTTTGTTTGTAGGATAGGGAGCACTGGTGAGTCGATCATGCCTTATCTTTATGTAGCTAATTTCATTTGTTTTATAGTGATGATGTTGCATTACAAATCATGTAGCCAGTCTGAGAGGTTAAATACTATTATTTAGATACATGGTCACTTTGATGTTTTCTCTAGGCTAGTCTTTTTTCATATCGGAAAGCAATCCTTTGTTCTTTTGTGATTTGACTTTGTCTATTCATTGATCCATTGTTTGATTTTGTACCAGATCTCCATGGTCGCAAGACGTGATGAGAGATCTTGGGAGGTCTGAACCGGAGTTTGACCCAGTTATTGTTAGATAATCAAAGTGTTGTTTGCTCCTTTTATCTATGTTTAGCTCGTGTCAAAAATAGGTTAGGTGTTAGTGGTTGACCTCTCTGCATGCTTATCATCGGAGTTTATATTTGATTGGAATTCGACATGCGTCAGTTCGCGCGGGAACATGTCTAGCCGCCCAGTTCACCCGGCACGTTCGAGGTTCGTGGGATGGTGCGAACTGAGGAAGATCGTGGTGTGCGAATCGGGTGTGGTAGTGGCCACATGGAATTCTTTTGTTCTCATTGCTATATGGCTCAATACAATATAGAAAAGGCAATTGAGTTGGCCACACCAAAACTTATGTGTTCCATGTGTTCGCGAGTGTTGCTAGGCACCCGGGTTGTCTTCTCCGTCTTCGGCGAGGAAAGAACCGCTCCAGTGGGTGGAGCACTCGGGCCCGGATCGAACAACTGGTATCAGAGCCGGTTACACCTGGTGGAACCGCGATCGAGCAATCCAGTGGACGTTCATGCCTCACCATCAGTCGAGCTCGCCCGTCAGGTACTCTCATGGGGAGAGGGGTGGCGGCTCCAGTGGCTGGCGTGATGGTAGTCTGGTTATCCACCGGATCACCAAGGAAGTCAGTAGTAGTGGCAATGCGGACCAACTACTACAATTGGGCTGCATTGATGCGTGTGATGCTAGAGGCAAGGGGCCTGTGGATCGCAGTGACGCTCGGCACGGCCGACATCACTGCGGACTGGACGGCGTTGGAGGTACTCTCCAAAGCCGTCCCTGTGGAGATGATGGGTACAATCGCTAGCAAGCCCACAGCCAAGATCGCATGGGACGCGATCAAGGTCATGAATGTCAACGTTGAGCGCATGTGCAAGGCGAAGGTAGGCACTCTCTAGTGTGAATTCGATGTGCTCATGTTCCACGATAGGGAGATAGTGGATGATTTTGGCATTATGATAAACCACATCGTGAATCAACTCACGGTGCTTGGGAAGGCCATAAAGGAAGAAGAGGTAGTGCGCAAGTTTTTGTAGGGTTTGCCACCGAGGTTCGAGCAGATCACGTCGTCGATCGAGATGTTGCTCGACCTTAGTGATGTCTCTATGGAGGAGTTGTTCGACTGGCTCAAGGCCACAGAGGAATGGCATACCTCAGAGGCACCAACTGCATCGCCAGCCTAAAGCTCACTGAGGATGAGCTGGTCATGCTCTTGTCGACGTGGCTGTAACTGACTGGCAGAGGTGGCGGCGGTTCTGAGTGGAGCTAGGAGTCATCAACATCGTCGAAGAAAAAGAGAGGCCACGGCGCAGCTGCGGTGGCCGTGACAGTAGCAGGTCGGGCAACAATGGCGGGAACGTCGCCAGCAATGAGTGCTAGTCTTGTGGCAAGAAAGTGCACAAGGCCCGCGAGTGCTGCAAGAAGAAATGGGATGAGGTAGCCCACACATCCCAAGCAGAGGAGGGGAGGGTGACCAGGCCCTACTGGTGGCCAGGGTGATGGTTATTGCTGGACCCTTCTATCTAACTCTCGCAGCTTGCCCAGATCCACTGGTGATCCCCTTGATGAAAACAAGCTCTGCGTCCAGCTCAGCGACAAGGAGGGGAACCATGCGCAATAGATCCTCGACACCGGGGTCACAAATTACATGGTGGGGGAGCGCGAGTTCTTCACCGAGCTTAACACTAGCGTCCATGCAACTGTCTACTTTGGGGATGGGTCTGTGGTCAGGATCGAGGGGCACAGCACAGTACTCTTCAAATGCAAGACTGGCGAGCACCATACGCTCACCGGGGTGTACCACATCTCGCGCCTGACCGCCAACATAATGAATCTCGGGTAGCTGGAGGGAGATGACTACAAGATCTTGTTGGACTGCGGGTTCTTGAAGATCTGGTACATGCATTGGCGTCTCCTAGCGAAGGTGGCAAGGGCGACGAACAATTTGTATGTCCTGAACCTTGACATTGGTAAGGCGATGTGCTTGGCAGCATAGGGACCCAACATGGCATGGTGGTGGCACACTAGGTTTGGCCACATCAACTTCCATGGACAATGGCGGCTTGCGAAACAAAACATCGTGTGAGGACTAGCATAGATCAACCACGTCGATCAGGTCTGCAACAGTTGCCTCATCGGGAAATAGTGGCCACTGGTGTTCCCGTCCACGGCCAAGTACCGCACGAAACGCAAGTTGGAGCTCATCCACGGCGATCTGTGCGGACTCATGACACCAGCAACATCGAGCAACAATAAGTACTTCTTCCTCCATGTCAATGATCTGAGTCGCTAACATGTGGCTCATCTTGCAGAGCACCAAGGACCAGCGGTGAAGGTGTTCACAGCATTCTAGGCGCACTTTGAGGCTGAATAAGGAAGAAAGATGGGGACTCTGTGCACCGGTCATAGTGGAGAGTCCATGGCATGCCCTTTCATCGAGCGCTGCACGCAGGAGGGTATCTTGTGGCACTTCATCGCGCCATACTCACCACAATAGAATGGCATGGTGGAGTGGAGAAATCAAATGGTGATGGGGATGGACAAAAGCATGATGAAGGGGTTGTCCATGCCCTGTAGGTTTTGGGGGAGGCGGTGACCATGACGGTGTTCATTTTGAACCGATCACCCACCTAGAGCACCAAAGGGAAGCCACTGACGAAGCTAGAGGATCGGAGCACGGCGATGGTGTTCATCGGGTATGAGCAAGGCACCAAGGCATGACACTTCGACAACCTGGTAACATGGTGCGTCCACGTGTTGTGAGATGCGGTATTTAAGGAAATACTGTCCCTAGTATTAGGGCAAGGAGAAAGGAGTGGGACCAAACAATGATGTTGAGCCTTTCTGCGGGACAAGCACGATGCGGGGTTGGTGCCGGGAGGCACCACGGATGCCACCGACATCGCCCACTCTAGCGACACCAGGTTCTGCGTCAAGCCATGTAGCGATGCCCATGTGTGAGTCTGAACCCCGCACACCATCTGCCACACCACTGGCGCCAACAGTGATCGAGTTCGTTTCAGCACCAACAGGGGAGCCCGATCATGATGAGGCGCCACTGCGATTTCGGACTGTGGACAATGTCCTTGGTCTGGCGTCGCCCCTTGGACATGCTGGGAGGGAGCTCACGGAGGACTTGTTGGTGGCGATCGGGGATAAGCTGGTGATAGCAGAGGAAGCGAAAGGGCATTAAGGAGTGGCGCATGGCCATGCTAGAGGAGATGGCCTTGATTGAAGAAAACAAGACATGGTCCCTGGTGGACCTACCAAAGGGGCATCAACATTGAGGAGGTGTTTGCCCCTATCGCAGGCATGGAGTCAGTGTGTGTGCTACTGGCCGTGGTAGCGCAGCGCAGCTGGTCCATGCATCATATGGATGTCAAATCCACCTTCCTCAATGGTGAGCTGGCGGAGGAGGTCTATGTGGCACAACCCCCTTGGTTCACTACCGCTAGACATGAGGAGAAGGTGCTATGGCTCCACAAGGCATTGTACAGGATGCGTCAAGCACCAAGAGCATGGAACACGAACCTGGACTTGGGACCTCTATCCTATTACTTGGGCATCAAGGTGAAGCAAGGGGAGCGCGGCATTGAGCTGTGCTAGAGTGCCTATGCAGTAAAGCTACTCAAGAAGGCGGGGATGAGTAGTTGCAATGCTTTCACAACACCGATGGAGGTTAGGTTGAAGCTGTCCAATGCAAGCACATCGCCCCTGGAGGATGATCCGACCATGTACCGCATCATCATTGGCAACCTGCGGTACCTGCTCCACACCCAGCCTGATCTCTCATTTAGTGTTGGGTACCTGAGCTGGTTCATGGAGTAACCAAGGAAGGATCACATGGCGGCCGTGAAGCACCTGGTCCACTATGTTGCGGGGACGATCAACTACGGACTGTGGTATTCAGGCAGAGGCGGTGACGAGCTGAGCCTACTAGGGTACTCCGACAGCGACCTGGCACAAGACGTCGATGATTGAAAGAGCATGATGGGCTTGATCTTCAACCTTGGTGCCAACACTGTGACTTGGCTATTGTAGAAGCAGTGTGTGGCAGCGCTCGTCATGCGAGGTTGAGTTCATCGCTAGTGCAGCAGCAGCGTGCCAGGCCATGTGGCTCGGGCGCCTAGTTGAGGACGTGACGAGTAGAAAGACGTCTCCACCGCGACTGACGATGGACAACATGGCCGCGATTGCACTGAGTAAGAACCCTATGCTCCATGGTCGGAGCAAACACATCGACACCAAATTCCATTTCATCCGTGATGTGCCGATCATGAAGACATCAACATTAAGTTTGTGGGCACCAAGGAGCAGCTCGTGGACATATTGGCGAAGCCTCTTGGGAAGACTCAATTTTAGGAGTTGCGGGATAGGATGGGTGTCATCAAGCTTACATGAACATCACATGAATTAGGGGGAGATTGTTAGATAATCCACCTGTTGTTTGCTCCTTTTATCTATATTTAGCTCGTGCCAAAAATAGGTTAGGTGCTAGTGGTTCAGCTCTTTGCATGCTTAGTGCGGGTGTTACTATTTGAGTGGAGTTCGATGCGCACTCTGTTAGTGCGGCAACGCGTCTAGCCGCCCGGTTCACCCCGCACATTCAAGGTTCATGGGATGGTGTGAACTGAGGAAGATTGTGACGTGCGAATCGGGCGAGGTAGTTGCCACATGGCCCTCTTTTGTTCTCGTTGTTATAGAGCTCAATACAGTACAGAAAAGGCAGTTGAGTTGGCTGCACCAAAACTTCTGTGTTCCGAGTGTTTGTGTGTGTTCCTGGGCGCCTAGGTTGTCTTCTTCGTCTCCAGCGAGGAAAGAACCGCTCCAGCGGTGGAGCACTCGGGCCCGGATCGAACATTTATCCACCAACATTTCGCTCTCAGATCTTGGCAAAGACTTTTCAGGAAAAGCACCACTGATTTCTCGGAGTACTGGTCATGCATGGCCCGAACTCTGAAGAAGCTCCCTGTGTCTTTGGGTAAAGTGGATTTTTTTTGCGAAGGGGAATATGTTAATAAGATGACACAGCCAACTTACAAACGCACCCTCAGCCCTTTGCAAAGAGCACCCTAGAAAGAAAGGAAATTATAGAGAAGGTCCTCACTCCTTCTAGGTACTGTTGTCGACGGAGAACTGACCATCCAGCTGCCGGAGCCCACAGGGATCCACCTCCCCCCTTACCACCTGACGCCAAACATTGGAGGAGCCGCAAGATCCGTCGCTCGAACCACTCGCCGAGATGAATCATATACATTGAAAGAGCATCGGCTGTTCGCGCGCCAAGAAAGGGAGAGAAAGAAAGGTCTGCCATCGCTATCCATGCAACCAACGACCCAAAAAGCTATCCACCATCGCCAGCCGCGAGGCCAATGATCCAGAAAAACAAGGCAAGGGGAATGTCAATTATCCCCCCCCCTTCGCAAAGGAGAAGGAAGACAGACCTCACGTCTTCATCGCCGGGACCGTCGAGGAAGCACGCCGCGCCGCCGTCAAAGTCACATGCGCAATCGCGGAAGCCACCAGTGCCCATGTCAAAGCCACCCGCTTCATAGGTCACCCCGCTGTCACTCGAGAAGAAGCAGAGAACGCAAAAGAATCCTAGCCTACCGCCGCCACGGGTACACAACCCTGGACTAAGTAATAGGTAGCTAATACTAAGCCTATACACCCACCGAACGACGGATCCGCCGTTCCCCCTCCCTCCACCGGCGAGGATGCCGCCGGAGACGAGGGGGCTGCCGGAGACGGAATCGCTCTCTCTTTGCCTTTCTCTCTCCTGTAGCAGGGGAAGGGGAATGAGAGGATATTGGATAAAGTGGAATATGGAACTCATGTATGGATATCCTCATATCCAAAAGATGTAGTTTTCTTGTCTAGCAGATCATCTAGGATCTATGCTTAAGTGACGATTTTTAGGACTAGGATAAACTTGACGAAACCACCAACGAAGATGATAATAGTCAGGAGTACAGGACTAGATATGGATTTGGTGCCCCACTTGAAGGATATGGGCATGATTACTGGATGAATACAGTGAGATTGCAAGTGACTGGGATGAACGCAATTCCACTAGAGATGGTTTCAATGCTGATGGACGCAATTCCACTAGAGATGGTAAATGTCTTGTGTACAGTGAAAGCTCTAGATGCAACTATAACAAAACATTACAAAGTAACCATGCATTAAAAGCTTCTTTTACGCAAAATATCCATAAGGCCATTCGTAATGGAAGTTTCATTCTCATTAAATGCATTGACACATCATCATCCTTGTTGACATGGTAATGTATTTCTGAGGAGAGAGATAGAAAGAGTTTCATGTGAACAGAGAAGATTTCATCTGGATAAAACTCAGGATACATATGTACCTGGATAAAATCTAAGTGACACTCTTAGTAACCATGCAATGAAACCCTCTACTAGAAATGGCCTAAGCGCCTCAAATATTGTGCATGTAGATTCCAGAAGTCCCCAAGTTCCTTAGTGAAGGTGACTGCTAAGTACGTATGCAGTCACCCTTGTTTTGTTGTTGGTTTACAAAGAAAAAGTCTACACTCTCCAAGATTGTGTGAGGGTTATGACTACTTTCCAACTCTGCCTATGGCATTTGGACCATTGTATTGTCTCCGCTTAGTATGTTGGAATGTGTGGTGCAGATCCTCCTCCTTTGTAACATGTTGCGTGTGGCGCTTCATCCTGTAGAGTTGATCACTCTGATTTTCGGTCTATTTCCGTTAGGGTGGATCTGTACTTATTTGATATAAAAATGTTGCTACCAGCCTCTTTGGAATGGTAACAGACAAATTTGAGTCATCGTAAGGATGAGGGTGCTTCGGATTAGTGCTTTGAGTGAAGATGTATTTTCAATTACCCATTCATCAAAGTTTTAATTATTTAAAACTACATGATGGTCCAGTTTGACATGAAAAGAAATTATTTAATTCTATGAGTTGTATTGTATGTAGGGCTGGATCTAGAGTCAGCTTGGTTCTGCTTGGCTTGTTAGCCTAATTGACCAGCTCATAAGTAAACAAGCAAAAAAGCTAGCTTGGCTCGGCTCACTCGGCTCGTTAAGACTGTGAGCCAAGGACATAATATACACATGTTTTTTGCATACAATTTTTTTTGTCAACACATGTAATATTGGCATGAAAAAATAATGTAATTTAAAAATTATCAAGCAATAGATAAAAGTTCACAAATACTCTTTAGGCATGAAACATTAATGTAATTAAAAATTATAAAGCAATGAATACACATTCATAAATAATCTTTAGCCAAGCATATGAAGTGGTCGCTGTCTAGTGAAATTTGTATGTGCTCCCATAAAGCTACTAGTCTAATTAATTGTTGGGCTCGGGCGATCTGGCTCATCATTACGGAATGAGCTAAAAAATATGATCAACTCGTTCAAAATCTCATTGAGCCGTGCCGAGCAACAAACGCGCTGAGCCAGCTCGTGAGATTCTAATTTTTGATCAAGTCCTATCCATTGGACTAGTGGATAAAAAGTCAAATTTGAGCCTCTATTCAAAAAAATCAAAAGGCTGGGTCAAAAATTAACCCTTTATATCACACATATAAATCATATTTTTCTCCAAAATGCACAATGGTCATCAAAGTATTAAAATACAACAAGAACCAAAGAGAAAATAAAGATTTCTTATTGAACGTAAAAATTAAGAGCCAACGGTTTAACCTTTCAGGTGTTGCACTACGACCTACGACTGGGTCCTCCAACTGACTCTAAGAGCGAGTGCCAAAGCCAGTCTCCAAAAGAGCATAAACCAAATGAGAAACTGGACCAGTGCTCTTGCAGATGGTCTCCTTGTTGCGCACTATCTGCAAATTTTGAATAGGAGAGACTTAGTGAAAAGATACGTATAGTGAAAAATTGTGCAAATACATAAGGCTTGCAACTTTCACGGTGGTTGGAAATCCAACAGTTTAGAAATATACGGTACCACGATACTGGTACCAAGCGATACTAAACAGGTAGTTCCGGTATCAGAAATGGTGAGACCAGTACCAATGCTTTTTTCTTAATTATTTTTATTATTCAATAATTCAGCAAAAAAATTAAAATGGAGTGGTACCATCCAGTACCGGTGGATACCTTTTCAACCACCATAAAATGTCTCAATAAAGTTATATGAATTTGAAACATACTTATTTGACATGAAAATAACAAATAAACTATACACATGATAACTAAATAGTGTGGAGATAAAACTTAAAAATCAATTATCTTTCTATGGAAACCAAAGTTGTATATGAAAACAATCACAAGGAAAACTATTTTTCTATGTAGTGTCGCATTCCTACGATCGATGTGGCTCTGCTACTATTTTTACTATGTATCCCACACCTGGTTTAAAAAACAACATAGTACATTACTTAGCATCAGTTTGCATACATAAGTCGACAATAACAATTTAGTGCAGTTGTTCTAACAGTTTTACACTCTAGAGTGATCTTACACTATCACCACAAGCAGTGTGTCAACCCGTCAAGCCATGCTAATCAGGCACTTACTCATTACTTGAACCATCGTTGCCTGCAATACGAGTCTTTTACAAATAGTCTTCCAGTCCTTGTACTTGTGCATTAAGGTTTCCATGCTAGGTGAGTAAACATTCCAAATAAATGAATTATTACGACCCCATAAGCTAAGCCTGTATTTTGTTAGGCCAAAGAAATGAATGTCTTGAGCATACCCCTTCTTTATGCTTCTACTAGGTGCCGTGTACATATTGGGTGTATATAGTTAATAAGCCAAAGCCTAGAGGCATATGTTGGGTGGTCGCTCTAAAAATCAATCCTAAAACAGATGGATTGGGAAGAACTATCACAAAACAACCCCACCAAAGGCATACACTTGCCATAAAATTAGATACACCCCAAGAATCACATTCAATTGGTATGCTAAGATCCACCATGACCAAACGATTGAAAATCACAGAAAAAACAAGGAAAACACATGGATTTTGACGAGTTGAATTTCTACATGGACTTGCTATAAAAAGGGAAGAATTGTTGAAGCCCATTAAAGAGGAGAAAAGGCCCACTCATGAAGCACATTAGCAAGAAGGAAAAAGTCCATTTGACCACCCTTAGCTTTGGCCGTAGTTCGATTTTGCACCTCAAACTACAAAACCATGAATCTTTGCCCCCGCAACTATTGAAACCCCCTGGGTGGCATACGAAGGCAGTTTTGTGTGACGTGGCAGTGGGTCCCACTTGTCAGATGACACGCGGCAGCGGGCCCCATGTGGCAGTGGCACAACCATCTTTTTCCTCCCTCTCCCTCTCCCTCTCTCATACCTCACCGTCGCTGCCGTCTCGTCCTCCCTCTCCGCCTCTGCCCCTCCCTCGCCGCCGCTCCCCCGCCACCGCCGAGCTCCCCTGCTGCCACTCGCTGGGCACCTGTCTGGCGACGGTGGTGTCGCTCTCGGACCCGGAGCGTAGGCGGCACGCACAGGTGGAGGCGGCTGGGACAAGGAGGCGGTGCACGCTTACTTCAACTCGACGAGGTTCGAGCGGTGGCGCAAGATCTATGGGTCGACGACGGAGGGCGTGAACAAGGTGCATTTGGACATCCGCGAGCTGCGGCGGGGAGCTCGCCGGTGCCGAACGAAGCGGAGCAGAGCAAGAGGGAAAGCCATGACGCTGGCAGTAGAGGCCGCTGCCCCATGCTCCCATCCTCATCGCACCGCCACCCCTCTCTTCCCGCTCCTCCCCCGCCTAGCCGTTGCCATTGTGCCCGTCCCCGTCGCGGCATGGCGCGGCCGGCGGCGCCAGCGGCCGTGTGGGAAAGGCAGGATAGCATGGTGCGGCCCGCGGCGCTGGCGGACCGAGGCCGCTAGGGCGCAGCTGGGTGCCAGAGCGGCGGGTGGTGGCGCAGCTAGGGTCAAGATGTTGGCGGCCGAAGTGGCTGGGGGCGATGCAGCTCGGGTCGGCGCCGAGGGCGTTACGGCTGGGGTCTGCGCCGCAACCGGAGCGGCGGGGGGTGTAGCTCAGGTTGGCGCTAGCGGCGGTGAGGGAGGGGCAGAGGCGAAGAGGCGGAGAGGGAGGACGAGACGACGGCGACGGTGAGGTACGAGAGAGGGAGAGTGAGGTAAAATATGGTTGTGCCACTGCCACGTGGGGGCCGCTGCCACGTGTCATCTGACAAGTGGGACCCACTGCCACGTCGCACAAAACCGCCTTCGTATACCACCCAGGGTGTAAAAATACCCGGTTTCAATAGTTGCGGGGGCAAAGATTCTTGGTTTTTTAGTTTGAGGTGCAAAATCGAACTGCGGCGAAAGTTAAGGGTTGTCAGATGGACTTTTTCCTAACAAGAATAGTATAGAAGCTGAGGGAAGCCCATTAGGAGTTAGATTCCAGAAAGCCAGTTGAAGCCCACAGAGACAAGGAGTCTTAGAACCATTCCGTTAATAAATGATGTAATGGGATGATGATTAGGCTTGTTTGAATATTGTGAACAACCCCTCCAACCGACCATGTAATTTCATATGTAAGCACCATCAATCCCTGGCTATATAAATAGAGACAAAATGTGGGAGAGAGCATTCCGATTGAATCAGTTCGGGAGCAAATGAAAAAAGGAGCCCGGTAGACTTTGAAGCCTAGGCAGTAGGAATATCTAAGCGAAAGGGTATCTTGAGTAGGTGAAGAAATAGGCCAAGTCAGCCGACCTAGGTGCCGTTTGGTTCATAGAGATTTTGGCATAGGAGATAATGGACAAGAGATTCTAGCTATCCATTGTGCTTGGATGCATAGATTTTACATTGGGTAATGTGCCAACCTTCAAATATCTCTCATTATCCAGGGTAGATGGGACTATGAGATTGTGCATTGGATAATGTGCCTTCCTTCTATTATCTCCCACCCACAAAATCTTGAGGAACCAAACGGGCTGACTTGGGGTGTTTATAGGGCGATTTGTCGATTCATATAAGTGCTTCGTGTCAACATTTTGATGACTTTTGCAATCTCAAATTCATGAGCATTATCGAGTAAACCTCTTGTTCTTCCTTGTGCCATGATTACATAATTACTATGGTTTGATCTCATGGTTTTAGATCTTAATACTTATGATCAATATAATTGCAATGCTTCATATACATATCTTTATCAATGCATATGTCTTAGATTGATACAGCCACTACATACAGCCCCAATTTTTTCATGGGTCGGAAACCGAGAAAACTTCATTGAAAATATGAGGGATGCCGGCGTGCATCTGGTCAGCCTAAAGATCGTTGTCCACCGAGGTGAGCCAACAAAAATAAATATATATATTCATCGGTTCGCGGATGACGAAGGTTTTAAAGGATATATTCGTCGGCCTGAGCAGCTGGCCAACGAATATAACTTCATTTTCATTGGCTGAACGTAATCTCATCTGCAAGCCAGCAAAATTTGTTTGTCCCACAGAAATTTACCTATTTCCCATACTGAGCTATGGTGGTCAGATTAATCTCACGGATCCAATTGATATAGTTCATTTTTTTCTTGTTTGTCGATTACCATCTCTTTGAAACTACATGAGATTTATATAGTTTCATGATCAATCACATGTTCTTTGTGAATCTAAGCCTTAGGAAGAATCTCTTTAATTGTGTTTTGGAGAGTTTTGCAATGGAATACTGGAAAATCACGTAATATGCTGACACACATCGCAAACGTCAAAATTGGCTGCCACCGAGACAGGGGAGGTTAGTGGTGCATGCAAGTTTTTCCATCCAGAAGCACCTCTCTCTCCGCAAGCCTTGGCAGGAAAAGGACGGGTACCTAAACCGGCTCGATCTGTGGGAATCGGCAATGAGCTTGAGGCCGAAGTGGCCCCAGGAGGAGCCGGAGGTCCCACGGGTGCCGAGTTGGGACGGCAGGAAGCGACACGCGGCGCACGCGCTGAGATCGACGACCACGAGCTCACGGCGGCCATTGGCGGCGGACTGGAAGGAGCTCCCGGAGGCGGCCATGAAGTAGAGGTCCTCGCCGGGGGGCTCGCTGGGGGGCACGGCAGGGGCGAGGATGGCAGAGACGAGGATGCATAACGATCGGCCCGAGGGCCTGTGGAAGCCTCAGATGGTGGCGCCGTGGGGCGGAAACTTCTTGAAGAGGAGCAGCCACACGGCGGCGGTCCTAGGCCCGGACGACGCCGAGGAGAGGTGGTAGAGATTGCAGAGCTAGAGGCGGCAGAGGAGAGGGTTAGGTGAGGGTTAGGAGAGGAGAGGTTAGGCGGAGGAGAAGGGTTAGATGATGCCTAGACTGCTTTGTAAGCCAAACTTTCGAAACTGAAGCTAAATATAAAATGAAGTTACCCTTTCGTAAAATTAGTGGAATAAAGCTATATTGGTGAAGCGGAACTCTCTCAAACAGACTCTTTTAAGTGCGTTCATGGTTTTTTCATGGGAATTGTGGAGAAACGAGTTCCGGAAGAAAGGAATTGAGCCGAGGCATTTGGAACGAAAGGACGCACGGTACCGTTCCGGAAGAAAGGATTGTGTAGACACCAAAATCACGGAAATGAAAAACATCCACTTGAACACAGGCGAACGACTCGTCGCTCTGTCTCTCGTCTCTTTCCGTCCACCTTTCCCCATCTGACTCCCTCCCATGGACGAGCCCTATAAGAAATTGGAAGAAAAAGGCAGATCAGAAAGGAAGATACTCATGTTCGGCTGATCTGCTCGTCGGCGGCGCCGAGCAGCTCGTCGAGGTGGGCAGCGGCTCATCATGGATTGGAGGGCGTAGGCTCGTCGCCGGTTTCCTAGTGGCCGCCGGCTCGTCGGGGCTCCGGCCGTTGATCCTGCGGGTGTGCAACGGCGGCGTGTTCCTGAAAATGCATCGTCCATGGCCATACGCAAGCTGCCAGCCTGCCAGATGCCTTGAAAGGATAAGGATGCTATGTGAAGGAGACCATGGGACCCACTGTGAGCCAACGCTACTTAAATAATACCATCTGTAATATTTTTTCCATGCTATTTTTTCCCATTAAAACATTTCTATGACTACATTGTATATTTCCTATGCTAGCAGATTCTAGCGATCCAAACGGTCTAAAATTTTCATTCATATTTTTGGATTCATATAGTTTTTTACTTTTCACACCATCCAATTCATACGTTTTTTCTATTTCTTTGTTTTGAATTCCTGTGTTCCAAACATGCCCTAATTCTGCAGTCTGCTTAGGGTCGGATGACTTCGGAGGGATGGGTGAGAGAGAGCACCGGCGAGGGAGAGAGGAGAGGTAGAAGAAGAGGGTAAAATGGTCATTTCCCCTACAATCTCTCTCAAAAATCTGAACAAATATTATTATATTGGTGTGTTGTAGCAAAGGAACGCGATTTGTAACGATACTGAGCCAATTTTTACGTTTGCGGTATGTATTGACATATTACGCGATTTCTAGTGTCCCACAGCAAAATGTGCCTTGTCTTTTCTTGCCTCTTTTTACTAATCCCTATGTAATCTCATCAGTTTCCTCTAGTTAGTTTAGATTAGACCCTCCGACCTTGTCATTAGAAGTACATCCAATCTTGTTTATAAGTTAAAAGTTGTTTAGTATTAGAAGTAGATTAGTCCTTCGTTGAGACCTAGTTTAGGGATATTTTTTGGTAGATCTAATATAGTGCCTAACAGTAAAATATTAATCTTTTATCTACTCACACTTATTAGATTAGCTTTCGATGGATTTGAGAAACCTTTGGTTAACTCCAAGGGAAAAACTACCTTGATACTAAGGGCTTACAGTATAAGTACTTAAGTTGTACCAACATCAAACTGCATGCTTGATTCCTAAGTGTTCATGTTTCTAAAACGATTACCAGAACTAACTACATAAATCTATTAGTAAAAGTTATTATTAGAACCAACCAACCTATGTTAAGCATAAGCTACCAACAAGAACCAAGGTTTGCGATAAAGTGACACGTGCGAAACATCTAGTAAACAACCTATGACAGGTCCCGACATATTGACATAATGATCCCGTGAAGCATAAAAACGGGTGTAAAAAAATTACAAAAGCATAGTATGGCGAAGGACACTTGCCTTCCTCGATGTCCTGCCGCTAGTCTCCATAACATCAACGTACATTCGGAATATTTCAGTGCTGCTCGTTGTCTACTCACAACACACAACCGGAAACAAGCATACCAACAAAACCATAAGAACAGTACACTAAACGTTGGAAATACAAATCAGATCTAGGAGTGAAAAATTGTAAGCATTCTAGCAGCGTGAGCAAAATCATAAATGTAATCAAATTTTTGAATTTTCATTAGTATTTTATGGAATGGCTAAATTGAATCCTGGCATCATATAATTAGAAATTACGACATTAGCAAGGATTTTGGGAAGGCAAAACATACAAAAAAAAAACTTCTTCCAAAATATTCTGTTGATGACACAAGCACAGACTGAATTGTAATTTTTACTAGAATACCATGAGTTCAATACAAATTATGCAAGATACAACAAGATTTATGTGTATAAACATAATAGCAAAAGGAGTACCGGTTACAAGACAGATTTCTAAGGGTCGCGAATTAGTATTACTAGTAAAATTATATTGCAAATGCGTTGCGCACATGACTAAAAACAATTTTTTATTTGAAATATTGGCTTATTGATAAACGATTATAAATTTTATTAATTGTCCCATATGTGTCTAAATAAATCTATTGTTAAATTTTATTAATTGACAGCTGAAGTAAAAAAGCAAAGGTTAAGGACTTGGATGAAACCAGAGCCCAAAACAGCCCAACCATTACCGGACGCTTCAGGACACTGGCCTTGGGCCCTGGGAACGCATTCAGCTCAACCCATTAGCGGGTGCTCTTCCATCTCAACCGTCCATTCCGATCCAACGACATTAGTGGTTCACTCTGTTATATATAAAATCCGAAACCCTAACCTAATAACCCTCCGCTCACCACTCTCCCTCGCTCTTCTCTCCACCCACCAACTCCCGGCGCCTCCTCATCCTCCTCCCCCGCCCGTCTGCCCATCGTCGCCTCCCCTCTCGTCCACGTTGTGCCTCCCCCACCTCACCACCACCGGGTTGGCAACGACTGCGCCGGATTTGCGGCGGCGCCCGGCTCTCCTCTGATTTTCCCTTGATTAATCTGTCATGTTTCCCCGATTCCGTGGATCTCCGATCAATTTGTTCTTTTTCCCCGATTCCATGGATCTCGGATCAATTTGTTCTTTTTCCAGATTCCGTGGATCTCAGATCGGACTCTCCTATCTTTTCCTTTCAGGGCTCGCTGTTTCCCTGCAATGATGCTTCCTTCGGGCGATCTTGTTTGTTGAATAGTTTTATGCATGGCTATTCATTATTTAAATAGCCATTTGGTACTATATACTATTGGTTTTGATGTGATCTATTGTGTATTTGTTATGTTTGTGCCTTAACTCTTACGATTAATGGGCTGCAATGTGTTGAAGGTGAAGCCGTGGAAAGGATTGACTCTGTTACTAATTGTGAATTGCATGCTGTAGGGGATGTTGGAGTTGTGGGGTGAGGGAATAGGGTGCGGGTACATGCCGGCGGGTAGGATGGCAACGGTTAAAAAATAGCTCATGGGTATCTTACGCGTTTCTGCCATCTAAGTATATTGAACCATTGCTTTTCAGAGGAAATCAAATCAGACCGTTGAAATTGCATAAGCACTATATAAATATTACTCCCTTCATATTTAAATATAAGTCGCGGTTGACTTTTTTTTCAAAACTTCAATCCTTCGTCTTATTCAAAAAATTTGTGTAGGCGTATAAGAAAACTAGTCATCCTCAAACTATCTACAATGGCAAAACAAATCACAACAAAATAAGATAAATTATAATTTTTTTTGAATAAGACGAAAGACTGAAGTTTTGAAAAAAAATCAACCGCAACTTATATTTAAATACGGAGGGAGTACGCTTTTCCTGTCTCGTGGTTATGTTTGCATGCTTCACGGGCTCAAAAGGTGATCTGACAGTGGGTATATAATTGGGTAGATGAGTTTTTAAGTGCAAAATATTTTTTAAAACTCATTCTTTTAGGGTAGATAAAACCTAGGTTTATAGGAGTCTGATGAGTCCAACACAGGGTGCAAAATGCACTTCTCGTTCCTAGTGTTTTGCATGCCTTTCTGATATGCACATGCATACTGTGCTGCACTGCCTAATCAACTGCTCTAAATACACACATATGCACATATTTGCACACTTCTGGACTAGCCTAATAAAAAGGGCACATTGTTGCATGGCACCGACCTGGCAACATAAGTTGTGTTGAGATTAGGTGTGGTGCTGACTAAACTTATGGGCCAGGGCAACTAAATATAGTTATAATGATGAAACAGGCCAGGCTTATCAGGCTTCCCGTAGCATGGCATAGTTTTGGCCAAGTCCAGTGATGGCAAGACATAGTTGACAATGGACCTGTGTTGACTGTAGCAAAAAATGACATCTCATGCCATATTGTGGTATATTTCTTTTAGTGATTGATTGACAAACAACATTTAGATTAATAAGCAACATTTAGATTAATGAGCCGGTTAATGCATATTTCTAGGTATTTAGGTCCAAGGGATGAAAAAAGAAGGACCAGAGGTAAGGCCTCAAGGGCCACCCTAGCCGGAAGCTCCAATCATATGCAGCTGCAAGTTGAGTGGATCAGACCTTTGTAGCAGCAAGGGACGATGCAAGCCAAGATACATGGATTGGAAGGCCTGACCCAAGAAGGCCGGACTATTTTCACACAAGATGGTGGATTTATAGAATGTTGAGGATTTACATGGACTGTAAGGTTCGACCCTTAAAGGCTGGACATTAGTTGGACCATTCATACAATTAACGTCTAGTTAAGGATTCAAATATACTTCAATGGACCAAAAGATCCCATCCAATTGTCGGACCATTGGTCGTCGGACATATCCATAGCAACAACTATTTGACAGGGAAGTTGAAAAGGTGCATGGACCGGAAGATCCGACCATGGAAAAGTGAACTTGTCAGACCATCTGAAGTATGGTAGGTCAACTTTTATTTTTTTTCCAATGGCTCCAAGAGTTTGAGGCCTATATAAGCCACATCATCTGGTCGTTTGAGTGGAGTTGGAGCTACTGAAGATCACAACAAGTGTAGATAAGTATTCCAAATATATCATCTACTCCAACCACCGAATAAGAACTTAGTGCACCATTCAAGCTTAGTTGACCTTGTGTGGGGGTGGCGGCAACACTTTGTACGAGAACAAGGAGTAACCACTTGTTGCCACCCAATCCTAGCTGATATAGAATTGCATGATGATCGGCTAATGGGCTTAATGGGCCACCCGCTCAGAGGTAGTTTAGTTGTATAAGTTGGCCCGATGACCTATGTATCTTTAGATAGAAATAAATTTGGGAAGTGATCACCCAATTGCATTCTTACTGCATGGAAACTTTGGAAGGGTCAGATTCAGCAGAAACGTGAATGGAAAATATTTGAAGAAGCATTATCCTAGCTTGTGGACCGGATCCTGAGATCAGTAGAAGAGCCGATGTGTTTCCATCGCCTTTGAAGTAAAAGAAACAAAATAAGCTAATGTGTTGCCATCGCCTTTAGGAGAAACATATGTGTGAACAACGTCCTACTCGGGGGGGGGGGGGGGGGGGAGGAATTTTTCAAACTTAGTTCAAATGTGCAAGCTGAGCTGATACATCACAATCAGCTTTGAGAAATAGTCATACTCAATTGACAATAGTTTATTCCAGGTAAAAAGAGGGTACAATATTTGGATCAAAGTGAGCTTGTGGAAAGATCTGCCTTTTCCTCTAATACTACCTTGCAAAACATGATAATATCGTCAACTCGGCTGGATTCCACAACCAATGAGCCGACAGTGAGGGTAAAACAAAGGGGTATGTCCTACGGAGTAGGCAGAACTCTCATAGGAGTTTCTTGCTAGTGGTCCGTGTTCTCTATGCAAAGAAGGGTGCCACGCTTTCCATAGCTGAGACAGTGCATATGACCGTGGCATGAGATGTTGTCCCAGTAGGATAAGGTCAACCACTTGAGGATTGATTTGTATTATTAGTAGCTTATCCTACGGAGCATGCAAGAAAATATTTGAGGGTTCACTTGTAATCTAGAAATTACGAACGACGTATTGCCGGTACGGAGGGAATCATCCACAGTTTGGGATCTATTCTAGACTCAGAAGATAAACCGAACGATGACGCCCTTTCTCTAATCTTGTGTAGAAACTATCTCCATGGCGGTTGAGCATGTCAGCGGGGAAGACTAGATGAGGAATGTTGGTATACCCTTCAACTCGGAAGATTTCAACTCGAGCTCGTGCCTTCCGATTGGCTTCTATGTATGCTTCAGTATCGGCCTGATAAGCACTCATATTTATTGGTCTGTTGGTATATTTGGTTAGTGGAGGTAGCAGTCAATACCTGCTCTGATTTTCTAGTGGCTCGTAGTAAACTTCTTGGGAAGAACCGGTAGTAGTAACAGTGAATTGAGGACTTGAAGGATCCATGTTGAAGGAGTTCAACCTGAAAGCTGTATTTATACACGAAACCAAGAGTATGTGTCCAACATCTCTGGGAGGTAGGTGCTGAACCTTGAAAAGCAGATAAAGTAAATGATCAACACCGAGGATTCTATGAGTGTGCGGAAAAGCGACAGTCGGACCCCATACTTGACTTTTGATGACACGACTGTACAAGCTATGGAGGCATAGATGTAGGGGCTAATCGACGAGAGCTTGCATAGTGAAAAGGTCCTAACTCATTTTGCCGAACGCATAAAGTTGGAACCTTTGACCCTATTTTCGTCAGAGGCGAGTACATGTTGTTTGAAGAGGAGATGCATCTGGATGGAGAATCGCTGAGTACTCTTATGTCTTTGGTTTGGGATAAAAGAAATTATCATGGGAACTAGGGGCATGTGTTGGCTCTAAATCCTAGTTGACCTAGGATTACCAGATGATCGGCTGAAGGGCTTAATGGGCCATAATTTATAATTTGTTTTAGCTAGATGGACGTACCGTCTGAGTCTCTGACTATAAATATGTAACCTTTGTTCAGAAATGAACATGACGACATAAATTCCCAGCAACACGTATCTCGTCACCACCCTCGGCCCATCGCTACCCCTATTTTAGGGTTTTAAAGTAAGCGTCATGTTGCCTTAATGTTTCCTTTAGTAGATTGTGTTAGCGTTGTTTGGTGTCTTGAGATTACTATGGTTGATCTTGTACCAAGCGTTGTTGTTGACAAGATTTACCTATTTATCTTGTATGCTATTGATCTACTTCTTGTTTCATGCTTCATGCTATAGATCGGTGACATACGTCTAGGTGTATATAGATTGTTCGGTTGTTATAATCCACGACATGCGCTGCAAAATATGCATACGGCAACTCGAGAGATTGATATACACCTGGCAGCATACTTTACATGTCCTAGTGTGTTTCCTATTGTAGATGAATCTATATTGATCTAGGGTCGTTGATCATCTAGATCATGCATTAAGCGATTCTATGACTACTCACTCACCACATCCTCCCTGGCTAGAAGTTCAAGCCACATGGCGTGCCCCAGACCACCTTTGTCAGAACATTCCCATCACTCGAGGATGGGTCGGAGCCGCATCACAGGAGAGGCGTTCACAACGGGAGCATGATCTCCCGGCTCCTCATGTGTTGGTTGTCATACGACTGCCCACCGATTTCCCGCGACAACACCACTACCTAGTGTAGAAACTCTGCAGTGGATTTCTGTTCTTTGTGACCGAGAGAGACAGTTGTGGTGGCCTTATCTTGGTGACTTGGTGGTACTTAGCTTTTCTTTGCTAGGAGCCTTAATGGCTAGTGCAAGACGATGATCGGAAGAGTATTGGTGTCTGAGTGAACTACCTCTTAGTGTTGAACCATATTAAATTTTTGTGTCTCCTCGGGAGTCTGCATCCACATTGCCTTATTATCTTTGATTAGGTTTGGATATAGGTTGCAAGTCTTTTTAGGTAAATTAGAGAGTGCATATGTAAACTTTAAACTTAATAATTAGCATGTGTAGGACATGTTAGATTTATCTTATGCAATATAAAGTCCTAGTGTTTAGAAAAATGAATTATTGACACAATTCACTCCTTTCCCTAGTCGGGTATGTGGCACGGTCCTTACAGCGACCCTGCGGGCCGCCTCATGTGCGGCATGTTGGGCGCTGTCACGTGCAGAGCCCCCTTTCTATTTTTATTATGTGTGTGTTAGAAGTTAAGCTATGCTAAATATCCATTGGCCGGGATGAAGAAAGGGAGAGACCGAGGGAAAGAGTAGAGAAGGGATGAGAATATGAGATAATAAAAGGAGGAGGTAGTGGGTACGTGTGGGCTCTACCAGCTGTTTGCCACACCACTTTCAATTCGATGCGCTGTATTTTGGCTAATAAAACTAGAGAGAGTTATTTCTTTGGCTTAAAATAAAATGGCGCTTCCTTCCTTGGTCTATAAAAAAAATTTGTTCTCTTCTTGACCCAAACATTTCCTTTCATGCCTTACATGACACTTCCGTCAGTTTTAGACCTAACAGTGTTAAATAAGGATGTGAAAGAAAAACAAACTTGCCCTTGTCTTCCCCTTCTGTTCCTCCCCTCTCCCTTCTCCAGGCGCAGATGGCCGATGGGGCATGGCATGGCGTGGCGCAGCCGGCCGGCTCACGGGAGCGTGGCGTGGCGTAGCTGGCCGCCGGCTCCCCTGCCTGCGCCCGAGCCCATGCCCCTAGCCACGCGCCGACCACGCGGTGTGCCCCCTGCGCCCTCTTCCTTCGAGTGGAACTGCCATGGCCACCATGCCATTGCTCTCCGTGAACTCACGGAACCACCGCCCTGAGGCTCCTCCGGCCTCATTAGCGCAAGCACCGAAGTCTCCCCACCTTCCTACACGCTTTCCTCAAGAAATCGATGGTCGTTTCCCACTCCTTCACCGCAATCCAAGCGCGCCACCACACGCCACCGCCGCGCCATCGTCCTCCTTCATTCCTTCACGTGCCGACGACCCCTGTTGGGCCTCTCCCTCACTCTAGGGACCCCTGCACCGAGCTCCTGCTCACCCCGCTCCTCAGCGCCGTGGTCATGGCGCCGTCGCCGACATGGGCCGCCATGGATGCAAGCTTCGCCGCCGGCGCACGAGGTCATGAACGTCGCGGACGCGGGTTCCGCCGCCGGCGTGCGCGGTCGTGGCTGTGGTCGCCGGCTTTGCGCTAGCGAGGGAGAAAGATGTGCCTGGGAAGGAGAGATGGGCGCGAGGAGGGAGGGAGGGGTAAATTGGTGTTTTCTCTCTTGGCTGGGATGGAAAATGCGATGGAATGGATGGAAGTGCTAAGGAAGGCATAGAACACAATTTCTAGGCCAAGTAGCGAACAAAATTTTGTTTGGGACCAAGGAAGGAAGTGGCACTATTTTTTGGCCAAATAGGTAGTTCTCTTATAAATCTAGAGTCGACGATTTGAGGCACCGCTCTGAAAATGGATTACTAGGACCGTCCTATCAACCGCATCTAAAAACAGATCACGGGAGACAGAGCATCCTATGAACCACGTCTAGAAATACTTATATTTTCAAACGCGGTTCCTAACATGGGATACCTCTAGAAATAGGCATTTCTTCGCACAGTTTGTCGAGCCTAATTGGATTGAGGACGGTGTTGGCCAAGCCAAATTTTGACCATATTTTACCATGTTTGAATCTAGAAAAAGAATTAGTCAAATAACAAATTTCTTATGCATAGACTTTATTTGGATGCCAAATAATGTCTACAAAGAAATTTGTTATTTACATAAATATTTCTCTAAATGTAAAAATGGTCAAACATGACCAAAATTTGGCCTGGCCAACGTAGGCCTCAAACCAAACAGGCCTGTTACTGTCGATGCCTACAAGTAGGAGCCATTTTCAAAGGCAGTGTATAATATAGACTGTATGTACAAATATATTTGTAGGGACGGTTCCTTAGCTGGGACCCATTTTCAAAAGAACGGAGGGGGGGGGGGGGGGGGGGGCTCATTTTCGGACCACTTCCGATAGAAAAGAGAGGGCGCATCTGCAAACCGTTCCTGTTGTAGTCTTTTATCTCATTGAGCTCTAGCGGCAGTATGGCAATATGATTGGCAAGCTTGATGAAGAATGTTGCACACAACGATTCAAGAAGGTGAGTTGAATTGGAGGTGACCGTAGAAGATGGTAGGTAGGGCCCATGGGCAGCGAAGGGGTCAAGGATGGCAGAAATCTTTATGTCGACCTAGGTGGATTGCAGTCATCCATCCACCAACTCTTACTCCCTTCAATTTCTCGTTCCAACACCTTCCTCCTCCTGTTCACCTCTCAAGAGCGCCACCGATCGCTGTGTTGTCTTGTCATCACTGGCTGTCATTTAGACTGTGGGGGTTTCAAGCTCATGGTTATCAGGGTCACGGTCTTTTACAGGGTGGGCATTTTGGGGTTGTCGGGGCTGACATCCACTTTTGTCGCCCACAGAGGAATGGCTGTTGGCAGCGTCCGGCCCAGCGATGGTCGGGGGTGAGATGGCAGCGGAGGTCGGCGGGGGATGATGTCAGCGATTGTTGGGGGTGGCGAAGACTGGCAGTTAGGGCGCCACCAGTCCGATGGCAGTGGATGGTCGGTGGGGAGCGCCGGTGGCGCGCTACGTTCATGGCAGTCAAGGCTAGATGAGAGGCCGTGGTGCCAAGGAGGTGTAGCAGGTGAAGGATACGATGATGAATAACGTCCGCTTGGCAACGAGGAGGCAGGTGGAGTCGATGGGCTTGCTTGGCCCATTGTGGGAGCAAAAATAGAAAGAGAGGAAAGGAAAAGGGTTTGGGCCTAATGTTGCTGAATATTTTTCCAGTGCTGAAAATAAAAGAGAAGAAAATAAGATTGATCCTAATTAAATTTTTGTAAAAAAATTCATTTTTTCAAAAGATGAGACCATGGTCCAGCGTGTGTGTGTGTATATATATATATATATGTGTATATATATATATATGTGTATATATATATATATGTGTATATATATATATATGTGTATATATATATATATGTGTATATATATATATATATGTATATATATATATAGGAAAATTCCTTTCTACATGCGCATGTAGCTACACTCAACTGTGTATCTCATGATTTTAAAGGTATCTGGTCGAACGAAAGGTACGTACATGAAGTATGTGATAAAACTAGACCATTTGTGGTGGTATATACGTGAGGTATGCGAGTATATCTGAGGTATGTGGATATACCTCATAATATGTACTAATATAAAGGTATTATTATAATAAATTAAAATCAGGGACTGTTTTGTAATGTTTTCGCACGGTGGCATTTGAGGTATCTTAGAATAAGTATGTAAACACACTCAAACTGATAAATGAGTATGGGAACATATCCTCGTTGGTTTACTGAAGGTGTGGGTAGCTACATGCGCATGTAGATAAAACTCTTCATATATATATATATATATATATGTACAAATATATTGCGCGTAGTATCAGCAAGGATACCACGAGGCAGACTTGTTCCATCCTAGTACAGTCCGGAAATAAATTGCCTGGGGACCGTCCCCAGGGTGCTCCCATGGGGACATGAGCCCGATGAATGCCATGTGGGCTTCTTTTCCATCCGATGTTTGCTAAAACCTGCACCTTCACGAATCAGCTCAGCTCGCCTGAAGCCGTGGCCCGTGGCTGATGGGCTCCCCGCAGCTGAGGAAGGATCGTTCACAACTCACAAGACGTTTTGATCTGCATCGCGCCTCAAGGTCGACGACCTGATTCAACTAGAACTCTATGACACCGTCGTAGTGAATTCAGGAATTTCAGGTGGCCTGCTTGAGTCCCCCCTGACAACCCAGCGGCCATGGCAGCCGGAGGAGGCTGTGATTCGGGAAGATGATCCAAACCGCCATGACCATACGAGTCAGGGAAGACGATTCAGCAGCCATGGCCGTAGAAGCAGGTTAGGAAAGACGTTCCAGGAGTTGGTCGATTACTCTCGCCGTTCATTCACATGGTCAGCCCCAGGCATGCCTTTTCGGTGCAGATGGAGGAAGGGGGAGGATGCCATGGAGAGGAAGGCGCGCCGGGCGGTAGCCCATGCTGGCGGCAGTGCGTGACGGGCAAGCAGGCGACGTGGCACCAGCTACCAGGGATTGGGAGGAGGAAGCGGCGATCGAGCGGGCGAGCGAGAGCAAGCAGTAGCACGGATTGGGGAGGATGATCGGAGGCCAGAGGAGGACACGGCTTGCGAGCGAGGACATGCGGTAGAGACCGGGTGCGGTGGTGGCTGCGGAGCTCAGGAGCCGAGAGCCGAGCCGTAGCATTCTTCGTGAGAATGCGTTGGAGCGACTCCACGCGTCCAGCATCGGAGTCAGGCCCGCACGAGAGCACCCCTGGGGACGTCACCACACAATTTTATTCCGTACAGTCCTACACACTTGCGTACCTTAGTACCTTACCACACCGGCTAGGAACACACACTCTAGGTTTGTTAGCACATACATTTACCTATTTACACCATCAACCAATCAGACCACGTTAAACAGTTTGCAACCAAAAGCATCACTAGCGGGCATGATTAACCTTCTGAAGTGGACCCTTACTCGAGCACAGTAGTGTGAAGATTTTAGTCCTAAAGGCCCACAAATCTTAAGGACTGGGCCTAAAAACGAACAATAGGTTTAGTCGTGTTTGTGTATATATTTACGGGCCGGGCGAAAGGACGGGTGGGCTGTGGCCCATTATTACCCCTGGTCAAGGTATCAAGGTAGAGACTAATCATTGATTATATATTAGATAAGTCCTACCTCTGATATAAAAATACCATACATCAACATTAAGGTATGTTGTGTGTGTGTGACATATATATAGTCAAGAAATTTAGAACTTGCCTTCGTCCTCGTCGTATATTGGTTGTGCATCACCAGAAACTTGTCTCATTGCCACCGTGAAGACGTATTTGTCTAAATTATTTGAGTTAAAGTTGAATAAGTAAACAACTGAATTAACTCGAATTGAAATCATAAATGTTAAAACTTGAAAAAAATATGGAATAAGTAAACAACTGAATTGATCCGAATTGAAATGAATGGATAGATCTTAATTTCAATGAATTTAGGTAGAAGATTCACTACAGGAAGAATTGATGAAATGGAAGAGAACAGCCAGGAAATTTTTTTGAAAGACATTTGCAGGAAATAAAGAAGAGGGATATTCTCTGAAAAATAGGGTTTTCGTTTCATCACCGAAAAGAAAAACATTTTATAAATTTTTAATACACGCGATAGTCTTACCATGAGCTTTTTCCCTTATCTCCAATGCAACTGTTGGATAGTTTTTTCTGAGCGTCTGATACCCTGGACTTGCGAATACACCATCCATTGTATCTCTAGAAGAGATGATATATTTAATGCAAGTATCTATCAGCTCTTTGCATTGATGCTCGTGAGCTAGGGCTATAGTGGTTGTAACATTCTCAACATCAAGTCTCCTGGAAAGGAAGCTTGCGCATTTCAACTTCATCCTTTCCATTTTATATCTATCGGCAGCTGCAATTAAAAACTTAACCATTTCTTCATTTTCGTTCCCATTCTGATTATCCGCGGATGGCAGTGAATCCGTGTAGATAAAATGAAGCAGTTCCTTGAAAACACTGGGCTCCATACCTTCAATAGTTCTGTTCTCCATCCTCTTATTGTCCCTCGTGGCTCCATAAATCTGTTCTTTGAAGACTGGAGACCGCGCTGCGAGCACAATCTTGTGGGCACGGAAAACCTCACGTTTAACCTTGAATGTAATATCCACCCCCTCCCCCCACTCCAAGAGCTTTCCAAGATCACCTGGCAAGGTTGAGTCTGGCACTTTGACGTCGAAGTAGGATGGGATAACTGTCAACTGCGATTCCTTCATTACAGTAACATTGCACTCAATCACGAGGCAATCATCCTTCAGGTACGCTGATGACTTGAGCTCGCTCTTCTTCATGAACCTGTCGGTTCCCAAGGTTGATGTACTTTCCGCCGTGTTCACGACGGGCGATGAGAAAATGGACGATGGCGTACAGGTGTCTTGGTCGACCAGACTGAAGCTGTACATCAGCCGCACCTTGACTAGGTGGTCACCCATGAGTTCGAGGTAGACTCCGACGTAATCTCCGCTGCCATCCCCGTCGGGGTAGTAGCCGATGCGCCAGACATGGCCACCGACAGTGAACGTGGAGGAGGAGATGCATCCCTTACTGCCATCGCCGCAGTGCTGGCTGTAGTCGCGAATCTTGAATGTGTGTGAGCCGCGCTCCGTCTTGGAGGTGCAGACTGAGACTGCTTCTGTGTTCGTCCTTGGCCTCTGGGTCTGGGATGCCATTATTGCTGGAGTTTGTACAGAGTTGGTGGTGCTACGGTGATGATTAAAGCGGACTGACTGCATCGATATATAGATAACTCCCGGCTCTTGAACCAAACGCCAATAGTCTTTCCTGGCGGCCTAGCTGGCCTCACAGCGACTTTTTTTTATATTTTGACCCCTGTATAAATCAAATTTTAAAAAAAATGTATCCACTATGAAATATATTGCAAATCTCACCCTTTTTGCGGTTGTGCTAATGTTTATCACGCCGCAATATAACGTTGCAGCGCTGGTGCAATAGCGCCACAAGAGTTGCCACGTAGGAGGGTCCAGAGTGGTCTACCAAAACATTTTCTACGCAAAAAAACTTACGGCACCACTGTTCATGGTGTCGTACTGCTATTTTGCGGCATCACACTGATATTTTGTGGCACCACGCAGATTAGCACCGTAGGTTTTTCATATGACGTCGGATGGATATGGTATTCATATGAAATTGTAGTGTTCGATGAAATCTACAAGTTTTTAGTTTTGAGTTTTTTTCATTTAAAATAGTTAGATGCATTAATAATTCATTCTAATTAAACAACATTCTCTGCACCCTTTCATATTAGAAGAATCGTATCTTTTTTATATAATACCGAATTAAGATGGTCTTTATATAATACGTGATCTTCAACTTTGTAGTTAGATTTTTTCATTTACAGTCATGAAAAATTTTCATATTTAGTAGTGCTCGGCGCCATAAACAATTGCGCCGCAAGGTTTTCACATAAAATACTACCTGTCCGACCACTCCTACACCCTCCTGCATGGCAACTCTACCGACATTGTTGCATGTGGCCCGCAACATTATATTGCGGTGCAATGAACAGTGACGCCGCTAAAATGGTCAGATTATATGTTCATCGAGGGTCTATTTTTAAAATTTGTTTTAAACAATGGTTAAAATATAAAAATGTTCCTCACGTATGGTGGTTGGTGGGTGGGTGGTGTGTGTCAGGCTGAAGGCAACACTATTTGCATTCGGTTATCTATTTTGCCAGCCTCATACTTCGTTTCCCTTGCGTTCTTATTATACATGTATACGATCCACTGCCTAATTGCCTAAAATACATATGCACATATACGATCACTCGACAGTCTGGTACTCTAGTCAACGTCAACGGTCAAAACCACACGGTACGGTGTCTGATTATTCAATCATCCGATCCACGATCCAGTACGTGAGAAAATTATTCTGATGCTAACAATTAGTTAAGCTGAATCCATGGGTTTCCCCATTTTAGGATCAGCCATCACGCACTGTTTTGACACTGTAGATGAAGTAAAATTTGAAATACAGGATTGAGGAACGGTTGGAGATAGCCTTATACCTCTTCAACAACGAGTAATGTGTCGGCTCGAAAAATGAAAACAATGAATAATCTGGGATTGGTATACTTCAGACATTACCTTTGTATTTTTCTACTGCAGATCCACTAGTCATGAACGATGAGTTACCTCTTAAAATACAAGGAAACTTATCAATGTAGAGCATAAATATCGTTATTATCATGCGCCACCGACATCCCTACATATAGAGCTAGTCCTCGAGCAAAAAGATTAATAAAAAATCCAACTAAATTTAAGCTAAACAATCACTTCGTAAACTAACCAAATTTGAAATTCAATTCAATCTCAACATGGACATTTTAATCAAATTTCATGCATAGAGTTCCCCACAAAATTTTTCAAAAGCAAATGAATAATAATATCACGAAAAAATTCTTTCAGAATTAGCCCGGAGGAGTTATTGTGTGACAAATAATCTCTGTGGACCAAGAAATTAGATATCTCACATTCCTTTTCATGCTCACTTTTAGGCACTCATATATATGTGGCTATCGTATATATCATTGCTCACCTCTTGCAGGTTTATTTGTAAATCTTGGTAAGTGATGGCAAAGTTAAGTCATGTTATTGTTTAGCTATGATATTTCCCTGAAGACAATATAACCTTTTTGAATATATTTTATCATTGTAATAAATGTCAAAATAAAGGTGGAAAAAGAAGGTATAGAAGGTGGACATGTGCAAATTGCAAGATGGAATCATAGTGTTGCTGAAGTGACTTCAAGAACACAATGACACTTTGGTTTCTCTTAACAGTGAGTGTATAAGTAGAATGTAACCTCACATTACTCTTGATCTTCTATGCAAGAATCTCTCAACCTTTTTTCCTTGTCATTAACACCATTTTCTTCCTTTAGTAATCACCAGTGTAGCTGACCTCTCTCTTCTTCATGGATTTTCTCTTTCATCTCAAACATAAATGCCTCCAAAATAGATCCATTGGATAGAACATGAAATTAACTTTGCAACGAGTACGCATGCACTAAAATCTAATCTTGAATGAAGGAATTATACCCTTTTTACTCTAGTACTATGTGATGTCTAAAACTTTTTCTAGCTTGAGTCACGCCTAATGTTTTGGCCATAAATTAGTGGAAAATTCCAAATGAGGTTCCGTTTGATCCATTGAAAAGCTAACTTGACGGGGCTTTCAAATATAGGAAATTTGATGGACGAGTGGACTGAGTCTAGTCTTTCATCTTGGCTGTGATGAGTGCTTGTCAACATCGAAGTCCTGCTAATGGACTAGCGGGCACCTTCTAAGTATGGCCTGGAGGAAAATCCCTATTGAGCGTACTTAGAAGTGGCGCTAGAGTGGACTCGACATGTCAAAACCTTGCTGACTGAACTGGCAGGTGGCCTACAAGGTACTTGGGTCTGTGCTAGCTTTAGATGGACTTGGAGTCGAGGCGAAGACTTGGCTTGGTGAGACATAAAACCACCAACTATGGAATGAAGCCCATGATTGTTTCTCGGTTCCATCATAAAAAAACAGGGCCTAATATCATTTCCTTTTTTCTAGCGTCAAAAGGAACGGCTGGAGATCATTTATTGGTTCCAACGACAAAATCAGAGATATCCTAGGGTTGGACTACTGGACACAGAGGACAATGGGAGATTTCTTAGAAGCGAAGAAAATCAAAGACTCCGCACATGGTCGTTCAATCGAGTTATTTGGCATTTTTCATTTGAGCCCTTTATGCATTTTAGAGTTGAGTTTGTATCCTTGGAAGTTGTTTGCAAAACAACCAAGTAGTTGAGTCTTGTAGTACAAATAAGAGTAATTGAGTCAAATCCACGAGTTGACTCAAATCAAGCAAAAAACCCTACATTACCACGAGTATATAAAAAATATCATGCTATATCACAAGCATATTAATATATCATAAATATTTCAAAAAAATAAACAATCATTTTGCATGCTAATGTTAATTCAAACCAATTTTTCATCACTCATGAATCATGATTTCACAATGTGATTACTTTTTTCCATCAAAACGCTAGCTATTCGTGGTCCATACCATACCGCTCTCAATGAACATTAAGCCTGTCTACTTCCACGGCCTCGTGGACACGGTTGCCGGGGGACCAGCCGGTCGATGAATAATGACGGGGTCGATCGAAGTCTTGAGAGCACGTCAGGAGGCCAGGTCTCCATGTGCGCGCGTGAGACACCCGTTCAGTGCTGAGACCTGAGAGTGGAGACGACCGACGACGACGACTCTGCTCAGTCTGCTGCCACTCTTGTTCGTTTACCAAGTGGATTTTTTTTGCACCCACTTGCGTCCGCAAGATCCATGCAAGCAGGATTTAGGTGAAAAGAATCATGGTTATCTGGATGAATCATACGTTGAGATTCAAGTAGAGCCGAGTTTTGGATGCACTGATTGCAGGGTTGTACATATAAACAGTAGTTGCATACATCTTGTCATCAAACAAAAGAGCATCTATAGGGTATACTGCTTTATCAATCAAACAAAAACTAGCATATACGTACATCATTCATTCTGTTTGCTACAGTTCTCTGTTCACATGACACTGTCCACCTATGTAGGAAGACTTGCCGTTACGACCAAACCCAACAACAGCGTGCAATCACCTTCCCTCATCAATATTTACAAGTAACCCGAGCAGCAATTGCTACGGTATACGGAAACAACTATAAGTCTTCCATTCTATTATATCTAAGGGTTTCAAGGAAGGATAACACCGCAAAAATAATTAAAATATTTATTAAATAGTAATTTAAAAACTGCATTGGATAATGATGAATAAATCACCGTTACTTATCATGGAGACGTAATGAGGCCATCTGTCACACGTTGAACCTGATAATTCATCGTCAGTAACAAACGTGACAACAAGTTTGAACAGAACATGTCAGGTCGTTACCTTTAAGGCTTGACTTCTAATCTCAATTACCCTTGCACATGTACGATTGAACATGCCAAATCTATCTCCATTGAACATGTGTCGGAATTCTCATAGATGTCACATACTATTGGTGAACATAAGAAATGTCATGGACTCACGATTTTTGGATGTAGTTATTCGAGACGGTGGAATTGAATTGGTTTCAATACCAAATCAGATCAATATTGAAACCGGTTTGCAATACCAAATCTTTGTTTGGATATGAAAGAATTGCTGGCTGGAATCTAATTCTACTGAATATGGAGGTGCCATGTTTTGAGTTGAGGTCTAATACCAAGGAATTGGATTATGATTTCAAATCTGAATTCCACGTGCAATCAAACATCAACATTTAGGAAACGAGATTCTGATTCCAGATTTTAGACTCCAATATCTACATCCAAACAGAGTAAAAGTGCTTTTCTTTCAACTTTCTGGCACTTAGAACTCATCAATCCTTGATCTCGATGATTGAATTCTAGGATTATAAATCCATTTTGATTTCTGATTCAATTTGAGGGGGTCTCCATTCATCGACAGCAATGATCTTTCTGTTTTAATTATTTCTTCAAACGATAAATCCACTGGTAACATGACTAAAATTATCATTAATCGCCAAAATCAACATAGGAGGCCATGTTTCCCACAGCTAGGATTCTTGAATCTTCACACATGGAGTAGAGACTTTGGTCAACATTCATGTTGATCCCATTGATGTTCCTCTGCAATCCACCACTGCCACTACAAAGTTGTATGTTGATTGCAATGACTTGAATACAAAGTCGTCTTTTGCTAGTAGAGCAGTACGTTTCGCTTGTTAGATATAGATGGTCAAACGAGCCACACGGCCCAACACGGCATGGGCCCGATGTGTCACGGCCCGCTAGGCACGCCTGTTAAACGTGTCGTGCCGCCCTACGTGCCTCGGCCGCGGTCCGCCAACACGATAGCCCAACAAGAGGAGGGAAAATCAGAGGAAATCGCAAAAACAAGGGGCAGATGGGGGTTCGAACCCAAGACTTCCTACACAAAGGCGCTACACCCACTGCACAAGTCATTCAAGCTTGCTTTCTTTCATGTTTGTACAAGGTAATATGTTGCCGTATACAAATATTTATAAAAAAAACAAAAAAATATAATCATGTCAAACCGGCATAACGTACGGAGGATACGGCCCAAGCACAGCATGGCTCTCATGCTGGGTCGGCACATGCCCTCTTTCAATCGTGTTGGGACGTGCCTAAGCACCGTTAACCGCGCCATGCCTGGTGCCCTTGGGCACACGGCCCATTTGGCCATCTAGACTGTTAGATGTTGATGTGTAGTATTCATGTCGTCCCCTTGCCCTTTGAAATTTCTCATCACCATCATGTCTCTGTCCCCAGTCACAGTCTTGTTTGGCGAGTGGGATGTTGACCGGGCCTGTGATGGAGTCTGATGGCCTGTTTGGTTTTACAGGATCAACCGGCCGGTCCGGATCCAAGTCGTGGGGGACTGGGGACCGACGTCGTCCACTCCTTTGATTTGTTTGTTTTTTTGGCCAGATGACTACTCAGTCCTAGCAATTAAAATTTCGGTAGTGATGCGTGGCGTGTGGCCAAGTTGCTGCTTCAATCAAAGGGAGAAATAGGAAGCCGCCCGTCTACTTCGTCCGTTCCTGGGCAGTGCCTGGCGCCTGATGATGGCCGGACCGATCGAGTTTCTGAGGCTGTGTCCAACAGCACCCCCTTCCAGCTGTGTTCGACAGTTTTTCTATACTTATTTTTTATCATTATTCTAACTATTTTTTATTTTATCTAATATTTAATTTTAGAAAGCAAAGATGGAATATTCTGGACAAGGCCTGAGAACTCAGCTTAGCAGGAGGCCAGGTCTAAGTGGGAGTGATTGGTACCTGGTTGGTTGCTGGGCCAGGTCCGATACATGCAACTTGCACCCGCCAGCCAAGCTCTATCCGTACCTTCCCAGCCATGCTCTGCACGAAAGCAGTGAGGGAGCTTGGCTACGCAGCCTGGCTGGGAGGATGTAGGCACTGTTCATGCACGGATATCGAGGACGCCTTTTTTCCCTAATTCCTGTTGTATCTCTTGATTACAAGATGGAATCACTAGACAAATTATATATTTATGTTTTTGGCATTCTTACGAACATACCTAGACTATACTTGCTACATAAATTTTAAAGAATAATTTTACCTATTTTTATTCTTGGTGCATCTCTATTTTGATATATGCAACTAAATAGTAGAGCCGGCATGGCTACGTGCTGGCTGACTTGGGCCTAGCTCCGGAGTCTAGCCAGGCTGCAACTCATCCGCACAACCAATCACACCAATGTGCGCGCGTGCCGGAGACGACCGACGACGACGACTCTGCTCAGTCTGCTGCCACATCCTTGTCCGGTTACCAAGTCATTGCATACAGCATACTACATCAAGCATAGAGCTCCATCAATCAATCACACGAATACTATCATAGCATACATACATACATTAGCTAGAAATCATCAAATAAAGTAGCATCTAAAGGGTATACTTCTTTATCAATCAAACAATACACTAGCATACACATATCTTTATTATTACCTACTTTTTTTTGCGAAGGGGCGACTGTATTAAAGATTAAGAACGGTACATCCTTGATTTAAAAAAAAAGACCCTGAGAATAGATGAAATGACAAAAAACTCACACATCTCGGGCCATCTTCAACCTTGATAGCTCCTGCACGCCACCCTCGCCGACCGCCACCGTCGCCAGAAGCAGAGTCTCCATCCCAGGGCGTCAAGTGATCCCAAACATTGGAGAGGCTGCAAGACATAGCTACATGGACCTGCCATGGCACATAGTCGCCATTGAACAAACATCGGCAATCACAAGACGGAAAAGGAGGAGAAGAAAAGTCCATGCTCGCCGTCGCGAGGAGCTGAGGACGAGGAGCTGGAAGACGCAACCCGCCATCGGGGAAGGTACACAAATCAACCCCTTTGCAAAAGGATGAGGATAGACCAACCACATCCACACTTTGCACCCGCCATCGTACCCTCTCCATCCCGGGCGCCGTTGCGCACCTACGATTGGGAGAACAGGTCTCCAAAACCCTTCGCCTTCATGACTACTCGGCGTCTTCACCATGGGTCGACCATCTGTTTCCGCTGCTAGAAGCCATCGCCGGCGGCTTCTCCATCATCTTCTTCGTCGCAACTTCTACGGTACCTGTGACATTTGCATCATGATCATCGACAACGCCGCGACAATACGGAATCGGCTTTAGCTGCCGAAATGTATAATCAAATCGATCTAATATCTCTGTCAATAATGTTCTGCGAGATCTGTGTACTGTCCGAGTATTTTAGATGAGTACATGCTAGTTTGTGCCATGTTTTGCATGATTTACATTCAGAATTTGATATGAATCATGTTTAATTTCTCAAAAATCCAAAAACCTTATTGTAGACAATATATTTTCTGAGTTAACAATGGCTGGATTTGCTGACCCAAAGCCGGAGAAATTCTCTAGTGTGCACTTAAAGAGGTGGCGAGTGAAGTGCAACCTTTGGCTTATTGCTACAAAGGTGTTCTAGGTGAGTAAAGTCAAACCTAAGGGTGATCTTTTAGATGCAGATATGAAGAGGTTTACTGATGCCAATACTCTCTTCGTGGGATGCATTCTTAGTGTACTTGCCAACTCTCTGTGTGATGTGTACGTGCACATAACAAATGTGAAGGAGTTGTAGGATGCACGAACGGTAAGTTCGGTGCATCAGACGTAGGCAATGAACTATATATCATGGAGAGCTTTCATGACTACAAGATGCTCAATGATAAATCTATCGTTGAACAAGCTCATGATATACAACGCATTGCAAAGGAGCTCGAAATCTGTAAGTGTCATCTTCCAGATCTGTTTGTGGCTAGGTGCATCATTGCAAAACTCCCTTCCTTGTGAAGGAGTTCCACCACAGCTCTGAAACACAAGAGGACAGAGATATTAGTTGAAAGTCTGATAGCGTCCCTTGATGTGGGAGAAAAGGCTCGGGCAGAGGACACTAAGGGTGGCGAGAATTATTCTGTTGCCAACATGGTTCAAAATCAGAGGAACGAAGGCAATGTCAAAGGGAAAACAAACCTAACAAGACTACCAACTTCAAGAAGTAGATGAACAAGGCTGAGCTGCCCTGCTTCACTTGTGGTGAACTCGGGCACTTTTCCAAGGACTGTCCTGATCGAGCAGACCGTCGAGGTAAAAGGAGAAGAAATGGGCAATCGTCCAATACTATCAACGCAGTGACGGCTAGCAATGCTAGAGTTGCACGGTATGGCAATTTGGCTACTATCTTCTCATTATTTTAGTCTCCCAATTGGTGAATTGATAGGGTGCTGATGTTCACGTATGTGATGACAATACTATGTTCTCTTCTTATCAGGTCACAAAGGATTGCTCCATGTTGATGGGATATGGGTCGGCTGCTTTTGGTCTTGGCACTGGTATGGTGGATCGGAAGTTTACTTTAGGAAGGATCATGCGGCTAAAGAACATGCAACATGTCCCCTCCATGAACAAGAATCTCATTAGTGGCTTCCCTTCTATGTAGTGAAGGGTTTAAGGTAATGTTAAAGTCCAATAAAATAGTCGTGTCGATACATGGTTTATTTATTGGTAAATGTTATGATTAAGGAGGCTTGTTCCGCCTTCTTCTTTCTTATTTTAGCAGTAATTGTATGAACCTTATTCATGGTGGTGTTAATGATGTTGTGAGAATTTGGCACACTCATTTATGCCACATTAATTTTGGTCATATGAAACAGCGTTCTAGCATGTGTTTAATTCCGAATTTCATCTTTGCCAAAGGTTCTAAGTGCCATAGTTGTGTGCAATCTAAGCAACCTCAAAACACTCACAAAGTTACCGAAGAATGGAACTAGGCATCTCTAGAACTCATACATTCTGATCCATGCGACATGAATGATGTGTTGACAAAAGGTTGGAAAGAGGTGTTTCATGACGTTAATTGATGATGCAACTATATTTTGCTATATCTATCTGTTGAAATCTATGGATGAGACGTTAGACTAATTTAAATTCCAGTCCTAGAGTCACAAACAGGTTCAAAAGTAGTATGAACCTGGCACATATACATAAGTAAAAGCAGAATTCGAATCTTTTTTGGCAACTCTAAAGTCTGAAAGATAACCTATGGATGAGCGGGCATCAGGAATAATAGAAACTAACGGCTGATAAGGTGGTAACTTCAAGACCTAAACAAGCTGAAGCATAAACCGATTTTGACACACGAAAGACTAGATTTTTCACGTATTCTTTTCTAAATTCTAAAGCACAAGTTGCTGATGTTGTTACTACATGTATGGAAAATGTTCAATCGACATTGTTATAATTATAAACAATGGGTAAAAAAGTCTATTCATTGTGTGCCATTGGAAAAGTTTGCCCTTCCAACACTGGCACTAAAATTTTGTTAATGACAAACTACCACCGGTTGAACTTTTCCATTCCCTAGAATCCATTGCCGTCTTTTTTTAATCATGGTAGCTAACAGAGCATCAAAAAGATGATTGTGCCGTCCAGTCTTTCTGCTCACATGCCCACTCTATGTCACTGCCGCCGAGCTGGCTCGCAGGCTAGCCACGAGCATGCGCATAGGTGGGCGCTGAGTTCACCGGCACGAGCAGGTGCTGAGGCTGCGCCTCCGACCCGCACTTGCGCCACAACAGCCATGGCCGGAGCAGGAGCGGAGGCTAAGGTGCAGGGCCGGCTGCGTGGGCAACCGGCTGGACCGACGGTGGGGTAGGTACCCAGCACGGGTGAGCAGCAGGACCAGAGGCAGTGTGGGTGAGTTGCGGCTCCGCCGGTATGCCTATTGTAAGGAAAATGGCCTCATGTACCATATATCCATAGTTGTTTTTTGGTGATTGATTGACAACCAATGCTTGGACTATTGAACTTGTTTAGATGCACCTTAGGTGTTTAGGTCTAAGAGATGATGAAGAAGAAAAGCCGAAGGCAAGGCCCGAAGGGCCGCCCCAATGGGGGTTTCTGCTACCCAGTTAGTGGACGAGGGTTGGGGGGAGCCGGCCCTTGCGGGTCTCAGGGCAGCGTCGTGAAACCTTGCAGGCTTGTGAGGACTGGACAGTCTAGTCTATGAGATCAAACAAACCTCCGGACATATTTTCCTGAAGGGGTGAAGAAGTTGGAGTGACCAATATCAATGGACAGGACAGTCCGCTTTGTGAGGCCAGACAAACCTCCAGACCATTCTGGCCGAAGAGGAGAAGACTTGGAAGATGTGAAGACCGGAATAGTCTGAACCCCTAGGAAAATAACTAACCAGACAATCTCAATGGAGACAATAGTTGAAGCAACCAAGTTCAACAGACAAGATAGTATGGTCTAGAAGACCGGACAAAGGTTCAGACAAAGTTGGCCAAGGGTATGAAGTTCAAAGCCGAGGACGAGGGCAAGAGCAAGGGAAAGAATAAGGGCAAAAAGAAGACAATGGAGAACAAGAACTCTCCAAAATTGAAGGCCTCACTACTGTACAACAAGCCCACCTACAAGGCAATGCAAAAGAGCAACCACTACATACTTGAAAAGAAGAAGATTGGTAAGGTGGTGGCTCATACCATGGGGTGGAGAAGCCAAGGATGGAACCAACCTATTTGGGTGCCAAGGGAATTAATTCAAATCATGGAAAGCTCCCAAAAGGTTTGGGTACCAGAGACTTAGAAGAATCGAGTGGTCTTCAGGGAATTTGGAGACTTGGCGAGTATTGGTGTGCATAATTATGGATGCACCATGCAATTGGATTGGAGCCAAGTAAGGGATTAAAAATTAGTGACCCAAATTCCCCTCCCCTACATTTGTGGTAAAGAGCAAGGTAAAACAATCGCATGCATCATTATAGCTCAAATACCTCTCGAGGATTGCATGAGCATGTTTGTTCATTTACATTTGGTATCTAGCTTTGAGCTCTCCTAGAATTACATATGGTTTGTTGCTTGTGCTAACCTTCTACTCTTGAAGGAACTTATATGAGCTTAACTTGTGGCGTGTGGAATGCGCCATTTTAACCATGATCGCCATGTTGTGAATTACAAGTGCATACAATTAGTTTTGTGATTCAAACACAATTGCACACATTTAGGGGGAGCAACTCTATGACTTATGTTTGTGTGACTAATGTGTTTCAAGTGCTATTTCTTGCAATCACATGGCTCTACCTCCAACAAGCTTGATTTTCAATTAGTATCAATTAAGATTTACAAGTGGTATCCATTAATACAATTGGCAACAAGACCATGACAAAGGGGGAGAGCAAGCAGATGGTAAAATGGCCTCAATAGTTGAACTCCTTTGTTACTAATGCTTTTCTTTGCTAGTGGTCGTGTTTAGATCTTTTAGGTGCTTTATGACAAAGGGGGAGAGTTATCCCAAAAGCAAGCATTGCACATCCAAAGGGGGAAAAGAACATGAATAGGGGGAGAGAAATCCCAAGCAAGCATTGCATATTCTAAGTTGGTGAAGAAGTCAAGAACTCTAGCAAAGGGAAGATGTGGAGATCAAGGTAGGCAAGGAGATAGGGGGAGGTACTTAGTTCAAATATGGGGGAGAATTACTAATTCTGTGATCCTGTGAACAAAGGTACCAATCTCAATGCTCATTTGTGTTTTAATCCCTCATGTGGATATAAAGCTAGAACCATCAATTGGATCTTATGCTGGTGGCAAATGAAGTTGAGCATTGAAAAAGATTATCCAAGCAAGCTAAGTTAATTCTAACTCATGCATATCTTCATTTGGTATCATTTCTTGCATTTAGCTTGCTTGCTTTGGTTGTGTTGCATCAATCGCCAAAAGGTGGAGATTGTAAGAAACTGGCCTCATGTGCCATATTTCCATAGTTGTGTTTTGGTGATTGATTGACAACCAACACTTGGACTAATGACTTGTCTAAATGCATATTCTAAGGTGTTTAGGTCCAAGGGATGATGAAGAAAAAAAGCCGAATGCATGGCCCCAAGGGTGGCCCCAACGAGGGTTCCACTACCTGCTTAGCGAATGGGGTAAAGGCGGAGTCGCCCCTCATGGGTCTTAGGGCAGCACCGTGAAACCTCATAGACTTGTGAGGACCGGACAATCTGGTCTGTGCGACTGGATGAACCTCCTAACTTATTTTCTTTATGGGGTGAAGAAGTTGGGGAGACCAATATCATTGAATGAACAGTCTGCTTTGCGAGACTAGACAAACCTCCAGACCATTCTGGCTAAAGAGGAGAAGACTTGGAAGATGTGACGACTAGACAGTCTGAATCCCCAGGAAATGAACTGACCAGACAATATCAGTGAAGACAGAAGTTGAAGCAACCAAGTTCAACAAACTGGATAGTACAATCTAGAAGACCGGACAAAGGTTCGGACAAAGTTGGTTGAGGGTATGAAGTTTGAAGCCAAGGACAAGAACAATGGACCGGATAGTCCACTCTAACAGACTGGACAAACCTTCGCATTATAACGGCTAGTTGGCAAGCACTACGGACCAGACAATCTGAAGTATGCCAAAATGACTAGATCGGACAATCCGGTTTAGGCACTTTCTAGCAGCCTTTTGGCCAATGTCTAGTTCGTGTTTGGGGGCTATATAAGCCACCCCACCTGGCAATTTCAAGTGAGTTGGAGCAAAGAACACAGCAAGTGTAGAAGTGTATTCCAAGCATATCATCCACTCCAACCACAATATGATACCTTAGTGCTTCATCCAAGTTAGATTAGGCTTAAAGAGAGTGAGCTTGCGAGCTCTTCTTGAGTGTAGCTCCTGCGTGAGCTAGTGGAGAAGACATGGATGTGGTTAGCTAGACCATCATTCTTGGTGTGGAACGGCAGTGATAACTTGTGCGGGGGATGAGGAGACTGTGGCGGAACCGCCAATTTAATCCGGGCTAAGCACACCTGCCACCTCTGGCTTGCAGTGCGATTAGACCGAATTAAACCCGGTCGTCCGTCGAGAGTCATTCGACTCCCGATATTACCTTTTCCCAGAGGAACCGACATCATACACATCTGACCCACGATGGAGCCACAACAGATACATCATCACAGGCAGTGGAATAGTATAAAATTAGACTTAGTTACAAACCAGTTTTTACATAAAATACAAGTCCAACATAATGTTATAAGGTAGCAAGTTTGAAAGTTTCTCGCAGCGGAAATATAAGTTTAGAGGTCACCATGATAGCACCAAAAGACTTGCATTAGAGGTAACAACATCGAGCCCACCGATGTTGCCCTCGTGCCACTCACGTCATCTCATCCTAAATGAGGGCATGCTCCGCCTCCAACGCAAGTGCAGACCATGAATTCCATTCCTGCGCTCAAAATATGGGGGCAAACCCTGAGTACTAATTACTCAGTAGGTCTTAATGGATTTGGCTTACGGCTGACGCGAAGCGGCTTACTAGCAAGTGGATCCTTAGCCTTTAATTTTAAACAGTAACATGTGTAACATAAATAGCAAGTTTTCATCATTTGTATAACCTTCAACACATCTGTAACTTGCAGTAAGGTAAACAGTTCAATTCAATCATGTGGTGTTCCAAAAACCATGAGTATTAAACACCGAGAGTTTAAGTAGTTACTACGTTGCCCGACAGTGATATTGGCATTCCCACACCTGGTAGGCATCAGCGATTCGAATCGATTTTTAATTCCCGGGAATAACTATCATGCCAGGGGTATATGCTTACTAGCTATCGCGTTCCCACATATAGCCCCCATCTCCACCTGTCTTGTCCCAAGATTCAAAGCGCCCCCACCTAACCCCCGGGTTGTGCCCCCTCAGGAGCGATACCACAGTTCTCTGGGTCAGCCCTCCCTCGAGTACAAGCGCCCCCGGGCCCATCGGCCTCCAGCAAGTGGATGGGTGGAGCCTCGAAAACTCCGGACAAACCCAGGTAAGACTTCACCGGTCCCACTTCCCGGTTAAGCACTCTAGCAATGTTATGACGATCAGCAGACGAATAGCGAATGGGCCTTAAACGACTCGGGCGGAGTCCAAAGTGTAACCTTATGAAAAGCATATACTGAAATAAATCTCCGCCCGGTCTCCATTTACTTCATGAGCAACACTAATAAGTGATATAACTGTAAGCTTTTGCGATTTTGAAAACACCTACGTGACGAGTCCACACACTTGTGTCTACTCGTACCTAACAATTTCTAGGCATACTCGTCCTACGAACTCTATGTATAGGTGCTAGGGCCAGGGCGGCCAGGGAGTCTAATGCAATTGGTTCCAAGCAACCCCTAATGCATATGCGTAATCATCAAGTATAATTTGTTTGCTGGGTTGAGTATGGTCCTGCCTACCTTTGCTTATTCTTATCAAAACCAACAAACTAAACTATGTTAGTTTGCCGGGATGTGGGGCTTTGCCCCAGGCAACCCCTTGAATCACGGACAGATTTAATCAGCGACACACCGTCTTCATCTTGATGGAGAAACCAAACTCCTGCTCGAGAGGTTACCGTAGTTAGAAATCCTATATGCATGATCGAGTGCACAATGGATGCCACGAATGCTCATGATGCTGGGGAATTATGAAAAACAATGCACCACATGTTAATAAGTCGAAACATGCGACATCCATTTTCCAAAATATTCATTTTAACATATTCCTCTTGTAACTTGATATGGTAGCAATTAATTCCATAGCAATACTTTCCGGAACCTAAACTTAACCATTAATTACCATGATTTTTCTCGGGATTTATTTCGCACAATAAAGTCACTTTCTCATATTATTCATTTTAACATGCAATTATTTGTCTTTTTCAAATCAGCAACCAAAACTTACATGCAGAACTTAAGACTTTAAAAATGGAATAAATATGCAACATAGAGCACCTACAAATTTCAGGAGAATATTTGGAGTACTTTTTATGTAGCAAGTATTTCTACTTTTGTAAAATGCACAAAATACATCCATGAGGGTAAAATGGTAAACTGACAGCGTCTTCTAGGTTTACCAAAAATCACATAAACCGTAAATAACAGTATAAAGCTACCGACCAAGTTTCATGATTTTTGGAGTCCATTTATATCACTTTTGGCATTTGTTTTGTTTTAACATGCATGCAACAAAGCAAGGGCGATATGGTCATTTCACCCATACCAATCAAATCCATTCTGTGGATCTGCTCAAGAGGAGTCCAAAGAAACAAGATTTGTATTTTTAGCATTTTTGGGTGATTTACTATGGATTTTTAAAGTTCATAGATGTAGGAAATGAATTAAATTCGAAATTTTACAGATCAGGCAGCGATACGTAATTATTCATTAACTTCAGGGTCTAGCACGTAAAAATCCCTAGACTCATTGTACAGCATTCGGATTAAAACACGAAGAGGCAAAATAACAGGGGCCAAAACGGAAAAAGGGGCTTCTTCCTCCCTGCTCATCTTCAACCTCGAGCAGGGAGGGGGCATGGCGATGGCGCGGCCTCAATCCGGCCCTGCGGGGTTCGGGGAGCTCAACTCCGGCCACCAAGAGAGGGAGGAGAGCAAGGGGAACCTTACCCCCTACCTTGGGCAACGGGAAACGGCTCGGAGGAGCTCGGCGACGGTGATGCGCGGGCAAGGAGCTCCGGCGATGAAATACGCGGTGGTGGAGCGATTTCGGCGGCCTAGACTTTAGGGATTCGGTGGAGGAGAGGGAGGGGAAGAGCGGCACGGCTCCAGTGGCTCGCGGGGACGCGCGTAGGGGACGGGGCGCGAGCTCGCCCCGGGCTCTGATGGCGGCGGCGCACGCAGCGGGGTTCCGAGCAAGGCGAGGCAGGGAATGGCCGAGGAGACCGTCGGAGTCTCACTTCGACTCGAAGGAACCCGGTGGGGCGAGGGCAGGAGCAGGGCGCAGAGCGGGCGGCGCGTGGCCGCGGCGTGGCGAGCAGGGCGGCCATGACCGGCCACCGCGTGGCGAGCGGGTACTGCACGCGGTCGGGGCAGGTCCCACGTGTCAGCGAGACAAATGGAAATAAAATCCCGAAATTAATAAAATGGGTATTTGACTGCAGGGACACATGTTTTAAATCTCTGTTTTTGAACACCTTATGGTCCGATTTTGCCAAAACCCCAAATACAAAAGTTGTTCTAATCTTCTAGATCTACAACTTTGTCAAAATTCGCAGTACCCACTTACATTCAAATTTTGTGAGTTTTAATGAATTCAAATCAGGGGTTCATGTTTGACCAACTACTTCTTTAACATTATAAATTCTGTTTAGCCTATTTATGTGCATTTTCATGCCAAGTGAACTATACCAAAGTTGCTTAGTATTTTATTTCCTACAACTTTGGTATTCAAGTCATGGTCAAATTTAGAACTTGGTTTCAGAATATTTTGAATTTACTAAACTGTTCTCAGTTTGGCAGATTTCACTAGTTGGCATTAAACACTCTAAAACTCCTAGCAAACCTTTGTGCATGTTACCACACTCAATACCAAAGTTGATCCACATAAAATTGTCTACAAGTTTGTCATAGAGAGTTTGGTCCAAAACAGATCATATTTTGAACTATAGTCACAAGTGTGCTCAGGGGTTTTGTGAAACTGCAACTTCAATTTATGTATGGTCCTTTTTGTTTCAAACCTTTGAAGTATCAAACGGAGTCCAATAACTTTGATATTTGGTTCAGTTGAAAGCTTATAAGTTTAATTTCATTTCCTAGTCAGGTAGATTTTTAAGTTCTATAGTGAAAACAAAAGTAATTTCAGAACGAAGTTTGGGGAAAGGCTGAAATGCAGATTGGGGGGTTTAAGTGTGGACCAAGTTTGACCTGCTTTGACTTGGCCTTTTGAAGTTTCCAATTCAACATTTTTAACTTGTGATTTCTCCACCTTAGTTCTTTCCATCTCTAAACATGATTCAATTATAAGAAACCATTACCTTAAGTCAAATATGAATTAGGGCCTCTAAGATGCCGGAGGCATCACAGAGACCCTTCAAACTCCATAGTGAAGCATCCGATGCCTTGTGACCAAGAGAGACAGAGATGGTGGCGGTGGCCAAGCCTTGGTAGTTTGGTGGCACTTAGCATTTGCTTGTCGAGAGCCTTTGGTGGCTATTACAAGACGATGATCGGAAGAGTCTTGGTGCTCGGCTCAGATTTTGCCTTTGGTGGCGACCATGTGGACGTAGCCCTTAGTGGTGAACCATGCTAAATCTTCGTATCTCCTTGTGCGTTTGCATCCCCCTTCCTTACTCTCTTTACTTACCGCATTTACGTTTTCGCATTTACTTGCTGTGCGCCTTTAGCTTTCCTAGTTGGTTTGATTAGGTTTGCCTCTACATTGCAAGTCTTTTGGGTAAGTTAGAGAGCGCATAGATAAACCTTAGACTTAACTAGCATGTGTAGGACACGATATGTTTATCTTATGCACTAGAATGCCCTAGGTTTTAAAAGGGGGCTGCACCTGTATTTATAGGCGAGTGAGGGAGCGTGCATGCATGCTGTAGGGAGCAGTAAGGGGCCGAGCGGCCTAGCCTAGCCGGGCGGCCAGCAGAGGGTGCCCGGGCGGCCTAGGGGCTAGGTGCATAGGCTGGTTGGTGGTGACGAGACGTGAGCAGTGCATAGGGTGCTGGCCGAGTGGCGTCGGCAGGCGGATGGACGGCTTGGGCCGAAGTGCCTTTAGCACATTGTGCACAGGAGGGGGGCAACCAGGGCTGGGCGGCCTGTGGCACGCACCCAAAAAGGGCGGTAGTGGGAAAGAGGGGGCCGACCGGCCCAGGTGGGGCCAGGCAGCCTCCAAAATTTCATTCTTTTGAAATAAGCGAGTAAATTTAAACAAGTCATGCAAAAATTCGAAAATTAAACATGCAGTGGGTAGAATTTAAAGAATGCAAAACGGATAATAAACACGCAGCAAATTAAATATGCAGTGAAGGATAATGCCAGTTTACCTCCTGACGATGGCAAGTCATACCTTTTATTTGGAGTCAGCACGTGGCGGAGACTTAGCGGCCGTCTGTGCTGCAACTTTTGCAAGCCATATCTTTTTCATTGAAATAGACTTCTGGTTGGCAGTGTTACCTCCCTTCTTCTGTTCATGTTTGGCTTTGGGCGTACTTCTTTCTTCTACCATTCTTTGGGTGTGTTCGTTGTCTTGGTGACGAACTTTGTGATAGGAGGTTTGCCTCATGTTTCCTTTGTCGGTGGTCTGGTCATCAAGGCACGTTTTAGTGACTCGGCTCTGCGATCGGCTCAGAGCTTACGAGCCTCTCCATCTAGCAGGATCTTTTCTAATGCTAGAATGAGATAATCCACTTTCGGCAGGCTTGGCGAGAGATCGATCTTCTCTTTTGGTGTGTCCTTGGGTGCCTGGCATTTGAATCTGAATGTCTTCACTTACTGGCATTGTTCAACCTTGGGTTTGAAGGCGAACGTCCCCTTTCTGCCATTAATGTTGAGGTGGGCTTCTCCAGCTCCGATATCAATGTTGGCCTCAGCAATGCTTAAGAATGGTTGCCTAAGGATGAGCGGCGTTTTCCTATCAATTTCGATGTCTAGCACCACAAGTCCATAGGGATGAGGAAGTTCCGGATTTTGACCGAGGTATCCCTGGCAATCCCAACAGGGTAGTGAATTGATTGATCCGCTAGCTGCAGGCACATTGCAATAGGGGCAAGAGTCGCATGTGTTAGTTTATCAAAAACTACCTTTGCCATGACGCTGATGCTTGCTACAAGGTCATAGAGAGCTTGATCGAAGTGCTGGGTCCTGATTGAGCACGAGATGGTTGGGTTTCCTGGATCCTTTTTCTTTTGTAGCGGCTGGTTGAATATAGCTGCGCTACACTCTTCCATGAGGTGCACGACTTTTCTGGACGGTAGTGGCTTCTTGTTGTTGAGGATGTCCTTCAGGTACTTAGCATACGCAGGTACCTGCATTGCATCAAGCAAAGGAATATTGACGTATAATTTCTTTATTACCTCAACGAAGTTGCCGAATAGGTCATCAATGGAAGTCTTTTTCAGCCGCTAAGGAAAAAGGAGCAAGGTAGTGTCGTAGAACTCATGTGGAGCCAACTTGGGTGCTTCCTTCACCGGTTATGGCTCACACACAACTTCCTCTTCCTTCTTAGGTTCGGAAGGCTGCTTGCTCCTTCCCTGCATTTCTAGTATGTGGGGGATCTTGTGTAGTCCTTCTGGCCCTAGTGGTTACAACATTGATATGTTCCTACAGGGGCGACTCAGGTTGACCCGGAAGCTTCCGTGAAGTAGGACTACGTAGAGCAGTGGTAAGATGAGCTATTTGAGTTTCTAGCATTTTATTAAAGCTCAGTTGGTTCTTCATGGCACTACTAAGAGTTTCCATTTGCAAAGGTAAGGTTTCAATAACTCTATCATTGACAGGGAATTTCTTACTTATACTATCATTTACACCCTTTTGATCCAAAGGATTTTTATTAAACGGCTGTGAACTGCCAGAAGACGTACCCTGGCCCGAGAAAGGTAAGTGCGGGCGTGAATTGCAACCTGGTTGAGGACGAGGCCCGTTGTTAAAGTTGTTGTTGATGATAAAGTTAACATCCTCTGATCCATTTTTGGGGCAGTTGTTCCCCGTGTGGCCGGTATTCCCACAATGCTCGCAAGCCATGTGAGAATCGAGTGCCTAGATCGGCACAGCTTGACAAGCATCCTCCAACTTCTTTAGAAGGAGGTCTATCTTGGTAGCCAACATGTCGGTGCTGTCAATATGGTGGACTCCGTGGGTCTTATTGTTCGTCCTCTCCTCTTTCCATCCCTGGTTGCTGGCCATCTTCTCGATGAGAGCTCGAGCAGCAGTGACACTCAGAGATAGGAAGGATCCTCCGGTGGCTACATTGAGGTGTTCTTATGCGGACCGGTGTAGCTTGTGGGAGAAGTTCTAGATGATTAGCCACTGTTTGATACCATGCTGGTGGTAGGTGGCGATGTACTCTTGAAGTCTTTCCCATGCCTCCACCACTGTCTCATCTGCAAGCTGTTGAAAGCTCGAGATTTGGTTCCTCAGGGAGCTTGTCTTCCCTAGGGGAAAGTACTTCACGAGGAAGGCATTTGAGCTCACCTACCAAGTTGCCAAGTTTTCATGGTTCAGGTAGAACCACTGTTTTGCCTTCCCCACTAGTGAAAATGGGAAAAGGCGAAACCGAACAACATTGGGGGTTGTAGCTTTGATCGTGAAAGTGCTGCAAATCTCTAAGAATTGTTGGATATGGTTGTTGGCATCCTCCGATGCCAATCTACATAATGGGATAGCTTGAACCATATGAGTGACACATGGTTTGAGTTTGAAGCCATCTCCAACCTGCACTTCAGGTCCAATGGGGATGGAGGGAACAAAGAACTCACGGATGGTCTTCTCAGGAAGGGCCATAGTTGGTGTCGGTGGAGTTGTCGTTGTGGTTCCAAACTCGAATAATGGCACAGGCCTCTGCCCATGGATTGTCTTATGAAAGACTCTCTTCTTGAGCAGCGACTCCGAATTGTTGTCGAAGTTTGCCTGTAGGTCGAAATTGGTCATACACCTCTTTGTCAACCCAATAATAAAGTAGATAGAGGCAAATGAGCCCGCTAAGAAATAGCGCTATCTTAACTAGTTTATAGTACCAAGGTTCAAACAAATCATACTTCTATTGCCAATTGCTTCTCCAGCAATGGCGCCAGAAAAAGCTTGTCGACGTCTCTTAGCGTAATAGATTTTACTCTGCAAGCGCACGGAGATTCGATGTAGCTTTTTCACTCAGAGTATTCCGAGTATCCTAAAATCCTCAAGGAAGCAAGGGCGAATAGGTGGAATGATATGTTGAACCTTAAGCAGTACTATAAAATAATAACTACTGACTACTCTTACACTGGGGTAAGATAAACAACATAGTGTATGGTGGAATGAGAGAGATGTGACCAAAGCAGTTAGCAAAATAGGTATAGCTATGTGAGAATTACTTCCGTGGCCTCCAAAAAACTCCTGCTTTCTTCTTTGGCCTAAAAAATTCTAAAACTCCCCTATCTGGCCAAAAACTTACAACACATTACTTCCTTGGCCCTTCTGCTTGTTTGGAGACGGAATGGTGTTAACGAAAGAGTAAACAGAAAACTTTGCCATTCCTTTCTCCCTTTCTTCCTCAACTCGGCAATGCCTTTGGCTATGCCCTGCCCTCCTTTCTCTTCCCCGGCTCCCGTCATGCACCCCCACAGGAGCACGTCTCCTCCTCTGGCCGCACCACGTCTTCGGTCCACGTCGCCAACATTGTGCCTTCCCGCCTTCTACCATGAGCCATCGCCCCCGTGCCTCCCCACACCTGCACCCACTTGACTGCCCCCACGCCTTCCCTCCTCTAGCTGTGCTCGTGCCTCCACACCACCTCGGAGGAGGGGATAGGGCTAGGGATAGGACGGGTGTGACGACGTGCAGGTGGGTGGAGGCATAAGCCACGTGCGGGTGACAACCGGTAGTGGTGCAATAGGGAGAGGTGCGGCTGCCCCTCAGATGACGGTGCCATAACAGGCCAAGACGGTGGCGGGTGGCCAGGCATCATGGGGTCGCGGCTTCCCCTCGGATGACGTCGCCGCGATGGGCGAGAGCTGCACGGCGGACGCCACCCCAGGCCGCGGCTTCCCATCATCCAGTGAAGGCATGGTGGGCCAAGGTGGTGACGACTTCCCTTCGGCCGGGGGCAGCACCACGGGCCACGGAGGCCACAGCTCCAGCTGTGGCAACAGCTGCACACCCTTTCCCGAAGGAGCCAGGCAGGGCGCGGCTACCGGCGAGGGGCATGGCGTGGCTGTAGGGGCAAACATGACTTTTCACGCTACATTTAACACCGTTAAGCCCCTGAACCAACGGAAGGGCCAAGGATGTAAAATGTTGTAAGTTTTTGGCCAGATAGGAGAGTTTTAGATTTTTTATGCCAAGGAAGAAAGCAGGAGTTTTTTGGAGGCCAAAGAAGTAATTGTCTCTATAGCTATCTGGGGGGATAACGAGCGAGATTAAGATATCCAAACTCTAAATCTTACTTACTGCATAGGAGTATTCACGGTTGAGCTAAGTTATCCAAACACGAACTAGGATCTTGCGTTGAGCGAAATTCCAGACTACACCAAGGTGTTATAGGGGTAGATAGTTGGCCAACCGAATGACAACTGACTAACGCCTATGGGCTTACCGAACGACAAAGTCTGAATACAGAGGCTCCCTAATGCTGTAACCAATAGGGGCTACCAACCAGAGCTGTGTGGGTAAGATTGCATGCTAAACTAGTGATCAAGTGAGAACTTGATCACTAATGTTCTTCCTTGATCAGAGGGTGAGAACTAACTTAATGAAAGATCAAAGCCTAAGGAAAGTTTATAGCGCCGGCAAGTCTAGCAAGATTCAAATAACTCAAGAACAACACAAACCTATGCCGCGATCTAGTGTGCAATAAGGTACACCACACTAGGCAAGTATAAGAAGTAAAGTATAACTGAAATGTAGAGCAAGGAATGAATATTATACTGGAGTAGCAAAGGTACAAAAGATACAAGAGCTTTTATCATGATCAAAGCTAACTCTGGAATCCCTGAGGCGAAAGCTCAGACTCGACTCTAACTCCTAGGACTATCCTACTGCTACAAGACTAAGACAATGTTATGCTTCTCTTTTCTTCCACACTTTGCAAATGAGATGCCGGGGGGTATTTATAGCTACAAAGTGAGTGAAGGGTCTTATAGGGTCGATATGGGATTACAAGGGAGGTGACAGGCTGGGTGGCCTAGTAGGAGGCTGGGCGGCTAGGAGGGCCCTTGGATCCACTGCCTCACTTTATCCCACGGTCCATAATGCCTCCCCAAGTCGGTTACACATCGGTTAGGCGGTTATCTTTGTGCTTTTCCCCAGATCATTGAATCTTGATTGTGTTTCTTCCTTAGCCGCAGGATTGAAGTGCCTAGGATTGCTGACTTCACTGATCCAAGTGTTGGATTGATGAAGTGGCACATCCTTTCGGTTGTTTGCATGTGGCTTGTGTGGAATCCACCTTGGAGTTGTGTTGACATGGCTTGTATGTGCATGCAGGTCGAAGATTGTTCATGTTGGAGTCATTCACAGGCTGGGAAGCCTACAGGTGGTGCTGGGTGGATAGGGAGGTTAGCTAGGTGGCTAGCCTCCTTCCTGGTTTGGCTCCATTTTGTATGTTTTCGTGCATTTGTCTCATGCATTCAAATATTTCAACAAAACTCGTGGAATTATGTTAGTAGCAAGAATCTAGCCTATACTTTGATATGTTTTCCTTCATGATCATGGATAGTTGATGGTCGAAAATAGTGCAATAACAACTGTCAACAGAGGTGGTGCGAGCGGAGGAAAGGTAACTGTCTGGAGGTGGGCAATCAAGTGGCCAGGGGCAAAAATGGTTAATACAAAAATGGTATGCTTAATAGACTGGTCTAAGCTCCTGTTGACCATTAGAAATCGCACGTCAATGGCCTCTAGGAATGGAAAGTTCAAACAGTGGTAGTTTGCTCGTGGACAAAATTTTAGTGGCAGTTTTGGAAGAGCAAATACCAATGGTACACAATGAATAAACTCCAAATAAAATGTATGCTGCTGATGAGTAATATGCTTCAATTCTTCCTACCAAAACAATAACGATTCCTTTCATCAGTAAAGGCTAATAAAGTACGAGTCACTGGTTACTAGCATAAGAGTTCAAGGGGGCGTCAACCAGTCAAAACAGAAGTGAAAAGATGATGATTAAGAAAGCAAGAGGGAAACACACATCTTATTGAGTATGTTACTAAATTTAATAAAGCCCTTGTTCGGGTACTGCTGCATCAGTTAATGAAGTAGTGACCTGTTGAGATATTTTTCTGAATAAAGAAAGAGTAGAATTCATTATTTGGATTGGTATTTGTCCCAGCTTATCTGTTTTCCTTTAACGCGATTAAATGCAACTCAGCTCACTACTTAGTGATATCCATCTTTCCTAAAGCTAATGAACCAAATGGAAGAGACTCACTTATTCCAAAAAAGAAAGAAGGAACCAAACAAATAAAGAATTCTTCCAACCACAGTGACAAGAAAAACAAGTGAATAATTGGAATAGAACACAATCGTCAACCATAATTGGGTAGGATGTATTGCAAAAGAAAGCCTTGCCTCACTCGCTAGTGGAGACCTCACCCCTCCTTCCTCATTTATTGATAATGGAAAATGACAATGTTCATTGTTTCCTCAAAACAAGAGTTCAATGGGTGGTTTTTCATAAACCTCTTTAAGCAAGGCAAGGTGATTCATGAAGGATTCCTCTCCTCTAGTTGGTATATTAGACTATTATTACTATCAGGTCACCTAAAATAGGCATACCCGTAAAGGAAAGGCAAGGGAAAATGGACAGAGATTGGCCAAGCAAGAAAACTTATGTGTGTTAGCGCAACGGCTTTGCACTAGTTGCTCAGTTGCCAACTGTACTTTGAACAGATAGATAATCATAGTCGATGATAACGTCACAATTCCCATCGCTATTCCAAAACTGTGCTTGAAATCTTAGCTTTATATGGCTCCTCTATGATTAGAAAAAAGGAATGGATTGTTTCGTTTAGATATTATCCTCTGGCCGAATATAGAATTAGGTAAGATAAAATTGATTGGAAAGCCCAAAATTAGATCAAAGCAATTCGGTTTGCTAGAATAACAAAAAAGAGCTTCCGAATTGATCTCATCCTTTATATAATAAAATAAAGCTGAAGTTGAGAATCAACTTGAGAGAAAGATTAAGCGTCTTAGGTCTGATCCTTATCGTGGCGACGAGTATTTTTCCCAATGTCTTTGATGATTTCCGTGTGGAACATGGTGTTATTCATGAGATGATACTTCCCTATTAGTCCGAATCATATGGGATTTTCGAGAGGAAAAACCACACACTGACTGACTTGGTGAACTCCATGTTAGACATTGCTGGTTTATCTAAGGCATGGTGGATGGAGGCTTTATTGACATCATGTCATGTCCTGAATAGAGTTCCTAACGGAAATAAAGATAAAACTCCTTATGAGGAGTGGACTTAGAGGAAACCATCACTTTCTTACCTGCATACATGGGGATGCTTGGCGAAAGTTAATATTCCTATTTACAAGAAGCGCAAGATTGGACCTAAGACGGTGGACTGTGTCTTCTATGATATGCTTAGTGGAGCATTTCTTATAGATTTTTAGTAGTAAAATCTGATGTGCCTGATATGTATGTTGATACTATTATGGAGTCTTGTGTTTCTACATTCTTTGATAATATATTTTCGATGAAAGATATGCATAGCACTTCTAGATTTTCTTCTGAGAACTCTTGAACTTAGCACCAATTGATATTTCTGAACCACCACATGAGGTAATCCTTGAGGAGGATGAAAATGAAGCTTGAGAAAGAGACAAAGGATTGAAAATTCCTTTGGTAATGATATCATTGTGTACCTTGTGGAAGATACTCCTACATCTATTTGTTATCGCCAAAATATAGCCAATCCCAAGTGTGGGCCAGATCGGCTAATGGGCCGAAAGAAGCTGCTCAAGGAAGGAGCAGCTGACATAATACTTAGGGCCAATGGGCCATGTATCGTAGAAAAGTCGACTCGGAATAGCCCAAGTAGATTAGGGTTTGTTTTAAGTTCTAGAAAGAGTCGGACTTGTCGTCCAAGTCTACGGACTATAAATATGTACCCATACTTACAGAATAAAATTGACGACATACGTTCCCTACCATCTGTTGTCTCCACACTCTCTCGGTGCATCGCCACCCCTGAGTAATTAGGGTTTTCAAAGGTAATCATCATGTTGCTCTAATGTTTCTTTCATAGATTCATTAAGGCATTAGGGCATGAGCCATATGGTGAACCATGTACTGAAGTGTTTTTGATGGCAAAGTTCGCTAGTTATCTCGATAAATCTCGTATCAACATCCGCTTGATACGAGATGTATCAGTTATCTCGATGGAGCTCGTGCCAAGCCCTCGTTGACACGAGATTCATCAGTTATCTTGCACTGAAGGTTGGACCAGCACCTAAGAAGGGGGTTAATTAGGATTTCTAAAAACTAAGGCTCTCTAAAAACTACAACTACTAAGCAAAACCTATGCAAGATAAATCTAACAATATGCACTACAGTTTTTGCTAAGTGTTGCTAACTCTACCATAGCCAAGACTTGCAACCTAATTCCAACTAGAAACTAACCTATCAAGGTAATCTAGGAATGTAAGCTCACAATTGCAAGAATGCAAATGCAGAACCTAAAGAGATAGGTAGAGAATGCAAACTCCTGATGATGATGAAGGCGATGGCACAGGGAGGAGACACTTTCCCGAGGTTCAAGGAGGCCAACGTGCTTTTACCCCCTACTCGTCATATGGCCCCACCATAGGGCTTTGCTCTCACATATTCCTCAAAGGAATATGGCCTCGCCCATGCAAGGGAGGAGGATGGAAAAGTGACCTTCGCCAAGGTCACGCAGCCAGGGTCGGGTCTCCGAATATCTCCGGTACACAGCCACCTGTGCCCTTCTCTCGCGTAGTCCTCCGGACTACGGCCTCGCCCACACAAGCGTAGAGGATTGTCAGGGCTAGTGGGGTCTTCCACCAGCCTTCTCACGGAGCCACCCTACCGTCTCCACTAAGGAAGCTTTGGCCAACGTGCCGAGGGCCTTCCTTCCTCTCACAAGCAAGGTGGCGACCACTCCTAACTTTGGAGGGTCTTGCAAGACTTACAACCCCCAAACTTACAAAGGGTAGACGTGCATGCAGGCACGAGTAATAGACAACAAGACCTATGAAAAGATGCAACTAAGCACTAGCTATGCCAGGGTATGTCTAGTTATGCTCTAGAGATGATTGGGCTCACAAAATGTGTTTCTACACTTCAAATGGGCATGGGGAATGTGTCTCAACACTACAACAAGCTCAGGAGTCACCAACCATGGAGTGGAGGCTAGGAAAGGGGGTATTTATAGCCCAAGCCCCAAAACTAGCCATTGGAAGCCTTCTTCCCTTTTCTGCGCAACCACAGGACAGACAGTGGTACACCACCAGACCGTCTGGTGGGTGTAGTAGGCTAGCCATTGAAGTCGACCGTTGGACTACAAATTTGACCATTCAAGGCATCGGACCATTCAGTGCTGCACCACCACCACACAGTCTTGTGCGTGTTGGTGCCTGGGTCTTCAAGTTGATGTAGCCTCAGTTTAGAACGTCCGATGGTATTACCGAACCGTCCGGTCTTGGAGTACCAAACTGTCCAGTGCATGTAAATATTGGGACGCGGTCGCTCCTTCTCCACTGCGTAGAACATCTAGTGGTTGACCACCGAACCATCTGATGGTGGACCACCGGACTGCCCAGTGCGTGTATAATGCACCAGGTCTTGAATCTTTAATCTTGGCCTTCTTCTACTAGCCGGACCGTTTGGTGAGGATCGCCGAGTCTGGACAGCAACTTCTGATAGGATGGATTCTTGGGTCTTTTCTTGAGCCTTTTAAGACCTCCTTTAAGGTGTTTTTACACCAAGTCCATCTCTTGCACCCTCGAATTTAAACAAAAACACCTACACACACATTAGTCTCAAATGGTACGTGTAGTCACCTCAACCACCAAAATCATATTAGGGAACTAAGCACAAGGCTTAGGGCCCATTTTCCTAACATGCACGTTTATCGACATTTTCATGCATTTGTGTTCATGCATTTGTGCTTCGCGTGGTAGATCAGTTCTCATGTAGCTTGTTATATGTTGCCTAATCGTTTGTTACAATCCACGACCTTGCGCTGCGACACGTGCATGCGACATGCCGATAGATTAATGTATACTGAGCACCTTATCTTTACATGTCTAAAGATGCTTCTATTTACCTAGATAGACTTCCTTGGAAGTCCTGGTTAGAAGCCAATCTGGCTATGCAGGGCTTTTATATCATGTTTTAAATAGGTTTTTATCATCTGTTTGGATGTGGTCTTCTTTTACATATTTATATATCTGTCACCAACCAGCTGTTATCGGCACATCTGCCGATGGGATCTCATGAGCTTTTGTGATGCTGATCCGAGCGATCACGCAAGAATTTAACGTTCACATCTGTTGTGTACACTTTACAAGGAGAATCAGAGTCAACCACCTCATCCACTCAACACCTTCTTGGCTGCAAGGTCAACCACCGCTGATCAGCTTTGCTTAGAGGCCGATCGGAGCCGCCACCCAGGGAGACGAGCATAGCAGCAGTGCAATCCGTGACTCCTCGTGTGCCCCAGTCTCAGGATGACCTCCCCGCTGGTTTCTTGAGGCAACACACTTTTTGGCATGCCCGGTGGGACCCAATACCATCGAACATCGACCATGATTCAAAAGGGAAGCGATGACGATGGCACCTTTCTGCCCAATGGAACATACCTTCCCAAAGGAAAGATGGGTCCTCAAACCATCAATGGTCTCACTAGAGAACATCGCGACCTATATGAGAAGATCATAGAGGAACTAAAGGCGAAGGTACTCAAATGGTTCATCTGGACATGCAATTCACACATCAAGTGTGTCAGCTATCCTAAGTCGGCTCTCGATAGCGTGGACATCTCTACACCCTTGGAAGAATGCACCAAAGCCCTTCGAGAAGACATGAATACCATGATCTCTCGCGCCATGTTATGCTAAGCCAAAGCTCTTCTCAACTCAGTGGAGAATGTCATGGCGAGCGTGGTCCACTCTGTGTTGGCAGATGAATACACTCAGGAGATCAGGCCGACAATTGGGTCTTTTACTGGAGAGACCAAATTCTGCACTTGGCCTTTCAACATGCCGCCTATCAATGCACCTGAGGGCACTAAGGTTGTGTTCATCATGCATGCACCGCAAAGCCTAGAAGACCAGCCTACCTGCTATGACGAGCCACCGGCTTTCATTTCAGACGGTTACCTCTGCCAGCTCAGATATAGACTACTATGGGATAGAGAGGAGCCCTATCGCCAGCCTCCACCAAGCAAATAGCCCTACCGTACGGGTCACACACATGGTGGCAAATACAAGGCCAGTGATCATGAGCTCACAAGTTGGCAGACACAATACGGTTGAGGGCTGGTTCTTGGCAATCTGGCCAGTTTTAACCCTGGTAACGGCTCAGATGTTCTACCAAACCTAGCCGAGATTCTGAGGAACTACTACAGCATGACTCTAAACAATATCCCAAAGCTTATGATCAATTCCCTCCCCCACAAATTCAAGGTGCCAGAATTTTCCAAATTCCACGGCAATGACAACACCAGTACTGTGGAACACATTAGCCAATACACAACTCAATTGGGGGTCGAGCATCAGCCGAATACATGAAGATTCAGCTCTTCTCGCTGTCTTTGATAGGCCCAGTGTTTGGATAGTACACATAACTGGCACCTGGATCCATAATAACTTGGAAGCAGCTAGAAGAGCAATTCCACGCCCAGTTCTTCTCTGGTTCGGAGGAAACTTCTTTTTTGGATCTAATGTCTCTCCGCCATCACTCTAGGAATCTGTCGGCCAATACATCCAGCATTTCAGGGAAGCTAGGAACATGTGCTATTTGCTCCACCTATCAGAGAAAAATCTGGCCGAAATGGCATACAACGGTCTAAGCCAAACGACCAAGAGCGTGTGCGGACTAGCTGATTTTAACCCTATGGCCATTCAATCTCCAAGGTGTCGGCTTATGAACGCGCACATCCAAAATAGTACCAAGAAAAGCTGAGGTGGATGATCAATTACCTCTAGCATGAAGATGAATGTTCGGAGAATGAGGAATCCGAGGTAGCAGTCATACAATGGTCCGAACCAAACCAGCCATTGCCTTGCCAATGGCTCAAGCCTTCGGAAGCACCCGCCGGCTATGACTTTGATGCATCCAAGACTGAGCAAATCTGTGACCTCCTTCTCAAAGAGAAACACTAACTGATGCCTGGCCACATGATCATCCCTACTGAAGAGTTGAGGGGGCATAAATATTGCAAATGGCACAACACATTCGACTCTCACAGCACAGCCGATTTGAAGGCATTGCGTCAACAAATTCAGAATGCCATTGAGCAGGGAAGGCTGACTTATTCTAGAAGTCCAATGAAGATTGACAACACTCCATTCCCACATGTCAACATGCTCAACGTAATGTCCTTTGCTCATGGTCAGACCGAGCATGTTGCACCAGCTCATGACCAAATCAAGACAGCCACAACGGCAGAATCTTTCGAATCTCTCCGTCGACTCCAAAGTGCTGTTGAAGAAGGAAGAATCCTCACCAGGGGCCAGCCCACACTTTTTTCTTAACCATCAATATGGTGGATGCCTCATCTAGCTCGAAAGACAAGGCCAAGGCCAAGGCCAATCCAAATGATGATTGGCCTATAGAATTCAAGCCGACTGGTAATATAGCTGACATCACGTCTAGCTCGAGAAGCAAGGGTAAAACCAAGGCCAATCAGAACAACGGTCGGCCGTTACAGTTGTGGCCAGAGGAACATTTTTCTATAGAGGAAATTGCCAGGAACCTCCGGTCGCACCCTGATTCTGAGGTTTGGATCGGCATATACGCCCATCACCACGAACAATGGGAAAAGTGCTGGTTGTACAACCAAGAAAGAGATCATTTCCACGGTCACCACAATTGGCAACGAGAGCATCACTGTCGCCCAAACTACAACTCCCGCGGTGAGCGTCACTTTCAGGAGTACCACCGCGAATGAGAGGAATGCTATCATTTCAAACGCTGTCATGATGAGAAGCGCCACTACTCTAGGCACCACTACAATGAAGGGTGCGATCATCCTAGGGACCGCAAGTTCAAAGAGCATTGGGACTACCCATTCTTTCATTATTGCTGGGATCAGGGCATGGAACGACTACCAACCATTGAAGATTGTGCAGAATGCTCCCCTCCTCGACACCCGGGTGAGTACATCTCCGTGCTCCAACGGCTAGGACAACCACAGTCAAAACTGTGACGCCGTCTACAGCTATCACCAGAATGACCAACTAGTGAAGGCACAAACAATTCAGCACCGGAACAATCACAACGCGAAGACACACACCAAGCCCAGTTGATGCAAACTCAGCTGGAGGAACCAACCAAGAACCGAGAGGAATGCCACCAGCCTAGGTGGACTCTCTTGGTCGTAGAAACATAGGGTCCAATGTTTGCGTAGTCTGGAGTGGCCGAAGCAACTTACCTTTGGCTGTTAAAACAAGTGAACTCAGGACCAGTCACCATACCATCTTACCGGCACAAACTCCCGCTGATCCTACCCAGGCGATCTGCGGTCTAGAAGAGGAAGCAACTGGTGCTAGAACAGCTGAATGATCAAATGGAAGATGATGAACAGGATCCACTCGAGGAAGAGGAAGTAGATGGATCGGCTAATAGCAACATGGTCTTCTTCCTACTGGAAGAATTTTGCAACCCTATGTCGACCCAGGAATTGGTGGCTCAGCTTAGGTTAGGACCGGAGGCCATCATTTTTGAGAAGCTGGTCAACAAGAAGTACCGTCACCTAAAGCTACTCTACCTCAAGGGTTATATCAATGGCAAACCGATCAGCAAGATGATGATCGACACAGGCGCAACAGTCAATCTCATGCCTTATGACGACCTCATGAAGACAAATGTCATCCTCAACGACTTTAAGGGTGAGCCGACTAGTGCTAAGGGCGTCTTCAACGACGATTGGACACAAGACGATTAACACATCTTTCTTCGTCGTCGATACAAAAGGACCTTACTCGGCCCTACTTGGCTGGGACTGGATCCATGCTAGCTGCTGTGTGCCCTCAACCATTCCTCAGTGCTTCATCTAATGGGATGGCGATGAGGTGGAGATAGTGCTAGTTGACGACTCCAACGAAGTCACCGTTGTAGAAACTTCATTCTAGGGGGCAAAGGAAGCAAAATGTTTTACTGGTAGGGGACAGATGGACTAGGACTTCGTTTAAGTATAAAAAAATAGGCTCACGCCAGTTCCAGCAATCGGCATCAATGTTTAGATATGTACACTCATGTCAAGGCCGATCTAGGCAATCAGCTGATTTTTGAAGAACTTGGTATTGGTAAACATTGTATGGGTGATCCGAGAGATCTGCCCTGAAAAATATTTGTACGATCTTCTGGTGATAATGAAGTGCTGGCCAATTATTATCATCTAGCGTTTCACCGTTCTGACCAACTTTTGCCGTATGCAATCCACAATGTTGAATTTGCAGAGGACAAGAAGCATGGTCTTGGCTTCAAAGTAGCCGATCAACTTGAGGAGGTTGACATCGGCTCAGGCGACCGACCTCGACCAACATACATCAGTAAGAAGTTGGATTCTGAATTCAAAATTCAATTCATTAATCTCTTGAAAGAATTCTCTGACTGCTTCACATGGGAATACCATGAAATGCCTAGTCTGGATCGGTCTATTGTGGAGCATTAGCTCCCATTAAAACTTAGATTTCATCCTTAAGCCCAACCCCTAGGAGGTTCAATCCCAAAATATTTCTAGAAATCAAGGACGAAATCCAGAGAATGACAGAGGCTAGTTTTATCTGGCCATGCAGATACGCCACTTGGATCTCCAACATCATACCCGTTCAAAAGAAGAGTGGACAACTGCAAGTGTGTGTTGACTTTAGGGATCTCAACCGGGCAACTCCCAAATATGAATACCAGATGCCAGTAGCTGATATACGTGTTGATGCTGCGGCTAGTCACAAGATGCTAAGTTTCCTTGATGGCAACACAGGCTACAATCAGATTTTCATGGCCGAGGAAGATGTTTACAAGATGGCGTTTCGATGACCAGGGAACATCGTCCTGCTTGAATGGGTTGTCATGACTTTCGGTTTTAAGAATGCCGGAGCTACTTACCAACGGGGCATGAATTACATTTTTCATGATCTCATTGGTCGACTGGTCGAGATCTACATTGATGATGTAGTCGTCAAATCGGCTCTGGACACTACCCATTTAGATGATTTACGCCAGGTTGTGGAGCGGACGAGGCGTCATGGCTTGAAGATGAACCCTAAGAAATGTGCTTTTGGAGTCACCGTTGGATAGTTCCTTGGGATCATGATTCACAAATGTGGCGTTGAAATTGGAGACAAAAGCAAACACGCCATTGCGACGGTTCATTTCAAACCTTGCTGGGAGAATTGACCCGTTCATGCCTCTTGTCAAGATCAAAAGTTGTGATGAATTCATCTAGTGGTCAGAACAACAAAAGGCGTTTGATGGTCTCAAGGTATACCTAACATCACCGCCAATATTGGTGCCACCACAGTCAGACAAGCCTTTCCAAAACAACAAATGGCGTTTGATGGTCTCAAGGTATACCCATCACCGCCAATATTGGTGCCACCACAGTTAGACAAGCCTTTCATTGTTCACCTATCAACCGATGAAATTTCCATCGGCTTGGTGCTGATCCAAGAATTGAAGGCAAAGAGGGGGTCGTGTCTTACCTCAGCTGATGACTCCTCAATACAGAGACCAGGTACACTGAAATGGAGCATCTTTGTCTTTTTTTATATTTTACATGCACCAAGTTGCGCTATTATTTGCTCAAAAGCCGAGACTCGAGTGATATGCAAAGCCGCTGTAATCAAGCACATGCTGTCGGCTCCTACACTCAAAGGGTGGCTCGGCAAATGGATCTATGCTCTCTCAGAATTCAACTTGCATTATCAACCAGCTAAAGCTATCAAAGGGCAATCCCTGGTCTATCTTATCACAAAAAGGATCGCGCCAACATTTCAATTTGTAGGCATCAAGCCATGGGTGCTGTTCTTTGATGGGTCAGCATGCGAGGCGGGCTATGGTATCAACTTATACATTGTCTCCCCTTGGGGCTTAGCCTAGGAGTTCGCCGTTCAGTTAATGGGGGAATACACCAATAACCAAACCGAATACGAGGCTATCTGCAGAGGTTTGGGGTTGCTCCTTGCTGCAGGTGCCAAAGTGATAGAGGTCTTCGGTGATTCAAAGGTGGTAATAAACCAGTTGACGGAGGACTTCAACTACGCCAGTGATTCCATGTACCCATACTTTGTCAAGTGTTAGGAATTGATGGCCACATTTTGAGTTATCACGCTCACCTGGATTCCCAAAGAACAAAATGACGAGGCTAACAAGTTGGCACAGATGGCTTCAGGTATGTACTTCAGAGTGATGATACTTGCACATATATCTTGCAATTGTCTACCGCATATTGGAGAGCCAATCTCCACAACTACTTGAATGATCTGGCTCGGGGGCAGATAAGAAGATACGGCACAAGGCTCTGAGGCACATGCTAATTGGTGATGAATTATACTTCAGTACTATTGAAGGATTACTCTTAAAATGCCTTGAACCAACTAAGGCACTGAAAATCATGCACGACATCCACGAAGGTACTTGCGGCACTCTCCAATTGCCTCATAAAATGAAATGGCTGATCAAGAGATCTGGCTTCTGTTGGGTGTCCATGTTGGAAGATTGCTTCAAATATTATAGAGGATGCCAAGAATGCGAGAGGTTCGGAGCTATCTAGATGGCACGGCTCATACGCTAAATCCTATCATCAAGGCATGGCGATTTAGAGGATGGGGCATGGATATGATCAGCCAAATTAATCCACCTACCAGTAAAGGACACAAGTGGATCTTGGTAGCCACTGATTACTTTTCCAAATAGGTAGAAGCAGTGCCGATGAAAAATGTCACAACAAAGAATGTGATCAGTTTTTTCAAGGAACAAATCATCTACAGATTTGGCATACCCCAGACAATCACAACTGATCAAGGGTCTATTTTTATAGCAGAGGAATTCAAAACTTTTTCCAAGGAGATGGGAATTACTCTAATCTAGTCATCACCATACTATGCTCAGGCCAATGGGTAGGCTGAGGCATCCAACGAGAGTCTAATCAAGTTAATCAAGAGCAAGATTGATGAATACCCTAAGCAGTGGCATGATCGGCTAGAGGATGCACTGTGGGCTTATCGTATGTCATGCCACGGTGCGACCAAGTGCACTCCATATCAGCTCGTCTACGTCCAAGAAGTCGTGATGCCATGGGAGATCAGCATCGGCTCACGATGTGTTACTTTCCAAGATAGACTATCTCCCGAGGAGTACGCATCTCTCATGAACATCAATACAGAGGACATAACCGAACTTCGGCTTTGGGCTTTGGAAAAGATAAAGGAAAACAAGGCAAAAGTTGCGCGAGCCTACAACAAGAAAATTAAGCTGAAGGGATTCCAAGTTGCCGATCTAGTCTGGGAGCTCATTTTGCCAGTTGGCACCAAAGATCCAGCATATGGTAAATGGTCACCTAATTGGCACATTCCTTATCGCACAATGGAGACAGCACCAGGAAACTCATACCGCTTGGAAACCCTCGAAGGAGTGAAGTTCAGCAGGAATGTGATTGGAAAATACTTAAAGAAGTATTACCTGAGCCTGTGGGTTGGTTCCTAGATCTGACTTACTGGGGGGCACTTGTTTGCTGAACCAAGCGCCGATGCGTTGCCATCGACAGGTAAAAAAACTGGATGATCACGTAGAAACACATGTTAGAGACAATGCGTTACCATCTACTACAGTTACATTGGCAACTGATGCATTGCCATTGCCTTTAGATTCGAAGAGAATAGCCGATGGATTGCTATGGTACGGAGCTTGACAGCCAGTTGGCAAAATACAGTCTGAAACGCCACCATCATCAGACTACGAGACATCATGCCCGTGCGGCACGTACATACTCGCCGTCCTAGAGATTGATGCTTTGCCATCGGCACCAGAATAAATGCAGGCATGGAGCCGATGTGTGGTGTGTGGCCATCAACTTCAGGTACCCTATAAAAAAAATAACAGGGCTCGTATACTATGGGAGATCTGCTTGCCACACCTGAAGCATTGCCATCGGCTCACAGAGAAAAAAAACATATACATTGTCGTTGCCATTTAACCGCCGCAAACTGACTAGTGCTTCAGTTGGCTCCTTAAATACAACGAGACGTCAAGCTATACGACTCAGCATTTCGAGCCTTGGTGTCAGTCATGAAAGGGGATTAACCTAGGAGTGTAAAAGAAGATAACTCAGCTGCTAGGGCGGAAGGTGGGACCTTGTGGTAGATCTGGTTGATAGGAACAGAAGAGAAGTCAGAAATTCGCCTCTAGAGAGAAGAGCTTGGAATCAATCGTGGAGGATCAATCACTGCAGGAGGCACGAGACATCACATTTGGTGCAGGGAAAGCTATGGATAATCTTAAAAGGAGGTGTCAAAAGAAAGCTGTGTATCAGTGCCTAACAGCCGATGTAAAAGAAGCCAGTGTCTGGCGGCGAGCCTCTATCAGCTTAGGGACCCAAAGAAGATAAGGGCCGATGGGAGTACTCAAAACTAAAACTTCGAGACTGAAGCCGATGTGTTGCCATCACCTTTGGAGGAATATTTTACACTTTCACGTCAGATAATAGTAAGAGGTACAGATGTATCCAAACGATGAGATATTTATTAGATTCAATGGTTTATACATCATTTGGATTGGAGCGAGCTTAGCATACAGATCCACTTGGTACTCATCGCCTCCTTGGAAGGTACAAGCCCATTGTCCCATCAACTCAACTCAACGACGATGAACTGATGGGAGGGGAGAACCTAGGAGGCATGTTCGGTGGAGAAGGCATAATTATTCTAGGAGGTTCTTGTGGGCAGCCGAAACTATGTATGCAAGCTGGGGGCTTACATGGTCAAATGGCCAGATTGAGACACCTGACCATACCTTAGAGAATCACCCCAGCCCGAAAGGTTGAGCCTCATGAGGATTCATTTATACTCTGGCACCCTATCCGACCAACCATGCAAGAAACCACATGAGGATTCATTTGTACTCTGGAAATACAGTCGGCTTGGTAGCCGATGATTTGGATATCATCCATGGTTGAGGTTCTATACCTAGACTGGTGAGATACACTGATTGGCAGCAATGCTTGTCAGCCTTGGCATAGTCACTGTCACCAGAGAGGTCTAGCATATATGCGGAAAGACAACATGGGGAATATTAGTATAACCTTTGACTGGGAAGACGCCGACTCAAGACCGTGCCTACCAATGGGTCTCCAAGATTTCTCTACTGACAGCCGCATAAGCTCGAATCTTTGTCGGCCATTCTTTGTGTTCAATATGGGGATATTCTGGCCAAGGTTTACTCTCAACGATTTGAGCTTGGTAGTGGTACTATTGAGAGGAGTCGGCAGGAGTAGTAGTGGATTAGGGACTTGGTGAATCCATGAGAAAGACATTGGCTAATGCGTGTTATTCATACACCCGCTCAGGGGCACGCAGCCGATTTCAGAGAAAACAGAAGGGAAGAGTTGCAAAGGAATCCGCGCATGAGTATCAACCAGGCACAAGGATGGACGCGTGAAGGAAGGAAAGCTATGTCCAGCGCTGCTTTTGGCGAAGTGACTACACGGATCGACATTGGGGAAGCTACATGACAAGGTCAAAGCAGCTTTGTCCAGAAGCATGATGAAATTGGGGCTGGAACCCATGACGTTGTCCTTCTCTAAAAGAAGTATCGCGTCCAGCGAGGCTACAGAGAAAAGTTCGGTCCGGATAAAGGGCTGACGAAAAGGTGCAAGCAACATGGAGATTCCAAAGCGGAGGCCCTCTACGACCAGGCATTCGGCTTTCTTGTAGTTTCAGCATAATTATTCTGACCGAAACTGGGGGGCATGTGTTATTGCTAGAATATAGCCGATCCCAGGTAGATGCCGAATCAGCTAATGGGCCGAAAGAAGCTGTTCAAGGAAGAAGCAGCCGACATAATACTTGGGGCCAATGGGCCATGTATCGTAGAAAAGTCGAGTCGGTGTAGCCCAAGTAGATTAGGCTTTGTGTCATGTTCTAGAAAGAATCGGACTTGTCGTCCAAGTCTACGGACTATACATATGTACCCATACCCACGGAAAAAAATTAACGACATACGTTCTCTAGCAGCGATTGTGTCACACCCAGTTCTCAACCAACGGAACCAGGACAACATATATGTGCCAGGAACAAGTCTCACATATATTACGACAATAGTGACATCACAGAACGTGCATGAAAGGGAATTAACGATACATAGCGTATTGTCACTTTATTACATCAAGACACAAGTCTTTGTAACAGAGCCATAAGCGGAAGCGTAAACGAAAACATAATGAGCCGCCACAGGGAAGTCGACTGGGAGACTGATATGCCTAGGACTCATCATAACCTTGAGCGTACTCTTCTGTGCCTTCCTCAACTGAACAGCAGTTGGATCCACCCAACAAAAGAAAGAAAACAACAAGTATGAGTACACAATCGTACTCAACAAGCATAACATGAACCATGAGGCTCTAAGGTTGGCTGACACGAATGCATGAGCTTTTAGTTGATCAGGTTTTATTAAGCAACTAATTACAACGAGTGAGTTTTAAAGCCATTAAGCCCAAGATATTGCATAAAGAATTAATCAACATTATTAGAAACATAACTAACTCCCAAACCAACCCAAACACCACTAATCAGCATAAAGGATCTGGGCCGCTCATAACCATGAGCACGGCTGACATGTCAGTTTTACACTCTCGAGAGGTTGCACATCTTTACCCACAAGTCATGAGCTACGCTAGAAGTTCATCACATTTCCTTAGATGAGATGACTAGCAAGCCACACTACGAAGCCTTTACAAAGATCACGTTGGTAAGGTGTAACTGCTGAGGTTTCAAGCTCCGCGGAGATGGGGCCCTACTCTAAGGGGTGAAGCACACAGCACACACAACCCAAAGCAGATCCGAGGCCCATCCCGGCTCACTTCCCCTCTTGCCCCGCAGGTAAGTTACTCCCAAACCAAGGCAATCTAATTAATCAGCTAAGACCGTCCCATTCCAGTCTCATGGTAGCGCTGTTGTCCCAGGTTGTCGCTTTACGAACCGGTCCTTATGGAGAGTGGCTATGAGCAAAACCACTAAGCACAATGCTCATGCCCCCTAAACCATGTTGCTAAAAAGCCAAATTATTAAGGAGACATGAACCACTCAAGCCTCGGCACAGAGGGTCAAGCTCACAATTATATTGCATAGATCCATTAATCAAATTTTTAACAAAAGAACATGAGTTCGTGCTGCACCTAGCCCAACTTAACCAACATGCAAACCCAAGGGTAAATATTGGATAAAAGTAGCTAAGGTACAATCCTTATGGCATACAAGATTAAATGCACATGCAAATGAGTAAGGGTTATTAGGTGTTGTTCATGTTATACTTGCCTTCCTCAAAAAGCTCTTGTGGCTGCTGTCCAAAACTTGCAACCTGCTGTTCTTCTTCACCTACGAACGGTTCACCGTCTAAACACGTTCACGGCAACATACAAACATTCCCATACACGCATACATGCAAACAAATAACAAAGGATAAGCAACAGTACACCACATCATAAAAAAACAGAAGATAAAGCTGTTATAAAAACATTCTACGCATTTCTAAGGACACGTGAGCGCAAGAATCACCCAAATCGGAGCTAAAATGTGAAAGTTATGCATAAAACAGGCTCCTGAGGGCAAAACTGTGATAATTAAACTAAACCAGGGGCTAACTTTGCAAAACTGAGGGCCTAAACGCCATTAAACATAGCCGCCGAGGGTTTTAGAGCAAAACCACCAGAGCCTGGACTGTGGGTTCAAATCCCGGAGAGCTTAGGGGCTAAACTGATGAAAACAGGACTAAAACATAAATACTTTTCAACGAAGTCGGACTGCGGGTTGATTCTAGGGAAACGCGGGGTCTCAAGCGCTAAACTCCCCGGTTGACCGGGCCTGCGCTGACGCGTACGGTGAGGTGGCAGCCACGTCACTGCTGATAGGCGGACCCGACGCTGACTGGGTTAAGTGAGGGCGACATGTCGCTCTTTGATTGGCCCGCAAAGGGGTACGGGATGTCTTAATCGTGGTCGTTGGCGATGGATCTGACGGTTGCAGAGGCAAGGGGCACAGGGGTAACGGCGGTGACCAAACTCCACGGCGGAGTTCGGCCCGCGCGGTGGCAGCTCGCCGGTTGCGCGTGCGCTGAGACCTAGGGGCGCTCCCGCTGCCCTAGGGCTAGCTCGGGAGAGAGAGGGGACAACGGCGAAGCTCACCGAGGTGATGTGGACCTCGGGGAGGCGGTGGAGTGAGCTCGCGACGAGGACCGGCGGGCGAAGATGGTTGGCGCTCGCGGACAAGGGTAGAGGAGCGGCGTTCCCACACCCAAAACCCGCGGAACACCTTCGCGGCGGTCCTGCGAAGAAGGAAACGAAAAGGTGAGGGTCGGGGGCAGTCCAACGGCGATGAATTTTGTGGTGACGCGGCTTACCGTGGGTGAAGTCCGGTGGCGGATTGAGCTCTTGGTGGCGCTAGGGAGTGAAATTGGAATGGCGTAGAGGCAAAAGGAGGCGAGTGCGAAGCTCGGGGTTGGGTTTTATAGGGCTCCGGTGAGTCGTAACGACGCGGGAGTAGGAGTGGAGTCCGGCGGCTTTAGAGCTCGTCATGGCAGTGAAGGAAGGGGAGGAAGAAGGGGAAACCGCCGCGAGAAAAGGGGAGATTGATTGCGGGACGATTATGGCAGGAGAATGGGGCTCGGATGCGGGAGGTTCCTCACCCTCGGGCGCCGACGTGGCCGAGCAGAGTGAAAGGGGGCGCGCGGGGTTTGCGGCGAGAGGAAGAAGAAGCGGTTGACAGATGGGGCCGGCCTGGCAGTGAGGGTAAGGGCGCGGCCCACCCGTCAGTGGCGCGCGAGAAAGAGAGGAGGGAGGCGGGCTGGAGTTTTCGGGCCGGTTCTTGGCCCAGGCGGGTGAGGAAGGGGGCAAGGTGGGCCGCTAGCTGGGCTGGTTAGCCTGGCTGCCTCTCCCATTTCTCTTTTTTTTTTCTTTTCTCGTTTGAATTCTTTTGAATAAGAAAGCAAATGATCTACATATTGAAATAAATTTGAATATGAACCCTTAATTCATACAAACAATAAAATAATGCACCAGCATGTATGCACAAAAAGGGTTAAACCTATGGTTGCTTTCATGCATCTTTAATTTAAATAAATCATGATAAATGCAAACTAAGCACATAAGCCTTAGAAAAAAAATTGCTTGGTTTTTATTATGAAGTACTGAAATTAAAACTACGGTGTTACAAACCTACCCCCCTTAACAGGAATCTCACCCTGAGATTCTTATAGGTGGCTAGCAAGGAGATCAGGATAAGCTGCTCTCATGTCTTCCTCTCGTTCCCATGTAACCTCATCCTCTGTGTGATGCTTCCACTGCACTCTGCACATTTTGATCCTCTTGTTTCTGGTTACTCTTTCTGACGTTTCAAGAATCTTCACCGGATGTTCCGTATATGATAAATCCTCTTGTACATCCAAACCCTCTAGTGGTGCTTGTTCCTCTGGCACTCTCAGGCACTTCTTTAATTGGGAAACATGGAACACATCATGTATACCAGATAGGTTAGATGGCAATTCCAGTCTATAAGCCACTTCACCTTTCCTTTCTACCACCTTGAATGGACCAATATATCTCGGTGCCAGCTTTCCTTTTATATTAAACCTGCGGATCCCTCTCATGGGTGACACTTTTAAGTACACGAAGTCGTCAACCTTAAAGGTCAGATCCCTGCGTCGCACATCTGCATAACTTTTCTGTCTAGACTGAGCCACTCTCAAATTTTCCCGTACCATTTTTACTTGTTGTTCAGCATCTTTGATGATGTCAGGTCCAAACACTTGCTTCTCTCCTGTTTGATTCCAAAACAATGGAGTCCTGCACCTCCTACCATACAGTGCCTCAAACGGTGACTTCTTCAAGCTGGCCTGGTAACTGTTGTTATAAGAGAATTCAGCATATGGTAGACTCTTATCCCAACTAGTACCATACTGAATAGCACATGCCCGCAACATATCCTCTAGAATCTGATTTGTCCTTTCTGTCTGGCCATCTGTCTGTGGATGGTAGGCTGTACTGAACCAGAGCTTCGTATCCAACGAATCATGTAATTGCTCCCAAAAACGAGATGTGAACTGTGAACCTCTGTCAGATATAATCCGCTTTGGCACACCGTGCAAGCAAATAATTCTAGAGATGTATAACTCTGCTAACCTTGCACTTGAATAGGTAGTATTCACATGGATGAAGTGAGCTACCTTAGTCAAACGGTCCACAACTACCCAAATAGAATTATATCCTTTCTGAGTCCTTGGTAACCCCACAATGAAATCCATGCTTATTTCTTCCCATTTCCATTCTGGAACCTTCAGTGGTTGCAACAAACCTGCAGGTCTCTGGTATTCTGCCTTTACACGTTGACATGTATCACAAACTGCAACATATTCAGCCACTGCTCGTTTCATACCATACCACCAGAATCTCTCTTTCAAATCGTAATACATCTTTGTACTTCTAGGATGAAAAGAATAGGCTGTATCATGAGCTTCACTGAGTATCAACTTCCTTATACTATCCACATCTTGCACACAGATACGGTTCTTATACCATACAGTACCTTGTTCATCCTCACGAAAGTGTGGTGCCTTACCCACTTTGATCTGCTCACGGATCTCCTGAATTTTCTCATCAGTCTTCTGATGCTCTCTTATCTCTTGCTCAAGGGTAGGTTCTGCCTCGAAGGTTGCTACCGTGGTGTGATGTGCAAAACCCAAACTCAGGCTCTCAAATTCTTCACACAACTCTAATGGCATTTGGAAAGCGACCGCCATGTTAACATAACTCTTTCTGCTCAAAGCATCTGCCACTACATTAGCTTTTCCAGGATGATAGTGGATTTCTAGATCATAATCCTTGATCAACTCCAACCATCTTCTCTGCCTCATATTCAACTCATTCTGGGTGAAAATATACTTAAGACTCTTATGATCCGTGTATATCTCACATCGATTCCCAAACAAATAATGCCTCCAGATTTTCAAAGCATGCACAACAGCTGCCAACTCCAAATCATGAGTAGGATAATTCAACTCATGTTTCCTTAACTGACGTGAAGCATAGGCGATCACTTTTCCTTCTTGCATCAATACACATCCCAGACCTTCTTTAGAAGCATCACAATACACCGTGAAACTTTTTGTTAGATCAGGTAGAGTAAGCACTGGAGCTGTAGTAAGTCTCTTCTTTAATTCATCAAACGAGGCTTGCCTCGCTTTGGTCCAAATAAATTCAGCACCCTTTTCAAGCAATGATGTCATCGGTTTGGCCGTCCTAGAAAAACCTTCAATGAATCTTCTATAGTATCCCGCCAAACCCAAGAATCCACGAACCTCTTTCACAGTTTCTGGTTGTTTCCAATCCAATACACTGCTGACCTTGCTTGGATCCACCATGATTCCACCTTTTGAAACAATGTGTCCCAAGAAAGGTACTTGATCAATCCAAAACTCACACTTGCTCAGCTTTGCATACAACTTATGTTCTCGCAGCTTCTGCAAAACTAGTCTCAAGTGTACTTCATGTTCTTCTTCTGTCTTGGAATAGATCAAAATATCGTCAATAAACACAACCACAAACTTGTCGAGATACTCCGTAAACACTTTGTTCATAAGATTCATGAAATAAGCAGGAGCATTTGTCAAACCAAAAGACATCACTGTATACTCAAATAACCCAAATCTGGTAATGAAAGCAGTCTTTGGAATATCAGAAGGTCGAATCTTCATTTGATGGTAACCAGACCTTAAGTCAACCTTTGAGAACACACAAGCACCTTGCAACTGATCAAACAAATCATCTATCCGGGGTAGAGGATATTTATTCTTAATGGTGACATCATTCAAAGCTCGATAATCCACACACATTCTTCTTGACCCATCCTTTTTATCAGCAAATAAAACTAGAAAGGCCCAAGGTGAAGAACTAGGTCGGATATACCCTTTTTCTAACAACTCATCTATATTTTTCTTTATTAACTCTTGTTCTTTAGGTGCCACTCTATATTGCCTTTTTGCTATTGGTGCTGTACTAGGTAAAAGGTCTATTAAAAATTCAACTTCTCGGTCAGGTGGCATACCTGGTAACTCATCAGGGAAGACATCTGGGTAATCACTCACTACTCGAATCCCATCAGTAGGCCTGGCTGTGATCTGGTTCAATTGACCATATTCCTTCCTTGGTTCATTTACCATAATTTCCACATTTTTCCCATCTGAAGCTGTCAAGACAATTTCCCGCTTGGAGCAATCAATTTTGGCTCCCCATTTGGTTAGTGTTTCCATGCCCAAAATGACATCTATTCCCTCTGATTCTAAAACAATTAAATTTGTGCAGAATTCTACCCCTCTTATGTCAAAACTAACTCCAAGACAGATAGAATTAGTTCTCATCTGCCCCCCAGGTGAGGTGACTAACAACACCCTTTTCATGGCACTTATAGGTATGTTATGTCGAATGGCATATGACTTGCTAATGAAGGAATGAGTTGCGCCGGTATCAAAAAGTACAGTAGCAGTATGGGAGTTGACCAAGAACGTACCGAGCACGACGTTCGGAGCCTCCATTGCAGTCTCGGTGGTCACATGATTCAACTTTCCATGCCACTGTCCCTTGGGCAATTGATTTGCGCGTCCCTGTTACTGTTGTGGAGGGTTTTGCCTCTGGCTCTGCTGCTGACCCTGTTGATTGGTTGGCATCTTATGAGGGCAGACATTAGCATAATACCCCTGCTCACCACACTTATAGCTGCTTCTACCAACTGGAACTGGAGCTTGATTTGTTGTAGGGAGGTTGTTTTGCACTTGACGCTGAACTTGATAAACAGGACGAGTAGGTTGAGTCTGATAGCGCTGTCCCTGGCTCATCTGCTGGCCCTGACTACGATGCTGCTGGTACCCCTGCTGTCCCTGGGTACGCTGTTGATACCCTGCTTGCTGAGAACTCTGAACTTGGGGGTAACGAGGACGAGTGTTGCTGCCTGATGAGGAGTTGTTGTACTTCGTCTTCCTTTCTTCTATGTCCTGGCGCTTCCTTTCAGTGAAAAGCGCCCTGTCCACCAAATGATGAAAGGAAGGGAAAGTATGATTCATCAATTGATACTGGAGTTCATCATTCAAACCTTCCATGAAATACTCCTGTTTCTCTCTGTCATCGGCCACCTCTGCAGTAGCATATCGTGCAAGTTGAAGGAACCTGTCCCGGTATTCGGTCACTGACATGTTGCCCTGCTTTAAAGAAAGGAATTCCTTCTTCTTCATTTTCATCAACCCTGCAGGCACGTGATGGTTGCGGAAGTTCTCCCTGAACTATGCCCAAGTGAAAGTATCCATGTCCTCTGGCCTGTAGGACTCCCACCAATCCAGAGCTACACCCCTCAACTGTCCAGAGCCATACAAGACCCTCTCCCTATCGTTGCACTGTGCAATCTCCAACTGGCGTTCAATAGCACGAAGCCAGTCATCAGCCTGTAGTGGCTCTGTAGCATGTGAGAAAGTGGGAGGATGTCCTTTCATGAAATCTCCACGCCTGTCTCTAGGTAGGGGTTGTGGTTGAGCTTGTGCTTGTTGGAGAGTTTGCATTGCAGTATTCACTGTGGTTAACACTTGTGCCATTAGCTGCTCCATGGTGATGGGTGGTGGGTTGGGAAGTTGATTGCGTCCTCTCTGGTGTTCCTGGTTGTTACCACCAGCACCACCACCTCTCCTTGTGTTAACCATCTGATTGCAACATATAATTCATAAGCACATGATAGATATAGTGATGCACAAGAGTGAAAGCCTGACGATAAAGTAGAAAGAACAATAGCGTAGATATCTTTAACCCAACGAGCTAACTTCATTTTAATATTGGTAACACTAAAATTGTTCACGCTGTAGACAATCCCCACAGCTGGATATAACATTCAACCAAAGATCCAAATCAACCATAGTTCATAAAGCAAACATCAAAACATCCAAAAGTAACCAAGTTCCACCCAAAAAAAAAGAAAGGACTCAAAAGACTCAAACTGATAAACGGCGAGGCTGTCTAGTCGTCGTGAGGAAGCACGGTGGTGGCGCCACTAGGCTCGCCGTAGTGCGGCTTCTTGTGCAGAGGAGACTGTGCTGGCTCTATATGCGTCACGTGCGTCGCCTTCAGCAGCTGAGCTCGAAGAAACTCACACTCTAGGTGTAAGCTGCGGTGCGCACCCAACAGAGCATCGTGCTCGGTGCTCAAGGCTGCGGTAAACTCCACCAGTGAGGCCAATTGAGTGTTGTCCTCGTGCTCCAAGGAAGAGATCTTGTGTTTTGTCTCACCACTCTTGCGGCAGGGAAGGTAACGCCGAGCAGACTGGCTAAAAGCTGTACGGTGGTCCTCACAGAAGACCCCATAAGCCTGTCGAGCTACGTCGTTGATGGCCGCATCCTGGTCAGAGTGATACGACACCGAGTAGTGCTCCTCAGCCAGGGTGGAACCCCCGTGCTCCGTGTTATCCACCATAAAGCACGCGGATGCACAGAACCTGGGAGGAAACTCGTGGTGTACACTCTCCACCACCTTGTAGCTGACCTCCAGGTTGTTGTAACCCAACTCCTGGATGGCGCCATTGAGCATCCTGGGGAAACTCAAGTGCAAGCCGTTGTGGAAGTGCTTCACGTCTATCCACTGCAACGGAGGCGTGCCACCACCTTCGGTACCCTCGGTGCCAGCAGAGGCATCTCCAGCGTCATCGCCCTCCTCAGCCTCAGGCTCGTCATCTGATATCACCACCACCTCGGGCTCCGGCTGAGGGGGTGGAAGTATCTCCACCACCTCGTCGTCCTCCAGATCCTCCTGCGGTGCCTGCTCCTCAGGCTGCAGAGGGTCCTCCTCCTGGGGCTCCTCCTCCTGGGGCTCTTCCTCGGACTCCACCTCAGACTCCTCCTCGGACTCCTCGCTCTCCACCTCAGGCTGTACCTTAGGCTCGGGCTGTGGTGGAACGAACGGTCCAAAGTGTCGGGCTGCACCGGTGCTCTTGCGGGCAGTCCAGAGGGTGCGGGCCATCTACAAGGAGGATAGAATAAGTTTAAGATTAGTTCTATATGATAGAATGAATAAAATAAAATTTTCAACATAATGTGAACATAAATTTTTATAGTATACTTGGAGAGAGTAAATTTTATAAAACAGCAGATAAGACAAAGGAAGTGAAATCCTTAAATACGACCATTTCTATCTAGGCTATCGTCCTACAGTCAACACGGCTCTGATACCACTCTGTCACGCCCAGTTCTCAACCAACGGAACCAGGACAACATATATGTGCCAGGAACAAGTCTCACATATATTACGACAATAGTGACATCACAGAACGTGCATGAAAGGGAATTAACGATACATAGCGTATTGTCACTTTATTACATCAAGACACAAGTCTTTGTAACAGAGCCATAAGCGGAAGCGTAAACGAAAACATAACGAGCCACCACAGGGAAGTCGTCTGGGAGACTGATATGCCTAGGACTCATCATAACCTTGAGCGTACTCTTCTGTGCCTTCCTCAACTGAACAGCAGTTGGATCCACCCAACAAAAGAAAGAAAACAAGTATGAGTACACAATCGTACTCAACAAGCATAACATGAACCATGAGGCTCTAAGGTTGGCTGACACGTATGCATGAGCTTTTGGTTGATCAGGTTTTATTAAGCAACTAATTACAACGAGTGAGTTTTAAAGCCATTAAGCCCAAGATATTGCATAAAGAATTAATCAACATTATTAGAAACATAACTAACTCCCAAACCAACCCAAACACCACTAATCAGCATAAAGGATCTGGGCCGCTCATAACCGTGAGCACGGCTGACATGTCAGTTTTACACTCTCGAGAGGTTGCACATCTTTACCCACAAGTCTTGAGCTACGCTAGAAGTTCATCACATTTCCTTAGATGAGATGACTAGCAAGCCACACTACGAAGCCTTTACAAAGATCACGTTGGTAAGGTGTAACTGCTGAGGTTTCAAGCTCCGCGGAGATGGGGCCCTACTCTAAGGGGTGAAGCACACAGCACACACAACCCAAAGCAGATCCGAGGCCCATCCCGGCTCACTTCCCCTCTTGCCCCGCAGGTAAGTTACTCCCAAACCAAGGCAATCTAATTAATCAGCTAAGACCGTCCCATTCCAGTCTCATGGTAGCGCTGTTGTCCCAGGTTGTCGCTTTACGAACCGGTCCTTATGGAGAGTGGCTATGAGCAAAACCACTAAGCACAATGCTCATGCCCCCTAAACCATGTTGCTAAAAAGCCAAATTATTAAGGAGACATGAACCACTCAAGCCTCGGCACAGAGGGTCAAGCTCACAATTATATTGCATAGATCCATTAATCAAATTTTTAACAAAAGAACATGAGTTCGTGCTGCACCTAGCCCAACTTAACCAACATGCAAACCCAAGGGTAAATATTGGATAAAAGTAGCTAAGGTACAATCCTTATGGCATACAAGATTAAATGCACATGCAAATGAGTAAGGGTTATTAGGTGTTGTTCATGTTATACTTGCCTTCCTCAAAAAGCTCTTGTGGCTGCTGTCCAAAACTTGCAACCTGCTGTTCTTCTTCACCTACGAACGGTTCACCGTCTAAACACGTTCACGGCAACATACAAACATTCCCATACACGCATACATGCAAACAAATAACAAAGGATAAGCAACAGTACACCACATCATAAAAAAACAGAAGATAAAGCTGTTATAAAAACATTCTACGCATTTCTAAGGACACGTGAGCGCAAGAATCACCCAAATCGGAGCTAAAATGTGAAAGTTATGCATAAAACAGGCTCCTGAGGGCAAAACTGTGATAATTAAACTAAACCAGGGGCTAACTTTGCCAAACTGAGGACCTAAACGTAATTAAACATAGCCGCCGAGGGTTTTAGAGCAAAACCACCAGAGCCTGGACTGTGGGTTCAAATCCCGGAGAGCTTAGGGGCTAAACTGATGAAAACAGGACTAAAACATAAATACTTTTCAACGAAGTCGGACTGCGGGTTGATTCTAGGGAAACGCGGGGTCTCAAGCGCTAAACTCCCCGGTTGACCGGGTCTGCGCTGACGCGTACGGTGAGGTGGCAGCCACGTCATTGCTGATAGGCGGACCCGACGCTGACTGGGTTAAGTGAGGGCGACATGTCGCTCTTTGATTGGCCCGCAAAGGGGTACGGGATGTCTTAATCGTGGTCGTTGGCGATGGATCTGACGGTTGCAGAGGCAAGGGGCACAGGGGCAATGGCGGTGACCAAACTCCACAGCGGAGTTCGGCCCGCGCGGCGGCGGCTCGCCGGTTGCGCGTGCGCTGAGACCTAGGGGCGCTCCCGCTGCCCTAGGGCTAGCTCGGGAGAGAGAGGGGACAACGGCGAAGCTCACCGAGGTGATGTGGACGTCGGGGAGGCGGTGGAGTGAGCTCGCGACGAGGACCGGCGGGCGAAGATGGTTGGCGCTCGCGGACAAGGGTAGAGGAGTGGCGTTCCCACACCCAAAACCCACGGAACACCTTCGCGGCGGACCTGCGAAGAAGGAAACGAAAAGGTGAGGGTCGGGGGCAGTCCAACGGCGATGAATTTTGCGGTGACGCGGCTTACCGTGGGTGAAGTCCGGTGGCGGATTGAGCTCTTGCTGGCGGAAGGGAGTGAAATTGGAATGGCGTAGAGGCAAAAGGAGGCGAGTGCGAAGCTCGGGGTCGGGTTTTATAGGGCTCGGGTGAGTCGTAACGACGCGGGCGTAGGAGTGGAGTCCGGCGGCTTTAGAGCTCGTCGTGGCAGTGAAGGAAGGGGAGGAAGAAGGGGAAACCGGCGTGAGAAAAGGGGAGATTGATTGCGGGACGATTATGGCAGGAGAATGGGGCTCGGATGCGGGAGGTTCCTCACCCTCGGGCGCCGACGTGGCTGAGCAGAGTGAAAGGGGGCGCGCGGGGTTTGCGGCGAGAGGAGGAAGAAGCGGCTGACAGATGGGGTCGGCTTGGCAGTGAGGGTAAGGGCGCGGCCCACCCGTCAGTGGCGCGCGAGAAAGAGAGGAGGGAGGCGGGCTGGAGTTTTCGGGCCGGTTCTTGGCCCAGGCGGGTGAGGAAGGGGGCGAGGTGGGCCGCTAGCTGGGCTGGTTGGCCTGGCTGCCTCTCCCATTTCTCTTTTTTTTTTCTTTTCTCTTTTGAATTCTTTTGAATAAGAAAGCAAATGATCTACATATTGAAATAAATTTGAATATGAACCCTTAATTCATACAAACAATAAAATAATGCACCAGCATGTATGCATAAAAAGGGTTAAACCTATGGTTGCTTTCATGCATTTTTTAATTTAAATAAATCATGATAAATGCAAACTAAGCACATAACCTTAGAAAAAAAATAAATTGCTTGGTTTTTATTATGAAGTACTGAAATTAAAACTAGGGTGTTACAGGTTGTCTCCATACTCTCTCGGTGCATCGCCACACCTGGGCAATTAGGGTTTTCAAAGGTAATCGTAATATTGCTCTAATGTTTCTTTCATAGATTCGTTAGGTTATTAGGGCATGAGCCATATGGTGAACCTTGTACTGAAGTGTTTTTCATGGCAAGGTTCACTAGTTATTCTGATAAATCTCTATTAACATCTGCTTGATACGAGATCCATCAATTATCATATCTTGCACGTTTATTGATCTGTTCATGCATTTGTGCTTCGCATGGTAGATCGGTTTTGATGTAGCTTGTTATACATTGCCTAATCATTTGTTACAATCCACTGCCACACGTGCATGCGACATGCCGATAGATTAACGCATACCGAGGACCCTATCTTTACACGTCTTGAGATGCTTCTGTTTACCTAGATGGACCTCCTTGGCAGTCATGGTTAGATGCCAATCTGGCTATGCAGGGTTTTTATATCATGTTTTAGATAGGTTTTTATCATCTGTTTTGATGTGATCTTCTTTTACATATTTATACATCCGTCACCAACCAGCTGATATCGGCACGTCTACTGATGGGATCTCACGAGCTTTCGTGATGCCGATCGGAGCAATCAGATAAGAATTTTATGTTTACATCTGTTGTGTACACTTGATAGGGAGAATCATAGTCAACCACCGCATCCACTCAACAACTTTCCTGGCTGCAAGTTCAAGCCAGGTGGCAAGGCCGCACCAACTCAGAGGCCGATCAGAGCCGCCACACAGGGAGACGAGCTTAGCAGCGACGTCCGTTTCTATAGGATTTGGTGAGAAAATGGTGGAAATAGGGAGAAAGTTAGCTATTTTTTCTCCAATCCCATCCTTTTCCCACCAAAACCCATGGAAATGCAGGTTACCAAACTGGCCCTTAGTTCATTTTCTTCTCCTTTCTCCACCAATTCTTTAGAGAGATGAGATTACCAAATTAGTCCTTGGAGTAGATACATGGCCGAACCAATCCACAATGAACGGTTGATGTCGCTTGCTCACCCAATCCTACGGCTAGCTAATAGCCTAACACGACGTAGCCTTATCGGGCGTCCTGATATAGGTTCAGGATTCATATGGTACATATTACCTGTGCTATTTCACAGTCACTGCAATGCCTCTTTAACTGCCATGGTAGTGGAGGACTATGCGATTATAGCCAATGAGGTACCCTTGAAATGATGATGGCAATGATACCACCGTCTCCGACTATAATCGCATAGAAATACTGAGTGTCCTGCGCGTGTGAGCACGTCCCTAGAAATACTGTGTGCCCTGCTTGCGTGTGAGCACGCCTAGAAACACTGGCGAAACAATATTTTCATTTCAACATGGATCATAGTTCAGCATTGTCCCTTTATTTTCACATAGATATACAATAGTTTTGAAAATGCAGTGATTAGTCTCTACATACTTAACACTAAACATGCATTCATCCATAAAGAAGAAAATTTAACGTTGGCCTGCGCGTGCAACAGCTGTACTACATGGCAAAACAGTAGCTGTGCCACAAGAGGCAGCAACGATCCGGCGTCGTCGGAGCAAGTCATATCAGTAGATAACAATGCCGCAGGGTTGTGCCTTTTCTTTTTCAATTATGCGGCTGCAACTCCCGTCTTCGCCATAGTCTATTTAATGTTTTGGAACATATATTCAACGCAAACGTTACGGTTTCATGTTTTAAAATTGAACGAAATATTTTAAACTCTGTTTTATGGGAAAATTATTATGGTTTAATGGTTCTCCATGAAATTAAATTACCTTTCCTCATCGCTTCACAGCTGCTTCTCTGAAGCATGCATGATCCCGACGCAGTTCCCACCATCGCTGGTGGTCGTGCTCAATGCCTTCCGCTCCCATGCATGATGCATTGCACAATAATACAAGCCAGTGCAAACAAAATCACTGATGATACTAGGCATTCTCTCTTTCCTCTAATGCTCCGTGCTGAGAATAGACTGGTTATTGTTGTACTACACTTGATACGCGCATGTCCACAGCCACACTCAGTGGTGTTGTTTGCAGTCACACCTAGGCTTTAAATAGGAGTGTGCACATTGTCTACGGACCGTAAGTCCATAACTCATGGTAGGCGTAGCATTGGATCAGCTACCATCAAATCGTTGTAATGTCACAGCCACCGGCCATCACCCCATGTATTCACATCGGCTAACCGAACCGCTAAAAAACATGCTAGCACTATTGGTTCTCAACCCTCTTCGCTGCGGGTTTTGGGAGTCAGCAGTTTTGCTCGTACCTAGAGGGATACCACAGGCAATTTAGCGAGGGCAGTCTGAGCCCAAATAATCTCTGCAGCTGCATTAGCTACCGTGTGGCCTATAGTTTTGGTACTTGTCCAAGCACTCCATGATCTAAGCTAAGGTAGGAACCAAATAATGCAGCGAAACATCCAGCCGATTTTCTATCTTCTGAGCATCTTCCTGAATGTAATATTTAATGTGGACATAGCAAAATCTTCTAAACGTTCATCATTTTTATCTCTGGAATATCATCAAATTTCTCTGAAATTGATATCGTTGCATCAAGTGGTTTGCTCTAACTAAGCGCCAGCTACTTTTAATGAAGTCCTTAGCAAACATGTTGAGACAAGATAAAATCATTTGGAGAAAGTCACTTAAATTCCCAAGAAATAATAGCACAGTCCTGTTATATCATTCTTTCCAAGAACATAAACTGAAAAATATTTCACAATGTCATATAGTTTGCCACAATATCATATAGTTGAAAGAAAAATAATGAAGTGACCGATTTATAGGATTGAAGAAAAACTGAAGCAATACGCTGCTTAATTAGTCAAGCATATGTAAGGTCTTAAAACTTGTTTTAATCTATAGTTCTAGAACATATCCCACATATTTTTGTAGGCAATTGATGTGCATAAATCTAGATTTTTAGGAACTTTTGCCTCAGTGCCCTGTGTAAACATAATTAGTTAAATTAAATCTTGTAAAAAAAGATGATCTATGCACCAATGTCTATTCTACATGCGAGGGGGTAAATAAATAGATGATGTATGCAACGCTCACACATATGTCGTCAAGGGGGTACATGCCGACGACGTCCCTCTTCCTGCTTCTCCTATCTGTCATTTTTTTGGAAAGTGATGTGATATAAGTCGTGTCTTTGTATTAAAGAAAATATCAAATTACAACTACAGGGAATAAACCGTGACTTATGAACCATGATAAAAATAAATACAAATAGAGAAAAAAACCTCTCTACACACCAATGCACGCAACAACTAAGAACTCACTATAAGACAAAGGTAAAAAGACCTAGGACTACTCAACAAACTGTTGAGGAATTAGAAAATATCCGAATTAAATTCCAAAAGATAATCATACAAAACATGGCACAAACCAGTATGTACTCATCTAACATACTAGAGACAACGTACACAGCAAAGATCTCACATATCATAATTATCAGATAGATTAAATCGATCTTGTTATATCTGTCGGCAGCTAGAGCCGATTCCGTACTAACGACGTTAACGATAACAGTGTTGCGGACGTCGCGGGTACTGTAGTCGACGTGACGAAAGAGAGCAACGACTGGCGTGCAATCACCCTTTCCGTGCAAGCGTGCAAGCAACGGCCCTCGTCCGTCTACTCCCCATCCAACGGTGACTTCTCTTTATGCACTTAAGCCCCCTTTACGTCTACAGATGAGGCCCATTTACATTTTGTGAAAACTCACTTGGATGGAATTAGGAATAGCAAAACAATCCACTGTGGTTCTCCCGTCGTCCCGTCCTCCTCTCGTCTAGCCGCAAGAGCACCGCCCGCCGTCATCTGTAATCGCGTTGCTGTTTGGGCGCGCGATTTCCCAGCAACACCTCCTCGAATCAGCCCCACCGCCTCCTCCACTCAGCTCTGCCGCCCCTATGTGCCAGCCTGCCGCTGCCGACTCCAGGAGGTCCGCCATGGAGGCCACTGCCCCAGTTCCGCCTTCCCCGCATCCTAAATCCGTCGGGCCCACAACAGAAGTCCACCGCCGCTTCTTGAAAAAGGCTCGCGTGCGACGATACTCTTCACGCCGGTCCTCTGCTCTGGTTCGCGACCCTCGATGAGGGATTTGGGCGCGCCGCCGCCCAATGGCTGTCTGCTAACCTCGAACTCTGGCTTCGTCGTTCTGAATAATGGCAGAGTCTGGATGGTGATGCGTCCTTCAGTCGACGTTTCGAATGCAACTGCCACCGGCGAAGTTCTCCGGCTAATCGCATGTGAAACGAATGATCGAAAGAAACCAATACAGGTGATCTTCGTCACAGTTTGCGGCTGTGTGCACGACTTCCTGGTGGGAGGGTTCTTTTGCAAAAAATGATAAGATTGCACAAGGGGTTTTGGCAAAGCATATATCAAACAAATGCTAAGAGAGGTGGGAGGGTCCTTTTGCAAAAAATGCTGCACTAGTTGGATGGAAATCGGGCGCTCCACAGGAGCCGATTGCAGCATTGCACCGGAGGCATGCTTGCACGCTAGTCGCTGCTGCGAAGCAGATCGTGGAGAAGTCGCCGGCGATGGTCTCTAGCAGCAGAAGCACATGGATAACCCGTGTTGAGGACGACGAGCAGTCACGCAGCGTCTTTCCCAAAAACCTTATTCGCCTTCTCCCAGTGCAGCGGCTCGAAAGAAGGGTTCCGGAGAACCTGCTCTCCCGATCGGCAATGCACGTCGGCGCTCGGGATTGAGAAGACCGCTAAGGCGGCGCAGAAGCGAGCTGTGGTAAAACCCTAGGTTTTCTGGTGTGTGTTTTGGCGACGCCAGTAGGCTGTTTATATAGGAGCATGCTATCCGATCTCGTGTCGCGATCACGATCTCGATCGGATAAAGACTCCAAAACTTAAGTCTCAAGTCAGGACTTTAAGACTTAACACCAAGTCACCAAAAATAAAAACGGCAAAAGGAAGCTATGCTCCCACAAGTTGAGGACCCAGTTTTCGGCGCACCATTCACGCAGGTTCCCTGCGCGCATCGCCCCGCCCTGTGCCTGAACCCGTCCCGACGAGGCGAGGCGAGTGAGCGCGCGCTTGTGGGTTCTTCCTTCTCCCTCCACGCCATTACTCAGTAGGAGGGAAAAGTCTCCACTTTTGAGTAGGTGAAACTCCCCTTCCACTAGCAAGGTGCGACTAAAGGATCTACACTCCTCCTGCTCACACATGGGCCTTTGAGATTTTCTAGAATTTAATAGATGGGCCAAGCCCATATATTCAACAATTCCTCACCAGATCTCAAATGCCCATTTAGAGATTTGGCCATACTCGCTACTATTTATACTATTGTTTTAGCAGAGACTGTACAGTTGAACTTCTGTCTAGAACTTTAAGTTACACTCATTCACAACTTGAACAATGGACTACGCCTTGAATTGTAAGTTTTGTGCAAATAAGTTTTACTTAAAGTCATAACTAGTACCTGGCTGCCAGTAGTCCCCTCCGCGGGTGGAGCATATACGTCGTATTCCCTGGTTTTTTCATGAGCTTACTAGAGATCACCCAAGTCTCATAGACTGCGACGTTTTACAGTCGAGCTCATATATGTGTGTTCTTTCAAAAAATGCTCTGTCGGACAACATCTTCGCTTAGTTAAAAGCCAATAGAAACACATTAAGACATAAAATCATTACCCAGCACCTAATTCATAGGACCTCCGATCACAAAGGCTAGGTTACCACTATTGCAACTCAAACGGGTCTTGTACCTATCTCTCTCGATGCAACGTCTATTACATTCTGTGATAATCCCTTCATAAAGGGATCCGCCAGGTTTTTGTCTGTTTGAATATAAGTCACACTTATTACTCCAGAGTGTCTCATCTTCCTCACAGACTTAACTCGTATTTTAACGTGTCTTGATGACTTTGCATTATCCTTATCACCGTTCACTTTAGCAATCGCAGTTTGATTGTCACAGTTCATAAGAATAGCCGGTATTGGTTTCTCAACCACCGGCAAGTCCATCAAGAGCTCACGTAGCCAATCTACTTCTACAGTAGCTGTATCTAAAGCGGTTAGCTTTGCCTCCATGGCTGACCTCGTCAAAATGGTCTGTTTGCAAGACCTACATGACACGGCACCACCACCAAATGTAAACACATATCCACTAGTGGCATATAATTCATTATCAGATGTCCAGTTCGCATCAATATATCCTTCAAGCACAGCAGGGTGCCCTGAATAGTGAATCCCATAACTCATTGTTCCCTTTAAATAGCATATAACTCTTTCAAGTGCATGCCAATGATCTAAACCTGGTTTGGACATGAACCTACTCAATTTGCTCACAACAAATTATATGTTGGGTCTAGTAGCGCTAGTGAGATACATGAGCGAACCAATAATCTGAGAATATTTTAATTAGTTAACACCAATTCTCTTATTCTTTCTCAATATCACACTGGGATCATAAGGAGTGGGAGTAGGCTTCCTGTCTATATAGCCGAATTGGCTCAAGATCTTCTCCACATTGTGGGTTTGAGAAAGAGTAATCCCACTCTCATTCTTTTCTTTTATAAGGTTGATGTTTAGAATCACATCAGGTTCTTCTAAATCTTTCATATCAAACTTCATTGATAAGAAAGACTTGACTTCATCGATCACATCAATGTTTGTGCCAAAAATCAATATGTCATCGACATACAGGCACAATATAACTCCTTTGCCCCCACCATAGCGATAGTACGCACATCTATCCGCTTTATTAACGACATAACCTGCTAATGTCAAGGTGGTGTCGAACTTCTTAGGCCTTTGCTTAGGCACTTGTTTCAGGCCACACAGATTTTAATAATTTACACACTTTGCGTTCTTGACCCTTTACTACAAACCTATCAGGCTGTTCCATATAAATCTCCTCATCTAATTCTCCAATAAGGAAAGCTGTCTTTACATCTATTTGATGAATGATAAGGCCATATGATGCAGCCAGGCAAAGCAGTACACGAATAGTAGTCATTCTAGCAACATGTGAATAAATATCAAAGAAATCTTTGTTCTCTTTTTGGGTATAACCCTTGGCCACAAGCTTAGCCTTGTACTTCTCAATTGTACCATCAGGCCTAAGCTTTTTCTTGAACAATCACTTATAGCCGACTGGTTTGCAACCATAGGGCCGTTCAGTTAACTCCCAAGTCCCATTAGAGAGAATCGAGTTCAGCTCACTCTGAACAGCTTCTTTCTAATTATCTGCATCTGGAGATACATATGCCTCAAATATGGACGTTGGAGTGTCATCTACAAGGTACACAATGAAATCATTACCAAAGGATTTTTTAACCCTTTGTCTCTTAGCTCGTTCTCGGAGCTTCATTGTCATCCTCCTCTAGGAAAATCTCATGTGGCGGTTCAGAAATCTCAGTTGGTGCATTAAGTTTAGGAGTTATCTCAGAAGAAAATCTAGAAGTGTTATGCATATCTTTCATCGGAAAAATGTTCTCAAAAAATGTAGCATCACGAGACTCCATAATAGTATCAACATACATATCAGGCACATCAGATTTCACTACTAAAAATCTATAACTAATGCTCCACTGAGCATATCCTAGAAAGACACAATCCACCATCTTAGGTTTTAGCTTGCGCTTCTTCTTAATAGGCACATTAACTTTTACTAAGTAACCCCAAGTACGCAGGTAAGAAAGTGATGGTTTTCTCCCAATCCATTCCTCGAAAGGAGTTTTGTCTTTATTTTTATTAGGAATTCTATTCAGGACATGACAAGAAGTCAATACAGCCTCTCCCACCATGCCTTAGATAAACCAGCGGTGTCTAATATGGAATTCACCAAGTCAGTCAATGTACGGTTTTTCCTCTCGGCAATCTTGATAGATTCGGGTGAATAGGGAGGCGTCCTCTCATGTATAATACCATGCTACGCATAGAAATCATCAAAAACTTTAGAAAAATACTCGCCACCACGATCAGACCTAAGACGTTTAATCTTTCTCTCTAGTTGATTTTCAACTTCAGCTTCATAGATTTTAAAGTAGTCTAACGTCTCGTCCTTAGGTTTCAACAAATAAACATAGCAAAATCTAGTCGCATCATCAATCAAAGTCATGAAATATCTCTTTCCACCCTTTGCCAACACACCATTCATCTCGCATAGATCAGAATGTATGAGTTCTAGAGGTGCCAAGTTTCTCTCCTCAGCAGCTTTATGAGGCTTATGAGGTTGCTTTCATTGTACACAACTATGGCACTTAGAACCTTTGGCAAAGGTGAAATTCGGAATTAAATACATGCTGGAAAGCTTTTTCATAAGACCAAAATTAACGTGGCATAAACAAGCATGCCAAGTACTCGCATCATCATTAACACCACCGCAAATATGGTTCACACACTTATTGCTAAAATCTGAAAGAGATAAGCGGAACAAGCCTCCGCAATCAGAGCCTTTACCAATAAATAAACCATGTCTCGACACGACTAATTTATTGGACTCTAACACTACCTTAAACCCATCTCTGCATTGAAGGAAGCCACTAATGAGATTCTTGTTCATGGAGGGGACATGCTGCATGTTCTTCAGCTGCACGATCTTTTCCGAAGTAAACTTTAGATCCACCATACTAGTGCCAAAAACAGAAGCAGCAGACCCATTCCCCATCAACATAGAGTAATCTCTTGTGACCTTGTAAGAAGAGAACATAGTAATGTCAGAACACACATGAACATTAGCACCCGTATCAATCCACCAATCGAAAGACCGAAAAACTGAAAAGATTGTTGGTAAATTACCATACCCTACATCTCCAGTATTGCCAGCGGTCATAGTGTTGACAGTCTAGGACGATTGTACATGGCTACCTCTTTTCCCTCGACAGTCTGCACGCTCTGGACAGTCCTTGGAAAAGTGCCCAAGTTCACCACACGTGAAGCAGGGTAGCTCAGCCTTGTTCTTCTTCTTCTTAAAGGTTGTAGTCTTGTTAGGCTTGTGCTTCCCATTCCCCTTGCCTTGGTTCCTCTGGTTCTAAACTGTGTTAGCAACGGAGTGACCCTCACCTCCTTTAGTGTCCTTAGCCCGAGCCTTCTCTTCCATGTCAAGAGATGCTATCAGTTCTTCAACTGATATCTTGATCCTCTTATGCTGCAGAGCTGTGGCGAAACTCCTCTATGAAGAAGAGAGTTTTGCAATAATGCACCCAGCCACAAACGGATCAGGAAGAGAACACTTAAGGATTTTGAGTTCTTTAGCAATGCACTGTATGTCATGAGCTTGCTGGACAATTGATTTGTCATTGACCATCTTAAAGTCATGAAAGCTCTCCATGATATACAGTTCACTGTCTGCATCCAATGCACCAAACTTAGCGTCCAGTGCATCTCACAACTCCTTCGCGTCTTTTATGTGCATATACATATCACACAGACGGTCAGTAAGGACACTCAGAATGCATCCCACGAAGAGAGTATTGGCATCAATAAACCTCTTTAGATCTGCATCTAACAAGTTACCCCTAGGCTTGCCTTTACTCACCCAGAACACATTCATAGCCTCAAGCCAGAGGGTGCACTTGATTTGCCGCCTCTTATAGTGCACACCAGAAAATTTCTCTGACCTCAGCGCATCAGCAAACACAGCCATAGATAACTCAAAAAATTGTCTGAAATAAGGTTTTTGGATTGTTGAGAAATTAGACAATATCCGAATTAAATTCCGAAAGACAATCATGCAAAACATGGCACAAACTAGTATGTACTCATGTACTCATCTAACATACTAGAGACAAGATACACAGCAAAGATCTCACAGATCATAATTATCAGATGGATTAGATTGATCTTGTTATACCTGCCAGGAACTAGAGCTGATTTCGTACTGACAACATCGACGATGACAGTGTTGTGGATGTCGCGGGTACTGTAGTCGACGAGGCGAAGGACACCATGGAGAAGTCATCGGCAATGGCCTCCGGCAGTGGAAGCAGATGGATGACCCATGGTGAAGACGGCGAGCAGTTGCGCAGCGTGCTTCCCAAAAACCTTATTCTGCTTCTCCCGATGCAGGAGCTCGAAAGACAAAGGGTTCCGGAGACCTACTCTCCCGATCGGCGTTGCATGTCGGCGCTCGAGATGGAGAAGAATGCTAAGGTGGCGCAGAAGTGAGCGGTGGCAAAACCCTAGGTTTTTTGGTGTATTTTTTGGCGACGCCAGTAGGTTGTTTATATAGGAGCCTGTGATCCGATCTCATGTCGCGATCACGATCTCGATCGGATAAGGACTCCAAAACTTAAGGCTCAAGTTAGGATTCTAAGACTTAATGCCCAAGTCACCTAAAATAGAAACGGCAAAAGAAAGCTGCGCTCCCACAAGGTTAGGACCTAGATTTCGGTAGACCATTCACGCTAGTGCCATGCGCCCGCACCCATCGCCCTGTCCCGCCCTGCCCAGGCCCATGCCCGAGCCCGGCGAGGCGTGCGAGCGCGCGTGTGGGCTCTTCCTTCTCCCTCCACACCATGACTTAGGAGGAGGGGAGTCTCCACTTTTAAGTCTGTGAAACTCCCCTTCCACTAGCAAGGTGGGTCTAAAGGTTCCACACTTATCTTGGTCACACATGGGCCTTTGAGATTTTTTAGGATTTAATAGATGGGCCAAGCCTATATATTCAACACAAACCAAACTCAACTACAGGGAGAACAAGTGATGGTGCATTCAAGAAAGGAAATGACGCTCGAGGTGCCACCACCACCAGGCCAAACAGCCTAAGCTTTCGCGAGAAAAGATGTTAGGGTGGCCACGATAGCTCCCTAAACAGGATTACTACATCGAAGATGAAGCCGCTATCAACAGAGCTTTTGCTCGCCAAACCCAAGCCCTGCAGCCCCAGCAGCCAAGCGGAACACCAAGCATGCTAGGTGTTGCCATGGGAAACCGGTGGGCAGTGCACCAATGGGTCAACACAATGTGAGCCGGGAGGCGTATGTGGACGTAAGGGTCGCTCCTCCTTGCTGCGGCTCCCAGTCGACGAAACGGTTAGCCGACTGCCAGTCACGGTGGTGGTTATGCGTGCCACCTGGCTTGACTTTGCAGCCAAGAAGTGGTGGTGATGGTGGACGATTCTTGTTCTCTCTGCATAAGCAAACAAAACAGGGTAAATGTTAAATACTAGCCGGATCGCTCGGATCGGCTCTCCCGTGTCGGGTCTTGACATCCACAAACCTCCACTGGTATTCCATGAGCCGATCCGATGGTGCTCAAGCTATGCATAAAGATATATGGAGATAAGGTGATCTGCTTACCCAGATCAGATCTAGAAACTAGCGTAATAAACGAACAAAGTATTATAGCTACCTAGAAAACGATCGAGATGCGATAATGCACGGGATTCAAGCAGATGAAACAGCATCAACCTAAGTAAGCTTCTTGAATCATGTAGATCTAACAATGTATGGCGGTGGCTTGATGCCACACATATTGCGAAAGGTGATAACATTGAAGGATAGCATGATGATGAAATGTGCTCGATTCGATCTAATTCATGACGCATAGAAAATAAATAGATCAAGTCGATGCACGTGATAACTAGCAGATCTTGCTAACAACAATGCTTAGTACAAGATCTACCATAGGTAGAATGCCATAATGCCCTACCGACATCTATGAGAGAAGTCAATAGAGCAGCATGGCAATATACCTTGAAACCCTAACTGCTTAGGGGTGGCGATGCGCCGAGAGAAGGTGGAGACAACCGCTGTTGACGAACGTGAGTAGTCCTTGTTTATTTCGTAAGCATGAGTACATATTTATAGTCCGCAGACTTGGATAGCAAGTCCACCCTTTTCTAATTTGTCTCTTGATCTTAACTAAACTGGAGTCCCGATCGGACTCCCTACCGAATAAATATCTTTCCTAAAATACGCGGGCATTTAGCCCAAAAGGAAAAATACACGCCACCTTTCCCTTGGATAGCCCAACTCCTAGCCCGAACCGACTTAGACCCATTAACCTGGGTCGGCTAGATCTTGGCGCCAACACATGCCCCCCTTGTTTTGGCAAATAAAGATTTTATTTCAAAACCAAATAAGGACGGACCCCTGCCGATCTGTCACATCGATCTTGAAACACCACGTTACCAATCGAGAAACAGGCGCTGACCGGCATGTCCCATCAGACTTGAAATGCCACGCGGTCCTCCCCGTAATGATGGTTGTTTGGTGTCTTGGTAACCGCGCCGCGCCTCTTCATCTTCCCCTGATCTAGTACTTAACAAGTACAGGGGTCCCTTGTTTTCTTCACATCGGCAACCGCCCCTTCTTCTTCCTTGCGCCAAAGAAAGCTGATACCTCCCGATCTTCGCCATGTCTTCCAAAGGCAGCAACACCCCGAATCAGCCTTCATCCCCTTCCGTCGCTGGGCCTTTGAGGTCTCCTTCCCCAGCGAAGTAGGTCCTCTCCCCCTTAGAGGACATGGCACCGGTGCTCCCGGGTTATGCTGTGCCGACATTGGCACCACCGCCTCCACCGGCCATCATCCCTGTTGTGCCAGAGATCATCATCATCTCCAGTGACGACTCCAACGCCAAGCCCAGCGCCGACCACAGTAGCGGGACAAGCACTCCTCCACCGGCGCTCTACGTCCATGATGACCAGATGGAGCCACCGCCACCGATCATCCCTCTCGAGCTCCCGGAGTACTACCATGATGCAAGGTCGTGGAGCACTAGGTCCTCTAAGTACAGCGACTCAGAGATGACAAGCGACGAGGACCTTGACGCCCTCGTCCATGGCCCTCTCTTCTCTTCAAGCGACGACGAACTCTTCTCCTAGGATGGCGGTGATGGAGGAGGCTGAAGAGTTCGAGGAGGAAGGCGCAAGCGACGCCGCACCAGAGGAGCCGGACAAAGATGAAGACTTCTTTGTCCGGGGAGGTGAAGGTCCTTCGGGCCTTGAGTCCCCCAGCAGCGAAGACGGCATGAGCGCCGGCGACGAGCCACGCCTTTAGTTTTAGTCAGTTAATTTTATTTTCTTAGCCGTTGCACCGGCTCTTAAGAGGGATCTAAATTTAGGCCAAGCCGATAGTGACAGAATTGGCTCTTGGGGACTATCCCTCCTTTTTTTTTATATTTTGTCATTGAAGTATATATTCCTTAGTAAGAATATATAAATTTTCCTTTATTGATTTGTCCATCCAAAATCCCTCTGAAACTTCTTAATATCGGCTTCAGTAGCAACACACTAAGCCGGACTTGAAGCCTCACTTACGAGTATCGGCACAATTAGATCAACTCAGTGACATCGGCCTAGTGGCAATTGACCCGGAGCACCAAGCCACATCGGAAGAGGTATGTCTATTTCGGCGTTGATTCTTTCCCTCCCTTTATTATTTTAGCATCTGACCGAGTCTTCCTCTGCTCAGTTACAAGAAGGTCCTAGTCCAACTGCCGAGTCGGGCTAGCCATTTAGGTACCTACAAATGGCTCCAGTGCCGGTGTATCAAACCAATGCGCCTTCTTTTGACAAGGCCACCTTTGCTGCTCCTGGCTTGAAACGGCAGTGAGAAGGGAGAGGACCTAGCCAACTGAGATTCAAAAAGGCATCCACCAAGAAGCCAATCGCTCCCTCGGCTCCATTGCTTCTCGATTCACCAGTAAGCTTTCCCCTACTTTCCATATTTTCTGTGGCCATCTGCATTAATTCAATGAACTCCATATACAATGTAGGATGATCATACCCATAGTGAGGAGCACGAAGCCGATGGGGGAGGAGCCTTGCTTGAATGTTGCGATGCTCCATCCAAGGTTACATCCGGCCATGCAGGGGTCGAAATAGAAACTGAATTGCTTGAGGTAAGACTAGTACACACTTTTATCATGTTGTTCCCACCTCAAGGTTACCTGACCCTGCTGCTTCTCCCTTGTCAGACCTTCAACGTGGCCAATTTATTGCATTTTGACCCTTCTACTCTTGGTGAGACATTGATGACCGAGAGCCCGCCTACATCGCCCTCATCTGCTGCACACCTGGTCGCCAAGCTTGAGGACATCGTGAAGCGATTGGAAGTCCCAATCAAACAGCTGATTGTTAACTATGAGGAGATCCGATCGGCCTTCGAATCCTTCACCGATGCTCTTCCTTTAGACCTGAAGCGAGCACTTTGGCCTATGGCTCATCTTGGTTTTCTCTATGAGGATGTTCTGGCGGCCTCCGCGCGTATTGCTTCTCACGCCAGACAGCCCGCTTTCAAGGAAGAGATCGCCAGGGAATGTGCAGCAGCAAACAAGCTCAAAGCGCACTTGATAATTAGAGTGTCACTGAACGGCTGCAATCAACCAGGGAAAAACTTGACGCGAAAAAGATCAAACTTAATGAAGAAATCAAGTGCCTCCAACAGGAATTATCTGAGGTCGAACCAGCTATCGTCGCCAACACCACAGATATGGAGAATATCGCAAACGAAAAGCAACAACTGTCCACAACACTCAAGACAAACCTGTCGCGTATCCATTCGCTAAACAAGAGCCTGGTTGTCGACTCTGACGAACCAGATCATCAAATCATCAACTCAACCGATGAGGTTCGATTGAAGGCTCTTGTTGCAGTCCGCCAATTTATTCATAAACTTTCTGTCCCACCGTTCGTATGAATTTTGTAACTAGAACCTTGATCTCACTTAGCAAGCCTTTGTTTGCCATGCTCCCCGAGCATGTTTGACAATGGACAAAATCTTTATTAACCCTTTCTTTTTTATCCTGAAGGCGATGCATGCTTTGTATCGGCTCCAACTGAAGCCAATGACGTGCGTTGGCTTGTACTTTTGAAATCTCTCTTTTTATTACTATTATTTTTCTTCTCAAGGCGATGTCTACACATCGGCTCTTGTCAGGACCGGATGACCTCGCATCGGTCCTTGCACGAAACGGGTCATGTCCCGATCCATAAGCTGGGATAGTACTTTTTTAAGTACTTGCCATTGATGTTCCTGCTAAACCATACTCCTTCCAGTGTCTCCATCCTGTAGGAGTTTCATGGAGCGGTTTCTACTATACGATATGGCCCATGCCAGTTAGGTGACCATTTCCCATACGTTGGGTCCTTCGTTCCAACTGGCAAAACCAGCTCCCACACGAGATCTCCAACTTGAAAGTTCTTCGGCTTCACCTTTCTGTTATGAGCTCTTGCTACCTTGGCCTTGTTGCCTCTAATTTTTTCACGAGCCCAGAGCAGAACTTTCGTTAGATCATCTGTGCTGATATTCATGAGCACTGAATATTCATCGTCTATTAGGTCATTTTGGAACTGAACTCGTCGTGAGCCGATGCTGATTTCCCAAGGCATAACGCCTCCTGGCCGTAGACCAATTGATAGGGAGTACATTTGGTAGCCCCATGACACGACATCCAATACGCCCATAATGCTTCGGCCAGCCGATCATGCCACTACTTGGGATATTCATCAATTTTTCGCTTGATCAGTTTGATGAGACTTTTATTTGACGCCTTGGCCTGACCATTAGCCTGAGCATAATACGCTAAAGATTGTATCAAGGTGATGCCCATTTCTTTGGCAAATTTTTTGAAATCTTCTACCAAAAAGACGGACCCCTGATCTGTGGTGATGGTCTGCGGTATCCCAAACCGATGAACGATGTGTTCCTTGACAAATTTTATCACGTCCTTGGCCGTGATATTTTTCATCGGTATAGCCTCCACCCACTTGGTAAAGTAATCGGTCACGGCTAAAATCCACTTGCGGCCTTTGTTGGTTGGAGGGTTGATTTGTCCAATCATGTCCATGCCCCAGCGTCTGAAAGGCCATGGCTTGATAATAGGATTTAATAGTCTAGCCGGAGCTATCTATACGGCTCTAAATTTCTGACACTCCTGGCAGCCTTTATAATATTTGAAACAATCCTCCAACATAGTCAGCCAATAATAGCCAGACCTTCTGATCAGCCACTTCATCTTGTGAGCCGATTGATAAGTACCGCAAGTCCCTTCGTGTACGTCGTGCATGATTTCGAGCGAATCTGTTAGGCCCAAACATTTTAGCAACAAGCCTTCAATGGTTCTGAAATAAAGTTCTTCACAATGAGCATGTGCTTCAGAGCTCGCCATCTTGTCTTCTTATCTACCCCCCGAGCCGAATACCTCAAATAATTGAGGAGATCGGCTCTCCAATCGGCTGGTGTGAGTTGCATTGTGTCGATACAGACGTCATCGACTTGTTCTGCATAGCCAGATGCTATTTGCGCGAGTTTGTTAGCCTCGGCGTTGTCGTCCCTTGGTATACATTTAAGCTGGACATAACGGAATTTTGCTATCAACTCTTGACAACAGAGGAGGTATGGGTACAGCAAATCACTTGCACAATTGAAGTCCTCCGTTGAATGGTTAATGGCGACTTTTGAAGCACCGAAAACTTTGACTGCTTCGGCGCCTGTGTTCAGCAACAGTTCAAGACCCTTGCACAAAGCATCATACTCCGTCTGGATATTAGTATGATGCTCTCTGAGGCGAAAGGTGAACTCATATTGTGCCCTCCCCCGAGGGGATATGATAAAGAGCCCAATGCCACAACCAGCATCGCACGCAGACTCGTCGAAGAACAAAGCCCACGATCATTTGCCGATGAAGCAGGATTGCGGAGCCGATCGCTCCGTAATGAGATCGGCTAATGCCTGGCCCTTGACAGCTTTCGCCGGTTGGAACTTGACGTCAAATTCTGACAAAGCGAACATCCATTTGCCAAGCCTTCCTTTGAGGATTGGGGCTGATAACATATGCTTGATGACATCGGCTTTGCAGACGACTAGCACTTCAGCGTTGAGCAGGTAATGCCGCAGTTTGGTGCATGTAAAATATAAACATAAACACAAGCGTTCCATTTCCGAATACCTGGTCTCCGCCTCGAGTAACCATCGGCTGAGATAGTAGATGACGCGTTCCCTGCCGTCTATATCTTGAATCAGCACAGAGCCGATGGAAACTTCATCGACCGACAGGTATACAATGAATGGGAGGTCGAGTTGAGGTGGGGCCATCATCGGTGGTGCCATCAGGTATCTTTTTAGGTTATCAAACGTCAGCTGCTGATCAGGGCCCCACATAAACTCGCTGCTATGCTGTGTCTTGACCAAAGGCATGAATGCCTCAAGTTTTGCTGAAAGGTTGGGGATGAACCTCCTGATGTAGTTGATTTTGCCGATCAGCCGTAGAAGCTCCTTTTTGGTCGTTGGTGGTGTCATCGTCTTGATGGCATCTTTACTCTTCGAGCCGATCTCTATACCTCGTTCATGGATCATGAACCCAAGGAATTGTCCTGTGGTGATGCCAAACGCGCACTTGTCACGATTCATCCTCATGCCATGTTTTCGAGTACGCTCGAGGACTTGGCGCAGATCGGCTAAGTGGTTCTCCTGCAATACTAACTTGACTACCACATCATCATTGTACACTTCCACGAGTCAGTTGATGAGATCATGGAAGATGTAATTCATGGCCTGTTGATATGTTGCTCCGGCGTTACGTAGACCGAAGGTCATGACCACAAACTCGAACAAACCTTGTGGGCACCGAAAAGCTGTTTTATAGACATCCTCTTCGGCCATAAAGATTTGATTATACCCGGCATTGCCATCAAGAAAGCTCATCATCTTGTGACCCGCAGCGGCATCAATGAGCGACTCGGCAACGGGCATCGGGTATTCATCCTTTAGGGTAGCTCTGTTTAGATCCCTGAAGTCAATGCATATCCTGAGCTTTCCGTTTTTCTTCCAAACAGGCACAATGCTCGATATCCATGTGGCGTATCGGTAAGGACGGATAAATCCAGCGCGAATCATCTTCTCTATCTCTTCTTTGACTGTATCAACGATTTTCGCGTCGATTTTCCTAGGATGCTGAGTAAATGGCTGAAAACCGGGCTTGATTGGCAACCGATGTTCCACAATAGATCGATCAAGACCTGGCATCTCGTGGTACTCCCAGGTGAAACAATCTGGGAACTCCCTGAGTAGCTCAATCAACTTGGCCTTGATCTTTGGGCTGAGCCTTTTACTGATCCACATCGGCCTTGGTTGATCCCCTGAGCCGATGTCAACCTGTTCAAGCTCATCGGACGGCGTAAAACCAAAACCAAGCTTGTCCTCTTCCGCGAATTCCTGAGTGGAACCTGAGGACGCTTGGGAGGGATGAGAGTGTGCAACTTCTGATTCTCCTCCATCAAAGCTTGATTGATTACCGCAAGAGAGAACATTCTTATCAGAAAAAACATGTTTCATATTAATGCTTTGGGGCCGACCACGCAACTCAGCCTTACACAGAATATTATTACAAATTTTTTGGGGCCGATCACGCGGATCGGCCACTACAGGTGATGAACCCATAGGTAGCATATACCTACTAGTGAGCCCATCAGAGAGATCGGCAGATACACTAGCTATTTCGTTATCTAATGTCGGCTGCCGGTTGCATGAACCGGCATGATCCCGTTTTTTGCTAGGTCGACAAAGCTCCAGTCCGAATCTTGTCGACCCGAGAGACACTCTGTTCCATCTATCCAGAACTATGCTTCGGACATAGTGACGTCACAAGATTCGTCAGCAGGGACTACTTCAATCTCGTCGTCGTTCCATTGAATCAGGCATTGATGCATGGAAGACGGGACACAACAATTGGCATGGATCCAATCCCAGCCAAGCAGGATAGAAAAAGGGCCGTAATCATCGATGACGAAGAACGAAGTGGTCATGGTCTTGCTATCAACTGTCAATTCGGCATTGAGGACCCCTTTGACCTTTGACGGGTTTCCTTTGAAGTCTTTCAATGTTACGTTGGTATCAACAAGATCCTCCGTGGACCTGCCAACCATGCGACATAAGGAATACGGCATAATGTTAACAGTCGCACCTGTATCGACGAGCATTCTACTGACAGGCTTGCCATTGACGAACCCCTTTACGTGTAACGGCTTAAGGTGTCGATATTTTTTGTCGATCGGCTTCTCAAAAATAGCAGCTGCGGGGCCGAGGCTAAGCTACGCCATGGATTCGGCCATCTATTCCTCGCTGGGGGGTCAGAAATCATCTGGCAAGTAGAAGACCATGTTGACGTCTGCTACGGCCTTCTTCAGGACTGCGTTGACTTCCCCCTCAAAGTCGTCCTGGTGGCTTGATGGGCTGTCGCTGTCCACGTCCACAGTCTCATCTTTGTCCTTCATCTTCGACGAGTCGGCCACGGCTGGCTTGGTTTCTGCTTCAGCCACCTTGGACTGCACTTTGCGCTTCCATACGAGGTTACGCTCTGAACGCAAGCTTGGAATGTCAAAGATGCCCCTTTCAGCTACCGAAGGTACTCCTCTTCGGCTTGTTCCAAACAACGCAGGCGTTGAACTCTGCGCTTCTGGGACTTAGACAGACCCTCTAGGTCTTCACGACATCGACCATCATTAGCCTCTTGGACCGGCGGATCATGCTGCTGCGGAGGAGATGACGCCTGCCCCAGAGGTGAGGGTGCCTGCCGCCTCTTCGATGGGTACTCTGGCCGTCGTGGCGGTGGAGAGGGGCCACGCCCATGTCGTGGCGATGGGAGGCGACGGCGTGGCGGGGAGGGTGCGCACTCCAAGCGCTCGAACACCGACGGCCTGCCGTCCCGGGTCCTGTGTCTAGAACACTCAGGGCAGTCTTCAGGGGTCGGGAGCCCGCTCATGCCTTGGCTCCAGCAGTAGTAGAAGTACAGGCAACTCCAATGTTCCCCATGGTTGGCGAGGTTGAGGCGCTCATCGCGTTCCCGCGAACTCTCCAACCGTCGAACGTCATGCCTGGGCGAGCGTGGATACTGCCGACGATGCTCTTCGCGCCGCCGGCGCTGCTCACAGTAGTATGCTTCTTCCTCACGATGGCGTTCCTCATTACGCTGGTGATGGCGGGAATACAATCCCATCAGCACCCCCGAGTTCGAGTGGAACCGATGATTCCTCTCAATTGTTCTAGCCAAAGTATGCTCTTCAGCCCTAAACTCAAGAGGCAGGTCATCGTGCGGGTCAGCCTTGTCCTTTCCTTTTTCCTCCGCGGAAGCTCGGACCATGTTGATCGAAACGGACGGCCTAGGCCTATGCTCTCCCATGGTACGGCGAAGGACTCTCCCAGCGGCGATTGCTTCTTGCACTCGAGCGCCGAAAGCCGATTCAGTTGAGCCGATCGGCGAACCCTCCCGTCCCCGGGGTGGTAGGACTACATATACTGAGTTAACCGAAAAAGGCTTGGTGTCGATCTTCATCGGAGGACGAGCAAAAACCAGCCTTCCCTGATCGATGGCCCTCTGGATTTCGGTCCTCAAAATCCGGCAGTCATTGGTGTTATGCCCATCAAACCTGCTGTGCCACTTGCAGTACTTGCAGCCACGCACTTCTTCGGCCGAGGGGGTTTGATGCCCGGCCAGTGGTACCAAATGCATTACTTTGAGCAGATGGTCGAAGATCTGTTCAGTCTTGGACACATCAAAGTTGAAGCTAGGAGTGGGTTCGGGCTGCTTTACCCACTGACACTGCAGTGGCTAGCTCTTCCTTGACCATTGGATGAGGTATGTATCTGTGTCATCCAGCGTGTCCTTGTCATCGGCTTGAATGTAGCCAATGTTCCTCTTGTGCTTCTCCTGAAGAATCTCGGGATGACTACATTCATAAGCCGAGACTCTTGACACCAAGTGGTCGATAGACTCAAAATCAGTCGGCCCATACACCGCTTTGATTGCCTTGTTCATCCCTTTGAAGGCTAGCTCCGCCAAGGATCTCTCTAACAAGTGGAGAGAGTAGCACCTGTTCCTCAATTCGCGGAACCGCTGGATGTATTGCTGGACCGACTCCCCCGGAATCAGAGAAGAAATGGGCATGGAACTTTTCTTCCAGATGCTTCCAAGTAGTGATTGATCCCGGGGCCAACGTGGTGTACCAACCGAACGCTGGCCCAGTGAGCGATAGAGAGAAGAGCTGAATCTTCATGTGTTTGGCTCGAGAGGCGACGCCTAGCTGTGCTAAATATCGGCTGACATGCTCAACGGTACTAGCGCCATCGTTGCTACTGAACTTGGTGAAATCTGGGATCTTGAATCTTGGAGGAGGCTCCAGGAGGTCGTAAGCTTCTGGGTAAGGCTTGGCGTAAGTGGTCGCCTTGCGCTTGGGCGCCATCCTGTACTGATTCTTCAATATCTCCTGCACAACCCCCTTGAGATCGCCTATGGGAGCGTACCCGGCCTGATCAAATTGGATCGGCCTATTTCTGTAAGCGCGTTGCCACTCAGACATCTCTTGTTCAGCCGATTTTGTCAGCTTTTGGTGTGGTTGAGTTTCTGGTAAGACATGTGATTGAGCCAGTCGCTTGCCAACAACCACCAGATTGGGATAGGGGTGAGGGGGCTGCTCCCCCTCTTCCAGCTGTCGGTACCTGAGCTGGCAGAAATACCACTCAGGGATGACCAGTGGTGGCAAGGAATAGGTATGCGGCTCTAGGGGAATGCCATGGCGTGGAGGGTGCACGATGAATTCAGTGACGTTGTCCCCCTAAACTTCGATATGGTTGGGGGTGAGCAGCCTATGGTAGAACATGGCTTCTCTGACGTGGCCATTTAGCTCAGGGCCGGTGATGTGAAGTGGTTCACTGGCCAAGGCAGCTCTAACAGTCTTGACCACAATGTTGTCCATGCGGTTTATGGTCGCCTCCAATTGCCGAGTGTGCGCCGTGATCCTTTGAATCTCTTCGCAGAGTGCTTCAGTGCGCTGCTGTTATGGAGTCATGAGATCCACCTTGTCCAGGAGTGACTCGAGGACCCCTTGGATCCTGATGGAGTCGTGACGAATGCACCCGTACATGGTGAGCAACTTCTTCTCGAGATCCTCGATGATCGAGGCGTAATGCTTCTGGTGATTCTCGGGCAGGTCTTCTACCCTCTTGATGGGTGTGACTCCGTCATCATTCTCGACTCGTTTGCTTCCAGCCATGACAATTGTGTCCCACCGGGTGTGCCAAAAATGTGTTGCCGCGAGAAACCGGTGGGTGGTGCACCAACGGGTCAACACAATGCGAGCCGGGAGGCGTATGTGGACGTAAGGGTCGCTGCTCCTTGCTGTGGCTCCCAGTCGACCAAACGGTTAGCCGACTGCCGGTCATGGTGCTGGTTAGGCATGCTACCTGGCTTGACCTTGTAGTCAGGAAGGTGGTGGTGACGGTGGACGATTCCTGTTCTCTCTGCACAAACAAAACAAGGTAAACGTTAAATACTAGCCAGATCGCTCGGTTCGGCTCTCCCGTGTCAGGTCTTGACATCGGCAAACCTCCATTCGTATTTCATGAGCCGATCCGACGGTGCTCAGGCGATGCATAAAGATATATGGAGATACAGTAATCTGCTTACCCAGATCGGATCTAGAAACTAGCGTAATAAACGAACAAAGTATTATAGCTACCTAGAAAACGATCGAGATGCGATAATGCACGGGATTCAAGCAGATGAAACAGCATCAACCTATGTAAGCTTCTTGTATCATGCAGATCTAACAACGTATGGCAGTGGCTTGATACCGCACATATTGTGAAAGGTGATAACATTGAAGGATAGCATGATGATGAAATGTGCTCGATCCGATCTAATTCATGACGCATAGAAAATAAATAGATCGAGTCGATGCACGTGATAACTAGCAAATCTTGCCAACAACAATGCTTAGTACAAGATCTACCATAGGCAGAACGCCGTAATGCCCTACCAACATCTATGAGAGAAGTCAATAGAGCAGCATGGCGATATACCTTGAAACCCTAACTGCTTAGGGGTGGCGATGCGCCGAGAGAAGGTGGAGATAACCGCTGTTGACGAACGTGAGTAGTCTCTGTTTATTTCGTAAGCACGAGTACATATTTATAGTCTGCAGACTTGGATAGCAAGTCCACCCTTTCCTAATTTATCTCTTGATCTTAACTAAACTGGAGTCTCGATCGGACTCCCTACCGAATAAATATCTTTCCTAAAATACACGGGCATTTAGCCCAAAAGGAAAAATACACGCTACCTCTCCCTTGGATAGCCCAACTCCTAGCCTGAACTGACTTAGGCCCATTAACATGGGTTGGATAGATCTTGGCGCCAACACTAGGCGAACCCTAGAATCACATAATGACTTGCAGTGAAAGCACCACCACCTCCGCAGCCTGCCCACGCCAGCAACACACAGACTCAATGGGGGGGAGCAAAGCTTCAACCCGAACAACGGAAGTGACGCATCGGGGAGCAGAGCTCGTTTTTGGTCGGAACTCACAGAAGGGAGCGAATTTGACGATGAGCGCACATGCAGCCGGTCTGCTGGTGGCATGTTTGAATGCTGCTGCTCCAGTGCTACCTAGCCTATCTGTATAAATGAGAAACAATTACTTGAAAGCTATCTGTATCATAGTCACAAAGGTACCAGGTCGACGGGGTCGAGGTACGGGGTCGAGGGTCGAGGATCGACACTTAAAAAAACATGGTACAAGGAGGGTATACCCCTTTGGGATGAGGATCCAAGAATTGGTTTGTGACCCAATAGAATGTGGATCGATGACCCTGGTACGAAGGTTTGGGTCGAGGGTCGGGTCCCAAAGATAAATATAGTGTCATATACAAATGATACAAAAGAAAACATATTTGGGCCATCCTTTCACATTTACATTCTCAGCCCAACATCAAAAAAGCCCACCAGCCCACTCCATACCCATACCCTAATCTATCCCCCACTCCAAACCATGAGCAGCTGCCTACAGCCGCTGCACTCTCCTCTGCCGCCTCTCTCCCCCGTCTCCTACTCCTCCTCCCTCTCTCTGCAGCGCGTGCCCAGGCGGGCATCGGCAAGGATGGCGAGGACGCGAGGCAGTGGGCAGACGACGGTGGCGCGCAGTGCGCCTCACCCTTCCACCCCCCTCAGGCCGGCGAGGAGATTCCCGGTAGCTGCCCACTAGTGAATAGCGAGCCAGTGTCTTCCTCGACATGCACATCTGCATCGAGCTCCAGGCGTCCATCAAGCGGTGTGACCGTGGCGGCGGCTGCATCTCTAGAAGCCGCAGCGTGCCTCCCTTCCGCATCCTTGAGCCAAAGCCGTAAGCTTCTCCATCTGCATCTCGTCTCGGGCGCATCTGCAATGGGTCATCGAACCATAGAGATTTGGGTCGTCGACCACGACCCATGACCCAGGACGACGAACCAGGATTGAGGATTGACGCCATCGAACCGGAGCCCGGTGACTATGATCTGTATATATTATTTGAAGGATTTTAAGCTAGGTAAAAAAATTTATTTGTGACTTGAAAGCGATCTATGCACAAGATTTTGACTATATAATTTGATAGTTTTTTTAGTCTACAAACAAAGGTACGGCTTTGATATGTTACCTTAAAGAGATATATGTATTAAGTTTTTTCATCTAGAGTACAAAGACATTGTCATCTAATTTCAAAGATAGATATGTAGTAAGTTTTTTAATATATAATTTAAAGAAACCCAGATACAAAGTTTTTGATATGTGTGCAAAGTTTTAAATATAAAGTTTGAAAGTTATTGAATCCTAGATATGAAGATTTTTATATGTAATTTAAAAGATAAATATTTAAAAAACGTTTTGAATATATAGTTCAAAAGTTTTTGAATCAAATATATAAAGATTTATTTATATATACTTCAAAATTATATTTGTAAGAAGTTTTAAGTAAATATAATTCAATTTTTTATCATATAAATAAAATTTTTTGTATATAAGTAAGGAGATAGATATGTAAGAAGTTTTATGTTCATAGTTTGAAAGTTTTTGAATTCTACATGCAAAGATTTTGATATGTAACCTGAAAGAGAGATGTGCAAGATGTCTTGAGTATATGATAGGATTTTTTTTCAAATTTAATTATAAAAGATATTTAGTACATGACTTGCTATCCGAGATGTATGAAGTTTCGAACATATAATTTTGAATTTTTTAAAATATTGGCTACAAAAGTCTAACACACAAACTGCAAATATAGACATGTTGGAAAATTTTGATACATAACTATTTACGTGGCTTTAAAGCTAGATATATACAAAGCCATCTTAGTTATAACACAAAGATGCAAAAGCAATGTGTAAATGAATTTTTTGTCTCCTTACTCATCCATCCGAAAAATAGTTCAATACTTTTGAAGAGACAAAGAGGATATATCCATTTGTGTAAGTTTCTAGTTATATTTTTGTTTGTTCATTTCATTTTCCCTTGTTTAGCACGAGGGCATATGACTGTGTTATTTTCAAACTTACTTTTACATTTCATTTAATTTCCTATGCATCGTTTTGGATTCATATTGTTAATGAATGAAATCGTTTTTCATGCGATGGAAGCTAGCGAATGTCAAGAACTGTGATATGAATATGTATTTGAATTTCTTGTTTCCCCTTTACATTTAGGGTTAAAAATATGCATAGACTATTTTTCATGACTATAGCTTCGTTTTTGGATGGTCCAATGTGTTTCTACATCATTATAAGTTTTTAAGCATTGCTTTTTCATGCATATGTGTTCACGGCACTTAAGCATGCCAAACCTTATACTGCAAGCGACAGTATCGGTTGTAGTCTTTCCCTCAAATGAGTATCAAGGGTTTGTCAATCTATGGAAAACTATGTTTAATCTAATATTAATCAAGGATTAACCAGATACTATCTTGCTCTAATAGATCTACAAAGCTAAGGGTAATTATATAGACTAAGGTAACTATATCTATAACTACATTAGACCATGAATTAGATCAAGATCTAGGACAAGCATGAACAAGATCAAGCAAGGATTTATACAACGAAGGGATGAGCAAGAGATATGAGGCAACCTTTATTATGAACTTAGATGCCCCTTAAGCATGGATCTAACATGAAACATAGGATAAACATGATCATGAATGTCATAAACTTACTCGAACCTTTCTTCCGCCCATATGTCACGTAGAACAAGTTAATCGACTAACTAGTTCAATCAACCAATTAAGGTAAAAAGATCATCTAAAATACATGTGGATATCTTATGGCGCCTAGCATATGTAAACGATAAAGCATTGCAAAAGCATGGATCATAGATCATGTATAAACAAACAACTAATAGCACAAAGGAAAATTCATTGATCGAACTCAGGGTTTATCATAGATACATATGAAGAATAGGGAGTTTACTCGAAGAACATCATGAACACAAAATGCTTAGTTGTAGGATTCGATGAGATGAAGCACATATTCGAAGATGAACACGAGACTCCCTAGGAACAGCCTGGGTCAGCCGACCTGAGGCCTTCCGGCCTTCTCTCACTTCACCCTCTCACCGAGAACTCCTTCTCGCAAAGTCTTGTAAAGTTGGACCCTAAATCCTAACTTTGGATCTCTAGTTTACAAAGAATTTGATGCCCTTCCCTCTAGGGAGGCCCTGTATTTATACCCAGAGGGTGCCCTATACATGGAAACTAATAAATCCGATTTGACATGGCTTATATGATCTATTTCCTTGTATATACAAGCCTCTTGAAGGTTCTTGGTCGTCCATGAAGCTCCTTGCTTGAAGATGAAGCTATTACCTTTGTCCTTCCCAAAATCCCACTTTTCTTATTCTGCAGTCTTTAGAATTTTGACCATAACTTCCTCATCTGAAGTCCAAATAAGGCAAACTCTAACTCTAAATTGTAAAGCTCGAAGATATGTACAACTTTGGTATTCAAATTTTTCTTCATTTGACGTCGTTAAGGTCTCAAAGTTGGCCCACATGTTGCTGCTGTCCTGGAATCCGAGAGCAATTCAAGATTTAATTGGAACTTGGATTGATCATGAGATAGACTTTCCTTTCATGTACTTCAAGCAACCATAGCTTCTAGAACCTTCTCAATTATGGGCTTTAATCTTCTTTTGGGCTTCAAATATCTTATATTTCATGCGCCCAATCTTCTCTCCGAATCTTCTAGCGTTGATCCATCAACGAGTAGCCTTCACAATTATTGTAATTATTCCTTATTTTCCTGCAATATTTAACCAAGTGCAAAAACAAAGAGCATACTCCAAAACGAGGTTAATCGTTAGCAAAACATAACTTCATCATATGATTAATATCTGAAAATGTATGAAATCATGTCAAAATAGAGCATAAATATCATTATTATCTTGCGCCAACAATATGTATGTGAAACATATTCTTCCCACCCGTCGCACTCCTCTCAAACCCACTATCCCAAATTAAAAGAGAATAATACGCAATGTAAAGAAGTATTGTTCTAGACATGAGAAACCAAAAATAAAAGAGTATGCTTAAAATTGGTCTGTGCAAGAGGTAGCCATGGGAATTGGGAAGCCAGAAAGATTTTTTTTAAGTGTCAACGGGAGGGGGGAGAGAGAGAGGCTCTCCACCTGATATGTATTAGCTTAGCCCGAAACGGCTCGCATCAAGAGATACAACACAGGGCAGAGCCCCAGCCACGCGCCAGAAGCTACACTGCCATTTTACATCACAGTGGGATCCGCTAGCAATTGGCAAATAGGCACCACCATCCCTCCGTCCGGAGAGGACAGCACACCACTCATCACCCAACACCCTATCTTCCAGCTTGAAGCCAGAAAGATGTTCATTGTATCCATAACGTGGCAGCCTGCTGTCACACTCTCTCGCGTCACGTAGAGCATGTGCATCAGTGGAAAGCAAATACAAAAACTGCTCGTCAATCCTTGGTTCCAAGTATCGTGCGCCGCCCATGCATGGCCACTCTCACAAGTGGAATAAGAGGTCCGCTCACTCTCGGTCAAGTTCTTGCTTTCCATATGAGTAAGGCCTGGTGCCGGTGGCTCTCAGGCGTGCATGATCCCTTTGGATTTCTGTTCATCGGCAATGGTAATTCCCGACGCCTCCCATCCCCATGCGTCCACCATTGCAAACAGAACTCATTGATGATACTAGCCATTCTCGCTTCCCTCTCGGCTTGCTCCATGCTGTGTGTGAGACAGATCGTCGATACGACTGGTTGTTGTTCTACTACACTTCGTATGTGTTTGTGTTTCCAGTCCATGGGCACACTGCACACTGTGTGTTGTTTGCACTAGCTATACATATACGCACCTAATAATGGGCTGCCATTGTTTATGGTACATGGATGACTCATGGTAGGTGTAGCATTTGATTAGCTACCCTATCACTCAAAGTTCAAGGCTTTAGACAAAGTGCTAGAAAATATTGATGGCAAGATTACTACGGTGGGTAGTTCAAACCAACCACTGATGGGATGATGAAGATTCTGGAAAATCAGATGTCTTAATTAGTAGACCATCTCCCAAATAAGAATGAAGGAAAGTTCCCTGGACAGCCACTACCTCGAGAGTCACTCTAGGCGATAACTACCAGATCTGGAAAGGAAACTAAAGATCCAGATAAGACTATGGTGCTTGCCAAATCAGATAATGATGAGGCACAGGAAGAGGAAGAGCCAGGTGTGATAGTGATAGAGACTGATGACACAAGGCTACTTCTAGAAAAATTGAAGCATCGTTCAAGTAAGCCAGATGAGCATTTCAACAAGTTTGTAGAAGTAATCAAGCAGCTTTATATCCACATGCCGTTATTGGATGCACTTCAAGTTCCCACCTACGCTAAGTACTTCAATATTAGCTAACAAGAGGGAAATGCCATCAGCCTATGTGAAGATGAATACTGAGTAGCACAGCTATCATGGATGCACCTTTAGAGAAAAAGGCAGATCTAGGATGTCCCACTATCCCATGCTCCATTGGTTCACTCAACATTGACAAGGCTTTGCGTGATCTTGGAGCAGTACGTGATAAATTGAAGCTACCACAATTGGAGCCTACATCCATGTGTCTTGAATTAGCTGACCGCTCAGTGAGATATTCAGAAGGAATAGCTGAAGATGTTCCTGTCAAAATTGGAGAAAATCTCGTGCGAGTCAATTTTGTGATTTTGGAAATAGGAAAGGATTCAAAGTCGCCATTAATACTTGGAAGACCATTCCTCAAGACTGCACAAGCCACCATCAATGTGGGGAAGGGAGAAATCAAGTTTAGCATTAATGGAGATTTAAGCTCATTCAAGTTTCGTCCAAGATTTGAAATATGCAAGAAGCTCGATGAGGAGGAAGCATGAAGAAGACGACTCAACTGTAGTGTCAACACTGGACATTTAACGGTCATGATCAAGTCTGGCTGATAGACTTTAAATTACAAGCGCATTGTGCGAGTCAACCCAGGTATATTTAGATTTAGATTTATTAGATTTAAGTTTGAATTAGTAAACTCTGCTGTTATGCAAACTATGGATACTTAATTAGAAACTCTCATCATTTGGGTTTAATTTGTTAAAAGTGTCAATTGAATTTGACCAAGAAAGCAAAAATATTTGATTTCTCTAGATGGCTACTATCTCTCTAAGTAGTTGTCTATTTTGAAAATTTGTGAAACCTTGCTCGATTTGTGAATTCGGTTCGATTTTGAGCCACTTCTTTAATAATAAAAAGAGAGATGATTTTTTAGGATTTCAATCTATACCCTTAATTTATTTTAGATTAGAAATCTTCTCTCTACTTTTATCCAAAAATTAGAAACCTATACCTAAACCACGCAAGGAAGAAAAGTAAGTATATTCAATTCAATTCATGAGTTGAATTGCTTATTCTAAATCCAAAATTGACTTGGTCAATTTGACCAACAATGGTTTCATAAAAATCGCAAAAATATTTTTGTTTTCTTATATTCATATTCTTATAAAAGAATTAAAAATATAAATAAACTATAAAATCTTGATCTAATTTATTTTAAGCTATCTTAATCATGATCAGTGGATATATATTGCATATTTTTGTAAGCTAACCATGCAGGGATTAATTGATATAATTGAGAGATTAAGAAGATAATTGATTATGCAACATCGGATACCTTTGAGATATGAAATTCACCAGCAAACAAGGAAACAAAGCCATGTGATCAACGTATGGGAAAGATTGAATTGATTGAAAGAATCCAAAGGAAGCAAAAGTGATTGCTTGATTGAAGAAATTGAAGGTTTCTGTCATCAGAGACAAGATTGGTAGAAAGGAGAACTCATTATTGCTAGGAATCAAACAAAGAAGCTTGTAGCCGAAGGAGAGGTAGAGCAGGCCAGAAGGCACCTGGCTCGACCGACCACCCCCTGGGTCGGCAGACCCCAGGCATTCCTCCACCAGTTGCACCACCTATTTGCCTATAAATAAGAAGGAAGAATGGCTTGCATTCATCACAAAATCAGAAGCCAATAACCAGAGAAAAATTCGAGGAAGAAGAGAGAGTTGAAAAATAAAGAGAGAAGAAGAGGAAAATTTCTTGAGGGAAGAAGATGAAGAAGGCGGCCAAATTTCTCAAGAAGATCTTCGAGGGTTCATCATCAAGGACTTCTCATCAAGACACCCAAGAAACTTCATCAAGGTTTTCATCAAGGAGACACTCTGTCTCTAAGGTGGTACAAGGGAAAGGACTTATTGCAACGGGAGAAATCGTTGCGATAAGCCTAAATTTGTTGCGAAAAGTAACCATCGCAACAAAATAAGTCATTGTGATAGTAAAGGCTAATCGTAGAGATAAATGGCATGGCAATAGTTTCTTGCCATATTTTCTAGGTTTGTGGTGATAAGGCCCTTATTGCAACAAAATCACTTGTTGTGATAGAGTAATTTAGCAACGATTATATTTTGTGGCGATATATTCCAAACGCAACGATTGACATTTCGTGGCGATATACCAAAAACGCAATGATTGATGTTTCGTGGTGATGTAACCCCAAATGCAACAGTTGGCATGTCGTAGAGATATGACCCAAAGGCAATGATTGAAATCCTGTGGCGATATACCACAAACGCAACAATTGACGTTTCGTGGTGATATAACACAAATGCAACGGATGGCACGTCGTGGTGATATAACTCAAAGGCAAAGATTGAAATCTCGTGACGATGTATCACAAATGCAACAAATGATGTTTTGTGGCGATTTGTTCCAAATGCAATGATCGATGTTGTGTCAATATATTCCAGACACAACGATTGATATTTCGTTGCGATTTAACCCAATTGCAACAATTAATATTTCGCAGTGATATAACCCAAAATGCATCTATTGCTGATTCGTGGCGATGTCCTGAATGCAACGATTACTGATTTGTGGCAACAAACTCCAAATGCAACAAAATTAAATTGTGTAGCCACAGGTTTTAATACGATGGCATTTCATTTTGTGGTAATAGGATCATTTCGCAACACTTAGGTTTGTTGTAATACAATCATATCCTGCTAAGCAATAATTTTAATAATATTTTATTTTGAATTGTAGTATTTAGTTCCGTTCAATTATTTAATATAATTGAAATAGTATTAAATTCAAATTTCAGGATTTAATTATATTCAACGGCATATTATAAATAAATTGCATTGATATATACTCCATTCATGTAATGAGGACACAAAAATAAGTTATGATCACATCAAAATAAATTATAAGATTTTTTGAATAAAACGAACGATCATCAAAATAAATTATAAGATTTTTTGAATAAAACGAAGGATTGAAGTTTTGGAACAAAATCACCGCGACTTATATTTAAAAAAGAAAGGAGTACAAAATTAAAACAGTTCATAGCAATCGTTATAGATGATTCACCGAATGACAATACTAAGTCTGATGATGCACATAACTAATAATTGGAAATGAAACATATGAATATAAAACATTGTAAGACATGCCCTATATTGTGCTAAGCCTAAATTTTGTAACCATGGTTGAAGAAGTGCACGGATGGTCGATGGAATCACCAACAATCATCAGTGTTGCGATTAAACTCCTTGTAGCCCATGCATATGGTTGATTTATTCATTAGGTATCAACCTGCAAAGAGTACATTGCCGGTCTGTTACCGATCTCGTGAAAATACTGGAGAATGTGAAAAAACTGTAGAATCTTGTGAAAATACTGAAGGAAACCAATCAAAGCAAGAACTGTAACTACAGACCTACATTATGGAGCAAATCAACCAGCATACAACATAAAATCTGGCAAATGTGTGTTTATCAAAACAAACTCGATGATTGGTGAACAAGAGATATGGACAGCTAATTATTACTTTGGGAGAAAATACACTACTACTATTTTTAGCAATGTTCCTAAATCTTGACTGAATGTCGCATAGCATGGCGAGCAGTTCATACAGTCTTCTACAAGATCAATCTACAATACATTGCTCTACTATAGTGTCCTTTTTATCTAACCAGAAATTTTATAATGCATGTACAATTTGTCATCAAACAAAATGCTAATTCAATGAAATATATAGCCAATTTAGTAAGAACAGCTAGCATTTGGTACTATTGGGAAACTAAGCAGGTAGCATTTAGTAATATTTAGTAAGAACATCTAGCATTATATAATGCATGCACGGAGCAGTCCTATGCAGCTAGAGAAAGAGCAGTGGAACACACACCAGCGATTCAGTAATAAGAATCATATGGAACAATGTTTTTTGTCTATGGTGCATATGAAAATTATAGCAACAACACACTCAATGGAGAAGACAAAGAAGAGATCAAACCCAGGCTTAAGATTCGATAATAAAATTCATCCACATCCAGTGACATTAATGTAAGTATGTAATCGCTGCTCAAGTAATTTGACACATGTTATCTTGATTTGATCTATGATATGCCATAGGTGTTCTGTGCATTCATATGGCCTATGCAAATTGGTTTTAAAAGTACGGGATAATGGATTAATCTACTTTTATCATATAAGCAGCTCAGTTTTGCACATTTATATTTGGAGAGGAGAATATACCTACATGTTCATGGACGCATTTTTTTCTAACAGTTTCCCTAAGGCGATGAGAGCTGATGATACGGGCACCTGGCACTTGGAAGCTTTGATCTTTGGTGCCCTGCCCAGTGCTCCCATTTGAATTTCTTTGTGTTTTTTTTTTCTTCAGAAGTCTGTAAAACATTATATTTGTGATACTTAGTTGCATACTACTATATGAATATGACTTTGGAATCTTGCAATGTGGAAACTTGAACAGCATATGTAATGTAGATAAGTTGGTTAGCTACTTGAGTCACCTTTTCTGGAGATGATGATTGATTTCCAATCATGTTCATCATTTTTTGTCTCATAGTATTCATAGATTCCCTGAAGCTTTCCATTTCCTTCACTCGTTCTGTACGTTCTGATGCTATCTGGCCTTCTAAGCCCAGGACTTGGGTATTGAGATCATCATTTTTGTTTCCCAAATTCTGCACTTGGGCACCGAGCTCTTTATTTTGTTCCTCTAGGCCCTGGACATGTTGGTTGAGCTCCACATTCCTATCTTGCAAGCTCTGTACATGGTGCCTCAGCTCTTCATTCTGTCGTTGTGTCTCAGATGTAGCAAGGACTTCTTCAGTCATCTGGGATCGCAAGCTCTGAGAAAACTTGGGAGGTCTAGCCATGTAGCCACGACCATGAACATATGAGGTTGTAGTACCCAAAGTGGCCTACAAGAAGTATGAAATATATCGTTTCTCTCTTCCATTGAAGCAGATCGACCATCTTTTCTTTCCTTGGCTGCAACAACTGTGCATGCACTCTCCTACACAATTGAAACAATTTAAGTTACAAAATATGTAAAATCCTATGCTAATTCATTATTCTGACATTTTACCCACATGGACAGCTTGTGATTCAATGCTTGACCATACACCATTTTTCAGATGACTTAACTCCCAAAGTTCAATGTCGTCAGGTTCCTGTCCAGTCTCTGGGTTTCGCTGCAAAGTTTGTAGTTTTCATTAAATAATATGCACATCAATAATCTTACCATTTAACAGTTGGCAATAAAATAGTCCTATACATGATATCTTTACCATGCTGGATATTCATTTACTATAAAAATACATACAGAACCTGCATTGAACAATAAACAAATGTTAAACACATTTTAGGATTTAGAGATATTCAAAGCCTATGCATGTAACATGGGATGCAACATAAAGGTATTATTGCATAACAGCATACCACCAACAGTGTTTCTGGAATGGAACAAATGCTGAGCGCCACATATTAGATATTACTGTACCATATTCATAGAATTCCAGTTTTTCTGTTTTTTTTTTTTTTTTGCAAAACTCCCAGATTATACTAAATGAAAACCACAGCCAAGAAAATCAACTAAGAAGTCGCAGCTAAGAGAGACAATGGTAGCCTATATTCAGTTATGTCCCATGTTACAGTATTGAGATATATATTTCACCCTTTTACTCTTATCAAACTTGGTTTTGTTTATAAACTGGTTTTCTTTGACTGCATCTTGCTTATAATACACTTATGATGGGGAATTTTTTTTTTCTCCACTTGCTTAGCACTCAGTATAACTGGTATTCCAGCATGCAAACAATCTTTTGCCGTACCAGTTGATTTAGACCTTTGCCAGGGTAGACTAGTTCCTAAGTAAAGTTTTGCTCCACAGATGTGGGGAACCAAAGACAAGGGCGCAGCACCGAGTCCTCGTCATCGTTAAGGCAGGTGCAGAATTTGTGTGGTGACATTGATTGTTCCATGAACTTCCCTATCAATCGAATTAGTGCTCATGTTCAATTTTCAAGTTTCAAGTTTTCCTTTACATTCAATTCATGTCCCGGTGAATCTGGTTGTTCAATGTGTTTCTTTATTCAGGTTCATATGAGTAAATACTGGTCCCAATTACTCGGCTTTACCTGTAAATGCAAAGAAAATTCAGGATTGTCCGTTTCATATGGAAACTATAGTCTTTTCAATGTTCAAGTTGGTCACCACTTTTTGGTTTCATGTCATACCTGGTTCTTCCCGTTTTGGATTGTACTTGCTGAGTATTTTTACTCGCCCTCGTGTATATTTGGTTTTTAGGTACCAGTTGATTGAGGCGTGCATGGGCACACACATAGATTCCGTTTATTTCCACTCATATTAGTATATCTTAGCTTGTTGTGTTTAATTCAGTTAAATTAATTATGCGGTTGTAACCTGCTAGGGATGGGTTGGCTGTTTATCTTAATTTTTGGGTTGGTTTGTGATGCTTAATATTTCAGCTGTATCGTTTTGTCTGTGTATGTTTGTTTCCGGATGGCTAGTTTATAGGGCAAACTCTACTGAAATTTTCAATAATTTGCTAGAGCATGCAAGGTGTGTTGTTTGTTAACTCCTAGCCGTGCGGACAGCTGGGGTGTTACAAGTGGTAAATATAACCATTTAAGTATTTATGTGAGCTTACCGTGTTACACTTGATTGTTCACTCAATTCCATAGTTGAGTTCAATATGCCTTTGACTTAAGTTAAAATGTTAGCGTCCACAATATAAAATAAATGCAGTAGCAAAACTAATGCATGGTGGATGAATGAAACTAATTTAATGTTCTTTGTATTTTATTAAATTTGTATCTGTCTTATGTCAAAATATTAATATCTACGATATAAAATAAATGCACAAATAAAGCAAATTACATGGTAGAATTGATTAAATTAATTTGATGTTATAAGCAAAGGCACAATTTTCTATGTTTTTGTCAAAGTTATAAAAGTTTAACTTAGTACCAAGCTAAACTAAACTATATTTGAAATGGTTGAAATATAATAAAAAAATATTTTTCAAGTACCCAATCACATTAAGCAAGTGGTTATTCAATTATTAAACACCAGGGTCATGTTTGGATATCACAAAATTATTATAATTTGGGCATAAGCTAGAGACTAATATAAGTTAAAAATAGCAATGACATTCATATCATATACATGGACACTAAAATATATATTTATTTTAAAAATAATATAGCTCCATGATTCAGTATATTAACTCATAAAAACACGTTCAAAAGAAAAATAAAAAATAGGAAAATCCAAAAAATAGGTATTATCCATGACAAAAAAACTAAAAGTACAAAGATCTCTATTTTTTATTTTACTATTAAAACAAATATGGTTTTTCGGTCCATCAGGATAGGTGGCTCCACCTGTCAATCTCCTAGCCCCGCGTCCAACCTGACCACAATCCTGGTCTGGGACGTCGGTCGCCCCGCCTCTCCGTGTGTCTTCTTCCCTCTCCCAGCGCGACACGAACGCCCGCCGCCGCTCACAAGCTTTCTTCGTCCGCTCTGGCCGCAACTTCGCGACACCACCTCACTATGTTCCGTGTCCCTTCAGTATCGATGCGAGAAGCATCCGTGAGGCGCCAACAGCTTGCCGATTTGGAGCGAGACAGCGACGCATCTTTGGGCATGCCGCCTGACTCTGGTGCTTCGGCACCTGAGCCACAAAGAAGCCATGGTTCTCCTATGTGCTCTGGCGTGGTCCATAGAACCAGCAGCAGCGCAAGCACGTCAGTAGAAAGTCTGCATTACTTTTTATCAATGAAACAATACTTTTGAAAGCAACAAACTTAAAATAAAAAAACAGCAGTGCAAGAGACGCAAGACTAAGGGGAGGTCACCGCAACGGCCATGTGCGAGGCAGAGTCCAGCCTCCATGCAGAGCAGCCCGATGAGCCCGGTCGCCAGAGTCACTGATCAATAAGCGAATGCATGGAGCCACCTGCTATGCAATCAAAGCTGAATGCATGTTGTTGATCACAAGATAATTATTGCTAGCTCTTAAAACCCAATCCACCCAAACAATACCCAACCTAAGCCAGCGTGTAGCGCCGTGGCAGCGGAGGCGGCGCCCCGGCCCCTGCCCGTAAGCCTGCCCTGTTGAGTCTTTAATGGATGCACCAGTCCTTCGCGACGGATCGGTCTATTTCAAAACTTAAATTCGTTTGGCGCGCTTCCATTAACCCATTCCACGTGTTAATCCCCATGCTGAGTCAGCCTATCCTGCCTCGCTGGCACCCTCCGCCACGAGTCGTGCTGCCCAGGCGCTCAGCTCAGTGCTCACACGCTCCCCGGCCCCGCTCTCATTTCCGCGCTCCAGCCATTGCTCTCATCAGAAACGCAGGACCGCTCGCGTATGCGTCCGCTGGCGTATCTGTGCCGTCCATCCGCCCCTCTGGATGCTCGCCCATGCAAAGCGGGGCCCACTGCCGGTAAAACTGGATTCCGGTTTTCCGCCGGGGGTGCAGCGCCTAAATGTTCCCGCCCCACCACTCCCAAATGTGCGAAACCTATCCCCCTTCATTCCCTATTTATTTATCTTTTTTCTTGCTCATATTTTCCGCCTGCCACCTGACGCCTCTCGCCGCCGCCTGGGAGCGCCTCGACGCCGCAATCTCCACCGCCACCTCGCAGGCACTCGAAAATGAGCGAACAGCGTGGGGATGGAGATCTGATGCCCACAAACCCTAGGAGCTAAACGAGAAGGATTATTGCACCATTGCTGCATCAATGCAGGACACAGTCACACAGCCATTGCTGGTGAGCTTGGGGTGTTGCTTCCGTTGGTAAGAACCTCAACACCCACTTTTCTCTGATCGAATTGGTGAATGGGTTACTGCAGGTGCCTGGCTACAAGCGGCACTGCTGCTCTAGCTTAACATGGCTCTCATCCTGCCTCTCTGTTTGCTGCTCTCTGTTCTCTTGACCATCGTTTTCATTTTGGGAGTTTTAGAAATACGAAACTGCACTGACATACTTGAAACCAACAATGGTGCGACATGAAATTTTTTTTAACTGTGCCATGTACGAAAAAAATTACCACTACTTGTTTAATGGTTTCAACGATTGTTTCAGTGCAGGCTGAACTGTAGGAGTCAAACGAGCAAGGTGCTGAGATAGGACAAGCTGTGCGTCGAATGGTACAGGTTGAAGACTTGAAGCTGTGTTCAAGCTAACACAAGATTTTTCTCAAAACTCAGTTAGGATTTGCTCGCGTCGAACCCTTTTGTGCTCATTATATGTGTTTAGAAAGTTTGAACTCCTGTACCTCTTTGCGGTGACTTTGACCTCAAACAATTGTGAGATGTTGTTCGGAATCGTAATCGCTGCTCTGCGTGCATGTGTAGGATCGATTCACACTCAGATAGGCAATCAAAGGGGGTGAATGTCTTATCACTAAAATTTAGCCGATTGGTATTTTGGGTCGGATCGGCTGATGGGTTAAATTTGATCGTCTAAGGAAGAAGCAATTCCAGAGGCCAGTTGGCCATATATTTTTTATTTTCGATTCGAATTCGGTATAGTTCAGTTTAAAGTAGGATTTTTAGATTAAAAAAGAGTTGGACTTGAGGTCTAAGTGTCCGGACTATAAATATGTACCCATTTTCTACGTAATCAATTGACGACGTACATTTCCTAGTAACGGATTGTCTCCAACTTCTCTTGATGCATCACCACACTTAACAACTAGGGTTTTTCAAAGTAATCGTAATGCTGCTCTAATGCTTTTTGGATTCGTTAGGGTATTACGGCGTGAGCCACATGGTGAACCGTGTACTGAAACATTTTTTATGGCATGGTTCGTCAATTATCTCCATGAATCTCGTATCGAGCTTGGCTCGGTGCGAGATCCATTAGTTACCTCGATGAATCTCGTGGCAATCTTTGCTTAGCACAAAATCCGTCTTTATCTTTGCATGTTTATCGATCTGTTTATCTATCTATGTTTCATGTAGTAGATCGGTCCTTGTGTAGCTCGTTCTGCGGTACCTAATCGCTTGTTACAATCCACGACATGCCGCTGCGGCATGTGCACGCGACAGGCCGATAGATCAGTATAGCTCGAGCACCCTAGCTATACATGTCATAATTTGTACCTGTTTAGTTAGATGGACTTTTTTGGAGGTCCTGGTTTTAAGCCGATTTAATTATGCAAATTTGTTATATCATATTTTTAGTTAGAATTTTCATGTCTACTCATGTTTGGACGCGGTTTTGACTTTTACTCTATTTATTTGCGCACGTACGATGGGCTATCCGATGTTTTTGCATCGCCTGACTGAAGTATACGATATCTCGTGGTTACCGATCCTAGTGATCAGGCAGGAACTTAACGTTTAGATTTGTTGTGTACGCTTTACAAAGGAGAACATGAGCCAACAGCCGCGATCATCTGACCTTCCTGGCTGCAAGGTCAAGCCAGGTGGCTTGCCCGCATCACCACGCACAACTTGGTTTCCCGCAGAAGCCGATCGGAGCCGCACGATAGGGAGACGAGTGTAGCAGCAGCACGATCCCCGGCTCCCTTGTGCTCTGCGCCCAAACCTCATCGCCCGTCGGTATTTGGGTGCAACACACTTTTAGCACGGCCAGTGGGACCTCACCTTCGTCAACACTATTGTCGAGCACTGGCGCCAAAAACTTCCAAGAAGGGTGTGATGAAGGTTTTGGGTAGAAATAATCTGAGTACGTGGTCGAGAGATAAAGATGCACCACCCAAGGTTTGAGAAACTTCCGGCTGAACACAAAGAAGCCTATGATCGCATACTTGCTGGATTAGCTAAAGAAGTTCTTGACCACTTCACCTGGACTCAGAGCGGTCACGTCAAGTGCATGGGATATCCAGAAAATCTGTTGGATGGCGTGGATATCTCAACACCATCTGAAAAGTGCACTAGAGCATTGCTAGCAGAGATGAATGATATGGTAAGTAAAGCCATGCTGCGCCCGTATGAAGCCGTGTTGAATTCCATGGAAAGCTTGGTAGCGCAAGTCATGAGAGAAGTCTTGGCCGATGAACACCAAGAAACCGAACCACAGATCGGCACTTTCTTTGGAGAAACCAAGTTCTACACTTGGCCGATTTACATACCTCACATCAAGGCTCCAAAAAATACCAAGGCTGAGTTCATTATGCAAGCGCCAAAACATTCTGGAGACCAGCCTACATGCTATGACGAACCACCAGCATTCATACCAGAAGGGTTCTTCTGCCAACTCGTGTACATGCCGCTACGTGAAGGAGAAGAACCTCCACGCAGGCCTCCATCAAGCAAGCAACCTTACCATGCAGGCCACGTGGGCAATGGCAAAGACAGTACCAATGATAATGAGATTGCTGATTGGTAGGCTCGATTCGGACCAGAGCTTGTTTTTAACAACCGGGCGAGTTTTTCTGCTAATAATGGATCGACTGGTCGAGCTGATCTTGATGAAAACCTTAGGAAATATTATGGCATGACCCCAGTGAGAGGATCCATCACCTATTCCAAGCCGTACCCAGAAGTGTATGACCAGTTGCCACCTCCACCAAAGTTCAAGGTGCCAGAATTCTCGAAGTTTAGTGGTAATAACAATGCGGGCACCGTAGAACACATCAGCTAATATTTGGCACAGTTGGGCATCGCAGCATCGCCCGAACATATGAAAATTCGGCTTTTTTTCACTATCTCTGATGGGCCTAGCCTTTGGGTGGTATACATCGCTGACGCCAGGATCTGTTATGACGTGGAGACAACTAGAAGAGCTGTTTCATGCGCAGTTCTTTTCAGGATCAGAGGAGGCTACTCTCACAGATTTAATGGCCATACGTCAATGCCCTGGAGAATCAGTCGACCAATATGTTCGAAGATTGAGGAAAGCCAGGAACAAGTGCTACTCTCTCCACCTATCAGAAAGGAACCTGGCAGAAATGGCATACAATGGCTTGCACCGCAACACCAGGGCTGCATATGGGTTGATGGATTTCAACTCCATCGACCACATATTGTTCAAAGTCTCCATCTACAAGCACACTCACAAAGAGCGGTACCAAGAGAGGCCGCGTAGGGGCATCAACCTCTTGCAGGACAAAGAATCGGCTGATGAAGAGGCCGATGTAGCATTTGTGCAGTCGGCAGGCCGAAGCATGGCTCAAGCGTCCGAAAGCACCTGCTAGTTATGACTTTGACGTAACCAAGACTAAGCAAATCTTTGACCTCTTACTCATGGAGAAGTGCTTAGAATTGACGTCGGGTCACAGTACAAATGACTGCAAAGTGTTGTGCCAGCAGATCTTGGCTGCAATTGAGCAAGGGAGATTGGTCTACCTCAAGAGCCAAATGAAGATAGACAACACCCCGTTCCCTAATGTTAATATGGCTAGTGCGACGTCTGTCCCTCATCGGCAGGAAGAGCCGATGGGCCTGAACCAGAGCAAGATCAGGATTGCCACATCAACTGCATCATCTGAATCCCTACAGCGGATCCAAAATGCTATTGAAGGTGGTAGGGTCATCACTAAAGAACAACCGAGCCCTTTTCATCTAACCATCAACATGGTGGATGATGCTTCTAGCTCAAGGGATAAGGGTAAAACCAAGGCCGAGGCAGACGATGATCGGCCATTATAGTTCTGGCTAGAAGATCATTTATCTGCAAAAGATATAGCCAGGAACCACAAGTCACGTCCCGAGTCAGGAGTCCTGATCGATATGTATGCTGAACACCACGAACGACATGAGCAATGTCGTAGGCAAGAATAAGAGGAGAATTGTCTATGCGAACAGCAGTACTGGCAACAAGAGTGTCACAACCAATCGAGTTACGGTCTGCATGGATACTGCTATGAGCGAGAAGAATGTCGCTATGGCAAATACCGCCATGATAGAGAGCGGTGTCACCCTGAATGGCGATGGGGCCATGAGTCTAGGGGGCATTGGGATTGCCCATTTTTCCAATACTGCTAGAGCCGAGGAATGAAGTGCTTGCCAACCGTGGAGGACTGCCTTGAGTGCTCAGTTCCTCATCACCCAGAGGAGAGTGTATCTGTGTCCCAGTGTTTGGGCCGTCCACGTTCATCGCCATGACGCCGCCTACAACTATCTCCGGATGAACATACGCGTGAACACGTGAGCAATTCGGAGCCGGAGCAATCAGATGCACGCCATTCGCATGAGCGGGGGGAGTCAAGCACAAAGCGCGAAGAATGCTAGAAGCCCAGGTGGTGTCCAGACGAGCTCCCTCACTCCCAAAATGCAGAGTACAACATCTATGCAGTCTGGAGGAGGCCAAAGCAAACTACCTTCGGCTATTAAATTAGGTTAATTTGGGCACTGTTGCTATAACGTCGTGCAAGCACAAGCTTCCACCTATGTAAGCGACCAGTTGTTTAGAAGATAAAACAACAAGACCAAGGATAGCTGGGGGACCCGATGGAAGATGATGTAGAGGACAATCTGCTAGAGGATGAAACAGCCAATCCATCGGCCGATGTCAACATGGTATTCTTCTTACCTGATGAGTTTCGTAATCCTTCTGCAATCCAGGAATCAGTGGCTCAACTCAGTTTGGGGCCGGCTGCTATTGTGTTTGAAAAGCCAGCCGACAAAAAATATCGCCATTTGAAGCCGCTATACCACAAAGGCTACATCAATGGGAAACCCGTGAACAAAATGATGGTGGACACAGGTGCAATGGTCAACTTGATGCCATACACGGTATTTAGAAAATTCAACAGGAATGACAACGAGCTTCTTAAGTCCAACATTGTTCTCAACGATTTCAAGGGTGACCCAATTGAAGCCAAAGGTGTTTTCAATGTGGACCTAACAATTGGAAGCAAGTCAATCCATACTTCCTTTTTGTTGTGGACACCAAAGGACCTTATTTGGCCCTGCTTGGCCGAGACTGGATTCACGACAACTGTTGCGTACCGTCAACCATGCACCAATGCCTCATACAATGGTACGGTGATGAGGTTGAAATTGTACCTACCGATGACTCTACCGATGTCACTGTTGCAGAATCTTCATTCTGGGGGACAGCAGGAGTAGAGTGCCTTACTGGGCGGGAGTAGCACGAATGGGACTTCATTGAAGGTTCAGAAAAAGTACTTGTGCCGGTACCAGCAGCCAGCGTTAATGTATAATTACATATCTTCATATGAGAGGCTGATCTAAGCGATCGGCCGAATTTTAAAGGATTTAACATTGATATATGTTGTATGGCCGATCTAGATGATCGGCCCCAAAAAATAAAATGTGTGGGTTTTTTGAGGATATCTGTTGGAGGTTGGAAAGCTGATCCCCCCAATTACTTGGATGATTCGGCTTGGGGGGGCAAGATATGCTGACCCATGCATATATGACAGTCGGGCGATGTTTTGCCATCAGGCCCGAAAAATATAAAAGCCAATGCATTGCCATCGACTTTAGGTACCCCATACAATTTTTTTTGTGTTAGCTGATGCTTTGACATCGACTTTTGGGACCCTCACATGAAACAAAGAATACACTGTCATTAGGTCTTACATAACATTGTGCCTAGGGGGCATAATCAAAATACGTTTGTACCAAGATGTCTTTCCCAAACTACTGAAGGAATTGTTGGATAACTGCGATGGCTTTGAGACGGATAGAGTCAACAGAAGAAATAATTGCATTATCAGATTCATTAGTGCCTGGCGTTAGACAGGCCATCAGCTTTTTGACTTCAGTAAAACCAAATGACAAGTTCTCCTTCAACTTTTGCTTGGTGGCCTTGATTTGTTCAAGCTCAGATGATACAGTCTTGATATTTCCATCAATTGTTGTAAGCCTTTGCTAAAGACATTGGCTTTCTTGGGCAATTTCAGTTCTTGACTTCTGCAGATCTACGAGCTTTGAAGATAAATCTGACGAGGCTTTGTTATCGTCAAAGGCAACTTTCTGCTGGTTCAGGGTTGCACACTTATCATTAATTTCTTTCCTCAAGGAGGATTAGGCATCCCGGGATGCGATACGAACTGCAGCTATTTCTACTTCCTGCGTGAAGAAGCCAAGGTACGCTACTGGACATATTGGACCATTCATGCCTCTTGTCAGAATCAAAAAGGATGATGATTTTATATGGGAACCGGAGCAACAAAAAGCGTTTGATGATATTAAACAATATTTAACATCGCCTCCTGTATTGGTACCGCCTCAGTTAAATGAACCATTCATCATCTATCTGTCGGCCAATGAAACTTCCATCAGCTCTGCATTGATTCAGGAATTTGAGGGCAAGGAAAGAGTGGTGCATATCTCAGCAGGCGCCTCTTGGACACAGAGACCAGGTATACTGAGATGGAATGCCTCTGTCTTTGTTTATATTTCACTTGCACCAAGCTATGTCATTATGTTCTTATTGCCCAGACTAGAGTGGTTTGCAAAGCCGATGTTATCAAGCACATGTTCTCGGCTCCTATTCTTAAAGGAAGACTCGGCAAATGGATGTATGCTCTTTCTAAATTTGACATTCGATATCTGCCAGCCAAACCCGTGAAAGGGCAGGCTCTAGCTGACTTAATAACGGAAAGGGTCGCGTCGTCGGTTCAGTTTGTAGGTATCAAGCCATGGGTTTTATTCTTTGATGGATGTACGTGTGAGGCAGGCTACGGCGTTGGGCTTTATATTGTTTCTCCTCGGGGGTCAACGTATGAATTCTCGGGTTCGATTACCAAAAAAGTATACAAACAATCAGACCGAGTACGAAGCCATTTGTAAGGGCTTGGAAATTTTATATGAAGTTGAAGCTAAAGCAATTCAAGTCTTTGGAGATTCTGAGGTGGTCATCTGTCAGTTCACAGAAGACTTTGATTGCAATAGCAACTCTTTGTATCAATACTTAGTCAAGTGCCAAGAATTAATGACCAAGTTCCGCATGATTACGCTCTCTTGGATTCTAAGGGAACAAAATGACGAGGCAAACAAATTGGCATGAATAGTTTTTGGGTATTTTTCTCAGGTCGACGATGCTTGTGTCGAGATTCTGCAACTGTCTGACACAGATTGGAGAGCTGATCTCTTGAATTATCTAAAGGATCTGGCTCGGGGGGGCAGATAAGGGAATACGACGTAAGGCTCTACGGTATGTGTTGATTGGAGATTATTTGTGTTTTGGAACCATTGAAGGTCTATTACTCAAATGTCTTGGCCCAGATGAAGCTTTGAAAATCATGCATGATGTACATGAAGGTACTTGCGGTACTGATCAGTCGGCTCACAAAATGAAATGGTTAATTAGGATATCTGGTTTTTACTGGCTGACTATGCTGGAAGATTGTTTCAAGTATTACAGAGGTTGCCAAGAGTGTTAGAAGTTTGGAGCCGTACAGATGGCACCGGTCGATCTATTACACCCAATCATAAAAACCTGGCCCTTCAGAGGCTGGGGTATGGATATGATTGGTCAAATTAAGCCTCCTACCAGTAAAGGGCACAAATGGATCTTGACAGCCACAGATTACTTTACCAAATGGGTGGAGGCTACACCAATGAAGAATGTTACGGCCAAGGATGTAATCAATTTTGTTGGAGAACACATCATATAGAGATTTGGTGTACCTCAGACCATCACGACGGATCAGGGTTCTGTTTTTGCAGCAGAAGAATTCAAGAATTTTGCAAGGAGATAGGCGTCACCTTGATCCAGTCGTCGCCATATTATGCTCAGGCTAATGGGCAGGCTGAAGCATCTAACAAAAGCCTGATCAAATGCAAAATTGATGAGTATCCTAAACAGTGGCATGATCAGCTAGCAGAGGCACTTTGGGCTTACCGTATGTCTTGTCACGCAGCTATCAAGTGCACACCATATTAACTTGTCTACGGTTAAGAAGTAGTAATGCCATGGGAGGTCAGCATCGGCTCAAGACGAGTTAAATTCCAAAGTAGCTTGACAGCCGATGAATACTCATCTCTCATGCACATTAACACAGAAGATTTGACGGAACTTTGGCTTTGGGCTCTGGAAAAGATACGCGAAAACAAAGCAAGGGTGGCAAGAGCCTATAACAAGAGGGTCAAGCTGACGGAATTCTAGGTTGGTGATCTGGTCTAGGAGCTGGTGTTGCCAGTTGGAATGAAGGACCCGGCGTATGGTAAGTGGTCACCCAATTGGCATAGTCCATATCGCATAATTGAAATAGCTCCCAGAAATTCATACCGTATGGAGATACTTGAAGGAGAAAAGTTTAGCAGGAACATTAATGTACTATCCAAGTCTATGGGTTGGCTCCTTAGTCTCGCTTGCTGGGGAGGCATCTGTATGCTTTGCCAAGGGATGATGTGTTGCCATCGGCCATACAAAAAAATATAATATGAAAGCGGATGCATTGCCATCACCTTTAGGAAGACAATTGATTCACATTCAAGAAGAGGGTGATGAGGGTGATATTCACATCCAAACGGTGAGTCTTTATTGAATTTAGCAACACATACATCATTTGGATTGAAGTGAGCTCAAAATACAAATTTACCTAGTATCCGTCGCCTCTTGAGAAAATATAACCCCATCGGCCCGTCAACTCAACTCAACGGCCGACGAGGCGATGGTGAGGGCAAAACTAGGGGAATATCCTACGTAGCAGGCAGGATCCCCCTAGGAGTTTCTTGCTAGTGGTCAGAGCATTGTATGTGAGTTGAGGCTTACATGGTCAAATGGCTAGATTGAGACGCCTGACCGTACCATGGAGAATAACCCCAACACACTCGAAGGATGAACTTCCTGAGGATTTATTTATACTCTGGCACTCTATTCTACCAACCACACAAGAAGTATGAGTATTCATTTGTACTCTGGAATTACAATTGGCTTTACAGCCGATACCTTGGGAATCATCCAGGGTTCTGGTTTAATCCCAAGATTTGCATGATAAATCGAATGGTGACGTTCTTTGTCATATTTGACAAATGAATCATTGCCTGGAAGGTCAAGCATGTCCAGAGGGAAGGTTACATGAGGAATATTAGAATAACCTTCAACTGGGAAGATGTCGACTCAAGCCTGCTCCTTTCGCCTAGTCTCCATGACAGCATCAAGTTCGGCCTGGTAGGCCTTGATCTTAGAAGGCTAGTCAAGCTCAGAGGGGAAAGAATACTCTAGCCACACTCTACTAAAGGTTTCTGGCAAAACGTAGTGGAACTCTTGGGAGGAGTCAGTGGAAGTAGTAGTGGATTGAGGACTCTCTGGATCCATAAAGAAGACATCGGTCAAGAGGGGCTATTTATACACCCAATAAGGAATGGCCGGCTGATTCAGGGAAAATGAAGGGCGAAACTGCAAAGATGTTTACAATATAATTTCCGCCGGCATAGGGAATCTATGTGCATGAAAGAAAAGCAAAGATGATCGTTCCCGAGGCAACATTTGAGCGAAGTGACTACACTAGCACGCGTGGAGGAGGTAAAGACAAGTTTGAAACAGTAGTCGTCCTTGTATCGCCTGGAACAAAGGAAGCACCCGTGACTTCGGCGTTGCAGAGGAGGAGCCAAGCAGGATACAAATCGAAATTGGTGGATCAGTCGACGAAGCACGAATCAGGATTTGGTGAGGTTTACGATTGTTCATAGCTTTGAAATAATTATTATTGCCAAAGCTGGGGGCATGTGTTATCACCAAAATTTAGCCGATTGGTATTTTGGGCCGGATCGGCTGATGGACTGAATTTGATCGCCTAGGGAAGAAGCGATTCCAGAGGCCAGTGGGCCATGTATATTTTATTTTCGATTCGAATTAGGCATAGTTCAGTTTAAAGTAGGGTTCTTAGATACAGAAAGAGTCAGACTTGTGGTCTAAGTCTACAGACTATAAATATGTATCAATGTTCTGCGTAATAAATTGACGACATACATTCCCTAGCAGCGGATTGTCTCCAACTTCTCTCGGCGCATCGCCACCCCTAACAACTAGGGTTTTCAAGGTAATCGTCATGCTGTTTTAATGTTTTTTGGATTCGTTAGGGCATTACGGCGTGAGACATATGGTGAACCGTGTACTAAAGCGTTTTTGATAGTATGGTTCATCGGTTATCTCGATGAATCTCGTATCGAGCTTGGCTCGGTGCGAGATCCATTTGTTACCTCGATGAATCTCGTGGCAAGGTTTGGTTGGGACGAGATCCGTCTTTATCTTTGCATGTTTATCGATCTGTTTATGTATCTATGCTTCATGTAGTAGATCGATCATCACGTAGCTTGTTCTGCGCTGCCTAATCGCTTATTACAATCCACAACATGCCGCTGCAGCGTGTGCGCACGACCTACCAATAGATCAGCGTAGCTCGAGCACCTGTTTAGTTAGATGGACTTCTTTAGAGGTCCTGATTTGAAGCTGATTTAATTACGCAGATCTATTATATTATGTTTTTAGTTAGGGTTTTCATCTCTACTCATCTTTGGACGTAGTTTTGGTTTTTACTCTATTTATTCACGCACATTCGATGGGCTATCCGATGTTTCTGCATCGGCCGACTGGAGTATACGACATCTCGTGGTCGTCGATCCTAGCGATCATGCAGGAACTTAACGAGAACATGAACCAACAGCCATGATCATCTGACCTTCCAGGCTGTAAGGTCAAGACAGGTGGCTCGCCCGCATCACCACGCACAACTAGGATCGGTTTCCCCGCAGAAGCCGATCAGAGCCGCACGACAGGGAGACGAGTGCAGCAACAGCGTGATCCCTAGCTCCCGTGTACTCTGTGCCCGAATCTCACCATCCGTCGGTATTTGGGTACAACAGATTGATTGCGGAAGCTAAAAATAAATTTAGACACTTCCCCTCACACAAAACCAAATTAAATCGCGTTTTCTAAATCTGGACAGATTACTGTTTCTTCACTAAAACTTTATTTGCGCAGAAACCGTAGCTCCAATTGGCCTGAAAATTTAACAAAAAATACTAGACAAAATTATGAAACCAACGTAACTAGAATCACGTCAATCGGACTACTGGATCAAGAGATATTGAAGAAACAAAATGGCTGTGTCAGAATATGACGAGAATAGATTAAACCCTAATTTCCCGATTAAGAAAAGTCCGAAATTAATCAACCAACCAAAGTATGCTGATCGCTACCGGATGAATCTAATCAGCCCAAAAAGTTGAAACGACGAATCAATCTATAAGAACGAACCGGACATGCAAGATGTAAAGCAAAGAACGAGATTATCAACTCCTTTGCAAACCTTGATCTTTATTGCACCAAGAGTTGATTATAAGATGCTCTCCAAAACACCTAAAAGATTTCTAAAACCCTAGATGAGAACGGAAGCCACCGCCTGCTTTTGCGTGTCAGTTTCACATCTCTACAACTGGCGGCTCGGTCTTCTTTATATCCCCACGACGACCCAGCCTACACGACTCCGAACCAGTCTCCTCCGTTTGGCTTTCCACCGGGCCCACGGCAAACCAACCGCTGGTCGAGGCCTCAAACCGCTACCGGCCTGCCTGCACCACGCACGCAGGAGCTTGACCATGCATGCATCACGAGCACACGTACATGTATGCACCTTTTATAGCCACGTACTGTACACATGCACAAGCACGTATCTACGGCTGCCCACATGCAACACATATATATGCACCTGTGTATCCACGCCACAACATTACGTACCGTGACCACACACCACGCAGCACCTCCAACGCCCATCAACTTCACGTGCACTGTTCTCTAGCCCGAACGTCCCGCGTGACATCCTTGACCGATACGTGACATTCTCGACCGATAGGATCTCAGTTCCTCCCTGAACCTAGTCCTGAAACCTCAGTTCCTCCTGAACCCTAGTTCCAGTCCGTCATTGACCATGTTCCGCCTCAAGCAATACCTACACATGAATAAACAACAAACCATGTCCAAGCACAAGTCCATGACTTGACTCACATCAATCCAAAAATACCTACACTACTACGAGTGTATTAAATCACCATACTCTCACAAGCATATCGATACAGCATAAATATTCCAATAAAATGATCACTTTGCATGCCAATTTCAATACAACCAATTTTTCATCACACATGATTTCACAATCTCCCCCTTGATGAAAACATTTGCAACATCATATAAACATTGAACATTGGCATTTACTTACACTAATTTTTCTTTAAATGAGAGCAAAGTGCAAAAGATCATCATAAAAGATCCAAAAAATCTCCCCCTTTCTTCAAGAATAAAATCTCCCCGTGAGAGAACCAAAGAAGAAAATAAAAAAAATTCTTATGTCAATATGCAATGACCAAAATTCTCTCCCCCTTTGTCAATGGATTCTTCAAGAACACAAAAGAGAGAATAAATTCAGCTTTTTATTTTTTTCTAGCAGTTTTTTATCAAAGCTTTGACGTTTACCAAAAGCAATCCATGTAACAAGGTTGCAATTCGAATAAGACTAATATACCAGCTAGCTAAAAACCATGTCACAAAGCCTCAAGATGAAACTAAAGCACTGTCTTCAAGTTCAATTCAGCACTAGAATATTTCAATTTCACAATTTAGGATGCATGCTTTCACTAGAACTAACTTAACAGAAATTTCTCTCACATGAATAAACCATATCGGTAATTGGAAGTGCCATAGTTCAGAAAAAATTTAGAAATTATATATGTAATTTTTCATCAATTTTCACAAGTGCCTATCTCAGTACAGCAATCTGAGCCTCAGATGCCACCTGAGTGTCGGTCGCACGACTCATTGTGAGGTACTTCCACATACAAGCAGTCCCCATTCAATGGTCTTTTTATCTATGTTCATCTCCAAGTTTATACCAAAGTGCAATGATAAGCCGTCTCGTAAGATGAACTAGGCATAAAACGTTAGTGCTTTTGCACCATTTATTTTTTTGAATTCATATTTTAATATGGCACACTGATTTAATAAATATAGCCAAAACATGCATAAGAAAATCTTTGCCAAGCTAGTCACCAGATCAGCATAGCATATTTATTTGTATTCAGGTTCTTTATGTGTCATGCCTCATCTCACTCAAAGATTGTATTAAAGTTTCACAAAGATTCCAACTGACATAAAAATCAGACTAGCAGTTTATCAAACTCAATAGATATTGCTAACAAGCACCGAGATATGACTAAAGGTAAAAATCAAAGCTCTTTTTTTATTTTTTAATGAAACAAAAAATATATAGATATGATACAATATATTACAAAGATTTTTCAAACTCCCCCTCAAAATATCACCATAGGATGGATAATCCCAAGTTCTCCCCGAAGATAAGCCAAACGAGAAGAATCCAATGGTTTTGTGAGAATATCTGCCAGTTGATGTTCTGTGTTCACACGATGAAGTGCCACATCTCCTTTTTCAGCATGATCTCTAAGAAAGTGAGGTCTAATATCTATGTGTTTGGTTCTAGAATGTTGCACAGGGTTCTTAGCAATACTTATAGCACTATTGTTGTCACAGAAAAGAGGAACATTCTTTAAGGTAACCCCATAATCTTTAAGTGTAGCTACTATCCAAAGAATTTGTGAACAACAACTAGCAGTAGCCACATATTCAAATTCAGCAGTAGATAGTGCAACAGAAGATTGTTTTCTAGATGACCATTCAACAAGTGAATTTCCAAGAAAACAACATGCACCAGAAGTACTTTTTCTATCAACTCTACAACCTCCAAGATCAGCATCCGAAAAAGATCTCAAGTTAACATATGAGGAAGCAGAAAGCCGTATGCCAAAATATTGAGTTCCATGAATGTACCTTAGTATTCTTTTAACAGCTTGTAGATGTGAAGCACGTGGAGAAGCTTGAAAAAGAGCACATAAACACACAGAAAATTTTATGTCTAGCCTCGAAGCAGTGAGATATAAAAGTGAACCAATCATGCTCATATATTCCTTTTGATTAACTGGCTCACCATCTTCATTAGGTTCAAGTGTTGATGAATCTTCCATGGGTGTCATAATAGGCTTACAATTTTCCATCCCAAAACAATGTAGCAGATCTTTTGTATACTTACTTTGATGCACAAATGTACCTTCCTTTGTCTGCTTAACTTGTAGCCCCAAAATGTAGGTCAATTCTCCCATCATACTCATCTCAAATTCCCTGCTCATAGTTTCTGAAAACTGGGACACCAAATCATGAGAAGAACACCCAAAGATAATATCATCTACATAAATCTGAACAAATAATTGATCATTGCCTTGCTTAAGAACAAACAGAGTTTTATCAACCTTTCCCATGGAGAACCCCTTTTCTAATTAAAAGTTTTTCAACCTATCATACCATGCTTTGGGGGCTTGTTTTAGACCGTACAAAGCTTTTGATAACTTAAAAATATGATCCGGATATTTAGGATTTTCAAAACATGGTGGCTGCCTAACATAAACCTCCTCATTAATAAAGCCATTTAGAAAAGCACTTTTTACATCCATTTGATAGAGTTTAAAACATTTAGAGGCAGCGAAAGCTAACAAAATTCTAATGGCTTCCAATCTAGCAACAGGAGCAAAAGTTTCATCAAAATCTAAACCTTCAATTTGAGTAAAACCTTGGGCAACCAGTCTAGCTTTGTTCCTAACAACAACACCATCCTCACTTTTCTTATTTTTAGAAACCCATTTAGTTCCAATTATAGAATGATTAGGAGGTGGTGAAACAAGCTTCCAAACTTTGTTACGTTCAAAATTCTCTAGTTCTTCATGCATGGCATTGATCCAAAATTCGTTAGTTAATGCATGTGATATATCTTTGGGCTCAAAAGAAGCAACAAAAGTAGAATGAGAATGAGAGTCAGGATACATAAACCTGGACCGTGTGACATGTTCATTAAGATTTCCAATCATCTTTTTAGGCGGATGAGCTCTTTGAATATGCCGAGGAGCTGAAACTTTAGAAATTTCTTGCGATTCAACTTCAGCTTGGGAAGATGAAGTGTCTTCAGGATGCTCTACTGTAGCTGAAGTAGTAGAAGGTGTAATAGAAGCCACAGGTGGAACTGTAGCAGATGCCTTATTTTGTTCTTCCTCTTCTTCCTCTTCCTCATCATTAATAAATATGCTCTCCCCCTGAATATATACATCTGTGCCGTAATACTTGGACTAGTGCCTGGACTAGCTTCATCAAAAGTAACTTCACAGGTTTCTATTATTTTGTTAGTTTCTAAAACAAACAAACGGTAGCCTCGAGAATGTGCAGGATATCCAAGAAATATGCCATCAGATGATCTAGATTCAAATTTATCTAGATTTGTAGATTTCAAAACAAAACATTTGCATCCAAAAACACGAAAATGAGAAACACTAGGCTTATGTCCAAAACGCAGTTCATAAGGAGTTTTATCAAGTTTTGATCTCAAAAGCACACGATTCGAAACATAGCACGCAGTAGATATAGCTTTAGCCCAAAACCTTCTAGGTGTTTGATATTCATCTAGCATTGTCCTAGCCATCTCAACCAAAGTTCTATTTTTTATTTCAACTACACCATTTTGTTGTGGTACATATGGGGAAGAAAATTGATGCTCAATTCCTTTTTCAGCACAAAAGTGACCAAAAGAAGAATTTTTAAATTCAATTCCATTTTCACTTCTAATAGCTCTAAGAGATCCTGGGTGGTCAACAAATAGCCTAATCACAAACTTTCTAAAATTATCAAAAGCTTCATCTTTAGATTCCATACAGAAAACCCAAGAATATCTAGAATAGTCATCAACAATCACAAGTATATAGCACTTACCGCCAAGAGATTGAACCCGTGATGCTCCAACTGTATCAAGATGCAGAAGCTGTCCTGGAGAATTTGTCATAACCACGGTAAGGGGTGAATGTGAACCTGCACACATTTTACCATGTCTACATGAAGAGCAAATGATACCGCTAACACCCTTAAGCTTAGGGAGACCACGTGTGACATCTAAACCACTAACACGAGTTAGATGATCAAAACCAACATGTCCAAGTCTACGATGCCAAAAGAATAAATCTTTAGAGAAATTGGCAACAAGACATCTAAGCTTCTCAGAAGGTGAACAATCAAAAGCAGCTTTAAAAACTCTTCCAAAGCGTGATATCTTAAACACAAGATCTCCTGAAGCATCTAACACTTTGCATTCATTTTTATTAAAACATACTTCAAGATCCTCATCAATCATTTGTGAAACAGAAAGCAAGTTGTATTTCAAGTTATCTACTAAAGCCACATCCTTGAACATAAACTTGCCATTTACCTTCACTATACCTTTAGCCACCACAGATGTAGAAGAACCATCTCCAAAAGTAACACTTTCAGCTCGAGTTGCACGCATGAGGGAGGAGAACTAATTTTTATCACCGGTCATGTGGCGTGAGCATCCGGAATCTACTAGCCATATGTTCTCCTTCCTTGCGTATAAAACCTACATAGAACCAGAAGATGCTGAGGCCTCAGTACTGGGGTTAGAAATAAAATATTTAGGAATCCAGTACTGAGACACACGACGAAAACCAGTAGGCACAACACAAGAATTTTTATGATCAAAATCAGATTTAGCTTGTGTCATATTTTTTCTAACAAAAGGTATTTGCTTTACCCGATGCACAAAGCGAGGTGCCGTTACCTCACAAGAAGCAAAATATGTTCTTTTAAAATTAGACATAGCCTTAGCCCTTTCTTTTCTTCGTTGTTTAGCTAGTCTAAAGCAAAATTCTACTAGATGTCCATCTTTACCACAATGAGTGCAAGTGTACTTCACACGATGTTTAGTTTTAGAAGAAAATTCATTTGCATTCATCATAGAAGGAGATAAAATTCCAGCAGATTTAAAAACCGTCTTTTTAGGCACATCACATATCTCAATTTTACCACTATCAAGAGATTTAACAATAGCAGGGGCATTATTTTTGGAGTGAACATATGGATCAAAGCCTAAACCAGTTTTATATTTCAAAGAGCTAGTCTTTTGTTCCAAAATTTGATTTGAACTTTTAGTTCCCATTGTAAATATTCAATGCGCTTCAAAAGGGTGGGACAATTATCACAAGAATTATACATGGGTTTCTTTTGTTTGCAACAATTAGAGCAAGAAGAAATCTCATGTTTGGAAAAATCATCTTTCAATTGATCAACTCTAGCATTTGCATCTTTCAATTTAAATTCTTAAATATTGCAATTATCACAAGAAGTAGGTTCATCAACTACACAAACATGATTCTCATTTTTCTCTTTTTCAGCTTTAAGTTGCCTTAAAACAGAAGCATGCACATCACTTAGTGAAGTAAATTCAGCATAGACTAAATCATAAGATTTGCATGTATCATCAATAGGAATCAAAGATTTAAGTCTATCAATTTCAGCATTTAAAGAATCAATCACGGCATCATGTTTTCTAATCTTTTTATCTTTCTTTTCTAATAAAATACCAAGTTTTTCAATAGCATTGGCTAAATCATGATAAGTAGGTTCTACCTCATTGTTTTCGTTGCTGTCGTGATCGTTGTCGTTGCTGTCGTGATCACTGTCGACGAAGCTTTTGCTACTTCCCATCAAACATAGCCCATTCAAAGGCTGCTTGCCTTTAATTAGGAGTTGATTCATCTTCGCTATCCGTGTCCACATCACTCAAATTGACTTGATCAAGAGCAAAAAGAACACGGTGCACCACCTTGCGATTCAATAACTCTTCTTCTTTTGGTTCTTGAATGTGTGCTTCCTTTTATCTTTTTCATCATCTCCATCATTGTCATCTTCATCTTTTGCAATCCTTCCTAGAATCTTTGGGCACTTGGGACGAAGATGATCAGGTGAACCACACTCAAAACATCTTGGAGGACCAGAAAACCCTTTCCTTCTAGCTCTCACATTTTGCAAAGCTCTAGTAAATCGAGTTGAGAGAAGTGCCAAATCATCTTCCAAGAATTGCTCCAACTGTTCATCAGTTAGTGAAGACAAAGAAGACAAAGCATAGCTAGTGGAAGAATTATCATCATTAGACTTACTAGACTATGAAGTTAAAGCAATTGACTTAGAACCAAGCTTCCTAGCAAGAACATCTAGTTCATGAGTTATCAATTTAGAATAAAGCACATCTAATGTAAGAGTACTTATGACAGTAGATTCTCTAATTGAAGTAACTTTCATCTCCCAAATCGACATGTCTAAAGCTCCAAGTAATTGACGTGCATTTTCAGCAGGACTATAAGTAACACCAACAGCACATAAATTACTAAGAATCTTATTAAAGCGAGCAAAGAAATCATCTAACGATTCACCAGGTTTTATCTCAAAACGCATGTAATCTTTTTTGTACAAATCTTGACTTACCTCTTTAATGGTAGATGAACCCTCATGATAATCACATAGTGCTTTGCATACCTCATATGCCAACTTGAGATGAACAACACGATCAAAGTCACTCCGTCCCAGTCCCTGGATGATAATGTTTCGTGCCTTGCTATTTGCCTCCACCTCTGGCACGTTCTCCGCCGTCACAGCATTATTCTCGGGCACTACATATGACTTGTATACCTTCTCCCAAATTGCAAATCCTTGTTCTTGAATATATGCCTCCATCTTCACCTTCCAGTACTGAAAATCAACACCATCGAAAACACATGGTTTTGTCCAATACCTATCCATAGCTAATAATTGTAATTACCAATTAGGAACAATTAAAATTAAACCACGGCTCTGATATCACTTGTAGGATCAATTCACACTCAGATAGGCAATCGGAGGGGGTGAATGATTGCGGAAGCTAAAAATAAATTTAGACACTTCCCCTCACACAAAACCAAATTAAATCGTGTTTTCTAAATCTGCACAGATTACTGTTTCTTCACTAAAACATTAGTTGCACAAAAACCGTAACTCCAATTGGCCTGAAAATTTAATATGAAATACTAGATAAAATTATGAAACCAATGCAACTGGAATCACGTCAATTGGACTTCCGGATCAAGAGATATTAAAGAAACAGGATGGCTGTGTCAGAATATGACGAGAATAGATTAAGCCCTAATTTCGCGATTAAGCAAAGTCCGAAATTAATCAACCAACCAAACTTTGCTGATCCGCTACCTTTATGCCCTAGCAGCAGTACAGATGAATCTAATCAACCCAAAAATTTGAAACGACGAATCAATCCATAGGAAAAGGGAGAAGGACAGGCTAAATGGACATCTAAAACCAAGATCATTGTCACATCCATCAGAGTGGGGGTCATGGGGCCAAGGCCGAACAAGAAACAGTTCAAGGCATCGGACCAAAAATAGCCTATTGCTCTTATAAGGTTCTCAATCTTTTCTATCGGAGACAGAGTGAGGGAGAGAGCATCGGCTATTCCTATCTTGTGGCAGATTGATGACTCATAGTATTTGGCTACTCGCTTGTACCAACCGACCCATCCTTCCATAGGGAATGGCCAAGCCCTAAGCTGGTCTGTCCATCGATCTGGATCTGGATTTTGAGCTACTAAAGGAATTCGTTAGGTTTCAGCAAAAATCAAATCCAATGGTGGCTCAAAATATTGTGGTCCTAAACTAAAAGATTTCAAAGTCGGAGATTGAGAAATCAAGATGTCATTTGGCTGCATATTCACAAAAAAGGAAAAGGGGAAGTGTGAATAATGCGATTATCTTTTCCTACAAAAAGGGAAGGCCGAAGTAAATACCTTCAGACCAAAGACTCTTTGAGGAAGCATTTCCGCCATTGACGAGCTCGTTGTGTCTGCCATGTTTGAAGAAACGAGTTGTCTCGAAGGAAAAGATTGGCCGAGACAGCATGAGAAAGGTGTGTGTCTTATTTTATTAAACGCATTCAAAGTCTGACTCCAAAGTCGATTTTCCAAGATGAGCCGATGAGAGGTCGGCTGATCCCAGGATGGAACATCGTCAGTTGGAAGTAAAACTGAAATCTGATACTGTGCTATCAGATCAGCCCATGAGAATGTGGCAAAAATAAAGTCACAGTAATGAAAGGAGGCGAGATCTATTTAATATAAAGCTTCGTTACTAAGAATTTTGACAAAGCATAAGCAAAAGCTGATTAAGGGGCTAATTCCCTTTGAGCAGATGCAACGGCTTTTTGAACCCTAATAGCTAACTAGTACTATTGTCCAATGGAGCACATCGGCCCGCACCGACATTTGCCATCTTTATTGATGACGGCGATGGAGATGCAGCACCATTGGTGAAGACAGGGATGGTGGCTCCTTCCGCTTCTTCCCCGAATCGTCAAACCAAGGCATGTTGACGTTGGAGGTTGGGGAGTTGAGGACTGCCCCCATGTCAGTGTAGCCACTAGTGATGGATGATTCGGAGTCGGTGCTGACTCCGAACTCCCACCAGCCATCATCACGGTCAGATGGCAGCTCCAAGAATGGCGGCGACTTTGGCGAGTGCTTCGAGGAAGGCCACGGTGACAGTGATGATGGGGGAGTGGGGTCTAGGCCCCAACGAGCTAGCTAGGTCTTGTCCGCTTTGGTAAGTGGCTCCTCCTACTCCTCTGAATCGGCCGCCTTGACTAGCGGCGCAGGGTCTGCTCCAGTTACCGACAAGGGAGTAAAGCCCGGTGGCACGGCCGTGAAGGGCGGCGGTGATGGTGGAGAGCTCAGCGACAGTGGCAGAGCGGTGCTACTCTCTGCAAGTGATTCCATCGGCTGAAGGCTTTTGCTAAAGAAGTTAGGGTTTTTTTCTGTCGATGCGAGGGAAGATGGGGGAATGAGGGACTCAAGTGTACCAAGTCCGGTCTTTCATCCTGGCTGTGATGAGAGCATGTCAACACTGAAGTCTTGCTGAAGGAAGAGCGAGTAGAAGTCCACCTAAGTGTGACCTGGTGGCGGCGCCCGAGTGTGACCGAGGCGTGACAAAATCCCTGCCAAGTGGACCGACAGGTGGCTTGGGTTGAGGCCCAAGTTAGGCTCAGCCCATAAGAGCAATCTTGGGTGTGGGATGGTGTCGTGAGCTGTAAAATCACTCAAGACTGGAGGCCCATCAAGCGTTTCCCAGTTCGAGCGTCAAAAACGGGGCCCAACTATCGTTTCCTGGTTCGAGCGTCAAAACTAGGGGCTTGGTTGCCGGTATCCCAAAACCGGTAGTTATCCAAAAGGAATGGGCTACTGGACACGTGGAGGACATCGAGAGATTACTTCGAGCCAAAGAAGATCAAGGACTCCATCGTGTTCGTTCGTCTGAGTTTTTGGTGTCTTTTCTAGCCTCTACAGGCATTTTAGTGTTTTTGAGTCTGTATCTGAGGGGCTGTTTGCAAAACAGCCATAGAAAAGAGGATGTAGTGTAAATAAGAGGTGAGCAGCCATTAGCTCCCTCTCTTGGCTAGTTTAGGGCTGCTTAGACCTATGTTTAGGCTGCTATTTTCGTTCCCAAGCAAGAGCAACATGTTTAGTGGGTTTTAGAGTGATCTAGCCCCATAGAAAGAGGGTAGGAAGTGGGAGGCTGCTTGGAGATCGAGTTCCACCTTGTAATCAGACCATGTAACCTGATTTGGAGTGCAATAGAATGGAATTCATGGCCGAGTCTTGAGTGCATGTGTGCAGAATTTTTCCTCCCCCCTTTCCCTTTAGTTTTTGGGTGAAATCTCAAGAGCTTTTGGTGCTTTGGTTTGCCTATGAGTTTTCCCCCTCTCTTTTGATGTTTTGGACTTGCAAGGATGTGGAGATAATGTCTTAGAACATCACAATCCCACAGGATTGCCACTAGCAAGTCGATCTTGAGTTTTCCCCTTTTTTGCCCGAGTTTTCACGAGATCTGAAATTCCCGCTAATCATGTGATCTTCTCCAATAGACCTTTTGGAAGTAGCTTTGGAATGGAGCCAGGATAGCATGTGCCAAGTTTCATGAAGTCGTGCTACCGGACAGTCCGGTGCGTGCTACCGGACAGTCCGGTAAGTGCTTCCGGACAGTTCGGTGCTCGGCTGTGCCGGCCTACCCACCGAATAGTCCGGCATGCTACCGGACAGTCCGATGTATTCTACCAGACAGTCCAGTGTTGCCCAGGCTGCAGCTTTGTTTGGCTCTTTCCGCTTGGGTGTTTCGCCGAGACCTTGTATTAGCATTTCTCTACTGCATGCACGGACTCAAACTCATTGGTTGATCCAGTGAGGCACTTGATTGTGTAGAGTGGCTGGTAGGGCTTACTAGCCTCAGTTTTTAGCCTCGTTCGCTTTTGTTCTTTCTGTGAGCGTTTGAGTGATTTCTTCCACTGTGTGCTGTCCTCGTTGAGTCCTAGGATCAGTAGCACTCTGATTGCTATGTGATCTTGCTCATTTGAGAAGAGAAGGTTTTGGGATTTTAGGTTTTTGGAGTTGACCTATTTACCCCCCCCCCCCTTCCTCTAGGTCGCCTTTTCTATCCTCAGGGAAATACGGTAGCCAAGGTGATGGCTAAATACTACTCTGGTAGGAAGATGAAGGAGCACCAGGAGCAAGTTTCGAGGAAAGAGTATGGGCAGACGTGACGGGAATAGCAAAACCGTGTGGCTCTCGGTCTTTGCATTAACTTAGCTTTGGAATAATTATTATTGCCAAAGCTAGGGGGCATGTGTTATCGCCAAAATTTAGCCAATAGATATTTGGGCTAAATCTGCTAATGGGCCGAAAGTGATTACCTAGGGAAGAGGCGATTTCAGTGGCCAATGGGCCATGTATCTTTTTATTCGACTCGAATTAGGCATAGTTCAGTTTAAGAATAGAATTTATTTTTAGTTATAGAAAGGGTTGGACTTGTTGTCCAAGTCTACGGACTATAAATATGTACACATGTTCTGCGTAATGAATTGATGACATACGTTCCCAGCAACTCATGTCTCCAATCTCTCTTGGCGCTCGCCACCCCTAACAACTAGGGTTTTTCAAGGTAATCGTCATGCTACTCTAATGGTTCTTGGATCCGTTAGGGCATTTGGGTGTGAGCCATATGATGAACCTTGTTCTAAAGAATTTTGATGGCATAGTTTGCTAGTTATCCCGATGGATCTCGTGTCGAGCTCACCTCAACAACGAGACTAATTAGTTACCTCGACGAATCTCGCGGCAAACTCTGCTTGGCGCGAGATCTGTCTTTACTTCCGCATGTTTATTGATGTTTTTATGTACCTATGCTTCATGTAGTAGATCAATCTTCTTGTAGCTCGAGTTACGCTACCTAATCGCTTGTTACAATCCACAACATACCGCTGCAGCGTGTGCACGCGACCTGCCGGTAGATCAGCATAGCTCGAGCACCGTAGCTATACATGTCATAATTTGTATCTGTTTAGTTAGATGGACTTCTTTTGAGGTACTGGTTTGAAGCCGATTTGATTATGTAGATCTGTTACATCATGTTATTAGTTAGGGCTTTATATTTACTCATTTTTGGACGTGGTTTTAGCTTTTATCATATCTATTCATGCACGCTCGATGGACCATCCGATGTTTCTACATCGGCCGACTGGAGTACATGACAACTCGTGGCTGCCGATCCCAGCGATCGGGTAGGAACTTGACATTTGCATCTGTTGTGTATGCTTTACATGGAGAACAGGAGCCAACAACCGCGACCACACAGCCTTCCTAGCCATAAGATCAAGCCTGGTGGCACGCCCACATCACCATGCACGACCAGGATTGGCTTTCCCGCTGAAAGCCGATCGAAGCCGCACGAAAGGGAGACGAGTGCAGCAGCAACGCGATCCCTGGCTCCCGTGTGCTCTGCGCCCGAGCCTCTCCACCGGTATTTGGGTGCAACAGCTGGCCCATCGCTCAATCCTCACATCGAGGAAAGAGAATTTTATGCTCAGCCACTAGTAACTCCCCCCATCAATTCTCCTGAAGGAACCAAGGCTGAATTCATCCTTTATGCACGTCGGTAATTGAATGGTAGGCCCACTTGCTATGAAGAACCACCAGCCTTCATGCTCGATGGCTACATTTGCCAGTTCGGGTACAGATTGTTGTGGGAAGGTGAGGAACCTTACAACCGACCTCCACCGGCCAAAACAGTCACCCACATGGGTCACACTAGTGGCCGCAAAGACAAGACTGTTGATCACGAGATGCTGGACTAGCAAGCTAGGTACGGTTCAGGGCCGATTCACAGCAATCAGGCTAGTTTTGTCATCCACAATGGGTCGGCCGATCAGTCCAGCCTACCCAAATTTCTTAAGACTCAGTACGGCCTCCTCCCAAAAAGAGGTCTCATTTCTTACACCAAGCCGTACCTAGAGGTCTATGATCAACTCCCTCCTCTGCCCAAGTACAAAATGCCAGAGTTCTCCAAGTTTAGCAAGAACGACAACACCGCTACCGTTGAACATATTAGCCAATACATATAAAAATTCGGCTCTTCTCGCTGTCTCTTACAGGACCAGCGTTTTGCTGGTACACGTCATTGGCGCTCGAATCCATCGCATCAGAGAAGCAGCTAGAGGAGCAATTCCATGATTAGTTCTTCTCCGGCTCAGACGAGGCCACCTTCTTAGACCTCATGCCCCTTCGTCAGCATCGTGTGGAGTCCGTTAATCAGTACATACAACGTTTTAGGTAAGCCAGGAACAGATGCTATTCACTCCATCTATCAGAAAAGAACCTGGCTGAAATGGCCTACAACGGCCTGCTGCGGGCCACCAAGAATGTATACGGGCCGACAAATTTTGATTCCATCGGCCATCTTCTCTCTAAAGTGGCGGCGTATGAGCGCTTGCATCAATAAATGTACCAAGAAAAACCATGGAGATCCATCACATACCTGGATGCTTCCGGTGAGGAATCGGCCGATGAGGCCGAGGTAGCAGTTGTTCAATGGGCCAAGACAAACCAGCCATTACCTTGTCAATGGCTCAAACGTCCGGAGGCACCGGTAGGCTACGATTTTGACGTATCCAAACAGAGCAGATCTTTGATCTCCTACTCAAAGAGAAGCATCTTGAGTTGATGGCCGAGCACAAAATTATTTCGGTTGAGGAATTGAAGGGTCGCAAGTATTGCAAATGGCATAACACACTCGACTCTCATAGTACATCCTATTGCAAAGCTCTGCGACAACAAACTCAAAGCCTATCCCTCAAGGTGGACAAAAACCCGATCCCTCAAGTCAATATGCTCGAAGTAATGTCTGGTCAACCCAAACAAGCCACCTCGAACTAATCTTCCAAGTTCCTCCAATGAGTCTACAGCTATGGAGAATGGTAGAGTTATTACGAGAGATGCGCCTAGCTGACCCAATACTTTCTTCATACCGGCTATTAATATGGTCGACGTGGCGTCTAGTTCAAAAGCCAAAGGCAAGGCCTATCCAGACGATGATCAGCCGCTAGAATTCAAGCCAGAGGAGCACTTGTTGGTGAAGAGATCACCAGAAACCACCGGTCATGCCCTGAGTCCGAAATCCTGATCGATATGTACGCTCGGTGACATGAGCAACATGAGAAACACCGCCAACACGACCGAGATCATGCTCGTTTCTGGCTGCGCGAACCTCACCGGCACTCGTACCAAAGTTTCCATGATGATCCTTGCCCTCAACATTACTGTGAACAAGAGGAGCTCTACCACCTTGAATGCCATCAAGAGGAGGATCATCACTACCGTGATCATCACGCCTGCTACAGATTCAAAGAACATTGGGATTGCCTTTCTTCCGCTATTGCTAGGAACAGGGCATGGAGCACCTGCCCACTATGGAGGATTGTCCAGAGTGTTCGGCTCTTCGATGCCAAGACAGACATGCTTCCATATTCCAGCGCCTAGGCCACCCGCGATCGTCACCACGACACCATTTACAGTTGTCACCAGAGTAACCCAAGGACCAAGGCAAAGACTACATGGCTCTAATGGACGATGAGGCCGATGATCTACTTGAAGAGCAGGAAGCCGATGGATCAACCGATGTTAACATGGTGTTCTTCTTGCCAAACGATTTCCACAATCCCGTGGCAGACCAAGAATCGATGGCAATTCAACCTAGGGCCGGCAACTGTGGTCTTCGAGAAGCCTAGTTGACAAGAAGTACCGTAATCTAAAACCTCTCTACCTCAAGGGTTACAACAACGGCAAACCAATCAACAGGATGATAGTCAATACCGGGGCCGTAGTCAATCTCATGCCACACGTTGTGTTCAAAATGTTTGGCAGGACAGACGATGATCTCATCAAGAAGAACATAATCCTCAATGAATTCAAGGGCGACCCCACATGTGCCAGGGGAGTTTTTAATGTCAAGATGACAGTTGGGCATAAAATGGTCAACACATCCTTCTTCATCATTGATACAAAAGTTCCTTACTCAGCCCTACTCGGCTATGACTGGATACATGCCAACTGCTGTGTACCATCAACCATGCATCAATTTCTTATCCAATGGGACGGCGACAAAGTTGAAGTTGTGCCGACCAATGATTCAACCGATATGTCGATGGTAGATGCTTCGATCTAGGGGACAGAAGGAACCAAGTGCCTAACCGGAAGAGAAGATCAAGATTAGGACTTCGTAGAAGGTTCAAAAAATGGAGTCAAGCTAGTTCCAGCTGTTGCCGCCACATTTTGACCAAGACCATTAGGCCAAAATGTTAGAAGAAGCCCATGGTGAAGGAATTAACTTGGCCACGCCTATATCATAAGTTTAGCCAAATATGATGATGATTGTGCGCCCAAGGCCCAAACCAAGATGGAGTCACAAGCCTAATCCACGTCGAAGCCCAGTGTATTCACAAGGCTGGTTCGGATTGCAAGAGTAGGCCGCAAAAAAAGGGTGCGCAGGCCACATTTGGACTCTGTTTGGGCCGTTCTACATATGGATGGAAAGCTAAGGAGATATGCTTTCCAACCCAATAAAAATCATGACCAAATACACTAGGAATTGACGGGAATTGCTGAAACAATACGACGAACAGAATCTATCTCAATCATCACGGCAGGTTTCGGCTGGTATTTGGAAGCCTCATGAGGATCCAGACCGATACAAAGGAGAGTCCAAATTAGTTACCTAATAATAGGGTCCTAGATTTATTAAGTTGTAATCTATTAGTTTAAGGAACAGTTTGAGTCTATCTTTAGGAAAGAGTTTGCCATGAGTTCTTGCTGCCTGATTGATATACTAACCCAGTCAACGGCAAGAAGGCAATCGGCTCATCTGAGCCGATCCACTCGGAGGCCTTAAGCCGATCCACGCGATCAGTTAGGATTTTACGCCCGTTTGCTTGTTTGTGTATCTGCAGCGCGACCCTCTGACCACTACATCCTCCCTAGCTAGTTGGTCAAGCCAGGTGGTATGCCCAGAGCCCCCTCGGATGCACTTGGAGGGATTGACCGTAGCAGCAGCGTACTTCCCAGATCCTTTCTGTGTCCCTTGCCTGAACCCCAGCGGTTTTAGGCGACAACACCAGTAACTAGCATAAATGTTTCACCCAGGTTAGGGCCGATCCGAGCGATCGGCCCATTTTTAAGCATACTCGCATAAACAACACTAGTAGAGCCAATCAGAGTGATCGGCACGCTTGTGCAGAGCCATGTAATGACATACATTGTAAGGCCGATCCAGGCGATTAGCCCCAAAAAATATTGGTGTTCTCATTGTTTAATAATAATAAACCAATGTCGGCCGATGATTACCATCAGACCATTAGCTATTCTAACCAACTCCTGTCCTTTCCAACTTGTAATGTTGAGTTTGAAGATGAAGAAAAGTTGGGCTTTGGTTTCACCGCGGCCGATGAGCTGGAGACAGTCGACATCGGACTAGGCGATCGGCCTTGGCCAACATACATTAGTAAGAAGCTAGAGCCAGAATTCAAAGCTCAGTTGGTTGATCTCTTGATGGAGTTTGCAGTCTGCTTTGCATGGGAATACCATGAAATGCTTGGTCTAGATTGGTCTATCATAGAGCATCCGCAGCCAATCAAGCCTAGTTTCCATCCATATTCTCAACCCCCAAGAGGTTCAACCCCAAGATACTACCAGAGATCAAGGACAAAATCTAGAGGATGACAGAAGTTGGCTTCATCAGACCATGCAGATACCACGTAGATCTCAAACATCATCCCTGTTTGCAAAAAAAGTGGCCAGCTGCGAGTCTGTGTTGATTTTAGGGATCTCAATAGAGCCACACCCAAAGATGAATACCCAATGCCAGTAGCAGACATTCTGATAGATGACGCGGTAGGACACAAGATGATGAGCTTCCTCGATGGCAATGTAGGCTACAATCAGATCTTTATGGCTGAAGAAGACATCTACAAGACGGCCTTCCGATGCCTAGGAAATATCAGGTTGTTCGAATGGGTGGTTATGACCTTTGGCTTCAAGAATGCCGGAGCCACTTCTTAGATATCTATGAATTACATGTTCCACAATCTCATCGGTCGACTGGTTGAGATTTACATCGACGATGTGATCATCAAATCGGCTCTCTCTGCTACCCACTTAGCCGATTTGCGTCATGTATTAGAGCGAACAAGACTCCACGGTTTGAAGATGGATCCCAAGAAGTGTGCATTTGAGGTCACCGTTGGACAGTTCCTTGGGTTCATGATTCAGGAACGTGGTGTCGAGAACGGCAACAAGAGCAAAGATGCCATAGCAACAATGGTACCTCCTCAGAGCAAGACACAGTTGCAGAGCTTGATCGGCAAGTTGAACTACATCAGGAGGTTCATATCGAATCTATCTAGACAGATTGAGCAGTTCATGCCTCTCATCAAGATCAAGAAGGATGATGATTTTATCTGGGGTCCATAGCAACAAAAAGCATTCGACGATCTCAAGCAATATTTAACGTCACCACCAATGTTGGTACCGCCACAGCTGGACAAACCGTTTATTGTCTATCTTTCGGCCAATGAAATTTCCATCGTCTCTGTGTTGAATCAAGAATTTTAGGGCAAAGAATGAGTCGTGTCTTTTCTCAGCCGATGCCTCCTCGACACGGAAACCAGGTACACTAAGGTGGAATGCCTTTGCCTATATTTTACTTGCACCAAGTTACACCACTATCTCTTCAACGCCGAAACTCAGGTGGTGTGCAAAGCTGATATTATCAAACATATGTTATCGGCTCCCATTCTCAAAGGCAGGCTTGGAAAGTGGATGTATGCCCTCTCAGAACTTAGCATCTGCTACCAACTAGCAAAGGCTATAAAAGGCAAGCTCTGGCCGACCTCGTCACAGAAAGAATCGCGCCATTAGTTTAGTTCGTGGGCATCAGACCATGGGTTTTGTTCTTCGATGGGTCAGCATGCGACGTGGGCTGCAGCGTCGGCCTTTATATCGTCTCCCCCCGGGGGGCAGCCTACAAGTTTGCAGTTTGACTCAAAGAAGAATACACCAATAACCAGACTAAATACGAAGCTATTTGCAGAGAGATGGAGCTACTCCTCGAAGCAGGCGCCGAAGCGGTAGAGATCTTCGGTGATTCGAAAGTTGTCATCAATCAGCTGACAGAAGACTTCAATTGTGCTAGCGATTAGTTATATCCCTACTTCATCAAGTGCTAGGAATTGATGGCAAATTTTTGGCAATTCACGCTTTCTTGGATACCTAGGAAACAGAACGATGAGGCTAACAAGTTGGCACAAATAGCTTCTGGGTACATACCTCAAGACGATATCACTTGCATAGATGTTTTGCAACTCAAATACTTGAAGGATCCAGCTCGGGTAGGGGGCAGATAAGAAGATACGACACAGAGCCTCGAGGCATGTACTGATTGGGGATGACCTATGATTTCGTGCCATCGATGGATTACTGCTAAAGTGCCTCTGCCCTGAGGAAGCATTGAAAATCATGCACGATGTACACGAAGGTACCTGCGGCACTTACCAATCGGCTCACAAGATGAAGTGGTTGATTAGGAGGTCCGGCTTTTATTGGCGGACTATGCTAGAAGATTGCTTCAAATACTACAAAGGATGTCAAGAATGTTAGCGGTTTGGAGCCATGGAGATGGCGCCGGCCGATCTATTGCACCCAATCATCAAGCTGTGGCCTTTCAAGGGCTAGGGCATGGATATGATCGGCCAAATTAATCCACCTACCAATAAACAACACAAATGGATCTTGGTGGCCACAGATTACTTTAATCAAGTGGGTGGAGGCTATACCAATAAGGAACATCACAACTAAAGATGTGATCAACTTCGTTAAAGAGCAGATCGTATATAGGTTTGGTATACCACAGACGATCACAACTGACCAGGCGTCCATTTTTATAGGTGAGGAATTCAAAAATTTTGCCAAGGAGATGGGCATCACCTTAATTTAGTTGTCACCTTACTATGATCAGGCCAATGGGCAGGCCGAGACATCTAACAAGAGCCCGATCAAGCTAATCAAGCGTAAGATTGATGAGTATCCCAAACAATGGCACGGTCGGCTGGCGGAAGCACTGTGGCACATGTCATGCCACAGCGCTACTAAATGCACACTGTATTAGCTTGTCTACAACCAAGAGGCTGTGATGCCATGGGAGATCAACATCGAGTCGAGGCAGGACACATTCCAAAATGATTTAACCGTCAAAGATTATGCATCTCTCGTGAAAATCAACACAGAAGAGTTGACAGAACTTCAGCTTTGGGCTCTAGAAAAGATACGGGAAAACAAGGCAAAGGTGGCGCGAGCCTATAACAAGAAAGTGAAGCCGAAGTGATTCCAGGTCGGTGATTTAGTCTGGGAGATTGTCTTGCCAGTTGGGACCAAGGATCCGGTATATGGCAAATGGTCACTTAATTGTCACGGTCCTTATCACATAATTGAAATAGCTCCATGATAGTAATGCGAAAAATAGGGGTCCCAATCTTCCGAGAGGTATGGATAAGTCGGTTTAGGGGTGGAGAACTCAACATTGCTGAAGAAGGCTTCGAGCAATCGATCGAATCCTTGCAATTACTACACCACTGCTCCGATGGTTATCGACCGCGTGACACGCGCAATCGACCTCACCAAGAAGGCTATCATTCCTGCAATGCAACCGAAAGAATACCAACAAAAACGAGGAATAAACGCAATCAAGATTAATCTTGTGCACAAGTTGAGGTTTCACAAACCGATACACGAACGGCGAACTGTTCACGACAGAATAATCTTAAGCAAAACCCATCTAATCTAATGACGGCTACAGAATATATACAAGAGAGAGGTATAGGGGGCGGCCAAGGGGGTGGCCGAGCAACCCTAGGGCGTACAAAACCAGCGGGCCCAAAAACCGATCCAGCAGCACCCTGTCAGATTCTGATCGTCGTGTTGTTTCGATTATTCCTGTTAACTCCGATATTATTTAGGCCTGAAACCAGATGGGTTGGAAAGCTTATCTCCTTAGCTTTCCGTTGATGCGTAGAACGCCTGAAACGGAGTCCGTATGTGGCCTGGACGTCCATTTTACTGAGGCCTACTCCTGCAGTCCGAACCGGTCTCACGAATAAATTGGACCTTAACTCGGATTGGGCTTCAAACTTCATCTTCTCTTGGGCCTTGGTCATATGCTTATTGATCATATTCTCATCACTCCAAGTAATTCATATCACATGGAAACGCTTGAAGGAGAGAAATTCAGCAGGAACGTGAATGGAAAGTACTTGAAAAACGAGTCTGTGGGTCGGCTCCAAAATCCCACATGCTGGGGGGCAACTGCATGCTACCCAGAAGCCGATGTCTTGCCATCGCTACTAAAAAATAATAATAATGATGAAAGATGATCTTAAACTTTGCACGTTGCGAGGTATGTGCTTGCCATTTTAGAGGCAGATGCTTTGCCATCGGCACTAAAAATAAACGTAGAGCCGATGCCCATCGGCTTTTGGTACCCTATAAAAAAACAGGGGGAAGAATGATAGTTCCCATATGCTATGGGCACCTATTTACTACTCTAGATGTCGATGCGTTGCTTTCCGCACAAAAATATAAAACAAAAATAAAGGAGACGATGTATCAACATCGCCTTTAGAAGCCACGGACAGACCCGTACTTCGATGTCCCCTCAAGGTATACAGAGGCCACTGATCGGTTACCATAACCAGCGGCCAGTGTTTCAACTAACAGTACAAGGAGACGTCAAAATGATAGTACAAGGAGACGTCAAGCTATGTTACTTAGCAATCTTTCGAGCTTTGGCATCTGGCATGAAGGGGAGACGACCTAGGAGTGTGAAAAGAAGATGGTTCAAAATTGCCTCCAGGGATAGAAAAGAAGTTGGAAAATTGCCTCCAGCGAGAAGAGCTTGGAATTGATCACAGACGATTGGCAGCTAGAAGAGACACCGGACGCGTCACTCCGAAAAAAATCGTAGCTTTTAATAGAATGCGCCCAATCTGAAGCTGTTCACACACGCTTTGAGGAATCAAACAGGAACGACATGCAGGAAAGGCCGTGGATAATCTTAAAAGAAATATCACTAAGAAGCTGCACATTGGCACTCCATAGCCGGTGAAAAGGAGTCGACGCTTGGTGAGAAACCTCGATCGACTTAGGAGTACAAATAAGACAAGAGCCGATACGTTTCTCCAAACTCAAATCATCTCAAGATTCAAAGCCAATGTGTTGCCATCGCCTTTAGAAAGACTTCGCATTTTCACGGTCTCACCTTAGGAAGGCAAGATCGATGAGAGACAGTCACATTCACAGCCATATCCAAATGATCAGATATTTATTGGAATCAACAGTATTTTACATCATTTGGATTGAAGTGAGCTCGAGATACAGATCCACCTAGTATCCACCGCCTCCTAGGAGAATATAACCCTGTTGTCCCATCAACTCAACTCAGCGGCAATGAGCCGGTGGTGGGGAGAAACCTAGGGGATATGTCCGGCGGAGCAGGCAAAATTATTCTAAAAGTTTCTTGCAAGAGGTCAGAACTATGTATGCAAGCTGGGGGCTTACATGGTCAAATGGCCAGATCGAGAGGCCTGACCATACCGTGGAAAATGACCCCAGCCTGAAAGGGGGAATGTCATGAGGATTCATTTATACTCTGGCACCCTATTCGACTATCCATGCAAGGAACTACATGAGGATTCATTTATACTCTGGAGGTACAGTTGGCTTAACAGCCGATACTTTGGGTATCATCCACGGTTGGGGTTCTATACCTAAACCCGCAAGGTATGCTGATTGGCGATGCTGCTTGTCAGTTTGGCATACTCACTATCGCCGGAACAATCCAGCATATCTGGAGCAAAGACAACATGGGAAATGTTAGTGTACCTTCAACCAGGAAGACGCTGACTCGGGATCGTGCCTGCCGGTGGCTCTCCAAGATTTCTTCTGTCACGGCTATGTAGAATTGGATCATTATTGGCCAATCCTTGTCTTCAATATGGGGGTATTCCGGCCATGGTTTACTTTCGACATCTCAGGGCTGGTAGTGATACTCTTGGGAAGAGTCGACAGAAGTGGTGGTGGACTGAGGACTTTGAGGGATCCAAGAAGAAAACATGGGCCAAATGTTCTATTTATACACCCAGGTAGGGGTGTTCGGCCGATTCTAGAAAAATCGAAAGGAAAAGTTGCAAAAAGGGACTCGGCAATAAGTGCCAGCAAGCACGGGGAATCCGCGTCTGCGTAGAGAGGCCAAAGAGAGCTCGTACCCAGTGCTGCTTACAATGAAATGCTGCACATATTGACATGAGGAATGCTATGCGACAAAGCTGGAATAGTTCGCCCAACACATGCCTAAGTAAAAAGTTGAGACCCGAGATGTCGTCCTCTCCGGAGTATTGCACTCGGTACATCTTCCGGATGGAATCAACATGCATGGATAAAAGCTAGCAGGGAGGAACGAGTGATGCAGAGAATTCAAGGCATAGCACCCGCTGAAATCGACTTGTACACCGATTTCGAAGCTCGTAAGATAGCATTTTCTAACGAGTTTCCCTGATCACTGCTTAGAAGAAAGGTGTATAGCTCTCTCTCTTTTGGTTTTAGAATAATCACTATCGCTAAAACCAAGGGGCTTGTGCTGGGCCGGAAGGCCGATGGCCGAGAGGGGCTGCTCAAGGAAGAAGCAGCTGATGTAGTTTTAAAAGAGCCATTGGGCCATGTATCTAGTAAATCGTATCGGGATAGAAGTAGCCTAGTTTAAGTTAGGGTTCTAAGAAGAGTTTGACTTATCGTCCAAGTCTACGGACTATAAATATGTACCCATATCATACAAAATAAACCGACGACATACGTTTCCAAGCAGTGGTTGCCTCCATATTTTCTCGGCGCATCGCTAACCCTGAGCAATTAGGATTTTCAAGGTAATCGCCATGCTGTTATAATGCTTCTTTCGTAGTTTCATTAGGGCAATAGGGAACGAGCTTCATGGTGAATCTTGTACTGAAGCGTTTTTTATGGCAAGGTTCGCTAATTATATTGATAAATCCCATGTCAAGCTTTGCTTGATACGAGATCCATTATTTATCTGCATGTATACTGATCTATCTTATGCATGTGTGCTTCAAGTAACAGATTGGTTTCGTGTAGGTTGTTATATGTTATCTCAACGTTTGTTACACTCCATGACGTGCGCTGCAATATGTGCATGCGACCTGCTGATAGATTAGCGTATCGCGAGCACCCTATCTCTATATGTCTTTTTTTTTTTGCTTTATTTAGGTGAACTTTTTTGGAGGTTATGGTTAGAAGCCGATCTAGATGAGTACATCTTTTATATCATGCTTTAGATAGGTCTGTATTACTTTATCTTGCATGTGGTGCTTTAATATCCATCTTTAGAGAACAACTGAGATCAGCTTGATTGCCGATGCAGATCCATGAACCGTGATGCCAACCTGAGCGATCAGGCAAGAATTTAACATTTTACATCTGTTGTGTACGCTTTACAGGGAGAATCCGAGCCAGCCACCGCATCCACCACCCTTCCTGGTTGTAGGTCAAGCCAGGTGGCACGCCTGCACCACCGCTGATCGGCTTCACCGCTGAGCCGATCGGAGCCGCACATAGGGAGACGATCGCAGCAGCAGCGAGATCCCTCGGCTCTTCGTGTGTTCAACCGCCAGACCGCCGCTAGCCGACTTCTGGTGGCAACAGTGACCGACAAGCTCATGGTTACTAAAGCATATAACAAGAAGGTAAAAGTCAAGTCTTTTTAGGTTGGAGAACTTGTATGGAAGACGGTGCTGCTATTGAAGACTAAGGATAGAAGATTCGGCAAGTGGTCTCTAGCTGGAAAGGTCCCTACAAAGTGATGAGGGTAGTTCCTAGTAACGCTTACATGTTAGAAGATTTGCTAGGTAATGAGTTGCCCAAAGCAATGAATGGCCACTTCTTGAAGAAATATTATCCAAGTGTGTGGCAAGATGCTTGAGAAAGGCCCATGTATTGCATTGGAGGTTTAGTTGTGCTTCAGAATTGTTATTGTTATGTTATGAGAAATCTGATGATTCTCGAAGATGTAAGTAGTTCTGGTGCTTTTGGTTCATGAACTTCGCTAATAAAAGGCAGGAGGCATGTGTTGAGCACCAAATTGGGCAGGCGTGTACTGGCTGCTCCTATCGGACTGTCTGGTGGGGTTTACGGACTGTCAAGTGGAACCGGATTATCCGGTGGGATGTGCTGGACTATCCGGTGCGGTCGAATCCGATTGTAATCCCGTAATTTGTATGAGATCTCGTGGAGTTCGACTTGTACTAGGGTTAAGACCACCCTCCCCTATAAATATAAAAGGGTAAGGCTGATTGACACATGCACAATCGAACCAATCTATTACTTCTTATCTACTTTTATGCATATCTCTGTTCCTAAACCCTAATTCTCATCTTAATCCCTAACTTTCGCTTCTTATCGACTATACACCGACCTGAAGAGCTCTAGGTGGCCTGCGGACGCTGAAGCAAACCCTAGCATTAATCCTCCCTGACGGGGTCCCTCCCGGGTGTTTTGATCTAGGTTTTACCTGAAGCCTTGCCGGCCACCGGATCGTCCGGCGGCGACCATCGAACTGTCGGCGCAGACAAGTTGACCCCAAGGTGCCCTAGAGCAGCGAGCAGGCCTCCAGGATTCTTTGAGTGTTTGGTGCGAAAACGTATCAGCCCATAGAACTCTAGCTCCAACAGCTCCCAAGCTGAATCCCAATGTTTCCGCAGGCCCAAAAATATCTCGATGTGGAGCAAATCTGCTCCTTCCTGCGCTCCCAATCTCAGAAATTCAATTCTCCAACAACCAATGACAAATCATCTTCGCGCGATCCTGGCCTGGGCAAAGGGCAACCAAGTTCGTCCCTCCGCCGTCCTCCTGCATAACAGCTTCCTCCGACCTCGGGAATAGTCGCCGGTCTAGGGGCGCCGCTGCTAGCTTTCCACCATGCCCGAGGAATGACGCCGCCACGTCCGAGGACACCCACGGCAAGGCCTGAGGGAAACACCGCTGTAAATTCCCCCCTGCTGGGAGCCTCAGCCGTCCGCAAGATACCAATACGAATCGTATTCCTATGTTTGTGATTTTCCTTTTAAATCTAAATAATAAAATATTGATTGAATTGTGACTGAAAGTCTCTGCTTCGTAGAAGTATTGAGCATACACTGCATACTCTGTCTCTGTCTGTACAGCAGTCGATTTACAGTGAATTGTATTGATTTGGTTAATTGCATGTTTGAACAACAGCTGCATACTGAATAAACCACCACGTGCTTGATGGATGAAGCTTCATAAACATTAAGCTTACTTTTATGATGATTTAAAGTCTGAAAGAATTCCAGCATTCCTTAAATTTGTGCTTGTGTGATGCATTTCATGATGCAGCTGGCAAAAAGAAAAGAACTTCCAACCTTGGAATGATTTTGGCAATGAATGAAGCATAGTCTATATGGACACGTGAGTATTTGATTGCTCTGTAAATGTGCATGAAGCCGGCAGGGCCCAACCGCCCAAGGGAAGGAGGGACCGTTGGAGAAAGAGGTGTTTTCTAGTCCCAAAATGGTATAGGGAGATCCCAAATTGATGTTATTGGGAATCTAAGTGGAGCTGTTGGATATTCTCTAAGTTCTACCTTTTATCCTGAGTTTTGTATATATTTATAAGGGGATTTCTAAATATTTGAGCGCTGATGTTCATATAAGGTACGGCTTTCAACCATAGATTATTTGAAAAAAAAAGGTTTAAACCAAGAAGACATGCCAGAGTAGAAATTAACTTGTAGGGGCCTGAAGGGCCGGCACTCAGCTCCCAGCAGGCCGAGACGCCGAGCCATGGGCCGCGGCCCACGTGACCGAGTGAGTAAACTAAAAACGCAAAGGTTATAACTGTCATTCGCATCTTAGGGAGCTTGAGTCAAGTCAACTTTTTCTTTCTCTTTTTTTTTTTACGAAATCAAGTCAACTCTTCTGGGTCTACGCAGTTTCTCCGGCCTACACCATCGCCTCTCCCTGCTTCTTTAAACTAGCAGCAATAATAGAGGCGTCCACCTCAGAACCTCAGTCGGTCAGCCCCCTTCGGTTGGCTCTCCTTTTGTGTTCTTATCCTTCAATTGCTCCGCTCCAGGTTAGTGCTCCAGAGAATCTTGGCTTTTTTATAATAATTTTGCTTACTACAATCTGAAATTCAGGCACGTGGTCATTCAGGTTGCGCCTGTGATTTAAGCTGTTTATGTATATTAGTATATTCAGATTCCCTTTACACCTTCTACTCGGTGTAGTTTTAAGGAAATATGGTGGCTTTTGAATGGTTTCCTTGGTTACTTCAATCATCAGAAACGGAGAACCTAAAGAACCAGACAAGCCTGAGTACACTGCCGAAAAATCTACCAGCCACCTTCGTATAGAAAATTGAGAGATTTTTTTTACAGTAGTTGAAAGGTACCCACCGGTACTAAGATTTTTTTTTATTTTTAATGACCTTTATGTTTTTTAGGAATTAAAATTTAATAAAATAGGTAATATTTCCACTATTTTTAGTACCGGAACCTCATATTTGGTACTGACTGGTACCTATACCGTGGTACCGTATATTTTTAAACCGTTAGATCATGTGTCTATTTGGTGATCTTTGTGGATTTGTAATTTTTGGCTCTATACCAAAAGTGGATCTAAGAAATTTCATACCCTCACCCTTAAATCATCTGTACTAATTTCATTGGCTCTAGGCCGATGTGCGGGTTCAGAAAAGCATGAGTCTATTTGTAGCAGTTGTGTAGTATTTATACATTGGTGGTGAAAATGTTAAGGGCTTAAGGCATGTGGAATGTTGTGCCGACTAGATCCATAGGTACTCCATCCTCCGTGGTTATCATGCTAGTATATTTCTCTCTTTTGGAGGTGAAAGTAGAAGCATATGCCTCATTATACTGTGTTTACCATGTTTGGCCTTTACATGATTATAAGCTACGTCATCAAACTTTTCATTTAAACTAGACGCAATATCATATCAACAGAATGAGCAATTTTCGCATGAAGAGCTGTATAATCACTCATGCTGGATGTTGCTTTGCCTGATTTATCATTGAGAGGACGGAACGTAAACACTAGGGTTGTAATCGGATCGGATACGGACGAATATTACTAAAATCATATTTGTTTTCATATTTTTCTTCAGATTCGAATTCAAATACGGATAGCTTCAGATACGAATATAGATACGGATAGTCTTGAATACGAATACGGATAAATGCATGTCGAATACGGAACAAAATCGGATGCGGATTTTATCGGTTACGAATATTTTCTTCGGATAAAGAGCAAAACCATCATCGATGTATATCAAACTTGTTCTCATCATTCAGCCGCTGCACAAGATCCATTTCTAATTACAATTTGCTGATAAGGAAGTAAATTGACAAAAAAAAACATTTAGCTAAATACTCATTGTCGTGCCTCACAACTTGCGAGTCACAAACTCGAGAAACTATGTGCTTAGATTTCAAGTGATTGGTTGTCAGACTTGAAATCCACACGAGCTTCAAAATTGTATCTCTTGCGCCCATTTCCTAGTCACTGACAAAAAAGAAAATAATATAAAAAACAAATACAATGTGTCATGCTATGGTGGCTTGTTTGACGCTTTGAGCCACACAGCCCAAGAACCTTCCGATCAGGTGGCTTGATGGCCCATGTGGCCGGCCTGGCAGGCATGCAGCAGCTTGGGCAGAGGTGAATAGGTGACTAGGTGAGCTTTGAACCACCTCGCCTAACTCAGGAGAAGGGGAACACCTTGGCTTTATAAAGACACACCCGAGACTGAAGACGGAAGAGTGCTGCCGGCTTTGGCCATGACTGCGCACAGTCCCAAACAGTCAGTGATGAAAAAATTCAGATGTTAATTTATTTTCGGATATCTCATCGGATATATCCGACAGGCGGATATTAAGGAAACCATTTTTGTATTTGGTATCTGAAAATAATATTTGTATTTGTATTCAAAATTCGAATTATTTTTGAATATCCGAAATTTACATTTGAATTGCTTTCCGGCCTTTTTTGGTCGGTTGGATATTGGATAATATTTGTTCAGAGCTCCTACGAAGCACCCTAATCTAGGTCAACGCACCTCGTGGATCCATCCATCGTGTAACTGGAGAGGAGCTACTGTAATTCTTTTTTGCCACATGATTTCTTGATTTTGAACTCCTATTCCTTAAGCATCCATTTTTCTGTTTGACTTATCGGGAAAAAAAACCTTTATTATGGAAATTCTCCAACAAGGGTTTGATGATGTTATCAGCAGTAACCATACTAGTGCGAGACATCTTCTCTCATCACTTGCCATTGCAGTCGTTGCCTCTATATCCCACTAAAGTCAAGAAAAGTAAGTTGGTGCAACAACGCATCAGACACATCGAGCGCGTGATTACGTGGTGTGTTAGTAAATAATATGAAAACAAAATCAAACATAAGATACCATTTTTATGTGGAAAACTCTCTTGCGGGGAAAATGGGCATCAGCCGGTAAAACTCCACTATATTATAAAGTGTTCACAGAACGTGGGGGATTACAACGAGACATCACCTCTCCCAGATGGTTTTTACGAGATGTATTTGTAAGTGGAACACGTGACCTATTAAGAGTCACAACATAATATGGGTCAAGGCGTCTCTAAAGCCCAATAAAAATTCGGATCAATATCCAACAAAACTCCACCTTAAGATGAATTCCATCTTGTAGCAATAAAAAATCTTCAATAATCTTTCTTCAATAATAAATTTCACTAGTACCAAAAGTTACTAGGACTTAGATTTAATACTAATTAAGCTTGAGCACAGCTCAAACTTAGATGTAGAAACATGTTTTGTCATCATATAAGTAAGATTATCGTGAGTGTTTATTTTGCTTACCTTAATGCCACCTTCAGCAATAACAGCTCGAATAAAATGATATCTCACATCAAACATCTGATCTTTTATGAAACAAATAGCATTTTACTATCACAATGTACAGTAACGCAAGAACAACTAACTCCGCAAAGTTCAGAGTATAACTCTTAATGAAATAGCTTCTACAAGCTTCAAAAATAGCCATATATTCAGCTTCAATAATAGTCAAAGCAAAAATAGTTTATAGACAAGCTTTCCAACTAACGTCACAACAACCAACGCTAAAAAAATAACCCATGAGAGATCTCCTCTTATCCAAATCTCTAGCATAATCAGAATCAACGTAACCGACAAATACATCTCTAGATTTATCAAACTGCAATCAAGTACTAGAAGTACCACAGATATCTAAAAATCCATTGAACAAACCTCCAATGCTCCTTACTAGGATTAGCCATGTATCTACTGACAACACTCAATGCATGAGATAAATCAGGACGATAACATATCATGGCATACATAAGAGAACCAACTGCACCCGAATAATGAACTCTAAACATGTACTTAATATCACCATCTGACTCTGGATATAAATCTGAAGATAATCTGAAATGTGCAGCTAACAGAGTACTCACTAGTTTTGCATCATGCATATTAAAAAGACAAATAACCTTTTCAATATAACCTCATTGATTGAGGTATAATAATCCAGATTTTCTATCTCTGATTATTTCCATACCAAGAATTTTCTTAGCTGCAACTAAATCTTTCATCTCAAACTCTTTATTTAATTGTGCTTTTAACTTAGCTATTTCTGAATTTTCTTTAGCAGCAATCAACGTATCATCAACAATAGGAGCAAATAGAATGCTAAACCATTAACGATCTTCAAATAAACACATCTATCACAATCAGACCACTTGAAACCATTAGAGAACATAAATGAGTCAAATTTCTTATACCATTGCCTAGAAGATTGTTTCAATCCATAAAGAGATTTCTTTAATTTGCAAACAAGGTTTTCGTTTTCAAAAACAATAAAACCTTCAGATTGATCCATACAAATATTTTCATCTAAATCCCCATGCAAAAATGCAGTTTAATATCTAAATGCTCAACTTTGTAATCACACGTAGCAACAATACCGAGAAACATGCAAATAGAGCTATGATTCGCAACTAGAGAAAATACATCATTAAAATCAATACCTAGAATTTGGCTATAGCCCTTAGCAACCAACATTGCTTATACCTTCCAGGCTTATTTGGAGAAATACTTTAGTTCCATTTGAAATTCCATTTACAACGGATAGGCTTTTTCTTATTAGGCAATTTTACTAAATCCCAAGTATCATTATTTTCAAGAGACTCCGTCTCATCTTGCGTAGTGGTCATCCAATTGTTGCAACCAGCAAAAGTAATAGCCTTAGAATAATTGGAAGGTTCAACATTACTTTCAACCTCTTCTGCAACACTCAAAGCATAAGCAGTATTGCATTCTTCAATTAATCCTCTAACTGGATTACGTGCTCTGGTGGCCTTACCAGCTGCAAACGAATGTTGTGGATGCTGCACCGTAGGAAGGAAGGATTGCGTATAATGGATTGGTTGTATTGCATAGAGCCCTTGTGGCAAATATATAGGAGTACAAGACTTTGGGAGCAAGGCACCTCCCCAGATACATATGGCAGTCCTAGATATATAAGACTCCTAAAGATACAGGACTACTAATACTGCCAATTGTACTTTAACTTCCTCCCGCAGTCGTAGCTATCACATCGCAGACGGTTAGACTGGAGAACAAGCTGAAGAGCTGACATCCGCCCACAGTCGTAACTATGTCGCGGTGCAGAGGCAACGACCGAAGAAGAAACACACAATGAGCTAATGCAGATGATAACCCTTTGTGCCAAAGTCGAGATAGCCAAGTACGAGGACGCAGAGCCGTTGTCGAGGTGCCGTGCGTAGGGTAGCTGTGGTCGATGAAGCTGTCAAGGACGCCGAAAAAAACAAGCCGCACAAGTCGCAGGCGTGGGCGCAGCACGTGAGAAGGCCCGCAGCGCGGAAGAAGTCGCCAGGGTGATGGTAGTGCAGAAGCGGGGCGCCATAGCCAAAGATGGCGATGTAGTTGAGGCAGTCGATGAAGGAAAAGCCAAGGACGATGTTGTCAAGCCGCCATGGACGATGCGTACCTTAGGTTTGCCAGGCCTAGAAATGCGTCATGGATGAAGGCACGTGCCGGTGTTGCCAGTACTGGACGTATGAGGTAGAGGGCCCCCACCATATGTGTCAGCATCTGAAGGGACCGGTAGAGAAGGCCTCCATAATGGTTGTGGTGCAGCACGGCGGGAGTGCCATCGCAACTCATGGTTGTCAGAGCGGAGTAGATGAAGTAGACGAGGATAAGATGGTGCTGCTGGTGACAAGGTTTTGCTAGACGAAGGCGAAGAGATAGGCTGGCGACGCATCGAGGTTCCTTGAGTCCTGGCGGTGAGAGCCACGACGCATAGGAAGAAGAGACTCGACGATGCCAGTGGAGCGCGACGGCGGTACTTGAGGTCGGCGAAGAACTCGATGACGAGGAGTGTGTCGGCGCAGCTCGCAGATATCGAACAGCTCGATCAGACCGTGCGCAGGAGATGCGCACTGATGGAGTTGGAAACAATGGAGATGCAACGGTGGGGGTCGACGACAGACGATGATGCTGCTGCCCAAGGAGGCGACATAGCAACAGGGATGGCGATGGGCTGCGGTGCGGCGTGAGGAGGCACTGCAGTGGTAGAGTCGACGACAGGCCATGCTGCTACCCGAGGAGAAGATGCAGCAGCAAACCTTGTGCTTGGTGAACTCGCGGTAGACGACAGAGATCTCAGGAGGGTGAAGTCGTGTGCGATCGGTTGATCACGCCAACAGCGTGCGAGGCGAAGATGACAATGGTGATGCCGATGTGAATCCTCCTGATCGGTGATGGCGACGATGAATCGGTGTAAGCCGATGTGTCGACGAAGAGGTGCAGAAACAGCATGCGGGCGTCCCTTGGCATGCCGCTAGCCGCGCCATGATGCACAGTCGGAGAAGACAAAGCCAGTGATGTCGACGATGCATGAGCCGACGGGCGATGGGGTGGTGAGGACGCAAACCGATCTTAGATCAAAAAAACAAAAAGGACACAACAGAAACTGATACGGTACATCACCGAATGCCCATAGCTAAACGTATCACAACCCCTCCGTCTCATTAGCAAAGGAACAAATGAGCTCGTGTCCCTTAGCCAAGAGAGAAAAAGGGAGGTAGATAGTAGCATGGTAGGGCAGGGGACTCAACGTGGAGGGGACCGGCGTGACCCACGAGAGGGTGACACGCGGCCACGGTGCGCGGCCCACAGCGCGGCCCGCGGATCCAAGCCGATACGGAGGGTCGGCGGCGCGGCCCATGGCCCCTGGATCCGAGGTGGCATAGGGAAGTAGTGGTGACGCCCGCAGCCCCCCTAATCTACGGCGGCGCAGGGAAGCGACGATGCGGCCCACAACCCCCGGATCCGCGGCGGCGCGGTCCACAGCCCTACTCCCCCAGAGCCGTGACGACGCAGGGAAGGCGCGGGGAGCGGTGTCGTGGCCGGCGCCCTAGGTGACGCGGAGAGGTGACGTCGCAGCGTGCAGCCACCCACAGTTAAGGGCCACCACACTAGCAGCCTCGGGTCCACAGAGATAGGAAACAACCAGCACGAGGCCCACCCTAGCCCCAATGATCCGAGCGCTCCTCCATCTGCCATCACCATGACGATGCAGGGATGGGGAGCTTGGGTGCATCCATCTCCACGACGGCATGCGAAGGGGGCGGACGCTGCCTGCCATGCAGTAGAGCCCCACGGCTGATGCACGAAGGACCTTGGTGAGTTTTGATCTGTTGTGCTTGACGACGCGATGACGAGCATGGTGGATCAGAGGGACCGATCGCGCATCCCATGAGGGCGCTACCCCCGGTGAAGATCAATCTCTGTTGGTGGTCATTATAATATGTTTCGACCACCAACATTTCATGTTCTAAGGGTGATTTTTATGCAAAGTTCATACATTCTAACCGGTTCCACGAGTTGTGTACAAAGATCATGGAGGAACACAGTCACAATGCAATTACACAAAACATGGTGAAACAAGGTGCAACAATGGAAGGTTGGACAAGGGGTGACTAAGCCCTAGCCGCCTAGCCAAGTCCCCTAGCCGCCTGGCCAGTTGGGTAGGCCACCTGGCCAGTTAGTCAGGACGCCTAGCCTTCTCAGCTTCTCAGCACTAAGGACTGGCACCAGGGACTAAGTCCCAAGCCGCTCGGCACACACGGTAGGCCGCCCAGCCATCTTTTGTCTCCAAATGCCACACCCTTCGACCTACATGCAAGAGATAACGTGTCAAGCATAACTCCACGTTGGAATCCAAGAGATCAACACAAAACACCCTGGAAGGCCTACACCTCACCAATCCAGCCCACGGATTGGTTAAGTCAGCAATCCAAGAAAGTGACATCCAATGGCCAAGGAAGAAACACAAAGGGAATCCAATAGTTGAGACAAAACCACACGAGGATCACTGTCAAACGCCTTACCAAAGTGACTAGGAGCGTTGGATGGAAAAAGTCGGCGCATCGGATGGCCGCCTGGCCAAGGAGCTAGCCGCCCGACCTAAGGACAAAGCCTGCCCGGCTCCTACCTAGCCACCAGGGCTGCCATGTGTCCCTCCAGCCATCAACTTAACCTCCACAACTGCCTCTTAACAGCTATAAATACCCATAAGGTCGTGGTGAGCAAGTGTGGTGTAGTGGTAGAGTAGCACATGAGAGTGTGAAGTATATAGTATTGGAGAAGTGAAGCTTTCCCTTAGCTTGTAGAGAGAGTACCTCTTGTATCAAGGAGAGTAGCGAAGTGAAGAGTGAGGGAGTGGGAATTCTTTTCTCTCCCGAACTTGTAATCTCAAAGGAAGGATATTTGTTTGATTCCATAATTGAGTAACGTTCCATGTTCTTTACCTTTGTTATTTCAGTCTTACTTTACTTTCGTACTTAGTCTTATGCTTGTCTGTTTACGGGAATCTTGTGCATGCTTATAGTATTGGCTATACAGTGTTGCCTAATCTTCTGGCTCATTACCAGTTTAGTAGTGAACTCCTTGGGTAGACACGACGGTGTTTATACTTCGAGTTTGCCTCGGTTAGTGTGCTATCCCACGCAAGCTCTGGTTGGTAGACACATTAGGTGACAGCTTTTGTGTTCTTAGTATTCCAATCCCGTACATTCGGATAGACTCACTGATGATATCCTGTAGCCCCGCCTTTCTCGAATGGGTATTCAGCACTCTGGTTCCTGGCAGTGGTGTTGCAGCTTTGGTGACTATATTTGCATGACAAGTATAAAGCTTTGCATGTTTAGTACAGTAGAGTGATTTAATTTTTGTTGAGAACCTGGTTGTCTATCTTTTACTCTCAACATTGCTAGCTTTGATAGTTCAGCTAGTTGTGTTGTGTGTTATTATACTCCTCGTTTCTCATGGATTCGATACCCTGGAATACTCTTAGTGAAAGGCTACAACGTGTTTACCGTGCGCTTGCGAAATTATATCTGAAAACTAAGGAACGCCAACAATCTCTCCGGGGGCGACGCGGCGGCAGCAGCGGAAGCCTAGGTCTAGGATTAGAAACCCTAAACTCATGATACCATGTAGGAATGAATATGGCACGGAAAGATTGTATTGCATAGATCCCTTGGGGCGAATATATAGGAGTACAAGCCTTGAGGATCAAGGCACCTCCCTAGATATATATGACAGTCCTAGGTACAAAAGACTCCTAAGACTCCTAAAGATACAGGACATCTAATACTACCAATTATACTCGAAATGCACAACTGGAGAAGAATCCTGAACAGAGGATGAATAATCAAGAATTGTTGAATTATCAGGAAAATGTGCATCTTGGACAACAGCAATATCATTCTTTGATGTATTATTAACATCAATAAAATGCTCTACCTCCACGTTTGTTTTCTATTATCTCTCAACATGAGGATCACTAGACAGGTTATCAGATAACATATCAGATTCAATAAAGATAACATTCCTACTAAGCACAACCTTTTGAGTTCGTTGATTCCACAATTTATACCTTTAACACCAGATTGCTAACTAAGAAAGATGCACTTAGTAGCTCTATGTTCTAATTTTTCATTATCAATGTGAGCATAAGTAGTACAATAAAAAACTCTCAGTTGTGAATAATCAACCGGAGAACAAGAACATACCTTAGTTGGAGTTTTCTTATCAATAGGAATAGAAGGTGAACTATTAATAAAATAGCAAGCAGTGTAAGCAGCTTTAACCAAAAAATGCTTATTCAAGCTAGCATTAGACAACATGCAATGGGCTCGAGATGATAGTTCTGTTCATACGCTCAGCTACACCATTCTGTTGAGGTATACGAGGAATAGTGTAATGCATAACAATGCCTTGAGACTTGCAATGTGTTTTAAATTGATTAGAATAGAACACCATTAGTGCTTAGAATTTTAACCTTCTTCACAGTTTGATTTTCAATCATAACCTTCCACTCTTTAAATGTTGAAAATGGTTCTGATTTATCTTTCAAAAACTAAGGCCATACTTTTTTAGAATAATCATCAATGATTTTCTACATATAATGAGAAGCACCGTAAGAAGGCTTGCGAGACGGTCCCGTAAATCAAAATGCACATAATCAAGAATACATTTACTTGTATGAGTTGAAGTATTGAACTTCGCCCTCTTTCATTTGCCAAACACACAATGCTCGTAAAATTTCAATTTACTAACGCTATGTCCATCAAGCAGTCCTGTCTTGCTCGAAATATGTAAACCAAACTCACTCATATGCCCAAGACACATATGCCAAAGATTAGTAGCATCACATGTAATTGTTGTACCATGAAGATGGTACAAATTGGTAGAATTCAAATCAGTTTTCATAGCAATAAGAGAACCTTTTAACACCTTTAGAACTCCGTCTCTACCGAAGTATTTGTACTCTTTGCCATCAAGAGTACTGAAAGAAATAATATTTTTAGTCATGCCTAGAATGTGCCTAACATCAGTCAAAGTTCTAATAATGTCATCATGCATCTTAATTTGAACAGATCAAATTCCAATAATTTAACATGGTCTATCATCACCCATTCTACCGAACCACAAGATTGAATAGAATCATAAGTGATAAACCAATCTCTATTAATGCAAATATGAAAGAAAACCCCAGAATCAAGAATTCATTCATCACATTATTAGCATATCCAGCAAAAGCAACGAGAGTATCACCATCAGAATTATCTAAACTAGAAGCAGCAACAGAAGATTTACTTCATCATTTGACTTACCTTTCTCTCGATATGTGCTAGTTCTCTTTTCTTTGTTTTTTAACTTATAGCAATCAGAAATAACATGAATATCTTTCTTGCAATAATTGCAAAATTTATTACCTCTACCTCTAGATTTTGAATGGTTATGGTGACCATTAGAAGTTTTACCTCTATGGTCATTATTAGATTTCTTGTCTGTCCAACCACGGGCAGCCAATGCTTCTTCATTAGAAGCAGAACCAACAGAAGACACCATCTATTTCATATTTTTCTTGGCTTGTAAGGCCTCACAACCATCATTTAACATAAGAGCACCACAACTATATAATATGGTATCTCTGAAGTTTGCAAATGAACTAGACAGAAAACATAGAGAATAAGACCAAGATCCTCATCTTGATATTTTACCTCCATAGCCTGAAGGTCAGAAACGAAACGATCTCCTTAAAGACCGTCAGGTGATTTGGCACAGAACCACCCTCTTGCAACTTGTGCAAAAATAACTTTATCTTCAAATGCATTTTGCTAGTAAGATCCTTCGACATACAGATCGACTATGCTTAAGCCATAAAACGACAGCGCTTTTGTCCCAATATTATTTGATAAATGAAGATGAATTTAAGACAAGGCCTTACGATTTCTTCTCTTTTCTTCATCGGACCAAGACTTCAAATCTTTATTGCCAAATTCATCGAGTGCATCATCTAGGTCGGCTTGTGACAAACAGCACACATCTTAATTTGCCACGGCGAAAATCTTGTATCATAATTTATCAGCGGAATATCATATTTCATCGAAGCCGTTAGACAAAATAACAAGAAGAAATCTGAAGTTAAATGGCTGAAAATAAATCTCGGTGTGCAACCTCTTGGTGCACCTAGAAGAAATGACCAATGAACTCTCCTGGTAGCTTTTTGCGCGTAGTAAAAACCTCTAATCTGTTTTTTCTTCTCCGCGCGAAACAACAGAACCTGCCCCTCTGCCTTGAAACGCGTGCAACAGCGGGGAGACGGATTTCACAGCGCGCAAGGAACCGACAGCAGATAAAAAATATATATCAGGTGATGTGAGTCCTATATGATAAAAAACTGCGCGCGCACACACACATTTCGTGCAAAAAACCACATGGCATGTGAGTATAAATATTATTTTACTAGGGACACCTTTAGTACTGTACTAGACCATACAACTGGTACTATTGTATGTGGACTTTAATCTTGGTATACTTGTACTGGTTTCGAATTTGACATCAAAGGGGTCATCATAAGGCCATCCCAAGGGGAGAGTTTCATTACATAGTTAGCAACAGCGTCATTTCATTTTTTTTCTACGTAATAGTGTATCCTAAGTTTCATTCGGATAAAACCAGTCCATCAACCCGTGCTCCCACACAGATTAGATGTTTAGAAGGTATATATGTATTAAAAATTGATAGATAACTTTAACAGTGGCAACAAATGATAATTTAGAAGTATATATGTGTGTCTATTTTTGTTATTTAATTTTTTATAATAATATTTTTTTGTTGTTTAGAGTTCATATGTTATTTTATTTTATCTGCAGAATATTAGAGGTGATTATTTAATTTTATCTTTCATAATGGCACGGCGGACTTAATTCATCTTTTATAACAATATGATGGATAATTTAAGTGTAAATTTAGGGAGTTATTTAATTCCTATTTCATAATGCCATAGTAGTTAAATTATATGTAAATTTAGGAATATTTTAATTCAATGTCTATAATTGCATGATGAGTAATTTATATGCAAATTTAGGAGGTTATTTTAATTTATATTTGATAATGGCATGGTGAGTAATTTAGATCAAAATTAGAGGATTACTTTAATGGTCTTTCGTAACGGTATGGTGGGTAATTTTTAGAATACACAATAGATCCAATGTCTAGTATTATTGAATACTACTTGATGGAAGTTCAGATATTTTTTATTTTTGTAGGAGTTTCTAAGATTTGTTTTCTCAGCGTGCTTCACATCCGCTCTTATGTCTCACTGTTGATTCCATGGTCATGCCACCATCTTTATTTATGTGGCATGTTATGGAATTGTAACTTAAATGAAACTCTCGTTAAAAATGGCCTAACCGCCTCAGTTTGAGTGGTTTAGATCGATTGGAGAAAGGAGACAAGCGATTGTGTAAGTGTAGTCCATTGTACGAGCAGCATGCGTATTCACTTTGCAGTTTTTTTCTTCATTCTGACAGATAGCTTGCGTAAGTGGTACAAGATATGCATATGTAGTAGCATAGGACCCATGCATAAGTAATACGCAGCCTGTGCTATATGTATAAGAAATTATTATGTTAGTGCTCTATTGTTACTATATAGTGTGAATAAATCGAGTAGAATGAGTATTTGCAACTCTAATCAGCTGTGGATTAATTTGTCTATAAATTTCTAACGCTTAATTACTTGCCTGTTGGTCTTGTAACATGTCGCGCCCGGCGTAGCCAGCTGATTATCTACCATATTGGGAAAAGGCGGTTGTTCCGCTGACCTACGACCTCCAGAGACACCATTATAGTGATTTTATCACCAAGCTTGGGAAGGAGCTCGCAGATCATGACGACCCGAGACGCGTCTGTAACAATCCTGTGCTCCCCCGGCAGCGAAGAGGTGATAAGCCGGTGAGGTGGATACACATTACACTTGTGGCCAGGTTAGAAGAAGGCGGCACGAGAGTAACCACCACCCTCGCGGTCCGGGATGACAACTTGTACCTTATTGGCTTCAGCAACAGTAGGGGAGACTGGTACGAGTTTGGTTTCTCGGGGCTTAGCACGCAGATGTTCCCCCGAGTCGAACATCATCCGTCGAAATTTTTGGAATGTAACGTTGACTACACAAGCATACTTGGACGTGGAGGTGGTGCCAGAGAGTTGACGGGGCTGGATCTGGGCCTCGGCGTCACGATTGACGTCGTGCGTCGGCTCTCCGACCACGCAGATGCTACAGATGGAACCGCCGGAAGAGCTTCTCAAAAATTCAAAGATGACCTGGCACGCCTGATCTTGACGTTTTGCGAGGCCGCAAGGATGACACCACACTACGACAGAGTGGGAGATGGGATGCGGGCTAACAATGTGTCGCAACAAATCAACAACGATGAGGTGAAGTACTTGTTGAGGTGGGGGGACACATCAGAAGCGCTGCAGCGGTGGTGGAAAAAGTTGAATGATGATGGGCAAGACAATTATGATTGGCCCGACCGTCTGAAAAATATCGGGATCAAAGGCGCAGGTACGGCACTTGGTATTGTTTATTTGCTCCTTAATAGGCCGACTACAGGACTGCCCACCTGGGAGCGGCGGAACATGAAGACTGCGGCCGGTGACCACGGGCGACAACCTGGGGAGCAACCGCCGTTGAAAAGAAGTAGAACCCACCACCAGCAGTCTTCCGGTCAGGTCCACCAGCAGCCACAGCAGCAGCAGCAGCAGCCGCCGCCCAACTCGGGTGGTGGCAGATCCCATTCCGAAATGGACGAGATACAGCCTGCTGCAGCAGGTGGTGACTACTACGAGTGCCATGGCCGAACCCTGCTGGAGGTGTTCTCCGTGCGCCCCCTGGGCTTCCATCTGGTCGGCACCATTGCCGTATTTGACGGGAAACGCGGCCAGATCATCTACGGCAATATTGCTGCAAAGGACACCTCTCCATCATCCTCGGTATGTGTCTCGATTTACACTATTCTTCCTTGCTTGTCAGCCTTACTCCACCACCGTTTGCAAAATAAAGCTGCCTCGTGTCACTACTCGACCACCGATAACTTAGTGTCGGTTGGATAGTACCGGCCGATGGGAATCCGATATTAAAGGGATTTTCAACCGGTACAAATAGAGGTATCTCCAGTAGCACGTCACCCACACAAACACGTGCATGTTGCTATACCTATCTTTAATAAACTAGCATGAGTATGTCTATATACTCATTTATCGGTTTTAGTATATTCACAATCTTATTTTAAGATACACTAAAGAAAACTATATAGAAAAAAAATTACAAAAGAGCTCCTATTTTTAATATACTATGATAATACATTCATATTAATACACATAAATGAATATGTCCACGTACTTTGTGTATACATGCATACTCGATACGACCCTTGATGGTCTATTATAATCATATACACACATGTACACACCTTTTTTCATACGCCTTAATCTCGAGATACATAGGTACGTATAGCTACGTGAGTATGTAGAATGTAATTATGTGTTTGTCGTCCAAAGGGGGTTGAATTAGGATTGCTATAAAAACCAAGGCTCACACAAACGATTTGAAAAAAATATTCAAGATATAAATCTAAGTGCCCTAAGGTACTTACTACCAGATAAGATCCTTGCAACATAGTTTTCAACCTAGCAACTAGCCTATCAAAGATAGATTTGGAAAGTAAACATACAATGTAAGAATGTAAACTGCAGAATATAAAGAGATGATAGAAGTACAAACTCCTGATGCCAGTGGAGACAGAGAAGACACATAGATTATTTAATGAGGTTCTAAGAATGCACACAAGCCTTTGTTCTAGTCCTCGTTGGAGCCCAATGCAGGGCCTTGCTTTCGCTTAATCTGCACAAGGATTAAAGTCTTTGATCCGCACATGGGTCAAGGTTGGCAAAGTGAGCCCTCGCAAGGGCCAAGCTTCTAGTCAGGAGATATCCCTATTAGTTCTCCCTTGTTGGCTATTATTCTTATTCCCATTTACAGAATAGCATTCCGTATGTGCACAGAATCACCACTATTGTAGCATTTCAACAGATAGTATTACAAGGTATCATAAATTTCCACGAGAAATCACTGGAGTAAAAGACTATCAATATTTAAAGTCGAAATGATATTATTACAGCATTTATATACCAATTGATTAAGAACAGGTGGTAAGCGATGAATTAGGTGTTTGGGAGACCACAGAACCGAAGGTAAAGGTATAAAGGCAGATAACTGGGATGCCTATGTGATGAGTCGTGTTCCGAATTTTTCTTGCTAAATTACTACACTAGGAGACTATAACTGTTAGCCAAAACTATGTAGTGATTCTAGTTAGGTACTTGGGTCTGGGCGGATAGACAGATCTGAAGTGGAAGGGAGTAAGAAGTATCGAATGGAAGGATAGAATACACAAAGCTCACTCCCGTTGTCACTAGGACCTACCATCAAAGCTGTGTGGAAAAACTAGCAAACTACGCTAGTAGTGTTCAAGCACAAACTTTAATTAGTCAAGCCTTAAGCCCCTCTGTGGAACGATTTGGTTTGTGTACTCGCCGTTCACTTTAATTCTGTAACACACGGTTGCAAATGATTTAATACTTTGGATGGAGTCAAAGAAGACTGTGTAACCAAATGCACGCATGACAGGATGCCACAACAAGTTCCGTGTTCATGCACGGACAAAGTCTTACAAACACGGTTATTAAAAACATATTGATAAATCTAATACAACTAATTAGAATTACTTAGTTTTTTGCAATCTCTTTTTTATTGTTTTCTTACATAGCCCCTATATTTCTACACTCCCTTCATCCTAATTTATAAGGTGTTTGATTTACTCATTTTATTTAAAAATTTTCATAATTATAATTTATTTTCATTGTGAGTAAATTTATCATTTTTCCATAATTTTGCAAATTTTTTGAGTAAGACGAATTGGTCAAACCTGTTGTCATAAAAGTCAAACGACCTATAAATTGAGACGAAGGGAGTACTTCTTATCCATTCTAATAATTTGGCACAACAAACCGCTTGCTAGATTTTGAAAAATAAATAGCCATATAAATACATTGTGTATTTCGATCTAAAATCATAGTCTCTCTTTGCATGATGCGTCCAAGTTTGTTTGATATTTTAATGTGCGAATGCCTATGACATTCATATAGAGATAGACAAATAAATAGTTTTTTACTGTGGCAATACAATTTTTTTTATTTTCTTATGTGCAATACTGTAAAAGCTCTAGAAGGGTATATATGGTAGTCTAGCTATATTTATCATTATTACCTGTTAGTTCTTCTGTTTTTACAACTTAGCCCCTAAAGCCAATACAATATTAATCAAGGGCATTGTTGCTTATTGTTGTCGTCCTACACGGATGCAGGGCGGTGATGACGTGCTGCTGCTGACTGGGCCGTACACTGGAATATCAGCTTACGGGAGCTTCACTATTGAGGTTGAAATCCCAGTCCCCAACCCCAACACACCGTGCACATCTAGTGATGTTGGCGAGCTGAATTGGGATTGCTACAACGATGACAACAAGTACGATGTGGTCATTTCCGACACCATCACAATGAAAAGCGGCCGCCAGGTAGAGGTGACCTACGCTGTACTGAGTGACGCCGTGGAGGCCAAAGTGGAGGTCCGTGTTGACCTCCCGGGAGCAACATCTGAGGCCCGTGTTTACGGCCGAATCACCGCCTGCAGCGAGGATTTCTTTAGCCCGCCGGAAGACAAAGCGTGGAGCGTGCTTTTCAATTCTGGCGTTGGAGAGGCGATCACCGATGACTCTGGCAAGATAGCACCGCTGCCGCTAGCGCGGTCGGTCGTTGCCATGCCCGTTGGTTACTCGCTCCTGATGAATGCAACATTGTACGACCGTGCTGCACCATCAACTGATGCCAGCCCCATTTTGCAGTCCCAAGAAATCAGGCTCACCCTTGGTGACGAAAACGAAATGACGGAACTCATCAGGACCAACAACGGCGGTGTGGTTGAAGTGAAGATCAGCTCACCGGACTGTCGTCGTCCCGAATCAATGCCAACGATGACTTCACCACCACCGAGCTGCGCTGAGTTTGCTTGTCCAGCGTCGAGAGGTGGTTTTTAGAATTCAAACTCCAGGTGCAATAAATCTTGCTGTATATCGAGTCGAGTGTATTTTACTGTATGTATTTGTATGGTATTAATCGTGTGTCATATGTCCGTGATTGTGCATGCACACTACTGTTGTGTACATGACCTCATTCCATCGAGTCCTTTGCTATGTTGAATTTGGGAATGGCTTATGTCCGTTTCCATGTGTCACGCGTTTTGTTTTTGTAATAATAATATTGAAAACTATAATCAAGGAATTAATTGTGCCTTTAGATTTTGGGGAACATGGGATGCAGGGTGATAGGGGACACGGCTCTGCTGTTGTATTGCAAGTTGCTGTTGGGTGGGCGCCTCCAATGGCCGGATATTTGACTAGCTAGATGCGTTTTCTTTTCTACGTGGACAGGAAAGGTGTGGAAAAAAAGAATAGCTAGCGTCGATGAAATAGATAGGAGATTTCACGTATAACAATAAGCTAAGAGTATTACATGTAGGGCAAAGTACTAGTAGTGAGATAAATTATGATTTTTATTCTTCTCTCGTCTCCAAAACAGCCAGCTATTTGATACAACCACCATGGACACCCTTATTGATGGGGCGTGGTCCCTAGCCCATGCACTACCGTAGACCACTTTTTTCCCATCGGTGTAGCATGAACTCCACAAAATTTCGTTAGCAAAAAACAAACGAATTTAAGACAAAACATAAGAATTTATCTGACGAATACAACTCCACGAAATTATCCAATTAAATTCATAGTCCCCACGAATTTTGGTTAACTTTGTGGGCCTGCACCAGGCCCACGAGTTGATCTGTGTCAGTACGTTAACTTATGAATTTAACAGCCCCCTGACCAGATTAATAGCCCGTGAATTTTTACTCACTGATTTGGATACCTGCCATGTGGCTAGTTATGTTCGGGAGCCAAAGTTACCAACATAAATTCATCATAGGCTTTAGCCTTTTTTCCGAATGAAATAAAGCCGATGCGCATATAAATCAGCACAAGTAAACAGTACACAGATATCGCATAATCTTGTATGCTCACATAATGTACACACAATTTTTTACATATATATTATTACATAAGGTTTAAAATTGTACTGGCTAATCATCCGAGTACAACAGCCATTTTCAAACAGCTTGCTGGCCCACTTCCATATCTAGCACCTTGGAATTTTTGGGTAACCTGAAATAGATTATTAACCTGGAAAAAAAAGGCAGTGAGTCAAAGATAAAACTTTGCAGTCAGCATAATTAACGACACAACAAACAGATAGCCGCGGTGCAAAGAGAGGAGCATACTTATGATTAAGGACACATATCACACAGCTAAAAACCATGTAAAAGCTAACACTGCCATTCAAGCACAAACATACATATTGGAGGCTAACAAAAACACACTATATATTATTACGAACCTGATGCTGATTTCCACCAGACTACTGCACAGATGAACAAACCGAGTTCTCGTACAACTATGGAATCAAGGATAAAAGAGAAAACAGATAGAATCTAGTCTAGGCTAGCTACGAGCAAGAGCTTGCGCAGCCGGGTTCTTCGATCGGTCCTCCAATTCAACAACCGTCTTCCGCCACCGCCCGTACTTGTACGATGCCTCCCTTCGTGACCCCTCCATGGGCCGAGATGTGGTCCGAAGCCCAGCCAACCTGCCATTTGATTTGCTTGGTCCAGCAACGATATCATGACAATACTCTTTTGCTTGACCCAATCATCATAATAAACAGTAGTATCATGACATATATGCTTGCACTGCAAGAATAACCATGATCCGTTATCTATCCTCCCTATAATAATACATATATTTATCTTTATCTTTACCTAATGTATATATAATAATAAAGAGAGGAAGGATTTTGTACCATGATATATATGCGCGCACGGGAGCAGCTCCGTTGCCGTGGCCGGGCGCGCGCGGGAGCACGCAGCTACGTCGCCGCAGCTGCAGGCGTGCGCGGGAGCAGCTCCGCCGCCGGGCCGGAAGCGCGCGCGGGAGCAGCTCCTCGCAGATCCCCGCGCACGCAGCTGTCTGCCATGACCTTTGCGTCAAACACGCGGCCGCCAAGGAGGGTGTTAGCACCTCGGCTAATTCACCTGCTGGGCAGAAACATGAAGATGGGCTGAGAAGGTCATTAAGGCCCAAGATGGGCTTAGGTGTTTGTGAGAATGAAAGGCCAACTATATGTATACTGAGAGTTTCTCAAAAAAAAAAAAAAACTATATGTACTGAGACATTGCGCCGTGTGCGTATTGTCAGACTTGTAACCAAATATCCTATTCCCTAATGTTCATCTGTCCGCCACCACCCTATCTGCTTCTCCTTCGTGCTCTCCTTGCCTTTCCTCTCCTCAATCCTCTGAATCCCGTCCAGTAGCTAACAAGTGGTATCAGATTCATTTGATTCAGTGCCTCAGCTTCCCATTTTTCCATTCCTTCGGTTGATTCGAGCAACGGGAACGGTTTGGGTGCTCCGATTTGAGTCAGTGAGCTGCTGCATCAAATTGGTCTCCTGTAATTCCCTCCCCTGCTGCATCAACGCTCAATTCAATTAATCCCCTTATCCCTGCCGACTCCCATCAGAGGCCAAGGTTCCGGAAGGACCTTGCAGTCTATGATCAAGGGATAGTCAACCACTACCCGGACTTTGGTCTGAGACCGATCATCTCAAACAGAAGATCTGCAACGCGTTGACACAGTGTGCCTGCGCTATCTCCGGCTCTAAATTTTCCGTCAGAATGACAATGAGTCCTCTATTGGTGGGGGGCAATAAGCTATCAACAGACTACAGTAAGGTATCCAATCTAAGTGGTCTACTATTATTTCTTATATTGACAAAATTATTTCTTAATTGTCCGGTTTGTGGATCTATTTAATTATTTCTGGATCATCCGACTATTTGATCACGATTGAATTATTTCTAGAGTATCCGAGTTATTAGATCAATTGGATTATTTATGGATCACTCAAATTATTTATATTATGGATCATTCGGATCATCTCTGGATTATTCGTTCTGGATACTCGTCCTCGATCACTTGGGATTACTCGGATCAACTCTAGATTACTTACATTATTTTGGATTATTCGTATTGTTTCAGCATCATTATTTCTAGATCAGTCATGTTACTTCATATCGCTCAGATTATTTCTGGTCATTCAAACCGTGCATTACGCACCTCGGTAATTAAAACATTTTCTACCTCGTGTGCTTTCTCGAATTATTTCTTAGCACATTGAGTGCATTGATAATCTTTCCCGTCGCTTCTCGTGTTTCGCCGAGACAAATCTTTTCTATCGCATCTCGTGTTTCGCTGAGTCAAAAATTTTCTGTCGCATCTCGTGCTTTAACAAGTCTAAGTATTTTATGGCAAGATCTGTGCATGTAACAACGGGGGTTATGAACTCTATATGACCACCGTTACAATAAGGCACTCGGTCTAACTCGCCGGCGCTACATGCTCATGCAAAGTCTCGACAGGATAACTCTTGACCCTCCATATGGGGCAGTTGGCTCGGACCCCGACCTAGACCAGCGGCACTAACCCCAACCTAGACCAGCGCTACACGCCTACACAAAGTCTCGGCAAGGTAACTCTAAACCCTTCATACGGGGCAGTCGGTCTGGCCAATCGACACTCTATGCCTTCGCTATACTCGGAATTAAAACGGGGAGTTCACTTTATGTTGCACCATCGACTCGGGGGGCTAGACTGCTGCCCGCCTCGCCAACTCCTTTGTCGACTTGGGGGCTGGGTTACAACCCGCCTCGCCAACTCCTTTGTTGACTCGGGAGCTGCTTCGTCAGCTTGGGGGCTACGCTGCCGCACGTCTCGCCGACTCACTATTTCGTCGACTCAGGAGGCTGCGCTGCAGCGCGCCTCGCCGGCTGCTTCGTCAGCTCGGGGGCTGCGCTGCCACTCACATCGCGACTCACCGCTTTGTCGCCTTGGAGGGCTGGGCTGCTGCCCGCCTCGCCGACTCTTTCGTCGACTCGGGGGGCTAGGCTGCTGCCCACCTTGCCGACTCCTTTGTCAGCTCGAGGAGCTGGGCTGTTGCCTGTCTTGCCTACTCCTTTGTTGACAGCGCGTCTCGCCAACTCCTTCGTCAGCTCGGGTGCTGGGCAGCTGCCTGCCTTGCCGACACTTTCGATGACTGGGGGGCTGGGTTGCTCCCCGCTTCGCCGACTCCTTCGTCAACTTGGCGGGCCGAACTGCTACCTGCATCGCTGACTCCTTCGTCAACATGGTGGGCCGGACTGCTACCCGCCTCGCTGACTCATTCGTCAACTCAGGGGATGCATCGCCGTGCGTCTCGTCAACTCCTTCATCAGCTCGGGGGCTGGTCTGCTGCCCGCCCCACTGACTCTTGCATCGACTTGGGGGCTGCGCCACTGCGCGCCTCACCGATCACTTCGTTGACTCAAGGGCCTCACCTACCGCTTTGCCGCCTCACCAAGATCCGCTCAGAGGAATAAGTCATTTGACCCTCAATCTGATTATACTAATCAGCTTGATGCTCTGGGGCTACAACAAAGGATACCATTAGATTTTTTTACAAGACTTTCTATCAGACTTTCAAGCCGATTGTTGCTCAAGTCGACTTAAACCTCGGGGGCTTGTAGGAGATAGATATTCTCTAGTCCCTCAGGCGACATATTTGATGCATGGGCCGACGGACAGCCCAATCCAGGGGCCGACCGACGTACTTAGGGCCAAGGTGCCGAACACCTTAGCGTGCAAGACAAGGACTCTTTAGGAAAGATATGGATCGCGGATTCTATGTGATCTCTTGTAATCTGAACCGTATAGGAGACGTAGAAGGAAACCGATTTGTAACCCAAACCACGCCGGACTATACAAGGTGGGCTAGAGACCCCTCTAAAAGATATCTCTCTCTCCAATCCCTCAAAAGAGGCTCCCTCAATTGATCATAGACCCTAGTTTTCTCATACATCAATACAAACCACCGCACACAGGACGTAGGGCATTGTGCGATTTTGTTGGTCCGAATCTATCTAAATCGCGTTCTTCCTTGCGTTTTGTGTGACCATAGAGTTACAATCGATCTAGACGCGCTGAGCATTATGTGGTGCATTGCCGGTACTAAAACACCGCACCGGTTTTTTCCGTACCGGTAAGGTAAACCTGGTTGAAGGTGTCGAGTCCACAGAGCGTGTATGGGTGGCGGCGCCTTACTGCTACTCGAGGAGGTGCGCCGTCGTTGGTCTGCGTTGCTGCAGCTCGAGAAGGGTGCGTCGTCTTTGGTCTGGGCCATAGCCGGAGGCTCGAGGAGTAGATTGAGTGGGAAGCAGAAGGGTAAGATGCGGAGAAGAAGCCAAGTGAGCTGAGTAGCCGCCGACGTGCAGGCAAGCGGCAGAGCAGAGCGCAGCAACGGATTGGAGCGGAGCCAAGCCCGCCGTCAGACGGAATGGTGCGTCGGGACTCCGGGAGGGATGACGCTGGTGGGGCCAAGGGTGGCGAGGCGACGACCGGCAGGGCCACGATGGAGCCAGAGAATGCTGGGTGTGGCGGCGGGCGAGGTGGAGCCCGGAGCGGAGTCGTCGGGGACGAGGGCTCCATAACCCTCTCGGTTACCCACTTACCCACAGAACCCAAACTCTTCTTAGTGTTGTTAGCCCATTGACACCCAACCCAAGTACGTTAAGCGGAGAACCCAAACTTTTAAATCCGTTCTAATCCAATTCATTTGCAGGGCTATCTGAGAATCATGAAAAGGCGAGCGTGTGAGCGCTGCGCAGCAACCGGTTAACGCAATAACGCGTCGTACGTACGTGCTCTCATGGATCTCTGGATCGTACGTGTTCTTCACATGGAGGAAAGTGCTCACACCATCGCGTACGACTTGCAGGATCGATCACGCATGCCAACCAGGCATGGAAAGCTTGCTGAAACCGGCAGGGCGGCTGGCTAGCTGCTAGCTGCCGAGCAGGGACAGACATGGAGACCCGTGAGCCGATCGAGCTGAGTAGTGAGTAGTGGCATAGCTAGCATTGAGCGAGCACAGCTAAAGTTTGCTTTTTCTCTTTTGAAAGATCTGCCGCTAAAGTGCTGGATCAACGGCAGGCAGTGAGAGTAGTGCGGATGCCGCGCTAGCTGCTGTGAATTTAAATGGCAATGGCAGTGCGCAGAATTGCAGAAATTCATCTGCGCTGTCGGAAATGACGACGACGGCAGCGCAGTGCAGGCGCAGAAATTTCACTTGCGTCGTCTCCTCCCCGCAAGATTAGAGGAGCTAAGCACTACACCAATTACAAGAACTCGCTCTAGCCGAAGTCACCGGTCCTACTACCCCAATTAGAATCCGTTCTTCCATAGAATAGACACAGAGCTGAAGATAAATCAAGCTGCACAGAACACACAGTCCGCCGAGACGAAGATAATAAAAAACACTACCGAACGATGATCAAGTGCCTACTGAAAATGTCACGAAAGGCACACTTGCAAATACAGTAGCATGTATATTTCAAAATGTTGAACCAAAACATTTGCAATACATAGTTGAGAGTCTGCGACAATTATTATTATATTATTACACACAGAAATCAACGTACGGTAGCAACTATCCGTCCGTGGACTAGAAACAGAGTCGAATAAAATGCATGCTACACAAACAAACAAAGAGTCCATGCATCGAGACAGGAAGCTAGCCGAAACACTATTTATTGAATGGAACTGACTGCCAGCCAGCCTACGGAGATATGCAGAAGAAGAACAGGAAGCGTCAGGAATACCCAAATCGTAGAGATATGCAAAGCGTGTCTCAGTGCACCCACCTCTCTGTTGAGCAGATCTTCAGTACCCAAATCGTAGAGATATGGGGCATTCCAAGCCCAGGTTCTCACAGGAACAGTTGTTGATGGATTGATGCTTGTAGATATTAAGGTAGAGTGCTTCTAGTTTTGGCATAACAGCACGTGCTACTGTGCACCAGCGTTGCTCCCTGCTAGAAACAATGGCGGGAGAATATTCCGGTGTATAGAAGATAGTCAACGAAACACTCGAGTCCTCCTCGTTAACCACATGTTGGGCTATCAAAGTACCCAATATAAAAGTTCTCAGCTTCTGGAAGTACCCATGACCGGCGGTACCAGTTATTGTTCCCTTTCCCCACCCCGGGTTCAGGTTGAGGTAACTGAGCTCCGGCAATACACCCAGGGTTTCCAGGACCTGGTCACTGATCGAATCAAGCCTCAGGAACAAGTGGTTGAGGTTGGGAAGATGCGATCGGTGAATGCACGAGGGCAGCCTTCCATTCCGCCCCTCATCGTCACGTGTAAGAATGTCTCCATATCCTAGCTCCAGACGTTGCAACTTGTGCAGATTGTATAGAGACTTCCACAAATCCAATTGCATTCTCTTATCCATCTGACTAATATTAATCTTGAGCACCCTGAGCTCATGTAGGCTGCCCAGATCCTTCACAAACTGGCCCCTTGACTGGTCATCCACACCAGGATGTATATGCAACTCCTGCAGAGACGTCAGGTGCTTGAGTACCCCAACCGGCAGCAGCACCCAACGAGCACGTAGGCAGACCAATTGTTTTAGCGCGCCCATGCTCGATGGCAACACTACCGTGTGGGCTATCTGAAATTCGGATGGAATGTGTATCTCAAGGTACCTCAAATGAAGTAAACTCCCCACAAGCTCATCACAGCCCGTAAGATATTGGGAGCGATGGCCAGAGTTTGGAAAATGGCAATCCTCCAAATATAACACGCGTATGAGTTTGAAGCTGTGAGGTAAGAGTTTAAAGCTTTGAGGTCGCAGCCGTGAACCAAAACTGCACCTAAAGGCCATAAACGACCTTGCTCGTCCTCCGCCTATATGATTGTCCTGAGGAATGTCTTCCACCACTCTATTGTGAAGGGCCAACCTACGTGGATTGCTTCCAAATACTGCGCCCTCACAATTGTTTGATATGAAGGCAAAGTTTGCTTCACGGGAGAAGAAACGGATGAGATCAAGGACCATATCATGGACACGGCATCCTTTTATGTTTTTGCTTGTGCTTTCCTCCACCGGTTGGATCAAGCTTCTGTTTATGAGGTCGTTGAAGTACTTCTCTCCAGTCTCAAACAACTCAATTCCTGGTTTCCCGTTAACAATAATACCTTCACATATCCAAATCCATATCAAAGTATCCTTTCTAATCATAAAATCTTCTGGGAATACGCTTATACACAGCAAGCAAGTCTTTAGGTGCGAAGGGAGGTCATCATAGCTGAGAGACAATATCCACTTAGTATCTTCTGTTTGCTCTTTATCTTTGTCAAGAAAACCAGTTGAGTTGCTTACATCAAACCACTCTTCCATTGAATGTCCCACCAATAAGCTAGCCACCGTGATGATAGCTAAAGGTATAGATGTCCAACGGTGCGTGCCGGGCCGGCCCGGCACGGGCCCGCCATGGCCCGCTAGAAGAACGGGCCGTGCCGTGCCGGCCCGTCGTGCCTCACCCTCGGCCCAGGCACGGCACGGCAGCAATGAAATCGTGCCGGGCCGGCCCGCGGCCCGCCAAGGCCCGTCGTGCTTATACCTAATATATGACAAAATAAAGAAAAAAAAGCTAAAAACTGCACATGTGGAGGTTTGAACCATGGTTTTTAAGCCTTCTAAGTACTTCATGCACCCACCTAACTAATAGAACATGTCATTATTTGTGTTTAAAGTGTAAATATGTACATATATATATAAATATATATATTTAAAAATAAAAAATAAAAACCGGGCCGTGTCCGGGCCGGCCCGTCGTGCCACACTTGGCGCCCAAGCACGGCACGGACGGCGGGTCGGGCCGGCCCGGGCCCGGTTTTTGCCGTGCCGTGCCTCGGGCCGCCCATTTGGCCCGGCACGGATGGACATCTATAGCTAAAGGTACACCATCACATTTCCTTAGAACCTTATGAGCTACCTTAGATACCATCTGTCGCTGGTTGGCAGGGCAATTTTCTTCACCATCAAATATCCTAGTATAAAATAACTTTTGGGAATTATCATCTGAAAGTGGTTGTACCTTGTACACCTCACCAGTAGCGACTTCTAATTTACGAGTGGTTATTATTATTCTACTCCCAATATCATTGTCAGTCAAAGCTTCTATGATTCTTCTCCTAGATTCTGTCTCCCATAGGTCATCAACGACAATGGGGTACCTACCCATATGACAGAGCAACACATAAGAATAGGGAGAGTCAGGAAAAGCAAAACTATATTGAAGAATCGTGAATAGAAGAATGGATGTTATGTTATAACACTATTGACACAAGCATAAATAAAATGTTTATTTATTTCCTAATGATTCTAAATATATATTGACTGATGGGTGGTCAGCAATCAACTGCAGGTGCATATAATACTCCCAGCTTTACACAATGTACTTGACAAAATCAATGTCAATGCACCATCCATATGTTAATATTACTAATTGGAGGTTTTTTTAGCTTCCACGTTAATCCTCACCAAACGCACTAGATAAAAAGATAAATTATAGAAATTCTCATAAAAATCAGAAACATCTGGCCGTCCATCATGTAGCTCTAATAATAATAGCCATAAGATCTATTATATTTTCTAAAAACTCACTCACCATGCCGTTATGAAAAACGAAATAAAATAACCTCCTAAATTTATATAAAAATTATCCATCATGCCATATTAAAAGATGAAATAAAATAATCTGCTAAATTTATATAAAAATTACCCAGCATGCCATTATGAAAGATGTAATTTAATAACACTATAAATTTATATAAAAATTACCTCCATGCCATTACAAAATACGAATTAAAATAATCCCCCATAAATTTACATAAAATCCCCTTAAATTTGTATATAAATTACTCACCATGTTATTATAAAAAATGAATTAAAACAAAACATAAATCTGCATATATTAAAATGATTTCTAAATTTGCACATGAATCACCCACAACGCCTTTACGAAGGATAAATTAAGAACCACCTCTAACATTACTAAAGATTAAATCTATTCTCCTAATAAAACTCTAACCTGTGCGAGAGCACAGGTTGATGGACTAGTCCCTGTCAAAATGTTCCATGACAAGCCATTATAATCTACTCTGTATATCTATCGGAGCAATCAAGTTGTATAATTAAATAAGTTAATATCTCCGATGGACAAGCATTGTGAAACTTTTTTTCCTAAGGTCATGGATGGTACGAATATATATATTAGTTTAAGGATGTGTTTGAATACAAAAACTAAAGTTTAGTTACTAAAATTTAATCCATTTGTATCCAAACAGACCACTAATGTACGTGCTAAACTTTAGGTATCTTTGGGCTGACCATTAGACCATTATTCTGAAAAGGTGAGCTAATATGGGCTAACGCCAATTCCTAGTGTAATTAATGGACCAACTAACTGTTAGTCCATACTATTCAAACACCCCGTGACTAATGGTTAGTAGACTAAATTTTAGTTGGCTAAACTTTAGACCTAATGTATTCAAACAAGCCCTAAGAACTCGTAACAAATGACTTTAGTCAAACAAATAAACTACCATGCATGTAGGTCTGAGTCAATGATAAGAGGAATCAGATAAGCATTTGTACTTATTGAGAAGTATAAACTCTCGTAGATGATGTATCATTGAAATGCACGGTATCTCTATCTCTTCTCTACTACAAAACGGCCCACAATCCCGCGATCCTACGCCTGAACCTCGATCCCCGATCCCAAAATCCGCTCTCTGTTTTTTTTTTTCTTTCGAGTCCTTCCATCACCCCCATGCCGCTGCACAACCGCGGCACGTCCGTTTCTCGGACCGCTCCTTGCCGCTCCATGCTACCGTCGCCTGATCGCCTCCCTCGCGCATGCAGGCATGCTGCCTCCTGCACTCTTGCGCCCACGATCTCATGGATGCCCTGCCCGACGAAGCAGTCCAGCAGCTTCATTGTTAGCATGTAGCACTGGCCCGCTGTCCAGCAGCCCCGGGGCACGCGCCAAACCATCCTTCCCCAGCAATCACTACGACTGGAATTGATCTGTGGCTGCCGCGAGCTCGCAGTACGTGGACGCGCGAGCTATGCCCACTGTTGTCGACGTTGCTTGCGGACATGTGCACGAACTCGACCATCTGAAACTACGACTGATCGTCCTCGGCATTGATGGCAGACCGGTGAGTCCACGACGTCCAATACATGTTCGATAAAAGGTCATAACCATACTAGCCCTATGATTATCTATTGTATTTCCCTTAGATTATATCCTGTATTGGCCCTTAATTATCATCTGAATTTGTTTATCTGAATTAGGTGTAGTAGAAGTACTTATTTTTTGCGTTGGTTGATCTGTTGCCAGCCTCTAACCCCATAAGCGGTAGAGTATTCCTGATTGTGCTCCTAACCTCTACTACTTATTGGCACTAATTGGTATATGCATGCACTGTCCTCTACCAGATTTCAGTTCTCAACGCTATGTGGCAAGAACATCTATTTTTAATAGAGTTGTTTTATTCATGCAACAATATAACGTTGATTTGAGTGTTGCTTCAAGAATGCAATTTAGACACTGACAAATAAAAGTCTAGATGCAAGTGGCGCTGCATCAAGGTGCTCTGTCACGTAATACGTATTTGATAGAGCTTGTAAGATGGGTCATATAACGTGCTAGTGGCAAAGCGGTGCTTTGGCCTTCCTGATATTTTTGGTATAGTTGTGTGCACGTCAACTTTATACCATCAAATGAAAGTTTGAATTAGCATTTAGCTGATTCAAACATTGATGCCTGTAATATTTGATTGACTTGTCCAACGATATCAAATTCATGTTTAAAGGGAATCCCCCCTTCTTTAAATGATTTTTACCTTGTTGAATTGGAAACATAACTAGAGAGCGGAAGCCAAAATTACCATCTTTCTCTCCACTAGGGAGGAGATTCATGAGACTCATTGCTTATAAATGAATGAAATTATCCTCTTCGTAGTTTCACCTGCACTTCTCATTACGTGGAAATTTTTTTGGCACCCGTTACAACGCCAGGCAAATAACTAGTATATACATTAAGTAGCGTTGGCACAGCTGTAAGAAACAAGAATAGAACTCAACCAAAAAGTATGGGGGGTGACTGGGCATACCTCTTGTCTTCAAGGAATTCTTGTAATTCCCAGACCAGCAAATTTGGACTTTCTGTGTGGAGTGAATGTCCTCAAACTTGAATTTATTTGAAGACGTTTTCATCAGAAGAATTTTAGTGTTGCAAAGTTGATTTTTTGATATTGCAAGAATTTATCTTTAAATGTTTCATTGATAAGAGATGTTTTAAGAGGGAAATTTTGGAGATGTTGCATGAGATAATATGAAATGTTTCATGGGATGAATTTTAATGTTGCAAAGTTCTTTTCCTGATATTGCAAAGTTGGTTTCTCACTCTATTGCTCAATAATCGTTTGGATCGAGCTTCAAATGTTGTGAATCGATGTTGTGGTGGGATTTTTTGTCTTCGAAATCGGATGGATGCAGTGATTTTTTCTAAGCATTGATGTTGCAGAAGTTGTTTTTTAATGTTGCGCATACTGTGTTGTTGATGTTGAAGATACTGATTAGAATGGTTGCACGGAGCGTTCAATAGATTTGGTTCCATCGGATGTCCGGACACTAGTAAACCCGTTGAATGAAATATGTAGAAAAAAAATCCAGAGCAGCCCAATAGTTTAGCTAATCACTAAGCTAAATTTTACCATGCATTCTTATAGACGCTAAAAAATGTTGGCTAGTTTCGAATACCACGAATACGGGACGATATCATTATTCGGAAATTCTAATTAAAAACAAAATTATCGTTTAGATACTAAACTAACACCTTCTGCAATTAGCTCCAATGCATCTTCTTTTTCTTTTACTTTTCCCTCTCGTCTTAGCACCTTCATCTCCGCACCTTGTTGTTCCTCCCGATTAGAATCGGATCTTAGCACCTTGTCATTCCTCCCAATTAGAATTGGATTCTAACTAGCAATTTTTTATCCGAACAAAAGATTCAAATAGAAGATTTGATATTATCAACCATTTACAATACTATCTAAAAATGATTTCTAGACACGTGTAGGACGCACGTGGACTAGGAACTGTATCTACCCTGTAAAAAGCAAGTTTAAGGAAAAAAAATATTTTGCACTCTCAATTATGATATACCCAACCGTGCACCCACCTTTGGATTCATTAAATTATGTTTTATTGGGCCCACAGCTCGTATTTGCTTACTCAAGATGAACATGGTTTTAATGGTTAGATCTAATATTTCTCTCTATCTGATGGTTAGATTTGATTCTAGGTGAAAACGGTTACGAGTTTCTGCCTATACTTCTCTGATTTTTTCACCTTTATTTCTACCCGATTGATCACAACAATGAAGCCTTGGTTCTTTCTGCCAAACAGCGATGTGCCATAGCCCAAATTGTACATGCTGACGGCGGCGAAAAAACGAGGCTTCTGTTACGGTCGGAAGGTGACTGTGCAGCCCCATGCGATGGATGGGTTGTGTGGTGGCGTGAGTTTCGGCGGCGCTTCAGTAGAAGGCATCCTAGCGGACGTCAACGCCGCTGCTCTGGCCAGCGGTGGCGCGGACGGACATTCCCGCCGCGTCCCCAGCCGTAGCCCAGGGCGTCGTGCGCCTGAATGTCCCCAACACGGCCATACGAGCAGGTGACCCGATTGGCTTGCGCACAGAGCCACCCTGGCCGGTCTCGGCACCAGTGCGATGTAGAACAGCTTCCCCGCCGTGACTCTGGGCGGCATGGCCGGCCCTGGCTGGTCTGGCTACCACCCAGACCCAGAGCAGCTTCCCCGCGCGCGGCGGCCCTGGCTGGCCTGGCCGCTGGCATGATGGGTGGTTATGCGGCAGACTGGCATTTCCCCAGCAGGGTTCTGAGGCCTCACAAAAGTGGATTTTCCGAGCAAACAATATGCAACGGTACTCTCGACCGTAGTCTTACTTTGTCACTTAAACAAAGATCCAAAATGAAAATGGTATGAGATACAGATACATCTTTAAAATTCATTAACATACTTTGTCACCTTAAAATATTCCACAAATAAAAATAAAAATAAAAATAAAAAACACAGAATTTTATTTTGTCACGGAAACGCACGTGCATGTTTACTAGTATAATATAAACCATGACATATTTGATCAAACGAATGGTAATGCAGCATTAACATTCATCGTTGACATAAACAATCTTCCTACTACCTCTATTTTTATCTGTATTTTCATTTGATGCTCACCAATACGAATTAGTACTGCTTGGCGTCAAATAGAAAAATATGGGGGGATCTAAGTTGCTACTGAAATAAAAAAAAAGTTAGTACGAACGGTGGCCTGATCGATGATTTATACATGGCACATGCCACTACTGTAACATTATTATATGATAATATGAAAATTTTGTCCAAATCAACAACTCCGTTAGAACGTGCTAATGTCACAACAAACATATTAATATGTAACAATTTAATCGAAGGAATCAAAGCAAATTCTAATAACGTACTAGGTATCTAAGATTCTTCAAGTAAGAATAAAAATACTGTAATTTAATTTTTGTCCGTCCGGTCTTTTTCTTTCTTTTTTTTATAGCCATACGTAAGAATGACTCCATTCGGGACGTCTGAACTCTGAACATTCTGGTTCCATAGTATCAGAGTGAAGATATGCTCAAGTGTTATTTTTAAATGTGTCATTTATCAAAAATCAACTCAACCAAAAAGCTTCATTCATAGTGGTCCTTATAATTACATTTTCCATTGATTCACCTTTAACACCAGGCTCCCTGCACCTGAACAGTAAGCAACCTGAATGAAAGTTCTCTAGGATTATGACTGTTCTGGTTGAAGTGCTCGTCCCAGTTGTCACCCTGCGCGTAGCACCATCCATTGCCCTCAAACTGTTCAGAAAGAAGCAAGGACACGTCCTTGTGTGTGTCCACCGTAGCAGTAGAGCTTTGGTGCTACCATGGACAACTAGTATAAGGCCCCGCGTGCGCGTGTGCCACGTGACGTTTTTTAAGCTCTTGTATTGTTTGGAGCTTTATTGTCTGTTGACACGGTTTTGGACCAAACACCATGAGAACCCTAGGGTTTGGTCGCTGCTGCAAAATCTCTATGGTTGGTCTGGACACACCGACAGTCTGGCAAGCATCACCGGACAGTCTGGCAATGGCCAGAACTTTAGGTAAAACCTAGATCAAACCTCGTAGAGGGACCCGTCAGGGAGGATCGATGCAGGGGTTGTTCTAGTGTCGGCAAGCCACCCTAGAACTCTTCAAGTCGGCGTAGAGTCGAAGAGTGGAAAAAATTAGGGTTGGAGAAGGGAATTAGGGTTTAGAAAAATAGATATGCATAAAATTAGATAAAAGGTAATGAATTGGTTCGATTGGTGATAGCTGAATCGGCCGTACCCCCTCATATTTATAGGGGAGGGTGGTTGTTGGCGGACGATAAAACCCATTTCGACCACCAACATTTCATGTTTTAGAGTATACTTTGCCAAGATTTCATATATCTCTAACTAGTTTCACGAGTTGTGCATGAAACTTGTATGCAGGAGCTTGTCACATCCAAAACAATGGAGGATTGAACAAAATAGAAGCAAAGAGGCAAGGGGAGAAGCAATGGGCCAAAGACCCATGGCCGACCGGCCGCCTCACTGGGTCGGCCGACCTCCCCCCTAGGCCGGCCGACCATCAGGGTGGCTGGGTAGCCCACCAGGCAGCCCCAGCCCAGAAGGCATGGTCGCCCGACCCTGCCACATCACCAGTCCTCCACCTGCATGCAAGAAAACACAAAACATGTCAAATACAACCATTGGATTGAGTATCCAATGCATCCAAGCGTCGAAAGGCCATCACACGAAGGATTGATGACATAAGCAATCCGGGGGAAATGACATGCAGCCAATTTGGTGGTCGCCCGACCTCCACCAAGGTCGGCTGACCTTGCACCGACGCCTTTTTGCACGTGCCTCGACCGCCACAACTGTCAACCGACGTATGGAATGCATCTCAGCTGCAGGAGCATCAAAGGCGGTGCATCGGATGGTCGCCCAACCACTGCCTAGGTCGGCCGACCACCAACCTACCCCAACTACCAACCTAGAACACCTACAAGTACCTTCCCCCCTTCACTCCCTAGCTATAAATACCCCTGGGGAGGTCATTTGCAAGGTGTGGTGGATCAATAGAAGAATAGTGTGGTTGCGTAGTTGAGTGTAGAGTATAATAGTAAGGCCACCCTTGGCATTGTAGAGAGAGCCAAGTGTATCAAGAGTGAGTAGTGAGTTGTAGAGTGAAGGAGTTGGAATTCTCTTTGGTATTCTGTTCCCGAGCTCTTATTCTCAGAGGAATTATTACTCTATTTCCAGGATACAGTAAAGTTCCTTGCCCCCTCCTTTATTTATTTCATACTTGCTTTATTTACATTCTCAGTTCTCTGCTTAATAGTTTACGGGTGCCAAGTGTGCTCTGTGTAGTTTAGCTATACAGTTTTGCTTGCTCTCTGGCTTCGAATCAGTTTAGTAGTAAACTTATTCGTGTAGACGTGGTGTCTAGACTAGAGTTTGCCTTGGAAGGTGTATTTTCCCACGCAGTTTTGGTTGGTAGTCCCACCTGGTGACAGCGGGTGTGTGCCCTGTGTAGTCCAACCCCGTCGTTCGGATAAGTAGTCATCGACACATAGCTGAGATCTGTAGTACCCGCCTTTCTCGTCTGGGTTACCAGCACTTTGGTGCCCGGAAGTGGTTCTACAGTATCGGTGTCCAAGTAAACCTATTGAGCAGAGTACTAGTTTGTTGAGTAAAGTTAAGTTGTTATATTTAAAGTAGTGATCCTGCTCTGCTCTGTTTTATATCTCTACAATTGCTGGTTTTACTGTTCGGTTCTATCTGTTCTACGTTGAGTTACTCCTCGTTCCTCATGGATTTCGATACCCTAGAATACTCTTGGGTGAAAGGCTACAACGTGTTTCCGTGCACTTGTGGATTTATATCAGTAGGCTAAGAAATGACAACAAGCTTTTCTGGCGCCGTTGCCAGGAAACGGTAGCTATTTTTACTAGAACTCAGGATCGTCCATACTCACCATACACAACCACCGCATATATCCCCACCAAATACCACATATCATCCTACTATATGGATTCCACGCCTATCTATCAACTCGCTGCTCCAAAGGGCGATTATTTGGAGCCTCCATCATCATCCACACCCATGACCACAGAGGGTTATCAGCTACGTCCCGGTTTGATAGCCATGGTTTGGGACCAATCATTCGAAGGATTGGAATCAGAATGTCCCTACGCACACCTCCAGGAGTTTGAACAGTTATGCAGCTGTTTGGTCATCTCGGGAATGTCCGGCGAAACACTTCGATGGTTGCTTTTTCCGTTTTCATTAATGGGGGAGGCGAAAATCTGGTGCAAGCAGGCAGTTGGTAAAGTAGAAGGGAGTTGGGAGGAGCTAAAGGCCAGTTTTTGTCTCTGTTTCTTTCTGCCAAATAAGGTTGTCGATCTCTGTTGTGAAGTTTTATCATTTCGACAATGAGAAAGAGAATCTTTGGGGGCAGCTTGGGCACGCTTCAAACATCTGGTCTCTTCAGGACCAGACTTAGCAATTCCAGAGGCAATGTTGTTGCAACACTTCATCCGAGGTCTCTCACCTGGTGCTGATCTCTGCCTCGACTTAGCCTCAGGAGGATCGTTCTCACACCTAAAACCCTCTGAGGGAAGAAAAATTCTCGACAAAATCCTCGAGAAGGCTTCTGACCTTGGTACATTAGAAGAACCACCTCCACAGAAGCCACCCAAGTCACTTTATCATGAAGAGAGACAAACACCATCTCACCCATCTCCACCATCACCCCCTCGGATCGAGGAAGTCCCAGAACCATCGTCACGGCAAACTGGGAGGGTCAGTTTAGGCTTGACGGTTCCTCCGTCGGCACCTCCGTTCTCCTTTGAGGACGAAATATTCATGGACTTTGGCGACGCCTCTCGGTTGCCCAAAGAAGACTGACGCTTCAACAGGACCTCACAACCAGCATACGTATTACTAGATCATAAAGAACACATGAAGGAGGACCTGCTCTGGCTTTTAGCAGCTATTAATCGGGATTGGCTAGAGGAGAGACGGCTGGACACAAGAGCAATCAAATTCTATCCAGACCCCAGTGTCATCCCTGGCCAAGTATCAAGGCTTCAACCGCAAGATATTATCTATGACCCAAGGGTAGAAGTCAATATAATCCCTAAGCTCGTAATGGACAACTACTACCCGACACAATCGCTATCAAGGTCTACCATGCGTCTACAATGATCAAATGGTAGTTATTTGAAATGCGAAGGTGTTCTGCGATCAAATGGTAGTTATTTGAAATGCGAAGGTGTTCTGCGGGTAATTCCAACAACCTTGCGGGATACTCAGGTATTCTTAGAATTCCATGTATTTGACATCCCCGAGGGATCCACAACGTTGATTGTGGTTGGGATCCCAATCGCCGCCCTCACCAGCTCAGATATATACAGAGGGAGGCTGCAGCTTCAGCTTGGCAATGAAGAAATCAAAGTCAACATCGATAGGTCACTCAATGCTAAAACTGAAGCAAAGCCAGAGATTGACCCTATAGAAGAAGTGATGAGCCTTTCACTTGAGGAAATGGGTCAAGATAGCCTAGAGGAAGAGGCTGTTAGCGACTTCAGTACGGTAGAGGAGCCATGGAAGTTCGAAGAACTAGGTAAATCCTTATGGCCTGAAGCTCTGAAGATAGAACTAAAGCAACTACCGCCTGGCCTGAAATACGCCTTCCTCCACGGGAATGAGGACACACCGGTAATCATCAACGACAAGCTGACGGAGAGTGAGAGCCGGCGATTACTTTCAGTTCTGGAGAAGTATAGATCTGTGCTTGGATACTCTTTGCAAGATTTGAAAGGAATCAGTCCCAACCTATGTACTCATTGCATCCCTATGGAGGTTGACCACAAACCAACAAGGGAACGACAACGTCGACTTAACAACGCGATGAGAGATGTAGTCAAGAAGGAAGTACTAAAACTACTTCACGCGGGAATCATCTACCTCGTGAGCGACAACGAATGGGTCAGCCCGATACAAGTTGTGCCAAAGAAAGGAGGGATGACAGTTGTCAAGAATCAGAACAATGAGCTAATACCATAGAGAACTGTCACCGGTTGGCGGATGTGCATCGATTACAGAAAACTCAATGCCGCCACCAGGAAAGATCACTTTCCTCTTCCTTTCATTGATGAAATGTTGGAAAGACTGGCAAAACACTCCTTTTGCTATCTCGACGGCTACTCTGGATACCACCAGATTCTGATTCACCCGGAGGACCAGAGTAAGATGACTTTCACATGCCCATACGGAACTTTCGCATACAGGCGAATGTCGTTAGGGTTATGCAATGCTCCGGCATCATTCCAGCGGTGTATGATGGCAACCTTCTCTGATTTCATTGAAAATATCATGGAAGTATTCATGGACGACTTCTCAGTTTATGGCAAAAGCTTTGATGGATGTTTGGAGAATCTTGAAAAAGTTCTCCGAAGGTGCAAAGAAGTCGATCTTGTCTTGAACTGGGAGAAGTGCCACTTCAAGGTCAGAGAAGGAATCATTTTGGGACACAGAATCTTAGAAAGAGGCATAGAGGTAGATCGTGCAAAGATCGAGGTCATTGAACAACTACCTCCACCCACCAACATAAAGGCCATCCGAAGTTTCTTAGGCCATGCAGGGTTCTACAGGAGATTTATCAAAAATTTCTCCCACATAGCTTGGCCTCTGACCAACCTATTAGACAAAGATGTACCCTTTGTGTTTGACGAGGAATGTCTCAAAGCTTTCCACACGCTCAAAAAGGCACTGGTCTCAGCCCTAATTATTCAGTCGCCCGACTGGAACTTACCATTTGAAATCATGTGTGATGCAAGCGACTTCGCTATTGGAGCAATACTGGATCAGTGCAAGGATAAAAAGCATCATGCCATCTCTTATGCAAGCAAAACGCTCACTGGCCCACAACTGAATTACTCGACCATCGAGAAAGAGTTATTAGCAGTGGTGTTTGCAATTGATAAGTTCAGATCATACTTGGTAGGATCAAAAGTCATCATCTACACAGATCATGCAGCTCTCAAATACCTCCTAACCAAGAAAGATGCAAAACCACGAAAGATCCAGTGGGTGCTGCTACTCCAAGAGTTTGATATTGAGATCAGAGATAAAAAGGGAGTAGAGAATTCAGTTGCAGATCACCTCTCACGAATGAAATTCGAAGAAACTTCGCCCTTGCCGATCGATGACTACATGAGAGATGATCAGCTCCTGAAGGTGACAACAGCACAACCTTGGTATGCTAATCTAGTAAATTACATCGTTACCGGCTATGTACCTGAAGGAGCAGACAAGAGGAAATTGGCCCACGACAGCCGATTCTATCTCTGGGATGACCCCTACCTATACAAACTCTGCGCAGATGGACTCCTACGTCGCTGCATTCCAGCTTGTGAAGCACCGCAAGTCCTTGATAGATGTCATGCATCCTCTTATGGAGGTCACTATGGGGCTTATCGAACTCATGAAAAAGTTTGGCAGAGTGGGTTTTATTGGCCTACTATGTATGAAGATGCAAAAGATTTCGTGCGACGGTGTCCAAGGTGCCAGCGCCAAGGGAACATAAATCCAAGAGATGCTATGCCACTCACAAGTAACCTCCAAATTGACATATTTGATGTGTGGGGCATAGATTTCATGGGACCTTTTCCCAAGAATGGAGACAAGGAGTACATTCTCGTCGCAGTGGATTATGTATCGAAATGGGTAGAGGCAATACTGTGTCCTGCAGCAGACTCACGACACTCCATTAAGATGTTCTGGAAAACCATCTTTCCTCGCTTTGGAGTGCCACGGGTCATCATCAGTGATGGGGGCGCACACTTCATTGACAAGCGCTTCTGGAAGTGTCTCGCCGAACTCGGTGTGGACCACCATGTCGCCACCCCTTACCATCCGCAGACAAGTGGCCAAGCCGAGACGTCAAATAAACAGATCAAGAACATATTGCAAAGGACGGTCAAGGCTATGGGAAAAGAATGGGTATCCAAGCTACCCGATGCTCTCTAGGCATATCGCACTGCATACAAAACTTCCATTGGCATGACACCATACCAATTGGTGTACGGCAAGACTTCTCATCTTCCAGTGGAACTAGAGTTCAAATCTCACTGGGCGGTCAAGAGGTCGAACATGGATCTCCAGTCGGCAGGCGTAAGAAGGCAAATTCAACTGGCTAAACTGGAGGAATGGAGGAAGAAGGCATACCACAGTGCTAAGCTATACAAGGAGCGCACCAAAAGATGGCACGATAAGCGGATCAAGATCAAGACATTCAAACCGGAAGATAAGGTATTACTCTTTAATTCCCGCATTCGTTTATTTGGTCATGGGAAGCTTAGAAGTAAGTGGGAAGGACCTTTTATGGTCCTTGAAGCCGCCAATCATGGTGCCGTTACCCTCCAGGACAATGACGGAAGGGTTTTCAAGGCGAACGGGCAACGCCTTAAAATCTTTCTTGAGCCCGAAATGCCTCCACTCGAAGAAATGGATGTCTTCGAGCTACACGAGGTAGTTTGATCACACATCCATGGTCGAGCTCAGACCTTAAGAGAAGCCATGTACACTACCACTTTTCTCCCTTAAAATTCTATCTAATCTCACCTTTTGCTGAAAATCTCAATAGAACCGACATTCCACACACTTAAATAGGGATCAGGCTCACCAAAGAGGGGCAACCCCAACTCCTGGCACGTCCAACCAGAGTTGGCGTGGCCGGCCGACCCTCGGGTCTAGCCGCCCAGCCCCCCAGTGCAGTCTTTGGCCTAGGGCGGGGTTGCTTGACCCCAGCCCAGGTCGGCCGACCCCCATGATAGGTCGCCCGACCATCCTTTGGCCTCCCGACTGCCCAAAATTTGATTTTTCATGTTTTGGAGCGCTTTTCCCTGCAAGTTCGGTTCTGTTGAGTGGATGAGATCGGAGGAACCCGACGTTTTAAAGAAGGGGAGATCGTCTTCTTCCCCATCTACACTCCTCTCATCCCCACACCAGCCATGGCACCACCTTCTCCACACAACAATGGCAAGGCCATCACCTCTCTCAGCTCGGGCACCACTGCCACCTACACTCCGGCGTCCGAGGACTCACCACAACCTTTACAATCCATCCCGAGGGAAGAGAGCCTCGAGAGACTCATCAGGAAGTCACCCTAGCCGACGGGGCCAGGCCCCCAGGGTCGGCCGACCACATAAAATGGTCGCCCGACCATGGATGATGGTCGCCCGACCATGGTCGACAGACCCCGTGGCTGGGCGGCCTCCAAAGATGGTCGCCCGGACTCCCCTCGACGCTCCCACAGTGTGGACAGGCCCCCTCGTGGTCTGTCCCCCATGAGAGCCATTGCCAAGAAGGTGGTGCGCCCATCTCCTCGTCCTACTTCAGGGGTCCTTGCCCTGGTGAAGTGCATCAAGAGTCTCTTCCCGGAAGAGGCCGTTGGGCCATCTAAGGAGCCGGCGTTCCCTAGTCCATCAACCCATACCCTCCGTGGAGTGAAAACTCCCACGGGTGGGTATGCAAAGGTGTTCATCCCTAGGGTTGTGAAGTCAGATGCCTCCATAGATGAGTCCATTGACTCAACTCCACCAAGGAGGATGATGAAGAGGGTGGCTGTTCCACCTCCCATAAGAGGGCCGCCAAGGAAATTTGAAGATTCATCTGATAAAGAAGACACGGTGGCCTCTCTTAGGGAGGAAAACGTAGGGCTCAAGGCAAAGTTGCAAAACCTAGAAGAGCGCTGCGCTGAAGGTGAACTATAGCGGATGGATATTAATGATAAATTCGATGTCCTTAGGAAGTGGATGTCCGCCAAAGTTCGCCGCCTCGCAGAAGCCATGGGACGTCCTAATCTTTATGATCCACCTGCACCATAGACTCCCATGCTTCTAGTTATCTTAGGCGCATTAGTTTTAATTCTTAGGTTGAATAGTTTTTGTTTGTTTAATTCCCTTTTGTAACATGCGCCTCCAAATTTATTGAATTCAATAAAGGTAGGATAGTTTCCCTTTTCCAATAAAGTTTGGGTGGAATGGCCAAAGCCATTCGACCTCCTATCACTAATCCTGCAGAAACCATGCAAGAAATACCTTGTGCAGGATGTCATCTCGCTACTCAGAAAAATTCAGAAGAAACGGGTGAGATGGCACGGTCGGCCGACCACACCCATGGCCGCCCGACCAGGTGTTTTCACAAAAACATGTTACACCACGTCGTCACATCTCCACAAGGCTCACAAAGTAGAAATGAACCAGCGCACGGGTCAGACTCCGACATGGAGTGGTCGGCCGACCACCCCCATGGCTGCCCGGCCATGTTGGTGGGCTGGCTGGCCCATTCCCACCTCGAACCCACATTTGGGAGATCAGGTTTGCACATTTCATTTTGTACACCTCTCAAATTGTGTGCCTTACACATGGAACCTTGTAAACTATGCTCTACATGATCACAATGTCAATTTCAACTTGTGCTTGCACCATTTTATTCCTTATGCTAGATTAATCTTGCCTTTGGATACTACTTGATTAGGGAACCACTCTTTTGTTTAGTTTGTTGATTCATGAGATATGAGATAATTAGAGAGAACTAAAGGAACCCCCCATATGAGCTAAGAGTTTTATTTGCAAAATAAAAAGAGGGCTCCATCTTGGATGATCTCAAGTTCCTATCCCTGTCCCACCAGTGCCACATATGAAAAGAGAACTCGTACACTCTTGCTCCCTTGATTGTTTTGAGTCTTATCAAGTTTTGTGCCATTACAAGAATTCAAATCAATTGAGAATTTTGGCCTTCACATGCACGTTCCACAAAATAAAGTCTCCCAGAGAAAAAAGGGTGTGCAATGAATTGTCATTGACCCCATCCAAGAGTTGTTTGAAAGAAAGAGAGGCATGGAGTTTTGAAAAAAAAGTATGAGAAAAGAAAGAAAGAAAATGAAAAAAAAGGGACTCCATGCCTCTACTCAAACATGGGATTCAAACCAAGCACCTAAAAGAGACAAGTCCATACACTGCACTTGCACTTGGCCAAAACTCACTTGATTACGAATTCTTTCTTGACATTTGATTTGATTCGACAATATAAACATGCCGTGAAAGCCTCTCTCCCCCAACTACCTATAGCTCCACAAAAGCCTTAGTAGTTTAGGATGTGAGGAATGCAATATTCATACACAGAAACTCTGTCCCCTGAGCAACTGAGAGTTGGTCTTGAGATCAAAAAAGTTAGCATGCCCTGTTTTGAAAATCTTGAAAACCCTCTCTACGCATGTGATGTGGGAACCTGAAGTTAACTCTGATTTATTCTTGTTCCATGTTTCAACATTCCAAAACTCAAGTGTAGACACCATTGAAATCCTAGGCAAGATGAAACAGTCGGGAATAAACTTGTGCATGCTATGGTGGTTATTGATGTTATGACCTCTCCACTTGCGCTTAACTCTCTTCTTTGCTCGAGGACGAGCAAAGGTTTAAGTGTATGTGTGGGGGGGTGTTGGCGGTTGATAAAACCCATTTCGACAACCAACATTTCATGTTTTAGAGTATACTTTCCCAAGATTTCATATATCTCTAACTAGTTCCACGAGTTGTGCATGAAAGTTGTATGCAGGAGCTTGTCACATCCAAAACAATGCAGGATTGAACAAAATAGAAGCAAAGAGGCAAGGGGAGAAGCAATGGGCCAAAGACCCATGGTCGGCCGACCACCTCACTGGGTCGGCCGACCTCCCCCCTAGGCCGGCTGACCATCAGGGTGGCTGGGCAGCCCACCAGGTAGCCCCAGCCCAGAAGGCATGGTCGCCCGACCATGGCCCATGGCCGCCCGATCCTGCCATATCACCAGTCCTCCACCTGCATGCAAGAAAACACAAAACATGTCAAATACAACCGTTGGATTGAGTATCCAATGCATCCAAGCGTCGAAAGGCCATCACACGAAGGATTGATGACATAAGCAATCTGAGGGAAACGACATGCAGCCAATCAGGTGCTCGCCCGACCTCCACCAAGGTCAGCCGACCTTGCACCGACCCCGTTTTGCACGTGCCTCAACCACCACAACTGTCAATCGTCGTATGGAATGCATCTCAGCCATAGGAGCATCAAAGGCGGTGCATCGGACGGTCGCCCAACCACTGCCTAGGTCGGCCGACCTTCCCCATGGTTGGCCGACCACCGACCTACCCCAACTACCAACCTAGAACACCTACAAGTACCCTCCCCCCTTCACTCCCTAGCTATAAATACCCCTGGGGAGGTCATTTGCAAGGTGTGGTGGATCAATAGAAGAATAGTGTGGTTGCGTAGTTGAGTGTAGAGTATAATAGTAAGGCCACCCTTGGCATTGTAGAGAGAGCCAAGTGTATCAAGAGTGAGTAGTGAGTTGTAGAGTGAAGGAGTTGGAATTCTCTTTGGTATTCTGTTCCCGAGCTCTTATTCTCAGAGGAATTATTACTCTATTTCCAGGATACAGTAAAGTTCCTTGCCCCCTCCTTTATTTATTTTATACTTGCTTTATTTACATTCTCAGTTCTCTGCTTAATAGTTTACGGGTGCCAAGTGTGCTCTATGTAGTTTAGCTATATAGTTGTGCTTCAGTGTAGTAGTAAACTCGTTCGTATAGACGTGGTGTCTAGACTAGAGTTTGCCTTGGAAGGTGTCTTATCCCACGCAGTTTTGGTTGGTAGTCCCACCTGGTGACAGCGGGTGTGTGTCCTGTGTAGTCCAACCCCGTCGTTCGAATAAGTAGTCATCGACGCATAGCTGAGATCTGTAGTACCCACCTTTCTCATCTAGGTTACCAGCACTCTGGTGCCCGGAAGTGGTTCTACAGTATCGGTGTCCAAGTAAACCCATTGAGTAGAGTACTAGTTTGGTGAGTAAAGTTAAGTTGTTATATTTAAAGTAGTGATCCTGCTCTGCTTTGTTTTGTATCTCTACAATTGCTGGTTTTACTGTTCGTTTCTATCTGTTCTACATTGGGTTACTCCTCGTTCCTCGTGGATTTTGATACCCTGGAATACTCTTGGGTGAAAGGCTACAACATGTTTCCATGCGCTTGCGGATTTATATCAGTAGGCTAAGAAACGCCAACGGTGGTATGGACCCTTGCACAAGTCGGAATTCACGAGATTACGCACAATTCGCGAGAATCTGTTGGGACTCGACTATACCGGACTATCTGGTGATGCCGGACTATCCAGTCCTAGTCCTGCTCACCGGATAGTCCGGTGAGTGGCCTGTGGTAAGCCTGCCCAATTTGGTGCTCAACACATGTCCTCCTGCCTTTTAGTGAAGGTCATGAACTAAAGCACCAGTAGCGTCTACACATTCGAGAAAAAACAGATTTAACATGATATAACAAATTCTGAAGTAAACCTAAAATCCGATACAAAACATCGGCTGTCTCAAGTATCTTGCCACATGATTGGATAATATTTCTTCAAAAAGTGGCCATTCAACATCTTGGGTAGATCATTACCTTGTAGATCTTCCAACATATAAGCATTACCAGGAACAACCCGCGTCACTTTGAAAGGACCTTCCTGCATCGAATTTGATCGACTACATTGTTGGCGCTCTATAATGACAAATTTTTAGCCATATTTTTGCAAGATTTCTTGTGCTTTCAGAGATAAATCCTATGATCAAGTTGTGTTTTGCTAACAATTAACCCCATTTTTGAGTATACTTTTTGTTTTTGCACAATGTCGAATATTGAAGGAAATTAAGGAATAAATGTGATAATTGTGAGAGCTACTCAAATGAGGATTTAAGCTAGGAATAAGGGATAATTGAAGCCCAATTGAGGATTAAATCTCATTATTGAGATGGTTCCAGAGGCTGTGACTGCTTGAGTAGAAGAAAATGAAGATAAGGAAGGTTTATTATGAGATCCATCCAAGTTCTAATCAAATCTCGAGATACTCTCGGATTTCAGGACAGTAGCAGCTTGTGGGACGAATTTGAGGACTTTAACGATGTCAAATGAATAAAGTTTGAATACTAAAGTTGTAGATCTCTTCTATCTCTACAATTTGGAGTTAGAGTTTGCCTTATTTGGACTTCGGATTAGGAAGTTATGGTCAAAATAGTAAAGGCTGCAGAATAAGGAAAGTTGGATTTCGGGAAAGACAAAGACTTTAGCTTCAATCTCCAAGCAAGGTGCTTCATGGATGACAAGAACCTTTAAGGGACATGCATATACATGGAAATAGGTCATAGAAGCTATCCCAAACCGACCTTAGACTTTCCATATATTGGGCACCCTCTCGAGTATAAATACAGGACCTCCCCAAAGTGTAGAGGCATCGAAATTCATTGTAACTAGAGCTCTAAAGAGAGGGTTAGGGATCCAATCTTGTAAGTTTCGCCAAGAAGTTGGTCTTGGTGAAAGGAGGAAGCGAGAGGAGGTACGAAGGCCTCCGGTCGGGCAAGCCACCCCCCTAAGGTCGACCGACCCAGGCTCTTCCTAGGCCCCTAGAGTTCATCTTTTGATATGTTGTGTAACTCGTCGAATCCGACAACTTTGTGCTTCAAGTTCATGATGAATCTCGAGTATAACCCTGTTCTTCTTATTTTTCTATGATAAACCTTGATTTTGATCTATGAAATTGTCTTTTGACTATGAGTTCTTAGTTTATACATGATCCTTAATCCGTGTCTTTACAATGCTTCATCTCTACATGTGCCTGGCCAGGGTGATATATCCACATGTCCTCTAGTAGATCTTTTTACCTTAGTTGGTTGATTGAATCTGCTCATGTTTAGATATGGTTTAGGTTTGCTAGTTCGTCGATTTACTCGTTCTATGTGACATATGGGTGGGAGAAAGGTTCAAGCAAGTCTAGGACATTCATGATTATGTGTATCCTATGTTTCACGCTAGATCTAGACTCAGGGTGGTTCTTAGTGTATAAGAAGTTTGCTCATATCTCTTTCTAATCCTTTCGTCGTGTCTTCTATCTTTATCTCTGTTCTCGTTTAGTTCTTGTCTCTAATCTAGTTTATGCTATAGTTTAGATATAGACCTAGTTTGTCGCTAGTTTACCTCTTTTATCCTTAGCTTTATAGATCTATTGGAGCTAGTTAGTAACTGGTTAATATCTGATGAATAGTAGTTTAAACTTAGTTCTCCACGGATTGACAAACCCTTGATACTCATCTTAGGGAAAGGCTACAACCGATACTGTCGCTTGCAGTATAAGGTTTGGCGTGCTTAAGTGCCATCAACATACATCGTGCAGGTCATCATGACAACTGACAATAAAGGCGCATCCGGTGCTTTCGGCACCGGCCCCGCCTCTCGATATATCTCTGATCTTCTTTTGTTCTGTTTCATGGTTCATATCATCAGACTAGTCAATATAGTTTGATGAACTATGAAGTGTTTAGTAAATCTTTTAGTTATGCTGTCATGTTTATTTCTATCACTTATGTTGCGATGGAATATCCTTTTTTTTGGATTAAAACACCATAAACTCCTACAAATGTTAAGACTAACACTACCAAGAGTTGATCCTGCTAGAAACATCCCGAGGACAAACAACCACAAGATTTGTCTTTTGTAACACTCGAGTCCAAGCCTTCCTGGCTAGCACACACTCCATCAGGATATGGTGTATTGATTCTTCAGCTTGGTCACAGAAGGGGCAAGCAGGCTGTTGGGGCAATCCGCAAGCTTGCTTTCTAAAGAACCATTTCATCCAAAGTGAGATTGAAAACCACTAATGGATTGGAAACAACTTGTGTTACTGTACACATCCATCACTGCTGGTTTCCAACTCAAGAGTGGTAACATTATCGCTGCTGAACTGGGGAGTAACCTTGTCACTTTTGCCCAAAATATAGCTAATGGTAGGAAAAAGAAGATGCCAACATGTGACAACACATGGACCTACTATGAGATTACGTCAAGGCACGAGCTAGGAAATTGAAACCCTAGTAGCAATAAAATCTCTCCTTTCCTCTGTTTGTTCATTCTCATGAGTGAATAATCTCAATCCACACATGGAACTCTAGGCTCTGAAAACTAGTTTGGGAACATGGAGTTAAATTGAATTAAAGGGAGTTAAAGTAGATTGGACGAGATTGAGGAGGATTTTGATCTATTATGAAATTAAACACACCTCAACCCTTCCAATCCACTCAATTCCAAGAGTTGCCAAACTAGATCTAGGATGGGGTTCGTGTGAACCGAAAAGGCGACTAGAGGGTGGGTGTGGATTGGAGCCTCTCAAAATTCAACTCAAACCTTTCTTCATGGACGATGTAGGCTCACGTAGTTACTGAATAGCTATTGTACCTAGGGCACGACAAGGGTCTTAGCAGAAGAACTCAAATCAACAACTAAGCTAAGATTATAGGATGAGAAATGTACCGACTCGAGCACGAGGCACCTACTAGCCACTCTACACACCTAAATGTTCCTCATTGAAGTCTAGCAAGTAAGAGTATGGGCATATAGTAGGAAACCAAAATGCCAGGTCGACACAAACACCAAAATGTAGAAACACCAAAAGGAAACATGGCTTCTTGGCCCACTGGCGGCTTATCTAGTGCCCAGAGCAGGCTTGTCCGGTGGAAACAACTTGTTTGGGAGTTGCCGCCGGCTTGTCTGGTGACGAGCCGAGCCGAGCTGAGCTGAGCTGAACCGCTGGCTGCCCCACTGGCTGTCTGGTACACTTCACCGGTTTGTTCGGAGCTCTGTGACGGCTTGTCCGATGAAGTCTGGACAACTCCCAAGTCTTGAGTCCCTCAATCCAATTCTTGCCCAAATCTTCACTAATTCTTGTCAAATTTGGACAGACTATTCCATGACTACCACGAAGTCATTGCCAAAAGATCTATTGAAAAAGATCAAGGAATACTCAAAAATTTCAGATCTCGCGAGGAAGGGAATTTTACACCAAGAAAGAGGAAAACTCAATAAAGACTTTCTCGTGGATTTCCAAAGGATTAGCTCCGAGCTAGATCATATTCTCCATGTCATGGCCAGCCAAAACACAACAAAAGAACATGATTCACTCCAAGGCAGCAAAAAACACAAAGAGCCTTTGAATTTCATCCAAAATCCAAACTAGAAGGGAGAGGGAAGGAGGGCTGCACACATGGATGAGATTTTAGAGGAAGCTTGCTTGTATTGATGTGGAATATTAGATTACAAGAGGTCCTATAGCCTACCACCCATCATCCACCCTCTAGAGTGAAAAACTAGATCCTAAGGCACAAATCCTAGTATCTAGGACTCTCCATATCTTGCTAAGCACTTGGCTGCTGAAACCTAGGTGTAGGGATAATTCCAAGTGGGAGAGACAAGTCCTAATAACCAGCCATCTAACAATTTATAGCCCCATGCCTAAATAGACACTTTTACACTAAGACCCCTATGACAGAAACTTAATTAAAATGCCCTTAGGTGGCTGAACCGAAAAGATACACGGAACTCGATCGGACGATGACGGCAGAGTCCTCATCTTCTTCGCTTCCAAGTCTTCACCCATGTTCTTCACGTGTCCAATAGTCCAATCCTTGCCGCCCACGAGAAACTGCTGATAGTTTTGGTGGGACTGCAAACCCGGAGCAAGTGGAGGTTTAGAGGAAAACCGCTATACCATCTCAATTCCGGCCCATGTCCAAAGCCTAAGCCCCTTGGCACCCCAATGTTAGATCCATGAAACTGTATCCTCCTTCGATAGTGTTGAGGCCCAAACTACCAAACCATCCACCTCCTTAATTTTGAGGGAGAAAAGCAACAAACCTTCCGGTTTCAACATATGTCATTCCGATGCCAGCTCCCACCAACCCGGTCTAGGAGCCACACCATGACCAACATACCGTCGCATCACCATGAATGCTCTTCCACTCATTGGACTGCTAGATTGGACACCAACGGCCTCACCCGACACTCTTTGCTGTTGACCACCGCCATGCCCATATACCTGCACATCACAAGCAAAGAGATCGTAAGCACACACTGACAATCACTCATCACACAAGAAAGACGATCGCCCTTGATCTCTCAATTCACATTTAGTCCCAAGTTATATAACTCGCACCCTTACACATGTTCAATTAGCAGCTTACACCATGCTACCTTTGGATTGTCTTTGTCACTGGTTATGGAACTACCGGTGGTTTTAAATTTAATTAATAAAAAATATTTAAACACATAAAAAATTATGAAAAATAGAGATATTTTGGGACACGAGGAAGCTAAGGAAAATTATTAGTACCTAAATTCTAAACTCTTTCCAAATATTTAATATATAAAAAATGTATAAGTGCTTTAAGAAACTCAAAATGAATCTTTATTGACTATGTCATCTATAGTGACAAACAAATTCATCGACTTTAGTGTCCATCTCAGTCTAGAAATTGAATTGCAGCCGAAAGGTGCATACGCTAGAGTCCTTTTGTTAAAAAAATTATGAATGTCGATATTGGAGTTGTTAGAATTGAATTGTGTACTAATACAGAATTAGACTCTATTTGGAAACATGTTGCAATACTTAGTATTTTGTAAATTTGTAACTAAAGGAAATGCTTGTGGGAATTCAATTCCACCTAATATGGGTGGGTCGGCCTCTGCATTATATTGGGAGAGGTCATTTTCTAGTCATAGTCCAATAATGTAAAGGAATTGGGGTCTATTCCAACCGTACGCGCAACCAAACAATATAATTTGGAAAACCAAATTCCATTTGGAAAACCAAATTCCAGTTCGCATTCCGGGCTCTAATATCTATATCTAAATATTGTGTAATTGTTTTGTGGATTCCTTGTCTCCGAATACGTGTCCAAGGATTTTCCTATCCTTTTAGAGGTTTGAAGTTTGTTTTACCATACTTAAATTCAAAATCACAAAAAACCAGCCTTGGCTCAAAAATGATTATTTAGATGTTTGAGGTTTTTTTCCCATAAATTCAAAACCACAAAAAAAAAAACCAGCCTTTGCTCAAAAATGAATCCTATATATCCAAATAGGAGAACCCGACTACCCTATTTCTCGACATGCATGAAGCCACGCAATCTCGAAGTTCATTGAGTCGGATGCCACATCACCATCCACTAAGTCTCCAATGCAATTTTTTTATGTGGCATACAGGCAGGGCGTCACTCAAATTCCTGCGCGTTAGCAACGCGTGAGAATTCCTTTAGTTATATTTATGGTTATGGCGCGAAATGTAAATAGTTTTGGAGTTAGGAGATTTTTTTAAAAGCCTTTTCTAGAGCAAGTTAGGGGACCAAAACCCTTGAAACAAAATGAAAATGGAGTTAAAATATTTTCTTTCTCTATTACTATCTTACCGTTTCTATTATAATTAATAGATTGTTTGACTTTTGACACTAATCACTTGTTGTCTAAAAGGTTGTGAAAAAATAAATCATCCTTAAACCAAACGATATGATAAATAAATCTGAACGAAAATAAATAATAATTATAACTTTTAAAAAACAAAATGGTTGGTCAAAGTTAGTCTGAAAAAAAAATCTAACGACCTAAGAACGAACTGAAATGGTCGACGGAACACAACACGGCTCGACCACCTGTAATCTGGAACGATGGAGTACAGTCAAACAAGAACGATTTGCATGCATCTCGACTCCACCCGCGCAGACGAAGATATCGCCACAAATCGACCAAACCCTTGTCTGAGAAATCGATCTCCACCCACAGACCCAGTAGACTCATGGCCGCCACCTCCGCCCTCCCCGAATGGGTGATGCTGGAGCGCTTCATCTTCCGCAGGGACGACCACCCCAGCTCTTTCCGCGGGGACAAGCGGACCTCCGCGACCGGCACCACTTGCGCCGGCGCACGCTTCAACGTCTCCTTCGCCCGCGCCGAGCCCCCCACCCCGTCGCGCCTCTACTTCTCGTCGTCGCCGGAAGGGGCCGCGCTTATAGTCGCGTGCAGCCTCGTGGCGGCCCACCGCAACCTCGTGCTCCTCAGGATCGACTCCCCCGTCGACGAATCCAGACCTTACTGCGAGTTTCGGCACGAATACTTCGTCTACGTCACCGACCCCACCTCCCCACCATGGCTCAGACCACTGGCCCAGTGCATCGAGATCGTCCCTTACCTGACGACCCTCAGACGCGCGCGTTCCCAGAGCTTGCTGTTGGTCTGTTGAGCCATGGAGAAGATGAGCTTGTCGTGGCCAATCTGTCTGTGGTCTCGTCGTCTCCGATGCAATCGGTGTACAACGCTGAGCTGTGGATGCTCCGCGCTTCATTGTCCCGCTGCAGTGCGATGGTGGCGGTGGTCGTGAAGAGTGGGAGAGCAAGCTCCTGACGATCCACTGCCAAGCTGGTGATGATTGCGAGTATCTCGTCCACTGGGTGACCAATTCAATGAGGTCGTCCCCTTCGAGAATTCCATGTGCTGGGTCAATTACTCCTGCGGCATCATATTCTGCCAGGGCATATGTGGAGACAACCCCAAGGTCTCCTACCTCCCTTTTCCTCAGGATAGATCCCTCCTTGAAGATACAGAGATTCGCTACAAACTCAACGAACGCAAGGAGCTGTACCGCAGCTTGTGCATCGCCGCCAAAGGAGGCGATCATCGGCTGGTTTTTGCTGATGTTGCGCGCCACGATAGACAGGGTTTGGGCCCGACGGCGCCGGGCACTGGTTTCACCCTAACCTTGCATACGCTGTCGGTGACGGAGAGCGACTGCACGCAGTGGAGGTGGAGCAAGGATGCGGTGGCCACTTCAGATCAACTGTGGGAGGCGAACACCCCGCGCGTCTCCCGCGTGAGGTTATGATGCTCCCGTTGCTGAGCGTCGACCGTCGATACGCCTCATGTTGTGCACACCGTATTGTATGATTGGTCGGTTGGCAGGTTCTCACTAGTTGCCATTAACTTGAGTGACAATAATCAAGTGCAGGGATCGGTTGTTACATACATCAAGTCCGAGAATGATTGCGATACTGATGACGCTGACCTCGTCAAGGCAAAGCCAAATTTTGCTGTACACTTTATTCCGTCGGAATTCCCCAAGTTCCTGACTACCAACAGGTAATTGCACTGTCTGTCACCCACGTCTACTTGGGCGTAATTTTTTGGCACCACATGCAGCATGTTCATTTTTTCTGGTAGCCTTAGTTCTTGCCAATCTTATTCGTGAATCCTTTAAATTCTGAGGAAGCAACAACAGAATGTGCAGCCGGTTGCTTAGACCTTAGGTTAGAGTAGCCTCATAGAACTTTACGGATCCAACTCAAGTAGTGAAAACCTCACTGGCTATTGTGGAAATCAGTTGAACTTAATTATCTCTGTTGGGTCTTCCATCTATATTATGTTCCACTCGGCTAACGATCTCAGCAATTGATGTCGCCAAATTAGGCTTATTGTAGTCTGCCTAAGGTCTCTGTTAAAGAGGTCACATAAATGTTTCTCAGTCCTGTCAAAAGAAAAACCATCAGACATCGGTGAACCTAAGATGACCAGTAGCCTATGTTTCAATATGTACATATTACTTCAGCTCAAAACAATTGAAATCATCAGGCGTACCAGACAGTTAATAATTCTTGTTTGTATAATTATGAAGCTCGTGCTATTGTATTGCAGGAAGAGGACTGATCCCTGAGTCATATGTCTCGGCCAAAATCGTCACGTGTGTTCCCATCCTCATCGTTGTGCAGTTTCTTAGATGACATTGCAGGTTTATCGAGTGTATTGAAAGGCTACTTCAGATCGAGTTTAGAAGTACTACTGTGCTCAGCTTTTGTGTGTTCGGTGCAAACAGCCAGGAAAAATACCTTTATCTAGCTTCAGTTCATGTTTTATTAGAGCATTCACTATTAGCTTTTCTGAGGTATGCGATTTTGAATTGGGAAAGGATAATTTATCCATTCAGAAGACTTTGCAGAGGGACCTGCACAACGTTCAGATTGTTCTCAGTTGCAGCACACTGATCATTTTGAACAAATTGGTACCTGTATCATGGGATCCTGGCATTCATCAGAAAAACCATTTATCTTGCATGTTTGCAAGTTATGCTCCAATGTTGGAACTGCTGTCCATGGAGGCATGACACTAAGTCCAGATAACATTGGATCTAGGAAATGGCAGAGGCATATAACAGAAATCTATACCAGTTGAAGGCTTGAAGCCCCATGATCTGTCATGTATTTCTGTCAGACTTACTGATCTGTGCATGTACTATTTTCTCAATGATCTCCGAAGCGGCAGTGCTGGCTATCTTGTTCAAGTATGCTGTGCAAGACCTCAATTTTGTCTGAGAGGAACAATCACAAGCAAAGCCCAAGTATCCTGTGAAGGCTACAGGCAGCAGAAAAACAAAAGGAGATAGCAGGCATCGAATATACTTCTAGATCCTTGTAGTTGTAGAGCTTATTCTGTACTCTCCATTATACTCTCGATCCCCTTGCATTGCTGCCTGTTCAGACTACATCTCTATCGTACTGTATTGGTGTATCATTGGTGAACTTGCCAATGGAATTTGCATGATCCGGTTGCTAACACAGCCCTTTAGCTTAAGCATCTCAGGCCATCGTGTCCTAGGATGAGTTTTGCCTGTATATACTGAGAAGTATACTTATTTAAATTTCCAACTGCAACGTATAAGCATAGTAAGTAGTGGTGGTGGTGCTGATGCTTCCGGGAACATGCTCAGTAGGAGTGCCATAACATTAGCCTCTGATAGATAATCAACAAGGACTGATTTGGATGAGCAGAAATAGGCCATTCTTGAGATCTCATCGAAGCGATGAGTCCAATGGGAGTTTATTTGTTTCAAACGGGCAAATGAGGCTCCTTTTATAATATAAGCAACAAAATAAATGAACTATTCTAGATAGAGGGAAATCTGGAGTGGCAGACCTGTTTGTTTGCACAAAAGCCCAATCCAAATTTGGCCTCACATCGGCAAAACAAAATTTACCTCTGGTTCTTGATCAAGCCAACTAAAATTAGGGCGCCGTTTTGATCACCATTAGTATAGAAATATTTTGGTCTTTAACCGAACTAGGCCTAAATTTTGACTTGCCTTATTAGTGTGAGGAATCAAAGAGGCCCAATTTTCAGAATGGCCCAACGTAATATAATGTTCTCAAATGCCTATTCCTTTGGTTCCAAAATATAATGAACCAGCCTCTGGGGTGCAGGGTGCTATCCGAGTGACTAGAAGCCATTCCTTTTTAGGAAAAAAAAAAGAGAAGCGATGCCTTAGCTGAAGCATTCGGGCCGTTTTTTGCTATTGTAGAGCCGAGGCCCAACCATTGATTAGTACAGTACGTATTGATTTTGACTATTTGCGCATCCTGAAATTTCTCCATGTACATTGCATAGCCGCATTATTTTAGTTTCCACAGGTTTACATTTGTGGTGGTCTGTTATTGTAATCAACTTTGATAGTTTTCAAAACAAAAATCTAAATTAGATTTCAATTGGACCATTGAATTCTTACTATAAAGATCTCCAAAACTAACACCACCATGTTAAGCTAGGACGTTCTTTAGTAGATAAAAAATGTTCTAGGTTAATAAAAAATTTTCCACCTTCACAAGAAAATATTTAGGTTCAAAATAATAATATCATATATTTAGAAAAATATTCTAGTTTTACAAGAAAATATTCCAGGTTCAATAGACAATTGCTCTAGTTTCATAAGAAAATGTTCTAAATGGATGACGACATTGTTTTAATTTGGTGAAAAATGTTCTGGTTAATGACTCAGAGAATTAAATGATTGTACACACGAACAATTAATACATATTGATGAAACAAATTATATGAACTCGAGGGACAAAAACTTATACATAAAGTACATATTATATAAACTCACGGAATAAATATATGTTACACTTATAATAAATTACACCAACTCATAGAACAAAGATTTGAACACGTTAAAAAAAATTATGTAAATGCAGGGAACAGAAATGCAAATGTAAAACAAATCATACGAGGTCACAGATCAAATTTTATACACATAGAACAAATACACTGTGAATATTGAACAAACAATATAATCTATGAAATTAAATTTAAAGCACGAATAAAGAAATAATGAAAAAGAAACTAAAATGAAAAAAATAAAGAGATAAAGCTTTTAGAAAGTCTAAAAAAAGAAGTAAGAAAATAAGGGAAACGTCCGTAAGAGAAAAGGAACTCGCTGAAAAAACGAAAAAAGGAAAATAAATACTCACTCCATCACAATGTATAGGTCGCTTGTCTTTTGTATATTAAGTGTTACTTGCTTGTCTTATTAAAAAAATCATAATTATCATTTATTTTTATTATGATATAGTTTAGCAAATAATATACTTTTACTATGACTTGATTTTTTTAATATTTTTGTAAATTTTTTGAATAAGATAAATTGGTCAAATTTGGTGTGAAAAAAGTCAAACGACCTATAAATTTGGACAAAGAGAGTAGAAAAAACAGAAAACACATGAGAAATGTACCTAATTAATAAATTAAAAAATATTGAAAAATATTGTAAGAAAAAGAAAAAAGGGGGAAAAGACACCACGCAACACCAGATTTATGAATGAAATGAAAGAGAAATAAAAGCATGCCCCATGGACGACCACGAGAACAAGAGAAAAGAGTGAATTGCATGTTAGGTGTCTTTGAAAGTTATGGAGCTTTCGAAATGTCAAGTTTCAGAAGGATAGGAGGTTCTTTGCTTCTATGCATGGCTCTGGCAAGTTGCGTACAAGCAGGAAATTGTCGTGGATATTCCCTCCTCGAACGAACGCACTCTGATTGTTAGAGACCAACTTGGGCAGCATTGGAGCCAAACGAGTAGCAAGAATCTTGGTGACCAACTTAGCAAAACTGTGAATCAGACTTATAGGCCGGTAGTCCTTTACCATAGAAGCATCCTCAGTTTTAGGCAGCAAGGTTATGTACGCTGAATTTAACGGTCGGAACTTAAACACATGGCCCCCATAAATAGCAGACAAGGCAGCAAGAACATCACTGCTGATGATACTCCAGCAGGCCTTGTAGAACCTCCCAGTGAAACCATCAGGACCAGGGGCTTTGTCCATCGGTAGGTCCCTAATTACTGCCCACACTTCCGCTTCTGTAAAGGGGGCTTCCAAAGAGAGAGATCATGCTGCTGCTGCGTGTGGAAGGCTGCAAGGTTGAAAGAAAAACCCCTTTCCTCCGCAGAACCTAACAGATTCTCATAGAAGTCAGCCACCACATCCTGCTTCTCATCTTGTGAAATATATAATCTGTCCTCAACTTGCAGCTTAGAAATAAAATTCTTCTTCTTTCTATACTGCGCCTGCCGGTGGAAGAAGGATGTATTTGCATCCCCTTCCTTTCCTGCTCTGATGGAAGCTTCCCTTGTTCGTATCTAGGCATACCACTCACTATTCAGAATCCTTCTAAAGCAGACCTGCTGCCCTTGATTGATAAAGTTTCTAGTAAACTGCCAGGATGGAAGGCCCCCCTCTTGAGCAAAGCTGGGCGTCTGGTGGTGGTTAAATCAGTCCTTTCTGCCACTCCTATCCATCTGATGATCGCGTTGGACCTGCCCAAGTGGGTTATAAAGGCCGTGGACAAGAGGAGACGAGGTTTCCTTTGGAAAGGCCAAGAACAGGCCAATGGTGGTAACTGCATGGTTTCTTGGGCGAAGGTGCAGCGGCCATACCAGTATGGTGGTCTTGGTGTTCATGACCTGGAAAGAATGGGGTGGCCCTTACGCATGCGTTGGCTCTGGTTCATAAAGGCCGACGCCTCGAGACCTTGGGTTGGTCTTCTGGTTCAGATTCCTAGTCAAGCGAAGGCCTTTTTTGATATGGCAGTTGAAATCACCATGGGTAATGGAGAGAACACAAAATTCTGGACAGATAGGTGGTTTCATGGTAAGAGAGTGGCTGATTTAGCTCCTAACCTTCTCCGTGCAATCCCCAAAAGGGTGGCTAAAAGGCGTACAGTGAGTCAGGCTCTTTCCAATAGATGTTGGGTTTCGGATATCAAGGGTGCTCTCACAGTTCAGGTATTAGTTGAATACCTCCACATTTGGGAGCTGCTGGAGGGTGTGGTGCTACAACCTAATACCCCGGATACTCCTATCTGGAGGCTCTCATCCTCGGGCTGTTACAGCAGCAAATCAACCTATGAAGCTATGTTCATGGGCACCATTAAATTCTCCCCTTGGAAGCGGATATGGAAGACTTGGGCTCCGGCAAATGGCAGAGTTTTTATTTGGTTGGCCATCAATAACCGCTGCTAGACTTCAGATCGCCTGGCCAAACGTGGGCTGCCCCATCAGGAGGCTTGCCCCTTCTATGACCAGGCTCCTGAAACAATCAACCATGTGCTTTCTTTGTGTGTGTTGGCCAGGGAGGTCTGGACCTTGGTTCTGCAAAGGTTGAATAACGTTGTGAGCCCGCCGGATTCTGACAGTAGCCTAAATTCTTGATGTTGTAGATCTGTTCGCTCCCTACCTAAGGCGATGCGGAAAGGTAACTCCCTGGTAATTCTAGTTAGTTGGGAGCTATGGAAGCATCGGAATACTTGCATCTTTGAGAATGTCAGGCCAGATACACGGTTGGTGGTTCAGGCAGTAGTTGATGAAGGGCATTTGTGGTGCTTGACAGGGGCAAAAGCCCTCTAGGACTTAGTCCTTAGGGCTGGCTCTTAGAGGTCGTGGTCGAGTGTGTCCTTTGTAATATGTAAGAGTGGGTGGTGTTGTAATTTTGGCCTTGAGGGACTCTTTTCTCCCAAGGCCTCCCTCTTTACTTTCTTAATGAAATAACGCGCAGCTCTCCTGCATGGTTCGAGAAAAAAAAAAGAAAGTTATGGAGCTAGATGGTATAGTGGGAAAAGTTATGCACAATTCATTGCCCCTGGCTGGCCTCTGTTGAAATGAATTGAGCACTTTGAAAGTTATGGACCCAGATGGTATAATGGAAAATATTTATAGATGTAACACCCTAAATTTAATTTCCAGCAGTTTATAATAAATTCAATATGCTTTATTTATTTTCTAGGATTTATTGTGCCTAGTATGCATTTTTTTTTTGAACTAAATATTGCAATATATCCTAAGGTCAACATGTTTGTGCATTCATGCTGGAGCATATTTTTATTTGATGAGTGGCATAAGGTTTGAATTCAAATTTATTTGAATTCATAGTTTGCTTTTGAGTTTAAAAGAAAAGAGAGGGAAAATGCAGGAAAAAGAAAAAGAGAAATCAGCCCACCTCCCTGAGCCGGCCCACCTCGGCCGAGCCGGCCCACCCCGCGCCCTCACCCGAGCCGGCCCAGGCGAGGCGGCCCAGCCGGCCAGCCGCGCGCGCCGCCTCTCTCCCTCGCGCCGCTGACAGGCGGACCCGCGGCCGTCGAGCCGCTGACAGGCGGGACCCACCTGTCATCCCCAACCTCCTGACTTTCCTTTTTCGGCGACGGCGTTTTCCTTTTTCGGCCGCCGCCTTTCCTTCTCTACGCCGGCCGACTCCGAGGAGGAGAGCTTCCCCCGCCGCCTTTCCCGTGTTTCCCGCTCTCCTGCGCACCGAGTCCCCAAAGGAATCGAAGGATTCCCTTCCTTCCCGAGAGTGCGCGCCGAAGGAAACTCCGGCCGCCGCCTTCCTTACTGCGCCGCCCCCTTCCGAGCCGCTCCGGTCCTATAAATAGCACGCCGGGCTTCGCCCTTTCCCCCTCAACCTCGCCAGCAGCCGCAATCGAGCCCTAGCCGTCACGAGCCGCTCAATTCCGCCGCCACCGTCCGAGGTGAGTAACGCCGGCGAGGTGCAATTCGCCCTCTGTGGTCGCGCTCCCGCCGCCCTAACCCCTCCGCCGTGCTCTGCAGGGCCTCGCGACCCTGTTCCGCTAGCTCTCGACGCCCATGGACGCTCCAACCGAGCTCTCCGCGAAGCCCCGAGCCGCTCCGCCGCCTCCGCTCGTCGCCGACCATCCTCCGGCAGCTCCCGGTCGTCGACAACCCCACGGTGAGCTTCGCCGTGGTCCTGTCTTGCTTTCTAGCTAGGTCCGGTCCCGAATCGCGCCCCGGAACACCGGGCATCGCGAGCTCCGGCGATGCGCCGCCGTCCCCGATGGTCGCCGCCGGCGAAACCTCGCCTTCCAACCTCAGCCGTCCGATCCAGAACGGATGCACGAGATTATAACGTGATCCGATCTCACCTCGGCCGTTAGATCTAGATCCGACCGTCCGGACCAGATGGTGACCGGTCAACCGCGGTCGTCGCCGCCTTTTTGTTAAAGAGACCCTCGGTTTTTTCTAAATCAACCCGCGGTCCACGCCAGTTCAAAAATAATTACAGATCGGCCCAGTTTTTAATGCTTTAGCCCCTGCACTATTGAAAAATAGAACCCGCAGTCCAGAGGCTGTGTTTTTGTGCTTTAGACCTCGGATCTTTCCTGAAATTACAGAATTGGTCCCTGGTTTTTCCAAAGCAGCACAGATTTTGAGTTTTCTTCATAAAGGGGTCCCTAGAACCTTGTTTTGGCCATAACTTTTCCGTTTTAACTCCGTTTTGGGCGATTCTTTCGCTCACGTGACCGTGGTAATATGTAGAACAATTCTAAACCAGTTTTGTGTTCTGTTTGGATGTATTGGTGTACTATTTCTTATCTTTTGTCCATTGTTTGCATGTATGCTCGTATATGGATGCTTGTGTGACGATTGGACGTAAGTAGACGTTGATCTGTCTGAGGTGAACGAGGAGCCACCTTTTGACATTTGTGAGCAGCAGCAAGAGCACCTTGAGGAAGGCAAGTATAACATGAGCAACACCTATCACCTTTAATTCATTGCATATGCATGTGTCGATCTTGTATGCCTATAAGGACGATACATTAGCCACCTTGATCTCAATGTGAACCTTTTGGGTTGCATGTGGTTAAGTTTTTGCTAGGTGCTGTGCCAACATACACCTATGCTATGTTTTTAATTAATGTTGATTAATGGATCTATGCAATTAATTGTTTGAGCGTGACCCTCTGTGCCGTGTGCTTGAGTGGTGCATGTCTCATTTAAAATTTGTTTTTTTTAGCAACTTGGTCTAGGGGGCATGAGCTTTGTGCTTAGTGGTTTTGCTCATAGCCACTTTCCATAAGGACCGGTTCGCAAAGCGACAACCTGGGACAACAGCACTACCATAAGACTGGTATGGGACGGTCTTAGCTGATTAATTAGATTGTTTTAGTCTGGGAGTAACTTACCTGCGGGGCAAGAGGGGAGGTGTGCTTCTGTGGCCCTCGCGCTGCTTGGGTTGAGTGTGATGTGTTCTTCTCCCCTTGAGGCTTGCTCCACCGTTGCATAACCTGAAACCTTAGCGGTTACACCTTACTAACATAATCTTTGTAAAGGCTTCGTAGTGTGGCTTGCTAGTCATCTCATCTAAGGTATGTGATGAACCACTAGCGTAGCTCACGACTTGTGGGTAAAGATGTGCAACCTCTCGAGAGTGTAAAACTGATGCATCAGCCGTGCTCACGGTTATGAGCGGCCCAGATCCTTTATGTGATTAGTTGGGTTATGGATGGTTTTTGGTAAAATCCTGGTTAACCATGATGCCTAATTTCTTCTATGCAATATCTTTGAGATGAAAGTTTCTCTACTCACTTTAGTAAATAGCTTCAATAAAATTTGACCAATTAAAAGCAATGCAGTGGAGTCAGCTAACCTTAGAGCCTCATGGTTCTGTTATACTTGTTGAGTACGAGTTGTGTGCTCACGCTTGTTCTTTTCCGTTTATTCCTTGTTGGGGGGACAAATCCAACCGCTGCTCAGTCAATGGAGATACGGAGGATTATCAAGAAGTCTAGGCTCTTCGCTCTTCCAGTGGACGTCCCTGTGGCGGCTCTAGTTGCTTTCCGTTTACGCTTCCGCTTTTATGTACTCTATGTTAAAGACAAGTGTCTATTATGGTAATAATACTTATGATGTAATCGTTAAACGTTATATTATGACATGTCCTGTGACGACAATTTGTCCTATACATGTGAGACTCGTTCCTGGCGCATGTATAGTATGCACGGTTTTGGTTCATTGAAAACCGGCCCTGACAGATTGGTATCAGAGCCGTGTCGACTGTAGGACGGAAGCCTAGTTAGTACGGGTCGAAATTTAAGGATTTCCTCCTTCTCTTCCTCCTGTTTTTAAAAGTTTTCTTTTCTTTAAGTTTATACTACAACCCTATGTTCCTACATTATTTTCAATTCTCTTAACTCCTTTTTTAGAACTGATCTTAACCCAATCTTGGTCGTTTTCCTTGTAGATGGCCCGTACCAGATTGACCGCCCGCAAGCAAACCGGTGCACCCCCGCAAGGCTACCATGTTCCCTTGGCACCACGGAACCCAGAACCAGAAGATCTAGTGCCACCCCCGCCTCTGCAGGATCCCATCATAGTGGGAGATGACTCTGAAGACCCCAGTGAAGCCAGCTCTTCCACTGAGAACACAGAAGAGGATCCAGAGGAGAATCCAGCCCCTGAACCAGAGGTAGAAGCACCTGAGTGGTCACATCACATTGCCGTTCAGATAGAGGATAATCAAGGACCTGCTGTCAAAAGAGAGAGGGTGATCGCCACCTGGGTCAACATCGACCATACCCACCCAGGCAACGGTCTCAACTTTCCCGGACTGCTTCGGGAGTGCCTCCAGGAAATCGGCCTCGACAACTTCACCACCTCCTACTTCGCCACTCAGAGTACGCACCCGATTCTACCTGACAGATGGGTGGCCAATGCATTGATCGAACGCTACAACCTCATCCACGGAGGGAAGACCATTGTGGGTGATTACTGCAGCGTGACGATCCATGAGACGATGGAAGCTGCCATTGAAGATGCTGCACGCCAAGCTCTGGGAACCATCTGCTACAACTACCGTACCCCGTTGAGCCAGACCTGTTTTCGCTACTTCCCTCGCCGCATAGAAGGCCAAGCTGGGCACGAGATCGCTTCGATGGTGTTGGAGGATGACCAGAGGGTAAGGAAGATGGCACGGTACATCGCGGCCCTCAACTCCGCCCACGACATCGTGTTGGACGAGCTTCACCGCAAGACCAAGAGGGTGGCAGAACTTGAAGCTACACTTGCCGGCCTCCAAGGACCAAAGCCTCGAGTGCCAGACGTGACTCCGTCCCAGTGCAAATCCCGCAAGAGGACCCGCAAGGGGGAACTAAATGGTGCCACTAGGATTCTTTTCCATGAGGATTAGGATTACCCTTATCTTTGCTTCACATCGCTAGTACGTTTGAGTCGAGTTGGTCTATAAACGCTTTGAGTCTAGTTCAGTGTTTGGTTGGTTGTGCTTGTGAACTATGTTTGAGTTGGCATTTTGGTTGCTTGATCATGTCCAACTATGGGGATTGTCCATAGTCAAACCAGTTTGAGTTGAGTTTAATAAAAATAGTCAGTCAGGATGAACAACTACTCTTTTACTCCTCTCTACCTCATCCAGCTGACGCTCGTTCATCATGGACTAATGACCAACCTGCAACCTCAAAGTCTACTTCACCTTGTGAGAGGGATATACATCCTTATGAACTTTCTTTTGTTGCCCACAGATGGTTGGAACTAGAGGACGTGGTGCTAGGGGCGCCCAAGGAAGTAACCAGGGCCACGACCATCCCGACCACCCGTTGCCCAATCCACCACCACTGACGGCCGAGCAGTTCTTTGCCATGCAAACGCAGATGATGGCCACAGTGAACAATGCCATCTTGGCCCTACAACAAGCTCAGGTGCAGGCGCCACCACCACCTCCTCCGCCTAGGGATAGGCGTGGGGATTTCATGAAGGGGCATCCCCCAACCTTCTCCCACGCTGCAGATCCACTACAGGCTGATGACTGGCTTCGTGCTGTGGAGAGACAGCTGGAGATCGCCCAGTGCGATGACCGGGAGAGAGTCCTGTATGCTGCAGGACAACTTCGTGGTGCTGCTTTGGATTGGTGGGAGTCATACCGCCAGCAGGATCGCGATGCCTTCACCTGGGCTCAGTTTAGAGAGAACTTCAGGAGTCACCACGTACCGGCTGGGACCATGAAGATGAAGAAGAAGGAGTTCCTCTCGCTCAAGCAAGGGAGCATGTCCGTCACTGAGTATCGTGACAAGTTCCTGCAGCTTGCAAGGTACGCCACAGCAGAGGTCGCTGAGGATGGCGATAAACAGGAGCACTTCATGGAAGGGCTCAATGACACCCTGCAGTTCCACCTCATGAACTTCACCTTCCCCAGCTTCAATCACCTGGTAGATCGTGCGCTCCTTACAGAACGCAAACATCGGGAGATGGAGGAAAGGAAGAGGAAGCTCATACCTGCACCGTCCGGGAGCAACACCCGCCCCCGCTACCAACAACAGCAGCAGCCACCGCGGCCAGGATACCCACAGAACCACCAGGGGCAGCAGACGGCCCAGGGGCAACGCTACCAGAATCAGCCTCCTCGCCCTGCATATCAAGCTCAGCGTCAGGGGCAGCCTAACCCCCCTGCACCAGCTCAGGCTCCTGTCATTGGCAGAAGTTGCTACAAGTGCGGTGACCCGGGGCACTATGCCAATGTCTGCCCTCAGAAGACAGCCCCCAACCCGCAGAGACCAGGACCGGTCCAGCAGCCGCAAGCTCAGGGGCGCAACAATGGGAACGCCAAGGCGCCGTGGCAAGGAAAGGTGAACCATGTGACGGCAGAAACTGCAGCTGAGGCCCCAAACGTCATGATCGGTACGTTCTTGGTCAACTCTCATCCTGCTACCGTACTATTTGATACCGGTGCCACCCACTCCTTTATTACCAAATCCTTTGCTGAACAACATAAAATACCCGTTAGCATGTTGAAAAAGGATATGATAATTACTTCACCTGGAGGGGAAATAAGAACCAATGTGATCTGTACCAGAGTCAGGATTAACATAAGGGGGTTAGAGTTTCATACTAGTCTGTTAGTCATAGAACCGATGGGCATCGACGTCATCCTGGGAATGGAAACATTGACCAAATGGGGAGTCAGAATTGACTGTGCCAAGAGGACTGTTCATATGACAACGCCAGATGGCCAGGAAGTAAGAGTCGGCGCAGCCAAACCCTCCGGTTATCTGCATCGGATGGAGGTCCAACCCACAGATGGCATTCGAGTAGTGTGTGAATATCCTGATGTCTTTCCGGAAGAGTTACCAGGTATGCCGCCTGACCGAGACATTGAGTTTTCTATAGATCTTTTACCTGGTACTGCTCCTATATCTAAAAGGCCATATAGAATGGCACCCCCAGAACATGAGGAAGTTAAACAAAACATAGATGAGCTGCTAGCAAAGGGATTTATTCGCCATAGTACCTCTCCGTGGGCTTTTCCTGTTCTGTTTGTTGATAAGAAGGAAGGGCCTGCTCGACGGATGTGTGTGGATTATCGTGCATTGAACGAGGTGACTATTAAGAACAAGTATCCTCTGCCACGCATTGATGATTTGTTTGATCAGTTGCAAGGTGCCTGTATATTCTCCAAAATAGACCTGAGATCTGGCTACCACCAGTTGAAGATCCGTCCCTCAGATATTCCTAAGACTGCTTTCATCACAAAGTATGGTCTCTATGAGTATACTGTGGTGTCTTTTGGTCTGACTAATGCCCCTGCTTTCTTCATGAGTTTAATGAATAAGGTGTTCATGGATTATTTGGACAAGTTCGTGGTGGTATTCATTGATGATATCCTGATCTACTCCAAAACCGAGGAGGAACATGAGGAGCACTTGAGGCTAGTTCTGCAGAGATTGAGGGATCACAAGCTATATGCAAAGTTGAGCAAGTGTGAGTTCTGGATTGACGAGGTACCATTCCTTGGTCATATCATCTCTAAGGGGGGGATCTCAGTGGACCCTGGCAAGGTCATATCAGTGTTGGATTGGAAGGTGCCACAGACTGTCAAGGAAGTACGTGGATTTTTGGGCTTAGCAGGATATTACCGGAGATTCATAGAGAATTTCTCGAAGATTGCGAAGCCGATGACCACGTTGCTTGAGAAGGATGCTGAGTTCATCTGGAACAAGGAGAGGCAAGCAGCTTTTGAAGAGTTGAAGAAGAAGCTGACCACCGCACCTGTGCTGACATTGCCAGATCTGCAGAAAAGGTTCACAGTATATTGTGATGCTTCAGGCGACGGTCTGGGTTGTGTGCTGATGCAGGAAGGAAAGGTGATTGCCTATGCCTCCCGACAGCTACGCAAGCATGAGGTAAATTATCCTACACATGACTTGGAGTTAGCAGCAGTTGTCCATGCACTTAAGATATGGCGTCACTATCTCTTTGGGCAAAGATGTGAGATATACACGGATCACAAGAGTCTTAAGTATATCTTCACTCAGAATGAGCTGAACATGAGGCAGCGCAGATGGTTAGAACTGATCAAGGACTACGACTTGGAGATACATTATCATCCAGGGAAAGCCAACGTGGTGGCTGATGCTTTGAGCAGAAGAAGCTACGTCAACATGGCCATAGCATTCCAGATGCCACGTGAGTTGTGTGAGGAGTTCGAAAGTTTGAGTTTGGGTTTTGTGCATCATACTGCAGCTACCTTTGAAGCCGAACCAACTCTGGAACAAGAAATTCGAAGACATCAAGCCCAGGACGAGAAGATCCAGGAGATACGCGAACAGATTCAGATAGGCAAAGCGCCCAACTTCAGGGAAGATGAGCAAGGTACAGTATGGTACAAGAACCGGATTTGTGTGCCAGATGTGGACAGAATCAAGAAGTTGATCCTGAGAGAGGCCCATGATACAGCTTACTCTATCCATCCCGGGAGTACTAAGATGTATTATGACCTCAAGGAGAGATTCTGGTGGTATGGAATGAAACGTGCCGTAGCAGAGTATGTGGCAATTTGTGACACTTGTCAGAGGGTCAAGGCAGAACATCAGAGGCCAGCAGGACTATTGCAACCATTGAAAATTCCAGAATGGAAGTGGGAGGAAATCAGCATGGACTTTATTGTTGGGTTACCTCGCACCCAGAAAGGCTACAACTCCATATGGGTAGTAGTGGATCGTCTGACCAAGGTCGCCCACTTCATACCTGTGAATACTACCTACTCCGGGGCAAGGTTGGCAGAACTATACATCTCTAGGATTGTGTGTTTGCATGGGGTTCCTAAGAGGATTATATCCGATAGGGGATCACAGTTCACTTCTCGCTTTTGGGAGCAATTGCATGATTCACTGGATACCAAGCTTCGTTTCAGCACAGCTTACCATCCGCAGACAGACGGTCAGACAGAAAGGACCAATCAAATACTGGAAGATATGTTGCGAGCATGTGTCATCCAATATGGCACAAGTTGGGACAAGTGCTTACCTTATGCCGAGTTCTCCTACAACAACAGCTATCAGGTCAGTATCAAGAAATCACCATTTGAAGCTTTGTATGGTAGAAGGTGTAGGACTCCTTTGCTCTGGGATCAGAAAGGAGAGAAGCAAGTGTTTGGACCGGACATTATCAAGGATGCGGAGGAACAAGTACGGATAGTTCGAGAGAACTTGAGAATTGCTCAGTCTAGGCAGAAAAGCTACGCAGATGTCAGACGGAGAGATCTCACGTTCAAGGAAGATGACTTTGTGTATCTGAAGGTGTCACCTATGCGGGGAGTACGCAGATTCAACATGAAGGGAAAACTAGCACCCAGATATGTTGGACCATTCAAGGTACTAGAAAAGAGAGGAGAAGTGGCTTATCGCTTAGAGTTACCTTCTAGTCTTTCAGGTGTGCACGATGTATTCCATGTCTCGCAGCTGAAGAGGTGCTTGAGAATACCAGAGGAGCAGGCGCCTTTAGAAGGGTTGGAAGTGCAAGAGGACTTGACCTACACTGAGCACCCTATAAAGATTCTGGAAACATCTGAGAGGGTGACCCGGAATAAGAGGATCAAGATGTGCCGAGTGCAATGGAAATACCACACAGAAGAGGAAGCTACTTGGGAAAGGGAGGATGAGTTGAGGGCAGCATACCTTGATCTCTTTGCTAACCAGCCTATGTGAATCTCGGGGCGAGATTCCTTGCAAGGGGGGTAGGTCTGTAACACCCTAAATTTAATTTCCAGCAGTTTATAATAAATTCAATATGCTTTATTTATTTTCTAGGATTTATTGTGCCTAGTATGCATTTTTTTTTTGAACTAAATATTGCAATATATCCTAAGGTCAACATGTTTGTGCATTCATGCTGGAGCATATTTTTATTTGATGAGTGGCATAAGGTTTGAATTCAAATTTATTTGAATTCATAGTTTGCTTTTGAGTTTAAAAGAAAAGAGAGAAATAGAAAAGAGAGGGAAAATGCAGGAAAAAGAAAAAGAGAAATCAGCCCACCTCCCTGAGCCGGCCCACCTCGGCCGAGCCGGCCCACCCCGCGCCCTCACCCGAGCCGGCCCAGGCGAGGCGGCCCAGCCGGCCAGCCGCGCGCGCCGCCTCTCTCCCTCGCGCCGCTGACAGGCGGACCCGCGGCCGTCGAGCCGCTGACAGGCGGGACCCACCTGTCATCCCCAACCTCCTGACTTTCCTTTTTCGGCGACGGCGTTTTCCTTTTTCGGCCGCCGCCTTTCCTTCTCTACGCCGGCCGACTCCGAGGAGGAGAGCTTCCCCCGCCGCCTTTCCCGTGTTTCCCGCTCTCCTGCGCACCGAGTCCCCAAAGGAATCGAAGGATTCCCTTCCTTCCCGAGAGTGCGCGCCGAAGGAAACTCCGGCCGCCGCCTTCCTTACTGCGCCGCCCCCTTCTGAGCCGCTCCGGTCCTATAAATAACACGCCGGGCTTCGCCCTTTCCCCCTCAACCTCGCCAGCAGCCACAATCGAGCCCTAGCCGTCACGAGCCGCTCAATTCCGCCGCCACCGTCCGAGGTGAGTAACGCCGGCGAGGTGCAATTCGCCCTCTGTGGTCGCACTCCCGCCGCCCTAACCCCTCCGCCGTGCTCTGCAGGGCCTCGCGACCCTGTTCCGCTAGCTCTCGACGCCCGTGGACGCTCCGACCGAGCTCTCCGCGAAGCCCCGAGCCGCTCCGCCGCCTCCGCTCGTCGCCGACCATCCTCCGGCAGCTCCCGGTCGTCGACAACCCCACGGTGAGCTTCGCCGTGGTCCCGTCTTGCTTTCTAGCTAGGTCCGGTCCCGAATCGCGCCCCGGAACACCGGGCATCGCGAGCTCCAGCGATGCGCCGCCGTCCCCGATGGTCGCCGCCGGCGAAACCTCGCCTTCCAACCTCAGCCGTCCGATCCAGAACGGATGCACGAGATTATAACGTGATCCGATCTCACCTCGGCCGTTAGATCTAGATCCGACCGTCCGGACCAGATGGTGACCGATCAACCGCGGTCGTCGCTGCCTTTTTGTTAAAGAGACCCTCGGTTTTTTCTAAATCAACCCGCGGTCCACGCCAGTTCAAAAATAATTACAGATCGGCCCAGTTTTTAATGCTTTAGCCCCTGCACTATTGAAAAATAGAACCCGCAGTCCAGAGGCTGTGTTTTTGTGCTTTAGACCTCGGATCTTTCCTGAAATTACAGAATTGGTCCCTGGTTTTTCCAAAGCAGCACAGATTTTGAGTTTTCTTCATAAAGGGGTCCCTAGAACCTTGTTTTGGCCATAACTTTTCCGTTTTAACTCCGTTTTGGGCGATTCTTTCGCTCACGTGACCGTGGTAATATGTAGAACAATTCTAAACCAGTTTTGTGTTCTGTTTGGATGTATTGGTGTACTATTTCTTATCTTTTGTCCATTGTTTGCATGTATGCTCGTATATGGATGCTTGTGTGACGATTGGACGTAAGTAGACGTTGATCTGTCTGAGGTGAACGAGGAGCCACCTTTTGACATTTGTGAGCAGCAGCAAGAGCACCTTGAGGAAGGCAAGTATAACATGAGCAACACCTATCACCTTTAATTCATTGCATATGCATGTGTCGATCTTGTATGCCTATAAGGACGATACATTAGCCACCTTGATCTCAATGTGAACCTTTTGGGTTGCATGTGGTTAAGTTTTTGCTAGGTGCTGTGCCAACATACACCTATGCTATGTTTTTAATTAATGTTGATTAATGGATCTATGCAATTAATTGTTTGAGCGTGACCCTCTGTGCCGTGTGCTTGAGTGGTGCATGTCTCATTTAAAATTTGTTTTTTTTAGCAACTTGGTCTAGGGGGCATGAGCTTTGTGCTTAGTGGTTTTGCTCATAGCCACTTTCCATAAGGACCGGTTCGCAAAGCGACAACCTGGGACAACAGCACTACCATAAGACTGGTATGGGACGGTCTTAGCTGATTAATTAGATTGTTTTAGTCTGGGAGTAACTTACCTGCGGGGCAAGAGGGGAGGTGTGCTTCTGTGGCCCTCGCGCTGCTTGGGTTGAGTGTGATGTGTTCTTCTCCCCTTGAGGCTTGCTCCACCGTTGCATAACCTGAAACCTTAGCGGTTACACCTTACTAACATAATCTTTGTAAAGGCTTCGTAGTGTGGCTTGCTAGTCATCTCATCTAAGGTATGTGATGAACCACTAGCGTAGCTCACGACTTGTGGGTAAAGATGTGCAACCTCTCGAGAGTGTAAAACTGATGCATCAGCCGTGCTCACGGTTATGAGCGGCCCAGATCCTTTATGTGATTAGTTGGGTTATGGATGGTTTTTGGTAAAATCCTGGTTAACCATGATGCCTAATTTCTTCTATGCAATATCTTTGAGATGAAAGTTTCTCTACTCACTTTAGTAAATAGCTTCAATAAAATTTGACCAATTAAAAGCAATGCAGTGGAGTCAGCTAACCTTAGAGCCTCATGGTTCTGTTATACTTGTTGAGTACGAGTTGTGTGCTCACGCTTGTTCTTTTCCGTTTATTCCTTGTTGGGGGGACAAATCCAACCGCTGCTCAGTCAATGGAGATACGGAGGATTATCAAGAAGTCTAGGCTCTTCGCTCTTCCAGTGGACGTCCCTGTGGCGGCTCTAGTTGCTTTCCGTTTACGCTTCCGCTTTTATGTACTCTATGTTAAAGACAAGTGTCTATTATGGTAATAATACTTATGATGTAATCGTTAAACGTTATATTATGACATGTCCTGTGACGACAATTTGTCCTATACATGTGAGACTCGTTCCTGGCGCATGTATAGTATGCACGGTTTTGGTTCATTGAAAACCGGGCCTGACAATAGATCTGGTTGTGCACTTTGAAAGTTCAACCAGATGATATAGCAGAAAAAATTTAAAGATCTAGCGTGCAATTTACTCAAGATAAAACCTAGACCACCACCGGAAGAAAAAACACATCAGCACGTGCGGGACCGGACTCCGGAGTCGTCCTTGAGCGTGGCAACAAATAAGTATTGGAAACGCTATAGCTAGAGTGTCCGACGCCAGATGCAAAAATCGGACGCAGGCCCACATGAGAGCCTTTTTTTTTTCATACCTGGCGATGTTTCAATAGTGTATTGTCAATGTTTGATCTGCTATTCGTTGATGTTTCAGTAGTTATTTTCTCATATTTTATGCATATATTGCCTCACCAGACACTAGATTCGCAGACCCGAATTTTTCATTCAATTTAGTTAATTTTCATATATGCTGATATTGCAACAGTGTATTCTCAATGTTTCATCAGTTATTCGTTGATGTTTCGGTAGTTATTTTCTCATGTTTCATGCATGTATCGTCTCACCAGATTCGCGGACCCGAATTTTTCATTCAATTCAATTAATTTCCATATATGCTGATGTTGCAATAGTCTATTTTCAATATTTCATTAGCTATTCGGTGATGTTTCGGTAGTTATTTTCTCATGTTTCGTGCACATATCACCTCACCAGATTCGCGGACCCGAATTTTTCGTTTAATTCAGTTAATTTTCATACATGCTGATGTTGCAACAGTGTATTCTCAATGTTTCATCAGTTATTCGTTAATGTTTCGGTAGTTATTTTCTCATGTTTCATGCATGTATCATCTCACCAGATTCGCGGATCCGAATTTTTTATTCAATTCAGTTAATTTTCATACCTGCCAATGTTGCAATAGTGTATTATTAATGTTTTATCAGTTATTTGTTGATGTTTCGACAGTTCATTTATAATGTTTCAGCATATGATTTAATGTTTGTTGCATCTGACGGCTGTGAACGGTTTCATCAGACGGTGGGAACTGTGTCCCATTGTGCCGGCGTCCATCCGGACGTCCGGATGCTAGCATGGCCCAATAAGTATTCGTCTGCACGGCTGCCTGCAGGCCAGGGTTTAGAACTTTCGAAACAGGAGGATTGTGGCCTTGTGGGCACCGAAAACTCAATATGCTCTTCAAGATCAAGACGGAATTGTTCTTTTCCTCTAAGTTCGATCCATCCCGCCACCACCTAGCTGCATTGAACGTATCCTTCCGTTTATTTCTTTCATGCGATTTTTTTGACATGATCGGTTGAAAGTAATCTTACAAGAATCCAATTTGCATCCGATTAATAATCTTGCCGTCGTAGGTTTACGCTTCCTTCTGGCTGGATGTTTCTTGCAGGAACTCCGGCGGAAAATTAAAGCTCTGATCTTGGGTAAGTGTTCCTGGGCGCGGTGGTCGCGCAGGCCACCTGTTCAACTCAATGCCCCCGAAGGTTGCCAACGGAACGGCGGCCCTGCCGGCGACCACGTCAGGACGCTCCCAGTCCCAGACGCGTCCCAACACCACTGCTTGGTGCCCCCCAAAGTGCACCGCACCGACCACCATGCAGGCGGTGCCGGTGGATCGGTCCGATGGACCTGAGGCCGACCACCTCAGCGTGCTCCCTGACGAGCTGCTGCACCACGTCTTGTCGTTCCTCAAGGTGTGGGAGGTGGCGAGGACATGCGTGCTGTTGCAGCGGTGGCAGGATCTCTGGGCGTGCACCCCCTGCGTCGATCTCCGTGTCGGCCAGGACGACTATGGCGAGATGTCAGAGGATCTCCCTGACTTTGTTGCACCTCCTGTACTGCTACCGCGATGAGTCGGCGATGCTGGACATGCTCCGGCTGCGGTGGAGCGATGTCGACGGCGCACATGATGAAGATGATGCCAATTGTGGATCCGCAGTGCAATCAGGCACGGCGCTCGAGCTATTCATCTTGCCGGGCATCACAAGCAACTAGCCGTGCTCGAGCATGTGTCATTCATCTCTTGCCACCTCAAGCTCTTGAAGCTGTCCTATGCACAGCTCGATGACAAAATCCTCTGGCAGATTTCTTCTGACTGCCCGTCTTTGGAGGAACTGGATCTTAAAGATTGATTGGTAACTGGAGATGAGATTTCATCTGCCTCTCTGAAGGTTTTGACCATGTTCAAGTGCCGGATCAATGCCAGCCTGTCTGTCACTGGTCCGAACGTTGACCTGCTGTGCTGCATCTCACCGATAAACCAAGCTCCAACATTCATGAACATGTGGTCTCTTGTCACAGGCACTATCATACTTGATGATTATGCCTTAAGTGACGATTTTGAGGACTTCAGCAACGATGAGCTTGATGAAACCACCGACGAATATGATAATAATCCTGAGTACAAGACTGGATATGGGTTCGGTGCCCCTCGGAAGGATATGGGAATGGTTACTGGGATGAATACAGTGAGATTGCAAATGATGACCCAGTACAGATAGTAACCGTCTTGTGTACAGTGAAAACTCTGGATGCAATGATAACAAAATTATTAAAGGTGGCCATAATGTTCTTCACAGCCTTTCAAATGCTACAAGTTTGGAGCTGTTAGCTGATGCTGGAGAGGTATAGTTATCACCATCTTTTGCTGATCTCTGACATTTAGACTGTATTTTTATTTTCCTTAATATGTAGTCAAAGAATTTTGTAGGAACATCTCTTTTGTTTTTTTCATTGAAACCCTATCTCAGGTTCATGAGATCGAACGATTTCCAGTCCACATTTTGCCCTTTAGTTCATCACACTATCACACAATTTCTTACTCATAGCTGACTTAGAGCATCTCCAACAGCTTCTAATATTTAGACTCCCAACATCACTAGATAGGGGCCTTCCTAAAAGTTTTTTAGCCTAAAAAAACAAGGTATTCTCCAACAGCTCCTAATTTTCCTCCCAAAATCCGTGAGATTTGTTGTTCGGAGCTCCAGCCGTGGATGCATGATGGAGTTTGTAACACCTCAGCCATCCACACAGCTAGGCATTACCAAAAACAACACACCATGCAAACTAAGTCGAGAGATTAAAGGAAATTTCGACAGAGTTTCCCCTGTAAAGTGGTTATCCAGAACAAACTCAAACAGATAACAAGATACCATTGAGTCACTAGACATCACAGCCCAAGCCCAAGCGTAATTAGCTAACCAACCGTGCCATAAACCATCTCGACACAGTCAAAATAAATGATGTTAACCACCACTAATCCAAAATTATGCTACTATGAATGGAATCAAAATAATTTTCTGTATGGGTGCTCCAAAGTGTGAACTACTTCCAGTGCCCATGCATGCCACAATCAACCGGTACCTAAAACCAAATAAATACAAGGGGTGAGTAAAAATACTCAGCAAGTGCAATTCAAAACTAGAAACAAATCATGACATGAATCCAAAGAACGACAATCAACTTGAATTTTGATAAGACTGTAGTTTCCGTCTAAAACGGACAATCCTGAATTTCCTTTGCATTTACAGGTAAAGCCGAGCAAGTGGGGCCAGCACTTACTCATAGGAACATGAATGAAGATCCAAATTGCACAGCCGGATTCACCGGGACATGAATTGAATGTACAGAAATAACTTGAAACTTGAATCATGAATCATGAACATTTAGGAAATCAACAGAAAACGCATGGAACAACCCAATAGCGATCAGGTCATCACACACGTTCATCATGCACTTGCCTTAACGATGACCCGAACTCAATGCTATGCCCTCAGCGTCGGTACTGCCCACACCTGTGGAGCAAAGCTATACTCAGAAACTTGTCTACACTAGCATAGGTCTAACATGAATACTACCTGAATTTCTAGACGACTCTAATACAATTTCGTTCAGATAACTGAGTCCCTCACAGTTTTGACCATAACACGTGAACCATATATCCAAACGCTACAAATAAGCACATCTTGAACATCTACAGAAAATTCTCTACATCTTCTCTATCATGGACTTCGGCAAAAGCGAACTCTAACTGGGTCAAACAGGAACTATTAAGCTGCTGCGCAGAAACGCTCCCTATCCCCGGCAGCAGCACTATTTTCGCAATTACTTCTAAACCACTAACTGGATTCCAACGATACCAGCGGCATTGGAAAGGGATCAAGAAATCTACAACTTCTTTATGAACCAAGTTTCCAGATTATGCACCAATTATTCCCAGAAATTAAAACAAACTCGCTGCATTAGATTAATCTGACAACCTTAGATTTCCCCACTATAACCTCCTATACAAATTATGTAGAGAGCATCTCAGGACTACTCAGAAATTACCCTTGAAAAGAAGATCACAGAGCTGCATTAGATTCAGCAAAACCCCCAAATTAATTTCCCTTTTCTTTTCTCCTCCTTGCGTGCTCCTCCTCTCTGCTTCTCTCTGGTTTCTGTCTTTCTATTGGCTAGATAACAGCAGCAGCAGCAGCAGATTAGCACTTGCAGGTCCGCTGGAACAAATCAACCAGACCACGCAAGTAGCAGCAAACCTGATTAGCAGACCTGCAGATCAAATCCCCTATCCTCTCTGCGCCCTGGCTGCCTACCAGGCCAGCGCCCAGGTCAGGGACTGCCCCTGCCTCCGGCCAGCAGCTGCAGCAGATGAAGGTCGCAGTCGCAACCAGTTAGGCCGCACGGAGACGACGAGAGCAGCGAAGAACCGCAGAGAAGGATTGGAGGCGATGCTAGGACCACGGGTGGCGGCGCAAGGAGGAGGACTCGGTTAGGGGTGACTGCGTATGGAGGAGGAAAGGGAAAAAAAAAGGAGTTCGGTCTGTTTAGAATACCCACGACGCTAGGAATCTAACGGTCCAGGTTTCGTGTCTTTAGAAAAAACTAATTAGGTATCCGAACAGAACACTTGAGCAGTCAAACGAAATCGCTTTGACGAGCTCTGCGCGTCTACGACCTCTGATCATTTATGTGACATATGAATCGAAAAGTCAATTTTGGTTCATACTTAGTCAACGTCTCCTAATTAGAGTAAATTTAATTATTTATTTTAGGGTATTACAGAGTTGCCGGGTGCTGCCTGCTGTTTCCTTTCCTCCGATAGTCAAAGTTAATCTGCTGCTGCTGTGATCATCGAATTCGTCTACCGGGCGATGGCCGGAGGGACAAAACGTGGGCGAAGAGCAGGAGCTGCAGAGCACGCTGGTGTGTGCAGGCTGCACCATTCCTTCGTGGACAAGAGCAGGAGTTGGAGGGCAGGTTGCGCCATCCCTTCGTCACCTTCGCCACGTGGGAAAGTAAAAAAAGAGAGGATTGGGATGGCAAGGCTTTGACGCAAATCTGGGGAGGCAGAGGTGTTTTTCGGGTGACCCAATAGATTGGGAGAAGGGATAGAGAGCTGTTGGAGATGTTTTTCTTTCTTTTTCTCCCTAAAAGAGTTTTGGACACATAAATTGGGAGATGTTGGAAATGCTCTTAGGTAATGGACTAGAAAAAGAGAATAATCCATTTTACATCAAATGTAACCGCTCATTCAATTGCTTACCGTAAGTATGTTACCCCAAGACAGCAATACTCACCATTTTATTTATTGTGGCATGTCTGCAACAGTAAACCCCTTTGAATAATCGCTGTTATGTATTAGCGTGGAATCAAGTGTAACAAATCTTGTGTCTTGACATTTGCCTATGGATAACTGCTGTTCACATACTTATACTATAAAATATATATGCATTAATTTTGACCAAACACTATGGGGAAAATTCCTCCTTTAAATCTTTGTTTGGTGGTGTGGTGGTGTCTTGGTTAGCCTAGGTTTACCAAGATTGTTGTTTTTGCTCTGCTTTGCTCTTAATGAAAAACGTGCTTTGCATGTTCATGAAAAAATAGGATACTATTCCATAGCCATAAACCGCTGTATTCTCTAGTTGGTTGTGCCATTCTCTGAAGATGTTTGACAAGGAGCACAGGAAGGACCTGAACATTCTTATGATTTTTGTGGCTTGGGGGATGTGGAGGTAGGACCTGAACATACCGGAGTGCATGTGTGTTCAACGGCTAGTCTCCCAGTATTAGTGCTAAAGGTCAACAGCTGCGGAGGGTTCTCTGTGGTGTACACCCAGGGATAATTAGCTCAGGCTGCTAGCCTTGGGCAAAAGGGATTCACCTTTTCTTCTCATTCTGTTATTTTTCTTTATATCACTACGTTATTTACTTTTTCTTCTCTTAGTGTTGAATGAGTTGGTGCATGCATGATATGAACGTTCATTCGATTCGCTGTTGCATGTTGCTATATATACGGAATACTCACTTTTTGTGCTATATGAAGGTGATTCTTACCAGAGAACTGAAAAGGTGCCCAAGTTTTAGTAATCTGAAGACCTTGTTCCTTGGTGAATGGTGTATGGATGCTGAGTTTGATGCATTAGTTTTCTTCCTACAGCATTCACCTAAATTGGAGAGGCTTTTTCTTGAACTCAAATTGGTATGAACTTTAACATATCTTGTATATATTATGTACTTGAGCGTTGACTATCTGGGCACATGTTTAATATCAGTCGTTTTGTTCTGCAAAAAGAAATTGGACAGCAGGAAGCCACTGGAAAGCGCTGTCAAACAAAAGGGAAGATCGTTTGTTTGCAAACATCTTCGAGTGGTGAAAATCAAGTGCTCTATGGATGAAGCAAGACTCCATAAGCTGGCATACTTGTTCAGGGATAATGGTACATCAGATATGAAGATTTTTGTTCGTAGGACAGCGAGCACTGTGAGATGATCATGCATTCTCTTTTATGTACCTGATTTCATTCTTTTACAGTGCTGCTGTTGCCTGATTTCATTCTTTTACAATGCTGCTGTTGCAATACCACTCACGTAGCCTGTCTGAAAGGCTAAATACTGTTATTTAGATAGACAGTCACTTGATGTTTTCTCCAGGCTGGTCATTTTTCATATGGAAAAGCAAGCTAATCTTTGTTCTTTTGTGATTTGACCTGGTCTATTCATTCGTCCACTATTTGATTTTCTTCCAGTTCTCCATGATGGCAAGAAGTGATGAGAGATCTTAACTCGAAGGTCTGAAGTGGAGTTTGACTCAGTTCTCCACCAACATTTCGTTCTCAGATCTTGGCAAATACTTTTCAGGAAGAGCACCATGTGTTTCTCGGAGTGCTGGTCATGCATGTCCCTGAACTGTGAAGCAGCAGCTCCCTTTTTCTTTCGGTAAAATGGAAGATGGAACTCATGTATGGGTATCCTCGTTTCCAAACGATGTAATTTACTTGTCTAGCAGATGATCTGGGATCTATGCTTTTGCTTTCAATGTAATGAGTAAAACAGCCTTGTGATGAGTTTTTCTAATGGTTGGAGGCTTGCATGTGTTGTCCTATGTTTTGAATCATCCGTGTAGTTTTCATGACCACCATTGTTATTGTGGAAGAGAGATTCCAAGCTTATATGCGCAATTTTCCAGTGTCGTAAATCGTGACCTGTGTGATTACTTTTTGATGCGTAAACAAAAACACATGCTATATAGCACAAAAACTTTTTGATTATAATGGTGTGGTTTATTAATGGCTGCTTTCCCCTGATGCGCATGCATTTTTTGCGTGGATTGAATATGAGTTTAATTTATCCACCATCATTCGAGGTCCAAGCTGACAAGGAAGCCTGCAGCAGCAACCTTGTTCTGGTTCAGGGCGTAAATCATACAAAGTTAAAGATATGTGGACTTGAAAAGGTGAAATCCATTGAAGAGGTGCAAACTGTTAAATTGGTTGGAAAAAAACAGAGTTAAGCAACTAGGATTTGAGTGGAGAAACAGTCAGAGGGTTGTGGAGAACGACAGAGTGTTGACAAACTTGGTTCCACCCAGCACTGTAGAGAGCCTAGAAATAAAGGGTTACAATAGCATAAAGTTTCCAGATTGGCTAATGGGCGTTGCTACTTGCGACATCCCTAATCTTATCAGCATATCCTTGGAGGGTTTGGATAACTGCATTAGCCTACCACCGCTCGGCCAACTACCTAACTTGAAAATGCTGGTTCTGAAACAAATGAAGAGCTTGACCAACATTGAGGAAGGCTTCTGCGGCGGCGCCGGAGCATTTTCTCGACTGGAGATGTTTACACTAGAAGATATGCAAAGCCTTCAAACGTGGAACACGATGTATTGTCGCTGTGGGGATGGTGTGAGCAGGTATATGTTCCCTTTTTTTTTAATAATGGAAACTTAGTTTCCGGCTTCAACTCTCAGAAGAGAGAATCGGATCAGGATTATTATAAACCACTCCAAACGAAGTTATTGACCATTACAGAGTCCAAAAATTCAGAAGGAAATCCTAGCCACATATGGCCAGCCGAAAGATGCGAACACTTGTAAGGCCACCGTCTCTATTCGTTGACAGCCATCAACAATCGCTCGAGTTCGCTCTTCACTTCACTGCAACTTGGCCCATTCGTTGACCTTCATGAACTGAAGATCTTCTATTGTCCCAAATTGAGGCTAAAACCTCGCCCACCCAAAGCTGAGACGTGGAAACTGGTAGGAAGTGAATCGTGGGGAGAGAGCAGGCTACACCCATACGCCGGTCGGCCGGTGCTTCCACTTCATAGTTCATCCTCTCCTCCAGTAATAACTACTCTTATGATATTTAGCTGCAAGGTGCCTATGCATCAATGGAGGCTGCTTCACCACCTCCCTGCACTTCCTAACTTTCATATTGAGGATTGCAGTGATCTTACAAGCTCATCTGAGATGATCCAAGCCCTCTCCTCCCTCCAATGGTTGCCACTCAATGGTGGGAACCCAACCCATGTGCTGGAGTGGTTGGGGCATCTCACATCTCGCGAGGAATTGGGGATGGAAATTTTTGAAGCAGACGCATTGCAGGAGGTTGCCAAGCATCTCTCTTCGTTACAATCACTTGAATAATTTGAACAATCAGAACATAAACACATGACAGTGCTGCCGCAGTGGGTAGAAGACCTTGTCTATCTCCAACGACTCAGAATAGAATGGTTTTGGAACCTGGATAATCAGCAGGAGATCATGGGATGCCTCACCTCTCATAAGGAACTTGATGTCAGGTTCTGCGATGGCGTTCAGTCTATGCCAGAGAGCACGTGACAACTAACCAGGCTCGAAAAGCTAGAATTTTTTCAGTGCCGTGTTTTACAGCGGTGGTGTGCAACTGAAGAGAACATGAGGAAGCTCGACCACATCAAGGATAAGGTACGGGACCTCGGGCCTACACTGTTGTTCTTATTTTGCAGTCAGTGACCTTTTTAATGAAATCTTTAAAAATATATAGTTAAAAATGTTTAATCCTCCATTTGTTACAGGATTATTCATTACAGGTACAGCTAACTCTTTCTATATATTTCACGTCACATTGTTCCATTTCTTCTCAAATGGACCTTGTATATTAGAACAAATATTAAATCATTTTGTTACTGCCTGCTACTGAAAAGAAAATAAAGGATAGTATCTTACATACTTGTTTCTAGAGAACAGTATCTTATAGACTTGATCATTTTTTTCAAATCTGATGTAAACATAACCGTTTGAGTAACACATTTCTACACTTGTAGATTCACCCTGACGAAACAATTGACTTTGCAGAGGTTGAAGGCTTGATCGGGCACGTGCACCTGGTAAAAATAATTTAAGTGTGTATTGTAAAGTAATAATTATTTTTTTGAAAAAAAATCTTTACATTCCATGGACTTATTTTCATCAAGGTGCAATTTCCATGCTTTGCTAATGGAATTGTAGATTGATTTAAGATAATTATTGATAACATAAGATTTGGAGTTTATAGGAACATATACAAAGATCAAAATAATGTTCATGATGCATTTCTTAATCATTTCAATAGCGATGTTGTAACTACCACAATCTATTAGGAGTTGAATAAAAATGTATATTGATTGTATATGACTATAAACATAATTACATTTGTAGTATTTGACCGTACATTGCAGGTACTGAAAGGAAAGAAAAAAGGTAAAATGATATGAATTCATATACGATCTTGATGCCTTTGGTTCTACCATGGGCATGACAAGGTTAGTTTTTGTCATTGTAATGGCGTACATTGGTGGTCAAAATGTTATTCAGTCAATGGCTAGATCGTTGCTTGTGAAATTTGAAAAGAAAGCACTCCAGTTTCTTACCAAAGTTGAGAAAGAAGTATAATTTTGTAGTAATATCCATCACTTCTTTGGTTACTTTTGTTTGTTTGATATGAAAATTGGTTGCCTAATTTTTGATAAAAGCATGTCTGAGCCTTTTATTTGTTTATCCGTTATGTTTTCTATGCATAGTTTTGTTGGAAACAAAGTCAAAAAGAGGTGGAATCAAAGGGTGTTGTGCTCACAGCTACTTCTCGAGATGCAGCGATCGCAAAACTAGCGAAAGATACTTATGATGAGGAGGAATCAAAGAGTATTGAATTGAGTTCTACATAAAAAAAAATCAGATATCAGATATGTGATTCTGACTATACATAAAAATATCATACCAATTCTTTACTGTCCAAAACACGGCCGTTGTGCGCATGGGCTATTGCAGTGTTGATTTTCACTTATTGCAGTGTTGACCAGTGAATCCATCCCTAAAGGTGATGTCTGCTGTGCACATGGGTTTAATTTCAGGATAGAAAGGTGTAGCTTATTCAATTTAAGCACATTGAGATTGCCATCTGCAGTAGTTTATGTACTCAACTATATAAATTTGCAATGAGTTTTTGTACACATGCTTCATGTGCATCGGTCTATCAGATTCAATAAAAGAGTAAGCTAAGAGAGCATACATATAGTCCTATCTATATATATTGCTTGGTGCTCCCCTAACATTTATTGAGATCCTTCCTACAAATGGCAAAGCTCAGCTATTCACTTCTCGAGACCCTCTCCGTAGCTGCATCGTCAGGTGGATGCCTGCTTTTCTTCGCGTCCTGTTGGCCTGGTCAGCTGTCCCCCCCCCCCTCATGTCCAACTGTTCATGTGTGGCTTCTAGGCCCAATCGGTGGGCGTGAGAACACCATTGTTGTTGGATGGCCATGGTTGTGGCGGGCCAAAGGGTTTGGCGAAAGCTACGCTCAACTCCTGTTTGGGGCCAACGACGGTGACGGCCATGACCATGGTCGTCTCTCACCCTCTTTGGGGCGTCATTGTAACACCCTCCTCCGCTACAACTACACAATGACCTTGGGTGAAAACCCTGTCCGGTGCTACTAGACGAGCGATGATGGTGTCCTCGACGTCGTTTCCCCTACGGGCGTCGCTCCGGATGTCTCCTATCAGGCCTACACTTTGGTGCTTTGTGTCTAGTTCTTTCTAGGTCTCTTGGTGCCCTTGAGCCTAGTACCGACCTTTGACCTATGTATGCTTCGACCAGTGCTTGCCCTTGGCGCCTCTTCTCCGTCGGCGCTCTCCTTGTTGACATAAGCACGTAAATCATATGCCGGGTCGTGGTGACCAGAGGAGTGATCAGGTGTTGATGTTAGCTCAAAGGGGGATCGTTGTGTCCAGTATGTCACGGTCTGCGTGCCTCCTGCCGCCCTTAGTCCCCACTTGTGCTTGTGTGGCAGATGGCCACAAGGCAGCGGAGCGGCATATCTATGAGGGGAGGTTTGGATGTGCAATGGTCTAGGTGTAACAGGCGAGTATGTTGCTCTTGTGTGTGTGCTAGTCGACGATCGACGGTAGTTGTTGGTCTCAGTTGTTGTACCCCTGTGTCGTGTTGTTGTTATCTCTTCTTTTGTAATCTCTGTTCTGCTTGTTGTAATCCTTCGGGCCATTTTGGGCCAAAGACATAATGAAATTTAGGTGAGGATTCTCTCTCCCCCGGTGATAATAAAAAAAACTTCATACCGTCCGGACAGTCCGTTTGTAAATTGACCTTTGCTGACTTCAATGCAGTTGCTATTTTAGGGCTGTGGTGTAGTGATAGGGAAAACATCTCTTAGATTCCTGGTGCCTAATGGAAACTAGAAAATTTTTTTCTTCCATGAAAAATGTTGAGTCTTCTGTTTCAAAACATAAAGTAGACCTCCTTGGTTAGACCTTGCAGCTCGGAAGCAATCTCCGTCAGTATTTTTCATTTAATTTCAACAATCACTGCATTCATGGGCATCTCTTTCACTAGAGATATACTGTGAGTTTTTTTGTTGCTCTTGCACTGTGAATAGAAACCTCTGTCACATTCATTGTATTTCGCGCTGACAACCAATGTGTCCCATCAGAAGAAGCTGAATACTGAGCATCTTCTTCCCACCCGTCGCACTCCTCTTGGACCCACTATCCCAAAAGAGAATAATACGCAATGTAAAGAAGTATTATATCTAGACATAATTAAGAAACCAAAAATAAAAAAAGAAGTATGCTTAAAGTTGGTCTGTGCAAGAGCTAGACGTGTGGGAACTGGGAAGCTGGAAAGATGTGCTTGCACGAGTGGAAAGCAAATACATGGTCCCTGGTTCCAGGTATCGTGAGCCGCCAACGCATGGCCGCGCTCGCGCGCGGAATAAGAGGCCCAATGTCGGCCAAGTTCTTGCTTTCCATATGAGTGAGGTCTGGTGCCGTCGGTTCTCAAGCGTGCATGATCCCTTCAGATTTCTGTAGATCGTCTGTGGTAGTTCTCAATGCCTCCCATCGCCATGACCGATAAGACTGGTTGTTCTACTACACTCAGTACGTGTTTGTGTTTCCGATCCATGGGCACACCGCATACTGTGTTGTTTGCACTAGCTATTTATGCACCTAATAGGCTGCCCATTGCCTGGTACATGGACCATAACTCATGGTAGGTGTAGCATGCATTTGATCAGCTATCCTATCACAAAGGCCTTTTTTTTTGGTCTCGCAATGTCACATCGTAGAATGTGCCACGTAATTTAAAAGCTATATAAATATTGTGTTACTATCACTGGCCCTCGACACATGCATTCAGATGGTATTATGTGAATAATAATACACGTAATAAGGCAAATGAAGACCTAACGCCAAGCGGCCAAGGGATGGCATCAGATGTTGCCGGGAATACATGATTACGGGCCCAAAAATACCTAACCAAACAGCACAAACTAACACTGACATAGTCACTTCTCAAGGCTTGGTACGGTCACCTGCTGGATTGGAGAATTAATGTGGCACGGTGACAGGGTGGTTGAACTGACTTGGGATTTTGGGAAGCATGTTACAGTTCTTGAAACTTTATAGTAATCACATACATGGCATTGGCAAATCAGATTTGTATTGGGAATTACAGCTGCCGCGACAGCACAACCGTTGATGAACATACTTGCTCCTCCTAGATCATTACAGCATACTCGCTCCTGCTAGATGCATCACCTCGGCCATATGCACATGCATGCCACTAGAGGAAGAAGCATGATCTGGCGTCGATTTGCCCGGCGGTGGTGCTTTCTGATGTATACAGCTGGACATCTCTATGTTATGTTCACCATGCATGGGCTGTTTAATGTTTTGAAACATATATTGGAAGCAAATGTCAATATTTCATTATTTAAAAGTAAACTTAATCTTCAAAACACCTTTTTACAGCAGAAAATTAAGGTGCTTCAATGGCTCACCAATGAAACTCCCTGGGGTTTTTTTGACAAACATAATAGCACATTTTTCATTAACAAAAAAGCAATAGAGTATGGTAAGCTTATGCTTAACCAAGCGCCAAGACAGAATGTTCGAGACATCTTAAACCAAAGCCGATCTAGTGACCAAAACACCACTGTATACACACCAATGCAAAGATGAGCAATCTTGCATTGTAAAAAAAGAAACAAGTGCAGAAATGATGAGCAGCTTGCCAAGATCCAGTGCTTGGCCTTGTCAATACCACGACGCGCTCTGCTGTTCCTGGCGTGCCCAATACATACAAATAAGCTCGCTGATCTCACTCTGAGACAATTCGTGTTGACCATTGCCCACAAATTATCTCCCTGTCAGCAAATAAGTTGAACTCAATATCAGGGAGGACTGCTGCCCGTGGCTCTATACCATGCAAGACACCATGGTAATTCACAATGCCACCCATTCCCATGCGTTGTACGGTACTAGCCAATGCAAACATACTCACTGGTGGCACTACTAGCTAGCCATGCTCATGTCCCTCTCTCTTCTCCATGCATTCGGATGAAAGAGGTAAGACCGGCTGTTATTCTAACACAGTAAGATATATATGTGTGTTTCCACAGTCACACATAATGGTGTTATTCGCACTCTGCCCCCAAATAGGGATGAGTATGTTGTCTATGGTGCGTTGACTATAAGTCATGGTAGGTGTAGCATTATGTCAGCTACCAATCACAATGTTTCTTTTTTTTTTGTCTCATGTAGTAACATCGTTGACTGTCAAGTAATTTGAACACAAACACACATAATTTCAATGTCCAACAAAAGCTATTTAGACTTAGTTTGGGAACTCTCGGATTGGAAGAGACTCCACAATAAATCAAAATACCCTCGATCCTTATCATTCCACTACAACCCATCAATCCAAGAGTTACCAAACTATACCTTACATGTACACTTGGAAAATCCATGATAGTTAAAATAGCAAAAATATTGTCAGTGTTTGTCTTTTTATAAAGTAAGTGGAAAATGGAGTAAAGCTATTAGCTTCAATCTGAATACTAACTTCCTGTTCTATTCTCATCATATATACGAACCATGGCCTTACGAAATGAAATCTGAATCACAAGTCCAACGCCTTTACCAGAGGGATATACGGCATCTACAAGCTAATAATCGTTTGGAAGCCTATCAATTCCCTAAAATCAATTTCCATAACAGATCCAACATTCTGTATTTCTGAAGAATTAACCTGCCTTGGTACTACTCTGATATGCAGAATACAAAAATGCACCATTGCTCACTAGCATCTCTGAAGAATACATAAATGCACCATTGCTCACTAGCAGCTCTGATTTGCAGGCAGAGAAGAAATCCCGCTCAGCGGATGGAGGGGAGGGGATGCTAGAGCTATGAGTGGATGATTGGGGGGGGGGGGGTGGGGGGCGAGGTAACGACGGAGAGGAAGATGGCACGTGTTGAGCATCAACACATGCAAGTTCGGGCTGAGGCAGGGACAGCGCGACTAACAGAAGCAACACCACCTCGGTTCACATTAATACTGTCCTTGCAAACACGTAGCTTTCGGAGCAGCTTGAAATCTCAGCGTAGTGGAGCTGGCCGGTAGAAGCCACCCTTGCAAAAGCACAGGGATTGGGTCGAACTCCCCTCCGTATGAGCTCTAGAATGTATGTAGATGCAGCCCAGTCTCTGAGTTCCCACGCATGCTTCATGCCGACAAAGAAGGCTGGGATATATCTAGGAGTACGGGCTGCCGAACTAGCTGTTAATGCGTGACCCCGTCGCACGGATGCAAAGCGCACGACTCCAATTCTACATTCAGCGTAGCGAGCGCACGTGGCCCTAATTTTACACTGAGTGTAGCTAATGGTTTTGTTATCGTCTTGAATGTACAGCTGCATGTTAAAAAACTACTTTATTATGACCCATGTCACTTTCAAGATGACATAAACGACGACGTAAGCGAAGAAAAATTAGTATGTTTTCTTTAATTGCTCATTACTCTTTCATACTATATCTATTTTCAAATCCGTTTATACCATTGTGTTTTTTACAATAAGATCTACAAAACGAGATCTATATTGCATATATTTTGATGTCATTTAACACAGAGTAGCAGGTTATATACAAATCCAGTTGAAAAGTTATATACTCAACTAATGGCAAGTTATTATTATAAAGTCACCATAAAACTTGCTAATTCATTTGTACGTGTAATTTATATGTTATCCATGTAGTAGGTTGTGTATTAAATTTATGTACAACACTAAGAGGCAACTTATTAATAAATTTATATAAAAATATAGTTTCTGGATACGCAGAGGATGTATTACCAACTTGCTACAAAACATCTACATAAATGTGTCTCTACATAAGATCGGATGTAACAAGTTATGTAGAATACCAATATATATGTAGACGTCATGTAGTAAGTTATACCTGTATCTTATAGCAAGTTATGAATAGAATTAATATTGAATATTTATGTGTTACAATTCATCAATTTATTATGTAATGATTCCGAGTAGCAAGTTAATCACAAATATAAAGATAATTTTTTCGAGAATTTATGTGCATGAGTTGTTGGTAGATTTTACACATAACTTGCTCGCAAGTAGTAAATAAATAGTGACTACTACACATACAATAGAAAGTGTTGTGTTTGAAATTATATAAAACTTATGTATCACATGTTTTGTTTTGTACCTTTTATCGTAAAAAATATAATGGTGCAAACGGAATTTAAAAAGGACACTCGATTAGAGAGGCTATGATATTTAAAAAATATGTTAAACAAATATTTTATTTACTACACGATTGTTTTCAGTGCATTCATTATCCCTCACGTGAAAGAGAAATATAAATAAATAAAAACAACTTTTCGCGCGACCCCCCGCGCATTAACGTTTCTGTAGACTTCGCACCGGCAGTAGTGCCGAGAATTGGGCCATGCCAGGCTGCACGGTCCGGTCTCCATCGTGCTCCGTGCCAAGTTATTTCGGGCCAACAAGGCATGAATTAATTTCGTGCCGTGCCTGTGCCGGCCCAAATATAAAAAACTTAGGCTCGGCACGGCCCTAAAGCACGCTGGGCTGCTGTTGTGCTATGTCCGGCCCAAGCCCGGCACGAAAATTGTTATAACCAGAAACCTTTATTTTGTATATTTAAAAAGATTTTTAATGTTTTTACAATGCTCAAATAAAATATTATCTATATAAAAAGATGCATCTTGATGTTTTGCACAGGCTTTTCGATTCATATAGATTAATCTAAGCATATAAAGGTCAAAAAACATTGGTTTTGTAATTCATACCTCACTTCGTGCCGTGCCGACCCAAGCACAGGCCATCAGTGTATGTCGTGCCATGCCGCCCAACGTACCTAGCTATCAGGTGCAGCACGGCCCATTTTACTTTCGGGTCGTGCCATGCTTGGGCCAGCCCAAACATCCGGGCCCAAACTCCCAGCTCTAATCGGCAGGTCTCAAGCATGCATGATCATGTCCTTGTTGATGCCATCACGTGAGGAAATTCTTGGTGCCTCCCATTCCCGTGCCATGAAAAATGCATGCTAGCCAAACAAAGTCACTAGTAATAGTGGCACAAATAGCTATTATTGCAATCCTTCTCTACTCCACTGTACTGTAGAAGAGGTTTGATTGGTAGTTGTTCTACTTGATCTTATGCTTCACACATAGGTCCACAATGTGTGGTGTGTCGTTGTTTGCACTCTACTGGTATGTATGTTGACTATTACTAGGTCTATGCCCATGCATTGCCACGGAAGCCATCAAAATTGCAAGGCAATAGTTATGCCCTTATGCATTGCCATGGACCGGCCACATGTGCGAACAAATTTTTAATACTTATGGATTGAGCCATCAAATTTGCAAGGAAATATTTATGCCTTTATCTATTTTTAGCACGCTGCACAAATATGTTGCTACGAGAGGATCTGTGATTCAGCATTGCTCTGTAAATTTCTGAAGTTGCATACATACCTCTGTAAATTTTCTTGGGCCACAAATTCAGTGAGCATCAGCTTCGCCAAATGAAAACCAACTGAAACCAACACACTTAAAATGTCTTGATATTTGCTTACTGAAAACCAGGTTGTGAGAGTTACATTCATAAGCTGCCAAGAGAAACAGTCAGCCTAAATTACATTTAAATTTTGACCTTGCATAAGATGATAGGGGTTACCCTATCATACTGACCCACTTGAACACAAATAATTAAACTCATGACTCATATGACACTCGAATCAAATTTAGTTGATTGCTTCATTTTTTTTATTTTTCATAGATCAAAAACATCATAGCTATAAGAACACTTGTGCTTGGTTTGTGGATCTAAATTCCGTAGAAAAACTGTTATTACGATTACATATACGAGAACCAGGCATCACTAACAAACAAGGAAAAACTATGGATAACTATTTTATTATTTCCTCTAACATATAGAGAGAAGATGGGAGTATTGAGGCTGTAGCAATTAGATGGTTAAAAGAAGAGGGAAAATGGTTGTCCTACTAAGCAAAGGTTTGTTTGAGAAAACAAAACAACAAATGTTACTTTTAGATATCTGGATTCTTAGATGCTTTACAAGCAAATTATTTGCATTTAGGCTATTTTCGCTGAAAGGCAACAAAGACAATAGAAGTGAAACTAACAGGAGAAGTCCACCCTGCTGTATTAGTTTGGATTTTTACTTTACATATCTTTTGGATCATCTATGTTTGTAATTGTTCACAGATAGCACAGACAATTATCAGTTGAGGGGATTGATGTAAATTCAGTCAATAGATATTTGTAAAGAAATAATCAAAATTGTAGGGGTCTTCTCAAAGATTAAAAACAACATTTCTGATATTCATTATTGAACATAAGTCACCCACTAATAACTGAAAACATTATCAGTATGTATACATTTGCTTCATTTCAGTACATTCAATTCTCCACCAATAAGAGAAGTCACTTTGTCCTTATCTGAAACAATTATCCAGCATATGGTTAGCACTAACACGAACAGAAATGACCACTGGTTTGTATAAATCAAAAGGGAAATTAGGATAAATGTGTCCTACTTGCCTAGATTATGAAAATGAATTCATTTGAAATAGAAACAGGCAGGGCTATTGAAATGAACATGCAAATTAAAAGATACAAAGGGCTTGTTTACTGTTGATTAAATAAAATTGATCGTGCAGAGTTAACTATTGACTGACAAATCAAAAGCCATCAAATTTGTCACCGCAACAGAAATGATTTTTTTTTTGTAGCTACGACACACAGGTTTGCATTCAGCAGGCTTTGCTTAATATCTGCTACTTAAAAAGTTCAACAAGGAGCTATAAATATAAAACAATCTTCTCAATCTTTGAGTCATATTATGCACAAAAGCAAGCAAAAGAAAGTATAAAGTAGAGAGAGCTCTTCCCTAAACAAATCTGAACACCTTAGACCTTTCACTGTCAATATGCTTGATTCAGTTGGCGATATAATCGCAGGAAGACACCAACACAATAGAAAAGTATACCTTATGCTAATCGGTACCGGAGGCCTAAAACAGGTCTGATTCTTTTGAAACCTGGGAACAGCGGTGCTGACTGAAACCTGAAAACACAGACAGAACTGTAAGATTTAGTTTTTTGAAAACCTACATTTGCTGCCTCTCCCGTAAGACAGGCTACTCCCTGGGGTTTGGATTATTCTCAACACGTCTTGTAAATCCATTTCTTCTCAAATTGGGAGACCACCAATTCTAGGAAGCCAGTTTCAATTTGCAAACAGATCATGATTTTGGACTGTTGTACCTCCCCGATGCGGAGACTCCGACGCGTACTCCCTGGGGGGGGGGGGGGTGCAGCAGCGGCGGATATTTTGGGTGGCTAGCGGTCGGTGTCTGGCCACAGCAGCGACCGCCAGCGATCCGGCACGTGCTCCGATCTGGGCGTGGCGCGCGAGCGAGAGGCAGGAGAGGACGTGCGTGGGCGATTCCGGGCGAGCTGAGCGAGGCCGCCGCGCCGACGTGGGCTAGGGCACGGGCAGGGGTGACGGCGTAGGGACGAGAGGTGGTCGAGCGGCAGGCAGAGGGGCGCGTGGGAGCAGGGAAGGCGCCGATGTTCTCGGGCCGGAGAAGCAGCGAGTGGAGCAGGGCGGCGGTGGCCATAGGTCGAGCGAGTCCAGCCTCCAGCGCATCGTAGGCGGGGGTGGGGCACGAGCGGCAGAGCGAGTGCGCGCGGCGGCGGGGATTGCGGTCGCAGCGCACGGCGAGACGAGCACGCGGCCGGCTGGCGCGCGCGGTGGGCCAGGGCGGGGGCTAGCGGGGGTGCAGGTCGGCGGGGATTCCGAGCGCGGCGCAAGCCGGGACGAGTGGGCGGTCGGCTGGCGTGCGTCGGCCACGCGGTGGGCCAGCCTGCCAGGGCGGGGGCGCGAGGATGCGAGGGCATCTGGGTGGTGGACGGCCCCCTTGCAGCCTTAATAGGTAAAAAAGTAGGGACTCATAGTTGGTTACGTAATAAAGTCACTATGCCAAGTTATAGGTTTTAAGTACCACCGGTCATAAAGTTATCTTCAGCGGTTTTCCTATATTGGTTCTGCAAAATTAAATGCTGCACTGTTACGACACCGGTAAACAGAGAGATGGTTAGTTGGAATAGTGATAGAGGATACAGAAACGCCGGAGACAGACTAATAAAACCACACATCTTGCATCCTACTCAACCCCATCCACACAGACAACATTAAATCTGCATTTTCGACTGAAAAACACAAACTAGCTGATGACAAATATCCAATCAAAACCCATCACCACATTCACTTTGCTCTCATCCTATACTGACCTGATTGATCTTTTGCCAAACTTGGACAGTTGAAAATCTCTACTACTGCATATATGAAAACTAACACACAAAACACGGAGCACGTGTTGCATGCATGTGGAAAAAATCCCCGCGTAGATTAGAACCAATAGCATACACCACAAACACAAAAAAGTAGATCCCCATCACAACAAGCATTCAGAATAATGAAATAGTCGTCTCACCAAAAAAATGGGATGAACTAATATGAGCCCCCTGCTTAAACCCCACGCTAAACTCTCACATCCAGAAGATCAGAGCGGTACAGATCATGATAAAGTTTATGAAGACTCCCCCGTGGTTGAATCCCCCAGCACCAACCCCTCGCAATCCGAGCAGATCAGAGCAGACAAATCATCTGAGTTCAAAAGACAAAAATCTCAAGATTCAGAAAAAAAAGTGTGTGCCAACAGATCAGAAGGGGTAGCATGCAATAGTCATGTCGGCACAGCTCTCTAGATCATCGGTGTAAGCATCTAGGCCCCTAGATGAATTTCGGTGATTGAATGACAAGTTTAATTGTGTTCTAATAAGCTCATGAGTGCAGGATCAATAATTAAATAATTATGGTTGCCATTGGTTTGATATAATGGCCCCAAATTTCGAGGATTTATTTCATGGTGACGGACTTGGTCATCCGTATCTCAAAGGCTAAGGATACGTCAAGAGATAAGAATTGAGGAGATGAAGGATTCTTACTTAGATAGGGTTTATAGCTTTCTAACATCCGCACTATTATGGGGGGTCAAAGGTTAGTAGCTTGATCTCGGAACTTGCCATGAATGTATGCACACACAAGCCAAAAGACTCAAAAACACCAAAGGTGCAAGCTACAAAGATTCAAGGCCCAAAGAAATCAATGGTTGAATCAAAACAATTGAGGAAATATCGAAATCAGAGAAAGGTACAAGGACCGTAAGGTCCAGTCTATACAACTCACAATGGACACTACCTTTTTAGCTCAGGAATTGGAATTTGAAGTGGTCATGCAAATCCTCAACTCAGGAAGGTCTGATTGAGTCTAAGCGTACCATATCACGGACCATTTAACCCAAGGCATGCCATTTGGTGAGCTAGAAAGTTTTCATGAACTGTATAGTACATTTTGGAGGACCGTCCATGGACCGTCCTATTATAACCCGAATCCATAGACTTGGATGGAAGGCATAAATACAGTGGATCATATAATACAGTTTAGAAGATAGTACAATACACCGTACCAAATGTCCCGAGGCTCTGATTTTTGAGGAAATGCAAGGTACATGGACCGTATAGTACAGTTTGAGGAGACCATCCAAGAACCGTACCAAGAAACCTGAGGGTGTGTACTTCAATGGAATTCAAGTGGACAATAGACCATATAGTACGGTCTATAAGACCGTCCTAAACATCGGACCAAAGTACCGTGATGCAAGTGTTCAGTGACCACTGGAAAACTGAGTGGACCATATGGTTCGGTCCTCACCAAAAGCATAGACCAGTACCTTCCGGATCGACACTGCATCAGCTAGGCTCTCTTTGCAACGGCTCTCTAGGCTTGAGGGCTATATATATCGGTTCCCTCAGTTCATTTCATGCTCTTCGACACTCCAGCAACTTCATACACTCGGAGAGCCATTTGTGCTTCAACCTTTGAAACAACCACTCACATATTCACTCCTTTGAGAGTAAGATCAAGGTCAAGAGGCTTGTGTCTATCCATCTTGGTGAGGATCAAGATCAAGTGAAGACCGAAGGCTTGTAACTCTTGGTGTTTGGCAGCACCTAGGTGGACTTGGTGACCGGGGTGCATTCTTGGAGCTTGCCAAGGAGTTTGTGGAAGCCCGAAAAACAATGGTGTACAAGGCTTGAGCTCCACCTTGCCTGGAAGGCGAATGAGAGACTAGTGAGTCGTCCACAAGCATGGGAGGCAGCAAAACACCATTGTGTGTGCCGCAACGTGGACAAGGAGAGGGTGCCAAACCTCCGATACCACGGGGAAAAATCCGGTTGTCTCTTCTCCTAGCTCCTCTACATGATGATCTTGGTTGATTGCTTATTTTCATGGATTGCATCTTGTAGTCACATGCTTAGCTTCCTCTTGGCTCGTATTTCCCTTGCTATGGTCATCTTTGTGGTTAATTAGAATGAGTAGGTTTGTCACTTCCACTAGTATGAGTAGGTTTATCTCTTTCACTAGCATGAGTAGGGCTATTTGTCAGTAGGAAGGGCTGTTTCTCTTAGAGGGTGAAGTGGGCTAACTGTAGTTCGTTAAGTTAAGGACTTTGAATTGGAGTTTTAAATTAGCCCAATTCACCCCTCTTGGGCATCCAATCCCAACAGGTGGTATCAGAGCCTGATTGCTCATTGGATTACTAAGCTTCACTGCTTAGAGCAAGATGTTCAAGATGGGTGGCTCGGTCCCCTACTTTGGGGGCAAGAACTTTAGCTATTGAAAAGCTCGCATGCGAGCATATCTTAAGTCCATTGCCCCCGAGGTGTGGGATGCTACCGAGCATCGGTTTGTCACGCCGCACACTAATGATCAAATCAAGTGGAATGCTAGGGCCCAAAATGCTATCTTTGAAAGCATTAGCCAATAATTGTTTGCTAGGGTCTCAAGCAAGCTTAATGCATGTGATATTTGGGCTGAGCTTGTTGAGATTCAATGAAGGCACCACTAAAGTTAGATAGCAAATGTATGATGTGCTTAAGGCTAAATATGATGACGTCAAGATGCATTCCTATGAAAATGGCAATTCTATGTACTCACGCTTGAATGTCATCATTGAGGACATTAATGCTCTTGATGTTATTAAACTTGACAAGGGCACCATCAATCGAAAGATCCTTCGCATCCTCATCAAGCCCAAGTACAACATCATCAACACCATGCTTCAAAAGGAGAAGCTTAATACACTTGAAGTGAGTGAGATGGTGAGCCAAATTCGAGCTCATGAGAGGGGAGTCCATGGCATCACGGAAGAATCTTCACCAAGCAAGACCGTGGCACTCAAGGCCAAGACCAAGAGAGCTCCACCTCCCAAGAAGGTGATTCTTCCACCTCCAAGCTCATCAAGTGAAGAAGAGCAAGGTGATGATTCAAGTGATGATGAAGAAGATGCCGAGCTTGCTCTCATGGTGAAGAAGTTCAACCGCCTTCATGCCAAGATCAATAAGAAGGGGTTCAACTTTGACTCCAAGACGAAGGCATTTCGACCTAGGAGAGATGACAAGAAGAAATGCTACTAATTGTAGTGAAAGTGGCCACATCTCCTATGAGTGCCCCAAGCCGGACAAGCGCAAGGGCAAGAACAAGAAGGAAGAATCCGATGATGAAGAGAAAGAAAAGCCCAATCGCAAGCCTTCTTACACGAAGAAAGGTGAACCCAAGGCGAAGCTCTTCCCCCAAGAAGAAGAAAGGTCCCCAAAGAAGCTTCACGTGCGAAACAAATGAATGGGTGACCAATGAAGAAACAAGTGAGGGCTCAATGATGATGATAGTGACTTCGCTGGGCTTGCCATCTCCACCAAGGGGCCAACACTTTCTCCATCACCCATGTGCCTCATGGCCAAGGGCTCCAAGGTACGGCTAGTAGAGCTTGATGATAGTGATGATGAGCTTTCCCCTGATGATCTTACTTCCTTGATTGAGGAGTACGTTTTGGTGATCAAGAGGGAAAAAGGAAATGTAAAGCATCTTGGGAGTACTATTGCCAAACTAGAGGAGACCTACCATGATTTCGTTGAAAAACATAATGCCTTGCTTAAAGAGCAAGCTAAGTCCAAAGCATATGTCAAGCAAATTGAAGAGGGCAACTCATCTCTAAAGAAGTTGCACATTGCTCTTACTCTTCTCGAGGCTTCTCATAACTCTTTACTTGCCAAACATGATTGAGCTTGTTAAAACTCATGCTAAGAATCATGAAATTGGCAAGATAAATGGGGAGAAGTACAAGAGGCTTGTGCAAGAGCATAGAGCTAAGTCAAAAATACCTAAGATCTTGAAATAGCCTATGATATCATTGACTCAAGTCTTGAGAACTCTACCACCCCACATTGGTTAAAGTCAATGTATCTACCTCTTGTGAGGAGCTTGCTCCCAATCCTCTTGTTACTAACAACTTGCTCAAGTGTGAAGGAACTAGAGTCAAAGAGGTTGGAAGCTCAAGTTGAAAGCCTAAAAAGTGGGCTAGCAAAGCTTCACGAGAGGAGAACACAAGTAGCAAGAAGTGCTATTCTACAATCTCTGTGACTTTGGTGGGAGAGGGCTATGGTGCTTTCCGGAGCCACCAAAAGTGGAAAACAACCTTCCACCAGAGGTTAAGTCAAAGCTTTATCAAGGAAAGCTCAAATTACAATCATTGCATGACTACCGGTCACCATACTAGGGTGTGCCCCATTCCTAACCGCTCTCCTCTAAAATTGCCTTCTAACTTTAATTCTATGTATGAGAATAACATGTTCTTGTTGAGCAAGGTTAAGGGCAAGGTGAAGGCCAAGTTCATTGGCAAGGATATCAAGAGCAACAAGGGAAAGCTCCCCAAGCAACTTTGGGTCCCCAAAATTCTAGTCACTCACGTGCAAGGACCAAAGCTTGCGTGGGTGCCCCAAACTCAACATTGACTTCTCTATGTGTAGGTGAACTACAAAACTGGTGGGAAGCATTTGTACTTGATAGTGGTTGCACACAACACATGACCGGTCAATGATGGTATGTTCACCTCACTAGAAGACTGCAGAGACAAAGAGCAAGTAACCTTTGGTGATAATTGAAAGGGTAAAGTCATTGGGTTGGGTAAAATTGCTAATCTCTAGGGATGAAAGCAGTAACCAAAAATTCCGTTTATCGGGGCTCATTTTCCGAGGTTTTACCAAGATTTTAGGTGAAACGGAAACGATAACGGTAACCGAAAAAATAGAAACGATAAGGGTAAAAAAATACGGAAATGAAAATGAAAACGATTTTTCCTCTTTCCGATCATTTCCGAGTTTTACCGTATTTTTGCAGTAATTACCATTCATATTATACCATTTTTAGCAGTTTAGTCTAAGTGTCTATATTCAACATAAGGCCATCAATCATCATCCATCATACGCACTTCTACTACGTCCCTTTAGCCTGGATTTTGTTTACTTTGCCATCTAATGTGAGCATATTGGAATGGTGAATCAATAATTATATTTGTGAATTTGAATTGTTTAGTTATCTTGAGTCTTGTACTATTAGATTTGGTATGTAATATGTGGTTATTTTTGTTAGTTTGTGCAGTATTTGTAATTTAGCATGACGTTGAGTTAAAATGAATCAATTATATTTATCTTACAAACTTAATTTATTAAACCTATATATGGTATTCACTAATCATTTTTCAAATTATAAATTATCGATTCCTGGCTGATATCGAGTTATTCCTGATCGGATAGTTTCATTCTAGAAGTTCCCATAATACCGGCACCGCACTCGTTTCTGGCAATATCGTTTTCGCTTCCGTTTCTGAGAAAAAAATATGAAACTGAAAACAATTTAGCCTTCGTCCGATCGTTTCCCACCGTTTTCATCCCTAGCTATCTCTAACGATGTGTCCATTTCTAATGTTCTCTTTGTGAAGTCTTTGAGTTTCAATCTTCTCTCAATCGCACATTTGTGCGATCTTGGTCTAACGTGCGACTTTGAAAAGAATGGTGTTGTAGTGAGAAGTGAGAAAGACAAGTCAATGGTGTTTCAAGCATTTCAGCACGGCCACCTCTACCTTGTTGACTTTAGTGAAATAGAGACCTCATCAATAACATGCCTCTTCTCCAAGTCTTCATTGGGTTAGCTTTGGCATTGTCGCATTGCACACATTGGAATGAGCTAACTCAAGAAGGTTGTCAAGAAAGGGATGGTGACCGGCGTGAAGGACATGACGTTTGAGAAGGACAAGTTGTGTAGCGCTTGTCAAGCCTGGCATGCAAGTTGCAAGTCACCATCCAATGAAGACTTGTGTTTCAACCTCCAAGCTGCTCCAACTACTTCACATGGATCTTTTCGTTCCCACTACATATGAGAGCATTGATGGTAACCTCTATTGCCTAGTCATTGTTGAAGATTTTACATGGTATACTTGGACCTTGTTTCTAGGTGATAAAGGGGAGACTCTGGATAAGTTCAAGACATTCGCCAAGAGGGCCCAACGTGAGTTTGGCCTCAACATTATGAAGGTCCAAAGTGACAATGGCTCCGAGTTGAAGAACTACAAGGTGGATGAGTGGTGTGATCACGAAGGTATCAAGCATGAGTTCTCTGCCTACACCTCAACAAATAGAGTTTTTGAGAGGAAGAACAAGACATTGATCACTCTTGCAAGAGCCATGTTGGATGACTACGTCATGCCAAAGGATTTTTGGGCTTAAGCAATCAACACGGCGTGTCATGCATGAAACCGCGTCTACCTCCATCGGCTACTTGGCAAGACCCCATATGAGCTCCTCATTGGGAGGAAACCCAACATCTCCTACTTCCGAGTCTTTGGGTGCAAGTGCTTTATCTACAAAAAGAAAAGGCTCGGTAAATTTGAAAAATGTTGCATTATTGGTTTCTTTGTGGGTTATGCATCAAACTCGAAGGCATATCGTGTATTCAATCAAACCTCTAGGATGATTGAAGAAACGTGTGACATAGAGTTTGATGAGACTAATGGCTCCAAAGGGGAGGTGTTCTCTCATGATGATGTAGATGATAAACCCCTACGAGGTGCAATGAAGAACATGGCCATAGGGGATGTGAAGCCGGAAGAGGTGCATGAAGATGATGATCAAGGGGGAGGTAACTCTACATCAAGACCAAGCACCTCCATGGAGCCTCAAGTTGATGATCAACAAGGACAAGAACTAAGGTGGAGTAGAAGAAAGTGCCAGACGATCAAGAAGAACAAATGCCGCAAGCACAAGCATCACACGATGAGCCATCACCATCCATTGCACCAAGAAGGCCACTAGTGAGACATGGACGCATTTCGAAGGATCATCCCCTCGACCAAGTCATAGGGAGTCCTTCGAGGGGAGTAAGAACCCATTATCGTAACCTTGTCTCATTTTGTGAGAATTACTCGTTTGTTTCTTGTGTGGAGCCTACTTGTGTAGGGGAAGCTCTTGAGGACCCCGATTGGACCATAGCCATGCAAGAGGAGTTAAACAACTTCACTCGCAATCAAGTGTGGGTACTTGAAGAGCGTCCAAAAGACAAGAACATCATTGGCACCAAGTAGGTCTTCCTGAAACAAACAAGAGGAGAATGGTGTGGTGGTGCGCAACAAGGCAAGGCTTGTAGGCAAAGGGATTTGCACAAGTTGAAGGTTTGGACTTTGGCAAAACATTCGTTCCGGTTGCAAGAATTGAAGCTACCCATATCCTCCTTGCTTACTCTTCACATCATAAGATAAAGTTATATCAAATGGATGTGAAGAGCACCTTTCTTAATGGCTGCATTAATGAACTTGTTTATGTTGACCAACCACCTAGATTTGAAGATTCGAAGAAGCCTAACCATGTGTAGAGGTTGCACAAGTCCTTGTATGGACTCAAGCAAGCTCCAAAGGCATGGTACGAAAGGCTAAGGGACTTCCTCATCATGCAAGGATTCAAGATCAGCAAAGTCGACATAACATTGTTCACCAAAGACGTCAACTGGGGATCTTTTTATTTGTCAAATTTATGTTGACGATATTATCTTTGGTTCCAATAATGAGAAACTAAGCCATGAGTTTGGTGATATGATTTCTAAGGAATTCGAGATGTCCATGATCGGCGAGCTCAACTTCTTCCTTGGATTCCAAATCAAGCAAGTGAAGGGAGGAGTATTCATCCATCAAGAAAAGTATTGAAAGGATCTACTCAAGAAGTTCAAGATGGATGAATGCAAGACAATCAAAACTCCAATGTCTACCAATGGACATCTCAACTGCCGACATGGACGGGAAACCCATTGATCAATCCATCTACCGCTCCATGATCAGTTTCGCTACTCTATCACACCACATCTAGGCTAGATATCATGTTTAGTGTGTGCTTCTGTGCTCGCTTCCAAGCGGCTCCTAAGGAATCCCACCTTTCAGCTGTGAAGAGGATACTTTGGTATCTTAAGCACACCCCAAGTATAGGCCTATGGTACCCCATGGGCACTAAGTTAGAACTCTTGGGATACTCAGATTCGGACTTTGTCAGATGCCTGTGTCGATCGCAAGAATACCTTCGGGGGTGCCATTTGCTTGGGCTGTCCCTAGTCTCTTGGTCAAGTAAGAAGCAAAATTGTGTGGTTTTGTCCACCGCGGAGGCAGAATATATAGCAGCCGGTGCTTGTTGTGCCTAAATCCTATATATGAAGCAATCCCTTTTGGACTTTGGTGTTGTTTGTGGCCCCGTGCCTCTCCTTTGTGACAATGAGAGCAGCCATTAAAATTGATAAAAATACTGTTCTACACTCTCTCACTAAGCACATTGATATTCATCATCACTTCTTGCATGATCATGAGGCCAAGGGTGACATCATCCTAACCAGAGTGAGATCCGAGGAGCAATTGGCGGATATCTTCACAAAACCCTTAGATGAGGATTCATCCAACATCATGTAAGTTGCCACACCATATAATGTTGCATTGCATGCATTTTGCCATGAGTAAGTGCTTGTCTAACACTTTCAAGATAGAGGTGAATGTAGGGTCTAACTTGAGTCGGTGGTTCTCGGTTTCACTCAAAGGCTTGTAGAATGGTTCACCTTGAGTAAGCTTGCAAGGGGTTCAAACTTGACAAGTTAGATTCAAATTCTTGCAATGCATAACTCTTGTCATATAGATGTGCACACATATTTAATTTCTTGTCTTGCATGGTAGCTTGTTTGGCATTGCATGCGATAGTGTCACAAAGGAGCCACTAAATGACAACGAAGTTTTGCCCTCAAAGCAATCAATCAACTCATAAGAGTGGGCACTTATTGAGTCATGTTCCCGAAGGATACGAGTAATCAATCTCAAGAGCTCTTCGAAAAATACTCATACATTTTCTTTGGTTCTTATCGAATCCTCATTTGCCTTTACGAAAACAAAACTATATGCATTGTGAATGCAAACTATTTTGAGGGGTGAGGGTTTCATTCCTGCTAGCCTAACACATGTGTTTAGTTGAATCATATATGTGAAAGGCCAAGTGGGACAGTTATTCAGCAAAAACTCAATTTCTGTGAAGACTATACTGTCCGCTCTACTAAAGATTACAAGGATTGGGCTATACGGTCCATACAAGTTGGTTGGCTCTGAGAAAATCCCAAGTCTCGAGAAATTTAGGGACATGGCTTTGGACAGGTTTAGAAGACCGTACCATACGATCTATGCATTTCAGGGAGAAAATGGGAAACATAGACCGGACAAGATTGTTAGATGGTACGGTCGGTTCTCAAGAAAGTGGATCGGACCATACGGTTTATAGAAGAAGAAAAGTCAGCGGAAAAATATAAATTTCAGGAAATATAGGATAGACTATGTACGGTCTGTGAGACCGTTCCATCCAGTCTTCATGGATAAAGAAGTCATTTTTTCCCTAGACCAGACAACTTGGGAATGGTACGGTCCATTCAAGCAAATACAAAGCAGGACCATACGGTTTATTGAAGAAGATTTTTGTTTCAAAGTGCGAAGCTTCGGGTTACTAGGGACAGTTCTTTGTACGCTCTTAAGGAGCGTACCGTACAGTCTTTATTGAATCCGATAGGTGGGGCCAACCCCATAGGTGATAGCCAATCCTGTCCCTCCTCTCTCATTTGCTCGAAGCGCTGTCGGCTGCCATCCATACACTGCCGCTTAGCTCCCCGCACCGTCGCACCATCCCTCGCCGCACCACTGTGCCGCCCGCACCTACTCCGCTGCCACTCTGCCCAGTGCCGTCCGCCACTCACGCTCACCGGTGCACCTCTCCACCCTCTGCTTTGCCTGCACCGCTCATGCCCCCCCACTTCGGCGCCTCCGCTCCGCTTCGCCCTCATCGCCGCTAGCCAGCACACCACTCAGAGACATCAGTGTCCTGCCACCGGCAACCTCCCTCTCTCTTCCCCCTACTGGTGAGCTCACATTCCCCCAAGTTTCCTAGGCTTTGATTCAAATTTCCCCAAATTTGTAAAACCCTAAGCCCAAATCTGTCAAATTGATTCATCTTTCCTGAAACTGGAGTAGAGTTTTAGGTATTTTGGAGCTGAGCATGATAAAATTAGAGCTTTGATTAGCACAATTTCAAGTTTCTATCACAAACGTGCATGGCTTTAGGGGGAGCAAGGTAGCCCTAGCAACATTTGCTCATATGGATTTAAGTGTTTCATTGTCAATTAAGCATGGACAAAGAAATTTGGATCTAATTGTGAGATGGTCATGCAATTTTAGCTAAAATTTCTCAGATTTTGATAATTGACATGATATGCTAGGCTATGATCAATTCTATTTCCTTTCTCTAGGTCTTTCCTTGGGTCTAGATTATTATATATGCTTATCTAAATTCTTCTTGCCTATCTTTGTGATCTCTTAATGACAGATGGTTCACGAGAAGAGGATAGGGAAGGAGATAGCTCCCGAGGAGCCAAGGAAGAAGAGGAAGAGTAGGGCAGAGAGAGGCAGAGATAGCACAGGTAGTGGCAGATGATGTAGAGCGAGCAGAGGCAGGGGGTAGTTTGTAGATCGGTGGTACACATAGATCCACAATGCCAGAGGTAGCAGGCTTTACCTCAGACAGTGACTCTACCGAGCACTGGTCGCCCTCGCACTAGAGGAAGGGGCACACCCCAAAGCCGAGGTGGTCATCCTCATGCACCACAAGGTGCCACACCTTCTATCGGATAGCAGGGGAGGGAGGAGGAGCCACAGGAGAGGCAGCCTAAGCCCCAGCACACTAAACCTTGCCACATTACAGATGAGGAGGGTGTGCAGCTGCTTGATTTGAGGGAGAAGAAGACCAAGCACATCAAGGCGATCAGATATGACTTGTTGGTATACGAGTTCTATCCTTAGCCCTAGGATCCTAGGATAGACAGGAGGTTCTAGATAGTGGTTCAAGTGAGCTTGCTATGAGAGTGCATTGATGGGAGGGCACAAGATCTTGCCACACACAGCTCTTGACTTTGACTGACTCTAGACAGTCTGTGGCAGAGACTTCCAAAGGTTCTTCTCTCAGTACCAAGGTCTTGATGAGCTAGTCCACTCCCCACATACCTAGGTAGAGGACTAGGTGAGGGTGTTCTACTGCTACTATGTACATCAGGTACAGAGCATCAGTTCATACAGTTCATGTTTGAAGGGACCCAGTATAGGTTGCAGCCGGAGAGGATAGCAGAGCTACTTGGTTTTAAGCACAGAGGTTTATCAGTTCACTCAGTCGTTTACGACGCAGTGACACAACCCTATAGGGGGCACCTAGGTTAGGCTCCTTGATATTGACATGGTGAGACACTTGTTCCGGGGCACCTTGACGGTTGACACTCCAAGGAAACCAGACAGGCTGCTGCCCAAGTACTACCTACTGCTACTTGAGGAGGACCTTGATCCCCAAGGTGAGATACAAGGGGGGGCTTACTACCCTACAACAGGTAGTTCTCACCTGTCTGATGCTAGAGCACGAGATTGATATAGTTGATCTGATCCTTGCTGTAGATGGAGGACTTAATAGTTGATGGCACGCTGACGAGGCGATCTCTGCCTTACACACACTGGATCACTCAGATGCTGAGTCAGCTTGGCGAGCTAGAAGCCCAGACGCGTGGCCTGTACCACTGACACTCGTACTAGGTTCCCAGACTACAGGCTAGCGTTATGAGATGACAGTCATTCGAGGTGGCAGAGCTCAGAGGGCCATAGAGCAGCAGATCCCTGAGAAGGACTGAGAGATAGCTTGAGCTGAAGGATGAGGAGCTAGAGGCAAGCTAAGGGGGGTTTCCTATCATACTACTTTGCCTCCAGTATCTCAGATTCAGACTACGATGAGGAGGACTGAGGAGCAGCCCCGTTTCTTTACACCTGCTGCTCACAACACCGAGGCTAGAGGATCTAGAGTACCATGCTCACCTTCACCATCTCTGCGCCCCTAGGTCTCTCAGGCCTAGGTCACATAGATAGACAGCACTGCAAAGCATACCTTCATGCACTAGTCTAGTAGCAGGCTGAGCGGGATGAGAGTGCAGCATGAGCAAACACAACAGTTGGTTGCACTCTAGTGGGGGCAGCTTGACTTCCAGCGTGAGATGACCTGAGAGGTAGACCAGTGATTCTCAGGGAGATTCACACAACACTCACAACACTGCGTTAGGAGTATCAGTAGGAGGTTGTGGGTTTGAGGTCAGAGCTTTGAGGTCACCTTGGCTTGCCTTCATCGCAACCATCATAGTCGGTGCCGCTCCAGACGGTCACTCAACCTCTACTACTCACTCCTTCTGCTCCGCTAGCAGGTATCACCACTCTACGGACGTTCCCTATTTCACCACTACTGCGGACAGACCTACGACCGGTACTGTAACCTCTACTAGCTACCACTCTTGTTTTTGAGTCACCGGCCTAGGGCCCTACAGTGTCAGCAGCTCTTGCCTCCTCCCAGCAAACAGATATGGGCATACCTTCGAGGCGGGATGTACTTGAGTGGACAACAGAGCCTATACTTGAGCAGATCATGCAGACTGAGAGCTCGGGGGTGGATACCACTAGTTGACCCATCCACGCCCTCCGAAACTCGAGAGCAACTGAAGACCCTAGGAGGCTGAGACACATTAGGCAGTAGCACATCTACAACACTCGATTGAGCACCAGCCTGAGTCACATCAGATAGCGGGAGCCATGCAGCCCACGCAGTTAGAGAGCACAGAGGTCAATCCAGTTGATGAGGCTGCCGGTTAGATGATGAGCTCTGACGACGACGACTAACACCATTGACCGCTTCTCTACAGGACCATCGTAGTCGGTTACACCTACTCCTCAGAGCGCTTAGTGCCCCTCTTTGGTCATTGATGACAAAGGGGGAGATAGTTTAGGAGTGAGATGGTAGGGGTAGGGGTAGGGTGGGCTTTGGGAGAGACATGCTTTTAGTGTTGGTTTGTATGATATTTGTATGATATTTTCTTTCTTTGACTTTTGTGGATGGATATGACGTTTGGCTCTTGTGCATGTACTCGTTTATCATGCTGATGTCACTCTGGGTGAGCCTTCGAGCTCTTTGTGTTTAAATTCCTTGTCTAAGGCTAGAGTAGTTGTCGTTGCACTTAATTTCTTACCATCCTACTCTTGTCGTATTTTACTTGTCATCAATCACCAAAAAGGGGGAGATTGTAAGCATCTAGGCCCCAAGGTGAGTTTTGGTGATTGAATGACAAGCTTAATTGTGTTCTAATAAGCTCATGAGTGCAGGATCAATAGTTAAATAATTATGGTTGCTCATTGGGTTGATATAATGGTCCCAAATTTCAAGGATTTATTTCATGGTGACAGACTTGGTTTTCATCCGTATCTTGAAGGCTAGGGACACTTCTAGCGTCAAGAGTTGAGGAGATGAAGGATTCTTGCTTAGATAGGGTTTATAGCTTTCTAGTGTCCACACTATTAAGGGGGGTCAAAGGTTAGTAGCTAGATGTTAGAACTTGCCATGAATGGATGCACACACAAGCCAAAAGACTCAAAAACAGCAGAGGTGCAAGCTACAAAGATTCAAGGTCCAAAGAAATCAATGGTTGAATCAAAACAATTAAGGAAATCTCGAAATCAGAGAAAGGTGGTTCCGGTCTATAAAACTCACAATGGACAGTACCTTTTTAGCTCAGGAAGGTCCGATTGAGTGTAAGCGTACGATATCACAGACCATTTAACCCTAAGGCATGCCATTTGGTGAGCTAGAAAGTTTTCATGGATCGTATAGTACGTTTTGGAGCACCCTCCATGGACCGTCCTATTTAACACGAAGCCATGGACTGGATGGAAGGCAGAAATACAATGGATTGTATAATACGGTTTAGAAGACAGTACAATACACCAGTACCAAATGTCTCGAGGCTCTGATTTATGAGGAAAATGCAAAGTACATGGACCGTATAGTACGGTTTGAGGAGACTGTCCAAGAACCGTACCAAGAAACCCAAGGGTGTGTACTTCCGATGGAATTCAAGTGGACAATAGACCATATAGTATGGTCTATAAGGACCATCCTAAACATCGGACCAAAGTATAGTGACCCAAGTGTTCAAGTGACCGTTGGAAAAGTGAGTGGACCGTATGGTCCGGTCCTCACAAAAAGTATAGACCATACCTTTCGGTCTACACTGCGTCAGTCAGGCTCTCTTTGCAACAACTCTCTTGGCTTGAGGGCTATATATATGGGTTTCCCTCAAGTTCATTTCATGCTCTTTGGACACTCCAGGCAACTTCATACACTCAGAGAGCCATTTGTGCTTCAACCATTGAAACAACCACTCATATATTCACACCTTTGAGAGCAAGATCAAGGTCAAGAGGCTTGTGTGCATCCATCTTGGTGAGGATCAAGTTCAAGTGAAGACTGGAGGCTTGTTACTCTTGGTGTTTGGCAGCACCTAGACAGGACTTGGTGGCCGAGGTGCGTTCTCAGGAGCTTGCTAAGGAGTTTGTGGAATCCCGAAGAGCAAAGGTGTACAAGTCTTGAGCTCCACCTTGTTAGGGATGGCGAACGGAGACTCTTAGTGAGTGCCGACAATCATGGGAGGCGGAAAAACACCTTGCGTGTGCCGCAACGCGGACTAGGGGCGGGTGTCAAACCTCATCACGGCAAAAAAATCCAGTTGTCTCTTCTCCTAGCTCCTCTACATGATGCTCTTGGTTGATTGCTTATTTTCATGGATTGCATCTTGTAGTCACCATACTTAGCTTCCTCTTGACTAGTATTTCCCTTGCTATGGTCATCTTTGTGGTTACTAGCATGAGTAGGTTTGTCACTTCCACTAGTATGAGTAGGATTTATCTCTTTCACTAGCATGAGTAGGGCTATTTGTCACTAGGAAGAGATGTTTCGCTTAGAAGGTGAAGTGGGCTAATTGTAGTTCGTTAAGTTAAGGACTTTCGATTAGAGTTTGAAATTATCCCAATTCACCCCCCTCTTGATCATCTGATCCCTACAACCGGACCCATGGTCAAGAACTGCCTTCACTCTCCCCTCGAGCCCTATGCCATCGCCTAGCCTACGACAAGAAGAACAGACTAGCCAGGCATAAATGAAAATGGGATAAAAGAAGTGGGATAAGTAAATGAAAAAATGGGATAAATGAATACATCACATAACCACACCACCCAAATAGATCGACAACCGTCAGATCATCACATCAGGTGGCCAAGAATTCATATGCTGGGCTGGCCTGTAACAACCGGTTGTTATATAGCTTTTGTCTAAATCAAAATACCCTCAATACTTCTCAGTCCACTTCAAATCCATAAACCCAAGAGTTCCCAAACAATGCCTTACATGTACACATGGAACACCCATGATACATAAAATAGCAAAACCATTATCATTATTTTTATAAAGTATGTGGCAGGTGGAGAAAAACTATTAGCTTCAATCAGAATACTAGCTTCCTGTTCTCTTCTCATCACTGTATACGAACCATGACCTTATCGATGAAATCTGAATCACAGGCTCTCAAGCGTGCATGATCCTGTCGCCGTTGATACCATCGCACGTGGAAATTCTTGGTGCCTCCCAGTCCCATGCATTGAACAATGCATAACCAAATAAAGTCACTGTTAATGCCACTTATAACCATTATTGCAATCCTGCTCCCTACTCTGCTATAGCGTGGAAGAGGTGGGATTTTTTGTTCTTCTACTTGATATGATGCTCCACACATAGGCCCATGATGCATGGTTATTGTTTGCACTCTACTGGTATATATGTCGATTATAACTCATGGTAGGTGACATAGTAAAATCACTATGCCAGGTTGTAGGTACATATACCATTAGTCATCATGCATATCAATCCAAGCATTCACATTGTCTAGTGTAAGAAAATCAATAGCATGTAATTTCGAGGCATGTGTAATACAACTTTTGTAAGATGGTACTATGAATAATCATAATCAACTCTATAAAAAGCGAGTTTTGTGAAAACTGTGCCGTAAGGTTTTGTAACTAAGTCACACCTTTAACGTCACACCTTAAAATATGCAAAAGCATTTAATTCACCCCTTGAGGTGGCTTTCTACACAAGTATGGATCCAAATAAGAAAATATGAAGAAGATTCATGTCACAACCGGTTTTAGCAAAACAATCATTAATGCAAAACCATTTATGTGCCAAAACTAAAATCACATGCGCAAAACAATACTTGTATTAGGTTATTATTAACCATCTATAGTCATAACTAATATCGAATAGCATAGGTGGTGTACAGTTCGAGTTTTAATTAATCGTTTCCCGTCCACAGAAAATTTGGTGGTAAAGCCTTTAATTTATTTTCGGTGGTTTCTGGCTGTTGGAAACAGGCGCTGCTCCTATAGTCCGTAGCTATATGAGTGGATGATCAGTTGTGGAGGTGAGGACATGACATCGACAAAGATGGCGCATGCTGCTTGCATATGGACACATGCAAGGGGAGCATGGCTGCATGGTGCTGTGGCAGGTACAGCAACAATGGCAGCAACAGCACCTCAATTCACATTAGCGTTGCAAGCACGTAGTTTACTGTCGCTCCTTAGGGAAGAGCCTCTCGAATCCTGAGTTTCAGGGGGCTGGGGAGAAGTCACCTACCCCAGCGAAAGCACAGGGGTCGGTTGAGGTCCCCCTCCATATGAACTCAAAAATGTAGGTAGATGTGGCCAATTGCTATGTTCCCACGTGTGCTATGAATCCTATGGTCCCAAAGCAAAGGCTGGGATATCTCTAGGGACACAAACTTCCAAATGATGCTTGAGCGAGGCTTGGCACTGGAAGCTCTAGCATGTGTGATCCCATCTCTGTTGATGCCATTGTGTGTGGAAATTCTCAGTGCCTCCCCATTTCCATGCGTCGTTGCACAATGGAAGCTAGCTAAACAAAGTCACTGATAATGACACTAGCCGTCAATCCATTATTTGCATTCCTTCTCTTTTATGCTGTGAAAGAAGTCGGATTGATTGTTGTTCTACTTGATATGACTCTCCATATACACTGGCATGCACACGATGCGTGGTTTATTGTGTGTGCACTCATCCTATATCCGGTTACGTAATAAAATCACTATGTCAAGTTATAGGATCCTACACCACCGCCATCATATCAACCCATGCATTCACATTGGCTAGTATAAGAAAAATCAATGCCGTGTACTTTAATTTTGAGACTTGTAATACATATTTTGTACGATAGTACCATGTATAATGCAAAAGCAAAAAAAAAAAATCCATTTTACAACTTTAAACTATTCTTGTGGTCCGATTTCTAATCTTAAACTACAAAACCGGTCACTAAGCATTGTGACAAACATGGAGCTTTATCCGGTTTCAACTGCGATTTTCAAATTTTTAGGAAATAATGATATTTATTTAATATAAAAAACAATCAATTAATTTTACATTTGAAAAAACACACTTGTACCACATTAATTTTTTGTTAGTGTTCAATGGTTATTTGGAATTTATTTGTTTCTATTTCTAGTTTTTTATTTGGCCGCTATAAAACAACTCCAATTTGATCAACAATAGATAGATATTTTCTTGAAAATTTTTGGTACAAGTTTCGTACTTTTCTAACTAAAAATTAATAAATTATGAATTTTAGAGATTAAATAAGATCTTATTGTTCTAAACAATTAGAAGAAAACCACATTCAAAACTGGCTAAAAGTACAAATATATTTTGGAATTTTATACTATTGTATTTATGTTTGAGCCATTCGAGTTATGAACCTCACTACCTTATAATTATACCTTGTTTAAAAAATATATTTTAGTGCAGTTTTGATATCTAATGGTTTTAGAATATTTTTAAGTTCAATTTTTTTCTAATTCTAGAATAAGTTTTAAGCTTGAGTTTGAGTTCGCTTGCTTATTTTTATAATTATTTTATTAATTAAGGTAGCTAGATATGACACATGTTTCTCTTCATTTAACTATGTCAAGTATATAGAGGTAAATCTTGGGCTTTGCTTTTTAAAAAGACCTGGATAAAATCATAAAATATATATTTGATGTCAGGTGACACTGTTTAGACATGTGTGCATGATGCACCTGGATGGTCACTAGTACTAGAGTACAGAAATTGGTCACCCTGATTAGGATTATTTATTACCAAGGATATATTGCAAACACTTTATCTATTAATTAGCACTGACATGTGACATGTGGTGTCACTCCTTCCTAGCTTAATGCGGTTACCTAGGTGTTGGAAGTGACTAAGTCGATCATCTAAATAGTTCATTTGACTCGGGATTTTGGGAACCATGCATGTGGTCGTTCTTGAGTCTTGGCAATATAACCATGTCGATCCGTGGCATCCGCAGATCAGAGTGAGGCAGGATACTACAGAAGCGTTTGGTTGCAGGGCAGATTTTGGAATCTCTTTCACGCAATCCGGTTATGAACCAAACATTACTTGTTTTTTCTCCATCGGATTTTGTGCTGGAGAGAGAAAAATTCCATCTCATCAAGGGTGACTGCATTCTATTGAATTTTATGCAGAATCCATGCCAAAACAAACAGAGCCATATGTTGTGCTAAAATTTAGTGTTGTCGTGGTAGCATCAACAATTACCGCGCGTACACTGTGAACCAGCACTGCAACATAGATAATTGTCTACGTGAAGCAGATAGCGGGTCAAAGCACATGCCAAAAAAGGCAGAAGCATCTGGCGGCGTCGCAGGCCATTATGGTTGACAAGTGGTTACATCAGTTCGCCAGAGCTAGGAGGTGCTCTCTCTGTCATTGATTTATGCAGCTTTAGCGCCGTTGTTTTCAGCCTGTTGAAAATCACTTCGGCAACCGTAAATATCATTCGTTATAACTGTAAAACCCAATGTTGGCCGAACACTTATCTCACAATAGCATAATATAGTTCCATAATAGTAAAATCTCACCCCCTTAATCGTAAAATCAAGAATTTAGGTACTAAAATCCTAATCATCCTAAGCGTAAAAAGCTTTTTTGTCTGTCCATACATTCCATTATGGTTGAATCTCAAAAATGATGTTTATGACCATAAACATGATCTGCAACTGTAAATGGCTATTGTTCAATTTCAGCAATTGAATTATTGTAAGTAGTAACATTTTTGAATAATGCAATAGTGAGGGGCCAAGAATCTCGGCTAAATGCATGTTATTCAAATATCATATACTTTTCCAATCAAATACACAAGACCTTTGCAAATAATTTTTATACAACACTACACAATTTGCAAAAATCACAGGGACATTGTTGACTTCATGCTCATCCATTCCACGAATCTGCAAGAAAAATGTAACAATCTTTTGAGAAAAAAGCAACCATTACTAATGAAAATGGTGCACAACTGGAAAGAAAAAACAGTAAGGGTATATAACGAATCTAACTTACGTTGAGATTTAAAAAAAATTAAAATATGCAATTTTCGTCATCACTGTAGTTTATGGTCTTCAGCAAATTTCAATGTTGCCGCCGCGGTCGTTGGGGGAGTGATGCAGCCGCCGCCATTTGCACGTCGCTGGGGAGGGACAACACCGGGGAGAGGGGCATCGCCGCAGCCCAATCCGATGTCGCCGCCGCCAGATCCAACAGAGAGGGAGGATAGCCACCAGCAGGGTGTTGGTAGGGCTGATCTGCCTGGCCGTTCATGGGCACCGCCGCCCGATCCGCCTCCTAGGTGCTGTGAGGAGGCCGCCGCCACTTGGAAAAAGCAGGTGATATTTGAAATCAATATGTGCACGTACAATTAATATAAATGTGGCCATAGGACACGTACGACCAAACACACTTCTATTTTATGTCATGTATCTATTAATTAATATAAATATAGCCATAGGACGTTTTTACTATTTCGACGACAAGTTACTATCTTGAGAAGATGTTTTTGTAATTATGAAGTTTTACGGTTTGAAGAAATAAAGATTTACGGTTGTGGCACAACTATGAGTTTTATGGTTGTGGATGACGGGTTAAGTGATACATGATTTAAGATGAGTTTTACGGTTGTAGAAGTAACTTTTATGACTGCGGGTTGACAGACTTTTACGACAATGAATGTAGGAGCTAAGGCGTAAGGTAAAATTTAATGATTCACACAAAATTTTGAGGTTGCAGGTTAGAATTTTCTGTCATAGAGAATATGTACGGTCTGGAGAAAAAAATTTACTTTTGAGGGACGTTTTTTAAACAGTTGTGAGTTCGAAGGCTTGGCTGACGCATTATTTTACAGTTCAAAGATAAAATTTACTGTGTGGAGATTTTTTTACTGTTGCGGATTTGGCTGACATGTGCGCTGAATAGCGCTATCCTGTGTATATATGTATATGTGTGTGTGTCTATATATATATATATATATATATAATTTCATTCTATGTGCACGTGTAGTTACACTCGCTTACCTATATCGTAGCAACTTGGAACCACTGCCACTGGCTGGTGTGGAGCTGGGTTTAGCATATATAGAGAACATCTAATGCAAACCGGTGCACAAGGTTGTTGATCGATGTCGATTCAATTCAATAAATGATAGCTAGAATACACACATGAGAACAATAAAGTCACTTGGTCACCCCTGTGTGGTTGCATCGTTCTGTCAACTTATAAGTTGCATTCTAGCTCGCTCGCTTGCTCGCTCTTCATCACTCCGTCACCAACTACTGACACTAAAAATGTAGTAATCCACATATTATTTGGCTACCGAAACAAGATTAGAAAAGTGGAGACGATCAATATGGATCGTGCTCGTGGGAGTGAGATGCAATAGGAACCTAACCAGGGGCTTAGGGGAAATGTGACCATAGTGGCACCCTGTCGCAAGCACGACGAGAGGGAGAACAGCCAGCACAGAAAGTTGTAGGCTGTGTGAGCGCCGGCCGTCCAGCTGGGTCCTCGATTTCAGTCATCGGAAGTGGTTCGTTGTCTCTAGGCATGTACAATACGGGGTGTCTATGGGGGAAGTGATCACATCACCGTGGTGCACATCACGGATGAGAAGGGCGCCTATGGACGGCAGCAGGCGCTTGTCGCTAAACATATATCGTTGACAGCACCCGGCTCTTGTATGATGTAGTGTAGGCGAGTCCTTTTTGGTGCGCTAAATTCATTCCATACATGGTTAATTGTAATGTAACAGCCAATTAATAAGCACCGGCTAATTAAGTTTCCGCAATGCTGCTCCAGCGCGCTGTTTTAACTCGATCGATCGTGTTGCTGCCTGCCTATACGTACTGTAGCGCTAGCATTGCATACTTGAGCTTGTCGCCGTGCGTAATATAAGTATAATTATTCTCTGAAAATTAATCCACTCTCTCGATTTCACACTGTCATATATGCAGCAGACACCCATGGATGGCGGCCTTGGAGTCTTGTGCTCTTGTACGTGATCGATCGTCGTCAGGGACTGCGTGGGAGTCCCTTGTCTGTCTCTCGAGTGGCTCATTCGGCCATTTCCTCATATCAGAAAGCAGCTGCATGCAATTATTTATTGTGCGTGGCTGGACCAAGCGAGCGAGCTGGGCAGAGTTCTATTGGCGACTCACATCGCTTTCGATCTTGGTTTTGACGACATTACTCTACAAGTACCAACGCTTATTGTTCTCTCTTTAATTATTATTAATATTGGTTAAGGTGGGTTCATCTCAAATAACTAAAAACCACTAATAGCAGAATTAAAGAGACAACAATAAATGATATCTTCTCAAAATTTAATATCGTACTTTATCTTATTGTTTATTCTACGAGAGGATAAAGTATTCTAAAAAATTAATGATAAAGTCACAAATGACGACATTATTCTACAAGTACCAACTCTTATTGTCTTCTCTTATTGCAGATAAAGTATTCTCTAAAAACGACATTAACAAAAAAATTTCATCCGTGACCTTTAGTGATAAAGTAAATCACAACAAAATAAATGATAACTTCTTAATTTTTTTTAATAAGACAAATGATCGAAGTTTTGAAAAAAAAATCAACTGCATCATATGTTTGTGAACCGAGGGAGTACTATATAGCAAGATACCTAATTACTGATAATTTCGTGCAGCTTCTTGTTTTTTTGCGTGCATTTGTAGCTTTGATGATTAAAAATAAAGGAGAAATACAAGAGACTAGATAAATATTACCAAAATACTATTGGTAGATAAAAAGCAAATTCAGTGAGTTACTCCATATAGGTACACCTTACTTTTAAATGCCTACTTTCTTGCGGTGCTCAGTGAGCATCTAGAATGAATGGTAGAGGACAGGGAGGGAGGCGAGAGAATTCATCCGCTAGCTATATATGATTGGGTGATTTAAGAGTCCGTAGAGACTAAGGGCCTGTTTGTTTGGAAGAGAGGAATTCAAAACACATGAATTGAAGAAAATACAGGAATGAGAAAGGAATAGATGTGTAAAACAGAAGATTGAAAAACATAGAAATTTTATTAAAATTAGTGTTTAGAACGCAGGAATACTAATTGTATGGGAATAATAATCACGGTTGCTGTCACCTGTATATACGCTCGTGGGAGACGGGAAAAGCTCCTGCCAACCACCTTAATGAGCAAATAAGAGGCCAGCAAGCCCACCGCGCGCCAGCGCCAACAATTCCTTTAGGTCTGATCTCATTTTATTTTTCCTACGAAAGTACAGGCAACGGTTCCTTTCTTTTGGAATCTTTCTCCTTCTTTCCCACGTTCCAAACGCACGCTTACATCAGCAAAATACAGGCAATTCCTTCAGAAAAACTATATTCCAAACATTGGCCTAACATGTAGAGGGAGTGGGATGCGGTGGGAATTGGTAAGCACACCATCAATTCCAACCATAGTTCCTTATGACATTTGCCGAAGTGAGCGGCGAACCGAGGAGCCACCCATCACAACCATAGTTCCTCATGGTGAGCACTCTCTTGTCGCCATTGGGTACTACGGCTGACATTAAGCCCGCCGCAGGGGAACAGGGTAGGTGCATTGGAGTGGGGTGCCGCACCGGGCAGCTAGCGCACCATGCCATGGTTGTTCTAGTGGATGGAGCAAGCAGCGCCACACACTTCAGTTGCTCACTCTTCTTATTTTCTAATTGCATTTTTTCTATTGATAATCTTGCTCAATTTCTTCTTATTTTTCCAGTCATATGTTGGTGTTTTATGGGGTCCATTATGATTTATCCACAAATCACAAGCAACAACACATTGCTCATTTTTGGTCCGCACGCTGGGTTCCATCGGGTTGGAGCCGATCTAAGACCACACATTAGCAGAATTTGGGATGACAAAAAATTGAGTGGCATCGTAGGGCAATATTGTTCGAGTGAGATGCAACAATAATTTGTTCCGAGTGAATAGCACCAAACAAGGGGTTCAATGGAGGTGCCTCTGAACGTGAGCATGCTGGTGCCCTACAATATAGATATAGCGATGGCTGAGCACCACATAGCGTACTGCAAGGTTAAGCGGATCTAAGATTCGCTATTGAGGAATTACAAGTAGAAAAAAGTCTAAATTACTATCCCCACCTAAGGACGATGTCCAAATTATTGCCTCAATTAATTTTAGGTTCAATTTACCCTCCAAATGTTTTAGTTAGTCTGATCTACCAGCCAATGAAATTTTTCTTTTTTACTTTTGGTATAAATTTATCATAAGTTCAGTTTTTGTGCGATAGAGAATATCATAATTTAAGCTAAGATGTCATATTACGAATTTTCATCTTTATTTTCTACTTTTAGACACCAGACAAAAGACACTTCTAAGCCAGTTGAAAACAGTTTTAGGGGTGTTTTGTATATTTTAAATATAATAAATCTTTCTTAACATCTAAAATTCATAATCTATTTACTTTCAATCATAAAAATATAAAAACTTATACTTCCTCCGTCTCAATTTATAGGTCGTTTAACTTTTTTTGCACCAAGTTTGACCGGCTCGTCTTATTCAAAATATTTGTGAAAGAATAGAAAATTTCAATTCATAGATAAAGTATATTATATGCTAAACTAAATCATAATGAAAAAAAATGATAATTGCAAAAAAAATTAAATAAGACGAGCCGGTCAAACTTGGTGCCAAAAAAGTCAAACGGCCTATAAATTGAGATGGAGGGAGTACCAGGTTTTTCTTGAAATATTTAACAATATTTTATAATTGATGGCACAACACAATATATTTCAAGTAAAGTAACACCGCCAAAGGAAATGTCGTGACTTGTAGATATTGTAGCTATTCGTTGAAAAAAATAAAAGCTATGCATATTCATATCTTGTTTAATGGGTAGTGTTTTATGACTAATGTTGTACACATTGGGTTCCAAAATAAAGTAAGCTAACATGGCATGATTTGTCAGACATATCCCCGAATTACATTGCACTCATAAAATCTAGGGTCTTGTCAGACATATCCTACTGAACCAACCGTTGAATAGTTGAATTTCTTTCCTTTTTGAAATATACACTACAGGAACAACATATTTTTTCGTGGGCCTAAAACTGATGAAAAAAAAACCTTTTCTTGTAGTGATAGGTTTTTGATCCATCAGTCTTGTTTAGTCAAAGCGGTTTTGATCATATCATCGTAAAACGTTTAAAACAATATGTGAAGGACAGCCGTCGCGGACAGCCGGACAGCCAAGTTGTTTGTTGTCTCTGGGCCTGTACAACGCGAGAGTCTGCGTCTTGTTTATTTGTTGTCTACTGTACAGAGCACGGATGAGGAGGCAAGGAAACGGTACGGTGCCTACTGAGCAGAGGTAGCTGCATGGTCCGAACCATTAATAACATTTTTATTCAATGTTGGATTAAGTGAGGTAGGCGCAGAACGAGACAAGACAAGATGAATTTTTTTTGAGATAAATGCACCGGAAGCCTCTTAACTTTGTCCGTGGTGTCACTTAGGTCCACAATCTTTGAAACAGCAGGTTTGGATCCCTAAACTTTTTAAAGTTGTTCACCGCAGGCTCATGCCCTTTTGTTTTATGTTTCTTTTTACATTTAGCCCCCTAGCATTTCTCTCTTCCTCTCACTTATGCCCTTCTTCATCTACCTCTTCATCGGCCCTCCAGCGCGCGCACGGGAGTTGTCGCTGCCGCAGGCCTGCCAGCCGCCTCTTCCTCTGCTTCTCCAAGCCATAGCCGGCCTCCGCCTCGAGGCCGCCTTTGTCCTCAATGTGGTTGGGCGCCACAAGCCCCCTCCGCCTCCATGCCCACGGGCCACAGCGCTGGGAGGCGGATGTGCAGGGAAGGGGGGTGGAGGACCAGCCGCCTCAGACCCACTGCCGACATCGTCCGCGCGTGCCTCGGAAGGGCCATCGCCCGCTAGATCTGGCCGGCTGCTACATGGAGGCAGGAAGGGAGGGAGACGTGCCGACTTGATCCACAGAAGGAGAGTGCGGCGGGGACCGGTGGAGGAGCGCCCGGATGGAGGCCATGGCGTGGGATGTCAGAATCGGAGGCGGCGGCGGGGAGTAGGGTGGCGGAGAGCAGGACGGCGCGGTGCGCAGGGACGGAGAAGGCCCTCCGCGCGGTCGTAGGGAGTAGAGCAGCGTGGGGGCGAGGAGCAGGACGGCGCAGCTCGCGTGGGCGACGAGGAGGGAGAGGGAACGCGCGACGGCGAGGAGCAGGGCAGCACGGTGGCGGGGAGTAGGACGGCGCAGTGCGCATTGGCAAGGAGGCGGTAGAGGGAGCACGTGGGGGGCGGAGAAGGCCCTTCACCCGGCGGCGGGAAGGGATGTAGGCGCTCCGGTGGAGAGGCAAAGGGAGAAGAAGGGCATAAGTGAGAGGAAGAGAGAAATTCTATGGGGCTAAATGTAAAAATAAACATAACACGAAGGGGTATGGACCTGTGGTGTACAGCTTACAAAGTTTAGGGACCCAAACCTGCTGTTTCAAAGACGGTGGACCTAAGTGACACCACGGCCAAAGTTAAAGGACTTTCGGTGCATTTATCTCAATTTTTTGAGTGGCAGGTGAAATAAAGGAACTAAATTAAAGCCACACTGCTCAGTGCCCACTGGATCACCCCCATGCAAGTTACCATACCTTTACTTATAATTAGCAACCCCATATATATATATATATTTTCTTATGACGGTGCTTTGTGACCAACGTGCGGGAGCTAGCAATCGACGACTGCCGTCACTATAGGAGTATGGACTGCAGTCATAATTATACCATGGCTTCGTGGCTCGGACTCAGTAGAGGTTCCTATCCAGGAGTGGGATGCAGCAGGAATTCAAGAGGGAGTAAAATATGCGGATGGTCCTCGAAACATGCGTCCCTTAGGTCTTTGCGAATTTATAAAACTAGAAATCCGAGTTCTAAACTTGGTCAGAGTGTCATCTAGTTCTAAAACCACTTTTATCTCTCTAGATGCTGACGTGACACGCTAACCTAGAATATAGGTTTCTAAATATGGCTGCAGGTGTCATTTAGGTTACTAAACTTGATTGAGGTGTTATGTAGGCCTCAAAATCACTCTCCATTAATATTCCTCTCACCGTCGTCAACAAGAGTTCCAGTAGTGGAGGATGCTACGAGAAGGACAACAGCAAGAGGATGCTGGCGAAAGGATGGTCGGCACTCCTCCGCTGTCAGCATTCTTTCCGGTGACAGTGCAGGATGGAAGTGAGAGGAGTACCGACCGGTATGGTTGCACGTTTCATTTTATGAGGATTTCGGTGTTTTTCGACCGAAAAGATTGTTTTGGCCATGTAAAAATAAAATATTTCTAGGGATCTAGATGATACTCCAACTAAATTTAGAAATCTATATGACAGTCCAATCAAGTTTAGAGACTCTGATTCTATGTCAGTGTACCACGTCAGCATGGAAGATAGAAAAGCAGTTTTAGAAAACGGTTTTAGGACCTAGACGATACACTAGCCAAGATTAAGGACCAGGCTTCGAGAACTGCTGGTGTGTTTTACTCATTCGAGAACCCAGCCAGCAAACACCAAGCACCGCACGAACTCCTTCCGTCTTGCGCCATCAGGGTATTGTGGCAAACAGTGGGACAAGTGTGCGCGCACAACATAATACACCTCCGCACTGGACAGCTAGCCCTCCGTCAACTGGATCCTGTAGATTCAGAAAGCCCGGCGGCGGAGAACGAGCTACCTTGTCGTCACTCTATAGGCATGACATGCTAGGCATGGAGTTGCTCGCTTGGCCAAAACAAAGCAATACTTCTCCACTCCATCTTAGATCCGTCCGCTTGGCAGTGATCATCACCATGAGATCCACTTGATCAATCTGTGCTAAATAAAGATGTCTTCTGTCTAAGAAAGACCATTGAAGATTATATGACCAGCGATATTGTGTGCTCATTGTAATTTAATAGGACAACGATAACAAATCCAATGAAAACTATTTGGGGATAGATACTTTTGGGTTTCACGGATATATATATACACGAAGAGTTTTATCTACATGCGCATCTAGCTATACTCATCTTCAATAAATCAACAAGGGTACGTCAGAATACTCATTTATAAGTTTGAGTATGTTTACATACTTATTTTAAAATATTTCAAATGTCACCACACGAAAAAAAAATACAAATCATCCTCTGATTTTAATTTATTATGATAATACATTTATATTAATACATATAATGTGGTATGTCCACATACCTCAGGTATACTCGCATACCTCATGCACATACCACCACAGATGGCCTAGTATCACTGCATACTCCGTGTACATACATTTCGTTCGACCAGATACCCTCAAAATGTTGAGATACACGCTACATGCGCATGTAGAAAGAAATTTTCATATATATATATATATAATGTAACTTATTTACTGAGATTTTTACTATGGCACCAACTCAAGTAAGCTTCTAGAAGTTAAAATATTGAAGAACTAAGGTATGTAATTACTCAGGAATGGTTAAATCAATTGTCTGCCACGCAACACATCAAGAGAACTGGTTTGACATCAGCGAGAAGTCTATTTTATCCGTATCTTAGCTCCATCTTATTATTACTGATTAGAGTCTCCTTTTAGAGCCTCTATATTAATCCTCGCGAAACGCACCAGAAAAAACATAAATTGTAGAAATTTTTACAAAAATTAGAAACATCCAACCACCGATTGGCAGATTGGAATATTAACAGCTATTAGATTTGTTTTCTAAGTAATTACCCACCACTGCCATTATGAAAGGTTTTGAGTTCAACTCTCAACGAAAGCAAATTTCTTCCTTTTTGGTAGATTTTCTATTTTCAATTTATTTTCTAAGTAATTACCTATCTCTGCCATTATGAGAGGTTTTGAGTTAAACTCTCAATGAAAGCTAATTTCTTCTTTTTCTTAGATTTTTTCTATTTTCAAATTTACTCTCAGTTTTTTATCAATTTATAAATTTACACTACTAAATGGTCCATAACTTTTTTCATAAAGATGCCAAAAATCTTTCTATGAAATAGATATTTTGTACCAAAATCTTGCTATTACAAATTGGAGACTATTTTTGTAGCATCTTTTTAATCCTCACAAGATACGCTAAATAAAAAATAAAATCATAGAAATTATCATATAATCAGAAACAATATCCTATCATCGATTGTTGAAATCTTAATAACCACTAGATATGTTTTCTATGTAATTAATATCCTGTCATCCATCATGTAGCTCTAATAATAGATCTATTTTATAAAAAGATAAATCATAAAAATTCTCACAAAATAAAAAACATCCTGTCATCCATCATGTAGCTCTAATAAAATAAAAGTAGTCATTAGACCTATTATAGATTCTAAACAATTACCCACCGTGACATTATGAAGAGATGGAATAAAATAATTTTCTAAATTTGTATAAAAATTTGCCATCGTGCCATTATAAAATATGAATTAAATAACTCCTTAAATTTGCATAAAATTATCCACCATGCCATTATGAAATACAAATTAAAATAACCCCCTAAATTGCCATTATAAAAGATAAATTAAAATAAGTCCTAAATGAGCATATAAATTACTCAATATGGTATCATAAAATATAAAATAAAATAAAATAATTTCTAACTTTGCATATACATTATCCACAATGACATTACAAAAGATGAATTAAAACAATCAGCTCTAATATTATTACGGATTAAATCTATATCCCCTAAAACTCTAACCCGTACGAGAACACGTGTTGATGGACTAGTGTAGAATAACCCCTATGAACTCTATAATCAGAAATCTTACATCCTCGAGGTTTTAAATCCAGAGAAATGACAGTCATTAAATAGGTAACCTTATATATATCTCAGGTTCTATATATATATCTAGATAAAACTCCTCCCATTCTAATAAAATAAAAGTCATCACATCTTTCTCTTCATTAATTACATGCCATGTCAGAATCTTTGCTTATGTGTCGCATGGTATATACTTAATAATGAGATTGAAAAACAAACAGAATTACATTAGAAATATGGCCTAGAGTTAGTAACTAACAATATGTTGTGGACCATACATTCATAGGCTATGTAACACGAATTCATGAGAAAAACGGACTTATGGATGGCCCTAGGGGGTTTTCTGGCCCACTATCATATCATAATATTTGAGTACCGCCGAGTTGGGTTGGTGAAGATTTTAGTTTCACTTTGTCATCACCCAATGTGGCTACATCATCCTATCATGTCTATAAATAGCTGGCTCCTCATTGAGCCTACCACCAACTACTGAAACTGATAAGCGTAGTTTTATAGTATCACTTGGCTACTAGAATAGAGTTTAGAAAAGTGGAGACATTCAATAAACATAGAGTGGAGTCCATGAGTCATGCTCGCAGGAGTGAGATGCATCAGGAACTAAGGCCCGACTGAAATGGATCTTATGAGCGACTCAGGGCGCATCTGAATCTGTCTAGTGGCGCTCCATTTTATGGAGAACGCAAGGGGTGGCTATGAATGTGAACCTCATGCATATTCAGATCGAGGCCGCATCCATGAAGGTGGCGGCTGGCCGTGTCGTGTGGAACATTGAAGTGGAAGGTGCAGCGATCCGCCTAGGAACGCGCGCTGCCGCGGTCCTTCGTCGTCTGGACGGTGTGGCTGTGGGAGTCCCTTGTCTGGCAGCATTGTACTCAGATCGCCGGCTCACCTGGGCTGTTTGGACGCTCAATAACGAACTACAGTATTCTAGATAAGAGTGTGCTAACTCTTGTTCTTCTTCTTCTCTCTTTACTGTTCGTCAAGCTGTCGTTTAGTGAAGAACTTAATAATCACTTGAGCACCCCGCCTGCATGCTGCTGCAATCTATCCTATCTATACATAGCTAGCTACTCCACCATCAGCTGAAGCTGTGCAAAGAGAGAGCTGCTAGTTGTGTGCTTATCATCCGGCTTCCAAGACGATCGAGATTGGCGCGCACAAGTGAAGATGCCCAAGAAGATACTGATATGAGGATCCGTGTTGGTAGCAAGGTCCATCATGTTCTTGGGAGTTAGGAGTTGGATGCAACAGGAATTTAGTTCTGAGTGATTTGGAACGATTTTGGCAGCAAGATGCAACTAGAATTCGTCAAGGTCCAAGTGAGCAACATGTGCTGGCCGAAACTGACCATGGCAGTGCACACATCGCAATGGCGGAGCTGTGATGTGCTGTACCGCAAGCACGTGGATCATCTCATCATAATATCTTTATTTTTTGTTGTTGTTTCTAACTACAATTCTCCCACTCCGAATGGTTGTTCGGTAGATTATTTTGCTGATAGATTGATGATGATCGCGCTGAATTTCTCCATCGTTTGTACCTACGAATATAACCATTCTCGCATTGTTAATTAGCTTCAAATCACAAATCACGATGAACTAAAACACATTCAAGCCATTTTTGGGCCGACTGTCAAGGGCTCCATTATTGGATCGGGACGATGTAGCATTAAATTGAATCCTGGTTAATTCATTCAGTACCAAGGGTTAAGCTCCAATGCTCCCCATTCAGATTCAAACATTAGTTCAAACCTGACTAGATAGATATATGTAGCCAGCTATCTAATTAATGATATTTTCACCTTTTTTCCGTCCACTAAGTTTATCTTCGATGATTAAAAATAGAGGAGGAATAAAAGCAGATATAAAAAAAGAGAAAGGACAAATGCCACCAAAATAATACTCTCCGGCCTCCACTAAATACAAGTTTGTATAGCATATACAATTAAGTAGGCGCTGCTGGAAACAAGATGACACAGTGCTGTGCATGCATGCATCCTCCCGGTGGGTCTAGAAGTAAATTCACTGAGTTACTGTGTGCAGCTACCACTGCTGGAAAAATGTCCATACGTACCGGTTCGGACCCCCCCTCCCCACCAGTACTATCAAATTGAGAGTAATGACTCTCAGTAATTAGTGCGGGTTCTTATACCAACCTACCCGGTAGTAAATATATATGTTTGTAAAAATCGGAACTAATGCTGCTCAGCCATTAGTACCCGGTACTAAATGTTTGCAAAAAAGTAAAAAATGTGCCCATTGAATCCAAAGCCAACGACATCACGTGTGATCCCTTCCTTATCGTTACACCACACAAAGACAGTACATCTAACCACATAGGGAGTGCTATTCTTTTGTTGTAAGTAATCCGAAGGCAACAGTATCGGTTGGTGTATCAGTTTATTTGTGTAGCCTTTAGTACCAATTCGTAACACCAACCGCATCCACACCGGTTGTAACTTGCATCCCTACTAATTGTTGGGATGGAAGACATCGGATGATGGATGGTCTAGAGGTCAGTGGATGGAGCAAGCAGCACGCGCCGCACACATTGATCGGTTGGTGACACTCTACCTCCATCCCGCCTTTCGGTATGGATGCATGGTTTTGGCAACGCAGTGCGGTCACGAATCGATCGGCCGGCCGGCCGGATACACATGTCCGCCGGGCATCTTGGCTTCTGGCAGCCCCATGCCGGCAAGGCAAGGCACACAAACAACCTACCATTGAATAAACAGACAATCAAAATCCAATCTGCTCCTTTCTGAACCACTGCAGTACATGTTTTAATCAGTCCACTTTAATTTATATAAGATCGCTGTCTATTGCCATCTTTCATAGCCGGCTCATACTTGTCCTCGGAGAGTCACTACTAGAAACACCCGACGGTGCATATACCATCAAGAAAATACCTAAAACCGACAAAAATAAGAAAATCGATTGTCTTCACGGTACAGGGATAGGGAAATACCGACAGGGAAATAGCCACCAAACTGCGAATGCATTCATAGCAGAAGGGGTGGATGTACCTAAGGTGCATGTGGGTAGCGCCCCCCCCCCCCAAATAGCAAGAATAGCTTAATTGTGGCACAGTACATAATCCTATCAACAGTAGTCGCTCGCTTGACATTCGTCCATTGGGTTTCCCTTGTGCAAAAAGTGGTTGACCGTAATTTATAGTTAATTAGCTAATAACTAACTTTCATACTGTGGGGTGATTGTGAATGATCTGGTTCATTTTATCGTTCTATTTTCACACGTGCTGCTGGCCCAAGACTGGCAGCCGCTCCCGCCCTGTGTCGTCTTTTGTTCGGCCACCACCACCACCTAGCTCGTTCCTCTGCCACGGTGAGCTTCTTCTTCTTTGCTTTGTTCTGCCACTTTTCCGGTTCTGCTTGCCTCACGGAGTATGTCGCCACTGCCAGCCTACAGCACCACCACGACTTTCCGCGTCGCTGATTCGGTTTGCCTCTCCACCGTGTTCTTCCCCGATGTTTACATTCTCTTTGCATCCTTCGCCCTACAGCCCTCCTAATAATTGGTGCTATTGTGAGTCTAGTGAGTCTAGTGGGCTGCGTGGCTCATGGGCGCCAAGTGAGCTAGGCCGGATTTATGCGCCGCCACTCTAATAGTTCCAACTCTTCTTCTCTCTTTACTGTGGGTCAAGTTAGCTGTGGTTGATGGAGAACTAAACAAAAATCACTTCATCACCACCACATAATTAAATCCTATATATAAATAGCTGGCTACTCCATCACCATCAGCTGAAGCTGTGCAAAGAGAGAGCATCTAGCTCGTTGTGTGCATATCATTCAACCTCCAAGACGAGATTAGCACAAGTGGAGATGCCCAAGAAAATATTCGAAGGTGCTGGTAGAGGCCATGTTCTTGGGAGTGGGATGCAACAGAAATTTAGGTCCGAGTGAGCTGAAAAGATGTTGGCAGCAAGATGCAGCAAGAATTCGGGTGCATGTGAGATAGGCCTACATGTTGACCAGATCAAGGAGTTTCCGAAACTGACTGTTGGACCACAAATCGCCTCATTACGTTATCATTATTTTTTATCGTTTGTAGTTACCATTCTCTCACTCTGAATGGTTTTTGGTAGATTCTTTTGTTGATAGATTTATGATGATGGTCCTGCTAGATCTACCACTCATTTATCTGCGAATATGTTGATGCTTTAGCCTTTCTCACACTGTTATCTGCAAATAATTAATCACAATGAAATCATTTTTGGGTCGCTGTAAAGGGATCCATTATTCAATGTGCATCGAATTGAATTATAATTAATTTATTCATTAGCATGGGTGCTATTTGTTGATACCCATTCAGATCCAAACATTAGTTTAATCTATGACTAGACAAATATTTGGCTACCTACGTAATTAAATGATATTTTCACCTTCTTTTAATTATCCTCTAATTGTATCTTCTATGATTAAAAAAGGAGGAATAAAACAAAATATACAAAAAAGAGACAGTCTAAATATCACCAAAACAACACTCTGCTGTCTCTCCACTCATCGATGCCAATTTGAATAACATAATTAAGTAGGTGCTGCTTGAAACAATATGGCATATTGGTGAGGATCCCAATGGTGGGTAAAGAAGTAAATCCAGTGGGCTACTCGTCCATATACCTAAGTCTAACCTTTAAATATCTTGTTAGCTACTGAGGATCTATGATGTTAGAGAGAAGGGAGGAGACGAGAGAATTCATCTGCTAGCTGTTTAGGGAATGGGATACAGCGGGAATTGGTGGGGTAACCTTGGATGAACATGAAGCGCACATTGACTTCGAAGCACCGTTTCTTCCAATAGTGGCCATGGTTCATGACAGATGGAGGAGACATCAATCATCCACAATGGTGGATCTAGCTAGGATCCATAACCTGGGTGTGACCACATGGATGGTGTTGGTTCAAATTGGGGCCAAATACTAATGAACTCTAGGCCTCACACGCAACAAAACAAGCACCCTAAGGTCGATCCACAGGCGAGGAACTATCAAGTGGCTGTCGCCGGACTATCCGATAGCTATGGGAGCTTGAGTAAAACCGAGATCCAACCTGCCAGAAGGGACCCCATCGGGAGGATGAATTATAGGGTTGTTCTAAGGTCGGCATGCCACATAGATCCAAAGAGAGAAAGCTATTAGGGTTTGAGAGTATATTTAGGGCTTATGAATAAGATATAACATTAAAGTAAATAAAATATAATAGTTTGATCGATTGGGTGAAGCCTGAATTGGCCGTAACCCTTCATGTTTACAGGGGGAATGACTGGACCCTTGTACAAGTCAAAATCTACTGAGATTATGACAAACCATGAATTCTACTTGGACCCGTGATTACCGGACTATCTGCTCATGCGACCGGATTGTCCGGCCTCCCACATTGGACAATCTGGTGCAAGTGCATGCTGCCACTTTTCATGCTCAATACATGCCACCCCGTCTTTTGGTGAAGGTCACGAACCAAAAGCATATGTAGCACTCCTACTTTTGAGAAACAACAGATTCTACAGAAAATATTGATACCAAAACTAAACAACCAATCTGATGTAGGACATCAGCTTTATCAAACATCTTGCCAAATACAAGGATAATATCTCTTCAAGAAATGGCCATTCAGCGCCTTGGGCAGCCCCTACCCATGCAAATCTTCTAACATATAAGCATTACTTGGAATTATTGGCATTACCTTGTAAGGTCCCTCCAAACTTGGGGACCACTTATCTGGTCTTCAACGTCATCACGATCTTCCACACTAGATCCAAATGACATCCAAATATTAATGTTTTCACAAGATTAAATAGCAATTCCTCATTATATGAAGTACTCGGTTGATTTTTCCACAACATCGCTCATCTAATTCAAAAAATTCCATAAGAGTTGCCATTTATTTTGTTGTGATTTGTTATCACTAAAAATAGCTTGAGTTTCCATTTCATGTGACGCAACAAGAACTTAGGTCCAAGCAACTCAGACCTAATCAAGGTCTCGGGCGTATGTGAATCTAACCACATTGGCACCCCATTGCATATAAAACACAAGTGAGGGACTCAAGTGCACCGAGTCCGGTCTTTCATCCTGGCCGTGATGAGTGCTTGTCAACACCGAAGACTTGCTGAAGAATGAGCAAGCACCTCCTAAGCGTGACCTGGTGGCAGCGCCAGAGTGCTACCGTGGTGTGACAAAATCCCTACCGTGCAGATTGGCAGGTGGCTTGGGTTGCGTCCCAAGTTAGGGTCGACGACCCATAAGAGTGACCTTCGGTGTGGAACGGTGTCATAAGCCATAAAATCACTAAAGACTGGAGGCCCATCAAGCGTTTACCGGTTCGAGCATAAAAACCGAGCCCAACTATTGTTTCCTAGTTTGAGCATCAAAACCAGGGGCCAAAACCATTTTCTGGTGCTATCGACAAAACCATGGGCAGGTTATCGGTATTTCAGAAACTAGAGTTACCCCCCAAGGGATGAGCTACTAGACACGTGGAGGACATCAAGTGAAGAAGGAGAAACCGAAGACGTCGAGGACTCCATCGTGGCCGTTCATCTGAGTTATTGCGGTCTTTTCTAGCCTCTACAGGCATTTTAGTGTAAGAGTCTATAATATAGGGGGTCAAGTGCAAAACTGCCTTAGGGCAATAGAGATGTAGTATAAATAAGAGGTTGGCTACCCTAAGCCACCTCTCTTGGCTGGTTAGACTTGTTTGGAGCTAGGGTTAGAGCTCCATTTTCGTCACCAAGCAAAGAGAAACACGATTAGTGAGGTTTGAGCGATCAAATCTCAACTTTTAGAGGGTAGGAAGTGGGTGGCTGCTTGGGTGATCGAATTCCTATCTTGTAATCTAAATTTGAGACCCCTTTGGGCCATTAATAGATGGAATTCGTGCAGCTCCTTGTGAGTTCTTGCTTCCCACCTCTTGATTGGCTTTTGATCTAGGTTCCTTGGTCTTTTGGTTTGTTTGTGCTTGACCAAGCCTAAGATCTTTCTCTTGCTGGTGATATGGACTGCTAGGACATGTAGAGATTGTGGTTTGGGTGTGCCAAATCTCAGTTCCACGAGCAACCCCACGATTTTTGTTCTTGTCTTGTGGACTTCAGTTTGGGGACAAGTCAAATCCGTGGAGTAAATCTTGAGGTTTTGGCTTGATCTGTTGTGAATAGCTTCTCCATGGCCTAGATGAAGTCCTTGTGAAATTTGGTGAAGTTTGGAGTCCATTTGCTCAAGATTTGAATCGATTCTTGAGGATTCGTGGGCTATTTTCTCTTCTTGGGCTGCCCTGTTTCATACCACTAGACCGTCCGGTGGTGAGGCATTGGACCATCCATTGCCTAGGGTTTTGCCTAGGAGAAGTCTGTGAGGCTCAGCCTCACAGGGCTTTTGCAAGCACCGAACCGTCCGGTGGTGCTCGAGCAGAGGGATCAACCCTCGGCCCAGAATGTCTAGTGGCTTGCTAGATTATCCAATGCCTGGCCATCGAGCCGTCCGGTGGGTCACCATCGGACACTCCTGTGCCTCAGTGTCAGATCGTCCGGTGACTTTTGCCTGTTGTTCTAGACTCGTTTTGCGTCATTTTTTTATCGGCGTTTGGGCAAGTGCTTTCGTGTGGTTCTATGTGGCTTTCCTCTAAGTGTCCTAGGGTCGGTAGCTTGTCATAGTTACACGACTCTGCACATTAGAGAAGAGAGGGTTTTGGGGTTGAAAGTTTTTAGGCATCGACCTATTCACCCCCCTCTAGGTCGCTTTTTGGTCCTCAATTGATATCAGAGCCAAGTTAGGGTCTTCTATACTTTAACCGGTTCTGGATCCATTGAGAGGTGACCATGGATTTCTCCGTTGGCAAGATCCTTGGGTTTGATGGCTCAGATTTCACTTTCTGGAAGCAGCGCATGTTTGCGTTCCTTTAGAGCCAACATTTGTCCATCTGGGATATTTGTTAGGATGCTGGCTACCAAGTGTTAGAGAACCTTGTTACCCAATAGCAGCAATGGGAACACGAAGCAAACAACAAGGCAAGGAACTTTCTGCTTACTGGCTTGTGCTGCCCTGAGTTTGATAGGGTTGTGCACTTGAAGATGGCACATGAGATCTGGACTACCCTTAGTAACTTCTATGAGGGGACTAGTTAGGTCAAGGCCAGGTTGTTTGAGGTGCACAAGAGAGAGTATGAGAACTTCTCCTAGAATCCTGGTGAGAGCATCGATGAAATGTTCAGTCATTTTCAATCGATTGTCAACAAGATCTGTGCGAATGCAAGAAATGGGGTGTTGCCTTACGATGATCATGAGCAAGCTTGCAAACTTCTCTATGCTTTGGATTTGAGTATTTGGCAATTGAAGAAAGAGTTTATAGTTGAGTCAGCTGGTTATGAGACCATTTTCACAGATGAACTTTATAGCAAGTTGAAGGCTTTGGACGTTGTCTCTTAGGCGTATGCCAAGATGAGTGGAACAACTCCCATGAGCCTCGCACTCTTATGTCTGGCCCTAGCTGTTGTATTGCTGCTAACCCTAATCCTTCTATTGGCTACACTTTGTCTTTGATTTTAGCTATAGAGGAGGAGCTTGAAGGAATAGATGATGAGAAGTTCTGCCTGCTGTCCAACAAGTTCCAATGCCTCTACTCAAACAGGATGAACCGCATAAGAGGTGACAAGCTCCAGTGCTATGAGTGCAGGAAGACAGACCACTTCATTGCCGACTACCCTAGAGGAGAGCTCAGGAGAAGTACTCTGCTGGCAAGCACAAGGGCGAGTATGTCTTCGACAAGAAGAAGGGCAAGTACAAGGGCCACAAAGAAGAAGCGGTCGTTCTTCAACAAGAAGGAGTTCGTCAAGCACTACCAAAAGCATGCCTAGGAGCGTGACCGTGCTTTCCTTGCCAACCTCAACGACTATGACGGTGACTCCAGCAACTCCGGCTCCAACAGTGACGATGATGATAAGAAGAAGATCGTCGGGCACGCTGGACTTTGCTTCTTCGGCGACGAGATTGGCTATTGCACCATGGCACTTGTAGGAGATCAAGCCGGCTCCACTGACTCGAACATCTGCAACATGCCCAACGCCGAGCTCTAGGTGATTGATGATGATGACGAAGCTACATTAACTGCTTTGAAGAACCAGGATCGCTTGCTTAGAATGGCTGCTAAGGACCATAGGCTTGCAAATGCAAAGGCTGCTACTTTAGAGGTTGAGCTTGAGACTGTCAAGTCTAAACTTGCATGTGCTTTGGATGATCTCGTTGTGGCTAAGCAAGCTTGTGCTATTGCTGATGAGATAGAATGCAGTGATTGTCAGGTTCTAGCTATTGAGTTGACTGAATTACGCTCTAAGCATGCTAGTAATGTAGATTTTCTTTTCTCTACTACTGCAGCGTAGGAGGAGTTGAAAGCTAGACCGACTTTGCTTGGTTCTTGTGCTGTTTGTCCCACTCTTAGGAAGGAGTTGGAAGAGACTAGGGCTGCTTTGAGGAAGTCTAAAAAGACTGCTAGCCCTATTAGTGCTGATTGTACTAACTGTGATGGCCTTAGAGGCATGCTTGATGATTTTTCCATTGAGAAGGTCCAGCTAGAAGATGAGAATACCTATCTTAGGACCATTCTCAGTTGGATTTTGGCTAAGGAGACACAGCTTGGTATGATTGTTTCCTCTTTCAAGTTGAGTGACAAGTTGGGGGTTGGCTACCACTACACCCTGGCTGATTTTGATCAGTTGTATGGGAAGATAGGAGACTTGAGTGGGATTCCCATTAGTGAGAAGTTCCCTGTTACCCACGACAAGCCCTACTTTAAGGACGGGAATCCTAAGGATGGTGTGTGGATGGTCTGTGGGTAGAGAAGCCAAGGGAGCCACCCAAGAAACAAGTGTGGACTCCCAAGCCAAATTTTGTTAGGAACGCACTTGACACTCTACCTATGAGGAATTCAGTTGACTCACCTCCTGAGAGCTCCAAGCAAGGGGCTAAGAGGAATGCTCCTTCTAAGCCCACTCCTTAGCTTAAGACCTAGAGCCAGCCTAAGGGTGCTCCACCCAAGAGGTACATGTGTGACTATTGCCATAGGGAGGGTCACTTGGTGGAGTTTTGCTACCGTAGTTTGAGGGCTAAGCATAGAGAGGTTGAGTGGAGGAATGAGGATAGGTACTACCATGGTGGTAGGCTTGAGGTGGCACCACGGCGTGGTGATAGGTGAGACGGCTGGCCACGTCGTGTAGGTGGAGGTGGAGGAGACCGTTTACCTCGCGGTGCTCCAAGTGGTGGATGCTTTGCCGGCATGGCACCGAGTCATGAGCGGTACGACTTTGGTCCTCCTCGCCAAGGCTTTGAGAGCTACGACGGACCACGCTTTGCTAGACATGGTGACTGGCAATCTCAGTTTGCGTGGGGCAGGGGTTTTGGGATGTTTGATTGTGACTTTGCTAACCCTTCTTTTGAGCAAATGGCTCGACACCGGTTTGCTTCTTTTTCAGACTAACCCCAGTGTTAGGACCAAATGCTCACCCATGAAGCACTATTGATGCAGGACTGGAGGCATGGAGGACACATGGCTTATGGATTCCGGTTGTTCGCACCACATGACCGGCAATCAAAGATGGTTCTCCAGTCTCATCCAGTGAGCTCCAACGAGAACATCATTTTTGGGGATAAAGGTACAGGTAAGGTGAAGGGTGTTAGCGTTGTTCCTATTTGAGAAATTTTTTTTAGGGATGTTGCTTTGGTTGCTAACCATGGTTACAACCTTCTCTCTGTTTCGCAACTTCTCGATGTAAGACTATGATGTTCATTTCAAGAAAGGCTGTTTGCGGTTTTTGGATTCTCGAGAAAATCTTGTTTGCCCTGTTTTGCCTTTTGGGAAGGTTTTTCATGTAGATTTGTTGAGCTCCCCCAGTCCTTCTATTTGTTTGCTGGCGAGTCCCTCCTCTGATTTGTGGAGGTAGCATAGGGGGCTGGGTCATTTGAGCTTTGATTTGCTTGCAAAGCTTGGCTCACTTGACCTGATCCTAGGATTGCCCTAGATGAAGAGTGAGCATGACCTTGTTTGCCATCCCTGTCGTCACGGGAAGACGGTTGTTGCTTCCCACACACCTGTTAACCAAGTGATAACAGCTCACCTCAGAGAGCTTCTTCATATGGACACAGTGGGTCATGCTTGGGTGACGTCTATTGGTGGGAAGTGGTACGTTCTTGTGATTGTGGATGATTTCTCTCTCTGGTCTTAGGTGCATTTCATGGAATCAAAGGATGAAGCTTTTGAGTTCGTTCATGACTTGGGTTTGAGGTTGAGAAATGAATCCAACCATGTCATGAGAGCTATAAGCAGTGACAATGGCTCGAAATTCAAGAATGAACATTTCAACGCCTTTTTCCATAGCCAAGGTCTTGAACACCAGTTTTCGTCCTCATATGTCCCCCAGGAGAATGTTGTGGTACAACGCAAGAATTAGACCCTTGTTGAGATGGCTAGGATGATGCTCAATGAGCATAGGACTCCTAGGAAATTCTAGGCCGAGGCGATTAACATCGAGTGATACTTTTTCAATAGTATTTTTCTCTAAGCTCTTCTTCATAAGACCTCATTTGAGTTGCGGTTTGGACAGCAGCCAAAAGTGAGCCACCTATGAGTGTTCAGCTATAGTGCTTTGTGCTCAAGTAGGGGAACTTGGACAAATTCGAACCTCGCAGTTTTGATGGAGTTTTTCTTGGCTATGCCACGCATTCACGTGCATACCGCATTTGGCTCTTGGACTCCAACAGGATTATTGAGACATGTGAAGTTACCTTTGATGAAACCATGCCTTGCACAACCCCTGGCTTGAGCTTGCAGGTGATGCTGAGTTAGTTACTACAATCTTTGAAGAAGAAGATGAAGGTGTTTTTGGTGATACTATGCCTGCTGCAGCTCCATAACCTACTTCTTCACTTTCAAAGGAATGAGGAGGGAGCTCCAGTATCTTCTACATCGACTACTTGGGAGCAACCTCCACAAGATCCACCAGTACATGCAGCTGGGCCCGCTGAGGACTCAAGGGAGGTGACCACCGAGCCACAGCCATCTCGGATGGTCCAGCGGGATCACCCTTCGAGGAACATCATCGGTGGACTGTACTGAGAGAGTTACAAGATCCAGGTCCACTTCTCTTGCTGTCTTTGTACACTCCGCATTTGTTCCTTCTTTTGAGCCCCATGATGTTGGACACGCTATGTCTAATCTGAATTGGGTCAATGCCATGTATGAGGAGCTAGAAAATTTTGACAGAAACCAAGTTTGGGTTTTAGTTGAGCCTCCACCACACTGCAACCCTATTGGTACCAAGTGGGTGTTTAAGAACAAGCAGGGAGAGGATGGAGTTGTGGTGAGAAACAAGGCTAGGCTAGGGGATAGATTATGAAGAGACTTTTGCCCCTGTAGCCAGATTAGAAGTCATTCGCATTCTTTTAGCTTTGGCAGCCTTTGGAAGGGTTTAAGCTGTTCCAAATGGATGTGAAGAGTGCATTCGTGAATGGGTATATAGAGGAAGAACTCTATGTGAGGTGACCCCCAGGCTTTGAGCATCGTCCCAAGTATCCTAACTGAGTGTTCAAGTTGCAGAAGGATTTGTACAACCTGAAGCAAGCTCCTCGGGCTTGGTATGAGAGACTTAGGAAATTCCTAGTTTCCCAAGGTTTTGAGATGGGAGTGTGCACAAGACTCTGTTTTTGCAAAAGCTTGGCAATGACCTTTTGATTGTTTAGATATATGTGGATGGTATCATCTTTGGTGGCTCTTCTGATGCACTTGTGAGAAAGTTATCAGAGCAGATGAGGAAGGAGTTCGAGATGAGTATGATGGGGGAACATCAGTTCTTCCTAGGTCTCCAGATCAGACAGACTCCACAGGGTACCTTTGTCCACCAGAGCATGTACACGAGGCATCTACTTTGGAAGTTTGAGATGGTGGATGCTTCGCCTCAGATGACTCCGATGCGTACATCCACCATGCTGGACAAGGATGAAGATGGTGAGGAGGTTGATCAGAAGGTGTACCAAGGGATGATCGGGTCAATGATGTACCTGACTGCCACGAGGCCGGATATACAGTTCGGTGTAGGTCTGTGCGCTCGTTTTCAAGCGTCTCCAAGGTGTCACACCGCACTACTATGAAGTGGATCCTAAGGTATGGCAAGTTCGCCCCAGAGTATGGTTTGTGGTACTCCACGGATTCGTCGCTTTTCCTCCTCGACTATTCTGATGCCAACTTTGCAGGGTGCCGGTTGGATCTCAAGTCGACCTCTAGTACCTGCTAGTTCTTGGATACCTCTTTAATATCCTGGTCCTCTAGCAAACAATCTAGTATAGCTCAATCCACTTGTGAGGCAGAATATGTAGCTGCTGCTAGTTGTTGCTCCTAGATCATATGGATGCTTGCTACTTTGAAAGACTATGGCCTAACCTATGGGAGGATACCACTCTTATGTGACAGTTCTAGTGCCATTAGCATTGCTAAGAATCCAGTGCTCCATTCTAGAGCCAAACACATATATGTGAGATATCACTTTCTGAGAGATAGCTATGAGAAAGGCCCCATTGATGTAGTGCATGTCACGAGTGAGAACCAAGTGTCTGACATCCTAACTAAACCCCTAAACCTAGATGACTTCACCCGTTTGCGAGGGGAGTTAGGTGTTTGCTTTCACTTTTAGTTAGGGGGAGTTTTGGTTAGCTTTTAGGTTTCGTTTTGAGTTTCTTTTGTTTTGTTCTTCTTTTGCTTCTTTATGCATCTTTGTATCATACTCATGCATTGCATCATGTACATTTGTAGTATACACTTGCACTTGAGCTTGATTGGAATGTCTTGCTAGTTTGTGCTCGTGCTATGTTGTACAGTATTATGCTTGATCATGGTTGGCTAGAGCTCATTTGGATCTATTTTGTACAATATGAAATCCTAGTCATTTATGTTTTCCTGAAAAATCATAAACTTGATCACCACTTGACTTGGCAATCTAGCATCTGTAGGAAGTTGAATACTTGTGCTATCTTTTCATGCCTGGTTGTTTTAGTTGCTTACCTTTGTTTGTTGATGCCTAAGCTTTCATGATACCTTGCGTAGTCTGAAATTGAATTTAAATCATATTGCAATTGGTATTTACTTGAGCTAAAATTAAAAGATCCAGGTGGATTTGCTTTGTCTCATTGACCTGGTTTGAGATTGCTCACTTTTGCACTTGGGTGAGAACTCAGACCTAGCTGTGACTGACTAAAACCTTGTCTTAAGCTTCTAATGGTCGTCCTAAGCCTAGGCTTGGCATTGGTTGGTAAGAAGTGGCATGACAAGCAAATAACCCTAGGCACATGCTTAACTTGCTTGAAATGAAAATGCTAAATCTGTAATTGCAAATCTCTGAATTGCTTATGGCTTATTGGATATGCTCAGGTTAGGATTAGCACACCTTGTATGCATTGCTAGCATTTTGCTGTTCATGCCTATCTTCCTAGATGCTATTCATGTTAGTGATGCTTTCTTTTGAACTAATACTGTAAATCATGATTGCTCTTGAGTTGAGTAGATAGGTTCTCTTGAGCTTGTTTTATGCCTCGTTGCCCTCACATGCTCTGTATACTAGATCTTGTATCTGCTAGCTTTCCTTCCCTTTTGAGCTCTTTGTTATACCTAGTTGCATTTGCACTACATTTTTCTCATGGGACTTGATGTGTGCATTGTCAACAAGGAGGAGAGCGGAGTCACCAACCAAGGGGGAGAGGTAACCTCTTGGAGACTTGGGAGAGTGCATCATTCTAGGGAGAGAGCTTGCATTGTGAGATGGGCTGAAATGCAGGGGGATTTATAGTTTTAGCATGCTCTTTTGGCTAGCTGTGTCGAGCCTTTGCCTCTCTCTGGAGGAGTTGGTTCATTGCTTCTAGCATGACTATGTTGCGCCCTGCCTCTTTCTTGAGGGGTCATGCTTTGTTGATCGGCTGTGTTGAGCAGTTACCCTTATCTTAGTGGGCCGATCTTTTGGCTTTGCTTTTGTTCACTTCTAGTGCTTTCGTTTCTGCCTTTCTTTGGCTTCTGGGCACTTGAGTGGATTTTCTTTGTTTTTATTTCTTCTGTTGTTCTTTGTTACGCTTTTCTTTCTTTGTCTATGATTTCAGGTTGTTGGTGAGGGTGTTGACAAGGCACTCATCAAGTGGGAGATTGAGGGACTCAAGTGTACCGAGTCTGGTCTTTCGTCCTAGCTATGATGAGCACTTGTCAAGACCGAAGACTTGCTGAAGGACGAGCGAGCACCTCCTAAGCATGACCTGTAGGGAAGTCCACCTAAGCATGACCTGGTGGCGGAGCCCGAGTACTACCGTGGGGTGACAAAATCCCTACCAAACAGATTGGCAGGTGGCTTCGGTTGCGGCACAAATTTGGCTCGGCCCATAAGATTGACCTTGGGTGCGTGACGGTGTCGTGAGCCATAAAATCACTCGAGACTGGAGGCCCATCAAACCTTTACCAGTTTGAGCATCAAAACCAGGCCCAACTATAGTTTTCTATTTCGAGCGTCAAAACGAGGGGCCAAAACCGTTTCCTGGTGCTATAAACAAAACCATGGGTAGGTTACTGGTATTCCAGAAACCAAGAGTTACCCCACGAGGGATGAGCTATTGGACACGAGGAGGACATCAAGCGAAGGAGGAGAAACCGAAGACGTCGAGGATTCCATCATGGCCATTCATCCGAGTTATTGCGGTCTTTTCTAGCCTCTACAGGTGTTTAGTGTAAGAGTCTGTAATATACGGGGTCAAGTACAAAACTGCCTTAGAGCAATAGAGATGTTATATAAATAAGAGGTTGGCTGCCCTAAGCCACCTCTCTTGGCTGGTTAGACTTGTTTAGAGCTAGGGTTAGAGCTGCATTTTCGTCACCAAGCAAAGAGAAACAAGATTAGTGAGGTTTGAGTGATCAAGTCTCCACTTTTAGAGGGTAGGAAATGGGTGGCTGCTTGGGTGATCGTATCCCCATCTTGTAATCCGAATTTGAGACCCCTTTTGGGCCATTAATAGATGGAATTCGTGCAGCTCCTTGTGTCTTCTTGCTCCTTCCTCTCTTGATTGGCTTTTGATCTTGGTTCCTTGGTCTTTTGCTGTGTTTGTGCTTGACCAAGCCTAAGATCTTTCTCTTGTTGGTGATTCAGACTGCTAGGACGTGGAGAGATTGTGGTTTTGGTGTGCCAAATCTCAGTTCCACGAGCAACCCCACGACTTCACTTTGGGGACAAGTCAAATCCGTGGAGTAAATCTTGAGGTTTTGGCTTGATCTGTTGTGAATAGCTTCTCCATGGCCTAGACGAAGTCCTTGTGAAATTTGATGAAGTTTGGAGTCCATTTGGTCGAGATTTGGATTGATTCTTGAGGATTTGCGGGCTGTTTTTTCTTCTTGGGCTGCCCTGTTTCGTACCAACGGACCATCCGGTGGTGTGGCACCGGACCGTCCGGTGCCTCAGTGTCAGACCGTCCGGTGGCTTCTGCCGGCTGTTCTAGACTCATTTTGCTTCGTTTTTTATCGGCATTTGGGCGAGTGCTTTCGTCTGTTTTCATGTGGTTTTCCTCTAAGTGTCCTACGGTTGGTAACTTGTCATAGCTACGCGACTTTGTAGATCGGAGGAGAGAGGGTTTTGGGGTTGCAAGTTTTGAGGCATCGACCTATCACTAAAAGAAATATGAGTATCAGTGACGAAAACCATTATGATGAAAAATGAAAATGTCATAGAATAGTAATCAAAATTGGTTGATATGGGCCGTCAGGATATATAAAAATGGAACCACCTAGCTTCGTATTGTTGATGGACAGGAAGTTGCAAGGCTTGATCATGCATGTCTCTCCCGGAGTTCCTCTCAAATGCTGTAGCTACAACTTACAACTCTGTTCTTGTTCAGCTTGAGCTTGTAATGGTACGGTGTAGAAGTAGCAATATTCCAATTAGGAGCTGGCAAATCAACCTAACCACAATCATCGATGGCATTTCTTGGATTAGGAAGGGTTTTCAGCAGAGTTGATACTCGAACCAACTGGCCACTCAGGTTCTTTAACCTCTTCATCCTGCTTGAACAATTAAATCACACTGCAATAATATATTGTGTAAAGCACATAAAATTAATTAAACAAGGGATCCTTCACTCAGGTTCGTTGTACATTTTATCTGTAGAAAAATGAATAACGAGTACTCTTATATGTTATAGAGAGATCGGAGAGAGCACAGGGGAAAAGATTGAGGAGACTTGGGCGTACATACCTTTCCTGCGCATGCCACTATCTCCATGGCTTATGCTCTTGGCGTCTCAACCATGGGCGTCCATGGCGGACGGCGCTCAAGGGTTGCCGATCTCGTGCTCCAGTCTTCGGCCGGCGGAGAGCCAGCCGGTCGTCAGCTCACTCTTTACCTACCTAAAGGCTCCGGAGACACGGAAAGGGGAATACGAGTACATTTGTCTGCTGGGCTTAGGGTTGGGCTGTGCGAGGCCCATGGGGAGCAAGTGGCGTCCGACGAGCCAGACGTCGGATCGTGATTTGTCAGTGGCTGAACCACCAGGCGCCTCTTCCAGCCCCCCGCGTTCTAGAAGCGAATTTCGTTGGTCGATGAAAGAAAGATTCTAAAACTATGTATTACAACTATGTCCATCGTACTCTAAGCCTATTTTCTCTTAACCTTGAAAGGAAAATTATACTTTTTTTTAAATAAAGCTAGGCACGGTGCTTTAGTTTAAAAAACTTATTTTCTCTATTATTTGTTTTTATATATTCTTCTATCCGGTAGATGTGTATAGCCATAGACATTTGAATAGTTTGTTGATACTAGCATAGATGTACATGCACGCACACTATAAATCGTGTCTCAACTTGTATACTTGATGGATCTACGTGGATCGCGACGGGCTGGGCAATAAGGATGAGGTATAAGAAAGAGAAAGAAAAACTAAAAGGAAAAATACTCACTTAATTGGCATCCTTTCATTTTCATTTATTACAAAGGAAAGGAAAGTATCAGGTGGGAAAACAGTGATAAAATTAAGAACTAAAGGGTGGAAAAGTTTTCCTTCTACCTGTTTTATGACTTTTCGAACCCATTCCAATCATTTTCAACATGTGGGCCAACATGAGGGGTATAGAGATTTTCATTGGATAAAAAATTGTATTGTGAAAACTCGCTCTTCAAGTAAACCATATATGTTTCTTGGGGCTTGAACAAGATAAGTATATAATTGAGGTAGACACTCGTCAAGCAATATAAAAGATGAGTTTTGGTGGTTGAACAAATGAATTGAGTGGTCACTCTTCTTGACCTTTAAATAGCTACCACCCCACACTGAGTGCCTTGTGAGCGATGGAAATTTCAGAAGAGGGGTGACCGAATATAATATCAACTGCTATAGTATTATTCCTTTGACATGGATAGGGAGTGGGATGCAGTGGGAATGTATGATGCGATGTGCCGGCGACTGCAAGTGCACATGTCCCCCTCGTCTGCTCGAGCTCTCATCAGTCAGCAATTTCTTCCTATAGTCGGTGAAGTGGCAGGAGCCACCATAATAGGTGATAGCTGCTGATATGGAGTAGGGCAGCACTTCTTCTAGATTGTATGGGTGGGTGGGAAGAGACGATTGTTGGTGGAGAGAATGGGATAGCCATCAACCGGGCAGGGTGTCCAATACAACAAAGGTGGCGGTGGACAGATGGCGCGTGTAGGGAGAGGCTGGCTGGGAGATGCGACAACTCATGTGTGACCCATGGCGCATTGGATCTTAATTTTCTTACTAAGAATTTTCACAATGCACGGTTTCATGTTCCAAATTCCAAGAATGTCGCAAACGCTTTTAAATAGTTAATAATTGTGTATCTCAATGCTTGGCGCTTAAATGGCATTGAAATTAAAACAGAACTACTCCCCTGCTACTGGTCACAAATACTTGTCATTTTAGATAGTGACATGCATGGCTTCGAAAACATAGATATGACCAATATTTTCTATTTGAACATAAATAAATACCCTAACAAAACAACACTTCTATAAAATATACTTTTTAAAGCAATCTATGCACTTGATTTATAAGATTTGAAAGTCATTTAGAGTTGAAGTTTAAAAAAAATTGACAAAAAAAACGACAAGTGTTTGAGACCATGCGAAGCACTGTGCCTAGCTATAGCTAGTGCCAGGAGCCGAGTGCCTTTGTTTCGCTGGGAGTAGCCGTGAAGAGCAACGGCTCACAACGGCGGACGGCACATCTTGGAGTTTAATTGCTTCAAGACCGCGTCTATCATCAGCGTCGTGAAGAGCAACGGCTCTCGGCAGCGGACGGCACAGCACAGAGCAAATGAGGAAAAAAAATGCCCAATGATCAACGAGTTAGGCACTCAGTGTGCGAAAGAGAATATAAAAAACGCACAGGGACAAAATAAGAGAAAAAACAGACTATTCAATTAAACAGTAATAACATGCAAAGAAAAAGAAAAAAAATTACATGTCACTAGAGAGTAGACGGACAGCCGAACGGAAGACAGAACGGACGGGAGAATGGACGGACAAAAAATCAGTAAACAAATTAGGCCCACAAAACTTATTTAGGCTCAATAAAGATGAGATGAGGTGGGTGGACAAAATACTCTGTCCAACTAGGTGGACCGGATGATTTCCACTGATCTGCCTCCACGTTGCTTCAGCCTTCAGCTAGCTGACCAGCCTCTTTGTAAAAGAAAAAAAAAAGCATTTACTGCTATGCTTATTTCGTCTAACTATGAGTTTTCAGCTAACTTAGTAAATTCGTATATGAGTTTCCAAACACATATTGTTACAAGATTCCTACATTTTTCAATCTTCTGTTTTGCACCTCCATCCCATTCATATTCCTATGCTTTTCCAATTTATGTATTTTGCATCCCTTCAATCCAAACATGGCCTAAGCATAGCTCAACCTATCCACCCGAATTCACCGGGACCTACATCATACCTTTAAATAGCTAGCTACCTTCTTCTCACAGTGTTCTTGGAGCAAGTAGAATGGTGAGGAGAGCTAGGAATGAGACTGGAGAATTCAAGCACTATCAGTGGGCAGCTCGAGTTCGTAGCTAGAGACTAGCCACCTCATGTAGGGAATGGGATGTATCGGGAACTGGTGGTGGGCTGATGGGATCCGACCACCATGCGCATCATGAATCCTGACTTCGTGAGCACTATTCTTTGCGAAACAGATGCAGGAGCTTGCACCATTGAGGACTATGGCCGAAATTTTGGCAGATGCAGTGGAACAACGTGGGTACATTAGAGTCGGGTGGCCGCAGCGGCATATGGATTGTCTTGTGGATGAGGCAAGCATCGGCGCACACTTCAATGGCTGAATCCTTGGAGCTTTTCGGTATGGATGGTCTTGGCAATACATGGTGCACTCGCTCCATCCTCAACCGTTGATCGGCTGGCCGGCCGGATGGATACACAAGCGAGGTCGCAAGGCACACGAGAGATCTGTTTGATGTCTTTGCATTAATTTGCATAAATGGCCATGGCCTGTTTTATTATGCAACATATAATAATCCGCTCGTTTGAGTGTCACATTCTCGTCGATCGGGTTTCCCTTGTGCTAAAAGTGGTTGACCATATTTATATGCTGTATCTTATTTAGCATGGCACACCAGGATATAGTGTACGTAGCAGAACAAATAAACACAGACGACTGATGAGCTGAGAGGTCAGCATCACATGATCACCCACAATTATTAAAGCCTTAGTTTTTCTTAACGATGTGCATGTATAACCAAACACTTGCATTGGAACGAAGCATTCGGTGCCTACTACTGACTAATAGCTAGATTCATTCTTTTAAATACTATACTACCTCCGTCTACAAATGTATAATGTGGTTGACCTTTTCCTAAAACTTCGAGTCTTATTCAAAAAGGTTATTCAAACATGTGAAAATACGACTTATACTCAAACTATGTTTAGTAATAAAACAAATCATAACAAAATAAATGATAAATTGTGAAATATTTTTCAATAAGATGAGTGATTGAAGTTTTGAAAAAAGTGAACCGCATAATAAATTTGTGAACAGGCAGAAAGAGTTACTCTAATTAGATTTTGTATAGGTTTGCATTAGGTTTCGAACTGCAGTACGTTGAACTGTACCTTTTGGTGAAATCGGAGGGACTTGAGTCCCTACTGATTATATGTAAATAAATAAATGCAGTGTTACTAGAGGTTATCTAGCCATATATTACAATAGAGGCGAAGTATTTAGGGCATGTTTGGTAGTAAAGTATTTGTGTGGTTTCATTGTAAAACTGTATCATTGGGAAATACTATGGTTTTTCAGCTACATATGTGTTTGATTGTCCTTTGAAAACCAGGTTTTGAATACCATGGTGTGTCCAAAACCATAGTTTTTTTGCAGTATTGGAAATTGTACTCCCTACCAAAGTTTTCTGTCAACCGACGCGCTTCCGCGCGCCCGTCCCCTTGATGTGCGCTCTTTTTTCCCACCCCCCGTGCTATTCACTCATACCTTCTTCTTTCCCCTTTTCGAACCCTTCCTTATCCACACACACGCCCATCTCGTACTACCGCCGCCGCCGCTGCCGACAATGTCTTCACCTTCACCAAGCGGCATGCAAGGAGCCAAGAAAAGAAAATCTGGTGCATGGATCTTTTCTTTCCCGTTCATCTCATATCCAAATCAACCCTTCTCTTTCCGCTTTGGCTATGATCCGCGCGCAATGTTTGCCGTCTGGAGCGAGGCGGAGTTGAGGGACCGCTGGAGCGGTGGCGTCCGTGATGTGCCCATCCACCCTAGAGCTCCAATGCTGCTGCCCTGGTCTCCCCTAGTGCCGCCGCCCAGGTGGCCCTAGAACCCCCACCTGGGCTCCCCCAATGCCGCCGCCCGGTCTCCCCGAGCGTAGCCACCCAGCCCACCGCCTGGGCCCCCCAGCGACGCCGCCCTAGAGCTCCCCAGCACCGCCGCCTTTGCTCATTAGTTGTTGTTTTTGTTCCCAGGGAGAATTGAAACGAGGGCAGGTTGGAGTCAAGATAGAACCTTTTTTTGTAAGCATCCTCAAAGAGTACAACTCACCAAGACACTGTGTGCAGAATAGTTGGACCAAAGAGGCTCGGAATAGTATGCCACAACGCGTAAATAATGGCAAATTTGTATCAGCAAACTATGTTGTGTCGCAGTTGAAGGACAAAGAGCAAAGTCTAAAGAAGGATTACAATGTTGTGAAGACCATCCTGTCAAAGAGTGGATTTGGTTGGGACAATGTTCCGAAGATGGCTACTACTATTGATGGTTTATGGACTGAACTACCAGAAAAATTGTAGAAATGGAAGAACAAATCATTCCCTTATTATGATGATCTGCATGAGATTTACAATGGTATCTCTGGCGAGCCAAGGTTCGAGGACGAATTTCAAATTGTCACCAAAGTGTTGAAGTGCAGTTCCAGCAGCATACCCACTGTGTCCGGCTTGCAAATGCATGGGCTAAGCTAGTTCATCAGTGTCATTACACATTTGAGCCCAGCATCGATAGAACTCAAGCAAATAACATATTGTTCCCTTTACAATAAATTGACATGTGATACATAAATCTTGGAACTTTAATGTGGGCATATATACAAAAATGTCTCTTGACTGTCAAATTCATGTTACCCATTTGAATGACGATCATTCAAACAACCAAATCTGATGTAATTGTTAGCTACTTCAATCAGTAAGTCTCACAAAGAGAGTCGTGGAGAGAGAGAGAGAGAGACTCCTAATCGTTATGACGACTGGTATATAAATAGACACCCATGCACCAATGTAGTAGTGTACTCTACCTGGCCGCCCAAGAACCACCATGGAAGAAGAAAATAGATACCAGGGATAGCAAGCACCATATGCAAGTGAAGGAATTGGAGGCATCAAGAACTCGTTTTTCACTACTTGGCGGTCAACATCTTGCCACCGTAGTGCTGTTTAGGGTGTCTTTACAAGGAAGGCATGTGACTTGCTCATGGCTAAGAATATAAAAAGAGAGGAAAATGCATTTTCTTACTTTTTCTCACTGCCACATCAGCTGGTGCATCGTCCCACACGTTATATATTGCATCGATAAATCACAGTCATATGCCCATATGCATGGCCATGTCTCATCTCTTGAACTGCATTGTCAGAGTTTAAGAACAAAAAATGGAGAATTCCAAGGCTAGCAAGTGTCAATTAATTATTTGGTTTGGAAAGGGAGGCATCAAGAATTTAACCAATTGATGGCAGCCAGGGCAATAACGCATACACCAAGTGTTGGAGCCAGATGCAATAGGACCACACTTATTTCACGACAGCTAGGAGGTGATTGATAATGATTTCAGTTGGCACCACCATTATTGAGGAAATGATTTCTTGGGACAGATCTAGACCTACCGGTAGTTTTTTAACTGCATTACTATATTTTCAGGTTTTAACTTCCACGCAGTAGAGTTCATGTCCCTTCATTGTACATAGCCTTACAAATCAATTAATTAAGCACTGGAACAATAACTAATAGTAGTACGTGTATCACTATATAATACATCGATGAATTGTAGATGCATGGCCATGTCTCATCTCTTGAACTGCATTATTAGAGTAGGAGGAAAAAATATTGGTTGCCTGTAAGAATTCAATAGTTTGGGTCTGGAAAGGGAGGCATCATTAATTGAGCTGGCAAGAATTTAACCATCTGATGGTAGCTTGAAGGTAGTGGTAGAACCGGAGTGATAGAATCACATGCTTCATAGCAGCATTGATTGTGGTATGTCATTGATCGATGATGATGATGTGTGCAACGATGCATTAACCACAATAGCTTGGTATGCTCGACTAAGAAGCAAATTGTGACAGCTCAGTTTCCAAACCTCCAAAAATCTGGCATGTCATTACTTTTCTATGAACAATGTGGTATATATTTTTCTTGTTTAGGTTTGTTCCAAGCATTGATTTATTTTGAACTTAAGGTTCTTGGAGAAATGCACTGTTTATTGTGAATTCAAGTGACATATTATCAATATGCTTTGATCCCGACTCAATCGAAGTATTCAGATGTGTTATCAATGGAGCTTGCTTAAATAAGTGCATATAGTGAATAAATGTAATCAAACTTTAGATAAACTTGATGCTACTTGTAAAGATTATTTTGATGATGAAGCTGCTACAAAATACATAAGTGTTTTTGGAGGATTACAATATTTGACACGACCTTATATAGCTCTCGCGGTGCTACTATATCAATATTTACACTCACTATTGCTATTAGTGAATTATGAGATACATGGGTGGTACTATTGAATATTGGTTAATGATTAATTGAGAAAGTCCATGCGAATATTGTGAATGTTTTTATATGCTAACTGGGTAGGATATTTGTATGAGGTACCTACTTATCAGCTAATCCATTATTCCAAGGTAGAACAAAACACTTTGAAGTTGTCCACCATTTTGTTTGAGAAAGAGTTGGATAAGTTGATTGATATAATAACTATACCAAGTAATGATCAATTAGCTTATGGATTCGCTAATGATTATCCTTTACTCAAGCTACAAGAATTTGAACCATGTCAATACTCCTAATGGTAGGTAAAGGAGTAAATTCAGTGGGCTACTCGTCCATATACCTATGTCTAACCTTTAAATATCTAGTTAACTACATTCTCGAGGTGCTGTGCGAGCATCTATGATGTTAGAAAGGAGGGACAGGAGATGAGAGAACTCGTCTGCTAGCCGTGTAGGGACTGGGATGCATCGGGAATTGGTGGGGTAACCATGGCTGAACATCATGCGCACATTGACTTTGAAGCACCTTTTCTTTTAACAGTGGCCAAGTTCGATGACAGATGAAGGAGACACTAATCCCTCACAGTGGTGGATCTAGGATCCATAACATGGGTGTGACCACTTGCATGATGTTGGTGCAAATTCGGGACAAATACTAATGAACCCTTGGCCTTCCATGCAGCGGAATAAGCACCCTGGGGTCGTCCTGCAGGTGCCGAACTGTATGGTAGCTATAGCCGAACTGTCCGGCAGCTATGGGAGCTCGGGTAAAACTAAGATCCAACCTCCAAGGAGGGACCCTGTCAGGAGGATGAACTCTAGGGTTGTTCTAGGGTTGGTAGGCCACCTAGAACCCCTTAGGTCAACATAGATCTGAAGGGAGGAAGAGATTAGGGTTTGAGAGGAGAAGTAGGGTTTGGAAATAAGAGATAACATGAAAGTAAAATATAATATAATAGTTTAATTTGATTGTTTGGGTGATGCCTCAATCAGCCATACCCCTTCATATTTATAGGGAAAAGGTTTAGACCATTGTACAAATTAAAATCTACTGAGATCATGCACAAACCACGAGTTCAACTCGGACTCGTGGTTACAGGACTATACGCCACCATACTATCCGGTATCATCGCACTGTCCAGCCTCCCACACTGAACAATCTGGTGCAGGCACCTACTGCCACTTTTGAAGGTCATGAACCAAAAGCACATGTGGCACTCCTACTTTCGAGAAACAACCGATTCTTCAGAAAAATTTAACCCCAAACAAAACAACTAACCCGATGTAGGACATCGACTATATTAAGCATCTTGCCAAATGCTAAGATAATACCTCTTCAAGAAGCGGCCATTCAACGCCTTGGGCTGCTCCTTACCTTGCAAATCTTCTAACATATAATCATTACCAAGAATTATTATGTCACCTTGTAAAGACCTTCCTAACTTGGAGACCACTTGATGAATCTTCGATCTTTGGGCTTCAATGGCAGCTTTCGATATTAGGTCTTCAATGGCAGCACTGTCTTCCGAGCTAGATCTCTAACGTGAAATGACTTCCTTTATTAACTTCTTGCTATATGCCTTGACGACAATGAGCGTGTCCTTCTCAATATCCGTCAAAGCTATCAACCTTTTGTTGGTGACCTCATCAATATTGTCCATCATTGAGTCATGATACTCAGCAACAGTTAGATCACTTTACCTCACAAACCTATATGCATTCAAATTTACTTCCACAGGCAAAATAACATCCTGACCATAAACAAGCCCAGAAGGAGTAACTTTAGTAGCACGATGTTTACCTCCACAGGTGCCTGCTGCCACTTTTTTCTGGTGCACAACACATGGCCTGCATGTGGTGACGCATGCATGATCGCATCAACACAAAATTGAATTTGGGAGAAGGGTAGTGCCATACCAAAGAAAATACATACATCCAGTGTCGGTTGTGGATCGGTGTGTGTCATGAACCTCGCTCATGCGTGGTTCGTACGTAGCAGTGAGATGCAACAAGAATTCGATCGAGTCCAAGTATTTGGTGCTCCCCATACGGGACAAGAGTGCCTCTCTAACTCTACGTCTGATATCATGGACATACTAGAGACGACCTTGTCAACCATATCTGATGTAGATCTATATATTAGAGATATGTTTTAATTGAATCTGGCTCTCTGATATAGTATCACGAGAGACAAACGTGCATTATTATACCAGAGTCTTTGCTATCATTCAGCATAGACACGTTTACACACCCACGTCTCTGATTGGAGATATCGTAGACGTGTTTCTATAACATCCAAATATTCAAGTTTTGACATGATTATATAGCAACCTCATTATATCAAGTACACGGTTGAGTTTCCCACAACTTTGCGCTCATCTTATTCAAAACAATTCCATAAGAGTTTTCATTTATTTTGCTGTGATATGTTTTATCGCTAAAAGTAGCTTGAGTATATATGATTTATTTTTTATATGTTTGAATTTATTATTTGAATACCATGAATGAATGATTAAAGTTGGGTAAAAAGTGTCGACCACATCACAGAACAGAGGGAGTACTACTCAAGTTGCAAGATTTGTACTGTGTCTAGCATGAGACGACAGGTGTTGGCTCACACTTTATTGTTGGGTAATTTCGATAAATTATATTGGTGGTCGTAACTGAGCTATGTTGGTGAAGAACTAAAGCCATCTTGTGCTACCTCTTGGTATATATCCTACCTCCGTAAATGAATTTATAGTGAGTAGTTGTGTGTATCGGCCGGTCTGCTACTAAGCAGAGACCGAGAGAAATGGAGGTGGCAGATCGAAGAAAATTTTGAGAGTGAGATGCAATATGAATTCCCTCCTAGCGATCTCCATGCGGTGCCCCATTACATCATGCAGACCGCAGTGGCAGAATGGAGCGCTTTACACTCCAAGGAAGTCTCTACACGGCACTGGTTCTCCTAACTTCTGTACCAAACAAGTAGTTGATCTATTGTTTCAATCTGGTTGTGCCATCCTCGATCGGTTGCTTTACACCTCATCCCAGCATTATTTGTTTTAATTTGATCCATTCGTTCAATTTCTCCAGTGAATATGTCGATGCTTTGGTCCCTGTCGCAGATCACAATGACGCAACACATTATTGTCATTTTTGTGTCCATACATTGGGTCATCAGTGTCAAAGGGCTTCCATGTATTGGATCGGTGCGTTGGGCCAATCAAGACCCAGTCCTGGTTTGTGTTCAGGGTTGACCCATTCTGATCCCCTGCGTGCATGCAGATGCAATGCAACATTAGCGCTCGAATGTGCTTGAACTAGCATGTGCTCCTATCATACGAGCATTTGTTTACTCATCAGTGACACTAGGTACGAAAATTAATGAGTAGATATGGACATTGCCTTCCCCTTCTTTTTGCGTCCACTACATATTCAATGATTAAAACGTATAAGAGGAATAAAATAAAATTATTGAAAAGAGACCGGGCAAATCTTACTATTATAACATGGCAAGAACTCCTTCTGATATAGATAAAACCCTAAACAATAGCAAAAAACTAATGTTCACCCATCTGATAGTCTATAATATCTACACAATTTTCTACTCCCTCCAATTGTGGAAGAATGGGATTCTAAATTTGTTCTGAATCAAACCATCGTGAAACTCAATGAGTCAAACCATGAGCGGGTGGGTGGATCGCCGTTGGCAGCGAGGGACACAATGTGTCGATCAGCTGTCTGGAGTGCAATCTACTGCCAGGATAGGACAGTAGGAGACCCAGTAGCATCATCTGCCTTTGTTGTGCAGGGCTGGGCCAAGCGAGCTGCTGGGCTGCATTATATGGAGTTCCATGCAACTCTTTTTACTGAAAAGCTTGCTATATGCCTATTATATGGAATTCCATGCAACTCTTTTTACTGAAAAGCTAGCTATATGCCTATATATATGCTGACTGCACTCCTCTCCTCTAAATAGCTAGCTTCTCACCATACCATGTCAATGAAAAAGTGCAAAAAAAAAGTTTGGGAGAAGCATAGAAAAAGGGAAAATTTGAGTGATGCCAGTGCGTAATGTTTCTGGGAGTGAGATGCAGCAGGAATCTTGGTTGTCTGGATTTTATACATGCCAAGGGCACCCATGGAGCTGGACCTTGCAGCACCCTGCAGCATGCAGACTACAATAACAAATCGCCGTGTCGTTCGCTGCACGATCTTCGAGGGATCGAGTGGCTCTGCATTGTGTCGATCAGGCTGCAGGGTGCTGGATGACACCAGCTGTGTCTGTCTTGTCTGAAAATAAGAGGGTGCGGGATTTCCAGTATTGCAGCCGAGAAAGAATTTGGTGCTTCAATCTGTGTCGTATTCCATGGCTTCTCGTTTCATCCTGATATCTTTGTTTTTGTCTCTATAATTTTATTTACTCATGATGCTTTCTAATTTCTTCCATTTTTTCAGTCAATGTGTTATTAGCGGTTTGACCTGTTTTCAATGTATTCACATTATAAGAAACTCACATTGATGTCATTTTATGTCCATACACGTTGGGTTCCTTTGGGTCAGGTGGGTCCATCCAAGATCTAATCCAAGGGCGAGGCATTTGCCCCTATATATATCATACGAGCATTGGTTTAGTCAATGACTAAATATGTTTGGCATTTAGTTACAGTGAGTACATTAGGACGTTCTCTAGCTCTTAGTTTGAGGCCGTGAAGTCTTCCAGGTGTTTCATTTGAGCAGCGAACACCGATGGAGAAACTTCATAACCACCTCAGCTCAAAGAAATAACATGTGTTAGTCAAAAGCTCACTTTATTTGAATTCTTTTCAGTTTCGCGCTCATCTCATTTACCATCCATGTAAACAGGAAGGACTGAGGTAGTAACGAATACCGTCACCATGTATCATGAGGCATTCCGCTCCACCGCCGTGATTTTTTTATGCACCTTTAATTAGTTTATATATTGTACCAGATCAATCGACAAGCCAAACTGATAGATGATACTACTTTCTTTGATATTGTTCCTTACATGCTTGAAGGGAATTCCTCTTGACCGAGTTAATTAGATTTTGTATAGGTTTGCGTTGGCCTTAAGGCTACATGCATGGTTAAAACTCTAGCATATGACATCGCTTTTACAATGCTATTAGATCATGGCCGTAACTTTTGGCATTGCACGACGGGTTGCTGAAGTGTTGCTCTGGTTTTCGGTCGCTGCCTACCAAGATTCTCTGAAAATCTTCCCTCCAGATTTCACGCATACAGACGCCAATGATCGTCATGAAGTAGTTTTATTAACGCAAAGGCTACAGCGCGAGGGGTCGCGCCCAGCGTGAACTCGACCGCGGCGCCGGACCTCAAGCGGCATGTCTCCCGTTGGCCCATATTGCGCGAAAGAGTTTGGGCCATATATAAGTGGGGCGATGGCTAATTGTGCTGCACCTGCTTTCAGAAAGCAATCACCCCAAAATCTTAAAGATAAAATAGCGAGTTGTATACCTATATCATCGTAACTTGCTATAAATGCTGGAATAGCTGCAACCAAACTTACTGTACTTTTTTTTTCAACATCTTATTTTGCGGATTTTTACCAGCATAACTTGCTATATGAATATTTTAAGGGTTTTAGTCCCTAGCAACTTAGTAACATTTTTTGGATAACTTATTGCACAACAAGAGATGCAGCAAGTTGCACAACTACACCACACAAACTTGCTACAAATACTGAAACACGATATAATCAAACTTGCAACAGATTTTTCTAACAGCTTATTTTTGCAGTTTTTTTATCGGTACAGCTTGCTATGTAAAACTTTGCTGAAAAAATGGAACAAAACAGAGAGATGTAGGTTGCATGTCACACCGGCCAGTTTTATGAAGAAAACCAAGTGCTAACCATGTATGTGCCAGGATCCGTTCAACCACATACACAGCATAAACAAAAGTAACAGCACAACCAGTACTTTAACTTAAGAGCATAACCAAGTATTACAGACCATAAATGTCTTTAACGAGAACCGAATAGTCTTAACGAGACGAATAACTAAACGACAGCGGAAAACGACCATGCTCCACAGACGACTGACAGGTGGCACACCAGCCTAGAACTCGTCGTAGTCTTGGAACTCCTGGTTAGGATCACCGCAACTCCCTTTTGAATCTGAGCAGCGGTTGCAATGGATGCAACGTAATATAAAACAAAGCAAGGATGAGTACATTCCATACCCAGCAAGTATTCCGTTTGGATAAAAGTAGACTGGCTTTACAGTGGACAGGCATAGCGGTTGCTTTTAGTTAGTCAAGTTTTAATTACTAACAGTGATCAGCATATACCCATCCCATAATCCCATAATTGAAATATTATAAAAACAGTAAAGTACTTGAGAATAAACCACCATCATAACTGTTCATCATCACCATCCATCTCCATCAATTACCATGAGTCATTTTCTTTTAAAACTCTAAACTGTGAGGGTCTAGGCCGCTCTTAACCGTGAGCACGGCTGATATATCAGTTTTAAACACTCTCGAGAGGTTGCACATCTTTACCCACAAGCCATGATCTCCATTTGCCCGAGGTTTGCAAGGCCCCATGTATTCATTGCCTTAGATGAATCGGCAGGGTTTCATTACGAGACCTTCACAAAGAATTCCTAAATTGTGGCCGCCCGTTCCAGGTTTCCGGTACCAGGCATAAAAGTCCCCTCCCGAATGGTGACCGACAAAAACCAAATAAACCAAACTGCACCTCCACAGGAGAGTGAGTCTTATACCCAGCAACGCCCCCCTTACGCCATCTTTCAGGTAGGCAAACCATCCGCTCTAGTTCATCTAATTAATCAGTCAAGGACGTTCCATTCCATCCCTTGTGGTTGTACTGTTTTCCTGGATGGTCGCTTGGCGAACCCATCCTTAGGGTGAGGCAATCGAGCAACCCACAAAACATGCTCAAATCCCCATGTTGCCAATAACCAAACTTTCATCATCAGTTCATCATTAATTAATCAAGAGTAGCAACATGAATAAGATTCGTTGAGCACTAGCATTAATCTACACATCACAGCCCTCCCATAGGATGAAATATTGATAGGAAAATAAGTGGCTAGTCATCCTTAGATTGAGCAAGTTTGGTTGTGCGATAAAGTAAGTTTTTAATGTGAACAGGACAATAGGTCAGAGAATACTTGACTTTCTCAGAAAAACTTGCTCAGGAGCTTTCCAAGGTTGATTTTCAACACAAACTGGTGACTCATTCCCTACACGCGACACACATGCATGCAATAAGTACAAAGCGACTAAAACAGTACACCAAACATCAAAACAGAGAATACAAAGCATTTAAAAATAATCTACAGCCTATAACAGTGCTACAGGATCAAGAACCACTTAAAACAGAGGTATAGCGTGAAAGATGTGGTCAAAGCAATACAAAAGAGCTATTTTTGAAATAATTTTGGGTCGGAAAGGGTTAAACTGTGAAAAAATTCCATAGCTCAGCAGAACTGAGGTGGACTGCGGGTTAAGTAAAGGCAAAACTCATGGCTCCGAGTGCAAACGCGCAGGCGGCAACAATCGTCAGCTCTGGGATGGGTCGGCCGGGTCAGACAACGGCCGGGTGGTCGGCGCGCGCGGTGAGCGAGTAGGTCGAGCGAGGCGGAGTGGCGCGAGCGTCCACTGGGACGGTCGGGCGAAGCGGAGATCGGTCGGCCGAGGCGGGGCTAGGCCGAACGGAACGCGCAGAGGTCCTATGGGGCGGAGCAGCGGAACGCGCTAGCAGGTAGAGGTCGCGTGGGATGGAGATGGGTCCGGTGGAGCGGGACTGAGTCCACAGGTTGACGTGGTCGAGCGGGACGGAAATAGATCCCTCGGGATGTAAGTAGGTTGGGTGAGCTGGGAGTTGGCCGATGGAGCTTGGGTTGGTCGCGCGAGGCGAAACTTGGTCGAGCGGGGTGGGTATAGGTCGATCTACTCAGGAGTGGTCTGGTGGGGGTGTGTATAGGTCGCAATGGCGACCCAGTGATCGGTAGCGATAGTTGAGGGCTCGTCGTGGTCGATCTAAAGCTGGTGATCACGGTTTGGCGATAAAACATAGTTAGGAGTAAGATCAAACTTTTATACAAGGCTTTACCTCGAACTAAAGCTACGGTTGTGCGAGTTGAACGGACCAGCTGCGAACAGGGAACGACGATGATCTGCGGCGGCTCCTGTAAGATCCCGTGGTCGGAACTAGCTTAATCTACCGATTAAGATGAAACAAGATCGAGAACAGAATGCCTAGGTGATCTACCTTGCGGTGGAAACTGGTCAAAGGCTCCTGACTGCGATGATGGCTAGCAGACGCAAAGCTCCTCGATGAACTCCTGGCGGCGGCGATGCGAGCAAGCTTGGGGCAATGCGGCTGCTAGGGCTTAGATGTTGATGCGCGTGGATACCTGGGCGGGGCTATTTATAGCTGCTGTGGGTCCATGTCTTGCGGGAAAGGAAACAAACGGCGGTGGAGAAGGAGTCCGGATCGTTTAAGAACTACGAGTCTTGAACACCTACGTTAACTACACAGCAGGGCTCAGGGATGGGATGACCATCGGGTCCTGGCAGTGAAGGAAAGGAAAGGAAAAAAAAAAATAGAACGAGCCTTGGGTAATCCTTGTTCGGACCAAACTAAAGGAAGAAAAAGAAAAGATGGAAAAAAATAAAAACATTCAACCTATCTTATGCAACCAAAAATATGTGCCGGCATGACCGCTAAGGTAAGTTGACCTTATAGTTTATTTTATTTATTTACTTTAGAAAACAACAAATAGGTACATTATCATGCAATACACATAAAACCTATTGGATCATTTTATTTATGAAGATCCTTGCATGTTTCAAAAATCAGGGTGTTACATTGCACATTTACACCACACAACTTGCTACAAAGTTGGAATAGAACAAATCAAACTTGTTACACATTTTTTTAGAATTTTTCAGGCATTGCATAACTTGCTGCATAAGAGGAGAAAGATAACTTTGATTTTTTAACCATCTACGTACACAACTCGTTATAGAAAAATTGCACAACTTACATCAAAATCAGCCAAATACGAATAACTACATGTATTAATTTCATAGAGAAAGGCAGGTAGCAGTCTCCCGTTGCCTCCTCCTATTCCCAGTTCCAATCTAGCTCGGCTGCAGACTCCCGTTGCCTCAACTCGCAATGGCAACTCGCAATATGCGAAACGCCCAAAGCCCCAAGTTCCAAACCCTAGTGCTCTAGCATACAGGTCGCTCGCCGTAGGTCCCAGCGACGAGCACAATGGCGTGGGCCTTGCCTTCGGCTTTTCTTCATCATCCCTTGGACCTAAACACCTGAGAATAAGCATCTAGACAAGTTCATTAGTCCAAGTGTTGGTTGTCAACCAATCACCAAAACTAGACCTGGGCATCCACCGTGTTGGGTCGGTTCGAAGCCGACCCAACATTTCCAGGCTTGGCCCACGCCCGACCCGATTTGAGCGTCGAGCTGAATTTCGTAGCTCGAGCCCACCCGCCGCCTAGCCCGAGGACCCGTGGGTCGGCCCGTTAGCCCGACGGCTTCGGCAACGGCGCAACGCAAGGATGGTGGAGCAGGCAGCATGGAGGAGGTGGAGTCATGGTTCAGGACAGCATGGGCTGCTTATTGTAATCCAACTAGTACTCTTGTCTTGTACCACAAACTCTCCCTAAGGGGAGTTGGGAACCCTAGTTCGGTAATCCCCATTGGACCTCGGATTAGGTCATCAAGCAATAAAATCCGCACACCACCGTACAGAACGTAGGGTATTACGCGATTTAGCGGCTCGAACATGTCTAAATCGCCGTGTTCTTCGTTCTGTGTACCACCGTGATCTCCTTACCAACCCTCTACCGTTCTCTAAACCCCCACACGACCTATCTCGTGGTGGACTGATGATACAAAACGCCCTCAGGCATAATGAGTAAGTTTTTAGAAAATATAATAGATCTAATGGTTAGTATTATTGGAGGCTATACAACTAAATGTTTCTAATTTTCGTGGAATTCCTAAGATTTATTTTTGAATAAAATACATCGTTAGTCCATTAACTTTTCCGCTTGTGTCGGTTTTGTCCATAATCTTTCGATATGCATTTGGAATCCATTAACTTTCTAAGTAATGCACCATAGGTCCGTACCTTTTTGTTTTACGGATTTACTATTTGTCAACGGACTGATTTTAGCCCATAGCGTCAGTCGATGCAATTTGGCCCTCCCGGCGGCCGGCGCTCGCCCCACCGGCCTCCGTGCCGCACAACCACCCCCCGTCCGCCTGGCGCCGCTGCCCCGGCCGCCGCGCTCTCGCCTCCAACCGGCTACCCGCTCGCCCTGCCGCTGCGCGTGTCGCTCTGCTCGCATCCGGTCGTCCCGCTCCACGCGCCGCCTTCCCTCCCGTTGCATCTCTCGACGAGCCACCGTCAGTCACGCCCGTCCTCTTGGGCCCCACCACCTCCAAAGCATCTCTCCCTCCGCGTGAAGCCCGACCTGCAGGCCGCAGCTGAGCCACCGCCGCCGAAGCGCTGGCAGTCGGTCGTCGCAGTGAGTCAGGAGCTCCCGCACAGCAAGTTCCGAGCAAATCGGCTCTCTCACAGCGGTGCCTTAGTTGTGACTTGTGAGCGAGCCCTGCAGGGACAGATCAATGACGGCGGTGCAGATCTGCGAAGCTTTGGCCCTGTTCCTCGCGTAAGCAAGGCATTGGCCGCTGGCCGGCCCGCCCAGGGTGCAGCTCCTTAGCTTTGTGCCGTTAGCTTGTCTACCATTCGTGCATCACTTCGCCGTGCAGCGTTCGAAGGGCTAGCTTGCCTCTGATGCCGCATCGAAGGTGAGTTTCCTGTATCATTTTTAGGCTACCTCTCTACCAGTTTCTTGATTTCAGAAACATTTATGCTTCAATGCTTGTGCTGGGTTGCTACAGCGAGGACGGATGGATTTAACTTGAGTTTTGCGTGGTGCATCGAGTATAGGAGAATGGTTTAAGAAAATTTCAAATACTACTCCATGATAGTTTAGATGGTTGGAATATCTACTGGAGTATTGCTAGAGAATGCAATGAGTTGTTTGACAATTAGCATTCTCTCTCTATTTCTATCTGTGTCGGTTAGAGTTTAGATTGTGGTCTATTTTTTCGTTTTGCTAGGGGTTTCGGAAAGAGTGTACGTGTATCTGTTTTAGTTTCAATTCTACAGTCTATGTTTATGTGTGGGTCTGTGTTTCTTTCTTTTTATGATCTTCATTTGTTAATTTTGTGCATATGATGACTATAGCGAGGTAATGGCTGTTAAGAGTTTCAGCTGTGTCTCTGTATTTGTATGTCTTTGTGCGTGCATGCACATGTGCCTGTGTGATGTCCTGTTAAAATCCAAGAGTACATGTGTGCCTATTTGTCCGTTGATGTTTCTGTTCACGGTCAAAGCTATGTATGTTAATTTGTTGTATTGATTTATGTATCTGTTTCGGTTAAAATTCATTCAACAACATTATGCGTATGGCAGTAGGGTGTGGCGTGTCAGTACGAGATGCTTGTGTCTGCTGTTCAAATTCATTCAGCATGTATGTGGGTCATCCTGTAAGTGTGTGCCTGCACGTGTCTATATGTCTTTCTCTATTTCTATCTGAATTGAGACTCTTTCTCTGTCTTGTTAAAATTCATATCTAGATGGCTTTGTGTAGGATGTAAGTGTTTGATCGTGCATGTGTCTATATCACATGCTATGTGTATGTTTAGGTGTGTTTTACTTTATTTGTGTGATATCCAAGATATGTGTATAGAGGTAATGGTTGTTAAGAGTTGAGACTCCATCTCTGTTCCTTTTAAAATGCATATGTAGGTGGGTCTGTTTAGTCTCTAGTGTGGGATTGTGCACATGTGTATATCTGTTTGTTAGATTGCCTGTGTGTGTATGTCTGTCCGTTTTCAAATGTATGTTAGAGTAGGCTATGTTAAATAGGTTGTGTGTATGTATCTGATGCGATCTTCAGGCTGTCAGAGTAGGGTATCTTTGGGTAAAGTGCGTGTTCTGTCCATGCTTAAACATATACGTATATCTATGCCTGTGTGTGTCCGTCCGTACATACACACAGTCTAATACGATTTTCGGTTTTTAATTTAATGCATGATATCTGTTATAGTTTCAGTGTCGGTTAACAAGTGAGTAGGCTCAATGTTTTATGTTACTGTTTGTATCTGTTTTTCTATGTGTGGATGTGTAATACTAGTTGTTATCTGTTTGCATCTCAGGTTGATGATGCCCTAGATGCACAGCACCGCACTGCATGCATACTCAAAAGATGTACGAGAAATATGGTTGACAGGCGCACAACACAGCGGTGCAACAGTAGGAAAAAGGACAGCAGGGAATCAAAATCGATTGACACAGACACAGCAAACGACACACCAACTACACAGAGCAGGAAAGTTTTGCACATGATTGTTTTGGCCGCACGATCTACATCCAACGGGTAACAGAGGTTGACTGATAAAAAACAATACATCAATCAACTGACAAAACAAACGTCCTTCAATCACTCTTTCTTTTGCTGGGAACACAGCAACAGCACAGTACGAAAGTTTCCCACAAATTTTTGTTTCGGTCGTACCTTCTAGTATATCCAACGGATAACAGTAAGTGACTGATCGAAAAACAATCCATCAATCAGTTGACAAGAAGATACTCCATTTGTTTTATGTTTTTTTTTCATTTAGCCCTCCGAATTATTTTCTTCTCCCCCTTAGATCTGTCGTCCTCTGCACGGTGACCAGCATAGGCTCCCTCTGCACGGAGCGCTAGGGTTGGGCCACCGGGCCGCCGGAGCGTGTGCGCGGCATGCAAGGGCTGCCAGGGCGAGGGGACGCTGGAGCGCGGCGCCGCGGTGCGCCGGTGCGGGGAAGCTAGAATGCAGGCGCGGCGACAGGCCTTTGGGGCGGGGGGGGGGGGTGTGCATTCCATCGAGCAAACGATTAGCGGGAGGAAGACGTGGAAACGGGAGGAAGAGGAGAAGAATTTGGATTTTGCGTCACCTGGTGCGGACCTCGGCGGAGTCCTCGCCTGGCAGCAACTCCGGCATGCCATCTAAGGTGCGGTTGGCTCCCCCGTCAGCGCACACGTGCAGGGCGTGTGCTGCCTTGCGCAGAACGAACAGAGTCAAAGTCAGGCACGACGGAAATCGATCACACAAACTAGAAATTCGGCTTGGCCCCAACGCCCGTGCGTGCTAGGGTCGGGTGCCGCATCGGACAGCTAGCCCTCTTTGACGCTGTCTGTGTATCGTGCCTGATCTCCTCCCCGCCATCATATATGTACTCCTACTCCCAGTGTTCCTTTTGATGTGCGGCAAAATCTTTGCCTGGCGCAAAATTTATTAGAAGGGAGACAAAAGACCAGCACATTAACAAAACTCTACACACTTATAAACTCCACACTAGGACACAGGAGAGGAAAATAGAAAAGGAAGATTGGAGAAGGAGCGCGACACATCGAATGGCGTCGTCTGTGGGTATCATGTGTGCATGTTGCAGCTGGCATGGGACTGGGAGTGAGACGCAGCAGAAATTTACGTCCAAGGAAGTGGTGCCTGTGTTGCTCGTCTTTGGTCAAAAAAGCAAGCATGCCCAAAGGCTCGCATGGCCGCCATCTGAGAGACGGAGACGAATGAGTGATTGAGTGGGCATGCTTAGTATGCTTTACGCCTTTACCTGACGCTAGCTGTGTGTATCCAGAGAGTTGCAGCCAAGAGCCAACTACGCATGCTACTACTGAGTAGGAGACTAGGAGTATTCCGCATCGATTGCAGCGCTGTATCCATATATATCGTCACCTTTATTTATTTCGTCTCCAAACCTGAACACCCACCTCTGATCGATAGACTGATGTTTCAAGTTTGGATAGAATCCATGTCGTTTAAATCCAAACTAATTTAAGCAAGCAAAAATCCAATTGAAACCAAGATGCAAGTATGGTTAATTTATTTGAGAAACAAGCATTAATTTCTCTATTTCTCATTGGTTAAGGCTATATATGGTCATTTTTGTTATGTTATTTTATTACCTGGTTTGCATTTTACACTATATGACATGAACAAGAAATATATTTTTGAAAAAGAAATAAAGTTGAGGTTTATGGACACGATAACATCACATACGGAGCTAATGTTAATGAATTGCTTTAGGATTTAATGTTGTTATTGTTTCATCGACAGGGAACACATCCATTGATAGCGAGACAAGTTATATGACTTTCGTCAATATCAAGATGGGCTCAGTCTCGTGGAGGCTGAGGTGCTTTCATAGGTACGGCTTGTACGCTATGCACTCATATATACAGACGTTGTATATGTATATGAGCATCAATTTGTGGTTGTACCTTGTTTTCATTCCCATAAACGAGGAAGCATATTTAGAGTATTTTTCCATTGTCATAAATGTGATAAGGAAGTAGAAAAGAAGGCCAATTGAATTGCATAATTTAAGTAGGCACTGCTAGAAAACAAGATGGACTGGTGAGCATCCTGCTGGTAGTTGAAGTAAATTCATTTTGGTGGAATGGTAGAGAAGAGAAAAGACACTAGAGCGTTCAACCGCTATCGTCGGGCCGCTCATGTTCGTAGATGCTAGCTATGTAGGGAGTGGGATTCACTGGATTTGGTGGGGGGACAAGGATCAATCACACCAAGTGCATCATGAATTTTTAGCACCGGTCCTTCCGACCGTGGTCACAGTCGGCGGCAGACAGAGGAGCCACCAATCATGCATGTACCCATGATGCCACTGGGTAATATTACCCAAATTGAGGCAGGCGCAGGGGAACGGTGCATACACTGGGGTCAGGTGCCCCATCGGAGCGCTAGCCCTCTTTGACGCCGATTGTGTAGGGTGGATGGAGCAGGCAGTAAAGCACACATCGGTGGTTGACTCTAACTTTGTCCTTCCTTTCTGTATGGTTGGTCTTGGCAATGCATGGTGCGCTTGCTGCATCCTCAACTGTTGCTTGGCCGGACGGATGGATATACAGAAACCGGGCGTCAGCGGGCCCGTGCTGGCAAGGCAAGGCGCAAAAGTAAGCTATCTTCGTTGTGCTTGATCATCCACATGTGGGCACAGCTCGTAAGTAGAATGGAAGGCCCATTGAATAGAATAATTTACTCGTAGGCACGGCCCGAAACAAAGATGACGTACAAATGAGTATAGTCCTAGTGGTTAAAGAAGTAAATTCACTGTGTTACTCCGTCCACAACCAGATACACCTTATACCATTATAAATAGTCAGCATATTCTTCTCACAGTGCTCTGGAGCACAACTAGAATGGTAGAAATGAGAACTGAGACTAGAGCATTTAACCATTATGAGTGGACCACTCGAGTTCATAGAGACTAGCTATGTTGGGAATGAGATGCATCAGGAATTGGTCGGGCAGCGACAGTCCATCACCAAGCACATCATGAATTCTTAGCACCGTTCCTTCCGATCGTTGGTACACTCGGCGGCAGATAGAGGAGACATCAAAACCGCATGTACCCATGATGCCATTGGGTTCAATGGCGAAGTCTAGTGGATGGAGCAAGCAACGCCACACACGAGTGGCTAACAGTACCATTCGATGAACCGTTGCTGCGATTCGTTTCGACTCTCGAACTACAAAAGGAAGATGACATCTGACCGAGTATAGCATTTAATGGTCTTTAGTCAAAAGGGTGGTGCTTGCGTTGTTGATTGAACTGCGCGCAAACACAGATACACTTTTTTTGCTCCATCTTATCAATCTATTTATCATTGTAGAAATTCCACATGTATCAAACTATTTGCATTGTCTAGCACGAGAAGGTGGCTGTTGGCTCACACTTTATCCTTGGTAATTTAGAACAATTATATTGCCGTGACCAAGCTAGCTTGGTGAAGAACTGAGACCACTTGCATGGTCACCTTGTACGACCATTTCGCGTCCTACATGCCTATAAATATCCAGCTCTTCTGTGTGCCGTCATTAACAGTAAAACAGATGATTGTTTATTGAGAAAGGATTTTTATTTATTTTGAAATTTGAATCAATTAAACGCAATGTTTATTGTGATCTAGTATACCTATATAAACTATATAAGTGCAACTCACTAAAGATTATTAATTATGATTTCTCTCCACATGCAGCACGTCCACGTCACCTAGCCTTCTAAGCCGTCTGATCTTCACCGGGCCATCTTTACCCACTGTTGGATATTAGTCACAGTCCATGCATGGCATTCATCCATGCAAAAACTGCAGCCACCACACCGAAGAGCAATCAATATTCCTGCCCACACTGAATAGCAATTAATATTCCTTCACTAATGGCACAACTTCTCTTCCAATTCTTAATCTGTTTATCCTTCTTCTCTTGCGTGGAAACTTATTCTTCTTCCCTTGCGTGGAAACTGCTTCTACTACCATGTAGTCAAGAGGCCAGGAAGAATCATCTCTCACTTACATGAAGGTTCCGCAAAATAAAAATGAAGAGGTGCCCAGCCCATCGTCCCTTTGTTCTGCCCTTTTATTTGCTCTCAGGAAGCAACAACTCCTTTCCTGTCATCCCATGGCAGTCGCACTATGATTGTAGACTCTCTTAATTGAAAAGGTAATCTTTCTCTCAATTCTCACTCATCAACACAATCGCCACCTAATGTAGTCCCATTATTTTCAGGAAGTAGAAGGTTATTTTCAGGAAGCATCTCAATGAGAACCGAGATGGGCCTCTTGCTTTCTCTCATCCTCAGGTTGTGCATTCAAATATTGCAACAATTGTTTCTTTTGGTCCATCCTATTGTCAAACTAACGTAGGTAAGTAGAAATTAGTATTTGCTTCATGTCTGACATTTCTTCAGTAGTTGATGGGATTAATTTCTAATATATGTACTTAATGGCCGTGTGATTTTGTCATGTTATTTCAACTGGCAGGCTCCTATGTTCCTATAATTACATTATTATCTTCCGAGAACGCTTTGCCTTACATCCAAGTTGATGCATCCTAAACTCATGAGTACACCAGCACAAAAATAATACTATAATGGCTTTAGATTTTGAAACTAAAGCATGGTCTACACTATTTCTTTTAACAAATACCTTCTACAAATCCCGCAGCACCGCGCAGGGTTTTCACCTAGTATAATATACAACTCATCCACGCAAGCGTAGCAACTTGAAACCGGTGGCACGTTTGATGGGGAGCTGGCTTTAGCATATACTAGTCTATCATTCTGTATTTTCGCATAGGTTAGAGTTTTAAGTAATATATATATTAAAAGTTCATAAATAATTTTAATAGTAGCAACAATTGATAATTTAAAAATATATACGGCTTTTTTGTTATTTATTCTTTTAATAATAGCATGTGTTTGTTTAGATGTTATTTTATTTTATCTTTAATAATGTTAGAAGTGATTACTTTAATTTAAATTTGATAATGGCACGATAGGTAATTAATATAAATTTAGTGGTTATTTTAATTTTTCCTTCATGTTAGCATAATGGTTAATTTATATATAAATTTAAGAGGTTAGTTTAGTTTATCTTTCATAATAGTATGGTGGATAATTTATATGCATATTAAGGGGTTATTTTGGTTAATCTTTTATGATGGTATTTTTGAAAATATAATAGATCTAATGTATATTATTATTGGAGCTATCTCATGGAAGCCCATGTGTTTCTGATTTTTGTGACAATTTCTAGGGTCTATTTTTTTTTCCTATCGCGTCTAGTAAGAATTAATGTAACGGCTATAAAAAAATCTCCAATTTATAATAGCAAGATATACGGATAACATCAAATGCAAATTAAACTAGCATTCGCAAGGTTGGTGATGTCGAATCACTCAATGGTAGAATACACACATGCTTGAGCTAGACAAATCTGAGTGGGGTGGGAAACGACGTTTCTCTTTCAGTCAATGGTAGAATAGTTAGCTGCATATGCGTGGGAGTTTTGGCCCCCTCCTAGCGCGTCTCCCACGGCAACAGCCTCCTCGCTCGCTGTGTGGACACAAGTGCCGCGGTGCCCTCCGATCGCGCCGTCGCCTGCTGTCAACCAAGCTGTGCTCGACGCGTGCCTTCCGGTTCGCGTCCACTCTACGCAGACTTCGGGGGAAAAGCGAACGACCGTCCTCATCACCTGCACATCGCCTTCCACCTCAGCCTCGCTGGCCGCGTCCCTCATCTGCGCGCCTCTTCCGCTGGGCCGGCCGCCTCTCCTGCTGCTCCACGCGCCGGCCCTGCTCCGCTATGCTGGCTGCCTCCCTCCACGTGGCTCCACACCAGCGGCCGATGGCGCCCTTCCATTGACGGTCACAGGCGCCGCTGCCCCTCTCGCCGCCTCCACTGACGGCATCGATGTGGCGGTCAAGGCCTCTTTGCCTCACCCTTTCACACGAGTTGGCCGGGCCACCTCCTCCGGGTGCCTCCTTCGCCGCGCCAGCCTCCTCCTCCGTCCCGCTCACCTCCTCCGTTGCCGGCGGCTGGCCTGTCTCCAGATCCGCCGCCACCACAGACGGATCCGCCTCCTCCGCCACCTATGGGCGATGGCAACAGCACTCGGCGGGTGCAGACGTCGAAGGCGGTCCGCGCCATGGCGGGCGACGGCTCACCCTCCTCGGCTCCCGCGACCGCCGCCGCTAGGCCGCCACCTCCCCGGCTCCCACAATCGCCGACGCTAGGCCTGGCGCGATGGCGCACCCTCCCTGGCTCCCGCGACCGCCGACGCCAGGCCACATCCTCCCCGGCTCCCACAACCGCCGCTGCCAAGCCACCTCCTCCACCGACGGCCTCAGATCCACTCGCCACAGCCCTCTTTTGCATCCAAGCAGATACAAGGTAGATGAGTATCTAACATAGCCTCTCATTTTTTTGTCTGCTCCATTCCATGTTTGTATAAGGCAAATGTTTCATGTATGGCCTAGGATTAATTCCAGTAAGCAAATGTTTAGACTCAGAAACATTAGAGATTTGCATACTTTGTATAAATATTAGACTAAGTGAACGCATTCCTGTTTCAGTTTCGATCCAATATCTACCACCTGCTGTTACTGCTACAGCTTATTGGTTCAGCTAATGATGATTGCTGAAATGAGTGGTTGCATATGAAACTGAGGTATACTGTAAACTGGATCCCCCCAAAACTAGGAGAATTCAGCTTACAAACCATGTTGGAGAAATTCCACATTCTTGGCTAAAACTTGTAAGCTGAATTCTTAGATATTTTCCAACAGCAACTTTGTCCTTTTATTATTACTATTGCATTGCCTCATACAAACCTAGGTATAAGCTTTTGAAAAGAAATGTTTAAGACGTCAACAACTGAAAATAAAATGGGTACGGTCACAGGTGCACATTCGTGTATCAGTCCATCCTATACAAAAAAACTTTTCCAATAGTGGTTTCACCCTTTTATTACTTTTGAATTTCAAACTCCTGCAAGTATATGTACAACCAGTTGAAAAGATACGTTCAACAGGTGTGGAAATGAAATAGGTGTGGTTCTTTGCATATGAGCTAACCCAAGAAATTTAGTTTAAAACTTTTCTATTCCCATTATATACTCTTTGCAATGTTCTTACATGTGGCATGTCATGACACTGCATAAAAATTTTGCTACATTTCGTTGTGATTGCATGCTGAGTTGTCATCGTTATGTACTTCATTGAGGTGTTTCGACTTTTGACACTATTTTCTAAAGGAATATGCAGCTTGGCGATGTAAAATGAATTTCAGTGTCACGGTAGTAGATGCAGTAGTGAAAGTTTTTGACCTTCAGTCAGCATGCATAGAGACTGGAGAGTGAGGTCGTTTCCTTATACATCTTGGTTTCCTTCCTTATTTCAATGAAACTCTTTTTATTTAGTAGTCATTTGCGGTACTATACTTCTGCTACATATAAAAATGATTGCTTTTTAAGGTGCAGGAACCTGTTTCTTTCACACTTAGTTCCCTCCCTGAAGCACAAGATACTGCTCCACTTGGTCTATTGCTTCGTTTAAGATAGAGAGGTATGGCTTCTCAGCTCTGACTATGAGATTTCAATTTGACACACAAACCAATGAAATCATTGGAGCAGTGATCAGTAGTAGTTCAAAATGAGCTATCTTCTTCACGTGAACAATAAGAGCCTGCTTGGTTGGTTGCCAGACCTTTGGCACGCCAAAATTTTGGCAAATCTGACTGTGTTTGAATCTAAATTAAAATTTGTCTAAAGAACAAATTTCTCATTTCGGATGAGTTATTTATGGCCTAAATAATCCATGAGAATTAAAAGTTCATTGTTTGACTATTTTTTATAGAAATTCTAATATGATCAAAATTGCCAAAATTTTAGCCTGCCAAAGGTTTGGCAACCAAGCAGCCCCTAAAGCCCATTGGGCCCTATGCAGGACGAATAGGCCGAGGATAAGACTGGTTTCTTTGGGCTTGGCTGCCAGGTACTAGAAAGCGCCCCCTTCTATTTTCTCCCAAAGCCTAAACAACAATAAACAGATAGCCAAATATTTATGTATTGGTGTCCCTCATACCTTAGCAAAGATTCCATGTTCTAATTAGGTATTTAAATGTTTAGGGCATTACTCTCAGTAGACCTTTTTGGTGAACAATGCAATTGCACCACAGGTACAGTTCTCATATATAGATTATTGGGATTATGGCGCCTTCGCACAACGCATATCAAATTTCCTGCAGATTTGATTGACAGTTAGCAAAGTAGAGCATCAATAAACCTGAAAACACACCAAAAGTCTCGAGTCCAACCGTAGACTCTGTTTCCCCCTCTTGGATGAAGTTGTTTGTCGTTGCATATAGTACAAACAACATCAGCTGGGAATATATATCGTTTCTGAACAACCAGTATACTTCTTGAGGGTGAATAAAATAAACACAATACTCTAGAAACGAACTAATTGCATTGTATCCTTCTTTTAAAATGTCTGGTTAGTAGAGAGACGTGCATGGGCAATGGGCATACACAGCAGCCAACTACATTATTGCTTCCGAGCCTTTTGATGTAGCATGATTAGTTATTTAGGTTGGACCAGCACCTTAAAATGCGTTATGGTTTCATATTCTTTCCTAGATATCAATTTCTTATTCATTTCATCATGTTTCTATATTTATCTGCACTACAGGGAAATTTGTACCTCTGTGACTGCATGTATTAAGGCTCAACTGCCTACTGTTGCTGTCTTTTAGCGCAAGTCCATTGCTTCTTGCTGTCTTTTAGCGCAAGTCCATTGCTTTCCTAAGTATATCAATTTCTCCATGGCTATAACTATGTATATCTTCACCTGATAAATAGTTTCATGCTTTTAACATGTCCTGGCTCTGTCAATTCTGAATTTTAGCAACTGTATTCAGGTTATGAGGTTTTGCCTTAGTCTATGCATGTATTTTGGAAACTCCACCCAAAATGACAAATCGTCATATCGTTGGTTCAGTGTTTAGGAAGTCGTTATCCGTACTTCTCATAGTTAAACTAAATTCAATAAGGTCGAAGGCCTGCCTCTTTTTGTTACTTTCCAGTTGTCCTTTGGCTCTGGTTCATTTGTGTCTTCCCAATTTACTTTGTTTGGCTGACAATTTGTTACAAAGGTACTGCCATCTTTGCCCGTTGTTCCTTTAATGCTTATAACCTACATGCTCAAAACAAATAAGTGCGCATCCTGAATTCACCTGCAAATGAGCGAATTCCATTATCTGCAAGCGCTAACATATTCGTTGTTACCTTCCATTTATGTTAATTTTGAGTTACGTCTGTCTTTGACCTGCAACTGACTTCTTACCATGCAGGAATAAGAAACCAATTCTCTAACATACATGTCCTTCCAAAGATTGTTACTTTCCATTTATGTTAACTTTTAGTTACCCTTCAGCCCCGATCATGTAGGATAGTCATCAATCTATAGAATAATTTCAGTTTTGTCTAATTCCCTTTCTTTGCTTCCCTCTGCTTATATGTGCTTTTAATTACCATTTTTTTGTGTTCCAGATTACCATTCCAAACTGTCCCAGGATGGTCGCCTACACATTATATACCAAACAATTATATTGTTAGTGTTTCGGGTAAGCTCTTTTGTTCTATCTTTTTTTAATATTCATTCCACCCGAGTTCTAGATTGATCTCATGATCACCCATCGGCTGGATATTTAGTTTGATTTCAGATTCTAAAGTTCAATTTCGTACATGCTTATGAAACAAAATTGTTACCAACTTACCATCCATCCACCATCACAATAATGCATGTGGATTGGTCAAAAATTAAATAACCATAGCATCAGCGCGCCGTCCCCTTTGCTCCCAATCTCACCTCCATATAAAATGGGCGCAGCGTTAGCGCGCCCACCTACCTAGTATATACATACACAATGATTGGTCACCCCTAGTGTGGGTGCATTATTCTATCAACCTAGCTATAAATAGCTAGCTAGCTCTTCATCACACTCGTCACCAACTTGTGAAACTTAAAAGGTAGTAACCCATATGTTATTTGGCTGCCAAAACAGAGATTACAAAATTGGAGACGGTCAATATGGATCAAAAATAAAAAAAAATGGATACGATCCTACCAGACGCACCTATTTGGTAGATCTCCTCTGATGGATGCTTCCTATTTTTTTAACCACCTTAAAACTTGTATAAGGACACTTTAGTAAATTAAAAAAGAGAAATTTTTACTGGTCTCACTTTTTTTACGGGTCTTTCCTTGGTATTGTCTATTTTTAAAACCATTAGATCCATTTTCTCTAACCACCGTAAAAATTGTATTATACAATATATAAGAAAATGATCATATTTACACCTGTACCGCAGACCACACCATGGGATTTAATAATTTTGCATACAAAACATATCCATTATATAGGGATTTAAGTAGTTGTTAACTCTAATGCAAAACATCGATCCTGAGATGGGTGAGTGAGTCGTGTGTGCTGGTAGAACACTGGTGTGTCACCATGTGAGTCAATGCAAGGCATGGCTACACTGGGGCGAACCCTCGGTCGTTCCGTGGCAAACTAACGATGCAAATGCTCGAGCACTCGACGACACGGATAGAGTTGTCTACCATGATTTGGCTAAGAACTACGGAGTAGTGTAGACATGGTTGATGCAGCGCAGGCGGGAAGAACCATCCATATGTCCTATACGACCTTAGATATCTGACCAGTGCAAATTCTCAGAGCCTCCCATTCCCAATGTGGTGATTACGCATCTGGTGGTCAACAGGTAAACTCCTCAACGTATGCTCACCATTCAACTCTCTCTCGATCTTTCTCTCATGCTGTGTGTGTCAAATTAAAGGTGGGGGGGGGGGGGGGGGGCTCTTGTTGGTTGCCTGTTGTGCAACACGGTCAAGAGAATGGCTGATGTGCTCACTCCTATACACTGCGGTTGCACTTATATATCCATGTAATAAACTTATATCCACCAACCATCTTACATCGTTTTTGGTCTTAGAGTAAAATTTATCTTTTACTAGTGAGCCACAGTGATGGAAGCCTAGAGTATTACTTCACTCTTCATGTAACAGTGCTTATCAGAAAGAGAAGTTAACAAAATATGAGCAGGTACGGTGCTCCTATTATGGACTCAATGCAAAGCCACGACCCTGCATTTAAATTCCCGTTTCCTCCATTTCCTAGATCAGAAGAAAGTGGATGTTGTGGTCAACATGAAATGTCAGGTTTTTATGGTGGTGAATGTTGTGTTCATCAGTCACCTAGAGTCCCTGATGAATTAAAATCCAAATATATAAAATGCATACACTATAAATATATATATTTAATTGAATTATTAGGGGAAACATTAACTATTTTAATAGACAATTTTTATGGTGGTTAGAAAGAACAAGAGCCTTTCATCAACTGAGATGCAATGGTGTAGAGAGATATACCAGATAGTACCAAATAGGCAGGAACGGTACTAAAAATGTGATCAAACTCTAAATAATTTGAATTAAAGGTAGATCCTGCAGGACAGAACGATAATTCGTAATATTCAATATGATGCTTGGTATTATATTGAATTGTGTTAAGAAATTAATGGTCCCAACGACCCCATTAAATATAAAGGGAGGTGTTAGCCGTGGCCATGTTCTTTTAATTTTGTTTCAGAGCTTGTCGTAATTGCAACCCATGCGCGTTGCTGCCTGCATGTTGGAATAAGTAGAGGACGATCGGGAAAAAAGGCTTGGTCAGACTATGCCATTGTATGGTACGGTGCTGATCATGGAGTTTTCCAAGATGCTACATTTCTATCTATATATATAACTTATATAAGTGAAGCCCACTAAAATAAATTAACTCTAATTCTCTTGGCAAGCACAACGTCCACATCATCTCAGCCAGTCCAACAGCCATGCAATTGCCACACTCTGCATGCCGGCGCCTGTCATCACGACTGTCTATCTCCTTTTGTCATTTCTCATTCTCCACGTCCTAAAACTGATCCCACTAAAGCCTTTCATCCATTATCAACAAATATATAAGAAGCATGTTAGGATCCACGGAGGCATGATCAAATCGATGCGCCTTACCTTTGACGAGTAGCCAGCGGTAGGAACAGTGGTGTTGTGCTCGGGCTGTCCACCACTAGCACCACTGCTAGCAAGGGGACGCCGCCGGCAAGGGAACACCGTCGCCATCGAATCCCGGCATCACACGGCAGATCTGGCCTTCCTGCACACAGATCCGGCCTTCCTCCACACATATCAGTCTCCTTCACACCGATTAGGACACCAACACACTGGTTGCTGGAACAAAAACATGGAAGAAGAGAAAGGCATGGAAGAAAGGGATCCCTGGAAGAAAATAAGGAAACCGAGGCGTCCCCGCTGCCACATCACTCGCTGTTCGCCAATGAACTTAGGCATCAGTGGGGATGGGGGAGGTGAGAAGTTACCTGCGCGAGGACTAGATGTCGGGCGCGATGCGGGGAGGTTGTGAACCAATAAGGCACCGCGATGACCGGCTGCCGGCATGAGCCCCGTGGAGAATGAGAAGCCCTTGACAGCATGGGAGGCACGACGGCCACGCAGAGGCAGATGTGTCTGACGAGCGGTGAGCTGTGTCCGACCAACCGCGGACAGCGGGCGAAATGAACGGGAAAGGCAGACCGAATGGAGTTGCATTGACCACAACGTGTAGTCCATACGAATAGGAGATAGGGACGTGGTGGTCCACACGTCATAGATATTGCTACAAACAATGTTGATAAAAGAGGAAGAAGCAAGGTACGTAGCTTGCCATGGAAAGCTTGAAATGTACCGTGAAACTATGATTTAATTAAATAACGAAGCTTTATGATTGATGCTGTATCCTATTCAGCCACTTTAAATGCACCAATGTTTATTTTCAATGAACCGGTAATTATCAATGTTAATTAACAACACTAAAGTCAGATTAACTATGGATCGTTTTTTCAGGATTGAGCTTGATAAAATTCTTATGTTGAAGAGTTAGTTGGAGAAAGAAGTGTAAAAGATGGTGTGGTTGTTGAGGGGATTTTTCTTAGAGTCATGCTGGAGAGGATTTTAATATAAACAATGAAACCCTGTTAAGGGAGGTTAGAATATTCGTGGGGGGTTCGAATTTGGAGGACACGTTTATGGTCTTCTCACCAAGCAAAATCCATTTGCCTAAGAGATTGCCAAAATTTCCTACATGGAAGGAGGAAAATTATATACACAATAGCATTTTCAGTCATAACTGCAGCGGCAAAGATGAAAAAACAACATTATTAATTTCCTTAGTACACCTATGCTATATTTTTACTTAATATATTCAAACTTAGTGTACTAAGAATCTATTTTAAAGGACGTGATCTCTATTTTCTCATTTGCATTCATGTTTTGTATCATTCATTAATTATCCAATACTCATCTAAAATCATTCTCAAATGACCGTAGCAACGCGTGGAGGATTCATTTAGTTGGTAAGGATAAACCGCCCAGTCACTAGTATTGCATAGAAAGACATGAGGACCAACCCTACTTATATGTTAATCTATACTTTTATACAATATATAAGAAATTATCGTATTTATACCTGTATGACACCATAGGATTTACTATTTAGTTAGTTTGGCTACATGCAACTGTGAAGGCCGGAAACTTTTCCGTTGTATCAAAAAAATAGGATTTAATTATTTATTAACTCTAATGCAAAGCACAGATCTCGAGGTGAGTGAATTGTGCTTGTCGGTAGAATACCGGTGTCATGTGAGCAAGTGCAAGGCATGGCCACATCATACTGGGGCGAACCCTCGGTGGTTCAATGGCACACTAACAATGCAACACGATAGACACTGCAAAGAGAGTACGTGCGACGGGGTTCACTTGCTCGGGCAGTCCACGATGCACGAGTCAATTCCTTACGTGCCACTAAAAAAGATTGAAAATCCATATCAGCTACTGAAACAATTGTGACGCCTAATGTACCACTAGACAAACTTTTCCTATGACTTTTGTGCCACTACGTCAGATTTGAGAGTAACGTCAGCTAACTGAAGAATAAAAAGACGATATTGCCCCTATCTCCAATTTTGCATGTTCTTCCCATGCCACTTCGGCTTGTTAGCTGAATCTAGGAATAAAAGAAATTGATTTGCATCTCTGGCCTAGCATCGTGGACAAACAAGGACAGTGGCACTGGGACAAGGCCTAAATGAGCAACATGCACACGCGGAACGGCGGAAGCTTTTCTTGCAACATGCACTGGGACAAGCTTTGCTTCCGGCAGCGACGCGCCGTTCCGTGGCTCGACAGTCGACACCAACAACGCTTCATGCAGATCTCGTTCCTGCAGACATAGGTGCGCGCGGTCCCCAGCTGGCAACGCCCGGGGCCTACGTCCTCAGGAGTTGCGAGTTGCGACTCGATGTCGAGGCCTCGAGGGTAGTCCACCGGCAGCCGTAGTTGAGCCCCATCGAGTAGTCCCCAGCTCGTGCACTCGTTCATCATTTGGAAGACGTACGGCCGACCAGCAACGTCTCCAGCAGCCAGCAGCACCGTCTTGATCCCTGCAGCTTTCTCAGTCCTTGCGTACTGGAGCGAGCGTCCAACACGCTACATATATACCCTTGTGGTTGCGTACTTGCTTCTTTTTTTTTTTTGAAATATGTAGTTGCGTACTTGCATCACGTAGTACAGCACGCAGGTTTGTGATGCGTGCACATGTTCATGTGGGAGGTACTAATAAAGATAATGGTCTGAAGACTAAAGCCGGCGCCCCGCCAGCGCGGAAGTTGGCATGGCTAGCTATGGAAGAAGTAGAACTCGATCGGGTAGCATACACCATCGATGAGGATGTGCACCTCGGCCGGGCAGTTGCCAACTTGCCAATCCCTGAGGAACTGCAACAGGAGCCGCCCGGTACTCTCACGCTGTCCATCCCGGCGGTACGCTCGCGCGTGGACAGGTAACGCCTGCTCAGAGTGGCGTGAAAGGAAGCGACAAAATTTCTAACATGGCTATGCACACGGGCAATACCGTCTTTTTATTCTTCAGTTAGCACCCCTTACTCTCAAATGTGACGGCAGTGGTACATAAGGCACATAAAAAGTTTGCTAGTGGCATGTTAGACATCACAACTTTTTCAGTGGCTGATATGGAATTTTAATCTTTTCTAGTGGTGCCTAGGGAATTGACTCTTAATGCGGCTCCAGCAGGAAGAACCTGACCTCTGTGACCGAAGCCATCTGGCAAGTGCAAATTCTCGGAGCCTCCAATTCCCATTGCGCATCAGGTGGTCATCAGCAGCTAAACTACTCAACGGTGCTCGCCATTCAACCCCCTCTCTCTCTCTCTCTTTTTTTTTTTTTTTTTTTTTTTGCCTCTCATGATGTGTGTGTGTGTGTCATATTCAGAGATGGGATCGTTTTGGTTGCCTGTTGTCCTCCTCGGTCAAAAGAATGGCTGTGCTCACGCCTATATCCGGTGGTTTGGTTTATATATCCGTGTAATACACTTATATCTCACCAACCATCTTACATCTTTTTTGATATTGGAGTAAAATTTATCTTATGTACTGAGCCGCAATGATGGAACCTACGGTGTTGCTTCACTCTCCATGTATGAATTAATGCTTCTTAGAAGTGAAGTTAACAAACTATTAACAGGTATGGTGCTCCTATTCTGCACTCAATGCAAAGCCATAGCACTGAATTTAAATTTCCGTTCACGCCTTTTCCTATACAAAAAGAGAGTGAATGTTGTTGTCGTCAATATGGTATGGCAGGTTTTTTGTGGTGGTGAATGTTGCGGTCATTCATCGGCCACCCAGCGTCCCATTACGAATCCAATTATATAAAACAGATACACTAGAAATATACTTCATCCCCTAGTAAGTGTTGTTTTAGGATTTGAAATTTATCTCATAATAAATATTGATACAGAAGACGTAGCCTCCAAAAGAAAATTGATTTGTATGCATGCATACACCGAAAAAGAAAAGATTAGTCTTAATCAGCAGCACATGCGCCATATCCTTCTTTTATTTGTCCTAACAATCATAAAATAGCACTTATATATTATGTGACAGGGGAGTATGTTTTTGATTGAACTACTAGGAAAACTGACTTTTTTTTAATATATGTTCCCCCTGTTTTTGGATTGAGGAGTATTATCTATCCTCATTTGTGCCACTGAGATATGCATGTTTGCTAGCATCTCCAACATGGACCAGATCGTTCCTGCTGATAGAGTTCATCTCCCATAGGATCATCTGCTAGCCTACATCAACATGAACACCTAAACGAGATTAATTACTACTCACAAAGATGGTGATAGGTGCCTCAGGGGCTTCTGTTGACCCGTGTCTTCTTGATGTAGCAGGCACGTGCTCCGTTGTTGGAGTAGATCGCATGTGGCTCATACCCCTGTAACATGATCGAGAAGACGACCACCAGCATAGTAGGCCGGTGGTCGGCATAGGTCTTCAAAGTTGCCTTCAACTAATCCTGATCGGTATGAATAGGGTCTAATCTTCTTCACGCACTTAGGCAAGGAGTAACCGCTAGCTGGGTTGACCTCGGACTGAGTCAACGGGCTCGGTCAAGGTTATTGCCCCCGATCCGGGCGACATGGGCTATTAGACGCGAAAACACCAGACAATTCAATACCATCAGTACAAATTCATGAAGCCTCCCATCCCCATTGAGCATCAGGTGGTCAACAGATAAATTACTTATTTTGCTCCCCAGTCGACTCCATCTTTTCTCCTAAAGTGAGCTCTACGTGTCAAGAGTTCTGCTTGGGCTGGTGGTCATGCTAACACCTACGAACTATATATGGTGGTTGCTCCCTATGCATGTGTGTGTACACTCGAGAATATCAACCACCATAAAATTATAGGTATTGGAGTAAATATCCTTAGGCCAATGCGGCTAAAAGGCTACAGTTTCTTCTCATTATGCCATGCATAAATCCTTTCAAAGGGAGTACCTAAACAATGTGGGCAAATGTGGCCTTTTTTTCTAAAATTAAAATTACAGCCATGCATTTATCTTTTTGTTTCCTCCGTTTCCTAGATGAAAACAGAATAGCTATTGTGGCACCTAATTACAGCCCATGCATTTGACTTTTTTCTAAAACCAAAATCACAGCCCATGCATTTAATTAGTTATGAACTCTAATGCAAAGCATCAATCTCCAGGTGAGTGAGTCGTGCATGTCTCATAGAATACCGGTGTCATGTGAGCAAGTGCAAGGCATGGCCAGTTCACACTAGGGCGAGCCCTCGATCGTTCCCATGGCACACTAACAATGCAACGCAGCTACAGAGAGAGAGCAGATGCAAGTTGGATCACTTGCTCGGGCTGTCCATGACAAATAGAGCTGCCTGCATTGTGAGTTGGCTAGGAACTACGGAGTAGTGTATAACTGGTTAACGCAGCTCAGGCAGGAAGAACCATGTCCTCCTTCAGGCGACCAATTGGACCTGTGCAAATTCTCGGAGCCTCCCATTGACAAAATAAGAGTGGGTACGGTGCTCCTATTTTGCACTCGATGCAAAGCCACGGGCTGCATTTAAATTTTAAATTCCCATTTTTCTCTGTTTATTCCTATAGAAAAGAGAGTGGCTGTTGTGGTCAATGTGATATATACGGCAGGTTTTTGGGGTGGTGAATGTTGTGGTCATTCATCAGCCACCCGAGTCCCGTTAATAACCTAATCTTACCGTTACTAATTAGATGCTTCTTTTGGAGCCTACACGTTAATCCTTAAGAAATGCACCAGGGAAAAAATAAATCCTACAAATTCTCACAAAAATCAGAAGCATCCGACTATCAATTGGCAGATTGGAATATTAATAGCCATCAGATCAGTTTTCTAAGTAATTATCCACCTCTGCCATTATGAAAGGTTTTGAGTTCAACTCTCAATTAAAGCAAATTTCTTTTTTTTTTTGCATATTTTTCTCATTTTTAATTTATTTTTTAAGTAATTACCCACCTCTGTCATTATGAAAGGTTTTGAGTTCAACTCTCAACGAAAGCAAATTTTTCTTTTTTGGTATATTTCCCCATTTTTAGTTTATTTTCTAAGTAATTACCCACCTCTGCCATTATGAAAAGTTTGGAGTTCAACTCTCAACGAAAGCAAATTTCTTCTTTTTTGGCAAATTTTTTTCATTTTAAAATTTACTCTCAGATTTTTGTCAAATTTGTTCCTATTTAAATATTTACACTACTAAATGATCCCCTAACTTTTTTTCATAAGATGCTAGAAACATTTTCTATGAAACAGATATTTTGTGTCTAATCTTGCTATTACTAATTGGAGATTTCTCTTGTAGCCTCCTTATTAATCCTCACAATATGCGCTAATATAAAAGATAAAATCATAGAAATTCTCACAATAATCAGAAACTTCCTATCATCAACCGCAGATTGAAATCTTAATAGCCATTATATATATTTTCTATGTAATTAACATTCCGTCGTTCATCACATAGCTCTAATAATGGATCTGTTTTGTAGGAAAAAAAGATAAATCCTAAAAATTTTCATAAAAATAAAAAACATCCCGTCATCCATCGTATAGCTCTAAAAATAGTAGTAATTAGATCTATTATAGTATTTAAAAAATTACCCGCTATGACATTATGAAAGATGAAATAAAATAATCCTCCAAATTTGTATAAAAATTGCCCATCATGCAATTATGAAATATGAATTAAATAATCCCTTAAATTTGCATAAATTATCCACCATGCTATTATGAAATACGAATTAATATAACCCCCTAAATTTGCATATAAATTATTCAACATGCTATTATAAAAGATGGATATAAATAAGCCCTAAATCTGCATATAAATTATCTGATATGTCATCATAAAATATAAATTAAAATAATTTCTAAATTCGCATATACATTACCCACAATGACATTACAAAAGATGAATTAAAACAAATCAGTTCTAATATTATTACTGATTAAATCTACATCCCCTAAAACTCTAACTCGTGCGAAAGCACAGGTTGACGGACTGGTTATATAAAATATGTACACAACAAATATATATTTTTGATTGAATTTCTAGGAAAATTAAATTTTTAATAAACATGCTCCCTATGTTTGAATGGAAGGCGCATTATCTATCCTCATTTGTGCCACTAAGATATATACATGTTTACGCATCATTCATTGATAGAGTTCATCTCCCGTAGGATCTGCTAGCCTAGATCAACATAAACACATAGACAAGATTAGTTACTACTCACAGAAATGGTGATAGGTACCTCAAGGGCGGCTGTAGACCCGTGTCTGCTTTATGTTGCAGGCGTGGGTACTCTATTGTTGGAGTAGATCGCATCTGGTTCATCGTCCTGTAACATGATGGAGAAGAAGACCACCGGCATAGAAGGCTGGTGTTCTGCGTAGGTCTTCAAAGTCGCTATCAGCTAATCCTGATCAGTAGGCATAGGGTCTATTCTTTTTCACGCACTTAGGCAAGGAGTAACCACCAGCTGGGTTGACCTGGGACCCGGCGAGCGGGCTGTGTCGAGGTTATTGCCCCCGATTTTGGCGACATGGCCATTAGCCCCTAAAACACCAGACAAGTCAATACGATCAGTGCAAATTTATGGAGCCTCCCATCCCCATTTTGCATCATGTGGTCAACAGCTAAATTACTCATCATGATCATGCTCCCCAGTCGACTCCATCTTTTCTCCTAAAATGTGCTCTACGTGTGAAGAAGAGTTCTGCTTGGGCTGGTGGTCATGCTCACACCTACGGAGTATATATGGTAGTTCCTCACTATGCATATGTGTACGTGTAAACTCGAGCATATCAGCCATCTCAAAATTATAGGTATTGGAGTAAATATCCTTATTAGACCAATGCGACAGCAAAAGGCTGCACTTTCTTCTCACTAAGCCATGCGTAAATGCCTTCAGAGAGAGTAGCTAAACCATATTGGCAACTGCACCATTTTTTTTTAGTAATCCACAGGCCACACGTTGTAGCCTAGCTATTTGTAAGCAAGCTCCACACTGACCACAGCCCTGACAGCCCAACTTCTGTCTCAAAAGAGTCCATAACCTACGGATGCCGGGCTGTGCTTCCCGTGACCCATCTTCATTTCAATACCGCATCCACTGCTTGATGGAACGACTCTGGTGCTACACTTGCGACTTTCTCTCCTGCCATCGCATATGCGAGAGGTGACCGCTGCCCAGGCAGTCTTATCTTCTATTGTCGCGTCTGTTAGTAAGATCTACCCTGCGTCATCATTACCATTTCCTCCATTGCCCACACGAGCGAAAACGATGACCTGCGGTTTCGAAATAGCCACAGTGAAGTTCTCTCACGAGGAGCATTGATGGAATGATCGGGGAATCCCCATCCGCGTTTTGCTTTTCTGGGTTCATTACCTTGGCTATGAAACTAACGGCGATATACATAAGCTTCCTTTTTTTTGAAAAAAAAAAGAAAATATTGACCGTGGTGGCACTAAGAGACTAAAAAAGAAATAATGGTACATCAGAAATGAATACTTCTTCTCTGGCAATAGTGGGGTACTGGGAATTATCCCAGGTACATGGCAAATGGTAATTGAAATCTATCTCACCTTGATAAAAGACCACAAGTATTTATGAGATTGCCGTGGTAGTGGCTCTCAGTGGCATTCTAGAGAGTAAAGGTAGTGGAGCCTGGTTTTATAGATGATGTTGTGAAGCCTTTTTTTATGGCGGTGAATCTTGTGGTTGTTCATCACCCACCTAGCACCCCTATTGATCCATTGGTAGTACTAGAGAGAAGTGGGCACTATGCTTGCCAATGGAGCTGTCGAAGAAGAAGAACCTCCATTAGTTGTAGTTCGACTCAGTCATGTTGAGAAATGAGAACCAATGGACCGTTGGAGTTGATGTGTTAACTATCTACAGACATTGGGACAAGCTAAGGATGGGTGGAAGGTTGGTGGCGTCAGTGGAGCAACCGAGAGAGATAATTTATGATGACAGGAGGCCATCACAGCTGAGCTACCACGCAACGTATTGATGAGGTCGAATCATTTATTACCTGATACCATATTTTGATATATTACAAATGACAATAGTAATTACCAAATTTTTTATTTGAAGGAGAGCAAAAATAAAATAAACAAACAAAACAACCAGAGCCTCAAACAACTCAAAGAGCACCACAAAACACAGTAACACGCCCGCTGCCACTAGAGCAGAGCAACAAAACTATTGAGAAAGGAGCCATCCATATTCATACAATTATGTTAAACTTTTAAATTGTCTAAGAAAAGGTCATATTTAGACATGTACAATACCATGGATCTAGCTAATAACTCTACTGCGAAGCTTGGGCATTATGACGAGCAAGTCGTGAGCACAGCAAGGGACACCAATCTGTACAGTTAGCGAGGCATGGTGTTCAAGAGGGTGAGGCAGTCCGGCGGCGATTGCATGCATGCTTAGACCTGTATGGCTTGGTGCGCACAAGAAGTCAACCTGTGAGTATAATGCTAATTAGCATATATAGGCTTTCGCCCGGCAAACACATCCAATTCAACCCGGAACGGTACATATTAGAAATACCTCCTAGCTATCAACTGAGAGAGAGAGAGAGTTCTTGCGAAGTGTGCGTTATTTGTTAACATGTTTAGAATTTCAACTTTTCAATATATTTGCATGTTTTGATCTATTTGCTAGATTTCAACTTCGGCGAAAAGGAGTACAAAATAATGATTAGTAATCATGCCAAAACCAGGGGAGGAATGGACTGAAAGGCTGAAACTTTCATCTAGCCTATAGCGTGTATTGAGGAAGTTCACATTGATAGTGCTTTTTAAAATGAGATCAGTAGAGGTGTATCGTCTTTGATAAGCAAGTAGTTCAACATGATTCCAGAATTGTCAGACAGTTAAGACCGGGTAATCACAATAACAATTAATAGCAATGCATTGTTTCATGAATAATGCACACAAATGGCAAGAATTATTCATGCCCGTGACAGTCTATTTTTAAAGATATCTAGGTATGCGAGTCCAGGGGTGATCTGTGTCTAAGAGGTCAAACTAGCAACTGCAGTGCACTAGCAGACATACTTATTTGACCACTTGGAAATAACTGGATAGACAGTGAAAAATATAATCGTTTCAGCAGATTCACTACTATAGCATTGCTTGAATGTATTGCATACATGATAATTGTTCCATAATAATGCATGGGCATAGTAATTGTTGAATATAGCTTGTCATATAGTTGGACAATTTACTTATCATATATACGGGCATATAGTACAGTATATATCCCAAAATGCAAATTTTGCTTTAGTGTCATTTTTAGGCTTTTGTGGTTTAAAACAATATTCCCCACTCCTGAGAAAGGAGAGATAGCTGCACGGTGGCCCAGCCAAAATCATCATTTTTGCCCTCCAGCGTTCGTGAACAGGCAGAATTGCAATGTCCTATTCCCTCCAGCACCATATATATGTGCCACGTTCCACTGGCTGTTGTCATTTGGTTGATCTCCTGATGCCTCCCTTTCCAAACCAAATAATTGACACTTGTAAACCCTCTCGACATACCCCTTTTTGGTCCTAAACTCAAATAATGCAGTTCAAGATGTGAGAGATCGACATGCATGGCTGCAATTTATCGATACCATAGTGTATATAGAAAGCGTACAGTGTGTGGAAGTGTGCGACAGTGGAAACCACCATCTGAGGGCACGTATAATAGTGTAAACAGTAACTGTGGTTCACAATTACTGTGATGCAGCAAGCAATTACTCGTCGCAATTAAATAGTGTGGTTCACAGTGGAAACCAGCATCTGAGGGCACGTATAATAGTGCAAACAGTAACTGTCTGTAAGTGCTTTAATTTGAAGATCGCACACAAACATTAAAGAGAGACCACGTACAATGGTTTGTCTATTAGGTTGTCTATAGCTACCTCTCCTCATATTAATATTTATGACCAGAGGGAGGACATACTATATTTGATTCATGCAAGGCCTTATTGCAGGCTTGAGGATATATGCAAAGCGATACTTAAATAAGGCACCTGAATTTGATTTCAAATCTGACTACATTTTGTTGTCGGTTAGGAGTAACCAAGAACAATGGAAAGCTGTAGTTCCCGTAAATCGCGTTGTTCTTTCAGATGTTAAAATATCAACTGATGTGTCCATTGCAGACGCTGGACAGGTCAGATTACTAGTACTACATATCAAAGCCTGTGCACTCGGGGAAGAATTAGGGCGTGCATCTCGTACCCGCCATCGGTGATGCCCCCGGCAACGCACAGGCAACCAAAGCCTAGGAGTCGATTAAGTCTGGGAGCATGAGACGCCATTGCCGTCTCGTGGGACGATGGCAGCTGTCTCCCTCCTCATCTGTTCCCTTTCACGTAGGATCACAGTGATGGCATAGAAGTATGTAGACAGCGTAATAATGGCCGTTGTACATGCCCTAAGTGTTTCTCTTCTCTTTTCTATGTTTTCCTTCTGCTTTGAGCCCATCTACTTTAGTTTTTCACAAACACACAGATACCTACACACACATCTATTGCTGTTATAATGCTTAATTTACATGGGAGGCTGTATATGTACAGTCGATGTACAATTACTCTACTGTGTGGAAATTCAGATTTGATACAGCATATTTGCCATCGAACGTTTGCTATGTCCACCATGATAAAGGCACAGTCTAAAGGCCAAATAAAATGCATATTATATTGGACGATGTGTTACCTACTCTATTTGCTTTCCGCATCCTCCGATGTTGTTCGAGATGGTCGGAAGCAGTTACGTGGTGTCTCTGTTTGATGCTGCGTCGTGCTGCCCCCAAAGAACTGAGCCTGTCACCATTGCATCCAACGTGTCCCAGTCAACTCCGAGATGGAGGATAGATGATATTGTTTCCAACAGCATGCCGATCTTGTTTGCGCGCAACTTGATGGACACAATGACATAGATAACTCGTTTGCCAATTCTTCATGAGCTTGCTGCAGTCATATTCTCGGCTGCTACTAAGAGAACAAAGACAGAAACTTACTCATCAACTCATTGACTGGAGAGAATTGCACCAGCACCACCCTCAAAGCTGGTTTGTGACCTCGATCCAAATCCTCGTCTAGTGAACTCAGGAACCACTAAACAATGGCACAATAAGCATACGTAGACGATGTTTTGGAATATTGATATTGTGTAGTGACCTTGACATGGCTTTCTGCACTAAGAAGCAGTATGACCGAAGGAAATCGAGCAGCGGCAGAGCTGAGCTGAGCTGATGCACCTTGTGTGTGGTGGGCTCGTGGCACACTACAGTCTACAGGGCAAGATGATGAGCTACCACGACGCCGCCATTGACCTCGCCAATGAGATGGATGCGACGACTGGGTAGGCTCTTCCCCTGTGTTGAGATGTGGGCGCGAGATGTCTCCTGTTCTGGTTGCTGAGCTTTCCTCAGCGGCCCCTCGTCAGATGCTATCAGTTCTTGGATCTTCAGCGCTGGTTCTGCCCCTTCCAATCGCTTCTGCTCAGTAAGTCTCTTCTGTCCGATCCCTGGGTGCTCGGTCTTCCCTCCCTCTCTTCATGGAGCTCCCTGGTCTGGATTTCTCGGTGGGAGAGCTTCAGTGATCGAGTTTGGGATCGGTTTAGCTCCCGTATTTCTCCTTCTGCTGGCTCTTCGGGTTTTCTGCTGATCGCGGCCTTTGGGCGCTGCAAGTTCAGGCTGTGCGACTCTTCGGTGGGTGTCATTTTGCAGTCGCTGCTTGGTGGTATTGCCAGTGATTTTGGTGCTCTTGAGCTTGACGATAGAGTTTTCCAATTCTCGGTTTCTTCTCAGTCAGTGGGTTTCTCGGTTTACAAGCTTAAGCAGTTTTCTGGAGATTGCTTCGAGGTTTCTTTCCATCTTTGGAACCCTAATGGGCTTGCTGCTGCTCGAAGATATGTCACCTTGATCCAGAAGCCGGTTTTCTTATGGGTGCAAGTGAAATCGCATAAATCTTACGCTCAAGCAGTGGGGGGCCAACAGAATCCCTGTCAACCCCAGGATTGCTCCCAAAAGAAACTCAGTTTTCAGCAGATTGGTTTTCCCGAATCAGTCAGTTTCATCAGCTCCTCCAGGGGGTTCTGGCAGTTCATCAGTTCAACTTTCAAATTCTAACTTAGGAGCTGGCGGTTCAGGGTTGGAGCTGCATGCGCCTTGCGATTTGGACCTGCATTTAGGGCTGGCATGGAACGACCCGCGCGCTGTTGAGTGTGGCCGGCAAGTTCTCCCGTTCGGCCAATCAAGTTTGTGTTCGCTGCCTTTTGCCAGGTCATAAAAGATCCGCTTGTACCAGGCCTATCAAATGTAAATCCTGCTTGGTTGATGGTCACGTTGCTGCTAATTGCTGGAGGGCCGAGTAGGTGAATCGTCGGCCTCTCAGCGCTAATGGGCCTTTTATTAATGGGCCGCCCACTTTCTCGTCATTCTGGGATTTCTTCCTTGCGACGATTGAATAGGATCAGTGAGTTATTAGGGAAGAGATAAGACAGATTCGGTAAGATATTTGTTAGGGGTAAGTCAGATATTGTTTAGGTATCAAGTCGGTCCTCTCTGTAAAAGAAGGATCATTGTATCAGTTTGCGGTTAAGCAGAAAATATATCATAAAGTGCAGCTCAGAGCTTCCTAAGGTAGGGCGAATCACTGATCTATATGATATCACATCTATCAATACTACCTTGTCAATTTAATCATAACATCTTTGGTAATCAGAGCCTTCGATCGTCCGCCCTCAAATCCCACCCCAAAATCAACCAGTTCTAAGCCAGATCGCGTTGCCACCGCAGCCATGGGTGACCAACTTGTCTCCGCCGCCACCTTCTAGGCTGGCATGGATAGGATCATGGCTGCCTTTGCGAGGCTCGACGCCATCTCCGTGGCGCCGCCATCTAGCGCGCCGGCACCAGCGTCCTGCCCGTTGGATCCTTGTGCTGAGCTCTGGGCGTTCATCAACGAGATCCGTGTGAGGCGCGACTCCATCGTCGTGCCTCCACCCGCCGCCTGCTCGACGCCGCCCGCAACCACCCAGCTGTCAGCGCTCGCGGCCTTCTCGTCGCCGTCCGCACCTCTACTTGCCAGACCAGCGGCCCGTCGTATGGCTGCACTCGTCACATGCCGCCGCCCGTCGCATGTGCCCACTGCCCGGCGGCGACCTTCATCGTTTTCCATGCTGGCACCCCGCCCGCTGGTCGCGATGCCTTCACCGAGGCCAGCGCCTTTGGCCTCCGCCCGTCGGCACGCCGCTGCCAGCTGCTTGCTCGTCACCTGCCGCGACCGCCTGGCCGTCGTCACCCACGGTGTCCAGATCGTCGACGTGACACATCACAGGGGCGGCGCGTGGGATCCGCGGATGCCGTCCGCGTCCCCGCTTGCTAGATCCGCCCGCCCTGCTGGCTTGCTCTGTCGGATCCGCGAGCGCCCACCGGCTAGCCGCTCGCCAGCCCTCAGCCAGCCGCCGGCCTGTGGGCTCCCTGCCAAGTCAGTCCTTGTTCGCCCTTGCGGACGCGAGGGGTACTGCAATGGGCCAAGTTATGGGCTGGCCTGGTCAGTCAAGCGACCTGCTGCGTCTTCCCACGTACAGTCCAAGTGAAGCTTCCTATGGGATTGTATCCATGGGACTCAGATGGCGCACGCTGTGTCCTCCCATGCCGAGAACCACCATGGTCTTATGTTCTGCTCGGGTCAAGTTTTGGTGTCTTCTCCAATGGGGTTGCACGGTGCTACTACAACAAAATTCAGGGCCTCAAACTTTGAGCACTACCAGCTCGAGGACGAGATGTCTTCGAGGGGTGGTGAAATGTTATGGCAGCAGTACTGGGCGGGTACTGTTCATGCGTGAACGGTACCATGGTTAGATTAGATTGAATATGATTAGTTAGTTAGCGAAGAGATAAGATAGATTTGCTTAGATATCTCTTAGGGGTCTAAGTCAGATATTGGTTATGGGTAAGTCGGTCCTCTTTATAAAAGAGGGACCATTGTATCAGTTTAAGGTCAAACAGAAAATATATGATCAGCTCAGAGCCTCCTGAGGGAGGACGAGTCATGGATCTATCTGCTACCCATCTATCAATACTACCTCGTCAATCTAGCCATAACACACAACTCCCAATGCGACCCCTCGCCTCCCGTTACTGTGCATTGGAAACTACCAGTTCATCGCACTCCCGAAGAAAGCCCTCTCTCTCGCTCTCCTCGCCGCCAATCATCGTCTCCGGCGGCAGTGGCTTTTCGCCATGTTGACCCGAAGCCCTTCATCCCCCGTGGGATCCACTGGCAGGACGTTCCCAACTGGGTCCAATCAACCAGAGTGGTGTCTTACCCGGAGCAGCCCAGAAACGAGGACCTCGCCACCGCCAGCATCTTCCCCCTTCCGGCGCATCAGGTACACTTTGGTAACATCAGGGAGATTCTCAGGGAATACTTAGTGGACTTCAGAGGGGTTTGGATTAAGGACATCTAGCCATGTCCTCTCGGTCAGGCGTATGTCAGATTCTACAGAGAATATGATAGAGACAGTTTTGTGCTTAACAGTCCTGAACCCTTTGGCGATCTCAACATTTCTTTCACCAAGCATGACGACGGCTGGAATCGTAGGGCTATCCTCTTCAATCGTGAGTGTTGGCTACTTCTGTTGAATCTTCCTCCTGATTATTGGAAGCAGGAGCATTTAGAGAAAATTGTTGGTCCTTTTGGTCACCTTATTTCGTGGGAAGGAGACTCTTCTAATCTTGCTTCCCTGATACTCAAGGCGTGAGTGGATATTCTTGAATCGGTGCCACACTTCATCCCTTTCACTGTTGGCGACAGTTTCCAGGGGGCATCATGGACCTTGCAATGCGAAGTCTACAACACCAGTTACTGGTAATCCGCTGGCAGATGATGACCTACCTCCTAGTCTGGATCACTTTGGGCTTGATTTTCCCTTTGATCTCTTCAGTTTTGGTCAGCAGGGGCCAGCTCCTTTTAATCCCCTGCCTCACCATCATGATCACAATCAGGAGGATGGGCCACACTTTCACGCTCAACTGGGTGGCAATGGCCTTGGGGATTTGGGTGCAGAGCTCATGATCGACCTGAATGTGGCAGACCAGCAGCATGCTCAGGTTCCACTTAATGAGGAAGTTGATCCGAAACCTATGGAAGAAGTAGTTAACCTTGACCTGAATCTCCCTCCTCCCCCGGTGAAGGTTGTTCTTCCAGAGCATCTCATTGATGAACCTGGTCAGTAGTTTTTTGATGAGGGGTTGCCTCTGATTCCCCAAGGCATGGAAGTTGATCCTCAAGAAGTTGAGGTTTTTATCCCGCAGCTGCAAGGCTCCCCAGTCAATGTTCTAGTGGAAGAAATTCAGCTTGATCAGTTGGCCGATCCTCAGGAGCATATTGATATGAACTTCCTGCAGTTTGCCAATGGCTTTAGGATGGACCCAGGCTGGGAAAACTTTGTTCGTGGCAAGCAAATCAACATTGATCTGAATATCAGTTTGCAAGAGAATCCTTAGGCATCACATTGCTCTGAAGTTGATAGACTCTGGAAGGAATTTCTGGCATCTTCCTCCTACAATGACAAGGTATTTCTCATACCTGAAGAATGGTTTAAATTTTTGTGCTCATGCTTTGCTCGCCCTCGTATTTCACTTGGGCCTCCAACTTTATTAAGTCTAGAATGGGGTCACTGCTAGCTTTTCCTCACAAAAGTATACCCCTAGCTCTCCCAGTGGCTTCTCCCCTGGAGAAGGATATCTCATGGATACAATTGGGCTCTAATGCTCCTGAAGTGGTACCTCTCACTATAAGTCCTACCTCCTCAGCCTCAAACAATATCAAAAAATCCCCTAGAATTCTAGTGGAAAGCGAAGTTAGACGCAGCCCTCGTATGAAAGATATCAGCAAATGATTCAAATCCTCTTCCTGTTTAGATAAAAAACGCCTTGAATGTTCTGCAACCCCACTCTCCATTCCTAATTCAATTATTAAGAAATTGGGTGATTCTTTTTGTAAGGTGGACATGGACCTACTCCAGGATGAACAATTGCAGAGGAAAGGCAGAGCTGCTGCTCCCGTTGGAAGGACGTAGAGCAAGAACAAGACTAAAAAGCCTCTAAACATTGATGATGCAGACACACCCAGGAAGAACTGAGGAGAACCAGGAAGGCATAGCCCTGAGATGCTTCCAATGCCTTTTTTATTTTGTTATGGTTATAACTGTGGGTGCATTGTTCTATGTTATCGTGGGATTTGTGGTCTGGATGGTTTCTTTACACTGTCTTTTGACATGTGTTATGATGATTGCGTCTTTTGCTAGTGTTCTATGGATCAGTTAAATCATATTTCTTGGAAGGTGCTGTGTTGGAATGTGAGGGGTGTTAATTCGAGCAAAAAATGGAATTCCATTTATGACAAAATCTCAGAAGCGCACTGTGATGTGATTTGCCTGCAAAAAATGGAATTCCATTCATTGAGGAATTCAGCGATCTCTCCTTGGAGGAATGGAACTTCCAGAATATCTCTCCTTGGAGGAATGGAACAACAAAGAGTTTATTGGAAGCAGAGAGGCACTATCAAGTGGGCTAAGCTTGGTGATGCCAGCACGAAATTTTTTCATGCAAATGCCACCATCAGGAATAGAAGAAATCTAATTGCATCTCTCCAGACTGCAGATGAAGCTTTTATTAGCAGCCATGAGGAAAAGGCAAACCTGCTTTGGGACTCTTTCAAAGAGAGGTTGGGCACATCTGAGTTTGAGTATTTCAGATTTGATTTGATCACTTTGCTACATCCTCATGAGGATCTGTCTTTCCTCCATGCTCCCTCTTCCAAAGAGGAGATTGACCTGGTCATCAAGCACCTTCCTTCTAACAAATCTCCAGGTCCAAATGGCTTCAACACGGATTTCTTTAAGAAATGCTGGCACTTCATTCGCCAAGACTTTTACTATCTGTGTGAAGAGTTCTTTAATAACAATATTTGCCTCCAGAGCATCAATGGGTCTTTCATCACCCTTATTCCCAAAGTGGACTCTCCTGTGGGTGTCAATGACTTTAGACCCATCTCAATCGTAAATAATTCCATGATGTTGATCACCAAGCTTCTTGCTAACATGTTGCGAACTGTCATTCAAAGCCTGGTCCACAAAAACCAATATGGGTTCATCAAATCCAGAACCATCCAGGATCGCCTTGCTTGGTCTTTTGAGTACTTGTACCTTTGTCATAGATCCAAGAAGGAGATGGTCATCCTCAAGATTGATTTTGAGAAAGCTTTTAACAAAATAGAGCACGAAGCCATGTTGCAGATAATGAGATACAAAGGCTTTAGAGACAGATGGCTCGACTGGATGAGGACCATTTTTAGCTCTAGCACCTCTTCTGTTCTTCTTAATGGCAAACCTGGGAAGACCTTTCATTGTAAGAGGGGGTAAAACAAGGGGACCCTCTATCACCCTTGCTTTTTGTATTGGCAGCAGATTTGCTACAGTCTCTCCTGAACAAGGCCAAAGATTTGGGATTATTGCACCTGACTATTCCCCTTAGTAGCACAACAGACTTCCCCATCCTTTAGTACATTGATGACACACTTATTTTCTTAGAAGGAGATGTTAAGCAGATGTTTCTTCTCAAGGCCCTCCTCAACTCTTTTGCTGACTCTGTGGGCCTGAAGATCAATTTCAGCAAAACCAGCACGACTCCTATCAACATGACCAGTGACAGGCTCTCTCATCTTGCCAGCACCTTCGGCTGCTCGGCAGGATCCCTCCCTTTTACTTATCTGGGCCTTCTCCTGGGATCCAACAATCTTCCCACCAATCTTTGGAAGATTGGTGAGTACTTCAGTTTTCCTCTCCCAAGCTGGCAGGCTTCAGTTGGTCAATTCCATTTTCACTGCTTTGCCCCTCTTTTGCATGAGTACCTTTGACATGAATGAAACAGTTATCAACCAAATCGACAAATTCAGAAAGCACTACCTATGGAGGGGATCGGATCTCTCTAACAGGAAACCTGCCAAAGCAGCTTGGCCTCTGGTTTGCCTCCCTAAGGAATCTGGAGGTTTGGGCGTTCTTAACCTCAAGAAGCAAAATGAGGCTTTGTTGCTTAAATTTCTCCACAAGTTCTTCAATAAAGAGGATATCCCTTGGGTTAACTTAATCTGGGAAAAGCACTACTCTAATGGGAAGGTGCCCTCCCATATCAAGAAGGGATCCTTTTGGTGGAGAAACATCCTTAAACTCCTAGATAAATTCAAGCAGATTAGTTCAGTTAAGGTGGGTGATGGGTCCTCTTGCCTGCTATGGGAAGATAACTGGGATGGCCAGCGTCTGGACATGGCATATCCAGAGCTTTTTTCATTCACCAAGAACAAGAAAATAATTGTTGCTTCGGCGTTGGGCCTCTGTGACCACGACAGCGACCACGGTCTGGTTTCTATCTTTCACATCCCTCTTTCTACTCAAGCCCATGAGCAACTGCAAGACCTCAATGGTAAATTGTTGGAGCTAGTCCCATCTGATAATTCAGATGTTTGGCGATATGAATGGGGCTCCCCCACCTTCTCTACCAAGAAAGTATACAACATCCTCTCTGGTCGCAGGAGCATACATAGCAGTTTTAGTTGGCTCTGGAGCTCCTTTTGCCAGCCCAAGCACAAGGTCTTCTTCTGGTTGATTCTTCACGTCTGCCTTCCAACCAGGGAAAGACTTCAAAGAAGGCACATGGCCTTGCCCTCATACACTGCGCTTTGTGCAACTTGGACGTGGTTGAGAGTTCACTTCATCTCTTTCTCCATTGCCCCTTCGCTCGAGGTTGTTGGAATCTTCTTGGTCTGTCAGCCCCGACTTCTGAATCCTTTACTCAGGCTTTGGAATCCATCAAACGCACCTACAAATTCCCTTTTTCATGGAGGTGATCATCATTCTGTCTTGGAGCATTTGGTGGTCTAGAAATAGCTTGATTTTTAGAGGAGTTGCTCCCTCCTTGCAGAATTGTAAAGCTTTCTTCATTAAATAGCTCTCCCTTAGCTTGGTTAGAGCAAAGGAGGCCGCTGTGCCTGCGATTAAAACCTGGTTAGAAAACCTGTAATTCTGCAGCCCGTCACGACAGGCCGGGTGTTCTTTCACAAGAAACAAGGCCCCCTTGTACTTTCATTTTCTTTGTTTTTTACTATATTTTTCTTTTTGAAGGGGGAAACCCCTCCAGGTTCATCCAAAAAAAGGAAATCGAGCAGCAACCGGTGAATGATTAGGTATTAAATTTTGCCACTGCTCAATATCTGATTGCAACACACCAGTTTTCGATGCCTCCTATTCCTTTACTAATTGTACATATATGGACATATGGTGCTTGATATCATCACCGAAGTATGTTTTTATCCACATTGGTTCTGGCTCTGATAGGTAGAATATATTGATGTATGGGTGATATGTAGGGCATGTGCATTTAGACCATATAAAACTCCATGTGTCGCGTTATCGTGTCATCGTGAGGATTAAGTATGCCCCACTTTTTCTCTGTGTGTGTGTGTGTGTTTCTCTCTATACATATATCTGATCAGAGGGAGGCTGGACAGATTGAAGTAGCTAATATAGTTACAAAGGATTTGATCAGTAGAATGCTCGTCATAAAATTTGCTAACTAGTAGTTCCTACTCTTTATTTTTTGCAATTAAAGGCCAAACCATCTCTGAAGGGCCAACTGATGTATTATAGCTCGCTGGGACAAAGGATAATGCGTATATTTCCTTTGAGTTGGGCAACTACTACAACAATATGGGGAAATATTTTTTCTTCACACTATGCATAAGCCTGGCAAATTCCTTCTTGAAGATGTCTCTGCAGACATGGTTATGGATATATACTTGGCTGATTCATCAGATACTCCAGCTCCATCATCCATGTTATAAACTTCAATAAGCTCCATGACTTGTGATCTGTATCCAACACACCAAATAATTGTACCTTCAAGCTTTCTAAGATTATGACTTGTGATTTCCATCCAGCACATCAAAATTATTACACAGAACATTTTTGTTAACTCAACAACAAGAACATGGTCACTTCAAAGCTCCTGATGTCTTCTTCCTGAATCGCAATGAAACTTTTGCTTCTAACTACCATGACTTTCTTGTAGACCTAAACCGATGATTGCTCCACTGCATTTTATTTGTGAAATTAAATGAGACACCTTGTTTATCCAGTGAGTTGCATAGCTGTGGTAGCACGGATCTTATACATTGTCTAAGGCAAATAAAGAGAACTCCACTACAACAAAATTCACAGTTTGTTTTTATCAGTGGTATGGTGGCCTCTTTTGTTAACAACAATAATATTCCATACACCTCGAGAATGGAGTTTGTGTTGTGGCACCAACGACCAATCAGAGGCATCAACGGTGGTGAATGATAGAGCTGTTGTTCCCCGATCGTCCTAGGCAGCTCTGTGAAGCATCAACGCCCCTGCTGCCGTGAACTACTCGAATTCTGTGGTTGCCCTTTCCATGCAGATTGAATTCTTGATGCATCTCTTTCCTATAGACTGAGTTACGTACGTGTAGCGTTCAAGAGACAAGACTCGTTCTTATATGGAGTGAAGCTAGCTATTCTCCATTTTTCTATCGACACTTGCAAACCTGGCCAGGCATTCTCCATTTTTCTTTTAAACTCTAGTAATGCATTATTGGTTCTTATATATATACCGTAGAGTTAGCTAGCTAGCTTGCATGAAAATGCACTACTAGAGAAAGGTTCACCATAGTCCTCACAAATAAAGAAAATGTCAGTGCACTGACATCGATATCATCGATAATTGACCTTTTTTTCCTTATGTTGATACACAAAATCTTCATGCTACTCTCCTCTGCCTAACCTAGACTATAATTAAGGAAAGTTTCACTTTTTTCTGCGAAGCTAGTTTAATTTGTGGCCTTGATTCTAGTCCTGTTGTGATTATGAACCTAGCATCACTAACCAATCCCAGAAAATAAGATAATGGCACATGGAGATTGATAAATTGGTGACAAGAAGAAGATGCAGCACGAACATACAGCAACAGGAGAACCAATGATTTGTGTTGTTTGGTTCAATCTTTTTGGGCCGTAATCTGTTCACGGTGTTAGATTTGATCTCGGGAACGGTCAAGAGACCGATCCAGAGTTGATTCTGAGCCCTGATTGGGGGCGCGACCTTCCTCTTTGGTTTTGGTCCCCGGTCATAGTGCGCCATATAAAAGAGGGCCTAGGGGCCGGCACAGAACCCAATGCTACCTAGTCGTCGTCAAACCCTAACCCAACAGACCCCAAGGGACCCGATCTCCCGGCACACCAAGTGATTGGAAGGCCCTGCCACTCCTCGCCGCCGCCGACCCGATGGCCGATGACGCCGCCAACCAGGAGCAGCAGAGGCAGAGGGAGAAGGAGGCCAAGGCGGCTGAGGAGCGCCGCCTCAAGGAGGAACAGGAGAAGGCCACCGAGGATCGCCACCAAGCAAACCCCGTTGGCCATACGCCACCGGTCGCGCCCTTCCCTAGCACCGAAGGTGATATCTCTCCCTCTCTCCCTCTCTCTCCTAGATCTACACATGAATACCATGAACTTGTGCTAAAACTCGCTAGTGGTAGGCTCTCGGGGCTTAGATCGATCCACCAGACTCCAACATTTGGTATCAGTTACCTCGTGTGGAGCCCGATCCCTAACCCTAGTGGGGTGATTTGGCCTTCGGGTCAAGAAAAAAAGGAGAAATAGACTGCATCTTGAGCCATTTTGGCTGGAACTCAAGAAATCAAAAGAATAGAAGGAGGTTTTCTTCAAACCCTAACCCTAGAAATCCCCAACCCGCACGAATCGAAGGACCTGGAGGGCTTAACTTGGCGTCGTTGGCCTCGCTGACGTCCAGGAAGAAGGCGGCGCTCACCGTCGGCCACAACGTACGTGCATGCGCCCGGGCCGAGAGGGCACCGCCGCGGGGCCTCTCGGTGGTGGTGCATCCTCCCTCGGGCGGGCGCGCACGCCAGCGAAAGGCCACGTAGGCAGCCTTGCCATGACTGCCGTCTCGTCCAGCTTTTACTCACCGGCAATGGTGAAGAAAGGGAAGGAGAGCGCGCGGCGCGGGGAAGAGAAGAAAATGGCTAGGGTTTCCTCACCTGGCCGAAAATTGCGGGTATTTATACCGTCCATCGATGAACACCGGCCGTCGGATCGTGGTGAACGGCCGAGATGGAGGCGGGCGGTCGTGCCGGCAGACGGGCTGAGCCGAATGCACAGCCTAGGCCTATGTTGCCTGCAGCCTGCCTCGCGTGCCCCCCACCAGAGACGGCCTTGGGCCATTTTGGCACTTTTTTTGGCCAGATTCAGAACAGTGAAGAAGATTTTTCTTCTTTTCAGATTCCAGATTATTTGCATATTTTATATATATATGCATTTATATGATGAAATGACTTTATTTTCTTGGAGCTGAGAATTAGACATATGATTTAGACCATGTTTCCGCTGCTAATGATATGATTTTAATATGTATTATCTCTAGATAATTTAAACCAACGTGAATGATTATTTAGAGACATGCATATTATTAGAATATATATGACATTATCGTTACTTATTTAACCAACGTTAAATTTTAATGATGAGTTATGAATATTTTTCTGAATGTTATTCTTTTTTCATCCAACGATGAATCTAGAATAGAGTTTTGGATGTATGCATGTTTAATTTCGACCAACGTTGATGTTAATTCCTGCATGAGAATTTATTGCTTTTGAGCATGATCTAATTTGAGTTATATTTCATTGTTGATGATGGGCGTAATGCTGCGATGCTCCTCGCTCAGATGGGGAAAATTGATCCGCTCAAGGGGAATAACACTACCGGAAAACGGAATACTCCTGTCGGTATTTTCACCGACAGGAAAATACCAAAACCGACAGGGAAATTGGGAATTCTTTTTTTTTTGTCGGTGAACCGACAGGGAAATACCGAGGGGGCTAGCGCGACAGAGAAATGCTTATTTGCCTGACGGCGCACCGACAGAAACAATTTTTTTGACGGTGTCCACCGTCAGGAAAATTAAGTTTCGCCAGGTTTAGAAATCCTACCCCTGTCGTAGCAGCACCGACAGGAAAATCCAATACACCGCCAGAAATATAATTTCCCTGTCGGTTCAGCTACCGCCAAAATAAAAGACCAGCATTTCCCTGTCAGTTTTACCACCGACGTAGAATTCGTTCACTCCGACAGCATAACAACATTTCCCTGTCGACGTAGGAATGTTTTCTGTCGATTTGTTCCCCACCGGTCACTGCCCGACAGGAAAATATTGTTAACCCAGCACATCCAAATTGCATTAAATAAATAATATTTAACAGCATTCAATCAGCATTATCAAGCACCCAAATTGCACACCACCATCAAGCAGAACATATATACATATATATATTATATAATATGATGTCCTAAAGTTTGCATCATCAGTTGCATGAGTAAGATGTCGATGCACCAACATACAGCCACAGGACTACCACAAAAGCACTTGTTTTGCAGCCACATATAGCTATATAGGTTCAGTTTTTCAGCACCTTCTAGCTAGAGAGGTTGGTAAATGGACCCTACTGCCATTCTCCTACCATCCTGGTAAGCAAAAGGTTAAACTACTTAGAAAGTGTATGCAAAGGCACAACACTTCAAAAGTTGAAACTACCGCCTACTGCTTTGTTTTGGAGTCTTGAGTCTACTTTCACATGGGTGTATGGTTTTCACCGTGCGGATTGCTTGTTTCCATTGGAGTCCCATTAGCGCCATGTTGATTCTCATCACTGTGGCCATCTGCGAGGCCATCACCATGGTGATCCTCACTGCTATGGCCATTTGCTGGATTGCCATCGTTAGTTGATTGTGAACCAATGTGAGATGATCCAGTGCCCTACAAAAGATTAATAGCAATCAGGTAACAAACTGTGATCTCTTGTTTATACAAGTAGGAACCCACTAGTATATGGATTTTGAGTAAACAGTACTTCAACCACAAGGTTCATAGACATGGAAAAAAAAGTGAAGAAAAGATTACATTTTCTCAATGTGATGCAAACAGGAAGTATTAATGACAGGAAGTAGAAATTAGATGCCACAAACTTCATATAATATGTGGATGCTAGCTGTGTCCACACAAACTTCATATAATATGTGGATGCTAGCTGTGTCCAACACTAGTATTTATGTATGAAGGGTGCAAAAAATAAGATGCATTTGTTTCCAAGTTCATTATTACAAGGAAATGTAGATTATGCATGCGTACTACCTGCCAACCTATCTGCAGTCATTGTCATTGACTTGCAGAGAAGAGATTACATAATGTGTCTACCTTACCATGCTAACTGAACTAATGCAAAGTAAGTTCAGCAGGTATGCAAGAATCAACATGAGGCCACTTCCTCACTGGTGCACTGCGTGTTGCCATTCTGAGTACCACCATAAAGCTCTAGTTAGCTTCCATTGGAACTATATGGACACATAGTTGTGAAACTAAAACAAAATAAGTTTCTTTCTATTTTTCTAATTCTAGACAGTATGATATGACAAGGGCTACAGGGTTATATACTCACAATTGCTTGGGATGCTGATAAAAGCCGCAATGCTTCCTCTGGAACTTCCTTTCCTAGGACCCCGATAAAGTCCCTGTAGGTGAAATATATAACTCAGAACATGAAAATAAACTATTTGTTGAAAACTTGCATAAGATTTTCAGATGTGTACCAATATCAACTCAGTATGGAGTTTGTTTTGCTGCAGTGCACTATCTTTTTCGTGGTTAGCTTGCTGCAATCTTGCATTTTCACGGCGTAGTTGTGCAACTTCTCGAGCAATGCTCGATGGTCGCACACTTCTTTCTTTTGCAGCTGCCCTTACATCTGCTGATCTAACAGCACCATTTCCAATGGTAAAACGCCCATGGGTTCTTGGGCCACCACTAGACACATCATACAACACTTGTGCATTCAGATTTTGCTCCAGCAGATACTGTTGTCCGTCCTCTTCAATGTACTCGTGCTGCAGTTCATCCTCTCCTTGTGGACATGCAGCCCGCCTAGCCCCCGTGATGTAGTCATCCTAAAAACATAGCAACACAGCAAGTAACATTCCCTTTTACTAATTTAGAAACAATGGCTGCTGGACCATATCGGTGCATAGATAGAAAACAATAGTAGATGGATTGGTGCATAGAAAATACATACCATACGTTGTTGTGCCTTTGGACTACTGATTGGACCACTACTACCGTTAGCATCCAATTTTTTTATACCAGATTTCATCACAGCATATGTATTAATAGGTGTTGCTTTCTCTGGTCCAAACAAAGATTCCTAAAAAGAGAATATGCTTGTTGAATGATAGCACTAAAGAAATTGGCTTCCAGAAGAAATATTACCATAAACAACATTAAAGACAATACACATGCATACCAGAACTTGTTGTGTCTGTGTGAATGGTCTAGATCCTCCATGGTTTTGAGCAATATCGGTTGAACTCGAGCGGCATTCCTGCCCTGTCTTTCTTTTTCCCTTGAACTCGTCTGAGCACCAATAACTACATAACACTGGCCAAACTGCATCATCAAACCACTTGATCCGACCTTGCAAGTATTGTTCATACTTGAGCACTATTGGGCGGGCCAATGTATCATCAAGTGGCTCACCAATTGTCCTATAATACTCCTTTACACAGTCCACACGAGCTTGGTACATCATGTCCCTCACCCTTTTCTTCAAATAGTTGTCAAGAACACGGTCTGCCTCCTCTTGATCTTCCCTTGCAACCTCAAACAAGCGCTGCAATGGAAACAAACAAATATTAATAATAAATATCTGCTATATAGTTCAGGTTTAGATTCATTGAACTAGAATATAAACTTTAATATTAGATGTGAAGAATATGTAACTTACCCAAAATTCGGACAATACACGATCTCCACTTGTCACTCCAAAATCATTTGGATCCAGAAAATAATCATCCCAGTCCAAGGGTACATGCTTTTCTACTATTGCACCATTATCATCCTTTTCCTCAATCAAACCTGGGTATTGCCTCTTGAGAATGACTCCAAGTTGAGTAGTGTATTTATAAATGGGCTTGAAACTGACATAACTAAATTGCCTGTCCACAAATACTAATTGTTATTTAGTTGAGGTATAATGGAAGCTAACAATAAGCACCACTTATAAATGAGTTTGGAGCTTGTCACAAATATTAAATTGCTTGTCCACAAATACTCACATGTCACCACTTGGTTTAAGAGCCACTTTTCCGCCTCTCCCAGGTTGTTTTAACTTCGTTTGGGACCCAGGTTTTCTTCCTCTCTTTTTAGGTTCCTCTACTTGGGGAGGAGGAGCACTTCTAATCCTCTGCAAGGTATTGACAGAAGTGGTTGCTCCATGGGAAGCACTCCTTTGGAAAGAACAACGCCTACCAGCAACGCGGTTGCTGCGTGCATGACGAATGCCACTAGTCATCTGCATAGACATGATGAATGAATTAGATCCATTGTATAACAAATCAGTCAGCAAGCAATAGTGATTTATAACAAAACTGTATGGAAAAACTGAATGGCAGTAAGCAAAAAAATAAAAATACAACCACAAGTGACAAAAGAATACAAAATATTAACTGCAAATTTAATAATAGATCAAGTCTCATGAGTACATTGGATCCTAGACAGTAGGTTTCTTAACTACAAATTAAAAATCATTTGGGTCATATATCTCTTCATCCTCTTCCTCCATTAGGTCATCCTCTTCCTCTGTAGTTTCACCCTCTTCTTGAATAGCATCTTCATCATCTACTATTTGTTTCTCTATTCTTTTCAAGTCTTCTGGATTAGTAATCTCATCTGAGCCTGATGATATTATCATAGAGTCCAATGCATCCCCCAAATCAATAACAAAGGTTCCATCCAATCCATCCTCTTGATAAATATCATGTGTGACCTCTTCTAGAACCATGGACTTGCTATTATAGCCATTTTGAGGTACGCATCCACGTGGAGCTACCTGGTACGCAACCCACCATGGAGATAGATCCCTACTCTCACATGGGTAGGATAGGTAGTAAACTTGAGTAACTTGACTAGCCATCACAAATGGATCAAAATTTGATAATCTCAATGCATGCTTGATCTCTACCAAGCCTAGATTTTCAGTACGCCTTAATCCATTGGATGTTGGATCAAACCAGTGACAATAGAATAAAACCAACTCAAGTTTCATGCTGCCTTCCCATTCGATTTTTATAATATCTTCTATGACACCATAATACTCATGACCATTTCCCGTTTCATCATAAGATGTCACACAAACACCACTATTGATGGTTGTTAATCCCGGTTTTCCCCTCTCATGTTTCTCTGAACGAAACCTATATCCATTGACATCATAACACCCATAACTGCTAACTCGAGTGCAGAAACCATAAGACATTTGGCTGAGAGCATTGTGAATGCTAACTGATTTATTACACAGAAAAAATGCAAATTTTCAATGTCAACTTTTTATTTAAATAGAGTAATAGACACATGCTAAAAGTGGATGAGAACATTACTTTCTTTTTAAACCAGTCAAAGAAATTTGGCCCAGATTTTATACCATGGCCATTTTTCCAACCATTTAACCTTAAATCACGAAGTTGCTGTTCAGTGGGAACAACACGGCTCTTCCATTGCTCTTTAGTAAATTCTCTACAAGAATGATATCATTGTCATGCTTATATGCATAAAAGGCTTAATTAATAATAATGTGTTCGTGTTTTTAACAACATACATGAAGAAATCATCCATCTCAGGTGTGTTTGTCAATATGTATAGGAAAGCAACCTTGTACTCCTTATCTGAGAGTTCACGAATTCCCCTTGGGCTCATGCAACGACCTGGGCACTTAAAAATTTCAAGGTCGCATGTACCATGAAATGTAGATGAACCATCATCATATCGAGGCATCTTGTTTCTTATAGAAGGAGCAATGGATCTAAAATATAGACTAAGACTATTTGTAACCTCTTCAACTAGACATGCCTCGACAATGCCAGCTTCAACACGGGCCTTATTCCTTACTTTCTTCCTTAGTTTTTGAATACACCTACAGTGTCAGCAAGTGAACAATATATTACAGACAACTAAATTCTGGTCAAGAACACTAATATTGTAAAATGTTTTCAGTTTTACCTCTCATATGGATAATTCCAGCGGGCTAAGACAGGGCCTCCTAATCGTGCCTCATAAGGTAGATGTATGATGAGATGTTGCATAACATTAAAGAAGCCAGGAGGAAATATCTTCTCTAGTTTGCAAAGAAGCACTACAACATTCTCTTCCAAAGAACGAACAACATCTTTACTTAGCAGTTCAATAAAGATGTGGTAATCATGACTTTTCAGGCCTAGAATCCTTCTTTGCAGCAGGTTGACACCACGACGTATATTGGCTGCATATGAATCAGGAAACTTCAACTCTTGGAACCATTGAAGAATTGTTGACTTGTCATTTTTTTCTATGCAGAATGGAGCTCTTGGCTTGTCCCACTTTCCATTGCTAGTTTCGACCAAATGCAGTGAAGGACAGTTACAAATCAAAGCTAAATCAAGTCTGGCTTTCACATTATCTTTGGTCTTATCAGGTATGTCAAAGCATGTGTTCCATATTGCTTCTGCCATATTCTTTTCATTGTGCATGACATCAATATTGTGTGGCAGCCGCAACTTATGGAAATATGGAAGTTGTCTAAAACAAAGTACATGTGTCCAATTGTGCAATCTACCAAAGGTTTGTGCATCATCTATGAATTTTTCCAAATGTGCTTGGACCTCCTCCCCTGTTAAGCGCCTAGGAGGCTCATCCAACACCCTTGTGTTCTTCCTAAATGCATTAGCTTGTTTTCTAAATTCATGATCCATAGGCAGGAAGCACCTGTGACAATCGAACCAGCAAGCCTTATGGCCATTAGGGAGCTGGAAACCTCTACAACCATAGCCACATGGACAGGCCAATCTACCATGTGTGCTCCATCCAGCAAAGTCTCCATATGCCATGAAGTCATGAACTGACCAAAGGTAGCAAGCCCTCATTCTAAAGCTACGCTTGATAGAAGCATCCCATGTGATGACTCCATTCCATAGTGTTTGAAGTTCATCTACTAAAGGCTGCATTAGAATGTTCAACTTTTTACCCGGATGCTCAGGACCAGGAATGACAAGGGTTAAGAAAATATACTCAGGCCTTAAGAGAAGTCCCGGAGGTAGATTTAATGGGGTCACAAAGACCAGCCAACATGAGTAAGGAGCAGCATTCAAATTAAATGGTGTGAAACCATCAGTGGCTATAGCAAGTCGCACATTTATTCTTTCACTTGCAAAGTCTGGGTAGTCCACATCAAATTGCTGCCAAGCTTCTCCATCACAGGGATGCACCATCTTACCACACATTGAGGGATTGGGAGCCGGCAATAGCTTAGCGATCTCCTCATGCATGTACAACCTTTGCATCCTATCTGTGAAGGGAAGATGACGCAATACTTTTCGGGGAACCTTACTCCGACCTTCCTCATACCGATTGGCTCCACAAATGTCACATTTCTCTTTATCAACATTATTTTTGTAGAATAGCATGCAATTATTGTAACAGACATCAATTTTTTACATACGGCATACCAAGACCCTCTAATAGTTTCTTTGATTGGTAGAAGTCATTAGGTAACTTTGAATCTGGAGGCAGGAGTTCATGTACTATCTCTATGACATCATCATATTCAGCAATTGACATATTGTATCGTACCTTCACAGCAAGCAGACGAGCAACAGCAGACAAGCGTGAGTGTGTGGTGCTCTCGTGCACCAACTCATCTGCACTAGCAGCCATCCTATAGAAAGCTTGGGCATATGCTGGTTGCTCATCTGGATCAGGTGGATGTGACCTAGCTAGATCAACCAACATTTGGTCCATCCGATCAGTCTCACCAAAACCCTCTCCATTTCCTACATTTTCAAAATGATCATGTCTAACAACCCTCTCACCATGCTCCGTCCATGTTTCATAGCCTTCCATAAAACCAGACCTACACAAATGCAACTCAACTGTATTCCTTTTGTATCTGCATTGGTGGTTGTTTCGGCACAAGGCACATGGACACTTGATGGTTCCATTTTCAGCTACACCGGGAAATGAAAATGCATGATTCAAGAATTGGGTAGTTTTATCAATCCATTCATTAGATGGAGCTTTACCGCGCTGCCAACCACTATACATCCAACTGCGGTGTGACATGACAACTAGTTCTGTGATTCAAACATTTATTTGTTAGTGATAATAGAATTTTGTATTACAATATATATATATATATATATATATATATATATATATATATATATATATATATATATATATATATAGCTGCTAAAACTAATTTGCACATGATTCTACTAGTTCATTCAGCGAGGAAATAGAAGTGGGGTGATATAGCTAGATTGCTAATATCACCGCGATATGGATTAGGGTTTAATATATAACCATCTTCTACATTCAGTTTCTTGCTTGTCAATCTCTATCATAAGGGAACTATTGTAGGTATATATTTGCTTGCAGCTACACGGCTGCTCCACATTCTAACATAAGTGATAGCCATACATGATTTCCACTGCATTTTAGATACAATCCACACAGAAAAAAATCAGATAGCCACATAACCTAGAAAAATGCTGTAATTGGATTTGGGGGGAAGTTATATGAGTTTCTTACCTGCACTTGGAACTCGGAACTCGGAAGGGAATTGATGGTGAAGGGCACAACAGGGAGGGGCAGTCGATGGAGAGAGGAGGCCGCCGGGTATAGGGGCAACACTGACGAGTTCGACGAAGGAACGGCGACCTTCTCTAATCTGGCATCAACCCTTCCTTCGACTTCTCCTCCACGGCGACTGTGATGGGCTGTGGCTTCAGGTGCAGGCGGGCAGGGGGAGAAGAGAGGCAGGCGGCTAGGGTGGAGGCAGATCCAGAGGGGGCCTCGTCTGTGCGGCGCGCAGATGCTCCTGGCGGGGTCAGGCTGGGTGGTGGCGGCGTCAGGGGGTAGGGACGCCTGGTGGGGTCAAGCTGGGTAGCGGCGGTGGGGTTGGGCAGAGGGATTGGTGGGTCAGGCTCGGTGGCGGCAGCGGCAGGGGTGGCGGGGTCAAGCTGGGCCGCGGCGGTAGGGTTGGGCGGCGGGGGTGGCGGGGTCAAGCTCGGCCGTGGCGGCGGGGTTGGGCAGAGGGATTGGCAGGGTCAGGCTGGATGGCGGTGTCGGGGGGTAGGGACGCCTAGCGGGGTCAACCTAGGCGGCGGCGGCGGGATGGGGCGGAGGGATTGGTGGGGTCAGGCTCGGTGGCGGCGGCGGCGGGGGTGGCGTGGTCAAGCTGGGCGGCGGGGGGGGGGGGATTGGCGCGCGGAGGCTGAGGGGCGTGTATGTGAGGTAGGATTTGGGGGCGGCAGGTTTAGTCTAGGGTTTTTCGTTTTTGTCGGTGGGAATGAAGGAGCGCAGAATGGGTCGATGGCACGCAGGCCCAAAACCTAGCACGCGTGAGTATATTTCGCTAGGGTTGGTGTAATTTTTCTGTAGGTAACGATGACACTGACATGATAATACCTCTACCGACAGAAAAACGTAATATTCCTGTGGGTCCGGCACACCGACAGAAAAATTATAATATTTCTGTCGGTCTTCTACTTTTTGTGTCGGTACATGCATGGCTTCACCGACAGGGTAATTATTATTTTTCTGTCGGTAACTAAAATACCGTCAAAAAAATTAGCTCCCGACAGGAGTATTCCGTTTTCCAGTAGTGTAACTATCCCTCTTGGCGAAAGATCCTTGACATGATGCTTACTTTGAGTGACTTGGATTTCGCACTCCAGACTGATAGACCCACTGAGCCTGCTGCAGGCGATGCTCAGTATGAAAAAAAGATGATGTAGTACAGCATCGAGAAAAGAAAGTGGGAGATTTCAAACAATAAGTGTTTGAAGATTATTCAACACCTCATTGACGACTCCATTGAAGGGTCCATACTAGAGTGCACCGCTGCTAAGGAGCTTCTAGATGGATTGAAAACTCAGTTTACTGGATCCTCCAAGGCGTATGCCAGCGCTTTGGTAGATGATTTGACCAACATGAGGTGTGACAGTTCTGGAGTGCGAGCCTATATCAAGGAGCTGAACAAGTACTTGGGCAAGGATTTGCCAGAGGACTTTGTGGTGCACATGATCATGAAATCACTTTCGGAAGAATATGAGACATTTCATGTGCACTATAACACCACTATCAACGATAGATGGACGATTGACCAGCTTATGGCCCAGTGTTTGCAAGAAGAGGAGAAGCTGAAAAGTCACAAGAGCGACTCCCTCAACTATGCCTCGCATCAATCAAAGAAGATGAACAAGAACTCCAAGCCTGTCTTCAAGAAGGAACCTAAAGGAGATTCTGGACAGTCCTCGTGCAAGCCCCCTACCATTAACCACAACCATGGCAGAGGGAAGAACCCAGACAAATTCTTTCCTATGCCTTTTAACACTTGCTTGCATAGCAAGAGGGGCACCACAAGGGCTATCCAGATTGGTTGAGGTCTCTCATTCAGAAAAAGAAAGGTACATATCAAGTGATCTTTATTGATGAATCCCTGTACTTAGGATTTTCCCACTAATGCTTGGTGGATTGACTTGGGTGCAACTGGGCATGTTGCGAATTCTTTATAGGGCTTCCAAACAAGGAGGATGTTGGAAAAGGGCAAAAGAAGCGTTAGAGTTGCTAACGGAAAAGAAGCCCCAGTCAAAGTCATTGGAGATCTTTATCTAGAGTTATGTGATGCTTTTGTACTATTATTGAGAGATGTTCTTTTTGTTCGCTCTTTAAATAAGAAATTGATTTCTATCTCTAGACTTGACGATGAGATGATACATTGTCATTTTGGGAATCATAGATGTGTTATTCGATGTAATAACAAAGATGTTGGTGTCGCCATCCGACGAGACATGTTTTATTTGCTTTCCCAATGCAATGTTGTGAATGAGATTGATGCATCCGACTCTGTACTTGAAACGATTGCGACAAAGAAATGAAAAAGAAACGATGGAGAAACTTCATCGAAATTGTGGCATTGTCGCTTAGGCCACATTTCGAGGGGGAGGATAGACTGATTGATAAAAGAAGATATTATCCATCCGTTAGACTTTACAGACTTAGAGCATTGCATTGAATGCATCAAAAGAAAATTTGCGAAGCGAATTAAGAAAAACACAATGAGTAGCTCGGGAGTATTGGAGATAGCCCATACAGACATTTGTGGTCCTTTCCTTGAAAGGACTGTGGATGGTTATGACTCGTTTATAATGTTCACAGACGATTACTCTCGGTATGGCTACATCTACCCCATCAAAGAAAGATCAAAAGCGTTAGACAAATTCAAGATATTCAAAGCTGAAGTTAAAAATCAGCATGACTTAAAGATAAAGATTGTAAGATCTGACTGTGGGAGGGAGTACTACGGTCTGACATACGCACTATGGATAAGTTCCTGGGCCTTTTGCAAGGTTCCTGCGAGAAATTGGAATAGTGGCCCAGTATTCTATACCGGGTGAACCTCAGCAGAATGGAGCAGCAGAAAGAAGAAATCGCACATTAATGAACATGGTGTGAAGTATGATAAGCGATTCGACTCTTCCGGTTAGTCAGTGGATGGAGGCATTAAAAACCACCATTCATATACTTAATCGGGTTCCTAGTAAGTCTGTCCCTACGACGCCATACGAGTTATGGACTGAGAGAAAGCCCACGTTGAATTATTTGCACGTTTGGGGTGCCCAACTAAGGCCAAGATATTTAACCCCTCACAGGAAAAATTAGACGAAATCACAGTGAGTTGTCACTTTATTGGCTATCCTGAAAAGTCAAAAGGCTTTAGATTTTATTGTGTCCAGATAAACAGACGAAATTTGTTGAGACAAGACACGCAATGTTACTGGAAAATATCTGTACAATACTTACAGCATGGTGTGTGGCACCCACAAAAGATAATTTGGCTCAAGAAAATTAGTAAGGTGGTTTAACTTGTTGCTTGTGCCATAAGAATGATTAACCATTTATTCTTCAAGTGCTGCCTGGTTGGCTCCATTCGTACCCATATTACATTTAACAATTGGAAAAAAACTAGATACAATGTTGAGCACTTGTTTTGATGATTGGTTACATGGCTTGATGTTGATTGGAAACCAATATTCTTGCTAGCAGCGGTAGCTATTTGTTAGTCAATTTGGTTGGGCAGAAAATACTTGATTTCTTCTATGTAGGTTATTCATATGGCTTCCCATTGGCTCTCGAGTTGGACTATTCTACAATTAGCACACTTGCAGAAATGGGTTGCGGATGGATCACATCTTTTTTGCGCTAATGGCCAATGTTTTTTCTCCCATATGCTTGGCAATGTGCTACCATTCCGATGGTTTAGTAATAATATTTATATATAGGTAATATATTTCCGCCTTATCATTCTATTGAATACCAATGTCCATCAACTATATGGATCCGTTGATGGATACAACTTAAAGTGGACCTTGTGGGCATTCAAACCAAAAACTTGCTGAGGGAAGATCGACAAAACGCACCACCATTTCGTTGCAGGACGACTCATTGATGTCAAGAATCAATTGAACATGGGAGTGAATATTGACTATCAATATAGAGTTACGGTCTCAGGACAAGTGGAATGTTTGAATTTGACAAGTTGTAGAATTGCAGAGGAGGCCATAGCAGTAGGACTAAATACCAACGTTTTGATGTTAGGCTGCTGAGTCCTCCCTGATACAGTGTAGAAAGATATTAACACCAACTTACCGATATTGGTCTATATGTCTCATATTTATACCTGAGTAAAATCCATCTCCGTTCCCTAAACTTGTCCTAGTATGTCAAACCGGTACCTAAAGTCTCAAAGTGACCATCTCGATCCTTAAACTTGTCTTGGTGTATCAACCGTTTCCCTAAAGTCTCAAAGTGACTATCTCGGTCCCTAAACTTGTCTCGGTGTATCAATCCAGTCCCTAAAGTCTCAAAGTGACCATTTGTACTGGGAGCGGGTTGACAAACCAAGACAAGTTTAGAGACCGGGATGACACACCAAGACAAGTTTAGGGATCGGGTTGACACAACCAGACAAGTTTAAGGACCGGGATGGTCACTTTGAGACTTTAGGGACCGGGTTGACACACCGAGACAAGTTTAGAGACCGGGATGGTTACTTTGGAACTTTAGGGTCCGGATTGACATACCAAGACAAGTTTAGGGACCGGAGATAGATTTTACTCTTTATACATTGTTTAAGAAAATGTTATATTTACATATGTAGGACTGAGCTAATAACACTAGTACACTTTCAGCGAGGTGCACTGCATTGCGACACAGAGTGGCTGGCATGCTATGAAGCGTCGGCAGATTGAATTGGTCCACGTCTCATCCCGCTGGGTTGTGGAGAAATACCCTACCGCGTGTCCGCGCAGTCCATATATTGCCATCGCAAATTAGACCTTTGCGCTATGGTCTCTGCAACAAGCCCACCTGTCAATAATGTTAAACATTATTAGCATCAGTGTTAGCCTGTTAGGTCGTAATCAGAAATAATCAATGGCAAATGTTCACAATGAAATTAATATATATTCTGTACCTGATTGTGTGCAAATGCATCTCATGCATGAGTCATGGTCGCCTCCAGCACACCAATAATATCGGTGCAAATTCTTGGCGCCTTCCATTCCTATTGTGCATCAAGTGGTCAATAGTTAAATTATTCATCGTGTAACCCTCACCACTCATCCCCTTTTTTTGTCGTGCTCTGTGTGTGTCAGATTAAGAGTTGAGGTCAGGCTGGTTGCTAGCGCCCGATAATAATATATGGCCATGCTCCCAACTACGGTGGTTGCACAAACTACAGTTAAACTAGATGAATTCCTCACGTATTGCTGCTGGAATTTGAGTAATATCATATATGTACGCCATAAAAAACGTCGCATACATCAAGCCATAGAAAATCAGTAGATGATATAAATAAAACTATTAGTGGATAGTGATGTGGCATGCAATTTAGTGAGGCCTTGAGATGATATGGCTTCATGCATGTCTAGAAGAATAGGTAGTCGGGTGCACCTATTTAGATATAGGAGATAGGTAGGGGAGTATATGTGTGCACACTAGAGCATACTCTGTTCACCAATCATCTCAGTTTTTTTAGTATTAGAGTAAATTCTCTTAATGAGGCCAGTGGCGTGGTAGAAGGATACTTTTGCTTCATCACACGGTGCAAACCCCATCCATGGATGCCTCTCACAGAAGCCGGAGTTACAAATATTGGTGGATGCTTCCTTTTATTTATTTTACTCACGGCACCCTTGCATTTCATAAATTTATGCTTCCTCCATTTCCTTGATGAAAAGAGACTCGCTGTTACCATATCATGATATCATGGCATCATCGAAAAACTACGACATGCTTCTTATTAGTTTTTGTGTTGTCTATTACAAGACAAGATGGAACCGATTATTCTAGGGGAGGAATTTCATGTGTGTACAAAAATAAAATTATGGATACAAGAGATATATATAGATATTAACATTACATGTGGTCAATAGCCTATATGAATTCTAATTCTTAAAATATTGCTCCATAGCTGATTGAACAAAAACCTGATGATGAGGACTGAATTTTCATCAAGTTATGTTTCCATACAAAGAGTCACCGGCGTGAGACAAACTATGGAGGGCATGCATATAAGGAAAATTTCCTTCTTATTGTCGAAACGCTGAAATACACTTGGACAGATCATATACAGCTTATTATTGCCCTGTAATTTTAGCGTTATATTAGTTATCTAGCATCGCTGCTGTGTGAACGATTAGGCTGCATTTAATTCCACAATAGATCAAAATCCCTATTGGTCCCTTCCAATCCACTTCAGCACCCTTCAAAACTAGAGTTTCCAAACTAGACCTACGGTGGTTGCACAAACTACGTTTAAATAGAGTAAAATGTATGGACGGTGCTCGAATTTAACAATGTGTGCTACCTAGGTCCCCGAATTTAGAATAGCAGTAATCCGGATCCCTAAACTTGGTTTTGGGTGCCATCTACCTCTGGTATCTTGGCTGCTGATATGGTGCTTTGTGGTGAATCATATGTACTTTTTGTGATGTGAGCATGCGTAGGGCATGGCCAAAGCCTACTATGTGAACGATCTAATCACTCCATGCCACCCTAACAATGCGACACAGAGCAAGAGTCTGCCCAAGAGGGATACCCTGGCACTCCACGGATTCGATAACAACGCTGCTGTTGGGTACTTCGTGATAGAGGAATGCTACTGAACAGTGTGCTGTCCTTGCATGGCCATTGCACAATAGACCGGTGTGGTATGGTGTGTGCAGCAAACCCACCTATATATCACATTGATGTCAAACATTAGCACAGTGAAATTAATCTAAAATCAAGGAGAAATGTGCACACGTACAATGAAGTTACTATTCTCTACCTGTGTATCCATGGTTCCTGCATCTCGGACCTCAACCATGATTCACCTCTATCACAGCAGTAGGATCGGTGCAAATTCCAAGTGCCTCCCACCCCCATTCCCGTTGCCGTTGTGCATCAATTGATCAAAACTTAAATTACTCACTGTGTGCACCATTATTGATTCTCGACTCCCTCTGATTTTCGTTCCTCATGCCATGTGTTTTAAAGAAACGGATCGGGCTACCATGTTTGCATAACTTATTGGCTTACTTGATAGTAATATATAGAATTGCCATGGTCACACCTATATATATGGTGGTTGCACGCTATTGTTAAATAGATAGGAGTATATTATCATGGAGCATATTCTCTTCCACAACCATTTTCAGATATTTTAGTTGTGGAGTACAATTTCTTTTAATAGAGGACAATAACGCGGCGGCAGAAGGTAGTTACGGTGCTTCATGCTACATAAATGCTTCTCAGATCAAGTTAATAATATGTGTGTGTGCGTGCTCCTTGTTTCACTCGAAGCTGCAAAGTCACAGCAAGACCTTGTATTTTAATTGTTCCATTTCCGTATCTACCATCATGTTCATGCATGCATGGAAACACTAGTATGTACGTGCTTCTTATTTTCATTCACATTTCGTTTGCCTTGGGTTGGATCGGATAGCAGGAAACCATATCCATCCTATGAAACGTTGATAGCACTATTATATACCGACGTTATATGATTATTACACCGCACGGTCTGTTTCCTCTTTGTGCGAGGTTGTCGCATGCACCAGCAACCTCAAACAAATAGGATTTACTATGACACTATAACTGATTCGCTGCTAGATGATTCTATTAACATTGGCATCATCCTGGTATCCTGTTGGCCACACGAGGATTTATTATTATCACGCTACCCTTGTTTTGCTAATCAACCACAATGATTGGTCATCACTCAGCCCACCGGTGCTGTGAGCTGTGCAATCCGTCTGCCTGTTGCCGCCGGCTCCGTCTGCGTCGGAAGATCATCCTCCCAAGATGCCCGACACAGTGGCAAGGGGTACACCACCCGTGGCGAATCCTCTGGTTCTGCTTGCTGCAACCTGCATGAAACTAATATATATACTCATTTCTACCTGGTGCTGGGGAGCCATATCTTGTGCATGAACCATGGCCGAGGTTCCATCACACCAATACGATCAGTGCAAATTCTTGTTGCCTCCCATTCCCATTATTGTGCATCACGTAGTGGTCAACCGTTAAATTTCTCATTGTGCAACGCTCACCACCCATCTCCCTCTTTTTTGTCCCCTCATGCTCTGTGTGTCAAATTGAGTGTTGGGCATGGGCCGGGCGCTAGCACTTTATAGAGTGGCCATGCTCACACCTACAGTGGTTGCATGCTACAGTTAAATGGGTATTGTATAGTATGTGTGTACAATGGAGCCTATTCTTTTCACCAATCATCTCAACTTTTCACCAGATATGGTAAGACCCCGTGAATGAGTTCGTGTTACAGAAGGAGTTACCATATTGGCGGCCTCTTAGCTTCTTTTTGCTAAAAGAAAAGCCACAAGCCCACAACCCTTGCATTTAAATTTCCCAAATGAAAAGAATGGCTGTTGTGGCACCTATTCCATCGTGATCCTGGCATCATGGACAACAGTACTACTTCATGCTTATTGCTATTTGTTAATTATCACAGCATAAGAAGGAACAGTCATTCATTCTTGGGGAACAGTTTCATGTGTGTACAAAAATAAAATCATTGACACAATAACGCCGCATATGGACTGTTTCCTCTCCGCGCGCGAGCTTCTCACATGCACGAGCAACCAAACAAATGGCGTGTGATATTACGCTGTAACCGATTGTGCTGCTAGCTCATTCTATTAGCGTTACATCATCACGTTAGCCAGACTAAGCTGCACCTTATTACATTCTATCACACCGCACATACAGCCAGCGGCTCACAAACCAGCCAGCTCGAAACGATTTACATCTCAACAATTGCGGTGACAGATTAGATCGCAGGCAATCTTATACGTGTGTAATTGACCAAAGATTACAATGTACACAAACCCCGAACACGAGCATTCCTTTTCTACAAAAGGAATTGGAGGCGGCGAAAGGTTGGCTGTTCCGCTACTTACCGACGTTGGGAGACGGGAGATCCGACCTCCGACGATCCCACCGGGTGAGTACTGTATCGTGTTGAAAATATATGCCTTATTCTAATGCTATATTTAAATACAAGGCAAATGTTTTAAGTATATGCAAAAGCTAGACAATAATATAAGGAAAATATTGATTCAACATATAACCAAGTATGTATAATCCCAAATCGCCCCTAATCCACCAGATAATCCTGCTACAGTGCTTGTAACAGTCTAATGTGCTCATTCAATTGGAGCACCTCGTGACATGGCTTTGTAAAGAAAGGAAATCACAATTCACAACCCATAAACCCAATCGATTCCTTGGGGAGTATTGGACAGATGAAAATCCGGACCTATAAGCCAGCCAGGTGACAGCTTATTGATTCGGAGAGAAAGCCAGAAGGAGAAAAATCTGATCTGTCGTCTGAGAGATGCTTGGGGAAGAATTCTTCTGATCAGCTCACCTCTCTCCTTTCCTAGCAAGGACTACTTGGCTTGTCTCTGGTGGTCGATGCACACACAAGCACACAACACAAGTTTTGGGGCTCACGTCCTTTTTCTTGATATTTATAATGCAAGACTGATTACAACACTCTAATGCACTCAACCACTAACCTATTCTTTAGCCACTAACACATGCACGAATGTGTTGAACGTGGATCAAGGCCCTAGCCTACCACCAGCGGGTAAAACGTTAGAGTTCATGGTGTTCATGTGTAGATCGAGGAGGGAGAGGAAGAGATATCACCTTCGGTGCTGGCCGGGGAAGAGCACGACCGGTGGCGTATGGCCAACAAGGTTTGCTTGGTGGCGATCTTCGGCGACCTTCTCCTGTTCCTCCTTGAGGCGGCGCTCCTCCGCCGCCTTGGCCTCCTCCTCCCTCTGCCTCTACTGCTCCTGGTTGGCGGCGGCGGCGGCCATCGGGTCGGCGGCGGCGGGGAGTGGCAGGGCCTTCCAATCACTTGGTGCGCGTGGGAGATCGGGTCCCTCAGACTGTCGGGCTAGGGTTTACGGCGGCTGTGGTCGTGTTGGCTTCCGTACCGGCCCCTAGGCCCTCTTTATATAGCACAGTGTGACCGGGGGCCACAACCAAAGAGGAAAGTCGCGCCCTCGATCAGGGCGCGGTATCAACTCTGGATTGGTCTCATGACTATTCTCGAGATCAAATTCAACATTCTCCCCCTTGATCTCATCTTATATTATCTTATCAATTTCAGAATCATTCTGTGCTTCGTCCCCCGACGATCAACATACCGAGACCAATGCGTTCAAATCGCCAGTTACGTGCAATTGAACTCATTGACTACCATACATCTTTCTATCTCAAAGCCAAGCTTTCTGTGAGATGGTTGTTTTAACAGCCATCAATCCAGAATCACAGGCCTTTCTGTAAACCCATGCTGGCTAAGTGTTTATTCAACACTTTGGATGAAATGACTTTATTCAGCGGATCTGCAAGCATTTCTTCGGTTCCTAAGTGCTCAACTTTAACGGTGTGATCCTGGATTCTCTCCTTCACAGCATAAAACTTAATGTCAATGTGCTTCATTGCACCACTTGACCCGTTTTTGTGAAAGTAGTCTATTCCTGACGAATTGTCACAGTATATCTTGAGTGGTTTTTCAATGCTATCTATCACTCTCAATCCGGGCATAAATTTCTTTAGCCACATGGCCTGTCCCGTTGCCTCAAAACAAGCAATAAACTCAGCGTATATTGTCGATGATGCAATGATGGATTGCTTGCAATTTTTCCATGATACGGCCCCTTCCGCCAGAGTGAACACGTGTACAGACATGGACTTCTTGGTGTCTTTACACCCTGCTATGTCTGAATCTGCATAGACTATAAACTGTAGGGCGTCTGTCTTTCTATATACCAACATAAGGTCTTTCGTCCCTTGCATGTATCGCAAGGCTTTCTTTGCAGCTACCCAGTGAAGTCTTCTTGGGTTTGACTGGTATCTTCCAAGCATCCTGGTTATGAATGCCAAGTCAAGGCGTGTGCACACTTGTGCATACATAATGCTCATGATCGCAGATGCATACGGAACTGATTTCATCTAATCTTTCTCATACTCATTCTTGGGACATTGAAAATTCCCAAATTCATCGCCCTTGGCTATCGGAACAGGCTCTGTATTACAGATTTGCATACTATATCTTTTCAAGACATTTTCAATATATGTCTTTTGAGACAATCCTAGCATGCTCCTATTTCTATCTCTGAGAATTTGAATCCCCAGGACATAGGACTCCTCCCCCAGATCTTTCGTATCATAATTCAGGCATAGAAAACTCTTCGTCTCCAGCAGCAAGTCCATCTAATCGCTAGCTACTAGGATATCGTCCACATAAAAAGACTAGGAAAATATACCTTCTGTTTCGGAACTTTGCATAAATGCAATTGTCCTCAACATTCTCTTTGAAACGAAACTTTTGAATGGTCTCATCAAACTTCAAATACCACTGTCTTGAAGCATGTTTCGATCCATAAATGGATTTCTTTAGGTGGCATCCCATACTTTCTTTTCCTTCCACGACAAAACCCTTATGTTGAGCCATGAAAACATTTTCATTAAGCACTCCATTCAAGAATGCTGTCTTTACAGCCATTTGGTGTAATTCCAAATTAAAATGAGCAACTAGTGCCATAATAATTATAAAGGAGTGTTTTGACAAAACAAGTGACAAGGTTTCGTTGTAATCGATTCCCTCTCTGTGAGTGAAGCCTTTCACCACTAATCGGGCTTTGTATCTTTCGATGTTCCCTCCGGAGTCTCTTTTGGTCTTATAGACCCATTTATTGCCGACTTTCTTTGCTCCTTTGGGAATCCCTTGTATGTCCCAGACTTTATTCGTATCCATAGATCTCATTTCATCTTCCATAGCGGCAAGCCACTTGGACGAGTCAGGACTTCTCATGGCTTCCTCATATGTAGTGGGATCTCCCCCTAGGGCTATATTCTCACTGACATATAACTCATAATCATCAGGGATCGCAGTTTTTCTAACTCTTTGTGACCTTCTCAAGGGCGCATTATGTTCTTCCATTTGAGGCTGCTCTGGTGGTGGATTGTCAGGCATAATTTCTTGTTCTGGTTCGGTGGCCTCAGTTGCAGTAGAATTCGGAGGCTCACTGATTGCAGGAGGAGATAGCTCAGGGACCGGGGTAAGTTCTCATTCATCCATTGTCGTGATCGACGAACCAACATCCACAACAAGGGTTGCAACAATAGTTAGCTGAACTGGTGGTGCTATCTCAGCACGCATTGAGAAATATGGTTCTTCCACCATTGGAAATGGAACATACGTCCTCTTTTCTTGAAGGTTCACTTCTTGAGGTGCCATGCTCCCCCGGATCATGTCATTTTCTAGAAACACTACGTGTCTCGTCTCAACAAATTTTGTCTATCTATCTAAACAGTAAAATCTAAAGCCTTTCGACTTTTCAGGATAGCCAATAAAGTGGTAGCTCACTGTCCTTTCGTCTAATTTTCCCTGTGAGGGGTTAAATATCTTGGCCTCAGCTGGGCAGCCTCAAACGTGCAAATAATTCAACGTGGGCTTTCTCTCAGTCCATAACTCGTATAGCGTCTTAGTGACAGACTTACTGGGAACCCGATTAAGTATATAAATGGTGGTTTTTAATGCCTCCATCCACAGACTAACCGGAAGAGTTGAGTAGCTTATCATACTTCGCACCATGTCCATCAAGGTGTGATTTTTTTCATTCTGCTACTCCATTCTGCTAAGTTCACCCGGTGTAGAATACTGGGCTACTATTCCATTTTCTCGCAAAAACCTTGCAAAAGGTCCTAGAACTTGTCCATACTGCGTATGTCGATCATAGTACTCCACCCACGGTCAGATCTTACAATCTTTATCTTCAAGTCAAGCTGATTTTCAACTTCAACTTTGAATATCTTGAATTTGTCTAATGCTTTTGATATTTCTTTGTGGGGTAGATGTAGCCATATCGAGAGTAATCGTCTGTGAACGTTATAAATGAGTCGTAACCGTCCACAGTGCTTTCAGGGAAAGGACGACAAATGTCTGTATGGATTATCTCCAATACTCCTGAGCTACACTTTGTGTCTTTCTTAATTCGCTTCGCAAATTTTCCTTTGATGCATTCAATGCAATGCTCTAAGTCCGTCAAGTCTAACGGATGGAGAATATCTTCTTTTATCAATCATTCTATCCTCCCCCTCGAAACATGCCCTAAGCGACAATGCCACAATTTCGATGAAGTTTCTCCATCGTTCTTTTTTTATTTTTTGTCGCAATCATTTCATGTACAGAGTCGAATGTGTCAATCTCATTCACAACATTGCATTGGGAAAGCAAATAAAGCATGTGTCATCGGATGGCGAGACCAACATCTTTGTTATTACATCGAATAACACATCTATGATTCCTAAAATGATGATGTATCATCTCATCATCAAGTCTAGAGACAGAAATCAAATTCCTCATTAAAGAGGAAAGAAAAAGAACATCTCTCAATAACAGTACAAAACCATCATCTAACTCTAGAGAAAGATCTCCAATGGTTTTGACTAGGGCTTCTTTTCCGTTAGCAATTGTAACGCCTCTTCTGCCCTTTTCCAGCATCCTTCCTTGTTCGGAAGCCCTGCAAAGAATTCGCAACATGCTCAGTTGCACCTGAGTCAATCCACCAAGCATTAGTGGAAAATTCTAAGTATAAGGATTCATCAATAAAGGTCACTTGATCTGTACCTTTCTCTTTCTGGATGAGAGACCTCAACCAATATTGACAATCCTTCTTGTGGTGCCCTACTTGCTTGCAATGCAGGCAAGTGTTAAAAGGCATAGGAAAGATTTTGTCTGGGTTCTTCCCTTTGCCATGGTTGTGGTTAATGGCAGGGGGTTTGCTCGAGGACTGTCCAGAATCTCCTTTAGGTCCCTTCTTCAAGACTGGCTTGGAGTTATTGTTCATCTTCTTTGACTGTTCGAGACATAGTTGAGAGAGTTACTCTTGTGACTTTTTAGCCTCTCCTCTTCTTGCAAACACTGGGCATAAGATAATCAATCGTTCATCTATCCTTGACAGTGGTGTTATAGTGCACATGAAATGTCTCTATTCTTTCGGAAGTGATTTCTTGATCATGTGCACCACAAAGTCCTCAGGCAAATCCTTGCCCAAGTACTTCTTCAGCTTAGCGGTAGTGCTTGTCATCTTCTGGATATATGCTCGCACTCTAGAACTATCACACCTCATGTTGGTCAAATCTTCTACCAAAGCACTGGCATACGCCTTGGAGGATCCAGTAAACTGTTTACTGAGTTTTCAGTCTATCCCGAAGCTCCTTAGTAGTAGAGCACTCTGGTATGGACCCCTCAATGGAGTCGTCAATATTGTGTCGAATAATCTTCAAACACTTATTGTTTGAAATCTCCCACTTTCTTTTCTCGATGCTATACTGCATCATCTTGTGCTCATATTGAGCATCCCCTGCAGCAGGCTCAGTGGGTCTGTTAGTCTGGAGTGCGAAATCCAAGTCACTCAATGTGAGCATCATGTCAATATTCTTTCGCCAAGAGGGATAGTTATTCCCCTTGAGCGGATCAATTTTCCCCATCTGAGTGAGAAGCATCGCAGCATTAAGCCCTTCATCAACAATGGAATGTAACTCAAATTAGATCGTGCTCAAAAGCAATAAATTGTCATGCATGAATTAAAATCAATGTTGGTCAAAATTAAACATGCATACATCCAAAACTCTACTCTAGATTCATCGTCGGATGAAAAAAGAATAACATTAAAAAAATATTCATGACTGATCATTAAAATTAATGTTGGTTAAATAAGTAACGATAAAGTCATATATATTCTAATAACATGCACGTCTCTAAATAATTATTCATGTTGGTTTCAAAAACATTAAGAGATAATGCACATTAATATCATATCATCAGCAGCGGAAACATGGTCTAAATCAAATAATCTAATTCTATACAAGCAATTCTAAGCACATAAATCTATTCTTCATGCAAAAAGGCATTTATCAATAATCAATAATCTAGAAAAATCGCAGAGAAAAAGAAAATTCACTGCACTATTGAATCTGGCCGAAATGGCCCAAGATGGCGCAAACGGCTTCTCTGACAGTGTGGGCCGCACCCCTGGCGCGCAGCAGGCTGCAGATAGCCTAGGCTTGGGCAGCGCATCTGGCCTAGCCCAGCTTCGGCGCTTGCCCGCCTCACTGTCGGCCGTTCGATCGGATCCAACTACCGTCGTTCGTTCGTCCAGGGTATAAATACCTAGAAATGTCGGCCGGGTAGAAAACCCTAGGGTATTCGCTTCTCCCCCGCGCCGCTCTCTTGTCCACCGCCATTCACCTCCCCCTTCCCCACCGTCGCCAGCAAGAGAGAGATAGGAGGGATGACAGAGTGGTCCGGCAGCAGCCGCCCTCCCGAGGGTGGACACGTCGCTGCCATGTGGCATTGTGCTCTGTCGCCCGCAGTGCCCGCACCGGTGAGCCGTGAGCGTTTACCCAGACGCCGGTGAGGCCGGCGGAGCCAAGTAAGCCCTCTGGGCCTTCTCGATTTGCGCGGGTTGGGGTGTTCTAGGGTTAGGGTTTTGAATCTTCCCCCTATTTCTTTCGATTTCATGCCTTTTTCTTGACCCGAAGGCCAAATCCCCCGCTAGGGTTAGGGATCGGGCTCCGCTCAAGCTAACTGATACCAATTGTTGAACGTGGATCAAGGCCCTAGCCTACCACCACCGGGTAAAATGGTAGAGTTCATGGTGTTCATGTGTAGATCTAGGAGGGAGGGGGAGGGAGGGAGAGATATCACCTTCGGTGCCGGGGAAGGGCGCGACCGGTGGCGTATGGCCAACGGGATTTGCTTGGTGGCGATCCTCGGCGACCTGCTCCTATTCCTCCTTGCGGCTGTGCTTCTCCGCCGGCTTGGCCTCCTCCTCCCTCTGCCTCAGCTGCTCCTGGTTGGCGGCGTCGTCGGCCATCGGGTTGGCGGTAGTGAGGAGTGGCAGGGCCTTCCAATCACTTGGTGCGAGTGGGAGATCGGGTCCCTCAGAATGTCAGGCTAGGGTTTATGGCGGCTGTGGTTGCGTTGGCTTCTATGCCAGCCCCTAGGCCCTCTTTATATAGCACACTGTGACCGGGGGCCACAACCAAAGAAAAAAGTCGCAGCCCCGATCAGTGCGCGGTATCAACTCTGGAGTGGTCTCATGACCATTCCCGAGATCAAATCCAACAGAACGCACTACTGACTATCCAGGTGGTCTCATGAAGCAGTCACCTATCCTATCCAGGAGCCACGTCGTGGATGACGTGCCCATCTCCTGATTATTCCTTAACTGGATACTCATCTTATCCCTGCAGCTCCGTGCAACTCATTATGTAGAAAGGCTCCATGCAACTAACTAGCCTGACATGCATGCACGGCTGCCGACTAAAGCTGATCACCGTGCTAGCCTAATCAACGTGCTAGTAAACCTCTACATGCATGACTCGTAGCTGCATATACATGGAACTAATTTGTACAGACTCAAACCAAATCGCTAACCAACTAATCATCAATATTATTTCTAACAGCATGGCGGATGCGGAGCTACAAGGAATAATGGGAAGGACGTGTGCCAGATGGTCTAGTGGCTCAAGCAGCAATAGGCCATCCATGAGGGACGTACCCTCGCTCACCTCACCATGATCAGCAGCATACAGTAGCTTGGCTGTGCCATTGACTAGCCCACGTACTACGTACTAGAGCGTGTGGAAGATGGTGGTGACCTTGCCACAATGTCATGCATCTGAAAACAACAAATTGTGGAAGTAAGCAGGAGTTTTGGTGTTGACCAATTAAATACAAAAGGAGGGCTCACGGATAGGGAGCACTCATCTCTAGCATGGCAAGATTATATAGTTTAAATGTTGTGTTGCGTTGGCGGCTGGCACAATCAAGTTTGATGTCTTCGGAGCCTGTGAGGTTTGCTAGTAACAAAAACAGCAAAATGTGAAATAATCAAGCAAAGACGCTGCATCCAGCCGTTCGTCTAGAGGCCTAGTGACCTTGGACGACTGCCTAGCTGTAGTCTCAAGAGGCCGGCATTTTCAAACATGTGCAACACTGTTTCTGAAGACAAGCCCTGCCATGGATTTTCCATTGGACAACTCCGAGACCCATCCCAAGCTCCGCCATTGCGCTTATACATACGACCATGCAAATCCTCGGAGCCTCCCAGTCCCATTGCGCAGCAAGTGGTCAGCAGCTAAATTACTCATCAGCATCATCAATCCACTCTCTATCTATTCTTTTTATGATTCTCCTGCTCTTTGTTGTCAAATTAAGAGATGGACTCGGGATGGTTGCTTATTGGCCTACCCCCATGCATGAATCAAATGGCCGTGCTCACACACCTACAATGGTTGCACGCTATAGTTAAATAGGTACATGCTGTGTGTTGTACAGGTGAGCATATTCAATTCACCAACCACGCATTTGAAAGTTTCTTTTACAAGTGATGCGACTATTATGCTAATAATGATCCATGCATGTGTACGTGAATTGTATCACACTCACAGCTTATTATGACAGGCAATTGATTCACAAACCAGCTTAAAACAACTTACATCGCAGGCTACCTATATATATCTGTGTGTGACGAATTGTTTATCACAAGATGGGATGGCATACGTGATTCTATGCTACTTATGTGGCATAATTAGTAGCATGGCTGTGACATCTTTCCATGACAGATTAGCTATGGAACTAACATGAAATGTTCCGAGGTTTCCAAAACCATAACTACAGTTGCTCGCAGCAGCTCTTCTTCAGGTTCTTCGGGATGTGAAATATGCAGCACCATAAGTATTTTTTCAGTTCGAAAGGCAGTTGCCTATTTTGTCAGAGCTTGCATTTTTTCTTTGAAAATACTACATTGTTATTTGTAATAATAAGGATCGGAACTCACGGTATATGCATTATACATCTACCATGTGTGTAGGTTCTGACAGAAGGGCTAGCTAGTTTGGCAGTCCGCTTCCTGCCGGTTCCCAGCCATTTCCCTGTGGAGACACCATCACTTGCGCACCTCACCATTATCAGCAGCAGTAGCTTGGCTGCAGGAAGGAGATGGTGGTGGTCTTGCCACAATGCCATGCATCCTGATCTTTTCTTGAAACAAGTACACAGCATTACATATAACAAGTTGGAAGGAAGCGAGAGTTTGGGTGCATGGAGCAAGTACATGAAGGGCACTCATCTCTAGCGTGGCAAGATTACTTTAACTTCTTGTTGCGTTGTTGCGCTAGCACAATTAACTATGATGTCTTTGGAGAATGTGAGATTTTAGCGTTAGGTGTATAATTTTTTTCTCCCTTAGTTCCAACACATGTGCATATTTGTTACTCCCTCCGTCACATTTATATGTCATCAAACTTTTTTAAGACTAAATTTGACTTGCTTGTTTTATTCAAAAAATTCCATAATTCTTATTGTTTCATTTTGCTTTAGTTTAGCTTATAATATACTTTAATTATGAATTGAATTTTTTATATATTTTCACAAATATTTTGAATAAAAGGAGTTAGTCAAATTTGGTATAAAAAACCAAATGGCCTATAAATTAGGATAGATAGAGATTAGTAGAAATGAAGAAAAGTTGTAATCAGCTGCACTACTTCTACGTAGCTGTAGACCACTGTGCAACAGTTGAATATATGACACTGTAGCAAACAGAAACAGCAGCAACAGGAATACAATGTTTGGAGCCTATCCATAGTAGCTCCTCTTGTCCACCTAGCCTGGCCTGGCAGAAATAAATCCCCCATGCAGTCTTTTGAGTGCTGCAGCACTAGTTTGTTCCAACTAATCATCTAAATAATCAAGCAAAGATTTGCTTCACTGTTTGATAGAGATAAGAAAAAGTGCTGCCTTCCATGCTGCCTTGGGCGACACCGAGCCTCATCCCTTGGCCTGCCACTGCACAAATACGACCGGTGCAAATTCTCGGAGCCTCCTATTCCCATTGTGCACCAATTGGTCAACAGCTAAATTAAGAGATGGGATCAGGCTGGTTGCTTGGTGAAGGTGGGATGGACAGAGATGGTGGTGTGCACGATAGGAGGAGAGTAGAAGGGGCGGTGGCATAGGAGATGGTCTGTTTTTTGCCTTCAAATAACCCTAGTAGGAATCTGATGGTCCGGAATCACCGGCTTAGTATGAAATCATATGTTAACCAATCCACATGATATTAGTCAATCGGATTCATTTCATCGAGCTCGATGCAACTGTAGTCCCTGATTATCCATACATCAAATGGGTCAAAAGTCATTTTCAACCATACATGGTCAGCATGAACTAGTTACTACTAATTTTATTTGTTATTTGTTTTGGTTTATTTTGGGATGTTACGTACATTCCTCCCTAGTTCAAGAGAATTTGCCCTCGAATTCTTTGCTTTTGGTTTATTTCAGGAAAAAGGGGAACAAACATACTTGAACACAAAAAGCTACTCACCATATGTGAACAAATCCGGATACTTTACCCACATCTCTGACTCGAGCTCCCAAGTCGCTTCACACTCTGACTGATTGGTCCAAAAAACCTTCACATACTTGAGTGTCTTGCGACGTAACACTCTATCAGACCATTCCAAAATTCTCACTGGCCGAGCCTGGAATGACAAGTCTTGGTTTATGGTCACAGGCTCCAAAGTCACATGGTGTTGCTACATCTCAGGCCTAAACAACTAGCACTTCTGGCCAGTAAGATCAGAGCAAATTCTCAGTGCCTCGCATTCCTATTGTGCATCAAGTGTGTCAACAGTTACTCATGGTGTGCACCACTCTGGACTCCCTCTATTTTCCTTTCTTCCTCCGGCTATGTGTTTAACTTGGTGGCCTGCTCGATATATGGTGGTTTCACGGTGTTAAATAAATAGGAGTATATTAACCTGGAGCATATTCTTGTCACCAACCATCTTTCTCAGATATTTTAGTCGTGGAGTTAAATTTCTTTTAACTGACAATAATGAGGCAGCAGAAGGCGGAAAGTGATTAATGCTTCTCTGCAGAACATAATAAATATGGGCATGTGTACGTGCTTATTGTTCACTCAAAGCTGGAAAGTCAGGACTTTGCATTTAAATTCCCTTTTCTCTACATTTCCAAGCACACCATCATGTTCATGAATGCATGGAAACCCTAGTACGCGTGCTTCTTATTTCCCCGCTGCAACAGTTCATAGCGTTATCAGAATCCGTGAATTCAGATTTGGTTTGGCTTGGGGTAGACTGGGTAGTGGGAGAAATCGTATCTGGCATGTGAAACATTATTGGCAACACTCAACTACCGACGTTATTTGGTTATTATGCCGCATGATCTGTTACTCTATTTCCTCTCTACACGTGGTTGTTGCACGTACACACCAGCCAGCAACCATAAAATAATAATGTTTATTATTACACTGTAACTGATTGTGCTGGTAGCTGATTCTATTAATGTTGTCATCCCATTGGACACATGAAACTGCACCCTGAATTCTATGTGTGTTTTAGGGTCAAAATATTTGGAAAATGACAATGGGGCGAAATTTTACTTACCCAAAGTTACAAAGTTTTATAGAGCTAGGATATGGTGCTTGTCATGGAAGAACCTTAGTGCATTAGATGTAGGACCAAAGCTTTCTCCTTGCATATCTGTGTGCACCCCTTTCCATATTGCTTGTTTTTCCTATGGCGTGGTGCCCAACATACAGTAGGTCATCTAGCAACCTGAGTGGCCATATGTGCTTTGGCCAGGCAATTTTTAAACGGTCCTGGAACCCAACAGTGAAGGCAATTTTTTGTGTCATTTTGGTTTATATTCTGCAAAGCACAAGACAAAACATCATATACTGACATACAATGAATATATTCATGATTATATCGGATATATACGGGGAGAGATCAGGCACCAATGATTCAATGGAATTGATGTCCATCTCGCCCAACATTAACAAAGTGTGTGTTTGGCCAAGACCGATCGTTAGCAATTGATTGGCTCAGGTATGAAACATTACCGAATAGGTACCATGCTTGGAGTTGATTAATAATCGCCTTCCAATGAGCCCTTGGGTCTGCAGAGCATTTGAACCTAATAGGATCCATAGAGCCTTTGAACCTCCTCGTTTCAATAGGCACCACACCAGAAGAAAATCTTATAGAAATCAATTTTTTTAAATTATACATTTTTGACAATTTGATAGATCACGATGTTGTGTAGACCGATGACCTCTTTGCACTCTATGACTCTCCTTGGCTGCATGTACTATGTAGACTTGCTTTCGGTTGCTACATTTGTTTTCTATGCTTTTTATGTGCTTACCATGCAAGTACCGAACCACAGGTCTTTCATAAGCATGTACCATGTTCAGGACCACAAGTCTTTCAGAGGCTGCTGCTTTCTGAACTCGAGGTGGAGATGAAGGCTTTGGACGTGGAGATGTTGATCGAGATTTGTAATCTGACTCTTGGGTGTAGAAATCCAGCTCCTATAATTGTGGCTCGCCTGTTTGATAGATTGTTTTTCTTGTGTCTTAGTTCTTGGAGCTCATTGTTCTTCATAGTCTGTTCCTCATCTTCTTTGGCAATGGATGAAATTGTTATAAAGGCTTTAGCAGCAATATCTTGATATTATTGAGGGGAACTTTATTGTACCCTTATTTTACTAATCACCCACGAGGATTAGACAATCAGCCCACCGGTCACCGGCACATAAGGTCAAGACTTCAGGTATGTAGAATCTAGGGCACTAAGGGGTACAATATTCAGGATCGGATGGACATACTGACTTCATATTTGTTTTCATATCTTTCTTTGGATAAGTATGGATATTCTTTGATGTGCCCAAAAAGATTTGGAATGGTTACAGATTCGGATAAGTACTAAATAATCGAACTCAGACCCTGATCGGATCTCAAACCTTTTAAATGGGCTCGAACTTGCATATGGAATGATAATATCTGTAGCATTTACAGCCATACAGGGCAGGCCATGTTATCGCCAATTCCACCTCTTCCCATCAGGTGCCATGAACACTGGTGTTTCATCTTCGTCCCAACATGTCAGACACCAATGCAAAGGCCAGATCTCTGAAGGACCGAGACGTGCGACTAGAGGGGGGTGAATAGGAGCACTTGAAAACTCAAAAACACAACCCCTAAGAAAATGCTCTGCAAAGCTCAAGAGAAACAGAGCTAGGCACCGTCCACTGAACAGATACGTGCCTAGCAGCGCAAGGGTGCCGTCCACTGAAAGAATACACACCAATGCGGAAAAACTCAAGATCCAGCCAAGAATGGCATCGAGGCAACGAAACAATGCAAATCTCGTCACATGACACTCACCGCACCAAGGTGCGTCTCACTGACCGACAATAAGCAAAGAGAACGGTCTTACAGTGAGGAATGCACAAAACTAGAGCAGAAACATAGCGGAAAAATCAAACTGGGAAGAACACAGCAGCTCCCTGGCAGGACCGGACTGACCGGACAGTCCGGTGCCTGCTGCCAAACTGTCCGGTGGCACGGCCCGGACAGCGCCTCACGCCAGACTGTCCGGTGGGTGCTGCCGGACTATCCGGTGGAACCGGACTGTCCGGTGGCCTCTGCCGGATTGTCCGGTAGAGTCGCAGAAAGGGCATTTTCAAACCCAAACTCGATCAAACCTTGTCCAAACTTTACGAAATTTTGCACAGGCTATCTGGACCCTATTCCAAAGCTTTTCTCAAAAGATCAACTCAAAGTGACCACGGAATCAGTGAAAATTTCAGATCTCGTGAAATGGCAATCCTTAGGCACTAAAGGGGAAAACCCACAAGAGGTTTGCTCGTGGCAATCCAGCAGGATTGAGATGAACTAAGTCATGATCTCCACGTCCTAGCAAGTCCAGAACATCAGCAAGGAAAGGGATTCAAGCTTGGCCAACAAAAACACCCAAAAGCCAAGGATTGAACCCAAAAACCAAAGAGAGAGGGGGAGGAGAAGAACACAAGGTTGCTGCACGAATTTGCTTCGATTAAATGCCAAGATGGGTCTAAAGATTCAGCATACAAGCAGAAATTCATCCCAAGCAACCACCCTCACCTTCCTTCAAGATTAGGAGGCTAAATCCTACTCTAACCTCCCTAACAATGGAGCTCAAAGCTTAAGGACGAAAATCACCAAGTAAAGACTAATCCTAGCAGCCAAGCATTGCTACTAATGACCTGCCTGAGACCTATTTATACCCGAGTGCTATTTAGACAGTTTTGCACTTAGGTCCCTACAGCTGGACAAACCCTAAGGACTCAAACGAAAGATTATAGGATATTTCGGGACGGACGACCATGATGAAGTCTTGATCTTCGTAAGTTCCACGCAATACTCTGATGTTCTCCACGTGGCCAGTAGTCCAATCCGCGATCCGCCCCCAGTTTTGAAGTCAGAAACCGAGAAACTTTAGGAAGTCTTCGCCTGGGTCGGATTTGGCCCATCTTCTCTATCTTAGCGAGTCGTGGCCCAACTCACCATGGCTTGGGTAGCTTGGGTGGTGGTTTTGAGCCAAAGCCGCCAAAGCCTCCCTCGCATGCCTTCGCGCCACGCATTCGGGTTGGAGCACCGCGGTGGCACCCGGCATCCCCTGTCCATCGGGGCAGCCTCGCAATCCTTCGGAGGACTTACTCCTGCCGTCGCCGTGCCGCTCCTCCGTATACCGAACTCCCATGGCCGACAGACGCTGAGCATGCCTCTAGTCCTTCGAAGGACTTTCCTCTACCTCCAGTCCATCGGAGGGTCTCCTGTCCATCGGAGGTCTTGTGCCCAAGTCCTTCTGGGTCTTGCTATTGTTGACAATCACTCATCACTCCAGAGGCAATGGAGCCGGTCCATTGGCTCTCAATCTCCCCCTTGATGAGTGCATCGTCAACACCTTCATCTTGTAACCTGAAATAGAACAAAGACAAAAGGAAAAGCGTAAAACCAAAAAGAAAGAAGAAAAAGAAGGAGTTGCTCAAGATGCCCAAAAGCCAAATACTAGCAGAAAAGGGCAAATTGAGACAACAAAAAACAAAGACAAAGATCGACCCCCAAAGACAAGGGAAACCGCTCAATGCAGCCGTCAAACTAAAGCATGACCCCTCAAGAAAGAGGCAAACTGGCTCAACACAGTCATGTTAAGGCAAAACATCGGCTCCTCCAAAAAGAGGCAAAAGGCTCAACGCACCGATGCAAGAGCATGCTAAAAGATCAAACTCCCCCTCAACTAGATCTCTATAGAGTCCTCCCCCTTGGTCCAACATCTCTCTCTCCTCAAGGGTCAACATCTCTCCCCCTTGTTGACAATGGACACATCAAGGGTTCATAGAACTCAACTCCTCCTAAAATGGACAACTCCCCCTCAAAATAGGCCATGAAATGCAGGAAGTGTACCATGAAGAGCTCAGCAGGGATGAAAAGCTAGTAAATACAAGTTCTAGCATACAGAGCAAGTGAGGGCAAGGAAGCATGCAAACAAGCTCAATTGAATCTATCTTATACAAATCAGGAGCATGTTTTACAGGGTTATTGAAAAGAAAGCATCACCAACATGAATAGCATCTAGCAAGATATGCATGAACAGCAAGATGCTAGCAAAACATACAAGGTGTGCTACTCTCAACCAAGGCATCTACAACAGGCCATAAGCAATTTAGAGACTTGCAGATTTCAGATTTAGCAATTTTGAACTTCAAGCAAATCAGATCATGTGCCAGGGGTTATTCACTTGTCTTTGACACTTCTTACCAATCAATGCCAAGCCTAGGTTCAGAAAACCATAAGAAGCTTAAGACAAGGTTTTGGTCATACACAGCCTAGTCCAAGTTCATGCCAAAGTGCAAAGGCAAGCTATCTCAAACTAGATCAGTGTGACAAGTGAACCCACCTGGATCTTTTCAATTTAGCTCATAGGACACCACTTGTAAACAACATTCATTCAGATTTCAGATTTGGGCAAGGTGTCATAAATGCTTAGGCATCAACTTAACAAAGGCATATGACTAGCATATCCAAGTATGAAAAGATAACATAGCATTCGACATTCCTACACATGCTAGGTAGCCAAGTCAAGTGGTGATCATGGTTTTTGATTTTCAATAAAAGTGACTGAGCTCACAAAAGATATTAGACTGATTCAAGGAGCTTAGCCAACCATGATCATGCAAGCAACTGTACAATCTAGCACAAGCAAGTACTAACTTGTCATACCAGAAGAGCTCTAGTGCTAGTGTAAGTGAAAATGCATATGTTACAATGCAATGCATGGTATGATACAAAATGCAAGAAAAACAAAGAAAAGCAAAGAAAAAGCAAAACAAAATCCTAAACTACACCAAAGTTACCCCAACCTAAAAGGGATAACAAACACCAAGCTCCCCACGCAAGCGAGCAAACACGCTAAGGTCTAAGGGCTTGGTGAAGATATCGGCCAACTGGTTCTCAGTCTCTACATGGAGAAAGTCTATATCTCCCTTCTCATAGTGATCTCTCAAGAAGTGAAACCTCACGTCTATGTGTTTGGTTCTGGAGTGCAGGACGGGGTTCTTAGCTACAGAAATAGCAGAAGTAGAGTCTACTAGGAGAGGGATCTTCCTAAAACTAAGACCAAAGTCACTCAAGGTGGACTTCATCCAAAGCAGTTGGGAGCAGCAACTAGCAGCAGCAATGTATTCAGCTTCTGTGGTGGAAGTGGCTACGCTAGATTGCTTGCGTGAGGACCAAGAGACAAGAGAAGAACCGAGAAACTGGCAGGTACCGGAAGTAGACTGGCGCTCCAGCCGACAACCCGCAAAGTCAGCATCCGAATACCCTCGGAGAGAGAGCAACGAAGCTGAAGAGAACCAAAGACCAAGCTCAGGAGTGTGTTTCAGGTACCTGAAGATGCGCTTCACCGATTGACGATGTGATAGCCTTGGTGAGGCCTGAAAATGCGCACAGAGGCAGACCGCGAACTGAATATTCGGCCTGGTAGCCGTCAGGTACAGAAGTGAGCCGATCATCCCTCGGTACTCTCTTTGGTCCACCACCTCCCCTTCTTCATCAGCATCAAGAGCCGTCTGTGTTGACATGGGAGTCGCCATGGGCTTGAGATCTCCCTAGTCAAACTTCCTTAGAATGTCCTTCGTGTACTTGGCTTGATGGATGAAGGTTCCTTCTGGGCCTTGCTTGATCTGAAGCCCGAGAAAGAACTGAAGCTCACCCATGAGACTCATCTCGAAGTCACTGCTCATCTGTTCAGCAAACTTAGACACAAAAGCGTGAGATGAACCACCAAAGATAATGTCATCAACATATATCTGAACTAGAAGGGTGTCACCGCCACGACTCAACAGAAACAAGGTCTTGTCTACTGAACCCATCACAAAACCAGACTTGAGCAGAAAGGCTTTCAACCTAGCATACCAAGATCTTGGAGCTTGCTTCAGACCATACAGGGCTTTTCTCAACTTATACACTCGGTCTAGAAACTTGGCACTTTCAAAGCCAGGAGGTTGTCTCACATCTACCTCCTCCTCTATGTAACCGTTTAGAAAGGCTGACTTGACATCCATCTGCTGCAATTTGAAGCCTTTAGAGGCAGCAAAGGCAAGCAGAATCCTAATAGCCTCTAAATGAGCTACAGGAGCAAAGGTTTCCTCATAATCTATCCCCTCCTTCTGACAGAAACCCTGGGCTACCAATCTCGCTTTGTTCCTCACAAACATCCCATCCGCACCCTGTTTGTTCTTGAAAACCCACTTGGTTCCTATAGGGTGGCAGTTTGGTGGAGGTTCAACTAAATCCTAGACATGGTTTCTCTCAAAGTTCTCCAACTCCTCATGCATGGCGTTCACCCAACTAGGATCAGATAATGCATGTGACACATCCAGGGGTTCGAAAGAAGCAACAAATGCGGAGTGACAGAAAAAGGCTAGAGAGTTAACTGAAGAGCATGTGACACGCTGGTGTAGATCTCCAATCATCCTGTCTGGAGGGTGATCCCACTGGACCTGCCGAGATGGAACAATCTCGGAGGTCAACTCCCCTGCGTCCTCAGCGGGGCCAACCTCTGCTACAGCTTGCGGTCAGGGGAGTGAGGAGGAAGCTGTAGGCAAGGGTCCTCCTTCATCTTCAGAGCTCGTAGCAGAGAGGGCATGAGCTACAGCCGGTGCAGTGGCTCCTACATCACCAGTATCTACTTCACCTTCCTCATCTTCAAAGATGGGAGCGCCTTCTTCATCATCACCTGAAAACTCAAATGCGGGGGTTGTGCAAGGCATAGATTCATCAAAGGAAACTTCACAGGTCTCAACCTACTTGTATAGTATCAAGGATCCACACTCTATGTGCCCTAAAGCTAGAGGCGTACCGAAGAAAAATACCATCCAAGCAGTGAGATTCAAAATTGTCCAAATGCCCCCCCTTTTGAGCACAAAGCATCTGCAGCCAAATGTACGCAGGTGCTTGACGCTAGGCTGCCTACCAAACCATAACTCGTACGAAGTCTTTCCCAAGAAAGCTCGTAGGAAAATGCGGTTGGCGATGTAACAAGCTGTATTCATAGCCTCAGCCCAAAAGCGTCGCGGAGTCCTATGCTCATCAAGCATCGTCCGCGCCATCTCAACAAGTGTGCGATTCTTTTGTTCCACAACACCGTTCTGAGGTAGGGTATAAGGAGACGAGAATTGGTGATCAAGACCAAGGTCACCACAAAAAGTTTCGAAACGAGAGTTACGAAATTCTCCGCCATTATCGCTGCGGATAGCCCTCATGGCTTTATGACTCTCATTCCTTAACCTCAAGACCAGATCCCGAACAAAACCAAAAGCTTCATCTTTGAAATCCATGAAGAACAACCACGAATAGCGAGAAAAGTCGTCCACAACTACAAGCACATACCACTTCCCACTGACCGACTGTACACGAGCAGGACCAACCGTGTCCATATGTAGCAGCTCACCCAGGTAAGAGGTCATCACCTGATTGACAGGTGCATGAGAAGCGGTAACCATCTTGCCATGACGACAGGGGTGGCATACTAAGTCCTTTTCTGCTTTCAAATTGGGCAATCCTCAGATCAGACCCATCGAGCTCAACCTGGCTAGCAGATCAAAACTCAAATGGCCAAGACTCCTATGCCACTTCCAAATATCAGCAGAAGGACTAGCAACCAAACACCGAGGAGGGCTAGAAATAGATGCAAGCTCAACCTTAAAAACCTGCCCATAGGGCAAAATCCGACAAACAAGGTTTTCCTTAGCATTAAGCACACAAGAAGAACCCTCCTTAAAACGAACCTCAAACCCTTCCTTGAGAAGTTGCGAGACAGAAACCAAATTGAACCCCAAATTCCTCACCAAAGCAACTTCTCTCAGGGAAAGCTTGCCAGAAAGAGCAACAGAACCAACACCCAACACTTTACCTTGACCATTATCCCCGAATGTGATGTACTCCTTGGTGCTCATGGGGTTGAGGCTGGAGAACCATCTGCTGTCACACCCGGTTTTCAATGAACCAAAACCGTGCATACTATACATGCGCCAGGAACGAGTCTCACATGTATAGGACAAATTGTCATCACAGGACATGTCATAATATAACGGTTAACGATTACATCATAAGTATTATTACCATAATAGACACTTGTCTTTAACATAGAGTACGTAAAAGCGGAAGAGTAAACGGAAAGCAACTAGAGCCGCCACAGGGACGTCCACTGGAAGAGCGAAGAGCCTAGACTTCTTGATAATCCTCCGTATCTCCATTGACTGAGCAGCGGTTGGATTTGTCCCCCCAACAAGGAATGAACGGAAAAGAACAAGCGTGAGCACACAACTCGTACTCAACAAGTATAACAGAACCATGAGGCTCTAAGGTTAGCTGACTCCACTGCATTGCTTTTAATTGGTCAAATTTTATTAAAGCTATTTACTAAAGTGAGTAGAGAAACTTTTATCTCAAAGATATTGCATAGAAGAAATTAAGCATCATGGTTAACTAGGATTTTACCAAAAACCATCCATAACCCAACTAATCACATAAAGGATCTGGGCCGCTCATAACCGTGAGCACGGCTGATGCATCAGTTTTACACTCTCGAGAGGTTGCACATCTTTACCCACAAGTCGTGAGCTACGCTAGTGGTTCATCACATACCTTAGATGAGATGACTAGCAAGCCACACTACGAAGCCTTTACAAAGATTATGTTAGTAAGGTGTAACCGCTAAGGTTTCAGGTTATGCAACGGTGGAGCAAGCCTCAAGGGGAGAAGAACACATCACACTCAACCCAAGCAGCGCGAGGGCCACAGAAGCACACCTCCCCTCTTGCCCCGCAGGTAAGTTACTCCCAAACTAAAACAATCTAATTAATCAGCTAAGACCGTCCCATACCAGTCTTATGGTAGTGCTGTTGTCCCAGGTTGTCGCTTTGCGAACCGGTCCTTATGGAAAGTGGCTATGAGCAAAACCACTAAGCACAATGCTCATGCCCCCTAAACCAAGTTGCTAAAAAACAAATTTTAAATGAGACATGCACCACTCAAGCACACGGCACAGAGGGTCACGCTCAAACAATTAATTGCATAGATCCATTAATCAACATTAATTAAAAACATAGCATAGGTGTATGTTGGCGCAGCACCTAGCAAAAACTTAACCACATGCAACCCAAAAGGTTCACATTGAGATCAAAGTGGCTAATGTATCGTCCTTATAGGCATACAAGATCGACACATGCATATGCAATGAATTAAAGGTGATAGGTGTTGCTCATGTTGTACTTGCCTTCCTCAAGGTGCTCTTGCTGCTGCTCACAAATGTCAAAAGGTGGCTCCTCGTTCACCTCAGACAGATCAACGTCTACTTACGTCCAAACGTCACACAAGCATCCATATACGAGCATACATGCAAACAATGGACAAAACATAAGAAACAGTACACCAATACATCAAAACAGAACACAAAACTGGTTTAGAACTGTTCTACATATTACCACGGTAACGTGAGCGAAAGAATCGCCCAAAACGGAGTTAAAACGGAAAAGTTATGGCCAAAACAAGGTTCTAGGGACCTATTTATGAAGAAAACTCAAAATCTGGGCTGTTTTGGAAAAACCAGGGACCAATTCTGTAATTTCAGGAAAGATCTGAGGTCTAAAGCACAAAAACACAGCCTCTGGACTGCGGGTTCTATTTTTCAATAGCGCAGGGGCTAAAGCATTAAAAACTGGGCCGATCTGTAATTATTTTTGAACTGGCGTGGACCGCGGGTTGATTTCGGAAAAACCGAGGGTCTCTTTAACAAAAAAAACGGCGACGACCGCAGTTGACCGGTCACCATCTGGTCCGGACGGTCGGATCTAGATCTAACGGCCGAGGTGAGATCGGATCACGTTATAATCTCGTGCATCCGTTCTGGATCGGACGGCTGAGGTTGAAAGGCGAGGTTTCGCCGGCGGCGACCATCGGGGACGGCGGCGCATCGCCGGAGCTCGCGATGCCCGGTGTTCCGGGGCGCGATTCGGGACCGAACCTAGCTAGAAAGCAAGACGGGACCACGGCGAAGCTCACCGTGGGGTTGTCGACGACCGGGAGCTGCCGGAGGATGGTCGGCGACGAGCGGAGGCGGCGGAGCGGCTCGGGGCTTCGCGGAGAGCTCGGTCGGAGCGTCCACGGGCGTCGAGAGCTAGCGGAACGGGGTCGCGAGGTCCTGCAGAGCACGGCGGAGGGGTTAGGGTGGCGGGAGCGCGACCACAGAGGGCGAATTGCACCTCGCCGGCGTTACTCACCTCGGACGGTGGCGGCGGAATTGAGCGGCTCGCGACGGCTAGGGCTCGATTGCGGCTGCTGGCGAGGTTGAGGGGGAAAGGGCGAAGCCCGGCGTGCTATTTATAGGACCGGAGCGGCTCGGAAGGGGGCGGCGCGGTAAGGAAGGCGGCGGCCGGAGTTTCCTTCGGCGCGCGCTCTCGGGAAGGAAGGGAATCCTTCGATTCCTTTGGGGACTCGGTGCGCAGGAGAGCGGGGAATACGGGGAAGGCGGCGGGGGAAGCTCTCCTCCTCGGAGTCGGCCGGTGTAGAGAAGGAAAGGCGGCGGCCGAAAAAGGAAAGTCGCCGTCGCCCGAAATGGAAAGCCAGGAGGTTGGGGATGACAGGTGGGTCCCGCCTGTCAGCGGCTCGACGGGCGCAGGGTCCGCCTGTCAGCGGCGCGAGGGAGAGAGGCGGCGCGCGGGAGGCCGGCTGGGCCGCCTCGCCTGGGCCGGCTCGGGTGAGGGTGGCTGGTGGGCCGGCTCAGGGAGGTGGGCTGATTTCTCTTTTTTTTTTCTTTTTCCTGCATTTTCCCTCTCTTTTCTATTTCTCTCTTTTCTTTTAAACTCAAAAGCAAACTATGAATTCAAATAAATTTGAATTCAAACCTTATGCCACTCATCAAATAAAAAATATGCTCCAGCATGAATGCACAAACATGTTGACCTTAGGATATATTGCAATATTTAGTTCAAAAGATAATGAAAAAATGCATACTAGGCACAATAAATCCTAGAAAATAAATAAAGCATATTGAATTTATTATAAAATGCTGGAAATTAAATTTAGGGTGTTACAGACCTACCCCCCTTGCAAGGAATCTCGCCCCGAGATTCACATAGGCTGGTTAGCAAAGAGATCAGGGTATGCTGCCCTCAACTCATCCTCCCTTTCCCAAGTAGCTTCCTCCTCTGTGTGGTATTTCCATTGCACTCGGCACATCTTGATCCTCTTATTCCGGGTCACCCTCTCAGATGTTTCCAGAATCTTTATAGGGTGCTCAGTGTAGGTCAAGTCCTCTTGCACTTCCAACCCTTCTAAAGGCGCCTGCTCCTCTGGTATTCTCAAGCACTTCTTCAGCTGCGAGACATGGAATACATCGTGCACACCTGAAAGACTAGAAGGTAACTCTAAGCGATAAGCCACTTCTCCTCTCTTTTCTAGTACCTTGAATGGTCCAACATATCTGGGTGCTAGTTTTCCCTTCATGTTGAATCTGCGTACTCCCCGCATAGGTGACACCTTCAGATACACAAAGTCATCTTCCTTGAACGTGAGATCTCTCCGTCTGACATCTGCATAGCTTTTCTGCCTAGACTGAGCAATTCTCAAGTTCTCTCGAACTATCCGTACTTGTTCCTCCGCATCCTTGATAATGTCCGGTCCAAACACTTGCTTCTCTCCTTTCTGATCCCAGAGCAAAGGAGTCCTACACCTTCTACCATACAAAGCTTCAAATGGTGATTTCTTGATACTGACCTGATAGCTGTTGTTGTAGGAGAACTCGGCATAAGGTAAGCACTTGTCCCAACTTGTGCCATATTGGATGACACATGCTCGCAACATATCTTCCAGTATTTGATTGGTCCTTTCTGTCTGACCGTCTGTCTGCGGATGGTAAGCTGTGCTGAAACGAAGCTTGGTATCCAGTGAATCATGCAATTGCTCCCAAAAGCGAGAAGTGAACTGTGATCCCCTATCGGATATAATCCTCTTAGGAACCCCATGCAAACACACAATCCTAGAGATGTATAGTTCTGCCAACCTTGCCCCGGAGTAGGTAGTATTCACAGGTATGAAGTGGGCGACCTTGGTCAGACGATCCACTACTACCCATATGGAGTTGTAACCTTTCTGGGTGCGAGGTAACCCAACAATAAAGTCCATGCTGATTTCCTCCCACTTCCATTCTGGAATTTTCAACGGTTGCAATAGTCCTGCTGGCCTCTGATGTTCTGCCTTGACCCTCTGACAAGTGTCACAAATTGCCACATACTCTGCTACGGCACGTTTCATTCCAAACCACCAGAATCTCTCCTTGAGGTCATAATACATCTTAGTACTCCCGGGATGGATAGAGTAAGCTGTATCATGGGCCTCACTCAGGATCAACTTCTTGATTCTGTCCACATCTGGCACACAAATCCGGTTCTTGTACCATACTGTACCTTGCTCATCTTCCCTGAAGTTGGGCGCTTTGCCTATCTGGATCTGCTCGCGTATCTCCTGGATCTTCTCGTCCTGGGCTTGATGTCTTCGAATTTCTTGTTCCAGAGTTGGTTCGGCTTCAAAGGTAGCTGCAGTATGATGCACAAAACCCAAACTCAAACTTTCGAACTCCTCACATAACTCACGTGGCATCTGGAATGCTATGGCCATGTTGACGTAGCTTCTTCTGCTCAAAGCATCAGCCACCACGTTGGCTTTCCCTGGATGATAACGTATCTCCAAGTCGTAGTCCTTGATCAGTTCTAACCATCTGCGCTGCCTCATGTTCAGCTCATTCTGAGTGAAGATATACTTAAGACTCTTGTGATCCGTGTATATCTCACATCTTTGCCCAAAGAGATAGTGACGCCATATCTTAAGTGCATGGACAACTGCTGCTAACTCCAAGTCATGTGTAGGATAATTTACCTCATGCTTGCGTAGCTGTCGGGAGGCATAGGCAATCACCTTTCCTTCTTGCATCAGCACACAACCCAGACCGTCGCCTGAAGCATCACAATATACTGTGAACCTTTTCTGCAGATCTGGCAATGTCAGCACAGGTGCGGTGGTCAGCTTCTTCTTCAACTCTTCAAAAGCTGCTTGCCTCTCCTTGCTCCAGATGAACTCAGCATCCTTCTCAAGCAACGTGGTCATCGGCTTCGCAATCTTCGAGAAATTCTCTATGAATCTCCGGTAATATCCTGCTAAGCCCAAAAATCCACGTACTTCCTTGACAGTCTGTGGCACCTTCCAATCCAACACTGATATGACCTTGCCAGGGTCCACTGAGATCCCCCCCTTAGAGATGATATGACCAAGGAATGGTACCTCGTCAATCCAGAACTCACACTTGCTCAACTTTGCATATAGCTTGTGATCCCTCAATCTCTGCAGAACTAGCCTCAAGTGCTCCTCATGTTCCTCCTCGGTTTTGGAGTAGATCAGGATATCATCAATGAATACCACCACGAACTTGTCCAAATAATCCATGAACACCTTATTCATTAAACTCATGAAGAAAGCAGGGGCATTAGTCAGACCAAAAGACACCACAGTATACTCATAGAGACCATACTTTGTGATGAAAGCAGTCTTAGGAATATCTGAGGGACGGATCTTCAACTGGTGGTAGCCAGATCTCAGGTCTATTTTGGAGAATACACAGGCACCTTGCAACTGATCAAACAAATCATCAATGCGTGGCAGAGGATACTTGTTCTTAATAGTCACCTGGTTCAATGCACGATAATCCACACACATCCGTCGAGCAGGCCCTTCCTTCTTATCAACAAACAGAACAGGAAAAGCCCACGGAGAGGTACTATGGCGAATAAATCCCTTTGCTAGCAGCTCATCTATGTTTTGTTTAACTTCCTCATGTTCTGGGGGTGCCATTCTATATGGTCTTTTAGATATAGGAGCAGTACCAGGTAAAAGGTCTATAGAAAACTCAATGTCTCGGTCAGGCGGCATACCTGGTAACTCTTCCGGAAAGACATCAGGATATTCACACACTACTCGAATGCCATCTGTAGGTTGGACCTCCATCCGATGCAGATAACCGGAGGGTTTGGATGCGCCGACTCTTACTTCCTGGCCATCTGGCGTTGTCATATGAACAGTCCTCTTGGCACAGTCAATTCTGACTCCCCATTTGGTCAATGTTTCCATTCCCAGGATGACGTCGATGCCCATCGGTTCTATGACTAACAGACTAGTATGAAACTCTAACCCCCTTATGTTAATCCTGACTCTGGTACAGATCACATTGGTTCTTATTTCCCCTCCAGGTGAAGTAATTATCATATCCTTTTTCAACATGCTAATGGGTATTTTATGTTGTTCAGCAAAGGATTTGGTAATAAAGGAGTGGGTGGCACCAGTATCAAATAGTACGGTAGCAGGATGAGAGTTGACCAAGAACGTACCGATCATGACGTTTGGGGCCTCAGCTGCAGTTTCTGCCGTCACATGGTTCACCTTTCCTTGCCACGGCGCCTTGGCGTTCCCATTGTTGCGCCCCTGAGCTTGCGGCTGCTGGACCGGTCCTGGTCTCTGCGGGTTGGGGGCTGTCTTCTGAGGGCAGACATTGGCATAGTGCCCCGGGTCACCGCACTTGTAGCAACTTCTGCCAATGACAGGAGCCTGAGCTGGTGCAGGGGGGTTAGGCTGCCCCTGACGCTGAGCTTGATATGCAGGGCGAGGAGGCTGATTCTGGTAGCGTTGCCCCTGGGCCATCTGCTGCCCCTGGTGGTTCTGCGGGTATCCTGGCCGCGGTGGCTGCTGCTGTTGTTGGTAGCGGGGGCGGGTGTTGCTCCCGGACGGTGCAGGTATGAGCTTCCTCTTCCTTTCCTCCATCTCCCGATGTTTGCGTTCTGTAAGGAGCGCACGATCTACCAGGTGATTGAAGCTGGGGAAGGTGAAGTTCATGAGGTGGAACTGCAGGGTGTCATTGAGCCCTTCCATGAAATGCTCCTGTTTATCGCCATCCTCAGCGACCTCTGCTGTGGCGTACCTTGCAAGCTGCAGGAACTTGTCACGATACTCAGTGACGGACATGCTCCCTTGCTTGAGCGAGAGGAACTCCTTCTTCTTCATCTTCATGGTCCCAGCCGGTACGTGGTGACTCCTGAAGCTCTCTCTAAACTGAGCCCAGGTGAAGGCATCGCGATCCTGCTGGCGGTATGACTCCCACCAATCCAAAGCAGCACCACGAAGTTGTCCTGCAGCATACAGGACTCTCTCCCGGTCATCGCACTGGGCGATCTCCAGCTGTCTCTCCACAGCACGAAGCCAGTCATCAGCCTGTAGTGGATCTGCAGCATGGGAGAAGGTTGGGGGATGCCCCTTCATGAAATCCCCACGCCTGTCCCTAGGCGGAGGAGGTGGTGGTGGCGCCTGCACCTGAGCTTGTTGTAGGGCCAAGATGGCATTGTTCACTGTGGCCATCATCTGCGTTTGCATGGCAAAGAACTGCTCGGCCGTCAGTGGTGGTGGATTGGGCAACGGGTGGTCGGGATGGTCGTGGCCCTGGTTACTTCCTTGGGCGCCCCTAGCACCACGTCCTCTAGTTCCAACCATCTGTGGGCAACAAAAGAAAGTCCATAAGGATGTATATCCCTCTCACAAGGTGAAGTAGATTTTGAGGTTGCAGGTTGGTCATTAGTCCATGATGAACGAGCGTCAGCTAGATGAGGTAGAGAGGAGTAATAGAGTAGTTGTTCATCCCAACTGACTATTTTTATTAAACTCAACTCAAACTGGTTTGACTATGGACAATCCCCATAGTTGGACATGATCAAGCAACCAAAATGCCAACTCAAACATAGTTCACAAGCACAAACAACCAAACACTGAACTAGACTCAAAGCGTTTATAGACCAACTCGACTCAAACGTACTAGCGATGTGAAGCAAAGATAAGGGTAATCCTAATCCTCATGGAAAAGAATCCTAGTGGCACCATTTAGTTCCCCCTTGCGGGTCCTCTTGCGGGATTTGCACTGGGACGGAGTCACGTCTGGCACTCGAGGCTTTGGTCCTTGGAGGCCGGCAAGTGTAGCTTCAAGTTCTGCCACCCTCTTGGTCTTGCGGTGAAGCTCGTCCAACACGATGTCGTGGGCGGAGTTGAGGGCCGCGATGTACCGTGCCTATCTTCCTTACCCTCTGGTCATCCTCCAACACCATCGAAGCGATCTCGTGCCCAGCTTGGCCTTCTATGCGGCGAGGGAAGTAGCGGAAACAGGTCTGGCTCAACGGGGTACGGTGGTCGTAGCAGATGGTTCCCAGAGCTTGGCGTGCAGCATCTTCAATGGCAGCTTCCATCGTCTCATGGATCGTCACGCAGCAGTATTCACCCACAATGGTCTTCCCTCCGTGGATGAGGTTGTAGCGTTCGATCAACGCATTGGCCACCCATCTGTCAGGTAGAATCGGGTGCGTACTCTGAGTGGCGAAGTAGGAGGTGGTGAAGTTGTCGAGGCCGATTTCCTGGAGGCACTCCCGAAGTAGTCCGGGAAAGTTGAGACCGTTGCCTGGGTGGGTATGGTCGATGTTGACCCAGGTGGCGATCACCCTCTCTCTTTTGACAGCAGGTCCTTGATCATCCTCTATCTGAACGGCAATGTGATGTGACCACTCAGGTGCTTCTACCTCTGGTTCAGGGGCTGGATTCTCCTCTGGATCCTCTTCTGTGTTCTCAGTGAAAGAGCTGGCTTCACTGGGGTCTTCAGAGTCATCTCCCACTATGATGGGTTCCTGCAGAGGCGGGGGTGGCACTAGATCTTCTGGTTCTGGGTTCCGTGGTGCCAAGGGAACATGGTAGCCTTGCGGAGGTGCACCGGTTTGCTTGCGGGCGGTCAGTCTGGTATGGGCCATCTACAAAGAAAACGACCAAGATTGGGTTAAGATCAGTTCTAAAAAAAGGAGTTAAGAGAATTGAAAATAATGTAGGAACATAGGGTTGTAGTATAAACTTAAAGAAAAGAAAACTTTTAAAAACAGGAGGAAGAGAAGGAGGAAATCCTTAAATTTCGACCCGTACTAATTAGGCTTCCGTCCTACAGTCGACACGGCTCTGATACCAATCTGTCACACCCGGTTTTCAATGAACCAAAACCGTGCATACTATACATGCGCCAGGAACGAGTCTCACATGTATAGGACAAATTGTCATCACAGGACATGTCATAATATAACGGTTAACGATTACATCATAAGTATTATTACCATAATAGACACTTGTCTTTAACATAGAGTACGTAAAAGCGGAAGCGTAAACGGAAAGCAACTAGAGCCGCCACAGGGACGTCCACTGGAAGAGCGAAGAGCCTAGACTTCTTGATAATCCTCCGTATCTCCATTGACTGAGCAGCGGTTGGATTTGTCCCCCCAACAAGGAATGAACGGAAAAGAACAAGCGTGAGCACACAACTCGTACTCAACAAGTATAACAGAACCATGAGGCTCTAAGGTTAGCTGACTCCACTGCATTGCTTTTAATTGGTCAAATTTTATTAAAGCTATTTACTAAAGTGAGTAGAGAAACTTTTATCTCAAAGATATTGCATAGAAGAAATTAAGCATCATGGTTAACCAGGATTTTACCAAAAACCATCCATAACCCAACTAATCACATAAAGGATCTGGGCCGCTCATAACCGTGAGCACGGCTGATGCATCAGTTTTACACTCTCGAGAGGTTGCACATCTTTACCCACAAGTCGTGAGCTACGCTAGTGGTTCATCACATACCTTAGATGAGATGACTAGCAAGCCACACTACGAAGCCTTTACAAAGATTATGTTAGTAAGGTGTAACCGCTAAGGTTTCAGGTTATGCAACGGTGGAGCAAGCCTCAAGGGGAGAAGAACACATCACACTCAACCCAAGCAGCGCGAGGGCCACAGAAGCACACCTCCCCTCTTGCCCCGCAGGTAAGTTACTCCCAAACTAAAACAATCTAATTAATCAGCTAAGACCGTCCCATACCAGTCTTATGGTAGTGCTGTTGTCCCAGGTTGTCGCTTTGCGAACCGGTCCTTATGGAAAGTGGCTATGAGCAAAACCACTAAGCACAATGCTCATGCCCCCTAAACCAAGTTGCTAAAAAACAAATTTTAAATGAGACATGCACCACTCAAGCACACGGCACAGAGGGTCACGCTCAAACAATTAATTGCATAGATCCATTAATCAACATTAATTAAAAACATAGCATAGGTGTATGTTGGCGCAGCACCTAGCAAAAACTTAACCACATGCAACCCAAAAGGTTCACATTGAGATCAAAGTGGCTAATGTATCGTCCTTATAGGCATACAAGATCGACACATGCATATGCAATGAATTAAAGGTGATAGGTGTTGCTCATGTTGTACTTGCCTTCCTCAAGGTGCTCTTGCTGCTGCTCACAAATGTCAAAAGGTGGCTCCTCGTTCACCTCAGACAGATCAACGTCTACTTACGTCCAAACGTCACACAAGCATCCATATACGAGCATACATGCAAACAATGGACAAAACATAAGAAACAGTACACCAATACATCAAAACAGAACACAAAACTGGTTTAGAACTGTTCTACATATTACCACGGTAACGTGAGCGAAAGAATCGCCCAAAACGGAGTTAAAACGGAAAAGTTATGGCCAAAACAAGGTTCTAGGGACCTATTTATGAAGAAAACTCAAAATCTGGGCTGTTTTGGAAAAACCAGGGACCAATTCTGTAATTTCAGGAAAGATCTGAGGTCTAAAGCACAAAAACACAGCCTCTGGACTGCGGGTTCTATTTTTCAATAGCGCAGGGGCTAAAGCATTAAAAACTGGGCCGATCTGTAATTATTTTTGAACTGGCGTGGACCGCGGGTTGATTTCGGAAAAACCGAGGGTCTCTTTAACAAAAAAAACGGCGACGACCGCAGTTGACCGGTCACCATCTGGTCCGGACGGTCGGATCTAGATCTAACGGCCGAGGTGAGATCGGATCACGTTATAATCTCGTGCATCCGTTCTGGATCGGACGGCTGAGGTTGAAAGGCGAGGTTTCGCCGGCGGCGACCATCGGGGACGGCGGCGCATCGCCGGAGCTCGCGATGCCCGGTGTTCCGGGGCGCGATTCGGGACCGAACCTAGCTAGAAAGCAAGACGGGACCACGGCGAAGCTCACCGTGGGGTTGTCGACGACCGGGAGCTGCCGGAGGATGGTCGGCGACGAGCGGAGGCGGCGGAGCGGCTCAGGGCTTCGCGGAGAGCTCGGTCGGAGCGTCCACGGGCGTCGAGAGCTAGCGGAACGGGGTCGCGAGGTCCTGCAGAGCACGGCGGAGGGGTTAGGGCTGGCGGGAGCGCGACCACAGAGGGCGAATTGCACCTCGCCGGCGTTACTCACCTCGGACGGTGGCGGCGGAATTGAGCGGCTCGCGACGGCTAGGGCTCGATTGCGGCTGCTGGCGAGGTTGAGGGGGAAAGGGCGAAGCCCGGCGTGCTATTTATAGGACCGGAGCGGCTCGGAAGGGGGCGGCGCGGTAAGGAAGGCGGCGGCCGGAGTTTCCTTCGGCGCGCGTTCTCGGGAAGGAAGGGAATCCTTCGATTCCTTTGGGGACTCGGTGCGCAGGAGAGCGGGGAATACGAGGAAGGCGGCGGGGGAAGCTCTCCTCCTCGGAGTCGGCCGGTGTAGAGAAGGAAAGGCGGCGGCCGAAAAAGGAAAGTCGCCGTCGCCCGAAATGGAAAGCCAGGAGGTTGGGGATGACAGGTGGGTCCCGCCTGTCAGCGGCTCGACGGGCGCGGGTCCGCCTGTCAGCGGCGCGAGGGAGAGAGGCGGCGCGCGGGAGGCCGGCTGGGCCGCCTCGCCTGGGCCGGCTCGGGTGAGGGTGGCTGGTGGGCCGGCTCAGGGAGGTGGGCTGATTTCTCTTTTTTTTTTCTTTTTCCTGCATTTTCCCTCTCTTTTCTATTTCTCTCTTTTCTTTTAAACTCAAAAGCAAACTATGAATTCAAATAAATTTGAATTCAAACCTTATGCCACTCATCAAATAAAAAATATGCTCCAGCATGAATGCACAAACATGTTGACCTTAGGATATATTGCAATATTTAGTTCAAAAGATAATGAAAAATGCATACTAGGCACAATAAATCCTAGAAAATAAATAAAGCATATTGAATTTATTATAAAATGCTGGAAATTAAATTTAGGGTGTTACATCTGCGGTGCCCTGTCATGTGCCTAGAGCAGCCAGAGTCCATGATCCATATGTCCTCCAGGCCTTGATCCTGCAAAATCAAGGAAGGCGAGAGTGAGCAAATGGTCCGGCACTGGGGTTAGTGTAACTGCTGAACCAGTGCCGAACCATCTGCTCAAAAATGGGGTAAGCACAGTCAAAGTAAGCATCACGTCTACCTGGGTACCCACGACCTCTAAAGCGTGAGCTCTCAAACCCTCTACCTCCAAAGCCTTGGTCAGAAGATCCATAGCCACGCTGAAAACGACTAGGAGCTCGACCGGGAAAGCTTCTCTCTCCACTAGGAGCATGGGCCTGAAAGCTGCCTCCTCTCTCACCAGCAAAGCGGTCTCTCATCTCACCGCGACGGGGAGGATCCTGCCTACCACCCTGATAGAACTGATCCTGATTCCCCCAGGCTCTCTCCTGCCTCTCAACTCGCTTCCTCCTGAAGCAAAACTCCTCCAAGTGGCCATTCCGCTGGCAAAAGTCACAGTGGTAGACATGCCTCTTGGGAGTGGGGTTAGGCTGAGCCTTGGGCTTAGGTGGAGTAGCCTTGGGTGGAACAGGCTGCTGGATTCTCTCCTTGCTCACTGGAGGCTTAAGAATGTCAGTCACTACTCTGTCCAGCTTAGCCTGTGAGGGCTTGGGCGTCTAGAACTGCTTCTTTGGGGCAGCCTTGGGAGGCTCGTGGTAAACCCCATCAACAGTAGGGCTAGGCTGAGGAGAGGTAGTCTTAAGCTTAATTGGGGAACTCTTCTTCTCACTCGAAGTACTGCACTCTCCCAACCCAAGTCTACTCATATCACCCTCAGCTCTCTTGGTGCTCTCCAAGATCATCCTAAGTTGGGGCTCTCTAGCATACATCCAACTGAGCACCTCTCTCAAACGGTTGTTCTCATCAACCAAAGTCTGTTTCTCCTCTCTCAGATCCTCCAGAACTAAAGTCTAGGTAAGCACAAGTGGGGCAGTCTAGAGAGGGAACAGAGGGAGCAGACTTCTCTAACTTCTTAATGGTGGCATCCCTATCCACCAACATCAACCTTAAAGTGAGACAGTTCTCACAAGTGTCAGGGGGTGCTGAAAGCACCTCAAGATCAGCTCTCAACCGCTCAAGCTCACTCTCCAAGGTAGGACAGACCATGCACGCACCCAAAAGCGTGGGTCTAGCCCTAAGATCCTCCAACTCCTTGAGTTGTCCCTCACACCTCACTTTCAGCTCAGCTATGTCAACAGCTAGGTGGGGGCACATCTCACACTCAGGCACATCACTCAAAATAGGCTCATCCAGTTTAGAGTGGAGCTTGCCTAACTCTACCTTCAGCCTATCCATCTCCATCTACCTGATGAGCATACTTGCTCTTCTGCTCACAGAGATCTCTCATCAAAGTCTCATAGATAGGGCACTCAAGCTCACTAGGCTGGGCTGGCATACTCTTCAGCCTCTATCTCAGCTACAGCATCAGCCAACTTGGCTTTCTGCTTCTGTAGCTTCTTGGCTGCCTTCTCCAACAACCTATCCTGGGCTTTCAACTCACGACTATTTGTCTCCAACATCTCAAGAATTTCAGCTTGCTCAGGAGTTACCTCTTCATCGGAGGAGTTGTTGTCGTTGCCCTTGTCGTCCTTGTCCTCAAGCGCCATGGAGCAAAAGGATCTCCGGTGCATCTTGTGCTTGCGCTTGGACTTGGTGGAGACGAAGCAGAGTCCAGCTGGACCGCCTTGGTCCCTCCTCTTGTCCCACTTGGTGATGATCTCCTCATCGCTTGAGCTTGACGAAGACGAGGAGGAGGAAGACGATCCGCTGCACAGACCACCAAGCTCGGCGAAGAAGGCCTTGTCACGCTTCTGGTTGTCCTTCTGGTAGCTCTTGAAAGCCTTCCAGAAGTTCTTGATGTTGCCGGAGCGGTGCTTGGTGTGGTCACGCTTGCCGTAGTCGTGCTTGCCAGAGTGGTAATTGTTGGAGTCGCAGGAGTGGCTCTTGCCCTTCTTGCAGTAGTTGTTCTGCTTGTTTGGGCATTCGGCGATGAAGTGGCCGACCTCTCCACACTCGAAGCACTTGGGCCTCTCGCCCCTTTTCTTGCTCATCCAGTTGTCATAGGCACGCTGAAAGCGGCTATACACCAGGCAAAGCTCATCATCCCCAAGTGACGCCAACTGCTCCTCTGTAACAGACATAAGAGCAGAAAACGAAAAGTTGTGAAGCTGGGGGTTAGGAATGGCCTCACTGGAGGGAGAAGCCAAGGCCAGGCTCTTGGAGCCAGTACAAGTGAGAGAATCTCTCAACTTGTAATGCACCTCTGTGGCCTTGAGCTTGCTGTAAAGAGTCTCCACTCCAATTGTGTCATAGGCCTCAGACTCGATGATCGAGTTAACCTTGATCTCCCATACCTTCCTATCCAACGCATACAGTAATTTGACAGCCTGCTGATGGTCGGTGTATGGGATCCTCTTAGGGTTGGAGTTAACATGCAACTTGTTGATGATCGATTGAAAACGACCAAACAAGTCATCGATGGACTCACCAGGCTTCTGAACGAAATTCTCATATTCGCGCCTGTAAGTCTCAACGAGACGCCCCTTGATAGTAGCAGTGCCCTCATGGTGTGCACTCAGTAGGGACTAGATCTGACGGACAGTCTCAAGGTGGCTCATTTTCTCATAATCAATTGGACCAAGTCCTGAGAAGAGAAAGTTAACAGCTTTGGCGTTCTCCTCATGCTGAGCCACAATCGCTGGGGTAGTGCACTGAGCAACTGGAAGCACCACAAAGTTCGCACTTTGAGTAGCATCCCATATGTCCTGGCCCTGGCTAAGCAAGAAAGCTCTCATCCTACCCTTCTAGTATGAGTAGCCATCGGAACCAAGGACCTGAAATCTTCCCGGAGTGAATCATAGTTGCTACTGGTTTCTCACCGGTAAAGGTATGAAGAGATTGAGACGTGCGACTAGAGGGGGGTGAATAGGAGCACTTGAAAACTCAAAAACACAACCCCCAAGAAAATGCTCTGCAAAGCTCAAGAGAAACAGAGCTAAGCACTGTCCACTGAACAGATATGTGCCTAGCAGTGCAAGGATGCCGTCCACTGAAAGGATACGCACCAATGCTGGAAAACTCAAGATCCAGCCAAGAATGGCATCGAGGCAACGAAACAATGCAAATCCCACCACACGACACTCACCGCACCAAGGTGCGTCTCACTGACCGACAATAAGCAAAGAGAATGGTCTTACAGTGGGGAATGCACAAAAGAAGAGCAGAAACACAGCGGAAAAATCAAACTGGGAAGAACACAGCAGCTCCCTGGCAGGACCGGACTGTCCGGTGGCCAACACCGGACTGTCCGGTGGGACTGGACTATCCGGTGCCTGTTGTCCGGACTGTCCGGTGGCATGGCCCAGATAGCGCCTCACGCCGGACTGTCCGGTGGATGCTGCCAGACTATCCGGTGGAACCAGACTGTCCGGTGGCCTCTGCCGGATTGTCCGGTAGAGTCACAGAAAGGGGTTTTTCAAACCCAAACTCGATCAAACCTTGTCCAAACTTCACGAACTTTTGCTCAAGTCTCCGCCTGGGCCAGATTTGGCCCATCTTCTCTACTTAGCGAGTCGTGGCCCAACTCACCAAGGCTTGGGTAGCTTGGTGGAGGTTTTGAGCCGAAGCCGCCAAAGCCTCCCTCGCACGCCTTTGCGCCACGCATTCGGGTTGGAGCCCCTCGGTGGCGCCCGGCATCCCCTGTCCATCGGGGCATCCTCGCAGTCCTTCGAAGGACTTATTCCTGCCGTCGCCGTGCCGCTCCTCCGTATACTGAACTCCCATGGCCGACAGACGCCAAGCATGCCTCTAGTCCTTCGGAGGACTTTCCTCTACCTCGAGTCCATCGGAGGTCTTGTGCCCAAGTCCTTCTGGGTCTTGCTACTGTTGACAATCACTCATCACTGCAGATGCAATGTAGCCGGTCCATTGGCTCTCAATCTCCCATGTCCAATCCACTTGTTCTGCTTGATGCAACCTTCAGGTGCAGTCTGCAAAACTAATCAATGAGAAATGTGCACAGTGAAACTAATAATATATATTCTCTACCTGGTCCTGCTCTGTTGCATGTCGTGCATCAACCAAGTTTGAGGCTCTGGCACGCCAATACGATCAGTGCAAATTCTTGGCGCCTCCCATTCCCATCGTGCATCAAGTGGTCAATAGTTAAATTACTCATCCCAATGCTCACCACCTGTCTCCCTCTATTTCTTTTTCATGCTCTATGTCAAATTAACAGCATGTTTGGTTTGATGCTTTGTCCTATCCAGCATGGAGTGGCTCCACACGATGACGGATGGGTTTGTCCGGTGTTTCCTGACGGATCAGTTCGCTCCCATATTTTGGCCTGGGAGTACTACTGCGCAGGATGACTAGATGACGGACGATATCGTTCCGTGACTCCAACCAAATAGTGCAGTAGGTTCGGATGTAGGTTCAAATGACTCCGGAAGCAACTAAACCTGCGAACCAAATGCGCAATAAGAGTTTGGACATGGGCTGGTTGCTAGCGCTTGATAGATCAAATGACGATGCTCACACCTACGGTGGTTTCACGCTTCAGTTAAATAGGTATATGTGTGTACCTTGGAGCATATTATATTAACCAAATCATCTCATCATTTATCTGTGAGTAAATTTTCTCTTAATGAGGCCAGGGTGGCGGTAGAAGGCTACAGTTGCTTCACACATGGTCACACCACATGAATGAATAATTATCATACAGCAGACACTACAGGAATCGACTATTGAGTAAACTTTCGGGGGCCAAAAACCACCGAAAATAAGGCTTTTACTGCTAAAAATAGTTTTCGGCAGTTTGTGGCTGCCGAAACTGAAACATGGAGCTTATTTTCAGTGGTTCAAGTAGGCCGCTGAAAATTAGCCATGACCTAGTTATTTTCGGCGAGAGTGCTTATTTTCGGCGGTTTTTACTCGTCGTTGAAAATAAGAAAGGTCTATTTTCAGCAGTTTGTACTAGCCGCCGGCTTATTTGCAGCAGCCTCCTCCAGGCCACTGAAACTTACTGTCTCCAGGGGCTAAAAGCCACCTTTGATTGTGTTTCATTCCATTTTTTTTCATACAAAAAACACACATATCATGCACCACCACATATTTAAACCATTCCAGATCACAATAATAATCCAATGCATTCACTCAACCATACACATGCATATATATCTCATGTCCTCAACCATTCAAGCACGAGTGCATACAAACATCTCAAGTCCTCAAATCTGTACACAAAGACTTATCTCAAATCCATACACATGTGTCCATATTACAAACGACAAATCATATTTAGGCGAGCTAGTGTGTCACTCATACCACTCGCATAGCATATGGATCATTGGAGTTATGGCTGCTACCTCCTGAGGCGAACAGGTTGTTTACAAAATCCTTCTGCCATCCTGAATGCTAGCACACATAGAGTATAAATTACACAACTAGCCATAAATTATAGATATGTGACAACACTAACGAGGAATAATGGAACAAGTGATGAAATGAACCTCATCTTTGGGTTGTCCTAAACTTGGCGGAGGTGTTTGGTAGGGATTTAGTGCATGTATTCTTGATCCCTATTATACACAGGTTGAGTAAGTTTGGATAAAGTTGAGCAACTTTAGTTAAATTGTAAGTTTGGCTACCATCAACTAAATCTAGCTAAACTTGATCAAATTTATCTAAGTCTGAGCAGGTTAGGATACATTGACTACAATCAGCTAGAGATAAGTATGTTTGGCTAAATTTCTACAAGTTTGGCTAAAGTTGAGTAAGTTTGGCGGCCATCAACTACATCTAGCTACAGTTGAGTAACTTTATCTAACCTGAGCAGCACGTGAAGGCATTCGATCATACATTTCCTAGTGAGGCAGTTATGGTAGTGTCTTAAATTCTAGGAAGATGTCGGTCTGCCCCTGCTGCAGGAACATTGCTTGCAAAATGTTGCGTTAGTAATATGTTTTGCTAATGATAGGAATGCTAATTGTTGACTTTCATACTTACTTGAATCATGCTCTATTGTGTGTTAGTAGTTAGCCTAGTAGTCTTGCTGCTGCTTCTGGTGCACCTCTTGTGCTTTAAGGTATGCATCACGCTGCTGAAGCTCTTGATGCAGCCTCTCTACCTCCATGTCTTGCGTTTTGCGGTGATGGTGACTGCTACTACCGCCCGTTCTCTATGAGGGGGGCACTTTTGTGTGTTCATGCAGTGGCTCCTCCATAGCTTTAAGCAGCCTGAAGAACTCCTTAACCTCCTATGTAGGAGCATCTCGTCCATCCTATCAACATCTGCCCAATCATCATCCGCTTCCACTTTTGTTTCAACTATAGTGTCTTTGTCACCGTGCCAGACCCATGTCACATAGTCTGGCGTGAAACCGTTTTTAACTAGGTCTTTGACTAAAGCTCTCCTATCAAGAAATTTTGAGTTCTGGTGGATGTGGCATGAGCACCTGACCTTGTTAATAGTTGTCAAAAGAGAACACGTGGTCAACGAAAGCTTGTGTCTTGGCCATCCACTCAACTGAACCCACTCTTATTCAAACCATCATACATCCATCAGCGATCATTGCTCATAATTGAGTCTATTGATAAAAGCAAGATAAATGATAACATTATATTCTTTGTGTATTGTGGCCCTACATCAATAGGTAAAGATATGTCCTAAACCAACCCAAGAGTGGCTAACAGAGTGCTGATTTATGATGAGTCCACATGTTCAAACACAATTTCAGAAGCATAACCCCGCTGATCTTCAGCTACATGCCAAGATATGGTGCAGCAGGGAACAATAGGATTATGCTATCAAAACCTCGCTCAGACCCCATGGCTTGCTGGTCTGAAACGGGTGACACAGATTTTGTGACACTAGTAGCGTAATTTGGAAATGTAACAATTAAATAATCAGATCCAAAACTAACATTTGCATTAAATCATATAAAGCAGAACAAAAACTCCTATGACAATGCATATCACATAACAAAACAAATTAAACCTATCATGTTAAAGAATGTGAAAACATAATAAAAATAGAAAGATATAACCAAGCATAATTAAAACATAACAAATCTAATTTCAAACGATAATGTGAATGTGATATTCAACATATGAGTGGCATAATATGTCATCTCTACCTAACTAAGCTTTTTAACTAATCATGTAGCACTTAATCTATAAATTTTATACTAATTAGATGTCGTATTCACAAGTTTCGTTGGCCACACATAAGAACCACCGAAAATTAACTACAAAGGATGTAAAAAAGTTGTCTTTCTCACCTCAAACAACGGAAACAGAGCGGATCAATGGCTGCCAGTAGGGTGGTGTGGGGCATGTAAGGAAAATGGGTCCTAAGCCTCGTGCTTAGTCCCCTAATGTTATTTTGGTGGTTGAAGTGACAACATATAACATTTTGGGACTAATTGTGTGCAAGTATATTAGATAAAGTTTTAGGGTGCAAGAGATGGACTTGGGGTACAAACACCTCAAAAGAGGACTTAAAGAGCACAAGAGAAGACCCAAGATATCAACGATGAAAAGCGTGAAGCACGACACGCCTGTCAGCAGGCCGAAATTTTGCACACACCAGATGGTCCGGTGGTGTACACCAGGCGGTCCGGTGAGTGGAAGAAATCACAAGTTGCAGATTCCAAACCTGGTGCAATTTACACATACCGCATGGTCCGGTGGTCTCACCACCAGACATTCTAGGCAGAAGGAAGAAGGAGCGACTGCATCCAATAAATGAATGCTCTGGTGGTCACACCGGACGGTTCGATGTATCCGCCAAACATTTTGGATAGAAGCTGCGTCAACTCAAGACTGCGAGCGTTTTGTACACATCGGACGGTCTAGTGCTCATAATGGTTAAATGAATATTCCAACGGCTAGTTGGGTCATACGCACCAGATGGTACATTGGTTTACAAACAGGACGGTCTGGTGCGTGCACCGAACGGTCTGGTGGTGTAGTCTGCAAGGTGCAACTCACACTCAACGACTAGTTTCAAGGTTAGGGCTATTTATACCACCTTTCCCAGCCTCCACGGTTAGTGACTCATGAGTTCATTCTAGTGTCAAGACACATATTTTGAGAACCCACTCCATGAAGAGACCATATAGTTCACATCTAGGCATAGTTAGTGCTTGCGAGCAACTTGCTTAGGCCATGCTTAGAGCATAGCTCTTGGTTGCAACCAAGTGTTGTAGCAAGTTTTTTGGAACTCTTAGGTAATTTGTGCTTGTGCACACAAAGACTTGTAAGGGGGGCTTGTAAGTCTTGCGAGACCCTTTGAGTTGAGTCTTGCAATACCCTCCGAGTTGTGGAGTGGCCACCACCTTACTTGCTCGTGAGAGGGATGGTGGCCCTCAGTGTTTTGGCCAAACTCTCACCTAGTGGAGACGGCGGAAGACCCCAGTTGCGATGTGGGTGTTTACTAGGGATATCCGGAGTTACTTGACCGGGTTGCTTGACCATCTCATTAACGACCTTGCCATCCTCTATCCTTGCAAGGAACAGGTCGTTGTCCTTACCAGACTATGCGAGAGCAAGGCATCGCATGGGTCACCTTGCCATCTGCTGTCCATACGCAGATTGTGGTCGTACTCCTTGCATGGACAACGCGAGAGCGAGGCCTTGCGAGGGGCGCCAAATGAGGAGTAGGGGGAGGCCTGCACGCCTTTCTGAGACCTCGGTAAAACAATCTTCGTATCTCCAACTTATGCCATCGCCAATGGGAGTTTGCAATCACTCTACTTATCTCTTTAGTTTTCGCATTTACATCTTGAAATTCTGTGCTTACATTCCTACACTAACTTGATAGGTTAATTTCTAGCTGGAACTAGGTTGCAAGACTAAACCTCGGTAGATTTAGCCCACCGGAGTGCATGAGGCATGGAATGGGCACAAGCGGCCAGGGCTCTGGGCAGGCAGCAGGCTGAGCGTGGTGGGCAGCCGGCAGCCGGGCCGCCGGGTGCCGGCTGCTGGGGCCCTGGGCGGACAGCGTGCCAAGCGGCATGGCACACTGAGGCGTCAGGCAAGGGGAATGCCGGCGTGTAGGCGCGGGGAGGTGGAGCGGACGGTGGTGTGCGTGGGGAGGCAGCAGGCAAGCGCTGGGCGGGAGCGGGGCGGCAGTGGCAGGGCACAGGTGGCTGGTTGCATGTGTGTGTGCATGTGTGCTGGGAGGGGGCAGTTGGGCTGAATACGGTTGGGGTGTGGGCTCTAACTTTCGGAGGCCAGGTTGGCCCGCTGAAAATACGCTGGCCGCTAAAACTAGTGGGCTTGTTTTCAGCTACCACCCTGGCAGCCAAAAATAACATGTTTAAGCTGTCTGGCTGCCCAAAGTGAGTGCTCCAAGTTTTTTTTTTTTTTTTGCTCAAAGCAAAGTCACAGACCTTGTATTTAAATCCCTGCTTCTTCCATTTCCTAGATGAAAAGAACGGCTACTATAGCACCTATACCATCATGATCATGGCATTATGGAAACAGCAGTACTGTTATTGGTTGTTTATCGCAAGATAATAAGGAACATGTGATGTATTCTATGGGAAGAGTTTCATGTGCGTATAAAAATAAAATCATGGACACAAACGCTATACAGATAACGAAGTTTAACTTGGTCAATCACCTACGTGCTCATTCGCTGATCGAACAAACCTGATGTGGGCTAAATTTTACATCCGTGAATGTTTCCCAACATAGAGTCACCAATGACGTAAGAAGAACTACAGAGGGCATATAAAAAAGTTTTTTCCTTCTCTATGACCACTGCCCTCATGTCATCTAATTTCAAAGCTATATTTGTATCTTGCATTGCTGCTGTCGTAGTTGTTTTTGCTCACTTCCCTGAATGATGAGCTATATATGAGCAAGTACTATTATTTGTTTGAATCTTGAGTCCCTAATTACATCTAAAAATCTGCATAATGTATATTTTTGAATCAACAGTTTCTTCTTCATAACTATATATGGTTTGCCAGGGCGTTTCTAATTGTTCACGTATCGAGCAGTTAGTAGCATTGCTGAAATGCATGGTATGACATCTTTCTGTGACCGAATTGAGAACTTGGCTAACGTCCAGAGAGGCTGGTCAAACAGCATGGACATAGACCACTAATGCCAGGTTGGGTTCAAAGGTTGATGGCAACAAAGGTGGTATTGGAGGAGTCAGACAGAACTAACGATGCAACAAGGAGCAAGAGTCCGTCCAAGAGGGATCTCAGGCACTCGACGGGCTGGGTAGGGCTGCATTTTTATCATATTCATGCCTGGTACAGCAGTGCTCACTGCATAGTTGTGCTGTGCTTACATTGCAACTTAGACCCATGTGGTATATTGTGCGCAGCAGGCCCATGTATGTATAATTATTGTCAAACAATAGCACAATGAAATTAATCTAACATCAAAGAGAAATAATGTACACAACGAAATAATTATTCTCTACTACCTGCACCCGCAAACCAACTGAAATAGACATGTTTGCACCTCCAACCTAAACCTAAACCATAATCTCCTCAATCACACATTCACAAAACCTTGATCTGTGAAAATTTTCAGTGCCTCCCATTCCCGTTGTGCACCAGGTGGTCAGCAGTTAAATTACTCATGGTGTGCACCACTCTCGACTCCCTCTGTTTTTCTTTCATCCTCCTGCTATGTGTGTGCTTCAAAGATATGGCTCAGGCTGGTTTGCTTTGTTGGCCTACTTGATAGGATTGCCATGCTCACAGCTACGGAAGCACGCTACAGTTAAATAAAAACTGAGTATATTATGCTGGAGCATATTTTCTTTACCGACCAACTCTCAGATATTTGAGTTATGGAGTAAATTTCTCGCTCCTAATTGAGGCCAACGGCAGGTGGCAGTTCTACAGTACTAGTTCACTCTGCATGAATATTTCTGATGTGCATGCAGAAGTTAATAATATGGGTATGTAGGTGCTCCTTGTTGGGAATCAACACGCCATGGAGTCGCGTGTTCAGGGCACGGTGAGCGCTGGGTGTGCGTCGGGGCGTGCATTGCATGTGTGCGTGCATTCGCGTCGGGTTTGAGTCTGTGTGTCGTGTGTGCACATGTGTGTGCCGTGACTGAGTCGTAGATGCTTGGATGTGAAGACAGGGGTAGGAGTTTTTAGGCAACGCGGAGCCCATCGCGGGGGAACACAGCCTAGTCATCCGAGACGTAGAGGCTGCAGCGTGCAGGTCATGGCGAGCGCGCGAGACATGGAGATCGTGGCTCTATCATGTGTGTTCGCGCGGGTAAATAGCCCTTGGACCCCGGCATTCCAAGGCACCAAGCCTAGTGATAATCGAGCCAAGATACATGTAATTTTCGTTGGTTGCGGCGTTCGTCGACGGAAAACATCCATTGTTCATCTTCTTCCTCTGGTTGCCGCAGTGCGCATGGGTGAGAGGGCGAGGAGAGGCTGAGCGAGCTAGGCTAGGGGCTCAACAATTGGCATCAGAGCCGGAGAGGGGCGGAGTTGTCATCGCCACGGAAGATCGGGGAGAATTCCAAGGGTGGAGACATCACCATGGAGTGCGCCGTTGTGACCTCCGGCGCCGTGGAGCTTCCACTGCTAACCAGCACCAATTACCAAGAGTTGTCCTTGGTTATGCGAGTGAGCTTGGGGGCACTAGGGCTATGGGGCAGGGTGGAGTCTGACAAGGTGGAGCGACGTGACGACAAGCTGGCACTCACCGCCATCCTGCACAGGGTGCCATCGGAGTTGAAGGCTAGGCTCACCGTGAAGAAGTCGGTGGAAGAAGCATGGGAGGCCATGAAGAAGATGAGGGTCGGCGAGGATCGGTGAAGTCCGCAAACGCGCAGCACCTCATGAAGGAGTTCGAGAATGCCGCGTTCCGCGACGGGGAGTCCATCGACGACTTCGCAGAGCGCATCAACGGGCTTGTTGGCAACCTGCACGAGCTCGGGGAGAAGGTGGAGGACGGTCGCGTGGTGAAGAATATCTTGCGCGTGGTCCCCATAAAGTGGAAGCAGGTCGCAGTGGCGATCACGATGCCGCTCAACCTCAACACGATGTCCACTGAGGAGCTCATCGGCTGGCTGCGCGTGGCGGAGAAGGCCGACCATGAAGAGGCTGCAGCGGCGGCGGACGCTGGGCGGCTGTATCTCACTGAGGAGCAGTGGGAGGCGCATCGCCGATAGTGCGGCAAGGAGCGTGCACAGCAGGGACGGGCGGTGCAGCAATGCTGACAAGGGAGTCGACGGAGATGATTGGAGCGAGCGCGATGATGACGCAAACAGTACCAGCTTGGGGCATACCAGGCACGGAGGGAGCCGCAACTGATGACGATGCTTCGAGTGCGGCAAACATGGACACCACGCCCGGTACAGCCATGAGAGGAAGAAGGAGAAAGCGCTACTGGACGGCGCCGATGAGGAGCCGACGTTGCTTTGGTGGATTGCGCCATGTCGTGTTTATTATGGGGAGTTTGTTGGGAATAAACATGCCATGGTGTCGCATGTTCAAGGTACGGTGAGCGCCGGGTGCGCGCCGGGGTGTACATCGCGTGCTTGCATTTGTGTTGGGTTTGAGCCCATGGGTCGTGTGTCCGCGTGTGTGCGTGTCCTGACCGAGTCATAGATACTTGGGCATGAAGATAGGGGTAGGAGTTGTTGGGCAATGCAGAGCCGATCACGCAGGAACGCGGCCTGGTCCAGGACGAGCGCGCGATGCTTGAGACGTGGAGGCTGCAGCGTGCAGGTCATGGCGAGTGCACGTGACATGGAGATCGTGGCTTCGTCGTGTGTGTTCGCATGGGCAATAAATAGCCCTTGTACCCCGCATTCCAAGGCGCCAAGCCTTGTGATAATCGAGCCAAGATACAAGCTGTTTTCGTCGGCCGCAGCGTTCGTCACTAGAAAACATCAACTGTTCATCTTGTTCCTCCGGTTACCACGGTGCACGTGGGTGAGAGGGCGAGGAGAGGCTGAGCGAGATAGGCTAGGGAGCCAACACTCTGTGCGAATTCAAAGGCTGCAAAGTCACCCCTGCATAAATATTCTCATTTTTCATCCCACATTTCCCCAAATACCATCACGTTTCATTTATGCAGTATTTTGTGTGACCTGAGTAACAGTCGTCTGATCCGACTCATAATTTAAATAATCAAGCAAAGGCACGACAGCATCGATAAGGCCATGGCCCGGTTTGATGTCCGTCTAGATAAACTAATGTGCACTATAATCACCAAGGGGCAAGGGCACACCAATACACAGGGGAGGCGACCCAGTGGTGGTGTTTGAAATCCCTGTCTGCCCTCTAGAGTTGTATGTAGGGTTACAGGGTAGGCTACCGTAGCATAAATACGTTTTTTACTACTGCCTAAAACATAGGAACACGTACAAGGAAAAGATCATAGATCGTTACCACTAGACGCGCAGTGTAGGGGAAGACGAGTCGAAGCAGCCGAGTGTCGATCCGGGGTTGTCAAGTGCCGAGTCGAGCACACTGAGTCAACGTAGAGAGAAAAGTTGATGCCAATTCCTCCATTCGATCTCGATCAAAAACCACTCGGCCGGCTTCACAACTAGTCGATTAATGAGTGCAGCGGCCGTAGCAACGCCTCTACTGTATCTGATGAGAATATGACCAATAAGCATATGAGGAAGGCCCAAGAGAAGATGAAGTTTGAAGCCCAATCCGAGTTGAGGTCTAATTTATCCGCGAGGCGGGTTCCGACTGCAGGAGTATGCCTCAGTAAAACGGACGTCCAGGCTATATACGGGCTCTGTTTTGGACGTTATACATATTGTTGGAAAGCTAAGAAGATAAGCTTTCCAACCCTTGTGGTCCCACCTCGCGAATAAATTGGACAGAATCTGCCAAAGTGCTGCTGGACCGGTTTTTGGGCCCGCTAGCCTTGTACGCCCTATGGTTGCTCGGCCACCCCCTTGACCTCTCTTTTGTATATATTCTGTAGCCGTCATTAGATTAGATGTGTTTTGCTTAAGAGTATTCTGTTGTGAACAGTTCGACATTCGTGTATCGGTTTGTGAAACCCCAATTTGTGCACAAGATTAATCTTGATTGCGTTTATTCCTCGTTTTTCTTTGTGTTCTCTCGGTTGCATTGCAGGAACGATAGCCTTCTTAGCGAGGTCGATTGTGCACGTCATGTGGTTGATAACCATCGGAGCAGTGGTGTAGTGATTGCAAAGATTTGATCTATTGCTCGGGGCCTTCTTCACCAACGTCGAGTTCTCCACCCCTAAACCGTCTTATCCATACCTCTCGGAAGATCGGGAACACCTAGCAATTCATTATTTGGTAATCAGAGCATCAGGTTTCCCTTGAGGTATATTATCGTGTGTCCCTTAGTATGAGTGCTTTATATTCCTAAAGTTCACAAAAAGCCATAAAAATTAGGGTTTGCAGTTCATTTTATCTTGTCACCACGATTAGTCTTTGCATAATTTAATTTCAGAGTCCGTATCTTTGAGTTTGTGTCCATGGTCATAGTCTTGTTGCTGGTGTAGATCACGTTCTTAGTTTAGTTTGAGTTTTGCATCCTGTTACCGTGTCCGTTTTCATCATGTCATCACGTCCGGTTCGGAATCCTTTCTATCCAGTTCAGTATTTGCATGATATCTCCCTCATATGAATTCGGATTTTCTAGTACTTTCTGGAAAGCTAGTGAAATTATCTATAACTTTGTTAATTGGGAAGTTTCCAGAAAACGTAGTTATCAGGGTGTAATATCTGTTGAGAGTAAATCTATTTGTGACCCAGAATTTTCTGAACAGTCTGTATTTTGGGGTTAATATCTTCATCATCCATTATCCAAAATAGGTGTTCCATATACCGTAAAGAAAGAGAAAAAGCTAAGCTACAACTTTGGTAATTTAAGTTTTTGTATTTGAGGCCACTAAGATTGTCTAATCTGCTGTGAAACTCAGAGTAGTAAATCTGTGATTTAAAGACGAGAGTTTTATGTTTGTGTGGAGTTGTATCTTGTTTTGATTTGCGGCACTTTTGAGATAAAAAAAACAAGAAAAAGGCAAGTGCATAAAAATAGCCGCACAAAAAAATGAGAAAAAGAAAAGAAAAAAATCAGAAGTGCTTGCATCCTTTGTGTCCTTTGTACTTCGATGTATCTAATGCTTTGCTTAAACTAGTCTTGGAGCACGTTTAGACCAGCAACTTTGACAAGTACTTTGGACATTCATTCAACTTTGCTATCTCATTTCGGATTTTGTTATTCCTTGCTACATATTGTGCCTTCCCAAATATCCACATATATACTTAAAACAACATATGTCGGTTATGCAATCACTCCACGCTTCAGGTGTGTTATCACTTTTGGGCCGCCATCACCTTTTCTACATCGCCATCGTCTTCTTGCTGTGTACAGTAAGAACATTTGCAAGCGCTTGATAAACGCTTGGAGTGTGAGAGATTCCGCCTGCCCACTGTCATTAGATATGGTTAATTTTTTTGGTGTATTTTTTGTTTTTCTGCTAACAATGATAGGTTGCACCGACGCACGTGAACATGAAAGAATCAAGAAAAGGGTTAAAAAGGTATGTGAGAGTCAGATAACTTTGAAAACATCTTCATAAAAAAGTTTAGATTGTCTCCTTCTAAATCTTTCTTCTAATAATTGTTTGGTTAATGATGATTATATTGATTGGGAAATAACTATGAATGAAATTTTTTTCCAATGTCGTTTGAGTGATAGAAGAAAGGTTAATAATGCTGCTAGTACTTTTAAAAAATGTGCTTTACGTTGGTGAAAAGATTTTTGTGTTTATGATCAAAATCCATAAAATTGGAGAGATATGAAAAGACTTATGAGGAATGAATTTGTTTCAGATTCTCATTCTATAAATCTAATTTATGACCTACGATTTTTAAAGCAACATGATGAAACTGTTGTAGAGTATTATAATGAGCTACATACTTTGTTGTTGCGTTGTGGCTTACATGAATCAGAGAAAGAAATTACAATCAGATTTTTAAAAGGTCTTGACACTGACATTCATGATATTATTGCTGGTACGAAATATAAGTGTCTCTATATATTATATACACATGCTTGTAAGATTGAGAACAAAATTACACATAAAAAACAATAATTTATTAAGAATGAATATAATGCATACCTCGCTGAAATTAAACATCATGACACACAATCCATGGAGGTATCCTTTGCTACTGACCATACACAGAATGTTGAGAACAAGGATGAAAAATACAACACGTTAGAAGAGAATGAGGATGATCTTGGTTCTGTTCCAAACTTGTCACTGTGCCCTGATTACGTAAACAAAGGTAATAATACATGTTATATAATCTCTTAAGGTGAGCAAACTTCTGAGTTATCTTTATTATAGGCTAATTGTACTGCTGATTCATGTGATCAAAAAGAATTGTGTGATTTTGTTTCTATTATTCTTATGCCACAACTTGTTGATAAGCTTGATATTATGATTCCGAGCTAAATATTTTTGCTGAAAATAGTCCTTTTCTCCCTATTGCTAGTGTGTATAATGAGCTGAAGTTGATATCTTCTTTAAATATTTTGGGTTATATTGAATTTGACGTTCCATGTAATCTGAATAATTCAGAGAAAAAACTTTCTTTCGCTGCTGATTTGCTATGGTTATCTAAGAATTCTTATCATATTATTGGCAAGTACGATAGCAAAGGAGAATATGTGGTGCACCATGTTTATATCTCATCAAATTTGAACTCTCTTCCTGCTAGTGAATGTGAACAATTTGAGGGCTGCGCTAATGCTAATCATGTCACGTCAAGTTCCTCTTGTTCTTTGTTTATTGTGTTACAACAGGGTAAATTTCAAAAAGGGGAGCAAGGTTGGATCATGTCAAACATGGCAACTACTTCTGCAAGCATTAACGACTTTGTGTCAAGAACGACTCAAAACACGAGAAGGGGAGAATGATAAGAACTTGACCAATAAGCATATGAGGAAGGCCCAAGAGAAGATGAAGTTTGAAGCCCAATCCGAGTTGAGGTCCAATTTTTTCGCAAGGCCAGTTCGGACCGCAGGAGTAGAACTCAGTAAAACGGACGTCCAAGCCACATACGGGCTCCGTTTTGGACGTTCTACATATTGTTGGAAAGCTAAGGAGATAAGCTTTCCAACCCTTGTGGTCCCTCCTTTGAATTTTATTGGAGTCGACGGGACTCATCAAAACAAGAAGATGGACAGAATCTGCCAGTGTGCAGCTGGACCAGTTTTTGGGCCCACTAGCCTTGTACGTCCTAGAGTTGCTCGGCCACTCCCCTTGACCTCTCTCTTGTATATATTCTATGGCCGTCATTAGATTAGATGGGTTTTGATTAAGAGTATTCTGTCGTGAACAGTTCGCCGTTCGTGTATCAGTTTGTGAAACCCCAACTTATGCACAAGATTAATCTTGATTGCGTTTATTCCTCGTTCTTGCTTGTGTTCTCGCGGTTGCATTGCAGGAACGATAGCCTTCTTGGCGAGGTTGATTGCGCGCGTCACGTGGTCGATAACCATCCGAGTAGTGGTGTGGTGATTGCAAGGATTCGATCGATTGCTCGGAGCCTTCTTCACCAACGTCGAGTTCTCCATCCCTAAACCGACTTATCCAAATCTCTCGGAAGATCGGGAACACCTAGCAATTCATCAGTATCCACACATGCGGAAAGGTGACGTCGAGTTCTGGCATGCTAGCACTACAAACTTGGCAGAGGATCTTGAGAGATTGGACTAGGGAATGGCTGCGGTTTCACAAAATCCTTTTCTGCTATGGCTTTCATGCACCCACAACAAGTGCTGTAAGCTGTGCCCCTCATGCATATATACAGTCTGCACTAATGTGCTATAGCCACGTAAAGGCCCATCAGGATCCTATTTGCTTATGGATCAGTTATGCAAGTCCTGATTGAGGTCCAACTGCACATACCATATGCAAGCTTCCGAACCAAACCCGATGGGTCGAGTCCTCATTGGACTCAGCATCGACTCATGTCAAAATCGATACGACTCGAAGGCGGACTTGGAATTGCCACATGGGCATATCTCCATAAATATCCCACGTGCCTAGGGGCAATATCCAAGTGTCACAGTCCCTTAACTGTGTGACCCTATAGTTCACATGCAGCCGGCCATGGTGAAAAATCCTTCCTCAAGTCAATCGATCAGCAGCAGCACCTAGCAGTACATGTTGACCCCCCCGAAAGCACAATGATCATACCAACCAAACCTTGATACATAACTCTCTCTAACACCTTTTGCCACGTGACACCAGTTAGACCCTAGGCGAGATTTGTGCCACCCTTGTTTAATAGTCCGACTAATTTCACTCGTCAATGATGGATTACTGGACTAACCATTAGTCCAGAATGTGATTATCATTTAGTCACATAGCACGGCCATGTATTTTCTAATCCAGCCACCTTGAGGGGCCCAGACACAATCTCTCCCGTTATGTAGGAGGGCAAATTCCATCTTGATCCACTCACATTCCAATCCATGTTTCACAATGCACTCGAAAGATACTTTTATAACTACCTAGTTAAGGAATAGCATCCGGTAAACCCTAAGTATACCACTACGCACAGTGAGAAACAATGGTGATCTCAGGTCAAAGGATTTAGTGGGTATATCAATCGAGATCGCCTGATGGCCCATATAAGCATGACAATCCCAGCAACGTCTCGGAGTGAATCAATCCGACACCATTTTCTCTAACATCTGACCACATCATTGATTTGATATCCAATATCTATGATCCATGAAACATGATCACCAATCAATCCATGTGCTAGCCCTTGAAGCATTACTGTCCCATGTAAAGATTATAGGCTCGGGACTATTTAGAACACGGCATTTAAACAAGAGTCTCACGAACGAGTCACACACTCATTGATCCATTATTAACAGCAACATGTTCAAGGAACAAGGATGAATAACATTTATTCAAATTTCAAAACAAAACATACCAAATTCTTATCCCACATACACTAGAGTCAACTTAGGTATACATTACCCATTGCTTTGTGTGTGCCTCAAACTTAGATTGTGGAAGAAGCTTCGTTAACTAATCAGCTACATTTAGATCCATGTGCACTTTACATATCTTTACATCACCTCTATCAATAATCTCTTTGATCAGGTGATATCGCCTGAGTATATGTTCGGATTTTTGGTGTGACATAGGTTTCTTAGCAATAGTAAAGGTCCAACAAGCACAAAGCACAGAACAACACCCAACTCAGAAACAAACTTTTGATCTAAACTGCCTCCTTTGCAACTTTTGAAGCTGCAATATACTCAGCTTTTGTTGTAGAATCAGCTACCGTATCATGCTTGGAACTCTTCGAACTAACCACTCCACCGTTGAGGCAGAATACGCATCCGGCTTGCGATCTATTGTCGTCTTTGTCTGTTTTTAAACGAGCATCGGTGTAACCCATTACAACGAGCTCTTCCTCACCTCCAAACACTTGGAATGCATCCTTAGTATTTCTCAAGTACTTAAGGATATTCTTTACAGCTATCTAGTGACCTTCACCTAGACACGATTCATATTGGCTCATAACACTTAGAGAAAAGAAAACACTTGGGCGAGTACATATCATGGCATGCATGATGGATCCTATTGCGGAGGCATACAGGATCTCACTCATTCTCTTTTGCTCATCAGTAGTCAACGAACATTGAGTCTTGCTCAAGATCGTGATAGGTGACATGGGCAAGAAACCTTTCTTGGAATCATGCTTGTTGAACTGTTTCAATACCTTATCAATATATGTACTTTGGCTTAACCCAATTAAGTGCCTTGATCTATCTCTCCAGATCTTTATGCCCAAGATATAAGCTGCTTCTCCTAAGTCCTTCATTGAGAAACTCTTTCTCAACAAGTCCTTTACAGCCACCAACATAGGAATGTCATTTCCGATCAACAATATGTCATATACATATAAGGCCAGAAAGACGAGTGTGCTTCCACTAACCTTCTTGTATACACAAGGTTCTTCTACATTCTTGATGAAACCAAAACCTTGACCACTTCATCAAAACATATATTCCAACTCTGAGATGCTTGCTTGAGTCCAAAATGGACTACAAAAACTTGCATACCTTCCCAGCATTCTCTAGATCGACAAAACCTTCAGGCTGTGTCATGTACACATCCTCACTTAGGTTTCCATTATGGAAAGTTGTTTTCACATCCATTTGCCACACCTCATAGTCATGATATGTGGCAATTGGTAGGAGGATCCAGATAGACTTTAGTATGGCTATGGGCAAAAATGTTTCATCATAGTCAATGCCTTGAATCTGACGAAACCCTTTTGCCACAAGCCATGCTTTATAGATGTGAATATTTCCATCAGTGTCTATCTTGTTCTTGAAAAACCATTTGCACTCAATAGGTCGCACCTCCTCAAGTGGTTCGACCAAGTTCCAAACTTGGTTGTTAGCCATGGATTTCAACTCGGATCGCATGGCCTCTAGCCATTTCTCAGAGTTGGGTCCCATCACAGCTTCTTTGTAATTCTTAGGCTCATCGTTGTCCACAATAATACATCATGCCGACCCATGATGAGGAACATGTAGCAGTCAGGTGCACGATGTGCCCTTTGTGACCTACGTGGGGCTAATGGTGTTTCAATAGAGTGCTCAATATTTGACTCATCCTGCTGGAAATCAATCGGATTAGAACCATTCTCTAGTGTTTCTCGAACCTCTTTGAGTTGCACCTAGTTCCGACTGGTTTCATCTTTCAAGAGAAACTCTTTCTCCAACAAGACACTATTCCAAGCAACAAACACTTTTTCTTTCTCCCATTTATAAAAATAATATCCTTTGGTTTCTCTAGGATAGCCCACAAAGTAGCATTTGTCTGACTTGGGATGGAGCTTATCAGACATCAAAGTTTGACATAAGCTTCGCAGCCCCAAATCTTAAGGAAAGAAAAGCTGGGACTCTTCCCGGTCCATATCTTATATGGTGTCTTCTCCACGGACATCGATGAACTCTGTTTAGTGTGAACGCAATAGTTTCTAGAGCATAACCCCAAAAGGACAACAGAAAATTAGTCTGACTCATCATTGACCTCACAATGTCCAACAAGATTCGATTACTCCACTCGTACACACCGTTGGTGTCTCTTAGCCTTAACAGGTTTTACTCCGCAATCGCACGGAGACCGCTGTAGCCTTTCACCCAAAGTATTCCGAGTATCATATTTATCCACAGGGAAGCGGCAAGCGAGAGAGTATAATTGGATAAACTCAAATCGAAGTCACCGTACTTTAATAAATGTACCAACTAGTATCTAGACAGGGGTAAGTTTGGTAAAGATGGGTGTATGGTGAAGAAGTAAATAGACTACCTAAGGTACACATAGAGAGGTATAGTTGCCTGGGAGGACAACGAGTGAGATAAAGTTCCCAAACTCTATTCTATTCAGCTGCAAAGACTATGTCGTGGTTAACTAAGGAAACCCAAGTAAACAAGTCAGGGTCTCGCGTTGAGCGAAATTCCGACGCCCTCGAGGGGTCAGGGGGTAGATAGTTGACCACCGAAAGAGAACCCGGCTATCACCTACAGGCCTCCCGAACGAATGGGCTTAGACTACAGAGGCACACCACACGCTGTCACCGAGTGGGGCTACCAAGCAAATCTACATGGAGAGAATGGCACGCTATAAACGTACTCAAGCAAAGCTTGAGTAACAATAGATTGTCCTTGATCAGAGGAGAGGACATAACTGGAGCCTGGAGTACAGGTTGGATTATAGCACCGGCAAGAATAACAGAACTTGAACTAACCAAGACAACCACAGCCTAAGCCTAGCAAGTATGCAAAGAAAGGTACACCACACTTGTAAAAGATAGAAATAAAGTAAAGCATAAATATATTATACTGAAGATAAGAGTACAAAGATACAAGAACTTTACCGCAGACTTAGAGATATCTCTGAGAACTCCGAGGCAAAGCTCGACTCACTCTAACTCCCAGGACTATCCTAACTACTAAGATGTGGAAATGGCACTCTCTAAGGTAGAATGTAGCTCTCAACTTCTCCACACTTTTACAAATGAGCTCTCGGGTCCTATTTATAGTCCAGTAAGTGAGGGGGGTATTTATAGGTGGCTTAGGTCGGTTTGGGGGGTAAGGCGGTGATCGGACGACCATGTAGGGGGTCGGCCGACCTAGCCCCATGGTCGGGCGACCGCCCGATCCACCGACTTGGCCATCCGACGACTCGAACTGGCTTCCTCACGTCGGTTGGCAGTTGAAACGATTGTTGCACGTGTAAAATGAGGGCCTTGCATGGTCGGCCGACCATGCATGAGGTCGGGCGACCACGTGTCCTGCTCCAATTGGTTGCATGGCCCTTCTCTTGGATTAGTGACGTCACCGATCCGTGGTTCGGTGGTCCTTTGGCCCTTGGATACATTGGATGCTTGGTTTGACGGTTAGATTAAACTGCCTTTGTGTTTCTTTGTAGGTTTGGATCGATGACTTGGCATTTGGGCTCCGAGGGAAGGTCGGGCGGCTAGGGGGAGGGTCGGCCGACCCTGCCACTGGGTCGGGCGACCCAGCAAGTGGTCGGCCAACCAGGACCCATGGTCGGCCGACCATGCCACTTTTGCCTGCAGTGCCCATCTTTAATCCTTGACACGTTTTCAGCTGTTTTATGTGTAATTTGGTACCTGCATCCAAATATTCATGCACATCTTGTGGAACTCATTAGTAGTAGGGGTTAGTCCATTTTATTCACATGCTTTGCCTCATTTGGTGGATAATTGACGGTAGATATCGTGAGATTAGGACCGTCAACACACACCATTCCATTGTGGCGTTCAGGGTGGAGTCAGCTGTGGAATGATTCCACAACTCTTGAGATGATCATTGAACTATTGGTTCAAATATTCTCCACCATGATCTGACCATAGGAATTTTATCGTCTTCTCCGAGTGGTTCTATGCTTCATTCTGATACTGTTTGAACCATTCAAACGACTCAAACTTATGTCACATTAAGTAGATATAGCCATACCTACTAAAGTCTTCAGCAAAACTAATGAAATATTGAAAATTGCCTCTGGCTACGGAGCTCATTGGACCGCATACATCAGTACGTACAAGGGCCAATAACTTAGATGCCCTCTCACCTTGACTAATGAAGGGTGTCTTTATCATCTTGCAAAGCAAACAAGATTCACGTGTCTCAAATGATTCATAATTAAATGAGTCGCGTAGTCCATCTGTATGGAGCTTTCTTGTAAAACTTGGACGTTTCTTATTAATATGGCCCAGACAACAATGCTAGATAAAAGCAGGATTTAAACCACTCAGCTTAAGACATTTAGCATTAATGTTTAGAATCAGCTCATTCTCGTGATAAAAAACATACAATCCATTCACTAATATACAATGTGCATAGATCATGTTATTCAAATAAACAGAACAATGCTTGTTCTTCATTATTATCTCATAACCACCATCCTCCTCCAAACACGAAGATGAGATAATGTTTTTTCTCAATTATGAAATAAAATAAAAATTATTTAACTCCATCAATAATCCTGAAGGAAGTGACAAGTGATATGTGCTGACTGCCAACACAGCAACCTTTGCTCCATTGCTGACGCGCACGTCCAACTCGCCCTTTGTAAAACTTCTAGTCTGTTTTAGTCCAAGCAATGATTTGCATGTATGAATTATTGACCTGATATCAAATACCCATGATTCACTAAAAGAAGTTGCAAGATTAATTTCAATAACATTAATACCTGAAGCGGAAGCCTCGCTTCCCATCCTTTTGTTCTCTTTCAAGTACTTAAGCAGTTCCTCGACCAATGCCCACCGTCACCACAGTGGAAGCACTTGTCCGAGGGAGAGGGACCAGCCTTAGGCTTAGCATCAGGCTTTGGTTTTTGGATCCTATCATCAGCATTACCTTTGTCCTTTTCCTTGCGTTTCCTCTTCTTGCTATCCCTGTGCATTGTGCATGAAAGTCATCAACTGACAGCTAAATTACTCATCGTACTCGCCACTCAAGCTTGTCTTTCTGTGTTTTTTTCCTCCTGGTTTGTGTGTGAAGAAATGGGTGGTTCCTCTTTGGCCTACTATATACTGTTATATAGGCACTCTGATTTATATCCACAAGTACACAGTGCACTGGAGCTTATTCTACGATTCACCAACCATCTCAAACGTTTTACTCTTGGAGTAAATTTTCTCAGGTGAACCACTGCAGCGGCAGTAGGGTACAATTCCTTCAGAATCCATGAATGCTAACTTCTGAGCAGGAGAGAAGCTATCTCACATTATGCATGGGTGCTCCATCTTTTTGCTCAAAAGCAAAGCTACGGCCCTTCCTCCCGTTTCATCCATTTCTCCTAGATGAGAAGAGAATGGTGTGGTATCATGATCTTTCATGAAACCACTGCATGCTTCTTGCTTGTCATGGTAGTGGTGAGCTGGTGAACCTTGTGTACCTAAATTCTATCATAGTTCATTACTGCTTGCAGGTGTTTCACAAACTAACCGGCAGAAAAGGGCTGAAACGATTTAGATCTGACCATTTCTGTTTAATGGACGAATTGTTTATCATAAGATAGGATGTCACAGGTGATGGATCTTGGGGACATGATGTGACTTCGCATGTGTGAAGAGTAGCTTACCTTAATAGCTTGTCAGAGTGACTTCCTGACTGACGTGTGTAATTTTGCAATAAACACAATTACTTCTCATGACTTAGGGGGTGTTTGGATGCATGGCTTAAACTTTAGCGCATGTCACATCAAATGTTTATATGCTAGTTAGAAATATTAAATATAGCTTAATTGAAGCACCTGCGGTGAAGAGTTGCACTTGCTGTCCTTCCAAGAGGGGGCCAGCCTAAGCAAGAAGCTCTAGGAACTGATCCCCGTATTCCAGGACAGATTCGGTGCGCCAGCTCACTTGAGGGGGTTAGCGCGGATCGGTGGCCCGAACACTGCAACACAAATACCCCTATAACAACGTATACATAGCAACGAAATGGGTATGCGTTGCAAGAAATTAGGTAGCAACGGATGCTAACAATACATGTATTCATATGTTGCAAGAAAATCACCTGGCAACATTTATTATACGTTGCAAGTGTCATCTCGTAGGATATACAAATTACTTGGCAGCGTTTGTCATGCGTTCGTCTATAGTATTTGTGTCTCCCGTCAATGTTTGTCATCTCTAGTATATGCAAATTACTTTGGCAACGTTTTCTATATGTCAAGTGTCATCCACATGATCCGTAGTACATACAAATTATCTGACAACATTGACATACATTGCAAATGTCATTCGTGGTCTATATATATATACCGTAGAGTTGGAGGGTATTGGTATTTTAAAAAAATTGGCTGTTTATTAATTGAAAGTGCTCGATGTCATAAAAATTAAAATGACACATTAGTTCCTGTAGTGTTGCACGATAACTATTTTAACCCTAAACATATAGGTTAAAAGGTTGTAGTCGAGAGCGTAATCTATGAATCTGGGCTCACAATTGACTTAACCACATAGACAATAATGATACGAAAATATTTTTTCGTTACTTATAACTGTATCAATAAATCTCTACAGCTCATTAGGAGCCGCACCGAAACCGCCCAATCGCGCGACCTCTGCACACCCGCCTCCACCTCGAGCACTCACCCGCTGCCGAACCGCCCTTGCCCGCCTTATAAAAATAAATAAATAAATAAACTGCCCCTGCCCATGGGTCGCTGCCGCTCCCCGTGGGTCGCCGCCACCGGCCCTGCCCGCTTGCCGACGCCCTTCCCGCGAGCCGCCGAGCGCCCCAGCCCCGCGGGACGCAGCCGCCTGCCGCGCCCGCCGTCGGATACCGCCCTGCGAGCCGCCGAGCGCTCGAGCACCGGCGCCCCGCGGGCGCCGCCGCGCGGCGAGCCGCCTCCGCGAGACTCACCGACGGCGGGTTCGCGCTCCGGCCCCGGCGCCCCTGGTGCGCGCCCGAGCCCCGCGTGAGACGCCACCGCCAGGTCCGCGCTCCGGCTTCACAGGCCGCCATGCGCCTAGCCCGGCGCCGACACCGGAGCTATTTCAGGTACTGATCTGCTCCACGTTTCATAATCTTCTCCAGGCAACCCCTAGAGTTTTGATAGCACATCCCTTCTTGCTAGGGTTTCGAGTTTTCTACAATCTGGCTTGGGTGCTCAACTAAAGGAATTAAGGATTAACGATTTACTCGTGGCTCCACTAGGTGCATCTCTCCACCCTCTTGCCCCTTACCTTCAACCGATTGATGGCTTCATAGGAGCAGCATGACCCAGATCTAAACCGTGGGTTCTGTTCAGTACTATAGCCATGCATATGCAGATTATGACAGGGGAAAATCGTTGTGACCAAATTTCAAGGTTGATGGAAGCCAAATGACTGCTGCTGCTGCTGCTCAGGCCTCAGGTAGGGAGACACATTTTTTATTTTACAGCACAATGGCTTATGCAAATCTGCCTATATCCTAGATGTTTAATGTTAATAAATTATTCTGCTTGCTTTGTATGCTGTCCTAATATCTTAGAAACAGCAGCAACCACCGGTATATGGACACAAATTGTGAAATTTTTAGTGCTGAATTGTATAGTTCGCTAATTTAATGTTCTAGGGGCAAGAAAATAGAATTTTTTTCATTGTCAAATCAATTGAAATTCATGCCGATTTCAGTTCCAATATAATGATAAATTTTGTTGGCTTTATACTGTTTCCTAGTGTTTGCCATTTCAGCATATATCTCTTTTATCTTCTTTGTCACTAATTATGGCACTTTCCATTACACTTCATCATATCATCGGTGTTCCTGGACTTTGCTGGTGCTTGAGATAGATCTGACACTGATTTGTACGACTCAAATGTATCAATATCCCTGTAAGTCAATGAAGCGTACAAGTTCATTTGTTTACATTACTACATGGGTATGTTCAGAACTTCCGTGTAACATAACTAATATAGTCTAGAACCTTGATATATATTAATAAAATTAAATATTTGATTTTGGATAAAAGGTAAAATAAGCACAAGAACTATAACTTAATAACTAATATAATCAAAATTTGAAAACAAAAACCTAGATTCTCGACGCCATGTCACATCGGCTAAAACAAGAGTGGTCATAACTCAAACTAAGATATTAAGTAATATATATTGTTGAGACATAGAAGCATGATGAAAAGAATAAACTACGAAGCACAGATTTATTGGCAAAGATTTTTCACTGTAATGGTTCTTTTAGTAGTCCATCTATTATTTCTGAAGCTGAGCAATCTTTTCTTTACATAGAATACTGTATAATTTGCTATCGGTTATGCAGCAGCAAACAACTTCTTCCTCCGAACATGATGCATCTAAGTCCCAGGTAAAGATTTTTAATACTACAGTTTCTTTGCCATTCAAATGTCCACTTAGCTGACCTATTTTGTGTCTGTATTTACTCCAATACTAGTCATCACTCATCAGCATTTGACACCAAAGGTAATTGTTCATGTGGATTGATCTACTGTTGCAAATTTCTAAATTCGATAGCCTTCTTTATATTTGTTGGCTGGAATATTGTTAGTAATAACAATTTTAAGATTCCTGAGTTTGGCACAACCTATATGTATATAGTGTTGGGATTTCAGGTTCTTGACTCCACCATATACAGCCTGATTTCACTAATTTTATTTTTTTGTTCAAATATCAGCCACAAACAACTGAGCGGTCTTCTCGTAATGGTATACCGGTACACTTGAACCTCACTTGCCATATGTATGTTCATATTATCTCAATATTATTCATACTATTCATGTGATTTAGACTGGACTCCATAATGCATAAAGAGTTGGAGAAATCAAAACAAAACAATTGCGTTAGGAAGAGTACTTGGTCGTGACATTGAAATGTGCGGCTACTCCATATTCTACTTCATAGAAGGTGCATGCTGTCTAATTAAATTTGAAAGATAAAAATACTACATTCTAAAACTGTAATATCTATACATGTAACATAGTGCAAAGCACAACCTATTATATTTGCTTCGTCTTTTATTTGCAAAGCAGATAATTTCTATTTTTTCTTGTCATCTTTAAATACATTATTGTTGGTTATAAATTAACTTCAACTAATTTCTTTTCAGTTCTGCCCAGCTGGAATAATAGCGGATATGAGGGCTTGCATTGGAATGATGATTGCTTTTGCTTCTAATTTTATTTGGATCAAGATCAACGATGAGTAGGACATAGGAGGAGTCTGTGTGTATATCAGAGTATCATATAATTAAAGATCTTAGTTGAACAAATATTATGTGATGAGTAGAACTTAGGAGTCACATTATGTGATGATGAGTAGGACTTAGGAGTCAATTATTAGTAAGACTTAGGAGGAGTCATGTGGATGCTATTGTAATTTTACTTTCGTTTTAATATATATTACTGATCTGTCCTAATTTGCCAAGTTTCTATCTAAGATATCTGAAATTCTAAGCAGTGTACAAATTTATTTGGCAGCAAATAATTAAATAAATAAAAATATTTTTATTTTAATTATTTCCTGTAACGTATATAAGCATTGCCATAGTTACATTTTAAATGTTGCAACGATCTGTAGAGGGCATTGTCCCATTGATGACACAAACATATATAACCGTTGCAATAGCCCATAAATATCCGTTGTTATTTAGCAACGGTTTATAATGGAACTTACCAACGCATAAATAAGCGTTGCAATAGACTCTAGCAACGGCAACATAGGCAACGCATAATTATGCGTTGGTATAGACCCTTGCAACACTTATATTGGCATTTAGCAACGCGTATATATGTTGCGGAGGCAGCGGATGTGGAAGAGGATGCAGTGACTCATGATACCAAGATGTTACAGCGTTGAGGTGGAAGAGGTAAAGGGGGAGGCGCAGGTCCTTTGCGGCGTAGGTAATGGTGATCGCCGACAGGAAGCCGTCGATCAATGGTGACCGCAGGTGTTAGAAAACAACCATGCAGAAACGCCTATAAATCGATCGAGATATTCACGCACAATTACATACGACACCGGAGGCACGATGTTTGTTAATGACGTTCAGCCGAAGCCGACATCCCTAGGGCATGACTATGGGTACTCCTCTCCATTATCAGATAGCTATGCCGGCATCCGGATACACCGCGGCAATGCCGCATCCCCACGCCAAGCTATCTAGGCGTCTTGGTTACAACAGCAGCCCTCCCCTCATATTTATGAGAAGGTCTGTGTTACAGAATTTGACTAGGATTCCACCTTATACCGCTAATACAACTCAAAGTCCTGCCAGTAATCGGACTCGTACAAATATTTGACACATATCTAACAAACTCCACCTTGACGAATATTCTCGTCACCTCGAATCTGCCATGTGCGAACCTCCATGTACACCGACCTTGAGTTTTCGTCTTTGACTGCTCATCTTCAACAACCACGAGCCTGTGCGAGACCCGCTACTTTAGAACACACTGCTTCCACAATTTCGTCTCTCATGACTCCACCTTCAACGGTGTACCTTATAGCTTCCTCCTCGTGTAACCTTCTCTCCTCCTATCAACACGGTCATGCGCCCTTCATGATCTTCATGGTTACTCCATCCGACTCGCCTCGAAACACTAACTATCATCATCAGACGCACCAAGCAAAATTAGATTCTTCCCAAACTCCACCCCATGCTTCACACCCTGAAGTATCCGCTCAACTCCGACTTGCATCTTGATCTTGACATCACCTACTCAAATAACACGATGAATCATGTTATCAACAAGTAATCTGAACCAAAATCACTAGCCATATCCAAAGTGAACAACTTCCTCTCCGTGTCGCATGAAAATAAACTTGCTGAATCCTATATTCTGCTTGAACCAACTGCTTCATGATACTGAGAGAACACCACTGCTGTTGTCCGAGTCAACCTTTAGCAATTTCCGCAGTCGTCGACATCAACCGTCGACCCTGTACCAGTCAAACTGCATGTTGCCACCGCTCAACTAACAGAAAAACGCGTGTCTCCAGCCCACGCGACTTCACCTGGACGCCTCTCACAGCACACACGTCACCATAGCACATGCCTGTACTATGATCCAGCATATGTTGCCGTACATCGCATCCCTCGCAAACCCTGTTGACCATCCCATTTTTCGCACACGATAAAATCAACCCGTTTGTTCATCGCGCATTGTTCACCACACTTGTCAAGTTGCATCCCGAACACATGATTGCTGGAAATCACGCTTCGAACGTCTGCCTTCTTTCAAGACTGCTCTGTCCCGAACATCGCGTTATCCTAGTCACAGATCTGATTTCCCACTAGGCATCAGGGTCCTCTCTTCTGTTTTGACTTGATTTGGTCTTCTTTTGGCTTGATTGTTCTTTGGTTTTACACCGCTGACTCAGCTGCGCACTGCACGTCTTTGTTCAACGCCAAGTCCAGATCAGAAACAGCGGAGAAATAAATCTGTCCGTAGTCCTGTTCCGATCCCACTGACTTGCCACGAACTCCAGCAAAAAACGAGAACTGCAGCTCCACGAGCATCGAGCGCTAAACAATTCCGGCCTCCGATTCCCTTCCCGTGCATGGCTCCACCTGGCCCCGCGAGCTCAGCGCCTACTGCTGCTGTGCCCTGGACGGACACTTTCCTGGACACCGTCCGCAGACCTCCCGTGCATGCACGTCTGCCTAGGGCCTCGTTGCGCACATCACCTGCGAGCCACCCGGGACTCCGCACCACGCAGCGCACGAGCTGAAATGCCTGCGGACCAAGTGCCCTGCCCCTCGCGTCTTGCTCTTTAGTCCCATGCGCTTGGACCGGCCTCCTGTGCACGCACGTCTCAGCCTGGGACTCCGCCTCCGGGTGGAGACCTCCCGAGTCCCGCGGGCACCACAGCACGTGCCCCTCCTGGGCACCGCGACACCATTCGCGCTCGGACTCCGCGCTATCCGCTGCCTGCAGCAGTGCAGCCTCCCGTGGTCCCCGCATCTGCATGCATGCAGATCGCCATGCATCCTCAGCATGCAGCCTTGCATGAAACAGCAGCCTCACGCACACGCCAGCCAGCACACATGCATGCAGCTCGACCTCCACAAAATTGCTCCCAACGCATGACATTACGCCATCAATTTTGCATCCAGAGATTATCCGCTGCACGCGCGTCTGTCGCACCGGATCTCCTGCAGCCTAAAATCTATCTGTAATCCTCTGTTATGTTACACTCTGGCTTCGCCATCCATGGCACAACTAGCTCGACGTACCATGATGTTAACTCCGTGTAACATTCGTCACGGTCGTATCACTGCTTCCGCCTACTCCGATCCGCAAACGATCGCGAACACCGAGGTCAACGCCTATAACGATCTTGCCGGCCATCTGAGTCGGCCCTGTGACCACGTCTGGTCAGTCTCCGCCAACTGTAGCCCACGAAGAGTTCAGGGCACCCGCCTGAAGTGTTCGACACCACTGATCGTATCGTCGATCGCCCCATGCTCCACCTTGCACAACACGAGCTATCTTCCCGGGGTCCATGGAGCATTTTGTCTTTGTGCTTCCACGTGATCTACCGTACACATCTCGAGATCCAATCCAACCATAGCTCTGGTATCACTTGTTCGAAAACAGCATGCAGAAGCGCCTATGGATCGATCGAGATATTCATGCACAATTACAGACGACACCGGAAGCACGATGTTTGTTAACGAGGTTCAGCTGAAGCCTACGTCCCCTAGGAATGACTATGGACGCTCCTCCCTATTATCAGATAGCTATGCCGGCATCCGAGTACACCGCGACAACGCCGCATCCCCACGCCAAGCCATCTAGTCGTCTTGGTTACAACAGCAGCTCTCTCCTCATATTTATGAGGAGGTCCGAGTTACAGAGTTTAACTAAGATTCCACTTTATACCGCTAATACAACTCAAAGCCCTGCCCTAACCGGACTCATACAAATATTCGACACATATCTAACAGCAGGAGGGAGATTAGAGTAGAGGAGGTAGGAGATAATAGATTGATTTCATTGCTTGAGTTTCCCTGATTTACACAACCATATATAGGCTTAGGTTTACAACATATCTCAAGTTTTACTAATCAACCTGGGCCCAATAAACCCTACAATCCCCTAATCGACTAGCTAAGCCCATTAAAACCCTAACAACTCATGTAAAGATACAAAGGGACCTCAGACCTACTGCTTTCGGCCCCTTCTGCTATTTGTGCGGCCCCACATAACAGAAAGAGTAGCTTAGCTTAATAGCTTGTCAGAGTGACTTCCTGATTGACGTGTGTAATTTTGCAATAAACACAATTACTTCTCATGACTTACCATAGTTGCTGGAAATCGCATAGTATGGCATCTTCCTATCACCAATTTGTCGAGAAACCATCATGAGAAGTTCTAGGGCTGTTGCCAAGATCGTAACTAGTTGCTCACAGCAGCTTGGCTTCTGGTTTGCTAGGACATTTTTTTCACATCAGCATTTCCTTCGCTTTCTTCTTATAGTTTGCTATGACATATAAAATTGTTCGTATATCGAACAATCAGCACCATTGCTATGAAACACATAGTGACACCTTTCTATGACCGATTTGTGGGGAAACCAGCATGAAAAGTATTGTGGCCGTTTCTAGGATCATCACTAGTTGCTCACAGCAGACCTGCTTCAGATTCTTCAGGAATGCTACATAAGCAGCACACAACCTCTTTGGTGCTTGCCGTTCTATAGGAGTACTGCTGGATAGAAATATAGAATCGCTATGGTCCACTCGTGTTTGCATTTTGCCTCTGAAAGTAGTACAGTAGTAGATACCTTTAGTTAATAGAATGGATCACAACTCATGGAATGCATTACACACCAACCATGTGTGTGGAAAATGATGCATTAGAATAGAGCGTAACTTGGTTCCTTTGTGGTAGAATCTGCCTATTTAGTTTAAAGCCATAGATTTGGCAAATGTGCTCAAATTTTCATGACTTCTTCTAGGAAAATGATGCTATTCTTTAGTGTGTGGTAAACGATATAAGGGGTAAATGCATATCTTCACAACGTGTGAGCGCATGCAAAAGAAAATTGGATCTAAGAAAATCTTGTCCGGTTCAGCAGCCCACAACTCTAATAGGATCGGACCCCAAGGGGAATACTCACGCTGCTTAGTGATAGTTTTCTTTAACTGGGAACAAGCCACAGAAGAACAACTAGGTTAAAGTTATTTTTTTGGCCATGTTCTAGGCAGTCAGTAATAAGATATTGACTCTATCGCTGAAACCAATAGTTTAGTAACACAGTCTTCGTGTCAATCAATGAAACAAATAATTGTATGAACAAGAAGAAGAGAATGTCTCTTTCGAGAATACCCCGTAAAGAGAAAGGGTTACAGCTATGTCTCTAAGAACTAAATCACTAAGTATTGAAGTATGCAATTATAATAAAGTGCCTGGGAAGGTCCATTTGCATGCATATATCAGTCCTAAATAAAACACCATAATAGATCAAGGCAGTAAAAGTTGTTCTTTTGTTTATGAAACGACATGCATAAAAACTGGAGTATTTCGTAGGGTAAGGTTACAAATTTCGACAAGTAGTCTCATAAAGTAGCATTGCAGCAGGAGCAGCTAGCTTCTCCATTGCATGTGATGGTCATAGTCATACATTCATCGATATGCATAAAGTAATTAACTAGGCTTGGTTGCTACAAATGTGATGAACAGTAAAATTAGAGGCATACACAACAATGCATGCGCGTGCAGTTAAGGTAGCATATATATATAGTGTTTTTTCTAGAAGCCATCTCTATATTATATTAGTTCACCGTGAACTGTTAATGGACTCTGGGTGTACATTAGCCAACATGCAGATGGTCGTTAATTACCTAGCCAGGAAGGGGGAAGAGCCTGTGGCTGCTACCAAGCATGAACCAAGCGTTGGTCGAGCGAGGCGAAGAGATCTCCAAAGCAGAACCTTCCCAGATCAGGCTGCGATAAGGATGGGAGCTCGATGGACATATAACCTAGAGGCAGATTCGAGGGGAAGAGCTGATCTCACCTTGGAGCTGGACTGGATGCCGGGAAAGGAGGAGCCGCTCCAAGCAGAGCGGCATGTGGGGATGTGGAACAAGGGGATGGGAGCGTCTGGGATGCTGTGGCCTGTGGGGATGGAGTGTACCACAGGGCAAGAGACGATGCGTGCGCGGAGTGGTGGCTACCTGTGGAGTGGAGGTGGAGCGGTGGACAAAGGGACTTGATTAAAAATAAAATTTCAATTAAATATTATGCCATGCTCATTTCACAGAAACCCTATTTAGATTATGGTTAAAGTAAAGAAATTTTGAGTAGCGAAAATCAGGTTGTTACAAAACAATACTGCCACACCATACATTGACTACACAAGATAGACCAAGGCTACAAATATATATCTAGGTTGAATTTGTGATTATTATATTTTACATGAGTTAACTCTGAATTAAAACAATGAGTATGCAATTAATTATTTTATGAAATTTTGACAATTAATTTGTAGGAGACACCATAGATCTCATTACGTGGCCGCCACCTCCTTGAGGCCCATGTGTTCGATTCCGAAAGCAATGATTCCTGATTGTCTATTGTTGCCGCCAAATCTTAGCCACCACCGGGTTTTTCTCCAAGTAAGCGATGCTGCTCTAATCCTTCCTCGCTGTTGTTTTAGGGTATGTTAAGTGTTTGCTTACCCGGAAGATCCTATACTGAAGCAATTTTTATGGCGGGATTTGCTAGTTATCTCGATGAATCTCGCATCAAGCTCTGCTTGGCGCGAGATCCATTAGTTATCGCGTACGCTGCCGATCTTCCTATCTGTTTATGCTTCACGTAACAGATCGGCGGCGTATGGTCAAGCGTGCATAGCTCGCTCGGTTGCTATATTCCACGACATGCGCCGCAACATGTGCATAAGGTAACTCGAGAGGTCGATGCACGCTTGGCACCCTGCTTTACATGTTTTAGATTGTATCTGTGTTTGTAAGTGAACCACCCCCTTGGGGGTTCCGATTTATGTTCATGCATGTGGTTAATGGATCATTTAAGTTCCCTCTTAGCTAGATCTATCTGATCAAGTGTGTAGCGAAATCAACCAAGGAGTGTTGCACCTTTAAGTAGGGTTTTTGCTTCCTTGTTTTGCTCTGTCGACATGTTCGTCTCCCATTCCCTATGTCATCATCGCAGGATGGTTGGAACCGATAGGAGGGATCGACCACAGTGGCAGCGTACCACACGGTTCCCTGGTGTGTCCCTCACCCGAGCCCGTCCGGTTTTAGGCGACGACACATATTTTGGCACGCCTGGTGGGACCCACATCGTCATCAACCACAACAGCATCACCAAGCAGTCAAGCGATGGTTCAACTGGAGAGTTCACATGGCAAAGGTGGACTGAAGATCTTGAATTGGCACAATCCGAGTACATGGCCAGATGGGAAAGACGCTTCTCCCAAGCTAGAAGATCTAAATCAAGAGCTCAAGGAAGCCTATGAGCGTCTACTCACCAAGCTGTCTACCAAGCTCCTAGATCACTTAATGTGGACTCGGCATGGAAATGTCAAGATTATAGGCCATCCAGAATCTCTGCTCGATGAGATCGACTTTTCTGTTCCATCCGAGGCTCGTACCACAGCTATCCAATGGGACATGATGAACTACATGATTCGCCATGCCCTGGTACGTTAATCGAACATTCTCATCAATTCCTTGGAACATGTCGCTGCAAAAGTAGCCGGGGCTATCATCGCTAGGAATTACCAAGTTCCTAGACCAGCTTTCGGCTCGTTCAAGGAATAAAAGAAGGTGTAAACTTGTGTTCGCCGCGGGAACTGAGGGCGGACGTCCAGCGGCGAGGGCACAAGAGGGACTAGGGATCATGCCGCTGCTACGATCGTCTCCTTGCGGGTGCGGTTCCGATCGACTCCCCGCCGAAGCCGATCAAGTGTGTTCCGTGTCGTGGGTGTGCGGGCGTGCCACCTGGCTTGACCTTGCAGCTAGGAAGGTGGTGCAGATGCGATGGTCGTGCCTGTTTATCTCTGGAAATCGCACACAACAGATTTAAACGTTAAATTCTTGATGGATCACAAGGGATCGGTGCCGACGGATTGTGTTGTTCTCAACAGCCAGGAAGAGCCGATGGTCGGACGGTCAGCGAGATAATAATCAAACGTAAACAGAGAAGACACGTCCAATAATAAAGACCAGAAAAGTATAAACCTATCTCAAAGCATGATATAACAGATCCATCCAGCCATATCGGCTTTTAACAAGGACCTCCAAAGAAGTCCATCCATATAGACAGATACAAAGTTAAGACATGTAAAGAAAGGGTGCTCGAGCCATGCTGATCTATCGGCAGGTCGCGTGCACACGCTGCAGCGTACATTCATGGATTGTAACAAATGATGAGGTAGCGTAGACACGAGCCGCACTGATATCGACTTTTAGGCGTCGAAGCTACAAAAGAGCCGATAAACGTGCGAGATAAGAGACGGATCTCTTGCTAAGCAGAGCTTAACACGAGATTCGACCAGATAACTAATGGATCCTGCGGGATAACCAACAAACCGTGTCATCAAAAATGCTTCAGTACACGGTTCACCATATGGCTCACGCCCTAATGCCCTAACGGATCTAAGAACAATTAGAGCAGCATGATGATTACATTGAAAACCCTAATTTGATCAGGGGTGGCGATGCGCCGAGAGATGATGGAGACAATCCGCCATGTAGTAACGTGAATTGCCGTCCCTTTCTTACATAGATCATAGGTACATATTTATAGTCCGTAGAATTGGACGTCAAGTCCGACTCTTTCTATAACTAAACTTCTATCTTAGCTATACTAGTTCTAACTAGACTAAAAAAAAAGATACAAGGTCCATCAGCCTAAAAATATACGGGTCGCCTCTTCCCTGGACGGCCCACTTCAGCTTGAGCTAGCCGATCTGGCCCATGTCTTCATCGGCTAATTTCTCATGGTAACAACTCGGCATTTGGATATAATACCATTTGAAGCACCAGAGGGTATGAAGGCTGAGTTCGTCATCTACTTTAATGAAAGCCTAGAAGACCCACCGTCGGTGTATGACATGCCACCAATGTACATACCTGAAGGATGCAAATGTGAGATGCGTTACAGTCCTCTGCGTGAAGGCAAAGAACCACCACCAAAGCCACCCATCTATCATCAGCCAAAAGTGGAGGCTATCGGGTCCAATATGCTTCAATGGTAGGTGGCATACAGCAGTGGCCCGGCTCCCAGAAGCCAGGCCGCTTTTTATGGATGCTCCAATGTACCGGTGTTGCAAGATCAGATTTCCAACATCCTCAAAGATTGTTATGGTCTGCATTCCAAGATGAGAGTCAGCTACGCCAAGCCCTATCCAAAGGTGTTCGATCAGTTTCCTACTCCTCCAAAGTTTAAGTTGCCAGAGTTCTCCAAATTCAACTGCACTGACAACACCAGCACAGTAGAGCACATAGCCAATACACGGCTCAGCTAGGGGTGGCTGCTGCAGCCGAACATATGAAAGTTTGGCTCTTTTCTTTGTCTTTGTCAGGACCTACGTTTGGATGGTACATGTCCCTTGCATCAAGTTCTATCAACTCATGGAAGCAGCTGGAAGATGAGTTTCATGCCCACTTCTTCTCAGGATCCAGCGAGATGTCTATCTCTGATCTGAATTCACTACATCAGCAGAGGGGAGAGATGGTTGCTCAATATATACAACATTTCGGAGAGATCAAGAACCATTGCTACTCTCTTCATATCACCGAGAAACAGATGGCTGAGATTGCCCACGATGGATTGCTCAATACCACCAAGGATGCATATGGGCCGCTGATATCAAGTCAACCGATGAACTTTTAACTTAGGTATCGGCTTATGAAAGACAACGTCCTGATGCTTATCAGGAAATGTATAGAATGCCAATTTTCTTCCTCCAAATTCACGAAGAAGATGGTGAATCGGCTGATGAAGCCTATGTGGCAATGATCCAATGGGCCTAGGGGACTGACCTAGTCCCACGTCAGTGGATCAAAGCCCCTGAAGAACCTATAGGGTTTGACTTCGACACCAGCAGCACAGAGCATATCTTTAACTTACTACTAGAGAAGAAAAAGCTCAAGTAGTCAGCCAATCACAAGATCCCATCGGCTGAAGAGTTGCGAGCATGCAAGTACTGCAAATGGCATAACAGAGCCACGCACAATACTTAGAGAGTGCAAGGCCCTCCGTTAGCACATCCAGTTGGCCATCGAGCAAGGCCAGCTAATCTTTGGCAAGAACAAACCATTGCTAGCTAAACAACATGATTGACATTGCCTCAAGCTCCAAGGGAAAAGGAGTGACCAATCTAGATGATCGGCCCTAAGAATTCTGACCAAAATGTCACATATCGGAGGAAGACATTGCTTGATACCGCCACTTCCGCGCGCAGTCCAAAGAACTGGTCGGCATGTATTCTCGCCGCTATGAGCAATACTGGGACTGAGAGGAGGAAGTGGGATGGCACCATCACAAAGTTGAGCAGGTACCAAGAGGAACACCGGCGTTAAGAACAACGTCTCTTTCAGTGTGATAGGCGCCACGAGAAAGAACAGTACCATTGTGATCGGTATCATTACCAAGAACACTGGGACTTCCCTTTCTTTCATTTCTACTAGGGTGAAGGCTTGGCTATATTACCAATAGTCGACGACTGTCCTGAATGTTGTGGGGTCTCATTGCTAGAGAACGTCTGTCTTTCGTTGCCTAGGAAGCACCTCTCATCAGTCCTCCAATCGACGCCATGATCCACATGAGTACCAGCCGATGGAAGAAGAAGATGGAGACTACCCGTAGCAAAGATGGTGCCCCGATGGTCTGACGAAGTCTCAAAAGTGCAGGGTGCAGCGCTTGAGAAATCTAGAGCAAGGTGAAGAAGAATATGTCTTCCTGCTAAGGAAAATGCATACATGTGCAATGCCAGCAAGACGGCCATGCCAGATGGTCTGGACTAGGAAACACCAACATGATGCCGATGAACAATCGGTAGAAAAATCAAACGATGTGGAAACTGACGTCAACATGGTGTTCGTCCTATCCGGTGAAATTTGCAATATACTAGTGGACGAAGACATAGGAGAACTCAGTTTTGGACCAGTCGCCATTGTGTTTGAGAAGCCGCTAGAGAAGAAGTACCGACACCTGAAGCCCTTGTTCGTCAAGGGATACATCAATGGCAAGCTGATCAGCACGATGACGGTAGACACATGAACCATAGTCAACTTATGCCTTATTCTGTGTGTCGAAAGATTAGCAGATCAATGGACGACCTGGTCAAGACCAATGTGATGCTCAACAAGACTTTAATGGCAATCCAACTCAAGCAAAATCAGTCCTAAATGTCAAACATGCGATCAACACAGCTTTCTTTGTCATTGATGGTCAAGGGCAATATTCCGCTTTGCTTAGCTGACATTTGATTCATGCCAACTGTTGCGTCCCTTCCTCAATGCATCAGTACCTAATACAGTGGGATGGAGATCATGTGGAAGTGGTGCCAGTTGATGATACTAGAGACATATTTGCCATCAGTGTTCACTCTGGAGTGACGAAACTGAATCTCTTAGTGGAAGAAGATGGCAGGACTATGACTACGTGGAATCTGCACCAGAAGGAGTCAAGCCGATCCCAGCGACCGGCCTTGGTTGCATGATTTAGAAAGATCCAATCATAGGAACGCACGAGATGATGTAGGCCAACTCGATGTGGTAGACCCCCGCTTTTAAAATATACAAGTAGAAGTTCAGCTCGTGAGGCTGATTCAAAGCAATTGGCCAAAGAAAAAATAAAATAATATCTTTTTGAGGAGAGTACGAAGCACAAAATCCTCAGCGAGCAGAAGCAGAATAAAGCCAATATTCTCAAATACTTGAGAAATCCGGCTCGGGGGCATATCAGCTTAGTACACTCGATGATAGTGTGCGCGGTGTGTAGAATGTTGGTGTATACTTTCTCAAAAGAGCTGACGCGTTGCCATCATAGCTCAAAGTAGACGACCCAACATTAGCCGATGCATTAGCCATCGCCTTTAGAAACAACAAACAAGGAAAAAAAGAAGAGACATGTTCCCCGGACAGGAGCCAAGCCCAGGGGGCATGAACTTAGACCGCAACTCCGCAAGGTGACACAAGTATTATTCGGATGGAGTTACAGTGAGGCTGACACATATTTTTCGGCCAGAATCAAGACAATCAAAGGCACAGACATATGTTAACGCTAGAAGCAACTCTTGATCAAAGCTGATCGGCTCATCAATTTCATCTTCACCAAGTCACGAAAAGCTGATCCAGGTCCTGATCTCTGAGCAAATCAGAGTTGCACTATTTCTGGGATGTCCATGCTATTTACCAAAGACTTTTTCGGTGGATCAAGTTCAAACTCTATTCCCAAATGCCGAAAGAATTCAACATGGGGATCCAAGGTCCATCGGTTCAAAAGTTTGGATCAAACAAGACTGACCAGGCCATAGGAAAAAGGACCTGATACTACTGTAGTTGAAATTTGGGTGATGGAAAACTGAGACGATAGAGAAGCATAGGGCCAGCATCGTCACCAGGGAGAAGAGCTTGGAATCGATCATGAATGATCAATAGCTGCAGAAGTACAGGTATCTCACAGAAGTCAGAAACACAACCCTCCCAGCATACGCCTGACCTGAAGTGTTCACACACTGCTTTGAAGCAACTATCATGACACAACGTTCAGAAAAGGCTATGTATAAAGAGATATCAAGAAGAGGCTACACATCGGCTTCCAGAAGTCGATGTAACCGAAACAATTCCAAAGGGAGAACTTCGATTGGCTCAAGAAGTCATGCATTCAAGAGCCGACGTAAGACTCCAAGCTCAAGAAGTCTCAAGGATAAAAGTTGATGCATTGCCATCGTCTTTAGAAAGACAAGCTTTAGATTTTCGCATCCAGGAGCAAGCCGATAGAAGCAGCACTCGGTTTTTGAAGACACAGTCATGCCCAAATGATGAAGCATTCACTAAATCAATAGGTTTACATCATTTGGATCGAAGCAAGCTCGGAGTACAAATCCCACCTGGTATCCGCCACCTCCCTGGTTATCGCGTGCGCTGCCGATCTACCTATCTGTTTATGCTTCACGTAACAGATTGGCGGCGTACGGCCAAGCATGCATAGCTTGCCTGATTGCTACATTCCACAACATGCGCCGCAACATGTGCATATGGCAACTCGAGAGATTGATGCACATTTGGCACCCTGCTTTACATGTTTTAGATTGTATCTGTGTTTGTAGGTGAACCCCCTTTAGGGTTCCAATCTACCTTCATGCATGTGGTTAATGGTTTGGTTAAGTTCCTTCTTAGCTAGATCTATTTGATCATGTGCGTAGCGAAATCAACCTAGGAGCGTTGCATCATTTAGATAATGCTTTAAGTAGGGTTTTTGCTTTCTTGTTTTGCTCTATTGACGCACTAACCCCCAAGATGCAAGGAGGCGATCGGCTCCTAAAAGCCGATCCCAGCGATCTGGCTGGTATTTAATGTTGATCTATTGTTTGTGTGTCTGCAGGGCGATCCTCTGACTCACGCACGACAACACCACCACACCCCCCTCCGTGGCTGGTAGATCAAGCCAGGTCCGGAACCCTCTCTCACCGCCCCCACAGACGCTTGGAGACAGTTGGAACCGACAGGAGTGATCGACCGGAGCGGTAGCGTACCTCACGGTTCCCTAGTGTGTCCCTCACCCAAGCCCGGTCGGCTTTAGGCGATGACAGCTATACTTTTCAATGACGAACTGATCAGTACAGGAAACATACTTAAACGAGGAAATAAAGCTTCAGCAGTGGGTGGAACAATTATTGTGTCATCTGTTAGGACGAAAAAAACCTTCCATCTTTTTTGAGTGCTCATCTAGTGCATCAAGTTTGCCATACTCAGCATATCATGGCCAGCAGTCGCTCCCCATCACGCATGTATGATTAAAACTGATATAGAGTGCATCTAGTACTGTCCTTATAACCGAGTGTGATAGACGCCATCTCGGTCCTTCAATTAGAACGCCATTTGTTAGTTCCAAATCACGAACTGGCTACATAGAATTGCAGCAATTAGTACATGTGTACCTCTTACGACATCGAGATCATATATAAGAAGCCAAACATATTACATAGGAACAACAAACACAGAATGTGGATCATAGCTAGGATGCAAAATCCCATGCCAAAATCCACATGTTATTTTACATATGAGAAAAAATTAAATCATGGCTAAAAGAGCTATGATGTACTGTAGATGCTTAGACATTGTCATGCCGCCTGTAGCAATAAAGTCTATCACAGTCTTACACATGCACATTAGCTTATTCATAGCAGTTTATTTTATTTTCTGGTGGCATTTCTTCTGATGTTGCATTTTGTTTAACCAGATGGACACAAAATAGCCACTAGCCATTATACCTGCACAAAACCAATTGAAATACTGTCAGATATGTTGAGTTTCGAAAACTAGAATATATTGATGTAATGTGCTTTTGTGATTAATTATTATAATATTTAGAAGGAGAATAATGATAAATTCGCAGATGTTTGCATGAATGAACCTAAGAGTTAATTACTGTTACTGTTAATCTCAAGATCAAAATTCAATATGATGACCAAAAACTATCAAAACCACCACATACTGATCCAGTGAGGTGCACTTACCATTCATGCAGTTTCCTGCATATAGAATACATGAATATCAAGTGCATATACGACTTCATTGCCACCAACGACGGACCTTGAGAACTTGATCGTGCCATGGGCATTAGTAAACACTCCAGTCCCTCCAACAATGGACCATTGGCCACTTTCACTGGCATAGATCCCGAGCACCTGAAGAGTAGACCCCGCAAACCTGTTTCATCAATTCATCCACACAAATGTCAAGCACGATGTTTGTATAAGGATAAGCCTTAAAGCAAGCTTAGTGTGAAAGAGAAAAAACACTAGGGCCAAAGTTGATAGAAATATATGGGATAAAAGATAACGTAATTACTTGAATGTACAGATAATTTCTTACCAATCATCCTGTAACACGAAGATGTGGGAAAAATACCAGCTATTTATGGTCTGACTTGCTTGGATGTGGAAGCCTTGTGCACGTCCAATAATCTTTTGGCTTGGATCATTTGCCATAGTTAGAAACCAATCATCAACGTATGTCTGGCCAAACCCAACAGGTGGCCCTCCGGTTATAACAGCTACTTCGTTTGGGTTTTGGACATTTGGCCAGGCAGGGAGTTGGTGCAAATTCATGTGCAAGAGAGTCTCGTTTTCCTTGGGACAGTTGGATGGACACAGTGACGGCAGCGGTACCTGGATGGATGGCTGAGTATTGTAATCAGTCGAGGTTGCAATGCCCAGGACTGACAGCAGCAAGAGTAATAGAAACACAAAGCTCGAGGAGCTGGGGGCTGTAGCCATGAAAAATGATTGCTGATGCATAGTGTCGATTATGGAACTAGTGGGCGGTAGAGATGTTGTGTTTCTTTGTGTGGTAGCTGTGTGTGTGGTGATTAACAGGGACTGGTGTGGTATTTATAGAACGCATGAGGTGAGAGAATCAGTTGATAGGTACAGGAGCAAACGATAATTTATTCTTTCTTGATCTGTCACGGTTAAGTACCGTTAACGCATTATTAAACAAGAGACTGACTGGGTAGTCCTTGATAATAAATTAATATATGCGTGGGTGTATATTATATATGTAGCACGTATTCTTACATACACAGTAGGTATTTGTAAATTTTCACACTGTTAGTTACCTGATGTCAGGCACATATTATCATCCATACAGGCATGTAGCCGCCGGGCAAGCACAATTTTTTCCATGTGCATACCCTGTACATGCATCCTCACTTCCTATTACACACTGTAGGAATCTAGCAAATTCAGTTAGCTAGAAACTGATGAAAATAAGCCCGGCTTATTTCTATTGGTTCCGGGCCGATGCAGATAAGAAGTCAAAAGTTACAATAACTTACATTGTCTGCCACTGAAAATAAGTAACTTCTGTTGGCCAAATAAAACCGACGAAAGTTACAGTCATTTCCGTCAGTCCACCGTAGCGGATGAAGGTGGGCTACAATAACTTTTTTGTTGGTCTAGCAGGTCTGGGAAAGTGAGCGAGGCTGCAACATTTGTTAGCCTTGCACGCTGATAAAAGTTATTTTGGTCAATTTCTGTCGGCCTTCATGCAGCCGACGAAAATTGACATATTCCAAGGGGAGAAAAACCATCTATATTCTATTATATATATTGACATATTTATTCATTCAAATACCTAGATCATACATAATCTGTTCCTTCACATATATCAATGACTCAATCCACAAATCACACACAAACAAACATATATTGTTCAAAACAATCCACACCACTCATCCACATAAAATATATAATTGTCACAAAGTCACAAACACCACAAGTCCACGAACATGTCAAGTCCAAGAGTTCAATAGTGCACATCAATACCATGTCGATTACATCACACGAGGCTCATTTGAGTTGTGCCACTACCTCGGAAGGCAAATAGGTTCTCAACGAAAATGCGGGTGGCCTCTCGTTTGCTTCATTTTCTAGAAATACTAATGGCATGGAATCCTTTCTGATGCTATACAACTCAAAGTCAACACCAAACATGTGAACGCTATCTTCAAAAATATTTCAGCACGATCCATGTTAATTATTTGTTCTATCCCTCTGCCAAATCGTATAGCTGACTCAAAGTCAACTTCACCATGTGATCAGCTGTATTTAAGGGCTTAGAGTTGAGGGCATGCGATGTTTCAAAAGCCATGGTAAGCTCAATCCTGTGTAAAAAATGAAATCCAAACAAGAAATCAAGCAAGCAAGAAGAGTGATAATCTCAATAATAGAGACCCGACTAGTATTGTCAGGCTTTCAGTACCCATTGTATGAGAACCGCTAGTGATAGGATCTTGCCGTTTTGATATTTTGAGGCTGTGAAGTAATTGAAAATAAAAAGGAAATAGTTGTGGTACTGTACATCATTGCAGACAATTGGGCAACGATGTCATTAATACGCCACACACATAACTGTCGGCTTTTGCCAAAAACTGGTGTAATGTGGAGTATCACTACAAGTTTGTAGGTAGAACTATATCTCCAGAATAGAAATAGATGGCGCACAAATATTTTAATATGCTTTTCCGAATGAAGTGTGATTAAGACACTTTATATCGAAATTGTGGAGCTCGATGAGAGATACATGTTCGTTTGTTGATAATTTTTTGGCCTCAGATGTAGACAAATTATATACCAGAGTTGTAAGTTTCGATGTGATTTAAAACTTTGTATTTTACTACATTTACATCAGATACCGATTAATTAGCACAAGCTAATTTCCACATCATACCCACGTGCAGTTATTGATCCTGTCGGTGATCCAATCTGTTAGTGAAAGGTATCACAGCTGTATATTGCACGTTAGGGGTCTGACACCCCGTTTTTAGGTCATAATGGAAGGTCTTGGAGGCAGAGCAGGAGGTTCAAGATGCACCCAAAGGGCAAGAAGCCTTGCTGTTATAGATGCTTCACCTAAGGTCACGCTAATACACACTACGAGAAACCCGAAAATTTTCAGCGGAAAAAAATATTTTCGGCGGACAGGACCGGCCGCCGAAAATAATGTCTCTAGTTTCGGCGGCTAGACCCGGCTGCCGAAAATAATACCTCTATTTTCGGCAGCCAAGACGACCGTCGAAAATAAGGCTACTATTTTCGGCGGCCCGGCCCAGCCGCCGAAAATAGGGGCCTCATTTTCGGTATTTTCGGCGGCCTCCCTAGGCCGCCGAAAATTAGGGCACCCCTAACCCACGCGCCTGCCCCTCGCGCGTCAGTCCCACGCATGCTCCTTCGTGGACGCGCTGCCCCGCCACTCGCCCGCCCGCGCCTCCGCCGCCGCACCCGCACGCCGCCGCCACCCGCGCGCGCGTTGCGCCCTGCCGCCCGCGCCGCCGCCCCTCGCCCACGCGCCGCCGCCGCCCCTCGCCCACGCGCCGCCGCCCGCCGCTGCCCCTCGCCCGCGCCGCCACCCCTCGTTGGCGTGCTGCCACCACCGCCCTCCCCGCCCGCGGTGCCCCTGCCGGCACCCGCTGAGGCCCTCCCCGGCACCTGTTGATTGAGCCCTGCCTGAAGTCGACCGCCCCGGAGTCCCTGGAGTCGCCCGCCAGCGCCCCTGCCCGACCGCGCTCCCATTCGGGACCGACCTCGCAGCGCACCGGCCGCACATCCTAAGTAAGAAGCATCTTCTCTTTTTTATAATAGTTGCAGTTAATTTTCGACGGTGTGCCGGCGAAAGTTAGGATTTGCTAGAAGTGCAATTAGTTTTAATTTATTTGATTAAGTGTTGATTCATGGATTGTTATGTTAGCACTTATACTATGTCTTATCATTTTTGTATGCTATGTTTAACATGTATATATGCTCATGCCATGCATTAAATGTTTTAGTTAGAATATACTTTAATAGCGTCAAGTCACGGAACCAATGTGTCACCCGTTTCGGACCGGCACGTCTCACGTGCGTTGCGCACGTGAGATATGGCTGGTCCGGAATTGTCCCTTTTTGGACAGCCTCGGAGTGACCGATAGAGCGTGGTATTTATGATGAGCCACGGGGTCTGAGCGAAGTTTCGGCGGCATAACCCTGTTGTTCTCCGCTGCACCACATTTGGGCATGCAGTTGGAGAACAGCAGGGTTATGCTGCCGAAATTTCGTTCGAACCCCGCGGACTCATCATAAATCCGCACTCTGTCGGTCACTCTTGGGTGGGTTTAGGACATATCCTTACCTATAGATGTAGGGCCGCAATACGTTGAAAAAATAAACTTACCATCTAACTTGCTTTAATCTATAGTCTCAAGTATGGGCGACGGTCGCCGATGGATGTATGATGGTTGGGATAAGAGTGGGGGTAAAGGTCACTAAGCTGAGTGGAGGAGCAAGACACAAGCTTTTATTGACCATGCTTTCTCTTTGACAACTCACAATCGGGTCAAGTGTCCATGCAACATCCACAACAACGGAAAATTTCGGAATAGATATGAATTAGCCAAAGACCTGGTTAACTATGGCTTCATGCCTGATTATGAAACGTGGACCTTCCACGGTGAGAAAGAAAATAGAGTTGAAATAGAATGGGAAGCGGATGATGATTCGGCGGGCGTTGATAGAATGGATGAGATGCTAGAAGCTTTACAACTGGAGTTTGGTCTAAACTCTGAGGATCCTCCTACAAAGGAGGTTGAGGAGTTCTTCAAACTCCTTAAAGCTGCGGAAGAGCCGCTGCATGAACACACAGAAGTGTCCCTCATATCTTTTGTGACTCGGCTCATTGCCATCAAGTCCAAGTATTTCTTCTCGAACAAGTGTTTCAATGAGCTTGTGCAGTTGATCGGGGATGTCCTTTCGCAGCCTCATAAGTTGCCCAATGACATGTATCAGTGCAAGAGGTTGACCAAAGCTCTCAGTATGGGCTATGAGAAGATAGATATGTGTCTAAACAACTACATGCTTTTCTAGGATGTTCATAAGGATGAGAAGAAGTGCTTAAACTATGGCAAAGGGAGATATGTCGAGGTAGTAAACGAGGATGGCGAAAAGGTAATGACAGAAGTTGCACAGAAGCAACTCCGTTCCTTCTCGTTGGCACCTCGCTTTAAGCGGCTCTTTCTCTCAAAGAAAACGGCTGAACCCATATGGTAGCTGAAAGAAGGTGTACGTGACAACCTCGGGGTCATGGCGCACCCTTGTGATTCAGATGCATGGAAGGCTTTGGATAGCTTTGACCCAGAGTTCGCTAAGGAAGTGAGGAATATTCGCTTCGGTCTAGCAACTGATGGCTTCACACCTTTCGGTCAATCGGCTGCTTCATACTCTTGTTGGCCTGTGTTTGCTATTCCATAAAACCTTCCACCTTCTCTTTGCATGAAGTATGAATTTATGTTCCTTTGCCTAATCATACCTGGTCCAGAACATCCGGGAACAAAACTCAACGTGATGTTACAACCATTGATCAAAGAGTTAAAATAGCTGTGGATAGGTGTTGAAGCATATGACATTTCATTGAAGCAGAAATTCACCCTGAGGTCTGCGTACCTGTGGTCAATTCATGATTTCATGGCGTATGGTTTCTTTGCTAGATGGAGCGTTCATGGGACCTTGACATGTCCGATATGTGGTGCTGACACTAGATGTTTTCATCTTGAGTTTGGTGGGAAGATCTGCTACTTCGATTGCCACAGATGTTGGTTGCCTTCCGATCATATATTCAGAGGCGAAAAAGATAGCTTTAGGAAAGACACCATCTGCTACGAGGGACCACCAGAAAGGCTAAGCACACAAGAAATTATTGATCAGCTCGCACGCCTTAAGCTAAACAAGGAAAAGACTGAGTATGAAGGGTTTGGAAAGGAGCACAACTGGACTCACATTAGTGGAATATGGGAACTTCCATATGCCAAGGCATTGAAGCTCCCGCACAACATTGATGTTATGCATCAGGAACGTAATGTTGCTGAAAGCCTCATAAGCACATGCATGGATTTCAGTGACAAAACAAAGGACAATGTAAAGGCCAGAAAGGACATGGCAAAGATTTGCAACCGCCCAACCCTTGAGCTCACCGTAAGCTGAGGTAAACCTCATGCCCCATTTTGCCTTAAACCACAAGAGAGGAAAGAAGTGTTGAGATGGATGAAAAATTGAAATTTCCAGATGGTTATGCAGTTGGGTTGAAACGAGCCGTGAATCTGAAGACCGGGAAGCTTAATGGTTTGAGAAGCCATGATTACCACATTATCATGGAAAGACTGTTGCCTGTGATGTTTCGCGGTTACCTGCCCGATGGAGTTTGGTCTGTGCTCGTTGAGCTAAGCAATTTCTATAGACAGCTCTGTGCTAAAGAGATCAAGAAAGAGATGATGGAGAAGCTAAAGAAAGATGTACCTATGCTAATATGCAAAATGGAAAAAAATTTCCCTCCTGGGTTCTTTAATCCAATGCAACATCTCCTTGTTCATCTCGCGTATGAAGGTAAGGTTGGTGGGCCTATGCAGTTTAGGTGGATGTACCATATTGAAAGGGCCCTCAAATATCTTAGAGCAATGGTTGGCAATAAGGCTAGAGTTGAAGGGTGCATCGCTGAAGCATTTATTCTTAAGGAGATATCATACTTCTCTAGTGTATATTTTGCCGAGGAACACAATGTCAATGCTCCTATGATGCGATACAATGTGGCCGAAGAACCTCCTCTCACTGACCTTGAAATATTCCAATCCACTGGAACAAGTGCAAGTGCCAGCTTGTTGACGGTCGTTATTGCACTATCTACGACCATCAACTAACCATGAATATGAAGGGAAATGCATCAAAGTATGGAAAAACCTTTGCTACTGACATATCACCACGAGCCATGTTGAATATTTGAATGTAGGTGCAAGATCAGCAGAAAACAGGTAAATTTGGCTAAGTATGGGAGAAGCACAGGCCGCCCGGCTCTGCTCTACTTGTATGCTAATATAAGACAGATGGACCCATATTTTGCATAAGTGTTCGTTGAGTACTTTGCTTCTTAATAACCATTGATATCTTGGTCTATTCCTTATCTATTTGTATTCTTCATATAGTGAGTTCGATAGGCAGAACTGGACATCTAAGAAGCAACCCACAAGCAAGCAACTAGATAAGATGCGACGAGATGGCATAGATGGAAAACCTAATTTCGTCGCCTGGTGGAAGAATTATGTAAAAATCCTTCCTATCAGTACCATATTTATCTCTCGTATTACATGTCAATAGTATACGTCCCTTAACCTGACTATGTGTTGTTATGTAGTGCATAAAAATTGATGGTGAAGTCCATAAAGAATTGGTTCAGCTATCAGAGGGAAGGGTGACCGTTAGAAGCCATGGTCGGTATGATGTCAATGGATTTCGGTTTCGCTCAGCCCCATTTGAAGCCGCTCGTCCTCTAGCAGCAACATGTAACTCTGGGATAATGGTTAAGGCAAGTGATGAACAAGAACGGGAAATCACTTATTATGGAATCATTCAAAAAATTCTCGAGTTCACGTTCATAAGCGAGAAGGAACTAAAACTATTCTTCTTTGTTTGTGATTGGTTTGACCCCATTAGAGGGGTTTGAGAGAACCAGTATGGCATGGTCGAAGTCAAGCACAACGAAAAGCTCAAGGGCAACAACAACTGGGTCCTTGCACACCAATGTGACTATGTTTATTATTTGACCTATCCAAACGAAATTTTCCATACTTGGTGGGTAGTTCACAAAGTCAATCCCCGTGAACATTTATATACCCCTACACATGCTGGTTATTGTGCTAGTAAGTTCGATGACCAAGTTGAGGAAGTTTATCAAGAAGAAGACTTGTCAACATCTTTTGTTTTAGAGCCCGGTGCGGATTTGGATTCCTTGGTCGGAGACTGTGAGGACATCAGTTTTCCAAACAAACGGAAATGGCAACCATCTAAGAAAAGAGTTCGGTGGTCGGGTTTAGCACGGAGGGGACAACTTAATTGTGACGTTGATGAGTTTTGACAAGTAAATGATTTTATTTCTGTACTATATTATTTTTGTACTTTATGTGCATTGTTATTCAGTTATTTCTGTACTTTATGTATATTCTGAACTAACTCTTATTATATTATCAACAGGATGAGCTGTAGGCTCAAGCAAGTCGCAAAGGGGTTTGCGGGAAAGATGATCCCAAACAAGAGCCTTTTTCAGGGGAGTTCTTCAACAGGCTCGAGGCGTGAAGCTTTGCTGAGGTGTGTGGACCCAAACTTGCAGGGAGTTCCTATCGCCCTTCAAAGAACTGAGGTACATATGTGCATAGAGTTTTATATGTATAATTTTCATATATGTTTAATAACTTATCTCATGTTTACTTTTGTAGGGTGAAGAGGATGAGGAGGCTGGGTAGGAGGTTGAGGAAGCTGGAGCTGGGCAGGAGGATAAGGCTGGAGCTGATGAGGACCTGATGGGTGGAGATGGTTTAGAAGAGGTGGTTCAAAGGAAGGGGACTAGGAAGAGCCACTACGTCCCCCCTCCTCCTATTCCCATCAACGGGGACAGGAAACTGATCAGACCAATCGGTGACGGGTACGGTCATTATGAGTTGTTTACTTAAATAGGTTCTACATATGACATGTCTTCAATGTTATTTTGTTTCGTAGGCAATGGGAGGACGTGACTTGCGACGGGACAGGTCACCGTCGGACTCCTAACGGCCTGCTAGGGTAACCTTATTCATGTGCACAACCCAGGAGTAGTGGTAAAGAATGGTGAGACTATACCCGTCGCAACTTGGAAGCATTTTGCACTTGCTGAACATGTTACATGTGGAAGTATTTAGGGGCTCATGAAAAACAAATTCTGGGTAAAATTCTTTCTACTTATTGTTTGATTCTTATTATGCTGATTCTTTCTTGTTTACTGATTCTTTGTATTAACTATTTAATGTTGCAGAAATACTTCCGTGTGGATCCCTCAGAGGAGGATTATGCAAATAAAGTTCTTGACCAGGCTGCGATGAAGATATGTAATGATTTATTCTCCAACCTTCGGCTTCAGGTAATAAACGCTTGGCTTAAGGGTCAAGGGCAGCCATTGGGCCATTTTTTGTGATTGTTCAGAGATTTACTTGACCACTGAGGAGCACGAAACGGTAATAGCCTTATTTGAGAATTGTGTTGTTGTTTCAGATACTGCGATTGTTATTATGATATACTAACTTGTGTACATGCAGATCGTACATCCACTGTTTGAAGATCAGACAGGCCCTTACAAGGCACTTTGTGAGCTGTGGGCATCACCAGAATTTCAATTTCAAGAGCGATCAAAGAAGCATAGAAATGCAGGGACCAAGAACGCATCGCATAAGCTTGGGGGTGACGGATACCGTCGAAAGGCTCAACGCATGGTAAGAAACTGCTTTATGTTTCGTCCCTCAAGTATTCGCAAATATATGATTCTAGCATCTACATACAGGCTGCTACGATGGGAGAGGTGCCGAAGGACATAGACATGTATATTATGGCCAGCCTAACCAATTGTGTACTCCGTTGGCCACAGAGCGACTGGTTAGTTGGTCAGCACTTTAAATTAGTTCTCACAATATTTTATATAGCTATCTTGTATAGTTGGTTTGTACTTGCAGAAGGAATATGGGGAGGTGATTGTCAGACGTCATGGTGAAGGATTTGATTGGAGGAACGCACCCGTTGACACTCAGGCTGTGTATGATAATGGTGGCAGCAAGACACATGGACGGTACGTAAGATGAGAATATAGACGGTGTTGTTCAGTCGGTGTTCAATATAAATTAGTCCCAGTGTTAATACAATGTTTGAATTTTGAAGGTACTCTATGTTCAACGGCATGATCGACTAGAGACAAGTCCAGAAGGGGTCTTCCTTGCAGAGTTCGAGGGGCAGTAGCAGCCGCCAGCGCCGCACCACGTTTGAGATAGAGAATGAGAGGCTGCGTCAAGAGCTTCAGAAACGTGATGCATTTAAGAAAACTTAGGAGGAGTTTCAGAGGCAGCAGCAAGCTCATATAGAACGCCTTCACACACAGCAGATGGCGGCGATTCAAGTGAGTATGAAAGTCAACTATTACCATTCTATCATTATCAAAATATGTTACTAACGTGTTGAATTCTGCAGGCAATGTACCAGGCGCAAGGGATGACATTTGTCATGCCAGAACCTACACCGCCACTAGTACCGCCGCAGTGGGCAACGTTTGAGATGCCTTTTTCTCCAGCGGCTCAGGTGAAAGTTGCTCAACCTTAGCTATCTAAGTGATCGTAGCTTTTTCAATTCCAGCAAACTTTATATAGCTTAACTTAATTAGTTTATTATAGGGATCGGGAGTGCAGGCGTCCAATGCTTACCAAACTCCTCCACCAGGGTCCGGACAACATGGATCTAAGGTTCATTTCATCATTTTCCATTACGCTATACTAATGTCTCTATATGTTGTCCCATATCCTGGATTGAGGCCTTATTTGTGTCATTTGTTTTCTTTGCCAACAATATGGACAGCACGACTTTGTAAACAATCTTTTCGCCTCCAGAAGCAACGGCCACAACTCCAACGAGCCAAGTGAAATGTGAGTTCAATAACTCATTTGGAATGCACTTGTGAGTGAGAAGTGTGTATGGAATTTAATAATTGGACTTGATTGTGAGTGAGAAGTGAACTTGTGTATGCAATTTGAGAATTGGACTTGTGTTTGGACTTTCTAAATGGATTTGAGGACTTTGTTTGGTTGTATGGATTGTTTGAAGACCTGTGTATGGATATATATTTGTGTATGAGCATGGTTGTGGATGTGAACAATTGTTGATATATGTGTTTTGTATATAATGTCAAAATCTGGGGAAAAAACACAATTTGGGGTCTGTTTTGGCCCTGGAAATGGCTAATTTTCGGCGCCAGGTGGGTGGGCCGCCGAAAATAAGCCTGGCCTATTTTCGGCGGCGAGGATGGGCCACCGAAAATACGCCTGTCCTATTTTCGGCGGCAAACTTGGACCGCGAAAATAGTCAATCACTATTTTCGGCGGCTCCATCTGGCCGCGAAAATAATGGTACTATTTTCGGCGGCCCATGTATGGCGCCGAAAATTAGCCTCCGATGGTCTATTTTCGGCGACCTACTTCTGCCGCCGAAAATGACTATTTTAAAATAGTCTTATTTTCGGCAATTCCCTTTCAGCAGAGTTATACCGCCGAAAATAAGATTTTTGCCGCCGGGGGAAAGGCCTTATTTTCGGCGGTTTTTAGCCGCCGAAAATTAACCAGATTCTTGTAGTGACAACATGCACAACGGTTTTGACCTTTGATGCGTGTGGTTCAGATGAGCATGCCACAAAGGCTTGTGCCTCGTCCAAACACACCAAACCTAAAACCATTTCAAGTGGGTATGCAGTGGAAGGGTTGGGGTTCTATTATATCCCATACATTGGTAATCAAACACTTCCTAATGAGTCCGCTGCAGCAATGAAGGTAATTGATGGTTCTATGACCGTGGCAAATGTCACAGCAGAGCTTCAAAGACTAGTACCAATCACCTAGGTGTGGAAAGTTGAAGCATCTAACGTGAATACTTTTGTAGCCACGTTCCCTACCAAAACCAAGTTGCAAAGACAGGTTGAATGAGTCCCGGTGATAACTAAAAGTGTTAAAGCAACAATGACCATAGAGGAATCACCGGGTTTAGACATTTATAGGTATGAGATACCCAAAGTTTGGGTTCAATTACAAGGTTTTCCAGATGAGCTTCACAAATTCCCATTTATTTGGGCAGCAGGCTCTACCATCGGTATATCACGATTCATGGACATGAAATTTACAAAAGCCCATGGCATTGCTAGGATCAAAGTGGCTTGTCTAAGCACTGAGTTGATTCCTGAGTTTATCAATGTGGTGGTGGATGATTTTGTGTATGAGCTGCCTGATAGCAACCCACTCAATATGTATGGTATTTAGGTAGTATATGGTAGCTAGCTAGATTACACAATGGGAAGACTCCAGCAAGCTACGCCACCAGCCCCACCATAGGAGCTCCTCCCCGGCCGCCGCCACCAACGCCATCGATAGCCTATCTGTTCTAGCCTACCTGTATCCCCCGATAATTTCTAGTTATATACATATTCCACTGGATTCACACGGCCCATTCCTCTGGCCCATATTTGATACTAACTTGCCTAGTCATGTTACTTCTTCGGGCCGGCCCATCTCTAGTTTCAACTGGCGCCCTTCCTTGTTTCTACTCCTGCCTTGAAGACATCTTTGCTCTTCCCGCCTTCTGGTTGCTAGCAGTACCCTTGTTATCACCAGAATCTAGCCGATTTAGGCATTGGCCGGAGCAGCTAAATGGGCCGAGTGAGCCTATCCATAAGCAGGTCAGATCGGCTGATGGGCTGCGGTTGGTCCTCTGGAGAAGAGATGATTGTAAGGCCAATGGGTCGTATATTTTATTAGTTCGAGTCGAATTAGGATAAGCCTTGCGAGGTTAGGGTTTTTAGCTATCGAAAGAGTCGAACTTGACGTCCAAGTCTACGGACTATAAATATGTACTCATACCCATGAATAAAATTGACGACATACGTTCCCTAGTAGCGGTTGTCTCCATATTCTCTCGGCGCATCGCCACCCCTGAGCAATTAGGGTTTTGAAGGTAATCGTCATGCTGCTCTAATGTTTCTTTCATAGATCCATTAGAGCATTAGGGCGTGAGCCATATGGTGAACTTTGTACTGAAGCATTTTTTATGGCAAAGCTCGCTAGTTACCCCGATGAATCTTGTGCTAAGTTTCGTTTGGCACGAGATCCATCATTTATCTTGCATGCTTGTCGATCTGTTTATACATCTGTGCTTCATGTAGTAGATCAATCCTCATGTAGCTCGTTATACGTTACCGATTCATTTGTTACAATTCATGACATGGGCTGCAACATGTGCATGCGACATGCCGATAGATTAACGTGTTTTATGTACCCATTCTTCATATGTCTTAAGATGTATATGTTCATCTAGATGGATTTCTTTGGAGATCCTGGTTAGAAGCTGATCTGGCTATACAAATCTTTTATATCATGTGTTAGATAGGTTCTATTATAAGTTCTATTTTGCATGGGGCTTGTTATTATGATTTGCTATATCTCATGGACTGTCTATCATCGGCACGCATGCCGATGGGATTTCACGAGCTCTCGTGATGCCGATCCGAGCGATCAGGCAAGAATTTAACATTTGCATCGGTTGTGTATGCTTTACTGGGAGAATCAGAGCCAACCACCGCATCCATCCAACCTTCCTGGCTACAAGCTTAAGCCAGCTGGCACACCAGCACCACTGTTGATCTGCTCCATTCAGAGCCGATCAGAACCACACTTCTGGGAGACAAGCGTAGCAGCAGCGTGATCCCCAGCTCCTCGTGTGTTCGACTGTGGGACCCTTGCCTGCCGGTTTCTCACGGCAACACACTTTTGGCTTGCCTGGTGGGACCTAGCACGAAGATCTCATCAACCATGGCTCCAAAACTATCCGAAGATGAAGGGACCGTGCAACCTAATGGAACGTTTATTCCTAAGGGCAAGACGGGTCTCCCAATGCTCAACGACCTTACTGGTGAACACTGTGACTATACGAGAAGATCGTGGAAGATCTGAGGGCGAAGGTGCTTAAACACTTCGTCTGATAGGCCCAGCATTCGGGCGGTACACGTCACTGGCGCCCGGGTCCATCACTACTTGGAAGCAATTGGAAGAACAGTTCCACCCCTAGTTCTTCTCAGGTTAGGAAGAAGCTACATTCTCGGACCTCATGTCTCTCCATCAATGCCCCGGGGAGTCCATCGGCCAGTACATCCAACGTTTCAGGGAAGCCAGGAATATGTGCTATTCGCTCCATCTATCAGAAAAGAACTTGGCTGAGATGGCATACAATGGCCTGCACCAAACTACCAAGCTTGCCTATGGCCGACCGATTTCAACTCTATCAGCCATTTACTCTCTAAGGTATCAGTTTACGAACGCACGCATCCGGAGCAGTACCAAGAGAAGCCACGGAGGGCCATCATGTACTTACAGGACGAAGAATTGGCCAACGAGGAGGCCAAGGTGGCAATTGTGCAGTGGGCCAAGCCAAAATAGCCATTGCCTTGCCAATGGCTCAAGCGTCTGAAAGCTCCCGCTGGTTATGACTTTGATGTAGCCAAAACAGAGCAAATCTTCGAACTGGAGGAGCATTTGTTAGCAAAGGAGATCACCAAAAACCGCCGATCGTGACCCGAGTATGGTGTTCTTGTTGGCATGTACGCTTGTCACCACGAACACGCGAGGAATGTCGGCAAGCTGCTCACCACCATCAGCGACACGACTGGCAGTACGAATCTCACCGTCGCCCACACTATGATACCCTTGATGACCACTGTCACTAGCAGTATCGGCATGAATGGGAGGAGCGCTACCGCTTCAAGCACCACCGGGATGAAGAACACCACTACCACGACTATCACAAATATAGGGAGCATTGGGATTGCTCCTTCTTCCACTACTGTTGGGACCAGGTCATGGAACGTTTACCAAACATAGAGGATTGTCTAGAATGCTCCGCTCCTCAACACCGAGACAGCCGTGCGTCCATGTTCCAATGTTTGGGGCGCCTGCGATCGGCGCCACAACGCCGTCTCCAGTTGTCTCCGGAACAGTCCCGGCACGGAGAGTCAAGCAAGACAGCGCCACAACAACCTCAGCATGAAGATACAAGCAAGCCACCAGCCGAGGTGCCTAACACAGCAGAACCGGCCAAGAGGCGCAAAGATTGTCACCAACCACGATGGTGTCCTGATGGTCTTTCTCGATCACAGAAACACAGAGTGCAATGCCTTCGCAGCTTAGAGGAAGCCAAAGCAAATTACCTTCGGCTGCTAAAACATGTGAACTCAAGTCCTGTTGCCATACCTTCATACTGGCATAAGCTTCCACTAGTTTTACCTAAGCGCTCGGTGGTCTGGAAGAGAAAGCAAGAGCCAAAGCAACCCAAGGACCCGATGGAGGACGACCCTGATGACGATCTGCTGGTAGCAAAAATAGCCGATGGATCGGCTGATGTCAACATGGTATTCTTCTTGCCTGATGAGTTCTGCAATCCCTCTTTAGTTCAGGAGTCAATGGCTTAGCTTAGTCTGGGACCGGCGGCCATCATATTTGAAAAACTGGTCGACAAGAAGTATCGCCACCTGGAGCCGCTACACCTCAAGGGTTACATCAATGGCAAGCCTGTTAATAAGATGATGGTTGACATAGGGGCAGCAGTTAATCTAATGTCATATGCAGTGTTCAAGAAGTTTGATAGAATTCACGATGACCTCATCAAGACGAATGTCGTTCTCAATGACTTCAAGGGCGAACCAACAGGAGCCAAGGGCATCTTCAACGTCGAGCTAACGATCGGGCACAAGAGGATCAACACCTCATTATTCGTCGTCGACACCAAAGGTACTTACTCATCCTTGCTTGACCGAGACTAGATTCACGCTAACTGCTATGTACCGTCGACCATGCACCAATTCATTACCCAATGGGACAGTGACGAAGTTGAAGTTGTTCTAGCTAATGATTCCAACGATGTCACTATTGCAAAAACTTCATTCTGGAGGGCAAAAGGAGCGGAATGTCTCACTAGAAGGGAACAGTTGGATTGGGGCTTTGTTGAAGGGTCAAAAATGGACTTACGCCGGTTTCGGCAACCGGCATCAATGTTTAGGTACATGTCCTCTTGTAAGGGCCGATCTAAGCGATCGGCTGATTTTTAGAGTCTTGTATTGATACACATTGTAAGGCCAATCTAGGCGATCGGCCCCAAAAAAATTTGTACCATCTTTATTGTATAATGAAACAATTTTGGCCGATGCTTTTCATCAGGCCAGTGATTATTTGAACCAGCTTTCACCCTTTACAATTTGTAATGTTGAATTTGCAGACGAGGGGAAGTTGGGCTTTGGCTTTACAATAGCCAATGAACTGGAGGTAGTCAACATTGGGCCAAATGATTGGCCACGACCAACGTACATCAGTAAAAAGTTGGCGCTGGAATTTAAGCCACAATTGGTCTGGATTGCTTTGCGTGGGAATACTATGAGATGCCTGGCCTGGATTGTTCTATCATGGAGCATCGGCTACCTATCAAACCTGGTTTTCATCCTTATGCTCAACCACCAAGAAGATTTAACCCAAAAATCTTGCCAGAAATCAAACACGAAATACAGAGGATGACAGAAGCCGGTTCTATCAGGCCATGTAGATATACCACGTGGATTTCAAACATCGTGCCTATTCGAAAGAAGAGCGGTCAGCTACAAGTTTGTGTTGATTTCAGGGACCTCAACAGGGCAACTCCCAAAGATGAGTACCCGATGCCGTTGGCTAATATTATTATAGATGCTGCGTGTCCGCCATCGTTGAGCTCACTATGTCCGCCATGTCCAGGGAAGGAGGTAGGTGGAGAAAGGAGGCATTGTTCTTGTGCTGTGTTTCTCTCCGCAAAAGGGGTGCCTGGTAGAGATGGTATAAGCGAGGTATGGGTCATGTTTTATTAAAGTGCAAATTGGTTTGAAATTTGACTCTAGTGCTGATTTCCCAAAGGTGAGCCGATGAAGCATTTGTTGGAATTTCATATAGATGGGGCCGAACCTAGTGCTATCAGTCGATTTAGAACAGAGTACGATCGGTTTATTACAGAAATCAAGACTCGATGCGATGCTGTCACGCTCTTGGTTAGAGTAAAGAAAAAAGGGATTGAAATTGAGAAGCAGCAATCAAAGGAAAGATGATAAAGGAAGCAGGGTATTGATTAACATAGATTGCCTTCTGTTACCATTAGTGCTTTGTACAATCTGGGCAAATGATTAACAAAAACTAATCAAAAGGGCTAACCCATTTTGAGCCAATGCAACAGCTGTTAAGCCCTAATGGCTGATGATCCCTACTAGCCCATGACGTACATCGGCGGACGATGATTGCTCTCCACTGTCAGTGTCGCTCTTTTCTTCATCGCCAATGCTATCATCCTCGCTGTCGCTGTTGGAGGGGATAGAGCTAGAAGGGGCCTCCGTCAAGGATTCCACGGGGACAAGGTCAGCATCCTCATCAGAGGTAGGGCGGCGGTGAATCTACCTTCCTCTTCTTGGATAGAGGCTCCAGCAGCGGTGACAACGGAGGTGGATTCCACAGTGGGGATGCGGAGGTTCACCCACATTCCAAATGGAGGGTCTGGAATGTATGGGCCCCAGACAGCCAGCCAGGCTCTGCCCTCATCGGTGAGCGGCACCTTTTCAGCTGCCAGCACCTGCCCTGCTCCTGCTACCTTGAGGGGAGCAAATCCCGACGACACATCGAGGGAGGGCGGTGGTGGTGGTGGAGGAGGCGGTGACGGCGGCGGGGTGTCGTTGCTTCCTATAGATGACTCCATTAGTGGATGGTGGAGAGTTGGGGTTTTCCTACCGATGGAACGGGGAATGAGGAATGATGACTATAGCTGGGGCGCATAGCTAAATACTACTCCTGGAGAAGACGAAGGGGTGTCGGGAGTGGTTTTCTAGGAAGGCGTACGGTTGGACTTGCCAAGTGCCGCGTGACCCTTCGAGCCTAAGTTTTCTCCTTAGTTTTGGAATAATTATTATCGCCAAAACCAGGGGCATGTGTTATCACCAGAATCTAGCCGATTTAGGCATAGGCTGGATCTGATAAATGGGCCGAGTGAGCCAATCCATAAGCAGGTTGGATCGGCTAATGGGCTGCGGTTGGTCGTCCGGAAAAGAGATGATTGTAAGGCCAATGGGCTGTATATTTTATTAGTTCAAGTAGAATTAGGATAAGCTTTGCGAGGTTAGGGTTTTTAGCTATATAAAGAGTCAGACTTGGCATCCAAGTCTACGAACTATAAATATGTACTCATACCCATGAATAAAATTGATGACATACTTTCCCTAGTAGCGGTTGTCTCCATATTCTCTCAGCGCATCGTCACCCCTGAGCAATTAGGGTTTTGAAGGTAATCGTCATGCGTATCTGATGTTTCTTTCATAGATCCATTACAGCATTACGGCGTGAGCCATATGGTGAACTTTGTACTGAAGCGTTTTTTATGGCAAAGGTTGCTAGTTACCCTGATGAATCTTATGTTGAGTTTCGTTTGGCACGAGATCCATCATTTATCTTGCATGTTTGTCGATCTATTTGTACATCTATGCTTCATGTAGTAGATCGATTCTCATGTAGCTCGTTATACGTTACCTAATCGTTTGTTACAATTCACGATGTGCGCTGCAACACGTGCATGCAACATGCCGATAGATTAACGTGTTTTGTGTACCCAATCTTTACATGTCTTTAAGATGTATCTGTTCATCTAGATGGATTTCTTTGGAGATCCTGGTTAAAAGCCGATCTGCTGTACAGATCTTTTATATCATGTGTTAGATAGGTTTTATTATAAGTTCTATTTTGGATGCGGCTTGTTATTATGAATTGCTATATCTCATGGACTGTCTATCATCGGCATGCGTGCGGATGGGATTTCACGAGCTCTTGTGATGCCGATCCGAGCGATCAGGCAAGAATTTAACATTAGCATCAGTTGTGTATGCTTTACAAGGAGAATCAGAGCCAACCACCGCATCCATCCAACCTTCCTGGCTGCAAGGTTAAGCCAGGTGGCACGCCCGCACCATTGTTGATCGGCTCCGTTCAGAGCTGATCGGAGCCGCACTTTTGGGAGACTGAGAATAGTAGCAGCATGATCCCCGGCTCCTCGTGTGTTCGACTACGGGACCCTCGCCTGCCGGTTTCTCACAGCAACAACCTTCCCCTCCTTGAGGAGCTTGTCCCCAAGGCGCCCCCAGACCACTTCCTTGATGTACTGCTCATCCACCCACGTGGCCAAAGATGCGGGCTAGCTCAACCAATGTACAATAATTGTGGAATGACCCCATCAGCACGAGGAAAGCAATTGGAAACTAGTGTTCAGTAGGGATTGTAGGAAGAAACGAACTGACCTGGTTAGCTGGTCCCACAACCGGTTTCAGCTGTGAGATGTGGAAAATCAGATGAACTGAGCTTCTGGGAGGCAGCTCCAATTCATAGGCAACCGGATTGATCTTGCGGATCACTGAAAAGGTCCAAAATATTTGAAGGACAGGTTGAGATTAGCCCTGTTAGACACCGAGGAGTGCACATTCGGCTGAAGTTTAAGAAACAGCTAAATCTCCTGCTTGAAAACTTCATTTAGTTCTTCCCTTATCTGCTTCATGCTTCATTCTCCGTTGAGCCCGATGGAGATGTAATTTTACCAGCTCTGTCATCTTAGCCATCTCTGTGAGCCATGTTTTCAAATCTGGCAATGCATAATGTTCCACTAAATCCAAACCGAAATGCTTCGGGTATTAATCGTACATAGCTTCAAACGGACACATGCCCAAAGATGAATGATGTGAAGTGTTATACCAAAATTCCGCCAAATTGAGCCATGAAAACCACTGACGGGGGCAGGAACATACGAAACAGCGCAAATAGGTCTCCAAACACTGATTGACGTGCTCCGTTTGTCCATCAGTTTGTGGATGGTAAGCGTTGCTCATTCTCAGTGTAGTACCTGCTAGTTTGAACAACTCCTGCCACAAAGAACTGGTAAAAATTCGGTCCCCGTCGGACACAATGATATCGAGTACACCCTGCAACTTATACACTAGCCAGGACCATGTACGCTTGGGCAACTGAAAGAGCGGTAAAAGGATGTGACAATGGAATAAAGTGAGCAAGTTTAGAAAACTTATCCACAGCCACTAGTATACAGTTGTACTATTTTGAGGACGGAAAGCCTTCAATGAAATCCATTGACACCATTTGCCAAGCTCTTACAGGCACTGGAAGAGGTTGCAAGAGCCCTAGATATTTAATCCGCTCAGGTTTGGCTTGCTGGCAAACAGAACATTGAGCAACAAACTTCTGGACCGTCACTTTCAGACTTGGCCAAGCAAACAGACCCTTGACTCGTCGATAAGTTATAGGGAAGCCTGAATGCCCTCCCACCGGGCTAGAATGGAATTCATGCAGGATTTGTTGTTGGACCACTAAATTATCATCCACCCACACACAATTTTTGTATCTGATAATGCCATTGACCATCTTGTAATGCTCTCTTTGTTCTCCTGGCGCTAATGCTGTCAGTAACATCCCTATTTTTGGGTCCTGCAGATAACCAGCCTGTACGCGCTCCAAACACACTGGACAGCTCTGTGAAATAGCAAAGACATCCAACTTATCTGAATCAGCATGAAGGTTTGGACGACGGGACAACGCATCAGCAACCTTGTTCAACAGTCCTTTTTTGTACTCGATGCGGAACTGCAACCCCATGAGCTTTGTCAAGGCCTTGTGTTGCCATGGAGTGGTCAACTGTTGAGCATCTAAATGCACTAGGCTTTGTTGGTCAGTACGGATAACAAACTCGCCTAACTGCAAGTAAGGTCACCAATAATCCACCGCAAACAATATTGCAAGGCACTCCTCATATACGGACAACCCCAATGTACGCAGACCCAATGCCTTACTTATGAATGCTATGGGTGAGAGCCAATAGACTGGCTCCATTGCCTCTGGAGTGATGAGTGATTGTCAATAGAAGCCAAAGACCCAGAAGGACTTGGGCACAAGACCTCCGATGGACAGGAGGCCCACAGATGGACTGGAGGTAGATGGAAGTCCTCTGAAGGACTGGAGGCATGCTCGACATTGGTCGGCCATGGGAGTTTGGTACATGGAGGAGCGGCACGGAGACGGCAAGTGTAAGACCTTCGAAGGACTACGAGGTGACCCCGATAGACTGGGGATGCCGGGTGCCACCACGGTGCTCCAACCCGAGTACATGCCGCGAAGACGGGCGAGGGCGTTGGCGGATTTGCTCTAATCCTGCCACCCTACCACTAGGTTACCAGACTCGGCGAATGGGCTCAATTCTCACCGAGATAGAGTGGAGTGGGCCGTTCTAGGCCCAGGAAGGAAACCCTAAAGTTTCCCGGTTTCTGACTTCAAAACCGAGGGTCGATCGGCGGATTTGGACTACTAGCCACATGGACGTTATCTGGGAGTTAGCAGTGCATCTGAAGAAGATCAAGACTACATCGCGGTCGTTGGTCCCTGAGAAAGTCGAGTCCTTTCCAGTTTGGCCCCTACGGGCGTTTCTTTAATATAGGGGTCTTAGTGTAAACTGTGTCTATTAGGCCTAGGCTATATATACCTAAGTGGCTGGTTATTTAGGGACTCTTCCACCTCTAGAAACCCTAAGCTCAGTTTCCAACCAGCCAAGAGCTTAGAGAGCAAATCAGGTGCTTAGCTTAGGATTTGAGAGTCCCCTAGGCTAGTACTTTGCATTAGTGGGAGGACGAAGAGTGGTAGGCTGTGAGGAACCTATTGGCACTGATTTCCACTCATAATCAAGGCAAGATTCGTCCCCAATTCGTGCACATGTGTGCAGCCATCTCCCTCCCCCTTTTCTAGTTAGTTTTTGGATGAAACTCAAAGGCTTTTGGTGATTTGCTTTGCCCACGAGTTAATCCTATTCTTTTGGCTCTTTTGTACCTGCTGGGATGTGGAGATTATGACTTAGTTCACCTCAATCCTGGTGGATTGCCACGAGCAAGCTTCCCCTGAGTTTTCCCTCTTCTTGCCCAAAGATTGCCATCTCATGAGATCTGAAATTCCCGCTGATCCCTTGGCCATTTTGCGTTGATCTCTTGGGAAAAGCTTTGGAATAGGGTCTAGATAGCCTGTGCAAAATCTCATGAAGATTAGACAAGATTTGGTCAGTTTTGGTGTGAAAACCCCTTCTCTGTGACTCTACTGGACAATCCGGAAAGGCCACCGGACAGTCCGGTAGAGCGCATCGGCCAGTCCGGTGTTGGGGCCTGCACGGGGCTTCCTATCGGATAGTCTGACAGAGGTCACCGAACTATCCGGTGCCACTGGACAGTCCGCCTCCTGCCATCGAATAGTCCGGCTCAGCCAGGATTGCAGTTGTGTTTCTCTGTTTGCTTCTTCCGCTGTGGTTTTGCTTCGGTCTCTTTGCATTCTCCACTTCTAGACCATTCTCTTTGCTTGCTGTGAGACAGTGAGACGCACTTCAGTGCGGTGAGTATCGTGTGGTGGAAATTGCGAGATCTATTGCCTTGTTTCTTTTGTTGTGTTGGCTCGTAGTTTTCTCTCTTGGTGCGTATCCTCTCAGTGGACGGCACCTTGCGCTCTTAGACACATATCTGTTCAGTGGACGGTGTCTAGTTCTTTTCTCAAGCACCAGTTTTGGGAGTTGGGATTTTGAGTTTTAAAGTGCTCCTATTCACCCCCCCTCTAGTCGCACGTCTCGGTCCTACAATGGGGTGCCCCTGCTGATGTAGAACTGCTCCTATTCCTTTTTCACTTGCGTCAGTGGCAATCATGAATGGCTTGGTAAAATCAGGGAGCGCCAACATAGGAGCTGTAGATAAAGCTTGTTTTAAAGCATCAAACGCAGCTTGTGTCTCACTAGTCCAGACAAACTATTGGCCCTTCTTTAGTAGATTTGTCAAGGGCTTGCTAATATTGCTGAAACCCCACAAGAACTTTCTGTAATACCCCGCCATTCCCAAGAAACTGTGAATATCTTTAACACATTCTAGTGTAGGACACTACTGTACTAACTAAACTTTGTTAGGATTGGTGGCCACACCTTGGCTGCTGATGACATGCCCTAAAACTACAAGGATTCTTTGGCAAAGGAGCATTTCGTCAATTTTGATGCAGCTGATGCTCTGCTAATAGCTGGAACACACTTTGGACATGTTGTTACAAATTAGGCACTTTACAGATGTATAAATAATTCCTAGAATAGAAATAATATGAACACAGATTGAAAAACAGCAAGACCTATTTATCTTGAAGAGATCTAAACACAATGCGAACAAAGAACTCTTCATAGCTTACGATGGTGATTGCGCTAGCGTGACGAGTTGGATTTGTTGATGAAGCCCGTAGAACGAAGAAGATCAACTCAGCGAGCAGTCGTGTGATCGCTGCCCAAAAAGGTGATTCACCCCAACCCGTGCAGGTTCTTCAGTAGGATGAGGTTTTGAAGACACTGCTCTCCTCGCTGTCGCCGACATGCCGGTGGAAGGGATGGAGGTGCCTGAGTAGCTGCGCAGCATCAAAGACAGAGAACTCTCTCGCCAAAAACCCTAGGTGGATTTTCTCATGTTGTGATGATTATGTACTCACGAGTCGATGCCCGCTATTTATAGGCTAGAGAACTCGGGTGACTTGGCACAAAAGAAAGGAAACGACTTCAGAAAAGATCTCGTGATAAGATCAAATTTGGTTCCAAACTTAATGCCCTAGTCATAGTCAGATTAGGATAGAAAATGGCAAAAGATTGAGACAGAATTAGCGCCACGCTAGTGCCAGTCGCAAGTCACAAGTCACGCGGTTATTCACGTGAAAATACGTGAATACACGCGCGCGCATGCGCGCGTGTAGCTTCCTCTCTCTCATTCTCCCATTCATGGAAGGGCAAAAGGTTAGCTATTTAACTTGGCTTCCTTCCACCTCAACTTACATGTGGGACTAAACTCCCACCACTTCTACCATGCATGAGTGGGCCTTTGAGATTTTCCTTAGAAATTATTGGATACATATTGGGCTTTTGGCCCATAAATTCCAACAATCCCCACCAAATCTCGAGGCACAACATGACCGACTCTCAAATGTCATCAGATGTTGTTTGATATACCAGTATTACGATGGAGACTGTTAAGTTGAACATCCACCTTGATCAAAGAGTTACGTTAGACCACAACTTTCCAATGGACTATGCCTTGAATTGGTAGTTTTGTGTGATCTAATTTCACTCAAGGATCTGACTGATACTTGACAGCCATAAGGCTTACACCTCTGCGGGTTGGAGCTTATAAGTCATACTCCTATGTCTCTTCATGAGCTCCTTAGAGACTTCCCACATCTCACGGGCCGCGACCAACGGTCAGCTCACATAGGTGTGTTTGTTCAAGAATACCCTGTAGGATGGTATTTCGCTGTTAAGCCTTCCAAATACATTAAGACAAAACGTCAGCCTGCCATACAGAATGAGAGTATTGCATCTTCACTGGAGAGGGTAGTATAATATATACTCTCCAGTTATTTTCCCAAGGTCCTAATTCACGGGATCTCCGATCACATAGGTTTGGGTTGCCACCATGTGTAACTCAGGTGGGTCTCAGTCCCATCTCCTTCGATGCATCGTCTATCACCTTCCTAGATAGACCTTTAGTAAATTGATTTGCCAGATTCATAGCTGTATTGATATACTGAACAAGCTATCACTCCGAAGTTTCTCAATTTTCTGACAGATTTTAACCGTCATTTCACATGTCTCGAGGACTTGAGATTTTCCTTTGAATTTGACACTTTTGTAATAACCATTTGATTATCACAATTCATAAGGATCGCTGGAATAGGTTTATCCACTATTAGCAAGTCCATCAAGAGCTCTCTAAGCCATTTGGCTTCGACGGTAGCTGTATCTAATGCAGTAAGTCAGCCTCAAAGGTTGACCTCGTCAATATAGTCTGTTTGCATGACCTCCATGAAACAGCAGCTCCTCCATGAGTAAAGACATAACCACTTGTTGCCTTTAACTCATCAGCATCAGAAATCCAATTGGCATCACTATATCCCTCAAGTACTTTTGATGGACTAGAAGACCATATGAGGCAGCCAAAGATAGTAGTACTCGGATAGTAGTTAATCTAGCAACTAGGTGAGTAAGTATCAAAGAAGTCTTTGCCTTCTTTCTGTGTATACCCTTTAGCTACAAGCCTGGCCTTGTACTTATCAATAGTACCATCCGGCCTAAGCTTCTTCTTAAACACCCACTTACATCCCACTAGTTTGCAACCGTAGGGACGATCAACGATTTCCCGTCCCGTTAGCCATGATGGAATCCATCTCGCTACGAACAACTTCTTTCCAATTGTCTGCATCAGAAGATGCAAACGCCTCCGAAATAGACTTGGGTGTGTCGTCTACAAGATATGCAATGAAATCATCACCAAAGGACTTTGAAATCCTTTGTCTCTTGCTCTGCCAAAGAGCTATCTCACTGTTATCTTCTTCAAGTGGATGTTCTAAATGATCAATAGGAGCAGATTGTTCATGTGATACAACAATATCATGACTAGAAGTATAATGTGTATCTTTCATAGGGAAAATATTCTCGAAAAATGTAGTATCTTGTGATTCAATAATTGTATCAACAAGCACATCAGGTGAATCAGATTTAACCACTAAAAATCTATAAGCCTTGCTATTTAAAGCATCACCAATAAAGACAACCCCTCATCAGTTTTTTGTCCAAGTTTGCGCTTCATAATTATTGGTATGCTGACTTCGCCAAACAACCCCACGTGCGCAGATATGAGAGAGTTGGCTTTCTACCTTTCCAGTCTTCATATGGAGTTTTCTCACTCGCAGTTAGAACAGCCTCGCCCCACCATGCATTAGATAAACCCGCAGTATCCAACATAGCATTGACTAAGTCGGTAATAGTGCGGTTCTTCCTTTCGGCAACCCTATTTGATTGGGGCAAATAGGGAGGTGTCTTCTCATGTATGATTCCATTTTCGGCATAGAAAAGATTAAACTCATTAGAGAAATATTCGCTACCTCGATCTGACCTTAACCATTTAATAGTCTAATCTAATTGGTTCTCAACTTCAACCTTATAGATTTTAAAGTAATCTAAAGCTTCATCTTTCAGTTTTCAACAAATACACATAACAAAATCTAGTCGCATCATCAATGAGAGTCATCATATATTTCTTACCCCCTTGAGTCAACACACCATTCATCTCGCAAAGATCAGAATGAATGAGTTCTAAAAGTGTCGAATTTCTTTCCTCAACCGTAGGATGAGGTTTCCTCGGTTGCTTAGCTTGCACAGAAGCTTGACACTTAGAACCTTTGACTATAGGTAACTTAGGAATTAAACACAAAGTAGATAACTGAGAGATGCTTCCAAAATTAATATGACACAAACGTGAATGCCAAACATTAACCTCGTCATTATTAACCGAAACACTAGCATGATTCACAACCAAACTGCAAACATCCATAAGAGATAAGTGGATCAAGTCTCTGCTATCATAGCCTTTGCCAATAAATTGTCCAAAATGAGACACTGACTAATTTATTACACTGGCAACGACCTGCTGATGAGGTTCTTATTTATCGATGGCGCATGCTACACGTTCTGTAGCCGCACGATCTTTCTCGAAGTAAGCTTCAGATCGACCGTACCAGCACCATGAACAGAAGCACGCGACCCGTTCCCCATCAAGAGGGTTGCGCCTCGTGTGACCTGGTAAGAAGAAAATAGAGATTTATCAGCACACACATGAATGTTAGCTCCTGTATCAACCCACCAATCGAAAGATTGACATGCTAAAAGAACAGTATATGTTTTACCATATCCTGCTACAGCTGGCCTCACTCACAACCATGTTGGCAGTCTTGTTCTGCCCTTGCTGACTGTTCTTGCTCTTTCTGTTGCGACACTTCTTGGCCATGTGGCCCATCTTGCCGCAGACATAGCACTGGATATGATCCAAGTTCTTCTTCTTCTTGAAGCCGGTGGTGTGCTCAACCTTAGGCTTCCTCTTCTTCTTATTTTCACCCTGCGTCGTGACATTAGCGCTGGTGTGGTACTCACTTCTCTTGACTGCATTGTCTTTTGCCGAGCCTTCTCTTCAACATCAAGAGAAGCTAACACATGTACAACAGACATGCTTTCTCTCGTATGTTTCAGAGTTGTGGCAAAATCCCTCCAGGATGGAGGCAATTTGGCAATTATGCCACCCACCACAAACTGATTAGGCAAGACGCGCCCAAGTTGCTCGAGCTCTCCAACAATAACCTGTATCTCATGAGCCTGCTCAACCACACCACGGTTGTCTACCATCTTATAATCATGGTAACTCTCAATGACATACAGTTCATGTCCAGCATCGGGGGCCCCGTACTTATGTTCGAGGGCTCCCCAGAGCCCCCTAGCATTCTTGTGATTTATGTACACATCACAAAGCTTGTCAGACAGCACACTTAAGATGCAGCCCACTGCTATCACATGAGCCTTCTCAATCTTTGCCTGCCTTTCAGCAGTCATCGGCAGAGGTCCGACGATAGGCTTCAGGATCCAAACCAGATCCATAACATGGAACCACAACTCAAGTTTCTTTGCAAATCTCATAAAGTTCGCACCATCGAACTTCTCAGGTTTCAACGAATCAGCAAGGCTATTACCCATCTTAAAGTCCCTAATCAGGTTTTTGGAATGCTACAAATTAGGCACTTTACAGATGTATAAATAATTCCTAGAACAGAAATAATATGAACACAAATCGCAAAACAGCAAGACCTATTTATCTCGAATAGATCAAAACACAATGCGAACAAAGAACTCTTCACTACGTACGGTGGTGATTGCGCCAGCATGACTTGTTGGATTTGTTGATGAAGTCCGTAGAACGAAGAAGATCAACTCAGCGAGCAGTCGCGTGATCGCTGCCCAAAAACTTGATTCGCCCCAACCTGTGCAGGTTCTTCAGTAGGATGAGGTTTTGGAGACACTGCTCTCCCCGCCGCCGCCGACAGGCCAGTTGAAGGGATGGAGGCACTTGAGTAGCCACGCAGCACCAAAGATAGAGAACTCTCTCACCAAAAACCCTAGGTGGATTTTCTCGTGTTGTGATGATTACGTACCCACAGGACGATGCCCGCTATTTATAGGCCAGAGAACCCGGGTGACTTGGCACAAAAGAAAGGAAATCGACTTCGGAAAAGATCTCGTGATAAGATGAAATTTGGTTCCAAACTTAACGCCCAAGTCATAGTCGGATTAGGATAGAAAACAGTAAAAGATTGAGACAGAATTAGCGCCACGCCAGCGCCAGTCGCAATTTCGAAGTCACGGCGGTTATTCACGCGAAAATACGCGAATACGCGTGCGTGTAGCTTCCTCTCTCTCATTCTCCCTTTCATGGAAGGGCAAGAGGCTAGCTATTTAACTTGGCTTCCTTCCACCTCAACTTACCATGTGGGACTAAAATCCCACCACTTCTACCATACATGAGTGGGCCTTTGAGATTTTCCTTAGAATTTATTGGATACATATTGGGCTTTTGGCCCATAAATTCCAACACATGTTCCACATGACCACTCATGGATTTGCTGTATACCAGCACATCATCTAGGAAAACTACCACCCATTTCCTCAATAGGGGTGCAAGAACAAAATTCATGAATGCCTGAAAAGTAGCTGGTGCACCCGTGACCTCGAAAGACATCACCTTATACTCGTAGTGTCCATTATGAGTTTGAAAGGCTGTTTTGTATTCTTCCCCGGGCTGTAATCTTATCTGATGATGGCCGGAACAGTGGTCCAGTTTGGAAAACACTTTTGCCCCCATGTAGTTCATCTAAGATTTCATCCAGAAGCGGCATGGGAAACTTGTTTTTAACTGTATAGGCATTGAGGCGTCGATAGTCAACACACATGCGCCATTCACCACCTTTTTTCCTAACCAATAACACTGGTGAAGTAAACAGACTTGAACTTTGTTGAATTACTCCCTGTTGCAACAATTCTTGGACTTGTTTTTCAATTTCATTCTTCTGAAAAGGTGTGTATCTATATGGCTGCAAGCGAAAAGGCTGAGCTCTAGGTAACAAAGGAATGGCATGGTCATAAGCCCTTTTTGGAGGCGGTCCCTTCATCTCTATGAACAGATCTTGGAACTGATGTAACAACTTCTAAATTGGCTCTGGAACACTTTGTGTAGCCTGCTCGGGCTGTGCAACTGTTAAGGTTACTAGATCCTCCACGGCCTCTTATTTCAACAGTGCTTCCAGCTTTTCTGATGGAATGATAACACAACTGGCTGTTTGGGACTGAACACCACACAAAGTAACTTGCTGTTGCTTGTACTGGGAGGTTAGTTGCATGGGACTATGAAGCTCCAACCAATCCATGCCCAACACAATATCATAACAGGCTAGTGGAATCACCTTCAGATCTGAAAAGAATGTCAATCCCTGACAGTACCAACTCCAATTCAGAATCTGGTAACAACACTGAATGGTACCCCCATCAGCCACTTTGATTGTTCTTGGGTTGTGCAATTTAGAAGCTCGTGGAAACAAAGCTAGTAAATGACTACCTACAAAACTTGTTGAACTACCTGAGTCAACCAACATAGACACCTGCTGATGATGTATCATACCCTAGAGTTTGATAGTCTTACTGCTCACAGAACCTGGCACTGCTTGTTTGGATATAGCCATGAACTGCTCACTTTCAGCTTCTGGAACATCTTGCTCTGCATCATTTGAAGTCAATTGATTTGCCTCTTGAACCAGAGCCCACATTTCCTCCACCAAGTGCAATGGAACTGAGCCGGCACACTTGTGTGTGTCCCCATCTCTCACCACATTTGAAGCATAGGCCCTTGGCCTTGCGGTAACGCGGCCTCGATTTGAACTGCCTACTTTCTTGTCAACTTGATAGGAAACAGGTGCCATTCGAGGGTTACTCGGCGGTACAGGTGAAGTGGATACTGGCACAATAACAGCCCTAGTTGGAGCTCGTGATAATGATGTAGCCTCCACTCGTTTGATCTCTCTCTGAGGCTAATATGCCAACACCTCTTCCTGCAACAAAGCGAGAGAACAAGCAGTATCCAAATCCTTCGATCGTTGCATAACAACAGCAGGTCTAATTTCATCACTAAGACCCTCAATAAAACGAGTCGTGAGCAGCTCAACATGTAAAGTATTGTCATAAGCTAGCAGTTGATGTATCATAGAATCAAAGGGCTAGATGTGCTCCGACACCGACTCCCCATTCTAACCTATGTGCACGAACTGCCTAGCTAAAGAGCTATGTTGATCTCAACCAAACCGATTGGTCAGAGCAAGACCCAACACTTCCCAATTCATGGACATGACACAATCTCCCATGGATTGAAACCAAAAGACGGTGGTCCCTCAAAATTCATAGTGGCAATCCTAACCCACACCTCCGGATCAACAGCATATAGATCGAAGAAAGTTTCACACCGTTGCGTCCATAATCTGGGATTTGAGCCATCAAACACGGGGAATGCTACTAGTGTCCCCAAAGCACCAAATGACTGCGCAGTTGGACTCACAGATCTAGTATTGGACTGCCCAAAATTGAATGCAGCAATGGTATGTGGAGGAGTTGCCATCGTACCTCTGACCGGAGGTGGCGTGGTAACCACTGGGGTTTCCAAGGCGATCCTCCGGTGATTCGCAGCCTCGTGGTGGTCAACTAACCCCAGAGTCCCCGCATTAGGCACACCTCCCGTATGAGCAGGAGCGGATGTCTCCATTGTGCCGCTAGATGATGACCCAGCCACCAGCTTCGACAGCTGATCCTCGACGCGATCCATCTTGCGAGACAAATCCATCACCAACGACCGCAGTGCAGGCACGCAACCATCGACTTTAGGCTTCCATGCCTCCATCTCTGCCTGGTCATCCATGAGTTTCTTCAACGATGCATCCACACTCCTCACAAATACCTGCACATCCGCAATCGCCTTGCGCGATTCCTCTTCACACTATTCTCATCATGTTTCTGATTCGTCTCCTCGAACTTCGCCAAGATCATCACCAACGGGTCCTCCTTAGCCGCCGGTGCCATGTCCCCCAATCGAACCTGCAACCGAGTGCGATGGTCGTGCATAGGCTCCAGATCGAATCAAACCTAGCTCTGATAACCAACTGATAGCAACCCACTCAATACATATGGTATTTAGGTAGTATATGGTAGCTAGATTACACAACGAGAAGACTCCGGCGAGCTACGCCACCAGCCCCACCATAGGAGCTCCTCCCCGGCCGCCGCCACCGATAGCCTATCTGTTCCAGCCTACCTGTATCCCCCAATAATTCCCAGCTATATACATATTCCAATGGATTCACACGGCCCACTCGTCTGGCCCATATCTGGTACTAACTTGTCTAGTCCTGTTACTTCTTCGGGTCGGCCCATCTCCAATTTCAACCGGCGCCCTTCCTTGTTTGTACTCCTGCCTTGAAGACGTCTTTCCTCTTCCCGCATTTCGGTTGCTGACACTGCAGTTCCGGGTTGAGAAAATTTTGGATCCAGAAAATCCTTTGCCCATTGATATGGATATTGAACCAGAGGGGGATGATCATGGTCTGGAAGAAAATAACAAGGATGAAAATTACAGCTCACAGAAAAACAAATTTCAAGAAAAGGATAACCAAGTATCAGGTGCTCCAACTGCTGGTCAATACACGGCACTAGGCACTCATGTTATGTGTCTGTCCTCTGTACAGCAGTCACCAATTTTGGTGCAGGAAGCAACAGATAGCATTTTGGAGTCAGGAATAGTTGGGCGGGTGGTTCGCCTTCCCACCAGCAAAGGACAGATGTGGCTATCGAGTCTCTACAGCTTAGTTCAGAGAACTGTAAGTTGGACCAGTATCCTTTGAAGTCATTCTCACGTGCATCGAGCCCCTGTAAGAGCGCCAGAAAATTTTCAACAAAATCTCCAATGCAGTCTTTCTCAGTTATCAGTGTTACCTACACATTCTAGCAAGAGGTCGGCTGCCTCGACAGACCAAAACTCTCTATAACATGCTTCTAAATTAAAGGCGAAGTTCAAGCTGGACACGCCGGAAGGAAAAGGTAACAACCCTGTTAGTGCTCTTGTATCTTTCGATGATGCTACAATTATTACAAATGTAATTCGGTGGGTGTTCTTTTTGGGTTGTGCAATAATAGTGTAGATTTAGCCATTGAGGGTCTGAGGTGTGGGAGGTTTACAAACAGGGGATACACCCAACAGAGATTTTCTGCAATCTGTTAACAATGAAACTATGTTACAAGAAAAAGATGAGGATCTAGATATTTTAATAGATTCTGACTTCTCACCGGTGAACCACCTTTGCAATGACATTGCTGAAAGTTTCAATGATGATTGTGATGGTGAGGATGGTGATCCATGTGATCTACCGTGTCCTCACCCTAGGAAGAAATCATTATCTAGAAAGAAGAAAAAAGGTCACAGGGCTGCTTCCAAATAACCTAAGTTGTCAAAATGAAGGGTATTTTTTGGAATTGCAATGGATTAGCTGACCCAAAAAAATCCAAATTTTTGTCAGACGTAACAATAGAGAAAACTCTTGATTTTATTGCTTTTTCTGAGGTCGGTAGGAGGGAGTGCTCCTAGAGCTTTCTGAAAAATCTTTGTGCCGGCAAGGATTTTTTGTGGCATTGCAAACCCCCTGCGGGCAGATCAGGTGGCATGCTGATGGGCATAAATCTAACGACGCTTGACATAAGGGAGATTGAAGAGGGAGACTTTTTTGTCAAATTTAAGGTGAGGAATAAATCAGATGGCTATCGTGGCTACTGGTGTCGGTTTATATATGGACCAGCCCAACCTGAACCTAAGGAAGCTTTCCTGACCGAGTTGGCTCATCTATGTTCAAAAGAAACCTTACCTATGATTATAGATGGTGACTTCAATATCATTAGAAAGCCAAGCGAGAAAAATAACAATAATTACAATGATAGGCCATTCCTCTTCAATGCAGTAATAGATGCTTGCAATTTACGAGAGCTGGAGTTAACTGAGAGACAATACACCAGGGATAACCATAAGCCAATAAAAACATTTGAGAAATTGGATCGCATTTTGGCATCCACTGATTGGGAATTAAAATTCCCTAAAACAATGGTCCAAGCATTGAGTAGGGATATCTCAGACCATACTCTTTTATTCCTTAACGCAGGCGATGCATCTATGTCTAGTAGCCCACCATTGTTCAAGTTCGAACTAGGGTGGCTACTACGTGATGGTTTCTTTGACATGGTTAGGGACATATGGTTATCCACTAACATTGGCCAAACCCCTTTAGAAAGATGGCAGAATAAAATTTGTCGCCTCCAACAACATCTGAGAGATTGGGCAAAGAATATTAGTGGGTCCAATAAAAAAGAGAAGAAACAACTTCTAAATGAACTTGACGAGTTGGATAAAAAAGAAGAGAGTTCCCTCTTAAGTCAAGATGAGCTAAATTTGAAACATGCTCTTAGTGAAAAATTAGCCCACATGTTACGGGAAGAACTCAAATGGTATCAACGAGCCAAAGTTAAGAATCTATTGGAAGGGGATGCGAATACTAGGTACTTTCACCTAGTAGCAAATGGAAAGCATCGCAAAACTCATATATTCCAGTTGGAACAAGAGGAAGGTTTGATTAGAGGTGATGCATAATTAAAATTGTACATTACAAATTCTTTAAAAATCCTTTTTGGATCTCCTTGTCGGTAACCCCTAGTACTGGATGAAACCAGAATAGATGACATTCCTCAAGTTTCAACCCAAGAGAATGAGATTCTGGTACAAAAATTCTCAGAGGAGGAGATTAAAATAGCGATCTTTCAGATGGAGCATAATAAAGCTCTAGGCCTAGATGGTTTCCTGCCTGAGTTCTATCAAGCATTCTAGAATGTAGTAAAAGAAGACTTGATGTCTCTGTTCGAGGAATTCCACTGGGATTCTCTAAACTTACATAGCCTGAACTTTGGAACAATCATTCTATTACCTAAAACTAGCGAGGCAAAACAAATCCAGCAATATCGACCCATCCTGTTTGCTGAGTGTTAGCTTCAAAATTTTCGATAAATTAGCCACCAACAGGCTAAATCACATTGCCCGAAAGGTGATTAGACCTTCTCAGACGGCCTTTCTCCCAGGTCAAAACATTATGGAGGGTGCGGTGATACTTCATGAAACCCTCCATGAATTACACAAAAAGAAACGGGATGGTCTAATTTTTAAGATTGATTTTGAGAAAGCCTACAACAATGTTCATTGGGACTTCCTTCAACAGGTGCTTAGAATGAAAGGTTTCTCTTCAACTTGGTGTAACTAGGTTTAGGCCTTTGTTCAGGGTGGCAATGTAGGGAGCAAAGTTAATAATCAAATCAGAGCTTATTTACAAAGAAAGAAAGGGGTACGTCAAGGTGACCCTTTATCCCCCATTACTATTCAATATAGTGGTGGATATGTTGGCCATAATCTTAAATAGAGCGAAAGAGGCTGGACAGATTAGTGGTATAATCCCCCATCTGGTGAAAGACGGGATATCCATTCTCCAATACTGTTATCCTTCTAGATCATGATTTTGAACAGGCTAAAAACCTGAAGCTTCTGTTGTGCGTCTTGGAACAACTTTCAGGTCTTAAAATAAATTTCCACAAAAGTGAGCTTTTTTGTTTTGATCAAGCAAAACAAGATAAGGAGACGTATTCTCGACTCTTTGGCTGCAAATTTGGTGCATTGCCTTTTAGGTATCTAGGCATTCAAATGCATGTCAAGAAGTTGAGTAATAATGACTGGAAGGCAGTGGAGGATCGCTTTGAAAAAAGGTTAAGCGGTTGGAAAGGGAGACTCCTCTCAACGGGGGGTCTAATTTGCCAATGTTTATGTTATCCTTTTTTGAAGTTCCATGTGGAGTACTAAAGAAAATGGATTACTATAGATCTCAGTTTTATTGGCAAAATGAGCAACACAAGAAGAAATATCGGCTTGTCAAGTGGGAAATCATGTGTCAACCAAGAGATCAAGGAGGATTGGGTATTCTTAATCTTGATCTTCAAAACAAGTGCCTGCTAGGCAAGTGGCTATACAGACTTTGTAATGAGGATGGTTTGTGGCAACAACTAATTCGCAAGAAATATCTTAAGAATAAGACCTTGAGCGAAGTAGAGAAAAAAACCAAGAGTGACTCACAATTTTGGTCTGGTTTGATGGAAATTAAAAATCAGTTTCTGAATCTGGGTTCTTTTGTATTAAAAAATGGATCCCAGATGAGATTTTTGGGAGGACACCTGGCTTGGGAACTAACCTTTAAAACATCAATATCCTCCTCTGTTCAACAATGTTCGGAAAAAGCATGCTACTATTGCAAAAACTCTAAGCTCCTCGCCGCTTAATGTTTCCTTTAGAAAGGCTCTGACGGGAAATAAGCTTATACTGAGTGGCATAATCTTGTTCTTCAAACAATGCGTATTAGGTTAACAAAGGGAGCTGATATATTAAAATGGAACCTGCATAAAATGGGACTTTCTAATTGATAATAACATTAGAGTATCACAGGATATTTGGCGTGCAAGATTACCTCTAAAATTTTTGTATGTGGTATCTTAAAAAAAGTGTGGTGTTGACTAAAGATAACCTCAGAAGAAAGAACTGGTATGGAGATTGACTATATAACTCTCTTTTTTTACTGTCTTTACGCTAAGTTCTTGTGGCGCATAACTCACACGTCCTTTGGAATTGCTCCACCAACAGGGACAAGCGATCTATTTGGGCGTTGGTCTAAACAAGTGGGGAACAATCAGATCACGTTACTTTTGTTGGGTGTAGCAGGGTTATGTTAGGCATTATGGTTGTCTAGAAATGAGGTCATTTTTTAAAAGACCCGTCGCGTCCGAAATCTTTTTTGCAGGTTCTTTTCAGGGGAACTCACTGGCTACGGCTATGGGTCAAGTTGCAGCAAAAATGAAGAGCAAGCGCGAGTAATCATTGACGACTGCCGACATTTGGAGACGGTAGTGTTACAAGTGTCTGTGTCTTTTGGTTGGCCATATGTGGCCTAGGATTCCTTTTACGAATTGATAAACTCTATTTTAAGCTAAACTTGGAGTTTGAGTGGTTGTAATAATCTCGGTCTGATTCTTACCTGTGGTGAGAAGAAGCCAGAAATGTTGTTTCCATTATCTAAAAGATATTTGGCTTGGCTATATGTAGGGTCATTTGTATTATATAAACATATCAGGCCCTATTTGGTAGAATATTTTTTAAAACCACAGTTTTACAATATTATGGTCTATCACTCGCCATGACAATTGATGAACCCATGTTTGGGGTCACATCCCGTTTATAGTAGAAACTTTGGACCACACTTAAGTTTTATTTATGCGAAAAATACTATAGTGGTGACAAAACTATGGTTTTGGATATAGAGTTTTTGGAGGAGCTACCAAAAGCCTTTTGGGTTAAAAATATATAATATGGCATTCTCAAATATTCTATAGTATTTCTTGAAACTAGAAAAATATTTGTTCCCAACATAGCCCTAGCCCTATAGAAAAATATTTGTTCCCAAACATAGCCCTAGTATTTCTTGAAACTAGAAAAATATTTGTTTCCAAACATTGTCCGATAAATTGGAGGATCCATGTCTAACCAAAACTCAAATGCATGGAGACAACGAACCACAAATTCACAGTGCTTAATAAAGTCAGAGAGAGTAACATAAAGTACTAGCAAGCACTATTGGAAACATGTAAATTTTCGACCACCAATTTAATTTTCTTTGCTACTTAGTGTAGATGACGTTGATAAACCCGGTTTAGGGTTAGGTTAAGGGGCAGATGACAAAAATTGAACTAATTATGATCAGCTGCTTAAAGAGCAAGTGTTACCTGCCATAATTCTCGTCTCCCACCTCTATATAGCCGACGTTAACAACCTTATCAGCATCAGCCTCCAAAATACGGTGTTAATTATTTTGGGCTAGGATCTCCCCCGTCTCCTTCTTTCTTCTCTCTGCTCCCTCCCCATCCCTCTCATTTTCCCACAGCCGCTTCTCTATTTCAGGTTCCCAGGGCCTCCGCTCGGGTCCCGTTTAGACCAACGTAAGGATTGTAATGAAATATATAGTTCAGCACCTCTTTTTTTATTACCCTCTCACTAAAACCATTTAGGTAGCGTTTGTTGGTTCAGCCACCGGTAACGCAAACGGAAATGAAATCAGGTTACACTGGATTAACGATTACACATTTTGTTTGGTATCAGACATGCATTTTTATATGCAAAATCACAGCAGCAAGCGAGAAAGATCTGCGTCCTGCTAGCTTGTGCGCAGTAGAACAGGAGGGCGGAAAGCTAGGTGGCAGCGGTGTGAAGTGATTACAGCGATGGATGGGTCAATACACTCCTGGAGAATAGCCAATCCGTCCTCAAGATACGTCCCGGCGTGAAATGGAACTAGAACTGATAGAAGAATCAGTCCCGATTAGAAATGTGGCACCCCATGGAAAGGCTACCTTTTAGTCTCGGTTGATAACACCAATTCGGACTAAAGTCTCACCAACCGGGACTAAAGCCTTTTAATCACTTACAATAAAATAAAAGCATCATTTATGCAGCTAGATGTGGCAGTGAATTGTAGTGGTTGGATAGATCTCATGTGATATTGTTGGTCTTGATTTCGAGCCCCAATGAAAACATATTTTTTTAGCTTTTTTTGCAAACCATCAGTCCCGAAGCATTAGTCCTGCTTCCACAGTCCTAATTGGAAATCCGAGACTGAAGAGGGTTTTCAACCGGGACTAATGGGCTGTTCTGCAGTAGTGGGTGGAATAGAATATGTACATGCTGGTCTAAACGCTTTACTCTTGGAGTAACTTATTCTAGAATTCATCAACCATCTCAAATGTTTTACTCTTGGAGTAAATTTTCTCTTAGGTGAGGCTATTGTGGTGGCAGAAGGAGTACACTTGCTCCTTTTTGCGTGTCATGCACAGGGATATTACATTTCTATTTACTATAGCTCGGATTTCGTTTTTACCAAAAAAAATTGACTTTTATAATTTTGAATTTTGAATCGGAATCATTCAAATTTCAGACCGGAAAGTGTGTTTCGTAAGGCACCGAAAACGAAAAACGCCGGATTTCAGTAATCCTGACCGAAATTGCAATCATTGGTCATGCATGCCAACGCATTTGAAGCACTTGAGTTCCTCAAGGCACAGCTGTGCGAACCTTTCTTCATAGAAGTAATTATTCTGGTTTGTTGGAACATCTGGAAACATAGAGACGGTGAAATCTTCAGAACTGAGGAACCTAAAATATCGAACAATGGCTCCTATGTCTTCACTAGTCTTTGTAGTTGTTTTAATCTTTGTCCTTTCCTTCTTTGTCCCTTGAGCTCACTTGGACCTTTTGTTTTGTTTCTTTTATTTTTGTTTTAGTTAGCTTTAGTTCTTGCTTTTTTGTAATCGGCTTGAACTCTCTCAGGCCTGCTTTCGTGTTTTCATTAATATATTTAACCTCCTGTTTCTTAAAAAAAAAAAAGCAAAGCCAAAGCCCTTGCATTTAAATTCCCGTTTCCTCCAATTCCCAGATGAGGAGAATGGCGTGGCACAACCTATATGGCATTATCCTGATATTCCATGGAACCACTGCGTGCATGCTTATTCTTGTTTGTCATGGTAGTGGTGAGCTAGTGAACCATGTCACCTAAATTCCAGTAGCACTGTTGTGCAACACATAATGACATCTTCCTGTGACCCATTTGTCGAGAAACCAGCATGAAAATATCTAGGGCCGTTTCCACGATCATCACTAGTTGCTCACAACAGCTCTGCTTCAGATTCTTCAGGGATGCTACATAAGCAGCACGCGGCATATCTCTTCAGGCCATTCTAGGAGTACTGTGTACTGCGATGGAAATATAGTACGCTAGTTACTTGTTATTAGAATGGATCAGAACGCATGGCATGCATTACACACCAACCATGTGTAGGTTCCAATGGCAGAGTAAATTAAAGCTAGAAACTAAATTTTTGTCTGCCATTTTAGCATTATCCCTCCCGGGGATCAATTCTTAGTGTGGCCCAATTACAAGAGTATGTTCGCTAGGATCAGAACTATTACGGTGTCCATTGTTATGTACTGCAGATTAGCTAGTTCAATTGGGATTTGCCACGACACAATAAGCATGCCGACATTACAAGCCTATATATGTCACAAACAGAAATAGCTTTTGGACTATCAATACCTTGGAGGAAGTGGTGTGCATAATCTTATCTTTGTTTTTTAAACTTTCCTATCTTATCATTCCTAACATATACTCTTTAGGAGCTATAAAATTGGTAGATCGATTTAGTAAAATTTAAAATGGAGCGTAACACCGTAACTTAGTTGGTTTCCTTGTGGTGGAAGCTCCCACTTGGTTTGAAGTCATAAATTTGGCAAATACACTCAAGTTTTCATTACTTTTATCTAAAAAACGATGCTAGTTCTTTAGTAAGTGGTAAACGATGCAATGTGCAAATGCATGTCTTCATAGCAATGGAGTGCACACAAAATAAAACTGGATTCAAGAAAATCTTGGCCAGTTCCGCCTAGCGCACTCCAATATATAGGACCGGGTCTAATGAAAATACTCATGCAGCTATTTGAAAATGGATTTTTCTTGAGGAAATTGAGGGGTTCCTCCCAATTGAATGTATATTATAAAAAATGGTTTACAATAAAGTGACATCAAGAAACAAATGAAACAAAGAAAATCAACCTCGCAACAGTCAAGACCTACCAAATGCACTCAAATTGGTTTGGGCCTAATGGAAATACTCATGCTGCTATTTGAAAATTAATTTTTCTTGAGAAATTGAGGGGTTTCCCACAACTGAATATGTATTATAAAAATGTTTTACAATAAAGTGACATTAAGAAACAAAAAATGAAACAAAGAAAATCAACCTCACAAGACCTATCAAAGTGGATTCTCTAGCCATAAATCAATGTCAGGAAAGTAGGAAGCCTTCGCTCCATAGATAACCATGGCCCTCTTTGGAATGCAAGATAGTCTTCTGTGTCCTCTTTACGCTCAGCTTTGCAGACTCTTTGCTCACATCGGAGCTTTTGGGACCGGATCATGATTGCATGCACCACACCAGTGGCATGAGTGCAAATTCTCGGACCCTCCTATTCCCATTGTGCATGAAAGTCATCAACTCACAGCTAAATTACTTACTCACCACTCGAGCTCGCCTTCCTGTGTGTTTTTCATCCTGCTCTATGTGCGAAGAAATGGGCTGGTTGCTCTTTGTCCTACTATATACTGTTAAATAGGCACTCCGATTTATATCTGCGTGTACAGTACACTGGAGCTTAATCTACAATTCACCAGCCATCTCAAATGCTTTACTCTTGTAGTAAATTTTCTCTTAGGTGAACCACTGCAGCGGCAGAAGTGTACAATTGCTTCAGAATCCATGAATGCTAGCTTCTGACCGAGCTGGAGAGAAGCTATCTCACATTATAAGAGTAAACCATTTGAACTGGTGAATTTTTATCTACAATTCACCAACCATCTCAACCATGCTCCCGTTTCATCCATTTCTCCTAGATGAGAAGAGACTAAAGATGCGGCACCACCTATATGACATCATGATCTTTCATGGAACCACTGTGTGCTTCTTGTTTGCCATGGTAGTGGTGAGCTGGCGATTCATTTGTACCTAAATTGTATCACAGTTCGTTACTGCATGCAGGTGATTCACAAACTAACCGGCTGAAAAGCCTGAGACCGTATAGATCTGAACCATTTCTGTGTAATTGCGAATTGTTTATAAGAAGATAGGGTGTCATAGGTGATTGATCTTGGGGACATGATGTGACTTAGCTATGTGAAAGAGTAGCTTAGCTTGTCAGAGTGGCTTCCTGATCAACGTGTAACTTTGCAATCAAAACGCAATTACTTCTCATGATTTACTATCGCATTGCTGGAAAATGCACAGTATGTGTGAAATCATATGATGAAAAATTGGTTGAATTGAAATTGACATTGCAAAGTTCTCAAGTGAGAGTATTAATATTTGTGATGATTGGATACACTCGTAGTAGTGTAAGCGTTTTGGATTAATTTGAGTCAAGTCGTGCACTTGTTCTCGGACGATTTGTTATTTGTTCATGTGCAGGCGTTGCTCGAAGCGGAGCAAACGTGGTCGGTGACGGGATTGGAATTAGGTTCGGGGAGAACTGAGGTTTCGGGACCAGGTCCAGAAAGGAACTGAGGTCTTATTGGTCAGGATGTCACGTGGAACGTTCGGCTAAAGAACTGTATATATGAAGGTTGTCGCGTTGGAGGCACGACGGGATGTGTGGTTGCGGCACGTAAAGATGCGGGAGTGTGTGCATACGTGAGCGACTACCGCGGTGAAGACAGTGTCGCGATGGAGCGTGAGGTAAGTCCAAAGTGTCCCAAAATGGGGATTCGCGCACTATTGCGGCACTGTTACGCACCGTAGATTTGAGTGTGGTAGTTAAAATAGGGATAGAGTATGAGGGGATATGGGTGACATTGGACTCAGCCTGCCGAGACACGGATGTGTTTTGAGTTTTGACGTGCATGTATGTGTATCTGTAGCATGCATGTTGGTGGTACATGGTGGAGTGCACGTAGTCGTGCATGGCTTAAGCATGCATGGGAATAGCGAATAGGCTTGGTAGGCAGAGGCACCTCGGGTCCAGGTGCTGCATGATGGTGGGCCACGAACCGTTAAGTCAGACACGGCTTGCGCTGGCCGGTTCGGACCTGCGCTACGTAGAATAAAAGGCGAGTTTAGGCGAAGGGCAGAAATAGCGAAAGCAGATAGAAACAGACAGCACAGGCGGCCGATGTTTGTGAGTGGCATTTTGTAAATACGTTGGTACAATAAAGATCAAGCTTTCGTAAACGATGCGTTGGTAATCTCGTTATTTCTCTCAGCTTATAATTGCACGCCTAACTTTTTGTTATAGATCGATCTCTTATTTTCAAGTGTTGAATCGATTCGATCCATCCATCTAGAACCATGCTAGGCTTTAATCTAGTTATTAGAGAAGTTTGGTGGATTAATCTTTTTTTAATTCTGGTTAATCTCAAATTTAGGGCTTGGTTAATTCTCGTCACTTTCTGCACAGTTAATTTGTTATTTTCATATCTGGAGTTCTAGATATCCGATTGATGTGATTCCAGCTCGGTTAGTTGCGAAATTTTATCTAATTTATTCAGTTAAAATCTCAGTGTTATTGGAGTTACGGATTTTTCAAGAGACTCGATTTACTAACGTGCTGGTGTTCTGTCCGAAATAGAAAAGCGAGATATAATTGAGTTTCGGATTTTGGGGAGTGTCTAAATTATTTTTAGCTTCCGCAACTATTCACTCCCTCTGGTTGCCGCAGTATGGCATCATCCTATGACCAATTTGTCGAGAGACCATCATGAGAAGTTCTAGGCCCATTGCCTAGATCATCACTAGTTGCTCACGGCAGCTCGGCTTATGGTTTGCTAGGACATTTTCTACTGTACTATTTTCACATCAGCATTTCCTTATCTTCTTAGAGCCCATTTGGATCCATAGAATTGAAAGCCATTCCAAGATTCATCAGGGATGCTACATAAGCAGCGTGCGAGCTATCTCTTCGGCGTGGTTGCCGTTCAAGGAGTACAGCGCTGGATAGAAATATAGAATCGCCACGGTCCTAGTCGTGTTTGCATTTTGTCTCTGAAAGTAGTACATAAGTTACTTATAGTTATTAGACCTAGGTAACCGTCGCATAACAGTACCGCAACATTTATCATCCCTCGTAATCCTAGTGTACCTAGGAAAGAGTTCATGACAGACACACTCTCACACACATACCATCCCGAGGTTCCAACTCTGGAGCCTCCCTTGTAAACTTGTTCTCGACCTCATAGTGATACTAAAGAGGACGTATAGTGTTACACCCCCGAGAGTGGTTCGAACCTCTCTAAATCTCCCAAGTACTGCGAGAGCCATCGAGCACAGCGAAAATACCCACGTCCCTATACAAATTTCTACTTTGGGATACCAGTACGATATCTGGGTGTCGCACATGACGACAGCATTAAATAGTTTCAATTAGATAAGAAAACCCTTCAAAATAGTGGAAATAGACAATAGTACCCTTATCTTGTCCTCCCACCCACCCAACTCACGAGTTCCTTTCGCACTACTGAACGCTCCTCTCCTTGAGCCTGACAAGTGGGCAACAACGACGACTTAAGTGCATCTGAGGGGGTATGGATGGATTCCTAAGGCATGGTGCATCACCACGTGCGTGAACTAGCTTGGCCATATCTGCAGGGGAAATTCACAGGAAAGTTTGGTCATGTTTGAAATATATGCAAATCATGTCGCATATTTGTGAAATCCATATAAAGTTGGAGTAAATGAAAATTATTTGAAGTGATTTTGTCAACATTCATTTGAACCATGTCAAAATGTTGTTACAAATGATCCAGACTAAAATAGGGCTAAAAATGCAAAGCTATTAGAAAAGTAGGGCAAATCCGCATGGACAAAGTTGTATTTCTCAAAACTGAGTTGAAACCATTAAGTTCTCTTCGTGGAGTAGAGGCAAACTCAATCTTCGGTTTAAGACGGACAAAAGTTTTCTTTTTTAAAATAGGAGTAAAATCACCATCACACTTCAATCAAGGGGCAATAACCTCTAATTTATGGGCCATTTTGGGCCCAACGGTTCGCAAAAGGGAAGGGCCCGACAGCATCTCAGTCTGTCGCACATCTCGCAGCCCAGCCCAGCCGCTGTGAATCCCACTTCTTCTCTCTCCTCGCAGTCTCACTCGAGCCGCAGCTTGCGATTGCGAGCGCCTCTCCCATCCGCTTCCCACAAAAACCCTAGCCTCCGGCTGCATCGCCGCCGCCCGCCTGCCCGCCGACGATGCCTCCCAAGGCGAAGAAGGACGCCGCACCGGCGGAGCGCCCCATCCTCGGCCGCTTCTCGTCACACCTCAAGATCGGGATCGTAAGCCCAATTCCTTACACCCCCTCACATCCCCGCTCCCCACACGCACACGCACACGCACACGCCACCCCCCTAGGTCCAGCTGCTGCGTGTTGCTTGATCTCGTAGCCGTGCAGGGATTTTAGATTCATCGGCCGTCCTGTGGCAGCCGTCGCCCGTGCTCGGCTGATGCTCTGGACAGTCTCTTCGGGCTCCGTGCTCGCCAGTCGTGGATGGGAGCGTTAGGTTGTGATTTCGTAGTGGATTGATTGATTTATTGACTCGTGGCGCGCGGTACACGTGCTACCACTGGTGCACGGAGCGATTAGGCCCGAAGGCTTGGGTTTTACTGGCACGGATTTACCTGATTGATCCTGTTATTGTGTTGTTCATTGGAGTTGGATAGCGAGTGGTTTACCATAATGGGAGGAAATCTTGAACAAGTTGAGGAAACTTTACTCCACCTTTTCTTTAATCTCTACATGCCCATTTTCTAAAGCTTGCTGGTCCAAACTACAAGTAAATTTCAGGAACAACAGGGACTTCTTCAGCATCATGAATGTGATTAAAAGACAATTAAAGGTTCCTTTTTTTCATGGGAATTACCATTATCACCTGCTGGAGTTTTTGAAAAATCAGGAATGGTGCTATCTTTAGAGGAGAACCTGTTTCGGTAGAGTCCTGTTTTAGGTTGATCAAGGATGAGCTCACTATGGTTATCCATAGAGCTAAAACTTCTGCCGCCCCCCTCCTTGTAATATGGATTGACAACATATTGTAGTCTTCTTTTATAATTAATATATTTAACCAGTAGGGGCGCTGCCCCTCCTGTTCTTTCAAAAAAATAATGGGAGGAAATCTTGAAGTGCCAGGTGTGATCGGATTGTTACAATTGTTTGTTTTTTCTTGTTGTGGTTTTTGAGTTTGTTGGGAATACGACTTGGCAGGACGACATTACCGTGGGTTTAATGAAGTTGGGGTGGATCCCATGCTAGATTGACATAGTCTGGTAACATATTTGGAATGAATTGCAGAGTATGAGGTATCGCTGATTTTGTAGTATTATAACATGATCCCATCGAAGACACCAACGCGTCAACATGTCTCCTTTGTTTCTCTGGGATAACAATATGTCTCCTTTGTTTGGTTGGCACGTGCACCTAGGCTAGGAGCTATGGCATCAATTGCATATTGTTGCTGGGCGTGTATACCATGTTATTACTCTTTAGAAATTCTGTATGTTTCTCTTTTTGTTATAGCAGCGATTGACTATCCATTTAGACCATTTGTTCTTTTCTTATATAGTACACTACCATAGCGTGTAGTATACTACCATTGCTTCACAAATCGCAATGTCTGACCTGTGGATTGTGCATATTGGTCACTCTTTACGCTACAATCTGAGTGTTGACTATAAATTAAATTTCATGTTCAAAAGCAATAAGCTCTGTGGCGGGGTTATAATCTCATCGCTGACCACTTGATTTGTTACCTGTTTGTCACTGGCAAAAATGAAAATGGTAATGCAAGTTAGCAAGATGAGATGACCTAATGCAGTTTCGCTATTGATGTTTCTGCAGGTTGGGTTGCCAAATGTTGGCAAATCGACTTTCTTTAACATAGTAACAAAGTTGGCAATCCCAGCCGAGAACTTCCCTTTCTGTACCATTGAACCAAATGAGGCACGTGTAAACGTTCCAGATGAGCGATTTGACTGGCTTTGCAAACTTTACAAGCCAAAGAGTGAGGTTTGTTTCTTCTTTGCTTCTTGTTAGGCTATGTTTCAGGTGTATGATGACTGTTGAAATTGTGTTTCATATGTATTGACCATTGAAATTCACTGCAGGTGTCTGCATATCTGGAAATAACTGACATAGCTGGGCTTATTAGAGGCGCTCATGCTGGGGAGGGTCTGGGCAATAATTTCCTCTCCCATATACGTGCTGTTGATGGAATCTTTCATGTCTTGAGTATGTTCTTCTAACATTTTTAATGTTTATAATTCTTATGAATTATTTTTTATCAACATTTGCTGCTATGATGCATATTATTCATTTATTTTTTAAGATGTTGAACATTAATTGGTCTTCCATTTGTTTCCCTTTTTTGTTTCTTGTTGTGTGCTGCTAACTTGTAACTGTTCCTAGTAACTATATTATAAAAAAAAAACCGTTCCTAGTAACTATGTGTTCCAGAATAAAATTTGATAAATTGTTTGGAGCCCAAATGGTGATCAAAATGAACAGATTAGTTGCTCATGTGCCTTCTTGCAATAAATGTTCTTTAGCAAAGTTTATTTAATATTACTAGAAACTGTTTTGTTATATCTTTAACTGATTGAGCATTGCATATTGGTTTTCAGGAGCATTTGAAGACACTGAAATTACGCATATTGATGATACAGTAGATCCTGTTAGAGATTTGGAGACTATTAGTCAAGAGCTCAGACTAAAGGTTTTGTAGGATTTTTGTTGGTTTACACATTAGCAGTACATATAAAGCTACTTTTGAGTTTTGACAATGTTCCATTATATTTTCTGTGTAGGATATAGAGTTCATGAAAAACAAAATTGAGGACATTGAGAAGTCAATGAAGAGGAGCAATGATAAGCAACTGAAAATTGAGCATGAATTATGTGAGAGGGTGGGGCACTGATTGCTTCTTCAATTCTGCCTCAGCTATGAGTTTGATGGTTACCTTAAATATAATAAAACATAAAATATCGGTAACTTTGGTTCGATCTCTTGACAGGTCATAGCCCATCTCGAGGCTGGGAAAGATGTACGTTTAGGAGATTGGAAAGCTGCTGACATTGAGATCTTGAATACCTTCCAGCTACTTACTGCTAAGCCAGTTGTCTATTTGGTATGGATTTTTGTTCATCTGCATGCACATTCAATTGTCAATAACCTATTATTCTCAACTTTAAAGTTTCTCTTTTCATGATTTAAAGTGTCCATGGTTCTTTCTTCTTAGCTTGGACTCACAGTTTAATAGTTTATTGTGGTATTCTACTGGTTTATAAGAAAATAAGTAGACAGCCATATCATTTTATTCTATGTGCACCCGTTACTAGTTGAACATGTCTAACATGTGCTTGTTGCGACCTAGCTCCATCCTGCATGCACTCTGCTCTTTTTCCTTGTATCTATTTTTCTGCTGCCTGTTATACAACATTTATTTGAAGCCATTGCACAATGTTTTATGAAAGGTAATCGCTAAACTGTTAGCCTTAAACGTTCTGAAATAATTATCCTTGTTGAATTTTTTTCATCTATGAACCCAACCAACATTAAATCAAATTAGTTTAGGCATCGTTCCTTTCGCACGGTCCTGTGTTGCGATACGATAACAGCTGAGGCAGCTAGTTGTCGGTATCATATTGTATTGGAACCTAACGCAAAACGAACACAGCCTTAGATAACCATTTGATTTAATAATTGAACTGTTTCAACTCTTTGTTTGACCTTTTATAATAATTGAAGTGCATAGGTTACATTTTGCAAATGTATATGGCCTTATACAATGACTTGGCTGACCAAAAATGATTAGGGAGCTGTACGTCTTAAACAATTCTGTTATTTGTGCAGGTGAATATGAGTGAGAAGGACTTCCAACGGAAAAAGAACAAGTTTCTTCCCAAGATACATGCTTGGTACAACCTCTGTCCCAAAAAGAATCCAATCCTACTTTCGTCCTAAGTCAAACAAATTTAAGTTTGACCATTTTTATTATATAAAAAGTATCAATGCTGGTGCCAAATAAATACAATTCGATTCATCATTAAACATATTTTCATATTATATATGTGACATATGTTGATAATATTATCTTGAAAATTGGTGCATATTGAAAAGTATCTTGAAGTTTGACTTAGGGCAAAACTTGGATTTCATTCTTTTGGGTACGGAGGTAGTATTGAAGAGTATTTTGGGTAGGAGGAAACCTTAGATTCTTGACTTGTCATACAGAACCAAATATAGGTTTTAAAATCTGGATCCCCACTTGCTTGCAGATGTTGTGCCACACTGGCAAGTTTGCCCCTCACCAGCTGCTAGTGTAGAGCAGCATGATCTGTAAATGGAACGAAGGGGCGTGATCGTTTTAGCTGGCTGTGGTGTTTTGGGCTGCAGCTGTACAGCCTTGTTAGTCAGCGTGTACTGTAGAAGTCTATAAGATAGTTAATGGCTTTGCAGCCAGCTGCTGCAGTGGAGCGAAAATAATCACTACCGATCAGTCCCTAGATTTAGGATAACTTGTTATTTGGTTTGTGGCGGGGCTTTGCAAAGCGAACCACAATATCTGGATTGACATGTACCAAAGGACAGTTTTTTGACATTTGGACTGCAAAACCTGGGTTTTTGTGATACCCTTCGTTAAATACATTGCAATTTACATAGGTTAGAGATCTTAGTCATGCTGTACCTGCTGGTCTAAGACACTTTTTCTGGTCTTATGATATATATCCTCAGTGTATGTTCTGTATTTTCAAAGAAATTTATGTTCTGTATTTGTCAGTATTGTAAGCACAAATGTGAATATTTTTTCCAGGGTGCAAGAACATGGTGGTGAAACCATACTTCCTTTCAGCTGTGCTTTTGAACAAAAACTAGTGGATATGCCAGAAGATGAAGCTGCCAAATATTGTGCTGAAAACCAGATAACAAGGCAAGTTAATTTGCACTGTTATTCTTGAGTTCATTAGCTCGATCATGCTAAATGCTTTGTACTGATGCTTTACTAGACCTTATGTCATGCGGTGACAGCTTCTACTTGGATATCCTAACATCTTAAAATATGCGGATGTTATTTCTATGGTTTATGAAATTTAAACAATTATAATTTAAATCTAAACTTGAGAAGCAGGAATATTCAACCCCAAGGCATATATTGAGTTAGAGAATGCTTCTGTACCCTCAGCTTTCAAGCTATTATTTACTTTTACCAATCACGTAGTTAAGCAACAATCCTTGGATAAAATGCGACCAAAATGCCCCCTAATATCATCCCAAACAGAAATAGAGAGGAGCATTTTGAGAATACAGGCCTCGATGCTAGGGAAGTGCCAAGTATTTGTGAATTTAAAAACATTTTTTTCTAAAAGTTCCAATTATTTGACAGTTTTCTGATTCTCATTTGTTAATTCTCTATTATGTTCTGCAGCATGATCCCAAAAATTATTAAGACTGGTTTTGCAGCAATTCATCTGATATACTTTTTCACTGCTGGTGCTGATGAGGTACTTATTCTTTTCACTGTAGTATAATCTATCCTTTTGTTATATGCTGCTAAAACTGTAGTGGTATTATAAAATGTGTCTGTTTATGATTGTGTTATGCTAATTCATGTGCTTTCCATTGAACTTTAATAATTCCTTTGGTTCTTCAGAATATCACTAAAGTTGTGCAGATGTTGAAATTGAAATTTTATTATATGCTCACTTCTCCTAGAGGAGTATGTGATTTGAATTAGCTGGTTCTGATAGCACGAGCTAGACTTCGAAGAGAGTAATTGTGGGAGATGGCCGGGCAAGGCTTGAGCCCTCGCCCTTTGGTTGGAGCCGTGCTGGATAGATGAGATCGAGAGGGGAGAAGCAGGAAGCAAGAAGCAACAGCTTCCTATTATCTTGCTTAACAAACTGGTACTCGATACATGGCTAAATAGCCTGGACTGACCAACTGATCTCATAGATAGGAGATCCTAAACTTCTGACGCTATCTATCTAATCCACTGATTAATAAATTAAATGACGACATTTACCAACTATTATTCTTAGCTCTGCGCCGGTATGCGATACCGGTCATAACAGGTCCAGTGACAGCTGTGAATGCTTTGTTCAGGTAAAGTGTTGGCAGATCAGACATCAAACTAAGGCTCCTCAAGCTGCTGGAGCAATTCACACTGATTTTGAAAGGGGCTTCATATGCGCTGAGGTAACTCTCCACTATTTCAAGTAGCTGATATATCTGTTAATTATTGTGATTTGCAGCAGCTGTATGTTAAATTAAATGTGACCTGATTTTACAAAGCTGTCCTACTTGATGAACATTTTTCTGTTTGTGTTGTGAACTGAGATGCTTTTGAAGTTACTAATTTTGATGTGTTGATGTACATTGTGTAACAGCATTCTCTCCATTTTCTTAATTTTGATGTTTTTTAAGATATGCCTACCCCAACTTGCTTGGGACTACAATGCTTTGTTGTTGTTGTTTTTTTAAGATATACATGCCCTTTTAAAGCCAAGCCACCCATATAATATCAATGGATCGATTCGAATCTTGTAGCATTTATGCATGCATAATACTAAACAAGGTATGGGCATGGTCTGCGGGCATGTTTTCTGGAAAACCTTTAGCATCGGATTAAAATGTACAATCTAACTTTTAAAACATCAAATAAAAAATGGAGTTAATACTACTTGATCCCCTCCACAATCATTCTGGTATTATAAATTTTATGTGTGCTAACTACGAAGTGCTGACTGCGCACAGTTTACCATGGCTCTATTCATGTTTGTACAATATAGTTATATGATTGTTGCATCTACTTTTGTGGGTCAGGTAATGAAGTTTGAGGATCTGAAAGAGTTGGGAAGTGAATCTGCTGTTAAGGTATGCGTGCCTCCCCAACGGGGTTCTTGTTCCCTTTTGCCTGTTTCGAGTATTGACCTTAAGAAGTTCAAATGTGTGTACTGTAGGCTGCTGGAAAATACAAACAGGAGGGAAAAACCTACGTGGTGCAGGATGGGGACATTATCTACTTCAAATTCAATGTGTCTGGCGGTGGGAAGAAGTGAAAGATGTCTGAGGACGACAGCATTCAACAGTGTATTACATCTCTTACCCTGAGTTCCAGCATTTTTGAGGTTGCTAGCCAATAGTCAGGTATCAATTACTCGTCAGGATTGTACAATGAGGCATTAAACTGCTGAATGATTGTATTGAAATAACATGCACGGTTGTAAATCTTGAGAGCTCTTGCTGTTACCAAATCACCTGTGTGCCAAGCTGGTTTTGGTTTTGTTTTTGCATTGTGCGAGCTGGCCGCCTTCAATGATCAGTTGCCTACTTGCCTATGGTCGGAATTCATTGTGTTGGGCTGTTGGCCTCTTGTGCCCTGGCTGCCGCTATCTTCTGTGCTGCAGCCGCAGCCGCTAGAGAGACTGACCGTAAGCGGAGTTTGGTTGCATTTGCTTTGCGGAGCCAGCTTCGGCCGAGGTCGGTCTGTCTGGTTTGCTAGCCAAGTACTCCCAGGCCCAGCTTTCGAGGGCAGCTCATCTTCAAGAGCTTATTCCAGCAGCTTATTGTTCCAGAATTTTTCACTGGAACTGGACTGTCCTGTTTGCTTACCTGCCTGGCACTGTCAATTGGTATCTCTATCTCCCAGCAGATGATATGCTGATTTGACCGATAGCACCCCCTTCTTATCACAACGCTATGCCAGGAAGTCCTCTGCCGTACAGGGGTGCCCATGTTATTCTTTAATCGAAGGGAACAGCAAAAAATTCTTGAATGGAAATGAGCGACAAAAACATCGTAAGAAAGCGCAATGTGGGCAAAACAAAGCCCAAGAACACCAAAAGGGTCTGGATTTTGAAGTGCATCTTCTTATGGGAGCACGAGGCTGACGGTCCTGTCAAATATCCAGCTAAACGGGACAGCCGTGGGCTCCTTCCGTGCCTGGGCCGCCCTGTCATGGGCCTTCTCCTCCATCCTCCGGATCTTGTGCGGCAGCCCGCAGACGTAGTCCCGCGCGCGCCTCCCCTCGCCGGAGAGCCCCGCCGCGAGCTCCTCCACGCGCCACTGCCGTATGAAGTGCTCCAGGATGGCGCGGTAGTCGGAGGCCGTGTACACGCCGGCCTGCTGCGCGGCGGCGGCGTAGTGCGCGTAGAGGTCGGCGTCGCGGCCGTCGGTCATGAGCGCGGCGGGCATGGTGATCCTGCGCCGCATCATGTAGGCCAGCGCGCGCACGGCGGCGTCGGGGTCGGCCTCGAAGAGCTTCCCCACGATGCGCGTGTAGGCCGCCTCGTGGCGCTTCTCGTCGGCCGCGATGGCGCCGCAGACGCGCGCGAGCGCGCCGTCGCCGTGCGCGCGGGCGAGGCGCGCCGTGTTGCCGTGCGCGACGGCGGTGGCGCGCTCCTGGAAGGCGACGTAGACGAAGCCGTGGTAGGGGCTGCGCGCGGCGCGCGCGGCCATGCCGGCGGCGATGAGGCGGTGCACGGTGCGGTCGACCTGGCGCATGTCGACGCGCGCGGAGAGGTACATGTAGCGGCTGAGCACGTCGCCGTGGCGGTTCTCCTCGGCGGACCAGCCGCGGATCCAGCGCGCCCAGGCGGTGGCGTCGGCGCCGGTGAGGTCGCGCACGGCCTCGAACCGGTTCGGCACGCTCTGGTACGTGGGCAGCGCCTCCTCCGTCACCATGTTGCCCACCAGGCACACCAGGACCGGGTCGGGCACGCCGGCCGCGCGCGCGCGGAGCTCGCGGCACGCCGACGAGAACCCCTCCTCGCCCAGCGCCGCCGGGTCCGGGAGCAGGTCCGACGGCTGCCACGACGACTCCGCGGGCCTCAGCAGCGGCAGCACGTGCGACTCCGCCCACGGCTCCAGATGCGCCAGCACCTCCAGCTTCTCCGGAGCCAGGTGGCCCATCCATTCTTCCTCGTCCTCTTCTCCGTCCTTCTTCTCCCGCTTGACGAGGACGGTCATGGTCCCCCCGCCGCTCGCAAGAGTACTGCTCCTGCACCTCCTGCCACGCCACGCGCTCGATCAAGGTACGTAGGTGCATGAGGTGACGGTACATCGATCGAAAGCATATATATGATCAAGATCTATATATCGTTCAAATTAATAATAAGTATTATAAGGATCAAGTTCCATAAACAATATACCAGTTAATGATCGATCGGAGTCGGAGGCCGTCTCTCGATGTTGCCGATGATGCTGCAGGTTTAAAGGAGCAGTAGTTTTCAGTGGTTGGTTTGCATTGCAATGGCACTACTCCACGTCCAGATACAGCAAGAACTGCAGTTGTTGTTGCCATGCTCTCACTACAGTACTTGAATGGAAGGGCAGGCTAGATGGTGGGGCTGTCTCGCAGAGAGGCGTGGCTGTGGCGGGGCGGGATGATGCTGCTCTATATTTATAGAGTGATCTAATTAATCTTTACGGCTCTCCCAACTTCCCACTTTCCAACCATCCTCGTGGAGTCATCAGACCGCATACACCCTCACGCCTCAACCAACACCCTGTCCAAGCCAAAGACGATGCCGGGGCTCTCTCGTCGAGTAATCGTGATAAGTTTATTTTGTCTATAAAAAAATTAAAGTTAAGTACAAAAAGGTATAAGTTATCCGCAAATGGTCTAAGTATGTATAGAGTGTAAAATTATTCGCAGGAGATAGGCACAAGCTATGCACATAGAGTATATATAAGTTATGCATCACTATTTACTAGTACAAAAATTGATCTATTTAGAAACAACCCTATTTATTTCTAGAATCAGTCGAAAATTTATGGCACCTCTAGAAATCGTAGGTGGCCTAGAAAAAACAATCCGCCTCTAAATTGATTTCTAAAAGCGAATGGTTGGGTCAATTTCTTGCTGAGTTAGCTAGGAGCTCTGGACGCCCCGGCGCGCCGACTTTACAAAGACTCGAGCTACAGCAAGAGTACCAGGCTATTAAGTGCCAAATGGCTGCCCATGAAATTTTTCTCTAAATCCTTCCTTAATTCAAAATCAAATTTCAAAATTGAGTTTCATCGAGTGTGCTAAGATTCGCTTAACAGGAAATTCTTATGAAAATCCTCAAATGCTTCCCCTCACAATCTCCAAATATTCCTAAACTTCTTCCTCAACGTTCCCCACTCAAAACTCTCCCAAAAATCCCCTCAAAATTATCTGAAATCAAAACCAATATTACAAATGAAAAGATGAAAAAAAAATCCCCTTCCCTCTCACCCTCCTTAGGCCCACTGCCATGGCCCCTCCCTTCTCCCCCTCCTACCATGGCCGGCCTGCCCCCTTCCCTGGCCTATGCCCACTCACCACTCCCTGCGTTTCGGCCTAGTCGAGCGGCCCACCTTCCTCTCTCTCCCATTGCTGGCTGAGCTCACCTATAGGCCTCTCTCCCCGCTCCCGTCTTCCTTCTCCACCGGACGACCGCGCACGCATCATGATGCGACGCTTGGACCCACTCCACCTGCGCACATCAACACCAGCGCCTCGTCCACTGGGCGCAAGCGACGCCGCCGCCTCCCCACGCACATGGCACAACACCTCGTGCTCCCTCCTCGGTCCACACCGCTGTTGTGCTCCATTCCTATGCCACAACGTCCTAGTGACCGCCGCGACGCCACTCAACCACCCACCATCAAGCCTGACCACCTACACGCTGGCCCCGTTGCTCACCGCTGTCCATAAATAGCCATTGAGGCACCTACCTCTCACTGCACCATGATCACCTGAGCTTCCCTTCAATCTGTCCCTCTCCCTTGGCACAACCACACATTGCCAACGGCAATGACTATCGCCTCCGCCTCCTAACCGAGGTAAGGAGTGTATCGGCTCCGCCCCAGACTCCTCTACCTCCCCGGTCCCACTCCTACATTCCTCTCCCCTTTCACCACCACCTCTATGCACGCACACCTTTCTTCTGGCATAAGCCACATCACCGCCATGGACACCCCACCTCTGGCCACCAATCCCCATCCACAATACCTACATCAAGTTCACATTTGTTCTCTGGTGCTCACACTGCCATCCACCCCTCCACCAGAGCCGGCTCACCGTCGGCAGATCGATGGTGAACCGCCTGCAAGCCTCGCTGACCGGCTCAATCGGTTCACCCAGACGTCGTGCCCCTCACCCCAAATGTCATCCCACTCCCTCCCGCTGTCTAGTGGCACCAGCCCAATGGCACCTACATGCCATCATTGTCACCCCTCCCCTTGACTCCATTGACATACTCTATGCCACCATGTAGGGCTGTAGTCCCATCCCCCCTCCCCCCGCCATGTGGGCTGGCCCATCAGCCCACCGCACGTGAACAACAAGGACAGGCGAAGCTAGAAGATTTGCATGGCAGGCCAATGCATGGAAAGAAGATCGACACTAGCCCTGAGCTTTCCAAAAACTCTAAATCGACCGCATGAACACTAGATGCCACTTATCTCATCCGTTTCAACTCCTTTTTTGATGATTCTTTCAACTAAATTCATCTAAATTCAAGCTGTATTTATCTTAATGACTTCTAAACTAAGTTGAGCTTATGTCATGCTTCAGTTTGCATATTTATTGTTTGTGTAGGTGTAGGTTCTTTTTCCAGAGCGACCGACCGACCCAATTGCGAGGATCCTGAACTCAGTGCACGAAGCAAGTAATCGACCCCTCATCTAAGCGACGTGTTTGTCTTTTGAACTTAGAAAGCCAAGCTCAATTGATCCTCAATTGATGCATAAATTACCCAATTTTATAAACACAACCCTGAGCCTATTATTTTAAATATTGCATATTGTTTTGCTGCTAACATAAACATAGTAGCATAGCCACCCTAAGTCATGTTAGACTTAGTATTGTTAGGAAACAAAGTATTTACTCTTTTATACAAGGTATCGGGAAAAGGCTTGGATAAACGGGATTTTCAAAAAATGTTCTAGTAAAAGAAAAAACTACAATGAACGGCTTCGGTCGACTACACTACCTTAGAGTAGGGTGGATTATAGGTTTTGTTATCATGGTTTTCTTAGTGTGGACCGGTGCTTTGGGAAGAAAGATCGAGGATGTGGTTTCTTGGTATGGGCAAGTGTAGTTCCGCCCTAACTTCTGCAAAGGACCGAGTTGTTTCGTCTTGTCCAATTCCTTTTAGTACAACCACTCGATGTTGTGTGCCGCAGCGCTTAGCCTGAATCAACATAAATAGTTGGGTAGTTGCCAGGTAAGCTTGGGAGAAATGAGTGCTAGGGTGGGGGTTTTCGTAGTAAGTGTCATTTACCTGGAATGGGAGATGTGATGGCCTTGGCATTCTCGTGGTATATGTGTGGTGATATCATGCTTGTCTAGGGCTTTGTGAGGAATTGAATGCTCATGACGATGAGTGTTTTGAGTCCAAACTTGTCAGTAAAGTATACACCTCTAGTCAGAATTTTAAATCTATTCAAATAGTCAGTGTCCACTAGTATGGATGAGTTATGGCATGGTTCCAACAAGTAGTGAATTTGTTTTCAAAATGAGAAATTTTGTTTGTTTTCAAAGCTCCAGCAGTGGATGTCATGAGCTACCGTGGACGGTGAGTCCAATGGTAGGTTTGGAAAAGAGAAATGGTGTGGAATTGGTTGGTTGAATCGTGAGTTACCTAGATGGCCAAGTACAGTAGCATTTGGTATATTACCCTTTCTGGAAAGGAAAAGGAATCTTTATAAAATGGTTTGCAAAATAACTTTGCATTAAAAACTTATTTTCTGCAAAATATCTGGAGCTCCATCGACTCAATGCATATAGTATATAGTAAGTTCCCAAATTCCTTGGCAAAGGTGGACCGTTGAGTATGTTAGTACTCATCCTTGTTTCATTGTTGGTTTACAGAGAAGAAGCCATAATGATCATGTAAGGGCTATGATAGTTCCCGACTCCGCCTGTGGCATTTGGGTCGTTGTAATGTCTCCACTGTGTATACTTGACCGCGTGTTGCAGATCCTCCTCTTTTGTATTTGGGTCGTTGTAATGTCTCCACTGCGTATACTTGACCGCGTGTTGCAAATCCTTCTCTTTTGTAACGTGTTGTGTTTAGTGCTTCAGCTTGTGGAGTGGATCACCCTGGTTTTCAGTCTATCCCATTAGGGAAGATCTATACTTATCTGCTATAAGAATGTGGTTTCCAGCCTCCTAGGAATGGTAACAGGCACATTTGAATCCCCATAAGAATGAGGGCGCTTCAATGGCCAAGCGAGTAGAGCGCGATAGGAGACGCGGGAAACTCTCATTCTTGAGGAGATCCACTCATCACTCACTGCACAGAGGTAGGAGTACCACCAGCAGTTGGTAGGGTAGGGAGTGAGTTTCAAGGACAATTAGCCTAGCCGCAATAGCCTACAATTGGTATTCCTCATCAACATCCTCTGCTTACTATGTATGTTCCAGCTTCTGTTATTTGAGTTGTTGAGGATGGATTTGAGGCTTGTGTTCTCACGTCTTCCTGCTACCACACTTATATTTGACTCACCGCTTTAGGGCTCAACATTTTCTACTGCTCCTCACACCTTTCCTGGACACATTGCAGTTGGGATCGACATCTTACCTACAGGAGATCTACTAGTTGAGAAGATAGTACAGTCTGAGAGATTAGAGGTTGCTAGGTTAGTGAATAACACTACACCTTCTGAGACTCCATCATTTGATATAGTAGTTCTAGCTCCAAACCCAATGGATGAGGCTCTTCTAGCTAACTCAACCCCTGACGACGACGTTGATCGCTTCAATGCCAAGGCTCACCCTCCGACCTCCTCTCCTCTAAGTGCATAGTGCCCCTCTTTGGTCATTGATGACAAAGGGGAGATGGTTGGGAATGAGATGGGTTAGGAGTTCTTTTGTTGGGTTGGTTAGTGAGAGACATGTTTTTAGACTTTTAGTTTGTATGTTTGGATCTTTTGGTTCTTGTGGTTGGACATAATGTTTGGCTTTTGTGTGTGCACTCGTGTATTATGTCTAATTCACTCTAGGTGAGCCTTTGAGCTTTGTGTGTTTTTTTCATGTCTAAGGCTAGAGTGGTTTACTGCTTTTGTTTCAATATCTACTATTGAACATCTTTTACTTGTCATCAATCCCCCCAAATAGGGAGATTTTAAGCATCTAGGCCCCCAAGGTAAGTTTCAGAATGAAAAGCATAATTATGGTCTAATAAGCTCATGAGTACATGTTTAAGTTTAAATGAATGTGAAGGGTCGATGGGATCATGAGTCGATGTCCTAAGAGTGCGGTGAATTAGGATTCTAAAAACTATGGCTCTCTAAAAACAACTTATCAAAAACTATGAAAGACAAAGCAAGTACGTGCACTAAGGTTTTGCTAAGTGGTGCTAACTCTACCGAGGTTAAGTTTTGCAACCTAGTTCCACATAGAAACTAACCTATCAAGCTATTGTAGTAATGTAAGCACACAATTGCAACAATGTAAATGTGGAAGCTAAAGAGATAAGTAGAGTGATTGCAAACTCCCGATGACGATGGCACAAGTTGGAGATGCCTATATTATTTCATGAGGTTCTAGGAAGGCGCGCAAGCCTTCCCTAGTCCACGTTTGGTGCCCCTCGCAAGGCCATCCTCTCTCATAGTATGTGCAAGGACTAAGGCCTTGATCTGTGCAAGGATCATGGTTTGCAAGATGAACTGTGCAAGGGTCAAGCAACTTGATCGAGTAACTCCGGTTCACACGCAAGCACAAGTGGGGTCTTCCGCGGGACTTTACACATGCTTAAGACCATTTCCACTAATAAGGTGAGCTTTTGGCCAAACCACCCAGGGAGTCCCTCCCTCTCACAAGTAAGGTGGTGGCCACTCCACAACTCATAGGGTCACGCAAGACTACAAGACCCATACTTACAAGTCTTCGCACGCAAGCACGGGTTGCTACAGTGTTGTAAAACTCACAACTACACTTGGTCACAACCAAGGGCAATGCACTAAGCAAGTTTTTTGCAAGCACTAGCTCTGCCTAAGTATGCACTATTAGCTCTTTTGAGGGATTGAGCTCTCAAATATGTGTCTCAACACTAGAATGCACTCAGGAGTCACCAATCATATTGTGGAGACCGAACAGGGGGTATTGTAAGTGCATCTTGGCTACTAAGTGGTTCTAGTGTATTGAGTGATAACACGGTTAAAGAACTAACTTCTTTGTGAGGTGCTTGGACAAGAAACTATTGATTAAATTAATTGTATTCCAAACTAAAAGAAATGAATCTCATATGTACATCTAATATTCAAGCATAAATATTCTCATGTGTTGAGAATCAAGGCCCTTCATTGTACATTGATCATATGGTGAGAATAATGGTTATCTACGGGGAAGAATATTTGGCTATGAATCACTACATTGGTGGTATTATATTGATTATATGTGTCATACTCTCGATTGTCAATTGCCATGGTCATCATGGTATTTATTGATGAAAGTGACATATAAACTAATTCTTCCATTTGGACATCACTATAATAAATGAACTCTTTAGAAATTACAAGTGGCTGATCAAGATGAAATTATATTGCATATCCTGGCTAGTTGAGATGAAGATCTGCTATATTGATTGGTGAATAAGAAAATGTGCTCCTTCTACCTATGAAAGAGATTTTCCATATTGAAGTCCAACTTATTTAGCTCAAAGAGGATTGCTCTCAGAAGAAGCTTAGCTTGGTTTTCCCTCTCTATTGAAATTGATCTAGTCGGCATTGTTCATTAACTTCAAAGATCAAGTGGATTCATTAGACTTATATTTTATCTTGAATGTAGCTATGTCATAGTATTAAGAGGGAAGCTAAGCTTGGAAAGTTACTAGCCAACATGTGCCCTAGCTAGTATATGAGAGAGTAATGCCTTAACACTCCTTGTGAGGCTTTTAGGAACTAAGTGTTGGTAGACCGGCTTATCCGGTAGGCCCTACCGGCTTCTCTGACAAGGGTCGTGCCCTGAGCTTGAGTGTTGAGTGATCTCTAGATCTTCCATTGTGCTATAACTCTTCGTTAGGTGGCCCTCTAATGGAAGTACTTACCTGCATCTCTCCTTAACTAGTGGCCAAGGTCTTGTGCCTTAGTCTTTTGGCCAACAGCTCAGCACCGGACTATCGGTAGGTGCTACTGAACTGTTCGGTGGATGCAGTTTAAACTGCAATGGCTAGTCTGCCTCTACCGAACTATCTAGTAGGGGCCACGGGACTGTCTAGTGAGGCTTTGATAGAGCCAAAGGCTAGTTTTGAGGAGTTGGGTGTTTATACCTTTCCTCCACCTCCTGAGCTGGTTGCTGCTTTCCTCCATTGTCTATTCTCATCTAAAGGCCAGAGAAACACTCACCAACCTTCTCTTTGTGAGATTGAGATACACTTGTGAGAATCTTGAGTTGGGAGCAAAAATTTGAGATTGTGTGAGCATTGTTGAGCAACTATCTTTGAGCACAAGTTGGCAAACATTTTCTGACTGACACTTTTGTCACTCTTGGAGGTTTCCTCCTAGATGGCTAGGCATCTACCAAAGGGCACCTGGCTTTTGGGTGCCATGCTTTGAAGTTTGTATCACTCTCTCTGTGGAGTACTACTAGTGAGCAGCCTCATCATACCTTGTTGGTTGGTGAAGGGAGGTCATGAGTTGAAAAAGACTCAAGCTCTAGGTGGGCGCCTTAATAAGGAAGTAGAGGCACTTGATGGAGTGATCGAACCTCAGGATAAAACTCTTGTGTAGCTGTGTGTTGTGCCCCTGTTGGGAGCTTGCATCAAGCTTTGTGCTTGTTACATTACTTAGTTGGGTTATATTGTGCTTTCGCTTTTACTATTGTGCAAGCTCTTTGTTTTTGATTGTAGGGTCTCAGTGCAAGAAATGCTAACATTACCATAGAAACATTTGAAACTCCTCTGCAAAGATCTATAAGTATTTATTAGCTTATTTTCATACTTGAGCTTACTGCTTGAATTACACCAGACTATCTAGTAATCTACACTGGACTATCTGGTATAACCAGACTATCCGGTATTGGCTGAACTGACTATTTTATTTTTAAGTGTTGAATTTTTCAGTCTCACCTATTCACCCCCTCCAGGTGACATGCAGATCCTTCTAAGTATAAATAGCCTAAACCTCCAAACTAGTTGTTGGGAGAATGCCGCATAACTCAGACTACTCACACAAGACTGCCTGGTGTGTACACCCAAACCAGCCGTTGGAGTCGACCGTTTGATCTTCAATTGACTGATGAGAGCAAGAGTCCATCCGGTGTGTACCACTCGATGGTCTGGTGCGTGTTAATGCCTGAGGTCTTGGTTTTTCGCTTCTCTCAGTCCAGAACATCCGATGCATTCACCAGACTTTCCGGCGTGTGACCACCGGACGGTTCGGTGCATGTAAATCTTGTACGTGGTCGCTCCTCTTCTCTTCTGCCGATTTTGTCTGGTGTATGATCACCAGAACTCTAGTGTGTGTAATTTGCATCGGGTCTTGAGTCTTTAACTTGCAGGTTTTTCTTCTCACCGGGCCGTCTGGTGTGCACCACCGGACCGTCCGATGCGTGCAAAAATTCTGGTCAGCAGGAACGCCGTGTCACACTGCATGGCTTTGATCGTTGATGTCTTGGGACTTTTCTTGTGCCTTTTAAGCCCTCCTTTGAGGTGTATGTACCCCAATTCATCATTTGCATCCCTAGAACTTAAACAAATATACTTGTACAAACATTAGTCTCAAATGGTACATGTGTCACTTCAACCAGCAAAATCACATTAGGTAACTAAGCATGAGACATTGGGCCCATTTTCCTTACAGAATGTGATGCTCACTGGATAAGGAATGAAACCCCTAACTTTGAGCTAAATGGATTTCATGCGATGCGGATTGAGTTTCACTCGTTTCTCAAAATCTAAGGACTTTTCTAGAGTCAATGATCATGAGGTGTTGGTGGTTCCTTACTTAGGTAGGGCTTTCTAGCTTTGCAGTGTCCACACTATTAAGGGGGGTCCAAGGTTAGTAACTTGATATTGAGATTTGCTGAGTTTGGATGCACACACAAGCAAAAATACTCAAGAATGACTCGGTGACAAGTGGAAAAAATTCAAGGTCCAAGAGGATTCAAATTTAGCATCTCTACCACTTAAAGAAAATCAACTTCAGAAATTTACTTTAAGGACCGAGACGGTCCGACCACCCGAACAATCAACGAGGTGGACCACTGAGCACAATATTCATCTAAACCACATGTAGGTCAGACCTAAGTGTTAGCCCATTTCTACAGAAGGCATGGAAGTTGGAAAAGTCAGAGAACAATGCACCGAAAGGTCTAACCCTAGAAGGGCGGACCAATTACATAAAAGGTGGTGTTTTTTCCAAGGTCGATATACACGTACTGAAAGGTCTGACCCTAGTTGGTCGGACTACTAGTCAGATTGTTTGTATAGTTAACAACTTGTTTGGAATTCAAAAGGGGATCAATGGACCGGAGGGTTCGGTCCTAGGTCGGACCTATACATTGTAACAACTAGTTGACTAGGCAATTGAAAATATCAATGGATCAAATGGTCCAACCAGAGAAAAGTGAACTGGTCAAACCATCCAAACTACACTGTGTCTACATCTCCTTTTTTCCAATGGTTCCAAAGCTTTGAGGGCTATATATATATGGGTTCCTAGGCTTGTATTGAGTACTCTTGACATTACTACAACTACATCAATACAAGTTGAAGCCAAACATTTCTGTCAAAGCACTTGAGATTTCACACATTTGAGAGCAAGAAAAATTCTTAGACTTGTGTGCATCCATCTTAGTGAGGATCAAGATCAAGTGAAGATTGAAGGCTTATTACTCTTGGTGTTTGGCAGCACCTAGCTAGGAGGACTTGGTGACGTACCCGAGGTGTTCTTAGAGCTTGCCAGGAAGTGTAAAAGCCCGAAGAACAAGGAATTGTACAAGCCTTGAGCTCTACCTTGGTGGGATGGTGAACAGAGACTCCTAGAAAGTGCTCATTGTGTTGGTGACATGGGCGGTGGCATTGCACTTGGTGTGCGCCACAATGTGGACTAGGGGAGGGTGCCAATCCTCCGATACTAGTATAGCACTGAAAAAATATGTTGTCCCTTGCCCAACTCTCTACTATTGTGCAATTCAATTCCTTAAATTTCATTTATGATGCATCTTGTTGTCACCATAATTAGTTTCCATCTTGGCTAGCTTGTCATCTAAGTTGATCACTGTATTAGTAGTCAACTAGCATGTGTAGGTTTACCGCTTTCCACTAGCATGTGTAGGTTTCCTTTTCACACATAGAGGATGAAGTGGGCTAATTCATTGTTTAATTAGGCTAATGAATTTTTATTAGAGTTTGAAATTAGCCGAATCCACCATCTCTTGGGCATCCCAGCCTTACAGAGGGGTTGAACCTAGCTTTTGGTACTCACAAGTCTTCTTTTTCCATCCCTCGGACCTAAACAACTAAGAATGTGCATCTAAACAAGCTTATTAGTCCAAGTGTTATTTATCATTCAATTACCAAAACACATATGAAAATATGCTATGAGAGACCATCGTCCTCACACCATCGCCACCAACTGTCACTCATGCATGTTGTGCCGTTAAGTTTGAAGGCGGGGAGGTGGGAGAGGGATTGGATATGAAGGCGAAGATGAGAGACATGCCCCCTTTGTTAGACAAACGTTAGCAGTCATGTAACACGCCATGTATGTAATCGGGTTAGGTTGGACCCGTTTAGACTTGAGTGACATAGTTTAAATAATTTACGGGCTCAATATGGTTTTCAACGGTTATGGGCCTACGTACGACACACCACCTATATTAATTTAATGACCGTTAAAGTATTTTTCTATACCGCGTGTTTTAATTTTTCCGTTACGCGTGAGGTGTGTCATCCGAGCAGACTGTAGAGGAATATATATGCGCGATGCGGAGGAAAAAAAGAAATTAAAGATGCTGCATGTGTGTACGTGCGTTCTCTACTTAATTATCTGCATGTGATTGCTGTCGGTTGTGGCTGGATCAACTAGGAATTTGGAGCTCGCATGCAGTAGGCAGGGAGAACCGTGTCAACTGTCAAGTGTCAACAATGCATGCATGCGAAATTGATCTGGGATCTTGTGCGTGGGCACGGTAGTGGGTACGTGTCGTCGTCTATGAAACGGAAGGCCGGCCAGAGCCATGGAGTCAAGGATCTCTCGTGTTCCACGGTACAAGTACCAGCACCACTACTACAAAATGATAAACGTATATATTTTTTATTTCTGAAGGTGACTTTTGAAAGTGGAGTTGAGGCCAGCTCTAGAGACTGTGGGGGGTCAATTTTATGGCTTGCGTCTGGAAATAAGTTCCAGAGACAGACTATACAAGGAACCATTGCGAAAAACTATGGCAGATTTTATGGTTTACCTCTAGAAATATGTTCCAAAGGCATACCATGTCAGAAAAAATACTACAGTTTTTAGAGCCAGTGCATTTGTATGAACCATCTTGGGAAATATATTTCCAAAGACAGCTAGACCACACAAGAAATACAGTCGGTGTATATGTAAGGTGCATTTCTTTCTCATTGGGACATAGTGCCCGGCCCTGATGAGAGAAAGCTTGGAGTGCGAATATAGAATCCAAAAATGAAGAAAGCAAGGGTATTGTTTTGCTTTTCATTTACTAGCATAGAGGTACGTGGTACATGCACGTGGTAAATCTAAAGCGTAGAAAAAGAAGAAGAAACTAACCAACCGGCAATCAAGGAACAAGGAAAAAAAAAGAGAAATAAGGAATAAAAAAAAGAGACGCTTGATTGGTGCCCTTCCTTTTTCATCAATTTCTAACCAAGGAAACTATTGGGTGGGTATGGATACAAAACAAGGTGAGAAAATAAAAGACCAAAGGGTGAAAACATTTTCCTTCTATCAGTTTTAGCCCATTTCCAACCATTTCCAATATTTTCCAACATGTCCAGTGGGACCAATGTGAGGGGTACAGATGTTTTTGTTGGATGAAAAATAGTATTGTGAAAACTCGCTCTTTTATAGTGTAGATTTTTAGAGTTCGAAAGCTTTCTCATCTCTAAGACTAAGACTAAGAGTATGTTATCGCTTTGTTTCTTTTGAGTTTTATCAAGGAATTAAAAGAGTCTACTGTTTAAATTCGCTCCGACAGATAGTCGAACCCATGATCTCAACACCACAATCCTGCGGGTATTGTGATACAATCTTTAGACACTAAAAAGATAAAAAAAAACATTGAAGGAAAAGGTTTAATTTTGATCTCCATCTCTTCAAATGATTTTGATGGAGAAGTATTAAGTAAATAACGCCTCATGCGATGTTTTGGTATATTTATGTTGGTGATTGACTAGTAAACAAAACTTAGACCTCTGAACTTATCTAAATACACATTCTTAGTTAATTAAGACCAAAGGATGAAAAGAAGAATAAGGAGGGCCGAAGGCAAGGTCAAAAGGTCCAAAAGAGCTGAGAAGAAAGCACTCATCGGGGTATTAGCTAGAGTCGAAAGAGAAGATGTAAAATTGTGAACAACAATTTAACTGACAACAAAAACTTGTAGAGGGCAGCACCAAGCCGACCCAATCAATTACTCTATATTTAAATAGCTACCCCCACTACCTATTTTTGTAAATATACATAAAGCCATGTTATCTTAACCCACTAAGTTTCATGGTGTGTTACCATCCACAAAGAGCTCTATTTATATTTTTATCGATTTTTTGTGGGCAATGCTTTTGGTTGCATGCGCGTCGGCATCACTCAAATTCATGTGGCAATGCATGGGGGAACTTGTCTAATTCCGATATATGAGGCCAACTAAAAGGGCAACAAATAAAACATGCCAATTTATTTTTAGCTGGCGCGGGTCAATATACACCAGTACACTACACTTGATCAACCTAGCTAGAAATGCAACTTATTTGCTACTACTATGGTTGACTGATTGTTTTAACATGATTATTATCGACACACCAAATGACTGTACGTAATAAATAGAGTGGCAATAAGGGACATCAATGGTACGTACGTACCATGGAAGGATCGGATCTGATCCAATTCCATCTATCTCTATCTATCTGTCTCTCTATGCGTTCGTGGTAGTACACATATAACGCCATGCAATGCATCCATGTAATGTGTATATATGCTCCACTACGTACTACAGTATATGCTCCGTATGTTTACTAACTGCATCGTGGAATATATAGATGATCGGCAGCGATGCAGATGCGCTAATCAACGACACTGTAGCGTCAGTGGGGGTGACGACGACTGATGAATCGAACAGCTTATTGCATTCATCAGATGCATGGTTTTACGATGATGTACGTACGACCAACAGCGAAGGAGTGTGACAATTTTTTGACGGGCTCGAAATGCAGATGTGAGAGACCGACCCCGCGGTACCTCGAGTCACCGCGCGTCGACGACAAACGACGATGGATGAGCCGGCATCCGCCACCAATATATGATGTAGGGGCGACAGCACACTCAGTAATTAATGAACATGCATGCTGGCCAGCATGACAATACGATGCAGGTGCGGTGCAAGGCTGAGTCTAGCAAATCGTCTATCACAAAATTCATCGTATCTATAATGCAATTACAGTATCATTTGCTAAACTTGGTCTAATATATGATAGTAGTAGAATTTTATATGTACCTACCAATATTAATGAGTAGGGAAGGGTACCTCGTCCGGGTGTTTCAACGATGTCCGGGCATGCAGTCTAGGCAGTGTAGCACACTGTACTGTCTTCTAAAATGCAGTAGGCCGTAGGAAGCATTCATGTGTCCATCAAATCCAGCTCGAGCTTTAAATTTTTGATCGGACAGAGAAACTAAGGCCAATGCAGTAGCCCGTTATAAATGGTTGTGTATATGCATTTTGGATTCATTGGTTAAATAATACGGTAGATATTGTGTATGTTATGTATGTGTATAGTGTGAGAGTGTGAGGAAAACACGATATCAGCTGTGCAAAATAGACAACCTGATGGACGAACAACTACCTCACTACCTTCAGCCTAAGGGCGCCGGCAAGGGTCACCTTCACATCAACAATAGGCAAAATTCAAAAGATATGGTTTGTCTTTTAGCACTTATTTCCATACATTCTGCGCTCCCTATCCGCCTGTGCCGTGTGCTACCCTCCATCTGCCTCCATCAAGTGACCACGCACTCCGTCTACCTCAGGTGCGACACCTCCTCCTCTGTGCGCTCTTCCTTCTCCGTGGGGCTGGCAGCCACAGACCACCCACAGGGCCTCTCCCCGTACTGGCGCGCACGGCACCCCTAGCCCCACCCACGCCATCGATCCCTCCTCGCCCCAAGCTAATTTGGAGGATTTAGGCACCACCAAAGTGCAAATTCTTCCCTTGGCTTTGGATACAAAACAGAGCGCGGACCTCCGCTCGAAGATGGCCCAATGCAACCTTTGGCACTCTCTGGCGACAAGGCCAAGGATCATCAGTTGCATGCGGACTGCCGGTACTTGAAAATACATTTTGGACGAGTCACACTGCAGCATGGATTCAATTTCCACGGGTATATCCGGCGACATGGTTCGTTGAACGTGAATGATGTGCAAGCAAGTGATGTGCCCGGTACACACACTCTCTCACATCACCATCGGTTGTTATTTAACGACGTTTGTTTCATATATTCAGAGATTCGGACTGCCTCGCAATCGTATTTATCGCGCATACATATTAAGGATACCAATGCATTCAGAGTAAAAAAAAAAGACAACGAAGGACGAACTCACACGGCACAAATTAAGAAATTACCAGCAATTAATCTAAATATATAGCACCAACATACTAATTAATAACTAGTTCCAAAAGTATGTCGATAGGATTGTTACGTGATGAAGTTTGCATTATAGTGGGCATCGAAGGAGGCTAGAATACAGACTGACACCCTGGATGATTTTACATGAACAGCGATCTCGAGAGCATGGGTTGGAAATTAATAATGGATATCGACGACAGGTGTGTTCTTAGCCGGAGAGGGCGCTGGTGCTGTAGACCAGAAGGGCGCCGCCGCCGAGGATCCCGGCGAGGGTGATGGCCCAGATCAGAAGCCCGGTGGTTCCTGTAGTAATGTTGATATATGAGAGGGAGTTTAATTTTTATGAATGTTAGTTATATGGACTAGTACAAATCTACAATATGAATAGGGTATATATGTATTTGATCAAGAAAGTACAGTAGAGGAGACTTGTTTTTAGTTTGGAGTTTGTGGTAAGGTGTGCGTGTTAACTGAACTATAACAACCGGGCTGGCAAACGTTGCCTAAAGCATAGAGATCTGGTGCTTAATTTTTCACTCTATTAGCATAGCTACTACTACTTGTACAAGCAATATATAAATACCCTCGGTACTGAACTAAAGTCCACTTCGACTTTGTGTAAGGTCGAACATTTCTAACTTTGTTCTGTTTTTTAGCAAAAGTAAACACCTAAAACAACAGATAGTTGCACTAGCAAAACATGTTTTATAATGTGGATGTAATAAAACTATTTGATGTTACGGACTTTTATAAATGAAAGTAAGGACGATGCTAAATTAACCTGGAATTTGAAGAAACATTAGGGAGTATATTCTAGACAAGTGAGCGAGTAAATTACTAGGAGTACTTACCACCGACGTAGACATCACCGCTGGGAGACCAATCATTCTCGTTGTAGATTGGGCTGCATAATTCAAATTTCAAATTGTTAAATACAAAAGCATCAAATCAACTTAGTAGCCATATTTTTCTGGGCAGGCAGAAGGAGTATATATATTTACTTATTTAGATTAGATAGATGTATCAAGAAAGCTCACCTGTATCCGTCCACGTTGGCGCCGTACTTGTCGACGAACTGGTACACGCCCTTGCCCTACATCAAGTCCACCACGAAATTAAAGAAAAAACCTTCTTCATCAGCTTATATATGCACGGCCGGTTAATTAAGTACGTATCATCAAACAATTTATGCCTCCTTTAATTGACTTTAGTTTTTTTTTCTCTGACCAGATTCGTTAACACAGGCACCGAATCATCAGGATGGGTGAAGACATAAGGAGAGAGATGAGCAGAAGCGACCGAGTATTTGCTGCATGCCCACCTTGACCTTTCTTCCCGAGGCATCGACGTCGACGGTGAGACCACCGCCAATACCGAAGGGCTTGTCGGTCTTGATCTTCTTGCCGGTGCCGCAGACGACGGCGAAGGAGGAGGCGCGGCGGCCGAGGGACGGCAGGCCCTGGGCCCTGGCCGGAGCGGCGAGAGCTGGCGAGGAGATCATCGAGGCCGCCATTGCTGCTGCCGCTGTGTGATGGCTACCTGCGCTTCTTCACACCTCTCTCAATACCTGCTGCTGTACGTGCTCGATGCAAAGCCTTTAGGTGTGACCGCCAATATACCTGTGGCGCCAGGATAATGCCTGGAGGACAGGTGGGACCGCCGACGTGCCACGCGGCGGCATGCCATTGGTTGGACTCGATATGGTAGGGCCACAACGTTATCCTCGGCTGATTTTGTGTGGACGCCAGTGAGTTAGCTCTCGCCGGGATGGGAGGAGGAAATTTTGTGGTGGATGCACGAGCGTTGCCATGAAAGTATCAACAACGTGTGGTGTCCACTGCCCAAGTGTGTGTGGTGCAAAGATTTTCTACCGCCCCCTCTTTACCAAATTATTATAGGTTCTCCTCTGCGACACCGACAATTGTAATCAATGACATGAGTATGTGACCAATTGCATTTCAAGTAGAGGACTGGTAATGATGAAGAAGGCTAAAATGGTCCGTCCGTTTCAACTAAAAATGGATCACTTCATCAAGAAAGATTTCTAAACCCCATCACATTGTTCATTCATAAACGTGGATCTAACTTCCCCTCTAGAGATCGAACCAGAATGGATCAATTTTCCTTAGACCTAGTTTAGATAACTTCGAATTGAAGTGGTTTAGAGAGATTGTGGTGTGTTTAAATCCCTAACGAATCAAAATCTCTCTCAATCTCTTCCAATCCCCCTCAGTTCGAGGTTACCCAAACTGAGCCTTAACAGGATAGAATGAGAGAAATTTAAAATTGTGCCATTATACAATATGTGCTTCGCTACTTTTCGGTTCGACAAATGGAAATGGGTTTCATTCGGATGCCATTACGAACGATCGTGCACATGCTAGGATGCTGTTTTAGAGTTCTATTAAACAAATCTATCTGGGGGACATGGTGTGGCCGATTTAACCCTGTCCTTGTCCTCTTGCTCATCTCCAGGCCAGATCAGCACTGATGATGTGTGCTCACCACAACACTGCTGCCATAGCCTAGGGCCAGAAGCAAAGCTGTGCCTGCCCACCAGCCGAAAACAATGTACTGTTGCTGTCCAAGAAAGGGAGGAAGGTATAGTGCTGCTGTCCAGGAAAGGGATGAAGATGCTGCTGCTATTCAGGCTTGGGAGAAAGGTGCTGCTGTCGAAATACCGAAGCTGTTGTTGCTGGTGAACAAGAAATAGATAGATAGAAAGGTGATGCTTCTCTTGTTGTGAGGTGTCTTTTAAGTTACTGAGATGTGAACTCGCATCTTTTTTAACGAGTAAAATCTATCTTGGATCCCTAAACTTGTTTTGGTGTGTCAATCCAGTCCCTAAAATTTCAAAGTGACCATCTCGGTCCCTAATCTTGTCTTTGTGTGTCAACCGGGTCTCTAAAGTCTCAAAGTGATCATCCCGGTCCCTAAACTTGTCTGAGTGTGTCAAATCGATCCCGAAACTTGTCTTGGTGTCTCAACCCGGTCTCTGAACTTGTCTTGATTTGTCAACCCGGTCCCGGTCCAAATGGTCACTTTGAGACTTTTAAGGACCGGATTGACACACCGAGACAAGTTTAGGGACCGGAATGGTCACTTCGAGACTTTAGGGACCCAATTGACACACCAAGACAAGTTTAGGGACCGAAATGGTCGCTTTGAAATTTTAGGACCTGGTTGATACACCAAGATAAGTTTAGGGACCGAAGATGGATTTTACTCTTTTTTAATTAAAAGGCCTTGGAATGATATTTGAGTTATCTGAGACGTGTTGTTGCATTCTGTCGGTGTGCTATTTTTATGGAAGAAACAATCTGAACAAGTGAACATGAGCCACATTCCGTTGGCTCTAGGACAGCATGGACAGGGCTGCACCATGGCGTGATGAGGTCCTCCAGAGTCCAGACCACAGTGCCGTGCGGCGTCTGCTACAGCACAACCGGCATGGCGTAGCGGCTGCAGGTTAAGGACGGCACGGCGTCGTGGCTGTAGGCCAACAGGATGGCGCTGCGGACCTCCATGACACGGTCCTGGCGGCGCACAGGCTGCGGCAGCGCAGGCGCAAGGAGACAGCAGCGAGATGGAGAGAATAGAGAACGAGCTGAGCTGAGTCAGTCCGGTCTCCAAGGGCAAAGCCGTCACAGCATGTCTCCTAAATTATTTTCTATTTAATAGAACATCCAAATGACATTTTGGCATATACGTCATGGTTCATAATGGCATTAGGAAGAAACCCATTTGCGTGGTGACAAAGTAGCGAAGCACATATTTTATAATGGCAGAATTCCAAATTTCTTTAAAACATGGTGGTAGCTCTTGCACCCTATTTTAACGTATTAAGAGAATGGATCTATTCTGGGTTGATTTACTTATTGGGAGGTTTGCCTAGATAGGGATGTTTCCGGTGGTCGATTCATTCGATTATTTGGCCCATCTCTTCAATCAAGGATGTTTCGAGTGCGGGCGTGATCATTTAACATTGCAGAACTTGTTTTATTGCATGTTCCATGCTTTATCTTTACTTTTATCGCAATATACTACTATCAAACAGCTCTCTATGAACCTGATCTCGATATCTTGTCTGACATCGATTGCTCCTCCCCCCCCCCCCAGTTGGCATGTCGAGAACCTGATCCTTTTTAGCTAGCTGGTTAAGCTAGATAGCATGCCCGTGCATCACTTGGATATAGGATCCTGAAGACGATAGATTGCAGCGGCAGCAGCATGATCTCCCGGCTCCTCCGTATCGATGGTGGTAGACCTCCGGTTGGTTTTCTACGACAACACGGTTTTAGAAATCTATGATTCCTATTTCCAAAGGCCGACAGTTACAAGGACCATCTCTTGAATTTGATTTCTAGATTCGTGCAGTTACATAGGCCCCGCTTCTAAGGGAGCGACCGAGGCTCCAAATTTCGTCCATTGCTGGAAAGATTTAATGTGTCTCTACAAATCATTATGTGGTAGTGAGGTTGGGACAAAACAACTCGATTATTTTTTAGGTACTTTTGTGTTGAGTCTCATTTTCTATGTTGCGTTAGGATTTTTGGGTCGGCCGGGTCAGGTTTTCAGCCAAAGATACCAGCCCACATCAGACCCGATGGTTCATGGTGCTCAAAAATCAGAACTCATATCCATCCAACATGCCTGGTTGAGTAAGATGACCCATGGTAAGTCCTAACACCAAAACCAGCATAGAAATCAAATGTAGCCGCTGGTCATAACCAGAGCGACCAAATTGACTCATATAGTGTTTCTTTAACTCGAAATCTTATGTAAGTTCATTTTAATAATTTGGTCACGTCCATAGTACGGGAAATCAACCAAGAAACTGGTATTTAATCCCTCTGATTCCAAATGTCAATTTACAATATAACACTTCAACTTGCACTTTTGTAAAGAAAATACTATTTTAAATGGAGAAAACCCATATGCTAGGAAATTATTTGAGACGATAAATGTAGTAGCAAGAACCATGGAACCAGTCTAGAGAGCTTTTTACATACTGACGGGTCAAGTTAAAAATGTTTAACCAACTACCATAAAATAAATAATATTTGAAATTGGAAGGAGCACTAAAGCACAGTAATAGGATGTGATACATCCCACAAGATAATTCGAAGTCATACACCAAAATATTGTAGAACTTGTAATTTTGGTAGGTTAATGAGTCCAATACAATTAAATTCAAAATGAAATTGAGACCCTAGACCAAACTGCTTACTTCATGCTCATATTTTTAATTATGTGGATTCATAGTTTTTTTAAGCACCAAGCTTAATTTAAATTCAATTATAAATCTTTCTTTCATAAGATCACACATTATTAACCCTTCATATGAATACACATTTAAAATATTACTAAATTATATAATTTAATTGAAATGATACCCAATCAGTGGTCCAACATCAGTTGAATGGCAAATCATTCTCGGTGTTGGCGCCAGAATTTAGCCGACCCAAGTTAATGGGCCTAGATCGGTTTAGAGCTAAAATTTGGGCTATCCAAGGGAGAGATAGCGTGTGTTTTGCCTTTTGAGCCAGGCACCCTTGTATCTTAGGAAAGATAGTTTCTATGGGGAGTTAAATTAGGAAATGATAGACTTGCTATCCAAGTCTACGGACTATAAATATGTACCCGAACCTATGAAATAAACAGAGATTACTCACGTTCGTCAACAGCGGTTGTCTCCACATCCTCTCGGCGCATCGCCACCCCTAAGCAATTAGGGTTTCACAAGGTATATCGTCATGCTGCTCTATTGGCTTCTTTCGTAGATGTTGATAGAGCATTACGGCGTTCTACATATGGTAGATCTTGTACTAAGCGTTGTTGTTGGCAAGACCTGCTAGTTATTATGTGCATCGACCCGATCTACTTATTCTCTGAGCTTCACAACATAGATCGGATCGTGCACAATTTATCATCGTTCTATCCTTTGATGTTATCATCTTTTGCAATATATGCTGCGTCAAGCCACTGCCATATTTTGTTAGATTTGCATGATACAAGAGGCTTATTTAGGTTGACGTTGGTATCCCATACTTTCTTGCATCTCGATCGGTTCCTAGCCAGAGATAATACTCTGTTTATTTATTACGCTAGTTTCTATTAAAGAGCCGATCTGGGTAAGCAGATCATTTTATTTCTGTGCATCTTCTATACATCACCTAAGTAGCATTGGATCGGCTCGTGGAGTATCGATGGACGTTTGCCGATATCAAGACCCGACCCGGGAGAGCCGATCCGAGCGATCCGGCTAATATTTAACGTTTACCCAGTTTTGTTTGTTCATACAGAGAGAACAGGAGCCGACCACCGTCACCACCACCACCTTCCTGGCTGTAAGGTCAAGCCAGGTGGCATGCCCAACCACCACCATAGCCAGCAGTCGGCTAACCGTTTAGCCGACTGGGAGCCACAGCAAGGAGGAGCGACATCTACGTCCACATACACCTCCTGGCTCGCATTGTGTTGACCCGTTGGTACACTGCCCACCGGTTTCCCGCGGCAACACATTTTTGCCACGCCCGGTGGGACCCGATCGTCATGGCTGGAGGCAAGAGAGCTGAAAAAGATGACAAAGTCACGCCCATCGACAAGGTGGCAGACCTGCCCGAGAATCACTAGAAGCATTATGCCTCGATCATCGAGGATCTCAAGAAAAAGGTGCTTGCCATGTATGGACGCACTCGTCACGACGCCATCAGGATCCAAGGAGTTCCCGAGTCGCTCCTGGACAAGGTCGACCTCATGACTCCGTCACAGCAGCGCACTGAAGCACTCCGCGAAGAGATCCAAAGGATCACGACTCACGCCCTCATACGGCAGTCGGAGACGACCATAAACCGCATGGACAACATTGTGGTCAAGACTGTCAGAGCTGCCTTGGCCGGTGAACCACTGCATACCACCGGCCCCGAGCTGAACGGCCACGTTGGAGAAGCCATGTTCTACTCCAGGCCGCTCACCCCCATTCATATTGAGGTTCAGGGGGATAACGTCGCCGAATTCGTCATGCACCCTCCACGTGACGGCATTCCCCTGGAACCTCGTGCTTACTCTACACCACCACTGGTCATCCCTGAGGGATACTTCTGCCAACTCAGGTACCGATAGCTGGAAGAAGGGGAGCGGCCTCCCCACCCCTACCCCAATCCGGTAGTTGTCAACAAGGAACCGGCTCAAGCGCAAGGTACACCGGAGGCTCAACCACACCAAAGGCCGACGAAATCGGCTGATCAGGAGATGATTGAGTGGCAGCGCACCTACGGAACTGGGCCGATCCAACTCGATCAGGCCGGATATACTCCTGCAGGCGATCTCAATAGTGTTGTGCAGGAGATCTTGAAGAATCAGTATGGGATGGCGCCCAAACGGGGGGCAATTACTTATGCTAAACCTTACCTGGAGGCATACGATCTCCTGGAGCCCCCTCTGTGATTCAAAATCCCAGATTTCACCAAGTTCAGCGGCAACGATGGCGCTAGTACCACTGACCACGTCAGTCGGTATTTGGCACGGCTAGGCGTCGCCTCTCGAGCCGAGCACATGAAGATTCTGCTCTTCTCCTTGTCGCTCACTGGTCCAGCGTTTGGGTGGTACACCACGTTGGCCCCGGGATCAATTACTACTTAGAAGCAGCTGGAAGAAAAGTTCCATGCCCAGTTCTTCTCTGATTCTGACGAGGCAACTCTAACCGACCTGGCTAGCATCTACCAGTATCCAAGAGAATCGGTCCAGCAATACATCCAGCGGTTCCGCGAGTTGAGGAACAGGTGTTACTCTCTCCACCTACCGGAGAGGTCATTGATAGAGCTGGCTTTCAAGGGCATGAACAAGGCCGTCAAAGCAGTTTACGAGCCGACTGATTTCGAGTCTGTCGGCCACTTGGTGTCCAAAGTTTCGGCCTATGAACAAAGTCATCCCGAGATCTTCCAGGAGAAGCACAAGAGGAACATCGGCTACATTCAAGCCGATGAAGATGACGCGTTGGATGACACGGATACATACCTCGTCCAATGGTCGAGGAAGAGCCAGCCGCTACAGTCATAGTTATTAAAACCGGACCGGACCGGCGGTCGGATCGGTAAAAGACTGAACCAGAGACAACACTGGTCCGGCTCACTTAAAAGACCGTCCATGCAAATGAACCGGTAAAAACCGGTTGAACCGGCCGGTTTTTGAGAAAAAAACGGTAGACCGGCGATTTGGAACGAACCGGGCGGCTTTGCACAACTCTTCCTCTGTGCGCAGCCGTGGCAGAGTGGCAGACTGACGCACGCACCTGCGCGTGAGAGGACTTGGCTCCCTGGTCCCCATAGGTGCTTCGGCAGGATAGGCCGCTGCTGTAGGGTCGATGGGTCCCTGTGGTGCGTCATGCACACAGTAATTAACGCGTGAAGTTGCAGTGGGAGAGCTCATAGAGCATTAATTACTCTGAATGTTAAACGATCTTTCTCTTACATCACACGAGGCAGCGTATGCTTGCTGGAAATTATTCCCTGCTTGATCATTCAATTCTCTCTAGGAACACGATGATCCCTTGGGATTACTAAAATAAAAAACGTTCTTTTTAGATATATTTATTCATTGGACCCTTTTTACGTTATGAATTTATGTAAGTTTATCAAGTTATATTTTTATTTTTTGTTAACTATATATTATTAATTCAACCATATTATACCGGTTCTAAGTATTTGCGTCCGGTTCAATTCATCCGGTCCAAAACTATTGAACTGGCGGTTCAACCGGTTTTTAACGGTTGAACCAATGAACCATTGAACCAATGTCCTCGCCGGTTCGATAACCGGTCCGCTTCTAATAACTATGGCTACAGTGTGAGTGGGTAAAGCAGGCCGAATCCACTCCTGGCTTCGACTTCGACGTGTCCAAGACAGAGCAGATCTTCGACCTACTGCTCAAAGAGAAGCACTTGGTACCGCTGGCCGGGTATCAAACACCCTCGGCCAAAGAAATACGTGACCGCAAGTACTGCAAATGGCACAACAAGCTCGATGGTCATAATACCAATGACTGCAGGGTCTTGAGGACCGAAATCCAGAGGGCCATCGAGTAGGGAAGGCTGGTTTTTGCCCGTCCTCCGATGAAGATCGAGACAAAGCCTTTCCCGGTCAACTTGGTGCACGCAGTCCTGCCACCCTGGGAACGGGAAGATTCGCCGATCGGCTCAACTGAATCGGCTTTCGGTGCTCGAGTACAGGGAGCGATCGCCGCGGGGAGAGTCCTTCGCCGTGCCATGGAAGAGCCCAGCCCTGGGCCATCCATCTCAATCGACATGGTTCGGGCCACTGCAGAAGAGAAGGGGAAGGCCAAGGCTGACCCGTGCGATGACCTACCTCTTGAGTTTAGGGCTGAAGAGCACACTTCGGCCGGAACAATCGAAAGAAATCGACGATTCTGCCCAAACTCTGGGGCGTTGATGGGATTGTACTCACTGCATCACCAGTGTAATGAGGAGCGCCGTTGCAAGGAAGAAGCGTACTACCGCAAGCAGCGTCGGCGTCGCGAGAAGCATCATCGGGAGTACCCACGCTTGCCCAGGCGTGACGCACGACGATGGGTGAGCCCGTGGGAACACGACGAGTGCCTCAACCTCGCCAACCATAGGGAGCATTGGAGCTGCCCGTACTTCTACTACTGCTGGAGCCAAGGTATGAGCAGGCTCCCAACCCTTGATGAATGCCCAGAGTGTTCCTCCCGCAGAACCCGGCACGACAGGCCGTCGGTGTTCGAGCGCTTGAGGCGCGCAACCTCGCCGCCTTGCCGCCGCGTGCCTTCGCCGCCGCGTGGAGGCGGCCCCTCTCCACCGCCACGACGGTCCAAGTCCCCATCAAAGAAGCGACAAGCATCCCCACTTCCAAGGCGGGCGCCACCTCCTTTGCAGCAGCGCGGACCGCCGATCCAGGAGGCCAATGATGGTCGACGTCACGAGGAATGCCACATGCCAAGATAGTGTCCAGAGGGCCTGTCTAGGTCACAAAAGCACAGGGTTCAACGTCTGCGTTGCTTGGAACAAGCCGAAGAGGAGTACCTTCGGCAGCTGAAAAAGTTTGGTGGCGTATTTGACATTCCAAGCTTGCGTCTAGAGCGCAACTTCGTGTGGAAGCCCAAATTGCAGTTTGAGGTGGCTAAAGCACCAGCCAAACCAGCTGTGGCCAACTCATCAAAGGTGAACGAAAAAGATGGCACCTTGGACATAGACAGCGACAGTCAATTGGACCACGGGGACGACTTTGAAGGGGAAGTCAACGTAGTTCTAAAGAAGGCCGCGGCGGATGTCAACATGGTCTTATACTTGCCAGACGATTTCTGACCCCCCAGCGAGGAGCAGATGGCCGGGTCTATGGCGCAGCTCAGCCTCGGCCCCGCAGCTACTATTTTTGAGAAGCCGATCGACAAAAAATGTCGGCACCTTAAGCCATTACACGTAAAAGGGTTCTTCAATGGCAAGCCCGTCACCAGGATCCTCGTTGATACAGGTGCGACCGTTAACATCATGCCATATTCCTTGTGTCACAAGCTTGGCAGGTCTATGGAGGATCTTGTTGATACCAACGTCACGCTGAAATATTTCAAAGGGAACCTGCAAGACCATGAACACTTCATTCTTCGTCATCGACGATCACGTCCCTTTCTCTGTCCTGCTTGGCTGAGATTGGATCCATGCCAACTGTTGTGTCCCATCTTCCATGCACCAATGCCTGATTCAGTGGAATGGCGACGAGATCGAAGTGGTCCCTGCTGACGAGTCCTGTGGCGTCGCAATGACCGAGGCACAATTTTGGACAAAAGAAGCAGAGTGCCTCTCATGTCGGCAAAATTCGGACTGGAGCTTTGTCGACCTAGCAAAAAATGGGATCATGCCGGTTCGTGCAACCGGCAACCAACCTTAGATGATGAAATAGCTACTGTATCCGCCGATCCCTCTGATCGGCTCACTGGTTGGTGTAAACTTTCTACAGATTCACGACCCGTAGTGGCCGATCTGCGTGATTGGCCCCAAAAATTTGTAATCATATTTTGTGTAAGACTTTTGCATTGGCTGATCTGTGTGATCGGCCCCAAAACATTAATTTAATACATGTTTCTTCCAATAAGGATGTTCTTTCTTGCGATGATCAATCAACCCCCGATGAAGAAAGATCAGAAGCTGCACACTCTCATCCATCTCTGGCATCATCAGGATCCACTCAGGAATTCACAAAAGACGGCAAGCTCGGTTTTGGTTTCACGCCATCCGACGAGGTTGAACAGGTCGACATCGGCTCAGGGGATCGACCAAGGCCGACGTGGATCAGTAAAAAGCTCGGCCCAGAGCTCAAAGCCAAGTTGATCGAGCTGCTCAGGGAGTTCCCAAATTGCTTTGCCTGGGAGTACCACGAGATGCCAGGTCTTGATCGGTCTATTATTGAACATCGGCTGCCGATCAAGCCCGGTTTTCGACCTATTTGCTCAACATCCTAGGAAAATCGATACGAAAATCATTGATACAGTCAAAGAAGAGATAGAGAAGATGATTCGCGCTGGGTTTATCTGCCCTTGCCGATATGCCACTTGGATATCGAGCATTGTTCCTGTTTGGAAGAAAAACAGTAAGCTCAGGATATGCATCGACTTTAGGGATCTAAACAGAGCTTCCCCAAAGGATGAATACTCGATGCCCATCGCAGAGTCGCTCATCAATGCTGCAGCTGTTCACAAGATGATGAGCTTCCTTGATGGCAATGCCGGGTATAATCAAATCTTTTTGGCCAAAGAAGATGTTTACAAGACAGCTTTTCGTTGCCCACAAGGTTTGTTCGAGTTTGTGGTCATGAACTTCGGCTTACGCAATGCCAGAGCAACTTACCAACGGGCCATGAACTACATCTTCCATGATCTCATCGGCCGGCTCATGGAAGTATACATTGATGATGTGGTGGTCAAGTCAGTATTGCAGGAGAACCACTTAGCTGATCTGCGTCAAGTCCTCAAGCATACTCGTAAACATGGCATGAGGATGAATCCCGATAAATGTGCGTTCGGCGTCACTGCCGGACAATTCCTTGGGTTCTTGATCCATGAATGAGGTATAGAGATTGGCTCGAAGAGTAAGGATGCCATTGAGACAATGACACCACCAACGACCAAAAAGGAGCTTCAGCAGCTGATCGGCAAGATTAACTACATCAGGAGGTTCATCCCTAACCTTTTAGCAAAACTTGAAGCGTTTATGCCTTTGGTCAAGACACAGCGTAGCAGCGAGTTCGTGTGGGGCCCTGATCAACAACTAGCGTTCGACAACCTGAAAAAGTACCTGACGGCACCAACAATGATGGCCCCACCTCGACTCGACCTCCCATTCATTGTCTACCTTTCAGCCGATGAAATTTCCATTGGCTCTGTGCTGATTCAAGAAGTCGATGGCAAGGAGCGTGTCGTCTACTATCTCAGCCGACGATTACTCGACGCGGAGACCAGGTATTCCAAGATGGAACGCTTATGTTTGTGCTCATATTTTACATGCACCAAACTGCGGCATTACCTACTCAACGCCGAGGTGCTAATCGTCTGCAAAGCCGATGTCATCAAGCACATGTTGTCAGCATCGATCCTCAAAGAGAGGCTCGACAAATGGATGTTCGCTTTGTCAGAATTTGACGTCAAGTTCCGACCAGCGAAAGCCATCAAATTCCAAGTGTTAGCTAATCTTATTACAGAGCGATCGGCTCCACGGTCCCATTTCATCGGCATATCATCTTGGGCTTTGTTCTTCGACGGGTCTGCGTGCGACACTGGTTGTGGCATTGGGCTCTTCATCATCTCCTCTCGGGGGGCACAATATGAGTTCGCCTTTCACCTCGAGGAGCATCGTACCAACAACCAGATGGAGTATGAAGCTTTATGCAAAGGTCTTGAGCTGTTACTAGGATGCAGGCGCCGAAGTAGTTGAACTTTTCGGTGATTCAAAAATCGCCATTAAGCAGTCAACGGAGGACTTCAATTGTGCAAGTGATTTGCTGTATCCATATCTCCTCCATTGTCAAGAGTTGATGGCAAAGTTCCTTTATGTTCAGCTCAAGTGGATACGAAGGGACGATAATGCCGAAGCTAACAAACTCGCGCAAATAGCTTCTGGCTATGTAGAGGAAGTCGAGGACGTCTATGTCGACACATTGCAACTAACGTCAGCCGATTGGAGAGCCAATCTCCTCAATTACTTGAGGGATCCGGCTCGGGGGGCAGATAAGAAGACAAGACAGCGAGCTCTGAAGCATGTGCTCATTGGTGAAGAACTTTATTTCAGAACCATTGAAGGCTTGTTGTTAAAATGCCTAGGCCCGACAGAAGCGCTCAAAATCATGCACGATGTACACGAAGGGACTTGCGATACTCATCAATCGGTTCACAAGATGAAGTGGTTGATCAGAAGGTCTGGCTATTATTGGCCGACTATGTTGGAGGATTGTTTCAAATATTATAAAGGTTGCCAGGACTGTCAAAGATTTGGGGCCGTACAGATAGCTCTGGCTGGACCATTAAATCCTATTATCAAGCCGTGGCCATTCAAAGGCTGCGGCATGGACATGATTGGACAAATCAACCCTCCAACTAGCAAGGGCCACAAATGGATTTTGGCCGCAACCGATTATTTCACCAAATGGGTAAAGGCTGTACCGATGAAAAATGTCATGGCCAAGGATGTGATAAATTTTGTCAAAGAACACATCATTCATCGGTTTGGGATACCACAGACCATCACCACAGATCAGGGGTCTGTCTTTTTGGCAGAAGAATTCAAAAAATTTACTAAAGAGATGGGCATCACCTTGATACAATCTTCACCGTATTATGCTTAGGCTAATGCTCAGGCCGAGGCGTCAAACAAAAGTCTCATCAAGCTGATCAAGCGAAAGATTGACGAATATCCCAAGCAATGGCATAATCGGCTGGCTGAAGCATTGTGGGCACATCGAATATCATGTCATGGGGCTACCAAATGCACTCCCTATCAATTCGTCTATAGCCAGGAGGCCGTTATGCCTTAGGGAGATCAACATCGGCTCTCGACAGGTTCAGTTTCAAAATGACCTGACAGCCGATGAATATTCAACCCTCATGAACATGAACACGAAAGATCTGATAAAACTTCGGCTTTGGGCTCTCGAAAAGATCAAGGACAACAAGGCCAAGGTGGCAAGAGCTCATAGCAAAAAAATAAAGCCGAAGAATTTTCAAGTTGGAGATCTTGTGTGGGAGCTAGTTTTGCCGGTTGGAACAAAGGACCCAGCATATGGAAAATGGTCACCCAACTGGCACGGGCCATATCGTATAGTAGAAACTGCTCCAGGAAACTCCTACAGGATGGAAACAGTGGAAGGAGAATGGTTTAGCAGGAACATCAATGGCAAGTACTTGAAAAAGTACTATCCCAACTTATGGATCGGAACCGGTTCTATTTCATACAAGGCCGATGCGAGACCATCTAGACCTGACAGAGCCGATGTGTTAACATCGCCTTGAGAAAAAAAAATAATAAAATGAAAGATTACAAAAGTATGGGCCGATGTACGCCATTGGCCTCGATTAGAGCCGATGCAAATTATGCATCGCCATTAGAATAAAAAAACACTTAATAAAGATTCTGTCCGTTGTCAAATATGCTCGGGGGGCATGCCAAATAGAGGCATGCCAGATGAAACGAAGGTTCTAGTTACGAGTTCATTATACAAACGATGGAGTAGAAAGTTTATGAAGAAACTGGTGGACTGCAACAAGAGCCTTCAATTGAACCTCGTCGGCTGAGTTGATGATTTGATGATCTGGTTCATCAGACTCGACGACCAGACTCTTGTTTAGCGAACGGATGCGCGCCAGGTTTGTCGTGAGCGTTGTGGACAGTTGTTGCTTTTCACTTGCAATCTTTTCCATGTCTGCATCGTTGGCTATGATGGCTGCGTCAACCTTGGAGAATTCTTGTTGGAGGCGTTGGATTTCTTCATTTAGTTTGATCTTCTTCGTGTCAAGCTCTTCCCTGGTTGACAGCAGTCATTCATTGACACTTTGATCATCAAGAGACGCCTTGAGTTGGTTTGCTGCTGTACATTCCCTGACGATTTCTTTCTTCAAAGCTAGCTGTCTAGCGCGAGAAGCAATGCGCATGGTGGCCGCCAGAACATCCTCACGGAGGAAGCCCAGATGGGCCGTAGGCCGAAGCGCCTGCTTCAGGTCTGAAGGAAGATCATCGGTAATTAACTCAAAGACCGGTTGGATCTCATCACAGTCAATGACCAGTTGTTCGATTGGGGCTTCCAATCGCTTCACAATGTCCTCAAGTTTGGCGACCATGTGTGCAGCAGATGAAGGCGACACAGGCGGGCTCTCATTCATCAATGTTTCACCGATGGTAGAAGGATCAAAGTTCAACAGATTTGCCACATTGAAGGTCTGACAAGAAAGGGCTAGTAAGATCAGGCAGTCTTGAGGTAAAGACAGCATGATGAAGGTATGTGGTGGTCTTACCTCAGGCAAATCAGCCTCTACTTCGACTCCAGCATGGCCGGATGTGTCCTCAGGTGGAGCATCACAATGTTCAAGAAAAGCTCCTCCTACATCGGCTTCGTGCTCCCGACTACGGATATGATCATCCTGCATTATACATGGAGTTCTTTGAATTAATGGAGACGGTGACAAAAAATTCGAGGAATCAAGAGAAAATTTACTGGTGAATTAGGAAGTAATGGAGCCGAGAGAGCAACTGGCTTCTTGATGGATGTCTTTCTAAATCTCGGCTGGCTGGGCCCTCTCCCTTCTCGTTGCCGTTTCAAGCCAGGAGCAGCAAAGATGACTTTATCGAGAGAAGGTGCATTGGCTAGATACACCGGCACTAGAGCCATTTGCAGATACTTAAATGGCTGGCCCGATTCATTGGTTGGGTTTGGACCTTCTTGTAACTGAGTAGAAGAAAACTCTGTTAGATTCTGGAATAATGGGAGAAGGGAAAGAATCAAGGCCGAAGGGAACATACCTCTTCTGGTGTGGCTTGGTATTCCGAGTCGATTGCCACAAGAGTCGATGCAACTGTGCCCTGAAAGAGGTGGGGTCTCCAGTAATCCCACCAAGAGTTGAAGCCATCGGAAGTATGTACGAACTCTAGATCACTAGGCACTTGTAGCTTCAAGTCAGAAAAGATGGCGTAGGCTTTGGAAGCTACCAGTGAGTTAGTCAGTTCAGCTCGGCTCTGAATTCTCTCATGGATGATCAGACGTGGACCGAACTGACGAGCAGCTAAGACAGGTTGGTATGATTCATACCCTGGTTTATTGATCCTATTGCTAGTGCTCATACTGACTGGGAGGAGGCACGGAGTAATCATGATGCTGAATATAGCTTGGGATTCTTCATCATTGGGGAAACTGTCTAGTCCGAAGAAAGATGGGTTTTCGAAATGCTCTAATTCAGCATATGCATCATAAGAAGGTGTGTTCTGGGAGCTATAGAAGCATTTGTACCACTTGGCCATTTCTGTAGCAGCAGTATTGGTTATAAGTAGCTGATGCAGGGCTTGGCCAAATGAAGTACAGCGAATAGACTTACCAGAATAATCTAGGAAAATTGGGATTCTAATCGAGGGAAATCTGGAATTTCAGTGCGAAAGTAGAGCTTGCACCAGAGCTGAACAAACCACCAAGGTCCTCCTGTTTTTGCATGCTGATTCGATAGGATGCGTTGGGTGTTCAGAGACAGGTGACGATATAGAATTCCCAAGAAAAGTTTTGCCAGGGTAAAAGATTGGCCATTGGCTAGAGCATTGGCCAGGTTCAGATAATTCTTTGTCGGGGCCAAAGAAGGACCATTGAAAAGAAAATGGTCAAGCTAAAGGTTCAAAAAGGCGATGTGTTCTTTCACTGAAACAGGGCCGGTTTGTTTATTGTATCGACTGATGTATTGGCTCTAGTTTCGAGTACTGCTCTTCTCCACTATTTTCTTATGAGGGCATTCGGTTAAGGAGAAAGGAGAAGGACATGAGGAATGCACATCGAGGCCCAAGATCATGACGACATCCATCAATGTTGGGGTCATGGGGCCAGAGCCGAACAAAAAACGGTTCAGGCTATACGACCAGAAATAGCCGATGGATCTAAGCAAGTTATCATCTTTCTCCATGGGAGAAAGGGACAGAGTTAAGGCATCGGTTATACGGGTGACTTGCCAGGTGGAACCGTGTGCCCGTTCGACACGTTTATACCAGTCGACCCAACCCTCCATTGGGAATGGCCAGGCTCGTAGTTGATCTGACCACAGATCTAGGTCTAGAGTGGTATGAACAAACGGCAAGCGTTTGGTCTCAGTTCTGACGAGGTCATGCGGGGGTTCATAGGATTTGGGCCCTAGACTGAATGTTGTGGAATTGGATGATGAGGGAAGTAAAATTTCATCGGCCTAATCATAAAAAGTTAAAAGACTCAGAGTGAGAAAGGCTACCACAGAATGCGGGGAGGTAGTAATCCAGGGGAGTTAGAAATTGTCACCTTCAAATCAAAAACTCGCTCGCAGAGAGTCTTTTCCTCAACCGCGCTACTGGACGCCACCATTTCACCAGGTTGGTTAAAGATGGATTGTAATGGCAAAGTGTTTTTGCGTCAAGAGGTGGAAGGCAGGTTTTGGAATTGGTTCGCTTGCCTTTTATAAGGAACTGTCCGTACCCAACGGAGTAGCGTGGGATTTTTGGATGGCCAAAGGATTCGTGCCTTTGGTTGGATGGTCAGAGTGTGGGACCACCGTTGGCTATTAGCCGATGCCGATTCAGGATCCGATTTTTGACATAGCTTAGTGCGTTGCCACTTAGCCGATGCCACTGAGTCGATCTAATTGTGCTGATCTTCAAAAGTGAATCTTCAAGTTTGGCTCAGTACGTTGCTACTGATGCCGATTTTAAGGAGTCTCAAAGGGATTTTGGACAAAGGAATCAGTAAAGGAAAATTCATTAATTTATATATTCTTACTAAGGAATATATACATCGATGACAAAATATATATATAAAAGGGGTCCCTAGAGCCGATTCCATGACTATCGGCTTGCCCAAAATTTGGGGATTCTTCCTAAGAGCCGACACAGCGGCTAAAAGATAAAATTAACTAATTAAAACTAAAAGTAAAACGCTTTAAGCGTCACTATCTTCCGACGACTCATCGCCGGCGCCCTCGCCATCCTCGTTCGCCTCGTCGTCGGCGTCCTCGCCATCGGAGAGCTCAAGGTCCGAGTGACCTTCATCTCCCTGGGCGAGGAGGTCCTCGTCCTCGTTCGGCTCCTCCGGCATGGCGTCGTCGTTGTCTTCCTCCTCCACATCCTCTTGGCGCATCGCCACCCCTAAGCAATTAGGGTTTCAAGGTATATCGTCATGCCGCTCTATTGACTTCTTTCGTAGATGTTGATAGGGCATTACGGCGTTCTGCCTATGGTAGATCTTGTACTAAGCATTGTTGTTGGCAAGATCTGCTAGTTATCATGTGCATCGACCTGATCTACTTATTCTCTGAGCTTCACGACATAGATCGGATCGTGCACAATTTATCATCATGTTATCCTTTGATGTTATCATCCTTTGCAATATATGCTGCGTCAAGCCACCACCATATTTTGTTAGATTTGCATGATACAAGAGGCTTATTTAGGTTGATGTTGGTATCCCATACTTTCTTGCATCTCGATCGGTTCCTAGCTAGAGATAATACTATGTTTATTTATTATGCTAGTTTCTATTAAAGAGCCGATCTAGATAAGCAGATCACTTTATTTCTATGCATCTACTATACATCGCCTAAGCAGCGTTGGATCGACTCGTGGAGTATCGCTGGAGGTTTGCCGATGCCAAGACCCGACGCGGGAGAGCCGATCCGAGCGATCTGGCTAGTATTTAACGTTTACCCTGTTTTGTTTGTTCATGCAGAGAGAACAGGAGCCGACCACCGTCATCACCACCACCTTCCTGGCTGGAACCGTTTAGCCGACTGGGAGCCGCAGCAAGGAGGAGCGACCTCTACGTCCACATACACCTCCCGGCTCGCATTGTGTTGACCCATTGGTACACTGCCCACCGGTTTCCCGCGGCAACACTTGGCCCACATCTTTGTTCTTTTTTTTGGCTCATCGTCTTTATCTCAACACATTCATCTCTTTATCTACTTGTTTGTGTTATATAATCAACAATATGGTGTCAACAGCAACATCCAAATTTCAGTGTACATTTTGTGAAAATATTTGTGTCCTTTCCATTTATTTTTTTGGTCTACTGTTGATTCTTGATTTTTGATATATATATATAGTATATTAAAAGTAGAACATCAACTACATGGTTGTGACACCAAACGACCCAAAGAAAACAAAATAACAATAAAATTCTTCTTGGACGTCTTCTTCTTGCCACTCAACAGAATGTTTTCAAACATTAAGATCACATATTATTGGCCCTTCACATAAATACTGTTATATAAATATTACTAAAATCTTTGATTTTTTAATTCATACCCAAATCAGTGCTTGGTCCTCATCTTTGTTCTTTTTTGGCCCATCTTCTTTTTTCTCAACACATGCATCTCTTCCTTTACTTTTTTGTGTTATGTAATCAACAATATGGCATCAAATTTCAGGAAACATTTTGTGAAAAAAATCTGTGTCCTTTCTATTTAATTTTTAATCTAGTATTGATTCTTGATTTTTTGTAAAATTTCTAGTATATTAAATAAGGAGAACAAGAGCTACATATGGTGACAGTGACACCAAGCAACCCAAAGAGAAGAAAATAACAGCAAAATTCTTCTTGAATGTCTTCTTTTTGCCGGTCAACATAAGATCACATATTATTGGCCCTTCATATAAATATTGTAATAAAAATATTACTAAATTATAGGGTTTGTTTGAATTTATACCCAAATCAGTTCTTCGTCCATATCTTTGTTCTTTTTGGCCCATCTTCTTTGTCTCAACACATGCATCTCTTTCCTTCCCTGATTGTGTTGTGTACTCCCGATGTTCCAATTTACAGATCATTCAACTTTTTTGGCACCAAGTTTGACTTACTTTTCTTATTAAAAATCATAATTGTCATTTATTTTCATTGTGATTTAGTTCAGCATATAATATACTTTAACTATGACCTAATTTTTCTTATTTTCGCAAATTTTTTGAATAAGACGAGTTAGTAAAACTTGGTATTCAAAAAGTCAAACGACCTATGTATTGGGATGGAGAGAGTAATCTACAATATGGCATCACTCATAACATCTGAATTTCAGTGTACATTTTGTGAAAAATATTTGTGTCCTTTCCATTTAAATATTTATAGCACAGCTTATGCGCATTTTAAGATTTTTGTTGATTTTTTGATAAAATATGGTTATATATTAGATAAGTAGAAAAACAGGTGTCAAATGGCACAAACACAAATAACAGAAAATAACAACACAATTCTTCTTGGACGTCGTCTTCTTGCGGGTCAACCAGAACGTTTTAAACTATATATTTCCAACCAAATTCACAAAATTAGAATGGGCCGCAGCCCATTACTTCCACTCAGGCTGGCCTCTTCAATTGTACAGCAATTCTTTTCTGCCCTACACGCATGGCCCATCCCAACTCCATACACATTCCCGTGGCACGCCGCCGCCGGCCGCCGGTAGTCCTTCTGCGGCTTCCCGTCCTTCCTTCCCCTCTCCGCTGCCTGCCGATGCCACAGCGCTGCTCCTGCGTTGTTGTAGAGGAAGCGGTGCCCATTGACTTCTTTTTTTCGCTGGTAAGTAGTGGAGTGGATGGATTGCTCTGCCCGGGGGAGCCTTTTCTTTGCTGTGGCTACGCATTTGTTGCTGGTGGTACCCAAGATGCGGGTTGCCCACCCAGTTTTGCAACACGACAGCACATGCTCGCCCTTGCTAGTTTGACACGGGAATAAAGAAGCAACGTTTTTGCAATTTTAACTGATTTAGTGTGACGTCGTTATATAGAGATACAGAAACTCACGATAAATTTTGTCTCTTTTCCGATTATTTCTTGGATTAAACCATGGCTTGCGGTCAGCGTTTTTACGTTTACCTGCTTAGTCATTTAAGAATTTTGGATACAATGCAGACATTTATCAGTGATGGTTGAGATACAATGTAGGAAGACCAGAAAGATTCATACCTCCAATGCTCCAGTGGCGGTTGGCCAAATACCCTGCTGAATGGTTCAGGCACAGGAAGCTTTTCCCATGGGAAGTTTCTTCTTGCCCCTTCTCCGCACTCTCCACTTCAGTTCAGTTTGATGACTCAAGCGGTGATGAAAAGCTGAATTGTGCTCTTGATAATGAACCTATCCGTAAACGACGCTAGTCTTTGAACTCTGAAAGTGTTGTCCAGACACTCCGTTGCCTAAGGAGGAACCGGCTGTGGCATTTGCCTACTTCAAAGATACACATAGCCTTGGGTTTCACCATGACTGCTCAACCCACTCAGAGATCATACAAATTTTATCCCATTCATTCCAGTGGAAGATGCTGGTGTCCTTGTTCTGTGAGATTATCTCATCAACTGGTAGCGGTGGTCCCGAAATCTTAACACTTATTGGTCATCTCAGAAAAACATGTGCCGCTTCTCATGTACTCCCATTTGCAGTCAATTGCTTAATCAAGGCATACACCATGTGCCACGATACACAAGCAACAATAGAGATGTTTTGTCACCTTTGCAAGCTTGGATTTGTTCCGACGGCTTGGACTTGCAACTTTCTGCTCAAATTTGTATCTCAGAGCGGTGAATCGGATTTGGTTGTTGCAGCTTATGATCAACTGAAGTGCTTTCAGTTGACGTTGAATGTTCATTCTTTGACCATAATCACTAGGTCGCTTTTTCAAACAAATAAGACAGACAAAGCATTCCAAGTGTGGATTGGAATGATTGACATGGGAGTGAAACCTGATGTCCATGGATACTCATCGTTAATAATTGGTCTTTGTGATTGTGGAAGGTATGATCTAGCTTATAACATGGTAAGCAAATATACTGTTCTACAAGAGATCGCCCAGGAGAGGGTTCCGATTGAGGCCATGGCTTATAACATGGTAATTGATGGCCTATGCAAAGAAATGAAACTGGAGGAGGCTGAAAAAGTCTTGGCGAATAAGACTAAACAAGTAAACATGGATCTGCCCCTGATATATATGGTTATTGCTAGAATGATTGGATTGATCCATCCCAAACCCTAGAGGGTGGGGTAAATAGTCTAGAGTACATGGGCCTACATGGGCCATTATATGGGCTGCATACACATACTCCAACACCCTCCCGCAGTCTGAACTTCCGGCGCAGCGGAGTTGGAGACTGGCCAAGAGAAAGAAAGTACACACACAGGGTAACACCCCCCCCCCCGCAGACACAACTCTAGCCACGAGTGATGTTGAGGCTAGAACGGAACTCGGAGAAGATCGCAGAGGGTAGACCCTTGGTGAAGATGTCGGCAAACTGGGAGGTGGTCGGGACATGTAGAACGCGAACATCGCCGATGGCGACCCTGTCGCGGACGAAGTGCAGGTCGATCTCCACGTGCTTAGTCCGCTGGTGCTGGACCGGGTTGGTGGAGAGGTACACCGCGCTGACGTTGTCGCAGTAGACGAGCGTGCTCTTGGCGAGTGGGCTGTGAAGCTCAGCCAGGAGCTGCCGGAGCTAGGAAGCCTCTGCCACGCCATTGGCGACAGCCCGGTACTCGGCCTCAGCACTGGAGCGAGAGACGACCGGCTGCCGCTTGGACGACCAAGAGACAAGGTTGCCGCCCAGGAAGACAGCGTAGCCGGACGTGGACCGACGAGTGTCCAGACACCCGGCCCAGTCAGCGTCGGTGTAGATGACAAGCTCGGTGGAGGAAGACTGGTGAAGAAGAAGGCCGTAGTCCACAGTGCCCCGAAGGTAGCGAAGGAGACTCTTCAGGGCAATGAGGTGTGGCTCCCGAGGATCATGCATATGAAGACAGACCTGCTGAACTGCATATGTGATGTCCGGCCTGGTGAAGGTGAGATACTGCAGAGCACTAGCAAGGCTACGGTAGGCAGTAGGATCAGCAATTGGAGGGCCCGCATCCTCTGAGAGCTTGGCCTGAGTGTCAACCGGGGTGGAACAGGGGTTACAGTCCGTCATCCCTGCTCGCTCCAGAATGTCAAGAGTGTACTGCCGCTGGTGGAGGAGAAGGCCAGAAGGACGGGGCTCAACTGTGACACCCAAGAAGTGGTGGAGCACGCCAAGGTCCTTCATAGCAAACTCCTGCTGCAGGGAGATGATGATGCGCTGAAGCAAGTGCTGACTGGAGGCTGTGAGAACGATGTCATCAACATATAGCAGCAGATAGGCCATCTCATCGCCATGCCGATAGACAAACAGGGAGGTGTCTGATTTGGCCTCAGTGAAACCCAAGGTGACCAAGAACGTGGCAAACCGAGAGTACCAAGCCCGAGGAGCCTGCTTCAAGCCATAGAGAGACTTGTTGAGCCGGCAGACCATATTTGAGCGAGCGGGATCCACGAAACCCGCTGGCTGACTGCAGTAGACGGTCTCAGTCAAGGTGCCATGAAGGAAGGCATTCTTGACGTCCAGCTGGTGCACAGGCCACGAACGAGAGAGAGCCAGCGAGAGGACCGTTCGCACTGTAGCGGGCTTCACCACTGGGCTGATGGTCTCATCGTAGTCCACACCAGGGCACTGGGTGAAGCCCCGGAGAACCCAACGAGCCTTGTAGCGATCCAGAGTGCCATCAGCTCGCCGCTTGTGCGTCCAGATCCACTTGCCAGTGACCACATTGCCACCAGGTGGGGGTGGCACCAGATCCCACGTCTGGTTGGCAAGGAGAGCCGCGTACTCCTCTTCCATCGCACGGCGCCAGTGAGGGTCCGCCAGGGTGTCACGAACGGAGGAGGGTACAGGAGAGATCCCCGGCTCCGCGGCAGCAGTCGAGAGGGCCGCGGGCCGAAGAACACCAGCTGCCCGCCGTGTCACCATGGGATGTAGGTGACGAGGATCCCGCTCGAGAACAGGCGGGTGGTACACCGTCGACTCGACACGGGCGGCAAGGCGAGGGTGGCGAGGCGGCTCCGGCAGGCCCCGCAGGCGGTGACGAAGACGGGGCCGGCACAGGAGACACCGGCAGCGACGGCGTCAGAGCAGGGGAGACCATCGTGCACCGCTGGTAGACACGCACTGGGCTGCGCATAGCGCAGGGGAGGCACGGGGGCCGCGCGTGGCCCGGCGGGGGACGACGGGGCCTCCGGAGCCGCGCGTGGCGTAGCAGAGGACGAGGGGGCCTCCGGGGCCGCACGTGGCGCGGCAGGGGACTCCGGGGCCCTGCGTGGCGCAGTAGGGGACTCCGGTGCCGGCGCATCAGGGAGGCACAGCGGCGGAGGACCTGCGAAACGCTCAGACAAGGGTGGCTGAACCACCTGGTCAGTGGGAAAGAGGGACTCCAACTCTAGGTCGAAGGCTGGGGTGGTGGTGGAGGAGAAAGGAAAATCCGACTCATCGAACACGACGTGTCGGGAGATCAGGACCCGTCGAGACGTGAGGTCAAAGCAACGGTACCCCTTGTGGTCAGGAGAGTAACCAAGAAACACACACCAAGTCGAGCGGGGCTCCAACTTGTGAGGAGCAGTGGCGGAAGTGTTAGGGTAACACGCACACCCGAAGACACGTAGGTGATCGTAGCGAGGAGTACCGAAGAGAGCGTGGTGAGGGGTGGGAGCCGGGGAGGCAGTGGAAGGGAGACGGTTGAGCAAGTAGGTGGCTGTGTGAAGACTCTCCGCCCAGAAGCGAACGGGGAGAGAAGCCTGGAACAGAAGGGTGCGCATGATATCGTTAGTGGTGCGAATCATGCACTCAGCCTTGCCGTTCTGAGCAGAGGTGTAGGGGCAGGACATGCGTAACTGGACACCGCGAGTGAGGAAGAAAGAGCGGGAGGCATTGTTATCGAACTCACGCCCGTTGTCACACTGGACGGCCTTGATGGTGAGGCCAAACTGAGTGGACACCCAGGCAAAGAAGTGGGACAACGTGGAGAACGTCTCAGATTTGAAATGCAAAGGGAAAGTCCAAGAATAATGGGAGAAATCATCAACCACCACCAAATAGTACTTATAACCAGAAATACTGAGTATAGGGGATGTCCACAGATCACAGTGTACAAGATCAAACAAGCGATCTGCATGAGAAGTGGAGGTAGAAAAAGGAAGTCTAACATGACGCCCTAACAGGCACGCATGACAAAAATGCTCATTAGGGGCTCGAGTACAAGGCAGATCTGCACTACGACTGGGCTGAGCCAAAACGTCGCGGCCTGGGTGACCAAGGCGGCGGTGCCAAGTAGAAGAAGAGGTGGTGGCGACGAAAGCAGCTGACGGAGAAGAAGTCGAAGGCGAGGTAGCGGAAGGTGGAAGCCTGAGGGTGTAAAGGGGTCTCGCGCTATCACATCGGAGAAGTGGACGCCGGGAAGCCAAATCCTTCACAGTAAGACCAGAAGAGTCAAATTCGACAGTACAAGACTTGTCAACTGTAAATTGGTGAATGGAAAGAAGATTATGGACCATATGGGGAGCAACAAGAACATTGGGAAGACGAAAAGAACCAAGATTGCCCGCATCCCCCACGGAGGTGACAGGAAGACAAGACCCATTGCCGACCATGATGGAAGAAGGGCAAGAAGGTGGAGGTCGGATAGAAGAGAGTATACCAGTGGTCGGGGTGGTGTGGTAGGAGGCACCCGAGTCAGCAATCCACTCGGTACCCACTGGCGGTGTCAGCCTCATGGAGCTGAACGAGCGAGCCAACGCAGCCTGGTCCCATCCAGCAAGCCAGGCCGAAGGAGGAGGCTGAGTGGGTGGGACCCAGGCCGCCGGTGGTGGAGAAGGAGCAATGCCAGCGAACATGGCCGACGGCGGGTGCTGAGTGCGAGGACCCCCCCGGGGCCTGGAAGGGCCACATCGAGATGCGCCCTGACCATGGGTTGGAGAAGGATGGCCAGGGGGCACTAGTAGCAGCAGGGGTGGGAGCAGGCGTCGGTGTACTCCCACGAGTGGCACCACCGCGCCCACTCCGCCGACGACGTCTACCGCGGCCCCCCCCCCCACCACCACTCGGCCCGCGGGGAGGAGCGCCGAGGAGGGAGGGTGCTGGAGGAGCGGCAGGAGCCTAGAGGAGCAGCAGGTGGCGCCGGGGAGCTCGCAGGGGCGGCCGGAGGGGCAGCGACGAGGACGGTGGAGGGCCCCTTGGAGAAGCCCCTAGTGATCTCGTCGAGAACCAGGTCATCCCATAGCTGCAGGAAGGAGGGGAATGGCTTCTGCTTGGAGATCCAGGTCTTCAGATGGCCGTAGGTGTCGTTGAGGCCACGCACGATGTTGAGAACCAAGAAACGGTCCTCCACCGGCCAGCCAAGGTCACGAAGAGCATCCGCCATGCCCTTCATCCGCCGGCAGTACTCGGCAACGGAGAGGTCCCCCTGCTCGAAGGTGCGGAAGGCCGCATCGACCTGAAGAGCACGAGCCTCGGCATTGCCAAGGAACTGGCCCTCAAGAGCCTGCCAAGTCTGTCGCGCGGTGCCCCCGGGAGCGCGAACGATGTCCTGGAGATCTAGGGAGAGGGTCCCAAAGATCCAGGACAGGACGATGCTGTCGAGGCGCTGCCACGCCGGGTCCCGATCCGCGGCGGAGGAGTCGAGGAGCACGTGGTCGTCGAGGGCATAGCGGCGGAGTGTGAGGAGGACCAAGTCCCGCCAGCGGCTGAAGGAGGTAGATCCCGGGTCGAGGACGACCGGAACTAGGGCCCGGATGTTCTGGACCTCCGCCGCCTGGAGGTGAAGCTGGGCAACCACCGGGTCGGCAGGGTTGGGCCGGGTGCACCGCGGAAGGGGCTGAGCCTGGTGGGAAGAGCTAGCCCCACCCTCAGCACTGTCCTGGTGAAGCTGCAGCTCGGGGGCGCCGGAGAGGAAGCGCTCCGCCTCGGCGACACGACGAGCAAGGGCATCCGCCTCGGCGCGCTCATGCTCCTGAGCCGCTGCGGCCTCAGTCTTGGCGGCACGGAGGGCGGCAGCCAGTGCAGCGTCGGCGGAGGGCTCGTGGAAGACCTGACCCCCGCCCCCAGCAGAGCCAGTGGTGGCCTGTAGAGGAGCGGTCAGTCCCGGAACGGAGGCGTGGACGTCGGCCAGCGGTGGATCGGTGGCCGGAGGGTCCCCGATGGCGACGAAGGACGGAGACGAGGACGGCTCGGCAGTGTACACGGAGCCGAAGGGTCCCCAGTCCGCGCCCAGGCCCTTGGAGACCCTGCTCGGCCCGGCCCAGGGGCTGGGCAATGAGGCCTGCGGGCGCAGGGGAGCCATGCTCCACCCTGCACCGGTGGAGGGCGGAAGCAGGGAGGCCCGCGCGTCGTCCGTGGCGGCGGCGGGCGCGGCGGCTTGGAGGGCCGCCTCGCGCTCGTTCGCGCGGCGCGCGGCAGCCTGAGCGGCGGCAGCCTCGGCTGTGGCGGCGGCGGCCAGGGAGGAGGCTGGCGGCGCGGAGGGGCCCGGCGGCGGCCATGGAGGAGGCCGGGGGCACGGAGTAGCCCGGCGGCAGCGCGGAGGAGGCAGAGGAGGCAGGGGAGCGGGTGAGAGCCGCGGAGTAGGAGAGGGGAGGGAAGGAGGAGGAGGAGGGAGGCGGCGGCGGTGGCTGCTGCTGGCGGCCGGCCATGGCGTGGTGGCGGCGGCAGCGCCTGCCTGCTTGCGACAGCTGGGGGAGGGAGAGAGAGAGGAAGGAATCCCTAACCCTAGTCTGATACCATGCTAGAATGATTGGATTGATCCATCCCAAACCCTAGAGGGTGGGGTAAATAGTCTAGAGTACATGGGCCTACATGGGCCATTATATGGGCTGTATACACATACTCCAACAGTTATAGCTATCTCATTCATAGTTATTGCGAAATGGGTAGCTTAGAAAAGGCGTGGCATCATATTGAAGCCATGCTATCCCATGGCATCGAGATAAATTGTCATATTGTGGGTTTCCTTCTACAGCGCCTGGGGAAGTTAGGCATAGTATTTGAAGTTATTGTGCACTTCCATAAATTTAGAGATTTAGGACTTCATCTTAATGGCGTGCTTTACAACTTGCTATGGATGCTTATTGCAAGCTTGGAGACATGAATGAGGCAGTTTATCTACTGAATGAAATGAACCAGACAAAATCCACTTTACATGCCTGATCAATGGCTACCTGAAAGGAGAAACAGGAAAATGTTTGGCAAGTATTTGAGCAGATGCTGAAGTCAAATATAGAACCCGATGTAGTTACACGTAGCATATTGGTCGGTATTTGACCTTCTAGAGTACATGATGGATCAAGGGTTGGAGCCTAATTCACTCACCTATGGTCTAGCAATTGATGGTTTTTGTAGAAGGGGCAACCTGAGTGAAGCGGAGGTGTTATTTACTATTGTAGAAGAAAAAGGGATAGATAATAGTATTGAAGTGATGTACAGTTATATGATTTGTGGTTATTTGAACTCAGGCTGCACTGACCATGCTTACATGCTTTTTCTTAGAGTTGCTAAACAAGGAAATATGGTGGATGCTTTTACATGTTCGAAATTGATAAACGGCCTTTGTAGAGATGGAAAAGCTGAAGGGGCTTCAACTTTATGTGACATGATGCTAGAAAGGAATGTTGTTTATGATGTAGTTTCGTATAGTAAAATTGTATCAGCTTATTGTCAAAGAGGAGATATGCGCAATGCCCACTTATGGTTCCATGATGTGGTTGAGCAAGGACTTTCTGATGTCACTGTATACACAGTACTGATGAATGGTTATTGCAAAGTTGGACGTCTGCAAGAAGCATGTGAATTATTTGCTCAAATGATACATTTTTTTCTCGAACACTCAAATGATACATTTAGGAATCAAGCCTAATGTAATTGCATACACAGTGCTATTGGACGACCACCTAAAAGAGACCTTGCACCAAGGGTGAGAGGGCATTGCTAAGGAAAGGAAGAGCTTTCTTCTTAGGGCAAAGCATAAGACATTGTTGAGCTCTATGGAAGACATGGGGATTCAACCTGATGTAATCTGTTACACAGTATTGATTGATGGACAATGCAAAGCGGAATTTCTAGATGAAGTTCGGAGGTTGTTTGATGAGATGTTACCAAAAGGACTTATTCCTGATGTTTACACATACACAACTCTTATAAGTGGATACTGTAGCCAGGGAGAAATAGCTAAAGCTGCAGATCTTTTACAAGAAATATCAGATAAGGGAATGAAGCCAGATGTACTAACCTTTTCTGTACTACAACAAAGAACCTTAAGATATCGAAAGGCCCATCCATATGTATGATGTCCCAATGGTTGTGTGTTGATGAATGTCTTTTTGACTGAAGAGAACACGCCAACATAAAGGTATTACTTTCTTGTAGTTCCATCTAGCCTTGTCAATGATGAATTTACTAAAAAGTTTTAGCATCCGCTGGATTGTTTTATACAATATAATGATTTTTATTATCTTTGCCTTCTGAGAATCCTACAAGATGAAGTTGCCAGCGCTAGTGATCAATGGGACTATTTTGTGAGGAACTGTGTACACCTGGAGTGCAGGAAGACTGCCCTCTCAGCATAGCGTTGGGCCGTCAAGGAGAAGAATGAGATGCAAGTAGTTTCAGCGTCAAGATCGACAGTTACCAATGGATCTGTGTACACGGCATCCTGGCAAAGCCTGCTATGGCAGCTGCACCAGCTATGTGGTTTTACTGGACCGTTTTGTGGCTGTGGCCAGTTGTGTCTTCCCATACAACCAAGAGCACTTGGACATAAGTAAGCTATCCTGGTCCCAGGCCATGGGAGCTGCCATGCATATGGGGGGTTAATGTCAGAGTGTTAGTGTTCAAGGTTTTGTTTTTTATATCGCAACATCATTTTACCTTAATACCTTCTTGTTAACAGAGAGTGAGCCGATTGCTGTTGGGTTGCGCTGTTGAGGCTGTCCCACTGGCTGAAGACAATATCTGTTGCAGAAAACTGAATTGTGCTTCTGCAGGTCCATTTGATATTTTGATTCCCAGCGGTCAATAGACTTGAGTTTTCTGGGCAAATGAAGTGTCCACTGTACCTTGCTCATTCAGAAGTATATCTCAAAAGTTCAGACTTCAGTGCCATATGCTTGGTGTATTATGTTCAAACAAATCATTCATCGGTCCTCCTCAAAATAATACTTGTCAGAACTGTCTTTTGTGTATAAAGATTACCCGATGTGGTATCCCTGTCACAGTGGAATGATCACACGGCGAAGACCTCCCGATCGCATGGACTTCAATGCTGCTTTGATACCCGGTAACCTGCAAGATCCTTGTATTTCTGCTTTCTATATTGAAAATTGTTCAGTTGACCCTTCACCTTTTGCCTAGTGCACTAGAATATTTGAACACTTGGCCTTGTCAGCTTCACTTGTGTTAGCTTTTTTTTTTGTATTATTAAGGCATGGATATGCAAACACGTAGGTGATGATTTATGGGGAAATGCATATATGTCGCTCCAAATATGTATCTTAATGCATATACATCACTCCAAATATGTATCTTAACTGAAATGTGCATTTAACAAGGACCACAACTTCTCTAATGGCAATACCTTTCCATGTAGCATATTGCATCCTTGTTGTGTGTGCAACTTCTAGTCAGTCTCTCTTCTTCCTGCATGGATGTACAGTTGATGGCTAAAACTTAAGTTCTTAGGATGTGGTTATTTTAAATGCATCCAAGATTTTATTTCATAGACCTTCCAATGAACTATCTTCAGCAGAGTTGTTTTGCTTAAGTCGCCTTATTTTTGAGCAATTGTTTTGGTAAAACCTTCAATTGTCTTTGGCAGCGCCAATTGACCGTCGATAATAATCTCTATGTGCTGGGAGTGGTGGCAAACTTGCAAGGACATAGAGATTGCAGTGATGACACACAAGGATGCCCTTCACCAACTTAGAAGAGGCTAAGAACAATGAGTAGGGATGAAAACGATCGGAAACGGTCGGAACAAGGTATTTTCTTTTCAATTTCACATTTTTCTAGGAAAAGAAATCAATAGTGATATTGCTGGAAACGAATAAGGCGTTGGTATTATGGAAACTTCGGAAACAAAACTATTCGATCGAAAATAACTCGATAATGGTCGGAAATCGATAATTTATAGTTTTAAAAACAGTTACACAATACAAGGGTCAAGCCGACAAAATCTGGGGCCCTGTATTAAATTTTAAGATGGACCCTCCTGTCATACATAGGATATATCAAAAATCATTGCTATAGAAAAAAAATACGATGGTTCTAATTCACTGTTCATGTAATAAAATATTCACCATTATTGGACATATAAAATCCAAAAATAATTTCTCACTGTGAGTTGAAAAAGATTAAAATGGTTACTCTCTTCATTCCAATTTATAGATCGTTTGACGCTAAGTTTGAGTTAGTCGTCTTATTTGAAAAAATTCATAGTTATCATTTTTTTTATTGTGATTTAGTTTAGTATATAATATGCTTTATCTATTATTTAAATTTTTATATTTTATGGGAAATTTTTTGAATAAGATGAGACGGTCAAACTTCGTGTCAAAAAAGTCAAACGCCCTATAAATTGAGACAGATGGAGTATTAGGTGCAAAGTGCATATATGCTGCTGCCTGCTGTGGTGTAGATATGGCACGACGCATGGTGACACTGGTGTATACCAAATTCCCTCTTGCCGAATCTTGCTTCACGCCCCGCGGACTAGGCCAGCCTCGCGGTCACAGGCGAACAACTCGTCGAACGAATAGGGCTGAGGGCGTCACCAGGATCGGCGAGGCGACGAGGGACGAGCCAACGCGATGAGCCTGGTAGCAAGGCGGTACAAGGCGATATGTAGATGGATCAGTCCAGAAAGCATAGTGGGCTCGGCATGGAATTTTGGGGGCAGGGGTGGAAACTAGGGTGCCCTGTTCGGACGAACCGGTCGCACACCCTTTGGCTCGGGCCTGCATAATACCATATATAAGTTAAATAAACCAAGATTATAAGATAAATATGATCAGCAATTTACCATCTCGATATGGTGACATGCCAATATGGAAAAATTACAGATTAAATATGAAGTTTGGTGATACAAGACTCAAGACAAATAGGCAATTCAAGTTCACAAATATAAAATGTGAATGTCACATTATATAGAGCTATGCGGCATCAACATCACATGAGTTTCACTCCTAAACTCTCAGTTGAATACCTGCTTATGGGCTGCACATGAAAAATGGTATAATACCGCGATAATTACTGACTAAAATAAGGTATATTTCAGAAATGGTCGGAAGAAGGCAAAATCATTTTCGTTTTCATTAGGAGCTGTTTGGTTCATGCTTTTGGACCCAGTATCAGATCAAAGTGGTAACAAATCACGTAACTTTCTGTTTAGTTCGCCTAGCAGGTTATTGCTTCATGTGGTACCAGATCGCGCCTCGCTCCCTCGGCCGCTCGGCTCGCTCAACCTTTTGCACATCATACACGCTGATGACCAAATAGAATCAGGCAATGGTTACATCATATCAAATAGCGGTGTTATCTCATTCCACTGCCGTTACCACTCCAAAGGCTGAACCAAACATCACCTTAATTTTATCATTATCATTTCCATTTTTGTGGTTATCATTTTCATTTACCTAGGAACACAGTAAAATCTCAAATGTCCGGTAAGCGATATTTTCGATTATGGTTTTCATCCCTATCGATGAGTATGTCACTGAAATTGAGATTCAACACAAGTTTAGATCGTGAGTCATAGACGGATTGGCATGTCATGTGGCGATGTTAATTCTTCATGGAAGACTAGGTATGTGGATGTGCGTTGCCACGGGTGACAAAATCACAAAACCATACTCCACCACAACGATGTCCAAGGCCATCACAACCCAGCCGGACGAGAGAAAGTGATCTATTGTCAAACACAGAGGCAGACAGCATGCTGTTTGGAATCGTCTTTGCAGCCTTCTGGCTAAGAAACGTACCCTGAAATTCTCATTATATTTTTTCCCTCTAAAAAACTCTCATTATCTTTTCACCATATGTTGTATTTCCCCACTACAGCAGAAAAGACATAAGAATGCATATAAGACCAGACCAAGGCAATATGTGTCCACAAAAATGCTAGACTATCTACCCAGTAATTTACAGTTTATAACTGCATGTATGTCAAGCGAATTTATTTACAATTTGTTATTACTCATTCTGTTTAGTTAATGTGAGCTACATTCATACACTGTAAAATAATAATGAATAATCTGATTTTCTTCCCACCTGCTAATTGAGATATATTAGGCACGGATTGTGAAACTATATTCATGTTGTTTGCTCTAGATTCACATGGTCAATGAAGAATACAGTACATGAAAAATATTATCTATTTGTGTAGTAGTCAAATTTACTTGATTTATTTTGGAAGTAGTTGAAGAACATGAACTTTTTTGCACTGGACCTCGAACTCTAGATTACATCAGTACTTGATGGAACATATTGGTGAAACTGTGATAAAGATTTTGACTTGAGAACTTGAACCAGTAAATATGGCAACTGACAAAGGAACCAATGGCACTAGCTCTTAGGAAGAAAATGTAACTCTAACTACTGTCTATATCTAGTTCATTTATTGATTAGTTGAAACTCTAATTTTTACAGGATATGATGAATATGCTTCAGGACGACATAGCTTCTTGAGGAGCAGGTGACCTCCAATGAGTTGCTGGAGTAGGAGCACAAGGTTCGATTGGAGCTCCAATGTTTCGCCAATGTTTTGTTTACATTTTTGCCTCCACAGCTTCCATTGTTAAGGAGACTTATTTTGGGTCATACACTTTTTTCTGTTAAACTTCAGGGAACTGTTTCAGTTGCTGATATGAACAAGATCATGACATACAGAGCTTTTGGTTGCAGTTTTTTTATTTTAGAGATGTCAAAGTGATTCCAAGTTCTGTTCTCTGGAGCATCTTTTAGAGATGGCAACACTCTGTTTGTTCCTATTGATGTTTTGAATACTTGGAATAAGAATTTTTTGCCCAGAATATGGCTGAATGGAAGCTCTACTATTGCATGGATGCACATGCATCGCCAGCAGTACCCTGGAGACGGACAACAGAAATCTTTGACGGGTGGCGAAAGGAAAAATTACTTCATCGAGCACCAGCACAGACGTTCTTAGAAACTGTTGGAGATGTTCTCGGTCTCATAACCTTAATAGGAGTAGAGATTCAATCTGGCTTAGCGACTTGCAAGAGCCGTGCATACTTGTGCATGTTTGAATGCATATATATTCTGTTCAGAATTTCAGATACTCGTCTGAAAACTAGCTCCCAGCTATGGTGTTGTAATTATCAACAGTGAAGATAATCTAAATAATGGTTTTTGTCTGTAAATTATGAATTGGTAACTAGGTATTTCCAGAGCTATTCTGCAGTTATTGTGTCAATTTGCACTAGAAGCTTGGGCTTGTTTGGCATGGCCTTTTCACAATGGTTTCACCAGACACCAAGGCAGCCAGAAGAAGCCATGTTTTTAGGCTCACTCCCTTGTGTAAAAACAGCTCCCGCTCTTGGAGCTTCACCCGTGAACCATTTCTAAAAAGTGTCTCACAATACTTCACCTGGAGTAAGAAAAGAGCGAGAGCTGAAGCCGCATAAGAAGCCATGCCTAGCAAACCATTGTAGTGGTTGGTTTCAACATCGTCGAAACTAGGAATCCCCAAGACCATCTTCTGGCCCAGGGAGGTTTCCATGAAACTTGCATGAGCAAGAAATAATGCTCTTATAAAGCAAACCGATTAAAAGATCCTCCGGAAACCAGCAAGATGGGCTGCCCTAAGTGTGGCAGTGGGGCTGTCAAAATTACTATGGGACGAAAACGTTTCTACAATCCAGCCCAATAATCCATGAGAAGCAGCCCAATCAAGCATCATTCTCTGCCACTCGCTATCGAAAGGTAAGGGTCGCGTAAGCAATTGCTTTGTGTGTGTGTGTGTGTTTTCGTGCTAGGCTGAAACTAGAACCGGGCCCAAATAAGGGTTCTTCTCAGTATCTCGTTGCACGTGACTGTTACATCTGTTTTCACAAAAGAAAATTTCTAAATGTGTTTAAATTTTGAGAAATCAAGGGTGATCGTCTTCCTTTTGTGATGTGTGATTATCAAAATGTGGAGTGTGCAGGTGTGAGTTGGTAGGCTAACCGACATGCTTTGCAGAGATGTGTGATCTCTTTGCTAGTGATGTGTAGGTATAGGGGCAGAGCAGTGATCAACAGCAATGGCTTGAGACCGGCAAGATCGGGGGTCCGATGAACCATGCGGTGGCATTTGGACAAGCAGTGGCTTGGGCGTGCGCTACGTAGTGGAGAAGGATGGTCAAGTTCTGTCCAGAAGATGTCGGCCGAGTTTGTTAGTGTCCAATCCAGCAGTCCAAGGGCTGGAAGGGCATGCATGGTGAGGCAACGATGAGGTAGTCATGTTGTGGCTCTTGGATCGTGGAGTGGGAGTTGGCAATGGAGGGACACATGTCAAATCTAGAAGGTTTTTCTAGTTTGCTCCCTCAAAACCAATGAGGTGGATTCGTTTGGTGGTTTGGGCCTCAAAACCACCAAAATTGGATGTGGCTTCGTGGGCCTGGCCTTGGAGGAGGCAAGGTGCTTGGGCTTTGGACATAGGACATCATCAAGACAGTTTGGCGGTTTTCCTCAAATCCTACACCTACTCCGGATTCGCACCCCCCCCCCCCGCCAAAATTGTGGTCAAGTTTCCTAGTTTCTTGCTTCAAAACCTTGGGCGGATAGGGCTGAACTACTGGAGACGCGGAGGACATCAGGTGAAGACTTGGAAGCCAAGAAGAGAGCACTCCGGCGTGGTCTTCCAATCGATTTTCTTTTAAATAGATGGATGGATGGTCATTAAAACTTAGAGATTACTGTAGCCAAGTGCTTATCTTGAGAGGAGATCCCTAGACCTAAGTTTTGAGTGATATAGAGTCTAGTTCTTCACTTTTAGGGGATGGATGGAGGGTGGTAGGCTGTAGGATCATCTTGTAACCTAAACTTCTTATCAATACAAGCAAGATTCCTCATTTAATCTTGTGCAAGTGTGCAGCAAAGCCTACTTCCTTCTTTCTTTCTTGGTTATTCGATTTTCTCCCTTTGGCTTTGGGTTTTTGAGTTTGCCAAGGATGGAACTCATGTTCTTTTGGTTCTTTTGTGATGCTATGATGTGGTTCAATTGATCTTGGTGGTGTTAAGCCCAAGGATCTCCATGAGCTTACTTGGATCTTGGATTTTTGAGGTGTTCAAGTTCAAGCCTGGTTCTTGAGAGAAACTTCAATTCTCGATGATCTCGTGATCTCTTCTTAGATCCTTTTGGGATTACTTCCAAAATGGCCTAAACATTGTTGGTATAAAGTTTGGTTTGATTTGAATTGGGATCGAGTTTGGGAATTTTGCGCACAGAACAGGGTTTCTGGGAACTTTTTGTACACACTGGGTCGTCCAGTGCGTACAACCCAAACCATCCAGTGCACACAAGTTGCCTAGGGGTGTTTTAGTGTTTTCCTCAGCCCAGAACATCTTGTGCTAACACACTAGACCGTCCGATGCGTTCAACTGGGGTTCGCTCGGTTCAACCACCTCTTTGTCCATTTCATCCGGTGTTGTCAGCACCGGATCGTCCGGTGCATGTTGCAAGTTTTGCATCGGCTCATTTTCTCTGAAGCACTCTTGAACTCAGCAGATCGTCCTAGTGCATAATGTTTCCATTGTTTTTGCTTTGGTGTTTCCGTTGACTGTGCCACTTGGTTTCTACCGTATGCACCCATACTCAGCACACTCTTTGCACATGCAATTGGGGCACATCTAGGTCTGTAGAGTGACAAGTACAACCCCTATGTCTGAGTCTTTGTGTTTCTATTTTGTGTTGTAAAGACCACGCCGATGAGTTTGACCCAAGAGGGGGAGGGGGTGAATTGGGTCGCTAATTCGCTCTTCTAAAACCTTAGTGCATAAGATAAACCTATCACGTCCTGCACATACTCGTTAAGTCTAAGGTTTACCTATGCACTCTCTAACTTACCCAAAACACTTGGAACCTAGATCCAAACCTAATCAAACTAACTAAGAAAGCTAAAGGCACACAAGAAAATAAATGCGAAAACATAAATGTGGTAAGTACAAAGAATAAGGGCAAGGGGATGCAAACTCCAGAGGAGACACAGAGATTTAACGTTGTTCACCACTAAGGGATACATCCACGAGCTCGTAAGTAAAGATAATTCTGAGCTAGGAACCAAGACTCTCCCGATCACTATCCGCTAGCCATCATGGCTCCCAGCAAGTCTAAGTGCCGCCAAACGACCAAGGCTCAACCACCCCCACTGTCTCTCTCGGTCACAAGGCACCGGATGTTTAGTACAGAGTTTGAAGGGCCTCCTCAACCCTGTAGAAGGTGTCACCACCACTCCACACTAATAAGGAAGGTCTAGCAATGAGTACAATGATTGCCACAGCAATATTTCTCTTAAGCACTCAACCCTCGCAAGTGCTAAGCCTAAAAAAGCACTAATCCCTCACTAAGAGTGTACTAATGCCTTTGATGTGGTAAATTGGCACTATGGTGGCTTGGAGATGATCTTCAAGTGTTATTCAAATCATCTATGCTTCAAGTGTCTCCAACAAGCTCAAATGACCTCATGGATAGGGTATAAATAGGATCAAACACCACAACTAGTTGTGCCCAACAATCGTAAAAATCTAGGAGAAATTACTATGGATCGGACCTTCCAAAGTGGGGGTCAGACCATTTTGATGGAGGCCTTTTCCAACGGCTAAAAACACTTTCCAACTGTTAGAAAATTCTTTGTATGGATCGGAAGGTCCGACCCCTTGAAAAAAGAACTGACCGGACCTTTTTGGCTGAGCACAGACACTTTCGTATTTTGGCCATAACTCTTTACTCCGAACTCCGATTTTGATGATCTTTGACTTTTTTGAAAGTTCTTGAGGAGTTATACAATGTTGTACAAAATCACATTTGATTGGATTTGTAGATTTGTACAGAATTTGATGTTTTCATCAGCACGTATCCTGTGAGGACTGGACCTTCCCCTCAATTCATTTCAGTAGACTGGGTCTTTGTATTTGGTGCACAACTTTTTACTCCCAACTCTGATTTTGACAATCTTGGACTTTTTGAAAATCTTGTTAAGACCTCTACAAAGTTTTGCAAGAATATATTTTTCGTATCAACAAATTTGTACATAAAATATTTCTTCTCTTTGTACTCCACCATTGTAACCTAAAACCCTATAATCACATGCTTGACGACATTGTTAGTAATAGTGGCTTGTGTTGTCATCAAATCACCAAAACACTTTGTGAAACAAGGCATGAGGCCATTTTCACTACATGCATCCATTTCCTGGGTGTTGGAGTGAGGTATTTTCCGTGGTGCTTCTTCCTAGGCAATTCCTAAGGTTAGTAGCTGCTCTAGCTACATCATCTTGCTCAAGTTAGAAAACAGGGCTCTCCAGGGTTAAATTTTGAGAGGCCACTTTTGCTCTAGCTACATCATCTTCCTAGGCAATTTTGCTCACTACCCTCTAGTTGCCTTACTTCTATACAAATAATGAGAGTGAAATTGATGAGGGTCCTCAGTTGGAGGGGTCAATGTCCCCTTTCTAGTCATGGTCTCAGTGCCTTGGTCACCACTCTGATCCTCAGGCCTCGTGTTGTAGGGTTGCGGGGTAGGCTACCATAGCATGAAAATGCTTTTCTACTACCACGTAAGACACAAGAACACATACAAGCAGGAGATTATAGATCGTTACCACTAAACGTGCAGTACAGCAAAAGACGAGTCGAAGCAACCGAGTGCCGAGTCGAGCGCGCCGAGTCAATGTAGCGAGAAGAGCCGATGCCGACTCTCCCCGTCGATCTCGATCAAGAACCAGTCGGCTGCCCTTGGAACTAGTTGGTTGATTAGCGTAGCAGTCGTAGCAACGCCGCTATGGTATCCACACATTTGGGAAGGCGACACTGAGTTCTAGGGTGATTGCACCATGAACTTGGTGGAGGATCGTGAGAGATTGGACTAGGGCACAGCTAGGGTTTTGCAAAAACCTTTTCTGTGATGGCTCTCACGCGTACATCCAAAAACGATAACCATGCATATATATAGTCTCCACTCATGGTCTTTTACCATGAAGGCCCATCAGGATTCTAATTTCTTGCGAATCAAGTATCTGAGTCCCGATAGAGGTCCAACTGCACATACCATATGCGAGCTTCCAAGCCAAACCCAATGGGTCGAGTCCTGATCGGACTCAGCATCGACTCATGCCAGAGCCAATACGACTCAGAGTCAGACCTGGAAATTGCCACGCGGGCACATCTCCATCAATATCTCACTTGCCTAGAGGCAATATCCAAGTGTCCCAGTCCCTTAAGTGTGTGACCCTGTAGGTTCTCATGCAGTCGGCGATGGCGAAAAACCTTTTCTCAAGCCAATCGAACAACAGTGGCACCTAGCAGCACATGTTGGCCCCCGAAAGCACAATGATCATATCAACCGAACATTGATATACAACTCGTCCTAATTCCTTTTGCCACGCGACGCTAGTCAGACCCAAGGCGAGATTTGTGCCACCCTTGTTTAATAGTCTGGCTAATTTTACTCGTCAATGGTGGATTACTAGACTAACCATTAGTCCAAAATGTGATTAACCATTAGTCACATAGCACGACCATGCATTTTCTAATCTAGCCACCTTGAGGGGCCCAGAGGCAATCTCTCCCGTTTTGTAGGAGGGGCAAATTCCATCTTGATCCACTCACATCCCAATCCATGTTTCGCAATGCACCCGAAAGTTACTTTTATAACTACCCAGTTATGGACTAGCGTTTGGTAACCCCTAAGTACACCACTACGCACAATGAGAAACAATGGTGATCTCAGGTCAATGGATTTAGTGGGTATATCACTCGAGAGCGCTTGATGGCACATATAAGCATAACAATCCTAGCAACGTCTCGGAGTGAGTCAATCCGACACCATGTTCTCTAACATCTGTACACATCATTGATTTGATATCCAATATCCATGATCCGCAAGACATGATCATCAATCAATCCATGTGCTAGCCCTTGAATCGTTACTGTCCCACATAAAGATTATAGGCTAAGGACCATCTAGAACACAGCATTAAACAAGAGTCTCACGAACGAGTCACACACTCGTTGATCCATTTTTTATAGCAGCATGTTCAAGGAACAAGAGTGAATAACATTTATTCAAAATAAAACATAACAAATTCTCATCCCACATACACTAGAGTAAACTCAGGTATCCAATACCCATTGCTTTGTGTATGCCTCAAACTTGGATTGTGGGAGAGGCTTCGTTAACGGATCAGCTACATTTAGGTCCGTGTGCACTTTACATATCTTCACATCACCTCTATCAATTATCTCTCTGATCAGGTGATATCACATGAGTATATGTTTAGATTTTTGGTGTGACCTAGGTTCCTTAGCTTGTGCAATGGCACTGATATTATCACAGTAAAGGTCCAATGGGCACAAAGCACTCGGAACAACACCCAACTCAGACAGAAACTTTCTGATCGAAACTGCCTCCTTTGCAGCTTCTGAAGCTGCAATGTACTCGGCTTATGTTGTAGAATCGGCTACCGTATCTTGCTTGGAGCTCTTCCTATTAACCACTCCACCATTGAGGCAGAATACGGATACGGCTTGCGATCGGCTGTTGTCTTTGTCTGTTTGGAAACCAGCATCAGTGTAACACTTTACAACGAGCTCTTCCTCACCTCTAAACACTAGGAACACATCCTTAGTCCTTCTCAAGTACTTAAGGATATTCTTTATAGCTATCAAGTGACTTTCTCCTGGACAAGATTGATATCGGCTCATAACACTTAGAGCAAAAGAAATATTTGGGTGAGTACATATCATGGCATACATGATGGATCCGATTGTGAAGGCATATGGGATCTCACTCATCCTCTTTTGCTCATCAGTAGTTGATGGACACTAAGCCTTGCTCAAGATCGTGCCAGGTGACATGGGTAAGAAACCTTTCTTGGAATCATGCATGTTGAACCATTTCAACACCTTGTCAATATATGTACTTTAGCTTAATCCAATAAAGTGCTTAGATCTATCTCTATAGATCTTTATGCCCAAGATGTAAGCTGCTCCTCCCAAGTCCTTCATCGAGAAACTCTTTCTCAATGAGTCCTTTAGAGCTTTCAACATAGGAATATCATTTCCGATCAACAATATGTCATCTACATATAAGACCAGAAAAACAAGTGCGCTCCTACTGACCTTCTTGTATACACAAGGTTCTTCTACGTTCTTGATGAAACTAAACCCTTTGACCTTCATCAAAACGTAGATTCCAACTCTGTGATGCTTGCTTGAGCCCATAAATGGACTTCAAAAGCTTGCCTACCTTCCTAGCATTCTTTGGATCGACAAAACCTTCAGGCTGTGTCATGTACACATCCTCACTTAGGTTTCCATTAAGGAAAGTCGTTTTAACATCCATTTGCCACACCTCATAGTCATTATATGCGGCAATATCTAGGAGGATCCGGATAGACTTTACATCATAGTCAACACCTTGAATCTAACAAAACCCTTTTGCCACAAGTCGTGCTTTATAGATGTGAACATTTCCATCAACGTATATCTTTTTCTTGAAAACCCATTTGCACTCGATAGATTGCACCTCATCAAGTGGCTCGACCAAGTTCCAAACTTTATTATCAGCCATGGATTTCAACTCGGATCGCATGGCCTCCAGCCATTTCTTAGAGTCAGGTCCCACCACAGCTTCTTTGTAAGTCTTAGGCTCATCGTTGTCCAACAACAATATATCGTGCCGACCCAAGGTGAGGAACACGTAGCGGTCGGGTGCATGATGTGCCCTTTGTGACCTACGTGGGGCTAATTGTGTTTCAACAGAGTGCTCAATGTTTGACTCATCCTGTTGGAAAGTAGTCGGATCAAAACCATTCTCTAGTGTTTCTCGAACCTCTTCGAGTTGCACCTCATTCCGACTGGTTTCATCTTTCAAGAGAAACTCTTTCTCTAGAAAGACACCATTCTGAGTAACAAACACTTTTGCTTCCTCCAGGTTATAAAAATAATATCCTTTGGTTTCCCTAGGATAGCCCTCAAAGTAGCTTTTGTCCGACTTAGGATGGAGCTTATCAGGCGTCAAACGTTTGACAAAAGGCTCGCAAACCCAAATCTTAAGGAAAGACAACCTAGGACTCATCCCAGTCCATATGTCATATGGTGTTTTCTCTACAGACTTCGATGGAACTTGGTTCAGTGTAAACGTAGGAGTTTCTGTAGCATAACCCCAAAAAGACAACAGAAGATCAGTTTGACTCATCATCGACCTCACCATGTCCAATAAGGTTTGGTTCCTCCTCTCGGACACACCATTCCACTGAGGCATTCTGGGTGGTGTCATCTGTGGAAAAATTCTACAACTCTTTAGATGATCATTAAACTCTTGGCTCAGATAGTCTCCACCATGGTCCGATCGTAGGAATTTTATCGTCTTGCCTGAGTGGTTCTATACTTCATTCTGATATTGTTTGAACCTTTCAAACGACTCGAACTTATGTCACATCAAGTAGATATAGCCAAACCAACTAAAGTCATCAGTAAAAGTAATGAAATACTAAAAACTACCTCTGGCTACAGAGCTCATTGGACCGCATACATCAGTATGTACAAGGGCCAATAACTCGGACGCCCTCTCACCTTCACTAGTGAAGGGTGCCTTTGTCATCTTGCCAAGTAAACAAGATTCACATGTCTCAAATGATTCATAATCAAATGAGTCGAGTAGTCCATCCTTATGGAGCTTCTCTACACGTTTCTTATTAATATGGCCCAAGCGACAATGCCTGATAAAAGCAGGATTCAAACCACTCGGCTTGAGTCATTTAGCATTAATGTTAAGAATCGGCTCATCCTCAAGATCAAGAACATATAATCCATTCACTAATGGACAATGTGCATAGAGCATGTTATTCAAATAAAAGGAACAACACTTGTTCTTTATTATTATCTCATAATCACCATCCTACTCCAAACATGAAGAGGAGACAATGTTTTTGCTCAATGCTAGAATAAAATAACAATTATTTAACTCCATCACTAATACTGAAGGAAGCGACAAGTGATATGTGCCGACTGCCAACACAACAACCTTTGCTCCGTCGCAGACGCGCACATCCAACTCACCCTTTGCAAAACTTCTAGCCTGTTTTAGTCCCAGCAATGATTTGTAGGTATGAATCATCGACCCGGTATCAAATATACATGATTCACTAGAAGAAGTTGCAAGATTAATTTCAATAACATTAGTACCTAAAGTAGAAATCTCACTTCCCTTCTTTTTATTCTCTTCCAAGTATTTATGGCAGTTCCTCGAACAATGCCCACTATCACCACAGTGGAAGCACTTGTCCGAGGGAGAGAGACCAACCTCAGGCTTCAGCTTTTGAATCCTATCCTCAGCCTTGCCTTTGCCCTTGCCCTTGCGCTTTCTCTTCTTGCTATCCCTTTGGACCATCATCATATGAGTTGAGGTTTTCTTGATGCTTTCCTCGGTAGTTTTAAGCATCCCATATAACTCGGTTAATGTCTTATCCAAGCCACTCAAATGAAAGTTCATGATGAACGGCTCGAAGCTAGGAGGAACAGATGGAGGATCACATCTATCGCAAGCTCTGGATCAAGCTCAAAACCAAGTATGTCGAGTGCATCCATGTGACCAATCATCTTGATCACATGAGGGCTGACTTGACTCCCTTCAGCTAGCTTGCTACCAAACGAGGCCCTTGAAGTGTTATACCTCTCGACCCTTACCTGGTTCTCAAACATGGCACGGAGCCCTTCAATCATATTGTAGGCATCCAAGTCCTCATATTGCTTCTGAAGCTCAGGGGATATAGTGGCAAGCATGAGACAGCCAACATTGAGCGAGTCATTGCAGTGCTTCTCATAAGCTCTGTGCTCAGCTACAGTAGCACCAACCTCAAGGTCCTTAGGATAGGGCTGCTCGAGAACATATTCCTTTTCCTCTTGCTTGAGAACAATTCTCAAGTTTTCATACCGGTTAGTAAAGTTCGTTCCAGATAACTTCTCTTTATCACAAATAGATCACAAATTAAAGCTAGGACTTAGAGCGGGATTAATGGCCATGATCAACTACAACAAAAAGTAAATATGCAAATATTCAGCATAATGTTTTATGTAGATCTTTCATTAAACAATTTAACAAAAGATACTCCCACTATATATTTGCAATCGTATTCCCTTCCATGACACATAGTGGACGAGATCCACATTTATCTAAGCCTCTAGTGTGCTTTGGCATCACTGCTAGAAACTTAGCAAAATCGGTAGACAACCATTGTCAATCACATCCTATGTGACTCCCGTTTGTTGGGCAACATCCCATGTCGAAACATCCAACGCCATGCCCAAGGCCCAAATTCTATTTGATAGCCTCATCAAGCAAACCAGCCCATACGCGTGGATCTCCAACATCCACCCTATTTGATTAAGATAGTTGAAGGTACCCTGCTTTGCCAGACCCACCAAACAACGATCGAAATCCTTATAGGTATAGCGATTGGAAGGGCATCAAGAATTCAAATTTTTCTAAGGGAATCTATTCTAACACATCTAATGCAAGAAAGAATAGGTAGTGATACAATCATTCTTGAATTCTGAGCCATTGTCACTGCGTATAGCTCTCATGGCATTATTGGATTCATTTCTCAACCTCAAAACCAAGTCATGAATAAACTCAAAAGCCGCATCCTTTGATTCCATGAAATGTACCCAAGACCAGCGAGCAAAATCGTCCACGATCACAAGAACATACCACTTCCTACCAACAGACCTCACCCGAGCAGGACCAATTGTGTCCATATGAAGAAGCTCTCCGGGGTGAGCCGTCATCACCTAATTCACAGGTGTGTGCGAAGCAGCAACCATCTTCCCGTGGCGACAAGGATGGCACACAAGGTCACACTCACTCTTCAACTTGGGCAATCCTCGGATTAGGTCAAGTGAGCTAAGCATTGCAAGCAAATCAAAGCTCAAATGGCCTAGCCTCCTATGCCACTTCCATAAATTAGAAGATTGACAAGCCACCAAACAGCGAGAAGGACTGGGGAGCTCGAGAAATCAACAAGAAAAACCTTCCCAAAAGGCAACACAGGGCAAACAAAATTTTCTCGAGAATCCAAAACTCGCGAACAACCTTTCTTGAAACGAACCTCAAAGTCTTCATCGAGAAGTTGCGAAACAAAGAGAAGGTTGTAACCAAGGTTAGCAACCCAAGCAACATCCCTCAGAACAAAATTCTCATAAACAGGAACAGCGCCAACACCCTTCACCTTACCTGTACCTTTATCGCCAAAAATGATGAGCTCGCTGGAGCTCATTGGGGTGAGACTAGAGAACCATCTATGATTGCCGGTCATGCGGCGCGAACAACCGGAATCCATGAGCCATATGTTCTCCAGGCCTTCGTCCTGCATCAATAGCGGTTCATGGGGTGAGCATATGGTCCGACACTAGGGTTAGTCTGAAAAGACGCAAACCAGTGTCAAGCCATTTGCTCAAAAGAAGGGTTAGCAAAGTCACAATAAAACATCCCAAAACCCATGTCCCGTGCAAACTGAGACTGCCAGTCACCACGTCTAGCAAAGCATAGTCTGTCGTAGCTCTCAAAGCCTCGGCGAGGAAGACCAAAGTCGTTCTGCTCACGACTTGGTGCCCTGCCGGCAAAGCGTCCACCACCTGGAGCACCGCGAGGAAAACGGTCTCCACTACCTCCACCTACATGATGTGGCCAGCGGTCTCGCCTATCTCCACGCCGAGATGCAACCTCAAGTCTACCACTCTGGTAGTACCTATCCTCGTTCCTCCACTCAACCTCTCTACACTCTGCCCTCAACCTTCTGTAACAAAAACTCCACCAAGTGACCCTCCCTATGGCAATAGTCACACATGTACCTCTTGGGTGGAGCACCCTTGGGTTGACTTTGGTTCTTGGGATGTCCCTTAGGCTGTGGAGTGGGCTTGGGAGGAGCATTCCTCTTAGCCTCTTGCTTAGAGCTCTCAGGAGGTGACTCAACTGAGTTCCTCACAGGAAGAGTATCAAGTAGGTTCCTAACAAAGTTTGGCTTGGGAGTCCAAACTTGTTTCTTTGGTGGCTCCCTAGGCTTCTCTAACCATACACCATCCTTAGGGTTTCCATGCTCAAAGTAGGGCTTGTCGTGGGTAACAAAGAACTTCTCACTAATGGGAATCCCACTCAAGTCAACTAACTTTCCATACAACTTATCAAAATCGGCTTGGGTGTAGTCGTAGCCAACCCCCAACTTGTCACTCAACTTGAAAGAAGAAACAATCATGCCAAGCTGCGGCTCCTTAGCCAAAATCCAACTGAGAATGGTCCTAAGATAGGTATTCTCATCTTCCAACTGGACCTTGTCAATGGCCTTCAAACTTGGGACAATCAGCATTAATAGGGCTAGCAGTCTTTTCAGACTTCCTCGAAGCAGTCCTAGTCTCTTCCAACTCCTTCCTAAGGGTTGGGCAAATAACACAAGTAGCAAGCAAAGTCGGCCTAGCCTTCAACTCCTCTAATGCTGCAGTAGTAGAGAAAAACAGATATACATTACTAGCATGCTTAGAGCGTAATTTAGTCAACTCAACAGCTAGGACCTGACAATCACTGCATTCTATCTCATCAGCAACAGCATAAGCTTGTTTAACCATAGCAAGATCATCCGAAGCACATGCAAGTTTAGACTTGATAGTCTCAAGCTCAGCCTCTAAAGTAGCAGCCTTAGCATTTGCAAGCCTAAAGTCCTTAGTAGCCACTCTAAGCAAGCGATCCTGGTTCTTCAAAGCAGTGTACATGGCATCATCCTCATCATCGCTGTAACGCCCCAAAATTTAGCACCCGGAATTTTCTTCTAATCTCTCCCTAATTCAAAATCAAATTCTCAAAAATTTTGGATGTTTGCTTATTTGTTTTATGTGTGTTAATATGAACTCAACAAAATTCCAAATATCACAAATACCCTCCACCAAAATTCTTTTCCAAATTCAGTTCCAAAATCCCAAAAGAAAAAGAGGAAACTCCCTATTCTCTCGGCCGAATGGCCCATTCCCTGCCACGGCCCAGCTCTCCCTATTCCCTCCATCTCCGTGCCATTTGGACCCTCCATCTCCGCGCCACACGGTGTCGCACCGGCCCTACCCCATCTCCGCGACACGTCATGACAAGCCCTCAGCCTTCTCCTCCACCGGCTATAAATAGCTCCCGCCGCCATGCCTCGATCCACACACACGCCGCACACCCCGCCGCGACCGGCCCCGAGTCACCGAGCGTCGCTAGCCACAGGCACCGGCCACCACAGTCCAATTCACTCAGCGGTGAGCACCTCCGCGTCTACCACCTCCACCACGCGCACCCATGTGCTACACACGCAAAAGCACCAGCCCAGTCCAAAACATGATTAGCTTAAACACGTGAAGCTCCTACCCAAGAGTCACCTGCTAGCCGATGGTTCAATTATGTACCAATGTTTTCCTCTATCCATTTATATTCGATTTAATCCCTCGACCATACGAGCTCCGATTCCATCTATTCTTCTTTCTAAATTCATCAAAAATCAATATCTACCATCCACATTAATTTCATGATTTTAGGAGCTTCCAGGGCCAACCTACAAGCCGGTGCCACATTTGACATCGTAAGCGTGGACCGTTGACATCGGCCTGAAACTCTACTTGCAAGCAGTCTAGAAATATTTTCTGTTCCTCTAGAATCCAAAAATACGATTTTATTTTTCAGTTTCCAAATATTCGGATTTTGGAATATTCTAGGAATATTCCTTTTCTTTTTCCAAATATATATCTTCCTCCGTTCAAAATTCTATATCTCATCCGTTTGAACTCCAATCCTAGCCATTCCTCCCCCAAAATTCATCTAAAATCAAGCTCTATCCATCCACATAATCTTTTTCTTTGGCCGGAAGACGTTGTCATGCCACCATGACGCCGTCCTACACCTAGTCAGTGCTCCGCACTGGCCCCACATATATTGTGAGACTAGTGATCAATGTCGTTGCTCTCCTAATCTCCATAAACCCACAAGGCTTTGGCCTTGGTCTTTCCGAGCCTTAAACTCAGGTGAGGACGATACCGAAAATCATCTGAAAATCATCGCTCCTCCCTTTATTCCACCTGGACCCTTAACTTCACCATGAGGCTGCCTTCTCGCCTTTATCATTCTCGTCGCTCAAAGCAGAGCCGACACCACACTCCACCCCACTACCTACCCGAGACACCACCTCTGGTAAGTCCCCAACCCTCCAAATAAACAGTAGACCTCCTGCTCGCTCCACCACACCTAAAATCAGTGTTGAGCTCATGTTATATTCGTTGTCTGTATGTTTTTCCCTAATTATGCACGTAGGAAGCCCAAGAAAGACCGAGCAGTCCAATCACTAGGACATTCAACTAGGAAACCGAAGAAAGCATACTGATCATACGTCAGCCCCTCACCCTTCTAGTTGTAAGGCAAGCCCACTGGAATCCCCACTTGATGCATAAATTTCCTATCTTTTATAAACACAACCCTTGGCCTGATGATCACCTAAAAACTTGCATGTTTTGCTTGCTAATGTAACCCAACAAAATATACAGCCACCTAAGCCTATTTTAGATATAGCGCGCATAGGTGGGATCGCTCATTTAACCTATCTATCATAATCTTACGTTATGGATGTGGAATATGGAGGGTATGGGAAAGAGGATGTGTGTGTGGTTTTGAAATAAAATGGGGAAGAGCCCCGGCAACCGACCTTGTCGGAATACGGCTACGCGCCGAAACAGCCATAAGGGCAGGGTATGAACTGGTAACTTAGCGACTCGCGGTTACCCCATGTCCTAGGATTCGTGGAGAATACCGAGTAGGTGGATTGATCGCGCTGTCGAGCATTGGAAAGTGGGAATGGTTCTACTTGACCTCTCCGTAAGGACCGCTATGATTTTCATCTTGCCTAACTCTTTTAGTACAACCACTTTCTCTGTATGAGGCATTGGCTAGGCCTAAGCTGGAGTGGATAGCCTAGTAGCTTCTGTGCTGGCGCACAAGGGGCTAGGAGAGGGGTGGGTGTCACGAGAGTACCGCGGGGTACTGAAGTGACTCGGATGCCCGAACCCCTAAAGTTCTGATAGGTGATGAAACAAAGGCAATGGCTTGGTTTAGAATTCGGGCAGTTACGACAGTAACATGCCGCTGAGTCCAACTTGTGGGAATTAGTACAACCTCTGACCAAAGTAAAACATATTCGAATAGTCCGTGTCCACTGGTATGGATGAGTTACGGCTTGGTTTTTCAGTTAGCAGTTTTCATAAAATAAAATGGAATGGTTTGGGGCTAGATGAAAATGGTTTTTGTTTCAGCAGTGGAAGCTGGATGGAAAATGTGTTGGCTGGAATACCATGAGCCATGTTGGACCGGAAAGTCTAGTGGCAAACCTTTTTGGGAAAAACTCATTTTTTTAGAAAGATTAAAACTTGACAACTATCTCAAACCCTGTATACAAATACTTTTCTGCAAAAACTATCTTAAGCTCCAGATATATCCTACCTATAGAGTTGGCCTTCCCATAACTCCTTATGGAGAAAAGTGGGCTGCTGAGTACGACGGTAACGTGCCGCTGAGTTCAACTTGTGGGAATCAGTACAACCTCTGATCAGAGTAAAACCTATTCGAATAGTCCGTGTCCATTGGTATGGATGAGTTATGGCTTGGTTCTTCAGTTAGCAGTTTTTATAAAATAAAATGGAATTGGTTTGGGACTGGATAAAAATGGTTTTTGGTTCAGCAGTGGATGCTGGGTGTGTGGAGAATGTGTTGGCTAGAAAGCCAGGAGCCACTTTGGACCGGCAAGTCCAGTGGCAACCCCTTTATGTGAAAAATTCAGTTTCCAGAAGGATTAAAACTTGACAACTAACACAAACTTTGCATACAAGTATTTTGCTGCAAAACTATCCTAAGCTCCAGATATATCCTTGCATATAGTGTTAGCCTTCCCCAAATTCCTTTGGAGGAAGGTGCAGCCTTGCTTTGTTGTTGTTTTTCTCAGTGCAATGGACATATATTGGTCTAAGAACGAGTAAGGGTTACGACCTGCTTCCCAACTGTGGTGTGAGAAAGATGGGCCTATGTTTTATATTCCGCTGCTTAGATTTTCAAGGCTGCGCCCCTTGCTGTTTGACCCGTTTAGGGTGGATCTGTATCACTCTGATGTTAGAATGTGATTACCAAACCCTGGGATGGTAATAAAGCACATTTTAGTCCCATTATGGAAACTGGGGTGCTTCAATCGCTCACCTAAGGCTCGGTGTTGCACTTGTTGCAGACGTTCGAGTCAGTGGAGCCGGCTTGATCTCCTGCAAGCGCCATGGTGTAGTAGCCGATCTCGTCGCTGAAGAAGTAGAGTCCAGCGTGCCCCACGATCTTCTTCTTATCATCGTCGTCACTGTCGGAGCCAGAGTCGCTTGAGCTGCCGTCATAATCGCTGAGGCTGGCGTGCTTCTGGTACTGCTTGACGAACTCCTTCTTGTTGAAGAACGGCCACTTCTTCTTGTCACCCTTGTACTTGCCCTTCTTCTTATCGGAGACGTACTCGCCCTTGTGCTTGCCAGCAGAGTACTTCTCCTGAGCTCTCCCCTTGGGGCAGTCGGCAATGAAGTGGTCTAGCTTCCCACACTCATAGCACTGGAGCTTGTCACCTTTTCTGCGGCTCATCCTGTTGGAGTAGAGGCATTGGAACTTGTTGGATAGCAGGCACAGCTTCTCATCATCTAGTCCTAACTTGTTGGATAGCAGGCACAGCTTCTCATCATCTAGTCCTTCAAGCTCCTCCTCTGTAGCTGAAATCAGAGACAAAGCATAGCCAACAGAAGGGTTAGGGTTAGCAGCAGCACCATAGCTAGGGCCAGACATAAGGGCTAGGCTCTTGGGAGTTGTTCCACTCATCTTGGCTTATGCCTGAGAGTCAACCTCCGAAGCCTTCAGCTTCCTATAAAGCTCGTCTGTGGAAAGGGTAGCTAGCTGACTCGACTATAGACGCTTTATTCAGTTGCCAAATACTCCGATCCAAAGCATAGAGAAGCTTGCAAGCTTGCTCATGGTCATCGTAGGGCAACACCCCATTTCTTGCATTCGCACGGATCTTGTTCACAATCGATTGAAAACAATTGAACATTCTGTCGATGCTCTCACCAGGTTGCTGGGAGAAGTTCTCATACTCTCTCTTGTGCACCTCAAACCCGACCTTGACCTAACTAGTCCCCTCATGGAAGTAACTGAGGGTAGTCTAGATCTCATGTGCCGTCTTCAAGTGCACAACCCTATCAAACTCAGGGTGGCACAATGCAGTAAGCAGAAAGTTCCTTGCCTTGTTGTTTGCTTCGTGTTCCCATTGCTGGGTAACACGTTCTCTACCACTTGGTAGCCAGCATCCTAACAAATATCCCAGATGGACGAATGTTGGCTCTGAAGGAACGCAGACATGCGCTGCTTTGAGAATGTGAAATCTAAGCCATCGAACGCTGGGATATTGCCAACAGACAAATCCATGGTCGCCTCTCTGTGGATCTAGAACTGATTAAGGCATACAAGACCCTAACTTGGCTCTGATGCCAATTGAGGACCGAAAAGGCGACCTAGAGGGGGGTGAATAGGTCGACACCTAAAACTTACAACCCCAAATACCCTCTCTTCTCTCCTGAGCAAAATCACGTAGCAACTGAGTGCTACTGAGGACTCAAAATGGCAGCAAAACAATGGAAGAAAGTTGCTCAAATGCCCACGGAACGGACGAAAGCGAAAGAAACCAAAACCTAGGCTAGCGAGCCCTACCAGCCACTCTACACAATCACATGCCTCTCCAGATCAACCCATGAGTTCAAGTCTGGGCATGCAATAGAGAGACACCAACCAAAAGTCTTGGCGAAACACCCAAGCAAAAAGAGCCAATGAACGCTACAGCCAGGTCAACACCGGACTGTCCAGTAGCACACACCAAACTATCTGGTAGCATGCCGGATAGTCCGGTGTAGCACGCCGGACTATCCGGTCTCTGCCGACTGTCCGGTAGCTTACACCGGACTGTACGGTATCCACCGAACTATCCGGTAGGGAAAGCTAGATTGTCCGATAACCACACCCGGCACAGCCAAGCATCGGATTATCCAGTTGCCCTCACCAGACTATCCGGTAGAGTCCACCAGACTATCCGACAGGGTCTACGCGACTTGAGCTCCCAAAGCCTAAACTTGACCAAATCTTCTCCAAACTTCAAGAAATTTGGCACAACCTATTTAGACTCTATTCCAAAGCTTTTCCAAAAAGATCTACTAACACAGATCACGGGATTAGCGGGAATTTCAGATCTCGTGAAGAGGAGAGTCTTTGGGCAAGAAAGGGGAAAACACAAATCTGACTTGCTAGTGGCAATCCTGCGGGGTTGAGATGTTCTAAGATATAATCTCCACATCCTTGCAAGTCCAAAACAGCAAAAGAAAAGGGGAAATCTCATAGGCAAACCAAAGCACTGAAAGCCCTTGAGATTTCACCCAAAAACCAAAGAGAAAGGGAAGGAAACGAACACTCAAGCTTCAGCCACAAAATCCATTTATTCCTACACCAAATTGGTCACAAGATCTTATTACAAGTGGTGGAATTTGTTCCCCAAGCTGCCTCCCACTTTCTACCCTCTTACAATGGGGCTAGATCACTCTAAATCCCTCTAAACTTGAAGCTCTTGCTTGGAAACAAAAATGGCTGCCTAAACCTAAGTCTAAGCAAACCCTAAACTAGCCAAGAGGAGGACTAATGACTAGCCATCTTCTTATTTATACTACAGACTAAGCCCTAATGCTATTTTGCAGCTAGACCCCCTAGATACAGACTCTTACACTAAGGCCCGTAGGGGCTAAAAAAGACCGCAATAACTCTGATGAATAGCCATGATGGAGTCCTTGCAGCATTGGTTTCTCTGCCTTGTCCCGATGTCCTCCACGTGTCCAGTAGATCATCCCTCGGGGGTAACTCCGGTTTTGGGATACCGACAACCAAGCCTCTGGTTTTGACGCTCGAACTAGGAAACGATAGTTGGGCCTCCAGTCTTGAGAGATTTTACGGCTCACGACACCGTCCCACACCCAAGGTTGCTCTTATGGGCCGAACCTAACTTGGGCCTCAGCCCAAGCCAGCTGCCAGTCCGCTCAGCAGGAATTTCGTCGTGCCAAGTCCACTCTGGCGCCGCCACCAGCTCACAATTAGGTGGACTTCTGCTCGCTCTTCCTTTAGCAAGACTTCGGTGTTGACAAACGCCCATCACAGCCAGGATAAAAGACTGGACTCGGTACACTTGAGTCCCTTAAAGCAATGCTTTTGGCAAGTGCATGGTTGCGTGTGGATAGTAAACACACATGGGGCCATCGTGTAGATGCATCTATAAGAACCATGAAATATCTGAATGGATTAAGCACTTAAGAGCTTTAAAAAGAAAGCTTAATGGGCTTAAAATAGCATGTAATAAATTAAATGCTATAAAGTGGACGTTAAAATAAGCACATGTACATGTTTATTGGGTTTGTTGTGACACAAACGCTTTGAACAGTACATGAATGGGTAAAATATCACGGGTATAGTTGTTGACTAAGTAAGGGACCTAAAAAACAATGTACATACTCACAAATATCAATTGTGACAACACAGTGCTAAATTACATGAAAACAAAGGGGTTTTATTGCGAATTTAGTACTGAAAATAAAAGAAAAAGGGTAAATTTGGCTAGTGTGTCGACATTGGGCCAATTTGGCCCAAACATCAGCCTTTGGGCCCATGGGGGCGCAAGGGGGCGAACAGGCCTGGTGGCCATTGGGCCATCGACGGCCGGCCCATAGGCGTCGTGGCCTATATAGGGGCGCCAGTTAGGGTTTTAACCCTAACCGCCCATAGGCCACCACTTTGTGCCACCGCTGCCACTATGTGTCACTGCCTTGTACTGCCGCCAGTGCGCCGCCCACCCCCGCCATCCCCTTGCTTGTTCTGGTCCGGGAGGACTCCCCATCATCGGAGGATGAGAAGGTGACGCCGCCGCCATTCATGTTGAGCACGGCGGCGCTCGAGCACCCAAGAGCAGCCGGGTTCCAAGACCTCGGGCGGAGGCCGGGGCAGCAATTCGCTGCTTCGGTTGCCGAGCGACGGTTGAAGAGGCGCGACGAAAGGGGCGGGAGCATTACTAGCTCTGGTGAAGCCGGCGTGGGTATCTGGAGGCTAATCTCCGCTGCATCAGTGTAGTACGGTGGCAGGCTACGGCGAGCCACTCGAGTGCCACCCGGGTTGATGAGGAAGTCGACCCCCGGAGCCTCAATCATGCTGCCCTCAATCGGCCTGCCTTCGGCCGGGATTGATCGGTGGTCGTAGAGGCGTGGAGTGCCTGTTCGGGCCGCCATGGTGCCGCCTTGATGTCGGCCTGAAGACGTGGTCACTGTCGTCACCGTGCACTTGGGTTGGGAGGCCCGTTCACTTATGGACAGCCAGTGGCACAATGATAGCACCGGTGTCCACCGATGTGGCCAGGTTGTTCTCGGCGTGGAGACCAGCGGCGACGATGCACTTGGAAGTGTGGCATCACCGACAGTTGACGGTGGATGGGCGTCAACCTTCTGGGCGACATCACCAACAGTTGTCGTCGTCGGCGGTTGGTGCTGGCGCTGCCGCGGAATCCATCGGTGTTGTGGTGCTAGGTGACAGCGAGGGCCAAGGCATTGAAAAACGGAGCGGCCACAAGGGCCGCGCACTGGAACCCACTGCCTTGGGCGCAGCATCGAGGGGCCACGATGAGGTGTCCAGTGGCTGAGGCGCAGAGGCAGCGGAGGCGGTCCGTAGCGACGAACTGGGCGTCGGTGGACTCCACCCACGCGGCGGAGAGCATTGAACAGGATAGTGAAAGTACTGTATGGTAAGTCGATTCTAGCCATTTGGGACTCACCGTGATGGGTTGGAGGTCGTCGTACCTTCCTGTTCGGTTCTTGTGTGTTCTCTCTTAGTGGAGAGCGTGCATGATAACGTGTTTGAACTTAAGTGTAAATGAAAGTAGAATGGATGAACTGTTACTTTCGCATTGATCATGGAATGTTTATATACATAGGGAAAGGTTGTGTTGAACGATTGTGTCCCTTGATGAAGAGGCATGGCAACCGCTCATACACCCTAATGACTAAAGAACATGTCCCTTTAGTGTTACAATTAACTGCCTATCACTGTGTCTTGATGAGATCACTTGAGGAGGTGTCCCTTGGTAGGAATAGACATCTATTCGGAGTAGACACCGTTTCACAACAGGTCTATTGGTCTCTTAACTTTTTTACGTTTCGGTCCTATTGTTAAGGTTTGGACAAAATGATCTCTTACCTTTTTCTTTGTTATACTCCCCATCTAATGATACAGTTTTGTTGTCAGAAAGTGCAACCAGGGAACATCATCCTCCGCCAAAGAGGGAGCCGGTTCCATCCTGGAAACTATGTTGGCATGGGGAAGGACCATACACTTTTCTGCTTGAAAGAAGGCCATGTCCGCTTTGAGGGCAACAAGCTCACAGGAAGGAAATGGGTTCATGTTGATCCAATTGCTAGTCATGTTCTACACCCCATCTATGCCGATGGTTCTGCTACTACAGCTGACACCGAGCCTTTGCAATAAGCAGTGGCGGAGGGCGCCCAAAAATTTAGGTGTGGCATCAGACGCGGACACAGGACGGCAAGCCACCAGGCGCCAAGGGTGTAGGCACGGGCCACCGGCCGCCGCTAGCACAGGTCGCCAAGGGCGCACCGCTGCCGCTGGGGTGCAGTGGGGCAGGGGGCACCTGGGCACTGGGCAGCTAGTGGCCTAACGGGGAGGGGGAACCGGAGACTGCGCCAGTCGCCGCTTGCCGGGCTGCCGGCAAAGCAGATCTGCATGGGCTGCACAGATTGGGGGAGAGAGTGAGGGACCGAGGGGACGGCGAGCTAGCGAGTACAATGGGGATGGGGTGCAGGTCCATAGCTGTGGATGGAAGGGAGGGAGTCAGGGAGGGATGGAGGTCAAGGGAGTTACCAAAAGCGGTGGTGCCTTGGAGGACGGAGGTCATAGGAGGGGCAACGGCCAGCGGCGTCGCGGGTCGGCCAGCGAGCAGAGTTGAGGACGAGCAGAATTGCGGAAGGGTTTGGGGTCGGTTCGATCTCGGTTCGGTTTCCTTCATGGACTGAAAAAATTAGGGGCATACAGGGAGCTAGGCCTGGGCCGAGGTGTGGCGAGCGCCATACCTCGCCACATCTGGCGCTCCGCCTGTGGCAATAAGGGCATGTTTGGATGGAACCCTGGATTTGTTGCCTGGCGAAATTAGCTGTCTGGAAGTTGTCTGCTAACGTGCTGCATTGTGCCTGGTCAGCCAACGATGACATGTGCTGTTTGGTTGAGGACTTGCAGTAATTAAAGATTCTTCACCAGGCAGCGTTGCCTGTAGCCAGTCGATCGATTTTGGACGCCTGGGTGAGGAGCCGTTGCCTAGACCAGGCAAGGAACCAGGGTAGCAACCAAACATGGTCCAAGCAAGTTCCAGAAAAGTTGCAGGCGAGGCAAACTTTCTCCAGAGTTCCATCCAAACAAAGTGTGCCTTGGAGAGTCATTTTGTCCCAGCTCATTCAGCTGTCATTTTACAGTTTCATGCTTAAACTTAACCAGGTCATCAGCGAACTTGAATGTAGCTGGACCTTTTTTTGCAATCATAACTGCTCGTTTCGAATAAATGGTCTTTCTCGGGAGTTGTTCTGCCACACGGTACTTGCAATATCATATCCTCGTTATGGAAAATACTTTTATAGTATATAGTTCTTTTCATTTAGTGTTTCCTATCCTCGTTATGGAAAATACATTTATAGCATATAGTTCTTTTCATTTACTCTCGCTCTAAGTCAGTCTTTTCTGTATTCGACTGAATTTATAAAAAAAATTACTGAATACTACTCCCTCCGGTCATAAAATAAATAATCTCACATTAGCATGATTAGATCCATCATAAAATATATTTTCCATATGTTATGTTCTTGATGTGGTGCATGTTAATATTTTCCTCTATAAAACTCAAAAGGTACCTGGGACAACCTTAGAATTTGTCCTTAGAATTCAAAGTGTTGTTTTGGACAGACAAGTGTGGCTACTCTCTCGGAACGGCTAGACACAAGGGTTTGAGATGATACTGGTTCAGTTCAGACTTGTGCCCTACGTCCATTATAGCTAAGTTTTTGCTGCTTTCAAGGGGCGATGAAGCTCCGGGCGTGGTGTGTGACTTAGCTCCCCTTATATAATCAGGGGAAGGAAGGTTACAAGAGAAAAAAAAAAAGATGAGGCCTTAAGCTTGGCCCAGCCTTAGGCTATTTTTACTAGGACGTCCATCCAACCAACTTTTCTCCGTCTATAATGTACGCAGAGTGCAAAATAGTGCTTTAGGCACTCCTAATGCACTCTGGTGAAAGCAGCCTTAGTCTTCGTTCCTCGCCCTCGTCGTGGTCTTCATCCCTTGGCCTCAGGTCGTTGTCTCAGTGTCCGCACACAGGCCTCGAGCCCTATTTTCGCCCCTCAGCCTCTATGTGGCTGGTAACGCAAGGTAGTTGGCCCTGAGAGGCCCGTGTCGAAGCAAGTAGAGTTCACTGTCTTCTTCGTCATGATGGAATTGACTTGGGAAAAAAAAATCCCTTACCAAAGAACACATCCAACCATGCATATTTCAAACTACTCTCTATCCACTACCGTACACGTATAGTGCAAAATAGTGTTTTTAGCACCTCTTTTGATGAGGATGGTCTTAGCATTAAGCCTTGGTCGCAGGGGTCGTCAATTGAGCTCATTGCACCGTGTCCCTTCTTCATGCTGCCCCGAAATTAAGCTTTCATCGCATCAATGTGCGGAAGGGGGAGCAGAGTAGTAGATCCTCAAGGGAAACGCCTTTTGGCAGTCTTTAGAATTGGTTTGGAACGTTGGGTTGCGGGGTGTATAACTACGTTGGATAGATAACAACCTAGGGCCAACTTTTTGCCCCAAAATTTTATTTTGAACCTACACTTGGTTAAGATGGACATTGATGGTGCGGTTCATCGTGGGCACAAGTTTATATAGGATAAGAAAAGAAGGAACATAATGCCACTTAGAAATATTTCTTTTTTTGAATTAAAAAGGTATAGGAAAAACACAAAGGACTAGACAGCACCACGTTAAAAAAAGAACTCGAATAATGTGTAAGCTTGGTGCATTTTATTACCAATACAGAGCAGAACGGGAGTAGATTAGATTAATTCCATTCACAAATGCAAGAGACCAAGCACGGCAGAGGATTATATATTGTAATAAGTGCACAACATCAAAATTCCCAGAGACAGCATCAATCGAATATGGAAAATCAAAATAAATTTCAGACTACTAGATATATACCACTCACCACACAGCAGTAATTATCATTTATAAGGAACGAAAAGAACAAAAATGTACACGTTATTTTAATGTGCTACAAAATTTTCAACATCATGGTCGTTATTTACAGAACACTCAGAAACAATCACAGCAACAACTGTTGCAACCCCAATGACCTCTATGGCAACGTATGAACAGACATTATGGCACCGCAACTATTTACACTTATGGTGCCATAGTCGTTTGCATCACAAGAACTGCACAGGTTTAGGATGGATCAAAAAATGGGCATGAGACGGTTTTTCGGAAGGGCAAAATGATGTGTAGTTTTCAAGACATCCAGGAACCATGGCTGAAAACACTTCCAGAATACCAGAAAAAATGATCAAATGTTGTTATCCAAGAACTTGACAAAGATTTGTACATGGATGCTTCTAAATAACCTATGGTAGTCATGCAAATTTCAAAGAACCTATTAATATATGGTCCCACTGCAGAATCAACAGCAGAAAACCATGTAACTCTTTGGAAACGATGATGAAAGAATCAGGCTAGAGTATTGAAATAACTAAGCTGAGCCAGTCAGACTGACCAGGAACAATCCCCCATCTAAGATTGTAGCAGCACAGGCAGGGCTACAACGGGGTGACTCTGATAGGACAGTTCTTGAGAAAGCTGAAGTGTTACAGTAGTTCTCTAGACATTCAATGACGGTCACAAAACACTATGCAGAATCCGAAAAAAATTGATCTGCATGTTGGGACAGAAGAACTTGAGTAGGACTATGTACATGGTTGCTTCTGAATAGTCTAGGGTTTTTATGCAAGTTTTCAAAGAATTATATAGGGTATAAGATTATGTACATGGCTCCTCGGCAGAGTTAACAGCAAAAAAATGTGCAACTCTTTGGAACCGATGATGGAAGAATCATTTAGAGTGTTGACACAACAAAGTTATAAGGAACGAACCAAGCAATGGGTGAACCATCCGGATTGACAAGGAACAAGCCCCCGCTACAAAGTCATAGACAAGGAACAAGCCCCATCTACAAAGTCATATTTAGCAGCACAGGCAGGGCAGAGCTCCAAAAACTACAATAGGCACCAAGTGAATCAGCCAACGATATTCACTGGGAACATGCCTACCTCAAAGGATTTTCGACACACAGAAATTCAAAGGAATTTTTGGTCTAATATAACATGAAAGGTTCATTCTAACAAATGAAGCCAGGATGAAACTATCAGAGCTACATTACCGAGAAAGTGTCGGACATTGAGATTAGGGAACAGCCCCCTCTACTACGTAACGGTGGAAGGAATGACTTCAGTATTTATTGACATGATAAAATCGCAAGAGATAAGCAGCAACTGAACCAGTTATCGAGATAATGAAGAGTAAGACACGCGAATTACGATGATCATGCCAACACAAACAGGTAACAGTTGAGGATCTAAGGAACATAGAGTATCTCGTCTACTATCGGGGAACACCTCTCAGAGATAAGCATGATGTTCATTGGGAACTCGGACAGGTGGAGGAAACACTGCATTCGATGTTCTTCACAAGCACAGGGAGACAACGGATGGCAGGAGAAGTCAAAAGAGATCGACTGAAGAGATGAGCATTCTCAAGCCACAGAACGAATCTTAGGTAGACATGATGAACGCCTTGATCAAATTCTCAGCTGATTGCCTCTGCTCAGAGGTACCAGATATGTAAGCAACATGGTCACGACGAGATGATTTTGATTCAATAATTTCAATGTGAGCCCCAGAAATCTGCAACATCCATAGAAGTATTCATCAACACTAAAATGTCAATGAATGGGTATCTTATCCAAATAACTATTTACTAAAATATTTCCATAAATTGACTTAATACAGCACCCATAGATGTCACTTAACAGTATGTTGCTTCTGAATTTAGGATAATGAACTTATAAGTTATTCTAGTGCCACTTATAAGTTATTCTAGTGCCTAACTACATTCTTTCAGAATTTAGTTGGAGAACAAACTTAGTCTCAGTAAGCCAGTGCTATACTGTACATGCATTCTCTCTTTCAATAAAAAACTGAAAAAGAATGAAATGATCTTATACGCTAAAAGATAAACTCAACATGTCCAGGGCTATAAAGTAACATAAGATCAAACAACAAATAATCCAGTCTACAAAGCAACTAGAGCAAAGTTTCATGCAACTCAGGGTTTTTTCCCCTGAAAATATTGTGGTATCTACATGGACCCTTTTGACTCACACTAGATGCTGGATCCAAATAAAAAGTTAGCAGAAACCAAATATGCTTAATTCAGGACAAAAGGGGGTGTAATTCTCATCTATACATACCAAGACCCAAGATTTAAGTTGTCACAAATCTTCATTCCAAGAGCAGGCAGTAATAGAAAGATAGGGATATAAACTGACCTTTCTTATGTTGTCCAAGTTTGCGCCACGTTTTCCCATTACTTTTGACAGGCCACTAGCAGGGATAGTCATTTCCACACGTGGTAGACGTCTGACCATTGATGTTTAGCACATAAGGAAATAAATTGTAATTGTAAGTATCAAACTGGATAACAAGCAATAACTTAGAGGAACACTAGCATGGTAGAAGCAAAACATGATTTAGCAAGTTCAGTTCAAACGTTACCCTTCATATGTCTTTGATGTATATGACGGAAGTCCTCCATAGCCATCATCTGCAACCTGATGGAGGATATCAACGATTAGATGAGAAAAGGAATGCGTAAGATCAAAGGGAAGAGAAATTGATGCGAAATCACAAACCATACCTGCAAGGAGCTGTACCCATACGAACTCGTACGAGGGAACACTTCCAGACCACGCTCAGTTTCACCCCTTCGTTCATAGCCCAGGGGTGAGATTTGTTGGCTGTGGGGTAATAATCCAGGCAGAGAAAGACTGCTTCCATATAAGGTATCAGAGGTGGCAACGTTTAGCTTGCCATCCCTATCAGAATTTTGGCTGTCCACACTTTCTTTCAGAACATCTTCCCTAAGCCTTAAAACTATCTGAACAAGAGCATCACGCAGCTTGTCTGCCTCTCCAGATACCTACATGCATTAACAATTTGAGATATCTTGGTACTAAGGCTATTCAAAATTATGAACTGATAACACAAACGAGAACTCATACCTCAACAAGTTCATCGCTGGAAGATGCTCTACGGGGCTTATCACCCTTTGAAATGCGGATGTCTGCCTTAGTCTTCTTCCTCATGTCATTGACTATTGAACCACCCCTGCCAATAAGACAGCCTATAACCTTATTTGGGACAAGAAGGCGAAGATTCATTGTATCTTCATCATAATCGTTGATCTTTGCTTGAAGCAGTAAAACAGCTTCCACAGCTGCAGACTTAACATCATCGGTGGCCTGAAAAGGAAGGTACAACCTAAAATAGAGTGGAGGATAGGATACAGAAAACAGAGCACAACCTAGGTGAGAAGGCTTGGCCTAACCTCAGTGGATGCAATGGTAATGATACTTTCCTCCCTATCATTCTTTGCATCATCAACATCTATCCTTGCACCACTCTCTTGCCTTATACTCTTTATGGTAGTCCCCCCTCTACCAATAACGAGCCCAATTTTATCACCAGGGCATAAAACACGAAACTCAAGTTCTCCTGAACACTTTGGGGCACTATAAGTAGGAATGACTGGAAGAACAGACTGATAAATAGGCAGTCCACCATGACCATCGGCAGGTAGAGTAAGCTCAGGAACATGAGGTGTTGACCCTAAGATAGACAGGCTTGGATGTCGAGAAGATATAGCAGCATCTGGGGCCGAGTAAAAGTTACTAGCTGGATAGACAGGAAGTTCTGAAGGGATTATAATGCTTGGAGTAGGTTCAGGGACAGAAGTGTCAAGAGGAATGTTCTCTTTTGCTGGGTACTTGTAGATGATGGTTGACACTCCATACAGAGCCTTTTTAACAGCTTCAGAACCACCAGTCATCTGTTTAGCATAAAGATATGCTCAAGAAAATAGTTAGTGAATGTGTGTATAGAACATAGAAGAATTCAGAAGAAATAGGTGTTGGGCTGGAATTTGTAACCATAATACATTTAAGTGTGTGCACCAAACAAAAGCATACTTTCATAACAATAGATAGAAGTGAAAACTGTATAGATTTGGAAAAATATAGCTGAAAACATGCATTTACCAAAAAGAATAAGAAAATATAGCAGAATTTGATAGAAGGTTGCAATTTGAGGAATAAATAGCTGTTCATCTACCATGATCAAAGATGAGCACAATATATGGTACAGTGAAATACAAAAACATTCATTGAGAACGAAGCAAGTTACAGCAGATATATTACTTAATATCCTACCGCTGTTTAATAATGGTTAATCCATATAATGCAACATACATCGGTACCAAGCAATAAGACACAAGAAAATTTACCTGTACAAAATTATCAAAACTCATAGCACATGAATGTGTTATGTCACTTGTATCTTTTGGGCTCACTTTAATGAATGCTCTTGATGTTGACCGAAGATGCTTGATGACAACACCAGATTTTCCTATAATACTTGCAGCCTGACTAGCTGGTACAAGGATGTTAGCTTCTTCTGTATTCTTCTTATCAGAGTCTCTACGATTCTTATTTAACGTCTCTAGTGCATCAACAATTGCACTATGGACTCTAAGTAATGCATCTTGAGCTGCGCAAACAGGCTCATTGTCATCACCCTCATCAGCATCAAGGTCTCTATGCTTGACGTAGCAATATACCAAGATAACCCTTTTTTCTGCACCAGGGTAGGGGTCAACAACCTTAACTTTGGCATTTGTCTGCTGTCGGATAGCATTTATCACATTGCCATTCTTTCCTATGACACTACCAATCACACTGTCTGGACAGAGTATACGGTAAACAACCAGTCCATTATTATTAGAGTTTTCCTGAGCATGGGAAAATGGCCTCTTGTGTTGATCCTTGATTTCTTCTCTGTCATATTCCCTGTGTTGGCGGGGACGTTTACCAGTCTGCTGCCTCATTGTTTAGCTAACTGCATAAGGAAAACAAATCATGAGATCCATGTCAAGCTCAGATGATGGAGAACCATCTAACGGTCGCATACTTTCTGAACAAGGGTATCCAAATTCCAACAAGGAAAGGTACAGTTGTACACAACATAGCCAAAATGAAATCCAGATTCCAACAAGGAAAGGACGAAAGGTACAGATGTACGCAACATAACCATGTGTGAGCATAGCGCAGGACATTGTATAACTGAAAAAACAGGCATTCGATTAGAATCTAGCCAAAGCTTAAATGTAGCTCCACCAGTCAGTTTAGCATATAGAGAGTAGCAGGTGTATGATGTTCTAATAACGCGCAACAGAGACTGATCAAACAAGCAGAATTTCATGCACCCGTTATAAACCATGCAGACGCTAGTCACTAGAGCCCCCCACCCACCCACCAAGTATAATTAGTGGCTAATGCGACCAAACCGGCATCATGACAGCTAAACTTAGAGGTGAAAACATACAATCAGTTTTAGCGACATTAATGCACAGTACTCGACATTGATGAATGTGTGAAAAAAATGTGCTCTAATAATGCAGCACGGCAAATAATCAAACAAATAAAAATCACAGGTACCCATGACTCAGCACAAACCACGCAGCCACGAGGGATGTGACAAATTCCCAATATTAGTGATGAATGTGAGCAAACCGACAAGGCGAGACAAAGCACAGCAAGGAACTAAATTTGGGGGCAATAAACGACAAAGGAACCAGATTGGGTCACCATTTCCTCATCGGGAGAAAGTAGGGTAAGGAAGCGCAGGAAACCGCATGCAAGGACTAGGTTTACCACTGAATCGCCACGGACAAGGACGGCTATCGCATAAATCGCTGGAACAGAGCCGCGACATAGAGCATACAGATAAGCGGTGGACCTATAGAGCCCTCTGATTGCCAGCACGGAAAGATTGGCCTGACATGACCGCATTCATCAGCTCGTTAAGAGGTTGGCCAGGCCACGAATTCCGGTAGGGCTCAGGGGGAGACCTAGACTCGCGGCACACGGCTAGAGCATGTGGCCACTAAAAGGGACGATCTGGCGACATTTTAATCGCCGTTTAATAAGCGTCAAAACGCTATGCCGGTGCTCTAGATCGGGAGCGCTGGCACGGCGGTTTACCCACGCATGTCCGCCGCCGGCCCCCACGACCGCCTCCCGCCGCCGCCAGGTGAGGCAAGCCCTCGCCTCGTTGCCGCGCGCGCCAGCGGTCCTCCGCGCGCCGCGACCCAGTTGCGCGCGCCCTGCCTCGTCGCTCGCCGCCGTGCCCCTGCCCGCCGCGCGGAGAACGCTCGCCAGCGCGCGTCCGCCGCCACCCAGATCCGCCTCGCTGGCAGTGATCGAAGAGTAGAAAGGAAGGGGGAACGGGAGATGAAGGGCCTACCGCAGGGGGAGGACGCCACCTCGTGTGCGCGGACGCGGAGGAAGCCGATGCGCCGCCGCCGTGCTTGCGAAAGGAGAAGGGGTGCGGGGGAGCGTTCGGTTTTGTGGCCCGGTACCTTGCCCTGAGGAGAGCCAGTCCGCCTTGTTTGGGCAAGGCAAGATTTCCAAGATTTTTATCTTGCTTTCGCAGTCACCGACGAAGCAAGCAAGGAGATAAAAACGATGTAATCGGGTCTCGACGTCTAGGTTTTGGACTGAGATCCTCTGTAACTGGAAAGGGTGTAGTTGGGCATGGCCCCACGTAGGTTTTTTAGACGACTTGAGTTTTTTTCAGGCATCTAGGGTTTTTGATCTTCAATATTTCTTCCCGTTTCTTTGCCTAGTTCTTAGTTCTTGATTACAACGATCAGGGCGGAGTCCACTTTGCCCTTGTGTCCACATTTTTCTCTCTTTTCCTTGTGTCCACATTTTTCTCTCTTTTCTGATGTTGAGTCATCTCGGCCTAAAAAACACTAGTCGTCAACTCCAGCTCTCTAGTAGTTCCGTACCAGGGAAGTGGCAATGCCAGAGAAGTAGGTGGAAGACATGCTGAACAATTTGCAATGATAGGTGGAGCACAAGGGGTTCAAGTGATGGGGAATGGTGAAGGGAAGATGGAAGGAATGCAAAATAGGGTGCTGGCAGAGAAGTCGGTGAGAGCAGATCTGATCGTGCAAAGTTTTGGTAGGGTGTAGTGCCTAATTAAGGGCATAGACTGTCGTGACGTGGGAGAGAGCCCGTTCCCTTCATGTTTCATCAGTAATTGGGGTATGAAGAAAACCCTTCAGGAGGGTCCATGGATGCTTTGTGGTGGCAGAAAATGTATTAATGAGGTGGAGTTCTTTTGGATCCCTATACGGGCACGGTAACAAAGATACCAATGGGCTTGATGAATAAAAAGATGGGGCTAGCAATCGGAAATGTTGTTGGGAGTTATTTGAGGTTGATAGGAAGATGAAGGGTTGATGATGGAGGAGTTCATGCAAATCAAGGTACGCATTGATATCAGGAAATCTCTGGCCTGGGTATTACGTTGGTGGAGGGGAAAGGGCGAAGGAGAGGAATGCACGGCCCCTGATGTATGAGTTTATTCTTGATTTATGCTACACTTGCGATAAAATTGGATACACTGATAGAATGTGTACAATTAGTCTACACCCCCCGAGGCTACGCAACAGTTTAGCAAGAAGCTATGCTCTATTCTTGAGAAGAATGAACCTTCATGTGCAGGAGGAGTGGAAGTCTTTGGAGAAGCAACAATCTGCAAAGCTGAGGGTGGTAGGAGAAAATGGGTGAGATAGGTTCATAAGGAAAGCGGGGGCAGTGGTGTGCCTTCTTGACGCAGCAGGGAGGAGGAGAGTGGAGAGAAAATGCAGGCAAAGACAAATGAACAAGAAGCAAAAAGCCCTCTCAAGACTATACCAGCTGGGAAAAAAGAAGGGACACGAATGATAGGACCAAGCCAAAAAGCTAATCATGGAGGGAGGGGAGAGAAGGAAAAGAAGAGGTGTGCAAGGTACACAAGGGGTTTTCTTATGAAGCCTAGGTTGGGTGAAACAGAAAACGATAAACATAGTAGCATACACTCTTTGTGTTTTATTGTTCATAGCAGCATCCATTATCTATACAACTTGCCATTTCATACTTTACTCTATGTTGTGATTACTATTTACCTCTGGCTTATTTGAAACATATTACTTAGTCATGTAAACAACATAAAAGCAAAGTTCTAGTCATGATATGTCTAAATATGATCTATATATGTGGTGGATTCGACATCTACTAGATTTGTGTCATCCTCCCTTGTCTTCTATGTATGCATAATCTATTGGATTCTTTTTGTTGATCTCTAGCTTTAATTCAGTTCAAAACAATAATCCGTATAAATGGTGGATGTGGCTACGAACAATAAAACACTACGAGGGGTAATAAATAAGTTTCAAATAACTCTAAGCAGAGCACTAACGGATATACTGCATATTCAGACTAGTTTCATATTTTTCTAATTTAAAATAAATTAGCGTAAGCATCTAGGCCCCTAAATGGTTTTAGTGTATTGAGTGACAATGCAATTAAAGGAACTTACTTCTTTGTGAGGTGTTTGAATAGGAAATTAAATAATAAACTAAGTATATAATGGTCAAGTATCAATATTCTCATATGTTGAGAATCAAGGGATTTTATTGTATATTGATAATATGTTGAGAATCAAGGGCTTTTGTGATATATTTGTTATAGGCTAAAGGATATGCATTCATGATCAAATAAATGATTTGATATACTCTTGGATCACCAGTTGAGCATTACCATTGGTACATGCATTCACTATATGACTTGGATACTCCCATTGTTGGATATCATGGTATTCTAAGGGTGCATCTTGAAGATTCATGGTTATTATGTTGATAAAAGTGACATCATCACATCAGTTATATTTCTTCCATTTAGATGTCACTACAATATATGAATTCTTCAGAAAGTGTCAGTGGCTCATCAAGATGAAAGTGCATTGCAAATGTTAGATCATCTATTGGAAGTTTAATGAGCAAATGTATTCTGTCTACCTATGCAAGAGGTTTTCTATATTGAAATCCAACTAATTCAGCTCTAAGAGAATTACTCTAAAAAAAGCTCGACTTGGCTTTCTCTCTCTACTTGAATTGAAAGATGGCTTTGTTCATCACCTTCGAGACTCAATGAATTCACTAGATTTATATTTTATTTTGAGTATAGATGTGTTGTACTATCAAGAGGGAAGCTAAACTTAGAAAGTCACTAATTAACATGTGCTCTAGCTAGAATCAGAGAGAGAATTGAGCCACAAACTCTCCTTGTGAGAGTTCCAGGTTCTGAGTGTGGGCATACTAGACTATCTAGTAGGCTTCAACGGATTGTCCGGTGAGGGATGTGCCTTGAGCCAACAGCTCAACACCTGACTATCCAATAGTGCTACTGGACTGTCTGGTGAAGGCAGTTTAAACTGCAATGGCTAGTTGGCCACTACCGGACTATCCGGTAGGGGGCACCGGATCGTTCGGTGTGCCTCTGACAGAGCCAACACCTATTTTCGTGGTGTTGGGTATTTATACTTTCCCACCACAGCTTTTGCTGCTTCCCTCCAATGTTTATGCTGTTCTAAAGGCTAGAGAACCACTCCATAACCCTCTCTTTGTGAGATTGAGCTACTCTTGTGAGATACATGGGTTGAGAGTGAAATTTATGAGATTGTGTGAGCATTGTTGATTATCCTACCTTTGAGCACAAGTTGGCAAGCATTTTCAGCTGATGCTTTTGTTATACTTAGAGGTCCCCTCCTAGACGGCTAGGCGTCTACCGAAAGGCACCTAGCTTGTGGGTTCCACTCCAAAGTTTGTATTATCCGCTCTTCAGAGCACTGCTAGTGAGCAGCCTAATCGTACCTTGGTAGTTGGTGAGGGGAGGTTGTGACTTGAAAAAGACTCGAGCTCTAGGTGGTTGCCTCAATAAAGAAGTAGGGACACTTGAGGGTGTGACCGAACCTCGGATAAAAATCCTCTGTTTTGTGTGTTGTGCCCATGCTAGGAGTTTGCATTAAGCTTTGTGTTTGTTGCTTTACTTATTTGCATTGTATTGTGCTTCCGCTATTACTCTTGTGTAAGTTCTCAATTGTGGTGCAGGTTATCAGGGCAAACTAGGTCAACATCACCTGTGAAATTCTTGGAACTCTACTGCAAAGCTCAATAAGTATTCACTTGCTTATTTAACCTGCTATGTGTGAGACACCGGATTATCCGGTGGCTAAGACCGGACAGTCCAGTATTGCTGGATTGTTCGGTAGATAGCACCGGATTGTTCAATGTTGTGGGGACTTACTATTTTGTTTTAAGTCTATTCACCACCTCTAGGCGACATCCAGATCCTTACAATTAGTTATGAAATTTTACGCATTAAAACCATTCATGTAGTATTTTCAAAAATAAAAACCCTTGAAACCAATCAGGACCAAATAAATCTGGTTTAAACAGTTGAATAGTCAAATATGTCTAATTTTGAGGTTCGATAGTCAAATCCAAACTCGAGCGATACTTCAATGGTCAAAAATAGACTTTTTCCATGGGCAAACCTAACAAAAGCAAAATTAATATGGAAGAAGATGTAAGAAGCATAACTAGATTTGTGCCACTTGCCATGGGGCCTCCTACGGCAGCCAATTAGCTTGCAGCACCGAGAGTGCATTATTCTTTGTCCAAGTGATGGGAGAGCAAGGTTAGCAATGCTAAAGGCTACATAGGGAAGACTTCTTTCACAGTTTAGACTATCTATATGTGTCTAGGATTTGGACAAGTGAATCATAGAGGAGCAACTGAACCCACATGCTAGAGGCCTGCTTGACATGATATGCACCTCTTATTTTTCTTCATATGGTTTTACGTTGTATATGCAAATAGCCATGCTCAACTAAGGTCACCAGTTACCAATTGAATACTTTTTTATAAAAGCCATTTGCAACATAAGCTCATAATTTTTTCAGAATTGTAAACATGAACATGCACCATGTCTGAGATACTTTTTAGCTTCTTTTATCAACCTTTGAAGTCTAGATAAAATGCTTCAGTTCGAAATATGGAAAGTTGTGCACAATAGAGTTATAATTAGGCACTTATCTAGTGTGATGCCCCCGGCATCTCAAAAGCCTTAACACCTAATTAGATTAATGTTAATCATGGATTTGGATATAATCGTGCTTTGAGAAGAACCATAACTAGGTCAATAAACCACTAAGTCAAAATTTTCAAGTTGAATATGTAAAACTTTGCGTTGCTTGGTTGAGTAGTTAAACATTTATACATTTTCATGCAAGACATCAAATACAAAAGTTTTAGTTCAAGATGTTGCCTTCAAATATGCTATTTTGACCATTTTTAAAATCAGATGTCAAGGGGTCCAAAAGTTCAATCAAACCCAGATAGCCTACGGTCAGGAAATTTCGCTAAGTTTAGGAATGACACTCTTTCCCAAATTTTATTTTGAAATTACTTTCAATTTCACTGTACAACTTAAAAATCTTCCCTTCTATGAAATAAAATTGGATTAATTACCTTTCAAATGCATCAGGCTTTGAATTAATTGGACTTCATTTCGTAGTTCAAAAGTTAAAAACAAGAAATACTCTATATAAATTGAAACTGCAGATTTACCAAACTCCTGAATACAATTGTTCTTATAGTTCAAAATATAATGTGATCTAGCCCAAACTTTCTATATCAAACTTTTAGACAATTTCATGCTTTACAAATTTGGTATTTTGTGTGTTGACATGCATAAAGGATTGCAGGGTGTTTTAGCTCATTTTCTGTCTTCTAGTGAAATCTGTCAAACTAGGCCTGAGTGGAAAATTCAAATTTTGAACAATCAAAAGATATGATCATGCAAAACTTTGTATATGAAAGTTGTAGGGAATGAAATTGTGAACAACATTGGTATATAAAAGTTTTCGTGAAAATGCACCTAAATAGGACTTTTCAAATTTTGAAGCTGCCTGGCTCAGCTTGGTCAAACTGGGGTTAGTTGATTCAATTCAAATTTAAACCAATATCTTTCGCAGAACTTGGTGTAGACATCTATAAGAAAGTTGTAGAGTCAAAAGTTTGTAACACTTTTTGTATTTTATGTTTGATTCGATTCGGAGGTTAGCCCGCTCAAAAATGTGAAATAGAAATGTGTATTCTGGCGGTCAAAGCCATTTTTCCCATTTCGTTTTTCATTCTTCTTTTCGCAGTCAGCGACCAGCACGCCCCAGTTGGCGGGTTCCCGCCCGGAAGCGGATGACGACATCAGCGCGTGGGACCCACGTCGCACTCCTCCGCATACCCGGTCCGCGCACCGTTCTCTCCCTTCCTAGCCTCGGCCCCATCAGTCCGTCTCATCCGGTCCATGCACCGTGTCCACGCTGCGTCGTCCCTTCTCCTTCCCCGCTCGCTCGTGCCCACGCGGCGAACAGCTTCTGCCGAGCGCCGGCCACGCGGTTGCCGGCCCCTACCGCTCGCGGGAGCGCCCACCTGGCTCGCCTTCAAGGGGAGACGAAGCCCCGGCCTCCCCTCCCTCGCAAACTCGTTCCCTCCCTCCTGGCCTCCTCCCGCTTGCACAGAGGCGTCCGCGCCCTCCCGCGCCGCAGCCGCTCCGGCCGCCATGGTGACCCCAGCGCGAGCTCGCACGGCCGCCTTCCTCGAGCTCACTTCTCCCCGCTAGCGCACGCACACCGCTTCCGCTGCAGCCCGCGCATCTCGCGCGCAGAGCTTCGCCGCCCTTCCACCCCTGTGCCATCGGCTCTGCCCCCAACGACACCCTGCGGGCGCCGTCCACCGCCGTCTAGTTCACCGCCTAGCGCCGCTCGTCCGCACCGCCCCACGCGACGCTGTCTTGGGGAAAAGGAGGCCCTACGTTGGGAACACAACCCCGGACTGCCGTGGCTCCAAGTCCGGCCACCCACGCGCCGGCACGCGCGCGAGAAGCCAGCCCGCCGCGCGCCTCGTAGAAGAAAGACCCCGGTCCTTTTGCATAAAACCCCATGTTCTATTTCATTTTTACGCGATCAGAGCGGCAGCTATCCATTGAGTCGTGTAGAACTTACATTCCACCCCCTGCAGCTTACAGTTAATAATGAAAAGGTCCTTAGATCTGTGGTTTTTAATTTAAATGACTATTAATTCGGCTGAAACTTTAGAAATTCATAGTAAATCAAATAAAAATCAGAAAAATACAAACTTTATTGCATTGTACTCCTCTTAAGTAGATCTACAGAATAGGTATGATGGTTAGTTAGGAAACGACCACCTTACCCCTAATTTTGTGCATGCATGTTAAAAATGAATAAATGATAAAAGTAGAGTAAACAACCTCCAAAAATTATGAAACTTGGATTGAGTACTATTTATGTCAAGTATTGCAACATATATTTTTGGTATCCCTAGTTATTACTGGAAAATGACAGATCTACCCCTAGGGTCCACTTTTAGATAATTATTGAATAATAAAATGCATATTTTATGAATTGTGCTCAAATAAATCCCTAGTAGATATGTTGAACTCATTTAGTCTAGTATAGACCAGAAATAAAGTTTCATGTGCATTAGTTGCTGTTTGCTGAGTGATTTGAAAATAATTAAGGCTATGCAATTGAACATAATAAAATAGAGAAGTAGGGTTTAATAGGCTCCAAAAATCCCACCAAGCTTCTTACAGCCATATTAGTGTGTATATATGCTTATGTGACTCTAACATAAATTTGTAGCTTGTGTTACATGAGAAGTCTAACATTGCAAATTAGATAAGTCTCAGAAATAAAGAAAATAAAAAGGCAATGTTAATGTGCTTAGTTAGGCTCATGATTTGTCTTATATACTATACTCGACCTAGTGGAAATGTTATAACACCACGAAACATACACTTTTGCTTAAATCTAGTTGGGTGGTCAAAGAATTCAGTGCCTAACGTAAGTTTGCCCTAGGCACAAAAGTAATTCCTATTTAAATAGTTTATCAATCGCCTTTCTGCCTATCAATGAATTGATTATTCAAATGTGTGCTTGATACTCCTGCATCTCAATCACTGCATTATGCATAGCATTCATATAGTGACGTTTATCGCAGATATGTGATCAAAAAACAAGTACGTGAAACTACTTCAAGTAATAGTGTCCAAAAGACCAACTAAGACCCAAATACCACCTGCAGGCCCTTGAAATAGTATTTGGAAGGAGTAGTTGTCCAAGTGATCAAGGGGTTGTCTAGGACAAAGTCTCACAATCCGACAAACTAATATTAGCTTAGTTTGTTGGTTTGGATAAAAATGAGTAAAGATAGCCAGAACCATGAATTTTCCAACTAATATCATCTTGATTAATGATTACACATCCACGTTAGGATTTGGTTGAAAACTATTGCATTAGACTCCCTGGCCGCCCTGGCCCTAGCACCTATATATAGAGTTCGCAGGACGAGTTGCCTAGGCTCTACTAGGTACGAATAGATACGAGTGAATGGAGTCACTCGTCGCGTAGGTGATTTCAAAATTTCAGAAATCATATTATTATGAAAGTTATTATTATGCTCATGATTTTAATGGAGATCGGACGGAGAATAATTTTATTTGGTGGTGTGCGTTGTTGTATCATTTGGCTCCGTCCGAGTCGTTTAAGGCCCGTCCGCTGTTCGCCTGCTGATCGGCACAATATTGATAGATCGCTTAATCGGGATATGGGACCGGTGAAGTTTTACCTGGGCTCGTCCGGAGTTTTCGAGGTGCCGCCCATCCACTAGATGGAGGCAGAAGGCCTGGGGGAGCTTGGTACTCATGGAGGGGAGACCGAGATGTTGGCAGACTCGCCATGGGGGCACAACCCGGGGGTTCGGTGGGGGCGCTTTGAATCTTGGGACAAGACAGGTGGAGATGAACTATATATGGGAACTGCGATGGCTAGTAAGCATATACCCCTGGCATGATAATTATTCCCGAAAATTAAAATCGATTCGAATCACTGATGTCCACCAGGTGTGGGAATGCTGATAATGCACACGGGCAACGTAGTAACTAATTGAATATATTATATCTATTTCACGTATTTTTAAATACTACGTGCTTGTACTACTGTGTTGCTTGTATTTCTGCAAGTTAATATTATGGAGTTATATGCAAATGATGAAACTTGTCAGTTTATGATATTATACCTCTGATTAAAATCAATGGCTAAGGATCCACACATTAGTAAGCAAGCTTTGCATCAGCCATAAGCCACTCCATTAAGTCCTGCTGAGTAATTAGTACTCAAGATTTGCCCCCACCTTTTGAGTACAGGTACCGACGACATCTGGACGAGTGCTTGGAGGAGGGTGGTACCGGTGGGCTCGGTGCTGCTCGCCTCGATCATCATTGTACGAAGACTACTAAAGTATTTCGTTTCTACTGCGAGATGTTTTTGAAATCGCTTCCGCTGTCTGGTTCGAACTTGCCTTTCGTATGGAATTATGTTGAAACTTGTATTTTTTTTCGAATCGGTTTGTACAGTAAATCTACCTATACTCTATTTCAACTGCCTGTGATGATGTAACTGTTGTAGCTCCATCGAGGGCTGTATTTGTGTGATGTCGGTTACTCTGGGATTTGGTATTATTGAGAGCCGAATGACTCTCGACGGACGATTGGGCTTAGTTCGGTCTAATTGCACTGTAAGGCAGATGTGGACAGCTGTGCTTAGCCCGGATTAAATCGGCGGTTCCGCCACATCTAGTCTAGAAAACAGAAGCCGGAGGGGGAAAGCCATACATTTGCTCTTGATCTTAATTAGATTGTACACACAGAACACTTAGTAATTAAATAATTAGGTAAAAAAAAGAGTAAACCACATATACCACTGAGAGACCTCTGGAACCATAGCCTTCCACAATCACAGATGAGGCGACTCTGCAACCACCAATCAAATTGGAGGATCTTGCACCTAGAGCATCTAGCACGACGCAAAAGGGGTTTTTTTTGTAAGACCTAGAGTTCGAACCTTGTTGGTACGTATTCTCACATCAAGAGGATTACCACCATGCTAGAAACATGTTTTCTCTTATCTATTTATAATGCAACCTCTTAAAATTTAAACGGCGATAAAAAATTTAGTGGGGAAAATTTTAATTCAAACACATTTATCAGGACAATATATATAACTAAACAAAGAATATATTCTTGTCATTGTACAAATAGCTTTCCATCTGCTGAGTGCTTCCGAGGTCAATTGACGGTCATCCATAACATGCTACTAGCCTAATACCTCCGTTTTTATTTGTATGACACACCCAGTAGCTTAAAAATAAGCGGCACAACGTCAAACATAGAAAAATAGAGGTAGTACACTAATCACAATGGACAACAACATCCTTATCACGCCATGTGAAATGAACTACAACTGAGTCATTTACACAATATCCATTCTAGTTAAAATGAACTCCTGCTGATTCACTGACGTACAAATCCAATTAATCATGGAGTTGCGTCTACCAGCAGCTAGGATCTGGCCTAGGGCCACGTGCTGTTACAGCTCAGGCTCGCGGGTAAATAACCATTTTTTAACCAACTTGCTCCTTGTTCTGGCTTCAGAGTTCAGTCTACAGACAGCGCGTCTTCAGAGCCTCAGAGGCGGTGTTCGTTCTCCTACGCGCGGTGGCGCCGCAACTCGAACACGGAATCGCCAGAACCTTCCGCTTGCGGTGCGTGGCCGCCGCGTCGTGGAACCGAAAACAGCCTCACCATCGAGGTAACGGCGCCGTCGCCGCGGGTTCTTGGTCAGCGGCATTGACGCACAGCGCGTCGGCATCAGGTGATTTCTGCGTTCTTGGAGTAGGAAGCTGACGATCCAAGATTCTGTTATTTGGGTTTCCTTGTTCTTGGGGGTTCCTGGTTCAGAAGATAAAGCTGCCGCTTTTCCCCTTCCTTTTTGGGTTAATTAAAAAGATGCTCTTTCCTTGCTGCACCCTACGTGACGGCGCCGGCGACACGGTGTTCGACGAAATGGTATTCGCCCTTCTGTGCGCTGCTGGATTTGGTGACTTTCCTAGAATGAGGTCTTAGGCTGGATTTGGTGATCTATTGATCTGGATTGGTTGTCTGATTGGAGCGACGTGTTAGTTGATCTTATATTCTTACTCCTATATAGGAAATTTTGAGGCAGGAAAGATAATGAGGATGCAGTTAGGGGAGTCCCGTACTGTATGTTGTCTTTGCAAAAATGGATTTTTGGATGGAGGGGATGTAGTTTGGTAGCGGAGATTGTTTTTTTCCTTCCATTTTGCATCCCAAAGGAAACAAAAATGCTCTCTCTCTCTCTCTCTGTTTTTGTGTGTAGAGAAGGAAAACACACTGCTTGTGCATGGCTGGTAGACAATAGGTGGATAGGAATGCTGTTAGTTTACAGTTTTGACTTTAAATTGTTAAATATGGACCATCTAATCTAGTTCAAATTTTCAATCAACCACTAACATAAAGGAAGTGGTAATGTCTCTTACTATTTTTTTAGAGAAAGGCAGTTGCCCAGCTTTATTAGAAAGTTTAACATTGCTGGGGTTACCAGCTTACACTGTAGCACAAGATTTACAAACTCCTCGACTAGACAATACACATCACGAACCCACACCAACTCCTCTACTACATACACAAACTATACAAATTCTCCATACCTCTTCGTGCTTCTTCTACCTCTTCTGGCGGGCTCATCAAGGAACTGATGCATTCTTCTATTCTTTCATCTCCAAGGCCCAACCACCAGTTCACCATTGCCTTCTTCTCTGTCTAGGCCACCAGCGCATGGGTACGGTCCGGCCCAGGTCGGGGGGCTTGCATGTGCACCTTGCACTCATAGTAATATCTCTTACTATGATGACATAAACACGGAGAGTTCATAAAAAATATCAGCACTTGGTGAATATAAGAATGCACACTCTTTTTTTTTTTGGTTGCAAAATCGAGTATAGATTATCATTTGTTTGGTGTATAACTAGGTGTGCCCACAATTTGTTTGCCAGTTGTGACAATGCTTACTTTCATTGTTCAAACCCATAAACAAAGGTTGCTCTCAGGTTTTTTCCAAGTTATATTGACCTAGTTATGTTCTCATGTGGTTTCAGGACTATATATTTCCTTATCCCACTAGACACATTGTATAGTTTCCTCAAAAATAGACACATTGTATAGTAGCTCGGCAAGCTTCCCATTTAGTATTCAACTCCAGAATAAACGTTATTTGATTTGACATTGCTAATAATGAGAGGTGGAGAGTCAAATCTGCACATGGGTGCATCTGGTCTCCTCTATATACTACTCCCTCCGCATTTAAATATAAGCCAAGGTTGACTTTTTTCGCAATTTTAATTGTTCGTCCTATTCGAAAATTTTGTGAAAGCATATAAGAAAACTACTCATGTTCAAACTATCTATAATGATAAAACAAATTACAACAAAATAAAGAGTAACTTGTAAATTTTTTTGAATAAGACAAATGATTGAAGTTTTGGAAAAAAGACAACTGCGATTTATATTTAAATATGGAGGGAGTACCTAATCAAGTATTTTTCACGATGAACTTGTACTGAGAAGTTGGTCTATGTTGCACGAGTGGTTATGACGCTGCTACATTGAGACTGATTAATTGTATGCTATCATCTCTTGTATGTTTCTGATGCCCATCTGTCTATTTCTCAGGAGCTAAGGTGATTCATTTTTGGGCACTATCTTTGACTTTCAAAAATGGCTTGCTGTTTTCTATGTCGCACAGACATGGAAAAAAATATTGAAAATGAAGGTGATTATTTTGCATCATAGATCTGGATTATAACCTGCTCTGTCTAGGAAAAAGGAACTACTAAATTTATTTTCTGGCTGTACCAGGAGGAAACAATGTGAAGGTTTTTTCTTACAGTGAGATGCGAAAAGCTACACATGATTTTAGTGGGGCAAACAAGATCGGTGAGGGTGGTTTTGGTCCTGTGTTCAGGGTAATTTTCATAATTGGTCAATTCAGTGAGGTTAAATGTCTATTATCTGGAAGGGTGTTCCTTAAAATCTGACTCTATTTGATCAGGGAAGGCTTAAAGATGGAACAATTGTCGCTGTGAAGGTGCTCTCTGCTAATTCAAGGCAGGGTATCCGAGAGTTTTTAACTGAACTTACAGCAATTTCAGATATCATACATGAAAACCTAATTACCTTGGTTGGTTGTTGCGCCGAAGGGTCCCATAGGATCCTTGTATACAATTATCTTGAGAACAATAGCCTTTCATATACACTTCTAGGTGACATGCTTTCCTACTTTATGCCTCCCTTTAACAAGTCAATTTTCTAATAGCTACGTGATATGTGTACTCATACTGTATTGCAGGTTCAGGCCGTAGCAACATTAGATTCAATTGGAGAGCCCGTGTCAAAATTGCTGTAGGTGTTGCTCGTGGTCTTGCTTATCTTCATGAGGAAATTCAGCCCCCTATAATTCACCGAGATATAAAGGCAAGCAATATTCTTCTGGACAAGGATCTTACCCCAAAGATCTCTGATTTTGGTTTAGCGAGGCTCCTCCCACCAAATGCAACGCATGTGAGCACTAGGGTTGCAGGAACAATGTAAGCATAACCTTGCTTGTGAAATTTGAAGGAATTCGTATCTAGAGTATTAAGTTCTTATCTGTGTTTTTCCCTTTTCAGAGGATACTTGGCTCCTGAGTATGCTGTCAGGGGACAAGTTACAAAAAAATCGGATATCTACAGTTTCGGTGTTTTGCTATTGGAAATTGTTAGTGGCAGATGTAACTACAATCGTAGATTGCCTCAGGGAGACCAATTTCTGCTTGAGAGGGTAAGCTCTGGCATACATCGTGAGCCTACTATTTATTTTAAGACTCCCAGTCCCAGTTTAGTTACCTTTCGAATGCTGATGTTATCATTTATGGTCTGCTCGGAACACAGGGATTTTATGACTTCCACAGGATATTGATTAAATACTTGCAGGAACATGGAAAAATTACCTGATCTTAAGCAGACCTAATATTGTCTAGTATTAGGCATCTGATGAATTAACTGTGACTATTCTATTTAATCTTTGTCATTTACAATTGTCATGGTGAGGTATCAATCATCTTTGTATCTAAAGCTAGCTAAGAAATTTTATGGTTGTATCTTGCCTTGTTACACTTACATATCCAAACAAAATAAAATACATCATCAAAACGAGTGACCTTCTAAGTACAAATACTAAAGATATATTTTTGTTCTGTGGTATGAACTATGAAGCTTATTTAGCTGGGTGTTGTTGAATCTTGAAAGGTTTGCTGGTGTTCTTGCAGACATGGACATACTATGAGCAAGGAAGCTTAGAGGAGATTGTAGATGCTGAAGTAGGGGATGACCTGGATGTTGAAGAGGCTTGCCGTTTCTTGAAGGTTGGTCTACTATGCGCCCAAGACGCGATGAAACTGCGTCCAAACATGACCAACATCATCCGAATGCTGACTGGAGAGAAGGGTGTCTCCATGGACAGAGTCGCCAAACCAGTTGTGATCGGTGACTTAGACCTCAATGGGAACAATGATCAGAGACCAAGCAATGCAGACTCTACCACAATGAGATCCTTTGCCACGACCGAACCTTTAACATCATCAGAAGTGAACACAGAGACGTCATTGTGACAAAATACTGGTATACAAAAAAGGTCATAAATTAGAGGGGGGGGGGTGCTGTGTCTTTTTTTTTTTTGTAGAATTGTTTCTGTAGGTGCTGTATCCTTTTTTGTTGTTTATGTTTCTTTGTGGTTTCAAATTTTTTTTTGTACATACATCGAAATGAATTGATTGGAGGGAAAAGAGGAATGAATATGTTTCATCTACTTGTTCAGCTTTATCGCCTTGAAATTCTTGCAAAATGTTATACCAAGTGCCAGTTCATCAAACTGATCTGGACTAAATGTACCTGTGCGTGGATCATACTACCCTGTGCGTGGATTTGCATATTTTGTGGCTTTCTGCAACTGCCATTCAGAGGACGAATGTACCTGAAAGAAACATATAGCTTCATAAAAGATCTGGATTAAATGTGAGACCATCTGGATGCAAAAGGTGACAGGAAGGTGAGAGTGTATCTGAACTTAGACCTTAAAAATTGAGCAATTGCCATAGTTTCTTCACACCATATTGGAACATACATATTTGTCTTTCACTGATTATTTGAGGTTTATCAGGAGCTATTCTTTTTTTAAGGGTTATCAGGAGCTATTCATATCCATTCCATATTATATGCAATGATGGAATACAACACAGAATGGATATGCAGTATGAAAAAAAAAATCAGACGCATCAATTGAATATGCCATGGACATGAAACTAAAAGGGCTGTCGTTTGTAAATTACAAGTCACTCAGAATTGTTGCTAATGGTCTTCATTTCCGATCCTGAACCAACCGAAGGCCCCATTGAATTTATTTGAAGCAAATTTGTTGTGTAGTAATACTCCTTCAGTTTTTAAAATAGATCTCATGAGAGAATGTATGGAGTAGACTGATATGCTCTGTAACTTTGTTGGGTAAATGGTCTAATATGTGTTTGTACTTGGAAAATCAACACCTTGCAGACTTCGCAGCACAATTTGATTTATTTACTCACGTTCTTATGTGTTTAAAAACATATTTGTGAGAACGAGAAACAAGGACAAGCTTCCTTCATTAGCAATCCTATGTACAGAGCCATTTGTCCAATAATGAATAATCTACTCTGTATGTCACACTAATAATCAAATTCAGCAGCAGAAACTCTACTGACCACTCACTATTAACACTCCAGAGCTCCAGTAGGAAAACACTTCACAACCACTATCCACCAAACAACATAGGTCTCAAATTCCAAGGGGGTTCCACATCTGTAACAGGCTATTTTCCTGGTTCCAGTTGCAATTTGGAGACAGTTCCAGTATCGAATTGCTGTTGCTTGAAATGCTGTTCATCACGGTTTTGATGGATTCCTTCTCAGAGGTGTCGAACGACAGAAGGTCCCCAAGGCTCACTGGACTCTTGAATGGCAGAACTGGCAAATCAGAGAAGCAGGACACCTGCCCGGTAGCCATTGGGGCAGCGCCGAAGGCAGGGTAGGTGTCATCAGGGGGCGCAAGCGGCATGGCGGCCGGCAGTTCCAGGTCAGTTGACGTGGTGCCATCCTGTGCATCTTCAGATGGTGGCCTTGGGGTGGTTGTTCTGCTCTTGTAGAACACCCTGCATAGCACCCAGTCCTCCTGCATTTTGCATACAAAATGTTATAGCTCGTATTTAAATTGCAAGTTGCAATTGAATGAAAAAATTATCCCAGTTGCAACTGAACATATCTTCATTGGATACAGTAAAATCCTTGTCGATGGTAGAAGGTGAGAGCTAGAATATTCTGAATTATGATTGGTTAGTTTAGTAGCCTGATACATGATGCAACTGACATAACCGCCTTTAGTAACAAGCTGCAATCAGTTTTTTAGAGTTGGTTACTTGAGGAACCAGCAATCATACAAAACCTCAACGCTCAATTGCCAATTTGTAGTAAAGAATTAGTCATTCAGAGAGTCAAATCCTTTAAAAGGGAATGTAAGAGGATTAATTTACTCTACTATAGCTTGTCTGATGTTCATGGGACTGACACAATCACATAATAACATTTGTAACAAGTGAATTTATATTTAATGACTTGTTTTTGGAAGTTTGTTACTTGAGGAGTTGGCCATCCTAGGATCCCGAATGTTTAAGTGGCAACTTGATCAGTAGAGAATTAGTCCTACAGAGAGTAAAGCCTTTTCAAGGGAATGTCCAGCACATTATTTTACTTCACTATAGCATGTCTTGACGTTGATGGAACTGACATAATCACATAACAACATTTGCAACAAGTGACTTTAATGACTTATCTTTGGAGGTTTGTTACTTGAGGAATTGGCCATCCTACGAACCTGAATGTTTTTTTTTTTGAACGAATTAACCTGAATGTTCAATCGGCAACTTGATGGGTAAAGAATTAGTCGCAGTGAGAGAGCCAATCCTTTTCAATGGAATGTTGAGTGCATTTAATTTACTTTACTATATAGCCTATCCGATGGAATCAGCTGAACAACTTGGGATTGGATCATTGTAGGTGGTGACGACATGGACACGGATTGGATTGGATTGACAGAAAAGATACTACTGTAATGGATTGGGAGACTAGGACATTTATGTATGGCACCGTGTGGAATAATTGGGGCAACTTGCAGGCTGCCTGTTATGGAATATTCATGGCAGCTAGCTGTGCATCATTGTTTAGCATGAATGAGACCTCCATACTTGGATAGGGCCAAAAAGTAAGAGCTAGCTTTTCTAACACCATTTCAGTCTTTCAGACGTACATAAAAAACAGCTTGCTTGGGAGACCGAATTACTTTCCAAACAGTAAATTAACGTCAAAGTAAATATTCATAATTTCATAGCAAACGATCCAATCCAAGAACAGTGCAGCATAGCAATTAGAGTACCTTGAGACGCTGCTGGTGGTGGCTCGCCGTCGCAGCTAGCAGCTCGCGCTCCAGCAGCCGCGGCGCGGCCGGCGGGTCGAGGCGGAACTCGTGCATGACCCACTCCGTCTTCCTCCCCTTGGGCGCGCGGCCCCGGTAGAAGACGAGCGTCTTGCGCATCCCCACCACCGCCGCCGCGTCGTCCCCGCCGCCGGCGGCGACGACGGCGCGGTCCTTGCCGGTGGCCTTCCAGTAGCCCGAGCGCGTGGCGCGGTTGGTGCGCTGCCCCGTCGCGTACTTGCGGTCGCGCTGGTTGAAGAAGTACCACTCCTTCCCGTCCACGCACGCGTACTCTGCTCATCGGAGATTTTGATATAAGGTTACTACTTTCTTCCAAGAACAGAAAGGGTTTCGTGGTGTAGTTGGTTATCACGTCAGTCTAACACACTGAAGGTCTCCGGTTCGAACCCGGGCGAAGCCAAGCCAAATTATTTTTTCTGTTTTTTTACTTTTATGCATATAGTTCTCCCAGCTGCAGAACTAGAATACTTGATTCTATATTTTTTTATACTATATATGTTCTTATTTTTTATTTGAAGAGAAGAGGATTAATTTCATTAGGAAGATAGAATTACTGGATCTGGATGGATGAGCAGCTGGCCGTTTGCTAGCTAGTGCTCAATTAGTACAGACAGACAGACAGACAGACCTGGAAGGTCCCATGGCTCGCACTTGTTGAGGTCGACGTCGACGATGATGGCGGCGCCGGCACCGTGGCCGCGGCCGGAGAGCTTGTGGAGGAGGTAGTCGAGCACGAGCTCGTCGTCCCTCGGGTGGAACCTGAACCCCGGAGGCATTCTCGCCTCCATCATGCTGATCGACGAGCTCATCTTGATCTTAATTTGCTGCTGCTGCTGCTGCTACTACCTGTCAATCTCGATCGGACAGAGAGAGGAAGTCCAGCTGCAGGAGCAGGGCACTGGGAATGAAGCGTCTCATGAGCCGGTGGCATTGTATAAATAGTGTGCTCAGGTCAACCATGCATGCAACTTGGTAATTGGAAGCGCTAGTTTCTACAATTGCTTATTTGCTTATGGTTCAATTCAAGCCAAAAAAAGAGTAAGGAGAATTGACGCTGGTAATTTTTAGAGGTTCTATAGAGCGCAAGAGGTTTCGAAATGCTGCTAAACAACAGACGAATCAAATCAAATCAACGGCCAAATCAATCCACCTACTCCTAATCCCCCTTCCATTTTTTTTTTAAATTTTGGTTGCGTGCAACTGCTTTTGCAAATGATTCTGTTATACAATCCAAACTGTCCACTCGACACCACACCGTCATTATTAAGGTTCTTGAATTGGCGCTGTTTTCCTTTTAGCATGCATGCATGGCCCTTCTCGACCAAGGTAATTGGACGTCTGCACCTCGGCCACTACCCTGCCCCTATCCGAGAAGAGGATCAGAGCCTTAACAGTTGTAGTAGAGTTGCAATGCGAACATGCATACGGCATTGTGGAAAATTTGTTTTGTTCATGTTTTCAGGCTAAATATACAGTTTTTAAACCACTTTAGTTTTGATGTAGAACTCCAATTTCAGTGTAATCTATAATATCATCCTTCACTTTCCTCAAAAAAAAAAAAAAATCATCCTTCACTCAAAAGTAACCTGCGTTCTTTGTATCAATCAGCGAGTCACATACCCAGGACACACGAATCTAGGAAGATCATCCTTCACACAGGACCCATGTGAAAATAAAATTCCGTTATGCCCAAAGGAAGATACACCAATCTTTTAGTAGGATGAAACATATACCGCCCACACAAAATTGTTTGCTGGTCTTTGTGCCGGCAGCTAGCAACAGGCTCGAGAGTTGTACCCAAAGTGAAGATGCTCAAGCTTTTTCATGGGTCGTAAAGGAAATATTCCTTCATCCTAATTTATAATTCGTTTGACTTTTTTGACACTAAAAACTTACTTGGTTCGCTGCCAAACGTGCCATGCCAAAATTTTGGCAAGTCTGGCACACTTTGGCACCAAACCAAAGAAGGTCTAAGTTTGACCATCTTGTTCAAAATATTTGCGAATTAGGACAGAGGGAGTACAACATAAATAGAATAATCTCCATTTCCTGGTACTAACAAGTGGAAATTCTGCAGCTGTTGCTATAATTTGGATGAATGACTAGCTAGATTAGATATGTATACCTGTAGAAAATTAAAGAAGATAGGAATATACTACTTTTTTTTTTTGAGAAACATGATGCTGTGACGAATAAGAAAATTCAATTTGCTATTTGGGTGGCAATACCATTAACAGGTCGTGTTCTCCATCGGCTGGGTCAGTTTTTGTTCATTTGAAGTCTCTCGAGAACTCGGACTGTCACGGACCAGCCAGAAGGATATGGGGATGATACTTCTCTCTCTCTCTCTCTCTCTCTCCCCTTCTTTTGATAAGGTTATGGTGATGATAGATTGATATGCCACCATTGGAACGTCACAGTTGTGCAAAAGACAGTGAAAAGGACTATTCTGTTTTGATGAATGGTAGAGCTCCGATAGGTTTTCCTTTTCATTTCTTTTTCTCTAATGGTGAAAATGGCATAAAATACTCAAGTAATTGGAGGCTGATCTTTTGCGATAATTTTTCTCAATGATTTACATATATAGCTAGCAAGGTATATATGGCTAGAGGAAAAACGGATTTATCCATTGGTCGTGTCACACAATTGGATTGACATGATGTCTTCACAGCGGACGTCGTAGAAAAAAAAGCAGAGTTACTAAACGAGATGCCAATTTTCCCTATGTGTGCCAATATGCCAGATGAAATAGAGGCACTCTCACAAGTTGCGCAATCACATGAAATAATTATTTTCATAGCTTTAAAGATAGCGAAGTGATTCTTCTAAAGCCTTATCTACACAAGCTCGACGACGATGGCCAATCGAAACTGACCGTCGGCATGGTCGACGTTAACCCTTGGGGGGAACAGCTTCACATGGCCACTCACGTGCCACTGCCCACGTGTCTACAGTTATGGCCGTCCGATTGGAGATCAACGGTCTGGAATCGCATGACAGTCGATGTCCAGGGGCCACCCAATGTTGCACGTACGTATGGACAGGGTGCCCAACTTTTTATCTGAAGCAACTTCTACTGCCCGTATGTCGCGCCTATTATTGGCATCTTTCACACATGAGATGGTGTGATAGAGACCAAGAAACGGACGCATGGAGGTTGTTCTTATATGTGGTGCTCATCTTTAGAAACAAGTGGACATGTCTGGTCGTAGTCTAGGACTTTAGTTTATCAGTAAAAGAAAATGTGACCTACCTTCTGTGTAGATTTATCTGGATGACTCATCATATGGTAGGTAATGTTACTTCAGCAGAGTTCAGCTTTAAGTAATGATACCCTTGTTAATTGGAGGCATTACACCTAGTAACTTTACTCATTTGCCAAGCATGAATTTGTTGGGCATATCGCATATGTCTCCATCTACGAATTGCTTGCATCTAGGGGTGCAAAGCTTCTATACATTGTTGCATTGGTATTAGCCAACTGCCATATAGTACTCAACGTGATGCATATTTAATATATGCAAGTACAAAATCTTACACCATCCGATTAAAATTATGGCCTACTCGTATTTTATTCACGGCTTCGGCGTTGAGTTAGTTTGGGTTTTAAATTTAAATGTTATTAGGTGCATGCACGCACCCTACTACGTACTCCCTTTCTGCCGGTGTCGTTTTCAGAACAAATTCTGCGAAACAGTTGCTTCGCGCATACCTAATTTGTACTCTGTATGTATGATTGCCAAGTATGACAAGAAACAAGAAATGAGATATGTCCTGGTATGTCACTATCATGAGGACGACTAGACTGACAAGAGGCATTATTCTAGCTAGTAATATACTCATTATTACTGTACGTATAGAGAAGGGAGGATCGGTCTGATTGGTCTTTTTAACTCCCTTCAATTCATTTCCGTGGTGATATGTTTGTCTATATGAATAAACTTTAAGAATGATATGTAGAGAGTTGTACATGTACAACGGGCATGCACATCGTGACATGCCTATCTCATTATCCTTTGATATTGATGTACCAATAAGCGTGTGGCTTGGATGGTTAACGGATGTTGTTTACCCACTCCACCTACTACAGAACAAACTCATTAAGATTTGTTGAGTGTATGGCTATATGTGTAAACTTTGTCAAATCTACCTGTCTAGTCTCTCATAGGTGTTTATAGAGACAGAATTGTGTACAACATACCTATCAGCATTGATATGGCCATGCTAACTTCGTCTTCCACTATAAAAGAGCGAGTTTTCAATACCATTTTCACTCAATTAAAACCTCTGTACCCATCACATTGGTTTCACTATATGTTGAAAAGGATTGGAAAGTGTTGGAAAATATCTAAAAACAAATGGAGGAAATGCTCCCATGCTTTATTATTTTATTTTCTCATATCATCTTGTACCCATCCCCCAGGTATTTATCTTGAAATTAATGAAAAAGAAAAGAATTAATAAAAAAAATGAAGGACGTCAATCAAGCGACTATAATTTTTCCTTCTATTTTCTTTCCCTCCTTTGGCCGGCTCCTTCTTTGCCTCGACGCCGTCCGCTCTTCATGCGATCCACGTAGGTACGTCAAGTATATATCTAGGCTGAGACATGGTTCATGGCATACGTGTCGCATGATCCTACACTAGTCACTCTTAAAATGCCAGTCTAGCATCTCATATGTATGGTGCTTATAAAGATAGAATTGTGTACATGTGTTTACATGGGTAATTGTACCTGCATGGGAACATTTGAATCTGAGTGTCACAAAAAATTTTACATTTCAAAATGTAAGGTGTGTTGACTTGGCACAATCCACGAAAGTAGACTTTGTACTCTTCACTTATCCTGTATCCAGTGGGGGAGGGCAACATATGATTGAGGTATGGCCAGATTGGCTAATTATCTAAAAAAACAAAAATAGTGTAGAAAAAAAAAAGGGGGGGGGGGACTAGTGCTAAACTAAATCCAGGATCCAAACACACAACATGTGGAATAGAAGGCTACATGAATACCATTGCACCGCAAATGCTTTCGTTTATGAACAGAAGATATATGGCTCTAAAAATTTAGGTATGGCGCCTGCCATATATACTAAGCCAGGCCATAACAGGTCCTCCACAGCTGCTTGTACCATAAGGATTCTCACAAAAACCATAAACCTACTACAATGTGGAAAGGTAGTTAGTGACTGGACACCACTATAAGAAATTTGGCTTTAGCTATGATGTCATGACGCTCAACTTTCGCTACAAACAAAGGTGAATTATTACTGCACAGAATTTATGACAATTTAGTCATGAAAAAGAAAGAGTCATAGAAAGCGCATAGCTAAACAATTTCTGTGACGAAACCCAGAAAGGTCATAGATTAGTAACAATATTTATACGTCACAATAGATATGATGATACAAAAAATCATGGATCGGAGCAAGAATGTCAGAAACCGACACATGAGATCTCACCAATATATATGGCTGTTGACATGGTGATGATGCGGTTGGTTATGTGGATATTGACATGGATTCTCACATGGATATAGATTGTGACAAAATTTATCGTTATAAAGTGTTGGAAGGCTAATATGCATATTGGGCCTATATTTGGGCTTAAAGCAATTTGATGCCTAATTTTTATGTTCTGAATAAACTCATTTGTGAGCCTATCTAGGTCTAATTTTCTATAGCGCCGCAACCCCATCAAAATGATCATAGCAATATAAAGTGTAATTATTATAGCAGTTTAAAATCCATCAATTGATTCATTAACTAGCAACCAAATTACAGATGAATACATTGAGAAATCTGATTATTATAGAGAAACATGCAAGTGTTAATTAGCAATCTTCAACTAGGCATCATACGGTGTGCCAGGAGTTGCAGCAGCAGGAGGCCCCCACGTCCTCAGGCTTCGCTCATCTGAGAGGCAACAATAGTGGCAGCGGGATATCCTGCAGCAGATTTGAGTCATACGATACACGTATCCAACGACTGGAGTCTCTCCCATGCTCCATCCTGCTACTGCTGCCGCTAAATGGAGCAGTTCCTCAGAAATAAATAAGGCTTCCTATGATAACTTATTTGGTCACAACATTTTTACAATCAGTCTATCACGTTTTGCATTTTCCTATTGTGACATGTTTAGTGATGATTTTCAAAATTCCTCACAAATATACGTGGAAAAATGTCATATGTCAATGATGTATTTCTTAGTCATCATATAAAAAACATCATAAAAGGTTAAATTTCTTATAGTGCATAACCATCATTGGTGACGGTGCTGACGCTCTATATTGATGAAATAAACACACCATTTTGCATGTTTTTTCATTGAATATGAGCATCAATGTCATTAATTACTAAGAAAACCTCCGATAAATATAGATTTTGCGATATTGTTTTGGTCTTCTGTTATACTCGAAATTTGCAAATTTCACGACCAATTTTGAGACTCCATTTTTGATTCATATGAGAGAGGAAGAGCCCAAAGAAAAATGAGGACTAGAAGCCTAAAAAACAGCATGGGTGGGCTGACCTAGGTCGATTGAGCCACCCCCTTCTTTAGGCTTCTAGAGGAGATCTTCGGGAATTTGCTTTGATTCGAGCTTATCAACAAAGTTGTAGAAGGGTTTTGCCAAAAGATCTTGGAAAATCATCAAGATATGCTCAAACATGAAAGATTTTGCACAAACCGACTGAGCTTTGGAAAAGATGAGCACGAGAGGAGCCAAAAAGGCAAGGGTCAGCTGACTTTACCCCTTGTTGGTGAACCTTGCTCTTTTTATGCCCGTTCACGGTTCCCTTTTTACAGCACCTCCTCCAAGGTATAAAAAGAGAGGTAGGCCCTGATGTCGACCATTCAATTCATCATCATGGCATAGAGAAGAAGGGAGGGACATCCACCGGAGGAGAGGTGGATTAGATGTTCTTCTAGTTCCTAGGGTAATTAAAGGCCTTGCATGGCTCTCTAATTACCTAGTTCTTAGGGCTTTATCATATCATTGTAGGGGGTATGGCCATGGTTGTAACTTTTATATGATTATCAATGAAGTATTGGTCTTGCTCTAATTATCATGTTCTTGATTGATCTAGTTCATCATGTTCTTACTCTAATTCTCCATGTTCTTGATCCAGATGCATATGTTCTTGATCATGTTCTTTAAGGTTATGTTCTTCTAGCGATTTTGGTGTTTGATCTTGATTACCTGTGATATTATTGTATAGCTTGTTCTTGTGATCTTGGTGATTAGAAGTCCTTGCTATGTTGATCATGTTATTAGACTACACTAATGATTAGAGTTGAGAACTAATCATGTATGCTTTATCGTCGATTACCCCATTCTATGTGACATATGGGCGGAAGAAATGTTAAGCTTGATTGAGGGAGTTTGGTTAATGATTTTGGTTTAATTATGCTATGAGGAGTAGACTTGATCATGCTTATATCTGCCTTGAGTACCTAGATATTTTGAGTGCTCTAATCTCTTAGTTGTACCTTGCTTGTTTTGGATCTAATTAGATCTTGATTAGACTCTGTTTAGTTCCTTCTTATTAGATGCTCTAGTTACGTTTTAGTTGTTCATCATCAAACTCTGACTTATATTAGAGGTATATTAGATAACCCCTAAACCAAGAGTTTACCTTAAAGTTTTAGATAGTTCATTCTCTGTTAATCGTTTCCACGGATTGACAAACCCATGATACTCATTTTGGGAAAAAGCTATATCTACTGTCACTTGCAGTATAAGGTTTGCGGTGCTTAAGTGCCGTTAACAGACGTGAACCATGACTATCATCCATAGATGTTACTAATGGAAAAACAAAGTTAGGGGGCGATGACGGATCACCAAGATTTTAAAAAATGTGCTATGATATATATTTGGCGGCAATGAAAGGATTGTGTTTTGGTGAAAACAAACGTTGAAGATGGAAAGAATAATAAATATGCACACAGAAGCACACATATCCGAGAACCATATATTTCATTAATTCTTTCTTGAATGTACAAAATACATGATCATCTAGACTAAGACTTCACTTGTCTTCAGCGTCATGCTTAAGGAGAGGTCTGACTACGTAGAGATTGCGTAGTTCGCTGATTCCCGAGGCCTATATGCTAAGCACGACCGGTTAATTACATCCGTAGAGCGAGTCTGCGGAAAACCTCCGATTAAGCTGCGCTTGAGTGGTCGTCGTCAAATAAATCATCTGCTCATCATCCATATGCGATATATGGCGTAGAAATAATATGGAGTGGAACTCGTATGACATGAGTGGCTTTATGTTGCCGAAACTCGGTCACAACTGTCCATCGCCACGTCGTAGTAAACGGAATAAATTGTTGATAAAGGGGAGTGACTTTTGCCTCGTCGGTGCCCAGTCATGCTTGCCCGGCTTCATCAAACACGAATGTAAATGTTGCCTTTGCCTCATCGGTGCCCAGCAACGATGTATCCGATCCTTTTTTTAGACGTGTCGGTGGAATAGTGACCCGGCCTTGTCGGCACTTGGCCCGAAATTCGTCTAGCCTCGTCGGCACTGGACGTGTTAGGAGTAAAACATATGTAGACCGCAAATTGCGGAAACACATGACGATGCTTGCAGAATGAATGATTTTCTGACTGCCTTTTGGCTTGCAGAATAATCAAAGACTTAATCGATAAAAAGAACGAATAATTGCCTTTTGCCTTCACGAATGATTTTCTGACGGCCTTTTGGCTTGCAGAATAATCAAAGACTTAGTCAATAAAAGAGCAAATAATTGCCATTTGCTTTTATGGACATTGGCAAAATACCAATGCTCACATAGTACATAGCAGGTATTTAATTAGCTCTGTATAGCTTGTATTTCATGTGGCCGTGGCTTCAAGATGTAAAACATTAAGCACTGACGGCTTGTATGCATCTGATCCCATCGTTTGGGACAGGTCGGCGGAGCAGTAACCTAGCCTCATCGGCACTCGTCCAAAATTTCATCGAGCCTTGCCGGCAATAGATGTGATTAAGAGGTCAGAGGTGCCGTAGCATTTCTCAAGCAATGATCGATTAACAAACAAAACATCATGGATGCTAACACAATCCTGCTTGCACGTGAGCCAGACCATAGACGTGTACACAACAATGTGTTGGTTCCAGCCTGCCGGCGACGAACATAATTAAAACGGCTATGCAAATTTGTGTAAGAGAGTTGATGGCTGTTGCAAGTTCTCTCAAAATAAATCTCACGGTTGGAACTCGGTACAGTTCGGAACGCTCTTAGAACATATTCCAAACATCTCTATGCAAATTTGCAATGAGACTTGATACTGCTGCTGCAAGTTCTCTCTCAAAATAAACCTCACGGTTGGCACTCGGTATAGTTCGGAATGCTCTTGTACATACTCAAAACATGTCTATGCAAATTTGCAATGAGATTTGATACCGCTGCAAGTTCTCTCATAAATAAACCTCACGGTTGTCACTCGGTAAAATTCGGTACTTCAGTGATAATTTAAAAGCTTCACGGCAAATTCGGAGCTTCACGGCAAAATCGGAGCTTCAGTGCAAATCGGAGCTTCAATGCAAAATCGGAGTTTCACGGCAAATTCGGAGCTTCAGTGCAAATCAAAACTTCCGAGCAAATCGGAGCTTCAGTGCAAATCGGAGCTTCAATGCAAATTCGGAGCTTCACGACAAAATCGGCAAATTTGGAGCTTTACGGCAAATTCGGAGCTTCCGTGCAAAATTGGAGCTTCACAGTAAAATCGGAGCTTCAGTGCAAATCAGATCTTCCGAGCAAATCGGAGCTTCGGTGCAAAATGGAGCTTCGGTGCAAAATCGGAGCTTCCGAGCTTCAACGGTAATTTGGGCTTCAACACAACGATCAATGGGAACTCGGTAAAAATCCGAATTCTCTCGTGTCTTGCTGGAATAATCACAGTGACAGGAGCTCGGCAGCAAGTTGGAGCCTCGCCGTATCTCATGGATGTGAACCAGACAACAGAACACATTGATAACAATCTAGCAAAATGACCAATACCGAGAAGCTCATCGGCATGTTTATTTTAGACTCATGATTAACTCATAAACATGTTTGTTTTAATCTCATGATATCAGCACAACGAACTAGCAAGTGTGTAGCTACGTTATTTTATCTTGAACTTATTATGGAGCACATGAATATATTTCTAATATCAAAATCCTCTGGCGCATGATATAAATAGATAATAAAACAATTAAACCACTTAAACCAATCTCCCAACCTCATGATTATAGATTAATTAGACTTAGAGCAAAAAGCATTTCTACTCAGATATGCTCATACAGGAAATATTAAAGGCACATGGATGCACCTAGCATTCTCAACGTACATGCGTCAAACACACATGAAAATTTATTCCTGTTTAAGCCTAAACTCGCGTATGACAGATTGCAGGCATGCAAACATATGGTTAATTAATTCTAATCTCCGCCCGATTAACTAGACATAGAAATATTTTAATCTTATCGCAGATCAGAACCATGCAGAGGTATATCACATCAGAGCTCTATTATTTATTTAAACTCCCATAAACTCGTGCAATCCTAATCTTATCACAGCAGATCACAAGCATGCAAATCGATCTACACTCTTTGTTGTATTCCCAGAGCAGATTATATATATCTGATCTAACTTTGTTCGGCACAGACCAATGAATACGTACAGCTCAATCAGGGTAGGCCAAAAGGGCATGCAAACTTCTAAACCCATGGGGTTATAGCAGCAGATTAAAACGGCGTAGCACATGCATCTGTTAACTCCAACAGTACGCTCATACTAAACTCTAAAACAATAAGATATATATCTACTCTAATCTTATAAACGGATCAGGGAGTTCAAGAGTTTGATAATTCACCAGCGAACGTGACGGCAGACACGGCAGGAATGGCACAGCGATCGAGTCGGTGTCTTCGGCAGCCCGTCAGCAACGGCGAACGTCGACGGCGTCTCCGGCAGCATGGTCAACGCATTCGCCGGCGTCGTCAGATGCGTCCTCAGCAGACGGCGGCTTGCTTGATGGCTTGGCGATGGCGGCGACATGAGCCTGGACCCTGGAGAGGCTTTTATGCGGCGGCGTATATGTTCATGCATCGCCGGGCCATGGAGGCGGCGGGTATGAGAGCAGCCGGTATGGCACGTGAGATCCATCTGATGGCGTGCAAGCGCAGCGGCCTGGCAGCCAAGGGCCAAGACCTCCCGCGACGTAGCATAGGAGCCTGTTTATATAGGTAGAGGCTGGCAAGCCCTGGAGTTAGTTGCGATCGTCCCTGAACCCTAACAAACTCCAAGATTTAAGGTACCAGACTCTATCTCCAACAGGCCAGCTAGCTTCTTGATTAATGCATTCGAGCTTATCTCTTGTCATGCATTGGACTCTCGGAGAAAAAGAAAACGTGCTCGTCTTGGACTCCATCACGGCCAGCCTTCTTTCCCAAGACTCGCCAACTCACGGCAAGCTTGATTATTTGATCTCTAATAAATAGAATCCAGGCTGTATACGATCAACATGGCTTGACATATACGGCTCGATCTCATTCATATACGCAAAATATGAATGCTGGCTTATACCGCAGCTGAACTCCGATTTAAATTGTGATATACCATTTGCCTTGCTAAATATAAGCAAACTAATACAATCGTCTCCTCCGAATAGTGGCACAAATATTGTAGGACCCATTTCTCATAGGATCAACCCATATTGATAATGCATAGCTTCAAAAATAATCATGCATACTATTGCTATATGATTTTTTTATCATCAAACAGATTGTGCGAGGGTATACGACCAAAGAGCGGGATAGCGTGAATTTGGTTGCTAATTTGTATTTCTAAAATCGAGTGCTTTCTATTGCATGAGATAAATCTAACACATCCTATACATACTAATTAAGTCTGAGGTTTATCTATGTCCTACGTAATTTATAAAAAAGATTTGCAAACTATGGCTGAACCTAGTTCAAACTAACTAGAAAAACATAAACATACACGAGATAGAACATGCGGAAACATAAATGTGGTAACTAAAAGAGATAAGAGAAGAGGATGCAAACTACGAGGAGACAGAGATTTAATGTGGTTCAAAACTAATTGCTATATTCATTGGCTTGCCACCAAAAGCAAATGTTAAAACAAACAAGATGGCATGCTCGATTCCTTATTTTGATGTTTGATTATAAAACTACAGAATTTTTAAGAGTTGAAAGTGACTTTTTTCTGACATTGAATATATATATTTTATTCTTCACAGCAAAGTTATTCAACCTGTCATAAAGTGATTTTTTATGATACTCAAATTAACTTTCTTGTTGCAATAAACAAATGGAATTATATGTTTGTATTTTAGAAAAATTTGAGGGGTCTCCTTTTAATCCTAAACGGAAACCTCTCTCCATTTTAGCTTTTGGGTTTCAAATATCTACTCCTATTATACCTAAAGTATAGTAATGGGCTAATTGACTGCTTACATGACATTTTTACTTATGTGGAGAAGAGAAACATAGAAAAGGTGGGAAGCGGCTTCTCATGCAATAACCAGCCCCAAGGCAAAAGAGGAAAGAGAAAGAGAAAGAGAAGGAGAAAGAGAAAGAGAAAGAGAAAGTGAAAGAGAAAGAGAAAGAGAGAAGATGTTAATCTATAAACCAACCTTAGAACCTATCTTACTATATGAGTTCAATTTATACTATGTTACCTCTATGTGACATCGCAAAGTCTCTTTTGTGATTGGTCATCCATTGAGAACGCAGCGATCGATCCCAGTGCAAAGCCGTGGGTGATCGCTTGTCTGAAAAGCGCCCCACCCTTTCTTTTATCTTTATTTTTCCTTTTTATCTTTATATAACTTATTATCTCAATACGAGTGTATAACTTGCACTCCTATATAACTTATATATATATTATGTTAGTGCATAACTTATGATTTGCATGTATAACTTATGTATCCGTCATGGATGCATAATTTATACCTTTCACTTAGTTAGATGTATAAGTTATGCACTGAAAACATAAGTTATTCACATAAGTTAGGTGTATAAGTTATGCATTGAAGACATAAGTTTATTCACATAAGTTAGGCGTATGAGTTATATACTGAAGACATAAGTTATTTACATAAATCAGGTGTATAAGTTATGCACTGAAGACATAAATTATTCACATAAGTTAGGGGTATAAGTTATAAATTAAAGACATCAGTAATTCACATAAGTTAGCTGTATAAGTTATACATTAAAGACATAAATTATTCACTTAAATTAGGTGTATAGTTATGCATGAAAAGTTATAAATCATGCATTCACATAAATTAGGTACATAAGCTATGTGCTAAAGGTACAAGTTATAAATAAAAGGCATAAGCTATACATAAAACATACATAATTTTATACATGAAGGCTCCGTTTAGAACGTGAGAAATTTTCTTCGTTCATATGTTTTCGACGCGTATTTGCTATGCTCAAGCGTAGGTACATTCACACTCGCGCGACGACACGTATCCGCCATCGCTCGCCGCGTGTTCCACCCACCACCACCCACCCCCATCCTGCCCGCCGCCGCCCGGAGGCCACCGTCGCCTCGGCACCCTCGTTGTGGCCTCCCTACCCGTTGGTCGCCGGCCCACCCACTGATCGACGCCACCGCCATGGCCTACCCTATCCACTAGCCTACCCCGCCCGACCGCCGTCCTACCCCACCCGACAGGCGGCACCCTCACCGCGGGTTTCAGCCGTTGGTTACCCCGCCACCACCACCGGGCTAGCCGCCTGCCCCTGGCCATCCCTCTAAGGATGGCGGTGGAGAAGACCTGTCGGCCCCAACCCCAACCCCGAACCCAAAGAGGCACAGCAGCGCACGCGAGCTGTTCCCTAGCGAGACAGCGGCGGCGGAAGAGGAGACACACGGCGGGCGGCGGCGAAACGCGCGGTGGACCGCGGGACACTTGTCGTCGCGCGAGCGTGAGTGTACCTACGCTTGAGCGTACCAGAGCAATTCCACCCCGTGAACTGTTTTTTAAATTTCTTTACAATTTCTATGAAATTAATGCGCTCCAAATAGGTCCAAAATGTGTAAGTATGCAAGAGATGCCTCAGCTATGGATGGAAGAAATATATTGTACTCACATGTGGGAGCACTTTTCACTGAAAACAAACGCTTCTTTGCTATTTGTGTATGTGCGGAGTTGCCGAAGCCAGTGTGGAAAAACATTTGTATATGGGTAGCTGTTGCATCGGTCGGAGGAACTGTCGGGGTTTAGTACCGGCAGTGCACCACGGGACGGGTTACGTGGAGCTTTTGTGGCCCGGCGGGATCGACGTAGCTCGATGGTTCGCCAGAAAAGCGACAGGGACACAAGGATTTAGACAGGTTCGGGCCGCTAGATGTGTAAAACCCTACGTCCTGTGTGTGGCTGATTGTATTGCATCAAGTTCTCAGGGTTACAATGAAGGCTATGGCTAGATTGCGATGGGAGTTGATCATCTACGTAGGGGTCCCTCATCCGCCTTATATAGCCTGACGGAATCTTGGGTTACAAGTTGAGTTCCTTCTATATCTCCTAGTCGGTTTAGATTACATGAGATCAAACAGAATCTAAGTTTACATCGTATTTTCGTCAATCTCCTCAAATCTCAGAATCAGAATCCAAGCTAAGCTTCCTTGGTTGTTCTCCAGATCACGTCATTGCTGCCTTGAACTCCAAGCCATTACGACCGTATTTGGGTTTGAGTTAAGCATTCGGCCCATGAAATCAGCCACTCGGCCGACTCAGGTCCACTGTTGGCCCATGTCCTAGATCCACGCCATGAGGAGTTAGGGGATATCTATCCCCCACAAGCCCCTGAGGCTCGAGTCAATTCAGAAGTCAATTGACTCGAGACTCCCACAGCCAACCGTAGCTCCGAGTAAAATGTCTTGCAGAATCAACTTTCATACCTCTCCAATGGTTGCACTACTAGGTTTACCCATTGGGTGTAGCCCCCGAGCTTTAAGCTGACTTGAGCAACAATCAGCTTAAAGATCCAAAAAGAAACAACTGGCTTTGACAACTCCATCTCCAGATCATTCGTCTTCTCAAATCATTGGTTGCACCGACTAGGAGCATGGGTATAGCCCTCGAGCTTCAAGTTGATTTGAGTAACAATCAATTTGAAGGTCCAAATAATCTAAAATTTTGAAAGTACACATTTCCTCCCGAGTCAATTACTGCGTCGTTTCAATGGTTGCACCGACAAGGTGCACCCTTTGGGTGTAGCCCCCGAGCTTCAAGTTGACTTGAGTAACAATCAACTTGAAGGTCCAAAAGAGCTCTCCCGACTTATCACCACCTGACTGAAGTCTTCAGACCTTTGTCCCAATCAGAAAAACTTACAGAAAAAATTCCCCACCCATTGGGTGTAAACCGGGAAACTGTCGATAATATGAAGAGTTATTCCTTTCTTTGTCACATACGCTTTCCCCCGAAAACCCAAGCGTTCATGGATACAACTCTCTTGAACCGTCTCGCATATGGATCACCGACGCATGTCCCTCTGAATACCAAATGCCATCATTATACGCGGACTTGCACAAATCGAAGCGGCGCTCCGCCCGCTATATAATTGAAGCCAGAGCCCATCCATCAATCACACTCCATTGCCTCGCATACGCATAAGATTCCACTGCGCCAAACCCTTTTTCTTGCAAACACCATGGCCGGCCCTCGCAAGAACCACCCCGAGTTCTCCAACTCGGAGGATGAAGTATTCGCCGGTAGTTTTGGAGAAGAGGACCCTCCCAGCGATGCCGAGCCCTTCAGCGACAGTGACGACGGTGGCAACGTCAAGGGAAAGACGCCACCGGAAGAAGCGAGCGAAGACTCTGACGCCGACTCTGACCAGTACAACTGGAAGGAGAAGGCAATGCTCTGGGGTCTCAACCACCCCGGCCTCGATGGTCCTGATGACGAGGACGACGATGAGAGGGAGGAGGATGAAGACGCCGAAGGCGAAGACGACGACGACGACGACGACAGTGGCGACGACAACGGTGACGACAGCGGCGACGGCGATGGCAGCAGCAGCAACGAGGGTGCTGCTCTGCCCCCCAAGAAGCACCGCCGTGTTGGCTGTTAGACTAGGACTAGTCTAATTAGCAATTTAGTACCATAGGAAGATCCCATGTATCCGTAGGTTTATCTCTGTAATGAATCCCGTCTTTTTAAAGAATGCCTTATGTTTCACTTGTTCATGAGTTCATTGTCGTTTAACGATGTTCATCTCTTCTATAACCAACCTTTGTCAGATTTATTAAAGATAGTTTAAACACTAAAAACCAGGTCATAAGATGAAAACCATGAGCCCCCGAGCCAAACGAATCATCTGGAATATAACTGCCACCAAGTACTGACAGATCGATAATAACCGACTCTACTTATCCGACTGAACGATGGCCGACTGAATTCCAGGTGACCCAGGAAAAAATCCCTGCCGACTGAACCACTTAAGAAATCCGCTATCCCGTTAGAATCACGGAGAAAACGTTGACGCCGTAAGTGTCCTTAAAGAAAATAGATCTCCCCGAACTTTACACCGTTGAGTATTAAAGAAGACAAATACCCTAAAAGTTCCTTCCACTCGAATCCTCATTCTGAACAACTGCATTTACTCCACCTCCAGCGCCACCAGATTCGAAATTCCTATCTCAAAACTTCCCACCCAGCGCCAGAATCCTTCACGCCCATGGCTCCGAAGAAGAAGACGATCAGCGAGTGTGGAAACACTAGCGAAGGGCTTCCACATGACGAAAACCGACCAATCCCGTCGCCATTTCTGGCGTTCTGTATGTCATCTATCTCTGAATTTCACCTGAATCATCTTGTGAGAATGGGAGTTCTTCCTCCCAAGGAGTTGGGTGGGTGGAGAGATTGTGAGGGTGAAAAAGTCCCCACAGAGGATACCCATGAGTCCTTTGTCTTTGCCCCTTTCTTTGTCCATGGCTTAGGATTACCCATCAGCTCTTTTGCCCGCGGCTTACTGAACCTCTATTGCATTGATCTATCTCACCTGAATCCCAATTCAATTCTCCAAATTTCAATCTTTATTCACTTGTGCGAGGCTTTTCTCGGGATTGCTCCCCATTTTGGTCTTTGGAAATATCTTTGCCATTGCAAACCCAGCACCCGAGACAAAGTTCTAAAAGTAGTTGGAGGAGCTAGCCTAGAACTGCATAGAGGAAGCAAATCAGTGTACCTAGACATCCCTCTTAAGGACAGCAATAGATGATGGCACTCCGAGTGGTTCTACATGACCAATCATGCTAACTCTCTACCAGCCCGATCAGGACGCCAACCAAACTCCAAGCTTGGCAGTTGGGAAGAGGCAGCAACTACAGAAGAGATGGCGGAGGTGGAAATTCTGCTCAATGACATCTCGGATTTGAAGGACAATAGCTTAACTGCTCACACCATAGTTATAGACTTTATCTTTGGAAGCATTCAATCAATGAAGGATTGAGTGTATCCAGCCTATCTATATGTTGGAGCCGACGATCCCACTCGAGAGATCAGCCGACCCATTACTGCAGAAGAAATCAAGGCCCAAGTTGGCCTGATGCTAAAAGGTGACATCCACAATGAAGGATCACCACAGCCTTACTCTGCATGGCATCCTACTCCAACTGTAAGTATTACAGCTCACTGATCGACTCGCTGATGTATCCTGATAATGTATTCACCACTGAACAGATTTGTTGATTTTATCTTTGCAGAGCAATATTGCTAAGTTCCTATCTGACCCTCCTCAGCATAATGCAGACAAGATGTTGAAGCGGGAGTCCCACTGCTGAGGAGATGAAAGCTGTAGTAGCAGCGACACAAGGGAAAGACAATAATGAAGCTACGACATTTATCATCATCCCCCGTCCGGCTAACGATGCAGATGCCGAAGACAACGCCAGGGCTCAAGAAGAACAAGCCCCCGAGCATGCAATAGGCTCAAGGAAGGACGATGCCGCCCTAAGGGTGTCAAGACGTACCCGAGCCAAGATGTCGATAGAACAAACCGATGTTCCCCGGAGAAAGAGGACCATCAGGGAACAAATCAATAGCCAAAAGACCTCTACTGCCAAGCCTGATCCGATGTCCCCTTCCAAGAGACTGAGCAAGAAATCCAGAGTACAGGAGACGACTGACAACAGTAAAGGCTCATCTCTTGGCGGTATTGACTGGAGTTCTCTGATCGACGAAGAGGAGGAAGAAGAAGAAATCCCATTGCAACGTCGTGAGAGGAGGTCCAAACGAGCTCAAGAACCTAAAGTCCAAGCCTTCCCTCTGAGTCACCTAGATATGCTAATAGAGGAGGAATTGGATTTATCAGACATTGACCCAGAGTTAGCACAGTTCGTGAAGTCATTCCCTCTCCCAAATGACAGCAGCTTCACGCCACCACGGTACGACTGAATACTTTAACCATCGTCCCTTTATTTCTGTTTTCCAACACCTGGATTGATTCAAATTGCTATGCTGACCTTTTGCACAACAAAGCACAGTGCCTTCCGGGCGCGATGCCGACCCAGAGAAAGCCCCCAAGCCTGAGTCGAATGAAACCAGAGCCCCCGAGCTCAGGACTGAAGCAATTGAAGCCCCCGAGCTTGGGTCTGATGCAGCTGAAGCCCCTGAGCTTGAGGCTCCAGAGCATATGACTGAAGCACCTGAAATTCAAGCCCCGGAGCGACCTATTGAAGCGCAGCTGAAGAGTGCAGAAGATCATCAAGATGACACTGGCGCGAGACCCCTCTTCAACTGGCAAGACACGCTCAGCAATCCTGAAGGAAGAGGCACTTCGAGCCGCCAAGAGCATGCCATGGACGAGATTAACCCTCAACCTGAGAACGAGGCGACTACCGGCAATGAAATAACCAATGCCGAAAATACTCTAGATATTTCTGTGCCAGCGTCAAGCCCTCGAGATGAAGGTCCCAAGTCGACAGATGACGCTGTCATGACTGAAGAAACAACTTCACTCGACCTGGTGACCCTAGATCTACAACTTGCCATAGGCCCGACTGAAACAAGGCCGTTTGCAGCTTTTAAGGTAAGTCGCTATTCTGATTGCAATGATTTTTGAAGTCAGCATCGATATCATTGGATTCCTTTCTGCAGAACTGGCTTGATCAGGCTGCATGGTGGGGTGAATAGCTTGCTCTAGTGATTAGGAGTGATGTAATCATGCTGCGCCAACAATGGCCGAGTCAGAAGCCAACCGTGCTGCTGAAAGTGCTGGTGAGAGCCTACTGTCTTAGTTGCCCATATAACCTAGCATCCCACATATCCTGATATACTCATGCCTTGACATGCAGCTGCGGCTAAAAAGATTGATGATCTGGAAACTGCCTTAGCTCAGCGCGATGATGTACATCGTAACATTGTCCTCGAGCATGACGAAGCTCGAGACAATGCTTGGAATATGCAGCGCAAACTTGAACTGGAGCAAAAACAGCATGAGGTAACTCGTCAGGAAACCCAATTAGCATATTCTTTACTTACAGAGGCCTATAAGTTGAATCGATCCACAGGATGAGGCACTGCGGCTAAAAAGAGAAATTCAGGAACTTCGAGAATCACGAGATGGATTTGAGAGGTCATTCCAAAACACGTCTAATGCCTTGACAGTACTTTAGACAAGCCACCAGCTGACTCGGATAGAACTCGAACGGAAGACAACTGAGCTGATGGAAGCTGATAAGGTCCGAGTTGAAATTCAAAGCAAAAATAGAGACTTGGACAAGGTGATGAAATCAACGAGGCAAGCTCTCAAAGAATCCTAGCAGCTGTCAGAGAGACAACAGCATGACTTGGAACTTTCAGTGCGAAACTATGAAGTTGTCAAGAAGAATTGCGACAAACTGAAGGCGGCTTATGAAAAGAACAAGGAGTTGATGAAGTCCGCAACAACTGCACTGAACACCATGCTGAACATATGCGCCCCAGAAGTTGGCTCGTCGAGACCAATATCAGATCGAGTGGCAACCTTGGTTGAAGATACCAAGAAACATCTCAGAGGACGACTGAAAATCAATTCTCCAACATGTGCTGCTAATGATGAAGATAACTCGGCCAGAGCTAGACTTAGCCGAGCGGATAGCCAAAGTTGGAGCTGACCCGAGTGATGCCACCATTGACCAATACGCCTCGGAGATTCAGTCCGTAGCAGAGAAACTGATTTCTGAATTTGAACTGTAAATGTAAACCCTTTGCTTGCCGTGACTTTGTATCTTGATTGCACCTGCTATAAATGTTAGTATATAAGAAAACGTTATCAAAATTCTTAAATGATATGAAATCTTTACTGACTGCTTATCCTCATGTATGATTTTGTGAAAGGAAAACTGGGCCCTTGAGTTGGCCTTAACATAGAGTTTTAGATGCGGACTTTTTTCGAAATCGAAAACGCACAAACGAGTACCAGGCTTAAACATTCGAACTGAAAACTTATCGAGTATGCGAGATGCAAGGCCAGACCGTGCCTATCTGTTATGAGTACTTGTGGGCATGTAGCACTGACTGTAGTTCCACGACCTAAGCCAATTCCTAGTAGCAAGGGTCAGATTGCACCCTTTTCATGAGAACGCTAAGGCATGTAACACCAGCTGTCGGTCTACGACCTAGGCTGATTGCCCCGTAAGGAGGGTCAAATTGCACCCTTTTCATGAAAATGCAAAGGCATGTAACACAAGCTATCGGTCTATGACCTAGGCCGATTGCCTCGTAAGAAGGGTTAGATTGCACCCTTTTCATGAAAACGCGAAGGCATGTAACACCAGCTGTCGGTTTGTGACCTAGGCTGATTGCCCCGTAAGGAGAGTCAGATTGCACCCTATCTGAGGAAGCGTAGGCATGTAACACCAGCTGTCGGTCGTACGACCTAGGCTGATTGCCCCGTGATTTGGGTCGGACTACACCCTAGCTTGAGTAGGAGTAGGCATGTAACACCAGCCATGAGTCGGGTCAGGACTCATGACTGATTGCCTGATTATCTGATGATGAAGACACAATCACCAGAAGTCATACGCACTTACGCTACGAGAAGAAGGGATATGCACAGAGATCATGCATTCATTTATTATCTGAGTACATCCGACTGAACATGACTGAGGATGAGTCTACTTGAAATCAAGACTAAGCACGAGTACATATTAGAGTACATGACTGCCGTGGTCGCATGATGCCTAAGGGTAGAACTTGTGCAGATGCTCGATGTTCCATGAATTCCCAACCAGAGTGCCATCCATCTCAGATAAGCGATAGGATCCTGGCCGAGTGACCTCTGTGACGATGTAAGGCCCCTCCCAAGGGGGGGACAACTTGTGGTGCCCGACCCCCTTGAGGACCCTCCGGAGGACCAGATCTCCGACGAGAAAAGCACGAGGACGCATGTTATGCTCATGGTAATGGCGCAGAGTCTGCTGATATCACGCTGACAGAATCACTGAGTTAAGCCGCTCTTCTTCCAGCAGATCGACCGCCTCAAGCCGCGTGCTTTCTGCCTCTGTGATATCCTTGAATGCCAACCGCGGTGCCTCGTGTGCCAAATCAGCAGGTAACACCGCCTCCGAGCCATACACCATGAAGAAGGGTGTGTTCCCATTGAGAGCTTTACTCAGCTTGCGTTCTAAGGCTCCAGACGATGTATGGGAGTTCTCTGATCCACTTGCCCGCCAGTCTTTCATCCTTATCGAAGACACTCTTCTTCAGGGCGTCCAGAATCATCCCGTTATCTCGCTCAACCTGGCCACTGGCATGAGGGTGCGACACTGAGACATACTTGATGAGTATAGACTTCTCGCTGCAAAAGTCAAAGAATTCTGAGCCCGTGAAATTGGAGCCCAAATCCGTGATGATGCTGTTTGGAATCCCAAAGCGAAATATAATCTCTTGAATAAAATCCACTGCTTTTGCTGAAGTCAGAGACACGATAGGCTTGACCTCGATCCACTTGGTGAACTTGTCAATAGCCACCAAGACATGACTGTAACCACCTTGAGCCCTCTTAAGCGGACCGATCATGTCGAGCCCCCAGCATGCAAAGGGCCATGAGACAGGGATGTTCAGCAACTATTGAGCCTGGGAAATGATGTTGATTTGCGAAGAACTTGGCATGCCTCGCACCACTTGACAATCTCTGCAGCGTCTTGATTAGCTGTCGGCCAGTAGAATGCGGCCCTGAATGCCTTCCCGACCAACGTCCTGGATGCAGCGTGATTACTGCATTGCCCGGCATGGATCTCCATTAGTAGACTTCTGCCCTGAGACTCGTCGATGCATTTTAACAGAGCTCCGACTGTGCTGCGCTTAAACAGATCATTGCTGATCAATGTATAGCTGGCCGCATGCTTGACGAGTTCGCTCGGCTTCTGCTTTGTTGTCAGGCTCGTCACCATCCCTGATATACTTGATGATCGGGATCCGCCAGTCAGACGGAGCATCCTCTAAGCTCAGAACGTGCTGCTATGGGGGTTCTAAGTCGCGATCAATGGACGGACGAGACAACTCTTGGACGAACACTCCTGGAGAAATTTTGGCCCGGGACGAACCAAGCTTGTACAGTAAGTCGGCGTCGGTGTCATCGTTGCGATCCACATGATGAAATTCCAGCCCATCGAACTTGTCTTCCAGCTTCCGAACTTCAGCACAGTATTTGTCCATGACTTCCATGGTACAGTCCCAATCCTTGTTAACCTGACTGATCGCCAATAGAGAATCCCCGTAGACCATGAGGTGCCTGATGCCGAGTGAAATCGCGATGCGCAGGCTGTGTAGCATAGCTTCGTACTCTGCCGCATTGTTGGAAACTGTGAAGAGAATCTGAAGCACATACTTGAGTTTTTCACCCTTCGAGGAGGTTAAGATGACACTTGCCCCGGCTCCATCTATCTTCAGTGACCCATCGAAATACATCTTCTAGAATTCTAGAGGCTCCGGGTTATCAGGCACCTGGTTCTCTGTCCACTCGGCGATGAAGTCAGCCAAAGCCTGGGTCTTGATGGCAGTTCGTGGGTGGAACTCGATGTCATGTGCTCCTAGCTCGCATGCTCACTTAGCGATTCTTCCTGTAGCCTCTCTGTTTCGCAAGATCTCATCGATAGGGAACGAAGTGACCACCACCACCTTGTGCTCTTCGAAGTAATGGCGGAGCTTGCGAGTTGTGATGAGGACCGCATATATTAACTTCTGGACCTAAGGATACCTGATCTTGGATGGGCTGAGCACCTCGCTGATGAAGTAGATCAGGTGTTGAGTCAGGCTGAACATGCCCTTCTTCCACCCTTTCGACCACCAATGCAGAGCTGACCACATGAGTCGTGCAAGAGAGGTACATCAACAGATCTTCGGCAGGGGAGTCCACCGTGGCTTGGTTTGGCGACTTCAATACTGGAGGATTCGTTAAGAACTTCTTGAGGGACTCAAGCGCTTCCTGAGCTTCTGGTGTAAACTGAAACCTGTCCACCTTCTTTAGGGGCTTGTAGAATGGCATGCCACGCTGGCCCAGCCGCGAGATGAATCGGCTCCGCGCGGCCATGCACCCAGTGAGGCTTCTGGACCTTCTTCTGTGACTTGGGAGGCAGCATCCTGAGAATCGCATCGATCTTTTCCGGATTAACCTCGATCCCCCTCTTGCTGACGACGAAACCGAGTAATTGTCCAGCTGGAACCCCGAATACGCACTTAGTCAGGGTTAAGCTTCCAACGGAACCTTCTCAGGCTGTTGAAGACCTACTGGATGTCGTCGATGAAACCTTCCAAGTTCTTTGTCTTGATCACCACATCGTCGATGTAAGCTTCAACACGCTTGCCCAAGTGTTCAGCCAAGCATGTGTGGATCGCCCACTGGTACGTGGCCCCGACGTTCTTCAACCCGAAAGGCATAGTTATGTAGCAGAATGCCCCGAACAGCGTGATGAAGGTCATCTTCTCTTAATCCTCCAAGGCCAAGCTGATCTGATGATAGCCCAAGTAGCAGTCGAGGAAGCACAGGAGAGAGCATCCGGACGTAGAGTCGACTACTTGATCTATCCTAGGTAGTCCGAAGGGGTCCTTCGGGCAATGTTTGTTGAGATCAGTATAATCAACACACATCCGCCAGTCTACTTTATTCTTTTTCAAAACAAGTACAGGGTTTGCAAGCCACTCGGGATGCATGACTTCTCTAATAAACCCGGCAGCTTGGAGCTGGGTTAACTCCGCACGGATCACCTTCCTTTTGTCCGGAGTGAAGCGACACAGCCTCTGCTTGATCGGCTTGGTGTTGGGGAACACCTTGAGTTTGTGCTCGGCCAGTTTTCTTGGGACTCTGGGCATATCAGCGGGCTTCCAGGCGAACATGTCCCAGTTGTCCCTCAAGAACCGGATGAGCGCGCTTTCCTATTTAGGAGGTAGGATTGCACTGATGGTCGCCATCTTCGAGGCGTCGGGGAGGCCGAAGCTCACTTCCTTGGTTGCCACGGTCGCCTGGATCGCCGTGGGGGGAATCGGCTCATGAGTCAGGATCACATGATCTTCCTTCGAGAGCTTGTTCACATCGCTGACAAGTCGGCACTGAGCCACCTGCAGTGGTCGTGGCGTAGGCTGTCTGGAAGGCCTCCCGAGCGCAGAGAGCAGAAGCCTTGAAGCCGCCCACACGGAGAGAACTCTACGTGGGGCCGGCATCTTCAGGACTAGGTATGAGTAGTGGGGGACAGCCATGAACTTGGCTAACTCGAGCCGCCCAATGATGGCGTTGTAGGCGGAGTCGAAAGTGGCCATCTCGAAGCGCAGGGTCTCGGTGCGAAAGTTTTCCTCCGTTCCGAAGGTGACAGGCAGGATGATATGCCCCAGTGGGTACTCTCCCTCGCCAGACATGATTATGAAGAACGGACTATCTGACTCCTCCTAGATCATCGATGGAAAGGCTGGAGAGACAGCATGGTCTTGGGGAACATGACGTTGATGCTGCTCCCGCCGTCAATCAGGGTCCTCAAGAGTCGGCTCTCGTCGACCACTAGGCTTCCCAGCAGGGGGTACTTGCCCGGGTGATCGTACTTGAGCCACTGGTCTGCCCGACTGAAGGAGATCGTCACGTCTGACCAGCTGTGTGGCTCTGGAGGTTCCTTGGTGACCACCAAGACTTGGCGGTCGTCGAGCTTCTGCTGCCGCTTGCTTTCTAGGGAACCATGCGCCCCGATGATGATGTTAATGTGCCAGTTGTCGTTGGGAAAGCCGGCACCATTGCCCCTGTTCTGCTGAGGCGGAGGTCCCTGATCATGTGGCAGTGGCAGTGGAGGAGGCAGAGCCACGAAAGGCCTGCCTGTGAACGATCGAAGCTTTGAAGTCCGTGCAACCGCGCAGGGTGTGGTGCATCTCCTTGTGGTAGGGACACGACGCATCGAGGAGTTGGTCGAGTGACCTCTAGCCCCCCTTACCAGCGGTGGAACGCACGGGCAATGGCCCCATAGTGTGGACTGCCTCCCGAGGTCTCTTGTCCCAACGGTGATCTTGCCGCGAGGACTCTTTACGCTTCCCCCGATCTTCTCGCTGTGCATCGACCAAATCCCGAGCTCGCTCGTCCGCAGTGATGTATCGGTCGGCGTCGTGGAAGAGCTGCTCGGACGTGACTGGAGACTTATGCAGGAGGGCCTTCACGAAAGCTTCATCCCTGGAGCCTCGGAAGAAGTCGTCGATTAATCCCGCATCAGCGATGTTGGGAATTCGATTCCGCATCGACTGAAACCGCTTGAGGTACGAACGGAGACCCTCGCTGTCCTTGCGCTTATAGATTTGAGGTCCCAAGGCTGTGCTGGCTTGTCCGACAGTGACTGAAAGTTGGCGATGAAGCACTGATAGAAGTCATCCCAGTTGTCGTTGCAGGTGCGCCTGAGGTGACTGCAGCCACTGTAGTGCATCCTGTCCCACGAAGATTGGGACGTAGGCGGTCATCACGTCTTCACTTGCACCGGCCGCGCTAGCTGCTGTCAAATATACAGCCAGCTAGCCGGTGGGGTCGAGCTTCGCCTCGTACTTGTCGACGTTGGAGACATTGAAGTTCTGCGGCCATGCTACTCCACGAAGCTGAGTGGTGAAAGCCTGGGATTCCGACCACTCCACGATGGGCTGGTTCGTATCGACCTCTGTCTTGAGCTGCTGTGTCATGGCATTGAGGGGACCGAGGGCGATTCCCCCCCAACCGGTCGTGGAATGACTGTCGGACTGTTGACGAATGTCCCAGCTGAGTTAGCTCTGCCCCGATCTTCTTGGTGTGGCGCTCTGAAATCACGGTCGTAGTTGTTACGACGTTGGAGCTCCTCTGCGTGCCATTCTGCGCGCGATCTTTCGATGTTGTTGCGTGCATCCCGCCTCCCGTTGATGGCCTGATGGGCATTGGGGACTACTGGAGGGTTGGCCGGAAGGAGGTGATGACCTGCTTGAGCGAAGATCTGGCGGTATGCTTCCTCCTCTAGAGTCTGAGGAAGAGTGTTCGCTAGCCGCGCCAGGACTCCCCCCGCTTGACTCAGGGTGCCCGTGGTCGCAGCGAAGTCGGGCGGCAAGTTGCGCCCTGGTGGTGGAGGTGGTCGGGGTTGAGCGTGGTTCTCTGTGTCGTGCGCCCTTCCCCCGTGATCTCACAGGTACTGCTGGGCCTGCATGTGCCATCTGTCGCGCCGCCGACTGTTTCTCTGTCGGCGGAACTCAGCTTGCTCAGGCGTCTCACCTGAGTCGGTCGTCTCATCCTGCGAGATGGGTAGGGTTGGGTCTTGTTTTCCCGCGTTGTGGTGGCGACGGATGTTGCAGCGCTAGTTACGCCGTCATCGCTGCTGAGGTGTTTCCCCATTGATGGAAGGCTCGTCACCAGAAATAGGGTCGTCCTCCATCGGTACGTTGATGACGAGTACCTCGGAAAAGTGTGTTGGCGCCCCCAAGCTTGCCTAATCATCGAGGAGCGTCAGCGACCCCTCCGAGTGAAGCCCAGAGTCGGGAAGTGTGGATCCCGATGCCGTAGTTGTTGGAGGTTGCCTGCTTCCAAGCTTGAGGAGAGACTCCAGGTTGCTGACCATCTTGATGCATGATGGCTCGCCGCCCTCTCGAAGGAGAGGTGGCCGAGTCAACTGCTATGGAGGCTTCAGAGGCGTAATCTCTGACTTCACCATTGTGCGTGCGCTGTACCACATGGCGGTCCTGCCGCTCGGGATGGAGTTGATGATGAGGCCCAAGCAAAATCCAGTCATCGGTTCCTCGACCGCGTGACAGATGTCATCGTCCACGAGTGGCGTGGACGTTGACCCTAAGGAAGGTCTTGTCGGCTTATCCCCGCCCCCTCCTTGAGTCGAGGGCTGGGGTTGCAGTTGACGACGAGGGCTGGCGGTCTCCCGTCGCGCATCCTCATCGTATTTGAGGTGAACCGTGGCACGAGAAACGAACCATAGATGCGACGAAGTCGATTGACGGGTTACCGCAGCGTTGCGGAGGCCGCGGAGAAGCTTAGAGGGAGCCCGATCTTGCACGTGATTTGTGGCTTTGTTGCTTCGGCCATTAGTCGGGAGCAAAATCGAGGTCTTCTGGCGAGGTGGGGTTACCGGCGCTGGAGTCGAGGACTTGCAGCGAGCCTCCGATCGCCGCAGTTTCTTCTCCCGACTGATCTGAGTCCAGATCCGAGTTGGGGAAGTGAAGAGCGTGGTGCGTCGAGTTGGCAAAGACGGGGTCGCCGATTGGGGTGGAGGAGTGGGAGCAGATCTGCGTCCAGCTGACGCCTCGACCGCCTGTCAAGGTCCCGACCCACATTGGATCGGGAAGTGGCTAGGTGCCTTGCATCGAGGCAGAACGAACCGAGGCCGAGCGGCCCTGGTAGGCTGGTGCGTTGACGTTCGAGGACGAGCTGGCTCGACGCTGGTGGTGGCCGACCGCTGGCCTGCCACCCGCTGAGCAGATCCAGGTGCTGGTGAGGTTGGAGGAAGCTTCGGAGTTGGCGATGGTGCTCTACGCGCCTCCCTCGTGGCACCAATGAGACGGTGCAGATCGCCGGATTGATCGGAGATGAACGAGATGGATCCGAAGCAGATCATCTCACCCGGAGCGAACTTGCTGACGTTGTTGATGAGGTTAGCCATGGAGCTAGCTTGACGTCGATGTCGCCTGGCTCCTACCTTTCGTGCCAACTGTCGGGGTTTAGTACCGGCAGTGTACCACGGGACGGGTCACATGAGCTTTTGTGGCCCGACGGGATCGACGTAGCTCGATGGTTCGCCAGAAAAGCAATAAGGGACACAAGGATTTAGACAGGTTCGGGCCGAGAGATGCGTAAAACCCTATGTCCTGTGTGCGACCGATTGTATTGCGTCGATTTCTCAGGGTTACAATGAAGGCTATGGATAGATTGTGATGGGAGTTGATCATCTACGTAGGGGTCCCTTATCCGTCTTATATAGCCTGATGGAATCTTGGGTTACAAGTTGAGGTTTTTCTATATCTCCTAATCGGTTTAGATTACATGAGATCAAACAGAATCTAAGTTTCCATCGTATCTTCGTCAATCTCCTCAAATCTCAGAACCAGAATCTGAGATAAGCTTCCTTGGTTGTTCTCCAGATCACGTCGTTGCTGCCTTGAACTCCAAGCCATTACGACTATATTTGGGCTAAGCTTCCTTGGTTGTTCTCCAGATCACGTCGTTGCTGCCTTGAACTCCAAGCCATTGCAACCATATTTGGGTCTGAGTTAAGCGTTCGGTCCATGAAATCAATCGCTCGCCCGACTCAGGTCCACTGTTGGCCCATGTTCTAGATCTACGCCATGAGAAAACAGGAGATATCTATCCCCCACAGGAACATCTACACGTGGGGCGGTAGCATCGGTCGTGGCGACCGGTCACGGAATAGTCAGCCCCATATGACATTGGCCATGATACAAAGTGCACTATGGACTCTAAAACGGACTCGCGCGCTCTTGTGCCTCCCTATCCTAATCCCCCACAGGAAAAAAAAACCGCATGCCCTGTATCACCTCGCATCCTCACCCTAATAATCCCCCTTCTCGCATCTTAATTTCTCCTACACCGCCGCCTGCCTGGACGCCGCCATATACGAGCTGCGCGGCGCCCCATTGGAGCCTCATCTTCTCCCTCGCTCGCTTGCTCGTGCGTCTCCCTGTGGAGTCTGGGTCCATCTATCTGAGGATGGAACCCACGTCACAAGTCTGATCTCCATCATCAACGCCGGCCGACGACGGTGTGAGTTTTTTTTTGTTTTCTGTTGGTTTTCTTGACCCGATTGATTCTGCTCGCACGCGTAGGAATTATATTAGGACGTTAAGCACTCTGGCCGCGGCCGCCGGTACAACCCCACCCTGTGTTTTCCCTACGCCACCGTCTTCATACATCGTCGTGCCCCGGCCAGCTGATGAGCAGCCTCGGAAACGAGCATGCTGTCGCTGATCCTGAGCACAGGCAATGTACATGTCGGCTATTTCCACGTTATGAATGTAAGAAATACAGAGGGCAGTAGGTACTCCGTTAGGGGCCGCTCTACCCCGTGTTAATATAGGCGCCAAAACACGCATGGATTACAGCACGTAACAATCCTAGACTTGCCGGTCAAGGAGCTGCTGTTACATTGGATAGATACTATAACAACTCATCTATATCCGATCAGCAGCATCTTGCCGAACAAGCTCTTCAGGTTGTTACTAGTTTGTTACATATACAGCTTACGTACAGCCTACGAAAACAAAAGCTTATCTTTAACAGCCTCCCTCAATCCTAACCATACTAGGTTAAGATTGTACTTGAAAATCTCCGGTTGTCTCAGAGCAAGAGGTTTCGTAAACCCATCTGCCACCTGATCTCCTGAAGAAACAAAATCTATGTCCAGTAATTTTTGCAAGACTCTCTCTCTGACAAAATGATAATCCACCTCTATGTGTTTTGTCTGAGCATGAAACACTGGATTGGCAGATAGATACTTTGCACCAAGATTATCACACCATAATTTTGCTGCTTGTGGACTCTTGATATCGAGTTCCTTGAGAAGGACTTGTACCCAAATAATTTCAGCAGTTGCATTCGCTATTGCCTTGTACTCTGACTCTGTACTAGACCGTGAGACAGTAGGTTGTTTTCTGGCACTCCATGATACAAGGTTTGAGCCTAGAAAAACAGCAAAACCTCCCGTAGACTTTCTGTCATCTATACTGCCTGCCCAGTCTGCATCTGAGAAAGCGCTAACTAGGGTTGAATGAGACTGTCCTAAACAAGTACATTGCTTGACATATCTCAAAATTCTTTTTACTGCAGCCCAATGGACCGTAGTAGGAGCATGAAGATATTGACACACTTTATTGACAGAGAAAGCAATATCAGGTCTAGTAAGAGTAAGATACTGTAAGGCTCCAACCATACTCCTATACTGGGTTGCATCTTTTTCTCCTAACGGTTCTCCTTCGTATAAAGATAATTTTTCACTAGTTGAGAGAGGTGTGTTTACAGGCTTGCAATCAGACATCCCTACTTTCTTTAATAAATCAGAGGCATACTTGTCTTGTGTGAGAATAATACCATTTTGTACCTTGTTTACTTCAATTCCCAGGAAATAATGGAGCTCACCAAGATCTTTGACAGCAAAGTCTTCTTTGAGCTTGCTCAGCAATGCAATGGTACTCTTTTCTGTAGAACTTGCTACAATAATGTCATCAACATAAATAAGTATGAATATCTCAATGCCTCCCTGACTATAGAAAAATAAAGAAGTGTCGGCCTTGGATGCTTTGAATCCGAGAGAGAGTAATTTCGCACTTAGACGTGAGTACCACGCTCTTGGTGCCTGTTTTAACCCATATAGGGCTTTGTCAAGCCTGCAAACAAAACCAGGTTTTGACGAGTGCTCGAAACCAGGAGGTTGCTGCATGTAAACTTCTTCTTCTAGGAATCCATGAAGAAAGGCATTCTGCACATCAAGTTGACGCAAACTCCAACCACGAGAAACAGCAATAGATAAAATTACTCGAATGGTAGCAGGTTTAACAACAGGACTGAAGGTGTCATCATAATCTACTCCATACCGTTGTTTAAAACCCTTTGCTACTAGTCTAGCTTTATACCTGTCTAGACTTCCATCCGATTTTCTTTTGATCTTATAAACCCATTTGCACCCTATTACGTTTCTCCCTTTTTGGGGTGGAACAAGGTGCCAAGTCTTATTTTTCATCAGGGCATCATATTCAACTTCCATTGCTGTTTTACAATTTTTATCATTAAGAGCTTCATCTAAATGTTGTGGCTCTCCAGATGAGGTAAATAAACCATATCGAATTGTGCCATCAGTATATACCTTCTCCTTACGAATTCCACTTTGTTGTCTGGTTCTCATTCTGCTGGTTGGTGCTGGCATTGCTGAGGATGAAACAACAGGTGACTCTGCCGGTGCTGGTACAACAGAATCGGACGAGGTTGTTGACGCAGGAACTGCCGCTGTCTCCGCTGCGGGATCATCGGCAGTAATCTCTGTTTCTGCAGGTGCTGTCGCCTGTGTGCCGCCCTCGCCAGCGGCAGGTGTGACCATTGGAGATGCAGATCCCGAGCGCACAGCACTGCCAGGGACTGCTTCAGCACCAGGAACATGTTCAGCATTTTCTTCATGCCCTGTGCCTTGCGATTGATGCTCCAGGTGTTCATTCTGATTTTCAACAGAATAATCTCCAGAAACATTAGCAGTGTTAGAAAAATCAGAAATGTGATCAGCTAGATTATTTCCCCCACAATCTGGTGTACTAGGATTAGTAAGATTCGATGGAAGCAAGGAGATTTCTGAACGCAGCCTAGCACCTGCATTGGAGTGTAATTCAGAGAAGGCAAAAACCGTCTCATCGAAGGTGACGTCCCGTGAGATATAGACCCTTCCTGTTGAAATATCAAGACACTTGAAGCCTTTATGAGAATTGCTGTATCCAAGAAAGACGCATTGCTTTCATCTGAACTGAAGTTTGTGAGAATTATAAGGACGAAGATTAGGCCAGCAAGCACACCCAAAAGTTCTTAAAGATAGATAATCAGGTTTGTGATGAAACAGACGCTCTAGCGGAGTTTCATAGTTAATGACTTTGCTTGGTGTGATAAGGTTGGCTGCCGAAAGAAAAGCTTCATCCCAAAATTTTAATGGCATTGAAGCATGAGCTAGGAGTAGCGCTGGACAAAAAACTTGTAGCTCGTCAGCTTGCTCGGCTCGTGGCTAGATCGGATCGGCTCGGATCAGCTCGTTCAAATTTTTCATGAGCTGAGCCAGTGTTCCAGCTCGGTTTATTAACGAGCCAGCTCGAGCCGAACTCGAGCTGGCTCGCGAGCTGAACGAGCCATGGACACCAGGAAGCACAACAAATCTATATCGTTTGACCCAATACCACCAAATGTCCAGCCTGCCGGCCTAAGCCCAACTGCCCAGCGGCTAACCCTATTCCCACCTCACGGGATGATGGGACATGGCCGCCACACGGGTCACGGTCTTCACAAACTCGCAGACTCGCGGGTCGCCGCTCGCGGCATCCCACTCCCCGCGCCCCCCACTCCACACAGGCCATGGCAGCAGGCAGCAGCTGAGCAACCAGCACACCACCTCACCGGCTCACCCTCACCCTCTGCCTCTCCCGACTAGGCACCAGGAGGCGGCCTCCCCGACGCGGCGGCGACCGTCACCAGATCTGGCGCCCCCGACCCCCACGTGACTGGCGATGGCAGACGACGACCCCGATCGGCCGACCCCCACGCGACTGGCGACGGCAGAGAGGCAGACTCCCGACCCCGACGCGGCGAGCCGACGACGGTAGACCGAGAGTCTCGACGACTCACGCGCCGCCGTGCCGCTGCTCCAGCTCCGTCCGCCGGCGCCGTCCAAGACCAGCGCCGTCACGCCGCTACTCCTGCTCCATCCGCCGGCACCGTCCAAGACCCGCACCGCCGCGTCGCCAGGCTCGTGAGCCAAACGAGCCAGCTCGAGCTGTCAAACGAGCCCAGCTGAGCTGGGTTCCTGGCTTGGTAATTTTGCAAGCCGAGCCGAGCCAGCTCGTCTCGCTAATGAGCCAGCTCGAGCCAAGCCGAGCTGAGCCGAGCTTGCTCGACATCCAGCCCTAGCTAGGGAGATAGCCCTACCTCTACAATATGGCGATGCTTGCGTTCGGCGGCTCCGTTTTGCTGGTGAGCGTGAGGACAGGAAACAAGATGGGAAATCCCAATTTTTGTGAAGAAAGAGTTTAATTTTTGATACTCCCCTCCCCAATCTGTTTGTACAGCAAGGATTTTTCGATCAAAGAGGCGCTCAACGAGGTTCTGGAATTCTTGGAATTTTTGAAAAACTTCAGACTTGAATTTGATCAAATAGATCCATGTGAATTTACTAAAATCATAAATAAAACTCACATAATATTGTTTTCTACCAACTGACTCAGGAGCCGGTCCCCATACATCGGAAAAAACAAGTTCCAAAGGAAATCTAGACACACTAACAGACTTTTGATAGGGTAACTGATGTGCTTTGCCTTTTTGACAGGCATCGCAGACAGACTCATTATTGAACTCAACTAAACAAGGCAGATTATTATTGCTAACGACACGACGAGTAATAGAAGATGCTGGGTGACCAAGCCTATCATGCCATTGCGCCAGGGACGGTGTGGACGTACTGAAGACATGTTTCATCAAAGTAGGTAGAGGATAAAGCCCCCGGCGACATGGCCCTTTAAGCAGCATTCTCCTGGTTTCATGATCCTTGATCAAAAAGAAATTTGGATGAAATTCTATGAAAGCTGAGTTATCAGTGGTCAAACGATGAACAGAAACGATATTCTTTTGGGTTTTTGGAACATATAGGACATTATTAAGTTTAAGATCTCGGCTGGGGGTTTTAATACTAGACTGACCAACATAACTGATTTTCATACCTGCACCGCTAGCGGTGTGGGATCTGCTCGCCACCAGTGTACTTGTCTCGAGTGGACAACTTCCCCAGTTTGTCTGTTATGTGATCGGTGGCACCGGTATCAGTGTACCAGTTGGAGTCGATGTTGTAGGAGGTGGTCGCCGCAACAGCGTGCTTTTCTTCTGGAACATACTCCTCATCAAAGCGATGCCAACAGTTGCCAGCGGTGTGGCCCTCTTGAGGCAAACTTGGCACTGTGGACGAGTGTCGGGGGAGCGCTTGCCCTGCTGCTTTGGTGCGCCGCTGTTGTTGATGTAGTCGTGACCACGACCAAAGCCCCGGCCACTGTGTGTGTTGCGACCACCACGTGCACCTCCACGTCTGCCACGATCAGCGGCGTTCGCTGATCCTTGCTGATCGCCTCCATATAGGAGGCCCATCCTAGCTTCATAGCTTAGAAGTTGAGAGTACAGCTCCTCCAACGAGATTGGATCTGTTTGCGCTACCAGTGCAGACACCAGCGACATGAAGTCATGATCAAGTCCTGTGAGGATGTACTCCACCATCTCTTCATCTTTAAGAGGTCTCCCTGCCGCTGCCATCTCATCTCCATACCCTTTCATCTTGGCAAAGTACTCAGCAACAGGCATGGTGCCTTGGTGGTTGACAGGGCGATCTTGAGGTTCACAGCTCGTGCACGAGTCTAGGAGGCGAACATTGTTTGGATAGCTCGCCATGCTTGCGCCATGGTCTTGGAACTGGTGACTTGGATCATCACCTCCTTACTCAGCGATGACTGAAGGAAGCTAAGGACTTGTTGGTCCCGAGCGTCCCATTCTTCGAACGCTGGATTGGGGGTCTTCTCGCCATCCTTGTCAACAAGTTCGGCGTCAGGTGCCTTGGAGGCACCGGAGAGATGCCCTTCTAGTCGTGCGCCACAGATAGCAGCACACACCTGGATCTTCCAGAGGGCGTAGTTTGACCTGGTCAGCTTCTCAGAGATGAAGCTGCCGGCAAGAGGGTTGGCCGCCGGGGAGGACGAGGAGCTCGACATAGTGGATTGGATCTAGATTTTTAATTGCCTCTGATACCATGTAAGAAATACAGAAGGCAGTAGGTCGAAGCGTGTTACTCCGTTGGGGGCCGCTCTACGTGTTAATATAGGCGCCAAAACGTGCATGGATTACAGCACGTAACAATCTTAGAATGCCGGTCAAGTAGCTGCTGTTACATTGGATAGATACTATAACAACTCATCTATATCTGATCAGCAGCATCTTGCCGAACAAGCTCTTCAGGTTGTTACTAGTTTGTTACATATACAACTTACGTATAGCCTACGAAAACACAAGCTTATCTTTAACAATGAACTCACGAGTCCACCTATCTCACTGCAAAGGCCATAAATAGCGGGCAGCGGATAGCGGAAAACGGACTGCTAAGTTCCAATAGCGGAATTTGAATGTCACTAATAAAATTAATTATATATGTCATGAAACATGACTTTAGAACACTGTTGACGCGGCTTATGTACGAAAATTATGCATAATTTTATATAGTTTTTCATTGATTTTATGCGTCAACTATATCTTTCACTAACATTTATCACCGATAATTGTGAATTTTGCAATATTGTCTTGGAAATATGCTACATGCGATTTTTACAGGTTTTAAGCCAATTTTTCGCGAAATTCACCATGATCCACTTCGAGTGAGAAAAGACCGCTAGATGACATGAATTGAAGATGAAGAACAAGGAAGGCTTGGTATACTCATAGCCCCTCTGTGTGGATCGAGGCTTCCTAATCAGAAGATTCAATGAAGTGTCAAGAGCTACAAGAAAATGAAGATATTTATTCAATAAAGATGTCAAATATGTCAAAGGCTAGAAGACTTCATCAAAGCTCGGCCCATTACGAAGATTCCAGAAGCCCAAGAGTCCAAAAGGCCCCGCACAAGCATTACTTAGGCATCAAGCAACGTCCCCGCGAAAGATGGAAGAAAACGGACGAAGGAAGGGCTTAGGTCTGCCGACCTTAGGCCTTCTGGTCGGCCGACCCGCCTATTCCTAGGTCGGTTTCGATTCCTTTTCTCCCACGTCTTCTCCAGACTATATAAAGTGAGTCTAGGCCCCGAGACGACTGCATCCAATTCATTATCAAGGCGACAAGATGCAGAGAAGATAGAAAACAACTAGAGGAGAGCTGAGGGTCGAGATTCTAGGCTAGGATTAGAGTTCTTCTAGTTCATAGAGGTGATTAGAGGCCTCGTAGGGTGCTCTAATTATCTAGCTTCAGAGGTCTAATTGTATCATCAAGAGCTATGGCCATGGTCGTAAGTATGATACAATTTATTAATGAAGCATTGTTCTCGTCTAATTATCATATTCTTGTTCTAATTATGCTTGTTCTAGCTCTAATTAGCTTTAGATCTAGATGTTTGTTGATTAGATCATGTCTTTAAATGTTATATTCTTCTAGCGTACTTGATCGTTGATCTAGCTTACTAATAATATAGTTATATATCTAGTTCTTTTGATCATGGTGATTAGAGATTCTAGTTGTGCTAATTATGTTATTAGACCATATAAAGTAATTGGGGATGCATCTCTAATTATGTGCCTGTTGAAAGTTTTTCGTCGATTACCTGGTTACTGGTGACGGTAGAGTCCGGGGAAAGGTTAAGCCGATCTAGGGGGTTAGGTTGATTGATCTTGATTTAATCATGCTATTATGAATATGCTTGATCATGCTAGTTTACCTTGAGCTGCTAGTTATCTTGCTACTCTTATCTATTTGTGATGCACATATCTTGCTACTCTTCCAATTAGAGCTTGATTAGAATCTAATTAATACCCTTTGATTAGTGTTCTAGTTCTATTCTAATTGTCTATCTTATATATATTAGTATATTTTATGCTTAATTTAGATTAGTTTAAGGACTGGTTTAGGAGATAGTTTAGACTCCTTTTTATACTATTAGTTTACCATAAACTCTTGTTAATTAGCTCTCAATTAGTTCGTTTCCTGGATTGACAAAACCCATGATACTCATTCCTGGGAAAAAAGCTACACACGATACTATCGCTTGCAGTATAAGGTTTGCCGTGCTTAAGTGACGTCAACAAACACATTACAATCCTATTGAAAATAATAAAAATATTAACAAATTAATACACATATGACTTATAAGAATAAAAATAGGCATATAATGCACTTAGATGTAGCCAAATAAATTTAAATTAACAAAGAAAACATTATGTTGTATATTTCACTTATAGTCATTACATATCATTATATAAAAGTGTTATGAATTCACGGTAACTCCATTGGAATTGTGGATAATAGAGTTATTGAGCCGGCCCGCAATAGTGGCATATTATACACTATTGAGGTCCGCTATAGTGTCCGCTACATTAAATAGCTGCAGCTAAGTTTCAACACGCTATTCACAGACTGTTACACCATAGCGGTAGCGGTAGGGTGGCGCTACCGCTATAGCAGCTGCTACAAACGCTATTTATTACCTTGTTCACTGCTTATATTTTGAAATGTACAGTGTTTTTTTCACACCAAAATACAACCACAGCCTAAGCCTAAGCATTGCTGCTAATAATTAATTAATAGTGCAAATATAAATATTAATTGGAACTCCGAATACTGCATACATGCAGCTGTGTAATATCACATCATATTGCTAATTTCTGTGGATTATATGAACCTACAGTATTGTGGGGTTCTGTGTTGTCATCAGGTGGCTGGGGTGGTGACGTGCAAACCAAATGGGTTCTGGGATTTCTTCTTGACACTAAACGTTATTACCGTTAGGTATATATCATTGCATGATTCCGCTCTCTGTGATGTCTTTCTTCTTGTTAGTTATTTGATTGGTTACATTCGCTGATGTATGGCCAGAGGGTGGTCAATACTTTAGAGTTTCATTATTCAAGTTGGGGGATTGAGATATTTGCATCTTAATTTTCACTTTTCAGCAGAAACCATCCAATTCAAGGCCGAAAAAGTTTGATTTGTTGAACAGGATTCATCATCTCTTGATCGCAGTGCAAAAATGACCTCACTTTATTCATGTAGGGTTTGTTGCCCGTGAGTTTAGCCATGCCCTCCCACGGCCTTGGCGGGGATGCAGCGGCTGCTGCGAGGAACTGGGCCGACGGCCTGGGGATGGACGCGCTCCTGGCCATCTTCCACCGGCTGGATCACATCGACATCCTGTGGTCTGTTGAATACGTGTGCAGCACCTGGCGCCGCGCCGCGCGGGACGAGCCCTCGCTATGGCGCCGCATCACTATGCGTGGACACGAAGGGATGGTGTGGTGGCTCAACCGCAGCGGCGTGGCCTGTGAGGCCGTGCGGCGCAGCGCGGGGCAGTGCGAGGCCTTCTGCGGAGAGTACGCCGGCGACGACGGCTTCCTCGTCTACCTCAGCCAGCAGTGAGAATCTATATCATGCCTTCTTGAGATTTCTTCGTATCAATATTTCACTTTGGTTGTTGGATTCACTTCACCGTGTAATCTTGTAGCGACCGGTGATGGTTATTGTTTTAGTGAAATTTCGGCAGGTCTGTTCATCCGGCCCGTGCCTTCTTGTAGTTAGTTTGTTATTCGTTCTGGAATTGAGACAATTTTTACAGGTGGTTGGAAAAAATAAGAGTCATCCATCAAGTGAAATCCAACAGTTTAAAAATAGGCGGTACCATGATACCGGTACATGCTAGGCGGTACTAATAGGTAGATTCGGTACCAGAAATGGTGGCATCGATACTAATACCATTTGTTTGTTTATTTTAATTATTCAATAACTCAGCTAGAAAAATTAAAATAAGGTGATACCACCTGGTACTGGTGGGTTCCTTTCTAACCACTGCAAAATGTCTCTTCTAACTTCGTGGCCCCTGAAACTTTAGAGGAATTTGGACCGCAAACATTCAAATTTCAAACACTTTTTTTTTCTCGACATCAAGAAGGGGAATGAACACATTTTGTAAGACAACTATGAATTCTGGAGTGAATTGGACTAAAGTTCAGAGTTCATGTTTATACTTTAGAGACCGAAAATAACTGAATTCGTTTGTCGGCTGGTAATGGTATTTTGAAGAAATTCGAAGTCTCAAGTAGACTGGAATTTAGTCTGAAATTTTACTTGGCTCATGGAACTGGTACTGGACTGTGGAGCTGTTCTAGGCTTGTAGCCAACATTGGCATACTACAAAAGAATGGCCATGTGTTGTCACTGCAATGCTAATATGCTATTCATGCCCGATCTGACGATATGAAATGATCTTATAGCTATTTAAAATGGCTTCATTCTATGAAATACATTATCACTCATTTTCTTGTTTGCATAAATTAGTGCTGAACTGATCAGCTTTAATCTGATTTTTTCTGATGCCACTAAATTGTTGATTAAAAGATCTTTTACTACTTTTCCAGGGCCCCTTGTTTGAAGAGCCTTCGCCTCATTTCTTGCAATGGTGTCACAGACGAAGGGATTGCAGAGGCAGTGAAGGAGCCTCCCTCTTCTTGAGGAGCTCGAGCTCTCTCATTGTTACAATGTATTAGGAATATCTGAGGTATATGAGGTTGCTGGTGAAGTATGCCCGCTGCTAAAGCGCTTTAGATTCAGCAAACACCGCTTTGATGTTAATATCCGGAGCATACCCAATGCTTTTCAAGGTATTGCAAGTATGCATGGGCTACGATCCCTGCAGCCTTTCGGCTGTGATCTCAACAACGATGATCTCGAGACCATCTTGGATAGCTGCCCCCATCTGGAGTCACTTGACATACGCCACTGCTTCAATGTCAACATGGACGACGGGACACTGCCTCTCAAGTGTGCAAGGATCAAAACTGTAAGGGGTCCTGATGATCACACTGATGACTATGACCTCAGGGTTGAAAGCCCTATCAGAACGCCAATTCCGCCAATTCGCTTCGGGGTACGATCTGGATGTCCTTGTCACTCCTCTTACAGCTTGAGTGACGGGGAAGACGACTCTGATGACTCCAGCTGGGACGACTCCGATTACTATAGAACCAACCTTGATGACGACTCTGATTTCTCTGATGAGCCTTCCAGCTACGAGATTGACCTTGATGAGAAGTATCATAAGATGCTCCCGTCAAGCATGCGCACATTCCTGAAATTAAAGTAATTAATCCATGTGTTGTTCCATGGAAGACGATGCTGGTACATTCTCAGTGGGCATGACCAGTGGTACCAATGGCTTTGATCTAGTTGTTTTGTTGCTTCTGCAGGTAGAAACTGTTTCTGCTAAAATGTTTAGCCCGTTTTCATGTTTATCACTTGGTTGATCTTGTAAATTATTTAGTTCACGTAAGGTAATAAAAGCTCCCTTTGAACCTAGCTCATTGTTTTGTTTTGAAAAGCTGACGAGACTAAGACGAAGCCAAGATGTGGTCTCTTAACCGTTGTCTGGACAATGCTTATTTCTGATATACCCACAGTTTTTGTGCCGTTCACCAAGGGCCTGTCTAGAAGCCATGTATTTAATTTTTATGATTTCAATGCAATATCATGGGATATGGAGATTTTATAGTATTTAATGAAATACCATGTATTTTTATGGTTTCAGTGCAATACCATAGATACTTTTGTTTATCTTTTCCTACTCGATAGGGAAGAAGATGGTGATTAGAGAGTAGTGGTGTGGGTTATGCAACCAGATTTTATGCAAATTAGGGAAATAGAGCTTGGGTAGGTAACCGTATACAACCCCTCATTTGTTCAGATTATCCGCATCATGTTTACAGTGTTGTTCCTCTTGATAAATTTTGCTTGTGCTTTTGAACTTGATAATATTTGCTTGTGCTGGTAAAATTTTTGATGGTGATTAATCATGAGTCAGTTTCTGCTAAATGTTTTTTTCCTTTCTGATTCAAGTTACTTGTCAGATGATACATAATATATAACATCGCATAGCCTGATATATCACGGCTCAGTCAACCTCTTTTTCCCGAAGCATTGATTTGTCGTCCTTGGGTTGGTTCTACACTTCTGCTCGTATCGATCTGAATGTGACAGTAAATTGTTTTGTTGCCTTAGAAGGAAGTTTTAAGTGTTAACTATGGTTCTTGTTGTCACATATGGCAGAGGTTTAGTTTACTGTGCTCTCATTTAGAGCAAATTGTGTGGGAATATTAATGAAGTTGGTTTGCTGCACAAAGCCAGCTTCGCAGCAATGAAGAATTGGGGTGCAATGAAGTGTCGATCATGCGGCATATACCAAGTGCTCGCTTCTTTCCCTGCTCAAGAACAATTGGATGCTATATGGAGTAGGATTTAATTTAAACATGGAGGCCGAAGAAAGATTATATTATTATATCATGCTGAGATTGAACAAACATGGAAATAGCATGAAACGTCAAGTTTTTGCCTTGAATTGAGTGAACTGCAAAATGTAAAACCGGAGGACCAGAGAGTACTAAGTATGGTAATGGTAACGTCCACAAGGATATGTTGCATCATCTCAATCCGAATTATCAGAGGCGAAGTCAACGTCACGAGAGCTGAGAGGCTCCCAGCAGTCTTCGTGATCATCCACTTCTGGGAACGTCAGCGATTCGATCCCAGCACACCTAGCCTTGAGCGCATCGTCGACGACGATATTGAAGCAGTCGGTCAGGTCAAGAAGCTCCAGGTGAGGGCAGCCGTCGAGGATGGACGCGAGCTCGTCGTTGGTGACGCCGGTGTTGAGGAGGGAGAGGCTTCGCAGCTCGTGCATCGCCGCGACTCCGAGCGCTTCCCCAGCCGACGGATGAGTGGAGGAGAGGGACCAGGACCACCCCTTGCGCAGCCTGAAGCGCTTGAGCTGCGCGCATGCCTTCCCGGTGGCCTCGTAGACGTCCCGGCCGCCGACGTTGTCGCAGAACACAAGATGGAGGTCCAGCAGCAGACGGCACCTGGTGACGAGCTCGGTGAATCCGTTGTTGCTGACGCCATCGCATGAGACGAGGACGAGGCCCTTGAGATCGGGCGACCTGTGTGCATTGCATGTCACAATGTATTGGAAATGGAAATCGATCGTTGCAAGACGACATACAGGGACAGACAGATACCTCTCCCCTATGTACTTTAAGAGCTCGTCGGTAACAAAGCCCTTCCCTTGGAACACCTGCAGCTGCCCGGCGGCGCGGTCCACGGCGACCCTGGCCATGGCGCACAGCGCGTCGCCGTCCAGCTCGTCCACCACCTTATGCCGCGCCATGTACACGCAGCGCCACAGCTCGGGCACCTTCGCCGCCTGGAGCCAGGAGCGGCAGACGAGGCCGGTCCCCATCAGGGATCTCGATGCCGCCGAGCTTGCCAAAGATCGACGCCAGAGCGTCCAGCGGCAGCTCCGACCAGTCCCTGCAGGCGCTCGTTTCTGCCATCACCTCCTTTCGCTTGCCACACCTGAAGCTCAAGCAACAGAGCAAGGCTAGTTATATTAACCACGCACCGACTGATGGCTGGATGACGAGTGCCTGCATTCCACCTTGGGTGGACAGCAAGTCCGGGCGAGGCCATCTTCTTCTACCTCCTGCCAAGTAGTAGATGGGGAGTCTTGTGCCGTGAATTTATAGAGTGCAGAGGCTTTTCATTTCCGGGGTAATGAATTCTGGCATGACTCATGAGTCGTATCGTATCAGGTGAAAACTGAAAGGCCGCAGCCGGCCGGCCGGAAGCAGTTCATCTTGCTTTACATGCACCGTGATTTATCAATGACAGGTGGGCCGATACGGCTACGATACTGTTTTTCTTGAGGAACAGATTGTACTAATCTATCACGAGACGAGTTTTCGCAATACCATTTTTATCCAACGACCCTTCGTATTGGTACCACAGCACATGTTGCAAAGAATCAGAAAAATCTTAAAATAGAAAATGTTTCCACCCTCGTCTATTTTCTCATCTTATTTTATATTCATACCCATCGGCTGTCTTTCTTGTATTAGAATGAATGAAAAAAAGAAATATGTTAATCAAACGTGTCTCTTTTATTTTAATTTCATACTATTTCCTTTACATCCTCTCTTTTTCTTGACACCATCTGCTCTTAACACAATACACGTAAACACGTCAAATATACAGATGTGAGACATGAGCATACATCTATACCAGTAATTTATAATGCATCGCCGACGAAAATGGGTGCCGTCTTAAATTTGTTTCTGAAGCAAGGACTACAGCATGCTTTACTTCCTTTTCAAAAGGCAGGATAGTAGCATGACTTTTTCTTTCTTTTCTGAAAGCAAGTTACCTTGTACCGGAGTGCTTAACCCGTAAGAAATCATTGTCCAAATCTTAAAAAGCGCAGTGCGCCAGTGCGGTGGTGTTTCATGGAGCACCGTACCTTGCGCCCTCCACAGTGACACTGCGATGGTAGAATCCTCTTTCGCCTCCACGGACAGGGAGATCGTCTTCACCGTTGCACTACAGTACAGAAATCGGAAAAACTTTCGCAGCAAGATTTATTTTCAGCGGCTACGAGGAGCCCACCGGAAATAAGTATTATTTTCGACGGCCATCGGCAGTCGCCGAAATGAAACCTTTGTTTTCGGCGGTCTGCTGCCGTCGCTGAAAACAGTAGGCCAGGTCACTGCCGGAGGGTGCTGGGCCGCTTCCGTCTAAGGCCGCTGTTTGGAGGGGTCTCGGCCACTGCCGCCTAGAGCTCTCTCCTGGCCCTCTGATGGTCGAAGCAGCTGCCTCCTTGCCAACGCTGCCCAGGACTGCGCCAGGGGTCTTGGCAGCCGCCGCCGTGGGGGCTGTCAGCGCCTAGGACACTTCCCGCCACACTGCTGGGGGACTTGGCCTGTCGTCGCCACCTGGGCCTCCTCACCGGATCTGCGTCGGTGCCGTCCTCGACGGGTCACACCGTCGGGTGCCGGCCGCTAGACCCACCGTGCTGCCCTCTGCATGTCCGACACACCCACCGCCGATGTGCAGGGCGGCGCGACCAGCTTTGGTATGGGCCTGCGCGACATGCTGCCGAGCAGCAGCGGCGCGCTCGTATGTGCACCGATGAAGCGGCATGGTCCGGCCCCCGCGCGCGTGCCTGCGCAGCGGCATCCCGCGGCTTGGACCAGTGCACACTCGCGCACCCCTGCGAGGTGGCGACGCCCGCTGCCTGTTGTGTCACGGAGCACCTCAGTGCCTTGTGCCCGCTGTCGTGACGACCTCTCGAGACACGGTTTGCCGAACCCTCGATTTAATCTGAACTAAGTACACCTACCACTGTATGACTCACAATGCACTTAAACCGAACTAAAACCAGTTGTCTGTCAAGCTACCTAAAAAGGCACGGGATGTAACCATCACTCAGAAATGCCGACATTATATACATTAAGCCCTCGAAAGAGCCACATCAATTACAACAACCCAGCATTTCATACAAACGTAGCTTGATTTAGTACAAAATCATTTCTCAAATGATATACAATCATATCGAAATAGGAGTTTCAAAAATACACTCACAGCGAAAACATATGATTATATAGATGCAAATGTGCAGCGGAAGTAGAACATCAAGTCATGACATCGAGCCCACCGTTGTCATCCTCGATCACAAACTACCATGTACCTAAAAAAATATCAACAACAAACGATGAATACGGAGGATACTCGTAGGACTTACCCGAGAGCGGTATCAGTCCAACACACGCATAAGCTTACTAAAAATGAGTCCTTACTTTCAAGTATCATTCATTTTAAAGCATAATCCTCATTTGATTTATTATGGTTATCATCGTAAGCCATAACTCATATATCTCATCATCTCAACATATATGTCAATCATAGTGTAACTTACAGAAATGTAAACATACAAGTATAAACATGTAATATCAAAAAACATGATTAGATAAATAAGATATTAAAGTTATTACTACGTTGCTCATCAGTGATATTGTCGTTCTCACACCTGGTGAGCATCCGCGATTTGAATCGATTTTTAATTCCCGAGAATAACTATCATTCCAGAGGTATATACTTACTAACCATCATGTTCCCACTTATATCCCCCATCTCCACTTGTTCCATCCCAAGTTCGATTCCAACCCGCCATTCACTAGGTTTAGCCCCCATGGAGCGATACCACCGCCCCTAGGCCCCATGGTAGGAACAAGTCTCTGTTCTTCGGATGATTCAAGTAAGACTTTCACCGGTCCCATGTCCCAGTTAAGCACTCAAGCAATGTTATGCCGACCAATAGTCGAACAACGGACGGGTCTTAAACGACTCAGGCGGAGTCCACCAAACCATCCACATCATTTTTCATTGTAATATACCCATATCTCCGCCCGGTCTCATCTTTTCATCACATCATATCATATTACTTTCAAATTTACATTTTTGACCCCCATCGTCTCGCGAGTGAATATCTTCACTCGTCTTCTACCGTCTAAGCATGGCTAAGCATAGACTTCGACCTTTCCATTCTACATAGGATATCGGGTATTTATGCAGGTGGAGTTTATGTTGGCGCCAGAATTTAGCCGACCTAGGCTAATGGGCTTAGATCGGTTTGGAGCTAAAAGTTGGGCTATCCAAGGGAGAGATAGCGTGTATTTTGCCCTTTGGGCCAAGCGCCCCTGTATCTTAGGAAAGATAGTTTCGTTGGTAGAGAGTCTGATCGGGACTCCAGTTTAGTTAAGATTTGGAGTTAGATCAGGAAAGGTTGGACTTGCTATCTAAGTCTACGGACTATAAATATATACCTGTACCTATGAAATAAATAGAGATTACTCACATTCGTCAACAGCGGTTCTCTCCACATTCTCTCGGCGCATCGCCACCCCTAAGTGATTAGGGTTTCAAGGTATATCGCCATGGTGTTCTATTGACTTCTTTCGTAGATGTTGATAGGGTATTACGGCGCTCTGCCTATGGTAGATCTTGTACTAAGCGTTGTTGTTGGCAAGATCTGTTAGTTATCATGTGCATCGACCCGATCTACTTATTCTCTGAGCTTCACCGACATAGATCGGATCGTGCACAATTTACCATCATGCTATCCTTTGATTTTATCATCTTTTGCAATATATGCTGCGTCAAGCCACTGCATATTTTGTTAGATTTGCATGATACAAGAGGCTTATTTAGGTTGATGTTGGTATTCCATACTTTCTTGCATCTCGATCGGTTCCTAGCTAGAGATAATACTCTGTTTTTTTATTACGAAGAGAGTCGATCTGGGTAAGTAGGTCACTTTATTTCTGTGCATCTTCTATACATCGCCTCTCGAGCCGAGCACATGAAGATTCGGCTCTTCTCCGTTGTCTCTCACTGGGCCAACGTTTGGGTGGTACTCTCTCCACCTACCGGAGAGGTCATTGGTAGAGCTGGCTTTCAAGGGCATGAACAAGGCCGTCAAAGCAGTTTATGGGCCGACTGATTTTGAGTCTGTCGGCCACTTGGTGTCCAAAGTTTCGGCCTATGAACGAAGTCATCCCGAAATCCTCCAGGAGAAGCACAAGAGAAACATCGGCTACATTCAAGCCGATGAAGATGACGCAGATACTTACCTCGTCCAATGGTCGAGGAAGAGCCAGCCGCTACAATGTCAGTGGGTAAAGCAGCTCGAACCCACTCCTAGCTTCGACTTTGACGTGTCCAAGACTGAGCAGATCTTCGACCTACTGCTCAAAGAGAAGCACTTGGTTGCCACTGGCCGGGCATCAAACACCCTTGGCCGAAGAAATACGTGACCACAAGTACTGCAAATGGCACAACAAGCTCGATGGTCATAACACCAATGACTGCAGGGTCTTGAGGACCAAAATCCAGAGGGCCATCAAGCAGGGAAGGCTGGTTTTTGCCTGTCCTCCAATGAAGATCGAGACAAAGCCTTTCCTGGTCAACTCGGTACACGCAGTCCTGCCACCCGGGGAATGGGAAGATTCGCCGATCGGCTCAACTGAATCGGCTTTCGGCGCTCGAGTGCGGGGAGCGATCGCCGCAGGGAGAGTCCTTCACCGCGCCATGGAAGAACCCAGCCCTGGGCCATCCATCTCAATTCAACATGGTCCAGGCCACTGCGGAAGAAAAGGGGAAGGCCAAGGCTGACCCGTGCGATGACCTACCTCTTGAGTTTAAGGCTGAAGAGCACACTTCGGCCAGAACAATCGAAAGAAATCGTCTATTCCGCCCAAACTCTGGGGTGTTGATGGGATTGTACTCATGGTGTCACCAGCGTGACGAGGTACGCTGTCATGAGGAAGAAGCGTGCTACCACAGGCAATGCTAGCATCGCGAGGAGCATCATCGGGAGTACCCACGCTCACCCAGGCATGACGCACGATGATGGGAGAGCTCACTGGGAATGCGATGAACGCTTCAACCTCGCCAACCACAGGGAGCACTGGAGCTGCCTGTACTTCTACTACTGCTGGAGCCAGGGCATGAGCAGGCTCCTAACTCCTGATGAATGCCCGGAGCGTTCTACCCACAGGACCCGGCACGACAGGCCAGTCGGTGTTCAAGCGCTTGAGGCGCACGCCCTCGTCGTCGCATGCCTTCGCCGCGGCATGGACGCGGCCTCTCTCCACCGCCACGATGGCCTGAGTCCCCGTCCAAGAAGTGACAAGCATCCCCACTTCCAAGGAGGGTGCCACCTTCTCCGCAGCAGCGCGGACCGCCGATCTAGGAGACCACTGATGGTCGACATCGCGAGGAATGCCACATGCCAAGATGGTGTCCAGAGGGCCTGTCTAGGTCACAAAAGCACAGGGTTCAACGTCTGTGTTGCTTGGAGCAAGCTGAAGAGGAGTACCTTCGGCAGCTGAAGAAGTTTGGTGGCATCTTTGACATTCCAAGCTTGCGTCCAGAACGCAACTTCGTGTGGAAGCGCAAATTGCAGTCTGAGGTGGCTGAAGCACCAGCCAAACCAGCTGTGGCCAGCGCATCGAAGGTGAATGAAAAAGACGACACCTTGGACATAGACAGCGACAGTCAATTGGACCACGGGGACGACTTTGAAGGGGAAGTCAACGTAGTTGTAAAGAAGGCCGCGGCGGATGTCAGCATGGTCTTCTACTTGCCAGATGATTTCCGACCCCCCGGCGAGGAGCAGATGGCCGAGTCTATAGCGCAACTTAGCCTTAGCCCCGCAGCTGCTATTTTTGAGAAGCTGATCGACAAAAAATATCGGCACCTTAAGGCATTACACATAATAGGGTTCGTCAATGGCAAACCCGTCAGCAGGATGCTCATTGATACAGGTGCGACCGTTAATATCATGCCATATTCCTTGTGTCGCAAGCTTGGCAGGTCTACGGAGGATCTTGTTGATACCAACGTCATGCTGAAAGATTTCAAAGGGAACCCGTCGAAGGTCAAAGGAGTTCTCAATGCTGAGCTGACGGTTGGCAGCAAGACCATGAACACTTCATTGTTCATCGTCGACGATCATGGCCCTTTCTCTGTTCTGCTTGGCCGAGATTGGATCCATGCCAACTGCTGCATCCCGTCTTCTATGCACCAATGCCTGATTCAGTGGAACGGCGATGAGATCGAAGTGGTCCGTGCTGACGAGTCCTGCGACGTGGCATTCTCAAAGGCACAATTTTGGACAAAAGAAACAGAGTGCCTCTCGGGTCGGCAAAATTCGGACTGGGGCTTTGTCGACTATTGACAGCACTTAAGCACGCCAATCCTTATACTGCAAGCGCACAGTATCGCGGTAGCTTTTCCCTAGGATGAGTATCTTGGGTTTTGTCAATCCAGGAATAATTATGTTTAAGAAACTATCTATCTAATATTAACTGAATTACTAACTAATAATTCTAATAGATCTAAAACAAGCTTAAGAGGTGATTAAGACTACTCTAATTATATCTTACTTAATAAACTAAATATGTTCTAAACAGGGTTTAAACTATAGCATAAAACGATAGAACAAGGCTTAGGCTAAAAACGTGGAAACGATAGGTTTAACATGGCAAAAGGATCCACAAGAGATATGAGACAAACATCCTTCATACTAAGAACAATCTTGAAACTAGATCTAATCATAAGCATAGAATAAACATGATCATGAATGTCAAGGATCTACTCGAACATTTCCTCAGGCTCTACTGTCACTAGTAACCAGGTAATCGACGAACTAGCAAACCCTAACCATCTCTAAGCATGAGCAGCTTCAATCAACTAATTAAAGTAAAAAGATCTACTAAAAGAACATGTAAACGTTTAATTCAGCCGAAAAACCATGTTGGAATTAGGCAATGCAAAGATATGGATCATAAGTCATGAATAAACAACAAGCTAAGTCTAAAAGACAACCTTTATTGATCGAATAACAAGGTTTCATCATAGTATCAAAGAAAGTAAAAGGAATTACTCGAGATACATTGTAAACTTTGAAGCATAGTGGTCGGGATGAACTCGATGAAGAACATGTCGAAAGATGAACTCGAGGATTCCTCGGGAAGCGCCTGGTCGGCCAACCGGCCGGCTTCCTGCCTCCTCTTGCTTCCTCCTTTCGCCGATATGGACTTCTCACCGAGTTGAACGCTTCTCGCCCCCGACCTCTGCCGTAGACGCTCGACTTGTAATGAATAATGCGGTGGTGCTCTCCCTTCTCCCCTTGGGAGGCTCTATATTTATACCCCAGAGGGAACCCTATACATAGAATCTAATAGGTCGGTTCTAAGAGTCCTAAAACAATTAAAACATCTATTTCCATGTATATCCATGCCTCTAGAAGAGTCCCGGTCGTCCATATCCTTCCTTGCTTGGAGATGAAGTCATCGTTTTGATCCTTCCTGAAATAAACCTTCCATATTCTGTAGCCTTTGGTATTTCGATCATAACTTACTCATCTGGAGTCCAATTAATGCAAACTCGGACACTAAATTGTAGACCTTGAATAGATCTACAACTTTGGTATTCAAAATTTCTCCATTTGAAGTCGCTAAGGTCTCCAAATTGGGCCCACAATCTGCTGCTGTAATGAATTTCGAGAACATTTCAGGATTTAGTCTTTCAACCAATCCTTATCTTTTTAAGACTCTTTTCTTGTTGGGCTTCTTCCTCAATTGGGCTTTCAATTAGTCCTTTCTTCAGAGCTTTCCCATAGCATAAATCCTTTCTTCGAGAAATTCTCAAATATCCTCAATTATTCCCTATTTTCCTGCAAAAATAAATATTGCACAAAAACAAAGAGCATTCTCGAAAACGGGGTTATTTGTTCGTAAAATAAGAGTAAATGATAAGATTGACTCTCGAAAAGATATAAAATCATATGAAAATAATCCATAACTTTAGTATATAACGAGCGTCAACATCGACCTAGCAAAAAACGGGATCATGCCGGTTCATGCAACCGGCGACCGACCTTAGATGATGAAATAGCTAGTGTATCCGCCGATCCCTCTGATCGGCTCACTGGTTGGTGTAAACTTTCTACAGGTTCACGACCCGTAGTGGCTGATCTGCGTGATCGGCCCCAAAAAATTTGTAATCATATTTTGTGTAAGATTTCTGGGTTGATCCGTGTGATCGGCACCAAAACATTAATTTAATACATGTTTCTTCCAATAAGGATGTTCTTTTTTGCGATGAACAATCAACTCCTGATGAAGAAAGATCAGAAGCTGCGTGCTCTCATCCCTCTCCAGCGTCATCAGGTTCCACTCAGGAATTCGCAGAAGAGGGCAAGCTCGGTGTTGGTTTCACTGCCATCCGACGAGCTCGAACAGGTCGACATCGGCTCAGGGGATCGACCAAGGCCGACGTGGATCAGTAAAAAGCTCGAACCCGGAGTTCAAAACCAAGTTGATCGAGCTGCTCAGGGAGTTCCCAGATTGCTTTGCCTAGGAGTACCATGAGATGCCAGGTCTTAATTCGGTCTATTGTTGAACATCGGCTGCCGATCAAGCCCGGTTTTTGACCATTTGCTCAACATCCCAGGAAAATTGACGCGAAAATCATTGATACAGTCAAAGAAGATAAAGAGAAGATGATTCGCGCTGGGTTTATCCGCCCTTGCTGATATGCCACTTGGATATCGAGCATTGTTCCTGTTTGGAAGAAAAATGGTAAGCTCAAGATATGCATCGACTTCAGGGATCTAAACAGAGCTACCCCAAAGGACGAATACCCGATGCCCATTGCAGAGTCGCTCATCGATGCTGTAGCTGGTCACAAGATAATGAGCTTCCTTGATGGCAATGCCGGGTATAATCAAATCGTTATGGCCGAAGAAGATGTTTATAAGACAGCTTTTCATTGCCCACAAGGTTTGTTCGAGTTTGTGGTCATGACCTTCAGCTTACGCAATGCCGGAGCAACTTACCAACGGGCCATGAACTACATCTTCCATGATCTCATCGGCCGGCTCGTGGAAGTATATATTGATGATGTGGTGGTCAAATTGGTATTGCAGGAGAACCACCTAGCCGATCTGTGTCAAGTCCTCGAGTGTACTCAGTAAACATGGCATGAGGATGAATCCCGATAAATGTGCGTTCGGCGTCACTGCTGGACAATTCCTTGGGTTTATGATCCATGAACAAGGTATAGAGATCGGCTCGAAGAGTAAGGATGCCATTAAGACAATGACACCACCAACGACCAAAAAGGAGCTTCAGCAGCTGATCGGCAAGATTAACTACATCAGGAGGTTCATCCCTAACCTTTCGGCGAAACTTGAAGCGTTTATGCCTTTGGTCAAGACACATCGTAGCAGCGAGTTCGTGTGGGGCCCTGATCAACAACTGGCGTTCGACAACCTGAAAAAGTATCTGACGGCACCACCAATGATGGCCCCACCTCGACTTGACCTCCCATTCAATATCTACCTTTCAGCCGATAAAGTTTCCATCGGCTCTGTACTGATTCAAGAAGTCGATGGCAAGGAGCGTGTCGTCTACTATCTCAGCCGACGATTACTCGACGCGGAGACCAGGTACTCTGAGATGGAACGCTTATGTTTATGCTTATATTTTACATGCACCAAACTGCGGCATTATATGCTCAATGCCGAGGTGTTGATCGTCTGCAAAGCCGATGTCATCAAGCATATGTTGTCAGCACCGATCCTCAAAGGGAGGCTCGGCAAATGGATGTTTGCTTTGTCAGAATTTGACGTCAAGTTCCAGGCCAGCAAAAGCCGTCAAAGGCTGTGATGCCCCCAGCATCTCAAAAGCCTTGACACACAATTAGATTAATATTGATCATAGGTTTGGACTTAATCATGCTTAGAGAAGAACAATAACCAGGCCAATGAATCACTAAGTCAAAATTTTCAAGTTGAATATGCAAAACCTTGCGTTGTTTGGTTGAGTAGTTAAAAATTTATACACTTTCATGCAAGATATCAAATACAAAAGTTTTAGTTCAAGATGTTGCCTTCAAATTTACGGTTTTGACCATTTTCAAAATCAGATGTTAAGATGCTCAAAAGTTCAAACCAAACCAAGTCAGCCTACAATTAGGAATTTTGCTAAGTCTAGGGTTGACACTTTTTCCCAAATTTCATTTTGAAATTACTTTCAATTCCACTATACAACTTCAAAATATTCCTTTCTATGAAATGAAATTGGATTCATTACCTTTCAAATGCATTAGACCTTGAAATGATTGGGCTTCATTTGATACTTCAAAAGTTGGAAACAAGAGATCCTCTACACAGAGTATACCTGCTGTTTGACCAGACCTTTGAACACACCTGTGTTTGTATTTCAAAATCTGTTGAGATATAGGTAAAGGTTTATACACCAAACTTGTAGACAATCTCATGATGAACAACTTTGGTAATTGATGCCTTGTCCATACATTAAGGTTTGAATGGTATTTTGGGTCTTTTTCTGTCAACATATGAAATCTGTCCAAACCTTACCTGCTTAGTAAATTCAATTTATCTTTGAACTACAGCCATAATCTTGCCAAACTTTAGTTTAGAAAGTTGTAGCTCATGAAATTATGGACAAAGTTGGTACAAAACTCTTTGTATGAATGTGAAGATAAAATGGACTTTTGGAATTTTTGAACTGAAAGGATCTATGGGCCAAACTGGAGTTAGTGAGTTAAATTCAAATTTAAACTATATTTCTACACAGAACATGGTATCAAGGCTTTTAACAAAGTAGTAAAGAATTAAGAGTGCAACAATTCTTCTAATTAGTGTTTTGCCAAATTTGGCCTGTAAATTGGTCAAATAGTCAATTTTCGAAAGGGGAGAAAACCAAATCAGGTGTGTTTCTTTATTTTCTTCCATTTTTCTTTCCCCCGTCTCACTTACAGGCGGGCCCCGCGATCCGGGACAGCTCGCCCATGGCGAGCCGGTGCACACCACGCGGCCGACGGGCACCGGCGCCGCTGCCCTCCGCTGCTCAGCCCGCGCCCCGGCTTCACCTAGACGCGAACGCGGCCCAGTTCACTCACTCCGCGCTGCTCTACCTCTCCCAGCTCTCTCCCTTTGCGCGTCTCCAGTACGCCGGCTGCCATGGCTGCCATGGCCGAGCCGAGCTAAAGCTCACGCGCCGGCCGCTGCGGTCCTTCCCCCTCCATGCCGCCAAGCGCGCCGCGCTCTTCCGTGTCCCGCCCCACCTTCCCAGCCACTTCTCGACCCCCTCCATTGCTCCTAGTCTCCTCCCCTCGTTCGCTGCCGCGCGACGCCCGCGTGCACTCGCGCCTCGCCATGGACGCCCCGCTCCGGCACCTCCTCGCGCCTCCAATCCACCTCCTCCGGCCTCTACTCGTCCCCAGCGCAGCTCGCACGCTTGACCCCGACCTTCCCCCTCACCGGTGCGGACGGATCGAGCCGCGCCAAGTCAAGCCATCGCCTCTCAGTTCATCTCCGGTTCACGCACGTTCCCCGCTCATCCAGTCCACTCCACACAGAAAGATCAAGGGGAAAAGAAGCCCCACGTCCGGGAACACCTACAAAAACTCACGTCGCGGTCGTAGGGAACCCATACGCGCAGATCCACGCGGGCGAAGCTCAGCCCACCGCGCATCTCGTTCCCTGCTGGAGGTAGAAGAAGAAGCTGCGTTTTTCAGAAAAGCCCCTCATTTTATTCTTTTTTTGTTTCTCTCTTTGAGTACTATGCAATGAGTCTATTTTTATTTCTCTGCAGCCCCTGAAGTCTACGTTTAATTAAGTATAGATCCTTGGTCTGTGGCATTTTCGAATTAAGTGCATTTCTTGATTAATGAACTTTGAAAATCTACCATAAATCAAACAAAAATCCAAAAAATGCAAACTCAGTTGCTATGGACTCCACTTGAGTAGATCTACAAAATGCATATGATGGTGATGTATGAAATGACCTTTTTACCCCTGGATCTTGCATGTTTTCTAAAACAAGATAAATAGCAAAGGTGGGTCAGATGAGCTTTAAAAATCTTGAAACTTGGAAATTAGCTTTACCATGATATCTAGGCTCTGTGTAATTTTTGGTAGCCCTAGCATTGGCTGGATGATTACTATTTCACCATCATGCATGTATTTTATGTATTTTAGTAACATGAAAATGGTTGCTACATGGTATATGCTCTAAATGTCTCCCTGGAATTTGTATGTTCTCTCCTTAGTACATTTAGCTCACTGTTAAAATATGGAGATGTGCATGTTAAGTTTTGGAGCTGATTTGAAAATGACAAAATATTGCCTGTTAAAGTAAATAATAGGAAAAAGAGATCTTATTCTATGAAATAAATTCTGGAAAAAAATCAATGTGCTTACTAGTTAAGTTTAGGTCCCAAAAAGTATGTGAATTTTATTGTTGCTGTTTTGACCTGCATGTGAAATAAACTAAAATAATTAAGTGGAAATTAGTTGTACTATCAAACTTTGGTTATTTGGCTTACTAGATTTTATAGAAGACTCTCATAACATGATATGCTGGATGTAAAAGTTTAGGGTCAAAAACCTTTCTTGTATTTTATAATAAATCTGGGAACTTAAATACCAAAAAAATTGCTGGATTTATTATAATTAATTTATATCTCCTTTACTGTTAAAAGTTTTGGTGGTAGCATCATGTAGTATTCCTATGCATGACATAAATGTTTGAAATCATTTGGAATTGTCCAATTTTTGAAATCACAAGGGATGTTATATGGCTAAATACATGCGTTGCATAGTAAAGTTAATTGGGTATATGCAAAGATCACATGAAGCTGCATGAATTAAATCCATTTACTTGTTCCATGATGTCTTCCATATTGCTCACGCATAATGTGCATTCATTGCACTCATTTTGCATTATGTTATTCAAGTAGGGACGTTTATTGTAGATACGTGATCGAGAAGCAAGTGTGTGGAACTACTTCAAACAACAGTGTCCAAAAGACCAACTAAGACCCAAATACCACCTGGAGGCCCCTGAAGTGGTATTTGGAAGGAGGAATTGTCCAAGTGATCGAGGGGTTGCCTGGGGCAAAGCCCCACAACCCGGCAAACTAACATTAGCTTAGTTTGTTGGTTTGGTTGAAAATAAGCAAAGGTAGGCAGGACCATGAATTTCCCAGCTAATATTATCTTGATTGATGATTACGCATCCGCATTAGGAATATTATCTTGATTGATGATTACGCATCCGCATTAGGAGTTGAATAAAAACCCTTGCATCAAACCCCCTGGTCCCCCTGACCCTAGCACCTATACCTAGGGTTCGTAGGACGAGTTGCCTAGAATTGCTAGGAGCGAGTAGACACGAGTGAAAGGAGTCACTCGTCGCGTAGGTGGTTTCAAAAATCACAAAACTTTTACTATTGGGAAAGTAATATTATGCTCATGATTTAAATGGAAACCGGGCGGAGAATAATTTTATTTTGTGGTGTGCGTTGTTGTATCATTTGGCTTCGCCCGTGTCGTTTAAGGTCCGTTCGTTGTTCGCCTATTGGTCGTTATAACATTGCTAGATTGCTTAACCAGGAAATGGCACCGGTAAAGTCTTTCCTGGGCCCGTCCGAAGTACAGAGACACGTTCCTACCGGCTGGTTGAGAGGAAGGTGGCCCGGGGAAGCTTTGTACCCACTGCGGGGAGACCGAGATGTCGGCAGGCTCGCTATGGGGGCACAACCCGGGGGCTAGGCGGGAGTGAATCGAACTTGAGACGAGACCGTTTAAGATTGGGGCTATATGTGGGAACGCGATGGTTAGTAAGCATATACCCCTGGCATGATAGTTATTCCCGGGAATTAAAATCGATTCGAATCGCTGATGCTCACCAGGTGTGAGAATGCCAATACCTTTGTCATTTATCGTAGTAATTACTTGAATATAAAATATCTATTACTCATGTTTTCAAATACTACATGCTTGTACTACTGTGTTGCTTACATTCCTGCAAGTTATTGTTATTATTATGGAGTTGTATACAAAAGATGAAACTTGTTACTTTATGATATTATACCTTTGTTTAAAATCAATGGCTAATGATCCACATGATAGTAAGCAAGCTTTGCGTCAGCCGTAAGCCACTCCATTAAGTCCTACTGAGTAATTTGTACTCAGAGTTTGCCCTCACCTTTTGAGTGCAGGTACCGATGTCATCTGGACAATTTCTTGGAGAAGGGTAGTACCGGTGGGCTCGGTGCTGCTCGTCTCATTCATCTTTGCATGAAGAATACTAATGTATTTGGTTTCCACTGCGGGATGTTTTTGAAATCGCTTCCGCTATCTGGTTCGAACTTGCCTTTCGTATGGAATTATGTTGAAACTTGTATTTTATTTCGAACCAGTTTGTAAAGTAAATCTACTTATACTCTATTTCAATGGCATGTGATGATGTAACTGTTGTGGCTCCATCGATGGCTGGATGTGTATGATGTCGGTTCCTCTGGGATTTGGTAATATCGAGAGCCGAATGACTCTCGACGGATGACCGGGTTTAGTTCGGTCTAATTACACTGCAAGCCAGAGGTGGCAGGTGTGCTTAGCCCAGATTAAATCGGCGGTTCTGTCACAAAGGACAGGCATTAGCCGATCTTAATACAGAGCAATCGGCTCCATGATCCCATTTCATCGGCATATCATCTTGGGCTTTGTTCTTCGACGGGTCTGCGTGCGACACGGGTTGTGGCATTGGGCTTTTCATCATCTCCCCTCGAGGGGCACAATATGAGTTCATGTTTCGCCTCAAGGAGCATCGTACCAACAACCAGACGGAGTATGAAGCTTTGTGCAAAAGTCTTGAGTTGTTGCTGAACACAGGTGCCGAGGCAGTTGAAGTTTTTGGTGATTCAAAAGTCGCCATTAACCAGTCAACGGAGGACTTCAATTGTGCAAGTGATTTGCTGTATCCATATCTCCTCCGTTGTCAGGAGTTGATGGCAAAATTCCTGTTACGTTCAGCTCAAGTGGATACCAAGGGACGACAATGCCGAAGCTAACAAACTCGCGTAAATAGCTTCTGGCTATGCAGAGCAATTCAAGGACATCTGGGTCGACACATTGCAACTAATGTTGGCCGATTGGAGAGCCGATCTCCTCAATTACTTGAGGGATCCGGCTCAGGAGGCAGGTAAGAAGACAAGACAGCGAGCTCTGAAGCATGTGCTCATTGGTGAAGAACTTTATTTTAGAACCATTGAAGGCTTGTTGTTCAAATGCCTAGGCACGACAGAAGCGCTCAAAATCATGCACGATGTACACGAAGGGACTTGCGGTACTCATCAATCGGCTCACAAGATGAAGTGGTTGATCAGAAGGTCTGGCTATTGTTGGCCAACTATGCTGGAGGATTGTTTCAAATATTATAAAGGTTGCCAGGAGTGTCAAAGATTTAGGGTTGTACAGATAGCTCCGGCTAGACCATTAAACCCCATTATCAAGCCGTGGCCATTCAGAGGCTGGGGCATGGACTTGATTGGACAAATCAACCCTCCAACTAGCAAGGGCCACAAATGGATTTTGACCGCAACCGATTATTTCACCAAATGGGTGGAGGCTGTACCGATGAAGAATGTCACGGTCAAGGATGTGATAAATTTTGTCAAAGAACACATCATTCATCGGTTTGGGATACCACAGATCAGGGGTCTGTCTTTTTGGCAGAAGAATTCAAAAAATTTTCTAAAGAGATGGGCATCACCTTGATACAATCCTCACCGTATTATGCTCAGGTCAATGGTCAGGCCGAGGCGTCAAACAAAAGTCTCATTAAGCTGATCAAGCGAAAGATTAATGAATATCCCAAGCAATGGCATGATCAGCTAGCTGAAGCATTATGGGCATATCAGGATGTCATGTCATGGGGCTACCAAATGCACTCCCTATCAATTGGTCTACGGCCAGGAGGTCATTTTTCCTTGGGAGATCAACATCGGCTCTCAACGGGTTCTTTTTCAAAATGACCTGACAGCCGATGAATATTTAGCGCTCATGAACATCAACACGGATGATCTGACAGAACTTTGGCTCTGGGCTCTTGAAAAGACCAAGGATAACAAGGCCAGGGTAGCAAGAGCTCATGACAAAAAAGTAAAGCCGAAGAATTTTCAAGTTGGAGATCTTGTGGGGGAACTAGTTTTGCCAGTTGGAACAATAGACCCAGCGTATGGAAAATGGTCACCTAACTGGCACGGGCCATTTCGTATAGTAGAAACTGCTCCAGGAAACTCCTACATGATGGAAACACTGGAAGGAGTACTGTTTAGCAGGAACATCAATGGCAAATACTTGAAAAAGTACTATCCCAGCTTATGGATCGGAACCTGATCTATTTCATACAAGGCCGATGCGTGGCCATCTAGACCTGACAAAGCCAATGTGTTAACATCGCCTTGAGAAAATAGTAATAATAACAAAAAGAAAGATTACAAAAGTATGGGCTGATGTACTGCCATTGGCCTCGATTAGTGCCGTTGCAAATTATGCATCGCCTTTAGAATAAAAAATATTTAATAAAGATTCTGTCCATTGTCAAATATGCTCGGGAGGCATGCCAAACAGAGGCATGCTAGATTAAAAGAAGGTTCTATTTACAAGTTCATTATACAGACGATGGAGCAGAAAGTTTATGAATAAACTGGCGGACTGTAATAAGAGCCTTCAATTGAACCTCATCGGCTGAGTTGATGATTTGGCGATCTGGTTCATCAGAGCCGATGACTAGACTCTCGTTCAGCGAATGGATGTGCGACAGGTTTGTCTTGAGCGTTGTGGACAGTTGTTGCTTTTCACTTGCAATCTTTTCCATGTCTGCTTCGTTGGCTATGATGAGTGCGGCAACCTCGGATAATTCTTGTTGGAGGCGTTTGATTTCTTCATTCAGTTTGGTATTCTTTGCGTCAAGCTCCTCCCTGGTTGACAGCAGTCGCTTACTGACACTTTGATCATCGAGAGCCGCCTTGAGTTGGTTTGCTGCCGTACATTCCCTGACGATTTCTTCCTTCAAAGCTGTCTGTCTAGCACGAGAGGCAATGCGTGTGGCGACCTGCCAGAACATCCTCACGGAGGAAGCCTAGATGGGCCATAGGCCGAAGCGCCTGCTTTAGATCTGAAGGAAGATCATCGGCAATTGACTCAAAGACCGGTCGGATCTCATCACAGTCAATGACCAATTGTTCGATTAGGGCTTCCAATCGCTTCACAATGTCCTCGAGTTTGGCGATCATGTGTGCAGCAGATGAAGGCGACACAGGTAGGCTCTCGGTTATCAATGTTTCACCAATGGTAGAAGGATCAAAGTTCAACAGTTTTGCCACATGGAAGGTCTGACAAGAAAGGGGCAGTAAGATCAAGCAATATTAAGGTAAATACGGGATGATAAAGGTATGTGGTGGCCTTACCTCAGGCAAGTCAGCCTCTACTTCGGCTCCTGAGTGGCCGGATGTGTCCTCAGGTAGAACATCACAACGCTCGAGCAAAGCTCATCCTACATCGGCTTCGTGCTCACGACTGTGGATATGATCATCCTGCATTATACATGGAGTTCTTTGAATTAATGCAGATGGTGACAGAAAATCCGAGGAATCAGGAGAAAATTTACTGGTAAATCAGGAAGTGATGGAGCCGAAGGAGCAACTGGCTTCTTGATGGATGTCTTTTTAAACCTCGGCTGGCTGGGCCCTCTCCCTTCTCCTTGCCTGTTTTAAGCCAGGAGCAGCAAAGATAACTTTGTCGAGAGAAGGTGCGTTGGTGTGATACAACGGCACTGGAGCCATTTGCAGATACTTAAACGGTTGGCCCAATTCATTGGTTGGGCTTGGACCTTCTTTTAACTGAGTAGAAGAAAACTCGGTTAGATTCTGGAATCATGGGAGAAGGGAAAGAATCAAGGCCGAAGTGAACATACCTCTTCTGGTATGGCTTGGTATTCGTAGTCGATTGCCACAAGAGCCGATGCAACAGCGCCCTGAAAGAGGTGGGGTCTCTAGTAACCCCACCAAAAGTTGAAGCCATCGAAAGTATGTACGAACTCCAGATCACCAGGCACTTGTAGCTTCTCAGAAAAAATGGCGTAGGCTTTGGAAGCTACCAGTGAGTCGGTCAGATCAGCTCGGCTCTGAATTCTCTCATGAATGATCAGACGTGGAGAAGTCTGATTTAAGCCAAACTGATTAGCAGCTAAGACAGTGATCATGATGCTGAATATGGCTTGGGATTCTTCATCAGTGGGTAAACTGTCTAGTCTGAAGAAAGATGGATTTTCAAAATGCTCTAATTCAGCATATGCATCATAAGAAGGGCTTGGCCAAATGAAGTACAGCGAATAGACTTACCAGAAGAATCTGGGAAAGATTGGGATTCTAATCGAGGGAAGTCAGGAATTTCAGTGTGAAAGTAGAGTTTGCAGCAAAGCTGAACAAACCACCAAGGCCCTCCTGTCTTTGCATGCTAATTTGATAAGATGCGTTGGGTGTTCAGAGAGAGGTGGCGATATAGAATTCCCAAGAAAAATTTTCCCAGGGCAAAAGATTGGCCATTGGCTAGAGCATTGGCCAGGTTCAGATAATTCTTTGTCGGGGCCAAAGAAGGACCATTGAAAAGAAAATGGTCAAGCCAAAGGTTCAGAAAGGCGATGTGTTCTTTCACTGAAACAGGGCCAGTTTGTTTATTGTGCTGACTGATGTATTGGCTCCAGTTTCGGGTACTGCTCTTCTCCACTATTTTCTTATGAGGGCATTCGGTTAAGGAGAAAGGAGAAGGACAGGAGGAATGCACAACGAGGCCCAGAATCATGACGACATCCATCAATGTTGGGGTCATGGGGCTAGAGCCGAACAAAAAACAGTTCAGGCTATCCAACCAGAAATAGCCGATGGATCTAAGCAACTTATCACCTTTCTCCATGGGAGAAAGGGATAGAGTAAAGGCATCGGCTATACAGGTGACTTGCCAGGTGGAACCGTGAGCTCGTTCGACACGTTTATACTAGTCGACCCAACCCTCCATTGGGAATGGCCAGGCTCGTAGTTGATCTAACCACAAATCTAGGTCTGGAGTGGTATGAACAAACGGCAAGCGTTTGGTCTTGGTTATGACGAGGTCATGCGGGGGTTCATAGGATTTAGGCCCTAGACTGAAAGTTGTGGAATTGGCTGATGAGGGGGGTAAAATTTCATCGGCCTAATCATAAAAAGTTAAAAGACTCAGAGCGAGAAAGGCTACCATAGAATGTAGGGAGATGGTAATCCAAGGGAGTTAGAAATTGTTACCTTCAAATAAAAAACTCGCTCGCAAAGAGTATTTTCCTCAACCACGCTGCTGGACACCGCCATTTCACTAGGTTGGTTAAAGATGGATTGTATTGGCAAAGTGTTTTTGCGTCAAGAGGTGGAAGGCAGGTTTTGGAATTGGTTCGCTTACCTTTTATAAAGGGCTATCCATACCCAATGCTGTAGCGCGGGATTTTTGGAATTTTGCCAAAGGATTCGTGCCTTTAGCTGGATGGTCAGAGTGTGGGACCACCATTGGCTATTAGCCGATGCTGATTCAGGATATGATCTTTGAGCATAGCTTAGTGCGTTGCCACTAAGCCGATGCCACTGAGTCGATCTAATTGTGCCGATCTTTGAAAGTGAATCTTCAAGATCGGCTCAGTACATTGCTACTGAAGCCGATGTTAAGGAGTCTCAGAGAGAGTTTGGACAAAAAAAATCAGTAAAGGAAGGTTCATTAATTTATATATTCTTACTAAGGAATATGTACATCGATGACAGGGAGGTCCCAAGAGCCGATTTCATGACTATCGGCTTGCTCAAAATTTGGGGATTCTTCCTAAGAGCCGACGCAGCAACTAAAAGATAAAATTAACTGGATTAAAACTAAAATCAAAAGCGCTCTAAGAGCCGACGTAGCGGCTAAAAGATAAAATTAATTGATTAAAACTAAAATCAAAAGCGCTTCAAGCGTTGCTATCTTCGGACGACTTGTCGCCAGCATCCTCGCTGTCCTCGTCCACCTCGTCATCAGCGTCCTCGCCGTCGGAGAGCTCAAGGTCCGAGGGACCTTCATTTCCCTGAGCGAGGGGATCCTCGTCCTCGTCCGGCTCCTCCGGCGCGGCGTCGTTGTCGTCTTCCTCCTCGGGCTCCTCGACCTCCTCCATCTCCTTCGTCCCAGGAGAAAAGGTCATCATCGCTTGAAGGGAGAAGGGGGTCGAATGTGAGGATGTTGAGGTCCTCGCCGCTTGTCATCTCCGAGTCGTCATACTCAGAGGACCCAGAGCTCCACGACATTGCGTTGTGGTAATACTCCGGGAGCTCGAGGGGGATGATCGGCGGTGGTGGCTCCATTTGATCGTCGTGGACATAGAGTGCTGGCGGGGGAGTGCTCGACCCGCTGCTATGGCCGGCGTCAGGGTCGCCGCCGGAGTCATCGCTGGAAATGATAATGATCTCCGGTGGAGTAGGGGCAACGGCCAGAGGAGGTAGGGGCGCCAATGTCGGGGCAATGGGTGCCGGGAGCACCGGCGCCGTGCTCTCCAAGTATTAGAGGACGCACTCCACCGTGGAAGGAGACCTTGAGGACCCTACGATGGAAAGGGAGGAAGGATGCTCCGGGATGTTGCTACCCCTAGAAGACATTGCGGAGGGCAGAAGGTCTCTCGGCTTTCTTTGGCTCAAGAAGGAAGAAGAGGCAGTTGCCGATGTGAAGAAAACAGGGGAACCCCTGTACCTGTTAAAGTACTAGATCAGAGGAGGATGAAGAGGCTCTACACGATTACCAAGGCGCCGAACGGTCATCATTACATGGAAAGACAGCGTGACATTCCAAGTCAGCTCCCGTTTCTCATTTGGTAACATGGCGTTTCAGATTCGACGTGACGAATCGGCAGGGAATCCATCCTCATTTGGTTTTGAAATAAAATCTTTATTTGCCAAAACTAGGGGGGCATATGTTGGCACCAGAATTTAGTTGACCCAGGCTAATGGGCCTAGATTGGTTTGGAGCTAAAAGTTGGGCTATCCAAGGGAGAGATAGCGTGTATTTTGCCTTTTGGGCCAAGCGCCCGTGTATCTTAGAAAAGATAGTTTCTTTGGTAGAGTCCGATCGGGACTCCAGTTTAGTTAAGATTTGGAGTTAGATTAGGAAAGGATGGACTTGCTATCCAAGTCTACGGACTATAAATATGTACCCGTATCTATGAAATAAACAGAGACTACTCACGTTCGTCAATAGCGGTTGTCTCCACATTCTCTCAGCGCATCGCCACCCCTAAGCGATTAGGGTTTCAAGGTATATCGCCATGCTGCTCTATTGACTTCTTTCGTAGATGTTGATAGGGCATTACTGCGCACTGCCTATGGTAGATCTTGTACTAAGCGTTGTTGTTGGCAAGATCTGTTAGTTATCATGTGCATCGACCCGATCTACTTATTCTCTGAGCTTCACGACATAGATCGGATCGTGCACAATTTACCATCATTCTATCCTTTGATTTTATCATCTTTTGCAATATATGCTGCGTCAAGCCACCGCCATATGTTGTTAGATTTGCATGATACAAGAGGCTTATTTAGGTTGATGTTCGTATTCCATACTTTCTTGCATCTCGATCAGTTCCCAGCTATTGATAATACTTTGTTTATTTATTACGCTGAGAGCTGATCTAGGTAAGTAGGTCACTTTATTTCTGTGCATCTTCTATACATCGCCTAAGCAGCGTCGGATCGGCATGTGGAGTATCGATGGAGGTTTGCCGATGTCAAGGCTCGACGCGGTAGAGCCGATCCGAGCGATCCGGCTAGTATTTAACGTTTACCCTGTTTTCTTTGTTCGTGCAGAGAGAACATGAGCCGACTACCGTCACCACCACCACCTTCCTGGCTGTAAGGTCAAGCCAGGTGGCACTGCCCAACCATCACCGTAGCCAGCAGTTGGCTAATGATTTAGCCGACTAGGAGCCGCAGCAAGGAGGAGCGACCGCTACATCCACATACACCTCTCGGCTCGCATTGTGTTGACCCGTCGGTACACTGCCCACCGGTTTCCTGCGGCAACAGTTTCACAACTCCTGTACGTAAATGCACAATCAAATAAAGGGTGGTGGGACTCCCTAAGTAGGTGTATATGCCTAAGTGGCCTACCTTTGTTGTTGAAATAACTTAAACAAACTAATCTAATGTTAGTTTGCCGGGTTGTGAGGCTTTGCTCCAGGCAACCCCTTGATCACTTGGACAACTCCTCCTTCCAAGTACCACTTTGGGCGCCTCCAGGTGGTATTTTGGTCTTAGTTGGTCTTTTGGACACCGTTGCTTGAAATAACTCCCTGCGATTGCTTCTTGATCACGTATCTGCAATAAGCATCACTATATCCATGATATGCATGATGCAGCTGAATGAGATGCATGAAGACCAAGCACACGCACGTGCACAAGCAATCATTTCATGGATAGATAGAAAGGCGATTGCTAATTACTTTAGAAAGAAGTGCTATTGTGGACATTGAGCAAGCATAAAAGCAAACAATCATACACATACAACTAGCACATTGCTAATCCTAAGGATAACATGTTAATGTTTTGACCCTAGGAAGACAAAGAAATTGTTATTTGGTTCCTTAGATTACTAAAATACATGCATAACTTGTTGCATTTATTCCGGTTTAGCTAGTCAACATATCATGCATGGTACAAGAGAGGAACACCTGATAGGTTGCTAACTCCAATTCACTCTTATCATACTAAATGTAAACAAGCATTGAATCAAGTATACAAGTGAATCAATTATATATATTTTGACTTATTTTGAGTTATTGTTATCTACACTTCGACAATGCAATACCTTTATGGTTAGGGATTTGCAATCTAGGCATACGAGGATGAAACATGCATGTAGACTATATTCAAGGTTTCATTTTGGCACAGCAAAATTAAATATACCAAGTGGAGTTTATAAGAGCAATCACAAGTGCATTAACATCCCATTTTTATTTCCTCCACTTCTGACCATATTTAAATAACTACTTATAAACCTCTCAAGAAACAGCAACCAAAATAGTTGAATAATTCACACAAGTACACTTACAAAGTAACATACCTTCAAGGACTTTGGTGGAATTTTTGTAACACAATAAATAGCACTTTTCTATTTTATTGTTTAAACCAACATAACAGTTGTCATTTTCAAAACACATAGTAAACATTAAGCAAAACACATGAAACTTTATTTCTAGGTTGCACTGTACAATTGAGCACAATATAATTTCTATGGATTTTTCTGGACAAGTTTTATGTAGCATGCATTTTCATATACATAAATCTACTAATTATTAGTATTAGGGGTAAATCTATCATTTGCAACAAGTGATAGGGGCAACAGAAATACATATTAACACATATTCTGAAACATACTCACCAGCCAAATTTCACAATTTTTGGAGCTCATTTACATCACTTTTGCTATTTATCTCATTTTATCATGCATACAAGAAATCAAGGGCAAAACGTTATTTCACACATCAAGACCTAGTAAACTGGGTAGATCTATTCATAAGCAATCCAACAAAAAAGTTTCACATTTTTATGATTTTTCTACTAATATCTAGAGCATTTCAAAGTTCGTATTCCTAGAAATACATTTAAATGAAAAGTCATCTCTGACAGGGACCTAAACGCTATTGTTTATAAAGCTCAGGGACTAGAGCGTAAGAAACACAAGACTCATTCTACAGCGCGTAGGACTTAAATGGAAAAGATAGAAATACAAGGGCTAGATCTCAAATGTACCATCTCCCTTCTTCGACCTCCAGGGAGGTGCACGCGCGGTAGCCCGCGTTGCCGCGTGCGGCGCGGCGCGTAGGGGCGTGCACTTGGAGCCGAGCAGCTCCGGGAAGGTGTTCCCGGATGTGGGGAACCTTTCCCCCAAGGATCTCGTCGTGCGAGGAGGTCGGAGCGTGCGGGGAACCCGACTTGAACTGAAGGTGGAGACGGCGCATGGAGCTCGGTGGCGTTGGCTCGATCTCGCAGCACCCGCAAAGGGGGAGGGCGCGGATGGGGTTGAGGGTGCGCAGCGACGATTGGAGTCCAGAGGATGGGGCCTAGACACAGCGGGGGGAGCCGGCGGTGGTTTCCCACGGCGGAGGCGGTGCGTGGCGCGGCCATGGTGGACGGCGCGTGGGCAGCGGCGGTGGAAGAGAAATTGACGACCCAATCTTGGGGGAATGGTGAAACGAAGTGAGGTGGAGACGATGCAAGCAGCCGTTGGGTGAGAGGAGCGCAGAGGAGACGACAATGTGAGCTCCAGCCGAGCCCGGCCATGGCGCAGCAATGGCGGTGGCGCTCTGGGCGTTGGAGGCAGGAGGCAAGACAAGAGGAGCGTGGGACGAGCGAGAGTGAGCGGGTAAGGCCGGGTGGACGGTCCTGGCTTCCATTCGAAGGGAGAGGGCACGGTGGGCGCGGCCTCGGCACTGGCACGGCCGGCCTGCGTTGGGCGCGTGGCCCACCTCGCAGGGGTGGCTGCCACCTGTTGGTGAAGATGGAGAAAATGAACACGGAAAAATGAAAATCGTTTTGACCAGACGGAACACATTTGGAAATTCATATTTTTTGAGAGCCTTAACATCCGATTTAGGAGAAACCTAAAATACAAGAATTGTTAAGAATTTGTAGCTCTACAATTATCTCATAAATGTTCATATCATGTTATATACAAAAATATAGTTTAAATTCGAATTCAAAGAACTGACCAAGGTTTAATGCAAACTTAGAAATTCCTAAAGTTCATTTTATGCTCATTTTCAGAAAAAGAGTACTATACCAATGTTGTTCAGTTTTTTATTATATACGACTTTCATATATAATGTTTTGCATTATAAGGACTTTTGTTCCATTGAAATTTGTTGATTTTACCTCACCGGTCAGAATCCGGCAGATTTAGGACTTTATAAAATAAAGGACTCCAAACCCTATTTAAACCTCTCTGCATGTCACTAATTCAAATACCAAAGTGGTTCACCTTAAAGTCTTCTGCAATTTTGGTATAGAAAGTTTGGTCTAGATCACAACAGATTTTGAGATATAAACACAAATATGTTCATAGGCTTGGTCAAATAGCAGTTTCACTTCATGTAGAGTCTTTCTTGTTTTGTAATTTCGACAATCAAATGAACTCCAATCACTTCAAGGTCAGATGAATTTGAGAGGTGATGAGTGTAACTTCATTTCATAGTCAGGTAGATTTTGAAGTGCTATAGTGCAATCCAAAGTAATTTTAGATTGAAAATTGGTGGAAAGGCTAAAAATCCTGATTTGAGAATTTCTAAGTATGACTGACTTAGTAATTCCTCTACTAAACTCTCATCCCTCCCTAAGCAAGATTATGTTACAAATTATCTTTAGCATGAATCAAATTATGTGTTAGTGACTTGAGATGCCAGGGGCATCATAGCTTCCTGTGGCGGAGGCGCGACCCGTCACCTACCCACGATCTAGCTAGCTTGGTGGCGTGGTGCTGCCCACACGCACGGTGGTGCGGCATCGTGGAGGCGGCATGGCTCGGTGCCCGCCCGCAAGCCTGCACAATGTCGCAGCGGTAGCTATGGTTGTCCGGCCTTCTGTGGCGGCGGCATGCCTACGGCCTCACGGTGGCGCGGTGGGTGATACGTGCTTCATGGCAGTACGTGCTCGCGTGGCCCTCGGCGCCAGCCCGCGGCCCTACGGCAGCGGCAGCTATTAACCTAGTGGTGGTCTCCGGCACCACAGGTACATCCATAACGGGCGCTCGAAGCACGCTGGCTTCTCTAGTATCGTAGTATTTCTGGTTCAAAGGTGTTTTGTTAGTCCTTTCAAATCCGTTTTGAGTACTGTACTATAGCCAAAACTATAGTATTTTCTTAGTTTTGGAAACCTGTGGGTTGGACCTCAGTTTTCTTTCTCATGCGCAGCTCCCCACGCCTCCTCCGCCCCCCACGTGTTACTCCCCTGCCTCCGCCTCGCCCTGCCCTACCTTGAGCTCATCGCAGCACCCATTGTCGTCATCGCGTCCGCTCGTAGACAAGGCCTCCACGGCTGGCCTTCGCTCCGGCCACCTCCGTCCTGTGCACCTCTCCCACCACACGACACCCCTTAGCGGTGACCCGATGCCACTACCGTGGCTAGCTCCTCTGGTGCAGCTGTGTCTCCCCGGCTTCACATCCCCTCCGGCGCCCCTTCCGTCTCCCTGGCCACTGCCCGCCTCCCCGACCACTCCGCTCCAGCCATCTCCCTGCTGTGCCCCGCGTCTCGCCACGATGCCCATCCCCGACTGCCCATCGCCTCCTTCACAAGTTCTTCTATTCCGTTCCGCAGCTGCTCCCATCCCCTGCTCCCACGGGCGCCGCTCACTGGTGCGGAGGTGGGCCGTGCTAACCGCTTGCTGGTAGGGAAGAGGGAAAGGGCGGTGTTTGGGCATCCCATCCACGCCGCCGTTGTCTCTCATCCATGCGCGCCGCCGCCTGTTCCTTCACTCGGCCGCTCGCTGACAAAGGGAGAGGGAGAGGACCAGCGCAGGGGTGGGTGGGGAGCGTGATTGCCTTATGCAGGGTCCAGGGAGAGAGAGGGTGGAGGCAGAGAGGGCAAATACTGTGTAACCAAACAACATACGGTTTTTTTTATAATGGACGTCAACTTTATAAAATTAACAACAAGATACAAGCTGAATTACAAAGGTTCCCCATTGACAAGAGATCGGGGAGTGGAAGGTTTCCCTGAAAGGACATGAGGCATGCATCGAGTTTTAACAAGAGAAGTTACATTGGGTTCTAAAGGTAAGTCTTGCAATTTTATATATGAATGCACTTGACTTTATTTTCTAATAAGATCGACTTCTCTTTTCTATTGTTTGACGCTAAATTTTTCACCCTTTATATTTCAACATTGTTTTTTCATTGGCATGGAGAGAGAGTGACGCCAAACATTTATATGCTATATATATGCATGTCATGTCAGAATTCATGAATAAGATCACTTGCATTTCATTCTCTGGAGGAAACTAGAATCCGTCCTTTCCCGTTCTTTGATTCACATATTGTTAGAAAGTTTACCTAAAGACAATAAGCTGCTATCCTAAGTTGTGATGTTGACACCATAATAAAATGCCCTCTCCACAAATCTGTTTAGCTATTTATTTGCATGGTTTTTTAGAACTATTTTCATAGGCCAAGCAAGAATAGATAGGTAGTTCAAATTGTTCTATTTCTTCTCCGCCGAATGATAATTATGTTAGTAGCATTTTGTTCTTCAAAAATCTATATCTGAAATCACTCTTTAAATCCCGCAGCAATGCGCGGGAAAATCACCTAGTTTTTGTGGTTTTGGATACACCACTCCCAATCAAAGTTTTCACCGTGAGAGCTCTCTCTTCTTCCCGCAGCGCCCTACCTCCCACCGCGTCCGCCCTCCCACTGGCCACCACGCCCTTCCCTCCACCTCCTGCGCCGGCCATCTCCTCCCTGGCCGAGGCGCCACCGCCTCCTTGCCCACACGGCCGCCTCCTCCGCAGCGCCCTTCCCTCCACCTCCTGCGCCGGCCATCTCCTCCCTGGCCAGGGCGTCGCCGCCTCCTTGCCCGCACGGCCGCCTCCTCCGCGTTGGGGTGCCGCCTCCCACCAAGGCTGCCGTCGTCTCTTCCACCAGCCACCGCGCCCTTCCTCCGCCTCCCGCACTGTCCATCTCCTCCTTGGCCAGGGCGCTGCTGCCTCCTTGCCTGTGCGGCCGCCTCCTCGGCGTCGGGGGCACTGCCGCCCGCGCGGGCCGCCTGCTGCGCATCGGGGTGCTGCTGCCCACACGGCTGCTCCTCCACGTCAGGGCGCCGCCTCCCACCGCGCCCGTCGTCCCTCCCACCGACCACCGCGCCCTTCCTCCACCTCCCACATTGGCCATCTCCTCCCTAACCGGGGTGCCGCCGCCTCCATGCCCGTGTGGCCACCTCCTCCGTGTTGGGGGGCGCCTTCATGCCCGCGCCGGCCACACCTCCCGCCGACGGCCCTGCATCTCAGGTCCGTGCTCCTCCAGCCATCCTCCCTTCCCTAACAATACTATGGAACCAAACGCATCAAAGTTTTTAAGAATACTTTGATTTTACTGTAGTATTGGTATACTGTGGTATTTGTGTCATGGACAAATGCAAATCATAGTATTTCAAACTACAGTATATAAAAACTTTTTCGCACCTTGATATATATTTTTTAATTTCGAGCATCAATCACGTTGTAATACATGTCAGTCGCCCTGAACATGGTGTTCTGAATATATATGCGCATGAGCAAGCAATTGACTGAATGTATATAGAATTCCCAAAAGGAAATGAGTCCAGCAAATGCTGCAAACTGAAATGGTAGTATATATTAAAGGCTATATAAATCAACAATTTGTCACACTTCAAATTTCCAAAATTTAAATGACCTCACCAGTCTTTGTGGTGAGCTCTATTATGTGGTTTCCAAAGTAAAATATTATTGAATAGAGTTTGGATAATAAAAGAAATAGGGTCTCTCATCACGCCGTTCCTGGTGGAAGTTTCATCGCAAAGTTGCCAATAACGCCACTTCTGCATTTTATCTAGGTATTGGTGTATACTGATAGAACTCTCTCGTATCTCTTTTCATTAATTTCACTACTATGTCATCATCTCTGTTTACAGTGGCTTGTCATTTAATGAGATTGAAATTCAAATGGAAACTCCTACACTGGGAATGGCCTCAGTGCACAGATTTATTGCACGATTTCATATGATGTCTATCTTACTATTACTAACAAAATAAGCCTACTAATGAGGTGTGCTAGGAAAGATAAATGCTAGAAATTTCTACAAATTTACTATTACCAATTGGAGGTTACAAAATATGCGCTGCTTACAAGCGTTAAGGACATAAATAGTCATCCATCATGTCGCCTATGCTAATAGTAGTCATTAGATCATTTATATTTTATATAAATTACCATATGCCGTTACAAATATAAATTAAAATAATCTCCTAAATCTGCATTCATAATTAGGAGAGCTGCCATGTGGGCCCGAGCTAGCAGGACGACAACCATGGATACAAAAGGGAGCATGTGCCAGCAAGGAAGGGACATCGAAGAAATATTAAAAAACCAACTCATGTTTCAACTGTTTTTCTTCCTCCCGGAATCTCCTCTCTCATGTATCTGATTCCTTGGCCTTTAGCACCTGCTAGAAATCTGCAGATCGACATTGTGGCTCTTCTCCTTCGGTCGCTACTTGCTCTCTGCTCACTCTACCTGCTCTGTATGTATGGGACTATCTGGTGTATGAGACTCCATGGATTTGTTAGTACTTGTTCTGCTAGCTTGATCGAGTCTGAGACGTACGAGGGTTGTTAACAAACGGCAATGTCGAAGCAGCAGCAGCTGGTGGTGGCTATTGGCCGGCGTGGCGGCGTCCACTCGTTCCTCGTGAACTGGACGTAGAGGACGAGCCACATGAGCGCGCAGCGGTGAATGGGCGAGCGTCGGTCGACGCGTGGGGGAGTGACGTGCCGCACATTGGAGGCGTGGCCTGGCCAGGCGACGCGTGGGGCGGCAGGCTCCGGACAGGCTCCAGACATCACGGCCTCGAGTTCAATACCGTGGGCGTGGTGTCGGCACGCTGTTCCGAGTGGCAGCCGACACTGGGCGAGCAACTGAAATGAACGAGAACACATGTAGGAACTGTGAGACCGTGAGTTACGGTCACCATTTAATCGTGATTTCGTAAATCAATGACAGAAACTCGCAATATGAAAGATGTACGTGGTTTAAACAGCTACAATTTTGTTATAGACATCTAGATTCGAAACCCCGCGGTTTGAGAGATATATTGAGTTGAATTTTGGTAAGTTTGGTCATCTTCTTGCTTAAAATTTCGGAGTGCCAGCAGTTCAATTGGGTTTGTAGTTGATCAGCTTCGTCACAGATTTTTTTTTTTTTTTACCAATACTTCTTAGAGAAGTGGCTCGCGATTTCTGTTCATGGTATATAGTTTACAATTTGACTTTATACAGTTTGGTCAAATACTCTCTACAGTTTATGTGTTATTTAGTGCCAAAAGTTGATTGAATTCACTGCTTGAAACGCGGAATTCAGTACCAGTTAGAACATGCCAAATTCAGCTCAAGTTTTCCTTGATTTCATACAGGCGCTACCCCAACCCTTTACTTGAAAATTGTAGCCGAAACATAGGGGTACAACTTTGCTTTAAATACCGACATATGGAACGCTATGGCTTAGGAGATACTGGCTGCCAAAGTTTGGTCGATTTAACGTCTTAAGCTGAGATTTCAGACTTAATTGAGCTAAACTTTCAGACTGGACACGTATTGATGCTCTTGTAGTTCAAAATATAAAGAGTTATAGGCTTAGATCCGAATATAGAAGTTTTCGGCCATGAGATCCTCTACAACTTTGGTACATAGAGTTTTTCCCAATTGTGTTACGAATTTGGTTGAGATTTCAAATATTCAAACTGTGATCAGGTTTGACCATAGGGCATTATTGGACTGTAAATTCGGTAGTTGCAAATCTGGTCACAATATCAAAGTTGTTCAAATTTTCAAACTGCACAAGTTTTTCCTATAGAGTTTTTGCCTTGGAAATTATTTGAAATTGCCAATTTCTTACTGAGTCTATTTTGACCACAATCAGGGCTGCTTTGTTTATTTTACATTCTTACATATATATCAAAACAAAAGTACTTTCATACAAAAGTGGGCTAAAGTTTAGTTTTCTGTATTCAGACTCCCCCTAAAGCAATGTACGATGATATAAAACAAATGTTTTTATGTTTTATCCCTAGTATTACAAGTATAATATTCTCAACTCATAAAATAAAAATAGTACAAAGAGAAAAAGGAATTCACAAAAAGAAATAAAACTGAGCAAAAGAACGAACGCAAAACCAAAAAGACCACGCAAGAGAAGGGAAAAGGACAAAATAGAAAAAAAAACAGAAAACAATAATGGACCATACCTAGGTCTTATGGGGGTAGAAACAGGAAACAGAATAACAGCAGGAGAATTAGGGTTGTTCTGTTTTTCGTTTCGTTATTTTCTTCCATTAGTTCCGTCAAAAACAAGTGGACTGGCTTATCTCGTCTATCCATTTTTATGACTTTTTATTATGAATAATCAACGGAATGAAGTGAAGAGATGCCTTTGCAGGTGGCCGAACTATTCCAATAACTAGCTAACTCCCTGCGCGTTGCTGCAAAAGTTTGAGAAATAAATAGAAATGTACGTAAAACTAACAATATTGCAATATAGTTTACGTGTGAAAATTCAAATATCTAGTAGTGAAGCTATATGATGGGAATACAGAATAATGAATTGAGTAACTATAGTTGCACTTGCATGTCATGGAAGGTGTTACTAAGAGATTGTAAGGCTGAGTACAGCAGAGAAGATCAAAGGACGGACCAAAAGACGGTTTTGCAATGTAGAACACTGTACCTATGAGTGGGAGAGAGAAAATGGGGAGTGGGATGCTCCTCTTGTTGGAAGCAGCCTAAGCATACACATCGCCCCTAGTAAACCCAACAGTTCAGGTTCAAGTTCGAACAGAACGAAAAGGATCATAAAAGAAGAAAGTACAATGAAAATAAATATAGAGTATACAAAGATTTTGTTCATAGTATGTATCTGAAAATTGGTATCTCCGATGAATATCAAGATAAGAAAATCCATGTTGACATTTAGTGGAAATAGTGCAAATTACAAAATTTAATCGAAATAGTTCCCTAAATTAGATTGGACAACAACACTTTTTCAAAAAATCATTCAAATGTATGATAAATAGTTAGAAATACCATGCATCATTATATAAATCTTTCGCTGAGCAGTGCTCAACATTGCAGTGGTCACCAAGCCTCATGTGTGCAACCTGGTCAAGGAGTGAACTTACTTGGTCATTGAGTTTGCATGAACAAAACAAAGGAGAAAACAGAGTGGTGGAGATCTTTTATCGGACACCAAACACGGAAACACCATGTCTTTCAATGTTATAGCCTAACACCGGAATGACCAAAGTGTGTGCTTCATTTGATCAAAATGCATACACATGCCACCAAGTCGGAAGACATCAAACTTTTATCGAACTGTAAAATACCCCAATGATGAGACAAACACAGACATAGAGAGGATGTTGTGTACCTCATCTGATCCCCAATGATGTAACAAACAGAGAGACATATAGAGCATTTCCACAGTGACTGCATGGCCATTGGTGGAGTGAGGCAGAGCAGGTGTTGTAGTCGCATTGGCGTGCAGACATGGAGGTGAGAAGAACAGGATGGATACGTGTGTGCCATGTGCCGGAGGACGTAATTAAGAGTGTCCATGGGGCGATCGTACATGCAAACAAAGAGGAGCACCTTCTCATATCCCTAGTTAGAATTAAGTGTTCCAACGGTTTCTGAAAAAGTCCATTATGATATTAGCTAGTGGAAAAGGAAGGCTTACCGATTGCCCGATTGGCATGCACAATTGAGAATAAGTGCAGAGGCACCTGGCCAATTGGATTGGATTAGACGTTGGGCTCAGTGGGGAGGGCCATGGAGACGAATTGGTTCACATGCAGGACGCAGAGGTATCATCGTGCATGACGACAACAGGAGCAAGGTCCGATATCCATAGTCCATATGGACGGATGGATGTGACTTAGGAACTCACGATCAAATGGTGGTAATTAAAAGATGATGTGGCAAGCTGAGAATTGAGAGAATTGTAATTAATGACATTTAGTGGGTATCACTTATATAGGTTATATAGATACCCAAATCTCGACGTTTTGATGACTAAATACTTGGGCCAAACACTGGTGAGGGCAGAAATTATCATCCATATCGATCAGGATATCCGGGGCCTTAGGCAAGGAGACCCCCTCTCGCCACTTCTATTTGCTCTTGCCATTGACCCTCTACAGCATATACTCCATGCAACCACTGAGGCTAGAATTTTGTCCAGGGTCTCGAGGGTCAGAACACGCCTCTGAACCTCTATGCATGCGCATGATGCTATCATTTTCGTCAAACCGGATAGGAGAGAGTTGGACGCCCTTGCAGCTCTTCTTCACCGCTTTGGAGAAGCGACTAGACTGCGTACGAATATCAAAAAAATCCTCAATTGTGCCCATTAACTGTGCTGGTCTAAACCTAGACGAGGTCCTAGCTGCCTTCCCTGCATCAAGAACAAGCTTTCCCATAAGGTACCTTGAGAACCCACTGATGGTCACTGAGACTTAAAAAGTTGGATTTCCAATACCTCCTGGACAAGGCAAACTGTAAGTTATCGAGTGGGCATAGTCGAAACCTCTCACACACTGGTAGACTCGTCTTGGTCAAATCAGTGTTGTCCTCTCAGCCGATGCACACGCTAACGGTCGTTAACGTGCCAAGAGAAGTGCGCGAAGAATTTGATAGACTAAGAAAATGCTTTCTCTTGGTGAGACATGAGAACCTCACATGAGGCAAGTGTAAGGCAAGTGCAAGGTTAATTGGCCAATTGTCGCCAGACCTTTAGACCTTGAGGGACTTGGTGTTCTTGACCTCGACCCGTTTGCTAGGGCTCTGCGACTTTGCTGGTTGTGGCAGCAATGGGAACCGCTGAACGCGCCTTGGGCCGATCTGGAAATCCCTTACAATGACACCGACAAACTCTTGTTTGCTGCTGCTACCGGAATCATTATTGGAGATGGTGCAAGAACTTCCTTCTTGCATTGTGCGTGGGCCAAGGGACAATGGCCTAAGGACATTGCACCTGACATTTTTTTGCAGCTTCCGGTAAACGCAAGTGGTCGCTGCGGGATGCCTTGATAGAGCAGGTTTGGGTGCGGCTAGTGGACCTCCAACAGATCAGCACAGCTGAGCATGTGAAACAGTTCGTCGAACTCTAGGCCACCACCCAATCTCTATCTTGTGCAAAACACCGAAGACCGCATCGTTTGGAAATTCAACACCTCTGGAGTTTATTCGGCGGCTTCTACCTATCCACTACAGGAATCTGGTTAATTTTCGGCGGTCAAAAACCGCCGAAAATAAGGTTTTTCCCGCCGAAAATAGCTATTTTCAGCGGCAAAAAGCTTATTTTCGGCGGTATGGCTCTACCGAAAGGGAATTGCCGAAAATAACCACCGAAAACAGACTTATTTTCGGCGGTCGCCATAGGCCGCCGAAAATAGACCATCGGCGGCTAATTTTAGGCGGTAGCTGTGGGCCGCCGAAAATAGTATCTATTATTTTTTTGCGGCCAGACAGAGCCGCCGAAAATAGTACTTGACTATTTTCGGCGCCAGGGGGCCTCGCCGAAAATAAGCCAGGTCTATTTTCAGCGGCCCAACCCAGCTGGCGAAAATAGGCCAGGCCGAAAATTAGCCATTTCCTAGGCTAAAATAGACTCCAAATTGTGTTTTTTTCCCCAGATTTTAACATTATATACAAAACACACATATTAACAATGACACACCACATCCACAACCATGCTCATACACAAATATATATCCATACACAAGTCTTCAAACAATCCATACAACTAAACAAATTCCTTAAATCCATATACAAAGTCTAAACACAAGTCCAATTCTCAAATTCCATACACAAGTTCACTTCTCACTCACAATCAAATCCAATTATCAAATTCCATACATAAGTTCACTTTTCACTTGCATTCCAAACGAGTTATTGAACTCACTACCTCTGGAGGCGAAAAGGTTGTTTACGAAGTCGTGCTGTCTAGATTGTATGCAAAGAAAATAAATGACACAATTAGCCAAGAATCCAAGATATGGGATAACATATAGAGACATTAGTACAGCTTAATGGGAAATGATGAATCGAAGCTCAGATCCATGTTGTCCGGACCCTGATAGAGGAGTTTAGTAAGCATTGGACACCTGCACTCCCGATCCTATAATAAACTAATTAAGTTAAGCTACAAAGTTTGCTGAAATTGAAAAGGCTACGATCACTTAGATTTAGCTAAGGTTGAACAACTTTCACCTGAGCCGATAGAGAAAAAGTCATATCAAACGTTGCCCACTGTGGCGGTACTGATGGCGGTGTAGGTTCTGGCATAACAAATGTCATCACCTGCGCCTGGTACATTGCCTGCAGAATTCAACACGTTAGTAACATATTTTGATAATGATATGAATGGTAATAGTTGACTTTCATACTCACTTAAATCACCACCATCTGCTGTGCGTGAAGGCGTTCTATATGAGCTTGCTGCTGCCTCTGAAACTCCTCTTGGGCTTTCTGAAATGCATCATGTTTCTGAAGCTCTTGATGCAGGCTCTCATTCTCTGTCTCAGACGTGGTGCGGCACTGGCGGCTGCTACTACCACCCGAACTCTGCGAGGAAGACCCCCTCTGGACTTGTCTCGATTTGATCACGCCGTTGAACATGGACTACCTTCAAAATTCAAACATTGTGTTAACACTGGAACCAATTTATATTGAACACCGACTGAACAACACCGTCCATATTGTCATATTACGTACCGTCCATGTGTCTTGCCGCCACCGCTATCATACACAGACTGAGTATCAACGGGTGCGTTCCTCCAATCAAATCCTTCACCATGACATCTAATCATCGTCTCCCCATATTCCTTCTGCAAGTACAAACCAACTATACAAGTTAGCTATCTAAAATATTGTGAGAACTAATTTAAATCACTGACCAACTAACCAGTCGCTCTGTGGCCAACGGAGTACACAATTGGTCAGGCTGGGAAGGGTTCGGTCCCCTATGTGCCATAATATACATGTCTATGTCCTTCGGCGTCCCTCCAGTCGTAGCAACCTGTATGTAAATGTTAGAATCATATATTTGCGAATACTTGAGGGACGAAACATAAAGCGGTTTCTTACCATGCGTTGAGTCTTTCGACGGTATCCGTCACCCCAAGCTTATGCGATGCGTTCTTGGTCCATGCATTTCTATGCTTCTTTGATCGCTCTTGAAATTCTGGTGATGCCCACACAGCTCACAAAGTGCCTTATAAGGGCATGTCTGATCTTCAAATAGTGAATGTGCGATCCGCATGTACATAAGTGAGTATATTATAATAACAATCATAATATCTGAAGCAACAACACAATTCTCAAATAAGCCTATTACCGTTCCGTCCGTGCTAAACCTGACCACTGAACTTTTTTCTTAGATGCTTGTCGTTTCTGTTTGTTTGGAAAAATGATGTCCTCACAGTCTCCGACCAAGGAATCTAAATCCGCACCGGACTCTACAACGAAAGATGTTGACAAGTCTTCTTCTTGATAAACTTCCTCAACTTCGTCATCGAACTTACTAGCACAATAACCAACATGTGTAGGGGTATATAAACATTCACGGGGATTGACTTTGTAAACTACCCACCAAGTATGGAACTTTTCGTTTGGATAGGTCAAATAATAAACCTGGTCACATTAGTGTGCAAGGACCCAGTTGTTGTTGCCCTTGAGCTTTTCATTGTGCTTGATTTCGACCATGCCATACTGGTTCTCTCGAACCCCTCTAACGGGGTCAAACCAATCACAAACAAAAAAGAATAATTTTAGTTCCTTTTTGCCTATGAACGTGAACTTGAGAATTTTTTGAATGATTCCATAATAAGTGATTTCCCATTCTTGTTCATCACTTGCCTTAACCATAACCCCAGAGTTACATGTTGCTGCTAGAGGACGAGTGGCTTCAAATGGGGCTGAGCGAAACCGAAATCCATTGACATCATACCGACCATGTGATGCCTTTGGCATCTCCTGAGCTTTATCATGTGCATACTTTGTTTAATTACTTCTCATAAGCATCATCTCATCTCATGGTAGTGTACATTTGAATCATATGAACAAACATGATGAAAATAGCCTAGTGATACACTCAGTTTTGCAAAAATGACGCTATAAATGTGAGCATAACTCAAATCCTATGTAATTTTAGGTGAAACTTCTTATACCAAACTTGTAGGTCTTGAAGTGGTAAACGACTTTGTCAATTAGAGCTTGGGTGTAAAATGGGTTTAACTTAGTGTAAAGGGACTTTTGGTGTCAGCAAACAAACACACTCCAAATCTGAAATATTTAGAATTCTTCATTTTTCTATATCCTACAGTCCTTTTCATGCAAAGGTCCAATTGAGAAAGTTGTAGTCCATGAAATTTTGAACAGCTTTGTCAAAAAGGCTTTTGGGATAAAATGGCTAGAAATAGGACATTTGAATTATCTAAGGAAAATAGTTCTCAGTCCAAACTGAGGGCTGATAGTTAAATTCAAATTTAAATCTAATTTAGATCCATAATTTGAACCTGGTGCTTTTTACAAAGTTGTAGATCTCAAAGGTTACAACATTTCATTCAATTGGGTCCTTTTCAAATTCATCCCTTAAATTAGTCAAATTGGCAAAATTCAGAAACCTGGTTAGTGGTCAAACCCCATTTTTCATTTTTCGGGATTTTCTTTTTCTCATGAGCCTATGACAAGTGGGTCCCACCTGGCAGGGCTGCGGGTTCCCGCCCGACACCCGCAGCTGCGGGCCCCACCGGCTCCCTCGCTCCATGCACCCGGTCCATGCGCCTTGCTCTTCATTCCCGGACTTGGCCCCACCTGTCAGTCTCACCGGTCCATGGACTCAGTCCACCCGCGCGCCTCTCTCCTCTCTCCCCGCCCGGTCGCGCCCACGGGGCGCCGGTCTTCTGGGCGCCGTGGCCACGCGCCGGCCTCCCCGACCGCCGTGGCCACGCGCCGCTACCGCTCGCCGACAGCGTGCTCGGCGCGCCTTCAAGGCGGGGGCGAGGCCCCGACCTCCTTTCCCCGAGCCCCATTCACGCATTCGGCCTCTCCGTCTTCCCCGCTCGTCCTCGCGCCGTCCGCCATTGACAGAGCTCGCTCGAGCTCGCCCCCAGCCACTTCCGCACTCTCCCGAGCTCAACCATCACCGCGCCGAGCTTCGCCGCCCTCGACTCCACCTTTCCGCCTAGACCTCGTCGCCCGAGACCCCTCCACCCCGGCGTATTGCACCGCCGAACCCAGCCTACCAGAAGCACTCGTCGCCGTCCCTCCCCGCAGTCTCCCTCGCCGTTTGAGGTAGTGGGTGAGCTTCCCCATTCTCCTCTCTCTCTCCCCGGCACTTCGCGGTGAGCCTCCGTGCCCCGCAGGGCCGGATTGGCCGCGCGCCACCGTCGCCGTTCCTCCTGTCGCGAGGAAGAAGACGACGGGAGGAAGAAGACGGCAGTTTTGCAGATCCGACCCCGCGGTATCGGGATTTTTCATTTTAGTCCACCGCGCTGTATGCTGAGTCTTGCAAGTCTTACGTACTAGCCCCTGGGGTTTCAAAACAATCACGATCTAGCCCCTGGATCTAATGGTTTTTCCTTTTTAATTAGTTATTTCGGCAGAAATCTTTGAAAAATCATAGAAAACTCAATAAAAATCAAAAAAATACCAAACTAGTTGCATTGTAATCCTTTTGAATAGATCTGTCTGGTGAATATGATGGTTAAGTAGGAAAGTACCAGTTTACCCCTGATTTTATGCAAGCATGTAAAACCCTAATAAATAAGAAATGTGGACTAATGATCTCCAAAAATTGCCAAATTTGAACAGCAGGGTATTTAGGGTATATAGGCTCACTATGATTTTTGGTAGCTCAAAGGTTCACTGTTTAATTACCATTTTGCCCTTGTATGTATTTTTAGCATAGAAATAATTGAGGAAATGATAATTACATAGAAGTTATGCTCTAAATAGTTTTACACATTTTATTTGTGCTCCCTGTAGTATAAATGGCTCACTGTTGAAATGGGGTACTATGCATGTCAAGTTTAGTTAGTGTTTTGAAAATAATAAATTCATGCATGATTAACTTGATAAATAGGAAATGTGGTTTAAATGAGGGCCAAAAATTCTAAAGTTTGGGCAGAAGCCTTGCTAGCATACCTAAGCTTAGTATAAAATTTGATAGCCCAAATGCTTATTGTTTATTTACTGTTTTACACTTGCATAGTAATTAAGCATATGTTTAGCAAAAGACAAGGGGTCTAAATAAAAATAAGCCATAGGGGGCTTCGTGGTATTTATTTGGGTTCTAGATTGTTGAAAGTAGCTCACCGCTAAAAACGTGAGGCTATGCATGTAAGGTTTGACCCTGTTTCGAAAATGGTAGACATAAAGCCTATTTAAGTAAATAATAGAAATTATGAGACTAGTATATTAATAAATGCCACCATGGGTTATATTTGGAAGCATAGGAGAATGTAAACCTGTCGGTACCTAGCTAACCGGGTACCCGCTTACACTAGACGAAGATCACTAAGGGAGGTAACTACTGCAGTACAAGGAGGGCCCAAGGCCGCGTACAGATGGGCCCGGCCTACTCCTTGGAAAAGCTGGGCCACGCACCCGGCCCACAGGGGAGGCCCCAGACCTCCTCCGAGGACCGAGCCTCCCCCAGCCACGCGAGGAGAGGTCCGGACCTCTCGGTCCGGAGCCCGTACCTTCGGTGGCCCGGGGCCGCCTCGTGCCCACAGAGCACGGGAAGGTCCGGAGCCGACGCCCTCGGTGGTCCGGGGCCGCCACGTGCCCTCGGAGCACGTGGAGGTCCGGAGCCAGCGCCCACGGAGGTCCGGGGGCGCCACGTGCCCGCAGAGCACGTGGAGGTCCGGAGCCAGCACCGTCGGTGGTCCGGGGCCGCCACGTGCCCACAAGGCACGGGAAGGTCTCGCGTTGCCACGTGCCCACAGGGCGCGTGGCGGGGCCTTCAACCGGGCGCCTCGCCCACCTGCCGCATTTATTGCGGGCAGGCGGGCGTGCCCGATGCCGCTGACACCGCCGCTGTCAGGCTGGCACGCCCCGATGCTGCTGACACCACGAGTGTCAGACGGGCGTGCCCCCGTTGCCCGCCGACGCCGCCGCTGTCAGACGGGCGTGCCCCCATCGCCGCTGGCACCGCCGCTGGCAGGCGGCGGCGGCGAAGCAAGGGGGCGCGCCTTACCAAGGCGCGGCGGTGATAACAGGGCACTACAGTTGATTTCCCCAGCTACACTGCGGTCTATATTGAGTAAACAAGTACGCTGTACTCATCATGAGCCGCGCCACGCGCGGCGGCCACGCTCAGCCTAATACTAGGTAGCGGCGCCGCAACGCTACTATGAGCGCCCCGTCCTGTCACGCGTGCGCGTCGCCTGCCCCTCGACCTCTGAAGCCCCTCAGCGGGCTTAGCAGCCGATGGGACAGGGCGGTGTAAGGAAGGACGATATGACGGATCTCCAGGCCACTACGGCGGGACAAGCGCAAGGCATGGGAGCATCGGACATCAGGCACAAGATAGAACTGTAGCATAGAGGAAATGGGCCGGGACCACCTGTCGGGGCCCAGCCACCATGTACATGCCCCCCTTGGGCTATAAAAGGGGAGGCATACGCAACACAGAGGGACAGACGCTCCTCGATCTCCAAAAAAGAGCTAGATACACTGATCCAGACAGGCTCAGAGACTCCTCTGAAGGCCCACGAAATACAAGAACACACCCACAGTGGACGTAGGGTATTACGCTCCGGCGGCCCGAACCACTCTAAATCCTCTCGCCACCATCGTGCCACCACCAACTTAGCTAACAACGATTGCTCCCCCTAACTACTCTCAGTACTTAGGATCACGGCCGGGTGCATTCCGCCACCTGACCAGGAGCACGTCCGCTCCGACATTTGGCGCGCCAGGTAGGGGGCAGCATCAGTTAGCTTCATCCCTCACCACATGATGGTGCGCATCCGCGATTTCCATGAGGATGCAGCTGCATCAGAGGAGGTCGCCTCGACTGGGTCGCAGGCCTCCCCCCACCGTTCTGAGGGCGCGGCGCGGACGCCGCGGCTCCCTCGACGCCCCGCGAGGGGCGCCGCTGCTGCAAACACTGCAGTAACAAGTGCTGTAGCGGCAAACGCCGCCACAGCGAACCCCGCTGCTGCTAGCGGCCCGCTCGCCGCAGCCAAGGAGTTGCTTCGTAACCCCCCGGGGCCGACAGCCTCACCTAGCGCCCTGGCGCAGTGGCGAAGTGATGTAGATCGCCTGATCCACCTAGCCGAGGTCACCCCTGGCCCGGCTAGGACTGGGTCACGACTCCCTCCCAGCAGCGGGTGGAGGTCGAACCGCCGCAGGCAGCACGATGCGGCAACATCTGCGCGCTCGCCTTCAGTAAGGAGCGCGCAGACGGAAGACCTGCGAGCCGAGCTCAACCGCCGGCGAGCAGGCACCCCCACCACCGTGGAGCAACCACGGATGCAGCCAAGCGCCGCCAAGGGCAAGAACCTTGACGCGGCGTTCGCCGCTGCAGCACCTAAGCCCCCGGCTTACGCGCCACCCCCGGTTGGCGTGCAAACGCCACCAGGGGTCGTATCGGCTGGAGTTGGCTGCGCCGCACTCGCGGACAGTCTCCGCTCCGCGCGCTGGCCGCAGAAGTTCCGGCCGCACCTGCCGGAAAAGTACGACGGGAATACCAACCCGTCGGAATTCCTGCAGGTGTACGTCACCGCTATCACAGCGGCTGGCGGAGACGACGCCGTTATGGCGTCATACTTCCATGTCGCCTTGTCTGGGCCGGCCCGGACTTGGCTCATGAACCTCTCCCCTGGGTCAATCCGGTCCTGGGAGGAGCTCTGCACCCTGTTCCAGGCGAATTTCGCGAGTGCGTGCCAGCAGTACGGCGTGGAGGCCCACCTCCATGCAGTACGCCAGCAGCCTGGCGAATCCCTCCGAGCATTCATCGCTCGTTTCGCCAAGGTGCGGGGGACAATCCCTCGCATCTCCGACGCGTCCATCATCACAGCCTTCCGGCAAGGCGTCCGTGATGAGAAGATGCTGGAGAAACTGGCGACCCGCCAAGTACAGGACGTCGCCACCTTGTACGCGCTGGCGGACAAGTGCGCTAGGGCCGCAGAGGGGCGTGCGTGGCACTCCCCACAACAGGACAGGACTGCCCAGCCAGGCGCCTCTGCCGGTGCCGCCCGAGAGAGCGGCAAGAAAAAGAAGAAGGGCCGACGCCCTGAGAGGTTCCTGGAAGGGGCCCCTGTCGCTGCTGCAGCACCTGGAGGCCGCGACACCGGCGGCAAACGCCCGAGGCAACAGGCGCGGAACGGTGGCGGCTCATGTCCTGTTCATCCCAACAGCGGTCACAGCGCCGCCGACTGCCGCGAGATACAAAAGCTCGTGCAGCGGCGTCTCAGTGAGCGCCGAGAGCGTCCGACCAAGGATGACTCGCCCCCATGCCAGCGCCCTGGCAAGGGGAAGGCTACCAGCAACGGTGGGCCCGCCGCTGGGGGCAAGGAGATGGGCTACCAGCCCCCGGAGCGGGAGCTCAAGAGCGTCTACGCTCTAGGCCACTCCAGCTCCGAATCCAGCGACAACGAACGTCGCAAGAGGCTGTACGTCATGTACGGCGGAAGCTGGGCGGTCTCTTCCCGGCGGGACGTGAAGGCCCTGCGCCGAGAAGTCCTCTCGGTCAGGCCGAGTGTCCCTGGGGTGGCTCCACACCACAAGTGGAAAGACACCACCATTTCCTTCGGGCCGGCCGACTGCCCAGAAAACATGGCTGGGGCTGGCGTACTGCCGATCATCACATCTCCAGTGGTCGCCAACATACGGCTCCACCACGTGTTGATCGACGGCGGGGCCACCCTCAACATCATCAGCCACGCAGCCTTCAAACAGCTGCAGATTCCGGAGTCGCGCCTGGCTCCGACGCGCCCATTCTCCGGCGTGGGTCCAGTGCCGATCTACCCGAAAGGGAAGATCGACCTGCCGGTCACCTTCGGGACCCCGGAGAAGTTCCGCACAGAGAACGTCCAGTTCGATGTCGCGGAAGTCAACCTGCCGTTCAACGCCATCATTGGCAGACCGGCACTGTACCGCTTCATGGCCGTTGCTCATTACGGGTACTTGGTCGTGAAGATGCCGTCCCCGGCGGGTGTTCTCACTGTGCCGGGAGACCGCCACGCAGCCGTCGCCGCAGTAGAGAAGCTCCATGCTCTCGCTACGGACGCAGCGAACCCGGCGGGGGACAACCCCTCGACCTCTCGGGCCAAGGTTCCTGTTAAGGAACCAAAGGTGCCCAAGGTACGCCCTTCCAACCCCGAGGACGTGCCGGTTAAGACCGTCCAGATCGGGGCGGAGCCCTCCCAGACCACCCGCATCGCAGGGAATCTGGGAGAGAAATAGGGAGACGCGCTCGTTGCTTTCCTCTGGGCAAATGTCGACGTGTTCGCCTGGGAACCGTCGCAGATGCCTGGGATCCCTAGGGAAGTGATTGAGCACCGTCTGAAGATCAACCCAGACGCCAAGCCGGTGCGGCAAAAGCCACGGAGGCAGTCCGTGGAGCGCCAGGACTTCATCCGTCAGGAGGTCCGGAAGCTCCTGGACGCAGGCTTCATCGAGGAGGTCCATCACCCCGAGTGGCTGGCCAACCCGGTGGTCGTCCCCAAGGCGAACAGGAAGCTTCGGATGTGTATCAACTACACCAGCCTCAACAAAGTATGTCCTCCAGACCCTTATCCCCTCCCGCGCATAGACCAGATAGTAGATTCCACCTCCGGGTGTGAACTCTTGTCTTTTTTGGATGCGTACTCTGGGTTTCATCAGATCCAGATGGATGAGGAGGATAAGAGGCATACAGCCTTCGTAACAGTAGATGGTTTATATTGTTACGTTGTAATGCCATATGGTCTGAGGAATGCTTTACCTACGTTTCTGCGTGCCATGAACTTCACGTTCCATGACCTGATCAGAAACATAGTAGAGGTCTATGTCGATGACATTGTTGTCAAGACCAGGGTAGGGTCGACCTTGAAGGAAGACCTAGCCCTTGTTTTCGATAGGTTGCGCACAACGCGCACGAAGCTGAACCCCGAGAAATGCGTCTTTGGCGTCTCGGCAGGTAAACTGTTAGGGTTCCTAGTGTCACATCGCGGCATTGAGGCAAACCCAACCAAGATCAGGGCGATCGAGGCTATGCGGCCGCCGGCCTGCATTAAGGACCTCCAGAAACTCACTGGGTCCTTAGCAGCCCTCAGCCGGTTTATCTCAAAGCTAGCTGAGAGAGCCCTGCCCTTCTTCAAGCTCTTGAGGAAGTCCGGACCATTCATATGGACCGAAGAGGCCGAGCAAGCCTTCCAGGAGTTGAAGCAGCATCTCACTACTCTGCCCGTTTTAGTGGCGCCAGAGTCTGGTGAGACCCTGTTTCTCTACCTCGCGGCGACATCCGAGGTAGTAAGCATGGTCTTGGTCGCCGAGCGACCAGCCCATCCCCACGAAGGAGACACCGGGGTCCCCCAAGTGGAAGGTGGTGGTCCGCCCACCACGGGAGCTGCAGCCGGCCCCGATATCGGAGGTCCGGTTGGCACGTTGCCCTGCCAAGGCGATAAGCCACCAGAAGCTAGAGGCCAAGCCGCCCAGGGGGCCAGCCTGGCAGGGGGAGATGGTCTCGGACCTGCCACTAGGGTCCGGACCACCCAGAAGCCAGTCTATTACGTCAGTGAAGTCCTCCACGGGGCGAAGGCCAGGTGTCTGGAAGCTCACAAGTTCGCCTACGCATTACTTATTGCTTCCAGAAAGTTGCGCCACTATTTCCAGGGGCATAAGGTTGTCGTGGTGACCTCTTACCCATTAAGAGCAATCCTGCGCAATTCTAACGCTACTGGGAATATCGCCAAATGGGCTGCGGAGCTGGCAGAGTACCAACTCGACTTCCAGCCCCGAAATGCTGCCAAGAGCCAAGTCTTGGCCGACTTCATCGCAGAGTGGACTCCCACCACCTCGGGATCTGGAGGTCCGCAAGCCGAGGCGGAACCTTCCCAGCCGGACAGGACCGTCCGGGTTTTCACCGAGCCGCACTGGACTCTCTTCTTCGACGGGTCCGCCCGCGAAAAAGGGTCCGGAGCAGGGGTGGCCCTCGTGGACCCAAACGGGGATCAAGTAAAGTACATAGTATGCTTCGAGTTCAAAGCCACTAACAACATGGCGGAATACGAAGGCTTGATCTTTGGGCTCATGATCGCTCAGTCACTGGGAATCAAGCAGCTCCTGGTTAAGGGGGATTCCCAGTTGGTGATCCGACAGGTCCGGGGGGAGTGCTGCTGCAATAACCCCCAGCTCGCAGCATACCTCATGCGAGTGAGGGAGCTCGAGAAGGACTTCGAGGTCCTGGAACTGCAGCACGTTCCCAGGAACCTCAACTCAGTGGCAGATGACCTCTCCGCGAGGGCATCGACTCGGGGCCCAGTACCCGAGGGCGTCTCCAAAAGACAGCTGCTGAGACCAACCGCCCAGCCAGCCGAACTGGGCGAAGGGGGCAGAACTAGCACCTCGAAGCTAGCAGTCCCGGTGGTCCTCCATCTCTGGAGCCCACCAAGGATCGTGTGGACTGATGACCCCGGCATGTCATCAGGGACACATCCAATGGCTCAGGGCAGTCCCGATGCACGGATCTCAGAGATCTGGGACTACCTGAAGGACAAAATCCTTCCCGAAGAACGTGTGTCTGCTGAGCGCATAGTGCGGTTGGCTAAACGCTACACGCTAGTAGAAGGGGATCTCTACAGGCGTGGCGCCAATGGCATCCTCATGCGATGCATAACCCGGGAGGAGGGCCGCGATTTACTCGCGGAGATCCATGAAGGCGAGTGCGGCAATCATTCAGGGTCCCGTACGCTGGTCGGTAAAGCCTTTCGGCATGGCTTTTACTGGCCGACAGCGCTCCAGGATGCAGCTGAGCTAGTAAGGTCCTGCAAGGCGTGTCAGTTCCACGCAAAGCAGATACACACACCGGCTCAGTCTCTGCAGATGATTCCACCCTCTTGGCCCTTCGCGGTATGGGGGGTGGACATCCTGGGACCTTTCCCTAGAGCTGTCGGTGGGTACCGGTACCTCTACGTCGCCATTGACAAATTCACAAAATGGCCTGAGGTAACCCCAGTAGTAAGCATCACCCAAGGAACTGCAACAGCTTTCCTTAAGTCCATTGTGTGCCGGTTCGGCGTCCCTAGCCGTATTATAACGGACAATGGGACCCAGTTCACGAGCTAGGTCTTCCAGGACTATTGCGACGGCGTTGGCATCCAGTTATGCTTCGCCTCTGTAGCACATCCTAGGAGCAATGGACAGGTCGAGAGAGCTAACGCAGAAATCCTCAAGGGGCTCAGAACCCGCACCTTCAACTGCTTGGGAAAGCACGGTGCGAAGTGGGTTGATGAGGTCCCCTGCGTGCTATGGGGGATCCAGACCACACCCAGCCGAGCAACCGGGGAAACCCCATTCTTCCTGGTATACGGGGCCGAGGCATGCCTCCCACCAGAAATACTCTTGGGCTCCCCACGGGTCCAAGCTTTCGATGAATCTTTGCAGGAACAAGCTAGGTGCGACGACGTCGACCTCGTCGAGGAGCAAAGATGGCAGGCTGCAATCCGGAACGCACGGTACAACCAATCGCTCAAACGCTATCATGAGCGAACCGTGCGGGGCTGGGTGCTCCAACCTGGAGACCTGGTCCTAAGGCGCATCTTGAGCCGAGAAGGGCGCAACAAGCTCTCCCCCAGCTGGGAAGGCCCCTTCAAGGTGACAGAAGTTAGTCGCCCCGGTTGTGTTCGCCTCGCCACGGAGGAAGGAGTTCCGCTGCCGAACCCTTGGAATATAGAGCACCTCCGTAAGTTTTATCCGTAGGCAAGAAATTCAGGGCAACTCCTTTTTCTTTTTGTAAGCTAAATAGGACCACCATGTGGACCAGAGCGGTGAAGGTCCGCCCTTGTAATCCCGACCTCTGGCTGACATCACATGACGCCCTGTACCGCTTGATTAAAGAAAGAGTTTAGCCCTGAAATTCTTGTCTCCGCTGTTACCCTACTGCTTACTCAGCTGCCATCCATTTCAATTTTTCCTAACCCCTGCGTGGAATCCTACTCTTGCCAAAAATCTCCTTGGAACCAGCAGGACTTAGCAGCTTGAGTGTGAAGCGGTTAGCACAGAGGCTGGGAAGGAGGTCCGGAATACTGGGTGCCAGGTCCAGAGAAAAGGGGCTCGCCTTGGTAGCACGGAGGTGTCAGCTGCTTAGCCTGGTCTCATACCCTAAGCACTGAACACTCCCTACCACGCCGTGAGTTCCCCCAGTATCAAGAACAGTGCGTTTAGTGCTCCGGACCACCCCCTAAGCTAATGGCACACCCCCTAACCTCAGCAGCAAGGTCCGGCTGCGGCTCCAAGGACTTCGAGGCAGCGCGATTACCTTTTGTTTCGCTAGGAGAGGTCCGAACAACTGCAGGACCGGACCAGAGCTAAGGTGTTTTGGACTAAGGATAGTCCAGGGCTGTGTCGCAGTTTTGCCTGGTTCCGTACCCTTAACTCACACACCCTGCTATCCCATGAACAAACATCCTAGCCCCTGGCCCGGACAGCAAACGCTCCGGACCTCGAATAGCGGAAAAGGTCAACTCAGAGTGGGTCCCGTAGGTGCGACACTGACGTTTGCCGTGAGTTGCATGCAGGTCTGGCCTCTGACTTGGTGGTAGCCAGCCTCAAAACTTAGAGCCTACCTACCAGGGGGCCAGGGGGTCAGGTAACAACACACCAGCATGCAGCAGGGAGTAAATGGAGATAAGTCGCATCTACCATTCTTATATTACTTGGCATACTAATGTTTTACATACATAAAAAAAAACAAAACAAAACAGCAAAAGCTGTTGCCCTACGGCGCTGGAGAGGCCCCTGTCCCCGGTACATCCGGGTCCTCGTCTGCAGGGGTCCGCTGGAACCGGGCGGCAACGACCTCCACCGCCTCCTGCACGCTGTCCCGAGCGGCGGCCTCCGCTTCCTCCATCGGACCTGCGATAACCGGGTCCAAGGAAATGGCGGGGTCGTGGCTCCGGAAGCAGACCAGGAGGTGCTCCACCACGAGGCGGCACAGCTCGCGGCCCTCGGCTTCAAGGCGTTCTCCGAGTGTGGAGTCCAGGCGCCAGAGTCGCTCCACCGCCGAGTCCAGGACAGGGAGGGCGTCCGCCATGGTGGAAGGCGGCTCTGTCACCCGGATCGGACTCAGTCCGAGCGGTACCAGAGCCGAACTCGCCTCCCCGGCCCAGTCGGCGATGCGTTGGAGGCCGGCGCGCATCTGCTCCCGGTCCTCCACCGCCGCCTGCTGAGCAGCACCCTGCTTCAGCTGCTCCAGAGCGGCCCGCTCAGCCAGCAGCTGCCTCTCCTGCTCCGCCAGCTCCGCTTCCCGGGACTTCACCCAGTCCTCGCGGACCTTGAGCGTGGCAGCCTGGCGAGCAGCAGAGTCCCTCAGAGCCTTGGCCGACGCCTCCCGCTGAGCGACGGAGTCCTCGCGGGCCGCAACCGCTGCCTCGCGCTCGACAAGCCTCAACTTCATCTTGTCGAGCTCGGAGTTGACAGCAGCCTGCCGCTCAGACACCTCCACCAGCTCCTGCCGGCGCTGCTCCACGCCCTTCCACGCGGACTCCAGCTTCGCCTGCTCGAGCTTCAGCCGGGCCTCGCCTACCTCGGCCTGCTTTTCGCGGAGCCCAACCGCGCGCTCCCGGCCAGCGAACCTCTGCAGGTCCTCTTGGAAGGCCGCGCGGTCGGCGTCGAGCTCGGTGCGGGCAGTGGAAAGCTCCGCACGGGTCCGTGAGTGCTGGGCGGTGGCGGCTTCGATCTGCTCCCCCAGACGGGCCCGCCAGCCGTCCAGGCCCTCGCGCTCCTGTTGCAGCCGGGCCCACTCCAGCTGGAGCGCCTCCTGGGCGTCGTCCAGGGCCTGGCGCGCCCGACGCAGCACGCGAGGGAGGGGAGCTCCACCCGGCTGGGACAGGGGCAGGAGCGGTCTACCCAGAACCTCCTCCAGTTCCCCCTCGGCAGGAGGCGGAGATCCGGGGCTGGTCGTCTGGACGGCGGGCGACGAAGGCTCCGAGGTCCGGGAGTCAGGAGCCGCCCCCGGCGCAGGCCCTTGGGTCGCGACGCCCTCCGGCACCGGGCTGCCTGGTGCCTTGGGCTGCGCGCCCGGAGCTGCCCCCTCAGCAGGCACTCCGGGTGCGGTCTCGACCCCCGAGGCGCCCCCCGGTGTCGGTCCACCTGGGGCCTGGGGCCGGACAGACGGGGTGGCCTCCGGTGCAGGCCCCTCGGTCGTAGCCCGGGCCCGCGTGGCGTCTTCCGCCGTCGGACCACCGGGGGCGCACTTCTCCGCCGTGGTCGCCCGGCCACTAGAGCCGCTGGGGGGAGGAACGCCGCCCGGGCGTGTCGGCCTAAACAAAAACGCACGGCGAAAGGCTGAGGAACCTGAAAAAAGCTAGCCGTGGTACCGCGAAGCATGCGAAGCTAACCTAAAGGGCTTACCTTAAAGTAGGCGCCGACCAGCGGCCACGAAGGCCAGAGCCTCGCCGCGGCTGCCGATCCGCGGTCGGCACTGCCGGTGGCTGCTGTTGCCGCGGGCCCGAGGCCGGCGGTGCCGGAGAGGGCCGCCGCTGCTGGTCCGGCGTCGGAGGAGGTGCCCGGCGCTGAGGGTGCCGCTGGCCCGGAGGCGGCGGCGGCACTCGCTCCCCTTGCGCAGAGGAGCTTCCTTCCCCCGAGGTCCGCTGACGCTTCGGGTCGGGCTCCGAGACAAAGGTCCCGTCGCCGCGGACCAGCCTTCGCCGCGTCTCCTCACCACCCGCCGGTGGAACGACGGGGGACGCTGCCACTGGCCCCTTGCCCTTGTCCGCAGGAGCGGTGCCCCTGGCATCAGAACCCCCAACCGGGGCGTCAGCAATGTGGACCCCCCGGTTGGGGCCGCCTCCAAGCTGCAGCGCCGCGAGGCCGCCGTCGTCGAGCGTGGGCATCTCCCGGAGCACCGCCGTCCGTAAGGCCTGGTCGCGGCAGAGCGGCACGATAGCGGACGGCAGGCGCAGCTGCTCCGGAGGGAAACTCACGTCCGTGACGCACCGCACCCATTCCTCCAGCAGGAGCGGCGTCAGGTCGTGGCCTTCGCCACGTACCACCCGGCTGCAGTCGTTGGACCCGGTGTAGTTCCACGCCAGCCTTGGCCGCATCTGCAGGGGGGCGAGCCTTCGCCTGAGGAAGTCCGCGAGGACGTGCAGTGAGGTCAGCCCGCCGCTGACGAGCTCGGCGATCCTGGCCAGCACGGGGGAGAACTCGGGTGGCAGATCCGTCGAGGCACCCTCCGGGAGAGGTGCGTCGGGACTGCTATCCGGGAGAGCCAACCGGTCGTTCGGCTCCGCCTTGACGATCACCCAGTCGTTGCGCCAGTGCTCCCACTTGGCGCTGGCGAAGGTGGGGAGATAGGTTGATCTTCCCCCGGACCCCTTCAGCAGGAAGTAGTAGCGGCCGATCTCCGTCGAGCTCCTCCCGGAACACCTCACCGAGAAGAAGTGACGGAAGAGCGTCACGCAGGGAGGAACCCCCACGAACATCTCGCAGAAGTGGGCAAAGATTGCCGCATGAAGGATGGAGTGGGGGTGAGATGCTGGAGCTGCAGCCCAAACGCCTCCAGCACCAGCATGAAGAAAGAAGAGATCGGAATCCCCAGACCACAGTAGAGGTAGGGGACGAAGAGGACGAACTCCCCCAGCTGCAAGTTGCGGTGGGGGAGGGAGCCCGTGCGAACATTATCGCGACGCTCCGCGTCCGTCCAGCCGAGCAGGCGGCGGACGCGGGTGAGGTTCTCCTCAGTCTCCCGGGGGGATTGGTGGCTCGGACCCATCGCTGAGGAATCTGGCGGTGGAAAAGACAAGGAGCACGCAGCAGACAAGAAGCGAGAGCTCTGCTGCGAGGAAGATGAAGCGCCGCGGCGGATGCGAGGGGTGCAGAGGCAAATGGCAGAAGGACGTGCTCGGCCGATGGCCGAGAACCCTATTTGACGGTTGCCCCCAATCCTCCGCAAGACGCGGACGTCAAGTGTACGCGCGCGCGGGTGCACCCACGGGCCACCAGGTCTATGACAGCAGGGGCCCGAGGAGGCAGTCATGACAGGCGGGTAGAAGAGCAAGCAAGGCAGGAAGGCGAACCGGCGGCCGCTCGCGGACGCGCGTCCCGGCGCGACGTGCGGGGCCCCTGCCTTTTCCGCTTTACGCACGGCTGCCCACGTAGCCGTCTGCCCCGCCTTAATGGCAGGAGAAGGAGTAGGTGAACCGCCGCGCGGTTCCCGACGCGGGCTAGCCCCCACGTTCCCCGAAGGGTTCCCACAATCACGCGCCCCCAGATCGTGGGGGCCCACGGGGCCACCCCGCGGGGTCAGGTGGACTGGGTCCCCTCCAGAGATAGGCGAGTCAAGGCCTCGACCAAAAAATCAAGTGGTGGGCCCTGCCCAACTGTGAGCTTAACGGCTAAATGCCGGTAACCGCCCGCGGCTCCCGGCGGCTTGTGTAGTAAGCGACGGTGGGCTCACCTCAAGTTCGAAAAACTCACCAAAGGCGAGCCAGGGGCCACTGTCGGTACCCAGCTAACCGGGTACCCGCTTACACTAGACGAAGATCACTAAGGGAGGTAACTACTGCAGTACAAGGAGGGCCCAAGGCCGCGTACAGATGGGCCCGGCCTACTCCTTGGAAAAGCTGGGCCACGCACCCGGCCCACAGGGGAGGCCCCAGACCTCCTCCGAGGACCGAGCCTCCCCCAGCCACGCGAGGAGAGGTCCGGACCTCTCGGTCCGGAGCCCGTACCTTCGGTGGCCCAGGGCCGCCTCGTGCCCACAGAGTACGGGGAGGTCCGGAGCCGACGCCCTCGGTGGTCCGGGGCCGCCACGTGCCCTCGGAGCACGTGGAGGTCCGGAGCCAGCGCCCACGGAGGTCCGGGGGCGCCACGTGCCCGCAGAGCACGTGGAGGTCCGGAGCCAGCACCGTCGGTGGTCCGGGGCCGCCACATGCCCACAAGGCACGGGAAGGTCTCGCGTTGCCACGTGCCCACAGGGCGCGTGGCGGGGCCTTCAACCGGGCGCCTCGCCCACCTGCCGCATTTATTGCGGGCAGGCGGGCGTGCCCGATGCCGCTGACACCGCCGCTGTCAGGCTGGCACGCCCCGATGCTGCTGACACCACGAGTGTCAGACGGGCGTGCCCCCGTTGCCCGCCGACGCCGCCGCTGTCAGACGGGCGTGCCCCCATCGCCGCTGGCACCGCCGCTGGCAGGCGGCGGCGGCGAAGCAAGGGGGCGCGCCTTACCAAGGCGCGGCGGCGATAACAGGGCACTACAGTTGATTTCCCCAGCTACACTGGGGTCTATATTGAGTAAACAAGTACGCTGTACTCATCATGAGCTGCGCCACGCGCGGCGGCCACGCTCAGCCTAATACTAGGTAGCGGTGCCGCAACGCTACTACGAGCGCCCCGTCCTGTCACGCGTGCGCGTCGCCTGCCCCTCGACCTCTGAAGCCCCTCAGCGGGCTTAGCAGCCGATGGGACAGGGCGGTGTAAGGAAGGACGATATGACGGATCTCCAGGCCACTACGGCGGGACAAGCGCAAGGCATGGGAGCATCGGACATCAGGCACAAGATAGAACTGTAGCATAGAGGAAATGGGCCGGGACCACCTGTCGGGGCCCGGCCACCATGTACATGCCCCCCTTGGGCTATAAAAGGGGAGGCATACGCAACACAGAGGGACAGACGCTCCTCGATCTCCAAAAAAGAGCTAGATACACAGATCCAGACAGGCTCAGAGACTCCTCTGAAGGCCCACGAAATACAAGAACACACCCACAGTGGACGTAGGGTATTACGCTCCGGAGTCCCGAACCACTCTAAATCCTCTCGCCACCATCGTGCCACCACCAACTTAGCTAACAACGATTGCTCCTCCTAACTACTCTCAGTACTTAGGATCACGGCCGGGTGTATTCCGCCACCTGACCAGGAGCACGTCCGCTCCGACAAAACCTTAGTCGTTGATTTGGGATGCAATGTAGGTTTTCACTACGGTTTTAGAAATGCATGATGGTAACGCTAAGCTAGCTAGGGTTAAGTAGGGTTCAAGTAGCTTCGGCCGTTTCATGTGGATCGATGCTACCCCGTCACACCCCCACATTGTTATATGTGACAAGCTAAGTTATCATAGGTGATGGCTTGTACGATTTCTTAAAGCTAAACAAGTTTCATCACGAAAATACATAATGTTATTCCATAAACCCTGATTTCTTGCATTGCACTCGCATCCTGAAGCAAGCATTGCACTAATACATGCTCCAATTGCACCATGTCATGCATATAGATTCCGCGAACGAAGGAGAACCGCCGAACCAACCCGTCGCGGAGGAGCCAGAAGAGGAGCTGCACCAAGGACCGGAGGGCCAGCAGCAGGAACCAGACTACGCTCCGGAAGAAGCTACTGACCCTAACGAGGAAGGTAGGTAGGACCATACTCAACCCAGCAAACAAATTATACTTGATGATTACGCATATGCATTAGGAGTTCCTTGGAACCAATTGCATTAGACTCCCTGGCCGCCCTGGCCCTAGCACCTATACATAGAGTTCGTAGGGCAAGTATGCCTAGAAATTGCTAGGTACGAGTAGACACGAGTGTGTGAACTCGTCACGTAGGTGTTTTCAAAGTTACAAAAGGTTACAGTTATATCATTTATTATCGTTGCTCATGAATTAAATGGAGACCGGGCGGAGATTTATTTCAGTATATACTTTTCGTAAGGTTGTACTTTGGACTCCGTCTGAGTCGCATAAGGCCCGTCCGCTGTTCGCCTATTGGTCGGCATAACATTGCTAGAGTGCTTATCCGGGGAATGGGACCGGTAAAGTCTTACCTGGGTTTGTCCGAAGTTTTCGAGGCTCCGCCCATCCACTTGCTGGAGGCCGATGGGCCCGGGGGTGCTTGTCCTCGAGGGAGGGCTGACCTAGAGAACTGTGGTATCGCTCCTGAGGGGGCACAACCCGGGGGTTAGGTGGGGGCGCTTTGAATCTTGGGACAAGACAGGTGGAGATTGGGGCTATATGTGGGAACGCGATGGCTAGTAAGCATATACCCCTGGCACGATAGTTATTCCCGGGAATTAAAATCGATTCGAATCGCTGATGCCCACCAGGTGTGGGAATGCCAATACCTTTGACGTTCAACGTAGTAACTACTTGAACACCCTGGATATTATATTCATGGTTTTTGGAATACCACATGATTGAATTGAATTGTTTACCTTACTGCAAGTTACTGTTATGTTGAAGGTTATCCAAATGATGAAAACTTGCTACTTATGCTACACATGTTACTGTTTAAAACCAAAGGCTAAGGATCCACTTGCTAGTAAGCCGCTTCGCGTCAGCCGTAAGCCAAATCCATTAAGACCTACTGAGTAATTAGTACTCAGGGTTTGCCCCCATATTTTGAGCGCAGGTATGGAATTCATGGTCTGCACTTGTGTTGGAGGCGGAGCATGCCCTCATTTAGGATGAAACGGCATGAGTGGCACAAGGGCAACATCGGTGGGCTCGATGTTGTTACCTCTAATGCAAATCTTTTGGTGATATCATGGTGACCTCTGAACTTATATTTCCATTGCGAGAAACTTTCGAACTTGCTACCTTATAACACTATGTTGGACTTGTATTTTATTTAAAACCGGGTTGTAACTAAGTCTAATATTATGCTATTCAAATGCCTGTGATGATGTATCGGTTGTGACTCCATCGTGGGTCAGACGTGTATGATGTCGGTTCCTCTGGGAAAAGGTAATATCGGGAGTCAAATGACTCTCGACGGACGACCAGGTTTAGTTTGGCCTAATCACATTACAAGCCAGAGGAGGCAAATGTGCTTAGTCTGGATTAAATCGGCGGTTCCGCCACAGACCATGGCTTCTAATGGTCACCCTTCCCTCTGATAGGTGAAACAAGTCTTTATGGACTTCACCGTCAATTTTTATGCACAACAGAACACACATAGTTAGGTTAAGAGACGTATACTGTTGACATGTAACATGAGAGATAAATATGGTACGGATAGAAAGGATTTTTACATAATTCTTCCACTAGGGAATGAAATTAGGTTTTCCATCTATACCATCTCATCGCATCTTAGATAGTTGCTTGCTTGTGGGTTGCTTCTTAGATGTCCAGTTCTGCCAATCGAACTCACTATACGAAGAATACAAATAGATAAGGAATAGACCAAGATATCAATGGTTATTAAGAAGCAAAGTACTCAACGAACACTTACGCGAAATATGGGTGCATCTGTCTTATATTAGCATACATGTAGAGCAGAGCCGACACTTTTTCTCCCGGCTCAAAATAGTAGGGTGAGCTAGCACTTGCACTTGTTCTAGTGGATTGGAATATTTCAAGGTCAGTGAGAGGAGGTTCTTCGGCCACATTGTATCGCATAGTAGGAGCATTGACATTGTGTTCCTCGGCAAAATATACACTAGACAAGTATGATATCTCCTTAAGAATAAATGTTTCAGCGATACACCCTTCAACTCTAGTCTTATTGCCAACCATTGCTCTAAGATATTTGAGGGCCCTTTCAATGTGGTACATCCACCTAAATTGCACAAGCCCGCCAACCTTAGCTTCATACGCAAGATGAACAAGGAGATGTTGCATTGGATTAAAGAACCCAGGAGGGAAATTTTTTCCATTTTGCATATTAGCATAGGTACATCTTTCTCTAGCTTCTCCATCATCTCTTTCTTGATCTCTTTAGCACAGAGCTGTCTATAGAAATTGCTTAGCTCAGCGAGCACAGACCAAACTCCATCGGGCAGGTAACCGCGAAACATCACAGGCAACAGTCTTTCCATGATAATGTGGTAATCATGGCTCTTCAAACCATTAAGCTTCCCGGTCTTTAGATTCATGGCTCGTTTCAACCCTGCTGCATAACCATCTGGAAATTTCAATTTTTTCATCCATCTCAACACTTCTTTCCTCTCTTGTGGTCTAAGACAAAATGGGGCATGAGGTTTACCCCCACTTGCGGTGAGCTCAAGGGTTGGGCGGTTGCAAATCTTTGCCAAGTCCTTTCGGGCCTTTACATTGTCCTTTGTTTTGTCACTGAAATCCATGCATGTGCTTATGATGCTTTCAGCGACATTACGTTCCTGATGCATAACATCAATGTTGTGCGGGAGCTTCAATGACTTGGCATATGGGAGGTCCCATATTCCACTGATGTGAGTCCAATTGTGCTCCTTTCCAAACCCTTCATACTTAGTCTTTTTCTTGTTTAGCTTAAGGCGTGCGAGCTGATCAATAATTTCTTGTGCGCTTAGCCTTTTTGGTGGTCCCTTGTAGCAGACGGTGTGTTTCCTAAAGCTATCTTTTTCGCCTCTGAATATAGGATCGGAAGGCAACCAACATCCGTGGCAATCAAAGTAGCAGATCTTCCCACCAAACTCAAGACAAAAACATCTAGTGTCAGCACCACATATCGGACATGTCAAGGTCCCATGAACGCTCTATCCAGCAAAGATACCATACGCCATGAAATCATGAATTGACCACAGGTACGTAGCCCTCAGGGTGAATTTCTGCTTCAATGAAATGTCATATACTTCAACACCTATCCACAGCTGTTTCAACTCTTTGATCAATGGTTGTAACATCACGTTGAGTTTTGTTCCAGGATGTTCCGGACCAGGTATGATTAGGCAAAGGAACATAAATTCATACTTCATGCAAAGAGAAGGTGAAAGGTTGCATGGAATAGCAAACACAAGCCAACAAGAGTAGGAAGCAGCGGCTGGCGGAAAGGTGTGAAGCCATCAGTTGCCAGACCGAAGCGAATATTCCTCACTTCCTTAGCGAACTCTAGGTCAAAGCTATCCAGAGCCTTCCATGCATCTGAATCACAAGGGTGCGCCATGACCCCTGGCTTGTCACGTACACCTTCTTTCGGCCACCACATGGGTTTAGCCGTTTTCTTTGAGAAAAAGAGCCGCTTAAAGCGAGGTGCCAACGGGAAGGAATGGAGTTGCTTCTGTGCAACTTATGTCGTTACCTTTTCGCCATCCTCGTTTACTACCTCGACATATATCCCTTTGCCACAGTTTAAGCATGTTTTCTCATCCTTATGATCATCTCAAAAAAGCATGCAGTTGTCTAGACACATATCTATCTTCTCATAGCCCATACCGAGAGCTTTGGTCAACCTCTTGCACTGATACATGTCATTGGCTAACTTATGAGGCTGCGGAAGGACATCCCCGATCAACTGCACAAGCTCATTGAAACACTTGTTCGAGAAGAAATACTTGGACTTGATGGCAATGAGTCGGGCCACAAAATATAGGAGGGACACTTTTGTGTGTTCATGCAGCGGCTCTTCCGCAGCTTTAAGGAGCTTGAAGAACTCCTCGACCTCCTTTGTAGGAGGATCCTCAGAGTTTAGACCAAACTCCGGTTGTAAAGCTTCTAGCATCTCATCCATCCTATCAACGCCGGCCGAATCATCATCCGCTTCCCCTTCCATTTCAACTCTAGTTTCTTTCTCACCGTGGAAGGTCCACGTTTCATAATCAGGCATGAAACCATAGTCAACCAGGTCTTTGGCTGATTCATATCTATTCCGAAATTTTTCGTTGTTGTGGATGGTGCATGGACACCTGACCCGATTGTGAGTTGTCAAAGAGAAAGCATGGTCAATAAAAACTTGTGTCTTGCTCCTCCACTCAGCTGAGTGACCTTTACCCCACTCTTATCCCAACCATCGTACATCCATCAGCAATCGTCGCCCATACTTGAGGCTATAGATTAAAGCAAGTTAGATGGTAAGCTTATTTTTTTCAACGTATTGTGGCCTACATCTATAGGTAAGGATATGTCGTAAACCCACCCAAGAGTGACTGACAGAGCGCGGATTTATGATGAGTCCGTGGGGTTCGAATGAAATTTTGACAGCATGGCCCTGTTGTTCTCCAATTGCACGACCAAATGTGGTGCAGCGGAGAACAATAGGGTTATGCCGCAGAAACTTCGCTCAGATCCCGTGGCTCATCATAAATACCACGCTCTATCGGTCACTCCGAGGCTGTCCAAAAAAGGGACAATTCCAGACCAACCACATCTCATGTGCGCAACGCACGTGAGACGTGCCGGTCCGAAACGGGTGACGCATAGGTTCTGTGACTTGACACTATTAAAGCATATTCTAACTAAACACTTAATGCATGGCATGAGCATATATACATGTTAAACATAGCATATAAAAATGATAAGACATAGTATAAGTGCTAACATAACAATCCATGAATCAATACTTAATCAAATAAATTAAGACTAATTGCACTTCTAGCTAATCCTCACTTTCGTTGGCACGCCGCCGAAAATTAACTGCATCTATTATAAAAAAGAGATGGTAGCAACGCTTCTTACTTTGGATGCGCAGGCCGGTGCGCTGCGAGGTCGGTCTGGGAGGGGAGCGCGGTCGGGCAGGGGCGCCGGCAAGCGACTCAGGGAAGCCATTGGCGGGGCCAGCCGGGGAGAGGTGCCGCCGGGACGGGCCTCAGCGGGCAGGGCCGGCTGGTTAGGGGCGCCGGCGAGCGGTCCAGCCGCGCGGGGGTTCCGTGGGCGGGGAGGGCGGCTGCGGCACACAGGTGAGGGGCGGCGGCGGGTAGCGCGCGCAGGCGAGGGGCAGCAGCGGAGGCGCACACGGGCAGCGGCGGAGGCGCGTGCGGGCGAGGGCGGCGGGGGAGCACGTTGACGAAGGCGCGCGCGTGGGACTGAGGGGCGACGGGGCAGAGCACGTGGGTTAGTGCCGTGGGCGCGCTAATTTTCGGCGGCCTAGGGAGGCTGCCGAAAATAAGGCACTGACCCGGCCGCGGAAAATAGTACCCCTATTTTCGGCAATCAGCATGACCGCCGAAAATAGATGTATTATTTTCGGCGGCCGGGTCTAGCCGTCGGCCCAGGCCGTCGAATATATTTTTGCAGGCTGAAAACATTCGGGATTCTTGTAGTGATCGTGCGCAGTTCGTGGGTCATTCGAGCTTCAATCTTAATGCCCTAATCTGGAAGCCTTGGGGACCTTCCAAGTGCAAGTTCTTCACGTGGCTCATCATCAGAAACTGGGTTTGGACGTCAGATAGACTGGCTAAGCAGGGTTGGCCACGTGACCTTGTTTGTCTTCTTTGTAAGCGTCAACCCGAGACAGCGCATGTGGCAGAACCGCCCAGATTAACCCGGATTTAGTGCTTAATCACTGGATCCGGACTAACCTCGGTAGTCCTTCAGGATGTAGGTATCCTGACTTGGCCTTCCCATCCGGATCGAGCTTGATTTTTGGGGCGACTCTCGAAGGAGTCCACAGGTTACAACATACACAGCCACATTTATTACATAGAGTTGAAATATTACACATAGGGTTTGGTAATTATTACATCATGGCTGATAAGTTCTTCAGCCATTTTAACAAAAGTTAGCATAGATCACAAGTTTTTCTCCAACACACACATCTTACTCTGCTCCAGGCGTAGCAAAGCTTGTTTCAGAAGAAGGGAGGAGTAAGGTAAGGATCCCATTCGAACCAAGTATATTCTACTCCTATAAAAGAATAGGCAAGAAGCCTGAGTACTAATTACTCAGCAAGACTTACCCGACCACTGGGTCGAAACCCGACTCCCTAGCTTATAGCCGGGGTGGTTAGGTCAACTCACACTGCGGCAGGCCTAATAGTGAATCCTTAGCTCTTAGAATTTGGTTCACTTTTTAGTTATTACCTGACCATGCTAAGTTATTCCTAATCTACTAACCAACCAGGACAAACATTTTGTCAAGCATTCTTCATTAACAGGATCAGTTCTCTTACTACGATGTTGGTCGCGATCAGGCAGCTTACAACCGGCAAGCCACAGACGATTCGAATCGATTTTCCACCTCTCGAGAGGGATACTCAGACACCCGTCATATGTGGGTACACCAACCCCACATACGACAACCCAACATCCAGTGCCACCTAGCCGGAACCATCCTTACCGAACCCAGGTGTCAGTCCTTCGACACCCGCCCAACCTCCTCCTTCCAGTTGGTCTCGTCTAGTTCCGCGCTTAGGTACAACAGGACGAGAGGCTTACCGGAGCCCGTTAAGGACGGCAAGTGAATGAGGCGCGTTCGGCCCAACCGGGCCACACATCGGACGGCCATTATGCGACATAGGGAGGATCAGGGTCCATAGCAAATAATCATAACATTTAAAGTACGAAAGCGAAACTGATCCCGCCGCATGCCTGTCAAATTATTAACATTCTACTTATTCTTAACCAATAAACTGCTGTAAAAGAATTCCGTTCTAAGCCTATGCCACCTAAGCCATCTACTGAGAATAGGATTTTATGCTGGAGAATGAGTAATCATGCTCTAGGGTTTCAATCAATTCCTAACTCTCTAATGTACAAACATAACTCTGATTTAAATTAAGGACTTAAAGAAAACTGGGTAATGCACTGGGGCTTGCCTTGGGTCACGGGATCTGTCTCTGTCGGTGACTCGGAGTCTCCTCCTGCAGGTGTGAAGGCACGTCTCGGCCACACCGACTTCCAGAGTTTCCGCTGCGGTGGAAGACTCTTCAACTGGAAGTGGTGGGACCAACATGCCTAGGTTGATAACATGCAGGAGTTTTAAAAGTATGAGAATGATCAACCTGTTGAAAAAGTAAAATGCACAATTTTCTAAAGAAAAAGGGTGGTTGGGGTTAAACAGCTGTATTTTCGGGTGTAGTTGATTGCCCTAGGGTTCAAATGAATTACCTGGTATTTTTAATATATTTTTAAAAGCTTAAATGAATTTTCTGGGAATTTTTGAATAATTTAAATGGATTTTAGAATTAATTTCCTATTTTTAATACATTTTTATGAATTTTTCTGCATTTTTAAATAAAGGCTAACTTTTTAAAATTATATAAACTTTAATTTAATTTCTTTTTAGAATTACCAAATGTTTATATGAATTAATAAATAATTTTACTAATTAAAATAAACATATTAATATTAAAGTAAAACAAATAAACAATTTAAATTAAAAGGAAAAAAGAAAACAGAATTACAGTTTGAAATTCGGCCCAGCCCACTAAAAAAACAAAATAAAAAGTTCTAATTTCCCACTCAAAAAATCGCATGGGCTCCCTTTCGGCCTGGCCCAGCCCAGAGTGGGCCGACGGCCTATTTTCCCCAGGCGCGGCCAGCTTCCCGCTTTCGGCTCGGCCCAGCGGCCGCGCCGGCCGGCCGGCCTGCAGGCGGGCGGCCCAGCTGGGCTGGTGGCCCAGCGGACCGGCCTCGCCCGGCCGCCTGGCTGCTCGGCGCGCGGCGCGCCGGCAGCGCCGGCGACCATTCGGCGCGGCGGAGGCCGAGAAGCCTCGCCAACGGTGGCCTCGGGCGCCGCGCGAGTCCCTCTTTCTTTCCCTCCCCTTTTCCCCTTCTTTCCCCCTCTCCCTTCACTACGATGTCGCCGCCCGCCGCGGCATGGCGCCCGCCGACGCAACGTGCCGGCGAGGTGGCCTCGCGGCGGTGGTGGTGCCCGCAAAGATCCACTGCCTACCGCGCGGGGTGCGCGCAGGCGCGGCGCACCCGATGCGCGCGTCCGTGGGAACCCGAAGGGTTCCCACGCGCGGGGAACGCGGCGGCGACACCCGCAGTGGCCGCGGCGCCATGCGGGGCTCCGAGCTTTGGGGAGCTCGGGCCGGCCCTCAGCGTTTCGCGAGAGAGGGAGGAGGGAGCGGGGTTGAACTCACAGGCGCGGGGTCACGGCGACGGCGGCAGAGGCGGGTAGCGGCGGCGCGGGGTGCGGGTGTGGCGCGGCACAGGCGTGGGCGTGGGGAGCAGACAGCCTCCCCCGCTCGGCGAGGCGGGGAAGAAGACCCCGCCCCCGCGGGTCCCACCTGTCAGCGCCGCCTGACAGGGGGCGTGGGTAGCGGGCGGGCTGGTCGCCACGTGGGCCGCCACCCCCGGCTGGGCTTCGCCCAGCGGGCGTGTGGCCGCGGGCTGTTCAGCCGGCCCGCGGGGCTTCCCCCTTTTTCTTCTTGTTTTTTTTTTACTTTTACCATTTTCATTTTTAACCATAGATTTTGACCTTTTTCGGCAGGGGTCCAAATACAAAAGTGGAAGGGCTTAATTTAAACTACCCTTTCACATTTTTGCCCCTGGAAAACTCCAAAATTTTGAAAAGGCCTCGAATTTAAATTTGAATCAATTTTTGTAAAAGAAAAATTAGGGTAAATTGCAATGTGCTTAGGTGTTTTAAAATACGGAGTATTACAGTTGTCGGAGCGGATGTGCTCCTGGTCGGATGGCGGAATGCACCCGGCCGAGATCCTAAGTACTAAGAGTAGTTAGGGGGAGCGATCGTTGTTAGCTGGTCAATGGTGGCACGATGGTGACGAGAGGGTTTAGAGTGGTTCGGGCCGCCGGAGCGTAATACCCTACGTCCACTGTGGATGTGCTCTTGTATTCCTGTCTGTAGGTGAAGACAGTGAAGATTGTGTGCTTGTGCTTGGTCTGAGGAGACCGTGGAGCGTGTCCCCTTGTGTTGCGTATGCCTCCCCTTTTATAGCCAAGGGGGGCATGTACATGGTGGCCGGGCCCCGACAGGTGGTCTCGGCCCATTTCCTCTATGCTACAGCTCTATCTTGTGCCTGATGTCCAACGCTCCCATGCTTTGCGCCTGTACCACCGACGTGACCTGGTATGGCCTGGAGATCCGCCATATCGTCCTGTCGTCTGGATACGGCGCCGCGCCGTCCTTCCTTACGCCGCCCTGTCCCATCGGCTGCTAAACCCGCTGAGAGGCTTCAGAGGCCGAGGGGCAGGCGATGCGCACGCGTGACAGGACAGGGCGCTCATAGTAGCGTTGTAGCGCCACTACCTAGTATTAGGCTGAGCGCGGCCGCCGCGCGTGGCGCGGCTCATGATGAGTACAGCGTACTTGTTTACTCAATATAGACCCCAGTGTAGCCGGGGAAATCAACTGTAGTGCCCTGCTATCGCCGTCGCGCCTTGGTAAGGCGTGCCCCTTTGCTTCGCCGCCGCCGCCTGCCAGCGGCGGTGCCAACGGCAAAGGGGGCACGCCCGTCTGACAGCGGCGGCGTCGGCGGGCAACGGGGGCACGCCCGTCTGACACTCGTGGTGTCAGCGGCATCGGGGCGTGCCTGCCTGACAGCGGCGGTGTCAGCGGCATCGGGCACGCCCACCTGCCCGCAATAAATGCAGCAGGTGGGCGAGGTGCCCTCCTGAAGGCCCCGCCACGTGCCCTGTGGGCACGTGGCAGCGCGAGACCTTCCCGTGCCCTGTGGGCACGTGGCGGCCCCGGACCACCGAGGGCGCTGGCTCCGGACCTTACCGTGCTCTATGGGCACGTGGCGGCCCCGGACCACCGAGGGCGCTGGCTCCGGACCTCCCCGTGCCCTGTGGGCACGAGGCGGCCTCGGACCACCAAAGGTACGGGCTCCGGACCTCCGAGAGGTCCGGTCCTCATCTTCCCCTGAGGGACTCCTCACATGGCTGGGGGAGGCTCGGTCCTTGAAGGAGGTCCGGGGCCTCCCCTGTGGGCCGGGTGCGCGGCCCAGCTTTTCCTAAGGAGTAGGCCGGGCCCATCTGTACACGGCCTTAGGCCCTCCTTGTACTGTAGTACTTACCCTCCTTAGTGATCTTTGTCTATTGTAAGCGGGTACCCGGTTAGCTGGGTACCGACAACAGTGCACCACCTAACCATTGAGTGTCGATATTTCAAGAGAATCTAGGAGTCCATGGCTTGGTGTCTCTCCATCGCCCCTCTAGCACCTAAGTCTTAGCTTGCTTCGGAATCAATCAAGCAATGATAATTCACAGGTGGTTTCTCTTCAGGGATGAGAAGAGGGACGTGCTCTATTTTACTTTTGGTCATTTGGCAAATCTGGTGGTTAAGGAACGCCCGAGACGAGAAGAGAGATGCGCTCTATTTTACTTTTGGTCATTTGGCAAATTTTTCCGGAGAAGAGAGAGGTTCCTGACTTGGTTGCCGCCATCGAGGAGGAAGTAAGGTCCGACTTGGTTGCTGCCATCAAAGAGAAAGTGAGGTTATGGAGCCTTGTAGGTGCTAAGCACTACTTAAGCTGCGTTTTTTTTGCCTCCTTTCGTAAACTCTTAACTTGGATTCCTACTCGTCTATCTTCTTTTTAATTGAAATGGAGCACAAGTGCCGTCCGATAAAAAAGAAAGTTCGTAGCTAATCGCTTTGGTCCCCATCTCTCTCTCAAAAAAAAAAAAAGCTAGTCGCTTTGGTCACCTACACGTACACTGCGGAGTTGTAAAATTAAACCTTCTAATTAAACCTGGAGGAAGAACTACATACCTTGACAAATCTCCAAAGGTTACATATCTGCATGGAGATATATGTAAGATGTTACTACAACCATGCCATTATATTGGTTGCTAAATACCAGGCCATTATATTGGTGCTGCATTTGTTCAATTATTTTTCCGTCGTTTTTTCCAACAGAAATTTTTCCCCGGCCTGTATCCCTGTTTGCAAAACAGTTCAACAAAATATACACACGTATATCCATTTAAGAAAACAAAGTAGCGTACACAGTACACAGCCACGTACAAACTCACACTACAGGTGGGAATGGGAACGAACTGCCCCATCTCAGTCACAGACGACACGAGCAAGGATATATAGGGGCATTTTATTCCTGGGTTTATTTTCAAACAACACCACCGTGACGTAGGTACGCCTAGTGCTGCCCGGGCAGCTTCTCCTTGATCTTGTCCATGATGCCCTTCTTCTCGCCGGCGCCCTCGGTACCGGTGTGCCCCTGCTGCTGCCCGTAGGCGGCGCCGCCGGTGGCCGTGGCATGCTGCTGCTCGTCCTTGTGGCCTCCGGGCATCTTCTCCTTGATCTTCTCCTTGAGGCCCTTCTTCCTCCTCCCGCCCATGCCGTCGTCGTCCTCGGACTACCATGCAATCCACAAAGAGGGAGACACCGCCGGTGGTCTAACGGTTAGGCATGCAAGGCCTAGATATGACCTTACAATCAAGCGGATGTATGCAAGCAATTGCTTACCGAGCTGGAGCTGGAGCTGCCGGAGCGGTGCAAGGACACCGCCGGTCTTGTGCTCCTCTCTCACCGGCTGGAACTGCCCGCCGCCCATGCCGGCGCCGCCGTGCTCACCCAGCTGGCCCATGCCGCCCCCGGTCCCGGTGCCGTACCCCATGCCTCCGGTTCCGGTGGCGGCGCCGCCGACCGGGTTGCCGTACTGGTCGACGCGGCCGGCGGTGCCGTGGCCGTGCTGCCCCTGCTGACCGTGCTCCATGCCGGCCGGCCGCACTGGTTGGTTGGTCCTCTCCCTAAGCTAGCTGGCTAGATGTGAGCTAGTGCTGTGTGTTTTCTGCTCGGCTCGATCGGCTCACTGGTTGATGGTTGAAGAAGGCCGGCGCCGCCACTTATAGGCGGCCGGACGGCGAAGGGATTGGGATGGGGGCGCCACGGCAGGGGGGTACGTGTGCTTGCATGAGTGGGTTGGGAGGCGGAGGCCAGGGGACGTGTACAGGGAGAGTCGGTGCCGCCACGTCTCGACCGGGACCTTCTGGAAATATGGGTACACGCGTCTCCGCATCTTTTCTTTCCCTAATAACAATATTAATAATATATACTCCATACCTGCTCGGCGCGCTGGCTGTGGCTGCCTGTTGCTGCGCTCAGGCTAAAACTGCACTGACATAGTAGACAATGCACTCTCAGGACACTATAGCTACAGTGAAACTGCGTAGCCGCAGCCCGCGCTGTCCGCAGCGAAACGAGCAGACTCACGTAATTATTTCACCTAATAATAACAATATATAATTATTATTATATCCAGTCCATTTACAATCGGAACCGAGAAGGATTAGTCTTTCTGCGTATGTTATATGCAGAAAAAAATTGGCAACTCGAGATAAACTGAAATCATCATACATCGTGGAGAAACTGAAGAGAAGTTTGGAGGAAAAGAACATGGAGTCATCATACATTTCGCGAATCGCTAAATTCAAAAGTGAAATAAATTGAGAAACAAAATCGTGGTGCGATCCTCACAGGGGTGACGACCAGAAATAAAATCGTCACTGAGAGAGAGAGAGAGGAGGCGGCTGGTTGAGCGAACCAAGATGCCAGAAGACATGCAAGCGCGGCCACGACGTCGTCATGCTGGGTGCCCAGGATGACCGCAGTGAACAATATTGACAGAGGAGAGAGAGAGGGGCTTTCAGCCAGGAGAGAACTAGCAGTTGACGCGGCAAGGGATGACCGGACGGATAAGGGCTAGTTTCGGGGGTATTGGATGGAGGGACTTAACTCCAGGATCACATCAGATATTTAGACTGCTACCTATAAAGTATTAAATATTATTTAATTAAAAAACTAATTACATGGATGACGAAACGACATGACGAATTTATTAAGTCCTAATTAATGCATAATTAATGACCTATTATTGTGTCATCACATTTGCTAATTATGGATTAATTAGAATTAATAAATTCGTCTCGACGTTTAGTCATCATCTGTGTAATTAGTTTTATAATTAAACTATATTTAATACTTCTAACTAGCGTCCAAACATCCGATGTGATGGGGACTAAAAATTTAGTCCAGGTATCCAAACACCCCTTCGCTACGCTCATCTATCCAATTGTCTATTTTTTTATTGTTTTTATCTTTATTTTATTGAAAAATTGTATTTAAATTTGTAAAAATAAAAGGGACTTTACAGTGTTAGAAAAGATACCCAGTATAAGGCGCTGCCACTTTATTTTTAATGCCTATTTATGTCATTTGTTTAATTAAAGATTAAAAGATATGAGTACCGGTCTAACCATTTTTAATAGCGGACCTTCTTATTTGTTATTGTCTGGTACCAGTACCGTGGTACCGTCTATTTTTTTATCTGTTTGATGGACGGCACCTATTTTTTACAACCACCTTAAAACTTATATAAAAATAGAATTGTACCCAAATTACTTTATTAAGTGATAAACAAATCACAACAAACAAATGAAAGCTTATGAAAATTTTACACTCAATTTTGTAAAAACCATTCAGCTACATCATCTATTTATACACGGAGACAACAAATCTAAAAAAAATAGGAATAATACGACGCAGCATCAATCATTGTGTTGCTCCGTTAACATTGTCATCATCATATATACACTAGCTTTCATCACTTGTGCAATTTTCGTTTGTTTGTAAAGTTTAGTGTTTAGAGGAGAAATATATCACTCTTCTACTACTTAAAACAATGGTACGAGGAAAGACCGTGGGCCTGCTTATTTTTGGTTAAAATTGGCCTCTAAATGGATGGACGAGACAAGAATTTTATGGAATGTACTATTTCCCAAGCGATTATTCTATTCTTCTGGTTGTGGCTCGAGGGGAGTCCATCGTTTTGATCTAGGCCACAAGAATCACAAATCATGAGCAGAATCGAAATTCATCACGTCACAAGCCTCATCTGACGGCAATTCAAATACTAAATAGGCCGAGGCGAACATGTATATGTATGTGTGCATATGGAGAGGGAGAGTATAAATGATGCGAAAAAAGGGACACACAAAATGCATTTACACCTATTGGTACACAGTCTCAGTGCACGATGGTGTATCGGCCATAACCACTATATTCACCTGTTGCGACTAGCGCTGGACGAAAAACTCGTAGGCTCGTCGGCTCGCTCGGCTCAGTGGCTAGATCGGCTCAGCTCGGCTCGGCTCGTTTCAAATTTTTCACGAGTTGAGCCAGTGTTCCAAGCTCGGTTTATTAACGAGCTAACTCGAGCCGAACTCGAGCTGGCTCGCAAGCTGAACGAGCCATGGACACCAGGAAGCACAACAAATCTATCGTTTGACCCTAATACCACCAAATATCCAGCCTGCCGGCCTAAGCCCAACGCCCCAGCGGCTAACCCTATCCCCACCTCATGGGATGATGGGACATGGCTGCCACACGGGTCACGGTCTTCACAAACTCGCGGACTCAGCGGGTCACCGCTCGCGGCATCCCGCTCCCGCGCCCCCCTCTCCACACGGGCCATGGCAGCAGGCAGTAGGCAGCAGCTGAGCAACCAGCACACCTACCTCACCGGCTCACCCTCACCCTATCCCTCTCCCAACTAGGCACCAGGCGGCAGCCTCCCCGATGCCGGTGGCGACCGACGCCAGATCTGGCGCCCCCGACCCCCACGCGACTGGCGACGGCGGAGAGGCGGAACTCCCGACCCCAACGCGGCTAGCCGACGATGGTAGACCAGGAGTCTCGACGACTCATGCGCCGCCGTGCCGCTACTCCTGCTCCGTCCGCCGGCGCCGTCCAAGATCCAGCGCCGTCGCGCCGCTGCTCCTGCTCCATCCGCCGGCGCCGTCCAAGACCCACACCGCCGCGTCGCCAGGCTCGTGAGCCAAACGAGCCAGCTCGAGCTGTTAAACGAGCCGAGCTGAGCTGGGTTCCTTGGCTTGGTAATTTGCGAGCCGAGCCGAGCCAGCTCGTCTCACTAACGAGCCCGCTCAAGCCAAGCTGAGTTGGCTCGACATCCAGCTCTAATTGCAACGCACAGGTGCAAGGGGTGTTTAGGCTTACGAGAACTCCATAAGATGCTTTTCAAGGAACATTTGGCCCGGCTAAGCAAAGGCAAAGGTCCAATAACAAGAGCGGAGGTCCAAGAGCTCGTGAGAAGGTTTAGGAGCTCAAGCGAATGTCCTAGAGCAGGAGAAAGGTTCGAGGAGGTCAAAGGCTCGAGCGAATATTCAAGAGCTCGACCGAGGGTTCAAGAAGCTCGAAGGTCCGAACGAAGGTTCAAGGGCTCAAGCGAATGCGGTCTCAGGCGCGAAGGCTCTGGTGGGTCCTCGTATGGATAGATAAGCATGAGATGTAAAGTGATCGAGTAATGCTCCAATTTGCTCTCGAATATTCTTCGAACGTGTTCGATACGAGAAAATTAGAGCCTATTTGGGAACATAGTATTTTTGTAGTTTTAGGACAATCCTACAGTATTTGAGAATACCATATTATTTGAACCAAAAGGTGTTTGAGAGAACTATGTATCTAAAACTATGGTATTGCCAATACCATGGTATTTTTAGGGTATACAAAATTCTGGTCCCGACCAAAGTTTCCATTGTGGGAGAAAGTGAAGTCAAATGCTATGCCTCCAAACTTGTATTAGATAGACCATGGTATTGTAAAATTATGATTTTGTTATGACATTTGATAGATTATGGTATCGGAAAATTATGGTTTTGAAGACTTTGTTTTCAAATAGGCCCTTGGTCGGTTCAAATCCCTAAAAAAGTACCTTGTGTTCACTTTTCAGTTTTCTCCAATTTCCTCTCGTTTATTGTGTGAACATCAGTTAGGAGAGCCCAACAGGTATGTTTCCAAGGCGGGGTTCGGGCAGTAGCCCGAGTGGTCTGCTCTGCCGGAGCGCAGGCAGCCGGTGCAGGTTCTAAGCCCTGCTCGACCTGCGTTTCCCACCTAGCACTGTTCATATATTTGAACAGTGTTAAATAAATCTGCACGTGTGGTGCCATAAAGGGATTGCGATGCTTCTATCGCCTATGAAGTGTTTGTACTTCGGTGATCTCACAAGGGACGTGATTTTTATATCTGAGTGTAGTTGTAGATCTGTTTATGTACCAGTGGTGTGAGTGTGGTTTGCGTGTATAGTGCGGGTGTGTGTATGTATATGAATAGATACTACAGCTGTACCTAGATGAGAGACAATAAAAAAAGTTATATTTTCAAGGCAGCGGTACCAATCCCATTCTGTATTAGTGGAGAAAAAAGCGGCAATGAACCTAGGCCCAAAAGGTACCAAGGGTGGTGCATTGATCAACCGGGCTAATTTTAGTTAGTGATCTCATGGAAATTCATATTATTTTATAAGAGACAAATTCACCAGAAAGCCCTTAACTTGTCTTGAGGTGTCATTTAGGTCCATTACCTTTCAAAGCGGTCATCTGGGTCATTTAACTTGTGAAGTGGCTTACAGTAGTGCAAATTTAGGTCCACAATTTGGACCTTCAGTGAATGCATAATGAAAGTTGATGGACCTATATGGTTGCTTTGAAAAATTTATGTACATAAAACTGCACTTTAAAAGATGATGTACCTAAATGACACCTCAAGACAAGTTAAGGGTCCTTTGCTGCATTTCTCTCTTATTTTAACTTCCTAGCTATGTGAGGTCACATTCAAAATGTCCAATTTTTTAAAAGTAAAATCCATTTTCGGTCCCCTAAACTTGTCTTAGTGTGTCAATCCGGTCCCTAAAGTTTCAAAACAATCATTCTGGTCCTTAAACTTGTTTTGGTGTGTCAATCCGGTCTCTAAAATCTCAAAGTGACCATCCCAGTCCCTAAACTTGTATGGGTGTGTCAACTCGATCCCAAAACTTGTCTTTGTGTCTCAACCCGGTCTCTAAACTTGCCTCGGTTTGTCAACTCGGTCCCAGTACAAATTATCACTTTGAGACTTTAGGGACAGGGTTGACACACCGAAACAAGTTTAGGGACCGAGATGGTCACTTTGAGACTTTAGGGACCTACACCATGACAAGTTTAGGAACCGAAATGGTCACTTCAAGACTTTAGGGAACGGGTTGACACACCAACGCAAGTTTAAAGACCAGAAATGGATTTTACTCATTTTGTAATATCGGAGTAGTTCTAAGTTCTAACCGATGGAATTATTATAAATTGCCTATTGTGCTCTGGTTTGTTTGGCTTGTCGTGGGCTATTTGTTTTTATTTTATGATCATGGTCATCAAGACGTGCATGCGTACTGTACACAGTACGTAATCATTGTTTTTTCACGCTGTGTACAGTGTTTTTCATATCCATTTCTATGACCTTAGTCTAAGGGGCTGCTACAGCTCCATTGGCCGGCGTGTGGAGCGGATCGATGGAGGCGCCGCCGCTTCACCTGGTCGTCGTCGTCGAGGGTGTCCAATAGCCCGGCGTCATACGTGGCCTTCTTCCCCTTTCCGACGGAACTGCCCCAACCAACCAATCAACCAGAAAAGCAATTCGATCAAACCTCGTGAACCCCCAAGCATCCACTGCAAGAGTTCGGGACGCGTGAGCAGGTCTGTTCGGGAGATGGGAGAAAAGGCACAGCGAGAACCCCAATCGAAACACAGGCAGCGTCGGCGCAGCGGGCGCATGTGCAGGAAGAGAGCTCGCCGCCATCGTCTGCCTCCGGTAGGCCGTAGATGGTGATCGACGGAGGCGTCTGTCGGAGCGAGCGTGCTCCTGGTCGGGTGGCGGAATACACCCGGCCGAGATCCTAAGTACTAAGAGTAGTTAGGGGGAGCGATCGTTGTTAGCTGGTCAATGGTGGCACGATGGTGACGAGAGGGTTTAGAGTGGTTCGGGCCGCCGGAGCGTAATACCCTACGTCCAGTGTCGGTGTGTTCTTGTATTTCTGTCTGTAGGAGAAGACAGTGTAGATTGTGTGCTTGTGCTTTGTGGGTTGAGTCTGTTTTCTCTCCCCCCCCCTTTGTGTTGCGTATGCCTCCCCTTTTATAGCCCAATGGGGGCACGTACATGGTGGCAGGGCCCCGACAGGTGGTCCCGGCCCATTTCCTCTATGCTATAGCTCTATCCTGTGCCTGATGTCCGACGCTCCCATGCTTTGCGCCCGTACCACTGACGCGACCTGATATGGCCTGGAGATCCGCCATGTTGGCCTGCCGTCTAGATACGGCGCCGCGCCGTCCTGCCTTACGCCGTCCTGTCCCATCGGCTGCTAAACCCGCTGAGAGGCTTCGGAGGCCGAGGGGCAGGCGACGTGCACGCGTGACAGGACGGGGCGCTCGTAGTAGCGTTGTAGCGCCGCTACCTAGTATTAGGCTGAGCGCGGTCGCCGCGCGTGGCACGGCTCATGATGAGTACAGCGTACTTGTTTACTCAATATAGACCCCAGCGTAGCCGGAGAAATCAACTGTAGTGCCCTGCTATCGCCGTCGCGCCTCGGTAAGGCACGCCCCTTTGCCTCGGTAAGGCGCGCCCCTTTGCCTCTCCGCCGTCGCCTGCCAGCGGCGGTGCCAGCGGCGATGGGGGCACGCCCGTCTGACAGCGGCGGTGTCAGCATGCTATGGTCGCACGCCCGTCTGACAGCGGTGGTGTCAGCGTGCTACGGGCGCATGCCCGCCTGACAGCGGCGGCGTCGGCGGGCAACAGGGGCACGCTCGTCTGACAGCGGCGGTGTCAGCGGCATCGGGCACGCCCACCTGCCCGCAATAAATGTAGTAGGTGGGCGAGGCGCCTGCCTGAAGGCCCCGCCACGCGTCCTGTGGGCACGTGGCAGCGTGAGACCTTCCTGTGCCCTGTGGGCACGTGGCGGCCCCGGACCACCGAGGGTGCTGGCTCCGGACCTCCCCGTGCCCTCTGGGCACGTGGCGGCCCCGGATCACCGAGGGCGCTGGCTCCGGACCTCCCCGTGCCATGTGGGCACGTGGTGGCCCCGGACCACCGAAGGCACGTGCCCCGGACCTCCGAGAGGTCCGGACCTCACCTTCCCCTGAGGGACTCCTCGCATGGTCGGGGGAGGCTCGGACCTCGCTGAAGGAGGTCCGGGGCCTCCCCTGTGGGCCGGGTGCGCGGCCCAGCTTTTACAAGGAGTAGGCCGGGCCCATCTGTACGCGGTCTTAGGCCCTCTTTGTACTGCAGCACTTACCCTCCTTAGTGATCTTTGTCTAGTGTAAGCGGGTACCCGGTTAGCTGGGTACCGACAGCGTCCTTACGGATGTTAATATACGGAAAGAGGATTTTGGAGTAACATTGAGGAGCTCCATCAAAATTCTGGAGTTGACCTCGGAATTGGATTTTTCGAGCTAGAGATTATAGAGTGCGTACTGTTTGACCTCATAGAGTTGGAGCGGAGAAGATTTTTTTAGGCTATGTTCAGTTGCACAGGAATTGGGAGACTCAATCTCTCCTCAGTGAAATTTGAATAGAGAGAGGTTTTGATTAAGAGAGATTCAATTTTTTCCGATCGCCTCCACTACATGTGTAACTGAAGGAGCCTGAAGTAGAGCAGTCCCAAATAGACCCCAAATTAAAATGGTTAATTTAATCTAAAACAAAAACAAAATGAGACAACTTTCTAGACCAGTGAAGACCGGCAACACATAGAAAATGACATATTGGTCCTAATATTATGTTTTCATGACAGATGTTGCAACCATGGAAAATGACTCGGTGCCTCGAATTGAAGTAGGTAATACAACAGAGTCTGAATAAACCCAAATTTACAATGGAAAAGAATAAGGCCAACGAAATGTCTATGTGCTTTGGAAAGAGAATTCATCTCATAAAGGAAACATTTTATGAATTAAATGTGCATGGACCTTTGGCTATCTCAGTGGAAAGTGTCATTGCACAATTACCAAAACTGTCACGTCAGCTTTAGTGCTTGATAAAACTTTTCACATCTCTCATCATAACTACATTGTCGTGTCATTAACTATGCTGATGTGTTATAGTATTTAATGAAAATAAAATCCAAACGAAACTCTGGAACATAATGGCCTTAGCAAAGGCAAAAATTGGACAATAAAATGCACATGAAATTAATTAAGGAGGATGTTTGACTACCCATGGCCTCCTATCCGCCGATGGAGGGCTAAACAAATCTAGTAGTAAAACTCTTGTTTTAATACATTAGACCTAAAGTTTAGCTATAGTAAAAATTTAGGCGGCTAAAAGTTAGTTTACTAACCATTAGCCATAGAGTGTTTGAATAGTATGAACTAATAATTATAGTTAGTTGATCCATTTGTTATACTACGAATTGACAGTAACCCACTTTATCTCACTTTTTGAACTAATGGTTAGTCTAAGGTTAGCTAAACTTTAGTCCATTCATTAGTTATTCATTAGTTGTCCTGGTTGATGTAAATGGACTAAACTTTAAAGTTTAGGCCATTGTATTCAAACACATCCTCAAATGAACCCCACTGGGAATAGCCTTAGAAACCACATAAATAAAAATAGCATGTTTCCAAAAAGATCAAGCGTGTGGCTGCATTAAATAACTTTGTTACCATGCAGTGAAAATAGTTTGAGTAACATTTGACACAGCCACCAACACACTGGTGGTCGTTTATACTACCTCCGTTTTTTAATAATTGACGCCCAGTAGTTCAATTTTGTGCTGCACAACGTCAAATAAAAAAACCCAGAGCTAGTAGCATAGTTTGCAGAAGTAGTTGTGTTTTTGGGACAATGCAGTACGGTTAAGTGACAGTAGTTTGAGACTTTGAGTACATTTGACAATAGGTAGTAGTAGTACTCTAGTGCAGTAACGTCTACAGGGACCATATCTCTGATCTCTCAATCCGACTCCCAACCGAATTCCCGGAACGTCACTCTTCCTCGTCCTCGTCTACCTCGCGATTGCGGTGAAGCATGAGCGATTTGATCCCAGCACACCTCGCCTTGAGGCTTGAGCGCATCGTCAATAGCGATGTCAAGGCAGCCGCTCAGGTCGAGAAGCTCTAGGCGAGGGCAGGGGCCAGGGGGCGTCAAGGATGCTGGCAAGGTGGTCGTCGCTGGACCAGAGGCGGGCGTGGTCTATCCCCACAACATAGTCCTCTTCCCCAGACGGCTGGTCGAAATTATGTTGTGTGAAATGCAGCTGAGTTACGATACGCATATAAAAATTAGCTTAAAGAAAAACCCAGAGTGTGGCATGAATATAACCCAAATTGCTCTGAAACTAAATCGTATAGCCCCTCTTGTGTCTGTTCTGCACTTGGTGTCATAGACCTTGTATTTTGGTATTTCATGACTCCGGACTTGAACATCGTACATAATTACAATTGGGGACACATTTCAAACAGTACATGTCCTTATGTTTTACTAGGGTCTTGATAGAAAGGAACGAGATAATCCATGTACATATCAAAGAAAGTTTCATTAGGAGATAAATGCATGGCTAGTCTATTAACTTTTTTTTTTGCTGTGTCACTTAGGATCGATCAACTATTTAATGTTGATTGTAGGTCCAAAAACTTTTTTTTGTTGTGCCACTTAGATCCATCAACTATTTAACGTTGATTTCAAGTCCACTAAATTTTTTTTAAGTGATTCACCCAGGATCCATACAGGTTCATGGAGGACCTAGATCCTACGTGGCTCGCCCACAACGTCGCCAGTGTATCCAGCTATTTCTCCCTCTATTCGCTCTCTCCCTCCCTCCGCCGCCGCTCTCTCTCTCTCTGCCCCTGCCCTCTGCATCTGCCGCCACTGCCTCCTCTCTCCCACCGTCGTCGCCCGCCTCCTCCTCCCACTGTTGTCACCCGCCTCCTTCCTCCTGCTCAGGTCCGCGTGCTGGCCATCGATGGGTGGAGTCTGGGCCGCGGCCATGAGCTGCTGGCCGCGGCCACGCTCGCGAGGCTGGAGGCCACGCTGCGGGTGCACAGGGGGACCCGGGCGCTTGCGTGATCGACTTCTTCGACGCCACGGTGGGCGCCGGCGCAGGCAGCGTGCTGGCCGCCATGCTCCTCCTGCGGGGTGATGGCGGGCATGCGCGCTACTCCACCGCGGATGCGCTGGGCTTCGTTGCGTCTAGCCTCGGCTCTAGGGGGTGCGGGAACGGAGGCGCGTCGCTACGACAGGTGTTCGGCGACACCAAGCTAAAGGACACCGTGGCGCCGAGCAACGCAGTGCAGCCATGCTAGCTGAGGTAGGGCACGTCGGTGGGAGGGGCGACCCGGAGTCCGTGGAGCCAGCAGGCGTGGTGCCAGAGGCAGCATGGGGAGGCAGAGGCGGGGGCGCACCGGGGCGGGCTCCAGCGCTGGGGCCAACCGACGGCGAGATCCAACATGGGGCGCACCACATCGTCGTCGCCTAGGTCGGCCCCGCCTACTGCCTCCATCGTTGGTCCGCATCTTCGCCTCTCTGCCAGCACCGTCCCTTGCCTCACTGGCTGTCTTGGCCCGCGCCGGTGCCGAACGCCGCTGCAAAATAGCTGAACATGTTGGCAACGATATGGGCAAACCACGTAGGATCAAGCTCCCCACGGACCGGTATGGACCCCGGGTGAATTACCTAAAAAGTTTGTGGACTTGCAATCAACATTAAATAGTTGCCGAACCTAAGTGACACAGCGAGAAAAGTTTGTGGACCTGCGATCAACGTTAAATTAAATAGTTGATGAATCTAAGTGACACAACCAGAAAAGTTAATGGACTAGCCATGCATTTATCTCTTTCGTTAGCTAGGAGGAGCGGATGATTATTTCACATTATTGTGCCCATAACAAGAAGGATTGGGTTCTCGTTTCTGCTAAAGAATTTATAGCTGCCGACTCGTACAGTAATTGCGTGCATGGCTGGCTTCTAAAACTGGAGTGCCGGAGTAGTGTGTACTCTCCTACTAGAAGAAGACAAGGCTATGGGCTTTTCATCGCCAGCGTAATGAAGAATTCATCTCGTAATGAATCTGATGGCAACTGAAATAGAGCCACCAAATTAAACACGGTTCTCCAAGCATGAGGGTGTATATTCTCTTGAAAGACTAAAGACGTCGAGTATTTTCCAGATAAGGATGATTCAGAATTATTCAAAATAATATCGTCATATGGTGATTTAAGTGCAACACACACCTTCTGTTGATGGTGCATCTTGTTAAACGTTCAGAAAATAGTTTGCATACAGACCAGAGGCATTTGGCGAGACGTAACGCGTTAATGTGCCGTTTGAATCAGCCATATCTACACTGGAAGCCAGCAAATCGCCATCGTTCCATGCATGTACGGCCAGTGCGCACCATGATTGGAAGCATTGAAGCTTATAAGGTTGTTAAGTCAATCTAATAATAATATGGATGTATAACGATCAAAGTGATGTTAATTTGCCGATCTACAGTAGAATAAGTCGACTTGCCATATGGAGAAGATATTGCATCATCCTTTTTTTCGCTATATGGAGAAGCACTAGCAAATAGGCATTTACGTTGCAGCATTTTGGAAAGAAGTGGAAGTAAATAGAAACTGCATTGAACAAAATATACAGTGGCATCGATTCTGAAAAACGCGAGAAACTTTAGAGATGCGCCAGCTCCTAAGTCTTAACGCTTAATAAGGCCATATAAAACTAGAGTGATTATTGCAACCAAGATCATTTAGGAGCACAAACCGAAGCTACTTCGGGGGCAACATAACTTGGTTCATAATATTTGCAGAATTGTCACAATCTCCACTCTCATTAGGAATTTTAAATTCATCTTCACATCATTCTTCTTCGCTGCCCTCTTCTTCATCTTCTTGGTCTTCTCTCATCCTCTTCTTTGTCATCATCGTCTTCCTCCACCGAGGCAGAAGAGGAGTCCTCTTCCACTTCATTGTCATCTGCCTCCTCTTCCTCCTCCACCTCCTCCTCATCCACTTCCTCCTCTTCTTCCTCGCCCTCCTCCACCTCTTACATTTCTCTATCGTCATCCTCTTCTTCCTCCTCATCTTCCACTTCCTCCTCCCCATCCTCCTCTTCTTCTTCCTCCTCTTCCATTTCATTGTCGCCATCCTCTTCTTCCTCAACTTCCTCCTCATCTTCCACTTCTTTGTCCTCTGCCTCCTCTTCGTCCTCTTCTTCTTCCTCCACTTCCTCCTCATCTTCCACTTCCTTGTTGTATGCCTCCTCCTCCTCCTCTTCCTCTTATTCTTCCTCATCATTTTGTTCCTCTTCTTTCTCTTGTTCTGTGCCGTCTTGTTCTTCACTATTTTCATCATCTTCTTGACTATCTTCCTCATCTAATGAGTGGTCTAAACGAACCACATAGTTGTTAAAAAGAAGATCCATGTTCTTCACTACAAAAAAGATTCAGGTTCTTCACTCTAGCACATTTGGCATGTAACTGTGCATCCAATGTGCCATCCACGAAAAGACCGACGATGTTAAGTGATTCTAGCATAGGACAATTGACAAGAATAACATTCAATGCCACTCCACCAAAGATATAGTTGCACAATTCTAAGGAGCGCAACTTGCACATCATTGGAGTTCTATATATGTTTCCATCAGAACGTATATCAACCATAGCCTTCTCAAAAGGATAGCCAAAAGGCATAATGAACCTTATTTTGAGATTCTTTGAGAAGAGGACGAGCTTTGCATATAGATTCAAACAACCTCTCACAGGCATAACTATATTGATATAGGGGTGAAATCTCAAGGTCCTCAAGGAGAGGGAGCTTCTTGATAGCTTCAATCAATATTTCATAAGATGTATCGACAACACATGATAGATGGATATGAAGGCTTTTCAAACAAGGTGATCTGAAGGAATGAATACTCAAAATTAGATTCCATGTTAGGGAGATTCAACACCCTAAAGTTGAACGTCACTCGATCCATGGACATTATGTAATCAATATTGCTATGATAGCGTTAGTTAACAAAATGTGTATTCCAAGCACCAAACTGCATACATATAAAAGAAATTACAAGTTTCCATTATCTTCAGAATCATATGATCAATTGGACCAACCACATCACATAATTAATAATTAGTTCCAAGTGACAGAAGAGAGCATGAGACATAAGAATATATAAAACTCCTGTGAGTTTTATGTAATGGCATTCATCTAATAATATGATATTCCTCTGAAAATGTTACTATACATATATCCCACCAAAGAACAATAAAACACCCATCATTTGGGGATAGCAACCAAATATCTAAGTATAGTGATAGCTGGGTATAATTCATGAAAAAAGATATGTAAAACCAATGCCGTTATCTAAAGAAATGTAATAATGATGTCCATTATTGAAGATTTCAGTCTAAGCAATATCAATAACACCCAAGCAATGAGCAATCATAAGACAACATATAGCAAAACAGAAGATGGATCTATAGATATACCTTTCAGCCAGATAGAGCAGTGACTCATTGTCCCAAGGCCCTGAGAAGGTTTTGCACAGCCCCCCACTACGATCCATGATGTCACGCACAACAATGTTAATGGATGACCATTCTGGAACTGTAGTGATGTCAACATTGTGCCACAGCATAGGCTCTTCAACCGTGACACGCTGCCATGCCTTGCAGACAGCCTGGACACCCCACATGATCTCACAGGACCGCAGCCTAAGGAAGATGTTGAGCAGGACATCACAGGGCAGAGCCGTCCAGTCCCTTGCCTCACAGGAAGTGGATGACATTGAGGGAGGGTTCCTACGGCGGCGACAGTGGCTGTTGCTGGAGCTGCCCATCGCTCCGGTCTGCAAATATTGTACAGCCAAAAACATAGGTCAGAAAATTGCTGCAGATGTCTGCGGTTTAATGGACAAGCTGGTCTTCTGGGATTATTTAAAAATCCTCTACTTTTCTCACGAAAATACAAAATCTGCACCATCAATCAAAACGATACAATTTGCATGTGCTACAGTTAATGCGTGGTACATATTCACCTTCTTTGAATATTCCCGTGTTTGATGATAAAAAAAAATCATATCACTATATTATGCATGATTTTTTTTTTGAAGCAGTGCACCATCAATATGGGTTGAGCCTATGACTTGTGGGCCTCGTGGAGTCTAATAATAAACAAATCTCTAATTTATTTAGAGAGAGTGTATATCGTTTGGCCCACTTTTAGTGGTTAAGTCCAAAGCTTGCAGAATATTTATTGGCAGGAAAAGGAAAAGATATGGAGCGATAAACTTCGTGAGATTTTACGGAGTATTTTAAAAGTATTTGGTCGCCGATAGCAAAGTCCATACAAATCAGCCTAAGGCATTAATTAATCCTGGAGGCTTAACATATCACCCATGAGCGGTGGAGTCATGATTGCTTTGGCCAACACTCGTACGCCAAACGTCATTAAAGACCAGCAAGGCTTGATCAGATAGAGATTTGTTGGAGATAAACGGAAAAGCCGAGCGTGGCCTAATCTCCTTTGGATAGAGTCGGAACCAATTGGGATCGGAATGCATCAGCTTGCCGAGCAAGTTCAGGGAGTTCGTTCGACGCCAACGGACCCCTCCCTCTGCCTATATAAAGGAAGGCCAGCATACCTTGCGGGAGGCTTTTGGCGGGGATCTCCAGGCCGCCAGGTTCTCAGACGCCGCACGCGCAGCCGTTCTTGCCCTCACGTACAGCACCGATCGAGGCCTCCATGGCCCGGCCATGCATGCATGTACGCCGCCGCCGGTGACGATGTTGCAACACCCAGCTGGGTACGTCCCTGCACATCTACATCCTCGAGGACGCATCTGGAGAAGAACATGCTCTCGATCCCACGCTGCTGCATGCTCTCGATCATACACGCTGCCGTCTGCTGCATCTTCGTCGTCACCGGCCAAGAACGCACCGATACGCCGGAGTTGCGTGCTACGTACTGTCTGCATCATCATCGAGCCGCCGGAGACGCCGTCGACAGGCCGCCGGAGACGCCATCGACGTTTGCCGTTGCTGACGCGCTACCGGAGACGCCGTTTGCCGTTCGTGTTCACCTCGCCGTGCCGTTTGACTTCCACCTCGACATGTCTGCCGTCACGTTCGCTGGTGAATTATCAATCTATATTGAATCTCTTATCCGCTTAAGATTAGAAATATAGATATATATCTTACTGCTTTTGAGCTTAGTATGAGCGCATGCTGTTTTAATCTGACGTGATGTCTCTATGAGATTAGAATGGACTGATCTGTTTGCTTCCAATCTATTGTGACGATGCTAGATTAGATATAATCTATTGGGTTAAGATTGGAGAAAATAAATATTGATCGATTTGCACATGATGCTGTCTTACTGTGATGAGATTAAAACATATCCATGTCTTGTTAATCGGCCGGAGATTAGAATTAATTAATTATATGTTTGCATGCCTGCGATCTGATGAGGTTAGGCTTAAATAATAATAAATATCCATGGCTGTTTTTTATGTACGCGGAGAACACTAGAACAGATGTGCTTACGGGCCTTTAATCTGCTGTATGAACACACTGAATAGATATGCTTGGTCTCACGTGATTAGATTAAGTGAACTAATTGATTTTACTACTACCTATTAACCTATCATGCGCTAGGAGTTTATGGGTTTAGAAATTCATTCATGTGCTCCACGATAAGTGCAAATTAAAATAAACATAGTAATATTCTTGCCATGTTGAGATCATGAAGTCTATGTTTTTGTTAAACTGTCACATATTACTCTACATGTGTTCTATTGTCTGGTTCACGTCCCTGAGATACGGCGAGGCTCGAACATGTTGTCGGGCTCCCGTCATCACACTCCAGCAAGGTACGAGACAGTTCGGATTGTTGCCGAGCTCCTGTCATCGTGATCACACCAACAAGATACAAGAGAATTCGGAATTTTTGCCGAGTTTCCGTTGATCAGCATGTTTTGTGCTGTTAAGTAAATCAATCTCCTTATTTCGATACATTGCAAAGCGCCGAGCGCAGACATGGACGGTTGCCTGAGAAAATCAACTGCAAGTCTCCCAAAAGGCAATTTGCCCAAGAGAATGCTTGATGCCGCAGACAAGAAGCTAGACACACTTGTTATGTTGAAGCTTAACTCAAGATTAATGTTGAAGCTTACTCAAGATTACTCTTGAAACTTAATCAAGATCATATTACTGAAGCTCCGATTTGTACTAAAGCTCTGAATTTGCACGGAAGCTCTGAATTTGTACTGAAGCTCCGATTTGCACTGAAGCTGCTCGTACTGAAGCTCCGAATTTGTATTGAAGCCCCGAAACATAGAATTTCCACCGAAGCTTAATGACAACGTTCTGAACTTTTACCAAGTGTTTGCTGTATGAAGCCGTGTTTTGAATAAGTACAAGAGCGTTCCAAATTGTACCAAGTGACAACCGCGAGGTTTATTTTGAGAGAGCTTGCAATGACTATCAAGTCCCGTTACAAATTTGTATGGCCGTTTTAATTATGTTCACCGCCGGCAGGCTCAAAGCAAGAAATTGTCTATACGTCACATGGTTCGGCACATGTGCAAGCAAGTTGACGTGAAGAGTCGTGCCCGATTCAAACATAGATGATAATATTTTATGGCAAGCTTCCTTGTAATCTGTCACAAAAATATATACCAGCCGTCAGTGTGCTTAATGATTTACATTTTTGAAGCCACGGCTACAAAGCAATAAAAGCTGCACAGAGCTAATTAAAACATCTGCTACTGTACTACATCAACATGAGTATTGTGCTGATATTCGTAAAGGCAAAAGGCAATTGTTTGCTCTTTTTATTGACTAAGTCTTTGGTTATTCTGCAAGACGAAAGGCTGTCAGAAAATCGTTCATCTTGCAAGCATCGTTCATGTGTTTTCGCAATTTGCGGTCTACATATTTTTACACCAATATGTCTAGTGCCGACGAGGACTAGACGGATTTCGGACCAAGTGCCGACAAAGCCAGGTCACTATTCCACCGACACGTCCCAAATAACGGGATCGGATATATCGTTGCTGGGCACCGACGAGGCAAAGGCAACACTTACATCCGTAGTTTGATGAAGCCGGGCAAGCATGACTGGGCACCGACGAGGTGAAAGTCACTCCCTTTCATCAACAATTTATTCCGTCCACTGCGACGTGGCGATGGACAACGTTGACTCAGTTTCGGCGATATCAAGCCACTCATGTCATACGAGTTCCACCCCAATATTTTCTACGCCATATATCGCATATGGACGATGAGCAGATGACTTATTTGACGACAACCATTGAAAGCGCAGCTTAATCGGAGTTTTTCCGCAGACTCGCTCTGCGGATGTAATTAACCGATCGCGCCTAATTTATAGGTCCCGGGAATCAGTGAACTACGCAATCTCTATATAGTCAGACCTCTCCTTGAGCATGACGCTGAAGACAAACAAAGACTTAGTCTCGATGATCATGTATTTTGTAAATTCAAGAAAGAATTAATGAAATATATGGTTCTCGGATATGTGTGCCCCTGTGTGCACATATTTACTTTTTTCCGTCTTCGACGTTTGTTTTCACCGAAACATCCCGTTAACTAAATCTCTGCCAGGATCACAATTGGTGAAAGAAAATTTTAGTCAGCTGACAGAGAAGTTACTAATTTTTTGTTGTCTCTCTAGTTTACTGAGCAGAATTCTTACAAAAATCCTTGAGTTATGGGTTTGACAAAATTTTGACCCAATTGGGGTGTTCTCTCCATGTTCATTCTATCTTCTGTACCTAGGCATACCACACATATATGTAATCCTCTTTTATATAAATGCATGCTCAATACAACTCTCCTCTGTATGACTCTATCGTGACAATCTGAACAAGGACAAACTACACCGGATTTTTCAGCATTAGGGACAACAGAAAGAATGATCTAAAGGACCATCTGTATTGTGCACCAAATTTGGGAATGAGAACCATGGCCATTCCAACTTTGACATATCAGGGATGGTGTGTGTACCGTGAAACTTAAAAGCAAACAGCAAGTTCAATAATGCAGAATGCAGACACGCTAGTTACAAGTAACAAAATAAAATAGAGGAAATGTGAGCAGTGTGGTGATGCAATGCAAAACATGACTACATGAGGCAAGAAACCAGTCTAGCGGTTAATATTGATCATCTCACTATCCAAATGACAGTTGGGAATAGAATAAACAATCTAACTGTTTAATTGCATTACAAACAAGGGTGCCCAGGACATCAGGAGCTGATAAAGTATTCCATAAGTATGTATGTTGGTGCACAAACCGTACTTAAATAAATCTGACAAAAAAAGTTGCTTCATTCGACTACTGCACGTGCATACAGAAATCATCAGGTCATGACCCATGACTCAAACAGTCGCCGTGGGATCACGCAACAGCCTTGCAAAATCAAGGTCCATACCCCTGCGCAATCACAATTAGTAATCGAAGCAGATCGCAATCACAGTCAATGTTTTAAATAGCGGGCTTTAGGATTTAGCGGTAGCCTTCTGAAAAAGCTGTTAGCGCCGCAATAGCTAGCTACAGCCCGCTATTTTCCGCTATATCACGCTATTTCTATTGCAGCGACTATAGCGGCAATTCTTCAAAACCGCTATAGCCCCACTATTGCCCGCTATTTAAAACCCTGATCACAGTGCGCACTAGAAATTAACCTTAGCACCGACAAAAGAAGAATCTCCTCAGTAGGTAAAGCCTTCTTGCACAGCTGCACGTTCGCGTGGCGGCGGTAGGGTTTCGAGGGGTGGCGCGCGGCGTGATGCAATTGGGAGCAGCGGCGGTGGCGGGACTAGAGCGCATGCAGTGCCACCGGCCCAAGAAGACACTACAAGCCCAAGTCCGGGAACGGGAAGTAATAAATGATAATTTTTTAGTTCAAAAAAATTCACGTCAAGCCCAAGAGTTTTCCACCCCGAGCACTACATTTTCTGAGTACCTTTTTCTATTTTTCCTATAATTTAGTTTGAAATCGTACGTCCACATTAGCCATCCTATGAATGGACTGTGATGTTATTATGTTTAGTGAAATCGTAAATTATCTCTCCTTCCCTTTTTGAGATTTAGGAAACTGCCGTGGGAGAAAAAAAGATTTAGAGAGGATATATGTTTGGAATGGCGTCGTAGATGAGGAAATTGGGATTCAAATCTAGGGGGCTGCTGAAAATGCTCTTAAAACGCAAAGTAATCTTTCATTGATGAAAGATTTCAAATGTAGACAATGCCCCCGAATTTCCCTTATGGTATTGCTAATTGCTGCAAAATTTGTACATAAATTTCGTTCGCTCTCCCTCCGTCGTTTTACTTTTTAACACCAAGTTTGATTTACTCGTCTTATTCAAACAGATTATAATTATCATCTTTATTGTGATTTAGTTTAGTATATAATATACCTCTAACTATGTATTTAATTTTTTTGTATTTTTGCAAAAGTTTTGAATAAGACGAGTTGGCCAAATTTGGTAACATATCAATTCGGACGTAGGGAGTGCATTGAATAGTGCATGCATACAACCTAATAACCATCTTCATTTTTAATCTATATCGAAGTTGTTTTTTAAACACAACATTTGACTATTCATATTGTACAAGATGTTGCACAAAAATATAAAGAACTTAAGTCATGTTCAAGAGAATATTTATTGTAAAATAAGTCAAAACAAAATCAATGATAATTACTTATTTCTTTTTTGAAAAAATACAAATGTCTAGAAGTCGTCTTTAAAATTAAATAGTGCCATGCATTAAAATTTGTTGTGGTATAGTTGTCTCTTAAAACATGAAAGTTTTGATGTCTTCAAAATTAATATGAATTACATTGGCTCATTAACTAGTAAATATACTCATTCAACTAAGGCAATTCTAGCCATTTATTAAACCTCTGCGCCAATTATAAAATATTTTTAATCACTTCTGGTCCATGTCCATAATTCCAAGGCACCTACCGGAATAATTTAATGTTTGTGGAAACAATGTATCTACATTTATGAAATTAAATTATTGTTTTTCTCAAAGAAACACAAGATGTAATAAAAATAGTCAATGTGGTGGGACGTGTTGGTGTTGTAGCATTAAAAAGACCCAAGCACTATGAGCTTGTCGTCACATTTTGAGCATGCATATACTTACCTTTTATAGGGGGTTCATGAGTAGTGATTTGAATTAAAATATATCAAGAAGTATATTCATAAATTGGCAATATGTACCAAAATAATTTGGAACTAGGAATAAACCGTCCGCTTTATCACAGGGCCCAAAGGACCCAATGAACATCGTTTTAGTTCTTTTAGAACATTTCCACTATATTTTTAAAATAATAATTTTACTGGTACTTCAGTTGCAGCCGCCCTGACTATAAATTGGACGAAGTTAAATGTTGTTCATGTATAAAATAATATTGTACCGGCAGCTTTGATTTAACATTACAGATTAATGCCACCCGACATACTATCATCAAACTTGTCGTCTTGAAAATAAATCCCACAAGAATTTATTTCAGGGTTCCCATGATCAAAATCAGACGCCAATTCGAGCTCAAACTAAACGGCGTCCGGCATAACCTGAGGGATCCTAATCACCGTCACAATTCTCATATGGAGTAAACAAAGACCCATAGTGGAAGTGAAATAAATCATTTCCATCGTTGGTGCGAAAATTGGACTATATTATCTTTCGGAACTGACTAATTGTGATTAATTAATTCAACTAGTCCAAAAGTATTGCATAATCCAAGTGAGAGTTTTCACATCACACCAGAGATTTAACCGATGATTTAGGATTGAGAGCGAAGCCCTAATCCAAACCTCGGTTATAAATAGGGATAGAAAATGGTATGATAGATGTTAGGGTTTCTGAGTGAGGATAAAGATAAAGGTCTCGAGATGATAAATAATGATGTCATTAGGTGCAGAGGACAGGTAGAAGACTCGACAGGTAATTCCAAGAGAGATTAGTCAAGGAGATTATAGGAACAACGGTTTAATTCTCAAACCCGGCGTGCAATCTATATAACGGTTTAATTCTCAAACCCGGCATGCAATCAATCAATCAATCACCTAAATAATTTCATTTACCAAAAAGTTATTCACTTAAATAAGTTATTTAGAGTTGTAATTAACACATTTTAATTGATTCCAAACATATTAGCCTAGTTTAATACAAATTTTTAAAATTTTCATATTTTCACATTTTCGAAAATACAGGATGTTACACTCCATGGATTCAGCACCATCCGTATGGGAAGGAGAAGAAACGGCTGCTTAGTGGCTTTGTTGCTTGGATTTTGAACGGCGAACTCACTGGCTGCGCAGATATATCATTCGGATGATTATTACTTGTGTCATTCAGTTCTGTGTTTTTATGTTTTGGGCTTAGTTCTGTCAGTTTTGTGTTTTCACGTTTTGGCTCTGTTCCCTCCTCTCCCTCGTCGACGACCACCTGCTCCCACCCTCCCCATGTAGCCTCCCCGTCCTCCTCACCTCCCTCCTCTCCTTCCCGCCAGACCACCCATTCGGCGACCATGTTCTTACCACGGTAGTCTCCGCCCCCGCCGCGCCACTCACCACGACGCCCTGCCCCTCGCCGCTCTAGTCGACACGCTGCTCTTTCGCTCGCCTGCGACGCGCTGTGCATGCTCGACGCCCTCAGCCACATCTGCGTGCTCGTCGCCGTAGAGCGCTCCCCGGCCGCGCAGTCATACCTCCTGCTGCTCACCTCTGCCGTACGCCTCGGGACGCAGGCCTCCACCGCCTCCATCCTCGCCGCTGCCGGTGGTGTTCAATTTCATTCAGTTTTTCATGTGTTTGGTTTGCATCAACATATAGATGAAATTTTGGCATGCGCCGTTCAGTTTCTCTGTTAGCTTGAGTTGTGACATGTCAAGATTTGATTGGCTAGAAAAGTGGGTGATAATAGTACGATTATCATCCGAGTCATATGTAGCCTGTAGGCGCCTGGTGCTGACACCCACACCTAATTATGATGATACTGCCCAGGATCTTCTCCTGCCTTCACGGAAAGAGCACCGACTCTAGATTCTACGGGGCTTAGGGTGTTTGGATCCCGAACTAAACTTCAGTTCCCGTCACGATTCAACCAACTTTCGTGTAAGTATCAGTTAGGTCCATTAACTTCTAAAGTGTATTTTTAGGTCTATAAATTTTTTAAAGGGACTCAAATTGGTTTATACCCCTTCGTTTTATGTTTTATTTTTCATTTAGCTCCTTGATATTTTCATTTTTCTTCCACCTGGCTCCCTTGTCCTCTTCCCTCACCCCCTCACGGAGCAGAACCGTCGCCGCCGTTGTGCCGGACACCCCAACCGGTGCTTCCCCCGCGCACGAGACACGTGCGGCGGCCCGCTCCATTGCTTGGAGTCTGCCTGGGCCAGTAGCACCGCGAGCTGCTCAGCCCGCAGATCCTGCCACTCGTCGACAACGTGCCAACCGGCGGCCTCTCGGTTCGCGTCTCCTCTCGGTCAACGGCCTCTTACGCGCACAGGGTCCAGACCCAGCAGCGGCCCCGACCAGCTCCATCCTCTGCTCTCTGTGCTTTCCATCTCCGTCGCCCAGCTCCATCCTCTGCTCTCTGTGCTTTCCCCGCCAGAGCGCCACCCGCCATGGCCGCTAGGCCAGAGCTCGCCCTTGAGCTCCGTTTTCCCCGCATTCCCGTCTTCCTCGCTCAGTTCTAAGGTGTGCACCACTCCCGCCTCACCTTCCTCCACCGCGTCCACCAGTTCCCGAAGCCTATCGCCGCCTCCTCCTTGGTCCCCTTCTACCGAGTACCGCCGCACGCCACTCCCGCTCCAGAGAGCCCTGCCCTGGAGAGCCCCCGTGGGTCCGTCCCCACGCCTACAGACCACCACCGCCGGATGCGCCTCAAGCTCGCGCATCCAGAGCGCGAGGTCTCGCCACCGTTTGTCCACTCCCCGGCCGAATCCGCCACGACGCCACTGCGCGGACGCCGTGCACCGCCACGCCGTGCGCCTCCTCGAAGCCGACCTACGCCGCGGAGGACCACCTCTAGCCCACATGTCGCCCTGACCCCGACGTCCCCGACTCCGCGCACCTCGGCCTCGCGAGCACTCATTCGACCCATGGCCTCACCCGCGCGGCGTCCCGGCTGCCACCTCACCCCAAGTGCCGCAAACTCCTCCCGCGGGCACGTTGTCTGGGCTCGCGGTGACGCCCCTCTCCCTTCTTCCTTGTTCCCTTTTTCCATTGCTAGATTGCATGCCTGAGCACGCACTGGCGCTGCGCTGCCGTCGCCATCCAGCTGGAAGCAACGTGGCGAGCACAGCGGCGGCGGCGACAGTGTTGCTGTGAGGGGGTGAGGTAAGAGGACAAGGGAGCTATGTGGGAGAGAACGAAAATGACAGGGGGCTAAATGAAAAATAAAACATAAAACGAAAGGGTATGAACCAATTTGAGTCCCTTTGAAAAGTTCGTGGACCCAAAAATATACTTTAGAAGTTGGTGGACCTAACTGATACCTCCGCATAAGTTAATGGACCATTGGTGCATTTAACTCTTCCTACTATATTTTGTTGTTCAACTCGTACGTGCTGGAATTGAATTGACCTCGAGAATATATTTTTCAGTTTTATGAAAAGTTATATTTTAGATCTATTTGGTTTTATTTGATTTCATGGTTTTAATTAGCGGGCTGTTAGGTGTCAATTAACTTGACAGTTAGTTATTTCATTCGTCAGGAGGTAATGTAAATTATCGTGGTCAAGTGTTTTTTTCTCGAGTCAATTTCCTCGTTGTCACCGAAATTTTAGTCTATTCCTTTATTGTTATTAAAATTTTAGAGTTTCTTTTTAAATTTTTTTCTATTTTCTTAATTATCACATCCACCAATTATTTATCAAGTTCGTGTCATTACGGTTACAGTTTAAACACACGCAACCCATTATCCCCACACCTCCCTCTCCTGTGCGCGGGCAGCGTGCTCCGGCGCCGCGCGCGCACCTCCTGGCGGCGCGTCAAGCTAGGCACGCCTCTACTCGCCGCGCGCAGCCTCTTGTTCCGCAAGCTCTTCTACGGCCTCGACCCCAACCACCCGCCGTAGTTCCTGTACAGCGGCGAGGCATTGGTGGCCGCGCCCAAGAGCGGGCCCCTCCTGGCTGCGGCGTCCACGGGTTTTTAGGCTTGTTCGCTGCAGCTTCTGCCGCAGGTAGAGCTGCAAAAATTCTTGTAGCACAAGAGCTATATCTGCAAAACATTCCTGTAGCGCAAGCCGCTTGCAGCTGCAGCACTAGCTCAGCCGAACAAAACCTCTGATCTGCCATGATCGAAGGAAGCGCCGAATCGAAGCATCGTCTTGCGCGCGTGGCATCGACGAATTCCAGCCAGTAGTCGGAGTAAGGAAAGACGACGACCTGAGCCTGAGCTCATGCTGCTGCTCCCTCCCCCTGCATTAGTGCATCTGCATGCATGCTCGACTAGATCCCTAGGCTGCCTGCAGGCTGCAGCCACTTTGCCTTTCCAATCCATGGCTGCACGCGGCGAGCGGACAAGAGTGGCAACCAATTCAAGGAAGTAAAAAAAATTTTCAGTGATAGCGAAGAAAATTCCAAAATTTTAATGGCAACGAGAGAATGAACTAAAATTCCGGTGACAACGAGAAAATTGACTCTTTTTTCTCTAAATTTCCATGACGTGTGTTCTTGGACCGAAACTTTTGATGCATTTTTTTATAATCAAACTTTTGAGACATTGGGGCTGCTTGCACAATGCGTTTTGTGAGATACAATTATGGATTGTGTCTGTGTGAGTGGATCGTGTGCTATACAGATAATTCAGAGTTCGTGTTTATACTTTAGAGACTGAATTGAAGATAACTGGAATTTTTCACCACCATACGTTATGAAGAATTTTAAGTTTGAAGAATTTTTCACCAACATTGGCATACTGCATACTCCCAAAAAATGGTCATATGTAGTGTTGTCACGCTGCAACCACGCTATTCATGCCACATCAGACAATATGATCTGACCTTCTATCTATTTTAGATGGGTTCATTCTATGGAATACATTATTACTTAAAATCACCCTATAGCATTCTCTTTGTTTCCAGAAACTTGTGTTGAACAGCTTCAATAATTAATCTGACATTGTTTTCCTGATGACACTAGTTCATTCTGATTAAAAGAGCTTGTGCAACTTTTTTCGGGGCCCCTTGTCTGAAGAGCATGCGCCTCATCTCTTGCCATCATGTCACATATGACGGGATGGCAGAGCCAGTGAAAGAGTTCCCTCTCCTTGAGGAGCTTGAGCTCTCGCTATGTGACAGCGTAGGCAGTTGTGAGCTGTACAAGTTGTTGGTGAAGTATGCCCACAGCTAAAGCACTTTAGACTGCGCAGACGACGTCGCTTCAATGGTAAGCTGCGGGGCAAAATGGAAGCCCGAGCGATTGCTAGTATGCATGGGCTGCGCTCCCTGCAGCTCTTCAACAATGACCTCAACAACGAGGATATATAAATCATCTTGGATAACTGCCCCAATCTGGAGTCCCTTGACATACGCCCCTGCTTCAAGGCTAACTTGGTCGGGACACTTCTTCTAAAGTGTGCCAGGATCAAAACAATAAGGCTTCCTCATGACCCCACTGATGACTATGAACTCAAGGTTGACAGCTCTACCAGAATGTTTCCGCACCCCAAGTCCAAATAACAATAGAGTCTCTGGCTGTCAGGGTACTGCTTGACTCTGGCGACTCGGAGAAAAGTCCCGAACCTCTGCTTCTCAGCTGGGGTTTCGGATTGGTTTTGCCACAAATAAACCAGCAAAATCCACGTTTTTCCATTGTCCCATCCACAAATCTGCTAGCCTTGCCTGATCTTCTCACGAGATTGGGGCCTCTTCCTCCTCCCTCGTTCCTCTACTGCTTCGCGCAAGTCCCTGGAGCTCCAATGGAGTGGAGGTCAGGTGGAGGTGGGGTGGGTTTGACGGGGCTCATGAAGGGTCTCAGGTTGATGGAGGAGGAGAAGAGAGGAGTGAAAGGGGCTTGGAAGCTTGGGGAAAAAGAAGCAGGACAACCACCACAGAACGGACCATAAGTCGGGTAAATCGAGTTTTTAGGTTGTGTTCAGCAGGATGGATCATAGAACGGATCAAAGGACGGAATCTCGGCATTATAGTTTGGAGTTTGAAAGAAAAAATCTACGCAACCCCCTAAAATATGTAGCGTAGGACCCATCACTCCCTAAACTATAAAACCGGATATTTCACACCCTGAACTATCAGTACTGGTCAAATAATCCTTTTAGTGGTTTTGATGACATGGCACGCTAACGTGTTCAAATCACCCAACCAACTATTTTAGTTGGTCCTTTCTACCCTTTCATAAATTTGTATTTTTTCCATGTTCAAATTGAATTTTAAGATTTTATTTTTGTGAGATCATGAAATGCATTATAGCTTTATGTTAATAATATGTAACACTTTGATCATACGTTCCCAAGCAGCAAGTGTCTCGCCAACTCAATCTCGGCGCATCGTCACCCCTGGCTCTCAGGGTTTTTCTCTAAGTAAGCACCATACGGCTCTAATCCTTCCAATTCGGTCGTTTTAGGGCATGTTAAGCGTTTGCTTACTCGGTAGATCTCGTACTGAAGCATTTTTTATGGCGGGATCCGCTAATTATCACGATGAATCTCGCGTCAAGCCTCACTTGGCATGAGATCCATTAGTTACCACGCACGTTGCCAATCTATCTATCTGTTCATGCTTCATGTGAACAGGTCGGCTGCGTGCGGTCAAGCATGCATTGCTTGCCCAGTTGCTACATATCACGACATGCCCCGCGATATGTGCATTTGGTAACTTGAGAGATTGATGCACACTTGGCACATCGTTTTACATACTCTAGTTTGTATCTATGTTCGTAGATGAACCTCCTTGGGGGTTCCAATCTTTGTTCTTGCGCAAGGTTAATGGTTCGGTTCAGTCCTCTTAGCTAGATCTATCTAATCATACACATAGTAAAATCAATCTATGAACGTTGCATCGGCTAGATCAGCTTTAAATAGGGTCTTTACTTTCTCCTTATCTACCCCTTATTGTCGAACTAATCCATCAAGACACAAGGAGGCAATCGGCTCCTACGAAGCCGATCCACGAAGATGCCTTAAGCCGATCCCAGCGATCCAGCTGTAATTTAACGCCGATCCGTTGTTCGTGCATGTGCAAGGTGATTCTCCGACCACCCGCGCGCATCGCTAAAACACCTCCCTAGCTAGCGGTCAAGTCTGGTGGCACGCCCAGGACCCTCACAGAACTGCCACTAGGAGGGGTCGACCGCAGCAGCAACGTACCTCCCGGTTCCCTTGTTGTGCCGGCCGCCCAGGACATGGGACCGTCGATTCTAGATGACAATAGCATCTCAGCTTGCCATGTTAGCACATGGAGTAGGTCACAATCCATTTGGACATCTGATGACACCAAAGATAACTTTAGGGACCAATATGATACGATCTAAAGTTTAGAGATCAGGATGTGCACTTAGTTTAGGGACCGAGATGATACAACCTCTAAAAGTCTACATACCGTGATGCGCAAGACTCTACAAGTTGGGTCGCAGAACTCAGTGGTGGGGAAGATGCAGCTGTCGAATCTGCGGTCATCTTTTATATGATTTAGGAGGAAAAAAGAAAATGGAAAAGATTGAGAATGAGTTAATGAAAATTCCCAAAATCAAAATTTCGCATGTGTTAGTCTTAAATTTTGAACGTTTATGGATTGAGTGTCAAATTCGGCAAGGCATGCAAATGGAGTCCCAAATACTGAAATTTTTCCTTTTGTGATATATGTGAAATGTGAATAGTGGAATATAATAAGTTTTAAAAATCTATCTGTGAATGTTCAATACGTTACATATATCAGTGGGGAATAGAAGTGATTTGTACTGTGGTTGACACGTAATAATGAAAATAAGCTCAACTAATGCATGATTGTGTGTATATAATGCGCTGCATTTTATATCTTAAAAATACCGTTTCCAAACAAAATAATGCTGGGAAACTATAGTCCTACGTCTGATTTGGACATGGCACAAACCTTGATTTCTAAAAAAACTTTTCTGGTTAGATCATCTACTGCCACTAGAAAAATAATTAAAGGGGGTGGTCAACCCCATTAAGACCATACCATCACCTTTGTCTCTAAAAAAAATAGCAAGGTCGGATCATATCTTTCATCGGTGCTGAAAATCGATTTCGAGAGACGGACAATCCTAATCAACTGGTTCTGTAAATCTGTGTGTGTGTGTGGGGGGGGGGGGTCTCAAAACTGACGATAGAAACCATCATTTTTGGCTCTGCATCTACGAAATATTTTCCATAGTTGTACACGTGTATTTAGGTTCTGGGCACATGATTTAAACCCTAGCAGTTGAGGTCGGTAATGGCCTAATTTTGACAGGCCCTGGCCGGCGAACTGTACCTTCTTTCTATTGTGCAACGTGCATTGCAAAAAGATTCAGTTATTCTACATATATAGAGTATAGTCCAAACACCAACAATTAATGCGAATTAACGAATAAACAAGTTCAGAATGTCAAAAAACATTTTTAGTAAATGTGTTATTAAAAAGTGGATCAAAGCTGCAGAGACCAACATTCCAACAAAATCACCAAGAAACAGCATTCATTGATTGGCAGCCATCACGGAAATCCATAACCCGTTGAGTCAAGATCATCAGAAAGAAAAAAGTGGTGGTGAGTGAGGATGTTTGGGGCCGATCAATCTGTTATAGTCCTGACGCTCATAATCACCAATAGTGATTTCTATAAATTTCATATTCATAGTCCTCGTGGGTGTCATCCTCATCCAAGTCAACTGGAAGACTCAAGTTCTTTACTTTAGAACATTTTGCCCTTAGCTCCGCATCCATCTCATCAATGAAACAACCAGTAATGCAGAGAGATTCTAGCACAGGGCAGTAATCAAGTATGGCTGTCAGACCCTCAGCAGTAAGGAAACAGTCCAACAATTCTAAGGAGCGTAGCTCACACATTGTTGTAACTATCCCTGTAATTTCTTCCATGGTTGGCTGGTCGTCATAGCCATAATAACCATCGCTGTAAAGGTCACTAGGGAAACCAATTTTGAGCTTCCTGAGAAGGGGGCAGGCTTGACACACAGACTCAAGCAAATTCTCAGAGCTATTGCTAAGATATGACAGAGATATTTCAAGGTCCTCGAGGAGAGGGAGCTTCTTGAGCGCCACATCAAGCTTTGCATTGAGTCCAAGGTAAGTGGAGACGTGGAGGCTTTTCAAAGAGGGTGCTCTGTAGAAAGGAATACCCTAAAATAAATAAATAAATACTACTAAATCACATGGTAAAAATAAAAGTGAAACTACATAAAAAAGAAATGAACATTATTTTACAGTAACACAATCTGTTGTACTAAATATATAGGTGGTGTTTAGATAATAGGATAAGATGAGTAAGATTAGTTTTATTGGAGAGGGATATATGGAGAAGCAATTGTGAGTTATGAGATAAGTCCTATTCCTATCCCAACCTCTATTTTCCACAGTATCCTAATTTCAATCTCATTGTATACAAACGCCACTAGAATGGATATTAATCAAAGAGACCATAGGATCAAAGCTAACTCAATAGTCAATAGAGCAGTATATATACCATGTAGAAATGTGCTCGACAAACACTTTAGCACCTCTAGAGAACCAATTCAAAAAGAGTCTAATTCAAAAAGGGTAGATAGCAACACAGATCTAAATAAAAACACAAGCAAGTCAAAATTAATCGATTCCTCAAGTAGTATGTGGCAAACTGATACCTTTCCGCAAGATATTGCAGCAAGTCATAGTCGCAGAACCCCGAGAAGGCCTCGCACTGCCCCGCGGCACGGACGACAGCGGCACGAGCCACGGCGCGCCACCCGCCGGCGCCGGACAGTTTCGATCTCGGGGCCATGTCGATGCGGCGCCACAGCAGGGGCTCCTCGACCGCGGCGCGCCGCCACGGCGTGCACACGAGCTCTGCACCCTGAATGATCTCGCAGGGCCCAAGCTTGAGGAAGATGGCTAAAAGGATGTCCTGAGGCAGCGCCAACCAGTCCCTCGCCTCACCGGGCTCGGGTGACGGCGGCGGCTGGAGGACGGCATCACTGCAGGCTGCAAATCTTTTCTTCGCCAGACGACGGAAACGTTGGTGCGGAGAACAACTGCTTACGCGGTAGGGGTGGGCAAAAAACCCAAAAGGTGCAGAGTATGGAAATTCGGGTTTTGTGTTGCAGGTACCCGAAGGATCCGAACTGTAGAGTAATCATCTAATTCTTATAGCAGCCCAATGGCTCCAGCCCAGCCCATCTTAAACCGAGCGCAGCTCCCGATCGGCCGCCGCATTCCCTAAACCCTTGCTCCCCCGCCGCCGCACACAGTCCGCTAGGGCGCTTGCAATACAGCCTCCGCCTCGTCTCCTCAGCCTCTGCCATTGTCTACCGCCTTGCTTCACACAAGTGCTTGATGCAGCGGTGGCTAATCCCTGTACTGCAACCTTGCCAGACGCTTTGATGAGATCCCGATTTTTCTGGTGGCGCCATTTATGAGGTTTGCTACAGATGGGGCTGCTCCTAGGGCCTAGCAAGCAGCAGGCAAAAGGACGAGGCAAAGGGTGGACTGAAGAAGATCCCCTGTTTTATTCTTCCTGCGAACTTTTTACTTTTTTTTCTTTGTGTGTACAGTGATCTCTCGATTTGCTATCTTTTGGTCCTCATCCACCTTTTTGTTGAAATCAAGTAGGACAATGGATTTTTCCCCCTCTCGTTCGATTGAACTTGCAGCTGTAATATAGTTGTGATATATTGATGTCCTATAACGCTCCTATTTTGGTTCTATAATTATGCTAAGAATTGCTATCTGTCGCATAAAACATTTCTATAATTTCTGCATCCTTTTGTATTGGCTGTGAAGTTCTCGGGTAATACGGGATTACTCGAACCCGATTTTTTCGGGTACCCGAAAATTCGGATAGTCCTTGTTTCGGGTGAATCTCGGGTATCAGTTTCAAAAACCCAAAATTTTAGAAACCTGAATTACCCGATCCGAATTTTTCGGGTTACCCGAATGCCCACCCTTACTCGGGGGGAGGGGCCTGGACTGGGGGAGAAGACAAAGGGCCAGCCCCAAAGGAGAATTTACTGGCAACCGTCTATTCGGCCGTGTTTGGTGACTTCCATATTCTGAGAATCGGGATAAAATGTTAAGAATCCAAATAACAGATAGAAAAATCTAGAGCGTTTGGATCTTTAGATAACTCGATGTTGCTTTTATCAACATACCCTTCTGTCCGTCAAACGGCTTCTTCTCCGCTTGGTAGGGGTGAAAACGTGACGGATATGGACGGACAGTAGGCCATCTCGTATCTGTCTTAATATATTTCAATTGGATTCGGGATCGGATAAAGATAGTTGGAAATGGGACGGATATGAATACAGGGACCGGATATTTATCCGGACGTATAACGGGCGGATACAGATATTATTCAACCGAATACATACGGATACCGGATACTTGGGATCGTACATGAATTGCTTACTACAATTTCAGTTCATGCATGAAACAAGTAAACACTAGCATGCATTGTTAAATATAATGACATAATTCATGTTCTCCATCAACATTGTCATACAATATCATACATTGCTAAACCATATACGATTTAATCACCGAACGGTTGTATAGACCAACACGACAACATGTCCATAACAATAAGGATTCCCTCTTGTCTTTGACCATGGCAGTGCCCCCTAAATTCCGTTCCCTAGACAATATTTTACTAATTCTTTGAACGATTTCATCTTTTGTATCAAAATCCTCTCCAACAATCCATCCTAAATTACATGCTCCACTTTCAATATTAAATGTTTTATTATTTCACATTATTTATCCCGTGACAGGTGGCGTCCACCCAAGTATCCGAGGTCAACGGCACGCGCGGTCCTCCCGACCGACGGATGGGACGGCGCATAACATCCACTGTTCAAATCTCGGGACCCGCGCACCTTCAGCACTCTGCCTCTCGTCGCAAACCTCCACCGATTCATCTGCCCCCATTTCTGCTCTCTCTCTCTCCTCACAGACCCCTTCGCTCTCGTCGCCTCCTCCACGTCCGCTACCCTCGCCAAATCTCGGTGATTTTGACAGTTCTATCAAGAACGAAGGTCAAATCCATGAAGGGGAGGGCGTGATTCAGCACTCAAGGTAAGAGATCCGCACGTTTGTCACCCTGAGGAGCTGCGATTTTTTTATCGGGGGTCAACTCTGATTTTTATACGCAACGCGTTTCATCCGATTTGATGCAATGGGGAGAGGAAGCACTGATTTGCGGCGGACCATCATCACTGCAGTGGTTTCGCCACCAAAGAGAGGGGGAGCACAGATTCACGACGGACCAGCTGACGTAGCGGCCTCATCCGCTGGCCTAGCGCTGCTGCGGATCCCCATTGCCTGGAGTCCTCCGCCGCTGTCGCCTCCATCCTTCGGTCCTCCGCCGTACCATACGGATCCCAGCCGCCTGGAGGCGCTGCGTTGTTGCCTCCACCGCCCGGTTAGCCTCTTCTTTCTCTGTTCTATGCTACTCATTGCGTGTTGTGCTTCCCAGCTACTGGATGTAAGCCTGCTTCCCACCTACACTAGACGCTGGTGCTGCATTTGAGGTCTCCGTCTCCCTGTTCTGTTCTATTGCACTATTCCTTTCTGTGCTCCTCGCAGCGTTCTGGCCTGACGGCTCTTCCCTCCCTTTTTGGGGTTCATCTTGACATTTTCAGGTTCTACAGAGCTCTTCAATTCCACCTGCTTCCCGTTGCTGCAGGCCACCGAAGGTAAAAGGATTTTGCACAGTAGGAAGACTTTTTCAGTTGCATTTCCCGGGAGGCCCTCGCAACAGCTGTGTGCTCCTGCTGCCTTTTTGCCTCGTTCAATGATTCAACTCTTCAACTAATTTTCAAAAATCACTAGTAATATAAATGACTGAATCTGAAATCCATTTTTTTAGTTACGTAATATACTGCATTCACTTATTAAGATTTTTCTAGGTGTTATTATATGACAACATATTCGACTAATTTTCTGTCATTTTTTTAAGGCGTGGCTACACTAGGCACATGCCATTTTTGCAGTCGATTTGGCCAGAGGCGGGAGCTTTTTTTCAGATTGATCTGGAGGTGAACTTTTTGGGGGACATGATGTTTTTTTACATTGTGATTTCGTCCACTATGTGTACCATACTGTGATGTTGGTGCAATACAAAGAATATAAGTTTCGCAGAATGCACATTGCTCATTCTGTTATGTGTATTTGCACTGCTCCGCTATGTGATTTTTGTGTAAGCGCTTTTTCGCCCTACAGTGTGTTTTTGCAACTTTCTTGCAAATCTAAGTAGAGTTCAAATGAGTGAAAAAACTACAGTCTATATAAAGAAGCTAAAGAAAGAGAATACAATCTGAATTATCGACTTTGAGAGAATTTGCTTATAGAAGCTAGTATGTTTCAAATGTGGATAAACCAAACTTTTTTAACTGTCTATGTGGATAAATATTTAGACATTCAGGTTTTAAGTTCAAGGATACATTTTTTAAAATATATATGAATCATATATGTATGCTTTATTTTTCCTCCTTTTCCATGTGTGTTTATATATCATTTCTCTTTTTTTGCTGTCTGTTATTCATTTGGTTCATCAAAAAGCATCGCATAGTTGTGTTTAATTTTTTTACATTTAGGTTGTTTTTTTTCTGATAATGGCGAGGGGAAAGATGGCAAAAGATCATGCTCAATCATCACACAGGACAAGTCGTCGGCATCATCACAAGATGGTATCTGACAGCTACACGATTCTTTTGGGATCAAACGGACATTAATACAAACTACCATAGTTTTGGTACTTTGCTAATTAGTGTGAACTATACTTCCAGTATGGTTTCTTTTTTCGTTTCGTCAGATATCAAAACCACCTGCCCACTTTGCCATTTTCTGCTTTTTGTTATGCTATTGGTTTATAAGTAGTGATTCAATAGGTGTTATACTGAATTAAAAAAATACAGACCACTGACATATGGATATGGCTCATATATTTTTTATGCATGTGGAAGCTGCTACTGCCTTGCATTTTCAATTTTACCAATTAAGCATTTTTACCCCAATTAACTGTCGAGTGATTTTTACTAAATGTTTTGTGTTTTATGCCTAACGGATATTAATTAAACACTTACTGGATATTCTAAAATCGGCCTACTCAATGAAAAAAATGCCTACTGAATGTTATATAAATGCCCCATAATATTATCTTAAATGCATATTTGCTACCATAAAAATGCCAATCAGTATACAACATTGAAACGCATTCAAAGATATAAATGTGATGGCATGGACAGGATGGTACTAGATATTTTTTCGCATCTTAAATAATAGTTTTTCAGTACCAACAGTTTAAATACATAATTAACTGCATTTTTATAGATGCGATATATTAATTGGAACGCTTTTATTGTACATATTAAATTGGCTTAGAAAAATGTTCTATTAAAATGCCTATTGAATGTTTTTTAAATGCCTGCCAAATATTATTTAAATGGTTGCTTGCTATCATAAAAATGCCTATTCAGCATACAATATTGAAAATGCATGGGATAGGTACAAAATACAATAGACTTTTCTTGGCCTACGGTGGGCAGTCAATCAGTCATTATTTGAAGCTGTCTCTGTAACTTCAGCTCATGAGTTGGCACCAACCACCAAGAAGGAAGCAGGAAAAAAAGGTCAAATGCTGAAGTCACCTTTTCTTGATGGGGCGAGCAAAGCCTTTGAAATGCAGCGCTGTTGCAATCAAGGCTTATGCAGCAGTGTGCTCGTGCTCAGGAAGATCGACTCATCAAGCAAACGAGAGTACGTGGTTGTTAATTCTCTCACATTTTTTCGTCCCTATAAGGGTGTGTTAATAGGCAACATCTACATTTCTCTCCTTTTCTTTTTGTCACCAAATTATGGTGTCCAACACAGTGCTGTTTTAATAGTTTTGTTAAGTACATATCTTGAAGCATTTTCATTACTACAAACAAGGCTTTTTTCCATCTATTGTTAAGCATTACTACATCCAAATTCAGTCCGTACACTCATCTTTCTTTCTTTCTTTTTTGCTTTCTTTTTTACAGAATCCATACATGCAAAACAAATTCAGAAAAAGAAGTGCATGGATTTGTAGAGGGGGAGGTTCTTTCTGTAGACGTAACAGCGCTAGTACAAATCTGATTGATTTTGGCAAGGGGTGGCAAAGACATGCTGATTCGGCACTATGCAGCATAGCAACATTTGCATGCAGAGGAAAATGCTGGAACTTCTTTTTGTGCGTAGTTTGAATCAGGGATATGTGTAGTTGTTACCTTTTTTTCACTAAACTTTTGCTTTTCCTAGGGGATAATGGCCTCTGAGAGATCTTGATGGGATAATTCACCAGGGATCTGTTTTGGACAGATATGCTTTTCGGTTTGAGATAGATATGCTGTTCTAGTTATCAGATCAGACCTGCTTGTTTTGCGGATGCTTTTTTACTTGAGGAGTCAAGTTGGTCTGGTTTGTGGGTCTAAAAGGGTGCGGCAGCAGGGCGGCAAGCCCGCGCGGGGCAGGGGAAAAGTCGCTTGAGAACCTCATTTTCTTAAGAGATTCTCATTTTCTCTAAGGAAAATAGTTCATTTTTCTTTGGGAAAATGAAAATCCTTTGAAAAAATGTGGTTGCGAAACTAGCCTTAAAATGGAGTGCTTGAGTGGACGAGGGTGCGGTAGTTGCCAAAAATAGAAATGATAATTAGCACTTTCCAAAAAAAAGGCTGTGCAGGCCAGGAGTCCATTTCCTGCGCGCGCGCGTCCGTTAGCAGGGTCCTTCTTTTTCCGCCACATAAATTTATCTGTTGCCCTTGCTGTCCGTGTCATAACGGGACTCTTCCTTGGCGATTGGCGAACGCGCGTTGCGGTCCGTATCCGAGCAAGTACCGAAACCTCAAGACCATTGGCCGTGTGAATACCAAGAAAACGTCGTCCCAGCCCATCGCCCCCGCAAACCGCTTCGCGAAGGACACGCCGCTGTGGCATGCTCCCTGCTCCCTGAGCACCACGACGGCCGGCGACAGCGCGCGCCGTGAACAGGAACCGCGCCAGCGCTGGAGGGACACAAAGCTCAGCGGCGTGGCGGGGCTGCTGAACGCGAACGGCCCCTCCCCGTCGGTGCCACCGGGCCCGCGCATTGTTGCCCACGGGCTCGTGGACGCGGCCGCCATGCCCTGCAGCCGCGCGATGCTCTTCTCCATCGCCCCGTTGCCGAAGCTGTCCGCGTCGTCGGCGTCGGCGAGGAGGCAGTGCAGCTACAAAGTGCAGCAGATGGCCTGCGCCACACCCCGCCGGACTTGAGCGCGATGATGTCGTGCAGGTCGTCGGGGTCGGCATGTCGATCGAGCTGCTCCACCTCGTCGGGGAGGCACCGAGGCACTCGGATGTGTTCGCCAGGAAGCCGCTGTCGTCGTGGAGGACGGTGAGGCGGAGGTGCCGCGGGCCTTCTGGGCAGCCGTGGAAACCCCGCGGGGAAGCTGGATCAACTGGCACGGCTGCGCCGCTGGCCCGACGACGGTGAAGTCGATGACGTGAACGTTCTGCTCTCGTACATACTGGTACGTGTACGTAATACATAGTACTGTAGTAAAAAGTAACGATCTTAAATTAAGTAGCGTTAATAGTACTAAACAATTATTGATCATCGTAATAGGTTGTTGTTAGTGTTGTAGACGTGTTGTGGCTTCGATGATGCCATGATGGCGCGGTTGCCGACGACGAAAGCGATTTGGGGAAAGGAGCTGAGGTCGTCGAGGATGCAATAGCGGCGAGGCCTTACAAGTTGATGCCCTTGCCATATTTATACCAACAAAGGCGGCTTCCACGAAAAGACGTATTATTAGGATCTTCTTGTTTGCTGTTTATAATAGATATTTCGATGTAATCTCTATTTCTACTCTCTTCTCTTATCTCTACCTAATATTTAGAATAAGAATTCTTCATTGACAGGTGGGTTCAACTTATGACTCACCCAATCTTTCCGTATCGAGACTCTTCACCGGATCTAAAACGTCAAAGCAGTGGGCAGTGTTTAGCGAAGAAGCGGTGGAGACAGAGAACAAACTTGCCCTGTCCTTTTGGAGTCTATGGAAGGGGAAACTTCCAGCACATGGGGTCCAAGTAAAAAAAACGCTCACTTCACTGTTCACTCCCTCCCAGAAACTCTGTAGTGTCCCCTGCATTGCTCTGCAGTCACCGGCATGAACCGAACACTTGCCCAAGTTACAAAAACGCTCACACTCTACTTCCCAGAAGTTTGTTTGACACTAGATTTTACCATCTCATCTTGTTTTAAAAATTTACAGAAATATGTTAAAAAATCGTTGCATACTTAAAAATATAATATATAATATCAACTAAATCATAAAATATGTAAAAAATCGATGCACACTTAAAAATATAATATGCTATCCAACTAAATCATAGTGAAAAAGATAATAAAATCATAAAGAACTTTAAGTAAAATGAGTGAGTCAAAGTTTTTAGATAGAGGGGGTAAATGCTTGGAAAATAAACCATGCCCGAGTACTCCAAAATTCATAGAAAAAAGTATATATGCATATTCAAGTAGTAACCGGGCAATATTCAATCTTGAAATCACACCTACATGCAGCTCTTCACAATCATGTAGAGCAGCCATAGCTAGAAAAGTACATGGTATAGTAGGAAATAGGAAGCATACATTAATGTTTGCGTGATTATGAAAACATGATGAAATAGGCAGCATACATTAATGTTTGTGTAACGATGAAAACATGGTATTAGATCCGTAGCAACGCATGGGCATTTTTGCTAGCTAAAATGAAAAACCTCTTCTCATCCCACTGACCCACCCTACTCTCTCTCTCCAAACTCTCCCATGGTGTTGCACTACTGCTCACCTCGCCTGCCCTGCCTCTACTCGTCCGCCGCCGCCGCCGTACCCCTCCACCTGCGCGCCTCCCGCCTGCCTCTCCCTCTGCTGACAAGAGCGGCGGCCGCCGCCTCCCCACCATCTTCTCCAGCTTGCACCTTGCCCCTTCTCCTCCAGCGCTGACGCCTGCCCCTCCCCGCCTCTGCATCCTCCAACGCCGGCGCCAGTGCCACCCTTCCCCTTCCTCCAGCGCCCACCCACGCGGCTGCGGCTCCTCCACATGCAATGGTGGCAGCGTTGGTTGTTGCTGAGCGGCGATGTTGCGGTTGGTGGGCTGCGCGGTGGGCTGCTGACTGGTGTGGCCAAGGCCGGGCTCCGATTGGGGCACTGGGCGGCGGGGCTATGCCTAGGAGGAGGCAGCACGAGTGCGGCGCTTGCACTTGGGAGGATCAGGAGAGGCCGCGAGGGGCCGAAGACCTGCTCCAGTCACCGGGTACCCGGTATGCGTCCGTAATTCCTAGGTATTTACCGGGTATTGGTCGTTCCGTATCCGTCCCGTATCCGATGAACTTTTATCCGAGTAATACCCGTATCTGTCCCGGATCAAAAAATACCCATATCTAGAAAATCATCCCATTTTGATACCCGTATCCGGTACCCCCTCGAGTACCCGTCCTGTTTTCACCCCTACCAGCTTCGAGACCTCTTGGACAGTTGCCCCCTCCACCCACACGTCGCTCAGCTCACAGCCCAATCGCCCACCTCTCCTCCCTGCATCGCCTTCTCCCCTTTCTCCTCCTCATCCTCGAATGCAGCCTAGTCCCGCTACGGACTGCTAGCCTCCACTCATTGGTGCCCATGCCGCTCCACCTCCTCAACTGTGGCGGCTCTCGGTGCCTCCTCCGTCGATGCGCCCCTCGCCTGGGCACCTTTTTGCTAGAAGTGTCGGCACCACCAGTTGTGCTCACACGCCTCCCTAGCCCTGCTCTGCCTACCCGCCACACAGTCATTGCTGGTCGTTGATTCCGAGGCAGTGACATGGGGATGGGTGGGAATTTTTAGGGTATTTTGGTCTTTTCATCCATCTAGACCTCCAGAATATCCCATATCATGGTTGTAAGGGATTCTTGGATAGTCACTGTAGTAGAAAATCTCACATAAAATCTACGTTGTTTGGTTCTCTGTGGGATAAAGTAGTACCGGATTCTCAGAATCCAGGGAACCAAACAGGGCCTTAGGCTTCCTCTAGTGGTTGCCTCAATTTGAGAAATTTGACACTGATTGGCACCGTTTTGTCATTGTAGACAGAGTGAAGTTTGAATTTGAGAAATATGATGAGTATGCTGCTGAAGATTGGCCTGAGTAACCCACTGTACATCATAAGTCGGGGCAACGATTATGCAAGCCTGCAAGTAGGTGATGTGGTCCACCAGATCCTGATCGAACGATGACTTTGTTTTTTACACATAGGCCCTCCTACAGTCCTACTTAATTGCAAAGCAAATATATATCCCAATAACCCTCTAAAATGAATCAGCCTTGTCCCTTTGCTCTCCTTTCCCCCTCCCTATCCCTCCTAGCGCGAGTCGGGGGTTCTTGCGCAATGAGCCTGCCATCGGCCCATCTCGCATCGTCTAGTCCAAGAGTGTGCTTGATGCTGGTGGTTGGTGATGTGGCTCCATATATTGGATCTCTAGCCAACACCACTGCGTGATCCGGCGAGATCTGGATCTAAATTCCAGTCGAACTCCAAGAAGCAATCTTGATCCATCTGGGAGAGAGATTGTACGAGTTCTTTGAAGACGTCGAGTACCATGGAGCCCTGCCCGTCGCCACCTGGAGCCGCCGGTGCCTCGACGTCCCTCGCAGCTGGCCTCCCCGCAGCCCGCCGCCCTAGCCGTCGCCTCGCCCTATGACCTCCATTGCTGCCGCCCTCGCCGACCTCCATCCCCGTCTGCCCACAGAGCTCCCCCACCGCCTACCCTGCCCAACCGCCATTCCTTGCCGCCCTACCGACGGCTGACCTCATCACCGATCTCAGCTGCCCATCCTCCCGCCACCACCGGCATCCCTCTAAGGCCGAAGGTGGAGGATACCCTGCCGACGCGACCACCCAATCCCGAACCCGACGGCTGCGCTCGAGGAGCAGAGGAGGAAGAGAGTAGGCCACGGGGATTGGGCCAACAGGCCATGTTGGGTAGAAATGTGCTAAGGAAAATAGGATGGGAGGGGGTGGGTCGACGGAGGATCCCATCCACCTGGGTGGAGGAGATGATTTCCTGTGCTAACACTGCCATTCTCTCTGTCCTAGGGGCATAGGGCTCCTCCACGAACCACACACGGACGTCTAGTGGTGGTCATGCTCTACAAGTAGCTTAACTCAATGGAGCGAGGTCTTCTCGTCGCTTAGGATCAGCAATGACGACGGCGACGGAGGACATCACGACAACGGCGATGGCGACTTGTACCGGGGGAATATCGGAGGATAGTGAATGGCGACAGCAGCTAGAGATGGTAGGGAGGGCTTATGTGCAAAGAGCAAATCCACCATTGAAAAGAGATCCAATGGACCACATCACCCGTTTGCACGCTTGCATAGTATTGATGCTTTGCACAAGCAGTCGTTGCCGATAAGTTGTACGTTCGGGAAGGGCAAGGACCGGTTGATAAGACGAAGGGTTCCATTGGAGAATTTATTAGATCACCCACTAGTATTCCATGGCACATCAAATTTTGCACTATTGTCTGCATTAGAAACGCGAAAACACTATGCTATCAAACAAGCCTTTAGTTCTGGCTCCACAATGGCTCTAGGTAGGGTGTAATTGGATAAGATATGAATGGATATTGCTGACACCATATTTGTTTTTATATTTTTCAGATTCGGATAAAGATACAGATAGGTATCGGATGCAGATGCGATTGTCTCAGTTACAAATACGAATTAGATATATGTCAATATAGATGGAGCCATACACGAATAATATCGGTTATAAATATTTTCTTTGGATGCTCGGTAAAAGCATAGTCCATTTTTAATCATTTGGACGTTCGACAAGCCCAGATTCTAAACATATTGTGCTTAAAGAAGTAGATTGAAAATGAACTGACTTCTAAAACTATTCTCAGTGGGAGTTTCATTTGTGTTTCGTTCTCATTAAATGTATTGACACATCAGTTTTGGTGACATGGCAATGTATTTATTAAGAGAGAGATATACAGTGTTTGATGGAAGGAGAGAACTCGGAATGCACAGTGTACCTAGATAAAATATGATGCGGCACTCTTGATCACTGTGCAATGAAACCTCTCACTAAGAATGGACCTAAATGGTGTAATCAAAACAAATGCATTGATGTACCATTATTGCATATTTAAGATAATTCTTTTTGAACGATCAAGCACTTGTCTAACTCATAAGATACATAACACAACTAACTTATTGGTATGATCTAATTTATAATAATCCCGCCGTTTACAAACAAAAAGGTCTATATAATTCATGGACTCCAGAGTGCCGAATACATAACACCCCGAACTGAAATCTGAAATCTGGGTTTTCCGTTCACAAATATATGACACAATTGTTTTTTCTTCAAACCTTAATCGTTGGTCTTATTAAAAAATATTAATAAGCTATCATTTATTTTGTTGTCATTTGATTCATCACTAACAGTAGTTTGAGTATGATCCATATTTTTAGATGTTTGACAAAACTTTTTGAATAAAAAAGGATCAAAGTTTGAAAAAATCAAACACATTATACATTTTTAACAGATGTATAGTCACCGTAAAAAGAAAAAATGAAAAATAATTATATCAAAAAATGTATGACATGTTTTTTTTAACCAAGTGGGCTCGGCATGCACTCAGGCAGTTTGGATCGGATAGCCGGATACTCATAAAATCTAGATAGTGGTCAGTGGATGTTCAGTATCCGACCCGGTTGGATTGTTGGATTCTTTGTCCCGCGCTGTCCTTCTCGTTATCTCTTCGTACTCGTCAAAATGAAAAGTTTACTGTTTAACTAAATTTTACCTAGATCTAAATATAGTAAAAATTTGTTTAAATTTTGGCATGCCAATGGTTTGGCACTAAACTAAGCATGCTTTTCACGAAACATCCCTCTCACTATCCCAAAATATCAAGGTTGAAGATGGGGATCGGGGACCATACGGGAAAATCGAGTTTGTAGCCACGTAGGCTAAAGGTTGTTCTGCTTGTGTGAATAGATTGGTTTGATGCCAAAGTTGGTCAGCCTAAATTTTAGGCCATATTTGATCATGTTGAAACTTTGAATTTAGAGAAATATTCAGAACAAAGCATTTCAAATATGGTCAATTATGGCTAAAGTTTGACGTGCCCAACTTTGATTTCAAACCAATCAAGCCTATGCTTAAGACTGTTTGCTCTTTGGTATCCCAAAATAAGATGAAATACTACAGTACTAGCCTAGGATATGAGATTTCAAAGCCGTTGAGCCCCAGCCGGGCCACCACTGCAGTATGGAGTATCACTTCTGATTTCTGAAGCGTGCGAAATAATTAAACCGCGTCGCTGGCCTTCCGTTCAGCACAGACGCGGCACTCGTCGGCGGCGGCCTTCTTCCCTGCCGCCGCCGCGGCGCGGCGGCCGTCGAGGTAGTGCTGGTACGCGTAGGAGAGGAAGCCCCACACTGCCATGAGCATGGCCAGTGCCTTGATGCCCGTCATCTTGTCCCCGAAGAGCACGACGGCGAAGATGGGCACGAGCGGGAGCTGCACGGCGCCGGCGGCGTTGGCGAAGAGCGACGAGACCCTGGCGATGATCCGCAACTGCCCCAGCACCGCGGCCTGCCATGACACAGCCGTCCCGACCAGCGTCACCACGTACCTCGCCCTCCCGTGCCTGAACGCCGCCATCTCCGCCGGAATCGTCCGCCACTCCCCGGACGCGAGCAGCCCCGCCACCGACACCGCCGACGCCACTGAGGTTGGTGTACATCTGCACCCGCAGCGTCCACCGCGGCGTCCGCGCCCCCACCACCTTCTCGAACGCCAGCTCGTAGAGCGACAGCACGAGCGCGAAGGCGGCGGAGGCCGCCAGCGTGAGCACGAACCCCGCCGCGTACTTGCTCCGCGGCACGTCGGTGGAGGAGGTGCCGTCGGAGGAGGAGCCCACGCCGAGGAGCGCGGCAGCGAAGGTGAGCACGACCACGGAGTTGAAGATGAGCGCCGTGAAGCGCTGCTTGTTGAGGAGCCGCGACGTGACGGCGTTGAAGGCCAGCTGCGTGGCGGCCACGAGCGAGAAGGTGGACACGGGCAGGTACAGCAGCGCGTACGCGTACATGAGGTTGTCGAAGACGACGATGGTGCCGATGCCCACGTAGACGGCCGCGAGCTTGCGCGCCGCCGGGGCCGGGCGGCGCTCGTCCTCGCCCGTGGGCGACGGCGGCGTCAGGAGCAGCGGGATGGCCAGCAGCGGCGACCCGCCGGACTGCGTCAGCGTCGTCATCCACTTGCTGTTGCCGCCGGAGTTGTAGTACAGCCGGCTCAGGAGGGTGGCCACCGTCCCTCCGGACAGCAGCATCAGCATGTCCGCCGCCACCAGCATCCACCACCGGGCGTCCCGCCGTCCCGGGGATTTCGCTCCATCTTCACGGCTGTCGCCAATGTTATCGTTGTCGTGGTCGTCGTTGCCGGGTTTCAAGTCCTGAATTCCTTGGTGCGGTGCAGGCAAAAGGAAAAATTATCCACAGGCCAGTATACCGATCACAGTGCAGTTAATTAATGAAGTTCACGCTTGTCTTTTACAAGAACAAATAAGGAAATTGTCAAGAAAGATATTTTTTTAGGTACCTCTGATCTGGAGCTGGATTTCTTGAGCATGGGTAGTCATTATATCGCCGGCTGAAGCTGACTACCAGCTACAGATAGCAGTTCCTTTCTTCACTATTTCTGTTGATGAGCAATGAGCTCCAAGCTCAGCTCCTTGGCAAGTTGCGATCCTATTCCTATATATATTGAATCTAAGATTTTTAAAAATTGGCAAGGTGACATATATATCCGAGTTTGAGTGGGATGTTTTTTTATATACAAATCTAGCACGGTGATGACTTTTTTTCATCTCATGACGTATGCACCCCAGAACAAGAAGGTAAAGACTAGCGGCCTGTTTGGAACCATAACATATAACATAGGAAAAGGGAAAACGTAGAGAATAGAATAGAGTAGAAGGTAAAAAACTACACGAATCCAAAACGTAGAATTTAAAACTTTAGACCATTTAGACTGCAGGAATCCATAATACAAAAATGTTGTTTATAATTTTTTAACAAGACATGGGAAGTTATCCCGGTGGCTCTCTTGCGTGTGGGGCCGGTGTCCATAAGCTTGGTATAGCTCATAGTTTTGCGTCTTTACCCCTTCACTATTTTATTTGCAAAGCACTGTGACCTTATCTCTTTGCCTATGCGGTTGTCCTCATCCCCAAGCTCTCACGCCATGGCACCATGTCCATTGTCCTCACCGCCGAAGCAATGGAGAAGGCTCACTGGCACAACGAGGAAGGCTTGAGGCCTAGCTAGGGGTGTGAGCCGCTGCAGTTGACTGGCACAACGAGAACGGTGAGTGCTGAGACGCTGCAGCAGCAGGGGAAGGCGGGAACTTGGGAAGCTTGTGCTGTACCAGGCCTTCACCTCCGTCGCCGATGACCGGACGACGACTGCCTGCTCGGTTGCTCCGCTGCTCGTTGGCTTGCTTTTTCGTAGCACAGCGACCCCTTCGCCGCTCTGTATCTCTCGCACGCAAGAACGTGCCTCGGGCTTCCAGGAAAACATTGGTTCCGAGTGGATGCAAAATTTCATGCGTTTTGTTGAGCAAAGGAAACTTTTCCAGAGGAAGATAGAGCTTCATTCTTTTGTTCCAAACGATGCATGATGTCAGCAGACCACAGGTTCACCAATTCTATGGAATTTCTTCGGAAATACTTCGTTCTAAACGGAGCCTAAATAGTGCTTCACATGATTAAAAAGTCTTGGCCACCCTTTCCAATCAAATACGTACTACTTGTCATGCATCAGGCATAGTATAGCTTTGTCCGTGCTCAATTATTGAGATGCGTTGCTGCTGGGAGGTCGGAGCACGCAAGGGAGAAAATTGCAGCCCAGAGTCCGCTTTAAACTAAAATAATTGTCAGTGAAAGCTTATTTTACGATTATGTTAGCTAGAATTCCGACGCCAGCGACGCACATGAATGTGATCTTTCTATTTTTGATTTTTTATGGTGCTCGAGAGAAATTCGGCTCCGGGTCTATATGTTTTTTTTGTTCTGGTCCATAAGTTTAGTGAGACAATCCGGAGCAACCTTCGGTTCTAGGCCCATGATATTTAAGTTCTGGTCTACAAAATTTAAGTTCCAGGCCCATAACTTTGGTTCCTTTGAATAGGTTTCCTCTTAAGTTTTAACCATTCGATTGGACCCAATAAATAGCTACAATTAATTCCAAATACTGTAACAAACCTCATTCTATTCAGGATAAGTAACAAAATACAAGGTCATATAGAAAAAAAGATTAAATCCATTTTTCTACCTCCAACTTGTCACGTTTGTAAAATTTTGGTCTTTTTTCCTCATTTCACATATGGTTATCAATTTTTGAATATTAAACATTTTATTTAGTATCAGAAAATATAATTACTTAATTTGAAATAATAAAAAAATATGACATTAGTACTTTTATAAAAATCTAAACCAACAAGTTTCAAAAATAAAATAAATATAGAATTTATTTATCATGCAATAAAACAATATGAACAGGATAAATAAGTGTCAAGTGACTCCGAATAGAACACCAACAGATATATTGCATTTTTATAAAAAAAAAGGTACACTACTTTCATTTTGTATTATTAAAATAAAGTATTTATAAAAAAATTTAATTAAAAATTTGGTCTTTAGTATTCCAAAAATGAAAACGTTTGAAATGAGTTGAAGGATCTTCACTGTCATTATTATTGTCATTGTTGCCAGGTGTTTGATCAATTCCTAGATTTCTTGGTACGAGAAAAAGGAAATTAAATAGGTGAAACAGACATTGCGCCCTCATTGAAGGCCCACTTATACAATGCATCGAAAGATCATTTTGAAGTACCTCTGATTTTGGAGCTGAATTTCTTAAGGTGTTGCTTCTTCAATTTTTATGCTGATGAGCAATGAGCTCTCGGCTCCTTGGCAATTTGGCATCCTGTATATATATTGAGTCTAAGATTCTTAAATAACGCTGAAGTGATATGTTTCCAAGCACGACGACTGGTGGTGCCAGTGTACCACAGATATTTAGCATCACTGTATAAAAATTCTAACTTGGTATAGCATCGCTGTAGCATCTAGAGCTGAAATCGGTGGTGCCACAGATATTTAGCTTCAGCCCCGGCTCCTCATATTCCTAGTTTGTTTGTTGCCCAAGAACTAAAATGTTTCCAAACTACGGGTGTCTTTACAGTGCTTATCAAGAAGCCTGTGAGGCTGCCTTTATCGATGTGTTAATTGAAGACGTTTAAAATATTGTTTTGTATTATATACGTGATTTTAAAATATTGTCGTCAGATGGATGTTGTGATCCTCAAACGAGACAATCGCATGAGGTTCGTCACTACTGTAGCGGTGCAGGAGTACTGGATTCACGCATTAATTACAAGTCAAGGATCTCGTTCCGAATCGCCGGAGCTGAGCGAAGCTTCATCACACGCGTCCTTATGCAGTGTACACGCTGTGACCAGCAGTTTATCCAATCAAATCAGATATATGCGCTCATGTGGACGGAAATGCATGTTTGAACGCTATTTTGTTTCAAAGACCACAAATCATGGAGTCGAACAGTATATATGATTGGAAAGGACACTCTCAGCCAGTGAGAAATGGATACGCACTGATCTACGCAGTAGTCAAAATGTCAAAATCTATCTGAAAGCGACGTATGGAACTTTAAATAGGTTGGTCGATTCTCGTGACCAACACTTGTTTTTCAATGATGTTTAACCAAGCTATTCCGGCACTGGTATCAATCAAATTAAATATTTACTCATCTCATAAAAAATATATGTCTATTTTAGATACCGCCTCTGTCATTACTTTTGATTACAGATGTTTATAAAAAAACTATCATTTTTAACTCAAATTAACTGTATACTATTAACGTGTGATATTAATTTTAAATTGTCAATCTCTATATAAGTTTTCACATATTGCTGCTCAAAACTGAAAAATAACTTAAAGAGTTAGTACTTTAATACCATTTTCACCCGCTTCGTCCCGTGGAGTTTGGAGATTATTGAAAAGGGTCCAAACCCGATAGAAAGAAAGTGTATCACCCTTATAGTGTGTATTTCGTTTCTCACGTCATATTCCACCATGCCTGCTGGGTATTTTCTTTGTTTTGAAATTAATTTTAAAAAAGACATACATCAAGGGGTCTTCATCTCTTAGCTCATTTGTTATCTTTTGTTTCCATCCTTCCTTGATAGATCGGTGCTTCTTCCTTTATCTTAACGCTTTCTGCTCTTCACGTGATCTGTGTAGCCTTGTTATGCATGCAAACTGCAACGCCATTCATGGCATACGTACCACGCGTACATCTACACTATTTCTACTATAAAATCTATATACCTTTGTAAGGAAAATAGGCCCTAATCCTTGTGCTCAGTTTCCTAATGTGATTTTGATGACTGAAGTGACAACATGTACCATTAGGGACTAATGTGTGTGCAAGTATATTTGTTCAAGTTATAGGGTGCAAGAGATGAATTTGGGATACAAACACTTCAAAGGAGGCTTAAAGAGCAGAGAAGACCCAAGGCATCAACGATCAAAAGCGTGAAGCCCGACATGGCGGTCCCTCTGACCGGTTAGTGGGCCGGATTTTTTTCATGCACTGGACGGTTCGATGGTGCGCATCTGATGGTCCGGTGAGTAGAAAAAGTCTATATTGAAGATTCAAGACCCAGTGGTGAGGTTGCAAAGTCAAAAGGAGCAAGCCCAACCTCCTTAAGATAACTGTCCCAAGGTGGTGAAAAAGCTTGAGGAGATTCAAACCGTGGTGTGCTTCCTTTGCCATCAAGAAGGCCACAAGTCCTACATGTGTGGAGTAAAGAGAAAAGGGGAGGCCAAGAAGAGAGAGAGATAGATCAAAAGAAGACTTGTCACTGTAAACAAACCCAAGCCAAGCTTGAAGGATGACAAGGAGGAGAGCACACCATATTTGCTCAAGAACAACAACAGCAAGGTGGTTGCTCACAAGATCAACAAGCAAGACAAGGGGTGGAACCAACCTATTTGGGTGCCCAAGGACACAATTCGTACCATGAACGCATCCAAGAAGGTGTGGGTTCCAAAGGTGACATAGAGCCACAAGGGCTAAAAAGGATTTGGAGACTTAGGCTATTTGGATAAAAGGTCTCAAGTTAGAAAGCCAAGTGTTGGATCTCATCTCATACCCAAATCTATCCTCCATATTTGGTAACTAGATTAATTTTCATGCTTTACCTTTCGCATATGGTACGTTACTTGCCTAGGCTTTGCATGAGCATATTTAAATTGAAGTAATGCATGCAGGCCGGGACGACGTAATACGAGGCCCTATACAAAATTCTAGAGGTAGGCCTATGCCATCGCTAAAAAATATAATAATATATGTTGTAATGTTTTGCACAGTAAATAGAGGAAAACATATCTATTTAACTCTTAGTTGCATAATTTTTACCTGAACAAGCATCATTTTTTAGTGTTTCTTGAAATGAATCTTCAATAATATGCTCATATTTGATCGATCTTCTCTGACACTTTGTCAAATCAGTCTCAGTTGTAACAATTGGTTTCTACACGGAGGGATGCACACGTATAGAAGCTACAAATGGTGGGAAAATGAAAAAAAATGTATACAAAACTAACAAGTTGAAGAAAAAAATTAAGAAATGTTATTCTATTGCAGTCTTGCTGGGGGCTTCAGTTTTAAGAGCCTCAATTACTGATTACCTTTCTAATGAGTTGTTGACCTGCTGTCATTTGGCAAAGAAGAACAGTATTTAATAAAAACACGATGCGCCCAGTGCTACATCAAGCAGAAGGCACAAGCACAATTGAAGTAAAACAGCCAAAAGAACTCATATGAAAGCGACTGGTCGCCATCGTATCCGAGCAGCAGCTAGCAGCAGATGCAAACTGCAAAGTAACTGCGGTGCTACACAATCACAAACTGAGGTTGTAGCCGGATGGGGATACAGGGTGGGCAGGCGTCGCGCGACGGCGCAATCGGAAGACAACAAAACGTCCTGTTGTTCTAGCCTTCCAGGATAACTACGTATGGGCTCTGACTTCAGGACTTAGAAGATTACTAGGTCATTAATGGACTTAAAGGTTTACTAGAAATTTTAGAGGCCCCATGAAAATGGGGGCCCTGTTATGTTGAACGGGCTGCACGGCCTATGCCCGGGCCTGAATGCATGCCTCCGCTATATCATGGTCGGTTGCTTGCATTCCACTCTAATCCATGAGAAACCCATATGGTTTCTTAGTTTAGGTGGTTATCGCTGGTTTTAATTCTTATCTTTTGTGCCAAAGTCTAAATCATAGGGTGTGCTCCTCAATTAGACTTGAATGTCTAGCGCATGTTTCTCACAAACGATTCAAATCTTGTATGCACACTTTTAGTGGAAGCCTATCATATAGTTTGTGTTACTTTGAGACTAACATGATTTTCAAATTTATCATATGTGTAGTCTCACCTACGTCCCTGGAAGTATGCATGAAGTTAAAGAAAAATACATTCCTTGGTGTACATTTGAATCATTTATAGCAATCTCCGTACATAATATAGTTTAAGCTCCCTTGTGTCTAAATTAGCTAAGTTAGTAAGTTGTGCATATGGTTTGTCTACCATTTTATGTATGCACGCTTTTACGGGGAGTTTAGCCTATGTTATGTGAATCTCATGTACTGTGATCCATTCAACTTCCATATCTTAAGGATCATAGTACATGGGACTCTCCTTTGTGCATTTAATGCATTCATTTTCGATGTTTGATTCCAAAGGAGGAGAAATTATGGACCCAGGCAAACATGCAAGGAATTGAACATGAACCGAGATGGAAGATCAAAGAGGACCAAAAGGGATTGCCGCATGATCTGGAACAATGGGGGAGAAATGAAGATGAAGCTCAAGGCGACGGTCCTAGAAAGAAAAGGAAATGGCATTGGAGTAAGGAGGAGCCTTATGTCCATTGACCACAACAAGAGGACAATACCATGGCAATGAGCAAATTCTTCCAATATTTTTGGAATGAAACGTCAATTGGTATCATTGCATATTTCAATTAACATCTTTTGATCTTGCATTTGCTTTGCATCCTAGCAAGTAGTATGTCCTTGCATTTCATTTGATATTATTTATCGCTTGCTTGGTCGTGTTGTCATAAATCAACAAAAGGGGAGAGATTGTAAGAAAAATGGGTCTGAAACCTTGTGCTTAGTTCCCAACTGAAATTTTGGCGGTTGAGGTGACAACATGTAATATTTAGGACTAATGTGCATGCAAGTATTTTTGTTTTTCTAGGGTGCAAAGGATGGACTTAGGGTACAAACGCCTCAAAGGAGGAGTTAAAAGGCACAAGAGAAGACCCAAGCCATCTAGGTTCGCAAGCGTGATGCATGACACATCGATCCTACTGGCCGATCAGCAGACCGAAAATAAATTGTATGCACCGGACGGTCCGGTGAGTAGAAGAAGCCTCAAGATTGAAGATTCAAGACATGGTGCAAATTACACGCACCAGACGGTCCAATGGACATACCACCGGACGATTTAGTGAGTGGAAGAAGAGAGGCCACGTCTAAGTGCTTGAACACTAGACGGACCAGTGAAACCACCGGACGTTCTGGGAATAGAAGGCTCTGCAAACTCAAGACCGTGGGTGTTAACACGCATCGTCTGGTGGTCACACCAGACAGTCCTGTACTCACGATGGTCGAATTCAAGTTTCAACAGTCGAATCCAATGACTAGTTGGGTGTACACACCAGACGGTCCGGTGGTCGCAGTTTGTGCAGTGCGGTTGCTCCCCTAGTGGCTAGTTTCAAGGTTTGGGCAATATATACCCCCACGCTCGGTGTCATGGCCATGGTTGGTGAATCATGAGTTCATTATAGTGTTGAGACACATATTTGAGAGATCAATCCATCACAAGAGCATAAAGATCTTAGTTAGGCATAGCCAAAGCTTGCGAGCTTATGCTTTAGCCTTGTTAGCGCATAGCTCTAGGTTGCAACCAAGTGTTGTAGTGAGTTTTGCAAAACTCTTAGAGAATTCGTGCTTGCGCGCACAAAGACTTGTAAGGGGCTTGTAATTCTTGCGAGACCCTCTGAGTTGTGGAGTGGACGCCACTTTGCTTGTAAGCTCACTTAGTGGAGACGGTGGAGAGCATCCAGGAGAAGGCCTGCGGAAGACCCCCGTGACCTTGCGATCCTCTGCCCTTGTGAGGGTGAGGCTGTAGTCCTTGCATGGACTGTCGGTGTTTTGTACCAGCAACCCACCATGGGGTAGACCACATGATGGTTTAAAGATCGAGAGCGGGGGTGCACGAGTAGATCGCGAAGGTGTATAGCATTCAAGGAACAAAGAGTTAGATAGGTTTGGGTCGCTAGCTTACACAATACCCTACGTCCTGTATGTGGTATGTGGATTGTATTGAGCACTAGAGCATCAAGAATGCTAGAGAGTCTTCTAGGGCCCCTAGCTCCCCTTACATAGGTTGAGGAGTTAGGGTTACAAGTCGACCACGCAAGGACTTTACATATTACAATCCTGATATTATAGGGATAGATATCGCCAAAAGATCTGTATCTATCCAGGTGGTCAAGCTAACCTAATCCTGAAGCCACCTTGCGTCGTATACCACAAGGAAAACCACTCGTCCCACACATCAAGGAGCGAGCAAACCGAGTCCATGAGGCACCGTGGATACATGACACCCACAAGCCCCGAGCTTCATGAGGATTTGGCACAAATCATCTTGATGGTCCTCAAGTCTTCCTTCCTCCATGTAAGTACAGCACTATATGGAGGACATCACTAGATGGACTCCATATGGAGTAGCCTCTAAGCTTCATGTTGACTTGGGTAGCAATCAACTTGAAGGTTTGAATGCTTCGATTACCATGTCGCTGAAGAAAAAAATCAAAATTTGAAATTCCTCTTTGCCCCTCCCTAGCCCCCAAGCTCCATGAGGTATGAAGTACGTCGATGGAGGTTGTTAGAGAGGGAAAAGAATCTGTTGTGACTAAATCTCATCTTCTGTCGTTATAGCCGAGTGCTAGCTACTCAACCGAGTGCATTGCTGCTCCACAAGTACAGTTTGGACTTCCATATGAGCCTTTAATCCTATTGACTCGTGTGTGTCCCAAATTGCTTGGTGGAATCAACTCTGAAGATGCTCGCACTATCTTGCAGACACAAGGTAACATGCATGCATTGGATTCTTTGGCTCTATAAATGCACGCATATCAACTGCCACCAACATTGCCATAAATACCTCACTTTTATGTCTGGCATGACTGCTCGCCTTTATTCGCCTTTTAACTGTGGTGTCATGGGTATTCATCACCCGAGATTCATTCTTATAGTTTCCTTTCCGTCTTCATGTATAGATAGTCACCCTCAATGTGCTTGGACTTCACACCAAAATGATGGTCGTAGTTCAGGAAGCACCAGCTACAAAAGCCTTTCTTCACATAGCTCGGCTCCTCTTGAATATCATCAAGAAACCAGTCAGAATGTGAGAGACTCCTAATATCCATCTGAGAGCGTCTAGGAGGTCAAATCAGAATGGGAAAGACTCCTAACACGTGGTTTTCTCATTCTGATTTGGTGATATTGTTGCCTTTTCAGGCTAGCTGCCCCGATTCACCTTGGGTGCGGCTGGGTATCGCCGACTGTGACAGCACTGTGGTGGGAATTTCTCCATTGTAGTGGTGCAGTCCCGATAGGCAATGTCACCACCGCGTCCAGTCGTCTTTGTGGAGTTTGGGGCCAAATATTCAGAGGTGAAGCAGAGGATATGCCCCCCGTTTACCGAGGCACTTGCATGTTAGTAGTGTGAGTGTATCCCCTGTACTATGCGGTTCGTGTCTTGTTGAATCTTCCCATTCCAACTTGGAATCATGAAGTTCCAGCACTTGCGCGAGTTGTCTTGCTAGGATTAAAAGCATAGATTTATAGTGGGGTTCCCTTCAATCCTTTGTAATATGTAATGAATCCTCCAATATCCGCTTGTGTGCCTATACGCACTCACCGAGTGGTTTTTTGTACTTGCACGATTTATTTCATGTGTTGTGACTTGTAGTGCCGAGTGGCTGTGCGCGGTGATTATTGCCGAGTGCATCCCACTTATGGCGTCGAGTGCTTCCTTGATTTGACGAGTGATTAGTTGAGTCCTAATGATCGAGTGGTAGACCGAGTGGCCTGCGATAATCTTGAACTGACGCAATTGTTGGATGCGAAAGCCGAATGCATCAAATGCATTAATTGGACCCAACGGCGTGACTTGGTCCAGTATAATAGTTGGAGCGGCACATAAAATTCCCCATCGCACGTTTCTTCACCATTTCGCTAGGGTTTACACCGCCGTCCCTGTTGTAGATCACCACATCGCCGCTGCAGCTCGCTGTGTTGCCGCACCACCATTTATATTGCTCCTGTGTATGAAACTTAGATACAAGGTCGCGAGTCGCAGATCCGACGACATGTCACCGAAGAAAGACCAGTCCTCCATCACCGGCAACTTCAAGGACACTAGTGGTGATGCAAGCCACCCCGACGGGCAACCCCCAAGCCCTGTTTGCGCTTGGGCCCCCACGACCATGGAAGATGATGACCTTGATGTCCTTGTCAATTTAGGATTGCTTCCGCCCAAGGAATCGAAACTGTGGGAGTCTCAATGCTGCTGTCTGTATCCAAGGAGGACAAGTTTCAACATTCCCGTCTTCGACTGGTACTTTATGCGCGGCCTCCATCTTCCGATGTGTTCATTTCTTCGTTGTCTCTTGTATTACTACAAGTTGGAACTGCCCCACTTGAATCCGAATTCAGTCCTTCAAGTAGTTGTATTTGTTCATCTCTACAAGGCATACTTGGGGGTCGCCTCTCATTTCATTTGTGGCATTACTTGTTCTGCTACAAGCGCCAGACCATCCGCAATCAATTGGCTTATGTAGGAGGAGCTGGACTGCAATTGCGAGATAACAAGAAACAAGAATATTCTCGCTTCCACTGCAATCATCTATAAAGAATTGGAGCAACAAGTGGTTCATGATGGAGAATTGTTCTGGATCGGTCCCCGAGTGTCCTGGGTACATCCCCCAAACCGAATGACTAGTAGAATGAAGTTGTGCTAGAGGCAAAAATGGAACCATTCCGAGTGCTCCTGAAGAATATTGAGAAGTTGAAGAACATTGGGCTTACTGCCATGGCAATTGCCATAGATTTTGTTTATCATAGCATCCAGCAGCTTAATGGGCCTGCTGCATGCGCACCACCTAAAAATACATCCCACAGAGAGAGAAGGCCATGCTGCTTCCGTCATTGCCCCTGCACGGGCTTCATGGCCACAGGCTCAAGCAGCGGCGAAGTCGTGCAGGGGCCAGGCAAGCGGCAGGGGGATATGTAGTTATGTGTGTTTTGGAACTCTTGTTATTGTGATCATTATGTGTGATTTTGTGACGTAAATGGTTCACAAATGACAACAATGTTTGCAGTCTTTATTATCAGTTTCCAATTTCTATGTTTGCAATGTATGTCTGCAGTGTAAAAAACACTTTGTTAATTCATTTGAAGCGCCTAGTCCCTTAAGCGGGACTAAAATGTGCTTTATTACCATTCCCAGGGTTATGGTAATCACATTCGTACATCAGTGTAGTACAGATCTGCCCTAATAGGACAGACCAAATAGGGCACATTATAACGAAGGCCCAAGCTTCCCCACAACACAGTTGGGGATATATCGTAGCCCAGACATCCAAGATCGCGATGACTTCTTCTTCTCTGTAAACTAACAACAAAGTAAAGATGAGTACATATGTACTCCACAAGCCCGCCTTCCTCCATGAGGAATTGGGGCTAAACTATCACTACATGCAATTATATCTGGAGCTCAGAATAATTTGTCAGAAAACATTTTCATATGCAAGGTTCATTAGTTCTCAGTTATTGAGAAAACATCTTTTTCCAAACAAGGGTTGCCACTGGACTTGCCGGTCCATTGTGGCTAATGGCACGCAGGCCAACACATTTTTCCACACAGCTACTAGGCCTTATCCACCGAAGCACTCGGCATCCACTGTCGGACCAAAAACACATTTTCCCCATCCAATTCCACATTTTATATAACATCTAGTTGTCAAAACTAAGCCATAACCCATCCATACATTGGACACTGACTATTCAATAACTCTGGCCAGAGAGCGTACTATGACCCACAAGTTGGACTCAGCGATAGTTTACCATCGTAAACGTTCGAATCACAAACCAAGCCTTTACCATTATGTCATCACCTAGCCTACCAAAAAAGGATCCAAGCCACCTCTTCGCCCAGTGTCCCACAACACTCCTGCGACACAAACCTCATCCTTTAGCCTCTTGCCACACCGGCACTCCTGGCAATAGCTAGACTATCCACTCTGGCTCGAGCTCGGTTGCTGCTCCACACAGCATCAAGTGGTTGTACAAAAAGGAGTTCGGCAAGATGAGACTTCAACTCGGTCCTTGAGGGCAGAACTCTCCTAAAGCTCATTCCCGAGCAACACCGTCCAGTCCTCTCCACGAGGCCGGATTCCTACAGTGACCGTGATAACGGTACCCAGATTTTCCACCCCGTTGTGGCTTAGCCGACCAAAGTTGTATGCCGTGGTCTTACCCCATGTTTTCCAAAAACACTCAACCCACATCCATCACCATATATCCATAATCACATCAAGATTAATATAGATAATTAAGTGAGCGATATACCTATGTGTGCTACTTCTAAGATTGGTTGAAGTGGCTATCCTACGAGATTCCTTAGCAAGCAAAACATGCAAGTTTTACTGTTCATACAGGGCAATTTGTTGTGTTGATAAAAGTGGGTAATTTATACATCAAATGAGGGTTCCAGTGGACTTGTCATTCACTTTGTTGAGGTAGCAGATACGGCGGTTGTTGCATGCGTCGAACTCTCTCTGGTGTCCAAGTCGAACATCTCGGGGACAGGACCAAACGGTTCTCCGAGAAGGCACTACGCGCACAACAAGCAAAAACACACAAATCAAGGTACAATATGAGCTCAAATGAGTTGAGTTTAGCTAAGATAGACGAACCTTGATTTTAGAAGAGTTTAGGCGAAGGAATCATCAGAGTCGGAATCCAGATGAGCAAGATATGGATTTTCCTGGATAAGGGCATTCTTGTGAACTACATGTGAATAGAAAGGAGTCTCATGGACCAAAAGGCACATGTGGCCCATTTCTAGTGTCAGCATGCCTGGTCCTTCTCGCCTATCACGACAGCGTAGCCTTGTGGGCCATTCCGTCGGCGTGAAGGGGAGGAGGACAATGTCTTGAGTGCCACCTATGCCGTGCCCATGTGACCAAAACTCGGTGACATGGGGAAAGCTTGACAACAATGGTATAGGTCCCAACTTGACAATCTGATTGACAGGGCGGAGTTGGTGCTAAACCGTTTTCTGAAGGTCAGACCAACAGGCTAAGCATAGCAACGTTAGGTGGATGGATAGATAGTTGTAGAAAAAATCTTGAGAAGAACATGAGCAGGTGGAGCTTGATTTATGGAGAATTTAGGGGCAAGAATCGCTTAAATCGGAGTTGAAACGGAGAAGATATGAAGTTTTTTGTGCGGAGGGGTAGATTTTGATCCTTTGGAATAGTACAGGGGGTGGATGTGGACTTTTTCATGATGAACTTTGGCTATGGCCCAAGCTGGAACCGAACTTGGTCCAAGGGGTGAATTTGGCCCAACGACCCTTTTCTTTTTCTTCCTTTTTCTCTTCTTTTTTCCTTTTTCTCTGTTTCAGCCCGATCCCATTTCCACCACAGCCTCGCCATCCGACCCATAGCATAAGTGGTGGCCAAGCCAAGTTGGGTCAGCCCAATGCGACGGCCAAGGGGCGTGGATAGTGCGCCATGACGGCGTCAGCCGGGCCCACACGACAGCGAGAGGCAAAGCGGACAACGTCACGGGGGAGGGCGCCCGTGCCTGACCAGCTGAACCAGAGTGCCACGAGGCATATCGGCGGCGATGGTCTACGACAGTTCTTCGTCGTACGGCCGGCTCCGATGACGAGCTCATCGGCGCAAGGGTCGGCGCCAGAGGGCTATCCGAGGTGTGGCGCACGAGGTGTGGTGCGGTGGATGGAGATGGGGCGTCCTGCGGCGGCGACGTGGGAGCGCATCGGCGGTGCAGACCACATACCGCAGCGAGGGCTCTGGGGAGGCGGAGGAGGGGTAGCGGGGTGCGACAAGAATGAGGGAGGGTACGGTGGTGCTCGCCAGTGAGGGAATCGAGCCATGACGGCTCGGGTGTGGCAGATTGCCGAAGCGGGTGGTGGCGGTGGTGAACTGCGATGTTAGTTGTGCTCTCCGAGGGTGAGCGACACAGGCGGTGCAGTGTGAGCGGGATGGGGAGGGGAAGGGTGAACTCAGCGTGAACGGTGCTTCACCGAAGCGGTGGGTGATGCGAAGCCGTGCATGAGAGGGGAGAAGACTCGCAGTGGCGGCGTTCGGTTCGTGGCCGAGCCGGGCGCGGCCGGCGCGAGAGGGAAACTGGTGGCGTCCGCGGCAGGCGGCGATCGGGGTGAACCGAGGGTAGGCCGAGGCTAGAGAGGCGCGGAGCAGAGGAGGGGGTGAGCTCGCGGCGTCGGCGAAGCTCGCAGCAGTTGCGAGCGGCGCGGGCGGGCGAGGGAGCAAGGGGAAAAGAGAGGGGAACTGGCCCTTTTATAGGCATGGCAGGGGGTGGAGAGGAGGGGGATGGCTGGCGACACCGACAGCTTGGCGTGGCACGGGTGGCGCGGTGTGTGCTAGTGGGACGCGGTGCGGCTCGTGCGGCGTGCATGGAGTGTGCGCAGCGTGGCGTGCACCCGCACGGCGCGCACGTGGCAGACGGAGGAAAGGGGAAAGGAGGGGAGGCGATGGCGTGCTGCTCGGCTTGGGCGGTGGCGCGGCCCAGGGAAGGAGAGAGGGGGGATGGGAAGTGGGCTGCAGCCCGAGTGGAGGAGAAAAGAAATTTCCTTTTCATGATTTGAATTTCTAATTCGAAATTGATTTGGGATTTTGGGGGAATTTTTGTGGGAGATTTTTTATGGAAGAGTTTGTATAAGATTTTGTGGACATATTGGAGGAGTCAAGTAGATTTTCATCAAGCTCATAACTGTACACTCACAAACAAGTTTTCAAAATCAATTTTGAATTAAGAGAGGTTTAGAAAGACTTCTTAGGGTAAAAAATTTCGGGCGTTACATCATCTTGCAATCATTTACACGGATTTGGACTGAATAGTAAGTACCCACCATGTAGCTGTGGTGCTATATCACGAGCTCGGTTTTGTAATCAGACTCAGACCTTGATAACTACTGTATGTCTGTGTTGTCTACTTTGATAGCTGCTACTCCCTACAGTTTTTTTACACTCTTAGCTCAAAGATAACCTAGCCTGTGACAATCGAGAACAGAGGTAGTCATAAATTTATAAGACATTTGACTTTTTCTACAACTTTGATGATTTGATTTATTAAAAGAAGTATTCAAACATGCAGAAACACAACTTATATCTAGGATCTTCAGATGGAGGCCCTTCAGCCGGTAGCCCTGACGCGGTTGATCATGGATGAAGCGGGCCTCCGGGGTCGTACTGGCTTCCCTAGCATCGCCGCGCTCTTGGCTGCTAGGTTGCTTTAGTTTTTTCTTTTTAGCCAGTCGTTTATTTTGGGTTGTCCCTTCTTCCTTTTATGTTTCTGCGGTTTTGTCGGATCTCGGCGTTGTATTTGTTTGAACTCTCTCCTTAGTGAAAAACGTGCTCCGCGCGTTCTAAAAAAAACAACTCATATCTAAACAAACATTAGTGACAAACAAGTCATTATGAAATAAATGGTAACTTATGAATTTTTTAATGATGAATGATCAAAGTTTTATAAAAAAAACCAAATGTGTCATATATTTATGGACAAAGGGAGTAGTATATTGGACCTGTCGTGATGATTTTGAAGAGCCGTTAATTCTAAGCACCACTAATTGTTTCGTGCATGTTCCTGATATCAACTAAGCGTGGAAGTCGTTGCCGTATATACTGAATCAGCTATAGAAAAATGTTAGAAACATGGAACTTTATTATTCTAGAGTAAAATGCACGATCTTTGAATATGGCACCATATGTCAACTAGGTCCCCAAGACACAAAGGAATCCGGCTCCCAAAACATAGAAAACCATGTCATCTAGGTCCTTAAAGTTGGCTTGAGTGCCACCCATGTCTAAAACCGCCAATTCACTTGTGGACTATGTATTGACCATAGGTTTTTAACTAAGAATCACAAATTTGGGTTTCTAAAGTTGGTTTAAGTGTTACTCGGGTTCCAAAACCACTAATCCACGCGTTTGGATGTGCGCGGACCATAGTTTTTATTCGTAGGGTCCACTTGTCATGTCCACAATTTTTCCTATTGTGAGTGAAATAATTTTCTAAATTTTATTTATTACTTCTTGCTTAGCGATGGTGAGTAGGAGCGAGCAACCGCGATGAGGAGGCGGTTGGCGGCGAGCACAGAGTGGCAGCAAACGCCAAACAGGATTGAGAGGCAAGGTGAGTGATAATAGAAGTTCCAACAATACTGTCACGGGCGACGATGGAAAAGGAGGACAGGTGGTGGAGAGGGAGAGCGCGGTGAAAAAAATAATAATACAGAATTTTTATTTACTGATAGGTCCTATATATCATAAATGAGGAAGAAATAAGACATATTGGCCTTACACTGGGTGCCACTTATGCTCTAGCTAAAAAAACACTTTTGGAGGGGGAGGGGGGTATGGCGGTTTTGGGAGCCGGATGACGCAACAACCAAATTTAGGAACCCGGATTCCTGTTTTATGAATTCAGGGACCTAGTCGACACAATGTGCCAAACTCAAGGACTGCACGTATGTTACTCTTATTCTAAAAGTTCTTTCAAATAGCTACATGTGTCTGCAACATATCAGCCTTTCGATACAACTCCTTTCGAAAATAAGAAATCAAAGGGTAGCCTTAAGTATTCTTTTGATGGCTATATATACTCTGTTGTGCACTACTAACTATCATAGAAAAAGCATGAAAGATTATTTGCGTGTCAATGAATTCTTTCATTCACAAAGATATGCCCGATTTTTAGAATCCAAGGATAGGCCAGCAAAGTAATACCAGTTTGAAAAAAAAAATAGAATAACTGAATTACATTAAGGCACATCATGCTTTTCTGATTATTTTCATCTTAAAGAATGTTTTCAGCTTAATGAACAGCTTTCATGCATCCAAGCCAAAGAGGCAGAGATATCTGAACCAAAAGGGATTAATAGCGACCACTTACTTTATCTGTTAACCCAGTTTATATGTTTACCATCTGTCAGTAATGGTATCTTCAGTAAAGTCAGGTTTTTTCACTTAGGTTTCAATATTTTGATAGCCAATTCCATTCCCAGCAACAATGTAGCATGAACACTACAAAACCATATTTTTGGCAACTTTGCAATTGCATTTTGCTGTAGCATTGCCAAACATTCCTTCCGAGCTAAAATATATTTCTTAGCACACCTTAGCACAGTTCTTTACCTCAACCTTAGCAAAATGCAGAATTAGAAAATACAAAATTGCTAAACAAAATGCAACAAAAGTCAGTTCTTTAAATCACCTTAGCACAATTCGAGGAAAAAAATGCTTAGAGTAAAAAAAGCAGATTATTCATAGACAGAGCGCCATCCCCACTACAAGGAAACAAAAAAAAGTTAAGTCTAATTCACCATAGTATCATGCAAAGAGTGGATGTAGATAAGTTTGGCATGCATAACTATTACAGACAAGTACAATATATGTAACTCGTAGGATATATAAATTACGAAATCACATGAATTTGCTAAATAATTATGAAGTAATTAATGGCATTGTAGTTCAGCCCAAATTAGAAATACCTTTTGCTATCTTTTCGGAACCATCAGAATTTGGCCCTTTTCCATTGGTCGTGGAACCAACAATTTTGCACGTATCAAAAGATCCGTACTTGAGCTCTCCTTGATATTTTCTCCACTCGAGACTACTTGGTAACTTCTGGACTTCAGGTGCTTGGTTATCATACATAGCTGAAGACAGAAAAATCCACAAAGAGTAGACTGGGCATGAAGAAGCTTGCATCTGAAAAAAAAATCAAGAATAGAAAATCTTGCAATTCAGAATATAGGACTCTATAGTTCATTTGTGAGCATACTCTGTACCTCTCGTTTAGCAAAAAGAACTTGGGAGATCAGACGCATGGAACCTCTTTCTGTTTCTCGACTAATGAATTTGTCATAGGTGTTGAGCACCAAAAGTGAAAGATACCTTTTGTTTCTATCAAGTTGGGTATGCCGACGTGTTTTGCAGGTCATATGGAGTCTCCCTAGGGATTACGGCTTGATTCCACCACAGATATGCAAAATCTATTATAGCAGCATCAAGATGTGGCCAAAGAGCATATTTGAATATACCAGGACATAGTCTGTGTCGAGACGATAAAATGGACATATGGATTGCCCAATTCGGAGCTCGACAAGAGTACTTATGCCATTTGGAAGTTGGCCATGTCGGCTTGTCCGGTGACACGGGGGGAGGGGAGAGTCTGGTGTTTCACAGAAAAGAGGCCCCAGGTACCGGCTTGTCCGATGGTTATAGCCTCGGTCCGAAAATGGGTTTCTGGTCGCGTTTGATTGGTTTTCGATGTGTTTCGACCTCATATGGGTATAGACCCCCCACCCCATATATATATAAAGGGCCACGGGCGATTGAAAACATCCAACTGAACCCATCTATTATACTTTAATTTACTTTCATGCTATCTCTGCTCTCAAACCCGAGTTTCTTCCCCTCTCCTCTCATGTTGTTCATCTTCTTATGTTTACGACCAGGGATGGTGCCCTAGGCTTGCTGGCCAACCTAGGGCACACCAGCAACACCTACGCCCTGACGGGGTCCCTCCCGGGCGTGATCTTCAGTAGTTCCTTTGCTAGTTTGCACGTAAACTCATCGCCACGTAAGCACAATATTTATCACTTGTTGGTTTGCTCTTAAATCTCACCGTTCTTCACCGCATAAGCGTGATAGTCATCCTACCCGGGTGCTGCTAGGTCTCGCTCAAGCCTTATCCACACCAGGCAGTCCGACGCGCTACAGGCTGACCCCAAGGTGCCTTGTCTCGCTGAGCACAAGCCCTGGCTTTAGTATTTGGCCAAACCTGCACCAACAGTAGGCCACCGACTCAGCCTGCGTAAAGACATAGAATCTTGATTTCCAATTTCAAGGACAGGCCAACACAATTGGACTTAGAGAATGATTCTAGTTCCACCCCATTCTGTGAATCCAAACAAGGGAAAACCGGGATGGATGCATTTTGATGAATAAAGCATGAATCTGGTGAAAGACCCCAGCTCTAAGCCTCTGGCCTAACCCTAGAATGCTACTGGTGCCCTCTTCTGGTGTCCTCTCGCCATGGTCCAATCTCCAAGGTCTCTATGTAGACCTAGTCGTTTACACTACCGAATTAATGTATGGCCAACCAACTTTAAAAACAATGATCGGACAAATGATTAATTAATGCTCTATTTAGATACACCTAGCTAATTGACAGCTACTAAAAATTAGTTATAATATGTCGAACGGATTAACAAATGGAACAACAAAATTGCAGCTACCAAAGCTAATAGCAGTTAGTTTATAGAAAAATATCATTTAGTTAATGTATCAAAACAAGTCTAGTATCTAAATTAGTCTAGCTAATTTTTAGCTGGCGAACAAAAATACCCTAACGCTAATAGAAACTAGCGTAGATGTGCGTGCAACACACGTGTTATGAGATAATCGATCGAGCAATAGGAAGGAGGAAAATGAAAATGGAATTAAAAAAAAGAGACCTGCTTGATTACCGTGCTTCGTTTCTCATTAATCCAAGATAAATAAAGTAAGAGGTAATTACGAGTAAAAAACAATGTAACAAAATAAAAGACCAAAAGATAGAAACATTTTTCTTCAATTGGTTTTAGACCCTTTCCAACCATTCTCAACTCTTTTCAAATGCGCAGCGGTGGCCAATGGGGCCAACGTGGGGTACACCAGGTTCATCGTAGGAAAAAATATTTTCCTATAACTTTTTTTTACAGCACAGAAGATTAGAAAGACCGAGCGCCGTTTAGATGCGAAAAGAATGGCGCTTCTATCCTGACATCGGGCTTGTAACAGATCCAGCCCAATCCGCGCCGATCCACGAGAGAAACCACCTGGAGTCAGGGTTTAAAATATCGGCCGATAATCGCAATTATCGGCGATATTTACCGTTACCGGCACTGGCCGATATCGATTTTCAGTTGATTTTTCGAAGAATATCAGTCCAAATTTCAAAAATTTAATTTTTTTTATAAATGATGAGGAAAAATTCTATAAAAAACTAGAGTTCCTCCTAAGACTAATACACTACCACATATTCAAAATAAGACATCGCTTACTTAGTGAAAATAATGTTTTTGTGTAAATCATGTTAACCACCATCGATAATCGACTCCTTACCGCTGATAATCGTTCCTTTAACCTTGGTTCTCAATTTTTCTCAAGCCCAATTGACCAAATATGTATGGGTTATTTTTTATATTAATGTATATTTGATATACTTTGATGGTTCTAGGCCCGATCTATTACATGAACTTAATTTGAAATTATTATGTTTGCTGGTATAATAGTATGATACTCCTATATATTAATAATTGTAATGGTTAATCTTAACATTGTTGTGTTGTAATGGTTTAATTTCATCTCAATATGTAGGAACAATTATATGTACTACATATCTTTCATTCATAGCCTTCATGGAAGGAGTTCTTTTTATGTATTAATGTACTAACCGATTTAGAAAGGTATTGTGCAAAATATGAATAAATGATGAATTGTTGTGCACTTTCATGCGAAAAAGTATGTAGGTACATGTAAGCCGAATGCAATTTGACAAATATCCAACACAAATAAAATAATGCAATTTCACAAATCTCTAACACAAATAAAATAATATCATATATCCATATTTTCCACAGCCAAAACAGGTTTCTTGGTCTTTGTCACCGGTTTCTCAGCGATTTTTATCGATTATCGTTGATAAATTACTGATTATAGGTTTTTGAATTTGATTTCACTTATCAGTCGATTTTAGCGATTTTTCACCGATTTTCAATCGATTATCGTTACCGGAGGTCACTGATAAATCCCATATCGCTGATAATGTAAACCCACGTTTACATTATTGTGGACAGAACGCACGTTGAATCAAATTTTTAAAGTTTTGGCTTTCACCTATCATAATAGGTAAATATTCAGAGACAATATAGTCGATAATTGCTTCACATGCTACCTGTGGGTTGTAAACCCATGTACTTACGGTACCGTCGGCAGCAAAGTTGAGCTAGGTTTGCACACCTCCTCCTCTAGTTTGTCCTAGATTTTCCAAACAAGCTTTGTAGTGCCGATTCAAATGCCCAGTGCCACCGCCTAAACCTACACTCAACTCAGCTTTGCAATAGTGACATATAGCAATATAAGTCTTTATACCATTCTCGACAACTTCGAACCTTGTCCATATGATTCCAACACTCTACTTTGGGACGTTTAGCTGTGGGTGGTGGTACAAGCACATGAGCTGCAGCGGGCTCCTGACCATGAGCGGCAGCACCACTACAACCACCATCCACTGGGGATGGCGCATCGGCGACGAAGGCAGCATCTTCAAACCCTTCAGTGCTGTCCATGTGACGGTCATCCATGCCATAATCTCCCATGCTTGGGGAGAGTTGGCGAGGATTGACATAGGCAGCATCCCTCATTGTCCTAGGAGGGCGTTTCCTAGCAGCTGCTTTATTCTTCCCCATCGTATGCTTCGGTGCTCAGCTCATAGATGGGGTGTGGAGTGGAATGGCGATTTGGGAAGAGTGGTGTAAATGCGTGCTAGAAAGAGAGGAAGGAGGGCTGGCGGGTTTTTATAGGCGGAGATAGCAGCTAGCTGGAGATTGGAAGTTGGAACGCGTCGGATGGAATTCCATTCCCAATTTTTTCCAACTAGGTTTTCGAAAAGCACAGTTAACAGTAAATAACAATGGATACTCGCATTTAATCGCAGCAGCACCGAAGGGGAAAAGAGGAAACTGGTGGGAATTAAAGCGATGAACACAAACTGCCCTCTAGGAAATTGTACGGGCACAACCCACAAGCATTGCCGCATGCGGATCCTTGATGCCGCGCTCTACTCCTGAGTCCTGCCACCCTGGCAACTCTTGGATGACTGCTGTGCACGGCGACGCTCGACGGCGTCCATGGCGGGCGGTGGCGCGACAATCGTCGAAGTTGAGGCGCATGTGGCCTGGCCGCTTGGAGCCTTGGCCCTTGGATTCCGCGCCAGACCAGCACCATGCAGCTATCCGCGCCGCGGTTCCGCCGCCCCGTGCGTCCGTGGTCGCCGGCCCGCCGCCGTCGGCTCTCCGCGCTTTGGCCATGGACGACTAGTGTTAGGGATTGGATAAGTGGGGACTGGGGACCGAGGAGTGGGCTGTGCCGCCGCTATGGCCATCTTCTGACCAGGGAGTCTGGCCTATTCTGTGCTTTGTCGGGCCTTTTTGCGCCGGGCCGGCCTGAGACACTCGTGTCGTGCCGTCCTGCAGGCCAAAAACTGAAGCACAACCCAGCCCACTAATCGTGTCATGCTAGCACGGCCCGATCACAATCGGGTCAGGTCAGGTCGGGCTGGGCTTCGTGCCCAGGTATTCGGGCCGTGCTCGTGCCAGCCCATAAGCACGCATTTTTTTCATTTTTATATTTTCCAAAAAAAAATTACAAAACTATACCTCCGCTCACGGTTTTTACAGCTCTATATGCCTGTCGCCCGACCAAGGGGCGATAGGGTACCTACAGGCACCAACCGCCCGGCCTCGGGGCGACAGGCCCTAGTCGCCCGGCCTCCGGGCGAGAGGCGCCCCTGGCCCAGCTGTGGCGCTCCGAGAGCCCCTGTCGCTCGGCCTCGGGGCGATAGGCCCACCTGGCCCAGCTGCAACGTCCTTGTCGCCTGGCTGCGGGGCGACCGACCCCAGTCGCCTGGGGACGGGGCGATTGGCCCCTGTCACCCAGGGGAGGGGCGGTAGGTGGCCACCGTGCCTATAAAAGGCAGCCCACCCCCTCCCCATTTACTGTGTGCAATTTAAACCCCCCCCCCCCGGGGTGAGAGGCAGGAAGGAGTGAGGAGGGAGGAGGGAGGAGGGAGGAGGGGGGAGTGGGAGGATTTGCAGCGAAGCTCTGCTGCGTTCGGACTGCAGATAAATTTTGTTTTGCCATTGTTTGTTATTTTGTAATCAATAGTGATGCAATATTTAGAATAAGTAGCTAATTAGATTGTAATTAGTTAGGACAAGACACTAATTAGACAGTAATGATCTAGCCATATGCACAGGCAATTGCATGATGTCCCGACATGGAGTTGGGGTTCTGCGGTGCTTGCTGCTACTTACAGAGGCTTGTGCGACGCCTGCTATAAGCCTCAGGCCAATGCAGTTCTGACTGGTTGCCCACTGCTTCTCCAACTGTGGTCGTATGAGAGATTCGCAATCGGAAGGCCCATGGTCGACATTGACCCTTACGATGATGGCATGTACGGGGATGAAAAGGATGAAAGGCCGACAATGGCGACTATATGGATATGTCACAAAGGGGTAAGCTGAAGTACTCTTTATTCATGTTGTCTGTTTCAATAAAGCACGCTCCCTTGGGATTGTCGTCACTTTGCACTAGGGATAGCGAGTTATGGCTCACGACCACACCAATGGTGTATGACTGCATGGTTGAGCCACACTGCCCAGACAGAGTTATGAGACAGTTTGGATCCGCCCAGCCTTGGCCGGTCCCTCGTGGTGAGCCTCGGGCTGCGTGTTTGCTTGCCCACGATCTGGCATGAAGTCATCGTCGTCGTCGTCCATGAAACTCACATTCCCTCCTCCTACTCCCACTTGAGACCCGCCTCGTATAACCTCCCCATATACATCCGCGATCCCAAGTCGTCGGTTGTCAGCACTGGGGCCTTTATTGGGATCTGAATTGAATCCGAACTCTGGAAAACATAGTTGCAATGTTGTTTCCATTCTCTCCTCGTCAAATATACAGTGACGACCGTTCTGTGTAGCCATTCCAGCAGCAACTAGGGCGCTGTTGATCAAAGAATGTGTCCATAGAAATGAAGAACCCATTCCACCATCCATTTAAATAATCCTACATGACTCGCATAAATAAATTAGAGTGCAAACAAATATAATTGGCCGACTAATTATTTATTTAGTTCCTAATCATATGCTAATTATAGTCTACTCAGTGCTTAAATACTACCTAATTACAATATAATTATCTACTAAATGCTTATTTATTGGTAAATTACTAACTATTTAATCTACTTCAAAAAACTTCATCACTATTTATTACACAATAACAAGCAAATGCAAAAAAATTTACTGGCTAATTATTGTTTAATTACTCTCTACTTACTAATAACTTAATGCCTAATTGTTCCCTAAGTACTGTCTACTTATAGTCTCATCACATAATAATCAAAGCCTAATAATTACCTACTAATCATACTTGCTAATTTTACTCTAATTCTAACTGCTCGCTTACTATTTGTTACGCAATAACAAACAAGTGCTCTACAATTTTACCTACTGGACCGAATGCAGCAGTGCTTCGCTGCAAATTCACCCTCCTCCCTCCCACCACTCTCCTGCCTCCTGCCTCCTCCTCACCCAGCGGGGGGGGAGGGGGAATGGATCACAGTAACAATGAGATGGGCGGGCGCGTTTTATAGGCGGCGGGACACCACTCGCCCCTACGCCGGGCGACTAGAGCGCGGGGTCGCGGGGGATGTGGGCTATGGGGGCCAATCGCTCCACAGCCGGGCGACAGGATCCTCTCGCCCCTCCGCCGGGTGTCTGGAGCAGCGGGATCGCGTGGGATGTGGGGTGGGGGGGCCAATCGCCCCTTGGCCGGGCGACAGGGCCCTTTCGCCCCGCGGCCGGGCGGTGGGATGGTGGCAGAGGCCCTATCACCCCTTTGGTCGGGCGACAGGCGTATAGAGCCGTAAAAACCTGTGAGCGGAGGTATAGTTTTGTAATTTTTTTTTTTTGGAAAATATAAAAATGAAAAAAAACGCCATAAAGCACAGGCCAAAACTTTCAGCACTACTCTGAACGCCATGCGATCGAGTGACCCGATCTGTGCTCATGAACAATCCATATCCGCAAGCAAGGAACACCATCTCCCCCCGTGACTGTTCCTCCAGAGCTGCAGAGCTGCGGCCTTTTTGCTTGCCTGTGATCCGGTCATCGAGCCGCGAGTTCTGCATGTCACGCCCTCCATGTCAGCCGCCGTCGTTGCACCCCATCAACCATCACCCACATATGCAGATGCCGCTGCGGTTGAGCACCAGCTCAATGTTAACAACCCCCAATCACAGGAACACAAATAACAAACACCACCAAATACCAGTACAGGATCCGATAAAATTGATGCAAAGGAGTATAGTCTGGATGAGCAGCAAGCAGGTGGGATCGAAGGAGAGGGGGAACAGCAAGGTCTAGAGTATCCTGGAAGATTCTAGAAGCGAGGGATCTAGAGTTACAGGAGGAAGAGATGCAGCGGAGAAGAAGAACAATAGAATAGTAAAGCTTCTAGGAGAAGACGATGTGTTCTCTTGAATAGTGGTTTCTCCCTTGCTGCTCTGCTTCCCTACTCCTTTGTAGCACAAGCCATCAGATAGTTGGGCTGGGCCATGGACGACTGGGCCGACAGTCTCTAACACTCAAGCCCGCGAGCACAGGTCTTGGCCTCCTTGAACCTGTAGGACACTAGGGGCAGCGACTGGAATGCAATCAGAGCTGTGGTGCAAGCGTGCAATCTAGCGCTCCTGCACACACGATGTAAGTGAGTGCAACCTACCTCCACTCCATACTCCGCCTATTCCGTGCACGATCTGCCCATGAGTCCGTGACTGTCGGCGGCAACTGCGTTCGACCATGTGCAATCCACACGCATGTTCCCAGCAATGCTCACGACCTGTGCCAAGGCCTCAGTCCTTGGCAGCATATCGACGAACTCTTGGCGTACACCCTCGCACAGACCAACGTTGTACTGACAGCATGTTGTGCAGCCAGACCTTAGCATTGGTTACGTATTCACCCTAGGCCTTCCAATTAGCACTTTTGTTAGCCGTACATGCTTTGTCTATGCACATTCTAATTGGCTCTTGCATGTTGCCCAGTAAGGTTTGCCACAGTGCCGTGCACAAGCTACACAGGACACGCAGCACAAATGTTTTGTTAGTCATAGCTCGCACGCCCGACCCAGTTCACCGTTGAACTGGACTTAGTACGATCATATAAATTCCAATTTAAACTCTGAAAGATATGAAACCAATTTCATTATCTTTCTAAAATCAAAGCTCTGTGCTTTAGTGCCATTGATTGAGTGATGTCGGTCGGTTCTTTATGCATTTATTTGGAGCTCATGTTGCATCTGGTTTAATCGGATTTTCTTGTATAGGTCCGGAGAAGCTCTCGGAGCACCCTGACGACTATGACTACTTCGTCTACGCTGAAGCTTTGAAGTGAACGACCCACTAAATTCAGAAGAACCATTCTACAGCATTAGGTACGTTTCAATCCCTTCACGTTATTGCTTCCATTATTATGTGTTTCTTATGCGGATATATCCACGGACGTCCCATGCCAACAGGAATGGGAAGTATGACAACGGCACCAACTTAACAACCATCAAACTTCCCTTTCTCTACAATGCCAACCACCAGGCCGGTTTCTGATTTCAACGAAATCACTCATCATTTCCTGCATACAATATGCGCACACGCCCACTTATTAAACTTTTTGCCAAGTAATGTGTGGAACGAGCAATTGTCTTACTAAACTTGGAACCAAACAACCCTATCCTTATGGCAGGCCCATAAAACAGATAGCGATCCCCTAATTAATTTGCAAAAAAAGCAACTTTGCGAGGCACTAAGCAAACTGCAATGGAGCGACATCCGGGAACCAGACCGAGTGCCAAGTAATCGCTTATCTAAATTAAACACAACATGCATATATCGTTATAGCTGTAGTTCACCAGTCAAACAACGTATGCAGAGGCGGTCGGTCCCTAAATTGAAATAAGCTACCCCCTCCAGCAACTGTGAAGGAGAATCCCACCCAAATAGTGGTATACTACCCTGCAGTACAAACCATATGTTAAATGCGACTAATTTGAACTACCTCAGCTGAAGTTAATATTGACGTTGCAGGAAAAACAAACTAACGAGGATTTCCGAGCCAGAGCGCTGCAACTGATACATGAAATTCCGCTGGAGTACGTAGCGCGCGTCCTACTTACATTTATAATAAACGTTTGAAAACATCTACAATCTAATGGATCGGGTTGCCAAAGCATGTTCAGAACATGCAAACCAACATGCTGTTGCAATGCATGCGTCGAAACCCACGAAACATGCAACCTCCCTTGCAGAGTTTTGATGTATCTTCTGCCGTGACAGGCTCAAAAACAATATTACTGCCCAGTCCATTCTAGTTTTGTCCTAAGTCAACCAAATTTATATGAAAATGTATAAATGTTTATAATATCAAATGAGTATCGTTAGATTCCTTGTCATATATATTTTGATTAGGTACTAATTTAGTGTTGTAAATGTCGATACTTTTCTCTATAAAGTTAGTCAAACTTTACGAAGTTTGACTTGGGACGAACCATTTTTTTAGGGACGAGGGAATATTTCTTTTGTGCATCTCTTTCAAATGGGACCCATGCAGTCTAGCCTGGCTAAGCGCAGCGCATGCAGGACCACAGAGCTGGTCTTTCTTTTCCTTGCTGGACCACGCTAATCTCTCCACCGGTCCACTCCCATCGTCATCGCGCCCACACCTCTGCACATAGCAATAAGTTCGCCCAGGGCATCCACTCCATCCATCGCCCCACAACCTCACACCACACATACCATTGCCACTAGGAAAATTCATCTCCTACCTTTCCAACCACCAAACTCACCTCGGATTGCAATCAATGGAAGGACAGGTATACGTTTCTTGCATCAATCATTCACAGCCATTCCAAACAGCCTTATTGTTGATGCACTCATTCACATCCATTCTCCACTTTCTACACGTCGTCATTTACAACAGTGCTAGATTACTCAAAGCCAACATCAGCAGCACAATTACTTGGTTCTGCCCCCATTCACAGTAGTGACGGTTTTCATTTTAATCGATATCGTATGCTCACCACGCTAAGGAAATATCAGAATTTGACTTTTGTGCTACAGAATTGACGTGCTTTGCTTCTTCTTTGACAAGCATGGACACATGAAATTTGTATTTAGTAGTTCCACAAATAAACGCACATTTCCCGTCACTTGACTAACTGCTTTGTACATCACAAGCAGTTAGTCAAGTGATAGGAAATGTGTGGGTATTTGTGGAACTAATAAATACAAATTGCATGTGTCCTGGCTGGTCAAAGAAGAAGCAAAGCACGTCATGCTATAGCACAAAAGTCAAATTATGATGTTTCCTTAGCGTTGGATGAGCATACTATATCGATTAAAATGAAAAATGTCACTGTTGTGAATGGGGGCAGAACCAAGTTGTTCTGCTGCTGATGTCGGCTTTTGAGTGATTTGGTGCTAGTGTAAATGATGACGCGTGGAAAGTGGAGAATGATGCGAATGAATCAATGAATGCATCGACAATATGGCTGTTTGAAATGGCTGTGAAAGATGGATGCAAGAAACTTACCTGTCCTTCCATTAGTTGCGATAGATCCAGGGTGAGTTTGGTGGTCGGAAAGGTAGTAGATGAATTTTCCTAAGCGGCAATGGAATGCGTGGTGTGAGATTGTGGGCGATGGATGGAGTGGGTTCCTTGTGTGAACTTATTGCTATGTGCAGGGGCGCGAGCACGATGGCTACGGGAGTGGGTTGTTGGTGGGATTATCATGAGCCAGCAAACAAGAGACTAGCTTTATGGTCACATGCGCCTTTGTGCATGGCTTCGCCTTGCTCAGCCAGGCCAGACCTCATGGGTCCCATTTGGAAGAGATGCGCAAAAGAAATACTATTATTTTTTGAGCCAATCGCGGTAAAAGACACATCAAACTGTGCGGGGAGGTTGCAAGTTTCGTGGGTTTCGAGGCATGCATTCCTGCTACCATCTATGATAGGTACAAAAACAATGGGGTATGTAGCTTGGAGGTTTTAGCGGATGCATTAATTTGATGTGAGTTGTGGAGGAGCAGCACATCATTGTGAGTATCCTGCCGTTTGGATGAACAGAGATGTTTATCTTTTTTTTTACACTGATCGCATTGTTGCTAATGCATGTTGGTTTGCATGTTCTGAATATGCTTTGGCAACCCAATTCGTCAGATTGTAGATGATGTGATTTATTTACTTTGATTTTGGTATACATTGAGGGCCGGGTGAGATAGCAGAGATGGTGTTGGTGTGTACGGGAGGTTGAGTTTCTCATTAAGGACTGGCCCAGACATGGTTGTGGATAGTGTCTGCTTTACTTATGCAACGTATGCATCATGGAAATTATAAAGTCCTTTATAGCGAAAGGTACAGCCGTACAGGGCTGGGGCTGCGTTCAATATCCTTGGTATGGGTTTTACGAAACAGGTATATATGATAATGCGATGAAATCGCGCATTGGCTTCATTTTATGCGCTTGTGCCAACGATGCCGAAGCATGATATAGGGAAAAAGCTCGGTGATTTATCCTTTATGCCTGTCTATGTGGCACTGTAGTCGTCGTCATCGATGGTGGAATTATATATTTTTCCTACTGCAGGCAAGGTCCGCAAGGATAGGCATGTTATTTGTTTGCATGGAACAATGTGGTCAGAAAAGATTGTACAAAAATTGATGGTAAAAAAAGCATAGAAAAGCCATAAAAAGGTGGTGGTTGCCATAGGCCGGCGATGCCATACCTTAGAACTTCCAAACTTGTGCTGAGAGTTGCAACCAGCTTGTCGATATGTATCCCCTCCAAAGGGCACTTGCAAAACCGAGGGATGTGCGTTGTGCAAAATCAGCTACTAGATGTTTTCAAAGGTTTGTTATAAATGTAAGTTGGGCCGCGGGCTGCGTACTCCTACAGAATTTCATGTAACAGTTGCAATGCTCTGGCTTAGAAATCCTCGCTAGTTCTTTTCCCTGCAACATCGATATTAACTTCAGCTGAGATGGTACCAGTTAGTCGCAGTTTAACATAAGGTTTGTCCTGCGGGGTCGTATACCTCTATTTGGGTGGGATTCTCGTTCCTGTTGCCAGAGGGGGTAGCTGATTTCGTTTTAGGGACCGAGCGCCTCTGCATACGTTGTTTGACCGGTAAACTACTGCTATAATGATATAAGCATGTTGCGTTTGATTTAGATCAGTTATTACCTGGCACCCGGTCTGCTTCCCGGATGTCGCTCCATCGCAGTGTGCTTGGTGCCTCGCAAAGTTGCTTTTTTGCAAATTAATCAGGGGATTGTTGTCGGTGTTATGTACCGGCAGCCCTACCACGGGATAAAACATGTGAGGGTTTTGAAATCGAGGAGGTACATAACTAAGAACTCAGCGATTTAGATATGTTCGGACAAGCCAAATCGTTGAATCATACATCTTGTACGTGGTATGTGGATTATTGTATTGAGCGCAGTAATGCGTATGAGGAATGAATGTATCTAACCTAGGTCATTGTGACCTAGACTTAGATGAGTGAGGTAGATCGCTAGATGGATCAATAGATGTTAAACTAGGATGCCCCTCCCGTCCTTATACACGAGTCCGAGGGTAAAGGTTATATGAGTCCTAGTCGGTTACAAAATAAGAGTCCTACTAGATTACTACTGCTCATATAGAGTTCTAGTAGGATTTTCCTAGCAGTCCACGCCGTCTTGCACCGTGGTCTCCACGGCAGACCACTCGGCCTATCTGCCAGAATAGTTACAAACTACTCGAGGTACCTATGGATATATGACACCCACAAGCGGACAAGCCCCCGAGCTTCACGAGGATTTGCGAAAGAAATTGACTTGAAAGTCTTCTGAAATTTGCTCCCTCCAAGAAATCTCGACATGCAAAAACTTTGGGGAGCATAGCAAGATGCACAACACATGGCATATCCCTCGAACTTCAAGTTGACTTGAGCAGCAATCGTCTAGAAGTTCTAATAAAATCTCGCTTGTCGCAGTCTTCGAAAAAATCCACCCTATATCCATCGAGCCTCAAGTTCTTTAGCATAAACAAATTGAGGGTCAAGTAACTTAACAATCTGAGTGATCTTTTGAAATTCCCGAGTGGTTTATCGCCATCCCGAGTGCTTAGCTGGCAATGATGAAGTCATCCGAGTACCTGGCTAGTAGAAATATGTCACTAGCTAGTCGAGTGCCACATCCCCTGAGTCGATGAAGTAGTCGGTGAGGCGGGGAAGTGGCCGGCTAGTGGGAATATCATCCACTAGTCGATCAGCGCAACCCCCGACTAGTTGAGCGGTCAGCGAGGTGATGTAGTGGCTGGCTAGTGGGAAAATCATCCACTAATCGATCGGCGCAGCCTCCGAGTCGATGGAGTAGTCGATGAGGTGCCAGTCGTGGCTAGCTGGTGGGAAAACCATCTACTAATCGATTGGCGCAGCACCCTAGACGATGAAGTAGTCTGCGAGGTGGCCGGCCAGTGGGAATATCATTCACTAGTCGAGCGGCGCCGCCTCTGAGTCGATGCAGTAGTCGGCGAATATCATCCACTAGTCGAATGGTAAAACCTCTGAGTCAGATAGTAGCAGTCAGTGAGGTGGCCAGTTAGTGGAAAATCATGGACTAGTCAGGCGGCATAGCCCTCGAGTCAGTGAAGCATTCGGCGAGTTGTTCATACTGGCCTGCCATAAGGAGAGCTGTTTGATTCCAAGTTCAGTAAGACAATTGCTCGTAACCAGACATTACTTGGCGAAAAGTTTAATAAGTGTAAGCACCTGCTGCAGATGGGCGTGTGCGCATATTGCATGCAAGAAATGATGAGTGATTTAATTGAAGTCAGAAATCAGCCTGGTGGTCGGCGTTGTATTGATCTAACCCAACTTTTATTGAACTAAAAAGGCAACAATTGTCATAATAATAGAGCAAATTTTTCCGAATATGAGTGTAAACTGTCTAATTTTATGTATAAGCAAGGAAATAAAATGTTGTAAAAGGGAAAACAATACTAAAAATATATAATACTGGTGTGGCCACATAAATTCGTGCAGGCCACTTGCGAGTTTGGGAGTTTGTGTAAATGTGCTTACAAACGTCCCCTTATTCAATTTGTTTTAACATTATTACTCTCTCCATTCCATATTGTAACGGGTTGTGGTCTCTTTTTATCCGTCCATATTTATATAGATATTGATGAATTGAGACATATATTGAACTAATGATTTTAGCAGAGGACTAGAGCCTCTTATAATTTATAATTTAGGACGGAGCGAGTACTAAAATACTCACTTAGTTCAAAACTATGTCACCATTGACTTTATTTTGGATAAAAAGTTTGACCATTCATCTCAGAAAAAAATAGTGCAAACATTATAAGTCGTGCTTAAAATATTTGTTACGACAAGTGAAATCATAATAAAATAACTGCGTCCTGTGATAACTGATAAATACAACGCTAGCTTTTTAGGACAGATTATTGCTAATGCCAAATGATGCATGTGGCACTTACACTTTACAAGAGGTGTTGCTATCACCGGAGCAATTCAGCATGCACATAGATCCGGTAATTAGGATTTTATTCTTTGTGAGAAATGTTTCAAATGCTAGAAAGGAATGTACTCTTATGGATGGAAGGAGTATTTAATTCTTTTGAGCAAGATGAAGAATAGTCAAACTTCGTATACAAAGGTCAATGACGACCTACAATTGTGTAACCTACACACTGCGTATAGTATTTTGGAGCTTTTTTTTCCCAATCGATTTGGTTTTTTTTTTATATCATGAAAAAAATTGCATTGTGTGTCAAACGACAAAGCATGGTATACAACAATAATGTCAGTACAAATTCTCGTGATCGATCAGAATCAATTACACTCCATACCACGAATCCCACGCCCAGAGTATGTCTCCACGAAAACCGCCGTGTGCATTTCAGATTTTCTGGGTTACCTGGCACTGGCACTGCAAAAACCAATTCAGCTCTGAGGCCTTGGTCGTCCATCTCACAGTGACAGCTCATGCTCTTTCTCAAGCATGGGGAAAATTCGTATTGCTTCCCTGAGGCCGTGCGTTGAGAACTCTTTGCATATATAGGTTTATTATCTTAGATATAAGAAATTGACATATTAGTAGTAGTACTGTACATGGAGCTTCGTCAGTTCTAAACTTGTACCGGCGCGGCTGTACGTCCCGACTACTAAACATGTCGTGCTCCACGATGCCATGGTGTACAATATACAGTATGGTGCATGCAGATCGAGTTCCATTTCGCCGTCGGTGCTACGTTTGTTATTCTGATATATGATGTGTGTTGGGAAGCACTCGTGGCGCAGTTGGTAGGAGCCCCGTGTTTGGCTGTCTGCCCACTGAGATTCGAGTCCTCTAACTCAATATATTTGTGTCCCACTCTGAGGAATTTATTGTTCCTTTAGAGCTAGTTTAGGAAACAGAGATTCCCCGCCGGTTTCCCCTGTCGTTTACCGGGGCGAGAAAAACGCGGGGCGAGCTCTCCTGTGGAAAACTTCAGTGGTGTTTGGAAGCACACATGACAGCGGATCCGCGTCCCTGGTTTTCGTGATTTTCCACGGGGCAAGAATCCACGGCTCAGGAGGCCGGGGGAGTTTCCCCGTCATCCTCGAGGCGACGCTTTGCCCCCTCCCCACCGCTCTCGCAGCCGCCTCCATCACACCTCCATCTCCAGTCCCACCTCCCCCTCTCTCCTTCCTCCGGCGAGGCAGTGACTGCAGGTAAAGAGATAGCCTTCCTCCTTCGCATGAAGCCATTTGCTAGATCGCTTGCCACCGGCTGTATGGCCGCCGCCTACTCGGGCGGTCTGGGTGTCAGCGGCGTGGCAGCTCACCAGCTGCCGCCATCGTCGTATCATACGAAATCCCCTCAGCATCTTGTTCGCGACGTTAGCGAGCTGCATCGTCGATAGCTTCTGCATCCACCTTGGCTGCATCGACGAGCAAGGTCCGTCTGTACGTGTCCTTCTCCTCAACCCGACCTGACCTTCTACCGATTAGATTATGTTGAAACCTGTTGACAAAGTGAGGACCGGAGAGGTTAGATAGAAAGGCTTGTAATTTCCTTGCCGTGTTTCAACCATCTGCGAAGTGGCAAGCTAAGATGTTCTTGCTTGATCGATTCAAACCAAAACAAGCGATAAGGTAGATGAGAACTGCAGTGACGGAGAAATATCACGCGGGGCAAGCTTCCAAACAGCCACAGGGAAATGCTACCGAGGAGTCCATTTCCTCGCGGGGAACTACAGTGACGAGGAAATCCGGCCTCCGATGTTCACTTCCCTGTGCTAATTACCCTTTGCTGCCAAACCAGCCCTTAGATTAGATAAGTAAAAACCCCTCACGAGCTAATGGTTCAATGAATAATTCAAAATTTGTTTCATTTCATTCAAAATAAATTAGCCATATACACTTATATATGGGTGTTGAGACTTGTTGCTCATTCCATTATTAAAAAAACTAAAAAACATTGCCTCCATTTTTGTTCGTGTTTTAGTTTAAAATGAATAAATCGGATAGTATCCAGACAACCCGTATGATATAACCCTCCATTAATTCTAGATATATGAAGAGATTCTTAAAACCATCCCTTTTACAAAAGAATTTTCACCAGAAAAAAAAATCTACAAATGCATGGGCTTAATTTCAGTTCCATAGTTGGGCTGGACAAAACAAGGACTAGTAGTCCTCTTCCCTCCCATGACCATCGCCGCCCGAAATTCCCCCTCCCCTTCATTCCCGCGCCATCCCTCTCCCAAACCCTAACGCTCCCCATTCCCACCGCCCATGCCGTCCTCCTCCTCCTCTCGCCGCCGTGGCCGGGGCCGTGGGCGCGGCCGCAAGAAGAGGAACTGGGCGGACCTCCCGCAGGACGCGATCTCGGCCGTGCTCCGCAAGCTCGACCACGTCGAGGTCCTGATGGGCGCCGGCCAGGCGTGCCGCTCCTGGCGCCGCGCCGCGCGGGACGACCCCTCCCTGTGGCGCCGCATTGACATGCGCGGCCACGCTGACCTCTTCAACCAGGTCAACCTCCACGGGATGGCGCAGGCAGCCGTCCGCCGCGCCAGGGGCCAGTGCGAGCCCTTCTGCGGCGAGTACGCTGGCGACGACGCCTTCCTCCTCTTCCTTGGGGAGCAGTAAGAACTCATCCCTCTGATTCACTCGGTAGTCCCCAACTCCGGACACTACTAGGGTTGTAAGTACCCCTCTCGTGATTTCGGTTTCGAATTTGCTGTGAGCGTCGCAACTGCAAATGCTGGGGATAGACTCTTTGTTTGCCTAAGAGATGTCTAGGATTTCGGATAGTTTTGTACTACAGGTGATTCTGATCATACTATATGATCGAGGGGTGGTTACTAATTACTGTCGAGAAATGCATTTGGACAAACATAAGTTATACTGGTCTAGTCGATAGCCCTAAATTTATTCACATTCAAATTCAAGTAAGAGGAGTGATCCCCCCAGTTAATCTCCTCGTGCTATGTACTGACAATTTACAAGCGCAAATCCATCTGCCAAGCATTGCTCTTCAGTGTAATCTCATCCAGGCATGCTTTTCTCTGCAATAGTTTACATTTTGGTGACACTCAATCATATTCGTCTCGTCTCTGGTAATATTTTCTGGTATGCTGAAAATGTGGGAGATGATCACTATTATGTGACTTTAGATGGCCAATAACTTCCATGTCAATAACATGTTGGCATATCACTGAAAATGTCTCGTCATGGGTCTAGGAAAAATTCTCATCATGAATTGAAGTAATAGCATAAGGTTTAGTTCAAGGATAGCAAATTGTGAATGACAAAATCACCAAGTGTCAGCGGCTGGTTATGGAGGTGAAAAAACATAGTTTTCCAGGGGGGATGTTGTGTTCTGTCAGATGTCCTAAAGCTTAGCAGCTGAATCTCCATTATTTGGCACCATTGCAAAGTGCGTACCCCTATAAAAGTTCTGTCCTTTCCAAACAAAGAGTATGGCAGTGTCAGCTTGTGTATTAATTTGGCATATTAGATTCTTGAAACATAAGAGTATTCTTCTTTGGGTTGGTCCAAAAACAAAAGCTGTTTGGAGATAGATCTGCAAAAAGAGATTATAAGCATTAGCAGCACTGGGTGAAATGGCAGAATTTCTTATAATATAACTAAACCGTTTTATGCTATGTGAGTGCCCTTTAAACTGCCTCTATCTTTATATTTTTCATCTAAATGTTTTGCTACTTGTGAATTGTGATGCTGTGTCTTCTAAATCGCCTTGGTCTTCAGTATATTCCCCTCTGAATGTTTTGTTGCATGTTGGTGCTTGCTGCTATGTAACTCTGTGTCTTCTAAATTGCATTGATCTTTGTATATTCCCTATGAATGTAACTCTGCTACAGCTCTGTTGAAACAAGAACAAATCTGTAGTTTCATGTTTTACACTGATTAGGATAACATTTCCTTTTTAGGGCTTTTGTTGATTGAGCCAAGTGCTATCTTTTCAGGGCACCATCTCTGAAGAGTCTTCGCCTGATCTCTTGCTATGATGTCTCAAATGAAGGGTTTGCAGAGGCAGTAAAGAAACTCCCTCTGCTTGAAGAGCTTGAGCTTTCACTTTCTAGCAATGTCTTTGGGAAGGAAGTGTTCGAGACAGTTGGCAAGTCCTGTCCACACCTCAAAAGCTTCAGGCTCAGCGAACATGGATTCTACAGTTTTGAAGATGTTGACTATAACATGGATGGGGAAGCCCTGGGCATAGCAACAATGACTGAGCTACGTGCCCTGCAGATCTTTGGCAATAACCTTACTAATGAAGGGCTGACAGCTATCCTGGACAACTGTCGTCATCTTGAGTCCCTTGACATACGCCACTGCTTCAACGTTGAAATGGATAATACCCTCCAAGCAAAGTGTGCTGGTATCAAGACGCTGAGACCTCCAGATGACTCAACTGATGACTATGAATTTATAGTCCAATCTCCTGTCTGGGCTGACGACTCCAGTGAGGATGATTTTGATGGTAGCTACTTGGGATCTGATGTTTACTACGACCTGGACACTGAGCTTGATGACGATGATGATATCTATGATCCTTCCAACTACATTGATGGTATAGATAGCGACGATGAAGAAGCTAGGATGATACTGAGGGGTTTGTGGGCGCTGATGAAATGAAATATATGGATGCTGCAACGGAAGTGAGTTAGTGACCAGGTGTTTGCCTCTATTGCTCAAGTTCCTGCAAATGCATGTATGTTCACTGGACCTGGTCCATTCTTCACAGCTGCTGGTGGATGGATCAATGTGCTGGGTTATATCTCATCACCTTTCCCTCAAAGATAGCTGCTATTCTGCTTTTTGCCATATGTATGTGTTCTGGGCTTCTGGTTATTGTGTTCATTCAGTGTGTGATTTTGTGGACGTAAATGGTTCACAAATGACAACAATGTTTGCAGTCCTTTTTTACCAGTTTCCAATATGTCTGTGTTTGCAATGTATGCCTACAGAGCAAACAACACTTTGTTAATTCCGCATACATTATACGGATTTGGACTGAATAGTGAATACCCACCATGTGGCTGTGGTGTGTAGATCACTACTAGGTCGGTCTTGGACTCAGACTTGGACCTTAATAACTACTATGTCCGTTTGTGATGTCTACTTTGATGGCTGCTATTTGACCTGGCTCGACGAATTTGAAGATCCTTTAACCCTCAGGACTACTCGTATTTTTTTCTGCATGTTCCTGATATCAACTAGGCGTGCATGTTGTTGCCATACTGAATCAGCTATAGAAGAAAAAAAATGTTGTTTGTCTTTCTCATTCTGTTTTGTGTCTGAACTTTAAACAGAGATTTAAGTGAAAATCTTGGATTTCCAGAATCAGGTTTAGGCGGAAGCATCAATAAATTTGGAGTCAGGACTTTTTACTAATTACTGTATCTAGTCTTAAAATAATACTTGATGTTTCAGACAGATATGGCCAACAAAACACTATTTTGACCATAAATTATAATATTACACATTCAAAATATACGAAGTATGCAATATTTTGAAACTATGTCTAATTCAAAAAAAATCATTACTTATCATTTATTTTGTTGTTATTTGTTTTATCATTAAGAGTAGTTTGGGTATAAATTATGTTTTCATATGTTTGAATAAATTTTTTGAATAAGACGAAATATTAGAGTTTTGAAAAAAGTCAACCTCTTCAAATAAAAAAGAAGGGAGAGAGTATTAAAGGTGAATCTAATCATACCATTTTCAAACTGTGAATTCAAATAATTGAAAAGATATTAATGGTCAAAACTAAAATCAGTTGACAGCATACAGAGCAAAACGGTTTAGTATTTAGATGTTGGAGGGAGTCAATCTTGGAAATGGAGAAAAGATTCAGAAAATTTCAGTATGTAAACTTTTATATCAGAACTTCTAGCGGAGATCAACTCTGAATTGATAAGCCAAATAAATCATTCAGTTTAGTGATCCAGGAAGCCTTCTGAAATAAAATTTAATGACTTATTACAATCAAGCTTCAACTTGACTTTGTAACTGTTATGGCAGTAGTACTGGCCGGGGGTACTGTTCATACGGTTAGATTAGATTGAATAGGACTAGTTAGTTAGGGAAGACATAAGATAGATTTGGTTAGATATTTCTTAGGGGTTAAGTCAGATATTGCTTAGGGGTCAAGTCAGTCCTCCCTATAAAAGAGGGGACCATCGTATCGGTTTAGGAGTAAGCAGAAAATAGATCATAAAGTAAAATGCAGCTCAAAGCCTCCCGAGGGAGAGCGAGTCACGGATCTATCTGATATTCATTTATCAATACTACCTCGCTAATCTAGCCATAACATCTTTGGTATCAGAGACTTTTACTGTTCACCCACGGTACTGTTCACGCATGAGCAGTACCACGCTCATCCTAGAAACCCTAGCCGCCCCTCTCCAATCCCTCACCCGCGCTCCTTCTTGCGCATCGCCACCACGCCGCCGTCGCCTTCACTGCAGCCATGGACGACCAGCCTCTCTCCGCCACCGCCTTCCAGGCTGGTGTGGATAAGCTCCTTGCTGCCTTTGCGAAGTTCGACTCTATCTTCGTGGTGCCACCGTCCAGCACGCCGGCACCAGCGGCCTGCCTGTTGGATCCTTGTGCTGAGCTTCGGGCGTCCATCAAGGAGATCCTTGCAAGGCGCGATTCCGTCGTCGTGACTCCGCCGGCAACAATCGTCGAGGCTCCGTCGTCCAGCGCCTCCTCGGTGCCTGCAGTCGACTCGTCGCCACCCGTGGCAGCCCATCCGTCGTCGCTTGCAGCAGGCGCGTTGCTGCCCACAACTGGCCATTCGTCATCGCCTGCAGCAGGCTCGTTGCCGCCCGCGCCCCCCTCCCCCAAGCGTTCCCGTCTACGTCTCAGTGTCGCCTGCCCGTCGCCGGCCGCGATGTACCGCCCGGCGTCGCCCGCAGTTTTCCACTCGTCGCCGTCAACCGTCGCCGAGGCGCAGGATCCATGGACGCCATCCGCGCCCCCGCTCATCGACGCCCGCCGGCTCTCCGCAAGTCGTCTTGCCAACGCCCCGCCAGTCGTCTCCTCACCACATGCGTTGTGTGGGATCGCATCGCCCTCCGTGCACGAGGGTCACGGGGCTGCGGCGTCCGCTTCGGTGCCGTGCCGGCCGCTGTGCGTAGAGGCCGTTGTACTGCGTCACCCCCTCACAACGCCTCCCGGAGCAGTACCGCGCCATCCCTTCCGCGTTGCGGTGATGACCAAGCCCCGAAGCGTGGAGTTGTCTAGGGGTACGCAAGTTGGTACCCAGATCTGACGCTCTATCAACATCACCATCTCCGGTCTTCATCGTTGAGCATTATCCTAGCTCGAGGACGAGCTGTCTTCGAGGGGTGGTGAAGTGTTATGGCAGTAGTACTGGTCGGGTAGGACTAGTTAGTTAGGGAAGACATAAGATAGATTTGGTTAGATATTTCTTAGGGGTCAAGTCAGTCCTCTCTATAAAAGAGGGACCATTGTATCAGTTTAGGGGCAAGTAGAAAATAGATCATAAAGTGCAGCTCAGAGCCTCCCGAGGGAGGGACGAGTCACAGATCTATCTGCTATTCATTTATCAATACTATCCTCACCAATATAGCCATAACAATAACTTTCTAAGTATACATCCCATTGACCATCTTGTTGATCCTGGTCCAAAAACTAGAGGAAAGGTTGGAGGGGATGCTTAGCCGAAATGGAAGCGAACAACGCGTCCCTAAATTTGTTGGCGGCTATAGAAACATTGAACCGACCAACGGTTAATCTTTTTTTTTCTGAGGGGGTAGTTTGTCAACTCGAATTGAATGCGGCTGGAATGTATTTGGGAAAATTTAGAGGAGATTTTGATTTATTGTGGATTTAAACCTATTACAATTCTCTCCAATCTGAGAGTTGCCAAACTTATATCTGAATAGGGAGGAGGCATCCACTGAGAGAGAGTGGGTGAACACGAGTTGCATCTTGCATATGGATAAGTTGCTCTTTGGGATCACAAATCGCCTTTTCTGAATTGATCCCTTTGTTTCCCAAAGTTTGTCCATACCCCTAGATCAATGATTTTTATTTCAATATGCAAATGAAATTTGATAAAAAATTGTTGATCTTCGACCGATATTATATTAACCATATCGCTAGTTGCCGCTTTGGCTCTGCTTTGAAACTAACCTTTTTTTATCGATGTGTAGTGCTCGCCGTCTCATCCTAAGCTCGATTTCTCTGTCCTGTCACCACCATCACAATCGGTGCCTCCCAACCGTCTCGCTGCTCACTCACCACGGGGCACACCTACAGGGATGGACAACAACAGATGAAAAACTACCCTCTGACTTCGCGACGGTGTGACAACAAAGGTCAGTTTGGTTTGTGGCCAAAATCGTGATTCAAATTTGGCCATGGACAAAGTAAGTGTTGCCAACATCTACTTTGACCATGTTCAAAATTTGGCCATGAATTTAGCCATCAATTAAACACACCTCAAGAGCAATAGTTTGGTTAGTATGTGAACGGTCGTGCGATTATGTTTCTGTTTTGCAGTGTGGCATGTCCTACTTAATTTACCGACTAATTTTATATAAAGCCATTGTCAGTGGAGGGTTTCATTTTACGGTTACCAAGAATGTCACATCAGCTTTACTCTAGTTAACCGTTATTCTATGTTTCATCCAGATGAAACTCTCTCACTTCTCATGATATCTCTCATCATAACTAGATGTGTTTGAATGCAAACCCAAATGAAACTCCCACTGACAATGACATAAGAGTATCACATTTATAACATCAAAATAGTATTACTAGATATTTCATAAATACATTTCCACAGTATAATTATTTTATACCATAGGTGTTGGTGTTCTCCTGTACAAAATTGGCCACACTTGACATAATTTGGTTGGAAATAACTCTAAGTTGGTTTATTTTCAACGGAAGAAGCAATTGCTTTTGCTTGGCGTGGCTGAAATATCTAGACTTTAAAGTTAGGATGAGTTCCAAATTGGATTACCTACACTAGTAAATATATCTTGTATGTTTGAAGAAAAAACAATACAAACATATTGTAACCGCATATTGTGAATATAAGATCTCGGAACAAGTCCATCTTTGAGTATGAAATTATCATCGGTGCTCAATTTTAATCCTTAAACACCAAAGCTAGATATTTTTTTTTACCATCAAACTATTGAAATCTTACAATTGGTCCTCTAAATAAGTTCGAAGGTTATTTCATTTTATAGAAACAATGAAAGTCCGTTTCATCTATAAATATTTATAAGTATTAATTCAGCTTAATAATTACTTATGCTCCTCCAAGAAGGCAAGGCAAGGATCTGCAACGCCTATGGACGAAGAAAACGATCAGAAACATGACACAAGACTGATGACATCAAGGGATGTATATATGGTGCAAAACACTGTTTACGCGCTGTTTAAAATATAGACGATGGAATAGCTGATGACACAGCCTCAATGGAATTTCAATGCTCATTTTTGTCTTCTCCGGTCCTTTGAGTAATGTATTTGATGTGACTTTCACCTTTTACCAATATGTAAATACAACATTGTTAAAAAGCTGTTTTTATTCGGCGGCAGTCTCGAAAGCGTATTCCTCGATCCCCGCCTTCTCATCCATTTCGTTTGCCCGTTCCGCATTTCCCGCCTTGGAAGTTGAAACCCCCAGCCCTTTTCGCCACCCACTCGCCAGTCCCCACTCGCCCCACGACGCGATGCCGTCCTCCGCCTCTCGCCGTCGCCGCCGCAACAAGCCGGCGCCGCCTGCGCCGCATCCGGAGGCGGTCGGACGCGTGAAGGGTCCACCAGCGCTAGCGGTGCCGCAGCTGCCTCCGCCTGCCGCCTTCGCTCGCAATCGCAACCCACGCCCCGTCCCGGAAGCGGCGGCGGCGGCGGCCGAGCGCCCGAGGGCGAGGGGTCCCGCAGCGGTGCGGCGGCTGCCTCCGCCCTTCCGTCTTTGCACGGAAGCCCGCTCCGGGCCCGGATGCGGCGGCGGCCGAGCGCGCGGGGCACCCCATGGAGGTGCCGCGGCTGCCTCCGCCAGGCCACCTTCTTGCGCGTGCGCGGGCTCGACCCCGCAGCGGTTGCCGGCGAGGCGAGGGACTGGGCGGCGCTGCCGCTGGACGCGCTCGCGGCCGTCCTCCGCAGGCTCGACCACGTCGAGATCCTCATGGGGCCCGGGCAGGTGTGCCGCTCCTGGCGCCGCGCCGCGCGCGACGACCCCGGGCTGTGGCGCCGCATCGACATGCGCGGCCACGCCGACCTCTACCGCAGGGTCGACCTCTGCAGGATGGCGCGGGCCGCCATCCGCCGCGCCAAGGGCCGATGCGAGGCGTTCTGGGCCGAGTACGCCGCCGATGACGACGTTCTCATGCTCCTCGGCGAACAGTGAGATTTTTCAGTCCCACCCCCGGTTCTATCTATCCAGGATTATTTAAAGTTTAACTTTAGTTTGTTCATGTGCTTGAGTTGCCCCAAACAAGTGCTCGGTGCGTCTGCATTCATCAGTATGTGTATGTGAAATTTGGATCTCTGCATGTACCTTTTGGATGGCAAATCACAGTAATCAGTACTAAGTTGCAACTATAATTCATCTGCATCTGATCATCACGGTACATTCGGATTTAAGTAAATCTACAGATTGATTTTATCATTCGTTGACGAAAGAATAAAGATACATTGACACTACAAATGATATCCAATGCCTTTCCTACCTGGTACCTTTTGGTATCCATCTTTGTAATACAACATGAAATGTTCTTCTGTACGAATTTTAGTGCAATACAAGGTGATAATTTGTATTAGTTTCCTAGTGAAACAATTAAACAAGTGGAGAACAAACTCACTGAACATACATGAAAAATGTAAGGTGCTGCTATCATTTCCTGTAACTGCATTCTTCAGACAGATGTGTTGATCTAATTTTCCCCATGCCATGTATATAATAAAACTTAAGTTCAGTACTGCTAAACTCTTCATAAATGTACTGTGTGATTATCCTCTAAAATGACTTGTACCCCATTACAATCCTCTTCGAGTGAATCTTTCATATCATGACAAAGCATAGGAGCTAGTTATAGAGTTATAGTTTTATCATAATCCTACTGCATTCCATTTGACAGGTGCACTTATCTGTTGGCTAATAACCCTTACAATGGTCATCTCTAAATGCTCTTTCACCATGCTGTGGTAGCGGTTAACTGCGAACGGTGCAACCTTACCCTGGCAAGAATTGGTGCTATGCTATTTATAATTTATACAGCATATACCTTCAGTTCTTTATGGTGTATTTATCGATTACTAATTTATAATTACTATCTTAACAGGGCACCATCTCTAAAGAGTCTCCGCCTCATTTCTTGTCAGGAGATCACTGAATTTGAAGAGGCGATAACAAAGTTTCCTCTGCTTGAGGAACTTGAGATTTCACTCTTTACTGAATATAGGTGGGAAGCATGTGTTTGAGGCTGTTGGCCAAGCATGCCCGGAGCTGAAGCACTTCAGGTTCAATAGTTACCGCTTCATCAATTCTGGAAACAGAGGGTACTCAGATGATGATGATGACTATTATGACTATGATGATAAGGATGACGATGCCCTGGGGATTGCATCTATGCCTGGGTTACGCACCCTGCAGCTCTTTGGCAATAACCTCATCAATGAAGGACTGGCAGCCATCCTTTGCAATTGCCCCCACCTGGAGTCCCTTGACATTCCGTCACTGCTTCAACATCATCAGTGGACGATAACCTGCGAGCAATGTGTGCCAGGATCAGGACTCTGAAGCTTCCCTATGATTCTACGGATGACTATGGCTTTCCAGTCTGTAGCCCTCTTTGGTCATTTGGCAGCGCCTCTGAAAGTGATGACTACGAGAATTACTCTGACTATGGTGGATATGACTACATTCTGGACTCAGATGAGTACGACTGATTATTGTGACCCGTTCCGCTACCTCAATGGTGTGTATGAGGATGAGCTTGGTCCAGAGGATCGGATGTTCCTCAAGGGTATGCGCAATGCTAATGAAACAAGATGATTACTGATTCAGTTTGGTCCTTGCTGTTACTACCTTGATAGTGTCTGAGGACTAGTTTGAAGATATATCACCTTTTGCTGGAAGATTGCTTTAGCATCTTCACTGTAGCAATGTCTCCTATGTCTCCCTTTGTTTATGCTCACTGAATATTCTTAACCTGTGGTGAATGTTCTGCTTTTTTTGTTTCATTGAAGCCGTTCTGGCAACGTATGGTCGTTGCCTACAACTAAAACATGACTATGCCAATTGGTCTGGATTGCATATATGAATTATGACATGCCAGTGGAAGATGCAAATCAGTACCCCCTTTTTTGGAACGCTGGAAGTTTGGATCTCCCAGAAATTGAAGCCACTGCATGAGTTTGAAGTTTGCTAACTGTGTTGTTGTATATGAGGATCTCATTGTCAATGATAGCATAAACAAGACATTGACCTCAAATGCAAATATACAGCAGACTTATGAATGCAGTACACTACTAAAATAAATGGTACATGTTTCAGTTTTTTTTTTCTGAATTAAAATAAATTAATTATGAATTCATACAGATCAAACAGTGTTTTATGGAAAAATAGAAAACCACTATTGATACCAGCTTTCAACAAGGCTTGGGGGTGTATATTGTTCAGTTTCAATAGTTCAAGAGCTTAACTTTTTGATTTTGTGTCTGAAGGTTGAAAATCAGATTACTGTTCAAGGTTATAAAAAAACATGTACCTTTTCAAATTTGGTTGCTTGTAAATTTAAATTTTTAATTGGCACTAAAGTTCAAACCCAATAATTACAACAAACCAAAAGATAGTCCTCAACAGTGTTAATAACAATCATTCGTACAACACTCAGAGCAGAGTACTCTAGCTGGTTTTGCATTCCATCAGGGCCATGAAAGGCATACTGCACCTCCACCGCTCACAAAATGGATGGGGGTTTTGACTGAAGCTTTTTTTTTCTTTGAACCGAGAAGAGAAAGAGACTAGGAGAAAGAAAACAGTGCTGCTGTGTGCATTGCTGCTCGATCACGTACGTGGGCGGTTGGCAGTGCCGTATTACTTTATTCCTCAATCAGCAATATATATATGAATTGTTACAGAACGATGCTGTTGAATCTGTATGAGAAATTTCACCAGAAGCGAACTCATTTGGAGGAAAGTTGTGGGTCCGCTTGAGCTGTAACAATCCACGTGCCGTCGGGGGGCAGTGGTAAGTTCGGAGAAGCCCACAGGATGGAGATCGTTAAGTCGTTCCACCGGTGAAGACAGAGATAAATTAAAAACATCGAAAAAGTGTAAACCATCTAATCGATGGAAATGTAAAAACCCTTTCAGAAAACGTACTTAGATGCTAATAATAGGATAATCTTTTCTTTTTCAGTGTCAAGAGTGGCTTTCTTGCTTCGCCTTCCACCTCTGGCTCTGTCTTTCAACCTTACATGGCTATATAGTCGTAGGGTTGTTTAGGGAAGGCACTTGAATTAGCTATGCTAAATGGCATAAGTTATATTTATTTAGGGAGCCACTTGAATATTTTGGTCGTCGGCAGCCACTAGTTTACAAGTGCATTAGCCTTAGTGTCACCAGTGAATGAAAATGGGTGTATAAAACACTGTTTGCTTACTGTATACAGTAAAAAAACAATGATTGCGCACTGTACACAGTACGGATGCACTACCTGGTGACACTTGGCCTTACAACCTTACAAGTGCATTACCTTAAATGGTACCATAAGTTATATTTATTTAGGGAAAAGTCCATTCTACAACCTTGAATTGTGCAGGTTCGTTGATTTTCAACCTTTAATTAGGAAACCGGGCAATTAGGGACATCATATTGCAAAATTGGACAATATACACCCTCGAGTACGGTTTTAGTGATGGTTTTCTATTTTTTTAGAATTTGTTTAATGTCTCAAATTTATGATAAATTCATTTTAAATCAAAAAAATGAAATGTATACCAAATAATTTCTAAAATAATCTATCCACTAGTGCTCTATTTTGAGTTATGTGAAATGTATTTGCTCCCAGTTTCATTTAGAGCAATAAAATAATATGTGTGAAAGACATTTCAAATAGAGCACCAACAAATAGAATATGTTCATAGAAAAAAAATATGGTATAAGTTTTCTTATTTATCGGATTTAAAATGATTTAATTCTGAATTTCTAGATATTGAACTAGATTTTACTATTTCTAAACAAAATAGAAAACCACCACCAAAACTAGCCTTAGGGATGTTTGTCGTCCGGTTTTGATAGTTTAATGGTTTTGGCTGCCCGGTTTTTGTAGTTCAAGATTGTAAATTACTATATCATCGGGCAACTTGTATAATAATTTGATGTTGTAAAATGTACTTTTTTTCATTTATTTACAGAGGCAGTCACTTAAACTGTCTATAGAGATACTCCTAGTTCCAAAGGCGCTTGCCCTAAGCAATCACCTCTTGCAAGAGGCAGCCGCTAAGGGGATGTTTGCCTCTGGAGATAGAACTATTTTTTGGCTTCTCATTTTTGTTAATGGATCTAGAGATTAAGATAAAGAAAAATATTTACAGAGTTTGGTACAAAGAAGAGGAAAAAAAGAGATTAAAAAAGCAGTCTAGCCATTGCTCTATTATAGGGAAATAAGATGGTTTGGCTCTATGAATAATCGTACCAAACTCTCTGTGAAACACAACTTTACAAACACGTGTGTCTGCCATCACCCCTAGAAGATGAGATTAGTATGCATCGTATAAGATGCCAATTGTAGGGACATCCGCATCTACAATGAATGGTTAGGCTAGATCATATTAGAGAAAAAACAGTACAAGTTGCATATTTTTTATTAAAATAAATTAATTATAAATTTAAGAGATGAATTGAGATTTTATTGTTTTTAGAAATAGAAAACCACACCATTGAAACCGGATCTCAATAGGCTCGGTAGTGTATATTTCTCCTACTTCCCACTTTCATAGTCCAGGGTTGAAAAACAAACTACAATAATTTAAAGTTATAAACTAGACTTGTCCTTTTTAGAAAACATATGGTTATATCTTCCAGATTGTTGCTTATACATTAGAAAAAGTGACTCTGAAGTTTGAAAACCCACCAACAATTACGACAAACGACAACATTCATAGTAATCGATGGTTCCAAACGAGAAACATCTCAAACCATTGCTACAACACTCAAAACAAGTATAGTACTAGTTTCCTAGGGTGGCTTTTGACATGTGGACCTTAGATACATCGTCAAATCTATTCACCGAAACCGTCCATAGTATTATTTGCATAATTTTTGCAAAGTTCAAGGTGTTGAGGTGAAACAGATGACCATCTAAACGAGTGACCACGTGTATCCTATTTCTATTTTTTAGAGTTTTAGTGCCAAACTCTAGCCGGCTTTGTATGGAATCTGGGGGCGCCACTGAAAGTTGCGCAGATCTACACCTCCACCAGTTTTGTGTTGCCTAATTGATTATATAATGTCTCTGTTTTCTAATATTAGTCACAGGCTAGTTTAGTTTTTCACTAAGAAATGTTACATAAAAAAGAAGAGACGGAGGGCACGCACGCTCACAAAATGCACGTTGGTTTTGACTGAAGCGTTGAACTGAGGAGAGTACTAAGAGATTGGGAGAGAGAAAACAGTGCTGTGCTGTGTTCCTCAATCGTTAAATATTTGTTAGCTGTGCTGTTGAATCTGAATGAGACGAAATTTCACCAGAAGCGAACTGCGTGCCATCCGGGGCACAAACAACTACAACTTGGTAAGTTCGGAGACGCCCACGGGATGGTCATGGAGGACTCAACCCTGCTCTCGCACGCCAAACAGGCAAACACCCACCCACCCACCCGAGAACACAGAGACTGAGCAACCAAAAGAATGGCGCCGCCGTCCGCCGGTGCCGGCAGGGACTGGTCGGAGCTGCCCCTGGACGCGCTGGTGCAGGTCTTCGCGCGGCTCGGTCCCGTCGACAGTCCTCATGGGCTCCGGCCTCGTCTGCCACTCGTGGCTCCAGGCGGCCAAGGCGCCCGAGCTGTGGCTGTCCCTGGACATGGCCACCCACAAGGCGGTGGAGGAGCTCGGCCGCGGCGCCCTGCGCGCCATGGCCAGGGCCGCCGTGGACCGCGCCGACGGGCGCCTCGAGGTGTTCTTGGCCAAGTACTTCGTCACCGACGGCCTTCTCAAGCACATAGCCGGCAGCAGGTCGTCGTCGTCGTCGTGTCTGAGGCGGCTGAGCCTGGCGTCGTGCAGCGAGGTGACCAACAAGGGGTTCGCGGAGCTGGTGACGCGGTCGCCGCTGCTGGAGGACCTGTCGCTGGAGCTGTGCCCGAAGGTGGGCGGGCGCGGCGCGTACGAGGCCGCGGGCAGGGCGTGCCCGCGGCTGCGGCGCCTCAGCCTGCGCAGGGAGTGCTTCCGGTTCTCCCGCGACTACCCCCGCCGCGTCGCCGAGGCGCTCGGGATCGCCGCCGCCATGCCCGCGCTGCGGAGCCTCACCCTCGTCAGCTGCAACGTCAGCAACGACGAGCTGCGCGCCGTGCTCGACGGCTGCCCGCGCCTGGAGACGCTCTGCGTGCGCGACTGCTACAAGGTCATCGCCGACGGCGACCTGCGGGCCAGGTGCGTCGGGATCAAGACGCTGACGCTTCCTGATCGATGACTACGAGTCGTCGGCCTCGGACAGGTAGATGTGGATCATCGTCGATCATATCTGCAGGCCCCGCCTCACCGTATGTTTATCACTGATCAGCGTCAAGGATGCCTTGCTAGCCTTGTGTTGGTCAATATAGAGGCCTAAACTGTCAGTGTCTCCCCATGCCCGCCTGCCTTATTTTGCACGGGAATTTTTGTGGATATTTGTGGAACGTGGCCACGTGGACATATTGTGAGTAAAGTATTTATTTGGAGAAGATCATGTTTGTGGGTACGAATAAAGACAATATGAATGATATATAGATATGGTTTTTCGTATGGTGGAAAAAAATTACGGCGAAGGCGGATGCTTAATCTACTGTGGGAGTTGTCTAGCAGACGAGCGTGTGATTTGTTTAGTTTGAACACTCGGTTGTTGGAAGCATGGTTGTCACGCGATTTCCGTCTGATCAAATATTCGAGTGTTTCTTGCTCTTCCGTCACACGAAATCCACGACGCACGTCACCCATCGGACGACCCACCACAAACAAACATGTTTAGAAAAAAATCGTATGTCTAACAAACGCTACAAATTGCCCGAAATCTATGACCGCAAAAATTAAATCAAATGGTCCATGTGAAATTCACACGACTCGACGGTTGACACTTGAACTGTTGAACAACAGCAAAAATACATACAGCTCCAAAAAACATGAGACAAAATAAATAAAAAATGATAGGATACACTATAGTTACACTGTAGTTACAGTGCCGACACATTGTAATTACCGTGGTGACAGACTGTAAATATAGCGCTGATATGCTGTAATTATGGTGGTTATACACTATAATTGTGGTGCCAACACGCTGTAACTACGATGACGACACGCTGTATTGTGGTGCCGACGCACTGTAATTACAGTGACGGCACATTGTAATTGTGGTGCCGACCCGCTGTAATTACAGTGACGATACGCTGTAATTACTGTGGTGACACACTATAATTGTGGTACCGATACACTGTAATTACGGTGGTGACACGCTGTAATAAACTGTGCAAACCATAGCAAGCGGCGTCTCAGTGAGTAAGTGCCAGTGGCTGCAGTTAGGCTCACGAATGACAAAACGAACAGAGAGAAAATAAAATAGAGGAACGGGCTCGCTGACCCCACATGTAGACACACATCGAGTCCATAAGCATAAAGCAAATCCAAAGGAGCAGATGAAACCACCGCCACATCCAACGCACCAGAAATCGAGTGACAGAAAGCTTTGAAACAACCGAATGATCTATAGCATTTTTCAATAATTATTAATTGATTGATATCTAAAGTGTTAACTGCTTACGAAAAGAGGCAACGAGTGTAGAGTTTTGATCTTATAAATTACTACCTCCATCTTAGAAAATATGTTACGTTCGACTTTCAGATTTAAATTGTTTGACCATTCATCTTATTTTAAAAAGTTATGCAAATATTATTTATTTTTTGCTATGGTTTAGTTTATAACCACATATATTTTAAGACTTGACTACGATAAGTGGTCAAACTCTGTCTAAGTCCGAAAGTTACATGTGACTTGGTTTTAGACAGAGGTAGTAATTGGCTTTGGGTAGGCATTTTGAACCACCAAAGAACTTATTTATAGTTTTGATTTCGAAAAAAGAACATGAGAATACACTTCGGTCAAAAGCATATCAAACTCAAATGACTATTCCACAGTCTTACAACAAACTATAGGCTCCGCGAAAAGATTAGAAAAAAATGATTTGCCGCTAGATCCGCTAGCTGGCCTAACTCAAAAGTCAAAATCATAAATCCACCGAAGGTGACGAAGATCACTGGGCTGTACTTGGAGCTCGCCGGTACCGTGCATTGGATCCATTAGACTGTTTTTTCGATATTGAAACATGTGGATGGATGTCTCGCAAAATTCCTTTTTCAAAATAAATAAATAAGATGAAATAGTAACGGCGTTTCATAGTAGAGGCTACAGGCTGCATGGCGTAAATACCATTTCTGATTTCTGAATTCCCTGTCTTCCTCTGTACTCAACGGAGCCTAAGGCTCCTATATTGGTTCTGCAAAATTAAATGCTCTGCTGTCACAGTAGCACTGTAGACAAAGAAGAAGACGGGAGAGCGTGGAGACAGCCTAAACCCTTCTTTCCCTCTGGTCCCAACCACGCGGTGACGCCATGCCGTCCTCCTCCGCCTCTCGTCGTCGACGCCGCAACAAGCACGCGCCGCCGGCGACGCATCAGGAGGCCGCAGGGCCCGCGGGAGGCCCCGCACCGGTGCCGCGGCTGCCTCCGCCCGCCGCCTTCGCACGCAGGCCCGACCCTTCCCCGGATGCGGCGGCGGTTGAGTGGGCGAGGGGCCCCGCAGCGTCGCCGCGGCTCCCTCCGCCCGCCGTCTTCGCACGCAAGCTCAACCGCGAGTCTCCCCCAAACCCTAACCCTAGCCCATCCGGACCCCAGGCCCGTCCCCCGATGCCGCCGCCCTCGTCGTCCGCCTCTTCCTCTAGGCGCGGCCGCGGCCGCAAGAAGGATGAGGCCCGGGAGGTGAGGGACTGGGCGGCGCTGCCGCTGGACGCGATAACGGCCATCCTCGGCAAGCTCGACCACATCGAGATCCTCTTGGGGCCTGGGAAGGTGTGCCGCTCCTGGCGCCGCGCCGCGCGCGACGAGCCCGCGCTGTGGCGCCGCATCGACATGCGCGGCCACCCGGACCTCGACCGCCGGGTCAATCTCTACGGGATGGCGCAGGCCGCCATCCGCCGCTCCAGGGGGCAGTGCGAGGCGTTCTGGGCCGAGTACGCCGCCGATGACGACGTGCTCCGCCTCCTCGGCGATGAGTGAGATTTCGGTCCCACACCCAATTCATTCTATCTGCAAATTTAGTTTCGTGCTAATTGAACATGTGGTATTCTTCCTGTGCTTGATTTAGCCTACTAAGCACAGGGATTCATCCCATTTGCTATGCAGTTAGCGCAGTCAATAGTATTAAGCTGCAATCATAATTCTCGTTTAGGAAAACTACAGATTGATCACTGGATTTTGACACCTAAAGATATGTTGATGTCCAATGCCGTTCCTGATTAGAAATTTCTGGCATCCCATTTCTGTGTTGCAGCGTGGAATATTTTCTATCTGAACTTTAGTCAAGTCTTTGGTCTTTGGTGTAAAGATTTGTAGGTTTACTTACAATTTAACTTATTGAGACAAAGGAATAATATCCTTAGTTTGAAACAGATTGCAACTGGGTTCTAATGTTTCAGAAATGAAGCATTATTACCATGTGAAACAATTAAACAAGTAGAACAAACTTAATGAATTGGTGCTGCTCCGTTAACTTGTAACTGCATTCTTCGGACTATTGTGTCCATCTGATGTTGTTCATGCCAAATATAAATGAGTCTGGTACCGGCATACTCTTCTAAGTGATGGCCTGGTCATTATATGTGAGACTATCCTCTGTAATAATGTAACTCTTTGAATGCTCTTTAATATCAAGACAAGGATGCTAGCTAGTTACATGTTGCTTTGTACAGCGTACTTTCTGTATCTCTTTTTGAAAGGCTATTGTTTGACTTTTTGCCTTTACAAACTGGTCTTTCTGGGGACTACGATAGCAGAAACTGCAACTTTATTGTGGCAAGACTGGGTGCTTGTTATAGTCTATGCAGTATACATACGAATCTATTTTGAAAGGTGTATTTGTTGGTTAATAATGAACAAATACTACCTTTTCAGGGCACCATCCCTAAAGAGTCTCCGCCTCATTTGTTGTCAGGATATCATTGAATTTGGAGATGAGATAAAGAAGTTTCCTCTGCTTGAGGGACTTGAGATTTCACTCTTTACAACTATCGGTGGGAAGCATGTGTTTGAGGAGGTTGGCAAAGCATGCCCGGAGCTCAAGCACTTCAGATTTAATAGGTACCGCTTCTGCAGCTTTGGAAACGATGAGTACTCAGAGGATGATGATAGCGAGTTCAAGTACAACATGGATGATGATGCCCTGGGGATTGCAAATATGCATGGGTTGCACTCTCTGCAGCTCTTTGGCCATTCCTTCACCAATGAAGGACTGGCAGCCATCCTTGACAATTGCCCCCACCTTGAGTCCCTTGACATCCGTCACTGCTTCAACATCATCATGGACGATGCCCTGTGGGCAAAGTGTGCTGCAATCAAAACACTGAGGCTTCCCTATGATTCAGTGGATGACTATGACTTACAGTTTGAGGGCCCTATCTGGTCTCCTTCTGGGCTTGGCATTGACTCTGACAGTGATGATTGTTTCTATGGAGGACCTGACTATATTCTGGATTCAGATGAGTATGATGATTACTGTGACCCATTACGCTATCTTGATGGCGTTTATGAGTCTGAGCTTGGCCCGGAAGATCGGATGTTCCTCAAGGGTATGCGTGCGCTAATGAGAGATGATGACGATGATGATTATTAACTCAGTGTTGTCCTTACAAGGACCGGCTTGAAGATCTGATGTTGCTCATGGGACGTCACATGTTCCTGAAATAAATGTGGTGTGGGAATTGCTGGTGCTTGGCATCTCAAAGCTGTTTGCTGGAAAAATAGTGGTTATCGGCTTAAGTGTAACGGTGTCCCGTGTTTTCTCTCGTTTGCTTGTCCTAACTTGTGGAGCTGACAATAGCTTTCTGAGCGTTTCAGCTGAAATGTTTTCTTGAAGTTGGAATTGGCAATGCCTGCTTTACTTGGACCCACCATGTTTGTCTCTACATTAACTATCAATTCAGTTGAGTGATCCATCAAACGATTCACTTCTCTCTTATTCGCATACATATTAATTCCACGCATAACTTCACTCTCTGATTTATTAATTTCATAAGTAACTTATACTCCCACTAGTGCTTTTATATGTGACGTCTTATTTTAAAAATGAGCTAGTGCTTTTATGTGTGATGTCTTATTTTAAAAATGAGCTAGTGCTTTTATATGTGACGTCTTATTTTAGGCGGTGGCAAGCGTTTGAGAATGGAAATAGTACCATTTGTATTCTTTCGTGTGTGTGTGTATCATCAGAGCATAATTTTCTTTATATAATTTTATTGTGCTATACATAATTTAGATACACAATTCACGAAATAATACTTACTGTGAAAAAAAAAGAGAGAAGACAGAAAAAAGGGGGGCAAAAAGAAAAGAGGAGACTTTCAGGCCTCTCGGACGGTAAAATGGGACTGTATCCCTTTTACCTTCCGTGAGTGTGGACTGTGGACAGCCTTACCAGCTACGGGCCTGCCGGGTGGGGACGATCAGCTACTTCTTCCTTGCCTGCATCACCGAGCATTCAGTATGCATACAACTATTGAGATATGGGCTGGGCCTTATGAAATATTGAACGTGCACAATTTTTAGTGTCTGCACCTTCTTAATAATTGTGCCATTTCCAGCGCGCCTTGCCACATGCATCTCTACTCTCGTCATTTTGTGTGTTCTTTGAAAGTGCCGCACACGTTTTTCGTTAATACGAAGATGAGTAAACAACAAATTATAGTGATCATAATTCATACATACGACGTCGGATCGACCAATCTATCGAATCATACGATAAAGTGTGCTTACTTTTTGCTTAGCTGAATTGCAACATCTGTGGTGGATGCACCTATGATTTGACCGACGCCGTCAACATATAATTCAACAGATGAGTGCAATTCTCCACCTGTACTCAGAGTTGGGGTGCCTTGATCACTTGTAAGTACGGAAAAAAACTCCCTCCATCCTACTGAAGCAATGTGTGGATCACCTGACAATCGAGTATGTGACGAGGGAGAAATTAAAACACGTAGATGAAGCAATGTGAGGATCACCTGACGGTCCGTTATTGTACTATAAGTGGTTACATGTATCTTCAAACGAACTAATTTCTTGTTTAGATATTAAGCAGATAGCTGATGAAGTACATATGTACCTCTTCTCTCGACTACCACTCTACTACACTCCTGGTTTCAAAAAAAAAAAAAAAAGAACGTTTTGATTTAAGTGAGGTCAAAATGTTTTAGTTTTGACAATATCAATATATATCTACATATTTCAATTCACATTTTGAAATTAGTACAGCTAGATTCGTCTTAAATAGTAGTTTTAAAACATTACACATTTAAGATATTTTGAATACGCATGCCATTATTAATTGATTCTACTCTTATGCAGTTATGTTACTGATTCTAGATAGAGCCTAGAGATACTCTCTCCTTCACAAATATATGATACGGTTGATTTTTTTCTAAAACTTTGATCATTCGTCTTATTCAAAAAATTATTTAAACGTGTAAAAACACAAGTCATACTCAAAATATGTTTAGCAATAAAACAAATCATAACAAAATACATGATAAATTGTGAAATTTTTTAAATAAGACAAGTGATCGAAGTTTTGAAAAAAAAATCAACCACGTCATACATTTGTGAACGGAGAAAGTACGTATTTATCGATAAGAGTGTCTGACAAGTTACTACAAGTCTACAACGACATTGTAACTCACATGAATCCTTGTAGTATATTTCTTCTCTAGCGATACACGACAAGGAGAAATGAATTGAATAAGACGAGCCGGTCAAACTTGGTGTTCAAATAATCTATAAATTGGGACGGAGGGAGTATACAGTAAAGTGTCTGATCGAGAAGGGTTCGATCAGGACGTTGAGGTGAGGGGTTGGTCCTGGTCGTGCCCCCCGGAGACTGGTCACGCAGCTAGCGTTGCAAACTGGACTCGATCGCTCCCACCCCCAACAAGTGGCAAGTGTGCGAATCTTTGCAGTACTAGATTTTGTCTACACCGCCAGAGCAGCAAATCAAAGTGCCGTTGCTTATTCATTGCATTGCCGATTTGCCGTCCAACCCATTTTGATGATCGTGATATATATGATAACACTACTAGTGTTGTTTGTTCATCTCTTTTCAGAAGGTGGGTCCACGGCTGGATGATTAATCTACTACAAGATCTCCGTCCGGCCCCATTATTGTTTAAAAAGGTGTTAGCAATAGACAAGCAAATAAAACAAACAAGATCAAACGACACAAAGAACTAATTTTAACGTCCAAAACCCTGCGATGCGAAGGGAAAGAACCACGGGCACCCACAACTTTACTATTTTGGAGAGTGCTTAAAAAACATTCTATGTTTTCTAGGGGCTTGTAAGATGATTATATCTCTAACCATAATTTGCACCAGGGGGCTTCGCTCTGGCCTAGGCCTTTGTTGACGAGTCTTCGCTTCCCTTCGCTTAGCCAACTTATCTTGTTCAGAATTTAGGTCACAATTCGATAATCTATACCTTGAGACAAATTGTATCTCGTAGCATGGAGCATGTAAGCATCATTATGAACAATAAAGAGATACAACCGGTGGCGACACAGACAACCATTACCAACTAAAAGTTAGCAACAGTAACATGCTTCGTCCTCATATCAACGGCATTACTGTGAGTACTAATCATGAATACCTTTAATCTACCTTCTGCAGTGATATTATTTAGTATAAATAATGGTGCAATTTGGCCTCGTTCTTTATAAGCTAATAGTAATTAGTATTGGAACGGAGAATGAGATCATCCTACCGAATTCTATGGAATAGTGCTAAAATGTCGTGCTTCGGGTGGTTCACAGATAGCATGGCCGTATCAGTATTCTTAAATCTTTAATCTTCACTGTAAAAAAATGAGTTTTCGCAATACCATTTCTCACCCAATGAAAACATCTGTACCCTTCACATTGGCCCACTCGACAGATTGGAAATGATTAGAAAGGGTTGATAAGGGCCCAAAACTAATATAAGAATAATGTTTTCACGTTTTGGTCTTTTATTTTCTTATCTCGTTTTGCACCCATATCCACCGGGTAGTTTCCTTCTCTTAATTTAATAAAAAAGCAAGGACATATCAAGGTGTCACCTTTCTTTTAATTCTTTATTTCTCTTTCCTTTTTCTCATTTTTCTTCTACGCTTTCGATTCATCACGTACATGCAGCACGCTAGGTAATTAATACAAACACCCGGTGAGCCTCGGATCCGCTACTGTATACAGGGCCATTGAGCTAGCTAATTGCTATATATGGGTGAGTCAACACGCGCGACGATTCATTGAAGTTCCGAAACCAGTTGGCTGTGCATGTGCGATTTGGGTGCAGCGTTGCAAACTGGACTCGTTCGCGCCCCCGCGGGCCGGCCAGTGTCCAGTGCGTCTGTCAGTACCCGTGGACCAGCTAATTAAGGAGCCACTTGGATGTACGTAAGCTGTTGGTCATCGATGTACGCTAGTGGCTTCGAGGGCCTACGTTACGTCGTCTCAGGTAATATATGCAAAGGAAACCGCGCAAAGGTGCACCAATATTCTCGAGGAGAAATGAAAATCTGAGAGTTCATTTGTTAACACATTATGATGTAGTCATACGTCTCGATACTTGGATATATGAAATGAGTTTTTCTAACTATACTATTACTAAAGAGCGCATATAAAATGTAACCACTACTTTTATTGGTTGACACTATGTCTGAACATACCACTCAGATGGACTTTTCTACCATTCATCTCATTCAAAAAACTAATAAAAAACAAAAAATATATACTCCCTCCGTCCCAATTTATACGCAATTTGATTTTTTTTGACACAAAATCTGACTTACTCGTCTTATTCAAACAATTTCGTGATTATCATTTACTATCATTTAACATATAATATACTTTAATTAGCTACGACTTTAATTTTTCTATAATTTCGTAAATTTCTCGAATAAGACGAGTTAATTGAACTTGATGTCAAAAGTCAAACGACTTATAAATTGGGATAGAGCGAAGTAGAAACTTAACTTATGTACTCCCTCCGGTTTTAAATATATATGTCGTGTTGAACTAAATCGCGACATATATTTAAAACAGGAGGGAGTACCTTACAACAACAAGCAGACAACCGATGCAGAGAACCAAGGCATATGCATCCAACAAGCTGCTTCTGAATTTGTCAACTTACGCGGTAGATGCATACGGAGTATCATATACTGCACCACCACTTGCCAGAGGCACACCATCGTTCGTCATCCGTCCACCTTCGCAGCCAAGCTATATAATATTCCACGGTAGATCGATGCGTGCTGTTTCAAAGTTTGATTATTAGCTTTGGTTCACGTACTAAATGCTGCTGCACTTTGTTGAAATCTAAATACACGTGTTGAATCTTGACTAAACAACATCCTATATAGTACATCCTTCGCACTCGAGCACACAAGCAGAGCATGCAAAACTGCCGTCGACCTTTAGCCAGCTAGCCCTAGCCGGTGCTGATCGATTAAAGTGCATGCATGCATTATTGTAGCTACAGCACCACGTACCCAGAAAATTAAACGAACGATCATCGTCTCGCATTGTTCTTGCCGGCGGCCATGGAGCTGTTCTCTGACGAAGCGTTGGCCATCTTCGTGCCGATCGTGGTGTACTGGGTGTACTCGGCCATGTACATGGCCCTGCTTGGGCGTCAGTGCATGGACAGGTACAGGCTGCATCCGAGGGAGGAGGAGGAGAGCAAGAACCTGGTGTCCAAGGGCGACGTCGTCAGGGGCGTGCTCCTGCAGCAGCTGGTGCAGGCCGCCGTCGCCGCCCTCGTCTTCACGGTACTTATACAGGGTGTCATCCATACCCATGCATGCAATATGCAATACAACGCCGCCGTTTCGTCGTTCTATAACACGCGCATGCTTGCAGGTCACGGCGAGAGACGAGGACGACAAAGAAGCTCGGGGCTCGCCGTCGTCGTACCTGACGGTGGGGCGGCAGTTCGCGGTGGCCATGGCGGTGCTGGACGGGTGGCAGTACGCGTGGCACCGGTACATGCACGCGAACCGGTTCCTGTACCGGCACGTGCACTCGTGGCACCACCGCCTGGTGGCGCCCTACGCGTTCGGCGCGCAGTACAACCACCCCGCCGAGGGCCTCCTCCTGGACACGCTCGGCGGCGCGCTCGCCTTCGTCGCCTCCGGCATGTCGCCGCGCGCCGCCGTCGCCTTCTTCTCCCTCTGCACCATCAAGGGCGTCGACGACCACTGCGGCCTCTGGCTGCCCGGGAACGTCTTCCACCTCTGCTTCTGGAACAACACGGTGTACCACGACGTGCACCACCAGATGCGAGGCAGCAGGTTCAATTTCTCGCAGCCCTTCTTTGTCACCTGGGACAAGGTCTTCGGCACGCACATGCCCTACGTGCTCGAGGAGAGGCCAGGTGGCGGTGGGCTCCAGGCGTGCCCTCTCATCAAGAATTAATGGCGGTAAAGAATATATATGGGAATTATACAGATAATACTGGATTGTCCCTAAACAATGCAAATAATAATATTTTTTTGTAAGGGCATATATACTCTCCTGCACTGTAGCTGTAGGTACGGTGCAGACAATGAGTAAGTGTTCCTGCTGGGTTATCCCTGTGTACGTGTGGAATAAAGAGATGTACTAATTCAAAAGATGATCCTTTTAATCAGTTGAGCATCAAATGTAAGTTGTGTTAAGGCCAGTGTGTTTGGATAGCTGCAGAACCTTTTGCCATCCCATATGTACAAATTTTATGTCAGGTTTGGCCTGCAAAACAATTTAAAGTTGGGCGCGGGTCGCCTACATGGTCGTCGCTGCATTTCTCCCCACAAGTCTAGCGATCAATTTGCAAAATTGTTCCTCGCGGGGCTACGGCACGTCGGCACATATGGTACTGGAGGCCCACATTTCCCTAATAAGCGCAGCTTCATAATAATTAAGAGACTGATACCAAACTACTAAGGATGGTATTGTAAGCATCACAACCAATTTCCTGTACCAAAATAGAAGACGACCATCATATCGCAACCACGAGAAAGTTCCAACCACCAAATTTTTAGCAGAACTCCAATAGTTAAATAACAGGGGTTCCATGCCAAAAATTGATGAGCATTTGGGTAAAAAACACCACAGCAAGATATCTATATATATGATGATTATAAGCAGTAAACATGTTGGCTCTGTTCTGAATTACGCCAAACCGACAGTAAAAAAAAATTATGCCAAACCCCTGAACACGCCACGTCACGCCACGCCACATTTAACTTGCAACGCGCAACACTTGAAGCAAACCTTGCACTTTCTTATGAAGCACGATGAGTTTATTGGCAAACCATCAAATGATAAATACATCACGCTTATACGGTGACGAGTGACTAGCTAGTTTTATGCAAAGAAGCAAATTAGAATCTACCAACGCCCTCGCCTATAAGAGACCATGTGTCAAACCATGGAGAAGGTCAAATGAGTCGGCCAATATAATAAGCCTAGAGCACCATCTTTGGCCGTCGGATCAGAGGATGAGCAACCACATGACTCTGATATAACATTTAGGGATAGTAGTCTACTTTGGTCAAATCGTGGCCTCCACCCCGGGGCCAGGGAGATGATGATCGTCCTCTGCACGCTGTAGCATCTGCATGCAGCCCGTGGCTGCACTATGCACCTATTTGTTTTTTTTTTGTTCAAAATCAAAAAGTGGTGTTTTATCAAATAGTGGAGTAGATGGTTTCACACGCATGCCACAGCATGCGGCTGCACATATGTTGCAGTATGCTTATTAAATGTTCAGCTTGCTATGTGCATGTTGCACAATTTGTTGCTCTTTATTTAATGCACACGGTGGAGTGCAGGCATGAGGCTACACCGCGGGACGGCCACGTTGCGACGATACGAGGGGCTCCGGAAGGCCGGGGGGCTCCCAGGGCGCATGCTGCTTCACACGTCGCCGTATTTCTTTTCTATACTTGCTGTGTGCAGGAAAGAAAGGCACAGCCAAATGGGGGTATGCTATCCCTGTGGCGCAGACATCAATGGACAAGTGGCTACCAACCATGTGGGAAATAATAATAAATCTAATATAATAGTCGCGGGGGTAAAAGGCTTACAAATATAGCACTAAGTCGTAACATTTCTGTAGGGCTGTATATTATTTTTGAGAACCACGCACGCGGCCGGCGGTAACTCAACCAACAAGGAAACAAGAGCATATATGGCTGCAGAGAAATACGCAGATGATGTGGTAGTTTATGTGTAATTAAGTAGCAGTAGTTCCTTTCACAGTAAATATGCTAGGAAGCTCATGCATCCCAAATTTATTCACACGTAATTATACACATATATATGGGCATTCACACACACATATATATGCATGTATACATGCATGCATATACTACACGCCCTTTATTTCGACACGTCGAGAGAGCTCCATGCACAGTACACGAGCTCCAGTCCGTACGTACGTATACTCACTGTAGTTTACGTAGTAGTAGCATGCATGCAGCACCTTTATTTCATCGATCGGTGGTACACCTAGAGCGCTGCATGCACACGTGGCCAGCTAGTAGCAAGGGCCGCTCTGGCAGCCGGAGCCGCAGTAGTCGCCGCCGAGGCCGCAGTACCCGTACTGGCTGCAGCAGAGGTTGTTGGCGCACGCTGCGCCGCCGGCCTGGCTGCCGCACTGCTGGGCGTGAGCCATCACCCCAGCGTAAGCCAGCAGCAGCAAGCCCAGCACGAGGACCTTGAAGGCCATGCCTGCCGCCGCTCCAAGACCTGCTGCTGATCCCATGGTACGGTGTTGTTAGTATATATGCAAGTGATCTAATAAGCTGCTGCTGGGACGACGATGTGTGAGATGATGGAAGCTTGAGCCCATTTATATAGGGCTCTAAGCAGCATGCATGCAAGGCTATTTTAATTATACTGGCACAGTACACAAGTACGAGGGTTGCTATATACATGTAGTGGTCTATATATCTTCTGGAATGGCTTCAAATTTCAAAGCACGCCATGTAGCTAGTACAGACGCAATTAAGGATATTTCTATCAACCGTTGGAAAATGGAAACTACATTAGACATATAGTACATTAGTAGTACACCGTGGAATCCATGTAACAATTCCAAATGGATAGAATACGAACAGGAAATTTGTTAATTGTACCAATAGTATAGAGTTGAAGAGAACAAAGAATTCCAGTGTATATATACGCCAATTTGTACAACCCAATAATTAATTGATGTAAGAATTTCTTCATGGAACTAAAACAGATCATAGAAAATTTCCCTCTGCACGCTTTTGGATAGAACACAAATTCTAAGAGGCTTTAATTAGTATTTACGTATAAAGCATATGCTTCCATTCCGATGTTGCTCAGAGGTTCCTAGTACATGTAATTCCATTCCGATGTACAAAACTGATTTTAAGAGGCACATTGTTAAGCAAGAGCTAGCAACTCCAACAAGAGCTATAAAAAATCCATTTTATAACACATGTAATTCGATTTTGAAAACATTGTTTTATTAAATATGCAAAATACGAAATCCTTGAAAATGCATATTATTCCCAAAAGAATGCATTTAAATTATTTAGTAGAAACACAAGATGTGGTTTTCGAATGTATTATTATTGTACCCACCCGTATCTCCAAGGAACTATTATGAGTTTACGTGTACTTGTGTGTGTTCACATGACACATTAAAAAAGTTGTTGTTGTAGTATTCGAGGACTGGGTGCAATAAAATTTTGAAAATTTGAATAAAAATGAGAAAAATGGTTTTATAGATGCAACCGCATGTGCTTGTGCAGGCATATTTGTGTGCTAGCGTCCACATGCATGTGCTACACAAGGTACAAAGCGGAAGCACTCGCTCAAACACCCAAAGAAACGGAAGCAAAACAAGCCAAAACTCACCGCTGGCGGAGAGCACCGAGTGGTCCGTTGCACCACCGGACAAACTGGACAGAGTTTGCACTTGGCAGCCTAGCCACCATCGGACGGTCCGATGGTCTAGCTGTCGGACGGTCCGATGGTGATAAAAGGCCTGAGGTGGCCGAGCCTCGGTTCTCTACCGGCCGCTGCACACGCACCAGACTTGGCCGATAGTGGACCGTCGGACGGTCCGATGGTGGTAAAAACAGCCCGAGCAAAGGAAATCAACCTGCGAATCCACCGGGAATTGAACCAAAACTTGCCCAAATGAACTCCAAACTTCACCAACCTGAGATGCTTTTCCCAACAGATCAAGGCCTAAGCCCAAGAAATCATCACGGGTCGACTTAGTGAAGTTCACAAAGCAAGAACGGAAGATTTCGGAGATGCTCGTGGATCCCAAGATTTGGCAAAGAAAACCACAATCCAACCACATCCTAGCAGTCCAAAACACTGGCAAAAGAAGGATCCAACCTTGGCCCAAACACAAATATAGGAAAAGCCAAGGATTGAAGCCAAAAACCAACTAGATGGGGGAAAGGAAGCACACCAAGGCTGTGTTTGGATGCTTGTACCTCTTTGGTCAGGCCTGTGGAGACTCTGTTTGGTTGGTTGGATGTCAGCACCTGCGAGTCTATTTTCCACCCTCCCACGCGGCGGACTGCACGCGGCCAGTCAAGCCCGTGAGAAACGCCCGATTCTTACGTAAGCACGCAGCCTAGCCCGAAGGGGAATCTTGCATGAGCGTAGCCTAGCCCGGCACCCTGTGCAGGCATCCAAGGCCGGTTTGCATCCGGCGGGACAGACCCATGTAGGCATCAAACACTCCGCAAGTTGCTGCACAAAAATCACTTGATTAGCTGCCTAAAAGTGTCTCAAAGATCCACAAGAATACAAGGATTTCGTGCCAAAGCAACATCTTGACAAGTTTTAAGCCCAACGCGCCAACTCTTGGGTAACTTGAACTTGGTTGGTGGTTTTGAGGTGAAGCCGCCAAAGCCTCTCTCGCACATCTTTGCGACATGCACTCGGGTTGGAGCACCACAGTCACGCCCAGCTTCTCCAGATCATTGGAGCTGCCTCACAGTCCATCGGAGATCTTACACAGTCGTCGCTATTCCGCTCTCAGTGTACCAAACTCCCATGGACGACCGTCGGTGAGTCTTGCCTCCGATCCTCTAGATGGCTTTTGCCTCAATCCATCGAGGTCTTCAACATCCTCTACCTCCAGTCCATCGGAGGGCCTCCAGTCCATTTGAGGACTTTGCTCCATTGACAATCACTCATCACCAGGAGAGCAATGGGCTGGTCCTTTGGCTCTCACCGGCGGGCCGTGGTGGGTGCCGGCTCAGGGCACCGGTGGAGTAGTCCTGAGGTGGAGGCAGCCAACCACCAATGGTCAGAGGGAGGTGGCGAGGTGCCGCGGAGGGCAGGCGCACCGGTTCCGGCCTCCGCCACACTGGATCAGAGTGAGCGCACAACACAGCCTCGGGAGGTTGGCGACGCCTATGGGCTTGGCCTGGGAGTCGTCTGGACGGGAACAATGCTTCTAGGGTTGTTTTTTTGGGCCAAATTGTTTTGGGTATTCCAATACATAGTGGCAGGTTCAATCGTGGGTCAAATTTTAGGGTAGTCATAGGCCTACCCTGACTATCTGTTGGGCCTGCCCCTGACGCGAACTAAACCACAGCCATGTGGCCACCTCTTCCTACCCTACGCACCACTATTGATGGCACATAAGCACGTCAAACCTTATACTGCAAGCAACAGTATCGGTGTAGCCTTTCTCCGAGATGTGTATCAAGGGTTTTGTCAATCCGTGAAAAACTAGGTTTAAACTACTATTAATCAAGGATTAATCAATTACTAACAAGCTCTAATAGATATAATGAACCAAGTATAAATAGGTAAACTAGCCACAAACTAGGTCTATATCTAAACTATAGCTTCAACTAGATTAGAGACGAGCTAATACGGAATAAGCGAGGTTAAGATACGGCGAAGGGATTAGCAAGAGATATGAGGAAAACTTCCTACAAACTAAGAACCACTCTAAGCATAGATCTAGCATGAAATATAGGATAAATATGATCATGAATGTCATAAACTTGCTCGAACCTTTCTACCGCCCATATGTCACATAGAATGAGTTAATCGATGAACTAGCAAGCCTACCATCTCTAAGCTTGAGCAGATTCCATCAACCAACTAAGGTAAAAAATATATACTTAAAGACATGTGGATTAATCATCCTAGCCAGGCACATGTAGAGATAAAGCATTGCAAAGATATGGATCAAAGATCATGTATAAACAAAGAACTCATAGCCAAAAGACTAATTCATTGATCGAACTCAGAGTTTATCATAGTAATACAAGAAGTACAGAGAGTTTACTCAAGATTCATCATGAACCTGGAACGCTTAGTTGTTGAGTTCGACGAGATGAAGAACATATTAAAAGATGAACTCGAGGCCCCTTGGGAAGCCCCTAGGTTGGACGACCAGACTCCCCTGCGGTCGGCCGACCCTAGGGCCTCCCACCTCCTCTCGCTTCGCCCTTTCGCCAACAACTCTCTCTTGATGAAATGTACAAAATTGGACCCCTAAGACTAGCTTTGGAGCTCTGGTTACAATGAATTGGATGGGCTCTCCCCCTAGGGAGACCACGTTTTTATACTCCAGAGGGTACCCTATACGTGGAAAGTCTAAGATCGGTTTGGATGGATTCTATGACCTATTTCCATATATATACATGTGTCTTGAAGGTTCTTGGTCGTCCATGAAGCACCATGCTTGGAGATGAAGCTATTGCCTCTGTCCTTCCCAAAATCCAACATTATTCAGTAGCCTTTACTATTTTGACCATAACTTTCTCATCCAAAGACCAAATAATGCAAACTCAGACTCTAAATTGTAGAGCTCGAAGATATCTACAACTTTCGTATTTAAACTTTCTTCATTTGATGTTGTTAAGGTCCCCGAATTTGTCCCACAGGGTGCAGCTGTACTGAAATCCGAGAGTATCTCGAGATTTAATTGTAACTTGGATGGATTTCACGGTAAACCTTCTTTATCTTCAATTCCAATCCTTGGCTTACGGAACCCTCTCAATTAATGGACTTAGGCCTTCTTTTGGGCTTCAATTCTTCTTCTTTTGTTAATCATGTCACCTCCCTGGACTTGTAGCATTAATCCATCAACGAGTAGCCTTCTCATGTATTGTAATTATTCCTCATTTCCCTGCAATATTTGATAAAGTACCAAAACAAAGAGCATACTCGAGTATGGTGTTAATTGTTAGTAAAATATGATTTCATCATATAAATTATCTCTGAAAACTCATGAAATCATGCCAAAATAGAGCATAAATATCATCGTTGTTTTGCGCCAACAACCACCCCCTTCACCAATGGACGGCACGTCCACATTCTACTCTGCCGACCCATGGTGAGCCTTCTGTTGTACCCCATCTCACCCTGTTGTCCTGCAGTAGCGCCTAGCACCACTTTTGCTGGAGATACCGGCCGTCGAGCCCTATCCTGAAGTGCCTGTGAATCTGAGCCATCGTGCCGGCTAGCCTTTCTTTCAGGAAATCGTGCCACCGGCCAGCGCTGCCGCGTTCACCTTTGCGTGCGTGTGCAAGTTATTGCTGCGAAACCACACACAAGCCCGCCATGGACGAGCACAGCTCGTGCCCGTGCACGTGCTTGTAGCCTCCCACCGGCACGACTGCACTCCTTGCTGCCACACAACGCCACCAGAAGGGTGGTCACGCCGTTGCAAGCGCACATTCAAGCCGGCATAGACCGCTGCAGCCGAGCTATAGCTCGACGCCGCGCGTGCACGGACGTCATATGCGCACACTTGTGCATGTGCTTATTGCGCTTTCTAGCATGCACAGACATGTACAACGCAAAGGACCCATTTTACGAGGCTTTATGTCGAGCGCTTAGAATGCACGTTGTATGTTGGGAATGGTCCCACATTGTGAGTTGTAGGTGGGTAAACATGATTTATATGGTTGAGGGTGCAATCCACTTAAAAGGTTAGCTTTTGGGGGCAAATGTTGGCCCAACGGACCTAAAACCCTCTGCGATTTTCTACTTACCCGGCCATTAGCTGCATGCGCTGCGAATGCTGCTACAATCTAGCACAGGCTAACAATATGACTACTACCTGTACATGACTAACACGTACAAGCCAAACTAATGCTACATGCAACACTCTTACATGACACATGCAAATACTAAAATATGTACAAGTCATGATTAGTGCTAACAATGCCTCCCCTAATCTTGACTTGCACATTCCATGTACGCTTCATCACAGTAGAGTCGGCTCTCCTTCTTCAGCCTGCTGCGACACTCCTCAGCAAAGAAGTCTGCGCTTGCCGCAGTAATAGCACTTACCCTTCTTTCCTTTGGACTTGTGCTCGCTGCTGTCCGAATCGACGCTGCTACGTTCATCATCGTCGTTGTTGTCGCGGCCGCTGCTACGGCCACCATGCCTGCCGCGTGAGTCATCTCCACCTGAGCGGCTGCTTATTCTTGGACTTGTTGGAGTCGCCACGTTTCCGAGTCGACGCTGCTACGTTCATCATCATCGTCGTTGTCGCAGCCGCTGCTACGGCCACCATGGCTGCCGCGTGAGTCATCTCCACCTGAGCGGCTGCTTGTTCTTGGACTTGTTGGAGTCGCCATGTTGCCACAAACGCCGGCATGTCTCCCAGTCCTCAGCAAGCGTAAGACGCCCAAACTTGTCGAAGACTTGGTTGGCGCTGTCCTCGAAATGATCCTCCGCAGTGCGTAGCCTCCCGACCAACTCCTCAACCGACAACTCCATGAGATCAATTAGCATCTCGATGGAAACAGCAACCTGCGAGTACTGCGCCGGCACCACACGAAGGAATTTCTTCACGACACGCACCTCCTCCATGGACTCACCAAGCGTGCGAGGATTAGTGGCGAGACCGGATATTTGCACAGCGAAGTCATCGATGGTCTCACCCTCCATGATGGAACTCCTTGAGAAGCTTCTGCGCGTTCGCCTCTTGAACATGGGCTACACCCATGCGCATCGTCTTCGGTGCCTCCCACTCCTCCTTTGCCGTCTTCTTCACCGCGAGGCTTAAATGCAGCTCAGCCGGCACGACGCGAAGAAGCGACGCTAGCACCAGTCGATCTTCACGGCTCTCCACCTTGCCGGTGTGGATCGCCTCCCACAGTCCTTGCGCCTCGAGGTTGACCTCCATCACAAGCGCCCACTCGTTGTAGTTTGTGCACGTCAGCTCGGGGTAGACGATCGACGCACACACCTCGTGCACCACACGCTCCACCACGACCTTACGTGGAGTGCCGCTGCCGCCACTATTGTCGTCGGTGCGAACCTTCTTCGGCAGGGAAGGAGAACGATCGCCACCGGCCATCCGCTTGCTGTCGTCGAACCACCGGCTCTGATACTAATTGTTGGAAATGCCTAGGAACTAGCTCGCGCAGCAAGGGTGGCTCTCAGCTAAAACTCACACAAACGAACAAGAAACTAACAAGAACACAACAGAGTTTAGTGGCGACGAACGCATAGCAGCGGGTTATAGGTTTGTTGGGCCAACACCAACACTCCCCCCAAAAAGCTAGCCCTTTAGGGGGTTGCACTCTCCACCATATAAACCATGCTTACCCACCTACAACTCACAATGTGGGACTATTCCCAACACTGTATAGCTCCTTCTTGTGTAGTATAGAAGCAGGTTGATCCAACCTTGGTGGCCGAGAAGCAGCCCATACCGCACTGGCGGAGCCAGGATTCACCTAAGCCCGGGCCGAATTGTGATAGAATTGTGACAAAACACGCCAAAGATATTAGTTCAGAAGTAACATGTAAAAAGCATCATTGCAAAGCATTGTTCCAAGGGTAGTGAACCATGATTCAAGAAAACTTCTTTGTCAACTATGTAACTGATCATTGGGTGCAGAAAAAAAACAAGGAACAACATTGTGCTTAAATTGGTAATTTATGCTAATCCCAAACTGACGATCGCAAAGCAACATATTCATGGAGCTATGTGTATTGGGTAGAAAAGCGACACACAGACCAATCACCATATGAATAATGCCATCACAGAGGAGAGAGGCGTCGGCTTACGCGTGCTACCGACGCTGAGGACGTGACGGTTGCGAAGGATGTCTCCCATACAGTGTAAGCGGGCGCCGAGGTCGGTGAAGGATGGAGACGACGAGCGACGCCTGCATGCCCTCGCTCCCTGAACCGGTGGTGACTGGTGAACGACTGTAGTTGACGTCGTACACCCTCTCGACCGCGCCCGGAGCCGGAGCGGCGTCATTGCTCTTCGCTCCTGGTCCTAGCCACTGGGGGCTAGGGACTGCCGCCCTGGCTGCTGGGTGGGAGCAGCCTAGGGCTGAGCCGAGAAGGGAACGACAGGTAGGGAGCAGGAACCGGTCGGAGGGGAAGCCACCGAGCCAGAGCTGGGGAGTCGGGCGGGGGGAGGTGCCGTAGTGAGTAGGGTGCTAGGGGAAAGATGTGAGGGGCGACGATGCAAGGGGCTATGGGAGTATGAGGAAAGACATTGGATTGCTTGTGGTTTTGGGCCGTCGGCAACTAAATGGGCCGAAGATTTGAGGAGCGGCTGCAGAATTTTTTGAGCCACGCCCCGGGCCATGGCCTAGGTGGCCATGGGCCTAAATCCGCCCCTGCCCATACCCTTCACCAGTTCTTCTGTGGCACTCATGAAACTATTGTGCTGGGGGCTCAAACTAAAGATTGATAACATTGCACATGAACCATCCAACCACTACACCACATGGTCATATCTAACTACACAAATGATGCTTTTCTTTTATTGTAACTATTTGGATGGTATTAGTACTGGTTGGTAAGGCTTTCTGGTTGGTGTTACAAACCGGTAGTAAAAGATACCTTTTATACCAGTTGGTAACAATAACCACCACTAAAAGTCTCTGCAAGCATTCATATTGGTTGGTATTACGAACTAGTAAGGAAATATATCTTTTAGTATTGGTCCGTATTATCAACCGGTACTAATGCCTCTTCAAGGGGTAAAACCTTTCCAACTGGTACTAAAAAATATAATATATACCGAGTGCAGGTGTTTCTGATTTGTATGTCAAATTGGAACTCATCCGAAGCCCTCTTCTCCAATAGTGTTGGCTTCTTGTTAGACATAAACGACTTGCTTCATGCTTCAGCTCATCGACCATGCCCATGATTTTGGCCTTCCTTTCTATCTGGCTAAACAATAGATTGACTTGCTTGTCAATGATCTCTTCACGTGAATTGTTGGCTTTGTTTTATATGTCAATTATCTCTTCGCTAGTTGCAGATCGAGCATTTGTCTTTGTATATATGTACATGTATATACCTCCACTGCTTTCATTGCTAAAGGGTTCGAAGTATTTTACATGCTTGTGCAGTCACGTATGACAGGGTACGTCAGATAAAACATAAATAAATGTTACTAACTTTTGATTTGAGCTAAGGCATCTTTGGTAGCTAAGTTTTGATTTGAGCAAAGGCATCAACCTTTCTTTGAACAACCTGAATGAAACAAGTTGATTCAATATTGGTAATAACAGGTACCTTGGCTACACACAAACAACAACTTACGAGCACCAACCAAGAGGGGCTAGGGAGGGACAGATTGAAAAATCGATTCGTCCCAAAATTCAAATGTTTCCTGGTAATCGCAAACTAAGATTAGAAGAGACAAACACTTTGCCTCCGCCGACACGCTTCGGCTCCAGTGGCTCACATACACCTTCGGTGACTAGTAGTTCACCGAGAGGGGCCTCGATGACCTCATCGCCTCCGCTGACACGCTTCTGCTCAAGTGACGCGCTGACATCTTCGGCGTCCCGACTTTGCCTCCCCGACACGCTTTGGCTCAAGTGACATGCCGACATCTTTGGCATCCCCAATTTATCTCCACCGAAACACTTCAACTCGAGAGGCTTGCCTATACTTTTGGTGACTACTACTTCACCGAGAGCGGCATCGATGACCTCATCGCCTCCGTTGACACGCTTTGGCTTGAGTGACTGCGCCAGCACCTTCGGCGTCCCGACTTCGCCTCTACTGACATGCTTCGGCTCTTGGGGCTTGCTTACCTTCAGCGACTAGTACTTCATTGAGAGTGGCCTCGATGACCTCATCGCCTCTGCCAACACGCTTCGGCTCGAGTGACGATTGGAAAACTTCGGCTTAATGACTTTCCTCCACCATCATGCTTTGTCTCAAGGGGCTCGCCTACACCTTTGACGACTATGACTTCGCCGAGAGTGGCCTCGACAACCTCTTAGTCTCCACTGACATGCCTTGGCTTGGGCAGTGTGACATGCTCTCACCTTCAGCGTCTACTATGTCACTGAGAGCGGCACCATCAACCTTGAAGGTTGGACTGTGAAGCACCCAGTTTCTAGAATGGGACTAAAATATGTTTTATTACCATCCCAAGATTTGGTAATCACATTCTTACATCAGAGTGATACAGATCCGCCCTAACGGGTTGGACCACAATGGGGCGCAGCCCTGAACTAAGCAGCGGAATATAAAACGTAGGCCCAAACTTCTACCCGTCACAGTTGGAAAGCAGGTCGTAACCCTTACTTGTCCGAATAGATGGTAACTGCATCATCTTCACTAGAAAAATATCAACAAAGCAAGGGTGAGTGTATACGTACTCAGCAGCCCACCTTGATCCATATGAAATAGGGGCATGGCTACATCTACATGCAAGATATATCTAGAGCTCATGTAAATTTTTGCATAAAAACATTTTGTATGCAAGGTTTGAGCTAGATACCAGATTTTATGCTTTCTGAAAACAAGGTTTTTCTTAAAAAGGGTTACCACTGGACTTGCCGGTCTACATGGCTCATGGCGCAACTGCCAACACATTTTCCACACCTGGCACTGGGTTTTACCCACGTAGCTCCAACATCAAAACAACTTTGTTCCAAGCCAAGCCAACAGTTTTAGTTTATAAAAGATGCTAATTGAAGAACCAAGCCTGTAACTCATCCATACCAGTGGACTCGAATTATTCGAATAGGTTTTACTCTGATAAGATGTTGTACTAATTCCCACAAGTTGGACTCAGTGACCGCTTAGGGCCAAATAAGCGTCCGAATTCCAAACCAAACCTTCGCCTTTGTTTCATCACCTAGCAGTGCTTTAGGGATTCGGGCAACCGAGTCACTCCAATACCCCGCGGTACTCCCATGACACACAACCCCTTCCGTAGCCCCTTGTGCGCCAACATGGCAGCCACTAGGCTATCCATTCCGAATCGGGCCTAGCTAATGCCTCATATAGAGCGAGTGGTTGTACTAAAGAGTTAGGCAAGATCAAAATCAACGCGGTCCTTACAAGGCACAGGTAGAACCATTCCCCCTTTTCCATGGCTCGACACCGCGAGCATCCACAAACCAGGTCTTATTCTCCACGAAGTCCGAGACTGGGATAACCGCGAGTTGCTAAGTTACCCGTTCAAACCCTACCCTTTAAAATAGCTGATCCCGACCCGTGGGTCATTTGCCGGGATTCTTCCCCATTTTATTTCAAAACACACCCACACATCCATATTCCACAACCCATCAAGTTACACAACCATAATTCAACTCAACGTCAAGATTATGATAAATATAATTATATGAGTGATTCCACCTATGCGCGCTATATCTAGATAGGCTTAGGTGGCCATATTTCACTGGGTTACCTTAGCAAGCAAAACATGCAAATTCTATTGTGATTATTAGGCCAAGGGTTGTGTTCGCAAAACATAGGAAATTTATGCATCAAGTGGGGATTCCAGTGGGCTTGCCTATCGTGGTGGTTTTTTTATTTTAACATATACAGTAATGAAATTGTAATTTACTTTCTTTAGTAGACTTAATGCTTCTTCAAGAAAGCATTCGTGCATTTCAAAGACCACGATTCATTCCGTAAAGCAATGAGTCTAAATGTATCTTTTCTTGATGGGCAGAAACTGCAAGTAATCGATATGAAGTCTCATCCTAATATTGGTCGGAATTTTGCATTTACCCTTTGCGGAGGTACTAGAATCTCTTGCATCATATGGCACAGCTATTGTTGGCAACTGTGCATTTGGTGACACATGACTTCTGCATCCCGAGCATACCCAATTGCATCTAAATCCAATACTAAGGCAAGTCAGGACCATTGTGTTTATGTTGGGGGTTTGGATAGATCATATGGAAAAGAAGAGGTAGTTTATCTTATGAATTTTACTCTTTAATTGACTGAAATCTTGCTCATCCATCACTTTTCCAAATTTATACTTTTGATTTCTTCTGTTTTCTAACTTACTCTTTCCCTTTTTGCATTCAATTTAGACCGATGCATATTTGAGAAGAATTTTCGGGTCATGCAGAAGGCTGAAGAGTATTTCAGTCCTACTTTATCCAAATGACGTTATTAAGGGGTAAGTTTGCTTTACTTAAACTATTTCAAATTTGTCTTCGTTGATCTTGAAGATCCGACTGTAATACCATAGGTGTGTTCTATTCTTCTCCAGACACTCTTCATTTGCATTGAAGATGAAGAGTCCGCGGACAAAGCAAAAAGGCTTCATAGTACCCATGCCGAAGGTGCCCAACTGTTGGAACTTACGTAGGGGTTACTGCAGTTGGCTAGGCGTTTGGTGTGCCAACTGTTGTAGGGTTGTAGGAGTTGCATGTTGTTGACAGCCTAACCTTTGAGAAGTCCTTTTGATGGGGTGGGGGGAGTACCATTGGCAGCTGGGCTGCGGTACGACTCTAAAAATTACTATCCGACTGTTTGGTTGAGAAAAGATAGATCAGAGACCGAAACTTGCTATCAGATTGTTTTGTTGAGATAAGATCGGAGAACGAATTTGGCTCCCATATGTCCAATGGTACTGTTTTAACGACTTAGAAATTGTGCGTGGCATTTCTTTGTGAATGCAACGATATGGTATGGCTGTGGAAAAGTGTAGTTGATATATATTGTATATAAAGATCCTCATCAGGAGACTAATATTTGATTTTCAATTGGTCACATGTTACAACCATCCGATATCCATTGAATGGCTCCCTAGGATGACTGAAGGAATTTAATTTATTAATCACATATCAAGTTACATTACACAATAAAAAATTACATCAGAACAATAAATAGTAATTTATATATACACACGTAGTAATTTAACAAAACAGACACAAAACACACGCAAAACCATTTGACTGATTGATAAACAAATATCAGATGATTGAAGAGAAGTAAATTTGTTATATAAACTGCAGTCTTCTAAGAAAACAGTAGTGCCAAATATGATATTAGACTTGCACCTTCTGTTTTTGTGTGTGAACAACTACCCAATGTTTTTTGTGTGATTAACTACCCTGTAGTTATGCATTTAGCTCATGGAAGATGAGTCTCTAATAAATCAGCTGTTGTCTCAGCAATTAGCATGATACTTGAAGCAGGAAATAGCACATTCAGTAAGGCTATCCACACTTAAGTTTAAATTCCTACTCCAAAAAGAATATTCCATCCTGGTCAGTAAGGCTCTCTACCACTGCATCTTTTTCCTATGACTTTTCCCAATTGATACAAACAAAAGGACACATGCGCCTTTTCCTGCCACTTCTAATATTTTGTCTTCAAAAAACCTTGAAATACTCTTTGTAGGAAGCACGGAGTGATAATAATTAGATGCCCTTTTGACATGGCCATCTCAATGTAAGATGAGGACATGACAAGCTACACCACTAGTCACTCAACCTGATCAGCTAGACAACGCATATCAAGAAACAACCACAAGTAATCGTGCTAAGAAGATACAAGATTCGGTGAACGCTAGCTTGAGCTACATGACAAATTATTATGAATAGGTCATACTTCCCACCTCCTTTTGTTTAATTGAACTTAAGTGCCTTGGAGTGGAAGAATAAGGAGTACAAGCAATTAGAAGAAGCAAGTTTAAGACACAACATCTTCCATAGCACATGGACTCAAAGAGAATAGCACATCTTAGCAGAAGACTTAGTACATGGTCAGTTTGAAAACCAATTCGGAGAGTCATAAATAATATGCTATATCTGTGGATTCACGTGGGCTCCAAAGGTCTATGAGTACTTCGTGGAAAGCTTATCGAGTCCTACTTTGCAAGCAACAAACGATGCATCTTTTGGACTTCCCAATACAAAATTATGATTGTTTTAGTGGAAACTACACAGAAGGCGAAAGGTTTGTGAGAGTTTCCTGTGAGAATTTATTTCATGCAATTTCCTAGGCCAATTTCTCTAATAACTCAAAGGGTCCTTTACAGGTCAATTAGGAGAGTTGTTCCTAGTATAAATACCATTTGTATCTCCGCATTATGCAGACTTTTGATAATCGAAAAAAACAGAACATTTGTTCAGCTGAGTGCTAATAATTTAGAGAGTGATCTCTACCCCTTTGCTCTTGCAATTTCCTCGAGGGATTACAGAAGCAGCTGCTACATCTGCTCCCAATTGGTAGTCTAGTCCATTGATTCCAGGTTCTGTAGGTTGGTTCTTTGAGAGCGTGGTACGGTTGGGTGAATCCTTGATTCAAGTTGCCGGTTAAAGACGGTGGTAGGCCTCGAGTTTTATTGGTTATGTTGCACCAGCTAGTTATCTAGCTGCTTGCAGCTAGTTATCTTATTCTTGATCCTACGACTGTGAAGATCGGGATTGTGATCTAATCACCTTCCCAACCAAATAGATCATCTACACTTCATTAATTATATTTAACTACTTAGCTATCCTCCAGTGTCAAAATAATAGACGTTTCAGACAACTGACACGGTCACCAAAACAACACTTTGACAATTAATTAATAGTAATAGGATATTTAGGCCATTCTCAATGGGTGGTTTCATGAGAGTTCCGTGGCATTAAATATTGTGCCACATCAACAGTTCTGATGACATGGCATAACATTTATGTGAAAAAAGATTATCATAGTTTCATGGCAATGAAACCATATATACTCTGTTTTCAATATGGTTGTGTCTTGCATGTTGTTCACCAAATGAAATCATATATTATGACAACCTGTTTCATTCATGAATCACATCCCCTCTTACTTACGCAGCACCTTGGAAACACAAATACGAAGCACCTCACTGAGAATGGCCTTAAAGTATAAAGTAGTCTCTCCGTCTCATAATAAGTGTTGTTTTAGGATTTTTATAACAGATCAGGGAGGGTGAGATATGATGCATGTGCCCTTGATTAACAGGAATCTTTCACTTTTTGTGGTGTATGCATGCATGCATGCAGATTAATTTCATTTTAAAGGCTATTCATGTGCTAAAACAATACTTATTGTGTGACACATTTTGAATCTAGAACATCACTTATTGTGGGACGGATGGAGCATGCAATATCTTGGAACTACCATTAAAGATGAATCCAATCATCCTAATTTCGAAATGTGAATTGAAATATTTGTAGATATATTGATGGTCAAAACTGAGCTGAGATGCTTTGACTGCTCATTAACCAAAGCATCCTCTATTTATTTTGGAACCAAAGGGAGTATTCTGTAGCATTGAACGAACCAGGCATGCATGTTGAATGCCTAGCAATGCATCCTCCGGGGGGAGGGACCTGGAGAGGCCACACCACACGACGAACCTAGCATAGCAACATGTCGAGCATTCACACGGCCCCATTCGATGGTTCTCCCTATCATTTCCCACGTACGGCGAACCTTCCATCTCTCCGGTGTGAACACCGGCCGGTTCTCGTGCCTCTCTGTGCAAGAAATTCCAAAGGTCATCCATGCTGGCCTCTCTCTATATATATTCCATCCTAGATTCCTAGGAGAGAGGAAAGAAATGATCTCTGAAGAGCTAGGTAGCGAGTCAAGGAGGAGGATGGATCCACACGGATCAAGCCGTCGCCGCCGGCTCGCGCCTGTAGAGAGGAAACTGGAGGCGCCGCCGGCGAGGGGCTGGTCAGAGCTCCCGGCGGACGCGCTCTCGTCGGTCTTTGGCATGCTCGACGCCGTCGAGGTCCTGATGGGTGCGGGGCTCGTGTAGTCGTGTGCCGCTCCTGGCTCGAGGTGGCGCAGCTGCCTGAGCTATGGCGCTCCGTGGACATGGCAAGCCAGAAGCAGATGGAAGCCATGGACAGTGGAACCCTCTCCGCCATGGCGAAGGTGGCCGTCGACCGCTCCGGTGGGGAGCTGGAGGCGTTCGTCGGTAAGCGATTTGTTAACGACGACCTGCTCAAGTACATAGGGGACAGGTACGTGCCATCTAGTTCTAGACTAGACTTGTGTTCCAATTCAAAGCATTTCATACGGTCTGTATTCAGAATTCAAATTTTGTCAACTAGTCCACCGTGTTCACATACTAGTTAGAGTTTTAGCATGTATATGAATTACAAGTTGATAGATAACTTTAAATATACATTAGTTAATAATTTAAAAACATATTTTTTAGTTTAGAGTTTAGATGCTAATTTATTATATATTTAGTAATATTATATGTGATTATTTTAATTCATCTCTTATAATGACAATGTGAATTGTTTATATGCAAATTTAGGAAGTTATTTGAATTTATCTTTCATAATGGTACAATGAGTAATTTATATGTAAATTTAGAGGGTTTTTTCAATTCATCTTTCATAATTGTATGGTATGTATATAACCTATATAAGTGAGCCCACTAATCTTCGTTAACTCTATTTCTCTTAACATGGAAGTTGTCCACGTCATATAGGAATCCACTGAATTAAAAGTCATATCATCATCCACTGTGAACCTCTATTGATGTGTTTCATTGATTTTATATGGCTGATAACATCTCAACTATTAGTCTACGTGAGAATCATTCTTCAAAATTCCTATATTAGATACCTCATCCAATGTTGTCGTAGAAGGCTGTGTAGCCCATGTACACATTATGTACACACTACTCAATTGTTAACTTAGTTGGCCGTATAGTTCGTTTAATCTACTTTTTAGTCCTTTCAATTGGTCGTGCAGTCCAACGTACTACTTCCCTCCGTCTCACAGTAAGTGTTGTTTCAAGATTTTTACAACAGATTAAGGAGAGTGGAGTATGACGCATCTGCCCATCATTAACCGTTAATCTTTCCCTTCTGTGATGTCTGTATGCATGCAGATTAATTTTTTTAAAGGCAACTAATATCTTAAAGTAGCATTTATTGTGGGACGAATTTTGAATCCTAAAACATCACTTATCGTGGGACTGAGAAAATGCCTGCTAAACGATGGGTGTCCACTGTTTAGGATAATCTTGCTCTCAAGCAAGAGGAACATGCTACCAAAAATAATGTTTTTGAAAAAAATATTTCTTACAATCAAATCAATGTTTCTACCTTCAAATTTTACTAAACAATAGTTTAAAATTTCCACTCAACGCACAGCGTACTATCGAGTAAAAGTGCTGCCTTTTAATTTTTGCAGGGCACCATCTGTCAAGAGGCTTTGCATTATCTCCTGCAAGGATGTCTCTAACCATGGATTTGAAGAGGCAATAAAGAAGTTTCCTCTGCTGGAAGAGCTTGAGCTTTCACTTTGCCCAAACATATGTGAGAGGTATGTGTTTGAGACTGCTGGCAAATCATGTCCAAATCTCACACGCTTCAGGCGGAGCCAGAACAGGATCCACGGATACGAAGACAGTGCCAGTTTCAAGGACAAGGAGGCCATGGGAATAGCAACCATGGCTGGGCTACGCTCCCTTAACCTGTTCGGCAATACCCTCACAAATGGCAGGCTGGCAGCTATTCTAGACAGCTGCCCTCACCTGGAGACGCTAGACATACGCCATTGCTTCAACATCATCATCAATATGGATTACACCCTGCGAGCAAAGTGTGCCGGTCTCAAGACACTGCGGCTCCCTGAGGACCCTGTTTGACGACTATGAATTCAAGGACCAGTTTCCTATCCGCTGGTTCTGGTCACGTGAAGGTAGTGACTACAGTATGATCACTACCAGAGAACGGAGATTTCGTGAGAGGCGAAAAACCGTCACGAAAGGCACATTTACCGTCATGAAATCTGTTTGTGTGAGTCCACCCTCACGAGAATACTCTCACGAATCAGGTGTCACGAAAATTCAATTTTCATGGGAGTCGGCTGCCAGGAATCAATTTCGTGGCGGTCTGTTCATGACGACCAGCACCACGAAAAACTAGGTGTCACCAGATTTCATTCGAGTTTTCGTGGTGGTAGCTTGTGAGAGGCGGCCTTCACGAAAATAGTTCATGACGGTATCTAACTCATAGGAAAATGAGAATGAACTCACGGGAATATATTTTTCGTGAGAGTCATAACCGCTACAAAAATCTGCGTATACTCACAGGAAATCATTTTTTCGTGAGAGTTGCACCCTGCCATGAAAAATAGTTTAAACTCACAGGAATAGACATTTCCATGAGAGTTGTAAACCTTCATAAAAAATGTGTGTTAACCCACAGGAATATAAATTTTTGTGAGAGTTGTACACCTTCACCAAAATCTAGGTGAACTCACAGGAATATATGTTTTCATGAGAGTTTACTGACCCCAAAATTTAGTTCGAACTCAGTTGAACATTTATTCCATGAGAGTTCAAGCTAGCATGAAGATCCATTTAACAGAACCGGGAAATTTTCAATAACAGTACCCAAGATACACAGATCATCCAATCTCAGTCCAATACATAAAACATCCTTCCAGCACATACAAATATGCAACCCCAACTCATTTCAGTATCTGAGTCCAACCATTACATTACGTCTTTTTAGCAATAATGGCACAGATCAATATATTAGAGTCCTAGCCATCCCGCTACTTATATATAGTTAGTACAGAACCACCAAAAGGTTAGGTCTAACCTAGGGCTGCAAGTTTGTCACTGGTTACCGAAAGAACCCAAGTCACTGGTTACCAAAAGAACCCAAAAGTATAAGGGTCAGGTACTAGTTTAACTCCCCTCAGTTCCATCAATTAGAGTTGATCTGATTTTCATCCATATCGACCTCTTCGCTGCCACCATTATCAGCAAAGGCATCATCATCTATGTAATCACAACTATTGTCTCTAGACGACTCATCATCATCCATGTCATCATAGTCCTCGTCATCATTGTCGCTGTCCAGATCATTGCTATTGCTGTGCATGTCACTTGTGTTAGTGCCAGCATGTGCACAGGCTGTAACCTGAAAAGACCAAACATGTTGAAAAGATCTGGTCAAAAAATGATACATCTACCTCAGTCATAGGCCATGTATGTGTGCTACTATCTATTAACAGAATGTATGTCATTTCTAGCGAGAAGCAGATTGTCTAGGCACTGAAGATGGTCACAAAACACTATAATGATTGCCCCAACAAATTGATTCAAATATATTGGGTGAACTAGTCGGATTGACACATTAAAAGGTCCTGTTACAAGTTCACAATTGGCAACACCTTAAAAAATGTTCAGAACACAGGATTTGGAGGAATTTTGATCAAACATTACAGTAAAGGTTCATTATCAGCTTAATTAATTAGAAGAATAATATATTGTTTACCTGATGGCGACGGGCATCAAGATTTGATAGATGATTCAGTAGTGCAGCAACTGGTTCTTTGTTAAGATTTGAATAAAGTCCCTATAGATGAAAAATATAAGCAGATAAATATACATGAGCAGGACTAATAGATTTCTACAAACAAAGGAGCAAATATTACCATAATCATTTCACGGTACACACTTATTTCCTCAGCAAGAATCCCATTCGTCTCAGTTACTTGCTTGTTTGTTTGCCTCAATTCGTCATTTGTCTGCTTCAACAGATCATTTTCTTCTACCATAGCTTGATAAGAAGCAGAGGTGGTTGAATGATGGTTACTTGATTTTGCAATTGCTTTAACCTGTTGCTTATCAACAACACCATCAGCTATTGGCACGCGGCCGTGACGAATACCATCCTCCATGAAATAGAGCGCTCGTACATCCAATTCTTTTGAATTCTCAGGAAGTTGTGCTCTTGCATTGTAGTTATCCTAAAAAAAATACTATTGCTGAGCATGAATGAAACAAGTTCATAACAAAACAATCAGAGCCACTACATGCATCTCAAAATCAAGTGTGTAGTTATGTGCCAGGCACTAGTGAACTTGCTACACCATGTTTCAAATGTAATGCATCAAGTTCCTATCTCCTACTAACTTCTCTTGTTCAGGGGAGCAAGAACTCAGACTTATTAGCCATTGGATCTTACAAGTAACCATTGACTGCATTTTCCTTATATGTGAGGAATATGACATGCAAAATAAGAGAATAAGTTCATAGCAAGTTCAACTCAGATGGTACTAAGCATGAAATACATACCAAGCGCTTTTGTGCTTTCTGGCTAGGGATTGGAGCACTTCTTCCAGTGCTATCCATATTTTTGAATCCAGACTTCATTACAGCATATGTGTTTAAAGTACCAGCCTTGTGAGTGCCAAATTTATATTCCTACAAGACCATGCAATTCAAGTTAGATCATATTTGAAACTTGAGCCAGCCAACTCTTTCTAAAACCATGAGCAGAAAATATTTTTATTCATACAAGTGCATCTCTATTGTCATTCTGTCCTGGCTAACACAGTTCCAACATAGAGCACAAGGACACAAAATAGTACCACCTTCTACTAGATTAGGCATATCAAAGGCACGATCCAAAAACCGGTTGGTGTTTTCAATCCAATCGTTAGAGGGGGCATGTGTACGAGACCAGCCATCATACATCCATTCACGATCTGCCATTATTGTTATGTCCTGTTTTAATAAGATTTTAGATACACAATAATTTGATAAATCCATCAACCAAATACCAACTCCATTCTCTAAATATTTATCAAACAATTCAATGCATTATATCATGGCATTCGAGTATGTGCAGACAAAGGAAAATACATCGCATTGAACTAGTTCACATAAATTTCTACAATCCATTCCTCAAGTAGATAAAGCACATCATAGGAAAAGGGTGGTGATTTGTTACCTCTATCTGATTGGATTCAAGAAGCACAGAGTTGGTGTGCCCGGCTCAGCAGTGCCGCGTATTTATTGGGGGTGTTGATGCAGGCGATTCCTCCCTCTAGTGCTCCACGGAAAATGTCACAGGCTCCTCCAAAGTTGGTGCAGCGGGTCTCCTTCGTGATGCGCGCTCCTCCAAACTTGGAGTCACAGGCCAACGTCCGTGCAATAGGGTCCAGTTTAGCACAGCGAATCCTCGAAAATAAGACATGGTCATGTGAGAAAAAACAGCGAAATCATTTGAGAAAAAAACAGTGAAATCATGTGAGAAAAAACAGTGAAATGGTGTGACAAAAAGTAGGGAAGGGTGTGCAGATGGAAATTTGGTGGACAAGATGAAAGAAAGATACAGGATTTGGGGTTCTGCTTCACGGAGGAAGGGGATTAATCCATCCTGGAAGTGCTACGGTCAAACGAGTAGTGGCCTGCTGCCCGCCTGCTTGCTTCTTGGAGCAGTGGTGCCTTGGATTGGCCGTCTGGGCTGCTGCTAGCTCACGAGTAGGCCTCCTACAGCCGCACCCATGCCTTGGCCGAGGCTCCGGACGCTAGCGCCTCACCTTGCGTTGCTCAGGGGCCGCGCATGCCTGCTGTAGTGCTGCGTGCTTGCTACAGGCTTTGCGTGATTTGGGGATTGATAGAGCTTGGCGGCTGTAGGACACGGGGAGATCTCGAGGCGCTGGGGATTTCTAGGGCTGGCGGCGCGTGGGTGGCCGGGGCTGGCGACGAGGGTGGGGTTCGGATGAACGGGGTACCGCGAAGTCGCTGAGGGGTGCGCGTGCGGAGGTCGCTGGAGGGGTGCACGTGCCGAAATTTCTGGCGGCGCGCGTTGGTGGGAAGGGAGGGGGAGGGAGATAAGTCTAGGTTTGGCCCGCGCTGAGTGTTTTGCCCACGTGGGCCATGGTGAAATTGTGCGGGCAGAGCCCAATCTTTGGCGCCATCGTTATAGCAAGTTGCCTGCGAAAAAAATGAGCATGAGAGTATCGTAGATGACAATTGACTCACACGAAAATTTACAACTCTCATGAAATTAAATTATTTTCGTGGCGGCATAAGTAATTTCGTGAAGGTGTGTAAGTACCTTCACGAAAATACACCTTTTTTGTGGCGGTGTATAAGGTACCTTCAAGAAATTTATTTTTCGTGGAGGTTCTATACACACTCTCATGAAAATTATTTTTTTCATGAGAGGACTTTTGTCACACTCACGAAAATGTAACACCCTCATGAAATCTCCGGTTTCTGGTAGTGGCGTGATATATTTATCACTTGATGGTCTGCCAATAAACTCATTGTGCTCCGTAAGAAAGTGCAAGGTTTGCTTCAAGTGTTGCACGTTGCAAGATAAACGTGGCGTGGCATGTTCAGGGGTTTGGCGTAATTTTTTTGACTGTCGGTTTGGCGTAATTCAGATCAGAGCCAACATGTTTATTGCTTATAATCATCATATATAGATATCTTGCTATGGTGTTTTTTACCCAAATGCTCATCAATTTTTGGCATAGAACCCCTGTTATTTAACTATTGGAGTTCTGCTAAAAAAACTATAGTGGTGGTTGAAACTTTCTCGTGGTTGCGATATGATGGTCGTCTTCTATTTTGGTACAGGAAATTGGTTGCGATGCTTACAATACCATCATTAGTTGTTTGGTATCAGTCTCTTATTATGAAGCTGCCCTTATTAGGGAAATTTTGGCCTCCAGTAGCATATGTGCCGTAGCCGCGCGAGGAACAATTTTGCAAATTGATCGCTAGACTTGCGGGGAGAAATGCTGCGACGACCATGTAGGCGACCCGCGCCCAACTTTAAATTGTTTTGCAGGCCAAACCTGACATAAAACTTGTACATATGGGATGGCAAAGGTTTCTGCACCTATCTAAACACACCGGCCTGAACACAACTTACATTTGATGCTCAACTGATTAAAAGGATCATCTTTTGAATTAATACATCTCTTTATTCCACACGTACACAGGGATAACCCAGCAGGAACTCTTACTCATTATCTGCACCTACAGCTACAGTACAGGAGAGTATATATGCCCTTACAAAAAAATACTATTATTTGCATTGTTTACGGACAATCCAGTATTATCTGTGGAGTTGGGGGCAGTAGAGGATCAGCAGGATTCCACTGCTGGACCATCTGTGGAGGTGGGTGCACTAGAGAGTTAGCAGGCAACCCCACACATTCCCCCTTCCGCTTGTCCAACGGACTGATTTCCACCAAGAAATCAAAGATATCAGTCCTAGATAGCGCCACAGAGATATCATAACTTTGCAGTGTCCTCCTCTTGTTCTCCTTGGTGTGATGCCATGTCCGCAGCGTTAGATCCTGGATGAACATCTCACAAGCCTTTGCGAAGAACGCCAGTGCATCATTAGAGACCCGCTGGACATCTTCATCAGTCTGCATGATTTTTTTTTATCCTCCTGAGGGGAAGACTGTGGAGATTGAAGTGGGTTGTGTGCTTGATCTCAGACAGTTTGTCGGACCAGAAGGTCTGGAGCTGGACTTCCAATGGTGGAATTTGGTGCTGATCCGAGGGCTGCGGCAGGATGATAGGAGGAGCACTCTGGAAGGCTGGAGAAAAGGCAACATTAGCTGATAGTGCTACTGATGCCGATGCTGAAGATTGGTTTGTTGGTGCCGCATATGCTGCAGCGATATCACCATTCGTCACACCTTCATTAACTGTTGTCTGTGAGGGATGCTCCTCCATGATGTCCAAGATGCGCTCCAGTGTGAAGTTTCTGCAGGATCCATCATTTATAACAATTTAACGTCAGGACTTTGATTCTGTAATAAGGTCATAGGGATATATATTGTGCAAGTAATGCTTGAAAGCAGGCAAACCGCATTTGCATAAAGTAAGAGAAGAATGAAAACAAAGCTAATATTTTGTAAAAGACAACTGCATACATTAGATTCTCATTAGCACAAAGTCAGGCTCAGTAGTTGTAGAGGAACCAGAGAAAGCGCATAAATCATACATGAAGTTTGTCATCTTGCACAACAAGTACAGGAATCCACTTATGTCGTTTTGTCCTTGATTAGACAGACACATCAGTGTCAAAAAGGAAAAAAAAAAGACAGACACATCACAGGCAACGAATTCGTACCCTCTAAAATAGAAATCCATTTCATAATACGGAGGGCCACATAACAAATAGGCAACGGAAGATTAAAAAAATGAGAAACAAAGTTCATCACTTTGCGCAACAACTTCAGAGAACTATAACTAGAAAAATCTTTCCACTTTGGCTTTGGTCAAAATTCAGTTAACCAAATACTGTAGAAAGCCCTGTCCTTTCTTATCCCCTCTGCCTCCTGTAGTTTGGCCACGTTTCCTGTTTTGACTAAAATCAGTTAACTACTCACGGCATACCAATCAGGCAAACAGTAAACCCTCGATTGATGAGAGGCCCTAAACAGTAAAACCCCCTAAATTTACAGGACGGGAAACACCATCCTGCAAGCCCGATGTAGCAATCACATCCGCGACCGAAAAGGCAAAACTAAAGAAAATCAACATCAGCACCTGCCTAATCGCCGCCGCCAAGAATCCAGAACCGCTACCGCCCAGTCGCCGCCAAGAAACCCAGAACCCCGGAAAGAAAAACGATTTCCAAGTGGGCAGAGAGCGGCGTTGTCGTTTGCCGTACCTCGGAAGCCGCGGCGCTGCCGGTGCGCGACGAGCAACACCACCACCGTGGAATCGGAGCCGACGAGGAGACGAGCCGGGCGCTAGGAGTGGGACGGTATCGAAGAGCCTATCGATTCCAGTCATTTTTTTTTATATATTCAGATTGGTAGACTAGCAGTAGCATATATTTAATGATACGTACGAGTGAATGTAAGGGTTGCTTGGCATCGATAATTTTTTATGTTCATAATAGATAAAAATAGTTATCAAAATTTTGTGTGTAAAATATGAGATGTTAGCAACATTTCAATTTTGATAGCAAAATACATTTTTTAGCCCACTAAAACTTAGGCGGGTCAAAGTTTTGAAAAGGAACACATACCCAATTGCCCATAGTACATTAGAGCATATATATTCACCTTTACAAACGCGCACACACGTACACCTTAGGCGACGTTTGGTTTTTCAGAAGAAATGAAAATCCATATAACTTTATTATCTTATAAAAAGCCAAATGCTATCTCATTTATACTTTTGTAATTTGTGCCTAAAAATGATCTACTGTTATTATCTCTAGCTGCATTGATAACATGCACTATTCAGATTTTCAAAATAGCACGGGTTCCAACTAAACGGGGTTTAATCTTTTAGAGGCAGTTATCTATATACCACAGAAAAGATTAAAATTTCATATCAGACACTAAAAAAGTTGTGACACTCAACAATACAACAAGCAGACTTTTTCTGCAACCTCTTTACTGCTGCCGCTAGGTTTGTTGGTGACAAAGCTAACCAAAGGTTGAAAAGGATGATATTTCCCTCGGGTCCCATGTTAGAAATTTGGTTGCCCTCAGTATGTGTACCGTCCTACTAAGGATTTGTAGGCGCCAATCCGTACATCCACCGTCAATCCATTTATCCAGCACCAGCCTCTACTGGAATGAATCAATGGAAAATCTTAGGTGGGTACCCTCATCGATCCCCTGATTAACATAAAAAAAACTGCACTAATGGCGTGTCACACACCTATTATATCTACCCGGCTGCGACATTATTACAAGAGCACGTGATTAAAAAAGACTATTCTCAGTAGTGGTAATACCCCAACCCAGCAAGATAACAGCAAATTCTATTTCTTTTTCTTTCCTATTTCCACATATATACACCATGTATATTACCATAATAATTAAAATAAAATATTTCCAATAATGCTTAGAATTGAATCATATACTCACATTTGTGATTTGGAAACACAAAATATTAATATTTAAATCTGAATTAATCAGACTGTTCAATACACCACACATTGTTCATCTAATACCACACGGAAAGGTCCTGTATGCATAAAATATAGGAAAAATTGCATACCTGCCCTCGTTTTTAATTCTATGTACGTTTGCCCCTCTTTTTTAAGGTTTGCATGTTTCCCCTATTATTTGAACGTGAATTGTCCATCAGCCCCTGATTTGTGATGCCGTGAAAGCGAGTGGCTTTTACCGAATTAAAAAAAAAGAAAATGAGAAGTCCATAGGGGAGAAGTCGTTGTTGCCCCTACCTTATCTACTCAGTGTCTCCACTATCCTATCGGGGCAGAGGGACGCAGCCGGGGAGCCTGAGGCTGCCCACTCGCCGGCGCTGGGCCGCACGCCCCTTGGCGCGGGGCCACCTGCTCGCAGGGGTCCAAGAGCAGTGCGGGGAGAGGCAGGCGGCGGCGACAACTGTAGGAGGACCAGGCGTTGCTTCCCGAGGGGTGGCAGCAGAATGAGGAAGGCCGCCAAGGGCATATACATCTTTTCCTCATTGGTTTAACACCGTTACATGCTCTTAACATAACAAAGGCAATGGCCACCTTCAGATTCAAAAAATAGGGGTAAACGTCCATTTAGAGAATGAAACGAGGACAGTTTTGCAATTGCTCCTAAAATATATTTAAATCCATACATCTCGATAAACTAATTGGCATAGTCATACTCATAATCATCATCATCGCTGGTGAGGTCAATTTATACGTTGACGAGTGACTAGCTAGTTTTATGCAAAGAAGCAAAGAATCTACCAACGCCCTCGCCTATAAGAGACCATGTGTCAAACCATGGAGAAGGTCAAATGAGTCGGCCAATATAATAAGCCTAGAGCACCATCTTTGGCCGTCGAATCAGATCGAGGACGAGCAACCACATGACTGTGATATAACATTTAGGGATAGTAGTCTACTTTGGTCAAATCGTGGCCTCCACCCTGGGGCCAGGGAGATGACGATCGTCCTCTGCACGCTGCAGCATCTGCATGCAGCCCGTGGCTGCACTCATGCACTCTGTACCTTTTTTTTTTTTTTGTTCAAAGTCAAAAAGTGGTGTTTTATCAAATAGTGGAGTAGATGGTTTCACACGCATGCCACAGCATGCGGCTGCACATATGTTGCAGCATGCTCATTAAATGTTCAGCTTGCTATGTGCGTGTTGCGCAGTTTGTTGCTCTTTATTTAATGCACACGGTGGAGTGCAGGCATGAGGCTACACAGCGGGGCGGCCACGTTGCGACGATATGAGGGCTCCGGAAGGCCGGGGGGCTCCCAGGGCGCATGCCGCTTCACACGTCGCCGTATTTCTTTTCTATACTTGGCTGTGCAGGAAAGGTGCAGCCAAACGGCGGTATGCTATCCCTGTGGCGCTGACATCAATGGACAGGTGGCTACCAATCATGTGGGAAATAATAATAAATCTAATATAATAGCCGCCGGGTAAAAGTCTTACAAATATAGCACTAAGTCGTAACATTTCTGTAGGGCTGTATATTATTTTTGAGAACCACGCTCGCGGGCGGCGGTAACTCAACCAACAAGGAAACTAAGAGCATATATGGCTGCAGAGAAATACGCAGATGATGTGGTGGTTTATGTGTAATTTAAGTAGTAGTAGTTCCTTTCACAGTAAATATGCTAGGAATGAAGCTCATGCATCCCAAATTTATTCACACGTAATTATACACACACATATATATATATATGGGCATTCACACACACATATATATGCATGTATACATGCATGCATATACTACACGCCCTTTATTTCGACACGTCGAGAGAGCTCCATGCACAGTACACGAGCTCCAGTCCGTACGTACGTATACTCACTGTAGTTTACGTAGTAGTAGCATGCATGCAGCACCTTTATTTCATCGATCGGTGGTACACCTAGAGCGCTGCATGCACACGTGGCCAGCTAGTAGCAAGGGCCGCTCTGGCAGCCGGAGCCGCAGTAGTCGCCGCCGAGGCCGCAGTACCCGTACTGGCTGCAGCAGAGGCTGTTGGCGCACGCCGCGCCGCCGGCCTGGCTGCCGCACTGCTGGGCGTGAGCCATCACCCCAGCGTAAGCCAGCAGCAGCAAGCCCAGCACGAGGACCTTGAAGGCCATGCCTGCCGCCGCTCCAAGACCTGCTGCTGATCCCATGGTACGGTGTTGTTAGTATATATGCAAGTGATCTAATAAGCTGCTGCTGGGACGACGATGTGTGAGATGATGGAAGCATGAGCCCATTTATATAGGGCTCTAAGCAGCATGCATGCAAGGCTATTTTAATTATACTGGCACAGTACACAAGTACGAGGGTTGCTATATACATGTAGTGGTCTATATATCTTCTGGAATGGCTTCAAATTTCAAAGCACGCCATGTAGCTAGTACAGACGCAATTAAGGATATTTCTATCAACCGTTGGAAAATGGAAACTACATTAGACATATAGTACATTAGTAGTACACCGTGGAATCCATGTAACAATTCCAAATGGATAGAATACGAACAGGAAATTTGTTAATTGTACCAATAGTATAGAGTTGAAGAGAACAAAGAATTCCAGTGTATATATACGCCAATTTGTACAACCCAATAATTAATTGATGTAAGAATTTCTTCATGGAACTAAAACAGATCATAGAAAATTTCCCTCTGCACGCTTTTGGATAGAACACAAATTCTAAGAGGCTTTAATTAGTATTTACGTATAAAGCATATGCTTCCATTCCGATGTTGCTCAGAGGTTCCTAGTACATGTAATTCCATTCCGATGTACAAAACTGATTTTAAGAGGCACATTGTTAAGCAAGAGCTAGCAACTCCAACAAGAGCTATAAAAAATCCATTTTATAACACAATGTAATTCGATTTTGAAAACATTATTTTATTAAATATGCAAAATACGAAATCCTTGAAAATGCTTATTATTCCCAAAAGAATGCATTTAAATTATTTAGTAGAAACACAAGATGTGGTTTTCGAATGTATTATTATTGTACCCACCCGTATCTCCAAGGAACTATTATGAGTTTACGTGTACTTGTGTGTGTTCACATGACACATTAAAAAAGTTGTTGTTGTAGTATTCGAGGACTGGGTGCAATAAAATTTTGAAAATTTGAATAAAAATGAGAAAAATGGTTTTATAGATGCAACCGCATGTGCTTGTGCAGGCATATTTGTGTGCTAGCGTCCACATGCATGTGCTACACAAGGTACAAAGCGGAAGCACTCGCTCAAACACCCAAAGAAACGGACGTAAAACAAGCCAAAACTCAACGCTGGCGGAGAGCACCGAGTGGTCCGTTGCACCACCGGACAAACTGGACAGGGTGCGCACTTGGCAGCCTAGCCACCATCGGACGGTCTGATGGTCTAGCTATCGGACGGTCCGATGGTGATAAAAGGCCTGAGGTGGCCGAGCCTCGGTTCTCTACCGGCCACTGCACACGCACCAGACTTGGCCGATAGTGGACCGTCGGACAGTCCGATGGTGGTAAAAACAGCCCGAGCAAAGGAAATCAACCTGCGAATCCACCAGGAATTGAACCAAAACTTGCCCAAATGAACTCCAAACTTCACCAACCTGAGATGCTTTTCCCAACGGATCAAGGCCTAAGCCCAAGAAATCATCACGGGTCGACTTGTCCCTAAAGTGACCTCGATGACCTTATCGCCTCCGTTGACGCGCTTTGGCTTGAGTGACGCACCGGCACCTTCGGCGTCCCAACTTCGCCTCTACTGACATGCTTCGGCTCGTGGGGCTTGCTTACCTTCAGCGACTAGTACTTCATTGAGAGTGGCCTCGATGACCTCATCGCCTCTGCCAACACGCTTCGGCTCGAGAGACGCATGGACAACTTTGGCTTAATGACTTTCCTCCGCCATCATGCTTTGTCTCAAGGGGCTCGCCTACACCTTTGACAACTTTGACTTCGCCGAGAGTGGCCTCGACAACCTCTTAGTCTCCACTGACATGCCTTGGCTTGGGCAGTGTGACTTGCTCTCACCTTTAGCGTCTACTATGTCGTCGAGAGCCGCACCATCAACCTTGAAGGTTGGACCGTGAAGCACCCCAGTTTCTAGAATGGGACTAAAATGTGCTTTATTACCATCCCAGGGTTTGGTAATCACATTCTTACATCAGAGTGGTACAGATCCGCCCTAACGGGTCGGACCACAAAGGGGCGCAGCCCTGAACTAAGCAACGGAATATAAAACGTAAGCCCAAACTTCTTACTCGTCCGAATAGATGATAACTGCAACATCTTCACTGGAAAAATATCAACAAAGCAAGGGTGAGTACATACGTACTTAGCAGCCCACCTTCCTCCATATGGAGTAGGGGCATGGCTACATCTACATGCAAGATATATCTAGAGCTCATGTAAATTTTTGCATAAAAACATTTTGTATGCAGGGTTCGAGCTAGATACCAGATTTTATGCTTTCTGAAAACAGGGTTTTTCTCAAAAAGGGTTGCCACTAGACTTGCTGGTCCACATGGCTCATGGCGTAACTGCCAACACATTTTCCACACCGCCACTAGGTTTTACCCACGCAGCTCCAACATCAAAACCACTTTGTTCCAAGCCAAGCCAACAGTTTTAGTTTATAAAAGATGCTAATTGAAGAACCAAGCCGTAACTCATCCATACCAGTGAATTCAGACTATTCGAATATGTTTCACTCTGATCAGAGGTTGTACTAATTCCCACGAGTTGGACTCAGTGACTGCTTACGGCCATATAAGCGTCTGAATTCCAAACCAAACCTTCGCATTTGTTTCATCACCTAGCAGTGCTTTAGGGATTCGAGCAACCGAGTCACTCCAGTACCCCACGGTGCTCCCATGACACACAACCCCTTCCCTAGCCCCATGTGCGCCAACACGGCAGCCACTAGGCTATCCACTCCAGCTCGGGCCTAGCCAATGCCTCATACAGAGCGAGTGGATGTACTAAAGAGTGAGGCAAGATGAAAATCAACGCGGTCCTTACAGGGCACAGGTAGAACCATTCCACCTTTCCATGGCTCAACACCGTGAGCATCCACAAACCAGACCTTCTCCACGAGACGGGGGTAACCGTGAGTTGCTAAGTTACCCATTCAAACCCTACCCTTTAAAATAGCTGATCCCGACTCGTGGGTCGTTTGCCAGGATTCTTCCCCATTTTATTTCAAAACACATCCATATTCCACGACCCATCAAGTTCTAAAACCATAATTCAACTCAACGTCAAAATTATGATATATATAATTATATGAGTAATCCCACCTATGCGCGCTATATCTAGATAGGCTTAGGTGGCCATATTTCACTGGTTACCTTAGCAAGCAAAACATGCAAATTTTATTATGATTATCAGGCAAGGGTTGTGTTTGTAAAACATAGGAAATTTATGCATCAAGTGTGGATTCCAGTGGGCTTGCCTTTCATGGTGGTTTTTTTATTTTAACATATACAGTAATGAAATTGTAATTTACTTTCTTTAGTAGACTTAATGTTTCTTCAAGAAAGCATTCGTGCATTTCAAAGACCACGATTCATTCCGTAAAGCAACGAGTCTAAATGTATCTTTTCTAGATGGGCAGAAACTGCAAGTAATCGATATGAAGTCTCATCCTAATATTGGTCGGAGTTTTGCATTTACCCTTTGCGGAGGTACTAGAATCTCTTGCATCACATGGCACAGCTATTATTTGCAATTGCTCATTTGGTGGCTCAGACTTAGTTCTTACGGGTTCATAGGGTAGAGTCACACATGACTTCTGCATCTGGAGCATACCCAATTGCATCTAAATCCAATACTAAGGCAAGTCAGGACCATTGTGTTTATGTTGGGGGTTTGGATAGATCATATGGAAAAGAAGAGGTAGTTTATCTTATGAATTTTACTCTTTAATTGACTGAAATCTTGCTCATCCATCACTTTTCCAAATTTATACTTTTGATTTCTTCTGTTTTCTAACTTACTCTTTTCCTTTTTGCATTCAATTTAGACCGATGCATATTTAAGAAGAGTTTTCGGGTCATGCATAAGGCTGAAGAGTATTTCAGTCCTAGTTTATCCAAATGACGTTATTAAGGGGTAAGTTTGCTTTACTTAAACTATTTCAAATTTGTCTTTGTTGATCTTGAAGATCCAACTCTAATACCATAGGTGTGTTCTATTCTTCCCCAGACACTCTTCTCTTCATTTCCATTGAAGATGAAGAGTCCACAGACAAAGCAAAAGGGCTTCATAGTACCCATGCCGAAGGTGCCCAACTGTTGGAACTTACGTAGGGGTTACTGCAGTTGGCTAGGCATTTGGTGTGCCAACTGTTGTAGGGTTGTAGGAGTTGCATGTTGTTGACAGTCTAACCTTTGAGAAGTCCTTTTGATGGGGTGGGGGAGTACCATTGACAGATGGGCTGCGGTACAACTCTAAAAATTACCATCCGACTGTTTGGTTGAGAAAAGATAGACCGAACTTGCCATCAGATTGTTTTGTTGAAAAAGGATCGGAGAACGAATTTGGCTCCCATATGTCCAATGGTACTATTTTAACTGCTTAGAGATTGTGCGTGGCATTTATTTGTGAAAGCAACGATATGGGATGGCTGTGGAAAAGTGTAGTTGATATATATTGTATATAAAGATCCTCATCAGGTGACTAATATTTGATTTTCAATCAGTCACATGTTACGACCATCCGATATCCATTGAATGGCTCCTTAGGATGACTGAAGGAATTTATTTTATTGATCACATATCAAGTTACATTACACAATAAAAAATTACATCAGAACAATAAATAGTAATTTATATATACACACACGTAGTAATTTAACAAAACAGACACAAAACACACGCAAAACCATTTGACTGATGGATAAACAAATATCATATGACTGAAGAGAAGTAAATTTGTTATATAAACTGCAGTCTTCTGAGAAAACAGTAGTGCCAAATATGATATTAGACTTGCACCTTCTGTTTTTGTGTGTGAACAACTACCCAATGTTTTTTGTGTGATTAACCACCCTGTAGTTATGTATTTAGCTCATGGAAGATGAGTCTCTAATAAATCAGCGGTTGTCTCAGCAATTAGCATGATACTTGAAGCAGGAAATAGCACATTCAGTAAGGCTATCCACACTTAAGTTTAAATTCCTACTCCAAAAAGAATATTCCATCCTGGTCAGTAAGACTCTCTACCACTGCATCTTTTTCCTATGACTTTTCCCAATTGATACAAACAAAAGGACACATGCGCCTTTTTCTGCCACTTCTAATATTTTGTCTTAAAAAAACCTTGAAATACTCTTTGTAGGAAGCATGGAGTGATAATAATTAGATGCCCTTTTGACATGGCCATCTCAATGTAAGATGAGGACATGACAAGCTACACCACTAGTCACTCAACTGATCAGCTAGACAACGCATATCAAGAACCAACCACAAGTAATCGTGCTAAGAAGATACGAGAATAGGTGAACGCTAGCTTGAGCTACATGACAAATTATTATGAATAGGTCATACTTCCCACCTCCTTTTGTTTAATTGAACTTAAGTGCCTTGGAGTGGAAGAATAAGGAGTACAAGCAATTAGAAGAAGCAAGTTTAAGCCACAACATCTTCCATAGCACATGGACTCAAAGAGAATAGCACATCTTAGCAGAAGACTTAGTACATGGTCACTTTGAAAACCAATTCGGAGATTCATAAATAATATGCTATATCTGTGGATTCATGTGGGCTCCAAAGGTCCATGAGTACCTCTTGGAAAGCTTATCGAGTCTACTTTGCAAGCAACAAACTTTTGGACTTCCCAATACAAAATTATGACTGTTTCAGTGGAAACTACACAGAAGGCGAAAGGTTTGCGAGAGTTTCCTGTGAGAATTTATTTCATGCAATTTCCTAGGCCAATTTCTCTAATAACTCAAAGGGTCCTTTACAGGTCAATTAGGAGAGTTGTTCCTAGTATAAATACCATTTGTATCTCCTCATTATGCAGAGGACTTTTGATAATCGAAAAAAACAGAACATTTGTTCAGCTGAGTGCTAATAATTTAGAGAGTGATCTCTACCCCTTTGCTCTTGCAATTTCCTCGAGGGATTACAGAAGCAGCTGTTACATCTGCTCCCAATTGGTTGTGTCTTGCATGTTGTTCACCAAATGAAATCATATATTATGACAACCTGTTTCATTCATGAATCACATCCCCTCTTGCTTACGCAGCACCTTGGAAACATAAATATGAAGCACCTCACTGAGAATGGCCTTAAAATATAAAGTACTCCCTCCGTCTCATAATAAGTATTGTTTTAGGATTTTTAGAACAAATTAGGGAGGGTGAGATATGATGCATGTGCCCTTGATTAACAGGAATCTTTCACTTTTTGTGGTGTATGCATGCATGCATGCAGATTAATTTCATTTTAAAGGCTTTTCATGTCTAAAACAATAATACTTATTGTGTGACACATTTTGAATCTAAAACATCGCTTATTGTGGGACGGATGGAGCATGCAATATCTTGGAACTACCATTAAAGATGAATCCAATCATCCTAATTTTGAAATGTGAATTGAAATATTCGTAGACATATTGATGGTCAAAACTGAGCTGAGATGCTTTGACTGCTCATTAACCAAAGCATCCTCTATTTATTTTGGAACCAAAGGGAGTATTCTGTAGCATTGAACGAACCAGGCATGCATGTTGAATGCCTAGCAAGCATCCTCCGGGGGGAGGGACCTGGAGAGGCCACACCACACGACGAACCTAGCACAGCAACATGTCGAGCATTCACACGGCCCCATTCGATGGTTCTCCCTATCATTTCCCACGTACGGCGAACCTTCCATCTCTCCGGTGTGAACACCGGCCGGTTCTCGTGCCTCTCTGCGCAAGAAATTCCAAAGGTCATCCATGCTGGCCTCTCTCTATATATATTCCATCCTAGATTCCTAGGAGAGACGAAAGAAATGATCTCTGAAGAGCTAGGTAGCGAGTCAAGGAGGAGGATGGATCCACACGGATCAAGCCGTCGCCGCCGGCTCGAGCCTGTAGAGAGGAAACTGGAGGCGCCGCCGGCGAGGGACTGGTCAGAGCTCCCGGCGGACGCGCTCTCGTCGGTCTTTGGCATGCTCGACGCCGTCGAGGTCCTGATGGGTGCGGGGCTCGTGTAGTCGTGTGCCGCTCCTGGCTCGAGGTGGCGCAGCTGCCTGAGCTATGGCGCTCCGTGGACATGGCAAGCCAGAAGCAGATGGAAGCCAGGGACAGTGGAACCCTCTCCGCCATGGCGAAGGTGGCCGTCGACCGCTCCGGTGGGGAGCTGGAGGCGTTCGTCGGCAAGCGATTTGTTAATGACGACCTGCTCAAGTACATAGGGGACAGGTACGTGCCATCTAGTTCTAAACTTCAAAGCATTTCATACGGTTTGTATTCAGAATTCAAATTTTGTCAACTAGTCCACCGTGTTCACATACTAGTTAGAGTTTTAGTATGCATATGAATTACAAGTTGATAGACAACTTTAAATATACATTAGTTAATAATTTAAAAACATATTTTTTTAGTTTAGAGTTTAGATGCTAATTTATTATATATTTAGTAATATTATATGTGATTATTTTAATTCGTCTCTTATAATGACAATGTGAATAATTTATATGCAAATTTAGGAAGTTATTTCAATATCTTTCATAATTGTATGATATGTATATAACATAAGTGAAGCCCACTAATCTCCGTTAACTCTATTTCTCTTAATATGGAAGTTGTCCACGTCATATAGGAATCCACTAAGTTAAAAGTCACATCATCATTCTCTGTGAACCTATATTGATATATTTCATTGATTTTCTATGGCTGATAACATCTCAACTATTAGTCTATGTGAGAATCATTCTTCAAAATTCCTATATCAGATACCTCATCCAATGTTGTTGTAGAAGGTTGTATAGCCCATGTACACACGTACTACTCAATTGTTAACTGTGTTGGCCGTATAGTTCGTTTAATCTACTTTTTAGTCCTTTCAATTGGTCGTGGCAGTCCAACATGCTACTCCCTCCGTCCCACAATAAGTGAAGTGTTGATTCAAGATTTTTACAACAGATTAAGAAGAGTGGAGTATGACACATCTACCCATGGTTAACAGTTAATCTTTCCCTTTTGTGATGTCTACATACATGCAGATTAATTTTTTTAAATCTTAAAATAGCATTTATTGTGGTACAAATTTTGAATCATAAAACATCACTTATTGTGGGACAGAGGAAATGCCTGCTAAACGATGGGTGTCGACTGTTTACCATTACCGTTTAAGTTAATCTTGCTCTCAAGCAAGATGAACATGCTACCAAGAATAATGTTTTTGAAGAAATATTTCTTACAATCAAATCAATGTTTCTACCTTCAGATTTTACTAAAAAATGGTTTAAAACTTTCCACCTCAACGCACAGGGTACTATCGAGTAAAAGTGCTGCCTTTTAATTTTTGCAGGGCACCATCTGTCAAGAGGCTCTGCATTATCTCCTGCAAGGATGTCTCTAACCATGGATTTGAAGAGGCAATAAAGAAGGTTCCTCTGCTGGAAGAGCATGAGCTTTCACTTTGCCCAAACATATATGAGAGGTATGTGTTTGAGACTACTGGCAAATCATGTCCAAAGCTCACACGCTTCAGGCGGAGCCAGAATAGGATCCACGGACACGAAGACAGTGCCAGTTTCAAGGACAAGGAGGCCATGGGAATAGCAACCATGGCTGGGCTACGCTCCCTTAACCTGTTCGGCAATACCCTCACAAATGGCGGGCTGGCAGCTATTCTAGACAGCTGCCCTCACCTGGAGACCCTCGACATACGCCATTGCTTCAACATCATCATCAATATGGATTACACCCTGCGAGCAAAGTGTGCCGGTCTCAAGACACTGCGGTTCCCTGAGGACCGTGTTGACGACTATGAATTCAAGGACCAGCTTCCTATCCGCTGGTTCTGGTCACGTGAAGGTAGTGACTACAGTATAATTGACCTCACCAGCGATGATGATGATTATGAGTATGACTATGCCAATTAGTTTATCGAGAAGTATGGATTTAAATATATTTTAGGAGCAATTGCAAAACTGCACTCGTTTCGTTCTCTAAATGGACGTTAACCCCTGTTTTTTGAATCTGAAGGTGGACATTGCCTTTGTTATGTTAAGAGCATGTAACGGTGTTAAACCAATGAGGAAAAGACATATATGCCCTTGGTGGCCTTCCTCCTACTGCTGCCGCCCCGAGGAAGCAACGCTGGTCCTCCTACTGTTGTCGCCGCCGCTGCCTCTCCCCACGCTGCTCCTGGACCCAGCCAGCGGGCGGCCCCACGCAAGTAAGAGCGCAGCCCAGTGTCGGCGGGCGGGCGGCCCCGCGCCAGCGGGCGCACGGCCCAGCACCGGCGGGCGCGCGGCTCCGCGCCGACGAGCGGGTAGCCTCAGGCTCCCCGGCTGCGTCCCTCTGCCCCGATAGGATAGTGGAGACACTGAGTAGATAGATAAGATAGGGGCAACAACGACTTCTCCCCTATGGATTTCTCATTTTCTTTTTTTTTAATTCGGTAAAAGCCACTCGCTTTCACGGTGTCACAAATCAGGGACAGATGCACAATTCACATTCAAATAACAGGGGAAACATGCAAACCTTAAAAAAGAGGAGCAAACGTACATAGAGTTAAAAACGAGGGCAGGTATGCAATTTTTCCTATATTTTATGCATGCACAAACTTTCCGTGTGGTATTAGATGAACAATGCGTGGTGTATTGAACAGTCTGATTAATTCAGATTTAACTATTAATATTTTGTGTTTCCAAATCACAAATGTGAGTATATGATTCAATTCTAAGCATTATTGGAAATATTTTATTTTAATTATTATGGTATAAAATAAATAATATACATGGTGTATATGTATATGGAAATAGGAAAGAAAAAGAAATAGAGTTTGCTGTTATCTTACTGGGTTGGGGTACTACCACTACTGAGAACAGTCTTTTTTAATCACGTGCTCTTGTAATTAATGTTGCAGCCGGGTAGATATAATAGGTGTGTGACACGCCATTAGTGCAGTTTTTTTTATGTTAATCAGGGGATGAGGGTACCCACCTAAGATTTTCCATTGATTCATTCCAGTAGAGGCCGGTGCTGGATAGAGCATTTTCGATGCCCCAAAGATTACATAGGGTTTATGGCCCAAAGATTACAGAACGAGGGAAGGGGGTATTGCATCGTAGAGAACATGTTACACCATAATTCTACCACTACCTCATTGCCTTTTGGGAGACGACAGCTCCAAAGCCGGCACTTTTCTTTGCAGGCTGCTAGCAGCCAATGTATGATGGTGGCTTGACCTCTGATTCCTCTGAAGACAACATCATGCTTTCTATAGCTGCCAAAAACTCAGGAGAAGCATGGGGTGGTGGTGTTAGGGCATGTACAATGCTACGGTGTTTAGAGAGATGTTTAGAGAGAAAAAAACGCTAAGCATCTGTATAAGCAATTTTTTTCACAATGGGAACAACTGTATTTACCGGTGCTTAGCTAGGTTATTATTTATTAGCTTTTGTGCAAGCACCTCTACTCCTACAGTGGCAGTCGGTGTTTGCCTTTTTATCCACACGATAGATAGCAGCTGCATGCCTTAGGCCGCGTCAGACTCAGACCGTGCATGCATGTTGGTTTGCATGCACCTGCGGAGGCACCGAAGACAACAAACTGTCCTAGCTAACCGGGAAGCATCGAGGCAAAAAATAGCGGCTGGGCTTTCCGCTAAGCATCGCTAGGATTTGGTTTAGGAGAAAAAATCCGGTTTTTTTCCATAAGCATCGGTATTAAGCAGTCCATTGTACGTGCACTTACCCGTCCTGATGTTAGAGCTTGGGGCAAGTCATGAGACGGCCAGCCGTCAGTTTAGTTACTATCATTATCGGCTCTTTCAAAGTTACAACATCGAAAATTGGCACTGTTGGTTAAAGTGTTGTTGTTGATAATGACACAACGGAATTTTACGCGCTCCTTACCCTTCCTTAGCTCGCTGCTGTTGAGCTCCACCATTGTCACAGCTAGTCTTCACATAATTACTCCTTAAGTCCCAAGGTTTCAAAAGCTTGGATGCACTGGACTCTCCGATTTCAAGGTTTGTAACTAGCAATTCTAAATTTAGTTTCTAGCATATATAGTCAATTTAGTCAATGTCATTGTCCCTTTCTTTCTTGTCACTTTTTTTAGGATCATAAGGCTGTCTCCAACCGGTAGAGTAAAACTCTTGCCTATCCTTATTCCTTCATTATTCCAACTACTTTTCTCTCTGTGTACAGTAGCTGTCAAACAGTACTATAGGCAGTCCATATAAATGGATTGACGGTGGACGTACGGATTGGCGCCTACAAATCCTTAGTAGGACGGTACACATACCGAGGGCAACCAAATTTCTAACATGGGACCCGAGGGAAATATCATCCTTTTCAACCTTTGGTTAGCTTTGTCACCAACAAACCTAGCGGCAGCAGTACAGAGGTTGCGGAAAAAGTCTGCTAGTGGTATTGTTGAGTGTCACAACATTTTTAGTGTCTGATATGAAATTGTAATCTTTTCTGTGGTATATAGATAACTGCCTCTAAAAGATTAAAGCCCCGTTTAGTTGGAACCCGTGCTATTTTGAAAATCTGAATAGTGCATGTTATCAATGCAGCAAGAGATAATAACAGTAGATCATTTTTAGGCACAAATTACAAAAGTATAAATGAGGTAGCATTTGGCTTTTTATAAGATAATAAAGTTATATGGATTTTCATTTCTTCTGAAAAACCAAACATCGCCTAAGGTGTACGTGTGTACGCGTTCGTAAGGGTGAACATATACGCTCTAATGTACTATGGGCAATTGGATATGGGTTCCTTGCCAAAATTTTGACCCGCCTAAGTTTTAGTGAGATAAAAAATGTATTTTGCTATCAAAATTGAAATGTTGCTAACATCTCATATTTTACACACAAAATTTTGATAACTATTTTTATCTATTATGAACATAAAAAATTATCGATGCCAAGCAACCCTTATATTCACTCGTACGTATCATTAAATATGTGCTACTGCTAGTCTACCAATCTGAATATATAAAAAAAAGACGGAATTGATAGGCTCTTCGATACCGTCCCACTCCTAGCGCCCGGCTCGTCTCCTCGTCGGCTCCGATTCCACGGTGGTGGTGTTGCTCGTCGCGCACCGGCAGCGCCGCGGCTTCCGAGGTATGGCGAACGACAACGCCGCTCTCTGCCCACTTGGAAATCGTTTTTCTTTCCGGGGTTCTGGGTTTCTTGGCGGCGACTGGGCGGTAGCGGTTCTGGATTCTTGGCGGCGGCGATTAGGCAGGTGCTGCTGTTGATTTTCTTTAGTTTTGCCTTTTCGATCGCGGATGTGATATTGTGATTGCGACATCGGGCTTGCAGGATGGGATTTCCCGTCCTGTAAATTTAGGGGTTTTACTGTTTAGGGCCTCTCATCAATCGAGGGTTTACTGTTTGTCTGATTGGTATGCCGTGAGTAGTTAACTGATTTTAGGGTGCCACCAAAACAGGAAACGTGGCCAAACTACAGGAGGCAGAGGGGATAAGAAAGGACGGGGCTTTCTATTTGGTTAACTGAATTTTGACCAAAGCCAAAGTGGAAAGATTTTTCTAGTTATAGTTCTCTGAAGCTGTTGCGCAAAGTGATGAACTTTGTTTCTTTTTTTTTTTTAATCTTCCGTTGCCTATTTGTTATGTGGCCCTCCCTATTATGAAATGGATTTCTATTTTAGTGGGTACGAATTCGTTGCCTGTGATGTGTCTGTCTTTTTTTTCCTTTTTGACACTGTGATGTGTCTGTCTAATCAAGGACAAAACGACATAAGTGAATTCCTGTACTTGTTGTGCAAGATGACAAACTTCATGTATGATTTATGCGCTTTCTCTGGTTCCTCTACAACCACTGAGCCTGACTTTGTGCTAATGAGAATCTAATGTATGCAGTTGTCTTTTACAAAATATTAGCTTTGTTTTCATTCTTCTCTTACTTGATGCAAATGCGGTTTGCCTGCTTTCAAGCATTACTTGCACAATATATATCCCTATGACCTTATTACAGAATCAAAGTCCTGACGTTAAATTTTTATAAATGATGGATCCTGCAGAAACTGCACACTGGAGCGCATCTTGGACATCATGGAGGAGCATCCCTCACAGGCAACAGTTAATGAAGGTGTGACGAATGGTGATATCACTGCAGCATATGCGGCACCAACAAACCAATCTTCAGCATCGGCATCAGTAGCACTATCAGCTAATGTTGCCTTTTCTCCAGCCTTCCAGAGTGCTCCTCCAATCATCCTGCCGCAGCCCTCGGATCAGCACCAAATTCCACCATTGGAAGTCCCGCTCCAGACCTTCTGGTCCGACAAACTGTCTGAGATCAAGCACACAACCGACTTCAATTTCCACAGTCTTCCCCTCAGGAGGATAAAAAAAATCATGCAGACTGATGAAGATGTCCAGCGGATCTCTGATGATGCACTGGTGTTCTTCGCAAAGGCTTGTGAGATGTTCATCCAGGATCTAACGCTGCGGGCATGGCATCACACCAAGGAGAACAAGAGGAGGACACTGCAAAGTTATGATATCTCTGTGGCGCTAGCTAGGACTGATGTCTTTGATTTCTTGGTGGAAATCAGTCCGTTGGGCAAGCAGAAGGGGGAATGTGTGGGGTTGCCTGCTAACTCTCTAGTGCACCCACCTCCACAGATGGTCCAGCAGTGGAATCCTGCTGATCCTCTACTGCCCCCAACTCCACAGATGGAGGGGGATGGCTTGGGGTTGCAGAGGACAAAAGCTACGGAGTCCATTGCCCTGCTGGGTAATGCTGCTGCTCTGCCGCAAGCAACACCACCAACTAAGAACAAGGTGCTGCCAAATCTGCACCTGGAGAATTTCAAGCCTGAGCCAGACTACATGGGGTCACGACCTAGAAATGTTCATCATCATCAGGTAAGCTCCACCACGTTTTTGGGTGAAATGGATATTGGTATTGCCGCTTAAATACCATCACGTGGCACGTCTTGGCGGCAACCATTTTTGAGGTTTTACTAAAAACTCATTCTTAGGTACCACTTTGCAAAATCAATGTCGACCCATGCCCCTTGCCAGATTCAGAAGTGAGAGATTGGTCTGAGCTTCCACTCGATGCTCTCTCCTCAATTTTCATGAAGCTTGGGACCATTGAGATACTAATGGGCGCAGGTCTTGTGTGCCACTCATGGTTGGCAGCTGCAAAGGTACCTGAACTTTGCCGTTTCGTTGACATGACACGCCACAAGTTGGTTTTCTCAAAGGGTGTAGGTACGATGTGTGCCATGGCAAAAGTGGCTATACATCGCTCTGAGGGACAGATGCAGTCATTCTGGGCTCAGAAGTTTGTTACTTCTGAACTCTTGGATTACATGGCAAGCAGGTATTGTTTCTTGCCTTGCTAAAATCATCCTTGCATTGAAGAATTTGGATTCAATTGTTCTTGCATCACAAGAGTTTTTTTTTTTGCCTACTCAGTATTTATCCTCACTGAGCAATTTAATTACATGGAGTATATGTTCATCAGGACAAAGATATAAACTTATTTTCGTATTGCACCTTTATTGCTGTACATTCTCTCCATAACCACTTAAGTAATCCCACCACACTTTTTCTGATAGTTTATTGCAGTTTCTCAAAGGGATCATCCATATTAGGCTAAGTTAACCTCCAGTTGCAGCATAATACAGTTTGCAACTACCAATCTCATTGGATTTGGGCTAGCCTAATGATCACACTGGTTACGTTATGACATATATGGAAATATAGAAGAAAAGTTTGTGATTGTTACTGAGACATTTCTAGACAATACTTTCATGGAAACAAGTTACGCCTGGAGTGAATAAATTGGGAAATATGTTTATTTGTGGCAACTTGGCAAAAATAAGTTATATCTTTCAAATATTGACTACATAGGCTATCGTTGCTCACTCTATTGGTACATGTATGATATTTGCTCACTGTTTTTCTCTCGTATCTAATTTGGTCTCATCTCTGTAGGACCGATTCATTGAAGAGCATTCGACTCATTGGGTGCACATTTATTTCGCCTGAATCATTGGCTATGCTTGCTGCTAAATGCCCATTTTTACAGGAAATAGAGTGTTCCCATCACAAAATGCCAGCAGGACTTTTCAGATACCTTGGCAGTGTGCGGCCGCAGCTGAAGCGCCTGAGAATCCATATGCAGTGGTTTGATTCTGATCAGATCATGCGTGAATTAGAAATGGAAAATCGTCAACATGATGATGATGAGGACGAATTTGAGGAGCCCAAGGAATCTGATGAGGCTTGGGAGGCAAGGCAAAATAAGGACGCCTTTGCCATTGCAGAAAGCCTGCATGAGCTCCATGTTCTTCGGATGGAAGGCAACAGCCTGACGAACATAGGGGTCTACGCCATCCTCGAGGCCTGCCCCCACCTCGAGTGCCTTGACATATCTGAATGCTACCATGTTGATGTCAATGACGAACTCAAAGCTCGGTGTGCCAGGCTGAAGCATGTCTGGTTACCTCGACAACGAGATTATGTTCGCTGTCCAGATCTTCGTGTCATTGGAGAGAACGAAGGTGAGGACTGTGGGCTCACAATGCACGACCTGTGGGAAGCCAAGGTTGAATCTCTGTGCGTTGAGACGGAGATGGACAAGGATGGTTCCTATGATGACTACATCTACTGGGATGACTACTGATGACTGATGGCTGATAAGACTTTTTTGGCTGGCTGGTGTAGCTCAAGACGTGGTGGTAACCATTTGGGCACGGCGACCTCCATATTTTGTTGTATGAATTTACTGCCGAGGCAAGGTTGTTTTGTATGGCTGGATGAATGACCATCCTAATTCTGTGTTTTGACGTGGATTGCGGTGAAGTACCATCTAGTACAGTCAGACATGGATGCCCCTGTAGGCTGGATATGTGCTGAATTTGTTAGTAGGTATTGTTAATTTTTTTTACTATTTCCGTGCACACACCTTTGGAGGATATACATTCCTGATGTTAGAGGCGTGTTCCATATGGCTTTGAATATTTATAGGGCCCTCGAAACACAGGTCCCGTAGCTGAGCTTTCTATCATGAAAGCTTTGTTTGGATGTCATAGTTTATAAATCTATGGTATCAATATACTATAATTAAAATAAGAGAGATCTAACACACAGTTTATAAAATAAACTTGAGTTAAATTTCTATGGTTCAGGAATAAAAAACACTTGAGTTAAATTTCTCTGATCCCAATAAAGACTATTTTCGGCACTATCCTGGTTGGCAAAACCATAAGATCTATTTTTTTCTGATATTCAAAATCCTTTGCATTTAATAGAGCATGAGATATATTAAGTCAACATATTGGAAGCCGAATAAAGCCTTGCTTATATCTTTATAATACTTCTATTATTGATTTGCTTGTTGCTAGCTGTGTTATTTGGCACTTGTATTAATATGTGGGAATTGCATTTCTACCTATTTGGCTCTATGAGAGATTGTAGACGTAAGTGTGTGATCGTGAGTCCTGTCGCTCGGTTTTTGAGATCAACAAATAATCATGTGACATATCTACTAAATTCTATCTACATGTTAGCATGTACATTAGTATAGGCTTTACTCCAATCTCTGTATGATGCCTACATGGCTCTGTGAGTGACTATTCTATTGCTTCATGTCACAAGTAATCATTGCTTATTCGTTATTGCCGAATTGAATTTTGGAAATAGGAGTGTTAAATTTGTATCCGTCTTATATGTATGTATAATCTAAATGACATATAACTTGAAATGTCATCAATAGACCCAACATGTACCCGAGGCCCAATGGTACCCACTTGGTACGAGCACAGCCCAATGACACCCACTTGGTACGAGCACAGCCACAAAATCTTACCCAAAAGCCTTTATAGGTACATATAGGTATTGCGTTGCAGGTATTCTCGTACGTAGGTTATTAGGCTATTCGAACTCATTCTAACATTTTTCTCTACCCTAAAAAGAATAATTTATTCCAGTCAACAAGATTCTCTACTCTATCCCATAATCTTCCGGTCATGTTTCCTATGTATATCAACTCTATACTAACTACTCCATTTATTTATATTATTATCCCTCCCCAATCCAGCCGCCCAAGCCCAGAACCTTCCCAATTCCCGCCTGTGCCTTCCCTCTCCCCGGCTTGCCTCCCCTCTCTCTCTCTGCCTCGCCTCCTCTCCCTCCAGCGCAGGCCGCCGGCTCCGCCTCCTCTCCCTCGCGGGCCACCGGCCCCACCAACCCCGCGCCGCCGCCCTCTCTGCCCGACGCCTCGCCTTCGCCCCTTCTGCCCACGCGCCGTGGACCCTGCCCACCTCCTCCATCCCCACCATGGCCAGCAGCTTCAACTTCCACCTTCGCCCGCAGGCGGAGCAATCCACGTGTCGTCTACTTGACCGGATCAGGGCCTCCTTGGGCCAGATCCGCCGAATCCCGGCCTCCCCCGCCCCGTCAACCGCCTGCTCCTCCCCGCCAAGGCCGGCGGCCTCCTCCATCGGTGACCACCTCGTCCGCCCCCACCTTCTCCTCTATCCATGCCACGGCGGGGCTTGGGCTGCTCCAAGTCCAGTCGAAGGCGGGAAGAACGGAGGTTGGAGGAGATAGATGAGCCAGCCTGCACTTGCTGCGCACATGGAGGAGAGAGAGCCTTTGGGGTAGGAACTCCATCCACCCCAAATATGGCGTCAGAGGAGGGTCACCCTACCGTAGTGTGCCTTTTCCAGTCGGCCGCTGCAGCTCATTCTACCCTATTTTGCTACCCTAAAGCTTTAGGGCAAGGTTTTTAGTTCGTCACTGTGGAACCTTATTCTACACCGAGTGTCACCTCACTCGCTGTCATCCTAGCCATATAAGCTTAAAGGGTTTGATTAGCACCTGTTTAAACCCTAGATGACTGAAAAGACAAATAATAATTGGATTTCGAAAATATGGGTATTAAATTTATATCTATCTGATATGTATGAACTAAATGACATATAACTTCGACATGTCATCAATAGACCAAGTGTGGGTATGAGCAGGATACAAAATATTACCCGAAAGCCTTCGCGAGTATGGGTAGAGTATTGTGTTGCGGGTACTCTCATGGGTAGGGTATTAATCCACCAACATTTACTCAACCCACCGACATCCCTATCCATATCAGCTTAGGGCTTGTTTGGAATATGGGAAAATTTTCCCTTTTTCCTGTGAAATTCCTGCGTGACTCCTGTAAAAATTCCTATATTCCAAACATGCCCTTAACGAGTTTGATCCATTTAAACTTGGATGTAGAGATGAAACTGGGACAAATATTTCCCGATTATCCACCATTCGAAGGGGTCTATAGACTGAACGGGACGTCCGATATCCGAACCGAATAGTTAATATTGGACCCATGTCCGTATCCAGAGATTCAAAATTGGACATTAGTATGGTGATAAGACGTATAGCAATATTTGGATTATCAATACCCGAACTCAAATCCGAGGAAAACTAATTATCTGTATTTGTATCTACACATTTTCGTCTAGAGTTGGTAGTGGGGTGGGTTCGGGGTGGGTCCCCACAGGTTTCACACCCGATGGGGCGGGTTTACTTTCCGCTCGGCGGGGCTAAGGGTTCGGGCCCCGAAAGTTGGCGGGTGCAGGGTGGGTTTTGAGCCACACCCGCGGGTTCCCCACGGAGACATGACCTCTGATGTACAAGAGGCCTAATAACTAGAACTAGGTATATAAGCGCCACACAGATAGCTCATCCATACTCCAACAAAACCCTAACCGCTGGCTCCATCGGCTTGCACCTCCGCTTTGCCTTGCCTCTCGCCCTCTCTGTGTGACTTAGCATCGTTGACAGGCAGCTCCACGCAGCCGCTGCCTCTGGGCTCCGGTGTCCAACTAGCCGTCTGCCCCTTCACCTCCGCTTTGCCTTGCCTCTCACCCTCTCTAGGACTCAGCGCCATCGGCGGCTGGCTCCACGCAGGCGCTCCTCCGCCTCCACGCCTCTAGGCTCCGGTGTCTGGCCAGCCGCCCACCCACTCTGTTCTTAGCGCCTCAGCCTCCGGTCCAGCCAGCCACCCACTAGCTCGATCTCCCTCCCTTCCTCCCTTAGTCCATCTACGCTCCATTGCCGGCTCACCGTGAGCCTCCTTCATCCCCTCCTAGATGGCCGGATCCCTCTCCCTCACTCCTTCTGCGCTCCGTAGCTCCGCCTCCGCAAGCCAACAGTATGTGGCAGCAGCGGAGCACTAAAGCGACGGGATCGAGGGCTGGACTAGCGAATGCTTGTGCTTGAGGAGCCACTATGAACTTCGGGTGTCGGGTCTCGGAGGTGGGTCTGCGGATGTTCCGCTCGCCCCGAACCTGGCTCATTGCCATTCCTATTTCTGTTCGTATCCATCCCGATTTCATCCCTACCACTGGATGACACAAAAGATAAGTCGAGATAGCTAAAAAATGCGATTTGGAAGTTTACGATAACATATTCTCGGACCGCTAGTAAATTTTAATTTTACTCATCTCAGATATATTGGCCGGGTACGGTGCGTTTGCAAAAGGAATTAATTCCATCGGTCCCGCAACGCGTACAGCAACACTCCGTGATGACAACCCAACCCCAGTCCTAGACGAAACCGGAAGCAAACCCTATATCCCCTTCTTCCTCCAGTCCCCGTTCAAGTGCGGCCGCGAAGCCTCGGCAACGAACAAGTCACCCAGGACCAGGAACCGCTGCTGACGTCGACGCCAGCAAAGGTACCAAGATTTGAACTTCACCCCGCGCTAGGGCACCGCTTCTACAGTCGGATTTAACAAACGGAGTTTTGTTGTTGTTTGGGTTTTCTTTGATCTTTCTTTCTTGTCAAGTCGATCGGATCTTCCCACGGATTTGTAGGAGGCAAAGTTTTGCCGCAGTAGGTTGACGCAAAGCTCTCTTTGGATCCTAGTTCGATAGTACAAGATTTACGCCTTCCCTCTTCTTTTCTCTGCTGCAGCAACCATCATATACATGTTATTAGCAGTTTTTAGTACATGATCAGAAGTTCAGAACGCCATAATACTCTTAAATTTGCTCAAATACTATTTGTTTTTATTTCACTCTAAGCCGTATGGATTTTTTTTTCCACTATTCCCAAAAAAACAAGGCGTATAAAGACTTTACTGCCCACCATGACGCATGTACCCCTGCACATAGTTTCCACCACATCGAGAGGATCAGAGGGACCTGCTAAAATTACGGCTGCAATTATTAATTGCATGCAGATCATTGCAACGAGGAAATATTTCCTTTCCTTCCATGTAGGATCTGAAAACAAGGCGAGTGCCTAACTAGCGGACAAGCAATTAAACCTTCCATACCATGCAGCATGCGGCTAATTATCTCCCTGATCCACTAATGACTCTCAGGGGCACCAGAGGAAAGAAAAGAGGCAATCTGCTGTGCGTTAAAAATCGTGAAAAATTCTATGCGCCTTATTTACTTGGATGAAGGGAGTACATTATTGAGAATCAACTGTTAGTCAAAGTGGTGTCCTAACATAGCAAAATATGCCTTATATTTTGGCATCGAAGGAGTAGCTTTTGTATGTTAAATTTAAACATATATAATGCTATCTATAGTGATTTTGACGTATTGTTTTAGGGTTGATCTAAACTGTGAGATGCACTACATCTTTCTTGGTTGTCACAGATGAACTCATATTTTCACGCAAAGTCATCACCCTACTTGCAACATATGAATTTTTCATTAATTATGCCTCCATTATTAGGCACCGCGAGCTTTGCACGATGGATGTTGACCCAAGCCCCGTGCCAGAGTCACCTGTGAGGGATTGGTCTGAGCTCCCAGCCGACCCTCTCACTTCAATCTTCATGAAGCTTGGGGCCATAGAGATCCTGATGGGCGCAGGCCTTGTGTGCCGCTCATGGTTGGCGGCTGCAAAGGCACCTGAGCTTTGGCGTTTCGTGGACATGACTCGCCACAAGTTGGTTTTCTCGAAGGAACCACGTACCTTGTGTCCCATGGCAAAAGCGGCTATAGACCGCTCAGATGGACGGATGGAGTCATTCTGGGGTCAGCAGTTTGTTACTGGTGAACTCTTGGATTACATTGCGACCAGGTATTTGTTCTTGACATGCTAAATTTTTGTTCTTAGAAGTAGTTTTGGGACTTCAGGAATTTTAGTTTTTCTAGAGATATTCAGTTTTAGTTTAGCAGTACTTCCAACTTCGAGTTACACCATAATTATATTTTAGTTTCTTTCATGAATTCTGTTATATTTGTCTAATGCCGCCACCAACTGAACATTTGTCTGACCTGCAAACATCAGTTGTGTATTTATCCTGACCTACAGCAGCCCTTCAGCTCAACCAAATCTGTTGTGTTTTTATAACCTGATTATCAAGACGCCATGTTGAGTTGGTTGAATTTGCAAAATCATAACCTGATATAATGCTTGTCTAACTCTGCTGGTACTAGGTATATATTGCCTGTTTCATTTGACTCATTATCCTTTGTTTTTGTGTGTGTGCTGATCCCTGCAGGGCTAATTCTTTAAAGAGCATTCGACTCATTTCATGCATATATTTTTGTGAATACTCATTGGTTAAGGTGGCAGATAAATGTCCGCTTCTGGAGGAGATAGAATGCTCATATCTAACACCACCAGCAGAGTTTTTTAGAAGTCTCGGCAATGTGCGCCCACAGCTGAAACGCCTAAGAATTCATGCAGAGGAGCGTGGGTATGATTCTGATGAAATCATGGGTGAGATGAAGATGGAAAGACGCCAGCTTGATTACGGTTATGAAGATGATGACGCGGAAGGTGATGAAGAAGACGAAGATGAGGAATCTGAGGAGGAATCTGCTGAAGCTTGGGTGGCGAGGAAAAACAGGGATGCCTTTGCCATTGCAGAGAGCTTGCACGAGCTTCGGCTTCTTCAGATGGCAGGCAACAACCTAACCAACAAAGGGCTCTATGCCATCCTCAAGGGCTGCCCCCACCTGGAGTGACTCGACATCTCTAATTGTTCCAATCTCCATGTTAATGATGAACTCCGAGCTCGGTGCTCGAAGCTCAAACATGTGTGGTTACCAAGACAATGGAATAAGGCTCACTGCCCAGATCTTCAAGACATCATCGGAGAGAACGAGGGTGAAGACTACAGCCTTGTGTCTGCTCTATCAGAATATGAAGATACGGATATGTGCGCTGAGGCAGAGATGGATGATGGTTCTTATGGTGGCAACTACTGGCAGGACTACTCGCCCCCCTCGTCCCCAGATGAGTCCTCCCGCCCTGATTTGAGCAAAGTGACTTGTGATGACACAAGGTTCTATACTGACATCCATGAGTACTATTCTCTCTGAAACCATCCGTGTCATGTTTGAACCCATGTGGCTGCTTTAAGTTATTTATTATAATCTCATGATGTGTGCTCTATGTTGTTTAATTATCTATCATAGTGTTTTGGGCATTGGACGTTTGCATCTGGGTTTGTCTTTCCCCTCGTGTCTCTGTGGAAATTAAATGGATTCATATACAATTTGTGTAAGGAGTACTTAATATATGCTTACAACACTGGCCATGAGTTTGTGCGATTTGGTCTTTTGGACTTGTGGTATGTACTGGATAGATTTACGCTTATGCATCGATGCAGTGGCAGGCCTAGGATCTAGAACATAGGTATTCAAAATCAATAGGTATTTAAAATTTCAAAGGATCAATAGAAATTTACACATGCTAAATATATATGTATAGTGTATGTATGTGTATTCTCAAAAATCATGGGTCCATGATCCCCCCTGGGCCCGCCCCTGCATCGATGCATATATTCATGGAGATATGTAAACTAAGGCCTCCATTAGAATACAGGAAAATTTCCTAAATTCATGCAATTCTTATGAAATTTTGACGCTCCAAAGGGGGCATAAGGTTGCCACATGTACTTCACTTGATATCGTCTTGAAGAAAGAGACTTTATTTTTTCCGGGAGCACTACAGCCCGAACGTCCGATGAAGCCAAATCCATCGGACGCTCCGTGCAACATTCCAAATATTCATCTTCAACACTAGAAAACAGTACGTGTAACATTGAAAATCAATTTCTACAATATTAGCGTTTGGATAACGCAAGATCGTTTCATGTTTCACACAAACATTAAAAACAACATAAGATCCGTGCAATATTAGAATGTATGTCTTCCATATCGAAAAATAATATACGCAACACTCGAATTCAACTATTGCAACACTAAAATTCATCCGATGAAAACGTATAATCTCGTGCAACATCTAAAATCACAAACCGTAACATCTAAAATCACAAGTTGCAACATAACTCGTCTGCTTCTGCTTGAAGGTCCAGCTTAGGGGTTCTCTCCCTCGTCTGAGTCCTCGTGGTTCACCTTGCGGGCGTGGAGCTAGGCGTCCCACCCTTGAGCTCATCTCCTCTCATGTATCGATTGGGAGCCTGCAGGGATTGCCAAGCTGCTGGTTCTCCACTGCTTGGAGCAGAGGAGGAAGACAAGAGGGGAGGTAGGCCGCTGCAAGGAGGTGCGGCATGAAGGCAGCAGAGCTAGCATAGTATGGATCAGCTTCGCCTAGGCTTACGAGCAGAGGAGGAAGATGATGGGGAGGCCGACCACCATATGGAGGTGCAGCAGATAGGGGTTGGAGCACATCGACAGTGTGAGCTCCATGAAAGAAGAAATATCTAGATGCAACCACTGTGGAAGATAAAAACGAGTAGGGGTGTAATCGGATCGAATACAGATGGATATTGCTGATACCGTATTTGTTTTCATATTTTTTCTTCGGATACGGATATTGATCAAATGTGTCGGATAAGACTTGAATGGTTATCGACATCATATTTATCCAATTTTGACTACTCGGATACGGATACGAATCAGATACTAAATGTCCGGACTCGAATACGGATCGGATCTTAACCCTTCTAAACGAATCGGAACTCGAATACGGATGGATAATATCCGTACCATTTACACCCCTGAAAACGAGTGGTAGGCACGAGACATGTTGATGTGGAATAGATTGAGCCACGTCGACGTCTGGAGACAGGACACGCGTCCGGACGCTTGAATCAAAGCGTTCCCATATTTTTTGGAAGAGCTCATCAACATAACTTTGTTACAATAACCATGGTTCTCCTTTTCAAAACTCAAATGATAAACTGATATTTTAGGGCTTAGCATGATTTTGTACATTTTTCTGTTGATTCTAACGACAAATTCTGATATAAACCATGTGTTAAACATGTTTATATGGCTCTTCGACTTGCTACTATTTTTTCTAATAGACTGTATTATATAGGGAAAAGTCCATTCTACAACTTTAAATTGTGTTTGTGCAAGTCATCTGATTTTCAACCTTTAGCTACAAAACCGGACAATTAAGATCATCATACTTTCAAAATCAGACAATATACGCCCCTTAGGGTGGTTTCAGTTGTGGCTTTTTAATTTTAGATATTGTTAATCTCTAAAATTCATGATAAATTTATTTTAAATCAAAAAAATATGAGATTTGTACCAAATAATTTCTTAAAAAAGAATATATCCACTAGTGCTCTATTTTGAGTTATTTGGAATTTACTTGCTCCTATTTTTAATGTTTAATTTAGAGTAATAAAATAATAGATGTGGGAATAAATAAGTTTCAAATATTTTCAAAAAGAGCACCATAGATGGATATGTTTTTAGAAAAAAATATGGTTATTTATCCTATTTAAAATAGTTTAATTATGAATCTTTAGGTATTAAAAAATGTTTACCATTTCTAAAAAAATAGAAAACCACCACCAAAACTAGCCTCAGGGTTTTTTGTTGTCCAGTTTTGACAGTTTGAGGTTTTTGGCTATCTGGTTTCTTTGTTCAAGGTTGTAAATCAAATAACTCGCACAATTTGAGATTTAAAATGGACTTTTCCCTATTATATATGGTGACAAGTTTATACGATACTAGGGTATACAGGGATGCTAGGGACAGGACGTATGGAGCCATTGGACGCTCTGTCCCTGCTCACTAGCTTTTTTTTTCCCACCGACACATTGAAAATAAAAAAATTCAACTACATTCACCTGGTCATAGGAATACCTGCTTCATTCACAACCTTACCCAACCATTCTGTCCAATTTTGAGATGTTTGCATTAAGTCGTTCTCGATGTTTCGTCTGGTGACTTTTAATGTTACGTGACTATTGTTGGGATTAGTTTTCTTTTTCAATTTTATTAGTATGTATGGGTAATTTGGCAAAGAATGTTTCAATTTTGATGTTGCAGCTTGTTATTTTAGATGTTGCAATACTTATTTTTGGGTGTTGCAATGAGTGAGTTCAGATGTTTCATTCGATGAATACTAATGTTGCACGATTATGGATGGGATTAGCTCTTTTTTTATTATTGGTGTATGTTTCATTTGATGTGACATATATGATTCGTAGTTGTAGAATTTTTTAAACCTAAATATTGTATGGGAACATGTCGCGGTGGTTTTTTATCAGAGAATCTCTTTTTTCTGAATGTTGTGGGCAACATAAGACATATGTTGTGGCGGCTTTTTTAATATGGTAGTAGTCTCTTTTTCTCTGGATGTTGTACACAACAACATGAGACATGTGGTGGGAATTTTTTCATATAAAATCAAATGGATTAGATGATTAATATACATTGATCCTACGGTAGCCGCACCGTCCGACGGCAACCCGGATGCCGGACGGCTGGGCGCCAACGAAAGTGCATATTGCCAGTAGGTGCACATGCATCCCCCCATACTGAATCAGTTATAAAACTTATTTTTTTTACCATAAGGACCCCCCACAACCTATAGTTATGCACCCACAAGGAAACTGCATCCCCTTCATATTTACTCTAGCTTCGCCACTGGCACCAATCCCTCCCTAGTGTATACATACGTGCGACACGACACGCATACTGTGGATCGTGTCTCGGCCTGCATACTGAATGGATGTACGAGTAAGAGAGCCTAGCTCAACTGGTTAGGTGGGAGGAGTGGCCATGCACGTAACCATCCAATTTTGAATTCTCTCCGACTCAAATTTGGGTGCCTATTTCTTTTTAATGAAAAACCACCAAGTTGCTTATAGGTTGGTCTCATTTTTTTTGTTGAATTGGCGTATATGAATTGCTTTAGGAAAGAGTATACATAAATCCTCAACCTTTGAAAGTAGTCTACTTCACCCCTGAACTTTAAAACCGGATATTTAACCCCCCTAAAGTTTGCAAAACCGGATAAGACACCCCCTGGGACAGTTTTGAGGGTAGTTTTGCTACAATATATATATAACCCCGCAACCTTTGAGCAGTGGTCTATTTCACCCCCTGAACTTCAAAACTGGATATTTAATCCCTTAAAGTTTGCAAGGAACAGATAAAACACCCTTAGGGCGGTTTTGAGGGAGGTTTTGCTACAGTGGCACTCCAGGGCCACATGTCAGGTGACGCGTGGCGCAGGACCCACATGTCAGTCCCTTCTCTTTTTCTCTCCCATTTTGCTCCCCTCCTCCTCTGCGGTCTGGCAGCCGCCGCGCCCCATCTCCTCCGTGGCGGGTGCCGTCGCTCATTGTGCCTCCACCTCGCTCATGGCCCAAAGCAGATACCACGAAGAGCAGATGGCAGGAGGAGCAAGGGCCGCGGCGACCGCATGGGAGGCGAGGGCGCTTTGGCGCCCGGTCATGAGCGAGGTGGAGGCGTGGTGGCGCCTGATCACGGAGGAGATGGGGAGTGGCAGCCGCCAGACTACATAGGAGGAGGTGAGCAGAACGGGAGAAAAGAGGAGAGGAAACTGACATGTTGACCCCGCGCCACGTGTCACCTGCGTGCCACTGTAGCAAAACCACTCTTAGAACAGCCCCAAGAGGTGTTTTATTTGGTTTTGCAAATTTTATAGGGTTAAATATCAGGTTTTGAAGTTTATGGGGTGAAGTAGACTACTACCCAAAGGTTAGGGGGTTATGTATACTTTTTTCCGTGCCACTGTAACAAAACCACCCTCAAAACCGTTCGAGAGATTGTTTTATCCGATTTTGCAAACTTCAGAGGGTTAAATATCCGGTTTTAAAGTTTAAGGATGAAGTAGACCACTACCCAAAGATTGAGGGTTATATATATTTTTTTCAATTGCTTTAAGAGTATGGTTGTCAGTATCTCGATACGCATCGTGTTATGTTATGATACTCCTCCGGCTAAATGATATGTCCCACTTAGTATCTTTTTTGGGTAGTATCTAAGTAGGATCCCGATACTATCATAGTATCTTTAGTATCCCGATAAAAATGTGATACTATGCGATACCAGAGCAGCAAGTCATGTCTTTGTAGCATCAATTATGGAGCTAGCTTGCGGCTACCCAGCAAGTGCTGGTACCCGGCAAAGCATCATGTCGTTTGGTCCCAGTCTCGTGGGGCTAGTATATGGCCTTTCAAGCCACCGCCGGCAGAGCAGTCGCCGTGCGCGCGGCGGCGGATTGATGAGCAATCGCCGTGCGCCGCGGCAGCGGCGGCTAAGCGGATTCAGACGATGTATTTGTATTTGCTTGTCCGAGCCTCGAGGTGCTGAGTGTTCTCATCGATTAGCCAAACGAGCGATTAGCGGCCAAACGAGGAGGCACAGCAAGATGAAAACGATATGTAGGTAGTTTGAGGGGGGACCGGGGGACAAGAAAGGTCAATCCTTTGAGTAGATGTTTGGTTGGAATGCGGTTTGTACGTAGTAGACTCGTAAATTCTTCGGGAAGGCTTTCGTCCGAGCGTCCGTCCGAGTCCGTCCGATCGGACGGATACGTGGTCCGGCGGCCCGCCACGTGAAACAATTTTTTTTAAATGTTGTGACAGTTATTCGGAATTATTGCATCAGGTATGTTACGATGTTTCGACAGTCTTTCCTAAATATTTCGTTCGATTTTTTTAATTTTCTTACCAGATTCGTGGATCTAAATTTTTCATTCAATTCAGTTAGATGTTGTAATAATGTATTTTCAATGTTTCGTCAGTTGTTCGTTGATATTTCAGTAGTTATTTTCTAATGTTTCACGCACCGTCCGATGCGTTGCGTCTAGATTTTTTTCCTTAAATCGCAGACCCGAATTTTTCATTCAATTCAGTTAATTGGCATATGCCGATGTTGTAATATTGTATTTTCAATGTTTCATCAGTTGTTCGTTGATGTTTCGGCAGTTATATTCTCATGTTTCACGCACCGCCCGACGTGTCGCGTCCGGATATTTGGATGTTGGACGCAACACAGGTTGAATGTTGTGGTAGGAATTTCTCTACTTTGAATCCAACGGTCAGTATCTGATGAACCGGACAGCGGATGCTGCGTTCGACGCCGGGCCATCCGCCCGGACGTCCGGGCACCAGCACGCCCCTAAATTCTTTAACTTATCCGTGTTTTGCAAACAAGATACTATATATGTCGCCTTGAATTGATTAGGAGTTGATGGAAGGGTTCAAGGAGTGGACACTTATTTTTAGCAATGTCCTGAGGGGCAATATTTTCTTATCTGTTAACCCACTAATTTACAGATGGGAGTCAAGTGGTCAATGATGTAACATGGCTTGCCATGTGGATTTCAAAGGATCGCAGTTTATAGGCTGAGAACGATGAACTTTGATTTTTCAACAACGTCCTATAACAGAAAAGGGAAATAAAATAAAGGTTTCTACAAGTCATTAGCTGGAAGCTGGCATAGTCAATGTTTATGATCCCTTTGCAATTTACTGACAGTCTGGCACAGAAACACATTGTTATTTCTAACAGTGTTTCTGCTATGATAAGATTAAAAACTGTAAGGTAATAAGTTGTGCATGATTTAGGACAAGATTTTCTATACAGCTATGGCATTTGCATTTAGTGATTATGTTTGCATAACTCAACAACTGTGTATTATTTTGCTATGAGTTATCAGAGTAGTTGGAAACTCGGAATCAGCACACTTGAACCAATTTTATCTTTTTTCTTATATTCTTGGCTTTATTTTACATTCAAATGGGAAGTCGTGGAAAAATAGCAATTGCATTTGAATTAGTCTTATGCAAAGTAGAGCCTCACACAGCATTTCTAAAATGCTCCCCCTCCCTGATTATCATCATTTAGGCTGCTGAATCTGAAGTCTGGAAGATTGAGGCTGTCAGTTGTTCTATACTTGTTTGTGTCATTTAACACGTTGCATAAAACCATTCTGAGAGTTAAATTGTTCAGACTAACTTGTAATTTTCTGTGACTGACATGTTCAAAAGTAGCTGCATTCTGAGGTGCATCATGGACATGGAGGCACAACCCTCCGAGACTACAGTGAACGAAGGTGTGGCAAATGGTGACGCTGTTCCTCCAGTCATCCAACCTCCACTCTCAGATCACCACCAGGTTGCGTCCCAGCAAAACGACCAGCAGAGCAACAGCTCCAAGCCTTCTGGTCTGGCCAGCTGGCTGAGACCAAGCAGACAACGGAGTTCAAGACCCACAGCCTTCCCCTGGCAAGGATCAAGAGGATCGTGAAGGCTGAAGCCGAGGTCCCAAGGATTGGGGGTGATGTACCATTGTTACTTGCCAAGGCTTGTGAGATGTTCATCAAAGAACTAACGCTGCGGGCGTGGCTTCACACTGAGGACAACAAGAGGAGGACACTGCAGAAGAAGGATGTCACCGCGGCGCTAGCTAGCACCGATGTCTTTGATTTCTTGGTGGACAGTTCGTCAGACAAACCAAAGGGGGGCAGAGTGGGGTTGACACCGCCATCGATAGCCAACAACGACGATTCCTATGGTGACTACTGCTGTGACGATTACTCTCCCCTTTGGTTCCCAGACAATTCTTCCAGCCCCGACTTGCAGAACGTAACATGTGATGACCCGAGATGCTATATATACTTACATCCATGAATACTATTCTCTGTGATCATAGCAGTCCCTGCTTCAACTGGCCCCCGGAGGGTGGTTACGCTGTTTTGCTGTCACTGACTCACCTCGGCAAGTAGCGTTCTGTTTTGGTCTTTGCTGGCTTGCTTTTAATTTACCATTTAGTTGGGTAGGTTCCTGCCAGTGCATCACTGGTCACTGCATCTGCAAATGGAGACATGTATGGAAATGTAGCTGCATGTTCTGAACTCTATAAGTCCTCTGGTAATGAAAAAATGATATTTTGAACATCACCATTGCCACCTTTAAGATTTAGTTTTGATCCACAATTTAGGGCATGTTCGGACCTCATAGGGGATACAGAAATCAGAATTTTAAAATCCCTCGGAGATCTAAACGCCTTAGGTTCTTTTGTAAATTATAATAATAATTCCATCAACCCGTGCGTGAGTTTTAGGGGATATAATTTAATCCGTAATAATATTGGAGCTGATTGTTTTAATTCATCTTTTGTAATGTCATTACGGGTAATGTATATGCAAATTTAGAAATTATTTTAATTTATATTTTATGATTGCATATTGAGTAATTTATATGCTGATTTAAGGTTTATTTTAATTCATCTTTTATAATGGCATGATTAATAATTTATATGTGTACTTGTGTGTGTTCACATGACACATTAAAAAAGTTGTTGTTGTAGTATTCGAGGACTGGGTGCAATAAAATTTTGAAAATTTGAATAAAAATGAGAAAAATGGTTTTATAGATGCAACCGCATGTGCTTGTGCAGGCATATTTGTGTGCTAGCGTCCACATGCATGTGCTACACAAGGTACAAAGCGGAAGCACTCGCTCAAACACCCAAAGAAACGGACGTAAAACAAGCCAAAACTCAACGCTGGCGGAGAGCACCGAGTGGTCCGTTGCACCACCGGACAAACTGGACAGGGTGCGCACTTGGCAGCCTAGCCACCATCGGACGGTCTGATGGTCTAGCTATCGGACGGTCCGATGGTGATAAAAGGCCTGAGGTGGCCGAGCCTCGGTTCTCTACCGGCCACTGCACACGCACCAGACTTGGCCGATAGTGGACCGTCGGACAGTCCGATGGTGGTAAAAACAGCCCGAGCAAAGGAAATCAACCTGCGAATCCACCAGGAATTGAACCAAAACTTGCCCAAATGAACTCCAAACTTCACCAACCTGAGATGCTTTTCCCAACGGATCAAGGCCTAAGCCCAAGAAATCATCACGGGTCGACTTGTCCCTAAAGTGACCTCGATGACCTTATCGCCTCCGTTGACGCGCTTTGGCTTGAGTGACGCACCGGCACCTTCGGCGTCCCAACTTCGCCTCTACTGACATGCTTCGGCTCGTGGGGCTTGCTTACCTTCAGCGACTAGTACTTCATTGAGAGTGGCCTCGATGACCTCATCGCCTCTGCCAACACGCTTCGGCTCGAGAGACGCATGGACAACTTTGGCTTAATGACTTTCCTCCGCCATCATGCTTTGTCTCAAGGGGCTCGCCTACACCTTTGACAACTTTGACTTCGCCGAGAGTGGCCTCGACAACCTCTTAGTCTCCACTGACATGCCTTGGCTTGGGCAGTGTGACTTGCTCTCACCTTTAGCGTCTACTATGTCGTCGAGAGCCGCACCATCAACCTTGAAGGTTGGACCGTGAAGCACCCCAGTTTCTAGAATGGGACTAAAATGTGCTTTATTACCATCCCAGGGTTTGGTAATCACATTCTTACATCAGAGTGGTACAGATCCGCCCTAACGGGTCGGACCACAAAGGGGCGCAGCCCTGAACTAAGCAACGGAATATAAAACGTAAGCCCAAACTTCTTACTCGTCCGAATAGATGATAACTGCAACATCTTCACTGGAAAAATATCAACAAAGCAAGGGTGAGTACATACGTACTTAGCAGCCCACCTTCCTCCATATGGAGTAGGGGCATGGCTACATCTACATGCAAGATATATCTAGAGCTCATGTAAATTTTTGCATAAAAACATTTTGTATGCAGGGTTCGAGCTAGATACCAGATTTTATGCTTTCTGAAAACAGGGTTTTTCTCAAAAAGGGTTGCCACTAGACTTGCTGGTCCACATGGCTCATGGCGTAACTGCCAACACATTTTCCACACCGCCACTAGGTTTTACCCACGCAGCTCCAACATCAAAACCACTTTGTTCCAAGCCAAGCCAACAGTTTTAGTTTATAAAAGATGCTAATTGAAGAACCAAGCCGTAACTCATCCATACCAGTGAATTCAGACTATTCGAATATGTTTCACTCTGATCAGAGGTTGTACTAATTCCCACGAGTTGGACTCAGTGACTGCTTACGGCCATATAAGCGTCTGAATTCCAAACCAAACCTTCGCATTTGTTTCATCACCTAGCAGTGCTTTAGGGATTCGAGCAACCGAGTCACTCCAGTACCCCACGGTGCTCCCATGACACACAACCCCTTCCCTAGCCCCATGTGCGCCAACACGGCAGCCACTAGGCTATCCACTCCAGCTCGGGCCTAGCCAATGCCTCATACAGAGCGAGTGGATGTACTAAAGAGTGAGGCAAGATGAAAATCAACGCGGTCCTTACAGGGCACAGGTAGAACCATTCCACCTTTCCATGGCTCAACACCGTGAGCATCCACAAACCAGACCTTCTCCACGAGACGGGGGTAACCGTGAGTTGCTAAGTTACCCATTCAAACCCTACCCTTTAAAATAGCTGATCCCGACTCGTGGGTCGTTTGCCAGGATTCTTCCCCATTTTATTTCAAAACACATCCATATTCCACGACCCATCAAGTTCTAAAACCATAATTCAACTCAACGTCAAAATTATGATATATATAATTATATGAGTAATCCCACCTATGCGCGCTATATCTAGATAGGCTTAGGTGGCCATATTTCACTGGTTACCTTAGCAAGCAAAACATGCAAATTTTATTATGATTATCAGGCAAGGGTTGTGTTTGCAAAACATAGGAAATTTATGCATCAAGTGTGGATTCCAGTGGGCTTGCCTTTCATGGTGGTTTTTTTATTTTAACATATACAGTAATGAAATTGTAATTTACTTTCTTTAGTAGACTTAATGTTTCTTCAAGAAAGCATTCGTGCATTTCAAAGACCACGATTCATTCCGTAAAGCAACGAGTCTAAATGTATCTTTTCTAGATGGGCAGAAACTGCAAGTAATCGATATGAAGTCTCATCCTAATATTGGTCGGAGTTTTGCATTTACCCTTTGCGGAGGTACTAGAATCTCTTGCATCACATGGCACAGCTATTATTTGCAATTGCTCATTTGGTGGCTCAGACTTAGTTCTTACGGGTTCATAGGGTAGAGTCACACATGACTTCTGCATCTGGAGCATACCCAATTGCATCTAAATCCAATACTAAGGCAAGTCAGGACCATTGTGTTTATGTTGGGGGTTTGGATAGATCATATGGAAAAGAAGAGGTAGTTTATCTTATGAATTTTACTCTTTAATTGACTGAAATCTTGCTCATCCATCACTTTTCCAAATTTATACTTTTGATTTCTTCTGTTTTCTAACTTACTCTTTTCCTTTTTGCATTCAATTTAGACCGATGCATATTTAAGAAGAGTTTTCGGGTCATGCATAAGGCTGAAGAGTATTTCAGTCCTAGTTTATCCAAATGACGTTATTAAGGGGTAAGTTTGCTTTACTTAAACTATTTCAAATTTGTCTTTGTTGATCTTGAAGATCCAACTCTAATACCATAGGTGTGTTCTATTCTTCCCCAGACACTCTTCTCTTCATTTCCATTGAAGATGAAGAGTCCACAGACAAAGCAAAAGGGCTTCATAGTACCCATGCCGAAGGTGCCCAACTGTTGGAACTTACGTAGGGGTTACTGCAGTTGGCTAGGCATTTGGTGTGCCAACTGTTGTAGGGTTGTAGGAGTTGCATGTTGTTGACAGTCTAACCTTTGAGAAGTCCTTTTGATGGGGTGGGGGAGTACCATTGACAGATGGGCTGCGGTACAACTCTAAAAATTACCATCCGACTGTTTGGTTGAGAAAAGATAGACCGAACTTGCCATCAGATTGTTTTGTTGAAAAAGGATCGGAGAACGAATTTGGCTCCCATATGTCCAATGGTACTATTTTAACTGCTTAGAGATTGTGCGTGGCATTTATTTGTGAAAGCAACGATATGGGATGGCTGTGGAAAAGTGTAGTTGATATATATTGTATATAAAGATCCTCATCAGGTGACTAATATTTGATTTTCAATCAGTCACATGTTACGACCATCCGATATCCATTGAATGGCTCCTTAGGATGACTGAAGGAATTTATTTTATTGATCACATATCAAGTTACATTACACAATAAAAAATTACATCAGAACAATAAATAGTAATTTATATATACACACACGTAGTAATTTAACAAAACAGACACAAAACACACGCAAAACCATTTGACTGATGGATAAACAAATATCATATGACTGAAGAGAAGTAAATTTGTTATATAAACTGCAGTCTTCTGAGAAAACAGTAGTGCCAAATATGATATTAGACTTGCACCTTCTGTTTTTGTGTGTGAACAACTACCCAATGTTTTTTGTGTGATTAACCACCCTGTAGTTATGTATTTAGCTCATGGAAGATGAGTCTCTAATAAATCAGCGGTTGTCTCAGCAATTAGCATGATACTTGAAGCAGGAAATAGCACATTCAGTAAGGCTATCCACACTTAAGTTTAAATTCCTACTCCAAAAAGAATATTCCATCCTGGTCAGTAAGACTCTCTACCACTGCATCTTTTTCCTATGACTTTTCCAGGACACATGCGCCTTTTTCTGCCACTTCTAATATTTTGTCTTAAAAAAACCTTGAAATACTCTTTGTAGGAAGCATGGAGTGATAATAATTAGATGCCCTTTTGACATGGCCATCTCAATGTAAGATGAGGACATGACAAGCTACACCACTAGTCACTCAACTGATCAGCTAGACAACGCATATCAAGAACCAACCACAAGTAATCGTGCTAAGAAGATACGAGAATAGGTGAACGCTAGCTTGAGCTACATGACAAATTATTATGAATAGGTCATACTTCCCACCTCCTTTTGTTTAATTGAACTTAAGTGCCTTGGAGTGGAAGAATAAGGAGTACAAGCAATTAGAAGAAGCAAGTTTAAGCCACAACATCTTCCATAGCACATGGACTCAAAGAGAATAGCACATCTTAGCAGAAGACTTAGTACATGGTCACTTTGAAAACCAATTCGGAGATTCATAAATAATATGCTATATCTGTGGATTCATGTGGGCTCCAAAGGTCCATGAGTACCTCTTGGAAAGCTTATCGAGTCTACTTTGCAAGCAACAAACTTTTGGACTTCCCAATACAAAATTATGACTGTTTCAGTGGAAACTACACAGAAGGCGAAAGGTTTGCGAGAGTTTCCTGTGAGAATTTATTTCATGCAATTTCCTAGGCCAATTTCTCTAATAACTCAAAGGGTCCTTTACAGGTCAATTAGGAGAGTTGTTCCTAGTATAAATACCATTTGTATCTCCTCATTATGCAGAGGACTTTTGATAATCGAAAAAAACAGAACATTTGTTCAGCTGAGTGCTAATAATTTAGAGAGTGATCTCTACCCCTTTGCTCTTGCAATTTCCTCGAGGGATTACAGAAGCAGCTGTTACATCTGCTCCCAATTGGTTGTGTCTTGCATGTTGTTCACCAAATGAAATCATATATTATGACAACCTGTTTCATTCATGAATCACATCCCCTCTTGCTTACGCAGCACCTTGGAAACATAAATATGAAGCACCTCACTGAGAATGGCCTTAAAATATAAAGTACTCCCTCCGTCTCATAATAAGTATTGTTTTAGGATTTTTAGAACAAATTAGGGAGGGTGAGATATGATGCATGTGCCCTTGATTAACAGGAATCTTTCACTTTTTGTGGTGTATGCATGCATGCATGCAGATTAATTTCATTTTAAAGGCTTTTCATGTCTAAAACAATAATACTTATTGTGTGACACATTTTGAATCTAAAACATCGCTTATTGTGGGACGGATGGAGCATGCAATATCTTGGAACTACCATTAAAGATGAATCCAATCATCCTAATTTTGAAATGTGAATTGAAATATTCGTAGACATATTGATGGTCAAAACTGAGCTGAGATGCTTTGACTGCTCATTAACCAAAGCATCCTCTATTTATTTTGGAACCAAAGGGAGTATTCTGTAGCATTGAACGAACCAGGCATGCATGTTGAATGCCTAGCAAGCATCCTCCGGGGGGAGGGACCTGGAGAGGCCACACCACACGACGAACCTAGCACAGCAACATGTCGAGCATTCACACGGCCCCATTCGATGGTTCTCCCTATCATTTCCCACGTACGGCGAACCTTCCATCTCTCCGGTGTGAACACCGGCCGGTTCTCGTGCCTCTCTGCGCAAGAAATTCCAAAGGTCATCCATGCTGGCCTCTCTCTATATATATTCCATCCTAGATTCCTAGGAGAGACGAAAGAAATGATCTCTGAAGAGCTAGGTAGCGAGTCAAGGAGGAGGATGGATCCACACGGATCAAGCCGTCGCCGCCGGCTCGAGCCTGTAGAGAGGAAACTGGAGGCGCCGCCGGCGAGGGACTGGTCAGAGCTCCCGGCGGACGCGCTCTCGTCGGTCTTTGGCATGCTCGACGCCGTCGAGGTCCTGATGGGTGCGGGGCTCGTGTAGTCGTGTGCCGCTCCTGGCTCGAGGTGGCGCAGCTGCCTGAGCTATGGCGCTCCGTGGACATGGCAAGCCAGAAGCAGATGGAAGCCAGGGACAGTGGAACCCTCTCCGCCATGGCGAAGGTGGCCGTCGACCGCTCCGGTGGGGAGCTGGAGGCGTTCGTCGGCAAGCGATTTGTTAATGACGACCTGCTCAAGTACATAGGGGACAGGTACGTGCCATCTAGTTCTAAACTTCAAAGCATTTCATACGGTTTGTATTCAGAATTCAAATTTTGTCAACTAGTCCACCGTGTTCACATACTAGTTAGAGTTTTAGTATGCATATGAATTACAAGTTGATAGACAACTTTAAATATACATTAGTTAATAATTTAAAAACATATTTTTTTAGTTTAGAGTTTAGATGCTAATTTATTATATATTTAGTAATATTATATGTGATTATTTTAATTCGTCTCTTATAATGACAATGTGAATAATTTATATGCAAATTTAGGAAGTTATTTCAATATCTTTCATAATTGTATGATATGTATATAACATAAGTGAAGCCCACTAATCTCCGTTAACTCTATTTCTCTTAATATGGAAGTTGTCCACGTCATATAGGAATCCACTAAGTTAAAAGTCACATCATCATTCTCTGTGAACCTATATTGATATATTTCATTGATTTTCTATGGCTGATAACATCTCAACTATTAGTCTATGTGAGAATCATTCTTCAAAATTCCTATATCAGATACCTCATCCAATGTTGTTGTAGAAGGTTGTATAGCCCATGTACACACGTACTACTCAATTGTTAACTGTGTTGGCCGTATAGTTCGTTTAATCTACTTTTTAGTCCTTTCAATTGGTCGTGGCAGTCCAACATGCTACTCCCTCCGTCCCACAATAAGTGAAGTGTTGATTCAAGATTTTTACAACAGATTAAGAAGAGTGGAGTATGACACATCTACCCATGGTTAACAGTTAATCTTTCCCTTTTGTGATGTCTACATACATGCAGATTAATTTTTTTAAATCTTAAAATAGCATTTATTGTGGTACAAATTTTGAATCATAAAACATCACTTATTGTGGGACAGAGGAAATGCCTGCTAAACGATGGGTGTCGACTGTTTACCATTACCGTTTAAGTTAATCTTGCTCTCAAGCAAGATGAACATGCTACCAAGAATAATGTTTTTGAAGAAATATTTCTTACAATCAAATCAATGTTTCTACCTTCAGATTTTACTAAAAAATGGTTTAAAACTTTCCACCTCAACGCACAGGGTACTATCGAGTAAAAGTGCTGCCTTTTAATTTTTGCAGGGCACCATCTGTCAAGAGGCTCTGCATTATCTCCTGCAAGGATGTCTCTAACCATGGATTTGAAGAGGCAATAAAGAAGGTTCCTCTGCTGGAAGAGCATGAGCTTTCACTTTGCCCAAACATATATGAGAGGTATGTGTTTGAGACTACTGGCAAATCATGTCCAAAGCTCACACGCTTCAGGCGGAGCCAGAATAGGATCCACGGACACGAAGACAGTGCCAGTTTCAAGGACAAGGAGGCCATGGGAATAGCAACCATGGCTGGGCTACGCTCCCTTAACCTGTTCGGCAATACCCTCACAAATGGCGGGCTGGCAGCTATTCTAGACAGCTGCCCTCACCTGGAGACCCTCGACATACGCCATTGCTTCAACATCATCATCAATATGGATTACACCCTGCGAGCAAAGTGTGCCGGTCTCAAGACACTGCGGTTCCCTGAGGACCGTGTTGACGACTATGAATTCAAGGACCAGCTTCCTATCCGCTGGTTCTGGTCACGTGAAGGTAGTGACTACAGTATAATTGACCTCACCAGCGATGATGATGATTATGAGTATGACTATGCCAATTAGTTTATCGAGAAGTATGGATTTAAATATATTTTAGGAGCAATTGCAAAACTGCACTCGTTTCGTTCTCTAAATGGACGTTAACCCCTGTTTTTTGAATCTGAAGGTGGACATTGCCTTTGTTATGTTAAGAGCATGTAACGGTGTTAAACCAATGAGGAAAAGACATATATGCCCTTGGTGGCCTTCCTCCTACTGCTGCCGCCCCGAGGAAGCAACGCTGGTCCTCCTACTGTTGTCGCCGCCGCTGCCTCTCCCCACGCTGCTCCTGGACCCAGCCAGCGGGCGGCCCCACGCAAGTAAGAGCGCAGCCCAGTGTCGGCGGGCGGGCGGCCCCGCGCCAGCGGGCGCACGGCCCAGCACCGGCGGGCGCGCGGCTCCGCGCCGACGAGCGGGTAGCCTCAGGCTCCCCGGCTGCGTCCCTCTGCCCCGATAGGATAGTGGAGACACTGAGTAGATAGATAAGATAGGGGCAACAACGACTTCTCCCCTATGGATTTCTCATTTTCTTTTTTTTTTAATTCGGTAAAAGCCACTCGCTTTCACGGTGTCACAAATCAGGGACAGATGCACAATTCACATTCAAATAACAGGGGAAACATGCAAACCTTAAAAAAGAGGAGCAAACGCACATAGAGTTAAAAACGAGGGCAGGTATGCAATTTTTCCTATATTTTATGCATGCACAACCTTTCCGTGTGGTATTAGATGAACAATGCGTGGTGTATTGAACAGTCTGATTAATTCAGATTTAACTATTAATATTTTGTGTTTCCAAATCACAAATGTGAGTATATGATTCAATTCTAAGCATTATTGGAAATATTTTATTTTAATTATTATGGTATAAAATAAATAATATACATGGTGTATATGTATATGGAAATAGGAAAGAAAAAGAAATAGAGTTTGCTGTTATCTTACTGGGTTGGGGTACTACCACTACTGAGAACAGTCTTTTTTAATCACGTGCTCTTGTAATTAATGTTGCAGCCGGGTAGATATAATAGGTGTGTGACACGCCATTAGTGCAGTTTTTTTTATGTTAATCAGGGGATGAGGGTACCCACCTAAGATTTTCCATTGATTCATTCCAGTAGAGGCCGGTGCTGGATAGAGCATTTTCGATGCCCCAAAGATTACATAGGGTTTATGGCCCAAAGATTACAGAACGAGGGAAGGGGGTATTGCATCGTAGAGAACATGTTACACCATAATTCTACCACTACCTCATTGCCTTTTGGGAGACGACAGCTCCAAAGCCGGCACTTTTCTTTGCAGGCTGCTAGCAGCCAATGTATGATGGTGGCTTGACCTCTGATTCCTCTGAAGACAACATCATGCTTTCTATAGCTGCCAAAAACTCAGGAGAAGCATGGGGTGGTGGTGTTAGGGCATGTACAATGCTACGGTGTTTAGAGAGATGTTTAGAGAGAAAAAAACGCTAAGCATCTGTATAAGCAATTTTTTTCACAATGGGAACAACTGTATTTACCGGTGCTTAGCTAGGTTATTATTTATTAGCTTTTGTGCAAGCACCTCTACTCCTACAGTGGCAGTCGGTGTTTGCCTTTTTATCCACACGATAGATAGCAGCTGCATGCCTTAGGCCGCGTCAGACTCAGACCGTGCATGCATGTTGGTTTGCATGCACCTGCGGAGGCACCGAAGACAACAAACTGTCCTAGCTAACCGGGAAGCATCGAGGCAAAAAATAGCGGCTGGGCTTTCCGCTAAGCATCGCTAGGATTTGGTTTAGGAGAAAAAATCCGGTTTTTTTTCCATAAGCATCGGTATTAAGCAGTCCATTGTACGTGCACTTACCCGTCCTGATGTTAGAGCTTGGGGCAAGTCATGAGACGGCCAGCCGTCAGTTTAGTTACTATCATTATCGGCTCTTTCAAAGTTACAACATCGAAAATTGGCACTGTTGGTTAAAGTGTTGTTGTTGATAATGACACAACGGAATTTTACGCGCTCCTTACCCTTCCTTAGCTCGCTGCTGTTGAGCTCCACCATTGTCACAGCTAGTCTTCACATAATTACTCCTTAAGTCCCAAGGTTTCAAAAGCTTGGATGCACTGGACTCTCCGATTTCAAGGTTTGTAACTAGCAATTCTAAATTTAGTTTCTAGCATATATAGTCAATTTAGTCAATGTCATTGTCCCTTTCTTTCTTGTCACTTTTTTTAGGATCATAAGGCTGTCTCCAACCGGTAGAGTAAAACTCTTGCCTATCCTTATTCCTTCATTATTCCAACTACTTTTCTCTCTGTGTACAGTAGCTGTCAAACAGTACTATAGGCAGTCCATATAAATGGATTGACGGTGGACGTACGGATTGGCGCCTACAAATCCTTAGTAGGACGGTACACATACCGAGGGCAACCAAATTTCTAACATGGGACCCGAGGGAAATATCATCCTTTTCAACCTTTGGTTAGCTTTGTCACCAACAAACCTAGCGGCAGCAGTACAGAGGTTGCGGAAAAAGTCTGCTAGTGGTATTGTTGAGTGTCACAACATTTTTAGTGTCTGATATGAAATTGTAATCTTTTCTGTGGTATATAGATAACTGCCTCTAAAAGATTAAAGCCCCGTTTAGTTGGAACCCATGCTATTTTGAAAATCTGAATAGTGCATGTTATCAATGCAGCAAGAGATAATAACAGTAGATCATTTTTAGGCACAAATTACAAAAGTATAAATGAGGTAGCATTTGGCTTTTTATAAGATAATAAAGTTATATGGATTTTCATTTCTTCTGAAAAACCAAACATCGCCTAAGGTGTACGTGTGTACGTGTTCGTAAGGGTGAACATATACGCTCTAATGTACTATGGGCAATTGGATATGGGTTCCTTGCCAAAATTTTGACCCGCCTAAGTTTTAGTGAGATAAAAAATGTATTTTGCTATCAAAATTGAAATGTTGCTAACATCTCATATTTTACACACAAAATTTTGATAACTATTTTTATCTATTATGAACATAAAAATTTATCGATGCCAAGCAACCCTTTATATTCACTCGTACGTATCATTAAATATATGCTACTGCTAGTCTACCAATCTGAATATATAAAAAAAAAAGACGGAATTGATAGGCTCTTCGATACCGTCCCACTCCTAGCGCCCGGCTCGTCTCCTCGTCGGCTCCGATTCCACGGTGGTGGTGTTGCTCGTCGCGCACCGGCAGCGCCGCGGCTTCCGAGGTATGGCGAACGACAACGCCGCTCTCTGCCCACTTGGAAATCGTTTTTCTTTCCGGGGTTCTGGGTTTCTTGGCGGCGACTGGGCGGTAGCGGTTCTGGATTCTTGGCGGCGGCGATTAGGCAGGTGCTGCTGTTGATTTTCTTTAGTTTTGCCTTTTCGATCGCGGATGTGATATTGTGATTGCGACATCGGGCTTGCAGGATGGGATTTCCTGTCCTGTAAATTTAGGGGTTTTACTGTTTAGGGCCTCTCATCAATCGAGGGTTTACTGTTTGTCTGATTGGTATGCCGTGAGTAGTTAACTGATTTTAGGGTGCCACCAAAACAGGAAACGTGGCCAAACTACAGGAGGCAGAGGGGATAAGAAAGGACGGGGCTTTCTATTTGGTTAACTGAATTTTGACCAAAGCCAAAGTGGAAAGATTTTTCTAGTTATAGTTCTCTGAAGCTGTTGCGCAAAGTGATGAACTTTGTTTCTCTTTTTTTTTAATCTTCCGTTGCCTATTTGTTATGTGGCCCTCCCTATTATGAAATGGATTTCTATTTTAGTGGGTACGAATTCGTTGCCTGTGATGTGTCTGTCTTTTTTTTCCTTTTTGACACTGTGATGTGTCTGTCTAATCAAGGACAAAACGACATAAGTGAATTCCTGTACTTGTTGTGCAAGATGACAAACTTCATGTATGATTTATGCGCTTTCTCTGGTTCCTCTACAACCACTGAGCCTGACTTTGTGCTAATGAGAATCTAATGTATGCAGTTGTCTTTTACAAAATATTAGCTTTGTTTTCATTCTTCTCTTACTTGATGCAAATGCGGTTTGCCTGCTTTCAAGCATTACTTGCACAATATATATCCCTATGACCTTATTACAGAATCAAAGTCCTGACGTTAAATTTTTATAAATGATGGATCCTGCAGAAACTGCACACTGGAGCGCATCTTGGACATCATGGAGGAGCATCCCTCACAGGCAACAGTTAATGAAGGTGTGACGAATGGTGATATCACTGCAGCATATGCGGCACCAACAAACCAATCTTCAGCATCGGCATCAGTAGCACTATCAGCTAATGTTGCCTTTTCTCCAGCCTTCCAGAGTGCTCCTCCAATCATCCTGCCGCAGCCCTCGGATCAGCACCAAATTCCACCATTGGAAGTCCCGCTCCAGACCTTCTGGTCCGACAAACTGTCTGAGATCAAGCACACAACCGACTTCAATTTCCACAGTCTTCCCCTCAGGAGGATAAAAAAAATCATGCAGACTGATGAAGATGTCCAGCGGATCTCTGATGATGCACTGGTGTTCTTCGCAAAGGCTTGTGAGATGTTCATCCAGGATCTAACGCTGCGGGCATGGCATCACACCAAGGAGAACAAGAGGAGGACACTGCAAAGTTATGATATCTCTGTGGCGCTAGCTAGGACTGATGTCTTTGATTTCTTGGTGGAAATCAGTCCGTTGGGCAAGCAGAAGGGGGAATGTGTGGGGTTGCCTGCTAACTCTCTAGTGCACCCACCTCCACAGATGGTCCAGCAGTGGAATCCTGCTGATCCTCTACTGCCCCCAACTCCACAGATGGAGGGGGATGGCTTGGGGTTGCAGAGGACAAAAGCTACGGAGTCCATTGCCCTGCTGGGTAATGCTGCTGCTCTGCCGCAAGCAACACCACCAACTAAGAACAAGGTGCTGCCAAATCTGCACCTGGAGAATTTCAAGCCTGAGCCAGACTACATGGGGTCACGACCTAGAAATGTTCATCATCATCAGGTAAGCTCCACCACGTTTTTGGGTGAAATGGATATTGGTATTGCCGCTTAAATACCATCACGTGGCACGTCTTGGCGGCAACCATTTTTGAGGTTTTACTAAAAACTCATTCTTAGGTACCACTTTGCAAAATCAATGTCGACCCATGCCCCTTGCCAGATTCAGAAGTGAGAGATTGGTCTGAGCTTCCACTCGATGCTCTCTCCTCAATTTTCATGAAGCTTGGGACCATTGAGATACTAATGGGCGCAGGTCTTGTGTGCCACTCATGGTTGGCAGCTGCAAAGGTACCTGAACTTTGCCGTTTCGTTGACATGACACGCCACAAGTTGGTTTTCTCAAAGGGTGTAGGTACGATGTGTGCCATGGCAAAAGTGGCTATACATCGCTCTGAGGGACAGATGCAGTCATTCTGGGCTCAGAAGTTTGTTACTTCTGAACTCTTGGATTACATGGCAAGCAGGTATTGTTTCTTGCCTTGCTAAAATCATCCTTGCATTGAAGAATTTGGATTCAATTGTTCTTGCATCACAAGAGTTTTTTTTTTGCCTACTCAGTATTTATCCTCACTGAGCAATTTAATTACATGGAGTATATGTTCATCAGGACAAAGATATAAACTTATTTTCGTATTGCACCTTTATTGCTGTACATTCTCTCCATAACCACTTAAGTAATCCCACCACACTTTTTCTGATAGTTTATTGCAGTTTCTCAAAGGGATCATCCATATTAGGCTAAGTTAACCTCCAGTTGCAGCATAATACAGTTTGCAACTACCAATCTCATTGGATTTGGGCTAGCCTAATGATCACACTGGTTACGTTATGACATATATGGAAATATAGAAGAAAAGTTTGTGATTGTTACTGAGACATTTCTAGACAATACTTTCATGGAAACAAGTTACGCCTGGAGTGAATAAATTGGGAAATATGTTTATTTGTGGCAACTTGGCAAAAATAAGTTATATCTTTCAAATATTGACTACATAGGCTATCGTTGCTCACTCTATTGGTACATGTATGATATTTGCTCACTGTTTTTCTCTCGTATCTAATTTGGTCTCATCTCTGTAGGACCGATTCATTGAAGAGCATTCGACTCATTGGGTGCACATTTATTTCGCCTGAATCATTGGCTATGCTTGCTGCTAAATGCCCATTTTTACAGGAAATAGAGTGTTCCCATCACAAAATGCCAGCAGGACTTTTCAGATACCTTGGCAGTGTGCGGCCGCAGCTGAAGCGCCTGAGAATCCATATGCAGTGGTTTGATTCTGATCAGATCATGCGTGAATTAGAAATGGAAAATCGTCAACATGATGATGATGAGGACGAATTTGAGGAGCCCAAGGAATCTGATGAGGCTTGGGAGGCAAGGCAAAATAAGGACGCCTTTGCCATTGCAGAAAGCCTGCATGAGCTCCATGTTCTTCGGATGGAAGGCAACAGCCTGACGAACATAGGGGTCTACGCCATCCTCGAGGCCTGCCCCCACCTCGAGTGCCTTGACATATCTGAATGCTACCATGTTGATGTCAATGACGAACTCAAAGCTCGGTGTGCCAGGCTGAAGCATGTCTGGTTACCTCGACAACGAGATTATGTTCGCTGTCCAGATCTTCGTGTCATTGGAGAGAACGAAGGTGAGGACTGTGGGCTCACAATGCACGACCTGTGGGAAGCCAAGGTTGAATCTCTGTGCGTTGAGACGGAGATGGACAAGGATGGTTCCTATGATGACTACATCTACTGGGATGACTACTGATGACTGATGGCTGATAAGACTTTTTTGGCTGGCTGGTGTAGCTCAAGACGTGGTGGTAACCATTTGGGCACGGCGACCTCCATATTTTGTTGTATGAATTTACTGCCGAGGCAAGGTTGTTTTGTATGGCTGGATGAATGACCATCCTAATTCTGTGTTTTGACGTGGATTGCGGTGAAGTACCATCTAGTACAGTCAGACATGGATGCCCCTGTAGGCTGGATATGTGCTGAATTTGTTAGTAGGTATTGTTAATTTTTTTTACTATTTCCGTGCACACACCTTTGGAGGATATACATTCCTGATGTTAGAGGCGTGTTCCATATGGCTTTGAATATTTATAGGGCCCTCGAAACACAGGTCCCGTAGCTGAGCTTTCTATCATGAAAGCTTTGTTTGGATGTCATAGTTTATAAATCTATGGTATCAATATACTATAATTAAAATAAGAGAGATCTAACACACAGTTTATAAAATAAACTTGAGTTAAATTTCTATGGTTCAGGAATAAAAAACACTTGAGTTAAATTTCTCTGATCCCAATAAAGACTATTTTCGGCACTATCCTGGTTGGCAAAACCATAAGATCTATTTTTTTCTGATATTCAAAATCCTTTGCATTTAATAGAGCATGAGATATATTAAGTCAACATATTGGAAGCCGAATAAAGCCTTGCTTATATCTTTATAATACTTCTATTATTGATTTGCTTGTTGCTAGCTGTGTTATTTGGCACTTGTATTAATATGTGGGAATTGCATTTCTACCTATTTGGCTCTATGAGAGATTGTAGACGTAAGTGTGTGATCGTGAGTCCTGTCGCTCGGTTTTTGAGATCAACAAATAATCATGTGACATATCTACTAAATTCTATCTACATGTTAGCATGTACATTAGTATAGGCTTTACTCCAATCTCTGTATGATGCCTACATGGCTCTGTGAGTGACTATTCTATTGCTTCATGTCACAAGTAATCATTGCTTATTCGTTATTGCCGAATTGAATTTTGGAAATAGGAGTGTTAAATTTGTATCCGTCTTATATGTATGTATAATCTAAATGACATATAACTTGAAATGTCATCAATAGACCCAACATGTACCCGAGGCCCAATGGTACCCACTTGGTACGAGCACAGCCCAATGACACCCACTTGGTACGAGCACAGCCACAAAATCTTACCCAAAAGCCTTTATAGGTACATATAGGTATTGCGTTGCAGGTATTCTCGTACGTAGGTTATTAGGCTATTCGAACTCATTCTAACATTTTTCTCTACCCTAAAAAGAATAATTTATTCCAGTCAACAAGATTCTCTACTCTATCCCATAATCTTCCGGTCATGTTTCCTATGTATATCAACTCTATACTAACTACTCCATTTATTTATATTATTATCCCTCCCCAATCCAGCCGCCCAAGCCCAGAACCTTCCCAATTCCCGCCTGTGCCTTCCCTCTCCCCGGCTTGCCTCCCCTCTCTCTCTCTGCCTCGCCTCCTCTCCCTCCAGCGCAGGCCGCCGGCTCCGCCTCCTCTCCCTCGCGGGCCACCGGCCCCACCAACCCCGCGCCGCCGCCCTCTCTGCCCGACGCCTCGCCTTCGCCCCTTCCGCCCACGCGCCGTGGACCCTGCCCACCTCCTCCATCCCCACCATGGCCAGCAGCTTCAACTTCCACCTTCGCCCGCAGGCGGAGCAATCCACGTGTCGTCTACTTGACCGGATCAGGGCCTCCTTGGGCCAGATCCGCCGAATCCCGGCCTCCCCCGCCCCGTCAACCGCCTGCTCCTCCCCGCCAAGGCCGGCGGCCTCCTCCATCGGTGACCACCTCGTCCGCCCCCACCTTCTCCTCTATCCATGCCACGGCGAGGCTTGGGCTGCTCCAAGTCCAGTCGAAGGCGGGAAGAACGGAGGTTGGAGGAGATAGATGAGCCAGCCTGCACTTGCTGCGCACATGGAGGAGAGAGAGCCTTTGGGGTAGGAACTCCATCCACCCCAAATATGGCGTCAGAGGAGGGTCACCCTACCGTAGTGTGCCTTTTCCAGTCGGCCGCTGCAGCTCATTCTACCCTATTTTGCTACCCTAAAGCTTTAGGGCAAGGTTTTTAGTTCGTCACTGTGGAACCTTATTCTACACCGAGTGTCACCTCACTCGCTGTCATCCTAGCCATATAAGCTTAAAGGGTTTGATTAGCACCTGTTTAAACCCTAGATGACTGAAAAGACAAATAATAATTGGATTTCGAAAATATGGGTATTAAATTTATATCTATCTGATATGTATGAACTAAATGACATATAACTTCGACATGTCATCAATAGACCAAGTGTGGGTATGAGCAGGATACAAAATATTACCCGAAAGCCTTCGCGAGTATGGGTAGAGTATTGTGTTGCGGGTACTCTCATGGGTAGGGTATTAATCCACCAACATTTACTCAACCCACCGACATCCCTATCCATATCAGCTTAGGGCTTGTTTGGAATATGGGAAAATTTTCCCTTTTTCCTGTGAAATTCCTGCGTGACTCCTGTAAAAATTCCTATATTCCAAACATGCCCTTAACGAGTTTGATCCATTTAAACTTGGATGTAGAGATGAAACTGGGACAAATATTTCCCGATTATCCACCATTCGAAGGGGTCTATAGACTGAACGGGACGTCCGATATCCGAACCGAATAGTTAATATTGGACCCATGTCCGTATCCAGAGATTCAAAATTGGACATTAGTATGGTGATAAGACGTATAGCAATATTTGGATTATCAATACCCGAACTCAAATCCGAGGAAAACTAATTATCTGTATTTGTATCTACACATTTTCGTCTAGAGTTGGTAGTGGGGTGGGTTCGGGGTGGGTCCCCACAGGTTTCACACCCGATGGGGCGGGTTTACTTTCCGCTCGGCGGGGCTAAGGGTTCGGGCCCCGAAAGTTGGCGGGTGCAGGGTGGGTTTTGAGCCACACCCGCGGGTTCCCCACGGAGACATGACCTCTGATGTACAAGAGGCCTAATAACTAGAACTAGGTATATAAGCGCCACACAGATAGCTCATCCATACTCCAACAAAACCCTAACCGCTGGCTCCATCGGCTTGCACCTCCGCTTTGCCTTGCCTCTCGCCCTCTCTGTGTGACTTAGCATCGTTGACAGGCAGCTCCACGCAGCCGCGCCTCTGGGCTCCGGTGTCCAACTAGCCGTCTGCCCCTTCACCTCCGCTTTGCCTTGCCTCTCACCCTCTCTAGGACTCAGCGCCATCGGCGGCTGGCTCCACGCAGGCGCTCCTCCGCCTCCACGCCTCTAGGCTCCGGTGTCTGGCCAGCCGCCCACCCACTCTGTTCTTAGCGCCTCAGCCTCCGGTCCAGCCAGCCACCCACTAGCTCGATCTCCCTCCCTTCCTCCCTTAGTCCATCTACGCTCCATTGCCGGCTCACCGTGAGCCTCCTTCATCCCCTCCTAGATGGCCGGATCCCTCTCCCTCACTCCTTCTGCGCTCCGTAGCTCCGCCTCCGCAAGCCAACAGTATGTGGCAGCAGCGGAGCACTAAAGCGACGGGATCGAGGGCTGGACTAGCGAATGCTTGTGCTTGAGGAGCCACTATGAACTTCGGGTGTCGGGTCTCGGAGGTGGGTCTGCGGATGTTCCGCTCGCCCCGAACCTGGCTCATTGCCATTCCTATTTCTGTTCGTATCCATCCCGATTTCATCCCTACCACTGGATGACACAAAAGATAAGTCGAGATAGCTAAAAAATGCGATTTGGAAGTTTACGATAACATATTCTCGGACCGCTAGTAAATTTTAATTTTACTCATCTCAGATATATTGGCCGGGTACGGTGCGTTTGCAAAAGGAATTAATTCCATCGGTCCCGCAACGCGTACAGCAACACCCCGTGATGACAACCCAACCCCAGTCCTAGACGAAACCGGAAGCAAACCCTATATCCCCTTCTTCCTCCAGTCCCCGTTCAAGTGCGGCCGCGAAGCCTCGGCAACGAACAAGTCACCCAGGACCAGGAACCGCTGCTGACGTCGACGCCAGCAAAGGTACCAAGATTTGAACTTCACCCCGCGCTAGGGCACCGCTTCTACAGTCGGATTTAACAAACGGAGTTTTGTTGTTGTTTGGGTTTTCTTTGATCTTTCTTTCTTGTCAAGTCGATCGGATCTTCCCACGGATTTGTAGGAGGCAAAGTTTTGCCGCAGTAGGTTGACGCAAAGCTCTCTTTGGATCCTAGTTCGATAGTACAAGATTTACGCCTTCCCTCTTCTTTTCTCTGCTGCAGCAACCATCATATACATGTTATTAGCAGTTTTTAGTACATGATCAGAAGTTCAGAACGCCATAATACTCTTAAATTTGCTCAAATACTATTTGTTTTTATTTCACTCTAAGCCGTATGGATTTTTTTTCCACTATTCCCAAAAAAACAAGGCGTATAAAGACTTTACTGCCCACCATGACGCATGTACCCCTGCACATAGTTTCCACCACATCGAGAGGATCAGAGGGACCTGCTAAAATTACGGCTGCAATTATTAATTGCATGCAGATCATTGCAACGAGGAAATATTTCCTTTCCTTCCATGTAGGATCTGAAAACAAGGCGAGTGCCTAACTAGCGGACAAGCAATTAAACCTTCCATACCATGCAGCATGCGGCTAATTATCTCCCTGATCCACTAATGACTCTCAGGGGCACCAGAGGAAAGAAAAGAGGCAATCTGCTGTGCGTTAAAAATCGTGAAAAATTCTATGCGCCTTATTTACTTGGATGAAGGGAGTACATTATTGAGAATCAACTGTTAGTCAAAGTGGTGTCCTAACATAGCAAAATATGCCTTATATTTTGGCATCGAAGGAGTAGCTTTTGTATGTTAAATTTAAACATATATAATGCTATCTATAGTGATTTTGACGTATTGTTTTAGGGTTGATCTAAACTGTGAGATGCACTACATCTTTCTTGGTTGTCACAGATGAACTCATATTTTCACGCAAAGTCATCACCCTACTTGCAACATATGAATTTTTCATTAATTATGCCTCCATTATTAGGCACCGCGAGCTTTGCACGATGGATGTTGACCCAAGCCCCGTGCCAGAGTCACCTGTGAGGGATTGGTCTGAGCTCCCAGCCGACCCTCTCACTTCAATCTTCATGAAGCTTGGGGCCATAGAGATCCTGATGGGCGCAGGCCTTGTGTGCCGCTCATGGTTGGCGGCTGCAAAGGCACCTGAGCTTTGGCGTTTCGTGGACATGACTCGCCACAAGTTGGTTTTCTCGAAGGAACCACGTACCTTGTGTCCCATGGCAAAAGCGGCTATAGACCGCTCAGATGGACGGATGGAGTCATTCTGGGGTCAGCAGTTTGTTACTGGTGAACTCTTGGATTACATTGCGACCAGGTATTTGTTCTTGACATGCTAAATTTTTGTTCTTAGAAGTAGTTTTGGGACTTCAGGAATTTTAGTTTTTCTAGAGATATTCAGTTTTAGTTTAGCAGTACTTCCAACTTCGAGTTACACCATAATTATATTTTAGTTTCTTTCATGAATTCTGTTATATTTGTCTAATGCCGCCACCAACTGAACATTTGTCTGACCTGCAAACATCAGTTGTGTATTTATCCTGACCTACAGCAGCCCTTCAGCTCAACCAAATCTGTTGTGTTTTTATAACCTGATTATCAAGACGCCATGTTGAGTTGGTTGAATTTGCAAAATCATAACCTGATATAATGCTTGTCTAACTCTGCTGGTACTAGGTATATATTGCCTGTTTCATTTGACTCATTATCCTTTGTTTTTGTGTGTGTGCTGATCCCTGCAGGGCTAATTCTTTAAAGAGCATTCGACTCATTTCATGCATATATTTTTGTGAATACTCATTGGTTAAGGTGGCAGATAAATGTCCGCTTCTGGAGGAGATAGAATGCTCATATCTAACACCACCAGCAGAGTTTTTTAGAAGTCTCGGCAATGTGCGCCCACAGCTGAAACGCCTAAGAATTCATGCAGAGGAGCGTGGGTATGATTCTGATGAAATCATGGGTGAGATGAAGATGGAAAGACGCCAGCTTGATTACGGTTATGAAGATGATGACGCGGAAGGTGATGAAGAAGACGAAGATGAGGAATCTGAGGAGGAATCTGCTGAAGCTTGGGTGGCGAGGAAAAACAGGGATGCCTTTGCCATTGCAGAGAGCTTGCACGAGCTTCGGCTTCTTCAGATGGCAGGCAACAACCTAACCAACAAAGGGCTCTATGCCATCCTCAAGGGCTGCCCCCACCTGGAGTGACTCGACATCTCTAATTGTTCCAATCTCCATGTTAATGATGAACTCCGAGCTCGGTGCTCGAAGCTCAAACATGTGTGGTTACCAAGACAATGGAATAAGGCTCACTGCCCAGATCTTCAAGACATCATCGGAGAGAACGAGGGTGAAGACTACAGCCTTGTGTCTGCTCTATCAGAATATGAAGATACGGATATGTGCGCTGAGGCAGAGATGGATGATGGTTCTTATGGTGGCAACTACTGGCAGGACTACTCGCCCCCCTCGTCCCCAGATGAGTCCTCCCGCCCTGATTTGAGCAAAGTGACTTGTGATGACACAAGGTTCTATACTGACATCCATGAGTACTATTCTCTCTGAAACCATCCGTGTCATGTTTGAACCCATGTGGCTGCTTTAAGTTATTTATTATAATCTCATGATGTGTGCTCTATGTTGTTTAATTATCTATCATAGTGTTTTGGGCATTGGACGTTTGCATCTGGGTTTGTCTTTCCCCTCGTGTCTCTGTGGAAATTAAATGGATTCATATACAATTTGTGTAAGGAGTACTTAATATATGCTTACAACACTGGCCATGAGTTTGTGCGATTTGGTCTTTTGGACTTGTGGTATGTACTGGATAGATTTACGCTTATGCATCGATGCAGTGGCAGGCCTAGGATCTAGAACATAGGTATTCAAAATCAATAGGTATTTAAAATTTCAAAGGATCAATAGAAATTTACACATGCTAAATATATATGTATAGTGTATGTATGTGTATTCTCAAAAATCATGGGTCCATGATCCCCCCTGGGCCCGCCCCTGCATCGATGCATATATTCATGGAGATATGTAAACTAAGGCCTCCATTAGAATACAGGAAAATTTCCTAAATTCATGCAATTCTTATGAAATTTTGACGCTCCAAAGGGGGCATAAGGTTGCCACATGTACTTCACTTGATATCGTCTTGAAGAAAGAGACTTTATTTTTTCCGGGAGCACTACAGCCCGAACGTCCGATGAAGCCAAATCCATCGGACGCTCCGTGCAACATTCCAAATATTCATCTTCAACACTAGAAAACAGTACGTGTAACATTGAAAATCAATTTCTACAATATTAGCGTTTGGATAACGCAAGATCGTTTCATGTTTCACACAAACATTAAAAACAACATAAGATCCGTGCAATATTAGAATGTATGTCTTCCATATCGAAAAATAATATACGCAACACTCGAATTCAACTATTGCAACACTAAAATTCATCCGATGAAAACGTATAATCTCGTGCAACATCTAAAATCACAAACCGTAACATCTAAAATCACAAGTTGCAACATAACTCGTCTGCTTCTGCTTGAAGGTCCAGCTTAGGGGTTCTCTCCCTCGTCTGAGTCCTCGTGGTTCACCTTGCGGGCGTGGAGCTAGGCGTCCCACCCTTGAGCTCATCTCCTCTCATGTATCGATTGGGAGCCTGCAGGGATTGCCAAGCTGCTGGTTCTCCACTGCTTGGAGCAGAGGAGGAAGACAAGAGGGGAGGTAGGCCGCTGCAAGGAGGTGCGGCATGAAGGCAGCAGAGCTAGCATAGTATGGATCAGCTTCGCCTAGGCTTACGAGCAGAGGAGGAAGATGATGGGGAGGCCGACCACCATATGGAGGTGCAGCAGATAGGGGTTGGAGCACATCGACAGTGTGAGCTCCATGAAAGAAGAAATATCTAGATGCAACCACTGTGGAAGATAAAAACGAGTAGGGGTGTAATCGGATCGAATACAGATGGATATTGCTGATACCGTATTTGTTTTCATATTTTTTCTTCGGATACGGATATTGATCAAATGTGTCGGATAAGACTTGAATGGTTATCGACATCATATTTATCCAATTTTGACTACTCGGATACGGATACGAATCAGATACTAAATGTCCGGACTCGAATACGGATCGGATCTTAACCCTTCTAAACGAATCGGAACTCGAATACGGATGGATAATATCCGTACCATTTACACCCCTGAAAACGAGTGGTAGGCACGAGACATGTTGATGTGGAATAGATTGAGCCACGTCGACGTCTGGAGACAGGACACGCGTCCGGACGCTTGAATCAAAGCGTTCCCATATTTTTTGGAAGAGCTCATCAACATAACTTTGTTACAATAACCATGGTTCTCCTTTTCAAAACTCAAATGATAAACTGATATTTTAGGGCTTAGCATGATTTTGTACATTTTTCTGTTGATTCTAACGACAAATTCTGATATAAACCATGTGTTAAACATGTTTATATGGCTCTTCGACTTGCTACTATTTTTTCTAATAGACTGTATTATATAGGGAAAAGTCCATTCTACAACTTTAAATTGTGTTTGTGCAAGTCATCTGATTTTCAACCTTTAGCTACAAAACCAGGACAATTAAGATCATCATACTTTCAAAATCAGACAATATACGCCCCTTAGGGTGGTTTCAGTTGTGGCTTTTTAATTTTAGATATTGTTAATCTCTAAAATTCATGATAAATTTATTTTAAATCAAAAAAATATGAGATTTGTACCAAATAATTTCTTAAAAAAGAATATATCCACTAGTGCTCTATTTTGAGTTATTTGGAATTTACTTGCTCCTATTTTTAATGTTTAATTTAGAGTAATAAAATAATAGATGTGGGAATAAATAAGTTTCAAATATTTTCAAAAAGAGCACCATAGATGGATATGTTTTTAGAAAAAAATATGGTTATTTATCCTATTTAAAATAGTTTAATTATGAATCTTTAGGTATTAAAAAATGTTTACCATTTCTAAAAAAATAGAAAACCACCACCAAAACTAGCCTCAGGGTTTTTTGTTGTCCAGTTTTGACAGTTTGAGGTTTTTGGCTATCTGGTTTCTTTGTTCAAGGTTGTAAATCAAATAACTCGCACAATTTGAGATTTAAAATGGACTTTTCCCTATTATATATGGTGACAAGTTTATACGATACTAGGGTATACAGGGATGCTAGGGACAGGACGTATGGAGCCATTGGACGCTCTGTCCCTGCTCACTAGCTTTTTTTTTCCCACCGACACATTGAAAATAAAAAAATTCAACTACATTCACCGTGGTCATAGGAATACCTGCTTCATTCACAACCTTACCCAACCATTCTGTCCAATTTTGAGATGTTTGCATTAAGTCGTTCTCGATGTTTCGTCTGGTGACTTTTAATGTTACGTGACTATTGTTGGGATTAGTTTTCTTTTTCAATTTTATTAGTATGTATGGGTAATTTGGCAAAGAATGTTTCAATTTTGATGTTGCAGCTTGTTATTTTAGATGTTGCAATACTTATTTTTGGGTGTTGCAATGAGTGAGTTCAGATGTTTCATTCGATGAATACTAATGTTGCACGATTATGGATGGGATTAGCTCTTTTTTTATTATTGGTGTATGTTTCATTTGATGTGACATATATGATTCGTAGTTGTAGAATTTTTTAAACCTAAATATTGTATGGGAACATGTCGCGGTGGTTTTTTATCAGAGAATCTCTTTTTTCTGAATGTTGTGGGCAACATAAGACATATGTTGTGGCGGCTTTTTTAATATGGTAGTAGTCTCTTTTTCTCTGGATGTTGTACACAACAACATGAGACATGTGGTGGGAATTTTTTCATATAAAATCAAATGGATTAGATGATTAATATACATTGATCCTACGGTAGCCGCACCGTCCGACGGCAACCCGGATGCCGGACGGCTGGGCGCCAACGAAAGTGCATATTGCCAGTAGGTGCACATGCATCCCCCCATACTGAATCAGTTATAAAACTTATTTTTTTTACCATAAGGACCCCCCACAACCTATAGTTATGCACCCACAAGGAAACTGCATCCCCTTCATATTTACTCTAGCTTCGCCACTGGCACCAATCCCTCCCTAGTGTATACATACGTGCGACACGACACGCATACTGTGGATCGTGTCTCGGCCTGCATACTGAATGGATGTACGAGTAAGAGAGCCTAGCTCAACTGGTTAGGTGGGAGGAGTGGCCATGCACGTAACCATCCAATTTTGAATTCTCTCCGACTCAAATTTGGGTGCCTATTTCTTTTTAATGAAAAACCACCAAGTTGCTTATAGGTTGGTCTCATTTTTTTTGTTGAATTGGCGTATATGAATTGCTTTAGGAAAGAGTATACATAAATCCTCAACCTTTGAAAGTAGTCTACTTCACCCCTGAACTTTAAAACCGGATATTTAATCCCCCTAAAGTTTGCAAAACCGGATAAGACACCCCCTGGGGCAGTTTTGAGGGTAGTTTTGCTACAATATATATATAACCCCGCAACCTTTGAGCAGTGGTCTATTTCACCCCCTGAACTTCAAAACTGGATATTTAATCCCTTAAAGTTTGCAAGGAACAGATAAAACACCCTTAGGGCGGTTTTGAGGGAGGTTTTGCTACAGTGGCACTCCAGGGCCACATGTCAGGTGACGCGTGGCGCAGGACCCACATGTCAGTCCCTTCTCTTTTTCTCTCCCAGTTTTGCTCCCCTCCTCCTCTGCGGTCTGGCAGCCGCCGCAGCCCCATCTCCTCCGTGGCGGGTGCCGTCGCTCATTGTGCCTCCACCTCGCTCATGGCCCAAAGCAGATACCACGAAGAGCAGATGGCAGGAGGAGCAAGGGCCGCGGCGACCGCATGGGAGGCGAGGGCGCTTTGGCGCCCGGTCATGAGCGAGGTGGAGGCGTGGTGGCGCCTGATCACGGAGGAGATGGGGAGTAGGCAGCCGCCAGACTACATAGGAGGAGGTGAGCAGAACGGGAGAAAAGAGGAGAGGAAACTGACATGTTGACCCCGCGCCACGTGTCACCTGCGTGCCACTGTAGCAAAACCACTCTTAGAACCGCCCCAAGAGGTGTTTTATTTGGTTTTGCAAATTTTATAGGGTTAAATATCAGGTTTTGAAGTTTATGGGGTGAAGTAGACTACTACCCAAAGGTTAGGGGGTTATGTATACTTTTTTCCATGCCACTGTAACAAAACCATCCTCAAAACCGTTCGAGAGATTGTTTTATCCGGTTTTGCAAACTTCAGAGGGTTAAATATCCGGTTTTAAAGTTTAGGGATGAAGTAGACCACTACCCAAAGATTGAGGGTTATATATACTTTTTTTCAATTGCTTTAAGAGTATGGTTGTCAGTATCTCGATACGCATCGTGTTATGTTATGATACTCCTCCGGCTAAATGATATGTCCCACTTAGTATCTTTTTTGGGTAGTATCTAAGTAGGATCCCGATACTATCATAGTATCTTTAGTATCCCGATAAAAATGTGATACTATGCGATACCAGAGCAGCAAGTCATGTCTTTGTAGCATCAATTATGGAGCTAGCTTGCGGCTACCCAGCAAGTGCTGGTACCCGGCAAAGCATCATGTCGTTTGGTCCCAGTCTCGTGGGGCTAGTATATGGCCTTTCAAGCCACCGCCGGCAGAGCAGTCGCCGTGCGCGCGGCGGCGGATTGATGAGCAATCGCCGTGCGCCGCGGCAGCGGCGGCTAAGCGGATTCAGACGATGTATTTGTATTTGCTTGTCCGAGCCTCGAGGTGCTGAGTGTTCTCATCGATTAGCCAAACGAGCGATTAGCGGCCAAACGAGGAGGCACAGCAAGATGAAAACGATATGTAGGTAGTTGAGGACTTGAGGGGGGACCGGGGGACAAGAAAGGTCAATCCTTTGGGTAGATGTTTGGTTGGAATGCGGTTTGTACGTAGTAGACTCGTAAATTCTTCGGGAAGGCTTTCGTCCGAGCGTCCGTCCGAGTCCGTCCGATCGGACGGATACGTGGTCCGGCGGCCCGCCACGTGAAACAATTTTTTTTAAATGTTGTGACAGTTATTCGGAATTGTTGTATCAGTTATGTTATGATATTTCGACAGTTCTTTCTAAATATTTCGTTCGATTTTTTTAATTTTCTTATCAGATTCGTGATCCAAATTTTTCATTCAATTCAGTTAGATGTTGTAATAATGTATTTTCAATGTTTCGTCAGTTGTTCGTTGATATTTCAGTAGTTATTTTCTAATGTTTCACGCACCGTCCGATGCGTTGCGTCTAGATTTTTTTCCTTAAATCGCAGACCCGAATTTTTCATTCAATTCAGTTAATTGGCATATGCCGATGTTGTAATATTGTATTTTCAATGTTTCATCAGTTGTTCGTTGATGTTTTGGCAGTTATATTCTCATGTTTCATGCACCGCCCGATGCGTCGCGTCCGGATTTTTGGATGTTGGACGCAACACAGGTTGAATGTTATGGTGGAAATTTCTCTACTTTGAATCCAACGGTCAGTATCTGATGAACCGGACAGCGGGATGCTGCGTTCGACGCCGGGCCAGTCCGCCCGGACGTCCAGGGCACCAGCACGCCCCTAAATTCTTTAACTTATCCGTGTTTTGCAAACAAGATACTATATATGTCGCCTTGAATTGATTAGGAGTTGATGGAAGGGTTCAAGGAGTGGACACTTATTTTTAGCAATGTCCTGAGGGGCAATATTTTCTTATCTGTTAACCCACTAATTTACAGATGGGAGTCAAGTGGTCAATGATGTAACATGGCTTGCCATGTGGATTTCAAAGGATCGCAGTTTATAGGCTGAGAACGATGAACTTTGATTTTTCAACAACGTCCTATTAACAGAAAAGGGAAATAAAATAAAGGTTTCTACAAGTCATTAGCTGGAAGCTGGCATAGTCAATGTTTATGATCCCTTTGCAATTTACTGACAGTCTGGCACAGAAACACATTGTTATTTCTAACAGTGTTTCTGCTATGATAAGATTAAAAACTGTAAGGTAATAAGTTGTGCATGATTTAGGACAAGATTTTCTATACAGCTATGGCATTTGCATTTAGTGATTATGTTTGCATAACTCAACAACTGTGTATTATTTTGCTATGAGTTATCAGAGTAGTTGGAAACTCGGAATCAGCACACTTGAACCAATTTTATCTTTTTTCTTATATTCTTGGCTTTATTTTACATTCAAATGGGAAGTCGTGGAAAAATAGCAATTGCATTTGAATTAGTCTTATGCAAAGTAGAGCCTCACACAGCATTTCTAAAATGCTCCCCCTCCCTGATTATCATCATTTAGGCTGCTGAATCTGAAGTCTGGAAGATTGAGGCTGTCAGTTGTTCTATACTTGTTTGTGTCATTTAACACGTTGCATAAAACCATTCTGAAGAGTTAAATTGTTCAGACTAACTTGTAATTTTCTGTGACTGACATGTTCAAAAGTAGCTGCATTCTGAGGTGCATCATGGACATGGAGGCACAACCCTCCTGAGACTACAGTGAACGAAGGTGTGGCAAATGGTGACGCTGTTCCTCCAGTCATCCAACCTCCACTCTCAGATCACCACCAGGTTGCGTCCCAGCAAAACGACCAGCAGAGCAACAGCTCCAAGCCTTCTGGTCTGGCCAGCTGGCTGAGACCAAGCAGACAACGGAGTTCAAGACCCACAGCCGTTCCCCTGGCAAGGATCAAGAGGATCGTGAAGGCTGAAGCCGAGGTCCCAAGGATTGGGGGTGATGTACCATTGTTACTTGCCAAGGCTTGTGAGATGTTCATCAAAGAACTAACGCTGCGGGCGTGGCTTCACACTGAGGACAACAGAGGAGGACACTGCAGAAGGATGTCACCGCAGCGCTAGCTAGCACCGATGTCTTTGATTTCTTGGTGGAGGACAGTTCGTCAGACAAACCAAAGGGGGGCAGAGTGGGGTTGACACTGCCATCGATAGCCAACAACGACGATTCCTATGGTGACTACTGCTGTGACGATTACTCTCCCCTTTGGTCCCCAGACAATTCTTCCAGCCCCGACTTGCAGAACGTAACATGTGATGACCCGAGATGCTATATATACTTACATCCATGAATACTATTCTCTGTGATCATAGCAGTCCCTGCTTCAACTGGCCCCCGGAGGGTGGTTACGCTGTTTTGCTGTCACTGACTCACCTCGGCAAGTAGCGTTCTGTTTTGGTCTTTGCTGGCTTGCTTTTAATTTACCATTTAGTTGGGTAGGTTCCTGCCAGTGCATCACTGGTCACTGCATCTGCAAATGGAGACATGTATGGAAATGTAGCTGCATGTTCTGAACTCTATAAGTCCTCTGGTAATGAAAAAATGATATTTTGAACATCACCATTGCCACCTTTAAGATTTAGTTTTGATCCACAATTTAGGGCATGTTCGGACCTCATAGGGGATACAGAAATCAGAATTTTAAAATCCCTCGGAGATCTAAACGCCTTAGGTTCTTTTGTAAATTATAATAATAATTCCATCAACCCGTGCGTGAGTTTTAGGGGATATAATTTAATCCGTAATAATATTGGAGCTGATTGTTTTAATTCATCTTTTGTAATGTCATTACGGGTAATGTATATGCAAATTTAGAAATTATTTTAATTTATATTTTATGATTGCATATTGAGTAATTTATATGCTGATTTAAGGTTTATTTTAATTCATCTTTTATAATGGCATGATTAATAATTTATATGTGTACTTGTGTGTGTTCACATGACACATTAAAAAAGTTGTTGTTGTAGTATTCGAGGACTGGGTGCAATAAAATTTTGAAAATTTGAATAAAAATGAGAAAAATGGTTTTATAGATGCAACCGCATGTGCTTGTGCAGGCATATTTGTGTGCTAGCGTCCACATGCATGTGCTACACAAGGTACAAAGCGGAAGCACTCGCTCAAACACCCAAAGAAACGGACGTAAAACAAGCCAAAACTCAACGCTGGCGGAGAGCACCGAGTGGTCCGTTGCACCACCGGACAAACTGGACAGGGTGCGCACTTGGCAGCCTAGCCACCATCGGACGGTCTGATGGTCTAGCTATCGGACGGTCCGATGGTGATAAAAGGCCTGAGGTGGCCGAGCCTCGGTTCTCTACCGGCCACTGCACACGCACCAGACTTGGCCGATAGTGGACCGTCGGACAGTCCGATGGTGGTAAAAACAGCCCGAGCAAAGGAAATCAACCTGCGAATCCACCAGGAATTGAACCAAAACTTGCCCAAATGAACTCCAAACTTCACCAACCTGAGATGCTTTTCCCAACGGATCAAGGCCTAAGCCCAAGAAATCATCACGGGTCGACTTGTCCCTAAAGTGACCTCGATGACCTTATCGCCTCCGTTGACGCGCTTTGGCTTGAGTGACGCACCGGCACCTTCGGCGTCCCAACTTCGCCTCTACTGACATGCTTCGGCTCGTGGGGCTTGCTTACCTTCAGCGACTAGTACTTCATTGAGAGTGGCCTCGATGACCTCATCGCCTCTGCCAACACGCTTCGGCTCGAGAGACGCATGGACAACTTTGGCTTAATGACTTTCCTCCGCCATCATGCTTTGTCTCAAGGGGCTCGCCTACACCTTTGACAACTTTGACTTCGCCGAGAGTGGCCTCGACAACCTCTTAGTCTCCACTGACATGCCTTGGCTTGGGCAGTGTGACTTGCTCTCACCTTTAGCGTCTACTATGTCGTCGAGAGCCGCACCATCAACCTTGAAGGTTGGACCGTGAAGCACCCCAGTTTCTAGAATGGGACTAAAATGTGCTTTATTACCATCCCAGGGTTTGGTAATCACATTCTTACATCAGAGTGGTACAGATCCGCCCTAACGGGTCGGACCACAAAGGGGCGCAGCCCTGAACTAAGCAACGGAATATAAAACGTAAGCCCAAACTTCTTACTCGTCCGAATAGATGATAACTGCAACATCTTCACTGGAAAAATATCAACAAAGCAAGGGTGAGTACATACGTACTTAGCAGCCCACCTTCCTCCATATGGAGTAGGGGCATGGCTACATCTACATGCAAGATATATCTAGAGCTCATGTAAATTTTTGCATAAAAACATTTTGTATGCAGGGTTCGAGCTAGATACCAGATTTTATTTTTTAATTAGCACATCTTGTGAGGATTAATAAAGATGATCAAAAGGAATCTCCAATTAATAATAGCAATATTAGGCACAAAATACCTATTTCATAGAAAGGTTTCTATCACCTTTATGAAAAAAGTTACAGGATCATTTAGCAGTGTAAATTAGTAAATGAGAAAAAATTAACAAAAAAAACTGAGAGTAAATTTGAAAATAGAAAAATCTACCAAAAAAGAAGAAATTTAATTTTTTTTATAGTTGAACTCAAAACCTTTAGTAATGGCAGATGTGGGTAATTACCTAGAAAACAGATGGAAAAATCAAATTCATTTTCGTTGAGAGTTGAAGTTAAAACATTTCATAATGGTAGATGTGGGTAATTACAAACAGATCTAATGGCTATTAATATTTCAATCTGCTAATTGATGGTTGGATGTTTCTGATTTTTGTGAGAATTTCTAGGATTCATCTTTTTTTTTACGTTTCGTGAGGATTAACGTGTAGGGAGGCTCTAATTAGTAATAGTAGCATATAAAACAGATCTAATGCCTATTAGTATTTCAATATGCAATTGATGATAGAATGTTGTTGATTATTGTTAGAATTTCTACGATTTTATTTTATATTTAGCACATCTTATGAGGATTAATAAAGAGACTCTAAAAGGAGTCCCTATTAGTAATAGCAAGATTAGTCACAAAATATCTATTTCATAGAAAGGTTTCTAGCATCTTTATGGAAAAAAGTTACAGGATCATTTAGTAGTGTAAATTAGTAAATGAAAAAATTGACAAAAAATTGAGAATAAATTTGAAAATAGAAAAATCTGACAAAAAAGAAGAAACTTGCTTTTTTTTTAGAGTTGAACTTAAAACATTTCATAATGGCAGAGGTAGGTAATTATTTATAAAACAGATGAAAAAAGTGCCAAAAAAAAGAAATTTGTTTTCGTTGAGGGTTGAACTCAAAACCTTTCATAATGCCAGAGATGGATAATTACTAAGAAAACAGATCTAATGGCTATGAATATTTCAATCTGCCAATTGATGGTTGGATGTTTCTGATCTTTGTGAGAATTTCTAGAATTGAATTTTTTTTTGTGTTTCGTGAGGATTAACGTGGAGGTTCTAAAAAAATACTCTAATTAATAATAGTAAGATATCATTAGAATATTATTTCGCTCCATCTTATTATTTTGAGAATATTTCACTACCTTGTAATATAGGAATTAAAACATCCTAGCTATTTATAAGCTATAATCTAAATTCTTATAATCTCGTGAATCCAAACAAGGCCTCGGTGCTTTCAATACCTTTATCGAAGTAGTAAAATTGTAATGTGAAAGTTTTTTTTTCCTTTGAGAAAGCATACTCCATGGTCCATAACCATACCATTTCATATTATACATATAATCTAATTAATGTTCATAATTACAAACTAAAAAGGAAAATTTTGTGTCTGACTTGAAAACCGTTTGCCATCATGTCTTTGCAATTAGTAATTGAACATGATAGTGTCTAAGCATGTTTTCCTTTTTCATGTCTTGTCGAAAAGCTCATCAGTATAGAAATAGTATCCTATAAATTTTAAAATAATAGAAATTACTGTACAAGTCTATGAAAAAAGAAATGTAGAGAAGGCCAAAAAATGGCTGATTACAACAATTGTTGAATCAAACTCCACATATTGTTGTATAAAAGTTTTAAAAAAAACTGAAGTTTATGTATGAAAATAAATGTGGACGGGTCCAAATCACATCTCTTCTCTTCTCTACTATTATATATACCTAGTAAGATTGGAAGGATGACTCGCTCCTCTACGTCGGCACATCGGCCCTTCCGCGCAGCGCCGACGTGTGGGCCACCTTTGACACCACGCCCACCCTGTCGGCCTGCCCCTGCGATCAGCACCGGCCGCACCTCCTCTCCGATCATCCGATGCCCTCTGTATCCAATCTGCAGCCTTTCCCACTACTCGCTCCCCTCCCTCTCTTCCCGATCCGATTGCAGCGGCTGCAACTGGCGAAACTCGGCTTCGCCCAATGGATGAGACGCCAAACGAGATGACCTGTTCGATGGAAGGACGCGTGCTCCTGAACTTCGTTGGTGTGGGGGATCATCCCCGTGAATGTGAATCCCTGGGCATGTTCCTCACGATGCTCTCGAGTGGCGGCAGGGCCGTGCGGAACGAAGCCATATTTCTCGGCTTCTTGCATGCCATTACGTCCATCGGCTCTTTGGACTGCAAAGTGCAAACTGCAGTGAGGCTCGTACGCACTCAGGTGAGGCCTCGCCTACAGGTAGTAGGTCTTCAGCAACACGTTGATCAATGCCAAATCCACGTGTGGGGAGCCAGGGGCTCCTGGACGTTTCGAGCATTCGGCAGTACATAGGCAAGTTTAAATTTACTTGAAATCACATAAAGGGCAAAGCTAATTTAGTAATTTTCATGCACACTGACATGGAAAAAGTTCTGAAAATTTTTGTGTCGATGGATGATGACTCCAAAACCAAAAGTACCTACTGACTGAGAGAAATCTTAAAGGAATGGCTATGGTCTAAACATCTTGTTCTCATCACGACATGTATTCAGTTTCATCACCTTGTTTTGTTTTCTTAAACACATGTGCTCCACTGCAACAGCCAACAACTTCCCCGACGATGATCATGTATATATGGGCAGATAATCTCAAGCACTTCAACCCACACGACAGGGGAATGTTCATGTTCGGTGTTTGGCTGGTCCCTATTCTAACTGAGGTATGCCTTGGCACTCTACCTGCTAATTGGCCATCTCACACTTTATCCGATGGGCAGCTAGGCTGATCCCTAGTGATGCAAATCCTAGGGGTAGCAGGCACCGGCAGGCGTCTCAGCTCCTACCCCCTCCCCTCCTCTTTCTTTAACTGTTTCTCCACGGTACTTAGCGCACACAATTCGAGGTAAAAATCTCTCCTGCAGGTACCTGCTGGGGAGCCTGGCTGCATCCCTACTGATCCCTTTGGCCTATGGTGACAGATATTGAAATGTTGCCTATATGGCATCTCCTGTATATCCTCCTTCTTAATTCAGGCTCTACACAACTGGAGACATCGCATAGATAGTGAAGAAGATGAGAGCACTGATTATTTATACACAAGGTGCTATAGAGCTGGGGGGTCCACCCCTCGTCAATTATGTGCAACATTGAAAAATATATATATTGTTGGGCACGGTTCTATTTGAAGTCTTGTCCCTTGTCATTGCTGGGAATTCGTCGACAATGTATATTGGAACAAGAATAATTGTACCTTTTTATCTGTTTTTCCTTTCCTAACATTGCTTTCTTCTGCTTATATGTACTATCAATCAATAGCTTCCGAACTCTAGATTTACATTTCAAATTGTGCTAGGATGGTTGCGTGCATCCGAATCATTTGTATAGCTAAAGCCATAAAATCTATCGTCCATAGCAACGCACAGGCACATACGTAGTAATTATATAGGGGCATATAGGTCATTTCTCATTGAAAGGATTAAGATGTCCAAGAGAGGGTGAATTGGACTTCTAATTTCAAAACTTGAAATTAAATCCTAACTATCAAGTCCCAATTCACCCTAATGCCTAAATGAGTGTGTCTAAAGTTGCTACACGATAACAAAAGTGTAGCAACCTATAGCCAAGCAAGCAATTCTAAGAAAGTAAAGTGTGGAGAGTAAATTGCATTAAAGTAATGTGGAATGTAGAGACAAGATATGACATGGCGATCTTTTCTCGAGGTATCGAGGAGTCGCGACTCCTCTCTAGTCCTCGTTTGGTGCCCCCGCAAAGCCTTGCTCCCTCTTAGCTTTCGCAAGGACAAAGGCCCCGGTCTCGCAAGAAACGGGATGGCTAGGTGACTCTCGCAAGAGTTAAGCTACCCCCTTGACCTTCGCAAAGATCAAGTTCTCTCTTCTTAGATGTTCTTCTTCGCTCCGGAGTAGTGAACTCTGAACCACGCACAATGTCTTCGCAAGGACATTCTCCCACTTCTTCCACAATCTCCCGAAAGCTCACGAAAGTCACTACTCGCAAGCTATCTTCACCAAGATTAACAAGCCTTGGTCTTCACTTGATTCGAACCCCACTCAATGGAGCTATCTCTCTTCCAAATCTCTTGCCTAAAAGCTCAAAGATTTATGTGGAATGTGGTGCTCAAATGACCTTTATGTATGTGTGAGTGATGTCGAGTCACAAAGGTTTGAAATGGAGGGAGGGGGTCCTTTATATAGGGGTTAGCTCAAAAACTAGACGTTACTATACGTCTGCACAAATCTGTGTAATCACCGGACGGTCCGGTGCTTAACCACTGTACGGTCCGATACGTTATAATTTTAAAATCTCAATTTTCCCACCTAGCGCTGAAAGCCACTGGACAGTCCAGCGGTGAGTGAAGGTTGGACCAACGCCTAAGAGTATGGGTGAATTAGGATTTATAAAACTAAAAACTACAACTACTAAGCGAAATCTACGCAAGATAAACTAGCTATGTGCACTATGGTTTTGCTAAGTGTTGCTAACTCTATCGTCCGGTGTGTGTTAACGGTCGAGGTCTTCATTTGTGTCTTATTCTATCCTCAACATTCGGTGGTATCACTGAAACGTTCGGTGGTATCAACGGACCATCAGGTGGTAGACCGCCGGACCGTCCAGTGCGTTGAAGCACTGGGACGCGGTCTTCTCCATGTTGTTGGCCTAGGATGTCCAGTGATATCATCGGACCGTCCATGGTACACCAACAGACTATCCGGTGTGTGTAATTGCACCGGGTCTTGACTTTTCAATCTTGGCCTTCTTGTACTCACCGGACATTCTGGACCGAGACAGAGCAAATGAAGACCTCGGGTGTTAACACGCACCGGACGGTCCGGTGCTCACAATGGTCAGTTGAAGTTCCAACTATTGATTCCAACGGCAAGTTGGGTGTACGCACCGGACTTCTGGTGTTGTATGCAACGGACGGTCCGGTGCTCATAGTTTGCGCAGTACAGCTGCAGCCCAACGGCTAGTTTTAAGGCTTAGACTATTTATACCCCCTTGGCCGACCTCCATTCTATGGTTGCTGACTTCTGATTTCATTCTAGTGTTAAGGCACATTCTTGATCCATCCTAAGAGCCAATACACACATTTTAGAGCCCAACCATCACTAGAGCAAAAGAGACACATCTCGGCATAGCTAGAGCTTGCAAAGCATCCTTGCTTAGGCCTCATTGTCTTACTCATGCCTGCGTGCACGTCTTGGTTGTAAGTGTGCGGCTTGTAGTCTTGTGAGCCCCCCAGAGTGCGGAGTGGCCGCTACCTTACCTTGTGAGGCCCTCAACGTTTTGGCCAAAACTCACTTAGTGGAGGCGGCGGGGTAGCTTCGCAAGAAGGCCCGCAGAAGAACCCAACGGCCTTGTCCATCCTCTACCCTTGTGAGGGCGAGACCGTAGTCTGAGGAGGACTATGCAAGAGAAAGGCTCAGGTGGGTGTGTACCGGGGATATCCGAAGACCCGACCGGATTGCTTGAGCTTTGCAGAGGTCACTTTGTCATCCTCTACCCTTGCGAGGGTGATGCCATATTCCTTTGAGGACTATGCGAGAGCAAAGCCTCACGGGGGACACCAAATGAGGAGTTGGGGGTAGAGACTTGCGAGTCTCTCCGAACCTTAGGAAAAAAATTCTGTGTCTCCCACTTGTGCTATCGCCGACATCATCACTGGGAGTTTACACCACTCTATCCTATATTTTAGCTTCCACGTTTATATTCTTGCAATTGTGTGTTTACTTTCCTAAAGTAGCTTGATAGATTAGTTTCTAGGTGGAACTAGGTTGCAAGACTTGGTCACGGTAGAGTTAACAACACTTAGTAAAACTTTAGTGCACGTAGCTAATTTTATCTTGCATAGGTTTTGCTTAGTAGTTGTAGTTTTTAGAGAGCCTTAGTTTTAGAAATCCTAGTTCACCCCCCTCTTAGACATTGGTCGAACCTTCAAAGCGCACTTATCGCAATGCTAAGAGAAGCTTTATACGCACCGGACGATCCAGTGCTCATATGAAAACTTGGTTGTTTCAGCGCTGTTTTGATTTGAGATGAAACGAAAAAAAATTGAGGGTTTTTCTTTTGTTTCAAACGAAAGAGGTGAGTGTATTTTATCACATTTTAGTGTGTTTGAGCTTTAGGACTAAGATGCACTCGAAGTAGAGAATAACTTTGAGTTTAGCACATCAAGCTACTCACCTCACCCACGACTTATCTAGAAACTAGAAAACGAATCTCCAAGTACCCTTTATCTAGAAACTAGAAAACGAATCTCCAAGTACCCTTCTTTCGACTTTGCGACACTTAGAGCTATCGATCCTTGACCTTCTTGCTAGATCGTCCAATCCATAAGCCGTGCTTCATGAAATTTGAGTTGAGGGGTCTTTTTTAGTCAACCAATGAGCACAATCTTAATTATTATCCCTTCGTAGCACGAACGCATTAGTATCATAATAAAATTGTCAATAATCACCGAAACCATTACCACTAAGGATCATGTTTCTCACACTCATAACTACTGATCTATTTAAAATGCAAGGATTGTATTATTTTTGGGATAGAGATAGTATGTTCCATGAACAAAAAGAACAAAAACCAAAAAACTTAGGTGCAATCATTCTTCTCGTGCGATCATCCAATTAGCGGATCGCATCCCCTTGTTTTGCATCTAACAAAAACTTAGGTGCAGATGAAGATGAAGGTTATCAGATAGATAACCTACTAATTGCACCTTCGCTGGATCTACTAAATGATTAACTCAACTATAATCATTTATGCTGGTTGCATTTGGTATTTATGGGTGTGAAAATGTTTCGAAATACATTTAGAAGCTGAGTATATTTTTCTTGGAATTTTCTAGAATTTTGGGAAAACCATCCTATTTTTCTACAGTTTCAATCCATTTATTGGAAGCTTCTAAAACTATTCCAAGAGTTCCCAATAGTTTATTATGAACTCATAAAACACATTTATGATTATGGACTTAAAAGGTACACTGTCTAAGTCAGTAGACTCGATTAAAATCTAAGCATAATGCTAATAGACTTCTCATGTATATGTTTAACTCTGAAAAAATGCAAAAGAAAGCAAAACAACGACGTTTTCTCAACAGGTTAGGGAAAAGAAAAACAAGAAAACAGCCAGGAGCCCAGTAGCAGCCCAAATGGGAAAAAATGTAGGGCTGCGGGGCAGGGGGCGCTTATTCATCGCTGGCGCGACGATTCGGCTTCCTGTCGCCAAAACGTTACCGTACGAACCTTCCTTTACTGTTGGGCCGAATCTGCGCAAGCCCAACTAATTTGATCTACAACTTTTTCTCTATTTAGACTATTTCGACTAATTTGAATAAATGTATCTTTCAGCATAAAAACATTCACCTATGCCTGCTCCGAACAAATAAATAATAATATATTGTTCAATGGGCAAATGCAATTTGTTCTACTGCCAAAATTGATGGTTCTACACGATTAATGAATTGTTCTCCATGCAAAATAAATTGTTCTACATCTATAATAAAATATTCAATATGGTAACAGTGGGTGGATGGAGGAGGAGTTCGAGGGAGCCGTTGGCTGCAGCCTGACAGGAACGAACAGCCAAGCAACCGACGCACCGCAACCATGGCAGCCGAATCAACGTGAATGAAGAAAAAGCGTCTTAATAACACGGGCCGATGAGAACATGGGCCAAAATCAGCCCAACCGTGCGCATGGAATCCTTCGGCGACGGATCGGGTTCCAGTCGCTGCGTCTGCGGGGGTGGCCGGCGGACGGCTTGGCGAGTTGGCGCAGACCAGTCGGCGGGGAAGATTCGCGACCGCCGCCGCCTCGGGTGATCCGGTTCGCGCCCGCCCCTCGATCTCCTCTACCTGCTGCAGCCGCCCCTAGGGCCCTAGCCCTAGCGATCCCCCACTTGGTGAGCCACCGCCGAGTCCCTTTTTCATCGCCGTCGCATAATGGATGTCGATCCGAGCCCCTCGCCGGAGGAGCCATCGTCGCCTGGCAGGGACTGGTCCGAGCTGCCGCTGGACGCCCTCTCATCAATCTTCATCAAGCTCGGGAGCGTCGCGATCCTGATGGGCCCGGGCCTCGTGTGCCGCTCATGGCTGGCGGCGGCAAGGGCGCCCGAGCTGTGGCGTGTCGCGGACATGACGCGCCACGCGGCGGTTTTCTCAAAGCGCGCGGACGTCCTGTGCGCGATGGCCAAAGTGATGGTCGATCGCTCCGATGGGTTGATGGAGTCCTTCTGGGCTCTCAAGTTCGTTACATGTGAGCTACTGGATTACATCGCCGGCAGGTATTCGTGTTGTTCTTGCCGTTCTAAGCTTCAGTTAGTTCTTGGGGTTCAAGAACTTGAATTCTAGGACTGTTAAGCAGTTTTACCATTAGTTTGTTTGGCTCTCAGTTTTTCACCTGTGTATTACTTCTTCTAGTGTTAATTGTTCCCATTGAGTAGTTTGATTACTCGGTTGCTTAGTACCTGCAAGTCGACTGAATCAGTAACGTGATGTATTCGTCAGGCTAATGCCCTCTGCGGTGGGAAAAATCCGTAACTGACTGAACTTGGATGCCCACTCCTATTTGATTATTATGTGACTACTGACTAGTGTCTGTGGAGAAACTCCCAGTTGCGCAATTTAAAATATTTATTTACAGTTTATTATGCTATTTGGTAGACATACTCTGCAGGTACATGACAATATGGCATCGCCAGGTTCATTTGATCTTGTATCCGCTCTGTTGCTCATCTTTGCAGGGCCAATTCATTGAAGAGCATTCGGCTCATTGGATGCGCGCATTTCTGGGATGTATCGTTGGCTCGGTTGGCGTCTAAATGCCCACTTCTGGAGGAGATAGAGTGCTCATACCAAAGACTGCCGGCAAACCTTTTCAGATACGTTGGCACCATGTGCCCACGTATCAAGTATCTAAGAATCCATGGGCAATGGAACGGCTCCGATGATCCGTTGAGGCGTGCGATCGAGATGGAAAATCCACTCTACGACTACCACAGCGAAGGTGAGCCGATCAACGGGGAATCTCGCGCGTCGTGGGAGGCGCGGCTCAACGGCAGCGCCTTCGCCATTGCAGAGACCATGCACGAGCTGCGGCTCCTTCAGATGGGAGGCAACCTCTTGACCGACAAAGGCGTCCGTGCCATCCTCAAAGGCTGCCCCCGTCTCAAGTTCTTTGACATCTCCGGATGCTACAATGTCAGCGGTGAACTCCGCGCTCGCTGTGCCAAGATCAAGCGTGTCTGGTCACCTGGACAATGGCCTATTGTCCTCTGCCCTGAGCGTTGCGTGACCGGAGAGAACCAAGGCTACGATAATGGGCTTGTGCTGCATGATCTCTGGGAAGCTCAGGTCCAACCTCTACGCGGAGATCAGGCAGCGATGGAGGACGATTCATGTGAAGACAGATACTGGGAACACTACTGGTCGCCACTCGTCATACAGTGCGTGAGGCACTGATCCAGCATCGCTCAATCACCCATATAGGTTCCCCGGCCCAATCACCCATATCATATTTCTTGGCTTGGTAGTCCAGAACCAGTACTTGGGTGGCAGGCTCAATAAAGGCTGGAATGAACTTTAATCATTCAATGTGCTTGGAAGATTTGGAAGCATCGAAATGATTGTGTCTTGAGTTCGTCTGTAGGCTATTAGAGATGAGTCAGAGCTATGGACTTGGACAGGCTCGGCTGACAATGAGAGACTTAGTTTTGGTCATGGTTGGTTGGTCGTTTTTACTCTTGTAGTCTTGTTTGTGGCGTATCTGTTCTTTTTGTGCAGTGAGGTGCCTGGCTGTGTTTCCGCTGTATGTACATTTCTTCTTAATGGCGCTCGGGTGTCAGTCTGTACGATGTCAAGTTTTTGATGAACTGAGCCAACTGATAATGCCAGGTCCTTGCATTGCAAAATGATACTTCCTACGTTTCGTTAAGGTTTCCTCATTTACGGTATAATAGTCAGATGAATGTGTTTGTATGTTGTGCAATACATATCCGTCAGATTAATTAATGAAGACCGCTGTGTTCTCCGACGATCCGTGCTCACATTGTGCGAAGAAATTGTTTTGCTATTTGCCACTCGTAATGAAGAAAATGTTTTGATATTTATGTCACTCATAGTGCAACTATTGGCACCAATTTCTGCATTCGTTGGTATGGAAGCCAGCAATTAACTTGATTGTCTTTTTAAAAAAAGAAAAAGGATGAACCGTTGAAGGTTGTACAATTTTGCTCCTGAGAAAATGGAGGGGAAAGATAGGTAAAACTCTTCTCCCCAACCCGCAGAAACTCATCAGTCACCATAACAAAACTGTTCATCAACAAAAATGCACATGATCCATTGTTATAGATTCTACTGCATCCCGGTATTTTTAGCCAGTTTTGCATTTTTCCACTTGACTAATTCACTTTGTTCTCTTCAAGAACTTTTGAGTAAGATCTTTTAGTGCTTGCCTTGAGTTAAGCACAACCCGGTCCTTGCTCTCAGGAAGATCATCGATAGCGGCTGCTGCCAGTCTTGCATGTTCAGCAGCAAGTAACCTCGTCCTCTCGATTCCTTGACTTTTCCAGAGGTATTCGAGGGCCTACAAGTAACGTTAGCACTTCTTATACCACAAAATATGTTATGACTTATGAACATTTCGCAATCCAAATATTGCAGCATTTTACAAGGGGAGAGGGAGTACACTTTCAATACAAACCATATTGACATTTGAAGGATCATCAAATCCCTGTTCGATAATCTCACGCAGCTGGGGGAACTCTTCCATTGCAAACAGTATGGGAGCTGTCACAATTCCCTGTCCGTACAGGGCATGTATAATTCCTTGAATGTTAATGTGTCCAAAAGTAAAGTACTATTGAGAAATACTGTGTAACTAATTGTATTACTTGGTTGATATCAGAAAAGGAGGGTTTGCCTAATGAAGCTGATGTGCCTGTGAAATCGAGGATGTCAGTCGATCAACTGATATGCTATGCCCTGGCAGAGTTGAGTGTGGGTCATCCTAGATTCCAAGCAGTTCATGGTAAGCAAGAAAAGCAACAGATTCTCGGTAAGGTAAAATAAAACACACCAAGTGCCTGCCATACTGATAAGCAAGAGCTTGTACTTCAGGTGTTTGCCCAGCAAGAACTGCAATAGCTTTGCAGCTGTTTGAAATCAACGCAGCTGTCTTGTAGTATGTCTTCTGCAAATAATAATTCATGCTGTACAAGCATCCATGAACATGTGTAAAAGTAAGTAAAAGATTAGAAGCATTGGGTTGTCATAGTTAATTATTATAGTTTCACGACTCCATCTACAATTCCTACTTTCTTTTCTCCAGTTCCTTTGATCTACAACTAGGTTATCCCATGTTTTTAGTTGATGCTCAGGCACTAGTGATCTATAATGATGCAAGTATCAGCAAAGTTTTTTTTATGAAAAAGTACGATCAGTACATATTCACTACAATTCAGCCAGCTAAAGTGATACACTTGCACACACATCAGAAACCAAAAAATGGATGTATAATTGATTGGCCATAGCAACATATTCAACCTTATCAAACTTGATGAGCGCTATCTTTAACTATGTTATGCTCTGATAGCTTAGCAAGAGCGAGAACATAAGTGTTTGTGATGCTGGTTGCTGGATACTGGATAGTGGGCTGCACAGCAGCTGCAGCTGGCTGCCCTTTGCCTCCTAGGCTCCTATAGCTGACAGGGATACAATTGACTGCCCTAGTGGCTGGCTTACAAGCCAAGGAAGAAGACTAGACTTGACTTGGGTTGACTAGAGTCACTACCTTGCTACCAAGAAAGGTTACTGCCCAAGGAAACTTCCTGCTGGCAGCTACCTAATAGGACTAAACAAAATACTACTAGCAAGACAATCACAAGGATTACATCAACACAGTAGTAAAAACTCCAGGACTCTGGGAATAGATCGATGAAAGATGTGAAAATGAATTGGGTATCTACCTGCAGCGCTGCTCTGGGGTTATTGTTATTTGCATAAGCTCACCGGTTACAAGATTATTTACAGCAGTTGCTAGTAATGATACAACCTGCAATGGGAAATAGTATGTATCTTGATGTTATGAACCTGTGATTTGTGAAGATACAGATTGGAAAGGAACTGGAGAAATTAGATGTTACCGAGATCGATAAAAATACAAAGTGTCATGCCAGAGAACATGCTAGAATTTTTTTTTCTTTTTTTTTTCATGCAGCAATTCATGGTAACCGCCACTCACAGTCACTGTTCGCCTAAACGGCCGTTTAGCCTATTTAAACGCTAAACAGTGGCTTACCATTTCTGATTAATTGGCCATTTACACCGTTTAAACAGCCGTTTAGCACCGAATAATGGCTAAACAGTAGGTGATCGACTGTTTACCGTTTAGCGTTTAAGCTAACACTGCTCACAGTTAGCTTTATCTTAGCTAGTAACATTGTCAATAAAACTGAACAAGAATGAAGGAGAATAGTTTTTTGGCAAAAAAATAAAGAATGAAAATCGCACCTCAGTACTATCAAGAGAGACAGCGGCAGAAAATGCCCTGAAAAGTAGAAAATCACCAGCCAAGACTGCAAGCTGAAACATAGCACCGGCTTTACTAACTGTTTTAATGGTATGGCAGATATGAGAAAAGGTACCGTTGATTTACATTTTTGCAAAATTTAGATCATAGCTTGGATGCAATCTGTACTTCTGAGTGAAGATGTCATGAACAACAGAAATAACTATTATTTTTTCAGAGGCATCAAATGATGAATTGAAAAATGGAGTGCGCATTAAATAAGATATCGTTGACACTTCTTTTTGACAACTATCAAATAAATAAACTTAAGTACTTTAACTAGAGCTACTGAAAAGCAATTGATTGATTTACATATATCTACTCATTGTTAAACAAGAGATCTACTTTTGAAGTAATAACAATCAGATTTCCATTTCCCTTTTTTTAAATAATTAGAATAATTACCAAACTGCTCCGCATGTGCCTGTTCTAAAGTTTCAAGTTAGCTATTATAGACAAACTATTATATTACCTTCTTTCCCACTGTGAAGTTCAATGAGTCCATGCCACGCCTAGAATCAGCATCATCCAAAACATCATCATGGATAAGGCTTGATATCTAAGATGAAAGGTAGAAGATAGGCCATTGAATCAAATAATTCTGAAATTTGTAGTCTCAAATGCAAGGTGGCTCAGATGTGTACATGAATCATTTCAGTAATTTCAGCAACACGCATATGCTTTGCACGAGGGTTATTCTTTAAGCCAACAATTGAGTCACTCATGTCCATGCTTATAGCCGAAGCCATCAATAGCAGAACCTGAAACATCAGTAATCAAGAACTTACAATGATAAATGAAATGACTAATTATATAAATTCACTTGAACTAGAAACAGTATGCCATGTACATAGTATAGTCACAAAAAAATAAACAGCACTAAAAAGTCTGGTCTTACAGTAGGACATGTTCTTTTCCCTTCAGCTCCAGCTCTGAAGAAGTATCCAGCTGCTGATGTCAATTCAGGTATCTGTAGTCATACAGAATTTTATGAGTTACATGCATCGAGTAATTCACATAAAAGCTTAAGAATTTGAGAAAAAGGAGTGCATTCTACTTAAACAGCATCTCAAGAGTCAAGATATAAGAAATGGTGAAGTATCACACCATTATGCACCATTTTTTAGGAGAAGGTTGCAATTGGACTGTGTACCTCAGCAACCACCATTGAGCGCAATTGATTTGTGACTTCAGACACTTCGGCTTTAATCAGAGCAGAAGGATCTGGCAGCTCCTACTACGCAGGAAAAAAAGAATGGTACATTAGGAGATCAGAATTCTGGCAAATGTTAACTAATTGCCTTTTTTGAGGTTTCCAAACTTTATGTGGTTGAAACAAGTGCAACATGAATATGAGGTCAATAGGATCAATACATATAATTCAGGCTCTACAGTAATGTATATGTCATTGTGAGAGAAGAGCCCATCTCTACCTTAGATGTTGACCCTCCACTGAGAGTGTGGTCACTTGTACTGTGAAAATAACGTGAACTCTGAATAATTCTGTCCCAGTAGCACATATTCTGTGAAGCAAGAAGCAAAGGTCATGTCTCATGTCAAAGAATAACATAGTGTAGTCAATTTGTGATGAAAGGTTTGTGTGCATACGTATGTACTAAACTGCTTAGTTGTCACTGGGAGTAGTCAATGTATTGCTTTGGTGTAGTAGCAAAAGTAATGTAGGCTGCACAAAGGATATTGAAAAACTCTAGATTGTGTTTGGCTGGGGTAGATGTAACGTGATCACATTCCAGGCGGGATCTGATTGCATTGTAGAGCGTTTGTTTCAGCGCATCCGTAATCAAATCCCGCGTTGTCCGATCCAGATGCAGTACAGAGAAGATACCACTGCTAGTATGGCGTAATGTGTACAGGACAAGCCGCTGTCTGCCAAAAGTTTTTTAGTCCATTACCTACCAAAACCAAACAAAGATCGTTTACAGTCTCTGATTCAATTCCATTACCTTTTACATTTGCGCTAACCAACCAAACACTAACTTTGAAAGATAATCCAACAGCTAAACAGCTTGCTCTGGTATATCAGGCATATCAAATCAACTAAACGAGAATCCATATCTAAATGCACTATCTTCTCCTGCTAAAATTGTAATCCCAAGAAACGAGACCGTCAACTACTTTAAGAGCAAAGCACGGTGAACACTGATTCTACAAAAGCAGCCTCTGGTACTGAAGAGGTTCCAACCAAAAAAGCATTTGGCAGGCCCCCATTTGCAACCGAGTACAGCACTGATGCTCAAGATCGCTTTTATAGTGGGACATCCCACGAGATGATACAACTCTGCGCGGTGGAGATGCAAATTGCAAAATGACTCGCATTAGCTATTAACATCGCGGTTACTGTAGCCATGCTGGCAGATCAAGATTAGTCATTAGTAAGTGTATATCCCTCGAAACCCCAGATCCAGACTTGCTCTCCATTTCAGGTATCGGACAGCAGCGCCCGCATCGACGCGAGAAACCTTTGCAAAAATCAGGGGTTGAAAAAGAAAAGGTATGCCCAAATGAAGGTCAAATAGATGCGGCGACGGTAGTCTATGAAGGTCTCGCCTTTTGCGTTTGATGAACGGAGGAAGCAGCGGAGGCTGAGCGCAGCAGCCCAGCGAGGCGTCCTGGCAGCATCGCCGCCGGCGGCCTGAGCTGCGCTGCCACGGAGATGCGTTGCGCAGCGCCCCGAGCCTGAGGCCCTGACCCTGAGCTGCAGCTCTCTCCTTGTAACACAGCGTAGTAATCCAACTATCTAGAGTTTGTCATGAGCTTGGGACATTCAAAGCCTATTCCTCATGTTTCTGATATTTCTCTGGCTACCGAAAATATTCGGTTTGTAGTGTGTACAGTACCAAAATGACAGTACAGCTGCACGTAGAAAGAAGTTTAAATATACACAAGATAATATATGATCTGCTACATTCAGCCTAACAATAGCTCACACTTTTAATGAGCCGAGCTCCTAACTATCCATCCGAACTACCCCTCCATTTAAAGAATGGAATTCCAATTTTACCTAATCAGACCATTATAAATTCAACTAATTTATATTAAAGTATACTAAAACTTATGTTACCAAAGTGATATTATTATATTTATGGTAAAATATATTTTCATATTATATGTATTTTATATTATGAATGTTCTTTAATTTCTATTGTAAACTTGATCAAACTTATAATGATTTGACTTGGTACAAAGTTAGAATATTTTTCTAAAGAGAGTAAGTTTTTTATCCTAACCGAGTTAGTTCAAGGTTCTTGTATTCTACATGTGTGTTGGGATTTGTATTTATCTGATCAGTGAATAGAGATGGCAACGGAGACCTGATCTCCAATTTTTCAAGAGGAATTCCTCTGTTAGAGGATGGGGATAGAGGTATTTTAGTCCCCACAGGAGATTTGACGGGGAAAATTCTTCCCTGTCGTGTTGGCAAGGACAAGGATGGGGAGCATTCCTCGTACCCCGTTCCCTGCGGAGATCCTGTTTAGCTTATCATCTTCTAAATCTTTCATCCATCTTTCCAATCTTCTCCCTAACCAACCATAAAAAAAAAACATGTTTTGAGGTAATAACAACAAAAATTAATCCCATCTCTACTTTATTCTTGGCGTAGCTATGACTAACAATGAGATATAAGGAGAGACGGTGATGGGGATTTCCACGAGGATTATTACCCGCACAGAGATGGAATGGAGAAAATGCTGTCCCCATTATTGTTCGTGGGGACAGGGATGAATAAATTTTATTCCCACGGGGACAGGGATGGAGAGGCATCCCCAACAAGGAATTCTCCATTGACATCCCTAATCGTGAACGCTCTACTATCGATGCTTGCTGCTAACGTGCCATTGGGAGTGACGTGTGCATGTTGACGGCACTTAAGTATGCCAAATCTTATACTGCAAGAGATAGTATCAGTGTAGCTTTCCCCGAGATGGGTTTGTCCATCCGTGGAAATGACTAATAGAGAATAAACTATCCTAAGCATAGAGTAAAGCAAACGTTAAAAATATTGTCTAATATATATCTAATCTAGGTCAAAGTTAGATGATAAGCAACTAAAACATAATTAGAACATCTGATTAGGAGTAATTAAACAGAGTCCAATCAACTCTAATTGGATCCAAAGAAGCATGATAAGTACACCCAAGAGATTAGAACACTCGAGATAACTAGTTGTCCAAAGCATAAACGCGCGTAATCAAACATGTTCCTCATAGCATGATTAAACCTAGATCTATAACCAAACAGCATTAATTGAGATTAACCTTTCCCTTTGAACCTATAGAATGTAGGACAGGGTAATTAACGAGAAGCTCTCAAAAGGCATACATGATTAGAGAAGATTCTTCTAATCACTTTGCATAGTCTAATAGCATTATTAGCATAGCAATAATGTCTAATCATCATGATCATAAGAACGAGCTACGCAACTATATCACTAGTGCGAGATCAAAGGCCTAGCTAGATCGCTAGAAGAATATAACCTTTAAGATGGCGTTTGGGTAAGTGTGGGATAAGGATTGGGATAGGGGAATCCTATCCCACTATCCCATCTATTACTTAACCCACTCTATATATACTCACGTACATATATCTATCCCACAATCCAAACAAATGATACAATTATTCCGATCTCCATTTCCATATCCCATGCCGCATTTCCCTGTATCCAAAGCCCACGTAAGAACAAGATCAAAAACACATGCATCTAGATCAAAAGCACAAAGTACTAGACCAAGAACATGATGAACTAAATCGAGAACATGATAACTAGAACAAGATCATTATTCCAAATAATATTTATATTAAAGTTAAAACCATGATAATACCTCACACGATGATATGAAGAGCCTATATGAACAAGGCAAGGTAATTAGAAGATCATACAAGGCCTCTAATCACCCCTCTAGGAACTAGAAGAGCCTCTAATTCCTAGCCTAAAACTCAACCATCCTCTGGTGTATGTCCCTTCCTTTCTCATTCTCTCATTCTCGCCTTGATAATGAATTGGATGATTAACCTCGGGACCTATGGTCTATTTTTATACCTAAAGGAGGTGATGCAAAAATAAAATTGTGAACCAAAGTAAAAACACTCTAGGTCGCTCGAGCCTCCCTTTTCCTAGCTCATCTTGTTTCCATCTTTGGGGGAGGTCGGTTGTGCTTGATTTTGACAAACTCCATACACTACATGCATGCTTTTAGAGCTCTAGAATCTTCATTATAAGTTGGTTTGTGCCAAATCTTCCATGTTTGAGCATATCTCGATGACTTATCGAGATATTTTGACAAAACCCTTCTACATCTTTTTTGATAAGGCCAAATCAAAGCCAATCCTCGAAGATCTCCTCCAGAAGCCCCTAGAAGGGGATGGCTTGGCCGACCTAGGTCGGCCCACCCAAGATGTTTTTGGGTTTCTAGGCCTCATCTTTGTCTCGGCTCTTCCTCTCTCAATGTGGATCAAATGTGGGGTCTCAAATTGGGCCTTTGATAGACCAAAACAATATCACAAAATCTACATTTATCTCTCAAAATGATTGGTCACATCTCGTCGTTTTGTTGCAGGCTACGGAATGCAAGTTTTGTGAGAGGTCCTTTTCACCCATTCCAACCATCGGGTGTAGCGTGAATGGCAGATGCAACCACTTCTCAAGGACAACATATCGATATCTTGTATCGCACATACATACACTGATGCAGGGCCACCTTGGAATTGACCTAATTCGTTTATATGACCTAATTTATTTTTGAGGCCCACATATGTTTTAAGAGAAAAACAATATTTAGATTTATTAATATTATATATGAGTTGCATCTATACCTTTTTTTTAAAAGTATTTGATGCTCTAGGGTCCCTATCGTGATCCAGTTCTCTCCTTCTCTTCTGCCCTTGACCGTCCGTGCCGCATGGTGTTGGCATGAGTTTGTTTCCTTTTTTCCATTTCTTCTTTTTATTTTTCTTCTTTTTTTATTATTTATTATTCCTTTTTTTCAATCGTATGCATGATATTTTTTTGAACCTAGAACATTTACTTAATAAGGTAGAACATTTTTCTTACAAAGTAGACTATTTATTATAAAGATAGAATATTATATTCTGAATTTTTAGAATATTTCCTTTGAAGGTAACATATTTTTTAACGAAGTTAAAATATTTTTCTGGTACTCAAAGAACATTGTTATTTTAAACTAAAACACACATTCACTTACCCATATAAACGTATGCACTCTTACCCTACCGCTTTGAGCTCATGATAAAAAATATAAAAAGGTTTTGGGGATAGATTGAATTGGACGCGAAAATGGAAACGGCTAGCTGTAACTTTGGGCTCTACCATTCCCAGGTCATGGGCCTTCGCACAGAACAATGAGGCCTTTAAAAGCCCACGGCGGCCCATGTAATCCGTCCATCGCTGCCTATAAACAACCATCCATCTCCGCCGCCTCGAAACCCCTCCCCTCCTCTAAAACCCTAGCAGCCACTAGGGTTTCTCCGCCCTCACCCGTCCCCCCGCCTCCTCTCCGCCGACTCCCATGGGCAAGTCCAGCAAGAAGGCGGCGGCCGTTGCCGCGGCGCCTGCAGCGGTGCCCAAGGGGAAGAAGAGGGACGCGGAGGACGAGATTGAGAAGGCGGTGAGCGCCAAGAAGCAGAAGGCGGCGCCGCCGGCGAAGGCCGTGCCGCCGCCCAAGGAGGACGCCAAGAAGGCCAAGAAGCAGCCCCCGCCCAAGAAGGCCGAGAGCAGCAGCTCGGAAGAGGAGGATTCCGAGTCCGAAGATGAGGTATGCTGTGTTCCTTTTACTTTCGGGTGTATTGTCGGTTTCTTGAATGGGATGTATGCTGTGTTAGAACTTTCAGGAAAGTAGGCTGAAATAGTTGTAGCAATAGATGATTCACTACCTTGCAGTGCTGAGATATTTTGAGTCTTAGTAGGAAACGGAAAGCTGATATTGCTTTTATGACGTTTCGTCAGTTCCATAATATTTGAGCATAAACATGTGAACTTTTATCTTTACAGGTTAAGGTGCCAACAAAGAAGGCCCCTGCTGCCAAGATTGTTAAACAAGAGTCTAGTGATGATGACAGCAGTGATGAGACCTCTGAATCTGATGAGGTACTACATCACCTCTGAATTTCGATGATAGAATCATCAGACAGAAAATTGAATATTTGAATGTTGTTTTTCGAAGAACGACGTGATTCTAATTCATCTTTCATTTTTATTAAGGAACCTGCAAAGAAGCCTGCTGCAAAACCCTCTGCTGTGGTTGCCAAAAATGGTGTGAAGAAAGCCAAACAAGAGGGTAGCAGCGATGATAGCAGTTCTGAAGATGATTCGGATGATGATGATGTGAGTGTATGATTGTGTTTATTTGTCATATACATAGCCATGGCATCACAGGGTGATGATTTCATTTTCTGTAGTTTATGTTGAAATTACCAGCGATTGAATTGAATATCTGAATGTAGTCTTTCAGAGGATGTTGGGCTGCTAATTCATTTATTTTATTTCAGGAACCTGTGAAGAAGGCTGCTGCTAAACCCTCAGCTGCAGTTGCAAAAAATGGTTCGAAGAAAGGCAAGCAAGAGAGCAGCAGTGATGAGAGCAGTTCTGATGATGAGTCGGATGATGATGATGTGAGTATCATTCATATGCATAATTAGTTTCATTTTACTTTTACCATCATGAAAGCTTTGTGATAATCAGGTTGTGTTTTCATTAGTTTTCTGATCCAGTGTCATCTGTAGTGTAACTTGTAGAATCAGTTTGCCCTGTGGTATGTTGTGCAAAATTGCATTAAGAAGTTTGCAATTGTTTTCTATAGTTATACCTACAGATGTCTTGATATTCGTCCTGGCTTGTCTGCTACCTAGGCTGTTATGTTGTTGTGCCTTGCGATGCCTTGTTGATCGTCTCTCTTTTGTGCATCTTTCAGAAACCTGCTGCTCCGCTAAAGAAACCTGTGACCGGTGAATCGAAAAAGGAGGACAGTTCTGAGAGTGACTCAGATGATTCAGATGAGGTGTGTCCATTCGGATTGGTTTATTGACATGCTTTGCTTGGATTACTGCTGTGGCATGTTCTTGTCTTTACCGTAGTCATGTGCCAATAATTTATGTAGTTAAGCATTATTTGAATTGAAGCATCCTTATCTTTTTAGGAAGTGCCTGCTAAGTCTAAGGCTACTGCAGCGCCTACCAAAAAGGAAGATTCGAGTGAAAGCGAGTCAGAGAGTGATTCTGAGGATGAGGTACTCGTAAAACTGTTATTTTTTCAAACATGCCCTTGGTAAGCACATTTTGTTCACATTATTTCTCAACTATTCAGGATGAAAGTAAAACTGCAAAAGCCCCTCAGCCTGCCAAGAGAGCTGCTTCGAAGATGAAAGATGAATCGAGTGATTCATCAGATAGTGATGATAGTGATGAAGAGCCTCCCCAAAAGAAGCAGAAGGTGCTCCAAGAGCTTGGATTTTCTTTCCTTGCATATTTTGATTATTTATTTCCCATTGTTCATATTGTTTTTCTTTTGTTCATAGGACACAGCACCTTCTGCAGCAGTTAAAGCTGCTAAGGCGAAGAAAGAAAGCAGCAGTGATGATGAGGATGACAGTGGTGAGGAAAGTTCTGATGATGAGGATGATAGTGAAGAGGACGAAGAGCCTGCTAAAACTCCAAAGAAGGTCATTGCCTCAGAAAAACAAACTGCTACCAAAGAAGTATGGATCTGCATCTCTTGAACTTCTATTCTTTGAATGTATCATAGATGCAACATTTATGATTTGATACTTTGGCAGCCTAAAACGCCTATGAGCACCCAAAGTCAAGCAACAGGGTCAAAGATACTTTTTATGGCAAATATCCCCTTCAGAGCTGACTTTGACCAAGTGTAAGTTTGTCTTTTAGAGCACTTTATTATGTTGATCTTTTTGTGTACCAGGTGTAACTTTTGTTTACAGGAAAGAATTTTTTGCGGAGGCTGGTGAGGTTGTCGATGCTCGTTTTCCTCTACGTGATGATGGCTCTAGCAAAGGTTTTTGCTATGTCGAATTTGATTCGGCTGAAGCTGCCGCAAAGGTATTTTTTGTGTGTATTTTGTTATTCTTAAATTCTTGCTAAGCGATGTGCTGTTTTGTTTTGCATTCCAGGTACTGTCTACTGTCGCAATTGCAATACTCCAGTTAATCAATATGTTTGCATTTGATTGTTTCCTTGCAGGCACTTGAACAGATGAATGGAAAAGAGATGCAGGGTCGTGAAGTAAGACTTGACTTTGCTAAGGAAAGAGGTGCATACACTCCTCGTAGTGGGTAAGAGGAAGTTAATGTTTCTTAAGCATTAGGGTACCCTAAGTGACATGAACCATTGTTGTTACTCATGTAATCATTTTGGTGAACGGTAACAGGAATGATGATGGATCTTTCCAGAAGCCAGCTAGGGGTTCCAGCAACTCTATATTTATCAGGGGTTTTGATAAAACTCTTGGGGAGGACAAGGTAATTCTTTTTTAGCCATTTGGTCTTGCATTTTGTCTTGTCATTATGTTTGACACTGAAATCCAGATCCGAAGCTCTCTTGAACAACATTTTGGTGGATGTGGTGAGATAACAAGGGTCTCAATTCCAACAGATTATGAGAGTGGTGAAATCAAAGGGTGGGTTTCCCTAACCAGAACAATTAACCTCCCGTAACCATACATCCCTGAATTATAGGCATCATTGGTAATGTAATCGTTGTATGTTGATCCTCAACTTTGCAGAATGGCATACATGGACTTCAAGGACCAGACATCTTTGTCGAAAGCCCTTGAGCTCAGTGGCTCCGACATTGGTGGTGGCTACGAGCTGTATGTAGATGAAGCCAAGCCGAGAGGCGATGGCCAGCGTGGTGGTGGCAGATCTGGTGGCCGATTCAGTGACCGTGGCCGGTCTGGTGGTAGGCGAGGTGGCGGTGGCAGATTTGGTGACCGATCTGGCGGCAGGGACGGTGGCAGATTTGGTGGGCGGCGTGGTGGTAGGGATGGCGGCCGTGGTGGTGGCCGTGGTGGCTTCAACAGGCAGAGTGCTGGCACTGCTAGTGCAGGTAGAATTTATTTTGTTACCTTTCATCGCTGTATTTGCTTTTGGAGATTGACATATGTAGACTGTTACCTTTCATCTCTGTATTTGCTTATGGAGATTGACCTATGTAGTCTGGCTTGTATTTTGCTAAGCCTTGAATACTCTTTGTTGCACAGGAAAGAAGACCACTTTCGGTGATGATGAGTGAGGGTCGAGCGGCAAGGATGCTGTGGCTAAAGAAGAAATTTTGAACTATTTTATTTGTCTTTATAATAGTTCTGGTGCTGGATGATTGTATCTCTGTCCGTTATTGACTGTAGTGCTGTGGTCTATGTCAGAGCAAGGATTTCTGTTATGATAGCTTGTAGTACAAGCTCTATTGCTTCCCTTGCCGGGTTGCTACTTGCTAGCGATTTTGGTTGTCAGCATTGTTGGGTTCCCCATTGGTTTTCTGGTTTCTCGCTTATACGTCATAGCTACAATAGACAATATCCGTAACACAACCTTCGTTTCAATTAAAAATTTTCGCCACTCTTGAATCTCAATGTTGGAGCATAGGTAATTTAGCCAGGTATAAACATTAAATTTATTCAGTGTTGCTATGAGGATCACCAATTGCATCTTGAAAGACAAAATGCGCAAGGTTGCATGCTCTGTGTGGCTTTGTGTTTTTCATTTTTTGTCAACGGAATCAGGAAATCCATATAAAGCAAGTATTACTGATTTACTATGAACAGAGAGGAATAGTGTCATTGTTGTGGTGATGTTGGCTCAGTTACTTAGCATGTTAAGCTGACAATATGTGTGTACCGGCCTGTTTGGATCGACAGAATCAGCCTGTGAATTGGAAACAGATTCAAGGCCAGCTTTGTTTGGCTTCTGACAGGAATTGAAAAGCAAGATTGCAGAACTTCTAAGTCTAGAAACGACGGCTACAACGAATTCATAGGCTGAAAAACGAGAAAGTGATTCCCAAACCAACTCGCCTATGCTCTATGCTGCGCTGTATCGATAGCTGTATCGTTGTTTCGATATGAAGAGAGCACTTGTGAAACCAGCTGAACGCCTGAACTTGGTCGCTTACATGACGACGCTGCGGGCAACGACCACATTACAACAGAGATCTGCAATCTCAGTTGGCGGCAATGGCATGTCCCTAATGATCAAAGCTCAGAGTCAGAATTACACCAAGCGTGAAGCGTCGCAAAGCGGGCGTTCATAGACAGGTATTTTGCGGACAAACGAAATAGCACACGCGTTGTGAAGGCGAAGATGCTGACAAACTCGAGAAAACTGTTAGAAGCAGCTTGCTGCTAAGCAGGAGACCATCCATAGGCACCCACGGACGCAAACTAGTATGCGGAGAACTGACCAGGGTGCAGCATCCTGAAGATACTGCTACCGTACCAAGAAAATTCGCCTTCACCGCATCCACACGACCTGCAGCGCCCCCCTTCTTTGACAGTGGAGATATGGCAACAAGAATGGAACTGTCATTATATGACGAAGATTCCACCCCACCCTGTCACATTATATGACAGTTCGAGGAAAGGCAAGAAAGAAGCGACCGTGAGAACTGAGCATCTAGCTATCACTCAAACTCAACCCGCGATGCATTTTCCGTTGACAGTTCTACCAGCAACTCAGATTGTATACTTTATCAAAGCGACAGTCAGGTATCACAATATGGTTTAACGTTACAAAGTGACAGTCAGGATTAAAGCATAGTCACAACCCACAATTTTCTGTTGGCACTTGCACCAGAATTACGGTATGCCCACATATACAAAGTGGCAGGACTACAACTACAATATGGTCTTGCATCACAACATGGTTAAAGGCCATTGACCAAACATATGCATATTGGCACCAGGATCAGTTTCCTTGTTCTGTTCAACAACAAATTAAGGTACTCAGGTGGTTTCAGATCAAACATTTGTGCCCAACAGAACAGCTGCTGAAGTAAGCCAGTAACAAAAGCATACAAAGAAAGCAACAAGATAGCTTGTCATGAAATGCCAAGGCATTGCTACCTTTCCTCTTTGTTCCAGATTATATTCCCTTCTTTACAGTAGTAGTAATCTCCCAATCTACCCAAACATCTAGCTATCCACTACAAGTACCAACAACCTAAGCTGCATCCACATACACACAGACACACCTCGCAACGACTTGCATCAACAAAGATCCTCTTCCAATTTGCTATACCATCCCTCAAAATACCTCACAAAAAAGGAACCTCAGTCACCTACTCAAGTTGCTAATCCTACAGTCAGAGGAGCAGCACCTAATCTGGGGAGCGCGCATCATCCCCATCAGAATCAGAGTCCGAGTCAGAATCTGCAAGCAATTTTAATAAAGAATATTAAACGGCTACTCAATTGACAAATCAGCAATCCGTGGTGATACTACTAGTTTGCTCCCCCGTACCACTGGACGAAGATGAGCCGCTTCCAGAACCACTTGAGCTGCTAGCGGCCTGTGCATCCTTCTCAATCTCCACCGACTGATAGTTCACGGTCGGCATCTCATCGCCAATATCCACATACTCATCAACCATCTCAGCCTCCATTGCCCTCTTCTCCAGCATCTCAGTCTCCTGAAATAAGAAACAGAAACAGGATCAACATTAGGACACAATCTTCACCAGATAAAAATTCAGAACAAAGAATCAGACACATTGCATCTGCATGCCATACCGAGTCTCCAATTTCAACCACCACAGGCGGCTGGACATCCACCTGCACCATGTCCTCCTCATCAGGAACAATCGTCACATCAATGGCGTCCCCATTCATGGCGGCGGCGGCGGCGGCGGCAGCATCACCATTCATCACAGAATTCCGCTGGCTCTTCTTTAGCGCCTTCCTCCAATTGACCACAAATCGATCGAGCTCCCACAGGGTCTCGATATCCAGCTCATCGAAATCGAGCTCCACAACCTCCCCCGTCAGGGCCGGATCACTGTTCCTCTTCTGCACAATCTGCAGCACATTCATCATCTTCTCCTCCGGCAGGTTCTCAATCTCCACCCTGAGCTTCTGTTTCTCCTCGTCGTCCATCTCCCTCTTGTTTGGCTCCCTGGCCTTGGGCTTGGGCCTCCTCCCGCCCCCCACCCTCGGCGGCGCCTGCACCGGCACAGATACCGGCTGCTGCGGCGCGGGCGCGAAGTCCAAATCCAGCCGCATTGGCGGCTCGAGGCGCGGGCGCTGCTGCTCGAACCACGAGACGGCCTCCTTGTACAGCCCCTCGAACGAGGCGAGGAGGCTGCTGGCGTACCTGTGCACGTGGTGGTCCGGCGGGTTGTACCGCAGCGCGTTGTTGAAGGTGAGGCGGACGTCGTCGGCGAAGGCCTCGTGCGAGGGGTACCGCCCGGCGGCGAGGTTCCGCTTGACGGTGCCGAGATCCATGGGGCTCCGGATGATGGCGCGGTAGTCGTGCAGCTTGAGGCCCTCCACGTCGACGGGGGAGTTGAACCACACGCTGTTCTTCGATTTCCGCAGGCGGACCAGGATCTCGGCGCACCGCTTCCGCATCGCCTCCAGCAGCGCGGGCGGCGGGGCCGTGGGCGGGGGCGCCGGGCGGCGGCGCTGCGCGTCCTGCCACGTGTCGATGCGGGAGAGGAGGGCGCGGACGCGGCCCAGCTCGCCGGCGAGCCGCGCGCGGAGGTGCCGGGCCTCGGCCTGGGTCATTTCCGAGGTCCTGTACTTGACGCGCCCCACGGCGGACGTCGAGGGCTCCGCCTCGGCCAGCGGCGGCGGGCCGCTGGGGGCAGGGTTTGGGCCCGGGCGGTGGTGGCGCCTAGGGTTAGGGTTGGAGGGGGGCTTGGGGACGAGCGGGACGCGGGCGCCGCCCCAGTGGCGGTGGTGCGGGTGCGCGTGCGCGTGGTGGACCTCATTCCGGCCGGCGAGCACGGCGGAGGTCATCGCCGGCGGCGGCGGGCGCGCGATCTCACGACCTCCGGCGCATCGCGGGTCCGGGTGGGCCTGGCCTGGGCTTCGCGGGTGGGGATCGGGGCTTCGGGCGCGACCCGTTGGTTGGGGACGAGGAGAGGGGGGCAACGCGGGGGCGCTTTTAATAGCGGCGCGGGGGCTGCCCGGGCCGCGGCGGGCAGGATCGGAGCCGTTGGTTCGCCGCCAGGGCGGGATCGAACGGCCGCCGCTGGCCGTCCGCGTGACCGCGGGCAGCGGGGCGTGGATGGCGGGGATGCCGGAGCGCGCCACGTGGAGGCCATCTGAGGCCGGCGCGGGAAAAGGCTACGAGGACGCGGGGGGATTTGTGTGGTGGTTGGGACGCGTGGGGCGGGGGGGTGGGGCCGCTGTGGGGCCCGGGAGGCAGTGGGTGGCGGTGGTGGTGGGGTGTGTACCGCTGGGTGCGCGTGGGGATTTTTGCGGGGTGAGTTTCTCGCGCGAGTTTGGGCCGCACGAATTGTGTGCGTCTCACGAGCAGTCCGGCTTCTGCGATCCTTTTGGTGTCCTTTCCCGAATACCACCGTGAAATTTTCAGAAATCACGATTGCGGTGAAACCGTGAAACCACTTTTCTTGTTTCCCCGTTACAACGTGCGCGGCCTATCTCACATTGGCATATCTTTTGAACACAAATGCCGAAATGCGTGTAGCGGTGTAGGAAGAGATAAAGCATAACATAAGTATTCGGGAGAGGTTCGATTTTCAAAATGTGTATTTTGATATGTTTCATGGAGCACATAGCACTGCACACATGCATACATACCGCAAGGAACACTCACTCTCATATTTGTAATTCTATCACAACCACACCAGGGCTTGTTTGAAACGTTGAAATTTTGTAGAAATTGTATAGAATTTCATAGGAATAGTTCAATTGCATATGAAAATCATAAAAATAGCAAATTTTTCCTACCGAGTGTGTGTAAATATAGGATGAATCCGATTGGGTAGACACATGGACACTTTGATCATTCTCTCATTCATTATCGGTGTTTGGTACTATTCCACTTTGGATATACCACGAGGCGGTTTTGAATCAAGGGATTGGCTATCGGCGAAGGACGGTGGTCACACATGATCGCAGATAAACACAATTAGATAGGTTCGAGTTGTTAAGTCATGTAATACCCTCGCAAGATAGAGAAACCACCTTTTCTGCCTTATTACAAGATGACGTGCACATGTCCATTTATATAGCTTAACATAATCCGTGTAGAAAAGATAAACTATACGATAAGTATTTAAAAGAAGGATTCTCAAAATGTGCGTCTTCATACGCTTTGATGTAAAAAAAGTGGACAGACATACCAATGCATGACAACACACCATATGCGATGCTCGCATTCACGCTCCCATATATGCACATTTATCACTAACCTGCAAGTAAGCCACAAAATACACAACATGCACGTAAATTATCATGGACTGAATCCTATTGGCGAGTAATACGGAGTCATACCCTTCACCTCCACAGTCACACCAAATTACCAAAAAGTGATTATAGCATCCAATCATTCTCTCATTCCTACTTCCAATCCTAGGCATATTTCCTTCCTCCGGCAGCCTCTCACCCTCTTAAGTATCGGTAGCTAAAAAACACAAATCATTTCCACCAAAACGAAAGGGAGGGTTGGAGCATCTCTAATAATGTGGATGTGGTATGAGTTTTTTTGGCAACTACAAAAAGCATCTCGACCCATAATATTGGATGTGATATTGGCGCTCCTTACTACGTTCTTACAACTATTAATCGAAGTCAAAAAAAATATGGTCCATGTTGCTTCTGTGAATATATTGTCGTGACCATCAATTGATATATTTTTCTAAAACTTAAGACCTAGAAAAGTTTAACCTATGACAAGCTAAAATAGACTATGACTTGGAACAGTGAGAGCATATGTTTTTAACCAATTTTCTATAAGGAAAGAGTAACATACCAAAAACAATATTGAATTTTGCTACAACTTAAGCTATAATCTGCTCCTTGATATTATGCATACTACTTGAACCATAGATTGTATCCATTCCAATTTAGTTGGCGACCAATATCATCATCACTAAATAAAAAGAGAGTCTTCGTAATATTATTTTTTCACCCAATGAAAATCTTTGTACCCCTTACATTGGCCCCCATATGTTAGAAAAGATTGCATAATGTTGGAAAGGGTCTAAAACTGGTAGAAGAAAAATATTTTCACAATTTAGTCCTCTATTTTCTCACTTTGTTTTGTACCCATATCCATCGGGTAATTTCCTTGTTTGGAAATTAATGAAAAAGAAAGAACATCAATCAAGCAGATCTCCTTCCTTTTAATTTTCTGTTTCTCTTTCCTTTTCTCCTTACTTAATTACCTGGCCGGTTATCTTCTTCTTTTTCCTTACACCCTCCGATTTTCACATCATCCACATAGACCCGGTCAAGTATACATGCTAAGGCACGGTTTACGGCATGCGTGATGCACATACATCTATGCTAGTATCACTAAATATTGTACTTTTTTTATTGTTTCTCACCGAAATTTGGTCATTCATGTTCTTTAGCTTACATTGCAACTAATATATACTAGTTTGGGAATACTATTCCTTACCTTAGTTTGTAAGGATAGTTATATACAACCCATTGCCTTTTATAGGACCTAGCTAATGCGCAACGGGTCGTCGGCCGTTGCATGCACGGATCGCCTTTTTCGTCTTCAACCTTCTCGCCCTGCCTTGACCTTCTGCCTCGTCTCTGGCGGCTGCCGCCGCAAGATCTGCCTCCACGACCCCTCATTGCTAACCTCTAAGGCTTCATCCTGTAAAATAAGATATCTTGGCATTTAAAATTTATTCTAGAACATAAGGCACTCTAGGTGTATTAAACATTATGCAACGTTGGCAATTGATGTTTGCATTATGCCTTGACTGTATATTTGTTATTTGAGGCATTCAAAAACTTCCTTAGTGTAATGTTGGTAAAGTGATTTGGCTCTATTGAGGGTCCTTATATCATTTTCTGATCTAGTGTAAGTTGTCCTAAAAACTCTATGATGGCTTATATTCTCATCTAGTTTAAGTTGTCCTAAAAACTCTATGATGGCTTATATATATTTCGGGACAGAGGTATTTACTGCTAATATTAACTATTAGGTATTAGCTGCTAATCAATTGATCTAAAGTTCCAAACAAGTCGTGAAGCCATAGTTTTTAGATAAATGATATGCATATGAGGCACATTCACATGTGTGTGAGCGTGAGGTGTATGCGGTATGCCTACATGCACTCCACTATATTCCTGTAATCGGGGAAGTGTTACATCGCCCCTACACTAGTTACATACTACATAGGGTGTACTAGAATTATTTTTTTTGAAACACATCACCTTCGAAAGATTGGGCCGATAGATCAAGCGTCTTGATATTGACGTGAACATCACGTCTACCTTTGAAAGAAAAATACCGTTAAATTCGAAAATAATTTGAGAAAATACGAACATTCATGCTAAAGTTCGAGATTTAAATCCAAACGAACTACACAGTCTCTGAGCAAAATATTTCATGCTCTACACCTTGATTCTGCACCAAGCACATAGTGTGGGAATATATTATATATATGAGAAGAAAGAAATGCCTAGGCGATTGAACCGTAAAATAAAGTTACCGTATAATACTTATATTCCTGCCAAGATGGTTAGGGGCGGAGCCCCGAATTGAACTTAGGGGGACCAATGCTGGCAAGTAATAAACAAATATAGAACGAATGATTATTTTCATTAATATAACAAACATTACATCATTAAATTATGCTAATATAGATAAATAACCGCTGATTACTACACATATTAGTAGCAAAATACATCTAAAAATCACGATTAGTAGAAAAATTAGATCTCAAAGTCATCATTTATAGGAAAAATGGAGTACATACGGTATAACTTTAGGAGTCTTAGGGGTATTCTCTCCGCCACCGAAGATGGTGACTCACTGAATCCAAGCAAACGTAAGAAAAATATATAAGATTTTGAAAGCTGACGAATTCATATGGTTAATAGGAAAACGCACTGAGTTTAGTTCAAAAAATAATATCTATCTTTGGGGGGGGGGGGGGGGGGAGTGCGTATTTGGACATGTTTGGTATTCCCTCCATTTCAAATTACAGCCCATTTGAGTTTTTCAACACCAAATTCGATCAACTCGACTTATTGAAAAAGTTCACAATTATCATATATTTTTATAATGAATATATTTACCGTAGATTAATAGGTTGAGAAGGTCAAATTAATGTTAAAGTCAAACGACCTATAATTTGAAACAGAGGGAGTAACAATTTGTTTGAGTTTGGCAGTTTTGGAAAATCACGGTCCGTATCTGAACCTAACATAAGCACCATGGGTTTCTTTTGTCGGCTAAGACCATAGCGTTTTTGAACTAGCATCAGTTTAGTTTTTATATAAGTCTCCAAATTTAAACTTCATTGTATATAAGTATAATAATATTTATATAGCGTAGATTAGTCCGTATTTTGGTCCTCCCGTTGAAGCCCAGGCGGTTCAGACCGAGGACTCCTGTAGAATGGATCTGATGAGAACACCTTTTGCTAGACTCAAGTTTGCACAGTACCTCAAAAATACGACAACAGGGAGAGCGTATCTGCAAAACACGTCACGTCACGTCCGCCTTGGGCTTGGGCCTTTGCTAGTGGGAAGGCGGAGCCTTTGGAGGCTGGGGCCCAGCGCGACGCCAGCTGGGACTGGGAGGCGGCCGCCGCGGCGCAAAAGCGACCGAGAAACGGACCCACCCCGCGCGCGTCTGCGGGCCCGGTGGCCCGCGCCTGGCCGGGGAGGCGAGCGGGTGCCAAGCGTGTAAGCCGGGGCGGGCGTGGAAATAGCCTTTCGTTTTTTTTCCCCCCTCTCTCTTCTCCTCTCCTTCCCGCGCGCGCGCGAGAGCGGGAGCACCACCCCCCATCTCCCGCCATACTATTCCCTCCGCGCCCCCCGCCCTTTTCCCTTTTCTTTTTTTTTTCTTTTTCGCCTTTTCCTTTTTTGCCCCTCGCACGGCAGCCAGCCAGCACGTGACTGTGGTGGCGGCATCGCAGTCACAGGTTTCGCAGGGGGAGTTGATGAGTCGCGGGATCGGCACCCCCGTTACGTGGTCCTGACGTGTGGGCCCCCCCTTACGTTCGCGGTCGCAAAGCCCCGCTAGGATCGTGCGGTCGTGTCGGTGCCCGTGCTTTGCCCCGTCTGCGCGCGTGGATGGCTTTGGAACTTTGATGCATGATGCCTTGGTCTCGTGTTCATCTGAGTTTTATAGATCATGTGTTGTACTTTTTTCTAAGAGCGTTGTACAGAGGGAATTATACAGGTGCATTATTCTCGTATGAAAACAGTGCACTTCTACCCAATCTACTCATAATGCATGCACGGCCAATATATATCAGGGGCGGAGCGCCCAGTGCCGACGCGCCGCAATCCTCTCGCAGTCTCGCCCACATCGCCGCCGCCCGTCCCTTGGCCACACGCCGCCCCCTCGCCAGCCGTCGCTCGTCGCCGGCTCCTCATCGCCCTGGCGGCCCCAGCATTTGTCCCGGCTGCCGGCGCCCTCTGTGGCCCGGCGCGTGGGTGGAGGAGCGGCCCGCCGTGGGGACCGAAGGCGCGATTCGGCTCTGCGGGCAGAGCCGCGGCCCCGTCCCGCGTCGCAGGCTCCCCGTCACCCCCTCAAGCCCTGCCCCTGCCTCACGTCGTGCCCCGGTGGCGGCAGCCCCTCCCCGCTGCGTGCCTACGCACAGCGGCCAGTGCCCTGTGGCCAACGGGCCGGTGGCTCCCCTCGCCGGCTTTCACTACCACACCTAGATTTTTGGGCATCCTCCGCCACTGTAAATCTTGGTATTAGAAACGGAGTTTTACATGTAGCAACCACACATTTCTTTGCTTAGAATACCATAGTATTCCGACAAACTGTGTTATTGCGTCAGTACTCCAAATTAAAATATTTCCATGCCAAACATACCCGTACATGTACCTGGAACATGTTGATACATACGGTTTCAAAGAAGTTTATAGATGGACTCGAAAGTCATCCGAAAATGTCTCCACCACACAACCATATTCAGTTAATCCATTAACCTAGGGCCTGATTGGTTAGCTGGGCGCGGCTAGCATGGCTCCCGCGAGCCTGCCCCTCCAGATACGGATTTTCCTCTCGTATGCACTCATGCAGGTCAAAAGCACCGGAATGGCTTGGAGTGCACCCACAGATACAGGCTCAGCTCTTTGCATACAGGCAACCGAACAAGCGCACGGCCGCGAGCCTGACTACTGCAACCCAACCAACCAATCACGCCCTAGAGACGGCAAAAGGAAAGGCGCAGCGATATGATCGCTTTGTTGAAAACAAGCACACTTTTCGGTTGCCAGCGCAGCATCGTCCCTACTATAATGTGTTGTTACTAGCTCCTAGTCCTAGGGCTTGAACCTAAACAAGATTGTAGTAGCAGTCTACAAGTAGTACTAATTACAGCAAGAGCTTGTGCCATGTCCTTTTGCGTTAGGAAATAGTACTAGTATAGTATCCCACGATGTCAAAAAGCATGGCAGTGCAACAAATATAGCACCGCGTAATTGCATCGCAAGATCTTTTCATGGCATTTTACAGCGCCGTCAGGCATGCCACGATAATTAGGTGCTCTGCAGATGCAGTTCACGATGCCCGTATTGTATCCTACCAAAGACCACCATCCAGTCTGTACAGAGCCACAACAGGAAATTCTTGGAGCTTCGAGCATCAACAACTCCATCTAGTGTAGCAAGACATGGAGTTTATTTAAAAAACTAATTGACCAACCTAGGGAGAAACTAGGCAGGTTTTCAATAAGAAGAAATAGACATGTAAATTTCAGTATTTTTCTGGAATTTCAGTCGGCTGGAAGTGCATTTTCCACGGTGGCATTTCCAAATTCAGTCCTCGATTCGAGAATAATTCCAGGCGAAAAGCTTCAGATAGATGATGCCATGTGCTACCGGTAACCAGCAGGCTTTACCTACTGCGGATCCTTGCTGATAAACAAAGAACTACGAATCCACAAAACGAAACCCTATTACTAGTTAATTGCAAATCTTCAGAGAGATCCATTTGCTCCATGACAACGAGTGCTCCCCCACCCCCTGCGAGCATCGTGGCGGCTAGCTGCCTTGCCCCGTTTGGGCAGGCACTGGCTGTTACCGGCGCACTGGGGAATGCATCCGAGACGTGGCCCTCCTGCCATCCTGCCTTGCTTTGCTCTCAAGGACGGCAGGGATGCGGGAGCGCGCGATGACGATGACAGGGCAAGGACATGGACATGTGCCCGCTGGGCAGCCGTGCTTTACACTCGAGACCTACAAATCTAGCCACTTCAAATCTGTCGCAAGGGCGACCGTGTGTGCAGTTGATCATTCATGTTTGGGGCGCAAAACATTGAGAGGTTAACTTATGTCAAGAAAACCGATCATATATGCAGACGTCGAGTACTATCCAGCAACAACAGTGAATGGTGCCATTTCAGATTCAGAAATATAGGCCAGGATTGTCAATGCTGCTGAAGAACACACACCTTTCTCTGTGTTTTCTTCCTTTCTTAAGATTCATGTGACTATGTGAGGTTGTGGGAACAATGACTGGTTCCGTTTCAGATTCAGAGCCAGCAGCAGGTAGCAGTAGATGCCCACATCACTGACGTCAGACTTAATCTGGAACCACATGACTACTACCACTAACCATGCTTTAATTTGTTCCTTTGCTCAATATGGCTAGTACCAGTAGAAAGGGTTACTCAATTGTTTCAGGGTTTTGGGAATGCAAAGGACAAAGCATATGCCATGTGCCAACAGAAAGGCACACGCGGACCCTAACGGGGAGTAGCTCATGTTGGCAACGGCGATTACTACTTACACGCTAGAAAACCGAACCAGAACGTGACGGTGATGTCAGTTAGCTGCTCCATTCTGATGCACATCGTTTATTGATGCCAAACGTCTCCTCATTCCAAGAGCAACTAAAATCTAAACCCTAGCTGTATCTTTTGCCTGCAGCTATTTATGCTAGTACCTAGTAGTAGTGGTGGTGGTGTAATGCAGTGCATCTTCTGACGTGGAGTGGAGATAGTGGATTCTTTTAAAGAACATTAGTTTTCTTTGGTTGGGTTTGTTATCTGCTTATGTGTTCAAGCTCAATTATTCAGGATGTGTTGGCGCCTCACCGATTGCACTAACACTGATGAGTTTTTTTTAGGGGAATTGAGATTGATGATCAGATATGGCAGTGCACCCAAAATACCGGCGACATAAACTAGAGGGAGGACCAAGCCTCCACTCATTCACTGTTGTACGTAGACATGTAAAGAGGCCCATGGGCCTTCTTTCATTCAGCCTCATTGGAGAAGTAACAAAACATGTTTTGATGATTCGATCCAACAAACCCAGTGCAGCCAACCTTTTCTTTAGCAACCCAATGCCGATACAGGACTCCTTTGATAGGTCTACGATTATGGTCTGACAAAAAAATTGCTAAAAGATGAACTGTATATTCAACTTCAACAGTTTCGGGTTTCAGATCAAGTGGTAGATCCATTGGTTCAAGACCACATGATCAAGGCATTGCACTGCATCAAGACCACATCATCTGAACAACCAGTAGGCTGTTTTTTTCCTTTGTGTGTTGAGATCATGGCAAGCACATGTTTCATTTAGAAGAAGGGACTCTATATTTATATAACAGAAAACCTTACAACAGAAAAACACGCAACACGCGTGACGCAAAACAAAAAGTCTCAAAACCACTAGTAACAATGTCGGTCTTTCCTCATCAACCAAGGATTTTGAACTTCCATTTATTGGGACATGAAGCCTAAATAAAACTGGACTTTGGATGGATTATTTTTTTCTCCGGAACACAGAGAAGAGCTGCGCATCATTATATTAAGAAGAAAAATAAGAGTCTAAATGACTTTGGATGGATTATTATGCATCCGTGCTCAAAGTTAACAACACTTGTGTACAGGGAGCAGGCGGACAATTCGGGTGAGGAAAGAGTTTTCATTTCGCTGATGATCAATGAAGCTTCTTAGGAAATATCTTAGTGGTATATATTGAACAACATACATGCTAATCAAGCCTCCTGAATTTTTGAAAAAAAAAGTTTCAGACTTTGATTCCGTGTTCTTGATCGTTTCTCCACATTGAGGGCCTGTTTGGATCAAATGAAAAATTTTCATTTCTTACGTTTTTCCTGTGAAATTGAACTGTTTCCTGTAAAATTTATATGTAATTCATGTAAAATTCTTACGTTCCAAACAGGCTCTGGAGGGGATAGAAACCATAAACCACCTTATTATTAGTAGCTTTGACAGCAAACAAAGAGACCAACTTTTATTCGAGGTTAACAGTATACTTGTGCCTCACCATGGAGCAACTCTCTCCCCCTCTCTCTCACACACACCGGGTGCACAGAGCAAAACAGTAACGACTACTACTGTAGCAACGAAGAAAAGGATTGCCTTATGCTCAGACTAAAAAGGAGAGCAAGACTACCCAACTCCCACCCTCATCCTCTCTCCTATTACCAAACTCAGGCTTTGATCTTCAAGCACTCAGTTTTCAACATGGGGGCAAGGAAGGCGAGCTTGTCGCCACAGTACATCTTCGGCATGCCGATGACCTCCTTGGTGTGGCTCTCATTGTGCAGTGGTACTCTTGGTGACTCCATGGCAGCCTCCCTGTCATCCTCGGTGATTGTCTCGAGGATCCTCGGGGACCTAGCACGCCTGATGGTCGATGGCAGCTTCGATGGTGCAACCTCCATGGTGATCCGGCCGGTGACTTGAGACATAATGATATGGCAAGGAGAGGGAGAGAGAGAAAGAGTTGAGAACTAGTGCGTGTGTGCTCAAGGGGGGCATTGGGCTGCTGCTGAATGTTGTTTGTGTTGCTTGCTGCCTGGCTCCCAAGAGGTAGTCTTGGGGGGGTTTATATAGACCTTGCCCCATGAACATTTTACACAGAGGTTGAGAATTGATGTGGTGATTACCGGAGATAATTGGACACTAATTTCAAAAGGTGGTCATTGCGGAGAATGAATGGGCTGAAAGCGAAGGCTGAGGTGACACAAACAGATTGCAAATGACACCGTAGCCGTAGTCAATCAGAAGAGATGATGGCCAATTGGCCACACATACATGTAGTCGTGTCATCCGTGCTAATACCGTCACCGTGTGCACGCTGATATTATGTGATTGAGCTCTTGTAACCGTTCACGTGTATGTACGAGCTGCGCAAGAGATGGAATTGGACCCTTTTAGTGTCACTTTCAACAAAAAGGAACGATTAGAGAAACAGAATGAAAGCATTGGAAGGATAAGAACGTAAATACCTCTACACACACTTCTCTCAGTTCGAGTTTTGATGAGGCAACACTACGGGGTGTTTGATTTGAGGAGTAATAGGCCATCATCTTTTCTCTAAGATTTTTGTTTGGTCCGTCGAATTAGATGAGTTAATCTATCACTGCTCATTGCTCATCTGCTAATAATTAGTGCTAGCGCCAGGAATATGATCACTGAAATTTTTAAATTGAGTAAATTGCACGCCAAGTCTTTAAAATTTTTCCGTTATACCATCTGGATCCATAAATTTCCAAAGTGCACAATTAGGTCCATGAATTTTTCCCGCTATAACATCTATGTCCATGAACTTTCAAATTGCACACTTAGATTCATGAATTTTTTTTCCGTTATACCATCTAGGTCCAACAGAAGCCAGCCGGGCAAACTCTGCTTACGTGGACACGCCCGCACATGCAAACGTGGCTGCCAGCGTCACATGAGTCGCTCGCAGAGCGCCGCGTGAGGACGGCGTGTCGGCTGCGGCAGAGCGGTGTTGCCGCCTTCACACCGTCTTACTCCTGTCATCGACCGGCGCACTAAGTGCGGGCGGCGTCAAGCGTGGAAATGCAGTGCGTACAGCGGTGACCGGAAACGAGCAAGGATGCAAACGCAGTGGTGGCCGAAGACGAGTGCGGACGTGAACAATTGTGGCCGGAGAGGAGCGTGGGCGCGAAGCGCGAGCGTCCACGGCCCGCGACGAAAGCTCGTGGCTGCACGATGAGCGACATGTGTCCCCGGCAGCCACGCTGACATCTATTGGGCCTAGATAGTATAGTAAGAAAAATTTATAGATTTAACTGTGCCCTTTGAAAGTTCATGGACCCAGATGATATAGCGGAAAAAATTTATAGATCTAATTGTGCATTTTGAAAGTTTATGGATCCATGTGGTATAGCGGAAAAAGCGTGCAATTCACTCTTATAAATCGTTTTGGTTCCCAAACAAACGCATCATATCGTATACTAACCCGTCGATCTCCTGGGATCTATCCGATATTACTTTGTTAAGCATAGAAATCACCGATTGATTGCGTACTTGATCTCTTTTAGAAGCTCGTTCAGAGCCATTTTCTTTAAACAATTGATGTCGTCCCACACTGTACACGCCCTACGGCAAAGTTCAGTGCCAATAGAATCAGCATCAATCATGCATGCATTCCAATTTTGGGTTAGACAATACGCCGCCGTATATACTAGTACATGACTTGAACAAATGAGAAAAAAATATAGCAAAATATTTTTTTTCGACGTTGTAGAGGCATACACGGAAGTGCACAAGCACAATGCTTCGGGTGTCCGGTTCTGGTTGCAGATGCAGACAGCGCAGAGCAAGCAGAGGTGTCGTCGCGGCGAGGGCAGCTAGCCGCACGGGGACGACGGGCGGCACGCGCCTTTTCGCCATGAATGAGCAGGACAAGGACAAGATTACGCGCGGCGATCCGCTGGTGCACGTTGATGGTGAGCTCCCTCCACGCCTCCAGCAGCGACGACGCCTCTTCATCTAATCATCTCCTGGTGCCAGAGCTTGCCACGTGCATTACTCTCCTTTGGCTCCTCTTACCTTTACGCAGCCTCTGCCCTCCTGCTAATTTCAACTCAACACTGCGTAGTGTCGCTGCAGCGCAGATTTCGACATTTGTTCGCCATTTGTTCTGTTCTTTCTTCTCCTCCTGTTGCACACAGCCTCAGCTCTGCCGCGTGTGCTCCGTGGATTTTTTTTAATAAAAGAAACCATGGATTAATGGTGCTACCAAGTTAGGTTGGTGAACGCAGGATTTTTTTTTCCTGGAACCGTTTAGTCTGTAAAAATCGGTGGAGTAATAAAGGCAAAGAGCTGCCGGTGAGCCACCCCACTGCAGGATGCTGAACAATCGACAGAAATCAGCTACCAGATGAGCGCAAGGCATTTGGCTGACCTCGGAGAGATGGCACAGCGACCGGTCACAGGGGCTGCGGGCCGCGCGCTGTCGACGCCAAATCGCCAACAGCGGCGGCGGCAGCGACTTGCTCCGCCGCCATTCATTGCGCCAGCCAGCTCGCTCGCTGCCGGCGAGAGCCACCGGCGGCAGCGGGCAGCCATCCGTCGCCTCTCACTTTCAGCTGTGCCGCGGGCGCAACACACGCTCGACAACAAGGCCGCCGCCCCAGCCTGCAGGGTCCGGCTGCACAACCGACCAAACCATTGATGCTTGCTCTCCCTGACACCCTCCCTCTCTGGTCCTTTTGGACATGACATCCAAACGGTCTCTACATCAGTACTTGTAATGTTGTTTTTGAACCTTTTTTGTTTCTTTTTTGAAGATGGTTTTCAGGCATCAGAACCATTGTTCCCAAAGAAAAAAAAAAAGATATATGGCGAGAACTCTATCTGGTCTGACTGCAAGCAATCTAAACTTAATGACGCCTCTTTTTCTGCATCGCCGAAGAGGCAGGACAACTTGAAAACCTGGCTTTTGTGTTAATGATCATCAGGGCCAGGAGAAGCGAGATTTTGATCTGAAGGCAGGATGCTGCTGCACGTTGCTGTCAGGCAGATTGGCAAGATCTGGCAGCAGATCCACCAGGTTACCTGAGGATCAGAGAGGACTACCCCCAACAGAAATGACATACCTCCGCGGGCACAACTGCTAATGACAAGCATGAGGATCAAGAACATGGAGGATCCATATATAGTGTTTAAACAAGAAAATTATCTTACTATTATAGCCTCCACGTTAATCCTCATGAAACGCATAAAAAAAATCCTAAAAATTTTCACAAAAATCAGAAACATCCGACCATCAATTGGCATATTGAAATATTAACAGCCATTAGATCTGTTTTCTAAGTAATTACCCACCTCTACCATTATGAAAGATTTTGAGTTCAACTTTCGATGAAAGCAAATTTTTTCTTTTCTTAGCAGATTTTTTTCATTTTCAATTTATTTTCTAAGTAATTACCCACCTCTGCAATTACGAAAGGTTTTGAGTTCAACTTTCAATGAAAGCAAATTTCTTCTTTTTTTGGCTGATTTTTTCCATTTTAAAATTTACTCTCAATTTTTGTCAATTTTTTCTTATTTACAAATTTACACTACTAAATGGTTCCGTAACTTTTTTTCATAAAGATGCTAGAAACTTTTATATGAAACAGATATTTTGTATCTAATCTTGCTATTACTAATTGGAGATTTCTTTTGGAGACTCCTTATTAATCCTCACAATATGCGCTAAATAAAAGATAAAATCATAGAAATTCTCACAATAATCAAAAACATCCTATCATCGACTGCAGATTGAAATCTTAATAGCTATTTGATATATTTTCTATGTAATTAACACTCCATTATCCATCACGTAGCTCTAATAATAAAAAAAGATAAAACCTAAAAATTTTCACAAAAATAAAAAAACATCCCGTTATCAATCATGTAGCTCTAATAATAGTAGTCATTAGATCTATCTAAAAAATTACCCGACATGACATTATGAAAGATGAAATAAAATAATCCTTCAAATTTGTATAAAAATTGCCCATCATGCCATTATGAAATATGAATTAAATAATCCCTTAAATTTGCATAAATTATCCACCATGCTATTATGAAATACGAATTAAAATAACCTTCTAAATTTGCATATAAATTACTCACGTGCCATTATAAAAGATAAATTTAAATAAGCCCAAAATCTGCATATAAATTACCTAATATGTCATCATAAAATATAAATTAAAATAATTTCTAAATTTGCATATACGTTATCCATAATGACATTACAAAAGATGAATTAAAACAATCAGCTATAATATTATTAGAGATTAAATCTATATCCCCTAAAACTCTAACCCGTACGAAAACACGGGTTGATGGACTAGTGTAGAATAATTATCATCGGTGATAAGAAAAAAAAAAGACTGCGGTTATGAATGACCCTAGCATTTTCGTTTCCACTTGGTGGTGATAATGGGAAAAAAAAAATCTGGAAGGACCTCTAGATTGGGCAGCAGAAAATTCCAGCTGGCACCATTGAATTTTCATCTCAAGATCCAATATATTTCCTTTTCACCATAGCTACTCCACTAAATCGCCGCACAAAATACGCAGTGAATAGCTCACACAACAGTGTATCTCTGTTTCATGAACAGTGCAGCAAATTCCAGAACATATTGGGATGATTGTATCAAAGATCACCACGCAGTTGTGTGGAACGAATGGCAGCCCTAGTTCAGTTTTATGAATAAGAAAAAGGTAGGGAATCTGTCAAAAACCTATGCCCTACTCATACAGATAGTAACAGTCAGTGGCAGCATGGCTACAGTTTAAAAAACTATACGAACTTGTTGAAATTTCCTTTTTACCAGTTATGACAAAAAAAAAAAAAAGAAAATCAGAAATGCAGCTGGCCCAAAATTGCGTTGAAGTTTCATACCAAGGACAAATAACATCGGCTACTCCTAAATGAAGTACCACATTCTCGGCGGATCAAAATGATGAGAAAAAAAATACATAATCGGTCGATGTAAAAATTTGGACTTCCTCCCTGGTGATGAGAATGAGATATGGAAAGGACATATGAAACATCATAGTTCAGACATACCATCTAATAATTACTAATATATCAAGGATGGACAGTCATCTTATCAGAAAAAAAAAGATGGACAGTTACAGGGTGTTAACATCCATTTCAGAAATATTCTTGCCTTCTGCTGCCAGAAATTGGTCTTTTATTCTTAACAGAGGATGTTTATAGTTATCTTATCAACATCTTTGAAAGTTTTTTCATCGAACACACAGGAGAGCTGCGTATCTTTGCATCAAGAAGGAAAAAAATGGGGGCAAGAGCCCTTACAGCATACCCACACCACCAGTATCTAATCCTAAACAACATGTTCCAGTTTCATGTATAAAGCACTTACCTGATTGAAAAGCAATTCAATCACATCAGTAACCAAACAGCAATAATTTTAGAAACATGCGTGAACAATAGGTTCATTATATTCAATTGTGGCAGTGTTGAGGACTATAAACTGCTCTAGTTCTTGCACAGCAGTTGGTGTTTGGTTTCTATCCAATGCTGCAATCAATCAGAAATACATGTAACAACTTACCAGATAAAGTGCCAATGGGATCTACCATTGCACTTCTGCCTTAAGTCATTTTCCTTCGGAAGACAGAGATAGACAACATCTTTCAGTGTTTGAGACAAGCTCTATTAACATTTCAAGTTAGTCTCTTTGTATAGGAAAGGCCATTATCCAATCATGAGTTTGTAGAAAAAATACACAACGAGATTTATGACATCAACTTGCAAAATTTAGTTCTCTCTTATCTTTGAAAGAAACAAAATTGAGATCCTCATCCTCCTCTTCCTCATAATCATCATCATCGTCATCATCATCTTCTTCATCCTCATCCTCATCAAAAGCATAATTACCAGACCGGATCCTACCATTTACATGGCTTCTTGTCCGTGTATGGTTCAACAAATGGTGAATTCCAGCATCGGTTTCTGTAATTTCATGACCATCCACCTCATCATTTTCAGGTTTCACTTCCAGCTCAATCGCACCATTCCCTATCAATTCACTCGCTTCTTGCTGTTCTTCTGGTGCTTTGGCAAGTGAAAGAAGGATATTTTTTGCTTTCTGGTCTGGTGGGTATCCACGAGCTTCCATTTCTTTGAACCAAATGATAGCATTTCCAAAATCTGAGTTCCTTCCATGTACATCCATGATGGTAGTATATATAGTCTGGTTGGGTTCAACGCCCTGGATCCGCATTCTCTCATACACCCGCATAACTTTCTCAACATTATTCAACTTCGAATATCCTTTCATCAGAGTACCATAAACCACAACATTGGGCTTCAAACCATCGTCTTTAATCCTACGAAAGAATTTCTCAGCTCCATTCATATCAGAAGCATTTACATAAGCTAAGACCATAGTTGTATAAGAGCAAAGATCAGGCTCAACCCTGCAAGAGAAAATGGTGTGATAAGGTGAGAAATCAACAGTTCAAATTGTTTCTAAAATTGAGGTACAATGACCGGGCTATACCTGTGTCTTCTCATTGCCTTGAAAACAGTATTAGCCTCTTCTACCAATCCAGATATTGCAAATGCATCAAGCAAAATGTTATACGATTTACGTGTTGGCCTGCAAATAGCATACTTCAGAATAGTACTAAAAGGAACATTTCAATTTCAAGCAGCCATTCTCCACTGAAAACTTATTTTAGCTTCACGTATAGTTAATAGTTTTCAGCTTATTCATGGGATGGATTGACTTGAATTCATGAAGAAAGTATCCACATTGACTTAAAAAAAAAAAAGGCCATGTTCGACCACACAGCTCAAATGAACAGTATCAAGCATGCCTGACAATTTGTACATGGTTGGGTCAACTCTTCAATGTGCTTAAAAGTTGTATAGGTCTTCACATCTCTTTTCATGTTGCAGGTACACACTTCATTCAAATATTTTGGTAAAAGTCTAATTAGATCAAACATTTTGGGTTCTATACCTCATTCAAAACTCTTGCCCTGATCAGATGTGCTTGCCAGCAGCAGCAGCATCCAGATCAGGCAGCTGCGGTATTGGTTGCAGGAAACATCAAGCAGGCTGCAGCTGCAGCTAGCAGAACTGATCGAGCCCTTTTCTCAAGTTTTTCACTAATGGGGCTAGAATTACTTAACAATGAAATCTCCAAATGTCCTTGCTTGCACTACCAAAACTATGTCCGCATTTTTCATGTAGCTCAGCATGACGATAAAGCCTCAAACTGTATTAAGACAATAATAATAGTGATAGAGAAGGACCTGACTCCAGCATCAAGCATCTCTTCAAAAACTGCTAATGCTTCTTCTTCCCTTCTGGCTTTCCCATAAGCTTTGATAAGCAGGGAGTAGCTCACAACATCTGGTTTCAGCCCAGCTCTTTGCATCTATAATTTGTGTCATTTATTATGAAAAGAATACTGAGAGATCCTATATGTTCTCACTTTGTATCATAACAAATCCACAACTAAACACTGAATATCTGATTGTGTAACCGAGCAGGAAATACCTGATCATAAATACTTGAAATCTCCTTGTAGTCTGTTTCAAATGACATCAAACTATTAAAAGTGACTGTTGATAGTGGAATTCCTCTCTCGGACATCTGCGCAAATAGCTTACGAGCCTGGCCATAGTCACCAGCTTTCTTGTACATATAAATCATCATATGAAACATCTTCTGGTCTGGCTTAAAAGAAGCTCTTTTTTCATTAAGAAGGTCCTCAAATATAGCTTCAGCTTCTTTGTATTTATCACCCTGCCAGCAATTACCAATAAATTTGTTGCAGGCAAAATTATGAGTTCAGGGAATTGGGTATCATCATAGCTAGTTTTCTGAAGTGGCTTAAGGCCTTAAGTATAGGAAAAGTTCCAAATACCCTAATAAAAGCCACTAGTAAGAATTCACATCTCTTCTAATATTGCAGGTCTACACCTGGAGGCCATATGATGGAGGAGAAATATGGGTATCCACATAAGAAAAAAACATGGACCCCTGTTTAGGGTTGGTTTCTCAAGACAGTGGCAGGGTCTTGGATGGTGCTAGATAAGCTCCATGGTGAAGCAGTTCCTGATAATCTTATGTTACTAAAGCAAGATTTTCATGGTTTTGGGTTCCAATTTGAGTATGCTTTGTGTAAGCCAACTTTAGTTTAACTTTTAGTTTTGCAGCTTATATGCCCCATCCAAGATGTAAGCTTGCAATAAGAGAGATGTGGGGTGCTAAAAAACTTCAACATGGCTTTCTGAAAACCGTTATTAGAAAAAGGACAGCAAATTGTAAACATTTACAATGACCCCTATAGCAGAATATGTAACTGTACAGTATACAAGGTAGAATCAAAGTTGCAGAGTTGCTTGTTCTAATTAGAATTGACAGAGCGACGGTTAAATATCAGGCCAGTTTTCATCCACTTTTAGTGAGCAAGTCATGAGAGTGTAGATAATATATGGCAGCTAAATACTGACCTCAACTAAAGATTTCAAAATAATTTGATATGTCACAGGTGACGGTTCAGGGCCTGATGTTTGCATCCTACGGAATACTGCTTCCGCCTTACGGTACTGTTTGCCTCTTCCATACGCCTCCATTAGACCAGTCTGAGATATCACGCTGGGCTGGTAACCTTTCTTGTTCATATACTTCAGGACCCTTTCTGCCCTGCTAAAATCCCCCAACTTTCCATAAGCCGTCACAAGCATCAAGAAGTCCATCTCAGTGAAGTCCCACCAATGCTGTGTTCTGAGCCATTCGAGAATCTGTAAAGAAAAGGGCACACAAATTCAACTAGTTTGATATTGGAAAGTTGCAATATAGCAGTTTAGTCACCAAGCCAATTTCAATATGAGCCATCTGGTGCAAGTGAATATACCTCGCTAACAACATTCCATTTTTTCAATTGTTTGAATCGCACAAGAGTCCCAAGAATTACATCTCTTGGAAGTGGCTCTTTCCTGTTTCGCTGAGTCTTCAGAACGGATACAGCTGATCCTGTCTCCTCTATTTCCCTCATCATTCTCCTCCAGTTCTTCTGCTCAGCCTCATCAGCAGCATCCTTGAAAACTTCCTCTTTCTTTTTCCTCTGCATAAACTTTCTTGTAGCTAACATCCCACGGCAAACGACCTCAAGCCTGCGGTTGCTCTTGATCTTCACATTGCAGATTGGTAAACCAGAGGATAGTTTCGCTTTGCTGAAATAGTCAAACACGTTCCAGAGAGGGAGTTCAAACAAGGGGAAAACATCATCGCAGGAAAATGTAAAATGACACACGTTCAAATGCATGTTGATTTATTGATTATAGCATACGCTACTATTTTCCTTCTATTCAGAAGTAGACATAACATGGCATTGACGGTTCATTGTGAACCCCGAACAATGACAAGAAAATCCTTAAATATCATGTTAGATGGCAACTTGGCTTCAAGTCCTTTGTAAATCACATGTGCAGTCTTCAGATAATGTATTTCATGCATGATTGATGGTCGTCAAACTGTCGAAGGGAGATCAATTTCCTATCCTTTTACCCAATGGCGATGACACGAGCAGATATACATCCAGCAAATGCAACTTTCATATTGTCAAGCATCATGTTTGAAGGGAACGAGGAGATCACCGATCACTATAGAAAACGAATATCTCCAAGCCTAGAACAACTATATAGCTATCTAAACCACCAAGCATACAGAAACGAGGTACTGGACGAAACTTGTGGGGTGGGAGACAACAGGATTTTAGCTTCGGATTTCCTTTTTCACCTACAGGCTCAGGGCACATCTGGACTGAACACTTGAACCAAACAGCGCCATCAACCATTCACGATGCAGGCAAATTAAAGGAAGTAGCCCATCAAGGAAAGCCGCGTCAAAGACCACATTTTTACACAGTGAAATTCACGGGCACCCGCTGCGCAAACCCCCCGTCCGGATAACACTCGGAGGCAGCCGCGAATTGGAGCCCTGGCCTGCGGCTGTCTCTCGAGCAAACTAGCACCGCCCCTACCAAGAGGCCACCACACGAGGCATACCAGTCTCCCCATGACTACCTACCAGCTGCATCCACAGCCACGGCCACTGGAGAGAGAAGCCTAAACCGACGAGCCATGCCCAAAACCGCCGCGCGAATTGCACTGTACTCAAGAACCAGCCCCGCGGGTTCTTGGCAGGAGATCGCTGGGATGGAGGGAGGGGAGCGACGGGGTGGCAGCGGCACGTAACCAGAGGCTGGAGGGGAAGGAGAGCGGAGGCCGCGACCCAATCGCCGCCGCCTCCATGGGAGCAGGAGAGGGCAGCCTTATCGGCTACTGCCAGGAGCGAGGGCGAGCTGCGGAGAACCTCTCCTTGCTTAAACCCCCGTGCGCCCGTCTCTCCCCATTTGCGTTTGCGTTGTTGGGATGACGAGGAAGCAGCAGGATCTTTTCCGGAGGATAAGCATGGGCCGGGACAGGTGGGTCCATCGGCTATTCAGCCCGTCTCGGAATTAGGCCCAGCAGACGGTGTCCAACTGGGAATCACGCGCCTACCAAGACGGTTGTCCTTGTTCGAGAGCTATGATCTTTTTGCTCCGGAACTGAACCACCTGTATTTGTTAAAAACCTCTAGGTTACTAGAGAAGAAAGAAGACGTTTGATGAAAATAAATATGTTTTTTCTTATTTCCATTTTATGATTGATCAAAATAAACATAAACAACTTTAAATCGAACTCGTTTCCCTCAACAAATAAAGGCGGTCTTACAGCAAAAAAATTGTCATGAAAAAGAAAACATAAAAATGCCCAAGAACCTTCTCGCGTGGACACTCTGGCTTGGACGGTAGCCTGTTTATATAGCTGCGGCATCCTTTCCTCCTCGCAAGGAGGAATCCAAAGCCAACAGGGTCAGGGAGTGCCGGAGTGGTTGAGAGCTCACTGCTGTGCCCGTGCGTGCTGCTTCGTCGAATCGAGTGGAGACCGCCGGAATCTAGCCCAAGGTGAGCATCTACCTCCAAACCCCATAGTCTCCCCTCGCGTGCTCTTGGTTCCACGGTTCTTGGATCATGACGCTACGGGTTATTGCGCGATGGAAGTTGGTTAATCTCCTTAGAACTTACGGAGTAGTTTTTTTTCCTCATCGAAAGAGACTTAAAAGTCTTCTATTGGGAGGAGTTTGATTTGGTGGGTGCCCCTTCCGGCCAAAATGTTGAGATAGGAAAGAGAACTGGAGGGCTAGCAGCCCTGTAAACCTGTGTGAAAATTGCCACCATGTGGATCTCGACTTCCTGTCTTGCTAGGGCTTCCATCACCGTCTCTTTAATTATTGGTTATGTGTGTCACCGAATAGATTACCGATGCCATCCTCAAAGTTGTCCAAGGGGGAGGCCTGCATATCTCTGTGTTTTTTATTTGGTTGAGGGGCGATTTTTGCTACTGTCTTTCCAAGGTAAAATTAGATGTAGTTTGGGATTGGGATCGAAAAAGGGCAGTGAAAAAAAAAAGGAGGTGTATTGGCCTTGTGTTTTGTCATGTGAACACTGGCCCGTAACCCTTTTGTATGGAGTTCTAGGAGAGAATGGTATTTCTGTTTTCAGGGAAAAAACATCGATGATGTTCCCTGTACTGATGAAAACCTCCCAACCAGTTTCCATGTATTATGACTGTACGCCGGAATTCTAAACAAATGGCACTACAGTCATAATCTTGAATCTGCACACCTCATGCTCCATTCTTTATTCTGCTCTAAAATCAAGATTACTTTCCCCCTGTTCTTACCAAAAAAGTTTGCACCTCTTGCATCAGCTTGCACCAGGGATGGCAACTGGTAGTGAAGCCGCGAAGCCAGCTGAGGCTGTGCTTGAGTGGCATAAACAGGACAACAAGAGGATGCTTCATGCGGTTTACCGTGTCGGAGATTTGGACCGGACAATCAAGTATGTTTCTGTATTGAAGTGACATTTGCAACATCTAGAGCTACTATCATGCTTCTGATGTCATCGAGTGATTATGCTAGGCACTACACGGAATGCTTTGGGATGAAACTGCTGAGGAAAAGAGATGTTCCGGATGAGAAGTACACCAACGCCTTCCTTGGCTTTGGCCCAGAGGACACCAACTTTGCACTTGAATTGACATACAGTATGTTCACTTACTGGCAAGATTTTCTTTTGGGGCACAGTTGTACTCATATTCTAATCATATTTGCATAACATGTGTTTCACCCAATAGGAAACTGTAGCGATGGATATGCTTCTCTCTTCATATGAACTGTTCAACTATTTTCGTGAGGAAGAATTTTCTCTGTAACTTGTCCCTAACAAGTTCACTCTTGTCCAACAGATTATGGCGTTGACAAGTATGACATTGGAGGGGGCTTTGGACACTTTGCTATTGCTAATGAGGATGTAAGTATCGTAAATTTGCTGTAGCCTACTGTTGAGAGCTGCAGAGTTATGCTTATATAATGATGCGATGGATGCACATGCAGGTGTACAAGCTGGCTGAGAATATTAAATCTAAGGGTGGCAAGATCACTCGTGAGCCTGGTCCTGTGAAGGGAGGATCCACTGTTATTGCCTTTGCGCAAGACCCTGATGGTTACCTCTTTGAGCTTCATCCAGAGGGGTGAGACCCCTGAGCCTCTTTGTCAGGTCATGCTTCGTGTCGGTGACCTTGAGCGTTCTATCAAGTTCTATGAGAAGGTATTTTCTTTGCTTTTGTTAGGGTTGGCTAATCCAGAAGCTGTAATGCTGGATATTTCTTCTTTCTATTTCGAAGTGCAGTATTCTCACTCATATGCTGATTTATCATTTGTTGTCATGCAGGCCCTTGGGATGAAGCTGCTAAGGAAGAAGGATGTACCTGATTACAAGGTACCTACCTACCTCCACTTATTTGAGACTGAAAGAATGTTGTTAGATTTCATAACATAGAGAGAAATGCCAATTTTTGCTTAGACGTAGTGTTCTTTCAGCATAGTAGACTGAGCATTTTCGGCTTTCTGCAGTATACCATTGCGATGTTGGGCTATGCCGATGAGGACAAAACAACTGTTCTGGAGTTGACATACAACTATGGAGTCACAGAATATAGCAAGGGCAATGCATATGCTCAGGTCTTTATGAAATATGCTATCTACAGCAATTTTCTAATAATATTTTGGCATTTCTTGATGGGTTGCCTAATGTGAGTTCAGGTTGCCATTGGCACCAACGATGTGTACAAAAGTGCTGAGGCTGTTGATCTGGCGACCAAAGAACTAGGGGGCAAGATTTTGCGGCAGCCAGGGCCGCTGCCTGGGATCAACACAAAGATCACCTCTTTTGTTGATCCAGATGGCTGGAAAGTGGTATGACTTCCATCTGCTTTGTACCATTAACTGTTCAATCCACTACTCCCTTCTCCAAAAGCTATTGAAAAGTGAAATGTTTAATGCTTTACATAAACTTTGGCAGTACCCATAGTAGCAAGCCTGAACTTGATGCACCTGAAAAGTGAAATGTTTAATGCTTTACGTAAACTTTGGCAGCACCCATAGTAGCAATGCCTAAACTTGATGCACCTGTGAAGCCGAGCCATTACATGTCAAAACAGCATTAGGAAGCTAAAGCTATAACTCCAACCTTTGTATCTCCACTATCATGTCATCTATTGCCTTGGGGTGGGGGCTGGCATAGATTTGTGTGACTCGGCTCAATCTAGGAAAATGGAAAAAGGTGGATAATATTTGTAAAATTTAACTGAAATAATAGCATTCTCTCTAATGTTTAGAATCATAATACCAGAATTGATGCTATACATACATTTTTTCAAGACACTAACCCCCTAAGACATTTTATTTTCTTTTGAAAGAAAGTAATTTCCCAGGAAATGTGACTTTTTTATCCTTTACATTGTAGGTTCTGGTTGATCATGCCGACTTCCTCAAGGAACTCCAGTGATGACTTTAAACGCCCAGGTGCTCTGCTAGTATGTAGTAGTGCTCATCTGTGATGTAATAAGAGGTGGGCAGTTTGTTTCTGCCATGATGAGCCAAAAATAATGTTGCTACAGAGGCTGTGCTTCTGCTAGTGAGGTTTGGGGTTTGCATGTGGTTGTGCCTGCTGCTACTGTACAATTGCTACCTGTAGCGACATAACTATTATGCTGGACCTGTTAGTGTGGTTAAGTCATTGAATGGTGTTAGTTCTCTCTGGCCTGTTTTTATTACCAGCTGTCGTTGCGAATCTGTTAGCATGCATTGCTTATTCGTGGTCATAACTGTCTCGTCACCGTTCCCAAAAGAATGCAATTTTGGCTATACATCTGGACAAGTACTTGACCATGTGCATTGCTAGAATTGTATTCTTTTTGAGAGTTATCAGGTGGTAATTCATAAAAGGATGCTTAAGTCATCTGATCAAAGTGGTGGGATTGTGTGTCGAATTTTTCTTGCCACCTGATGCATCCCCATTTTGTTGGAGATGGCGAGTCTCTCTTATCAGAACCGGTGATTTTGAAGCTCTGAATGGCAGTTCAGCTATCATGATGTGTAATTTGGGTGTTCTCGTTATTGTAAGCTAGGGTATCTGCTTACCCTTTTCTGCCGCCTGAACTAATGACAAGACGATACAGTTTGCTGTATCTATAATTTCAATTGATTGGGCTCTAAAGGAAATCAATCAACTGGAGTCAGTTGATCGATCACATTCTGAGATCGATCTGATTTTCCAGGTTCTGCAGCAATTCATCTTGAGCGGGCTCAATACTGCAATTTGTAGCTATGGGATTGTCGACGGTTATGGAAAGAAATAGGCTTCGTCATGTTAGAATGAAAAGCCTCTTTTCTGTTGTGTTACATTCACCCTTGCATTACTGAGTTAAAGGGAGGAATCTGGATTTGGATGGCTCACTGCTGATGATTCTCTTTGCTGAATCTCAAGGTTTACCTCTCATTTTCCCATCGCAATCCGCAAAACATACCGTCTCCATGCATTGTGGTGAAATTATCCTTTATGTGTTTACTAGTTAGGTTTTTGGGAATGAGCTTTGTCTGCCCTTGTACCAAAACACTTAACTTCTACCTATATGCTTCTGTGTATGTGCTGCCTATTGATTTATCATGTATGTGCTGCTATTTGGGAATAAAAAAACTGCAGTGATTTCCTTCAACCGGACAATCTGCAACATTATCAGATGGCAGCAAGCATGTAATTTGGCTGCTGTTCTGTTCGAGAACTGTCGTCTTGCCATCTGAACTGAATTGACAAGGCGGTTGATGAATTTGTTACCTAGGCTACAGTGGACATGCACGGGGGCAGGGTGTTGTTCCCAAACAGTTTTGGAGAAAGCCATCCGGTTTAAGGATTCATTGATGATGGACAAGCAGCACCAGTTTTGTGTTGGAAGACGTTTCGAATGCATACAGGAGAAAGAAAATAAACTAAGCAACTGTGATTTTTCAAAAGAAGAAGAAGGTCCTGTGAAAATTGAAAACCCATAGGGCTTTGGGTGATATGTTTCCTGTGATGCTTATGGTGGATCACTAGTCCATTCTCCTTTTCCATTTGCCACCGTTTTTATTCCTGGATTATCATCAAGTTATCTGATATGCGAAATTCTCCTCTCAGTATGTCATGATTAACCACAAAACTTATGAAAAAAATCACATTCCCCCGAAAGTCGGTACTGGCAGAGTGAAAAATACAATCCTTGGCCTAACAGCTGGATCTCAGTGACAATAGTGAAGGAACTTCCATGGTTTCACTACAGCTGAGTAGCTGACACGTTGTAATTCTTACAATGTCTTTACACATGGACGCAACTTTTTTTCTGGTGTAACATACAGCTACAGTTTTCTAATGGTATGATACACAATCTCCCCTGCATATTTCGTATTCGAGGAAAAAAAGAGAGTCGCTATTCTAACATTGATCACTGGTGATTTATGGGACAGATAAGTATGCATTAACACATGGTTTAGTGCCTTCTTCACTGATATATGGTTTTGAAGAATGTGATTTTAATACATGTAATAATCATGTTAAGTGCGTAACACATAGTGAAATAGAGCTACTAGTTACAATAGTCGCTGGCAGAATATTTTCTTTTGTCTGAAGACGGCTGAAGAGCATTTTCTGTGATCCTTAAGCTTAGAGCAATGAAAAAAAGGCGCTGCACACTGCATGCTTTTGAAACAACCGGATGCATCTCAGCTCACAGCCTCACACTTTGATTGAACCTCACATCGCAGGTTCTGTTGGACCACGTTGATTCCCCCGGCAGGCAGAGATCACGTTGAACCCCACCGAGGGCGACGGGTTGCTGATGCTGATGCTAGCCGGATGCTGATGCTGCTGTCCCAGTTGGCGCGTTGCTGTTCGTCGTCAGGAGCCAACAGCTCGATCCCCCTCGACCGCGTTGTCGGATGCCTGACGACCATCACCGCAAGTCGTATCATTCATGCATGATTGAACCCATACCATACAGAGGAATTTCGCAAGCAGTTGATTCTCCCTGCGCAGTACCATGGTTGCAGCATCGCAGAGGGCCGGGGCTTTCCACGTGACCGTTGTCGGCCGTCAGACGAGCTAGTGATCGCCTGAAGGGCTGTAATATATGAGCTTGAGTACAGCGTATTGTCTATCCTATCATCTATATTTAAACTGCACTCTATCTACAGCGTATTACACAATATCACTTGTACTGTAGACGACTATACGCATGATGCGGTGGACTTTCTGTCTGAGAGCAAGGAATGCGTTACTGCTATCTGCAAGCGCTTTTCTGATCATGTGGTTGTTAACTGTTAAGCTCTCTGTTGTTGCTTTTGCTTGGCTCAAGTTATCTCTGCAAGATTCTGCATCATTCCATGCATGGTCACCCAAGGCCCACAGCGTGCCTGTACTTCTTTTTCTGACAGATGCTCTTGACCATGGTGTCTTCCCTTGGTGCCCCAAAAGGAAATCCTCTCACACATGCATGCTGCAGCAAAAAATTTTGTGCATTAGTGTTGTTGCATGCATTTTGAAATCACTGTTGGATGCTCCCTCCGTGACAGCTCCAATAATCTCTCTCTCTCTCTCACAGAGGTTTGCAATGCCAATCATTTGGTATTGTTTGTTTCCTGCACACGAATGCTTATGATCAGCTTAGTTTTCAGACGCTGCATATCGTGGCCATCCATTTGTTTCAACCTAAAAGGTTCCCTGATCGATGCGCCGCATAGTGTCCTGGCACGTGACGAGCTGTTCTCCGTGGCGCATCAATGCAAAGCTTCACAGATCTTTTACTTGGACTCTTTGAGCTCCCTCTTGTCCTCGCCCCTGCTGCTTTATTACCTATAAACAAGGACTAGTCCATTGCATCTTGCAGCAAGCAAATACATAGAATGGGTTTTGTCTTCAGGTCATAATTAGGGATGAAAACTGGGACGTATATTTCCCGACTATTCGTCCATCCCGTTCAAAAATTAAATGGGGTGCCGGATATCCAAACCCGAACAATTAATATTCAATCTGTATCCATATCCAGATATTCAAAGTAGGATATTAGTAATGGTGATAGGATGTATATCAATATCCTGAGTATTTTGACACTATCCTTATGCGAATCCGATCCGATAAAAAATAATTATAGAGTTAAATGTACCAATGTTCCTTAAACTTGCGTCGCTATGTCACCCCAGTCTCTAAACTCCTAAAATGGCCATCCTGGTCCTTAATCCATGTTCGGGTTTTATCGGAGGTCCAAACGGGTCTCAAACTTCTCAAACTTGATGTGTCATCCCAATCCTTAAATTCGTAAATTGGCCATCTCGGTTCCTAAACTATGTTCAGGTTTCATCGGAGGTCCAAATAGGTCCCAAAACCACTCCATGTGCCGACGTGGCACGTCCCAAACCTTCTTCTTGTTATGGCACCTAGGGCGAAGCGATGTGTGGGGATGGCGTCGGCGGCGGTGCGTCAGGGTGGCCGCACATGGAGACGGTAGCGCACGTGGAGGGCGGCAGCTGCGCATGGAGGGCAGCTGCGGTGTCTCGTCGGTGGGGCCACGCACGGTGACGGCGCTGGCGATGTCGCATCGAGGCGGCCATGTGAGGGGACGGCGTCGGCAGAGTTAGGGCAGCCACGCGAGGCATCGGTGGCCCTGCCATCAACCACTAACATGCCACCTCAGCACATGGAGTGGGTTGAGACTCGGCCCGTTTGGACCTCCGATGAGACCGGAATATAGTTTAGAGATCGGGATGACTACTTTGAGAGTTTATGGACCATGATGACACAACGACACAAGTTTTAAGGACCGGTGGTGTATTTTACTCATAATTATATGTATTCGAATTCGCGTATATCTGTCCGTATCCGAACCGGTTTCATAATACCATATTAGGTAGGCTGAGTGTTGAGGAGAGTAACTAACCTAGCTAGATGTGCAGTACAAGCACAACTGTTACGGATGACCTTAGCATTGTGAATATCGTATCCTGAGGTTATTAGCTATGACTATGATGCAATGACGGTGGTTCCACGTTATCATAGAGAGTAAAAAACACATGGAGGGAGCTAAACGAGTAGACCAGAGCTGGTAAGTTCTCCGCGGTAGTGGAGCTGTGGAACTAGTATACCATGGGGCAGATTGAAACCTTTCAGGGACCAGTGATCATTCATATGAAGTGCAACACAGCATCAATCTTTTTTGACCCTATATGCATGCATGGGGGAGCGAAGGAAGGCGACGTGATATTGGCACGGCTCAACCAAAGAGCAGAGCCCCCTGGGCGTCCTGATCTGGTCTGGGGTCGCAACCTCTCGGATTGAACCGCGCCAACACCCCGTCGATCGCCACGACGGCCATCATCAGAATATACATATACAAGCTGATTGATGATAGTACCCACCTCCATGACTGATCCGCCGACTCGCCGAGCGAAGCAAGCAGCAGCAGAAGCCGCCGGAGAATGCAGTGGCTGCCGGCGACGAGCATCGAGCATGGAAATAAATGGGGGGCAGGGCAGGGCAGCGAGACCAGCAGACGGCGTGGGGGGTATTTATTGACAACATTATTCAAAGAGGAGGGAGGGAGTGATGCCTCGAGGTCGTACCGGTACAGCCTGTACATGGGCGGATATACAGATACGCGAATAAGCCATTTTTTAAAAAAAAAAATACGTTTTACCATTTTCACAAAAATTACTCCATCCGTCCTATTGTAAGAGTTCTAGCTTTTTTATTTGTCCATATTCATAATGATGTTAAAGAACCTAGATACATATTGAACACTCATACATTAAAAAATGAATGAATCTAGTCACGTAGAACCTCTCACAGTGCCTTAAAAAACAAAATTAATTATCCTACCACCTTATTATGAGGAAATAGAAATTTATTGATCTATGAACTACTAGAGTGTATGTCTGTATACACTAGACCATATAAAAGAATTTTTTATGGCACAAAACGACACTGTATCGTTACTGATGTAATTTGTAATAGACAAAATGTATAGACTGCCCGAGACAGTTGATGAATCAATAAAGCGAAAGGGGCAAACTAGAAATATGGTCTATCTTATCCATCGAGTCAGTATCTCCCACGTCCGTGAGCCTTGTTCCTCTTCTCATCTTCTCTGCTCTCTCCGATGGAGGCTGCGGTTCTCTCCTCTCCTCTCCTCTCGGCGTAGCCCAGGTGTCTGCGTTAATCATGTGACGGTATCGCGGTGGACGACGACATCTCGAGGGAGCAAGACGGAGACATCCGTTATTCTGCGCAGGCGATACGTATCGGCGGGTGTATCCATTATTTTCTCTATTTATTTTTTGACGGATATACTCTGTGGATACGTTCCCATTGCTATTCGGCGCGTCAGTATCGGATATACGTATCCGACACGGGATACGGCCTTAGACTAGCGTCACCAAGAAATGCATCCGTACTGTGTACAATGTGCAATCATTGTTTTTTTACTCTGTGTACAGTACGCAAATAGTATTTTTTATACCCTTTTACTTTCTGGTGATCTTTAGGTCTTACCCGGCATATCGGGGTAACGTAGATCTGGCAACCAGCGTCGTGTGCGTAATAAATTCGGTGCACAGGCCACACCCCACAGCACCGGGGATGTTTCACATCCTGCTGCCGCTGCCAGTGCCAGACTTGGTGGAGGCACCGATCTCTGTTCCAGCATTCTGCCACGACGACTCGCCGGTGCCCCTCCCCTCACCGCCGTCGGTGCAGTCGGCGTGGAAGCCGCCAGCCAGTCGGCAGGAGTGGCAATTCAATTTATCAGCACAAGCAACAGAAACAAGCTGCTTAACCCTGGGACGGCCCAGCACATCGGTAATGGTAATTCCATGGAGAACACGCGCTGCACGCAGTTGAATATCTAAAGACTCCCAGAGCTGGGGTTTTACTTAAAATGTGTTTTAGCATCACATGTGCTTCAAGGTCTTTGGACAGTCAGGCGGTGGGACAACACAAAGGATTCGCTTGCAATACGGCAGTCCAGACTACGTACACAGGTTCTTCAGACGCCTATTTACAGGAGGGGAGCATTTGTCCAACGGCGGCGGTGGACGGCATTGTCCGAGTCCGGTGGTGGTGCTGGTGCCGGTAGGCCGCGGCTGGCTTAGAACAGCCCGAAGGTGTTCTCGCCGCTGTAGGTCATGTAGAGGAAACCGTCCTCGTCCTTGTTCTCCTCGTAGATAGCAGACATCAGAGCAGCTGCAGGGATACGAGTGACAAACAATATTAATATTGTTTTTTTTTCCTTGTTAATGATGGTACAGCAACAACAAAAGGAAATGCTCTTGTGTACCTGTTGGTGGGAGGGTGTTCTTTACGAAGATGAAGATCGCCTTCTCGGCGCTGAGCTTGATCCGCTTCCGTACCACGTAGACAAACTGTCCAACCGTGAGGTCGGCAGGGACAAGGTACCTGTGTATGCAATAACATCCGGGTTAGGAACCATACATCTGACCTCACATTAATAATGAGAAAATATTGAGTTGGTCTTGGCTTGTACTGTTAAATAATTAACTCTGGAAGATGATAGAAGCAAAGGACATGGCAATGGAGTAAGCAATCAATTTCTAGATGGCAACTTGCACAAGAAACAAATTCTTGATTGGAACACCAAGTCAGGCCTCCGGGACTTAGAAGAGATTAGCAACTTTTAAAGGCATGATTGGCACAAGGATGATGCCCACAGCCAAGCCAACAACCAACAGGTTTTGCAGTATTGAGAGTTTTGAAAAGATCAACGGCAAAAATTGCTACAGACAATACTTTCAGAAGCACAGAAAAACCTAACGTCAGGGAAGCTATTCCAACAATTGGAAACGCAGATGAGATATTCTTGAAGATGGGCTAAGAGTACCGACTTTTTCTTGTCAATGTCTGGGATGTCGCTCCTCTCAGCCTTCTCAACAATGACCTGTGTTACAAGAAAGCCACTCTGAATGAGAGCAAAGCTATCTATCACGGAAATAAGCAGATCACATCGGAAAGAAAAGGAAGGGCTTACTGGGATTCTGTCAGGGTACTTCTCCCTGATGCGCTTAGCCTCAGCCTGCCTCCTTTCTGTGACATAGAGCATATGCATAATGAGAATTCAGTCACTGTAACCTTGTAAGGCTAAAGGATTCATTTCTGTACCCCCCAAAAAAAAAATAAATCTACATGAGGTGGGCAGACAGTGAACAAGAACAATGCAATGGCAAGGCATGCACAGCAAATAGACCCTAGCATCATCGTGTCATATCTGGATTGACAGGCATTCCTTGGATGCAGGTACAACCTGAAACTTAAAATACAGACCGATGGGGAGTGGGGAGCTACAGGTTGAGATCGGCAACCTCGATGGGAGGAGGAGGAATTCTTACTAGCTATACTGCGACTGGTATGAACTCCGTTGGAGCCAAAACTACGCACTTTTTACTCTGGGACAAAGGTAATATGAGCTATGCTCGTGGCTCAGCCTAGTCATCGCCCTGGCGAATCTAGCCGGACCATCGCCATGCTACGTTCCAGCAAATCCGGACTACAGACGAGCACGGCCACAACGGCCCCAGAGCTGCAGACTGACTCTACCATACGCCGCATACGTAGTATCCCATAGCACCAGGGGAACCAGCCAAGCCGTCTAACCCAAGTATCGAACCACCCACGGTATCGCGTAACGGCAACACAGATGAGATCGATCGACCCCAACCCCACCGACACAAGTGCCGCTTGGCTATGGAATCCAACGAATCGGTCGGTGGATCGACCGGCGACCGCAGCGCTCGCAGGCCACAGCAGCAAGCGTGGCCGCCCCGGGAGCGGTCGCGAGACGGGCGAGGGGGCGGACGAACCGAGGGGGTGCTCCAGCTTGAACGAGCTCTTGGCCATGGCGCCTCGCCTCTCGGTCTCGGCCGGTCGCCTCGCGCGCGGAGCAGGGAGAGAAGAGCGACCTGGAGGAGGAACACACACACACACACACACACACAAAAGCAACCGGTGAGATCGGCGGGGCGACGAGCAGCGCAGGCGCGGGGAGAGCGGGGCGATCGGATCGGGACGGCGGGGGGCTTACGGGATGGGTGCGTGGCCGGGTGGAGCGGCGGCGGATTGGATGGGATCGCCGGCGGCGGAGGGGGGGAGAAATGGTGGTGGGGGGAAGGGGAGTGGGGGAGTTGGTTGGTTAAATGCTACGCGCACGCAAACGCTGACGTACACCGGTTTTGCCCCGCTACCCACGGGGAGAGGTGACTTGGATTGGATGGATAAGTTCTTGGTCTTGGCTTGCCTTGCGTGTCAACACCTCGTCTTCCGTGTCCCACACGATCATTGGTTGGGTGCCGCTTGCTTTGCGTTCGTTCATTCCACCAGTTATTAACATGTTTTTTTAATTAGAGAGTAGGCATATTCCTAGGGAAGCCTGATTGTCAAGACCCACGCACCAAAGCCGGACTAATAATAATTTTCTTGGTTCACAATATACCCCGCTGTAGCTCTCGAAGCTTTTATCATTTATAAGCGGCCTGATTCCAAAGCATGGTTCAAGTCCCTATAGTTTATCTTGGGCTATACCATATTTTTTTTTTTGGAACAAATTCATACACTTTGAAATACAAATCCGACGACATCATTACATATAACCCATACATATTGTAAAACTACTTTTGTTGGTCCATGATTACAAGATTTGGACCTTGAGATTATAAGGCTTCCCTAATAAAAAAAGAAATAGAGCAAATCATCACACAACAGGCCCGCACTATTTTCCTGGATAAAACACCACCGGAGAATCGCAAGCCATCGTGGGTGGCCAAGATTCGTCATGCCTGCGACACAAGGCAAAAGAGCAGGCGACGAAACAACCATGCATGTGCCTCAACATCAGCACAGTGCGAGCGCAACAGATGCACATCACTGTCTTACTACATCACAGAAGTCAAGACGGATCGGATCAATCATGCTGCGGCAACACACCACGAGTCTCTGAAATCTACCCACAGCTGGGAGTGTCTCAACGCTTCCAGATCAAGTTCAGCAAACGACTGTAATGGTGCTAACGCCATACAAATCCCCAGGGGTCATCATTCTTCCAGGCTACTTGTTACACAGCTAGAGGCACAACCAGCAGGGTCATTCTCACAGGCTACGTGTTACACAGCTTGACGAACAACCAACAGCATAGGATGTTGTCCCCTTCACTCTTCAGCGCGCTTCGTACTGGACAACTGCCAAAAAAAAAAAATAGCACTATTGATCAGGGCAACTACAACAGATGTAGGTAAAATTCAGTTTAGACTGCCAAGGCGCAAAATTTGGCACCCAGCTGTACCCTAGAGCAATCACACTTAGTAAATTAGAGCAGCTACGAGAGAGAGCTTACTGTCAACCTGGGTTAGCTTATCATTTACATTGGGAAGTGGTTACTCTGATCTAAAGAGAAGGGTGATTTATTCAGTTTATTAAAATGGAACCATACAAGTAGTAGTATCTAGTAGCACCACGAACTATGCATAAACGCTCTGTTGATTACAGCAATCAGTGAGAGGTCACTTTCAAATTGGTTTAGCTCACTATTTTCAGTGTGAAACGGTTTCAGTGTTATGAAGAAAAATCATGCCTTGATTCTTTCAGAGGAGATATACATGTAAATATGCCTTAATTCATATTTGTCAAATAATACAAGAAACAAGATATCAACCTTATTATTGCCTTTTCATATCAACAGCAATTACATACACAAAGCAAGCTAAAAATAATGTCGTAGGCTAAAAATGTAGTAGGTTCACAACAAAAAAATACAATTTCTGTAACAAAAATACAAAGGATTAAGCTATTTTTGCAACTCAAACATCATCAGAAAAACTACTATGCCTCATCGAAGCCCTGTGGTAACAACCCTAACCTTTCTGGTCCTCAATCACACCGTCATGTCAACCTCAAGACCCCCCTGCAACGCTTACACGCACGGACGCACCTCTGAACTAGAATAACAAGTTGCATAACCTCTACCTGTCCCAATCCCTTTCTCCTTTAAAGACAGCCCAACCCCTTCGGTCACAGCATAATCCTCTTTAATACAAAATGTCCACTGGGAAAGATTTTATTGTGGAAAACAGGTGCTCCAGTTTGTTCAAAGAAGAAAAGGGTGGAAGCAAGTGCCACTAGGCAGTTCAATCATGAATGTTCTAGATTTTCCATACATTACCATGGTCATTAAAAATCATAAAACAATGCATAGAGACCCACCCCTTGGTACCGTTTAGATGCTTAGGAAGCACCATAAACATACATTATCTATTCTCAATCCACACATAATAACAACTTCAAGAGAGAGAAGGTAAAAACACATCCAATACATATATGAAGGTGTGAATTGAAGCAAAAGCAATGCCATAGAGCTGATATAAGAATTGAAGTAACCCCTTTTGTGAGTGTTAAACAGTCTTTAGGGAAGAAGCATAGATATTGTATTCATTTAGTACCCAAAATACAGTAATATAAGAGCATTCAAACCAGTGAAAATTGGAATGACAAACCAGTATATTGTATTCATTAATTACCCAAAATACAGTAATATAAGAGCATTCAAACCAGTGAAAATTGGAATGGCAAGCAGGGGTGAAGCCAAGTTGAGGATTGTGGAAAATCCAGTTGTTACTACCAGGTTTTCACTCTTGGAGGCACTCCACAGCCCCGCACTGGGGCAACCAAGGCGGCCAGCCCATGGATGCCCAGCTCCTTCCTAAAGAAATTGATCCCTAAGGCCCTCACGGAAGGGAAAAAATTGCATTGCTTGCTCACGATTTGCTCTGGCCTCTGACATTTTGCTTGCAGCCAGCCCAACCCCATCCGTTGATGTGGTTTGCCAACAGAAGTAGCAGCAGCCCATGGCCAAGACAGCCTCCCACACTAGCAGGCAGTACAGATAGGCATTCATCCCTCATTGTGACATCCACTCGTCATTGATCGAAAAGGAAGGCAAGAACCTCAACGACTTTCTTAGTAATTTTGATTTATATATCAACTCGTGTCTTGACCACAACCTGCTGCTACTAGTGATGGCAAGCCGCATCCATGGATAGGATCTAGGCATGCATGGGTTGGCCAGATGGGCACTTGATTGCTGCGATGCTGGGCTGTGGGGTAGCCTAGATCTGGCCTATGTGTGGTGCACCAAGATTGAAAATCGGACTATAATAACTAGACTTTTGTTTGGGCCCACCCACAGTCCTGAACTAGGATTCTCCCTTGGGACGACTCCACGACAACATACTTGAGAAGTTGAGGTACTTGATAGTGTATGTAAAGGTACGCTTCTTCCGATCACAAATATAAGGCCGCGTTTGGTAGACATAGGGATTCTAGCATGGGATAACGCGCCCATTATCTACCACTATCAAGGCTTCCCTGGATACTCAGATAATGGACAGAATCTGTACAAAAATGAGGTTTGTTTGGTTCTCTTGAAGATTTTATTGGGCTGGATTATGAGAATCTAATGGAACCTAAGTTTGTATTTGACCAAATCTTTTTTTTTTAAACTTTAACCATCAATATCTAAAATTTTTTATAGATCGAAAACATAAGATTAACAGTTAACACTACTATAGATTCATTATGGAAACTACTTTAAGATAGTACATTTTTATAGATGTTTTTAGAAACATTTGACTGAGTACAAACCTAGATGAACTTAAGTTTGCAATCAGAGGAAGTAAATAACTTAACAACCAACCCTTCTGATAACAGGCCTATATGAGATCTTTACATGGCTGTATTTCCACAAGGATACGTGCAAGTTTATGATAATATGCTATACCCAGGAAAGCGTTACAACAGCAGAAGCCTATTACCAGAAGTTGTATGATGAATCACATTGTACATGCACCAACCAGCAAATGGAACAGAATCTAAGCAGCCATTGGCGACAACACAAACAATCGCTTCAGACAAGTCAAACAGGGATGCAAGAGAGAAGGGGGCGTAAATGTGCCCATACTTCGGCGGGTCCGCTTCTTGTAGAGGATGCGGTAGCCGCACTCACGGCACTGGATCACATCTCCTGGCTTCAGCGTGTTCTCAGCTCCGCAATCTGAAGAAAAAAAAAACAGCAGTTTTTGTTCCCGTCAGAACATGGGCTAGGAATTCAGTGCTTGATTATTCGCAGAACTGCAACGGAACCACTGGATACAAAACCAAACACCCCCACAGCTCAGATAGTCGCTAAAGCTTGTGGTAATTTGAATCCGTATGCCAGCCACCAAAGCTTGAAATTTCCAGGGTTGAAATCCCCTTTGTTCAATAAGCTGCTGATACATGGCTGCCGGTTGAAATTCCAGGACCACTATCAGTCCTCCTATACGACATCTACGCATGTAATCTTATAGAGAAAAAAAACGAGGAAATTCTTTTCCAGGTGATGAACAAAAGAAACCACCAGATTGAATTTTCTAATTGCTGCCTCTCGCTAGGCCACACGCAAAAAGAACCAGCCGTGGCGAGGCGTCCCTGTGCCCGGCCGGGAACCGCGGCGACAGGTCGAGATCGAGAGAGAAGCAGGGGAGGGAGGGAGAGGGGTCACCTCCGCAGAGGTAGCTCACGGGCTCCGGCTGCTGAGGGTCCATCCGGCGAGCCGCGACCTAGGGTTTACTACCTCTCTTGGTGGTGGTGGTCGTGGAGCAGCTCTTTTCTTGAGGACAGAGAGGGGAGGGACCGACTGGGCCTCCGGACGGTCCGCGGGTCGCAGGTCCAGCCGGAGAAGGCGGGCTACTACGTTATGTCCAACAAGGTATCCGGCTCATTATCAAGGCACTTATTATTTAGGAAAAAGTCCATCTAACCACCCTTAACTTTGGCTGCAGTTTGATTTTACACCTCAAGCTACAAAACCAGGAATCTTTGTTCCCGCAACTATTGAAACGGGGTATTTTTACACCGTGGGTGGTATACAAAAGCGGTTTTGTGTGACGTGGCAGTGGGTCCCACTTGTCAGATGACACGTGGCAGCGGGCCCCACATGGCAGTGGGGCAACCATCTTTTTCCTCCCTCTTCCTCTCCTGTACCTCACCGTCGCTGCCGTCTTGTCCTCCCTCTCCACCTCTCTGCCTCTGCCCCTCCCTCGCCACCACTGAGCTCTCCCGCCGCCGCTCGCTGGGCACCCGCTCTTTGGCCTGCCCTCGCTGCCACCTCGGCCCGCTGCGCTCCTCCGGCACTCGTGGTCCCACGTCCTCCTCCACCCGCAGCATAGGCCTCCTACGCCCGCCGTTGCGGCGCTTCCGACGGCCGCCGACCTCCTGCCGCTCTCCCTCCTGCCACGGCGGCGGCACTGGCGGCGGCGGTGTCGATCTCGGACCCGGAGCGCAAGCGGCGTCGGCGGGCGGCGAGGACAAGGAGGTGGTGCGCGCTTACTTCAACTCGACGGGGTTCGAGTGGTGGCGCAAGATCTGCGGGTCGGCGACGGAGGGTGTGAACAAGGTGCAGCTGGACATCTGCGAGCTGCGGCGGGGAGCTTGCCAGCGCCAAACGAAGCAGAGCAGAGCAAGAGGGAGAGCTGCGGCGCCGGCGGCAGAGGCCGCTGCACCACTCTCCCGTCCTCGTCGCGCCGCCATCCCTTTCTCCCTGCTCCGCCCCTCGCCTAGCCGCTGCCACTGCGCTAGCGGCCGTGCGGGAGAGGCGGGACAGCATGGTGCGGCTCGCGGTGCCGGCGGCCGAGGCTGAGGCCGCTAGGGAATAGCTAGGTGCCGAAGCGGCGGGTGACGGCGTAGCTGGGGTTGACGTTGGCGACTGAAGCAGCTGGGGGCGGCGCCGCGTCCGGAGTGGTGGGGGACGTAGCTCGGGTCGGCGTCAGCAGCGGTGGGAGAGGGGCAGAGGCGGAGAGGGAAGACGAGACGGCGGTGACGGTGAGGTACGAGAGAGGGAGGAAAAAGATGGTTGTGCCATTTCCACGTGGGGCCCGGTGCCACGTGTCATCTGACAGGTGGGACCCACTGCCACGTCACATGAAACCACCTTCGTATACCACCCAGGATGCAAAAATACCCAGTTTCAATAGTTGCGGGGGCAAAGATTCCTGGTTTTGTAGTTTGAGGTGCAAAATCAAACTACGGCCAAAATTAAGGGTGGTCAGATGGACTTTTTTCTATTATTTATTAATCCAGGCACAAAATCAAAATTTACAGATAGACGCCCTCCACTCTTGAAACTGTTTGCCTTTTCCTTAAGGGCTTGTTTAGAAGGCCAGTATTCAGGCCAAACCCAGTGGCAGACCCAACGCCTAGCGACCCCGGGCATCGGGCACCTGCCGGGGCTCTGGTCGGTGTGCTGCTCTTTGCGCAGCGTGAAACGAAATACAGTATAAACGCAGATGCTCGTACATTCACCTCTATGAACGTGTGTTCGCACATCCTATCCCTACGAGCAACGGGAACGTTGCTTAACACTGAATGAACAAAACCGTTACATACTGGAATAATTTGTTCCAGCGAAAATCGAACTTAGGATTTCAGATGCCGCTCGAGCTGCTGCAACCACTGAGCTACCGGCCCTTTGGCACGAAGTTTTAGACTGCTAAGCGACTGGGCTGCCTGTAGAGCACCACATGCACGGCCGCGCATGTCAATAAATCTGAGTTCCGTCACTAAAGCGCTCACTTCACCAAGTTGTACCTCTTGGGCTGTTTTTGTTATTGGGCCAAAGCGCTACCCTCCGTCTAGTTTTGCCGAAGGAATTAGTTGCTCAGTCCAAAATAAAATGATCAACACGCAAAATAAAAAGTTCTATGTATAAAGTAGATTGTTTTGCATGTTTAATTAATTGTTCTACATGTTTAATAAGTTGGTCTATCCATAATATGAATTGTTCTACGGTCAGGTTCTACATGCAAAGAGATTTTTATGCACTAAATGAAATGCTCTACGGCATTATAAAATGTTGTGCATGCTAAAAAACTGAAACACACTTTTAAATTAGAATATTTCTATAAAATCATATAAAACAAAAAATTATGCACTTAGAATACAATATCATAGAACAAATATTTATACACTTAAAAGCAAATTATGTGAACTATGGAACATAAAGTTATACATCTAAGAAAGCCACATGCACACCTAAGCTAGATGGAGGCACGCATGAACGGACATGCACATAGTATACCACCCGCACTTGCTAGATGGCTTGAGTTATGTTTGCATGACATCCATCATCAGAGTTTAATTTGCTTCTTGGTTGCTGTCCTAACAAGTTAATTAACTCATAATTATTTGGCCGCGCGATACCAGTGAGAATGAAACAATGAACTGCAATGCACAGTATGACACACGGACGAGATTTCATATATTGCACGACTAATATAGACCAACAAATTGAGCACTGACATAATGGTAGCAAAAGACTAGCCGTTTAAATAAGAGTGAGGTTGTAAGTAAAAAGGTGGATAGGCAAGGCAAGAGCAACACAACTGAACTTTTAATATGTTATCTCGAACAATGAATTAATTGTTCTTGCACCATATGTATTACAAAATAAAAAATAAAAATGGATGGACCCAATCAATTAGCAAGTAATAATAAAGCGATCATACACAATAAGAACTAAATGCACTAGAAATGCGATCAATTGATATTATAAGATTATACATACCACTAGAATAGCGCTAGATACTTGACCACCACAGCTCCATGCCCTACTTTACTCAACCTAGTCCTCCCCTTCTACCACCATGTCACCGTTGCGCCGCGCAGCTGCCTCTCTGCCACTTCTAGCCCTGATTTGCGTAGTGCAATTGTGACTGCGAGCCATGTGTTGAGAAACTATGTTCCTGCGAATCACCAGATCCGTTCCTCTTCACTCCCGCAGTAGATCAGGCGTGAAGAAGTTGCAGATTCCGTCTTGCCCATCCTAGATGCACGCCACATAGAACACACATGAGATACATGTAGGTGGAGCTTCTGGCCTCTTCTCTTATTTTATATAGATGTATATGGGTGTTGCTTATATAGAGGTGGATAACCCTTCAGGGGTATATTTGGTATGATTTCACCCAAACCCTAATGGGTTTCTTAACATCATGAACTCCTGCCGAACGCTAGCTGCGGCTCTTGGCCTTCCTACTCTATGTGCTCACGATTCGTTCCACTGACTACCAGCTGCTAGGGCCTAGGGTTACACGTCGGCGCCCACGGGCTACAAGTAGCGAGTAAGAATCACCAATGTGTGCCATGGGGAATTTTGGATGGAGACGGACGAGTCCTCTGTCACTTGGGTTGGGTGGTTCATGCCTCTCTGCAATTCACTACTGTCGCTGCTGTGCCTAGGCAATTGAGTTGGGCCTTCAACAATATAAAGCCCAAGCAACCTATGTATATGTTGTTTTTCTTCAACAGTTTGGCTGGACGTGGCTTGCTCTGCTCATCAAAAGACAAGGGGATGCGGCAGAGTGGGAGAGGGCAAGCACGCTGGTAGTTGGGGCAGCCACCCAACCCTGCCTATAGGGTAGCCCCACCCGTGCTAGGTAAAAAGTCATTCCTTCAATTGCACATGAAAAGGAGAAAACTAAGAAGCCCTCGCCAGCCTCTAGATTCCTAGCTTATTTCCGTTTGCATTGCATTTCCCCTGATTTTGCACTCCAGTTCACTTATTCTTTAAATGGTGAATGCATATTCCTGGCTAAAACATCATCTTCATTAGAACCTCATTGCCTTAGACTTTATCGTGCTGTGTAGATGATCTTTTTGTGATTGTTCCATTGTGCTTAATTCTTGATGGATTAGCTTATATCGATTTCTGAACACGGAGTACGTGTTGCATGAGTTCATGCATGCAACGTGGAGAGAAGAACGGTTACCGTTGTTGCTTTGTTTAGTAATTTAATTGAGTAATTGCGTTCCTGAATTCAACTGTGCATAGCGAGAATCCAAGGTAATCCATGATTATATCTCTGGCCCAAACATTACCCCGAAGAATAATAAAATGGTTAAGCCTCTATTTGTAGAAGAGAAATTAATTTGGTGGTGAGAGGGGGATGTACATGCATGTCAGCAGTCTAGGCGGGCACAAGGAACGGGAGATCGACAAGGCAAGGAGGATGACGGCCTAGGAGGAGAAGCAAACCAAGACCCATCGCACAAGGAGGCCCAACCTGAAATATCTGAGTAATCAATGGCATGTGTAATAGGTTGGGTAACGAGTGATGGGCTTGGCCCGATGTAATACAACATGGGAGAGTAGATAAGTACTAGAGAAGGAGAGATCGAGATCAGTTTGGACAAAGTAGGCTAGAACCACACGGGGGCTTCCGGTGGTGGCGGTGGCGGCGATGTGCCGGAACTCGTGTATCCCCCAAACTATCTAGTTCCAGCAATCGATATTGGTGAACCTAACCGTTGGTATCAGAGCAAGGTTGCGAGATCTGGAGCCTGGTCACTCGTATCGGACGACGCTACAAGGTAGTGATGGGAGCCATGTCGCTGCCAGCAGCTATCGGCGATGCCACGGCGCAGGTGTTGGCAAGGATCGAAAAGGCAAACAAGGCCACACACAAAGATGATGGGTGAGATGCAAGCAGAGATGTGTGGAATGAACGAGAAGATCCGAAAATTGGCAAAAAGTCAAGAAGAAACGGAGACCTGGAAGTTGAACATTGAAGACCAAATGGAGAAGCTATCTGTCTCGGTCCAAGACTTGCAGAACAAGGCAGATCGCTACGTCTTAGAAATCCCACCAAAGAAGGAGAACCTGATCGTGGATCTCAAATCTGGTGCGTCCATTTCCACCCACATGGAAACCACCGGTATGCCGGAGACGACCGGGCCTAATGGCCACCGCGACGAGAATCACCACCGATGCACGGGTGTCGGGTTTGTATACACCTTAGCACCCACTCCGGTCAATGGTACGTCTCAAAATCCAAAACTCTCTTCTATGTTTGGAGATTTGGGAGGGTCCAGTACTGATGTTAGTAATAGTATAGCACAGAGTTTGGGGTCAGTTATGTCTCACATGAGTTTACTTGGATTTGATGGAACTAATCCTAAAGTGTGGAAACAAAAGTGTGAAACTTACTTTGAGTTCTATGCCATACCCAAAACTGCGTGGGTTAAACTCATGGGTATGCATTTTGAGGGAAACGCTGTGTTCTGGATGCAGTCTATGGGCAAAAATTCAGTCTATGAGTTGGGAGGAGCTAGGTGAGTCATTATGTGCTAGGTTTGGTAGAGATCAACACCACAGTCTAATTAGGCAATTTTACCAGATTGAACAAATGGGGTTGGTACCTGAGTATGTCGAACAATTTGATCATCTGATGCATCAAATGCTTGCACATGATAGTAGTATACTTGCAGACGTGTTTACCACCCGATTTGTAGAGGGGTTGAAGGATGAGATACATGCTATTGTCATGATTCAACGCCCTCCAGACCTGGATACACTGCTTGTTCTCTCGCTTTGTTGTAGGAGGACCTGCTGCAGCAGACGTTCACAAGAGGCTCTAAGAAGATGCCATATTATCAAACACCAAGTACTGGGGTACAACACCAAGCTATGGTAGTTTCTCTACCGCCCGGAGGCAAACCACCCGTTCTGCTCACGGTGGAGAAGAAGGCAGCATCAACTACACTAGTCAAGCCTGAAGAGAATCAGTTGGCTACCCAAGATCAAAATGGCTCTATTTTAAGTGTGGATGTCACGTCCCCAAACCGGGCCCACGCAACAGCCGCCATATAATTATAGATTATCAATCCATAATTATGTTAAGGCTAACATTTACATCAATAAATCCAGTGGTATACAGGTAACTGGCGGAAGCTTTATTTATATCAAACTATTATATCATAAATAATTATGAATAAAATTTATTTATTTATACAAGTAGTTTCACCCATAATTCCTCTGGTCTTTATCCTAGTTGGCGATGCTTTCAACGTGTACTTCTAATTATGCGTTAAGTAACACCCAAAGCAAGCATGAGTATAAAATACTCAGCGAGAGATAATATAATAATAATCTTCATAAATAACTATATTTACAATTTATATTATTTTCCTTATTTTTAGACTCCGAAGAGATTACTAAATTAATCATATCATAGATCAGAGTATTCCTGTGGATAATCATAATTGATACTTTTAGTTACACGTGCTACACTAAAATACAGGTTATGTCTTTCAATAACGTCCGGCATCATGACTAGGTCTTTTACAGATCATTCCTAGCTACAAATAGTATCGATTTTCACGTCACTACCACTCTGATGGTAAAATTACCAAATTAATGATTGACCATATTTAATCTTAAATAATTAAATAAAGTATATTTATTTTAAATATATAGGAGCATAAAATCATATGTAAATAGAGCATAACACTAATATTAAATCATAAAAAATAAACGAGCAATACAACTTTAAGAATTAAGTACGTAAGAGTCTGATAATAAAAATGTACTATAAAAATAGATATACAATTTAAAATAACTAGGTGTTAACGTAGCTTGCCTCTTATTAAGAAAACCAATATTAATCGACTAACAATATAATGTCTTGTCCGAAGTAGAAACTCGGCTAAGTCGATGCTAGAAAACCAAAATATAACTTGACGGAATATCCACGCTATAATAGAAATAGGGCTTCGCTATAGTATACAAGTAGTATACTAATTATGTAGATTAGCACTAATAAGTATATATGTGGTGTACTTGGAAATATATAGTGTATGTATATGTACGTGGGATGCTAAGTATATATGTATAAGGTGTATGTGTGTGTACACGGAGTAGACGTGAAAGTATGCGAAAGTGACTTGAGCTTGGTATGGTAAGTGAACGTATATGCTATTTATAGTGTAAGAAACTTGTGCGATACGGTAATGATTTTGGATGATAGCTTTTACTTAGAGGTAACGGCAAGTAACTTGATCAGGTTATCCATCTGCCGAAGAAAACTAAACCATGAGCTCCTTTTGTTGGTCCTACAGGGAAGTCTTAGAAGACGAGTTGCCGACCTTGGTAAAACATACGGCGGACTATTGTGTGTGCTGGCCGCTTGAAAAAGAAGGCAGTGAGTGTTGACCAAAACCGTTGGAGCTGCTGAATTTAATTGACGTACATGATTGACTTTGGTTTGTTTAACTGTGTGCTAGTGGTTCTCGTAGCTTCCATCATATTGGATAGAGTTCACCGGCTCCACGAGTAAAAGTCTAGAGTGTGGAAGGTTCACTTATTTATTACAGAAAGACACACAATAAAATATGAAATTTTAATTAAACACGGATGAGAACATTCTGAAGTGGGAACGTATATATATTTCATCTACATGATGGTCTTTGAAAAGCGTCATAAATAAAAATTTCATCTTATAATGTTTTAATACATCATTAAACAATCAATTACTTTAATTAATTGGAATAAGAGATTAACTAGTTAAATAAACATAATTAAATATTTGTTAATATTCTAGTATCTTACATCTTATCCTCTTTAAAAGATATTTCATCCCGAAATTTCACTCACCACTATGCAAAAAGATAGGAAAATTCCTTTCGAATATCCTCTTCTTTTTCCCACGTGGCTTCTTCTTCTGTGTGATTACTCCATTGTATTTTAAGAAATTTGATAGTTCGTTGTCGTAACTCTCGATCAATTGATCCTAATATACGAAGAGGATATTCCTGATATGTGAGGTCATTTTGTAATTGTATTTGTGGCATCTCAACTCTATCGGTTGGTTCTCGTAGACATTTCCGTAACATTGAGATATGAAATGTACCATGAACTCCTTGCAAATTTTATGGTAAATTTAGGTGATAGGCAACTTTTTCAATCCTTCTCGTTATCTGATATGGTCCAATGTATCTTGGATTTAATTTTCCATGGATTCCGAATCTTTTAATTCCTTTCGCTGAAGAGACTTTTAAATATACTCAATCATTTTTTTGAAATTCTAGATTTCTTTTTCGATTATCGGCATAGCTTTTTTGTCTAATCTGGGCTATTTGTATTCGGTTCCTTATAAGTTTAATTTTTTCCTCTGTTTTTTGAATTACATCAGGTCCAAGAGTTTTGTTTTCTCCCGCTTCATTCTAAGATATCGGAGTTCGACATTTTCTTCCATACAATGCTTCGTATGGTGCAATTTGAATAGTTGATTGAGCTGTTACTATAGGCAAATTCTACAAGTGGTTAATGTTTGCCCCATGATCCTCCAAAATCTATAACACATGATCACAACAATATGTCTTCTAGAATTTGATTCGTTCTTTCTGTTTGTCCATCTGTTTGAGGGTGATATGCTGTACTAAAAGCAAGTCTTGTTCCTCTAATGCTTTATGTAAACTTTTCCAAAATTTAGATACAAAACGAGGACCTCTATCCGAAACAATAATTATCGGTACTCTATGAAGTGATATTATTTTTTTGATGTATAACTCTGTTAGTCTTTTCAATGAATAAGTCTATTTGACTGGAATAAAATGTGCAGTTTTTGTCAATCTATCCACGATTACCCAAATGGAATTATATCCATTTGATGTAGGAGGTAATCTGGCTATAAAGTCCATACCGATCTGCTCCCATTTCCAAACTTGGATTTCCAAAGGTTGTAAATAACCGCCTGGCTTTTGATGTTCTGCTTTTACTCGTCGGCATACATCGCATTCTGAGATAAACTTTGCTACGTCTCTTTTCATATTATTCTACCAAAATATTCCTTTTAAATCTTTGTATATTTTTGTATTAACAGGATGTATATTTTTTAAATGTGCTTCTCTCAATATTTTTTCCTTTAATTCTCGATTATTTGGAACGCATAATCTATTGCGAAACCAGATTGATCCATCTTTTTGGATTTTGAATTCGAGAGGTTCACCAATTTCAATCCTCTTTTTTATTTTCTGTAGAAATTTATCATTCTCTTGATTTGTTTTTATACTTTTTTGAAGTATTGGCTGAAGTTTTAGTGCTTACAGCTGAACTTTCAGGTTACTTCTTTTGACCATTATCTCCAATTTTTTCAAATCTATTTGTAGCTTTCTTTTATTAGTGATCACAGTAGCCAAATTACATGACGCTTTTTTGCTAAGAGCGTCAGCGACAATATTGGCTTTTCCAAGATGATAATTTATTTCAACATCATAGTCTTGTATTAATTCTAACCAGCGTCTTTGCCTTATGTTAAAGCTCCTTTTGAGTAAATACATACTTTAGACTTTTGTGATCTGCGTATATTTTACGATGTTCTCTATATAAATAATGACGCCAAATTTTAAGTGCAAATACTACGGCTACTAGCTTCAAGTAATGTGTAGAGTAGTTTAATTCATTGTGTCTTAATTGTCGAGATGCATAAGCAATCACTTTATTTTCTTGCATTAATACACAGCCTAAGCCCATTTTTAACGCGTCACAAAAAATCCCAAACCAATTCCATTTCTAGGTAGAGTAAGTATTGGAGCTGATACTAGTTTCTTCTTTAGTTCTTCAAAACATCTTTCACATTTTTCATTCCATTCAAATTTTGCTCTTTACGTGTGAACTTTGTTAATGGTGCTGATAAATTTGCAAAAACTTTCAATAAATCGTCTGTAGTATTCTGCCGATCTAAGAAAACTTCTTATCTCTGTTACTGTGGTTGGTTTCTTCCAATCAACCGCTGCTTGTACTTTCGACGGGTCTACTGATATTCTATTTCTTGATATCACATGACCTAAAAATGATACCTTATCAAAGCCAAAATTTACACTTCTTCAGTTTTGCAAATAATTTGTTATCTCGTAATAATTCAAGAACTATCCGCAAGTGATTTTCATGTTCAACCTCACTCTTTGAGTATATTAGAATGTCACCAATGAACACTGTAAGTGCAGCGAGCTTCCTTGGTGGTTTTGGTGTATTGAGTGACAACGTGATTAAAAGTCTAACTACTTTGTGAGGTCACTTGACAGGTTTCACAGTTTTATTCATAATATCAAAATGTAAAAGAGTAAACTGTGATATACATGTCTCATGATCAAACATGAATTCTCTCATGAGTTCGGAGTCAAGCATATTGAATTAATATTACACTCATGGTATGATTAACGGATTATTATTGAACATATATTGCCTCAGTGCGGGGTTTCACTGGTTTTCTATTATTGATGCACTTTGAGGCACTTGGCTTTCATACAGAGAAAAGTGACTTTAAATTATATCTCTTTCATTTGGACGTCACTACCATAATTGAATTTCTCATAAATAACAAGTGGCTGAGCATGAAGACAGTCTATTGTATATTAAAGCCAATAATGATAAGAAAAATTAAATGAATGGACAATGAGCAAATGTGCTCCATCTACCTATTGAAGAGGTTTTCTAAATTGAAGTCCAACTATTTAGCTCAAAGAGGATTGTTCACAAAAGAAGAAGCTCAGCTTAGCTATTCCTCTCTGTTGATATATTTCAAGACGGCATTATTCATCAAGACAAGACTCAAGTGGATTTCATCTAGATTTATATTTATCTTGAGTATATGTATGCCGTACTATCAAGAGGGAAGTGAAGCTCGGATGTCTCTAGTCAACATGTGCTCACAAGCAGTTCAGAGAGTGTCGAGCCAAAACACTCGTGAGTTGTTCTTGTGCTGAGAGTGGACTCACCGGATTGTCCGGTAAACCTCACCGGACTATCCGGTGAAGGCTGAGCCCATAGCCTAGAGTGATCTCTTTGACATTTTCCTTATGCTTTCATCTCCTAGTTAGGTGTATCTCTAATGGAGACAACACCTACACTTTGCTCATCTAGTGACCTAGGCTCAGTGCCTTAGCTTTCTGGTCAAGGTACCCCTCACCGGACTGTCCGGTGAGCTCTACCGGACTGTCCGGTAGAGGGGTTTGAACCCCAACGGCTAGTCAGCTTCTACCGGACTATCCGGTAGGGCTCACCGGACTGTCCGGTGATGGTCTGACATAGGCCAATGGTTAGTTTTGTGAGGGTGAGTATTTATACCCCACTCACTTCCAGTTGGGGCTGCTGCTTACCTCCACGCCCATATTCATCCAGAGGCTATTAGAAACACTCCCCAACCCTCTCTTTGCGAGATTAGGCTAAATTTGTGAGATTCTTGAGTTGGGAGAGGATTTGTGAGTTTATGTGAGCTACATTGTGATCACCTAGCTTCTGAGCACAGTTGGCAAGCATTTTCGGAAAGCGTTTTTGTTACTCTTGGAGGTTTCCTCCTAGACGGCGAGAGTGACCCGAAGGGCACTCGGCTTGTGAGTGCCACTTCTCTTGTAAGTGATTACCCCCGCTTTTCGGAGCATTTGGAGTGAGCACCTTCATAGCCTTAGTGGTTGTGAATGGGAAGTCGTGAGTTGAAAATGACTCAAGCTCTTGGTGGGCGCCTCAACGAGGACATACAGACACTTGCGGGTGTACCCGAACCTCGGGAATAAAATCTCTTGTTGTGTGTGATGTGCCCCTGCTGGGAGACCCAAGCTTTGTGCTTGTGGTTTCTTCTTTTACTTGCATTATATTGTTGCTTCTGCTATCATTATTATTCGTGTGCAAGTTATCTTTGTGAGTGCAGGGATTAAGTGTTGCTGAGCTCAACATTACCTTAGAAATATTTTACACAGCTCCAAATAGCCAAATAAGTATTTACTTGCGTATTTACTTTCATAGGGCTTAGTCTTTGTGTGACACCGGACTATCTGGTGACCCTCATCGGACTATCCGGTTATACCGGACTTTCCGGTATGAGACACCGGACTATCCAGTGTTGAGACTAACAGTGTGTTTTTAAGTAGTGTAATTTTTTAGTTACGCCTATTCACCCTCCCTTTAGGCGACATCAAGGTCCTTTCAAACACAATTACAAACTGATCCAAGTATGGTTTGAAAACTCGGTTTATTAAATTCATAAAAGTTGGTGGAACATTTGTTAACCCAAGAGGCATTACCAAATATCCATAGTGTCCATATCTTGTTCGAAATGCAGTTTTGGGAACATCTTCACCTTTTATTTTCAATTGATGAGACCCAGATTGTAAATCTATTTTAGAAAATACTTTGGCTCCTTCAAGTTGATCAAACAAATCATCGATTCTTGGCAATGGATATTTATTCTTGATAGTCATTTTATTTAATTCTCGATAATCTACACAAAGTCGTAGACTACCATCTTTCTTCTTTACGAAGAGTACAGCAGCTCCCCATGGTGATATGCTAGATTGGATAAATCCTTTATTTTCCAATTCTGTAAGTTGTTTCTTTAACTCTTGCATTTCAATTGGAGCCATTCTATATGGTGGTTTGGCAATTGGACTTGTTCCAGGAATTAAATCAATACCAAACTCTATTTCTCGATCGGGTGGTATTCCAGGTAATTCATCAGGAAATATATTCATGTATTCTCTTACTACAGGAATATCTTTTATATCCTTCTTGTTTGGCACAATATCAATGGCGGTAAGATTAACTATTGAGAGCCAATGGATTGGCTCCATTGCCTCTGGAGTGATGAGTGATTGTCAACAGTAGCAAGACCCAGAAGGACTTGGGCACAAGAGCTCCGATGGACAGGAGGCCCTCCGATGGACTGGAGGTAAAGGAAAGTCCTCCGAAGGACTGGAGGCATGCTCGGCGTCTGTCGGCCATGGGAGTTCGGTACACGGAGGAGCGGCACGGCGATGGCAGGAGTAAGTCCTCCGAAGGACTGCGAGGCGGGCCCGATGGACAGGGGATGCCAGGTGCCACCGCGGTGCTCCAACCTGAATGCGTGGCGCGAAGGCGTGCGAGGGAGGCTTTGGTGGCTTCGGCTCAAAACCGCCACCCAAGCTACCCAAGCCTTGGTGAGTTGGGCCACGACTCGCCAAGATAGAGAAAATGGGCCAAATCCGGCCCAGGCGTAGGCTTCCTAAAGTTTCCCGGTTTCTGACTTCAAAACCGAGGGCGTATCGCGGATTGGACTACTGGCCACGTGGAGAACATCCGAGGATTGCGTGGAACTTACGAAGATCAAGACTTCATCATGGTCGTCCGTCCCGAAATATGCGGTAATCTTTCGTTTAAGTCCTTAGGGTTTGTCTAGTTGTAGTGACCTAAGTGCAAAACTGTCTAAATAGCACTCGGGTATAAATAGGTCTAAGGCAGGTCATTAGAGACTCTCTTGGCTACTAGGATTAGTCTTTACTTGGTGACTTTCGTCCTCAAGCTTTGAGCTCCATTATTAGGGAGGTTAGAGTAGGATTTAGCCTCCTAATCCTGAGGGAAGGTGAGGGTGGTTGCTTGGGATGAATTTCTGCTTGTACGCTGAATCTTTAGACCCATCTTGGGCACTTAATTCGAAGCAAATTCGTGCAGCAACCTTGTGTTCCTCTCCTCCCCCTCTCTCTTTGGTTTTTGGGTTCAATCCTTGGCTTTTGGGTGTTTGTGTTGGCCAAGCTTGAATCCATTTCCTTGCTGATGTTTTGGACTTGCCAGGACGTGGAGATCATGACTTAGTTCATCTCAATTCTGCTGGATTGCCACGAGCAAGCCTCCTTTGTGTTTTCCCCTTTCTTGCCCAAAGATTGCCATTTCACCAGATCTGAAATTCCCGCTGACTCCGTGGTCACTTTTTGTTGACCTTTTGGGAAAAGCTTTGGAATAGGGTCCAGATAGCCTGTGCAAAATTTTGTGAAGTTTGGACAAGGTTTGGTCAGGTTTGGGTTTGAAAACGACCTTTCTGCGACTCTACCTGAGAATCCGGTAGAGGCCACCGGACACCGGATAGTCTGGCAGCGCCCACAGGACAGTCCGGCGTGAGGCGCTGTCTGGGCCGTGCCACCGGATAGTCCGGTGTTGGCCACCGGACAATCCGGTCCTGCCAGGAAGCTGTTGTGTTTTTCCTTCTTTGTTTTTTCCGCTATGTTTCTACTTTGGATTTTTGCATTCCCTACTGTAAGACCATTCTCTTTGCTTACTGTGAGTCAGTGAGACACACCTTGGTGCGGTGAGTGTTGTGTGGAGGTTTTTGCAAAGTTTCGTTGCCTCGGTGCCATTCTTGGTTGGATCTTGAGTTTTCCTGCATTGGTGCATATCCTTTCAGTGGACGGCACCCTTGCGCTACTAGGCACGTATCTGTTCAGTGGACGGTACCTAGTTTTGTTTCTCTTGTGCTTTGCAGAGCACCTACTTGGGGATTTGTGATTTTGAGTTTTTAAGTGCTCTTATTCACCCCCTCTAGTCGCACGCCTCGGTCCTACAATTGGTATCAGAGCCAGTTAGTTTTCTTCATACCTTTACCGGTGAGAAACCAGTAGCGACTATGACTCACTCCGGGAAGATTCCGGTCCTTGGCTCCGATGGCTACTCCTACTGGAAGGGTAGGATGAGGGCATTCTTGCTTAGCCAGGGCCAGGACATATGGGATGCTACTCAGAGTGTGAACTTTGTGGTGCTTCCAGTTGCTCAGCGCACTACCCTAGTGATTGTGGCTCAGCACGAGGCGAATGCCAAAGCTGTTAACTTTCTCTTCTCAGGACTTGGTCCGGTTGATTATGAGAGAGTGAGTCATCTCGAGACTGCCCATCAGATCTGGTCCCTGCTGAGTGCACACCATGAGGGCACTGCTACTATCAAGGGGCGTCTCGTTGAGACTTACAGGCGCGAATATGAGAATTTCGTTCAGAAGCCTGGTGAGTCCATCGATGACTTGTTTGGTCGTTTTCAATCGATCATCAATAAGTTGCGCGTTAACTCCAGCCCTGAGAGGATCGCATACACCGACCATCAGCAGGCTATCAAATTGCTGTATGCGTTGGACAGGAAGGTATGGGAGATCAAGGTTAACTCGATCATCGAGTCTGAGGCCTATGACACAATTGGAGTGGAGACTCTCTACAGCAAGCTCAAGGCCACAGAGGTGGATTACAAGTTGAGAGATTCTCTCGCTTGTACTGGCTCCAAGAGCGTGGCCTTGGCTTCTCCCTCCAGTGAGGTCGCTACTAACCCCCAGCTTCATAACTTTTCTTTTTCTACTCTTATGTCTATTACCAAGGCGGTCCAGTTGGACTCTGCTTCGTCTCCACCAAGTCCAAGCGCAAGCACAGGATGCACCGGAGATCCTTTTGCTCCATGGTGTTTGAGGACAAGGTCAACAAGGGCAACGACAACGACTCCTCCGATGAAGGGGTAACTCCTGAGCAAGCTGAAATTCTTGAGATGTTGGAGGCAAATAGTCGTGAGTTGAAAGCCTAGGATAAGATGTTGGAGAGGGCAGCCAAGAAGCTGCAGAAGCAGAAAGCCAAGTTGGCTAATGCTCTAGCTGAGATAGAGAGGCTAAAGAGTGTGCCAGCCCAGCCTAGTGAGTCTGAGTGCCCTACCTATGAGACTTTGATGAGAGATCTCTATGAGCAGAAGAGCAAGTATGCTCATTAGGTAGAGGAGATGGATAGGCTGAAGGTAGAGTTAGGCAAGCTCCAGTCTAAATTGGATGAGCCTATCTTGAGTGATGAGCCTGAGTGTGAGATGTGCCCCCACCTAGCTGTTGACATAGCTGAGCTGAAAGTAAGGTGTGAGGGATAGCTCAAGGAGTTGGAGGAGCTTAGGGCTAGACCCACGTTTTTGGGTGCATGCATGGTCTATCCTACCTTGAAGAGTGAGCTTGAGTAGTTGAGAGCTGACATTGAGGTGCTTTCAGCACCCCCTAACACTTGTGAGAACTGTCTCACCTTGAGGTTGATGTTGGTGGATAGGGATGCCATCATTAAGAAGTTAGAGAAGTCTGCTCCCTCTGTTTCTTCTCTAGACTGCCCCACTTGTGCTACCCAGACTTTAGTTCTGGAAGATCTGAGAGAGGAGAAACAGACTTTGGTTGATGAGAACAACCGTTTGAGAGAGGTGCTCAGTTGGATGTATGCTAGAGAGCCCCAACTAAGGATGATTTTAGAGAGCACCAAGAGAGCTGAGGGTGATATGAGTGGACTTGGGTTAGGAGAGTGCAGTACTTTGGGTGAGAAGAAGAGTTCCCCAATTAAGCTTAAGACTGCCTCTCCTTAGCCTATTCCTACTGTTGATGGGGTTTACCACGAGCCTCCCAAGGTTGCCTCAAAGAAGCAGTTCTGGACACCCACGCCATCGCAGGCTAAGCTGAACAGAGTAGTGACTGAGATTCTCAAGCCTCCAGTGAGCAAGGAGAGAGTCCAGCAGCCTGTTCCACCCAAGGCTACTCCACCTAAGCCCAAGGCTCAGCCTAACCCCACTCCCAAGAGGGCTATCTACCACTGTGACTTTTGCCAGCGGAATGGCCACTTGGAGGAGTTTTGCTTTAGGAGGAAGCGAGTTGAGAGGCAGGAGATAGCCTGGGGGAACCAGGATCAGTTCTACCAGGGTGGTAGGCAGGATCCTCCCTGTCGCGGTGAGATGAGAGACCACTTTGCTGGTGAGAGAGAAGGTGGCCTTCAGGCCCGTGCTCCTGGTGGAGAGAGACGCTTTGCCGGCCGAGCTCCTAGTCGTTTTCAGCACGGCTATGGACCTCGTGACCAAGGCTTTGGAGGAAGAGGGTTTGAGAGCTCACGCTTTGGAGGTCGTGGGTACCTAGATAGATGTGATGCTTACTTTGACTGTGTTTACCCTACCCTGGAGCAGATGGCTCGGCACTGGTTCAGCAGATTCACTAACCCCAGTGCCGGACCATTTGCTCACTCTCACTTTCCTTGATTTTGCAGGATCGAGGCCTGGAGGACATATGGATCATGGACTCCGGATGCTCTAGGCACATGACAGGGCACCACAGATGGTTCTCTAGTCTCAACCCCGTGAGCACCAAGGAGTACATCGCATTCGCGAATAATGGTCAAGGTAAAGTGTTAGGTGTTGGTTTTGTTGCTCTTTCTGGCAAGCTTTCTCTGAGAGAAGTTGCTTTGGTGAAGAATTTGGGGTTCAATTTGGTTTCTGTCTCGCAACTTCTCAAGGAAGGGTTTGAGGTTCGTTTTAAGAAGAGTTCTTCTTGTGTGCTTGATGCTAAGGAAAACCTTGTTTGTTGGATTTTTGCCCTATGGGCAGGTTTTTAAGGTTGACCTTGCATCTGTTACTGGCCCTCCTCGGTGTTTGGTTGCTAGTCCTTCTGCTGATATTTGGAAGTGGTATATGAGGCTTGGCCATTTGAGTTTTGATCTGCTAGCCAGGTTGAGCTTGATGGGTCTGATCCGAGGATTGCCCAATTTGAAAGCAGAAAAGGACTTAGTGTGCCACCCTTGTCGTCATTGCAATATGGTTGCCGCTTCTCATGCACCTGTCAATCAGGTGATGACCTCTTACCCAGGTGAGCTGTTACATATGGACACGGTTGGTCCTACTCAGGTACAGTCGGTTAGTGGGAAGTGGTATGTGCTTGTAGTTGTGGACGACTTTTCTCGCTTTTCGTGGGTGTTCTTCATGGAATTCAAAGATGAGGCTTTTGGTTTTGTTCGGGATCTGGTCTTGAGGTTAAGGAATGAGAGTCATAAGGCCATGAGGGCTATCCGCAGTGACAATGGCGGAGAATTTCGTAACTCTCGTTTCGAAACCTTTTGTTGTGACCTAGGTCTTGATCACCAATTCTTGTCTCCTTATACCCCACCTCAAAACGGTGTCGTGGAACGAAAGAACCGCACACTTGTTGAGATGGCGCGGACGATGCTTGATGAGCATAGGACTCCGCGATGCTTTTGGGCTGAGGCTATGAATACGGCCTGTTACATTGCCAACCGCATCTTCCTACGAGCTTTCTAAGGGAAGACTTCGTACGAGCTACGGTTTGGTAGGCAACCTAGCGTCAAGCACCTACGTGCATTTGGCTGTAGATGCTTTGTGCTCAAAAAGGGGAGGCATTTGAACAAATTTGAATCTCGCTGCTTGGATGGTATTTTCCTTGGGTACGCCTCTAGCTCTAGGGCATATAGAGTGTGGATCCTTGATACCAAACAAGTGGTTGAGACCTATGAAGTTTCCTTTGGTGAATCTATGCCTTGTACAACCCCTGCATTTGAGCTTTCAGGTATGCCTTTGAAGATGAGGAAGGCGAAGTAGATGCCGGTGATACAGGAGCCATTGCACCGGCTGCAGCTCTTGCCCCTTCTACTACGAGCTCTGAAGATGAAGGAAGACCTTTTCCTACGGCTTCCTCCTCGCTCCCCCGACTGCAAGCTCGAGCAGAGGCGGGCCCCGCTGAGGACGCAGGGGAGGTGACCTCCGAGATTGTTCCATCTCGACAGGTCTAGCAGGATCACCCTCCAGACAGGATGATTGGAGATCTACACCAGCGCGTTACACGCTCTTCGGTTAACTCTCTAGCCTTCTTCTGCCACTCTGCATTTGTTGCTTCTTTCGAACCCCGGGATGTGTCACATGCATTATCTAATTCCTAGTTGGGTGAACGCCATGCATGAGGAGTTGGAGAACTTTGAGAGAAACCATGTCTGAAATTTAGTTGAACCTCCACCAAACTGCCACCCTATAGGAACCAAGTGGGTCTTCAAGAACAAATAGGGTGAGGATGGGATGGTTGTGAGGAACAAAGCGAGATTGGTTGCCCAGGGTTTCTGTCAGAAGGAGGGGATAGATTATGAAGAGACCTTTGCTCCTGTAGCTCGTTTAGAAGCCATTAAGATTCTGCTTGCCTTTGCTGCCTCTAAAGGCTTCAACCTGCAGCAGATGGATGTCAACTCAGCCTTCCTAAATGGTTACATAGAGGTGGAGGTATATGCGAGACAACCTCCTGGCTTTGAGAGTGCCAAGTTTCCAGACTTGGTGTATAAGTTGAGAAAAGCCCTTTATGGTCTGAAGCAAGCTCCAAGAGCTTGGTATGCTAGGTTGAATGCTTTCCTGCTCTAGTCTGGGTTTGTGATGGGTTCAGTAGACAAGACCTTGTTTCTGTTGAGTCGTGGCGGTGACACCCTTCTAGTTCAGATATATGTTGATGACATTATCTTTGGTGGTTCATCTCACGCTTTGGTGTCTAAGTTTGCTGAACAGATGAGCAGTGAGTTCGAGATGAGTCTCATGGGTGAGCTTAAATTCTTCCTCGGGCTTCAGATCAAGCAAGGCCCTGAAGGAACCTTCGTCCATCAAGCCAAGTACACAAAGGACATTCTGAGAAAGTTTGACAAGGGAGATCTTGGGCCCATGGCAACTCCCATGTCAACACAGACGGCACTTGATGCTGATGAAGAAGGGGAGGTGGTGGACCAAAGAGAGTACCGAGGGATGATTGGCTCACTTCTGTACCAGACGGCGACCAGGTCAGACATTCAATTCGTGGTCTGCCTTTGTGCGCGATTTCAGGCCTCACCAAGGACATCACACCGTCAAGCGGTGAAGCGCATCTTCAGGTAGCTGAAATACACTCCTGAGCTTGGTTTTTGGTTCTCTTCAGCTTCGTTGCTCTCTCTTAGAGGGTATTCGGATGCTGACTTTGCGGGTTGTCGGCTGGAGCGCAAGTCTACTTCCGGTACCTGTCAGTTTCTCGGTTCTTTTCTTGTCTCTTGGTCCTCACGCAAGCAATCTAGCGTAGCCACTTCCACCACAGAAGCTGAATACATTGCTGCTGCTAGTTGCTGCTCCCAACTGCTTTGGATGAAGTCCACTTTGAGTGACTTTGATCTCAGTTTTAGGAAGATCCCTCTCCTAGTAGACTCTACTTCTGCTATTTCTGTAGCTAAGAACCCCGTCTTGCACTCCAGAACCAAACACATAGACGTGAGGTTTCACTTTCTGAGAGATCACTATGAGAAGGGAGAAATAGACTTGATCCATGAAGAGACTGAGAACCAGTTGGTCGATATCTTCACCAATCCCTTAGACCTTAGCGTGTTTGCTTGCTTGCGTGGGGAGCTTGGTGTTTATTACCCCTTTTAGGTTGCGGTAACTTTGTTATAGTTTAGGATTTTCTTTTTCTTTTTCTTTGTTTTTCCTTGTTTTCTTGCATTTTGTATCATACCATGCATTGCATTGTAACATAAGTATTTTCCTTAGATCATTCTTTTTGCTTGCTGTGAGTCAGTGAGACGCACCTTGGTGCGGTGAGTGTTGTGTGGAGGTTTTTGCAAAGTTTCGTTGCCTCGGTACCATTCTTGGTTGGATCTTGAGTTTTGCTGCATTGGTGCATATCCTTTCAGTGTGACGGCACCCTTCGCTGCTAGGCACGTATCTGTTCAGTGGACGGTACTTAGTTTGGTTCATCTTGTACTTTGTAGAGCACCTTCTTGGGGATCTGTGATTTTGAGTTTTTAAGTGCTCCTATTCCCCCCTCTAGTCGCACGTCTCGGTCCTACAACTATCTACTTGTTTCATTGATATGCAATTTCAGGATGATCTGGCTATCTAAGTATTATTCTTTTTTTATGACAATCAATGAATACCCAATGCTTAGATAACCAATCCATGCCTAAAATAGCATCAAATTCTACCATCCTTAGTACCACAAGGTCGGCTAGAAACTTCTTTCTTTCTATTTCTACTAGGCATAATTTATACATATATCTTGAAGTAGTCATTTTCATAGAGGTTTCAACTTCAATTTCCACAGAAAGTAGCTTACGGTGTAGGTTATGTTTATCAACAAAATTTTTTGATATGAAAAAATACGATGCACCAGAGTCAAAAAGTACTATCCCGCAGTGAGAGGCAATAGGAACTATACCTGTCACCACGTCATTTGTTACTTCAGCATCATTCATGGTTATGTTGTGAACTCGAGCTTGTTTACTTCCTTTAGCTTTCCCTTTTGTATCTTGTTGTGTTATCGGAGGTTTTGGTAGGTACACACCTTTTTGAGGGGCTGTTAACCCTACTGGTATTGGTTTTTGGTTTGATGTTTGGTTATTATTGGGAATCTGCCTTGAGTTGGGACACTCAGAATATCGATGTCCTTCTTGCCACATCCAAAGCATCTACCTCGACTATATTTACATTGTCGTGTAAGATGATTCCCTTGATAAATCTTACACTTTGGGTAAGTGAACCTTTGATTTGATTTTATATTATTAAATTGTCCAAATGTTCTTGGCTTTTTAAATTTGTTTTCTTAGTTGAATCTTTGATACTTTTGCGAACGTTTGTTTTGCTTTGTTTCATAAGCAGCTCGTTCATCTTGATAAGATTGTTCTGCAATATGGGTTTTATTCACTACTTCACGAAGAATGTCAATCTCAAAAAACTTTGACATGACCACGAATTATGGGATTAAGTCCCTCCTCAAATATATGTGCATTCTTAGTTTCATTTTGAACAAACTCTGGGGCATATTTGATAAGCTTTGAAAATTGAATTTCATACTCAGTCACTGTTTACTACCATGTTTGAGATCAAGAAATTCTCGTTCTTTTTGTCTTAGTATGCTATTCGAAAAGTACTTCTGATAAAAAGTTTGTTTGAATATTTTCCACGTGAGGATTATATCCTCAGGGTATGACTTTCTATGAGCATTCCACCAATCAAAAGCTCCTTCTCTCAGTATGAAGGTAGCATATGTAACTTTTTCCATATCTGAATATTTCACAACATTAAAACATTTTTCCATATCCGTTATCCAATTTTCTGCAATGGGTGGGTCTGTTGTGCCAGTGAACACAGGAGGTTTAAGACGGCGAAAATCTGCATTGTGATTGTGATGTTCTCTAGAATTTTTATTCACTCGAGGAATTTGCTGGCTGAGTTGTTGAATTATAGTATTTTGTTGTTGTTGTGTCTCTAGCTGCTTTCCCAATATTGTTATCAGCATTTGGGGTATTTGTGTCATTTCCGCAGGTAAATTTTCAAAAAAATTTAAGACGCCATGTTCGGTTGCTGTATTTTGACCAGACATTTTTGTTATTTTGTTCTTACTATTGCCTGTGGACTGTTCTTGGACCATCTAATTTTAGTATTATAAAATTATAAGTTTGGGTGGTAAAAGAAGATATACATAATTTACAATATTATATAAAACTATATATATATATATATATATATACAAAATAGAATATTACTTTTAAAGGGAGGTATCATACAACAAAAATTCTCTCTTCCTATGGCATATAGAAACACTATGGAAACACAAAGAGGTATAAATAATCAAAATTCCTTTTCATGATGACTTTTCTCTTCTCATTTTTTTAATAACAAACACACCATTAGTCATTTAGCTCAAACAAAACTTTCTCAGGATCCTCTTCTTCATTCTGTATATTAATAATATCCGAGAGTTGTATATAGTCATCCCCGATACCAGAATCATCTGTTAGATTTACAGGGACGAATTCTCCAAATTTGATAGCAAGATGTTTGTTTGCTCAAAGATTTGATAAAGCTCACATAAATCTTGTGTAACTTGAGCACCTTTCTCGCTAACATGCGCACGCCATTCTCGAACATTATTAACATAGTTATCAATAGAAATAAGATTTTCTTGAAGATTTTGAATACATGAGTCATATAATGCCACAACATTTCGTAGTTCCAAAACTTCGCTACAGTGAGATCATCTAAATGGATCGGTAAATGATGTCACATCTCATGGATAGAGGCAAGGAAAGTCTTTCTAATTGCTTCGGATTCAAAAGTGTACGTTCAAAAGAAGGTACGAAAAGGATGATCTAATGGATCGGTTCTCGGCCGATATCGAATATAAACAAAAGCATTAAAGGTATTTCCATTTTGAGTACAACTAAAATATGGAGCTGGAAAACCAAAATCAGCCGTGATAGTATCCGATAACTGTTTAAAATCAACTGTATAAACCATTCCGTCTGCCATCTACGGAAGGAATAATAATTGAAAATTTATTACCAACGATTAACGAAATATACATAAAATGCAAAATTAAAAATGCTTAGCTTACAAATAAAATGCATCGCATATTTTTCTAAACGTTTCCTAAACCACGTGACCTATATTTCTGGTACCACTTTAACTGTCACATCCCCAAACCGGACCCACACGATAGCTGCCACATAATTATGGATTATCAATCCATAACTATGTTAAGGCTAAAATTTACATCAATAAATCAAGGGGTATACAGAGTAACTAGCGGAAGATTTATTTATATCAAACTCTTATATTATACATAATTATGAATAAAAATTATTTATTTATTTACAACAAAAATATAATCTATTATACAAGTAGTTTCACCCATAATTCCTCCGGTCTTTATCCTAGTTGGCGATGCCTTCAACGTGTATTTCTGATTCTACGTTAAGTAACACCCAAAGCAAGTATGAGTACAAAATACTCAGCAAGAGATAATATAATAATAATCTTCATAAATAACTATATTTACAATTTATATTATTTTCCTTATTTTTAGACTCTGGAGAGATTACTAAATTAATCATATCGTAGATCAGAACTTTCCTGTAGATAATCATAATTGATAATAAAATACAGGTTGTCTTTCAATAACCGTCCGGCCTTATGACTAGGTCTTTCACCAATCATTCCTGGCTATAAATAGTATCGATTTTCACGCCACTGCCACCCACTCTACCCACTCTGATGGTAAAATTACCAAATTAATGATTGGCAATATTTAATCTTGAATAATTAAACAAAGTATATTTATTTTAAATATATACGAGCATAAAATCATATGTAAATAGAGCATAATACTAATATTAAATCATAAAAATAAACAAGCAATACAACTTTAAGAATTAAATACGTAATAGTCTGGTAATAAAAATATACTATATACAACTTAAAATAACTAGGTGTTAACGCAGCTTGCCTCTTATTAAAAAACCAATATTAGTCGACTAACAATATAATGCTTTGCCTGAAGTAAAAACTCGGCTAAGTCGATGCTAGAAAACCAAAATATAACTTGACGGAATATCCACGCTATAATAGAAATATGGCTTCGCTATAGTATACAAGTAGTATACTAATTATCTAGATTAGCAATAATAAGTATATATGTGGTGTACTTGGAAATACATAGTGTATGTATATGTACGTGGGATGCTAAGTATATATGTATGAGGTGTATTTGTGTGTACGTGGAGTAGACGTAAAAGTATGCGAAAGTGACTTGAGCTTGGTATGGTAAGTGAACGTATCATGGTATGCTATTTATAGTGCAAGAAACTTGTGCGATACAGTAATAATTTTGGACGATAGCTTTTACTTGGGGGTAACGCCAAGTAACTTGATCAGGTTATCCATCTGCAATAGAAAACTAAACCATGAGCTCCTTTGGTTGGACCCACAGAGAAGTCTTAGAAGACTAGTTGCCGACCTTGGTAAAACATACGACGGACTATTGTGTGTGCTAACAACTTGAAAAAGAAGGCGGTGAGTGTTGACCAAAACTGTTGGAGCTGCTGGATTTAATTGACGTACAAGATAGACTTTGGTTTGTTTAACTGTGTGCTAGTAGTTGTCGTAGTTTCCATCATATTGGATAGAGCTCACCGGTTCCACAAGTAAAAGTCTAGAGTGTAGAAGGTTCATTTATTTACTAGGGAAAGACACAAAATAAAATATGAATTTTAATTAAACACGGATGAGAACGTTCTCAAATGGGAACGTATATATATTTCATCTACTTGATGGTCCTTGAAAAGCGTCATAAATAAAATTTTCATCTTATAATTTTTTTAATTCATCATTAAACAATCAATTACTTTAATTAATTGGAATAAGAGATTAACTAGTTAAATAAACATAATTAAATATTTGTTAATATTCTAGTATCTTACAGTGGAGAAAGGTTGGGACACAACCACAAGTGCAGTGCTGCAGTGCCTCTTCACCTAGTGGAGGAAATATGGGCCATGGCAAGAGATGAACAAGATGAGTCACCAGTGTCAGGCGATTTGAATGAGGAAGCAGTAGATGAGACAAGTGATCAGTTAATGGCTTTATCTAAAGAACCTTTCCAAGGTGGGGAGGGGCCAAAAACCCTCAGATTACAAGGATTTGTTCACTGTCAAGATGTGCTGATACTTGTCGACTCAGGCAGTTCATCCAGCTTTATTGGTTTGGTAGACATTTAATGGGACTGATGCCATGACTACAGGAAATCAGTAAGCCGTTGCGGGTCAAAGTAGCTGATGGCAGGGTGCTGAAAGTTAAATTTGAAATTCCCAAGTGTCAGTGGTTCTGCCAGGGTCTGAATTTTTGCACACCTTTGAGAGTATTACCCCTCAGTAGTTATGACATTGTGTTCGGAATGGAATGGTTGGAGCAATATAGTCCGATGCAAATTTATTGGCAACAAAAGTGGATCAGTTTTTGGACTAGTGGCAAACAGATCACTTTGTAGGGTGTTATACCGGCTACCCAACAGTGCAATGTGTTGTCCATGGAACATTTTGTGGCCTGGGTAAAGCAGGAAGCGGTGGATCAAATTCTGGAATTACATGCAGTAGTGGATAATACACAAGAACAACAATTCAATGAACCTGTTCAGAGTTTGCTAACGAGTTTGCTGAATTGTTTGAGAAACAAAAGGGATTGCCACCAAGGAGGAGTCATGACCATCAAATACCCTTGATCCCTGGAGCTGTTCCATTCAGAATTAGACCATACAGGTACACCCCGGTGTAGAAGGACGAGATCGAGAAGCAAGTGCAGGAGCTATCGCAGAATGGAGTGATTCCACATAGCACAAGTCCTTATGCATCTCCAGTGTTACTAGTGCGTAAAAAGAGTGGAGAATGGAGTGTTCGATCCGCGGCCGCGAGCTCCACCCGTTGGAGCTGATCTTCACTCACCGGAGCCGAGGAAGATGGCCGGGATGCCCAGGAACACAAACACACACGCGAACACTTGGACACCGGAGGTTTGTGCGGCAAAAACGACCGCGGTTTCCATTGTGCATTGAACTATAAAAAGCTGAAACAAAGACGAGGCCATGCGGCCACTACTGCGCCCGATTTGCACGCCACGCTCAGTCCTGAGTTCGCGCCATCCCACGAACCTCGAACGTGCCGGGCAAGCCGGGCGGCCAGACGCGTTCCCGCGCGGACACTGCGCGCGTCGAACTCCCTACACCTAACTCCCGCGCAAAACATGCAGAGAGCTGAACCACTAATGCCTAGTTTATTTTGGACTCGATCTAAACATAGAAAGAGGAGCAGCAGCACCTGGATTATCTAACAATCTCCCCCTAATTCTTGTGCTGCTCATGTGAGCTTGATGACGCCCATCCTCTCCCGCAGCTCCTGGAAGAGAGCTTTCCCAAGAGGCTTCGTCAGCATGTCCGCGAGCTGCTCCTTGGTGCCCACGAACTCGATGTTGATGTCTCCACGATCGACACACTCGCGGATGTAGTGGAATTTGGTGTCGATGTGTTTGCTCCTATCATGGAGCACAGGATTCTTACTGAGTGCAATCGCGGCCATGTTGTCCATCTTCAGCCGCGGTGGAGCCGTCTTCTTTCCTGTCACGTCCTCGACCAAACGCTCGAGCCAGGTCGCCTGGCACGCTGCTGCTGCGCCGGCGATGAACTCTGCCTCACAGGACGAGAGCGCCACCACGCGCTGCTTCTGTGAGAGCCAAGACACGGGATTTGCGCCGAGGTAGAAGACCACGCCCGTCGTGCTTTTGCGATCGTCGATGTCTCCGGCCAGGTCACTGTCGGAGTACCCCAGCAGGCTTATCTCGCCGCCGCCTCCTGAGTACCACAACCCGTAGTTGATCGTGCCTGCCACATAGCGAAGCAGGTGTTTCACCGCCGCCATGTGGTCCTTCCTCGGTTCCTCCATGAACCGGCTCAAGTACCCGACGCTGAAAGAGAGATCAGGCCGGGTATGGAGCAAATACCGCAGGCTGCCGATGATGCTGCGGTACTTGGTCGGATCGTCCTCCAGGGGCAATGTGCTTGCCTTTGACAGCTTCAGCCTGACCTCCATGGGTGTCGCGCAAACATTGCAGCCGCCCATCCCCGCCTTCTCGAGCAGCTTCAACGCGTATGCGCTCTGTCGATGCTCAATGCCGCGCCCCCCTTGTTTCACCTCGATGCCCAGATAGTAGGACAGAGGCCCCAGATCGCTCATCTTGAACAGCTTCTTCATCTGCAGCTTGAATGAGTCGATCTCCTTGTTCATCTCCCCCGTGATGATGAGGTCATCCACATAAACCCCCACCACCAGTCTTGATGCTTCGGCGCCGCGCACATAGAGCCCATGCTCGCGCTTGCTCCGGGTGAACCCGAGCTCATACAGGCTGGCGTCCAGCTTCGCGTTCCATGCCCTGGGAGCTTGACGCAGCCCGTAAAGCGCCTTGTGGAGCCGCAGCACCTTCTCCTCGTGTCCAGCGGCAGTGAACCCAGGGGGCTGTGCCACATAGACCTGCTCCGCCAGCTCACCGTTGAGGAAGGCGGATTTCACATCCATATGATGCACGGACCAGCCGCGGTTCGCCGCCACGGCCAGTACCACGCGCACCGTTTCCATGCGTGCAACGGGGGCAAACACCTCCTCAAAGTCAATGCCCTGCCGCTGCACATAGCCCTTTGCAACGAGCCGAGCCTTGTACTTGACTACCTCGCCGTGTTCATCCTTCTTTAGCTTGAATACCCACTTCAAGCCGATGGCGCGCTGTCCCTTGGGCAGGTCGACCAAGGTCCAGGTCTTGTTCTCTTCAATTGAGGCCATCTCCTCAAGCATGGCCATGCGCCACTCCTTGATCCTCTTGGCTTCCTCCGCCGTTGCAGGCTCTTCCCCAATCGCCGCCAGAAGCTCCTCCGTGAGCTCCCTCTCAGCCTGCCCTGGGGTTGACGCCGGACCAAGGATATTGTCCACAGTTCCGGAACCGCAATGGCGCCTCATCATGATCATCGTCGAGGTCGGGGTCCCCTGATGGTGGAGATGCGAATTGGATCATCGTCGGTGTTGGTGGAGTAGCCGCCGGTGTGCGAGGCTCAGACCCGCACGTGGGCATTGCCGCGCGGCTTGATGCAGAAGCTGGTGTTGTTGGAGCGGACGACATTGATGGCGACTGTGGCGCCTCCACAGCCCTGGCCGCATGCCTTGTTTGCCCGATGGTGATGAATTCGACGCAGAACGGCTCGCTGTCGTCGTTTGGTCCCGCTCCCTTCCCCTCGCCCCAATCCCAGGGACGGTCTTCTTTGAACACCGCGTCCCGCGACACGTGAACGCGCCGCGTGACCGGATTGTAGAAGCGCCACGCCTTGGTGCCTTGCTCGTACCCGACGAACACCATCGGCGTGCTCCGGTCCTCCAGCTTCGACAGCGGCTTGCCACCGGCTTTCACATGTGCCACACATCCAAACGTGCGGAAGAACTGAACTGGGGGCTGGTGCCCGTACCATACCTCATACGGAGTCTTCCCTTCGACGCTCTGGGTGGGTGACCTGTTCAAGATGAACACCGCCGTGGTCACCGCCTCCCCCCAGAACCAGCCTGGCATCATCATGGCCTTCATCATGCTCCTGGCCATTCCCATCACCGTCTGGTTTCTTCTCTCCACCACGCCGTTCTGCTGAGGCGAGTATGGCGCGGTGAGGTGCCTCTGGATGCCTTCCTGCGCGCAGTGCTCGACGAACGCGCGCGCCGTGAACTCTCCACCACGATCGGTGCGCAGAGTCCCCAGCTTCCTCCCTGCTTCAGCCTCGGCGCGTGCTTGGAACGCCGTGAACATCGTCGCCGCCTGGTCCTTCGTGCCCAGCAGGATCAGCCACATATAGCGGCTAAGGTCGTCGACGAGGAGGAAGAAGTACTTCTTGTTGCTCGGGGTCACCGGAGTCACGGGTCCGCAGAGATCACCATGAACAAGCTCCAGCTTCTGCGCCGCACGATACTTGGCCTCGGACGGGAAGGCCAGTCGCCGCTGCTTCCCGGCCAGGCAACTGTCACAGACCTTGATCAACGTGATCGATCTGCGGCAGTCCCCACACCATGTCCTGCTCCGCGAGTCGCCGCAGCCCGCGGAAATTGAGGTGCCCATAGCGCGCATGCCACCGCCACGCCGCGCTCGATCCCTGCGCCGCCAGGCACACCGGTTTGCCGATGTCGAGGATCAGGGTGTAGAGGTTGTTGGCCGCCCTTGCCACCTTTGCCAGGAGACGTCGCTGCGTGTCCCAGATCTTCAGTGATCCGCCGTCCAGGAGGATCTTGTAGCCGTCTCCCTCCAGCTGCCCGAGACTCACAATGTTGGCGGTGAGGCGCGGGATATGGTATACCCCAGTGAGCGCTTGGTGCTCACCCGTCTTGCACTTGAAGAGCACGGTGCCGCGCCCCTCGATGCCGACCACGGACCCGTCCCCGAAGCGGACAGTCCCATGGACGCCAGTGTCGAGCTCGGAGAAGAACGTGCGCTCCCCCGTCATGTGGTTCGTGGCTCCTGTGTCCAGGATCCATTGTGCGCGGCTCCGCTCCTCCTTGTCGCCGAGCTGGACGAAGAGCTTGCTTTCGTCGAGGTGGATCGCCGGCGGCTCCCGCTGCGCCGCCGGTGGGGAAAGAGAGGAAGATCCCATGTTGACTGTCGCCGTGGCCACCAGCAGGGCCTGGTCAGACTCCCCCTCCTCCGCTTGGGCTGTGTGGGTCGCCTCGTCCCTCTTCTTCTTGCGACATTCACGGGCCCAATGCCCTTTCTTGCCGCAGTACCGGCACTCGTTGCCGGCGAAGTTTCCGCCATCCGGGCCGGATCTGCCGCCGCCGCTGCGCCCACCGCCGCGGCCACGACCGCGGCCCCTTTTTCCGCCTGACGTTGACGACTCCTTCCCACGTTCCGAGCTGCCGTGGCCCGAGCCACCACTACCCGAGCTGCTACCGCCACCGCCGGTCAGCTGCAGCCGCGACGAAAGGCGCGCGACCAGCTCATCCTCGGTGAGGTTCAGGCTGGTGATGGAGTGGGAGCCGCCGAGGTTGTGCCGTTCCTCCGTGGCCTTGAGCCGTCCGATCAGCTCCTCCATCGAGACATCGCTGAGGTCAAGCAGAGTCTCGATCGACGATGCGATCTGCTCGAACCTCGGCGGAAGGGCCTGCAAGAACTTGCGTACAACCTGCTCCTCCTTGATGGCGTCTCCTAGCACCGTGAGTTGGGTCACGATGCGGCCAATCCGTATGCCGAAGTCGTCCACCGTCTCCCCGTCGCGGAACTTGAGGGAGTCAAATTCGCGCCGGAGCGTGCCCGCCTTCGCCTTGCGCACGCGCTCGACGCCGACGTTCATCACCTTGATCGCCTCCCACGCCGCCCTTGCCGACGGCTTGCTGGCGATCGTCCCCATCATCTCCGCCGGGACGGCCTTGGAGAGTACCTCCAGTGCCATCCGGTCCTCCGTGACGTCGTTCGTCCCGAGCGTCACGGGGAGCCACAGACCCCTCGCCTGCAGCATCACGCGCATCAACGCCGCCCAATCATAGTAGTTGGTGCGCGTCAATGTGGGGAAGTTGCCGCCGCTGCTGATCTCCTTGGTGACCCGGTGGATCACCAGGCCACCACCGTCGCGCCCGCCACCCGAGCCGCCGCTGCTCTCCCCATGAGAGCGCCTGGTCGGCGAGCTGGACCGATGGCGAGGCATGAACGCCCAAGCAACCGCACGATCGCGATTCCAACGGGCGAACCGGGCTCTGATACCAGTTGTTCGATCCGCGGCCGCGAGCTCCACCCGTTGGAGCTGATCTTCACTCGCCGGAGCCGAGGAAGATGGCCGGGATGCCCAGGAACACAAACACACACGCGAACACTTGGACACCGGAGGTTTGTGCGGCAAAAACGACCGCGGTTTCCATTGTGCATTGAACTATAAAAAGCTGAAACAAAGACGAGGCCATGCGGCCACTACTGCGCCCGATTTGCACGCCACGCTCGTCCTGAGTTCGCGCCATCCCACGAACCTCGAACGTGCCGGGCAAGCCGGGCGGCCAGACGCGTTCCCGCGCGGACACTGCGCTTGTCGAACTCCCTACACCTAACTCCCGCGCAAAACATGCAGAGAGCTGAACCACTAATGCCTAGTTTATTTTGGACTCGATCTAAACATAGAAAGAGGAGCAGCAGCACCTGGATTATCTAACATGGAGGATGGTGGTGGACTACAGAAAGCTGAATTCATATAGAGTAAAGAACAAATACATACCCCATGCCAATTTTTGAGGAGATTGTGGACGAATTGGCGGGTGCCTCGGTGTTCTCCAACTTAGATCACCAGTCCGGTTACCATCAAATCAGGCTCAAGGAAGGGGAGGAGTTTAAAACTGCTTTCCAAACTCACCAAGGGCATTACGAATACAAAGTCATGTCCTTCGGATTGACAGGAGCCCAGGAACATTCCAAGGTTTCATGAACTTTGTGTTAGCCCCACTCCTGCGCAAGTGTGTTATGGTTTTTATTGATGACGTGTTGATATACAGTGCATCCATGCAAGACCATTTGAGACACCTTCGTCAAGTGTTTGAGGTACTGCAGGCTCACCAATTGCACCTGCGTATGTCCAAGTGTTACTTCACGCAGAGCAAATTGGAATTTTTGGGTCATGTCATCAGCACTCAAGGAGTGGCCACCGATCCTAACAAGATTCAGAAAGTCAGGGATTGGCCGACACCTAAATCTGTCAAAGATGTCCGTTGCTTCTTGGGGATGGCCGGGTATTACAGAAAGTTTGTGGCCAACTTTGGCATCATTAGTAGACCGCTTACCCAATTACTGAAAAAAGGGCAGTGCTTTGTCTGGACCCCGATAGCTCAGCAGGCCTTTGACGCGTTGAAGGCAGCCTTGGTGTCTGCATCGGTGTTGGCCATCCCGGATTTCACAAAGCAATTCGTTATTGAGACGGATGCCAGTGATAAAGGAATCGGGGCCTTGCTACAGCAAGACGGGCATCCCGTCGCCTTCATCAGTAAGGCATTAGGCATTCAGAACTTGGGATTGTCGACTTACGAAAAAGAGTGTCTGGCCATACTCTTTGCGGTGGAACATTGGAGACAGTACCTGCAACTTCGCGAGTTCCTCATTAAGACGGATCAACACAGCCTTGTCAGTCTGAACGACCAGCGGCTATCCACACCGTTGCAGCAGAAAGCCCTCACGAAGCTGCTGGGTCTTCAGTTCAAAATTCAGTACAAACAAGGAGCATAGAACAAAGTGGCTGACGCTCTCTCGCGGCGCCCCAATTTTCATGCTGATTCGGTCCAAGAGAAATTGGAATTATTTGCAATCTCCGTTCCCAAACCAGTTTGGCTTGAGGGAGGTGGTACAGGGCTACTATGAGGATGAATCTGCCAAGAAATTACTGGCGGCGTTGGTAGCTGGGCAAGACATATAACATTTTACTCTAGCAGATGGTGTGACCAGATTCAAGAATCGAATATGGGTGGGTAACAATACCAGGCTCCAACAGAAGATGGTGTCAGCTTTGCACTCAAGCCCCATGGGGGGTCATTCAGGTTTTCCAGTGACGTACAAGCGATTGAAAGCTCTGTTTGCCTGGCCACGGATGAAACAGATGGTGTGCGATTCAGTGGCTGCCTGTTCTGTTTGTCAGCAGTCCAAACCAGAAAGGGTAAAATATCCAGGTTTGCTTCTTCCTTTGCCAATTTCAGAGCATGCTTGGCAGCACGTATCACTTGATTTTATTGAAGGGTTGTCTCGATCTGATCGTTTCAATTGCATTCTGGTGGTGGTTGACAAATTTTCGAAGTATGCACATTTCATTGCATTGTCCCACCCATTCACTGCATTTTCAGTTGCTCAAGCCTATATGCAGAATATTTACAAGTTACATGGGATGACTAGTGTTTTGATTTCTGATAGAGCTAGGATTTTTGTGAGCAACTTGTGGCAGGCCTTATTCCGGATGTCTGGTACTCAGCTCAATATGAGTAGCGCTTATCATCCTCAGATGGGCAGACGGAGCGCGTAAACCAGAGCCTAGAAGCTTCTCTCAGGTGCTTTGTGCATGGTTGTCCTAGGCAGTGGTCTAAATGGTTGTCGTTAGCGGAGTTGGAGTTTTGGTACAACACTTGTCACCATTCAGCGTTGCAAGCTTCTCCATTCCGGGTTCTGTATGGGCATGAACCTAGGCACTTTGGCATTGATCGGTTGGAGGATTGTGCTATCCCGGACCTTCAGGAGTGGTTAGCACACCGAGCACAGATGCAGCAGTTGCTACAGTTTCATTTGCAGCGTGCTCAGCAGTGCATGAAGGACCAAGCAGACAAGAACCGCACGGAACGAACCTTCCAGGTGGGTGATCTGGTATTTCTAAAGCTTCAACCCTATGTACAGTCTTCTGTTGCAGACAGAGCTAGCCACAAGCTCGCCTTCCGCTACTTTGGTCCCTATCCTATTGTTCGTCAAATCAATACGGTGGCGTATGAAGTTAAGTTGCCGGCTGCTAGTTGCATCCACAACGTCTTTCACGTATCACAGCTCAAACCAACAATTGGCGCCAAGGCTCAGGTCAGCACTGAAATTCCTGACCTTGAGTCTCCATATCAAGTTCCAATTGCAATTGTCGATCGTCGTTTGTGTCGACGTGATGGCCGTATGATACCTCAACTTTTGGTGCATTGGTCGGGCTACCCGGTGGAGTTGGCAACCTGGGAAGATGAAGATTGGCTGCGTCACGAGTTCCCGAAGGCCCTAGCTTGGGGACAAGCTGGTTCTAAAGGAGGGAGGGATGTCAGCAGTCTAGACGGGCACAAGGAACACAGGAGATCAACAAGGCAAGGAGGATGACGGCTCAGGAGGAGAAGCAAACCGAGACCCAGCGCACAAGGAGGCCCAACCCGAAATATCTGAGTAATCAATGGGCAATGGGCATGTGTAATAAGTTGAGTAATGAGTGATGGGCCTGTCCCAATGTAATACAGCCTGGGAGAGTAGATAAGTACTAGAGATGGAGGGATCGAGATCAGGCTGGACAAAGTAGGCTAAAACCACACGGGGGCTTCCGGTGGTGGCGGTGGCGGCTATGTGCCGAAACTCATGTATCCCCCAAACTATCTAGTTCCAGCAATCGGCCCCCAAACTATCTAGTTCCAGCGATCGATATCGGTGAACCTAACAATGCATCGATCCTTATCTTGGATCGTTTGACATGTGGATTTGGCATGCGTGCGTGGTTGATGAAGAAACTTATTGTTGCGCGGCGGTGTGGTTCACATACAGCATCAATGCATTATCAGCAGAAGTCCTCATTCTGGATTCTCAGTGGAAGGTTGATGGTGATCTGTCCCTCGTCGGGTGAGCGGCGCACCAGCACGACGTTGACAGACTTGGCGCTCTGTGCCCCGACGTCGGCCAGCACACTGTCGAGCACGAGGGAGACCTTCCCCTCCAGGGTGTCGCCGGTTTTCTTGTCGCTGGAGCTCTCAACGCGGACGAAGCTCCCTGCATACTCGCTGTGCTGCGGGCCGACCTTGGGCGCCGATTCTGCGGGCACGTTGATGGCCACGTCGAACTTGGTGGTTTTGGTTGGGTCGAACTCGATGCCCTGGATCTCCAGCACCCGCAGCTTGTCGCCGACCTTGGCCGGCAACTCCACGGGCACCACCACCACCTGATCCACTCCCAACGGCAGCGGGAACTTAGGCTTCTTCTCGTCCGGCGTCGTGGAGTTTCTGGCGGCCCCGGCCGGGACCAGCCGCTTCGGCTTGATGTCTCTCCACGGAAGCTTCTCCTTAGAGTACTTGGCTGGATCCTTTTTGTAGGCTTCGTCGACGTCGTCGTCGTAGGCGTAGCCAAGGTTGGCGGGCTTCAGCACGTCGCTCACCTTGATGCGGACTAGCTGTGGGTTTTCGATGCCGTTTGAGCCGCCGCCGGCGTCGTAGAAGACGAAGCTGGCGTCGAGCCACTCCGTGTCCTCAAAGTCCTTGCCGCCGAGCTTGGTGGTCCAGAGGTGCCACATGCGGTCGACGTTGGCGTGGTGCGAGTAGAAGACGGGGTCGCGAGACGCGGAGCCGAGGAAGCCCATGTCGTTGGTGCAGTGTGGCTCCCCGTCGTGCCCCGCGGCGCAGGTCCTGGGGTCCCGCGCACACGACCTGCCGGTCCAGACGTGCACGGAGGAGTGCGCCAGCCGCTCCAGCGTGCCGGAGGTGCTACTCTTCAGCTTGGTGCTTGAGTCCTGTCTCCTCTTGGAGCGTTCGTTTATTTCCTTCATCCTGAAGCTGGTTTCGCTGCAGAGCTTGTCGCCGTGGAAACACCGGGGGCCTTTGGCGAGCCGAATTTGCTACATGCATGTATATACTGTTGATTACATTTTGTACGTATGTATGTGTGTGTATATATCTCCATGAGAAATCTAAACTTTACTACTCAATATAATAACTGTCACGATATGTAGTAATATATAGGAGTATATACTAGTTAAAGAACAGCTGGGATGTGTAGTTAGTTAAGAGGGGTAGTGCCTATTACTCAATTAATTACCTGCTGGTATATGGTGCAAAGGTTTTTTTGCACAGCTTGCTGGTACGCTGGGTTCGTGGTGTCGTCAAAAGGGATGGGCTTGCTACGTGTGTTGATGAAATCAAGGTCGACCAACGCGTTGAGGTGGTCACCGTTGCGATTGGGGTCGTAGAGTGGGTTGCTTTTCTTTTTCTTGCTGTCCGAGGGGTCGCGGTCGTCCTTGTCTCTGAATATGGCCGGCAACGCCATGCCACTCGGATGGTCCCAGTTCCAGTACGGCAGCGCGAAGGTGTCGTCGCCTATGAGCTCCCCCAGGGCGCGCTCGTAGAAGTAGATGTACATGCGGTGCCACGGCGCGAAGATCCACGAGAAGTGCACGTCGAAGGGCCGGTTCTTCTCCGTCGGGTCGTACCGGTAGTGCCCGTCGCATAGTAGGCCTCGTGGATCGCCGACTGCGCCTCGAAGCTCAGCGGGTTCTCCTTCGGCAGCGCCTTCATCTTCGCCACCGCCTCCTTGTACTTCTCCCTGTTCTCCATTCTGAGGAGGTGGGCCGGCTCCCGGGTGCGTTTCACCTCTTGTTGCCGCGTGAAGTCAACGACGATGGGGTTCGTCGACGTTGGCGGGCATGGGAACCCTTTGTCCGTGCACTTGACGAGTGCGTCGCTGACCTTGTCGCCTCTGCGGCACTGCATCATCGAGCTGCGCATTCGACGGCAGGCGGACGCGAGGCCCGGGTACGCGGTGAGGCCAGCGGCAACACCGGTCAGGCCGGTGAGCACGTCCCGCCGGGGGAGCCAGAGGAGCCCCTCGTCGCCGCCGCCGCCGCCCCTGCCGCTGCCACCGGCGGCCCTGCACGTCATCATGGACCGCCGGCGGCGACTACCGTGGCACGGTCCGGCTGCGGTGCTCTTCCGGGACTTGAACAGCGTGGAGGGGCATGCAGGGGCTGTCGAGGTGGCCGCGGCGGCATGCGCAAGAAGGCTGGAGGTGGCGCCGGCATTCGCCATGCCGCTCGCCGTACGTGCACAAATAATGACTCAAGAGGAGGGCGGGTGCTGTGGTGGTGTGTTCTGTGGCAAACCAAGCTGTGCCACCCTATATATATAGGGTTTGCAGAGGTAGTACGTACTACACAGGCATGAGGCATGCATGTGGGACGGGATAAGATGGACGTGTTACATATTATTTCATGCTGTGGTTTTCAGCTAGCTTTTTTTCACACTCTTTCTCCATTACTGTACAATAAAGTACGAGTGGCCGTGATACACATGTAGTAGCATCATATATACCACCTGCAGGCTAGGCCAGGCCGTGATCGATCGACGCTTTAGCGGTATGGACAACGCGGTCCATCGTAGGCTAACGCACGCACCCGGCGGTACACGACGAGGGCAGAAGACGAAAGTACACGTGATGTACGCTTGCATTGCATGCGTGTTGTTGGGGTTGTTGCACTGTATGCGCCGATAAGGTGATGTAAGTGAGCTGCAATGCATGCCACATGGTGATTTGGAAGAAAAAAAATGGAAGAGAGAAAAAAAAGTGGACTATTCACTTGTAGTCAGCTCAAAGTGGGCTACTCATGGACTACTGAGATAATTTGTGAGGAGAAGAGATGTACCGGATATTAAATGTACATCTTGTAACAAGATAGAGCTATTATATGAATAGACTTTTAGTTGACTATACGCGATGAAAATATCATATAGTCCATAGTGGGTTCTATTATTAATCATGCTCCTCGCCTTCGCGCAATTTGTTTCCTACTCCATCCATCTATATGGCTTCATGAAATAAGAGCCTAGCGGTGTATATACCAGAATATCATGAAATTAGTATTAATAAGCATTAGTTCTTGTGGAGTTTACCAAATTCCATTGCAGGCTTGCAGCCAAGGACATCCTGAAATGAGCCTTCAGCTTTCGCATCTAAACGTTAACTAACCACTGTCGTCATCACCATAAACAGTAAGTACGTGGGGGCGACCATTTGTTGCCGCGGCGACAAATTTGTGTCGCATCACCGAAGAGAGTCGTGGGCCCCCCCCCGGTGATTTCTCCTTCCTCCTGCCTCACGCGTTTTGTCCCCCACCCCGCCGCCCTCCACCGCTGCCACCGCCTCTTCTGGCATCAACGTCCTCGCCTCCGCTGCCGCCCTCCGCAGCTGCCAGCTAATTCAGCTTCGTCGGAGCGGTACTGTGACGCCACCGCCGCCAGTCCTCCCTGACCGCCTTCCTCCCTCACCCTACTGGCGGCGCCGCCGGTCTCTCCACGCCGTCTCGCCCGCCACCACTGCTAGGTCCGGCCGCGGTCCCCAGCCCTCCCCTCTAAGGCTGGAGCTGAAGAAGGAGGAGACCCGCCGGCAGGTGCTTCTTGGGCCGCGGTGGGCCAAGGTTCAAGATGAACATTGGGCTGAAAATGGTCTTGATTTCGTTCGGCGACAAATTTGCTTCTTGTCGCTACAGCGACGTATAGTCGTCTCGAAGTACGTGGCCTTGCCAGGGGCGGAGAGAAGGGGGGCACGCAGGGCCTGCCCCCCTAATCTTGTGGTAATACTCATTGGACATATGCACTAATCTCCTTAATTAAGCCGTCCTCAACTCGATTAGTCCATAAACTATTAGCCCAGTGTGCCTTGCATTCATATACCATGGTGATCGTGCTGGCCTCTGGCTCCATCATCTCAACTCTCCATCCATACGCCGATGGATCCACTACTACAGAGTCTACAGTGTTGTTGCCAATCTGCAAAACTACGATAGCGCAAGAGGTAACTGTGTTGCTGCTCCTATCTATAGGCATTAGTTGTACCCAAATTAAAGATTAGCAATTAGAAACTCGGATCGATCGGGTGTGGGAGCCAAAAGCTTGGAAGACTAAGGCAGTAGTGCAAGGATTATATTAGACTAATCCATTGGTAGTTGTTTAACGTAACCTCTTATTGGTTGATTGTCACCCTTTATGAAAATCACATTGGCGGATTGTCCCTCTACGCCGAAATCCTTGCTCCGCCACTGGACCTCGCCGCAGTCCGAGACGAGATGACGAAGCTTGAAGTACATATCTGAGCTGAGGTCACCCTCCTACGTACGTACGCACCAAATTAAGCGTCACCGAACCACCAACCACCTAAAGAAGACGACATGCGCCACACTGATGTTGAGAAGCACTGCACGCATTGATGAGAACCTACGTGTCCGCTGAGCGATGGTACTGTGGTCCGGTCCTCTGCTACTGCTAGTGTTATTTGACTTCTAGCCCTTTTTAAATACTTAAGATTTTATATGTATCACATAGCCGAGAAACAATTTATCCGATCCACTTGACGGCACTAGAAGGAACAGGGTGTGAATGGTAGGATAATGTTGTCGCGTTAGTGCATGTGTGACGCGGCGGAGCGTATACATGCCACGTTTGCATTGTCTAGTCGAGCACCGACGGCCACACGTGGGGACAACACCGACGGCCATCGTGGATTCGTGGTCACGCTTGCATTGCATACGTATGTTGCATTGCATCATTGCATGCGCTGGCTGTTGCGCCCGGCTTCACATAATTTGTCTCCCACATCTATATGACTTATCGGTACGTACGCAACCTTTCTTCGAACTAACTTTTAGCCGCATACAGTATAGGATGATACCCGCATGTTGCTGATGCAGGAATTTTTAAACTAATTTTAAAGTAAAGTTTGAAGATAGAAATATACTGTGACTATATGACATTATTTTTAATATTCATTTTGATTGAGAGAGATTGATTCTTAAATGATTGATTCTATGTGTATTTATGGTGTAGGAATTTTACAGTGAAATACTCGCAAGGACTAATAGTTACGTGGTTATTAGCCACATAACATCGATGAAAGATATTAACAGTGGCTCATAGTAGACAGTGACGTAGCTTCTAATTTATTAGGCTTATGGATGAGGTGGATAGTTTATATATATATATATATATATATATATATATTGGCTGGATGCATCCGTGGCACGCGCCCGCGTGCCCATGTCGGATAAGGCCACTGCAGGACCAGAGCATCTCCTTGGCTATAGGATCGGCAGCAGAAGCCTAGCTTAGCTTGGTGTCACTGGGAGGGAGGTAGATAAGTTTGAAATATAGACGGTGTAATAGATGAGTTGGTGACACTAGCCTTATCGGCGTATACTGTGGAATACCGATTTACTTGTTTAGTTTCTTTCTACATTGTAATCCCATTATATATACTAGTAAAAATACACGCGTGTCTCGTACATGTCAAAAAATTAATCTAATGTTAAATATATCTCTGTTAATTTTGATAATTTTGTATGATTGTACTCTATTTTTTTTCAAAATAAAGATAGAGGTTGCCCCATGTACTTAAAGGTACGGATTTACCCATAAAAATGTCCAACTAAATTTGAGGTGTTTTTTTTAAATTGTTAGTATTATGCCACATTATGACTTATATTGAAAAATCAAGATTATACTTTTATGAATTATGTAGAGTATCACACCCCCTCCTCGGCTCGGCAGAGGTGAACTCAACCCCCACAATTGGAGCACAATGTGATAAAGTTTTTGCCCGGTACAAACCAGGGTTAGGACTCTTATTCACGTTTGGAGTGGTACAATGAAGGGGTGAGCGAGTCAGCGAGGCGGACAACGGCCCAGCCCCCGAGTCGACCAAGTAGCGAGTCGGCGAGGCAGACAACGGCCCAGCCCGTGAGCTGATGAAGTAATGTGTCGGTGAGGCGGACAACAGCCCAGCCCCTGCGTCGATGAAGTAGCAGGTCAGCGAGGCAAACAACGGCCTAGCCCCCGTGTCGACGATGCAGCGAGTCGGCTAGGCGGACAACGGCCCAGCCCCCGAGCCGTCGAAGTTAGTGAGTCGGCAAGGTGCACGACAGCACGGTCTCCAAGTCTACGAAGTAGCGAGTCGGTGAGGCGGACAATGGCCCAGCCCCCGAGTCGACGAAGCAGCGAGTCAGTGAGGCGGACAACGGCCCAGCCCCTAAACCGGCAAGACGGTGGCGTAGCCTCCCGAGTCGATGGTGCATCGTAAAGTGAACTCCATGTTTGAATTCTGAGTATTGCGAAGGCATAGAGTGTCGGTGGGCCAGACCAACTGCCCTGTATGAAGGGTTTAGAGGTACCCTTTAGAGAGATAGCGTAGGCATATAACACCAACTGTAGATCTATGACCTAAGCTGATTTCCCCATAAGAAGGGTTAGAGTTCACCCTTAAATGAAACTGCGTAGGCATGTAACACCTGCTGTAAGTCTATGACCTAAGCTGATCGCCCCGTAAGAAGGGTTAGACTTCATGCTAAAATGAAACTGCGTAGGCATGTAATACCAACCGTAAGTCTTACGACCTAAGCTGATTGCCCCGTGAGGAGGGTTAGAGTTCACCCTTAAATGAAACTGCATAGGCATGTAACACCAGCTATAAGTCGGGCTACAACCTAAGCTGATTGCCCGTGCTGGTGTAGATTGATTTGTTGAAGATGGTGGTAGCGTCGTTGATTTTCGTCATCGAACTCACTTGATGTTGAACTCATCAGTGATGGAGATGATGGCACCGGGGCAAAAAATCCCCTAGAACTTGAATTCGATGCAGAAGATTACTCCCATCGTGGCCTCGTAATCTTGCGAATCAGCATGATCTCGTCTAATTGGATCTTGAGCTTTGTTGAAGATGATGGCCATGGAGCTAGCCTCATGTCGATGTAGACACCTCTACCTGGTGCGCAAACTGTCGGTGTTTAGTACCGGCAATACACCACGGGATGCTTTTAATGGCGTCTAGATCAACTGTAACTCCATGGTTCGCGTGAAACGCGACGGGAAACAAGATTTATACAGGTTCGGGCCACGGAAAGCGTAACACCCTACGTCCTGTTTGTGGATGATTGTATTGATCTGAGTTCTTGAGATTACAATGAGAGCACGATTGGCTAGGGTTTTGGTATGCGATGGCGTGATGTGTTGTACGATGATATGATGAGATCTGGAGGGAGTTGTGAGAGTTGTCCTCTAGGAGGGGTCCCTAGCCTGCCTTAAATAGTTCCGGCATGGCTTGGGTTACGAGTCGGTTTCCTTCTCTTAGACGATTTACATAACAATTGACCGCATAGAGTCCGCGATCTCCTTTCCTTCCCAACTGAGAAGTCCTTGTCTTGCGCGCTGAGTCGTCCGACACCTTGGGCTAATCGGCCGGCCCCTGAATTGGGCTCTCCGACAGCCCATGTAGAGAATACAATTCACTGAGGACCCAAGGGATATCTATCCCCCCACATATATGAAGCCTGGATTATTACTATTAGGTGTAGGATACAGTGCTGGGAATTTCATTAATTTGGTTGGAGCTAGTAGTAGCATAAGAAACCGAATCATGAATATTAGGACTTGAATATGGCTTTGAAATTTCATTAATTCATCTGTAGTTAGTAGTAGCATAGAAAACTGAATCACAAATACTAGAACCATATTTTGCAGTATATGACACTTAAAAATAATTGGCTGGAGCATTTGTATTAGCATGACCAATTTTCTCATCAACATATCCTATGATGGAACTCACATATTGTAAGTTAACCGCCGATGAGTAAGGGGGTGAAACATCCAATTGCATATTATGAGTATTTCTAGCAGTATGATGCTTCATATAGAATGGCTGAACCCACCATACGTTAGTTTCGCCTTGATAATTGTACAACTGACATTTGACCTTGTTCCACCGGTGTGTTGGGATCTATATGTTGTATGCTGCTAGTAGAATTAAACCCCAAACCATGTATATCATGTTGCATTTGCCTTTGCATGTAATTTTTAGAATTATAAGACCAAGTCCTAACAGATCGTCTATATGGTCATCTACAGTACGAAAATTACACTGTAGCTGCACTGTAGACACAGTGGAGTTTGAATACATACGATGAGACAGACGATGTGTTGGACTCAGTTTAATTTACACAAAAAAAGCGTTATTTGAATACTGACCAGCCGATGCAATATGTCCTACTATCATGACCTAGCGACATCAACACGAGAATTCAGCTTATTAGCAAAATAAAAGCTAGAATTATTTAATTTATTTAGCAAATTGTACCTCACATTTGTTGCAGTAGTATCGTAGTGCACTATCCTTATACATCTCCTGTATTGGTAAAAAATTTTCTGGTTATCCTTCCTTGCAGCGTGTGAAGTAGAAATCAGCCCGCCCTCGTGATCTTACTTTGCCTCAACCTGACCGTACTTTTGGGCAACGAACAGAATATTCTCCTGGTAGCCTTATTGGGTGCACGAAGAAGAAACCACAATCCCGTTGCTTGCGTAGCGTGGCACAAGCAAGAAATAGAAACCAAGCAGGGCCTGTTTAGATGTAAATAATACTTCCTTTGTTTGCCAATGGAAGAAACAGCCTTCTACTATGGAGTGATGTACACCGGAAAATCTTTTTTGCCGATAGACTGATTAAAAATAGTTGCGATCGGACGCAAGGCCTGATACAATACCAGAAAAAAATAGTATGATCGGCAGACTAATTAAAAACAGATGCAACTAGCCTCAAGGCATGATGCAATGAAGGAAAAATAATCGGCCTTAGGGCTTGATTAGATAACGGCGGCACCAAACAAACAGTAGATCAATTAAGCAAATTGACCATGATAGAAATAATCAGCTTAATTTGCAGCCTAATATAATCGTTTCTCAGCGGAGTAAAAAAAAAAGTACGTTGGTATAGTTCAGAGCCAAATACTAATGAACCCTTAGGTCTTGCATGTGTTAGCAGGGCTAGGTGCCTTGGGGTCAAGCCTACAGGTGGCTGCAAGGAAAATGGTCTCATATGCCATAGTTTCTATAGTTTTGTTTTAGTGATTGATTGACAATCAACACTTAGACTAATAAACTTGTCTAGATGCACATTCTCAAGTGTTTAAGTGCAATGAATGATGAAGAAGAAAAACCGAAGGCAAGGACTGAACGTAGTGAGGGTTGTGAGGACCGAAAAGTATGGTATGAGAGACCGGACTAACCAGTCGAACCTATTTTCCTGAGTGGGCGAAGAATTTGGAGCGACCGAGATCAATGGACCGGATGGTATGGTTTGCTAGACTGTAGTAAATGTTAGACCATTATGGCTAAAGGAGTGAAGATTTGAAAGATTGGCAAGTTGTGAAGTTCAGATGGTCTGAAACCGCCAAGAAATTAACGGAGTGGACAACTTCAGAGAAGACGGGAGCTGAAACGATCAAGATCAACGAACCGGATAGTATGGTCTAGAAGACTACCCTAAGGAGGAGCTGAAACCATCAAGATCAACGAACCGGATAGTATGGTCTAGAAGACTACCCTAAGGATCGGACAAATTTGGCCGAGGTATGAAAATTGCAGCAGCCGAGGATTACAATGAACCAGATGGTATAGTCTGTAAGACTGTCCTATACATCAGACCTTTGCTAGCGGCTAGTTCAACGGCCAATTGGCAAGTACAACGAACCGCATGGTCTGAAGTATGCCAAAGTGTACAGACCGGACAATACAGTCTAGTCACTTTCTGGCAGCCTTTTGGTAACGGCTAGTTAGTGTTTGGGGCTATATAAACCACCCCACCACACCATTTTGAGGAAGTTCGAGCTACTGAAGACCACATGTAAATGTAGATGAGTATTCCAAGCATATCATCCTACAGCGACCACCAGTAACTGTGCTTAGTGCATGATCCAAGCTAGTTAGAGCTTAGAGAGAATGAGTTTGCGAGCTCTTCTTGAGTGTAGATGGTCAAGCCAGATTGTACTCACTGTAGACCCTCTTTCTTGGTGTGTACTGATAGCGACACCTTGTGCGAGGACGGAACAGACCCTACAAACTCTGTAGTACAATCCGATGCCTCGTGAGAACGTTGATGGTGGCCAAGCTTTGGTAGCTTGGTGGCACTTAGCCTTTGCTTGCTGAGAGCCTTTACGGTTAGTACAAGACGGTGATCCGAATAGTCTTCAGTGTCTGGCTCAGATTTTGCCTTTGGTAGCGAGCCAGCACTTAGTGGTGAACAACGTTAAATCGTCATATCTCCTCGGGAGTTTGCATCCCTTCATTGTGGCGGAACCGTCGATTTAATCTGGCTAAGCACACCTAAGCCACCTCTGGCTTGCCAGTGCACTTAGATCAAACTAAACCCGGTCGTCCGTCGAGAGTCATTCGGCTCTCGATATTACCCTTTCCCAGAGGAACCGACATCGTACAGATCCAGCCCACGATGGAGCCACAACAGTTACATCATCACAGACAGTTGAATATAGCATAAAGTAAACTTATTTTTACAATCCAGTTCGAAATAAAGATATAAGTACCAACATAATGCCATACGAAAGGCAAGTTCGAACAGATAGCGGAAGCAATTTCAAAAACATCTCGCAGCGGAATCAGAGTACTTAGTAATCTTCATGCCATGATGGATGAGACGAGCAGCACCGAGCCCATCGGTACTACCCTTATCTAAAAACTTGTCCAGATGTAATCGGTACCCGCACTCAAAAGGTGGGGACAAACCCTGAGTACTAATTACTCAGTAGGATTTAATGAAGTGGCTTACGGCTGACGCAAAGCTTGTTTACTAACATGTGGATCCTTAGCCATTGATTTTAATCAGAGGTATAATATCATAAATTGACAAGTTTCATCATTTGCATATAACTCCATAATAACTTGCAGAAATGTAAGCAACACAGTAGTACAAGCACGTAGTATTTAAAAACCTGTAAAATAGATATAATATATTCAAGTAATTACTACGATGAACGACAAAGTTATTGGCATTTCCACACCTGGTGGGCATCAGCGATTCGAATCGATTTTAATTCCCAGGAATAACTATCATGCCAGGGATATATGCTTACTACCCATCGCGTTTTCACATATAGTCCCAATCTCCACCTGTCTTGTCCAAAGATTCAAAGCGCCCCCACCTAACCCCCGGATTGTGCCCCCATAGCGAGCCTGCTGACATCTCGGTCTCCCCGCAATGAGTACAAAGCTCCCCCAGGCCTTCTGCCTCCATCTAGTGGATGGGCAGCACCTCGAAAACTCTAGACTAGGCCCAGGTAAGTACTTTACCGGTCCCATTTACCGGTTAATCATTCTAATAATGTTATGCCGACCAATAGGCGAACAACGAATAGGGCCTTAAACGACTCGGGCGGAGCCAAATGATACAGCAACGCACACCACAAAATAAAATTATTCTTCCGCCCGGTCTCCATTTAAATCATGAGCATAATATTAATTCCTCAATATTAAAAGTTCTGTGATTTTTGAAATCACCTACGCGACGAGTGACTCCATTCACTCGTATCTGCTCGTACCTAGCAGAGCCTAGGCAACTCATCATACGAACTCTATATATAGGTGCTAGGGCCAGAGCGGCCAGGGGATCTCATGCAATTGTTTTCAATCAACTCCTAATGTGGATGCGTAATCAAAGCAATAAATTATAATATTAGCTGGAAGAAATCATGGTCATGCCTACCATTGCTTATTTCCAATCAAACTAACAAACTAAGCTAATGTTAGTTTGACGCGTTGTTGGGCTTTGCTCCAGGCAACCCCTTGATCACTTGGACTGCTCCTCCTTCCAAACACGACTGATGGGCTCTCCAGGTCGTGTTTGGGGCTTAGTTGATCTCCTGGACCACCGTTGCTTGAAGTAGCTCCCGCACTTGTTTCTCGATCACGTATCTGCCTTAAGCGTTACTATATGAATGCTATGCACGATGCAGCGAATGGGATATATGAATGTCAAGCACACATTTAAATAATTATTTCAGGAATATGCAAAAAGGTGATTGATAAACTACTTAAGCCAAAGTACTCTTGTAAATATGGAGCAAGCATATAGCTATAGAGTCATGCAAGCATTTATTTGGTTATGAATTATAAAGAAGGCATGCAGAAACTATCATAAAGACCTTAATAAGGAAAGGAGGTGCATTTCATTATTTTACCCGACACCCAGTTGTTTAGTTACTCAACTTCAAGATTTATGTAGATAGTGTGTGTTACATTGTGATATAGCAAACTAACTATACCAAGTAGCATATACACGTCATTACAGGTTTACATTTGATCACACATTAACTTCCTTATTCCATTTTCTTTATTTTTAAACCGACTAAAGTGATTATACATAACCTCCTTATGAAACAGCACCCAAAATACTTCAATAAATCACATAAGCATACTTGCACAACAACACTGCTATATGAATTTTGGTGGGATTTTTGGAGCCCATTAAACCCTACTTCTCTATTTTATTATGTTCAATTGCATAGCCTTTATCATTTTCAAATCACTCAGCAAACAGCAACTAATGAACATGAAACTTTATTTCTGGTCTGTACTACACTAGATGAGTACAACATATTTACTAGGGACTTATTTGAGCACAATTCATAAAGCATGTATTTTATTATTCAATCATTATCTAAAAGGGGACCTTAGGGGTAGATCTATCATATTCTAGTAATAAATAGGGCTACCAAAAATATATGTAACAATACTTGACATAAATGGTACCCAGTTCAAGTTTCATAATTTTTGGAGGTTGTTTACTCTACTTTTATCATTTATTCATTTTTAACATGCATGCACAAAACAGGGGTAAGATGGTCATTTCCTACCTAACCATCATACCTATTCTGTAGATCTACTTAAGAGGAGTACAATGCAACAAAGTTTGTATTTTTCTGATTTTTATTTGATTTACTATGAATTTCCAATGTTTTAGCCGAATTAATAATCATTTAAATAAAAAACCACAGATCCAGGGACCTTTTCGTTATTAACCATAAACTGCAGGGGCTAACTTGCAAAATAAACAAGACTCAGATCACTGTTCGCTGGACTTAAACGTAAAAACAAAAAGCTGAGGGGCTGGATCTAAAAGTTGCCGGCCCCTTCTTCTACCTCTGGACAGGGAGGGGAACGCGGCGCGGCCTCGCGTTCCAACTGCGGTACTGGCGCGTGGAGGGGAGGACTTGGAACCACAGGCAGTTCGGGGGCGTGTTCCCGACGACGCTGAACCTTTCCCCAAGATCGCGTCGCGTGAGGAGGCCGGAGCGCGAGAGGAACGAGGGTGAACCGGAGGAGAACCACGATGGCGAGGTCGATGGTGCGGCTACTCGATCCGGCGGCTCCAGCTGAGGAAGGGACCGAGGATGGGCGTCTTGGCTGCGCGAGGTGATGGCGAACACGGGGGACGAGCTCTAGAGGTGCGAGGAGGCACCAGTTGTGGCCTCCGCGACGAGGCGCGATGGCAATGGCGGCCCCGGCAGTGGCGCTCGCCGGCCGAGGGGTCTGGAGCCGCAGCGGAGGGCCGGGTCCTAGGGAGAATGGATGGTGGAGCGGGGTGGTCGCGGTGCTCTCGCTAGTTGGGGGGGAAGGGGACTAGAGAGGGGACGGCGCGAGCTCGAGCCAAGCTCGGCCATGGCGGCCGCACTCTGTGCACTGGGCGGGGAGAGCAAAGAGGAAGCTGGGGATAGGTAGCTGGACGCGTTTGCGGGGAGAGTGGAGGCGAGTGAGCTCTAGGGGGAAAGGGCGCGGGGGCGCAAGCTCGACTGGCTCGGTCTTATGGCCAGGCTGGCAGGCCATGGCGGGGAGCGGGCAACTCCTGCCTGCCGCGTGGGCGCAGGGGAGCGGAGGAAGGAAGAAAGAGGAGGCACGGTGGACATGGTGCATAGACCCTAGGGAGAGTGACATGTGGGACCGGGGCATCGAAAGAAGGCCATGGTCCATGGGCTAGGTTCAGCGGACTGAGGGTGATGTGGGGCCCACTAGACGGCGCGGTCCGCTCCTCTGAGCTAGGAATCCGATGCTGGCCTGGCGCGTGGGGTCCGCGTGTCAGTGTCCCAAGGATGGAAAGAAAATTCGAAAATGGTAAAATGATGTTTGACCTGCTAGAACCTCTTGTTTGAATATCTCATTTTTGAAGCATTTAACGACCGAATTAATGAAAACTGAGAATAGAAGAAGTGATCTGAACTTCATGATCTACAACTTTGTTTTAATTTGTGACACCATGTTATATTCAAATTTTAGAAGGAATTTGAATTCAAAAGCTGTGACCCCAGGTTGACCAACAGCAACTTCCAATTTGAAAATTCTATAAGTCCATTATATGTCCTCTTTCACATAAATAGTTATATACCAATGTTGTTCATAATTTAATTTACTACAACTTTCATATACAAAGTTTTGCATGATCATGCCTTTTGTTTTTTCAAAATTTGAATTTTCCACTCAGGCCTACTTTGATAGATTTCACTACAAGATAGAAATTAAGCTAAAACACAATGCAAACCTTTATGCATGTCAACACACAAAATACCAAAGTTGTAAAGCATGAAATTGTCTACAAGTTTGCGATAGAAAGTTTGGACTAGATCACTTTACTATTTTGAACTACAAGCACAATTTGTATTCAAAGGTTTGGTAAAACTGCAGTTTTAATTTATGTGGAGTATTTCTGGTTTCCAATTTTTGAACTACCAAATGAAGTCCAATTAATTCAAGGTTGATGCATTTGAAATGTAATACGTTTAATTTCATTTCATACAAAGGAAGATTTTGAAGTTATATAGTCAAATCGAAAGTGATTTCAGAATGAAATTTGAGAAAGAGTGTCGACCCTAAACTTAGCAAAATTTTCTAAGGGTAGGCTAATTGAGTTTGGTTTGAACTTTTGGGCATCTTAACACCTGATTTTGAAAATTGTCAAAATAGCATATTTGAACGCAACATCTTGAACTAAAACTTTTGTATTTGATATCTTGCATAAAAATGTATAAATGTTTAACTAGTTAACCAAGCAACGCAAAGTTTTGCATATTCAACTTGAAACTTTTGACTTGGTGGTTTGTTGACCTAGTTATTATTTTTCTCAAAGCATGATTAAGTCTAAATCTTTGATTAACACTAATCTAATCGCGTGTAAAGGCTTTTGAGATGCTGGGGGCATCACATTCCTTACTCTCTTTATTTACCTTATTTACGTTTCCGCATTTATTTTCTCGTGTGCCTTTGCTTTTCCTATCTAGTTTGATTAGGTTTGGGTTTAGGTTGCAAATCTTTTGGATAACTTAGAGAGCACACAGATAAATCTTAGACTTAACTAGTATATATAGGACAGTGATAGATTTATCTTATGCACTAGATAACCCTAAGGTTTTAGAAGAGCGAAATTATTGACCCAATTCATCGCTCCCTCTCTTGGGTCGGATACCCCGACACGGGTTCCACAGTTATCAGAACCGGAGCCGGTCATCGAACCGGTGAGAGTGTCGGTTCAATAGGTTCACTGGTTCGACCGTTAAGAACCTGGTTGAACCTGTCGGTTCTAATAGTTTTGGACTAGTTGAATTGAACTAGGCCATAAATACAAGTGAACCGGAGCCATATAATTGTAAATAACAATATACACCGGTACACAAACAGTTAATTTACTGAGGTTATTGAGAGAGGACAACAAACAGTATGTCCAAACACCGAACTAGCGGGCAGTAATTGTACGACAGTGACACAATACACAAATACAAGCTAGAAGTATTCACTTGGAAATTAACTTCGATCTTTAGATTTAGAAACATGAAAAAAATATACCACACTAGGATAGTGCAGTGACCAATGAATTTAAAAAATCCATCTTGCCAAGATCCTAATCTGACTAATCTCCACTACAATAGGCAGTCTAATCCCTACGACAATGCTAATATAAATCAAATAAACTATGTATTGACTTTGCAATCTGGATACTGACCATTCGCCATATCGTGAGTTCATGAGTGCAAGCCAGCTGCCTGACGGTCGTTGTGGCCATGGTCCTGTGTGGCCGCGCTGCTTCGGGGAGCCTCTGCGGCTGTGCCCCTGGCTGTGGTAGTGCGAAACTTCTACCTGCCGGCTGCCGCCCTACTAGCTGCCATCGGTGAAAAAATAACAGGGCCGAAGCCACCGGAATCATGCGCAGGTCCAGAGAGCCCACCGTCGAACAAGAACACGTAGGGGCGACGGGGATAACCGGTGGAGATCCCGCCGCCGGAGAAGAATGGGAAAGCCGTAGAGGAAGAGGCAGAGACCAGAGTCCTCTGGTGTTGGCTCTTTATTTCGTCTGTAACCAAAAGCCGTCCGATTCACAAGGAACCAGCCGGTTCACCGGTTCCACAGAAAACCGGCCGGTTCACCCAGTTTTTACTGGTTCGATTGTATGGACGGTCTTCTAGTGAACCACAATCGTTGTATTCTCTGGTTCACGGTTTTTCCGATCAAACTACCGGTCCGGTCCGGTCCTAATAACTATGCACGGTCCTTACAGCACCTATCTGGTGGCCATCACCGAACTGTCCAGTGCACCCTATTGTTCGGTGCGTTGTGCAAGACTGTCCGGTGCAGGGTAGAGAGCTCAGGAAAAACCTAACAGCGACTAAGAAGGAAAACTATCATGCTTACGTGGTGAAGAACGACAATGTTTACGGGACAAACCAGCAAAGGATAACTCTCGCGCTTACATGACGACGAACGACTAGTTTACAAGCAAACTAGGCAAAGTAACTGCCAAAGATCACGCCTGGAGAGGACACCATCATGGCACTAGGCGTCGCCGGTGTGCCCTAGGTTGCTAAGGAGCCTAGGGCGCCATCCCTAGGTTGTAAAGATCAGAAGATGTACAACAAGAGAGGAGAGGAAACTAGGTTTTGGGAGTAGAGATAACGTGAAAAGTAAAGTAAAATATAATAGATGGGCTAGATTGGATCCTTTCTTAGTCAGCCATACCCCTTCATATTTATAGGGCAGGGTGGTCTAGACCCTTGTACAAGTCAAAATCTATGAGATTACGTACAAACCACGAGATTCTACTCAGACTCGACATTACCGGACTAGGCCGCCCTAGCTACCGGACTGTCCGCCCCCCACATTGGACAGTCCAGGGCGGGCCTGCTGCCAATTTAGTGCTCAACAATATGTATTCTTCTCTCTAGTTTTAGGCATCGAAGCTAGCAGTTGTGTGCTGTCCCCAGGGAGCATTCCTTGCTCTGCAACCTGATCTTGCAACGTTGCTTTTAGCTCTCCTGATATATCTTGCTTGTTTGTAGTAGTTGTAATATTTGATGTTTAACATTATTGCAATATTTGCACACGGCCTTGAACATCTAAGCGATGGACATCAAAGGTTCAAGAGCAAGGCACAGGTGTCTATTCTCAAACAATTAATGGTTGAGAGGATGAGACATGCTTCAGTGATGTTGGGCGCTTGTGCTTTTGGCTGAATAAGCCTTCATAGATAATCTTCTAAAGGTTCATTTTTTTGCTGGTTTGCAATTGATGAACATGTCTCGCTGGTACAAAAGTGGCTAGCAGAAGCGCCAGTAAGCGGCCTACCTCTGCTAGCCTCAAACAGGGTCCCAGCTGAAAAACCGCCTCTAGTACAGACCTACCAGAAGTGTCTCATGGCATGAACCGTCTCTACTAATAGTAAAGAGGGTGCGTACCATGATAAGCTGCCTCTGCTAAATCAATTGTAGAGGTGACTCATGTTATGGACCGCTCCTGCTATTGTAGAGCTAGTAGAAGCGATCCATAACCAGAACCGTCTCTGGTAATATACTTACCAGATGCGGCTCATGGTTTCGCCCGCACGTGAAAATCTTATCACGATCGGTTCATGTTGTTGTCCGGTCCTAGAGTCCACTACCAACACGTATTTAAATTGTTTTGTTTGTTTCCATTGGGTGACTGTTAGGTCTTGTGCATGCATATGTTTCTTCCTCACACAACAAACACAAAATGCTCCACATCATCGATCCATCTCTCCAAATGCTACCTCTCCCATAGGTCAGTGAATGGATGGTACTACGTGAGCCTGCACCACCATTGCTCTCTTTATTTTTCCCTTCTACCACCGAGTACTGACTTCTCTCCTTATTCTTCATCTTCTTCTCCAACTTGAGCTCTCTCGCGCACAGCCTGGTGTGTAGTGGCATGCAATTACTAGCCTTCAGCGGACATGCATGCTGTAGCCTCGCAAGCATGGGGCGCGGTGGCCGTGCCTTAGGCCACATGCGTGGGCGCTGCAATCAGGCAGCTAAGATGCTGCAACAACGCGCACGCGGGCATGGCAAGCACCACGCCCCGGCGCTGCATGTCGGCGACGTGGGGGCGGTCGGCACCGCGCACTGGCGAGCACGGTGGCACGAGCGTACTAGTGTGGCGCGGGTGGAGGCCTCACGGCTAAGCGTGGGCGGAGCGTCAAGGCCAAGTGCACGCGGCAGCCTCGCGGCTAGGTCTAGGCAGGACAGGCGCGCGGCGGCGCGGCAGTAGGGCACCGGGCACGACGGACCGCGGCCTCATGCGGCGGCACGACAGCCAGGGAGGGCGGAGGGCCAAGCGCGGAGCGGCTGGTTAACAGCGAACGGAGGCCGGGCAAGGCGCGGCGTGGTGTGGCGTGGGGTGCGAGTACTGCACAAAGGCCGGCGAGGGGCGCGTGAACGCCGTGCGCGGCAGCCGGTGAAACAAGGAGCTGGGCGCGGCGGCTGACGCGGCATGGTGCTGTTGCCGGTTGTTTTTTACATATTTTTAATCCATTAGTAGGATCGGTCCACGTGATGCATCGCCTCTGCTAACTAATGCAGTAAGAGCAGTTCATAGCACCAACCGCTCTGCTACGTTCCATAGTATAAGCGATTAGTATTATGGGTCGCTCCTGCTATAAGTTAAGGAGTGGTTCGGCCAACTACTTCTAGTATTAGGAGACAGCATGAGGCTTTCGGTAGAAACGTTTTTCCATAACCGCCTTTGACAGTACCTTATGAACCGCCCCTAATAAGACTTTCTGTACTTGTGTCTATTGTGATCATTTGGATCAATTGGGCCATCAAAACTTTTTCTAATGCGGTACAAATTAAACCGTTTACTTGCAGCGGTTTGGATATTTAACGTTCAACACAAAAAATGCAATCTTGATTTTTTTCCCACACCACGGGTGCTAGCTAATAAGAACGGAGAAACTGGCGCCGGACGTCCGATATGATTCCCGATGTCAGAGGCATCATCAATCGTCAGTGGCGGGCGCAGGATTTTCGACTTGGGTATTCAAAAGTTAAAAGGATATAATTTTTGTGTGACAGCATAGAAACTACTTGGCATGCATGATATCTCATGGTGCTAATGCACATAGTATATACCGGTCTCAAATATATTACATAACTGAGCATAATTCAATATATTCTCACAAACGATCATAACAAAAAATTGTTTACCACTTCAACAAATCAATGCAGCAACATATGGAATAAATTGCCTCAAATCTAATGCAAATCATTTACCTAATGAAATGGCTTGCAATTGCAAGGCTCAATTAATTCCAAGCAGAATCACATTAGCCAACAATCTATAGAGACCAAATGGTACTATGGCAGTCCGCAATCATAACGAGTTTGCAACAAAAAAAAACTACAAAAGGGCCATAAGTTTATTATGTTTTTCCTATGAATTATTGTTATAATAAATGATGTGTTCCAAAGGGACCAGAGTTTGCTGACCAATTGCAAATAAATTTCACTAATTCATACTCATTCAAAGTTTCAAACACAGAACAAAATAAAAAAAGTGCAGTAGAGAGTACACAGCACGCAGTAGACGTCAGTACAGTGCACACCGAGACGGCTCCGCGCGTTGCAAGCAACGTCACGGCACGGCTGCAGCGTCCCGCTTGCGGGTTGCAGTGGTTTGCAGAGTAATGGGCCGTGGAGAGGCAAAGGCCCAGGAAACGAAGAAGTGGCCTGATTTGCTGTTTGGAGTCTGAGAGCACACAATTCTTCCTATTATTTGCACATATGTATCCGATTTTTTTTAAAAAAATCTTGGATATTCAAATAGATCGCCTCCTGTGTCAATCTAGCTACTCGCCTCGCGTGTCACATCGCATACACCGTGCTGCACATATCTGATTAAAAAATTAGATAAAGAAAATAGATGAGAGAGATGGATGTATTATTGCTATCCATTAGTCATTGCGTGTAACATTGAAAATATTTTTTGAACATATGTAACATTGAAAATATATATGCACAGCACTGAAAAATATTATACGCGACATTAAAATTCAACTTTTGCAACATCAAAAACTTGAATTCAATAATTTATCAGTTCATGTTTCCACAGTATAGAAAAACAATGGCAAAATTTATGCAACACTGAAAACACATATTTTCAACATCGAAAAAAATAGTGTCACTCGAATTCAACTATCGCAACATCAATACTTGAATTAACGCGTTCATCTAGATTCAATTGAAAACTACTACAACATTGGGTGTAACATTAAAAATAGATAACTTAAACACCAAAAAATACCGATAAAATTGAAAAAAAAACTAATCCCAACACTAATCATGCAACATCAAAAGTCACCATATGAAACATATGGAGTGAATTTATGCAACATCCAAAAATATTATTACAACATCTCAAGGTTGGGTAGAACAGATGGATAAAATTAATTTTCCAAAATAACTATTGCAACATTGAAATTAGCCTCAATATAAAAGAGTAGGGAACAAAAAACTGCATGAAAAATTTACTATCAATGCGCTTAGGATGAGATCGTGCAATCGCTTGCTTGTAAACCGAGAGGTGCGATGGCGGTGGCCGCTGCGGCAGGAAAATGGGGAAATAAATAAAAGGAGCATCCAGCGTTGACCTCAGCCTCTAAAAAATTCCTTACGAATCGGTGGTAGTGGGTCAAGGTCTAGGCCCAGGCGTCTGATTTAATTCGTTGCGTCGGAAGTCCTGTCCCAGTGTTACCGTAAAAAGAAGGAACAACCGCAAAGAAAAAGAAAAAGAAAAAGTCTATTTTTGACCATCGAACTATCGCAAAAATCCGGATTTGGTCATCGAACTGCAAAACCGGGTATATCCAAGCATCCAACTATTGAAAACCGGACAAATTTGGTCTCCAGGTGGTTTCAAGGTCGGTTTTCATTTTAAAATAATAAAAAATCTATTTAAACTTTAAAAAATCATAACTAATTTATTTTAAATCAGAAAAATACAAAACTAGTACCAAAAAATTTCTAAAATTGTAATCTATCTAGTAATGTTGTACTTAAAGTTATATGGATCTCATTTATTACCCCTCCTGGTGTTTTATTGATATGACAATAAAACACCAGGAGGGGTAATAAATGATATCCATATAACTCTAAATAGAGCACTATGGATAGATTACATTTTTAGAAAAATTATGGTACTAGTTTTATATTTTAATGATTTAAAATGAACTATTTATGAATTTTTGAAGATTAAATAGATTTTTATTTAATAAAACATATTTAATCTTTAAAAAATCATAACTAATTTATTTTAAATCAAAAAAATAATAAACCAGTACTAAATATTTTCTAAAAATGTAATTTATCCAGTAATGCTATATTTAAATGAGATCCATATAACTTTAAGTATAACATTACTGGATAAATTACATTTTTAGAAAAATTTTGTTACTAGTTTTGTATTTTTCTGACTTAAAATGAATTAGTTATGATTTTTTAAAATTTAAATAGATTTTTTTATTGTTTTTAAAATGAAATCTGCCCTTGAAACCACCTGAGGGACCAAATTTGTCCGGTTTTCAATAGTTAGATAGTCGGATATACTCGATTTTGCAGTTCGATGGTTAAATTCGGACTTTCACGATAATTCGATGGTCAAAACTGACTTTTTAGAAAAATTCGTGTCACGATTGCTGCCTCGGCGAGCCGCATGCCCAACAGGCCTGGGGCCTGGCATGCATGAGCGGGCAGCGCAGGCTGCTGAGCATATGTGTAGCTGTCGCCTGTAGCCAGTTTAGTGGCACCTCGCTTAGCTGAAGGAGTGCAGTGCAGGACACCAAGGCCGTATATATGAGAACCTAAGGGCTAAGGGTAAGAGAGATGCAGAGAGATGCAATGGCCTCAACTAAATTAAAAATTATATTACATGAGATTGTATTGTTCGTAGGAATGAAGGATTGCGTACAATATATGGATGTATTGCATAGAGCCCTTGGGGCGAATATATAGGGCAAGGCATCCCGGATACATATGGCAGTTCTCGATACATAAGACTTTCCAAAGACTCCTAAATATACACGACATCTATTCCTGCTCATTGTACTCTCTAACATCCCCCGCAGTCGTAGCTGGAGCATCGCAAACGGTCAGACCGTAGAAGAAGCCGAAGAGCTGACATCCCCCGCAGTCGTAACTATGTCGCGGTGCAGAGGCAATGACTGGAGAAGAAACCCAAAAGAAACTCATGCAGACGATAGCCATTTGTGCTGATATGTCGAGGTAGCCGAGTGGAAGGGCGCGTGCGGAGCCGTTGTCGAGGTGCCGTGTGTAGGGTAGTTGTGGTCGATGTAGCTCTCGAGGTTGCCGAAGAAGAGAACGCCGCACAAGTCGTGGGCGCAGTGCAGAATGCAGGAAGGCCCGCATTGCACTAAAGGGCGCTGGGGTGGATGGTGGCGCAGGAGAAGGGCGCCATAGACGAAGACGGTAACGCAGTCGAGGCAGTCGTAGAGGGAGAAGCCGATGCCGAGAACGATGATGTCAGACCGCTGTGGACGAGGCGTGCTCGAAGTTTGACAGGCCTGAAGACGCGTCGTGGACGAAGGCACGAGTCGGTGTTGCCAGTACCTGACGTACTAGGTAGAGGGCCTCAACCAAGTCTTAGCGTCTGAAGGGACCAGCAGAGAAGGCCTCAACGACGGTCGCGGTGCGCAGAAGAATGGTGAGGAAGAAGATGTCGATGTATCCCGCGGTTGTTGGAGTGGACGAAGAAGGCAAGGACGAGACGGCGACGCTGGCAATGAGGTTGTGCTGGACGAAAGCAAAGAGGTAGTCGTGGTGATGCAACGAGGTCCTGGAGTTGTCGCGGTGAGAAAGCCACGATGTACATGAAGAAGGTCCTCAACAGCGCCACTGTTAGCGCGGCGGCGGTGCTTGATGGAGACAAAGAACTAGAACAGCCGGAGAAGACCATGCGCGAGAGACGCGCATCGATGGGGTTGAGAGCGTGTTGATGCAATGGCGAGGACGACGACAGGCGGCGACGCTGTTGCCCGAGGAGGCGACACAGCGGCAGCCCTCTTGCTTGGCGAAGCGTCGCGTGATAGACGACACACGTCTCGGGAGGGTGGTTTGTGCACAATCGGTTGATCAGGCCAACGACGTGCGAGGCGGAGACGACGAAGGCGAAGGCGATGTCGAAGGTGAAGCCTCCCGATCGGAGGTGGTGACGATGAGTCAACATAGGTTGACATGAAGATGAAAGGGTGCGGCACAGGCAGGCGTTCCGGTTACGCCGCAGGCCACACCAACTACATGGTCGAAGAAGATGAGGAAGCTGGTGTTGTCGAAGCCGATGTCGATGACGCGCGAGTCGACGGGCAATGGGCGATGGAGACACAAACCCGTCCATAGGTCAGGAAAAAAATACAGCAGCAACAGACTGGGTACATCACCGGGGTATCCCTATCAGTTCAGCTTGCCTCCTAGTAAAGAATAGAGAGAAAAACGGAGTTAGGGCCGCTCCATCCTCTCTTCATGCTTCACAAGGGGAGCAGATAAGAGAGAGAGCAGAGGACTTCCCGGCCACCACGGGAGCTCAGCGTGGCCCACGGTGCGCAGGCCACCGGAGCCGTAGCGTAGAGGGCCGTGGTGCGGCGCGCAGCCCTCGAGCCCATGGTGCGGAGAGGCGACGGCGCAGCGCGCACGGCCACCGGGCCCGCCACGGAGGGGCGACGGCACGGTGCGCAGCCACCAAGCACGCAGTGCGGAGGAGAGATGGTGCGCGGCCCGTAGCCACCGGACCCGCGGTGCGGAGGGGTGACGGCGCAGCGCGCGTGGCCACTGGGCCACAGCGGAGGGGGCGGCGGCACGGTGCGCGGTCACCAAGTACGCAGCGCGGAGGAGCGACGACGCGTGGCCCGCGGCCACCGGACCCGCAGGGCTGAGGGGTGACGGCGCAGCCCGCGGCCACCCGGCCTGCAGCGCGGAGGAGCGACGGCGCGCAGCCCGCGCCACCCAAACCTGCGGTGCAGAAGATGGAGATGGGACACCGCAAGCACGAGGCCCAGCCCGGTCCGCAGATCCAAGCGCTTCTCCGACAGCCATCACCACGACGGCACAGGGAGGGGAGATTGGGTGCAGCCATCTCCACAACGGCTTGCGGAGGAGGACGGGCGTGGCCTGGCGTGCAGCAGAGCCGCACGATGCCAACGCGTGGAGCAACATGGTGAGGGTTCCGATCTGTTGATGTGCATGACGATGCGACGCCGACGGGTAGCGGGATTAGAAGGATCCACCGCGGACTCGAGGACGGCAACGAATGCGGCGGTCAGAGGGACCGGCCGCGCATTCTACGAGGGTGCTGCCCCTGGTGGAGATCGATCTCCCCGAGGGCGGCGCGGGCGGCGGCAGCGGAAGCCTAGGTCTAGGATTAGAAACCTTAGTCTCGTGATACCACGTAGAAAGAAAGGATTGCATATAATGTATGGAAGTATTGTATATAGCCTTGAGGCGAATATACAAGAGTACAAAACTTGGGGCAAGGCACCCCAGATACTTAGGGCAAGGCACCTCGGATACATATAGCAGTCCTAGATACATAAGACTCTCACAAGACTTCCAAATATACACGACATCTATTACTGCCAATTGTACTCTCTAACATTGTTAGTGAAAACAAAAACAAAAGTTTAAATTTAAAAGCACCCAATTAAATATCAGTTTAATGTATGCAGTCGAACTTGAGTATCTGGTTGGAAATTGGAATGACAAGAAGACTTCGAATTATTTGCTTGTAGTCTGAGCAGCAGAATTTTTTTATTTTTAAATTTATTTAATTAATTTTTTGCAGAAATAAATAGAGGATTCAAAAAATTGCAAATATATACAAATACCGCCGGACCATCCGGCGGTATTTAAAAAACGCCGCCCTATCCAGCGGTTTAATGACGTGGCATCCTGTCTGCCACCGGATTTGAACCCCTGTCATCAAACCGCCGGCTGGAGCGGCGAAATATAAAAATCGCCAGGCCACCCGGCGATATTGAAAAAAACGCCGAATGGGCCGGCGTTTTTTAATTCCCCATGGCGGTATTTAGGTCCTGTTGGCGTTTTTTAAATAATGCCTTGCGGTATTTAATCCTTTTGGCGTTTTTTAAATAATGCTGGCCCATCCGGCGATTTTTAAATAATGCCGGCCCATCCGGCGTTATTTTGCTCCATGTGCATTTTTAAAAAACAAGAGCATGGTAATTTGTTAAATAACCAATATGAGTATACGTACAAGCAAAATTGCAATTACAAAACTATTTTAATGTGGGCATGGAAACTATTGTAATTTGTACCGGTAAATTTGTATTTCTTTATTTTATGACATAAAATATTTGTTTTTTTTTTCTTACGATTTACGACAGACAAAAACAAATTATGAGAGTACACGTTACATTAAATTGAAATCCCAGCGTTACATTGAGTACGTTATGAACAATTGATGCAGAAATTAAAACGCAACATAGATTGAACTCTGATACATAATTCTCAATGTTGACAGCGTGGATTAACGACATAAATAAAGTTGGACACACTTGTCGTTGTAGCTCGTAACTCGCGGTACACAATTGACTTGCCTTAGGTAATTTGAAATGCTAGAAACGTAATAATACTAGGAAGTTCGTCTAAGCGAATTGGTTCGGATAGTGCTGCGATGGGCCTCCGAGATCATAGTAGCCGTAACCTCCGGATGGTGGAGACTTGGGGGGCATACGCTGCCGCGGGTGGTATGGGCATTTGCAGAATGGGTCAGGGGACAGGGGATCATCTTCGAGTCCAACCACTATCGCGTTAGCGTCAGCCTCGTTTTTCAGAGGGTCTTCAGGTGGTTGATATAGTCTTCGACGTAGGCATGGTGTGGAGGATCTACCCACTTGGTGAAGCGGCATGCCGTGTCAGTGGAATCCTGCAACCATATATATCTCTTTTTAGAAACAATTTGAGTTATGTCAGAACAAAGTGTAGAGAGCGAGTTTGAGCACACACATAGCCAAAAAGGCACCTGTAGAAGCGACAACCTCCATCGATGAACTCATCGAACACCTGCACGACACCATACTCACCACAACGGCACATAGACCACACCTCCGTGCGATCATCGTAAGGCCTAAGCTTGCGTTCGCCAACAAAGGCGTCTTGTCCCTCTAGCGGGAAGTCCTCTAGTGGACGTGGAAACATGTCCGGGCCTTGAGGATCTCCTCAGAGGAAGTGGTGGCTACGACGTCCTCCACCCCTCCCTTCTCGGCCTCGGCCGCGGCCACGCCCCCTTCCTCCCGGCTCGGCCATTGCTCTCTCGCTCTGGTAGTGTGTTGTGTGTGTTCTTTGAAGGTGTGCCGTGTTTTTTAGTCGAGATGGGGGTAGAGTTGTCTTCTGAAAACGAAAAAGTTGTCAGGTCAAACTGGAAATGGTACTGAAAAGGCTACGCAGGTGTTGTCACGTCAAACAGAAAATGCTATATAGGTGTTGTCACGTCGAACTGAAAAGGCTACATCGGTGTTGTCACGTCGAACTGAAATGGCTACGAATATACCTGTAACTGAAAAGTCTACGTCTTGCGCTGTCACGTAAAACTGAAAAGGCTACATAGGTATTGTCACATAGAACTGAAAAGGCTACGCATGTACCTGTAACTGAAAAGGCTACGTGATGCGCTGTCATGTCGAACAGAAAAGACTACGGAGGCATCTGTATCTGAAACGATTGCATACGTGTTGTCACGGCCAACTGCAAAGGTGAAAGTGATAAAATACATGCTGACGAAAGTACACTGAACTAATACAAGTCAACTCTGGAACTATGATCTAGCTACGACCCCTCTTGCTCCTGCGTGCAGCTCTCTGGGCAGCCTAAGTGTGGCGTGACCCGTGACTAAAAGGGTCGGGTGTGCTTGTCGAGTACGTCGGCCAGGGACTGCATCGTGCGCTGGCGGCTCCTGTGACTGCTGAGTTTCGTGGGGTGGCGCCTCCTGTAGCTGTGAGTAACCAATCTCATCACGTCGTGGCGGCGACGCGAACAAGGACTGCGCCATCTGCTCTGCTGCACCTGGTGGACTGTGTGGAGCGTGGCCGGCTCCGTAGCTGTCGTCAGGGGTCGTGCCAGGTTCATATCCTGCAAATCAATCGCATGGATTAAAAATGTAAAGTAACGCTGTAACAGGCATGACGAGTCTGCTGCTTGTATGTGAATGCCACTTACCCCACTCAACGTCACGAGTCCGTGATGTCCCTGCAGCGAAGACCTCGTGGTGGTAGGTAGGGTGACGAGACGATGACCCAACATGGGTCCCGTACTGCGTACCTGTTGCACGGAACATGCATAAATATTTGGCGAACTCGTGTTTAATAAAATTGACCTGTACAAGAAATATCTGGCGGCGGGTAGGTCATCGGCAGAGTCTGCGCAAACAGTGGTACCGGAGGTCGTACCGGAGGGGGTCGTGGCGGGGTCGGGCTAGGGGCAACAAACATCGGCTGCGGTGGTGGATGGCCAACATCGTCGTCACGGCACGACAACGACCTAGTCACTCTTCTGCACAGCTCCGCTATCTTGTCGTACGCCGCCTTGTGATCTTGTGGGGCCATGGTGAGGGCAGTACGGCTGTACGTCATGACGTCTGCATGGATCTGCCGGAGCACGTCATGCTGTTTCAAAAAGTTTGCATTAGTTTGCCATGAAGTATGAACTTAGATGTCTTCTAATGCGGAATCGACAATCAAGAAAGAAATTTACATCTATATACGCCCCCTGGTCTCCCTGTGTAGGGTAACAGTCCGTGACGGACGGTGTGCGGCGGGGCAACTCCTGTGGCGTCGACAAGACACGAAGTCGTGTCCGTGGGAGGTACCAACGGAGGTAGTGACCCCAGGCTGCATCGTCATGTGGTCTACCCTCTATGACGAGGTCATCCAAGGCCGTGGACCACTTCGCCACGAACTCGGCAAGACGTGGTGCCCAGATGTGGCCAACGTTCTGGCCCTGTCTCGTAAACCTGAAAATAAAAATAGTTTTGTCGGTGGACTGAGCATGTGAATTATGTGAAATAAATAACTTTACGGTAATATACAAGGTCGGCACGAACCGGTGCACGTGTGGCGGCAGTAAGCTCTGAGGGACGACCACCTCCTGCCGCAAGCCTAGCTGACGGAGCACGCGGTGGACTACGTGCTCCCCGACGTAGATGTCGAAGACAAGGGGGCAGCATGTTCTCCAGTAGTCGGCGTCGCGTACGCACAACGACGACAGCCCGTCAGGTGCACGACTCTCCACTGCCTCGTCAGAGTAGGGCGTCCAACGAACGTCGTCGTCACGGAGGACGTCGAACTGGCCTACGAAGTCTGGGTAAAACTTCCTAGCCTGCACGTGAACGTACGCGAACTGCGAAAGTATTCAATTACACCGTTAGTACAGAAAAGTAAAGACACACCCAAATAAGTAAAGGAAAAACAAGCCACGTACTTGTCGGTCGCACCATAGAGAGCCCATTGTAGGGCCGTCTACGTCATCGTGTATATACGCGTCGTACGGGCTGTGCACGACCACGGGCCGACCTATCTGAAACCTCTCGCGGGCCCAAGCTGCAAAAGTAGCGGGCATCCCCCGAAGATGGGCTCCGCTGATGAACTCTTCAAACAACTCATGCACAGTCCCCGGTACGTCGCAGCTAGGACAGCGGACCCCCAGCTGAACTGCGGGATCGACTCTAGTGGGCTGTCGGCGACGTAACGCGCGAAAGGCAGTAGGTTCTTGGGCACAAAGTTGCCCGCAGAGCTGCAGAACATCACCCACCCCATCAACCACAGCACGTACGCCTCCAAATGCCGCGCAACCTCGTACTCTGTGGCACCTATTCGAATGTTGCCGGCCTGTAAATAGTTGCACATAAGTAAGAACCATATGATTTTTAACTATGCCGGTTGCGGTCGAATCTACTCACCTTGAACTGAAGAATCCACCACTTGGGCGGTCCGCCCGTGTACGTCAGTGGAAACTCCCTATAGGGCTGTGCGTTGCCGGTACGCTCGACGGCACCGAACCGAGCGAGCAAGTCTTCACGCCAGCCGGGGCCGACGTCCGTGGAGCCCGTGGCATCGCCCCTCAATGGCAACCCAAGCAGGCACGACACGTCCTGCAACGTAGGCGCCATCTCGCCCACGGTGTGGTGCAAAGTGTGTGTCTCCGGTCTCCACCTATCCACCATTGAAGCAAGGAGAGAGAAGTCGTAGCTGAAACGAGGTCCATCTCCCTCGACCATGCGAGCAAGTGGGAGCAGACCAGAAGTGCGCAGCCTAAAAAAAGTGATGAGCATAGCATTGTATAAATTTGAAAGAGATTGAATATATCTGAACAAGAGAATGGAGCACGTAAAGCGAACCTCGGTAGCCAACGAGGGTCCAACGCCATCGTCTCCATCGGAACACGTGCGTGAAACTGTCCAAGGGAGCTCCCCAATACCTCACTGAAGTACGACCGGTGCTTCTTGTCCGTCGCTGCATCGAGCAGGTCGGGGGTCACGTAACCCTGTGGGGCATCCATCCGTAAAAAAAGATTGATATCGTTAGTCCACATTATAAACCAAGTATAAACTAACTAATACATTAACATAAGACTGCATGGAATTCAAAATAACATCACTTAACCGTAACATAACATTGCATACCATTGCATCGAATTCAAAATAATAACAAACTAAATGCCATAGTCACATAATATTATTACAATCCATGATAACAATTCCACATACACAGAATTCCAACTAATACAAGAGTAACGTAGCAGAGAAAGGTTCCAAACATTATGTTATTACAATTCATGACAGTAACTAAAAATCATTAAATGACTTCATTTGTTCCTCCACGATCGCGTCGACTGTGACTCGATGATCCTGGCTCAGGTATGTTCGACACGGTTCCTTGAGGTGTATTAGTGCATTTTTTGTAGCTGTGCCCGAACTCATTGCATTTCGAGCATATGACAATTCTTGGCCCAGCTTCGGCGTCATCCATGTTGTTAAGAATGCGACGAGTCTTGCGTCGCCCTATCTGTTGTTTCATGTCAGGGTAAGGATTGGGTATGAAATCAGGAGCACCCTCTGCAGTACTAGTGAAAGTCCCCGCAATGGCGAAACCATATATCTCAGAAGTCCAGGTGTGATAGATTGTATCCTTCAGGTAATAGGGGGACACAAACATACGAGCGTTCAAACCTCCAACTTCCTGACATGCAGCTATGACATGTGTACACGGCCTGTGGTATAACCTCGGCTTGTGGCAGGTACAAACACAATGGTTATTGTACATGACACATTCTTGCACGTGCCTCTCATGATTGCCTCCTCTTCGGCCTTTGTCCTGACAAATGATCTCAAATCGATGCTCAGCGACACCCATGTTCCTGACACGATGTCCTGCGGCTTTTTTGTTTGCTTTGGCCATATGCTCAAAGAATTTCTGCCCATATACGAGGCGGTGGTCTAGAAACACATTCTTCGCTGCAGGATGATGTTCCCGAAAGTATTGTGTTGTACGGTATATGTAAAATTCCACAATCCCGACAAGTGGCATGCTTCTGCTTCCACGTAACACCCAATTATACACCTCGGCAAGGTTCGTAGTCATAATACCATAACGTGCACCTCCTTCATCATGCAACAAAGACCACTTCTCCTTTGGCTCATGCTCAATCCACTCCGAGAATGACTTAATCGAACGACCAGGCCTCCGTCGCACATTAGGACCATCAAGGCCCACATTTTCCATTGCAATTGGCTCATCATCTTCTAAATTCGCACCTCTATTACTTACTTCCGTAGCCTTCTTCTTTGTGACTTCATCAAGTTTTTTCCACAAAACATTGAATTTCCTTTCTTGATTCTGACTACACAACCTCTTAAAAAGTTTTGTTAGTTTCTTGTTCTTGAACTGCTTCTGAAAGTTAGCTCCCATGTGTCTCATGCACCACCGACTCTTCAGATCGACCCACTTTGCTATTCTTTGACGTTGTATAGATCCTTCCTGTAAATCTTGCACCGCTTGCATAATGCCTCCATGGCGATCATGAATCACACACACATCTCGCCGATCCTGAACAATACATGACTTGATCCGCTCTAAAAACCAGTACCAACTGTCCCCATTCTCACTCTCAACAAACGCAAAAGCCAGTGGGAGCACCTGATTGTTTCCATCTGCCGCAATTGCAGTCAGAATTGTGCCCTTGTACCTCCCTGTTAGGAAGGTCCCGTCGATGCATATCACTGGGCGACAATACTGGAATGCATTGATACATGCCCCCAAAGCAAAGAAAGCACGCTGAAGAACACGCTTTGTCCGGTCCTGAGGCAAATTATAGTGCTTAATCTCAAAGTAACTACCCGGATTCCGGTCACATAGTGTGTTCAGCACACGTGGCAGGTTGTGGTACGATGCTTCATACGTACCCCATCTCATTTCCAACGCCTTCTGTTTTGCCCTATAAGCTTTGCTGTAACTTATTTTGTACTGAAAGTCATCCTCTATGCTATTGATTATTGCCTTCGGCTCATATCCAGGATTATTTACTATCTTCGAGTACATATGTTGAGCCACAAAATCAGCTGTCAAGTTATGGTGATGACTCTCAAGCTCTTCGAGGACGCATGTATGATATTCAATTCTTGAAACGGTCCAGAAAATATCATACTTTCTCAAGCTCTTCAAGGACGCATGTAAATCTTGCACCGCTTGCATAATGCCTCCATGGCGATCATGAATCACACACACATCTCGCCGATCCTGAACAATACATGACTTGATCCGCTCTAAAAATCAGTACCAACTGTCCCCATTCTCACTCTCAACAAACGCAAAAGCCAGTGGGAGCACCTGATTGTTTAGCATGGACCCTAAAAGGACAATCATCTCGTATGCACTTCACATCATAGACTTGTGGACTGCTCTTTTGAACTCTGAACTCTTTCTTCAGGCACTTAGCCGACCATCTTTGCATGGCCTCTTTCAGCTCTATCTTGCTATGGTAAATAGCTCCCACATATACTTCATTCTCACTATATTCCCATGGAACCATTTCACCTTCATTTACTAGCAGTTCTGAGTGATCAAAGTTGGCCCATTGACTTGGAACCTGGTTCAATGTTTCATCTTCAGTATCTGAATCTTCATCAACAGGGACACTGGCCTCGGCATCCTCCCGCTGCATCTGTTCAACCAAACCTACAATTTCTTCACCCTCATCTACCTCACCCCTTGGTTCCCGTACTGTTTCATTTGCTTCACCTTGGTCACCTATATCAACGCCCACCTCGTTAACCTGATTCACATTATTTTCCACCACTTCTTCAACTGTTGTGGCCTCATCACAGCCCCGTGAGCTTTCTGGTTCAGCATTCACCTTCTCGTATGCTTGCACAAAAAGAACCAGAGGTAACCCATGACGCAAGCTAACATCAACAAACCTCCTCCATACGGCAGTGCTTTCTATTTGCACTAATTCATAATAAACAGGAGATGAACTCCTAGTTGTTACTGCTGAGATGCTCAATTGACATTCATCATAATCCAACTTAAAACACTTCATGAACCAGTTATACACTGAACGAAATGGCCTCTCAATTGCTTTGTCCAGCCCTTTTGTCACTGACCGAAACCCACTCAAATCTACCCCGAACTGACCGTAACGTATCTCTCCTTCACCAAAATATATCTGAAAATATGTTTTCTGTGACATGCCTGACCACAAATGCGACAACCAAGACAGTACTTAGCACATATGTGACCACATTTCTATATAACACTAAATTTTCCATATATCGTAATGATTGAATAGTCTATCTAAATCTAAAACTGGTAAATGTGCTAATGTCAACTAAAATAGTATGAGTATTACATAAAACGAGACTAAATCCGCTAATGATAATTCAAACTAGTGCTAATGTTATATAAAATACTACTACTGTTACCTAATCTATTAATAATAGTATCTAAACTACTACTAATATCAAAGAATACTACTAATGATACTTAAAATGCTAAAAAAATACATGTTTCAAAGAAGATTTACCTGCAACCTTGGCCTCCTCTACTCTCCCTCTCTCTCCTTCTCTCCCTCCTGGGCGGCGCGCCGGCCGCGCCCTCTCCCTCTCCTCTTCTCCCCTCCGCGCCCTCTCCCTCTCCTCCTCTCCGGCGCGCCGCGCCCCTCTCCCCTCTGCTCAGGCGCGCGGCGGCGGGAGCAATGGCACGGGCGGCGCGAGCGGCGGATAGCGGCGGGGAAGAAGGAAGAAAGAAAAAAGAAAGAGGCGACCGGCGGGTGTATGGGCCTTAAACCGCCGTCCCCGCCGGCGGTTTTTAAAACACCGCCGTCTCCGCCGGCGGTTTTTAAAAATCTGGCGTTTTTTGGTCCGCGGGGCCCACCGGTGGCAGCGCCTGCCGCACTGACAATCTGTTCTGGCGGTATTTAAAAAACGCCGGTTGGTCCGGCGGTTTTTAAATACTGCCGATTGGGCTGACGGTTTTTATATACCGCCGAGTGGTCCGGCGGTATAGGTCTATATTTGCAAATTTTTGAATCGCCCATTTATTTTTGCAAAAAACGATTTAAATAAATATAAAAATAAAAAAATTTCCGAGCAGCAAGTTCTAGCGTGGGGCTAAACAAAAGTGAATGTACAGTCTGCATATTGGGCCTTGACATGGTACAATTGTTGAGGCCCAGTAGTGGTATGAGCGGGCAGCACGCCGATCAGGCTTCCATAGAGGCCCATGGGCTGATGCATGGGAACAATGCCCAAAGCATTAAAACACACGTTATGTGCTGTGTAGGTGTGCTGTGTGCACAGCATGACCATGCATCAAGCGACTTATAGAGTAGCTTTTTGCTTGCTTCTAAACACCATAGCAGGCAGCAAATGGCCACGCACGCATGCATTGGGCTGCTGTACTGCTGCCCATCGCTCTAAGTCTCTAATGGAAGTGGGGTTATAAGAAATCGTGTAATGAAAAATCTATATGACTTGAAATTGGTATTGCAAAGTGATTAATTATTAATATTTGTAACATTGTGGTGATTGGATACACTCATGGTGTAGTGTAGGTGTTTTGGACGTGTGAGTCAAATCTTGGACATGAGATCGGACGGTTTGTTATTGGTTCATGTGCAGGCGTTGCTCCAGGTTGAGCGAGCGTGGTTGGTGATGGGACTGGAACTAGGTTCGGAGGGACTACGGTTTTGGGACTAAGTTCGGGGAGAAAATAAGGTCCTATCGGTAGAATGCCACGCGGGACATTCGGGCATATGAAGATGACGTCGCGTTGGAGGCACGACGAGATGTGTGGTTGTGGCACGTGAAGACGCGGGATACATGTATACGTGAGCGGCTACGGTACGGTGGTGAATACAGCGTGGCGTGGTTAATTTATATGTGCATCAAATCTATGCATACATGTCTATGCATGCATGAGGGGCGGAGAGAAGGCGGCACGCAGGGCCTGGCCCCCTAATCCTGCTGTAAATGCATTAGTATGTTTGTTAATCTTAGTCATTAGTCCCTTGTCAGCCTCCTCAAGTCAATTAGTTGCCCATATACAATAGAATATTAGCCCATGCTGGACCGTGAGACAGGCACAACATGGCCAACGTGAGGCAATGTAGATCAAGTAACTCGGTAACTCCGCGTCATAGAACCAGGCAGGACGCGCACGGTGGCGTTAGTGTAATTCCGTTCGATCTGATTACTACTATAACGCAAGGGCAGAGCGCTCGCTGTGCGCCCCTAGAACTCAGCATTCACCGGTGTCTCGCCGTGACACCATCCTCTCCATGAATCCCTAGGCATAGCCAATCATATCTCTGCTGCGTCCGTAGTTCTTTAATGATTGTTTATTATTCACAAGCAATATGAAAAGGATAGTAGCTCTTGATAGTTGATATAAACCAGTTGCTTTTGCTTAAAATTCAAATGTACAATATCATTGATAGATTGCCTATGACATGCTAAAAGTTTGGCTCTGCAACTGGCCCCTGATGTTAAAATTCTGGCTCCGCCACTGTGCATGAAGGTGTGCATGCATACGGTAGCATGCAAAGTGCCTGGGCGTGTTGGGCTCGGTGGAGCAGTCTGATTGGTTGGTTGTAGCCAGGCTGAGCATATGCAAGTGTTGTTCGATTGGTTGTTTGTATCTGTTTAGCTTGGCGGAAGTGAGATGGTGTTTGGTTACCCGCGTTAGACATGTTGCACGAGAAAATAATAGATATACAATTAACACAAAAAATATAACTATTCAATTATGCCCAATTGTAAGGACCATGCCAGAGTATCCGACCCCAAAAGGAGAGAAGGTGAATTGGGTCACTAGTTTGCTCTTTTAAAACCTAGGGCTATCTTCTCTGACTTACCCAAAATATTTGCAACCTAAAGAAAAACCTAATCAAACTAAGTAGGAAAGCTAAAATCACACAAGAAAGTAAATACGGTGGGTAAAGAGAGTAAGGAAGGGGATGCAAACTCCTGAAGAGACATGACGATTTAACGTGGTTCACCACCAAGGGCTACGTCCATGGGCTCGCCACCAAAGGCAAAATCTGAGCCGGGCACCAAGACTCTTCTGATCACCGTATTGCACTATATACCAAATGGCTCCGGCAAACAAAGGCTAAGTGCACCAAGCTACTAAGGCTTGGCCATCGCCACTGTCTTTCTCAATCACAAGGCATCGGATGCGCTATAGAGTATGCATGGTCTCCTCATCTCCGTACAAGGCATCGCTGCCACTCCACACCAAGAAGAAGGGTCTAGCAACAAATACAATGTGGAAGTTTTTTGCCACCTCTCGATATGACTCTTGTTTTGTGTATCCTCACTATTATATGTTCACCCATGTTGTCTCATAGATCTATGTAGAATGTGTATGCAAAGATGTCGGAGGAATAACATTACATCTTTGGGCTTCATCGACCCTAAGCCGGTGAACAAGGACGCTATAGATCAATATTTTGATGAAATTTATAACGTCTTAGTAGGAATGCTTAGGAACCATCGTTCTTGTTTGTGGATGAAGGTTCCATTCGATAGTAATTATAGTCTCGATCAAAGGAGAATTCATCACTATTTTGGACTCAGGGAGCCACCATTAGTGTACTAGGAAATCACTAGAATGCTTAGGGCCTATTTGGAAACAAAGTTTTTCAATACTGTGGTACTGAAATACTATGGTTTAGATCTTTACATGACACAAATACTATGGTATTATAATACTCCAATAAAACTACCATATTTTGTAAAGCCACACACTGTTTGGTTCCATAGTATTTCTTTGCAAACGCTACACTGCAGGCCTTCTCTCTCCCCCGATGCCCTCTCTCTCCACCTGCATTGGCGAGCATCGCCTCTCTCTCTCCACCGCCGCATTCTCCCCCTCCCTGTGCCGGCAAGAATCCTCTCTCCCGTCACCTTCTACCTCTCGAAGCATCGGCGAGCAGCGACGGGCGGCCGCGGTGGTGATGCGGATAGGAACCGCGGCCACCGGGGGTGACAGGCAGCCGCAGCGGTGTGGATAGGCACCACGGCGCAAACAGGAGGCCCAGCAACAGCGCGGATGGGCGCTGCGGGGCCGGGGGCGACGGGCAGCCGCGGCGGCGCGGATGGACGGCGCAGTGGCAGCACGGATGGACAGCGCGGTGGCAGCACGGTGGTGGCGTGGATGGATGGCGCGGCGGTCGCCGGGGCGACAGGCGGGACGCGTAGTGGCCAGGGCGGTAGCGAGGCGTGGGAGAAAGGAGGCGCGGATGGGAGGCATGAGACAGCGCTAGAGAGGAAAACTTTGGTCCTCACCAAGGTTTCCGATACTCCAAAAATACTGTGGTATTGGCAATACCGTAGTATTAGAAACAGAGTTTTGGATGGAGCTATCAAACACTCTTTGGCCAAAAATACCATGGTATTCCCCAATACCATAGTTTTACCTGGATACTGTGAAAAAACGGTGGTACCAAACAGGCCTTTAACAAGTTTCAGCCATTCCACTTTACCAAAGTCACCATTTAATTACTTCCATCCAATCAACCATTGATCTTTTCATGCACACGGTATGGGATGAGTCCTTCCGTCCAGCGCACCACTGGGCCTTGACAATACCACAAAGGCTGTTGCTACAACCAAACTTTCCGGTACGTTAGAGTTCACATCGTTTAATTGTTTATGCATGTGGACTTATCTCTAATAACTTTCCTATTCTCCTAGTGTTATAAACAACCAAAGAGCAACAACCATTGTGGTTACTATGTCTATGAGTTCATCCACAATTTTCATAGGTGATAGGTCTATTACAAGAGACTTCCATGTACTAACAACACATTCAGTAAATACTTTCTCATTAATAATGGTTACAAGCTTTGTTTTAGTATATTCATATTTTTAAAAACCACATGCACTGAATATGAGAGATAAGGTCCTCCTGGCTGATAGAATCATGACAATCCAAGATCAATTGATGGGATTTATTAATGAAGAGATCGTGAGCGAAAAAGGAGTTTCACCTCCCATTGGTTTAGATATTATGCATTGTAATAGTGGTGGAAACAATGGACAAAATATTTATATTATGTATATACCGTGCTATTATTATGTAATAACATACTAATAATAATGTTATGTATAGTATACATAATGCGATTATATAATGTATATATGTGTAATAGATTATAATAGCGTATAATTATATAAACGTAACAGTCATCGCTTTAGTATCGGGTAAGGAGCAAGGATAATACCGGTACTAAAAGAGTGCATGGGACACATGGTACCATCACTTTAGTACCGGGCGAGGATAACACCGGTACTAAAACATACGCACGTGCACGTTGGTGCTATCTATTTAGTACCGAGTGGTGATACTACTTGGAGCTTAAATTCAGTGTGCGTGCACGTGGGTGAGACTATAGTACCAGTTGGAAACACCAACCGGTGCTAAATGGGGGCCCACCCCAAGCGTCCTAGCCGGCCTGGATGGGCAACACTTAGTACCGGTTGGTGTATTTCTACTGCATCACCCGCTACTGATGCTTTATGGATTTAGTACCAATTCAGCAACAAAGGTATATGGAATTCAGTACTATATGGGGGTTACCAACGGGCATTATAGGCCAATTCCGCAGTAGTGTTAGTTTCAGCTATGTAACTTCCTGTTTGGCTGGTGCATGTGGGTCCCTCGGCATGTGTCCACTGGGCATGGCTCTTTGCTTTAACTATGGAACGTTCCTGTTTGGTCAGTAATTTATCCTGAGATGTTCCGATTTGGGGCAATCTATCTGTATCATGTTGGAGAGTTTGGTTGTCGTGAGTGAAACGGGTTATGTACCCTTGTTGTGTTGCTGTAAAGTGACACTTTCGCATGTTCTCGTGCCATCGCCTACTCCATAGCCTATTGACGTCGTGTAAAGCCGAACGCTAGATTGACATGAAGTATTTAACTGCCACAGCTATCTTCCTGCAGACAACAAACCGCGATCCAATCGACAACCACCCTAGTTGTAAGGTCAAGCTAGGTCTCATGCCTACGCAGTAGCATCTGACCAGAAGGTGTTTGGTTCTGTCTCTGGGGGAGCAAGCACCTGAAGCATTCTCGGTTCTGCGTGTGTCTCTCGCTGCGGAGTCCGTCCTGCCGGATTTCCGCGGCAACAGGTGGCCACATCTATAGTGGCACAGTGGCAGTTAGGAGCGTGGGTGATGAGGCTTGAGGGCGGCGTGTCGTGACGCGGGGAGGCAAGGCGTGGCCGGCGAGATACCCACACGCATGCGCGTGCTTGGAAGGAGAACGAGAGGGGGGAAGGTGGGCTGTTCGGGCGGGCAGGGGAGAGGAAGGAGGAGGTGGACTGCGCGGGCGAGCTGGGCCAGGGCAATTTACCAGGCCAGGTAGAAAGGCGGAAGGTGAAAGAGAGGCACTGCACGGGGGAGCAAGGAAAGGTGGGCTAAGGCGCCGGCCTGGGACGAAAGGGAATGGAGGAGAATATATCTTTTCCAATTTTTCCAATTTTGTAGAATGGATTTTGCGGTATTTTGAGAGGGAAATTTTGTAGAGACATTCGAGGAGGATATATTGGGGGGGCTCTTAGAGAATATTCAATTGGAACTTTGAGAGGGATTATAGTAGGAACCAGGGAGATATTTGGAGAATTTATACAAGGATTTTATTAAGCTCATCTTGACACACTTGTTTGAAATAGGATTTGAAAACCAGGGGGAAAGATTAGGAAAAATTTTATGGAGTGGTTTTGGGGGCGTTACAAAGCTGCTGATGGGTACATTCCGGTTAGCCATAATATCCTATTTAATCACGTTTTTTGATATGATTATGTTTTTTCGTTTTGTGTAGGATGGTAAAGCCTGGAGTAATGCATTCTAGTTTCATTGATACTTTTCATGATTTATAATGTAATAATCTCGAGGTTGTCTAATTTCTAACATGTAAGTGTTGTTGTCTCGATCCTTGGGTGCCAGTTTGAGTCACGAGAAACACTTTAAATACAAATTTGGATTTGATTGACACCATTTACTATTAAAAAATTAGTTAACATAATAAGAGTGGGAAAATTAGCTCTATAGAGAAATTGCTAAGTTGTGTCTAAATATATCTAAAAATAATTTCTTACTTTTCCATAAAATTTAAATGCTTTGACCTTTATAAGGCCATTCTTAATGGATTGTTTCATATTTGTGTTCCCAAGATGCTATATAAGCTAGAGAGAATGTGATTCATGAATGAAATAGATCTTTAAAATGCTTGGTTTCATTTTGTGTTGTTTCCAAAACAACATGCACGATACAACCATCTTTAAAACCATATATATATGTTTTCATTATCATTATCATTTTGTGTTGTTTCCTAAACAACATGCACGGTACATTCATATTTAATACCGTATGTATATGTTTTCATTGTCATAAACCTATGACTATCTCTTTTGTTGTGATGTGGCACCGTACCTTTTTAATGTTACGAAACTCTAGTCTGTCATCTCTTCCTGAGGGCTTGTGGAAAATCCAAGGAAAGTGGATGGTATTAGAGAGTATTGAATCTCTTTCGATTCACAGTACTTCTCAATCTCCTTGGATTATACGTTAACCGAAGACCTGAAGGGAAAACATGCAACGACATACCGTAGGCACGTGCGGACAGCTGGGCTTTTTTAATAGCCGTGGTGGACTCGAGGTCGTGTCCGCTTTCACTCCGAACTAGTAGTGCCGATTATTAGCATGTAAGTGGGGCCAGTGATATATAGCTCATCGCTCGCAATTGACAAAATACGAATAGAGCGCCAGTCAATCAGTCAGCATGGGGCGTGCTACGTGACTAAACAGTGAAACGAAAGCGAGAGCGGAACTGCCGCGACGTCCCATCAGAATGGAACCAGGATCGAGTACTACTACAAGTGGAGATTAGAGATATACTAGTAGGATCCATGCACGCATGCTGCAAGCTCGATCCTTGGCCCACATGCATGACGTTTCATGTATAGATGTGGACCAGCTGGCATCTTCTTCGATGGGTCGGCCTCAGTCAGTCACTGTAGTGGAATTATGATTCCCCTTTCTATGAGTATGAGAGCACGATTCTCATTACGAAGGGTTGATGAGCTATAGTTCAACAACAAGCTACACGGCTGGCGCTCTCAGATGGAAGAAAAGCACCCAACAAAGCCACTTGCACGTCGTCATCCTAGCGCGCTATACCTCCTAGAGTCCTAGGCTCCTAGCTCGCTAGGTATAGCAAACAGCCACCTCCGATCCGAACCACAGTTCATAGTAATAATAATGCGCTGTACACGTGGTGCGCGAAACATGCATTGGAACATGGCGGTAGCGGAATTGAAGCATAATTTGTTAGGCACGATCGAGAATTAACGACCCATATATATATATGGTCCTCGACGGCGACGACGCGTGCGTGCAGCATATTGTTTGCGGATGCCAATCCGTACACTGAACCAGTTGTTATTGATCCAGCGCATCCGAGCCGTACGTACGTGCCACGACGACGCAAATCAGCAAATGATGCCGCTAGCTTCATCAAACAGGGCTCCAGACAGCAAAGTTTATTAGCCTGACGATAGTCGCTGCCGGCCAAAATTAATTAAAGCCTCCATATATCAAGTCAAGGAATATCGGCATGATGATCACCTGCATGATTATTGCGTTGTCGTTTACAACTTTGAAGTTCACATGACATAGCCAAGTTTGTTGCATCTGCTGACTAAAGTTGAAGTGCTAAGTTAACCTTTATTATATTCTCAACACTTTTGCTTGGTTTTCATGGCATGCCATTTTTTGTTTTTGGTAAAGGTCATCCAACATACATACCCACTTTTGGTTGATTAATTACCAATATGGCATGTTATTCGTGACAACTGAATACTATACAAGGACTTGTCATTTTTAGACTAGTTTCAATACATATTTAATCCCTATAGTAGAAAAACATGTGAAACTTCAGTATTGACTACTCATCATGATCTAATGAAAGATGGAAAGGAAGAGATGCTAACTGACAGTGCGAATCCTATTTTTCTGAAGTTCTGTGAACTTCTATTTACATAGAATGGTGTAGCATTGCTACAGGTTATGCAGCAGCAACTCTGTACGTTTTTTTAGTGTTCGCTGAAGAGGCACTATGGATGGACGGGTTGAGCTGGGTCGACGACAAGCACCTCAGGCGCGCGCAGGAGCGGATCAAGCAAGCAATCAAGCAGACAGCGGACGAATTGAGAAACTGTTGATGAAGACTGGTCTGTGGGTCCTCTATCGGTTTTTTCCCTCCAGTCCGGACAGCCGGTTTCAGAGAGAGCACACATGGCTGACGCGCGCGCATGCCATCTATATATACTGTGGGTTGGGGCATTCCCAGAAGCTGTACCATACCACCTATCTGTAGCTGTAGACAAGAACGGCTGGATGGCGAACGCCTGCTGGCTGCTGTGGCTCGTCGCCGCTGGCCTCACCGGGTACCCAGGCCTGGCGTCTGCCGCCGCCGACGTCAACGACAAGCACCTGAGCTGCGACCCGTCCGGAAAGCTCCCGTGCCCGCCGCTGTCGACGGCCCCGATCGTCGACTTCAAGCCGGAACGCTCGGTGAAGCGCGTGCGGCAGCCGGTGCACCGCCTCAGCCGGAGCTACCAGGAGAAGTACAAGCTGGCGGTGGCGAGGATGAAGGCGCTGCCGGCGTCTCACCCGCTGAGCTTCACGGCGCAGGCCGCCATCCACCAGGCCTACTGCGACGGGTACTACCGGTACGACACGGCGGCGGGGAAGAACCAGACCTTCGACGTGCACTTCTCGTGGATCTTCGCGCCGTGGCACCGCATCTACATCTACTTCTACGAGCGCGCCCTGAGGGAGCTCGTCGGCGACGACACCTTCGCGCTGCCGTACTGGAGCTGGGACGCGCCGGAAGGCATGGTGATACCTCCCCTCTTCAGGGACAAGTCAGCCAACAACTCGCTCTACGACCCCTACCGCAACCAGGCGAACCTCGACAAGCTCGTCGACCTGGACTACCTCAGCAACGCAAGACCGGTACCCATCGATTTCGACGGGCCAAAGGACGAGACATACATCGAGGCAGTTAACTGCAATCTCTGCACCGTCTACGATCAGGTATACAGTATACTCCGTACTGGAATTAATAAAGCTAGTTTATATTTGTGCATGTATATACACACACACACACACATTATATGTGTATATGTATACAATTTGCTTATTAATTAGGCATTCATTGCGATCTGGAAGTTGATTCGCTTTATTTTGGCTGGCCCGCGCTGGTTCAGCAAATCCGTAACGGCAAGGGCGCGCGGAATTTCCTCGGCGGAGTGCCCAACTTCACCGACAACACCGACAGAGCGTCGTCAGGCACGCTGGAGCAGATGGCGCACACCGCCATGCACGTCTGGGCCGGCAGGGCTCCGAATTCCACGGAGGACAACAGCACCTGCGCCGTCGAGCACGACGGCAGCTACAACTGCCGCAACGACATGGGCTTCCTCGGCTCGGCGGGGCGCGACCCGCTCTTCTACTCGCACCACTCCAACGTCGACCGCCTCTGGCACATCTGGTCCACCGCGCTCCGCGGCGGCAACGGCTTCAACGACACAGCATGGCTCGACGCCAGCTTCGTCTTCTTCGACGGCGTCCGCAGCCCGCGGCGCGTGCGCATCAGGTTCCGCGACGTCCTGGACACGAGGAACCTCGGCTACACCTACGCCGCCGTGTCGGAGAAGCTGCCGTTCCTAAGCTGCAACCTCACCTCGCTGGTGCCCCACGGCGGCGGAGGCGGGTCGCCGGGCAAGGTGGTGCCAGCGTTCCCGCTGACGCTGAAGGACGGCGAGGTCGTGGAGGTGCCCGGCGTGGCACTCCCGGCGGCGCCGCCAGGGCCGGGGCAGGACCGGGTGCTGGTGATCGATCGCATCGAGTACGACCCCACGGAAGAGAACAAGTTCGACGTCGCCATCAACGTGCCCAAGGAGTCGGCAGCGAAGGTTGCGCCACAGTACAAGGAGTACGTCGGCTGCTTCTCCGTCGTGCCCAGCTCCGTCCAGAGCGGCAGGAAGCTGGGGATGGTCACCCTCGCCATCGACGACGTTCTCGCTGACGTTGCCACCAATACAACCACTGTCGACGTCGTGATCGTGCCGCGCACGCCATATGAGATCAAGCTCTACCGTGCCCCGACGATCCAGAATAGTTATATGAACTAGAGCAGTACTCTTTACGTACTGTATGTTAGTAGTGCGGACTATATATATCGGTTCCGCAACAATTAATAAATGTATCAGTTATGATTTTAAATTTAGCAAGGCCAACCCTAGCACCTTTTTTTAAAAAAATAGTACCCATTGTGCGGGAATAATCTAGATTGCATTTTATCCATCACATTAAATCTTGGATGTTCAAGATCCGAAATGTTGCAAATGTGCTGAATATTTAATTTGTACCGCAATATAAAAAGTTTTGAAGGACTATTCACCCTCTCTTAGGCCACATCGATCCATAGAGTAGAGACACAGTGATTGCAACAGACTTGATCAATTGCAAACCAGCAGACAATGAGCCCATACAACCATCTATGAAGGTCCAGGTCACCCTTTCTTATTGTACAGCTATGAAGGCTTATTCGGCTAAAAGGCATTTTTTTTTAAATAGCGAACTATGAGATTTAGGAGTGGACTTAAGAAAAGTTCAAATTGCAGGCTATAACGGGCTAAATAAGACTATATCGCTTAGTTTTTTTTTTTTTTTGCTAAAACAGCTATAGTGACTACAGTGGAGGCTATAGCCAGCTATTTAAAACCTTGAGAAGGGCAAGCGTCCAACGTCACTTAAGCCTGTCACAACCATTAATTGTTTGAGAAATGAGAATAGGCCCCTGTGCCTCGCACTTTGCTCTATTGTTTAAATGTTCAAGCCCATGTGCAAATATTGCAATCAAAATAATGTTAAATTAGAGAGAATTGACGATTACAACTCATACAGACATGGAAGACAGCAGAATAGCTAAAAGCAGCCTTGCAAGAAAACAATTCTAGAGAACCTTTTACTTGGCGACTCTATCATAATAGCTAAAAGCAGCATTGCAAAAAAAAAAAAAAAAAACAGTTAGAGAACCTTTATTCGGCGACTCGCAGAGCCTACTGCTGGAGAACCAAATGGAATCCAAAGTCTAGCAGCCTCACCTCACGAGCTCAACAATTGGAACAAGAAGACCACAAAAGGCAAAGTATCTTTCTACCAGAACCATTATCTTTACAACGTCTTTCACAGAAAAGGCACACATGATGAAGGGCCTTGATGACATAGAAATATGAAAGAGGACCCACATCGCATGGTCAACCATAGCTCCTAGCTGAAGACAGCAACCTAGATAACCTCCTGTTGCCATCGGATTTTGACGAAGTCTAGGTGGATCAAAATGTCGACAAAAGACCATAATGAAGGAAATCACTTGGTCAGGCTTATATCTTAAATTTGACCAAATACAATGATAAATGTATGCCCAAGGACCAAGCCGAAATGAAGTCACAAGCCTAATCCACTTTGAAGACAAGTTTATTCATGAGATTAGTTCGGACGGCAAGAATAGACTGCACAAAAACGGACACTCAGGCCACATACGGACACCGTTTGGAGCGTTCTACATATGGATGGAAAGCTAAAGAGATAAACTTTCCAATGTAACTGGAATCACGTGCAAATACATTCAAAGTCAACGGGAATTGGCAAAAATCTAGAATCTACCACGATTGTACGATATGTTTCGGCTGATATTCGGAAGCTTAGATCCGGACTGGTGGAAGGAAGAGTCCAAATCACGTTACTAGTAATAGAGTCCTAGATTTCTTAAATTGTAATATATTAGTTTAGGGAAGGGTTGTCTATTAGTTTTCCATAAACCGGTTAAAACTTGCCCTTTTTGTGAGGTTTATAAGACCGTCTCCAGCGGACCGTCTATTCGGATTGCCTATCACTATTCCAACTATCTCTCTCTGTTTTACAGTGGCTCTACAGTGTCAAACAGTGTTATAGACAGCCCATATGGGCAAATGGCTGGAGACAACCTAATTCCCATGTAATCCTTGATGTTTTCAACTGGATCTTTTGGGTTTAGCTCTGGGGTGGCCTTAGGATAGTTTGTGTGAAATCTCATGAAGTTTGAAGTTCGTCTGATCCGGTTTTAGTTAAGTTTTGGTGGATTCGTTGGCTGTTTTTCTTGCGTCATTCTTGAGCTGCTTTCGGTGTACCGAACGTACCATCTAATAGATAGTACGGTCTGTCCACTTTGGACCATACTCTGTGTTGCACTTCTGGGTGGAAATTTCGTGGCTCGACCACTTTTGGGGGTTTTGTGCGGCATCTGGTTGATAATACAGTCTTCGCACTTCGGACCTTCCAATCTGTGCAGGGTGGCTACCACAGCACCCTAACCCTCAAGTTTTCTGATTCGTGTTGCGTAGAGGGGTTCAAACTGTCAGGATGTTGTGATTTGCTCGCAACAGGCTGTCTGCCTAGTTAGCCCGTTCGTTGGAACGATCTTCAGGCTTTGGACCGTCCGGTCATTGTTGCTAGGCAGTTTTGGCTTGTTTTGCGTCGTTTCTCATCTATGTTTGAACAAGTGCTTCTGCGAGGCTTTCCTCTACTTATCCTAGGTTTGGTAGCTCTACTTTGCTACGTGACGTTGCACGTTTGAGAAGAGAGGGTTTTGGGGATCGAAGTTTTTAGGCTAGACCTATTCACCCTCCTCTAGGTTACCTTTTTTATCCTCAGCAATACTTAGCAAAACCTAGTGCACATATCTTGTCTATCTTGCAGAGATTTTGATAAGTTGTTTTTATAGAGCCTTAGTTTTTAGAATTCTAATTCACCCTCTCTTGGGATATCAACTCACGGTCCTCGCAGAACATTCAATGTGTACCGTGATGTGGCATTGTGTCAAAAAAGGATGGATGAAAGCACTTCTCGAGCAGGGCCATAGTCTCGGTCATGAATACTTGTAGTGAAACCAATTCATCTATAAGAATCCCCTTTTATGATATTTTGCTGAAAAAGTAGACCATTCGAGTCATAACCATCCGCACGTATACTGGGTTGATAGCCATGATAGCAATTGTGAGGAACACCGTCAGCATCATATGGCAATCGTGAGCATTATACCCACTTATCGATAAATCTTTCATGAAATCAAGCTTCATTAAGTTAGATGACAACCTGGTAGGTACTTTTATTCCATGTACGCACAAGTACACATCTCTTTTCTCTTCTAATGTCAAGTTGTAGCTCGCTGCGGGTAGTTTGAATTTTCCATTACCATATACAATGGGGTGGTCACATCTAATTTTCATTTTTTACATATCTCTTCGTGACTTCAACCCATCTTTTGTCTTCCCTCTTTTGTCCATCAACAAACTAATACCGCTATCAAACACATTCTTTTTTACATGCGTACCATCGATTGAGGAACCTCGAAGTCTTTCCAGTATGATAAGTACTTAGTGAATATTGGCATCATCTTGAAAGATACGTCTTATATAGGGCAATTAGTTCTCTTGATCTTTTTCTCATAGCAAAACCTGATCGTCGAGACCATCTTGCTGTCATGTTTTCTCCTAGGTGCAATATACCTAACTCTGCCTTCCCATCAAAGTTGTTATAGAAAAAACTTTCTATGGTACATGTGTCCTTCAAATAGGAAATGATGATACTTTATTCTTAGATCCGTCCGAAAACACAAATGTCGTGCCATCCAAGCATACTGTACACAAAGCTCCAGATAGCTTGCCACTGAATTTGTCCACACAGATTTCTCTAATCAACGATATGACGGATTCTTTTCTTGCGCTATTCCTTCCTGATTGTTCCTTTGTCACTCATGCTACTTCTAATGTTTTAGGCCTTCTCTCACGGGTGCCTCAAAATGAGGATTCCAGCACTATTCTGGCCAAGGGCGGACCTGTGCCTAGGGCCTCTGAGGCCGTGGCCCTAGTCGTAGCCCAGTAACTCCATTGAACTCCATTAATTTTTGGCCCAAGAACTCAAACTTTACAGCCCCAAACGAGCAAAAAGCTAGGGCAGTAAGCGTTGCATACTTGCATCCGTGCCCCCGTGGCCCGTCGTCTGCTCGCACGCTCCAGCGCCTGCCACAGACCTGTGAGGCTACGCGCCTGCGTCCCGTTGGCGTCGATGTCGTCTGCGCGTCGCGGCGTCGCCCTCGGCCGTCGACTGTCATGGCTCCCGGCTCCCGTGGCGCACTGCATCGCCTATCCTCTGCTGTCTGTGCGACTGCACGCCCGCGTGGCCGCGCCGTCGCCCCTTCGGCCGTCGCAGGCTCGCAGTACACAGGGCCATAGCAGCACAGTTGGGCACCAAGCTGCCAACCGGCCAATGGCAAATTGAAGTTTATTTATTCTCTCTGTACGAAGATCACTTCTGCTTTATATGCGACATACATACAGTAGTTTTGACTTCTATCTGTAGAATTTTGGCCCTAGTCTTTTCTCAAATCCTGGGTCTGCCACCGGTTCTGCCACCGTAGACAGAATGGAGTTTGAATTTGAGAGATGATGGATGATGAATGGTTGGAGATAGCCTTGCATATCAAACCGACATATATTGTGTGTATAGTGTAAACATGGAAGTATATATATTGTCCACACCAGTTTCTGCTCTTGTTGTGCCCATTGTAGACTGATTCAGTTTCATAGTACATATAGACTGTGAGTACTGTAAGTCACGTCCGCAGTAAGATGAAGAAGCAGATATCAAATGTCAAGTCCAACTGTCCAAGGAGCTCAATGGCCACTTAACCTTTGTTGATACTCCATGGAACCTTACTATTACTAATTGAAGATTCTATTTGAAGCCTCCACAATAATCTTTATCAAACGCGGTAGAAAAAAAGTTAAATCTATAAACACCAGAAACATTTGGCCATCCATCAAGTACTTCTAACAATACTAACCATTAGATCTATTATATTTTCTAAAAAATTATCCAACATGCCATTATGAAAGATGAACAAAAATAACCCTCTAAACTTGAATAAAAATTACTCACATGACTTTATGAAATATGAATTAAAATAATGCCATCATAAGATATGAATTAAATAACCCCTTAAATTTGCATATAAATTACTCATCCTACCATTATAAAAAAGAAATTAAAATAACTCCTAAATCTGCATATAAATTACCCAATATGTCATCGGAAAAGATAAAATAAAATAATTGCTAAATTTACATATAGACTATCGATAATTCTATTATGGAAAATGGACTAAATAATCGCTTTTAACATTACTAAAGATAAAGATTAAATCTATGTCTTCTAAAACTTTAACCCTTGCGAGACCACGGGTTGATCCAATAGTTCGCAGCTCAGTTTCACAAACGCTGATAAAAAAATGCAAACGTATTATAGCTTCGACTTACCTGCCGGTGCGTCATTTGCCTTTTGCAATTCGAAGTGTTACTCAACTAATGCTGCCTTGGTCAACAGGCGAGCGCACCTTCTGATGCGGTCACTGAAAGTGTGCCAACGACAACAAAGAAGACGATTACCGGCAAGAAGGTCAACGACCTCACCGGCAATGACATCTTTTAAGGAAGATGTACCGCCAGCTTCTACTTCTGATCACCGAAAAACTGAAGAGGATCACTGGAAGCAACATTTTTGCAGATGGGAGGATCCGACCTGTGAGTGCGTAGCCGGAAACCACAAGCCTCTCCTGGTGGTGAGAGCAGGACATTGCCCTGGTTTAGCTACTCCTGCAGGAGGATTTCGTCCAGGCAGCAGGCTGACCATCGATCTGGTTTGAAGAGACCCACATTATAAGTCTTGATGATGGTTTCGTTTAGTTGTTAGCGTGCGCATGTTTGGTTTGTTCAGGAGATACACATGCTGTTGTCCTGTCGTCGGTGTAGTGTGTACGGTCGATATGCTTTGAGAAATTGCAGCATGAGGCTGAACCGAGCTCACGGCTTGATAAAAATAATAACGTGAGTTTGTTTTCATGATGGTCTTTAGTTATCAGCTAGTGTTGGTCTCCTCGTATCTTTCATTCTAATTAATACCGTGTGTTTATTATAATTAACGTGTGGAACAACACAGCTTGCTTGTTCACGTGATGATCACTATTCACTACAACTATATGCTAGGAATAGCAAACTCAGTTATAATCACGTTGCCACGGGTTCCTAAGCGCACCAATCCTACTCCTATTCATTGGTCGGATCCAGCAGGAGGGCACCAGACAGACGTTAATGGAACACCAGCCACAACAGAAGATGGAAAGAAAGGAAAAAAACCAAGGAAGATGCAATAATCATGTTGCATTGCATGTCCTTCTTCTTAGAGGTGTAATCGGATCGAATATCGACGGATATTGCTGATACCGTATTTGTTTTCATATTTTTTTTTCGGATTCGGATCAAATATAAATATTGATCAAATGTGTCAGATAAGACTTGAATAGTTATCGATATCATATTTATCCAACTTTGAGTACTCGAATACGGATCGAATACTAAATACCCAGACTTGAATACGGATCGAATACTAAATGCCTAGACCTGAATACGGATCGGATCTTAACCCCTTTTAAACGCATCGGAACTCGAACCATTTACACCCATAGTCCTTCTTTCTTGGCTCCCCATCACAGTACATTCGAGTTGGGCAATCGGCAGTGCCGGCAGATCCAATTGACTGCTCCAGAAATCTAGAGAAAACACGCAGAAAGCCTCCACCTGTACACCTTCTTCGCACTACTACCCCCCTTCACCCATGATAATGCGCCGTATACGGCCTCGCAACACCACACTATGTGCTCCAGCCTCCACCTCCACTTGGATAGGATGATCGGTCGTGTGCCACCGATCGACAGAGAGAGGGAGAGTCATTCGTCAGTGCAAGCGTGCGGCATGTCGTCTTCGACCGAGCTGGTAGGTAGCAGCCACGCGCGCCACCCCGGCCCGCCATCTCTGCGACGGCGAGCAGTTTCCATATCTCCATGAGAATGCAATATGGCCCGCTTGCCTACACGTTGTCGCGCTGACTGCCGAAAAAGGAAGCGCGATCGATCGAGAGGGCCGGGGCTTGGCTAGGCTTTGTAGTGGCCGCTCCGATGTCTTCTGAACTGAAATGTGTTGGTGTGCCTGTGTCGGTCCTGTCGTCTTCTCTGCTACTCCTACCTAACAGCATGCTACGGTGAACTCCTCCGATCCGGCTGTGTTCATGAATGGCAAAGGCTACTAGTGGGCGGCTACCTGCATCGCTTAATCGCCTTTAATTTGGTGCGGGGGCTTTGGCACTCGTACAGGTGGCATATGCATGCTTGAAGAACATGGCCGTGCCTTCTGACTTCTCTCGAGTCTTGACTGTGTGACCGTCGCCGTCGATGTAGTAATATAATGTAACGTTCCTTTCAGAACTCGCAAAGTGGCACGCATGGCATGGATGGCCTGCGGATAACAGCATGCGCGCGTATATATGACTCGCAGCGTTTGACAGGGAAACGGCACTAGTGAGAAAATGAGATCGAAATACATACCACCAGATCCCAGCCGTCAGGATCATCGGCACATTACGTGATCAAAGTGGATGACACGCGTTCCAAGGAATCCAGGGATTGCTGGAGGATTCGTGATTTCTCCCAAGAAATGATATGATCCATGCATGGAAATCGCCAGGATATACATTCTCTAGGTTGAGACTAGTTGGGCTCGCAGCGGGGGTTTAGAATACATACATATTTATCTACCTTTTTTTTTGTGGTTGTCGGCAAAAAAAAAGTTTATTAGTCTCATCCAACTATTGGTTAGAAAAGATTGATCGGTTGGTAGAAATTTTGCCGAACAACTTCTGATTAAATTGGTCAGCAAAACATTTTATTGACTGATGTTAAGTTGCTCGATAGGCCTTATTATTGGGTTCTGGTGTAGTGTATAGAGGTTGATTAGCTTGAGTATTAGTGTTACATACGTAACATGACTAAAGGGCTTGCAATGGCGATCAATAATATTGTTTAGTATCTGTTTCACTCCTAAAGATTTGGAGAATTGAAATGTGACTAAACAGTTGAGCTAACGATGTATGTGGATTGAAATTTATCATTCTATATATATATATATATTAATCCAAGAGAAAGGGATTTTCTCTCCCACCGGTGAATTATTTGGAATTGTATCATGAAAATGTGGACTCTTACCTCCTTGCTCTCTTTCCTCCAAGGCTCTCAAATTATCTCTTCTTCTCTCATATTAGTGGGGAATAAATAGTTATTGTAATGAAATTTGAATTAAAGAGACCCAAACAGCCCCTTAATCTTCTATCTCTAAATAGGTAAACCCCACTACATAATTTTTTTGATATGCGTGAAGCCACGTCATCTTAAAGGGTCCACCAAGTTACATGCCACGTCATCATCCACTAAGAATTCATTTATATCTCGCATCGATTTTCTGTGGCTTCATGCATGCAATGCTTTTCCGTGGCATATGTATGGAGTGCCACTTAAAAACTGCGGTAATGCATGGAGAATATAACTCCGCAGCAACGCGCGGGGTTTCATCAGGTTAGTCTAAATTTTTTGTCCATTAAATCATGATGGGCTTGCAATCTCGACGAACCTCTGCTGGAGCTTAATTTACATGGGCCGTATGCATTTGCCAATTCACGAGCCCATCTCTGTTAATATAATTTGCTCTCTCTGTTGACTGTATATATAACAGTATAAGCACTTCATTCCTCTTGCGCAGCCCAAGTATTCAATATAGCCCATATTTTTGTAAGTCCGCCATGCAAGTTTGTATAATAAGTAATGTCATATTAATATTTCATATACCCTTTTCGTCTTGTGCTCAAGAGGTTGTGCAATATATATTGCGGCATGCCAAAATTTTGTCATACAACGACAGCATCTCCAGGCTCCAGCTCCTTGTTCATGTCAAAGGTACGTAGGCATTTATTTTCTCTTGTGCCAGTCAGCAGTAGCCGTCTTCGTTAGCGCATTTAAAGCAGGCCATGCTCTTCCTTGAGCTAGAGATACTACAGGTCTAACAAGTAGTACTTCAATTCTTTTGTGTGTGAAATTGCACGCATTGCTTCCAAATCTGCAGGAAGTCATTGCCATGATCAAGATAAAAACAGCCGCAATAAGAACATGCATGCTTGGAGTGCAGTACTAATTAAAGGCAATCATGTTCCTTGTATGAAAGTTTATATAGTCGTGATTACGAATAATTGCTCTAACCTGGTTACAACAAAGATGAACTATGTGTTGAGCACTAAATTGGGCAGGCTAGGTTGGCCATCTCTACCAGACTGCCCGGTGGGCAGGGTCCGATAGTCTGATCTGGTGTCACCGGACAGTCCGGTATATGGTACCGGATAGTTCGGTATCATAAGTCAGACGAAAACTCGCGGGTTGTGCGTGATTTATTGGATCTCGACTTGTACAAGGGTTTAGACCTTCTCCCCTGTAAATATAAAGGGGCACGGCCGATTGAGGGACAACCAACACCCAATCGAATCTATTATATTTTGCTTTATGTTTCCTTTGTTCCCAAACCCTAATTTCTTCTCCTCTCTTCTCTTGTTGTTCATCTTCTAGTCTCCACGACCAGGGATTGCACCTAGGTTTGTTGGACGACCTAGGGCACACCGCCGACATCCGCGCCCTGACGGGGTCCCTCCCGGGTGAGACCGTTGACAGTTCCTTTGCTAGTTTTCTCGTAAACTAGTCGTTCTTCACCAAGTAAGTGTGATAGTTATTATTTGCTGGTTTGCTCGTAAACCTCGCTGTTAGTCACCACATAAGTATGATAGTTATCCCTCTTAGGCACCACTAGGTTTTCCCGAGCTCCCTGCCCGACACCGGACAGTCCAGCAATAGCTGCCGAACAGTTCGGCGCTGACCCCGGGCTGCCTCGTCCTTTGCGAGAAAGCTCTAGGGTTCATTAGTATTTGGCCCTAAACTGTGACAACATACCTTTTGGTGACTCCGCTTGGGGAACGAGATTGTTTCAGCTGAGATTCATAGCCGAATATCTTTGCCATAGCTAATTGCTTGATTGCCCTAATCTGTTACTTCACTACTACAATTGCATCGGGCTATCTCAGCTGATCGCTTTTGTCTTGTTGCTGCTAGTTTGGCCAAGCACAGGCCGTCTATTTTCGCAGCAGGTTTACTATCAAGGTGTAGTCACATCTATTCACAAAGAGCTACCGAGGCATTGCACAACAATACTACTACGACAAGCCCGAGATACAATTTGCAAATGAGTTGGATAATTCTAATGTTTATTTTGCAGATACCATGAATTCTCGTGTTGATGTTGCTAGTCATGATAGTAGGCATGTTATTGCATCGGCTAGTGATTATTCAGATAACGCTTCTTATTATCCACATTATAGTTCTGAAAATTACAACCAAATGCCTATGTCACATGATATGCATACTTTGAGGTTTAATTCTACTAACAACGTGCAAAATGTACATCCTTACGCATCCATAGAACAAGATTGAATTCCGTTGTATAATTATCAAAGCCAACTGAATATGGTGAGTCCAGCCATTTGATATGAAGCATCACGTGATAGAAATGCTCATAACATGCAATCGGATGTTTCAACCTCCTACTCATCGGCAACAAATTCACGATATTTTGGTCGCGTGTTAACTTTGTCATTGGTGAAACCTTCCCGTCGCTCCTGATTTCTCGAAAGACTGAGAACAAGTCGCGCCGCACGTCACTCACGCTCAATGCTGACATCGGTAGTCGCGCTCCCGCACGCCTTTCTTGCCACAATGCTCACGACCTGGTGCTCGCCCTTGTCCGCCGCTGCCGACAGGATGGCCGATGTAGCCACTGTTATTGGCATTTAAGCACGCCAAACCTTATACTGCAAGCGACGGTATCGGTTGTAGCCTTTCCCCAAGATGAGTATCAAGAGTTTGTCAATCCGTGGAAAACTAGGTTTAAACTACTATTAATCAAGGATTAATCAATTACTAGCTCTAATACATCTAATAAGCTTAAGATAAAAGATACAATCTAATCACAAACTAGGTGTAAAACTGGACTATAGCATCAACTAGATCAAGGATAAGAGCTTGTCAGGAACAAACTAAGCAAGATCAATATAAGATAATTACGGCTAAAGGATTAAAAAGAGATATGAAACAAATTTCTTATAAACCAAGAACCACCCTGAGCATGGATCTAACGTGAAACATGAAACATAGAATAAATATGATCATGATCATGAATGTCATAAACCTGCTCAAACCTTTCTCTCCAACCACTGGTCACATAAGTCAGGGTAATCGACAAACTAAGTCTAAACCATATCTAAGCATGAGCAGATTCAACCAACCAACTAAAGTAAAAAATATACTAAAAGACATGTGGATTAATCATGCAGGCCTGGCACATATAAAGATGAAGCATTGCAAAGAAATGGATCAAAAGTCTTGTATAAACAAAGAACTAATAGCCAAAAGACAATTTCATTGATCAAACTCTGGGTTTATTATATCAAAATAAGAACAGAGAGTTTACTCATGATTCATCATGAACATTGAGAACAATGTTGTTGGATTCGACAACTTACAAGACATATCAAAAGATGAACTCGAGACTCCCCGGAAAAGCCTTGGGTCGGCCGACTTTGACCCCTAAAGTCGGCCGACCCAAGCCTTTTCTGCCTCCTCTCACTTCGCCCTTTCGCCGAGAACTCCCTCTCGACTAAACTTGCAACATTGTTTTCAAAACTCTTGCTTTGAAACTCTATTTACAATGAATTCGATGGCCCTTGCCCTTTAGGAGACCCTGGTTTTATACCCTGGAGGGTACCCTATATATGGAAACTAATCGGTAGGTTTGAGATAATTTCTATGATTTATTTCCATGTGTATGCATGTCTTTTGAAGGTTTTCAACTTGCCAAATAATCTCTTTGCTTGAAGATGAAGCTAAAGCTTTGTTTTTCCCGAAATCCAACTTTATTCTTTATTCTGTGGCATTTAGTATTTTGACAATAACTTTCTTATCTAAAGTCTAAATAAGGCAAACTCAAACTCTAAATTGTAGAGATCGAATAGATCTGCAATTTTGGTATTCAAACTTTCTTAATTTGATACTGTTAAGGTCTTTGAATTGGGCCCATAAGGTGCTGCTATCCTAAAATCCAAGAGTATCTCAAGATTTAATTGGAACTTAGATTGATCTTGTGATAAACCTTCTTTATCTTCATTTTTTTTATTATCTAAGCAATCCTTAACTTCCGAAACCTTCTCAACCAATGGGCTTGGTCCTTTTTTTGGCTTCAATTGTTCTTTTTTATTAATCATGTCATCTCCCTAGACTTGTAGCATTAATCTTTCTAAGAGTAGCCTTTATAATTATTGCATTTATTCCTTAATTTTCTGCAATATTTAATAAAGTGCAAAAAAAAAAGCATATACTCGAATATGGGGTTCATTGTTAGTTAAATATAACTTCATCATATGATTAATCTCTAAAATTACATGAAAGCATATCAAAATAGAGTATAAATATCGTCGTTATCTTGCGCCAAGAGTCATACAGCCACACAACTGCAGCCGGCAGAGCAACTTCCATGTCTCCCGGCCTGGCCAGATCTCCCCGCCAGCAGGCGGCCGTTGGAGCTTCCTCCCAACCTCTTCACCGAGCCAGGGTGCGGCCTTCACCGAGGGCAGCGACGACATAGGACACGGGGCAGCGGACGCCAGGTCTAGGCGTCCAGCAGCGGCAAGCCAAATGCTATGCGGAGCAGGCAGCGGCTAGGCCAGCGCCCAGTGCGCATTATTTTCAGTTTGACCCCTCTAGAAAAGATGTTGTAAATGGGAGAGAATTTATAAATATAACTTCTATAGAAGCCCTGCTGTGTTGGCGCCGTACTGAAACGTGACGGCGCCACGTGCAATTGGGCCGTAAGGTTTGTTTATGTTCGAACTCGTTCCTTGATCTCCGAGCATCTTGCCACTAGCTGACAGAAGCACAGGCACGTGCTTCACGACTTGCATTGACTTGACTTGGAGACTTGGTTGTCGCTAATACACACTATGTTGATGCATGCACATGCACCGGTAGTTAATTGAGTTGTGACCATGTACGTACAGATCAGTAAAGTATGTGGCGCCCGGCCAGACGTACGTGATCCTTCTCGGTACAGCTAATAGCCTCAGCCCACCATGCATACTACACGTTCGTTCATGCATAGAGCCATGCACGGGGGCATCTTGCTACTGTGCTGATACACGTTCGTTCATGCATAGAGCCATGCACGGGGGCATCTTGCTGTTGTGCTGCAGCACATGCACGGTACAGCTAATAGCCTCAGCCCACCATGCATACTACACGTGCGTTAATGCATAGAGCCATGCACGGGGGCATCTTGCTACTGTGCTGCAGCACATGCGCGGTCCAGCTAATAGCCTCAGCCCACCATGCTTACTACACGTGCATTCATGCATAGAGCCATGCACGGGGGCATCTTCCTGCTGTGCTGCATCACATGCATGTGAGCCGTGCCATGGACATACAAAATGATTCACGAAAAACACATTTCAACACTCCGAGGCCAGCGTACTCTTTTGCCTTTTACTAAGGAAAAAGCTACTTATGTGCATGCATTATTCACATATACTCTACTCGTCGTCGGAATCCCTTCACGGACCAATTGTACTGGGATGATGCAATTGATGAGGAATGCATATGCACCAGCAGATCGTTGGGCTGGTTGGTACCGAATTCGAACCCTCGCATCCGTTGGTAGGTAGCAACACTTACTATACATTGCACGTGTATCCGTTGGTAGGTGCCAACATATAGTATATGCGTTGAAATATTGAGATATATGCAAATTAGCTTATGTTGATATATGTGTTGAAATATTGAGATATATGAATAATGGATCAAAATGATAATTATGTTGGATTAATGAGGCTTATGATTTAAAAATTAATGCATGAAACTTGAAATTAAGGACTCATTATTAGTAAGTTTATGAGGGTTATAAGTCATGTCCACAAAAGCTTGCATCCTCTCAAATGTGTTGGGCTGATACTGCTCATGCGCAAGTCCTATGAGTACCTCACGTACTGATCATTCGTTGTTGTTGATATTTTTTTCAGGTGTTTGTCATTTTGTGACCGAGAATGACAAATGTGGGCTCGATGTCATGTCTCGGTGTTTTACTTCCGCTGCTGCATAATTATATGTATTTCGTTGTGAGTTTATTTTGAAACTCTATTTCTATATGAGCTTGTATATGTGATCTTCATTTAAGCTGTTTGTATCTCAAGTCATCTCTTTACATCCCTATAACTAAATGTAATATACTAGTAAAAACCATTAATCCCAATGGTTATGTTTTTTGAATCAACTGCCAGAATTCCCTAAGCACAAGCTAGGGGCAAGTCGCTAAAACACCTTCTCAAATCACCAACAATGGCTAACATGGCCGCAATCACACCCCACATGCACTAATTGAGCATGCATGTGCTCGGACACTATCGTCATCACCGCCACAAATATACCGTGCGCATCAACTACCTAAACTATTGTACACCATCCCTATCACAAGATGCAGTCACAGAGATCCAACCAGCTGGGATGCCGAATCCAAACGGCTAGATGTTGGATCCAGTAACAACCTCGGGCTGAGAGACCAGACAATCCTCAAACATACAGGGGGGTTTGCCCTCACCAGTTGTAGCTACACACGGTTTGTAGCTACCGTCTTACCTAAAAAGCAGTACATGAGGAACCACAGTCCCTGGTTCACTGTAGAGGTCCTTTTTTCGACATTGCCCACGAGAGGATGGATATGCGACCGTGGCCTGCACCTGCACGCGGAGGATGGATGCATATGCGTCTCTGCGGAGAGGGTCATGCACATATGTGGGCCACAAAAACGTTGCATGGTAGGTAGAGACGTAGAGTAGGACTGTGAAACATGTTCCGCACTGCTGAGAAACGGTGCACGCAAGGAGCAAGGCCCACATGTCAGCCACCCAACGGCAGCCCCAACTACTGCAGCCGAACCTGCAGACCTGCGAACCTGGCAGCGGATTCGAACGTGGTTTCTTCTTGCACGCAAAAAGGTATATCTGCGCTGTAAAAAAACGAGTTTTTTCAAAATCTTTTTTACCTAAGATGGTCCCACTGTATCCTTCACGTTAGCCCCACAGGTTGAAAAAAGTTGGAAAGGGTCCAAAACCAATAAAAAGAAAATATTTTCACCATTTGGTCTTTTATTTTCTCACTTCATTTTGTACCAATACCTACATGATACTTTCTTTGTTTTGAAATTAATGAGAAAGGAAGGACGCCAATAAAGTAGGTCTCATTCCTTTTAATTTCTCTTTCTTTTCTTTCTTATTGCTCGATCGATCATCTCACAACACGTGCATATTGCACGTACATATACGCTAGTATATGATAATTATTGTCATTCAAATCAAGATTGGAGTTGAAGTTTGATTAAAGTATTATAGAAGGTTAGGATAACATTTGGACCAGGATGAAAGATGAGCCTCAATAGTCCGGCGTATTAGATATAATTAGTTAATACACCGTCTTCATCAATATATGACTTTTTAAGTGTAATAAATTACACTAAAAATGTCATATATTAATGACCGGAGAGAGTAGAACATTAGAAGCATCTAGAAGTGATGGAAGAAGGAACATTATTTTCTTAAATATTACAATATAGAATTATTTTATTGGAGGTTCACACACTTCTTCGGTGCAAGGAACCGCTTGTCTTCTTTGATTTGGTTTCCATGAGCTTTGTTAGTGGTTTGGAATTTGGCGAAGAACATTTTGCACTATTACAAAAGTGCACCGTAGGAGCACCCCCCATTCACATTAGGAGCGGCTCCAACAACGAGTCACTTCTGTTGTTCTTAGGGCGAACCCCACAAGGTGCACCGCTCCTGCAGCTCAGCAGGAGCGGTGCGTAGCACCAACCATTCTTAAAAATAGCAAAAGTGGTTGGTGCTGTGCACCGCTCTTGCTGAGGGATAAACGGACACAGGTCATCGCACACATGGCAAACAACAACACCGAAGGTATAAACTCCTGTTCTAAGTGTTCTAGTGGTTTATGGTTGAGAGCAAGATCCTATTAGACCTAACACTGTAACGCAAAAATCTAGAAGAGTAGCCATGGAGCTACTGCGAGTGATTTGTGCAGTTGCCTATCAGTTCATCAGCAAGTGCAACGATGACCCTGCGAGCTTCAGGAAATTTTAAGCGCAAACCAGAGAGACTTGCTCATAGGCGCATTGTAAAAGCAGGAATGCCCCACCAAATGATCAGTACTTGAACTGAAGTCACCTGTAGATCAATTGTGGGTAGTGCATTATGAGAGTTTGGGGCTCTGATTTTTTCTGTAATTTGGCGAGAGTGGAGTCCCACAAGACCACAATAAGCCGTGGGTCAGTGATGGCATCCCCTGCAATGAAAAAGATAGGCAACTGTTCGCAGCAATCACAAGGATTCAGATTGGTTATGGGTCAAAAGTCTCATTCTGGAGCAGCGCTTGGATGCAAGGATTAAGGCCAAGAGGTGTGGCCCTCAACCTCAACCTCCAGCATTTGTCTTTCTCTGCCCGACACTTTGCTGAATTTGTGCAATTCTGGAAAGGGGTACATCAAGTGCAGCTAAGACCCGACGTCCAAGACGAAATTGTTTGGAAGCTAGATAAATCCAAGCAGTACTCAGCAAGCTCCTCATACCACGCTCAATTCCTATGCTCCCACTAGCAGCAACTTCGACGAGCTCATTTGGTCAGTGTGGGCACCACACAAAAGCAAATTTTTTTGGTTGGCTCGTGGTTCAAAACAGAATCTGGATGATTTATAGTTGAGCTCAAGAGGATGCATGACCTCACAATCCGGTGTGCATGCTTTGACGGGGAACAATGGAATCTGGAAAACACCTCTTTGTTGACTGTAGATTCACAAGATGAGTGTGGTCAGGGGTAAACCTTAGGTTGCAATCCCTTTTTTAGACCCGACGAATTGGGACCATGAGGTTTCGGATCATTGCTGGTGGTCGGCGTTGGCCATGATACCCGGAATTTCAAGACGAGGGGTGAGATCTTTTTTTTTTTTTGGCGAGGGAGGGGTGAGATCTTTGATCCTCCTAACATGTTGTAGTCTGTGTAAGGAGCGTAACGCGCGAGTTTTGAACCCCTCGGAGGCCCCATTCTTTTGTAGCCTTAACAAGGATTAAAGACGAGGCTTCGTCTTGGATTATGGCTGGGGCAAAGCACCTAGTTAGGCTCTTGGGTAGAGTGTGATTTTAGCCGGCAGGGCTTTGTGGCGTAGCTTTAGCTAAGTGATGTCCCTAACTTTTGTTCAATTCCTTTTTGTTTTGGCCTCTCGGTCTCTCCTATTTAATAGAACATGTAGTTCTCCTACCAGTTCGTTTCAAAAATATATATATTGAGAAAATTTGTGTGTCTATCTTTAGCAGCTTTCTCATTATCATTTTCAATTTTTCACGGCTACTTAGCATATACATTAGCACAGCTTGCTTAACTGTTGGTTGTTATAGGGTTGAAAAATTGTCTCGCAGCTTATGAGCCTAAGCGAGCCCAAACCGAGCGTAGTTTCTCCCACACTATTCTATTTCCACTTTAGCCGCCGCCCGGCAGTCTGGCGGTTCTATTGCATTACATTCGTCACATGAAACAAAATGACCAAGTACTCTGGCAGTCCTTCCAGAACAATGCAAACTGTTGTTCGCTTGCTGCAGCATGCAGCATGAACTGACAAGTCATGGCTCGCGAGCCGGCTCCATGATGAGCCTGTGAGCTCGTTAGACGGCGGAGCCAGGCTTGGCTCGTTTCCAGCATAGCAGTCGATTCCTCCGGCCATCCTAAGGGCTTTGATGTGACAGTAGATCCACGGGACCCTACCAACCCTGGGGGACAAACACTGAGACACAGCCTGTTAGTCGCAAAATATTAGAGAACCTTTTGATGTAATTATAGAGACCTAATGGGCTGGTCACACTCCTATAAAATTGCATTGTCCGAGCGCCCCCTATTCACATGAGTGACTCCAATAACGAACTACTACCGTTGTTATTAGGACGGACCCCACGACGTGTACCGCTCCTGCTTTAAACTCAGCAGAGCGGTGAGGAGCACCAACCGTTCCTAAAACTAGCTGGAGCGGTTGGTGCCATACACCGCTCCTGCTATTCTATTTACAGGAGCGGTTGGTGTCGTCCACCGCTCCTGAGAGAGTCTTCTCTGTATAATATCTCTTCTTCCTTCTTGAGTTACTGTACATCCGAGGAGGAGCTTCATTCTTGGAAGCCATGGCGGTCAAGAGTTGAAAAATAGGAAAGAGAGATTTTCTTTTTCCATTTCTTGGGAGTTATAAGCTACATAAGGTAAGCCTACACTATCTATGCATCTAATTTGAGTATCTTTAAAGCATTATGTGGTAAACTAGCAGGATTAAATGTCATTCGATCTCTATCCTCTCATCTATGGAGAATTTATTACGTTATACCATTAGATGCTTTAGGGTAATGGACTATTTTAGGGTTGCCTCAACTTGGTAGTAGCATGCAATTGGGGGTTACTCTAAGTGTTGTATTACTCTCTGTTAGTGGATCTCTTCTCATTAGATCTATATGCGGTGAAACCTAGGTAAAGGGTGGTCTATTAATTAATTTTATAATGTATTATTTGTTCTATTTATGATTATACATCCAGTCAAGATTAGATCGCAATCCACCGCTCCTACTAGTGCTAATTAGTAGGAGCGGTGGATGGCATGAACCCCTCAGATCATGCCATCCACCGCTCCTAATAACTAGCGCTAGTAGGAGCGGTGAAAGGTACGAATCATTCCTACAAAAGTTCCCCCGAAACTTTTCACTCTTTCCATGAAAATCAAAATATCTCCTTTCCCCTTTTAAAATACTCCCTTCGTCCCTTATCCTTACCCACTCTCTTTTCTCCTCCATTCCTCTCTCTCCCTACCATAATCTCCCTCCTCCCCACCGACGACGGTGCCCGGACGTAGGCCTTCTTGAAGCGCGGTGGCGCCACCTCTGGCGCTCCTCCCCCCTCAACCTCTGTGACGACGACATCTTGCGGCAGTTCACGAGCCACTTTGTCTCGGCGCTCGTCTCCCGTGTGCTCTCCGGCCACCGCGGCCCCGTCCGGCGGCTCTGACTCTCCGACCCGGCGGCCCACCGCGAGGCGTGCACCCCCGCGACGACCTCCTTCTGCGTGCGCGACCTGGAGCGGCCCCGATTACAACATCTGACCCTAGCGGTGCTGCCGAGTGGGCCGGTCGGTGGCCTCCCACTAAAAGAAACAAGAGAAATTTCGTCGGCTAAAAACCAACGAAATTAGGCCTGTACCGAAGAAATTAGCCTAAATTCGTCGGCAGGCCGACAAACTTATTTGGCCATGAGGACTAAGTTCGTTGGTTTACTAAACCGACGAATTTAGTAAAGTTAAGTTTGTCGGTTGAGCAAGCCGACAAATTTAACTGCCCGCTGGCTTTCAAAAAAAAATGATAGAAAATATGATTATTTACAGAAATTTAGGCAAAAAAATCATAGAAAAATAGTACAACATCGGATAAATCACAGGAAAATTGTTCAACATCATTGAGTGCATTGCTTTACTTCATTGTCTATACAACATCATAGGAAAATCACAGGAAAATAGTGCAACAAAAATCTTAGGAAAATCCACGGCGGCCATGAGCTGCTAGGCATGCTGCCGCCGCCTCTGTTGTGGTGGCCGTCGACAAGGAGGGGCGAGGGTGCCATGGCGGCAGCCATTGACGACGCGGGGGAGGCGGCTCCGCGGTGGCTCCATGGCGGCCGGGGACAGGCCGCGGCTCCGCGTTGGCGAGACGGCTCCATGGCGCCCGGGGAGGCGCCGCGGCAAGGCGGCTCCGTGGCGGGGAAGGGGCCACAGCCCCACGGCGGCAAGGCGGCTCCATGGCAGCCCAGGAGGGGCCGCGGCGAGGTGATAGCGAGGCGGCTCCGTGGTGGGGAGGGGAGGCGGCTCTGAGGTGAGGAAGGGGCCACGGCTCCGCGGCGGGAAGGGGCCGAGCTCCGTGGCAGCGAGGCCGCGGAGGCAGGTAGGCGCCGCAGCCTTCCCACACCGCGGCCTATCTAGGCGGCGGCGCAGGCCGGTGGCGCCGGGCGGCGGTAGCGAGCCAATAGGAGGAGAGGGGAAGGGAAGCGGTGGGAGGAGCGGGGAAGGGAGATCTAGATCTAGATCTGGGGGAGGCTCAGAGGGGGGTTATGTACCTATTTAAGTTCGTCGACCGGGTCCGGAGACCGATGATCTTAACTCAATTTCGTCGGTGCAGAACAGACGAAGTTAATGGATTTCAAAAAATTATGGCAGCCAAAAATGTTTGTCGGGCGCCGGTTAAGGCTAACGAAGTTATTTAAATTCATCCGATGTATGCTAAAACGGACGAACTTATTTAAATTTTGTCGCCAGCCGTGAACCGACGAACTTATTGACAATAATTTCATCGGCCGCCCTGTGCCCGACAAAATTAAAAAAACCGATGAATTTTCTCCCATTTCTCGTAGTGTCCTCCCAACCCCGGCGGCGCTGCCCCGACCGACCGGGTACGCGGCCGATCCCGACCCCGTCCGCGCGCGTCCTGACCTCGTGGCTCCTCGGCCACCTCGACCGCCGGCAGCCCCAATCTCAACCCTGTGCACTTCTGCCGCCCGCGACCCCGCGTATTGGCCCCAACTGGCAGCCACTCTCCGACCCCGGCCGGCAGCGCCCCTCCTCGGCGGCCATGACACCACGAACCTCCCTGCGCACGTTCTCCCACGTCCGGCGGCTCTGACTCTCCGACCCGGCGGCCCACCGCGAGGCGTGCACCCCCGCGACGACCTCCTTCTGCGTGCGCGACCTGGAGCGGCCCCGATTACAACATCTGACCCTAGCGGTGCTGCCGAGTGGGCCGGTCGGTGGCCTCCCACTAAAAGAAACAAGAGAAATTTCGTCGGCCAAAAACCAACGAAATTAGGCCTGTACCGAAGAAATTAGCCTAAATTCGTCGGCAGGCCGACAAACTTATTTGGCCATGAGGACTAAGTTCGTTGGTTTACTAAACCGACGAATTTAGTAAAGTTAAGTTTGTCGGTTGAGCAAGCCGACAAATTTAACTGCCCGCTGGCTTTCAAAAAAAAATGATAGAAAATATGATTATTTACAGAAATTTAGGCAAAAAAATCATAGAAAAATAGTACAACATCGGATAAATCACAGGGAAATTGTTCAACATCATTGAGTGCATTGCTTTACTTCATTGTCTATACAACATCATAGGAAAATCACAGGAAAATAGTGCAACAAAAATCTTAGGAAAATCCACGGCGGCCATGAGCTCCTAGGCATGCTGCCGCCGCCTCTGTTGTGGTGGCCGTCGACAAGGAGGGGCGAGGGTGCCAGGGCGGCAGCCATGGACGACGCGGGGGAGGCGGCTCCGCGGTGGCTCCATGGCGGCCGGGGACAGGCCGCGGCTCCGCGTTGGCGAGACGGCTCCATGGCGCCCGGGGAGGCGCCGCGGCAAGGCGGCTCCGTGGCGGGGAAGGGGCCACAGCCCCACGGCGGCAAGGCGGCTCCATGGCAGCCCAGGAGGGGCCGCGGCGAGGTGATAGCGATGCGGCTCCGTGGTGGGGAGGGGAGGCGGCTCTGAGGTGAGGAAGGGGCCACGGCTCCGCGGCGGGAAGGGGCCGAGCTCCGTGGCAGCGAGGCCGCGGAGGCAGGTAGGCGCCGCAGCCTTCCCACACCGCGGCCTATCTAGGCGGCGGCGCAGGCCGGTGGCGCCGGGCGGCGGTAGCGAGCCAATAGGAGGAGAGGGGAAGGGAAGCGGTGGGAGGAGCGGGGAAGGGAGATCTAGATCTAGATCTGGGGGAGGCTCAGAGGGGGGTTATGTACCTATTTAAGTTCGTCGACCGGGTCCGGAGACCGATGATCTTAACTCAATTTCGTCGGTGCAGAACAGACGAAGTTAATGGATTTCAAAAAATTATGGCAGCCAAAAATGTTTGTCGGGCGCCGGTTAAGGCTAACGAAGTTATTTAAATTCATCCGATGTATGCTAAAACGGACGAACTTATTTAAATTTTGTCGCCAGCCGTGAACCGACGAACTTATTGACAATAATTTCATCGGCCGCCCTGTGCCCGACAAAATTAAAAAAACCGATGAATTTTCTCCCATTTCTCGTAGTGTCCTCCCAACCCCGGCGGCGCTGCCCCGACCGACCGGGTACGCGGCCGATCCCGACCCCGTCCGCGCGCGTCCCGACCTCGTGGCTCCTCGGCCACCTCGACCGCCGGCAGCCCCAATCTCAACCCTGTGCACTTCTGCCGCCCGCGACCCCGCGTATTGGCCCCAACTGGCAGCCACTCTCCGACCCCGGCCGGCAGCGCCCCTCCTCGGCGGCCATGACACCACGAACCTCCCTGCGCACGTTCTCCCACGTCCGGCGGCTCTGACTCTCCGACCCGGCGGCCCACCGCGAGGCGTGCACCCCCGCGACGACCTCCTTCTGCGTGCGCGACCTGGAGCGGCCCCGATTACAACATCTGACCCTAGCGGTGCTGCCGAGTGGGCCGGTCGGTGGCCTCCCACTAAAAGAAACAAGAGAAATTTCGTCGGCCAAAAACCAACGAAATTAGGCCTGTACCGAAGAAATTAGCCTAAATTCGTCGGCAGGCCGACAAACTTATTTGGCCATGAGGACTAAGTTCGTTGGTTTACTAAACCGACGAATTTAGTAAAGTTAAGTTTGTCGGTTGAGCAAGCCGACAAATTTAACTGCCCGCTGGCTTTCAAAAAAAAATGATAGAAAATATGATTATTTACAGAAATTTAGGCAAAAAAATCATAGAAAAATAGTACAACATCGGATAAATCACAGGAAAATTGTTCAACATCATTGAGTGCATTGCTTTACTTCATTGTCTATACAACATCATAGGAAAATCACAGGAAAATAGTGCAACAAAAATCTTAGGAAAATCCACGGCGGCCATGAGCTGCTAGGCATGCTGCCGCCGCCTCTGTTGTGGTGGCCGTCGACAAGGAGGGGCGAGGGTGCCAGGGCGGCAGCCATTGACGACGCGGGGGAGGCGGCTCCGCGGTGGCTCCATGGCGGCCGGGGACAGGCCGCGGCTCCGCGTTGGCGAGACGGCTCCATGGCGCCCGGGGAGGCGCCGCGGCAAGGCGGCTCCGTGGCGGGGAAGGGGCCACAGCCCCACGGCGGCAAGGCGGCTCCATGGCAGCCCAGGAGGGGCCGCGGCGAGGTGATAGCGATGCGGCTCCGTGGTGGGGAGGGGAGGCGGCTCTGAGGTGAGGAAGGGGCCACGGCTCCGCGGCGGGAAGGGGCCGAGCTCCGTGGCAGCGAGGCCGCGGAGGCAGGTAGGCGCCGCAGCCTTCCCACACCGCGGCCTATCTAGGCGGCGGCGCAGGCCGGTGGCGCCGGGCGGCGGTAGCGAGCCAATAGGAGGAGAGGGGAAGGGAAGCGGTGGGAGGAGCGGGGAAGGGAGATCTAGATCTAGATCTGGGGGAGGCTCAGAGGGGGGTTATGTACCTATTTAAGTTCGTCGACCGGGTCCGGAGACCGATGATCTTAACTCAATTTCGTCGGTGCAGAACAGACGAAGTTAATGGATTTCAAAAAATTATGGCAGCCAAAAATGTTTGTCGGGCGCCGGTTAAGGCTAACGAAGTTATTTAAATTCATCCGATGTATGCTAAAACGGACGAACTTATTTAAATTTTGTCGCCAGCCGTGAACCGACGAACTTGTTGACAATAATTTCATCGGCCGCCCTGTGCCCGACAAAATTAAAAAAACCGATGAATTTTCTCCCATTTCTCGTAGTGTCCTCCCAACCCCGGCGGCGCTGCCCCGACCGACCGGGTACGCGGCCGATCCCGACCCCGTCCGCGCGCGTCCCGACCTCGTGGCTCCTCGGCCACCTCGACTGCCGGCAGCCCCAATCTCAACCCTGTGCACTTCTGCCGCCCGCGACCCCGCGTATTGGCCCCAACTGGCAGCCACTCTCCGACCCCGGCCGGCAGCGCCCCTCCTCGGCGGCCATGACACCACGAACCTCCCTGCGCACGTTCTCCCACGTCCGGCGGCTCTGACTCTCCGACCCGGCGGCCCACCGTGAGGCGTGCACCCCCGCGACGACCTCCTTCTGCGTGCGCGACCTGGAGCGGCCCCGATTACAACATCTGACCCTAGCGGTGCTGCCGAGTGGGCCGGTCGGTGGCCTCCCACTAAAAGAAACAAGAGAAATTTCGTCGGCCAAAAACCAACGAAATTAGGCCTGTACCGAAGAAATTAGCCTAAATTCGTCGGCAGGCCGACAAACTTATTTGGCCATGAGGACTAAGTTCGTTGGTTTACTAAACCGACGAATTTAGTAAAGTTAAGTTTGTCGGTTGAGCAAGCCGACAAATTTAACTGCCCGCTGGCTTTCAAAAAAAATGATAGAAAATATGATTATTTATAGAAATTTAGGCAAAAAAATCATAGAAAAATAGTACAACATCGGATAAATCACAGGAAAATTGTTCAACATCATTGAGTGCATTGCTTTACTTCATTGTCTATACAACATCATAGGAAAATCACAGGAAAATAGTGCAACAAAAATCTTAGGAAAATCCACGGCGGCCATGAGCTGCTAGGCATGCTGCCGCCGCCTCTGTTGTGGTGGCCGTCGACAAGGAGGGGCGAGGGTGCCAGGGCGGCAGCCATTGACGACGCGGGGGAGGCGGCTCCGCGGTGGCTCCATGGCGGCCGGGGACAGGCCGCGGCTCCGCGTTGGCGAGACGGCTCCATGGCGCCCGAGGAGGCGCCGCGGCAAGGCGGCTCCGTGGCGGGGAAGGGGCCACAGCCCCACGGCGGCAAGGCGGCTCCATGGCAGCCCAGGAGGGGCCGCGGTGAGGTGATAGCGAGGCGGCTCCGTGGTGGGGAGGGGAGGCGGCTCTGAGGTGAGGAAGGGGCCACGGCTCCGCGGCGGGAAGGGGCCGAGCTCCGTGGCAGCGAGGCCGCGGAGGCAGGTAGGCGCCGCAGCCTTCCCACACCGCGGCCTATCTAGGCGGCGGCGCAGGCCGGTGGCGCCGGGCGGCGGTAGCGAGCCAATAGGAGGAGAGGGGAAGGGAAACGGTGGGAGGAGCGGGGAAGGGAGATCTAGATCTAGATCTGGGGGAGGCTCAGAGGGGGGTTATGTACCTATTTAAGTTCGTCGACCGGGTCCGGAGACCGATGATCTTAACTCAATTTCGTCGGTGCAGAACAGACGAAGTTAATGGATTTCAAAAAATTATGGCAGCCAAAAATGTTTGTCGGGCGCCGGTTAAGGCTAACGAAGTTATTTAAATTCATCCGATGTATGCTAAAACGGACGAACTTATTTAAATTTTGTCGCCAGCCGTGAACCGACGAACTTATTGACAATAATTTCATCGGCCGCCCTGTGCCCGACAAAATTAAAAAAACCGATGAATTTTCTCCCATTTCTCGTAGTGTCCTCCCAACCCCGGCGGCGCTGCCCCGACCGACCGGGTACGCGGCCGATCCCGACCCCGTCCGCGCGCGTCCCGACCTCGTGGCTCCTCGGCCACCTCGACCGCCGGCAGCCCCAATCTCAACCCTGTGCACTTCTGCTGCCCGCGACCCCGCGTATTGGCCCCAACTGGCAGCCACTCTCCGACCCCGGCCGGCAGCGCCCCTCCTCGGCGGCCATGACACCACGAACCTCCCTGCGCACGTTCTCCCACGTCCGGCGTGGCGTCGCCCCGACCCCGAGCTGTGGCGGCACAGAGAAGCCCGTCTTCCAGCAACCTATCGTTGCTGTGCAGATAAGAAGCGAATGGCAAGCAAGCGTGGACAGCTTCGGTACCGCGGGCAGGGCAGAGGCGCGGCCGGTGCTTGTAGGAGCGGGTGATTTTTTCCACTACTCCTGAAGATCTTTTAGCAACAGTGGTGTACCTTACCCACCGCTCCTAAAGATGCACCTTCCGGAGCAGTGCACCTTATAAGCTGCTGCTATAGGGGTTTCAGCAAAAGCGGTCCGGCAACCACTTCTAAAGATGTTGATCTGTAAAAGTCCACCAGTAGCAACGCTTTCCATACCAGATCCTATAGATGCCTCTTCCACCGCTCCTGTAGTGAGTTTGTGTAGTAGTGTAACAGGGTTTGTAAGGTATTTCGTCCGGTTTGTTTAGTTCGAGAATCTAGATTACCTGTTTTCTTAGAAGTTGCAAATCCAACGACCTTGAGTTCAAGATTGTCAAATGAACATTTTCCTTAAAAATTGGAGAGGGATCCACTGACATTGTCCCGCTGTGACGTTGGGTCACTGTCAGCTGAGACCGGCCCCACCTGTTGGTGTCTCACCCCAACGTTAGCAGAGGCTCGTCCTAAAAAATTCAACTGCTCAGAAATTTATCGTTCATTACTGATTACTTTGTGAGCTCCTACTCAGTCTGAGCTTTGCTGACGCACAATGGGTGGACAAGAGCTAGCGGATGAAGCAAGCAGACAGCAGAGAGATTCTGGATGAAACGATGGCTACGAAATGGTAATCTGGGAGTAGGTTTGGCGGAGAGGAGTAGATAATATATTCGCAATTAGGATATATTGGTCTGCGTGGGCTCTGCATCCGTTTTTCACTGCGGTCTGGAAGGCATTTGGCTCACGTGCACCATGCCATTGTTCGTTCAGCTATATATACTCCCTGCGTGGGTTGGGGTTGGGGCATTCCCAGAAGAGAAGCTGTATCATTGATACAGTACAACGCAGCTAGAATACCACCACCTATCTGTAGCTGTAGACATGAACGGCTGGATGGCGAGCGCCTGCTGGCTGCTGTGGCTCGTCGCCGCCGGCCTCACCGCTTACCCAGGCCTCACGTTTGCCGGTTCCGACATCAACGACAAGAACCTGATCTGTGACCCGTCCGGAAAGCTCCCGTGCCCGCTGCTGTCGAAGCTCCCGATCGTCGACTTCGAGCCGGAACGCTCGGTGAAGCGCGTGCGGCAGCCGGTGCACCGCCTCAGCCGGAGCTACCAGGAGAAGTACAAGCTGGCGGTGGCGAGGATGAAGGCGCTGCCTGCGTCGCACCCGCTGAGCTTCACGGCGCAGGCGGCCATCCACCAGGCCTACTGCGACGGGTACTACCGGTACGACACGGCGGCGGGGAAGAACCAGACCTTCGACGTGCACTTCTCGTGGATCTTCGCGCCGTGGCACCGCATCTACATCTACTTCTACGAGCGCGCCCTGAGGGAGCTCGTCGGCGACGACACCTTCGCGCTGCCATACTGGAGCTGGGACGCGCCCGACGGCATGGTGATACCGCCGCTCTTCAGGAACGCCTCGGCCAACAACTCGCTGTACGATCCCTACCGCAACCGGGCGAACCTAGACAAGCTCGTCGACCTAGACTACGTCAGCAAGAGAAGACCGGTACCCATCGATTTCGACGGGCCAAAGGACGAGAAATACGTGGAGGCAGTTAACAGCAACCTGTGCACTATCTACGATCAGGTATACTCCGTATATACTAGAATAAAGCTAGCTAGGAGTGTGTGTGTGTGTATAAGTTCAATTTGTTCAGGCATGCAATGCAATGCAAGTTGATTCGCTTTATTTTTTGGCCTGCGCTGGTGGTTTAGCAAATTCGTAACGGTAAGGGCGCGGTGAATTTCCTTGGCGGAATGCCCAACACCAGCACAAGCTCGCAATCAGGCACGCTGGAGCAGATGGCGCACACCGCCATGCACGTCTGGACCGGAAGGCCTAATGCTACGCTGGAGGACACCAGCACGTGCGCCCTGGCTCGCAATGGCAGCCACAACTGCCGCAACGACATGGCCTTCCTCGGCTCGGCGGGGCGCGACCCGCTCTTCTACTCGCACCACGCCAACGTCGACCGCCTCTGGCACATCTGGTCCACCTCACTCGGCGGCGGCAACGGCTTCAACGACACAGCGTGGCTCGACGCCAGCTTCGTCTTCTTCGACGGTGTCCACAACCCGCGGCGCGTCCGCATCAGGTTCCGCGACGTCCTGGACACGAGGAACCTCGGCTACACCTACGTAGCCGTGTCGAAGAAGCTGCCGTTCCTAAGCTGCAACCGCACCTCGCTGGTGCCCCATGGCGGCGGCGGCGGCGGCGGGGGGTCGCCGGGCAAGGTGGCGCCCACGTTCCCGCTGACGCTGAAGGACGGCCAGGTCGTGGAGGTGCCGCGCGTGGCACTGCCGGCGGCGCCGCCGGGGCCGGGGCAGGACAGGGTGCTGGTAATCAACCGCATCGAGTACGACCCCATGGAAGAGAACAAGTTCGACGTGGCCATCAACGTGCCCATGGAGTTGGCAGTGAATGTGGCTCCACAGCACAAGGAGTACGCCGGCTGCTTCTCCGTCGTGCCTAGCTCCGTCCACAGAGGCGGGAAGCTGGAGGGGCAGGTCACCCTCGCCATCGACGACGTTCTCGCCGATGTTGCCGGCAATGCAACAACTGTCGACGTGGTGATCGTGCCACGCACGCCACATGAGATCAAGCTCTACCTTGCTCCGAGGATCCACAATACTAATCTGAACTAGAGCAGTACTCTTTGCGTCGTTACTAGTGCGGACTACATCGGTTCCACAGCAATCAATAAATGTTTGTGTTGTGTTGTGTGTTCCTTTTCAATTTAAGCACCCTTTTCTTAATAAAATTATTTTAGTTGATTCAAATGAGTTTTATAGTATCGTAATTTTTATAGTATCATGATCCAGCGATCCCACAAAACTGTTCTACACGATCCCACGTGAATTTCTGTACTGAGATTTTACGATCCTACAAAATAATTGATATAAATAATATATTAAATGTCTGATTATGATAAAATGTTGCTTAATCTTAAAATACACTAAAATAAACTCAATAAGTCTAGTTAAATTGAATCAATTAAAATAATATTAGTTTCTAAAATTAAGCAATTATTTTAGTGTATTAAGCAATTGAAATAATTAAAATCAATTTAATATATATATATTTATATACACTACAGGAAAAAGGCTTTCTAGATACGTTTTGGTAACAACGCTGGCTAAATCATCACTACCCAAAAGACGTAAACATGCTTTTTGACACGTTTTTTTGGAATGTCTCAAATTGACATGATGTTAGACACGATTAGAGTGTCGAAAGACATGAAGTGACGCTTGTTGTAATGTTATTTAAAATATCTCAATATGACACGTAGTTAGCTACGCTATTAACCATCGGTAGCATCTAGAGACGACATCAAACATGTCAAACAAACGTGCATATGCATGTAAATATGTTTTTTTGATACAACTTAAAAGTATCTTAAAATAACACGAATTAAGACACATTTTCAACCGTCAATAGCATAGAGACACATATAAAGCGTATCAGACAAACGTGTCTATAGGCCCATAAAGACGTTACATGACACGGTATTGAGAAGTTGAAATTCGTTAATGGTAAATATAAAAAATGTGCATTACTTAAATATTCATACGTGATACGGTGGTCTAGTGGTGGGAAGGAACTACGTGAGGTAAGAAGTTATGAGTTCAATTCTCAGTGATTGCATTGCATGAAAATCATATTCTATAGTAATAAATACTTTTTACTATTTTTAAATACATATTAAAGCGTTTTTACAAAATGTAACAACGTCAGTAGACACGTTGTATAAATGTATTTATAAAAGTGTATCAAAATGCGTAGACATGCATATAACGTTTCGATGAAATGTCTCTATCAACTATAGATACGCTATAGTAACCCGTTTCTAGAATCTTTGATACGGTACTTCCGAAGACGCTCCTAGCACGTTTTTGGAAACATGTCAACATTGATGTAGATATGAAATAAAACGTGTCTATTATATAATAAAACGTACCTACATGGTAGGTTTTCTGCAGTGATATCAGATCGAAGCCATCCCACGTCGGTTCGGATCTATGATGTTCCTTTGGGTACGTTGACTACAGGCTTTGTGCGTGCGTTGGGCTCAAACATTGGAGAGGTGCTGGAAGTGGGGGAGAGTATTTTAAACTTCAAGAGAATCAGGGTTTACTTTGCCCTTGAGGACGCACTAAATCCTACTGTTCAGATCAAGGTGAAGGGATGGGGAATCACGAGCTTCCCCATGGTGAGATATGAGAACCTCCCGTATTTCTGCTTTAGGTGTGGGAGGATTGGACATGCGGCACGCGACTGTCCAGATGGTGATAGGAGGGCGGAGGGCGTCAATTTTAGCACGGAGCTGAGAGCTTCGCAGTACAAGAAGGAGCACGGGAGGCGACTGAATGTCCCTGCCAACTTGCCACATTCAAAGAGATCGCTGAATTTCAGTGGAGCCCAACTAGAAAGGGCTAGATCGGGGTCATGTAATTCAGTCACCGGCTAGGCAGCTGCCACGAGAGGCGATTAGAGGGGCAGCTAGCAAGCAGAAGAGGAACCGTGAGAACGCCAAGGAGAAGGCTGGGGAGTCTACTGGGAGCATGCCATAGCTGGCGCAGGGGGTGAGTAACATGGCTGTGGAGGAGCCACAGCTTGATCTCAATGAGAAGCCAGCTCTGTCGATGTCGGTGGAGAAAGGGAAAGTTTCAGGCTCAGATTCTTTCATCGACACAAGTGACAGCTCTCACAAGCTTGACTCGATGGGTAACAGTGGGGAGATAGCAAGCAGAAGGGAGGGCCTGAATATACAGATAAGCGGGAAGGAAGGGCTGCAAGAGGGGATACCGAAGATGGGCAAAGCTGTTAAGAAAAGTTTCAGAGTTGTCAAGGACAAACATTGCAATAAAAATAATGTTAAACATGACAATGAATTGGATATTACAGCCCATAAAAACAAGCAGGACATCAGAATAGCTAAAAGCAACCATGCAATAAATACCAGTTCTAGAGAACCTTTGCCGACTCGCAGAGGCGCCACCATCTAGTGAACCAGCAAGCGGAATCCAAAGTCTAGCAGCCTCACCAGTTCAACAATCAGAACAAGGAAAAAGACTACCAAAGGCAGAGGTATCTTTCTACTAGAACCATTGTCATTACAACGTGTATCACGGAAAAGGTACATTGCAGAAAACAAAAACAGTGCCCGATGATGAAGTGCTTTGACGATGTGAACTATGAAACGAAGACAGAAGACCGACATCACATGGACAATCATACCTCCATGCTGACGGCAACCCAAGTGTGTTTACACGGTTTCACACCAAACACAAAAAATCATAAGTCGCTCAAGAGCTGTTCGTAGACGCCGGACAGTCCGGCGACGGATGCCGGATAATCCGGTAACGCTGGATAATCCAGTGATGTGTGCCGGACAGTCCGATAAGTTTAGGAAGTTCGGGTAGACCCAGCACCGCCCTCCCGGGAAAGACCCATAAGAGAGGATGATGGCTAGGGTTGCTATAGGATCGGCAAGCCACCTGGTACGTCTCCATGTCATCGTCGAGACGCTAGGAGAATAGCATAATAGGTTGGAAAAGTAGAGTAAAGAGATAAATGATAAAAATGATAAAGTAGATGTATTTGGTTCGATTGTGGTTCTTTCAATTGGCCGTGCCCCTTTATATTTATAGGGAGAAATGGTTTTACCCATTTTGCAAGTCAGAATCCAATCAGATCACGCACAATCCGTGGACTCTGTTCGGACTCGTGACTACCGGACTGTTCGGCATCACCCACCGGATAGTCCGATGCTACTTGACTGTCCTGCCTCGTGCAATTTTGGTTCTCAACACATGTCCTCCTGTCTTTTGGTGAAGGTCAAAAGCTAAAAGCAACCTTTTGCACCAAAAATATCCAAGGGCGATGGTTAAAATAATATATCCGAGGGCGAGGTTCTATTTTAATTCTCACAAGACACCGTAGAAAAATAGAAAAATCCTAAAAATTCTCAAAAAAAAAAAAAAACAAAACATCCAGCGATCCATTCAAACCATGTAATCATCATAGCCATTAGATTAATCCTCTCATCCTACCTACGTAAGCAATCACAGCCCTAGCCGTCTCCTACGTGTGCTCTAGAAAAAATGTAGAAATCCTAGGAATTCTCAAAAATAAAAAACATTCGACCATCCATTTATGCCATGTAATCATCATAGTCATTAAATTAATCCTCGCATCCGATCTACGTAAGCAATTACACCCCTAGGCGCCCCCTACGTACAACAGCCCCCTGTCTCTACAGGATCCATCTTATCGTGTTCAGCGAGCCTTCTACCACGACGTTGTTGAGTTGGTCCCCGCTCAACCCGGCAAACTAGGTTGTTGAACCCCGGCTCGGCGGTTTCCACCAGATTGGGCCAAACTATGGTTTACACCGGCTAACCCGCTTGCCTCGCTGAGATCGACGACAGGTGCCATAGCAACGACGGCACCCCATGTCTGCATGGACCTCTCAGGCGCACAGAAGGCTGCGCTCTTTCCGAGCATCCCATGATGGTCGGTGGACTTGGCGGCTGCCAATCTAGCCGCATCGTCATCGAGAAGATTTGGTGTGAGATCAACGAGTGGCCATGAATCTTGATGGGAATCGAAGATTAGTAGAGATCGTATGGACGACGGCTGCGGAAATCTCGATGCGCAACAATGGAAATTGGATTGGAGATTTGTTGGGCGTATAGGAAAATAGGAACCGATGTGGTCCGGCAGGAGAGCCTGATGCCCTGATGAGACATAGTGATTACGTACATGCATGATGTTCTCCTCCTCGAGGCTTCATTGATTCCTGCACGAAGGATTGGAGCTTCGACTTTGGTGCGTTGCTTGCCTTGAGAAAGTCAGGAGGAACATGAAAGACTGAAAGGAGACGGTAAAAGGAGTAAGACGACGAATGCCTTCAGCCCATCACTGCCATGGCGTTGTGGTCAAATTGCCGGTTTGAACCCGTTGAAACCACTAGAACCTGACCTGCTGGGTTGGTTTGGTGTTTGCCACTAAACCGGCCAAAACCATGATTGAACAGGGCTAGCCGGCGGCAGCGTCGACTCATCTTCAGACGGGGCCGCGCGGCGTACTACCATCCGGTGCGAAGCAAGCAGATGGGCGGCGTGCTGTTGTGCGTGTGGGTCCGTGCCGTTCAATCTATTTAATACATAATTGCGAACTATTCAATTTTGCATTCCAGTTCAATCTATTTAATAGTTAATTGCAAACTATAGCAAAGTCTATTATATTGTTATATTCTTGGAAAATTGTTATATCCATGATGTCTCCTTACCCCTCTTTCTAGCATGCATGTCAAGCAATTATTTGGTTACATATATTAATATTATTTACGGTCTCAAGATATAGAGCTATTTATGCCATGTTTGTTTTTCTTAGATAATATAATCTTTTCCTTTCTTTAAAGGAAAAGAACTATTTTGAATTAATCTTTTCCTCTCAAGATAGTTCCCTTTAGGCTTCGAAATAGATTAATTTATATGTCTATATTTATCAGCATCCATCCAAATATAAACTCATAGAAAGATAGGTAAAAGAACTATATTAAGTCTTGCATCGAGCGAGATCTGACAGTTTTAAAAAAGAGGAGGTACTAAGAAAGAGGTGTCAGAAAACACTAATGCAGTGTACCAGTACCATCTAAATTTCTAATTTTTTAGTTATGGTCAATAAAAATTTAATGGGAGAGTTACCTCTCCATGACTTTAAGTACGTTTCCAAACGCCGTAGAACACCTCATAATATTAAATAGCAAACATAAATATCAGCTTATTGTTTACCTAATGTAATGCATATATGGATTATGATAGTACATAAATAGTCTATACACTTTATTTTATCAAAACACAAAAAACTATTTCATTATTGCATTCTTGAATAGTTCTTATATTGGCCGCATCTCTTTCTAGCATGCATGTGAACAACAATTTAGATACATGTATTAATATTTATGCATCACGTCTCTAGAAACACAAGATATTTAGACCATGTTTGTTTCCCTCCGATAATATAATATAGCTTATATTAAACGGCAACAAACAAACTTATTATCTAATTATTTACCCTATTTAATGTACACTTTATTAGATTATGATATACAAGCAACCTAAAGGGTGCTTAATTATTTCAGCTTAATTAGGTTTTTAGTTTTTACCATTGTATTGATAGAATTAGTGTTATTTATCTATCATGTTCTTTCAGCTATAGTTTAGCACAGAAAGATGGCGTAAAGTAAGCAGGTCGGCACATGACTTACGTTTACATGGGTTTAATTTATATCAATTAATTGTGCTTGAAGTGAGTATTATAATGGGAGTTTTGTTAAGTATATATATATTGACAAATAAATTGATAACTACAAACAAATCCACATCCCAATACAAGAATAAAACATCTGCACATAGATACAACCACAGGATGAGAATAGCACAGCGGAGGGCCAGGTGGAAGGGTAAAATTCCACCGTCTTTGAAAGGAACAACATGAACAAATCAAGTAACTACCAAATGTGTTCATGCCATTTACATGTAAAGTCTTCAATGAAATAAAAGGTCCCCAATCATCATTAGCATGGCTCCGAAATCGCTAATCCATAAGAGAGCTAGAGTTTAAGCATTAATTGGTTATCAGCCATTTATCATAAATTAATAGTTATAATTGGCCAAATAATAGTGCAAAGTAAGATATTAAGACATCATTCATGACAAAGGCACACATAGTGATAGTTCATGTCTTCATGATAAGACAAACTAAAGCAAAGCAAGGTAATAACCATGAACCATGAAGTTAGTATGATTTTCCTCAGAATAGGAAGCAAATTGGAGAGATACAAACCAAAATAAGGAAAAAGATATGAATCAACGGTTGATTACATCCTCACCACTCGCTGGCGACTGTTTTGCATATGTGAGCTTCTCTAAATTGATATCAATGAAGATGATTGTATGAGCTAAATTATAAACAAATTGCTTATTAAACAATTCATATTTTATTATTTATATTATTCTAAATAAATTATGAGATCTATGTACATATCCTACAATCCCGTGCAACGTACGGGTTGATGAACTAGTTCTATTAATTTGTACCGCATTATAAAAAGTTCTGAAGGCCCATCCACCCTCCCTGAGGCCACAATGATCCATAGAGTGATCGCAACAGACATGTTCAGTTGCAAACCAGCACACAATAAGCCCTCACAGCTATCACAGGGAATATTGCAAATGAAGAGATGCGACCTATTATATTCAATTGATGAGGTACTATCCTTAAATTATACTAGTATACTTCTTGGCAGTATTTTAAAAGCTTATACAAGGGCCAAACCCCAAAATTTCAAATATATACCATTGATGTATGAGCTAACGATTTCCTATTAATTTGAAGTGAGACTGCATTGACTCTACTTCGTCCTCTTTCATCCTCTAGTTCGTCATTTTGAACTAAGAAACGATATGAATAGAAAAGAATGATGTGAGTAGTATGGGGTCATGATGCCTAGCTAGCAATTGACAAAAATATATAAATAAAGCACTCGTAAGCTATTCAGCCATGGGGCGTGGCAAACAACGAAAAAGAAAGCGAGAGCCAAACTGCCGGTACAGTATCTCATCAGGATTGATTCACTAGTACAACGCAGAGCATTAGTCTATGCTCACCGGTTACCAGTGCCGTCCAAGTGGGTGTCCAAAACAATAGAAGACACTGTACGCGCACTATAGAAAGATAGGATTTTGAAATATGACCGGTGCCACAGTGGGATGGACAGACCGATGATAATAACCTTAGATATACAAATGGCTCACCACCAGTGTTTAGATGAAAGAAGCACGAACATATGTTTAGGCTCTCTGCACCCGCATTTCTCCAAAATTTTGTTCTGTAAGGAAGCAAGATTTTTTTTTCTCCAAATTGATTTTCTCTGCACTCGTGTTCCTCTTTGTGTTTCTTCCATATCCACTCATTCAATATTTTATGAGAAATACAGCACATCAGTCGACTAAAATTTTGCTTAGCATCACTCGATCGGGTAGAAGGGGAAGAATGGGAAGCAAATCTCACTGGGGAAGGAGCTCGCCCATGCCCAAGCGCCGTTGACATGGAAGAAGGCGAAGAGCTCGACGTTGTTGCGCGTCGCTGCCATCTCGTTGTCGAGTCGTCGCTGCCCCGACGGTTAGGGTTGGGATTTGGGGTTAGCCATAGAGATCCTTCTTCTCCATCTCCAGGCTTAGAGGGGACGGACAGGGGCAGTTGGATGGCCCGACTGAGGTGGCGAGCAGCCGGCGGCGGAGAGACCAGCAACGATGGTGCCGCTGGTCGAGCGAGGTAGGACGATGGTTGGGGAGGGCCGGAGGTGGGTGAGAGGAGGCCCTAGGTTAGTGGAGGGTGGTGGCAGTGTGTTGAGGCGGCAGAAGCTGCCGGCGGTAGCCAGTATAAGTGGAGGCACCCCGCAGGGCGAAAGGTTGCGGCACCGGGGAGGCGCCAGTGCCCGTTCGGGAGGTGGCGGCGGTTTTTTCGTCGCCATTTGCCACACGGGAGGGAGGCAGGGTCGTGGGAGGAAGAAGGGGGGACAGTGATGAATAAAATAGGATGGAGGGATTGAACCGTTGGATGTTGATCCAATGGTCAGTATTAGTTACTGATGGAGACAAAAAAAATCAGTCTCCCGACAAGGAGATCACCCATATTTTATTCTCACACTAACTATCCTCACAATATCAATTCGCACTCCACTCTCCCTTTCTGCTCTCATTCCATCCGCCGCCGCCTCTCCTCCACTGCACCGCCCTTATCTTCAAGCCATTGCCTAGATCTACCACCTGCCCCACCGCTGCCATGGCATCCTCTCCCTCTGGGCCCCGCATCATCTCCCTGCTCAGTTCGGTGCCGCGGTGGCAGCCTGTTTCGATCAGCCCGACCTCCTTTCTCCCAGCTTGGTCCAGCACCACAGGCAGCCTCCTCCGCCGGTCCCCGGCTCCTCTTTTACCGGCCACCTCCCCACCTCCTCATCATGTCTCCTTTGTGATCCGCACTGCACCGGATTCTCTCCTTCCCACCTCGCCTAGGCAGATCAGCCACCTCTCCGATTAGCGTGCGCGCGAAGTCGCCATCGCCGGGCTTTGTAGGTGGTGAGCTGGCCAAGGCGCGATGCCCACATGATCCACCTTCAGCACCCCCAGCCTTGCGCCAAGCTTCTGCCGCCACTGAGGCTGCTGGGGCCGGATCCTGCCGCGATGCCTTCCTCCGAGCATGTGACATCCGTGTTAACCCACAGCCCCGCCTCCTCTCGCTCCTATGCCTTCCATCTCTTCCGACGGAACGCGCGATGAAGGAGTGGTTGACAGGGGCCCACGAAGACAGAGCGATGCCGAGAGCCGTACATTCCTTGCCCTCATCCATGGTAGCGGGGGGGGGGGATAGAGGCGATGGGTGCATCACTTTTTACTCCAGAGTTTACGACACGCAGGGTAGCGAGGTGGGATGAGTGCGGATAGCCTTAATGCCTATCCAAAGCTATGATGATCAATTGTTAAGGCATCTTAACGACTTTAACTCATATTTACAACCAAAATGCTAAAGAAAATACATCAATCACCCACGTATATTTTTTAGGGAACAAGAGGGGCAAAACTCCCCTACTAAAATTTTATTAAAATAAATAAAGAGAAGGAACAGTTACAAGTAAATGTCTATCCATGTTACAAGCCGAGAGACTAGAGAACACTTAAGTTTATGCTTAAGCAGAGAAAGTTCCTTCTTGAAAAAAAGATAGGTAGGTAGAAACTGATGGTTTTACTCTTCAAAGATTTTTGAATTCCTCCTAAGCCAAATACTCCAATGCATTAAAATAATGATTTTCGTGTAGAAGTCTTCGCGAATTTGACAACCACAACCATATATACATCAGCAACATAAACAACCTTTGTCATCTGCAAGTTGTGTTTTCCTGTAGCACGCGTGCTACACGATGTTTGCGCGGATGCCAAAAAATTATTCACTGAGAGGACAGGGATGTCGATTCCTGTCGAACCCGGTGCTATTGATCCAGCATTATTTCCATCTGCATGCATGCATGCGTCTGAGCCGTACCTGCGTGCGAGGACGATACAAATCATGCCTACGTGAACCCGTGCTTCAACATGACAATAGGACGTAATGCGTCAGATAGTAGAGGTCAGCCCAACGCCAGTCTGTCTCTGCCCAAGCCATCAACGAGATTGTTTTTACTCTCTCAAATGATAAATGTGCGCGGATCTTGCGACACAGGTAGTAGATCTGTCTACAAGCAATGACGTTGGATCAGGCTCCATGTGCGTGCACGACACTCATGTATCCCAGAAATCTCAATAACGCTCTTATATATACACATTATTAGTGGCGTGTGTATGGCTGACTCTATTTATCTATTTATTTATACTAGCTATCAAAATGTCCATACATTCTTCCTACAGATATAATGGAGCCATGGTGTGTGATGCAGATGCCTTGCATTGAGTGGCGTATATCGGCTTGTTTTTTCTAATATGTTAGGCTGTTTCTTGGAGGATAGATAAATAGGCTGCCTGCGCTATTATAGACAGAAATTAGAGTGTTTAGAATAGTAGATAAATAAGATGAATATCTAACCCGTTGGAGATGGTCTTAGGTCAATATGTTTTTCCGATTTTGACATGTACCATGAATCCATGACAACTATGTCTTGATCCAAAGATAAGTTATAACGCGTGATGTGTAGAGGTGGGGTATATAGTGTGTACTAAATTTGACACTCTATTGCACATCAGTTTGCTGCAGTATTGTTTGAAATAACAATCTTAAGATTCTTGACTTTGGAACAAACAATATGTATAGTGTATGCATTTCAGATTCTTGACTTGACACTAGCTGAGACTGAAGGATGGCGTGGTCGTGGAGGTGCCACACGCGGCACTGCCCGTGGCGCCGCCAGGACCGGGGCAGGACAGGGAGCTGGTGATTGACCGCATCGAGTACGATCCTGCGGAAGAGCAAGTTCGACGTGGCCATCAACTTGCCCAAGGAGGTGGCGGCGAAGGTGGCGCCGCAGCACAAGGAGTACGCTGGCTCCTTCGTCGTCGTGCCAAGCTCCGTCCAGAGCGGCGGGAAGATGAAGGGGAAGGTCATCCTTGACATCGACCAGGTGTTGACTGACATTGGGGTTGCCGGCAATGCAACCTTTGTCGACGTCGTGATCAAGCTCTACCTTGCTCGACGATCCAGAATACTGATGTGAACTAGAGCATGACACTTTATTTGCGTACATTAGTAGTGCGGACTATATCGGTTCCCGCATCAATTAATAAATAAATGTGTCTGTTGTGTCCCTTTTCGATTTGTTAAGACCAGCCCTAGCACTTGTCATGGAACAATTTAGTACCCATTGTGCGGGATAAAATCTAGCTGCATTTTGTATCAGATTCAGTCTCGAACGTAAGATCCGAAATTTGCAAATATGCCGAATCTTACTATTACTAATTAGAGGCTCTTTTTGCAACATTCACGTTAATTCTCACAAAACGCACCAGAAAAAAGATAAATCCTAAAAATTCTCATAAAAATCAGAAACATCCGACCATCATTTGGCAGATTAGGAATATTAATAGTCATTAGATCTGTTTTCTAAATAACTACGAACATCTTCTATTATGAAAGGTTTTGAGTTCAACTCTCAACGAAAGCAAATTTTTTCTTTTTTGGCAGATTTTTACCATTTTCAATTTATTTTCTAAGTAATTAGTCATCTCTGCCATTACGAGAGGTTTTGAGTTCAACTCAACGAAAGCAAATTTCTTCTTTTTTGACAGAATTTTTTCTATTTTCAATTTATTTTCTAAGTAATTACCCACTTCTGCCATCATGAAAGGTTTTAAGTTCAACTCTCAACGAAAGCAAATTTCTTCTTTTTTGGCAGATTTTTTCCATTTTAAAATTTACTCTCAGTTTTTTGTAAATTTTTTTCTATTTACAAATTTACATTGCTAAATGATCCCGTAACCTTTTTTTCACAAAGATACTAGAAACCTTTCTATGAGACAGATATTTTGTGTCTAATCTTGCTATTACTAATTGGAGGTTTCTTTTGGAGCCTTCTTATTAATCCTGACACGATGCGCTAAATAAAATATAAATCATAGAAATTCTCACAATAATCAGAAACATCCTATCATTGACTATAGATTAAAATCTTAATAGCCATTAGATATATTTTCTATGTAATTAATATTCCGTCATCCTCCGTAGCTCTAATAATAGAAAAAATATAAATCCTAAAAAATTTTCACAAAAATAAAAAACATCTCGTCATCAATCATGTTGCTCTAATAATAGTAGTCATTAGATCTGTTATAGTATCTAAAAAATTACCCGCCATGACATTATGAAAGATGAAATACAATAATCCTCCAAATTTGTATAAAAATTGCCCATCATGCCATTATGAAATATGAATTAAATAATCCCTTAAATTTGCATAAATTATCCACCATGCTATTATGAAATACGAATTAAATAACCCCCTAAATTTGCATATAAATTACTCAACATGCCATTATAAAAGATAAATTTAAATAAGCCCTAAATCTGCATATAAATTACCTAATATGCCATCATAAAATAATATTTTCTAAATTTGCATATATATTACCCACAGTGACATTATAAAAGATAAATTAAAACAATCAGGTCTAATATTATTACTGATTAAATTTATATCCCCTGAAACTCTAGCCTGTGCGAGAGAGCACGGGTTGATGGACTAGTAATATTTAATTTGTACTGCATTAGGATTTAGGAAATGTTTTGAAGGCGCAATTCACTAGCTCCCTTCTTAGGCCACGCACATCGATCGATACAGACACAGTGATCACAATAAACCCTCAGCAGACAATGAACACTTGCAATCATCTATGATGGTCCAATTCACACCGTACCCTTTCCTTATGCCACAGCTATGAAGGCTTATTCAGCTAAAAGCGCAATTGCCCACGTCACTTCAGCCGGTCCTCACGACCATTAATTCTCTGACAATAGGCACACCCATGCCTCACTTCGCTCTTGAACCTTTGATGTCCATCGCTTTATGTTCAACACCATGCGAAAACATTGCAATAAAAATAATGTTAAACATGACAATGAATTGGATATTACAGCCCATAAAAACAAGCAGGACATCAGAATAGCTAAAAGCAACCATGCAATAAATACCAGTTCTAGAGAACCTTTGCCGACTCGCAGAGGCGCCACCATCTAGTGAATCAGCAAGCGGAATCCAAAGTCTAGCAGCCTCACCAGTTCAACAATCAGAACAAGGCAAAAGACTACCAAAGGCAGAGGTATCTTTCTACTAGAACCATTGTACATTACAACGTGTATCACGGAAAAGGTACATTGCAGACAACAAAAACAGTGCCCGATGATGAAGTGCTTTGACGATGTGAACTATGAAAAGAAGACAGAAGACCGACATCACATGGACAATCATACCTCCATGCTGACGGCAACCCAAGTGTGTTTACACGGTTTTGCACCAAACATCACAAGAAATCCTAAGTCGCTCAAGGGCTGTTCGTAGACGCCGGACAGTCCGGCGATAGACGCCGGATAATCCGGTAACGCTGGATAGTCCAGCGATGTGCGCCTGAATAGTCCGATGAGTTCAGGAAGCTCGGGTAGACCTAGCACCACCCTCTCGGGAAGAGACCCCATAAGGGAGGATGATGGCTAGGGTTGCTTCTAGGATCGGCAAGTCATCATGTACGCCTCCACTGTCGTCATCGAGACTGCTAGGAGAATAGCATAATAGATTGGAAAAGTAAAGTAAAAAGATAAATGATAAAAATGATAAAGTAGATGTATTTGGTTCGATTGTGGTTCTTTCAATTGGCCGTGCCCCTTTATATTTATAGGGAGAGATGGTTTTACCCCTTTTGCAAGTCAGAATCCAATCAGATCACGCACAATCCGTGGACTCTGTTCGGACTCGTGACTACCGGACTGTTCGGCATCACCCACCAGATAGTCCGATGCTACTTGACGGTCTTGCCTCGTGCAATTTTGGTCCTCAACACATGTCCCCTTGCCTTATGGTGAAGGTCATAAGCTAAAAGCATCCATTTGCACAAAAAATATCCGAGGGCGATGGTTAAAATAATATATCGGCCATATTTAACGCCTAGGGCTATAAAAGCTATTATCGGCAATAAAACTTGACTAGATCAAGTTGACTGCTGAAATAATCCAAGTTGACGCTGAAACAATCTTCTTGGGCCACCATACCTGCTCAGTAGCATGCACTTTTTTCTTGGGCACCATAACCTCTGCTTGTTGATCCTTCAATACCTGTTGATGTAAACACCGAAGCCTTCTTTTCTGAATATGAGATAAGCCTGAGGGGCACCACCTCAGGCTGTAGACATTCAAATTCTTGCGTGCTCCACTTTACCTGCACATTTGGAAGAGCAGGTGCGTTGTTGACCTAGATTACCTTGAATCGGTCGTTGCAATGCTCTACAATACGGACATGAAGCAAGATATTGAGAACTACAGATGCAACCACATATCGGCATAAGTAGAAACTGGGTAATAATAAAGATAAGGCCGAGACCATGATGAAGTCAGCCCGAAAGGATAACATGCCGCAATAGGAGAATTGCTCATTGAAGTTGATTGCACGTTACCCGCACGCGAAGAGTTTGAAGCTGCACCGTTGTGTGATTGTTCCTTCTTCTTGGCAGCCACTTCCCTCTCATACTTAGCCAAAAGCTCTACAAAACTCGGCTTTTTCTTGTCTATTGTCTTTGAATCACCCCTAGGTCCTCTGGAGCCACCAGATAGTCTGGTGGCTGACACCGAATAGTCCGGCGAAGGACACCGGATAGTCCGGTGCATGTCACTAACACCCTTCTGCAAGTTTGTGTTGATTCTCTTATGGGGCTCCAACCTTTCATCACCGATGACTACGTTCTTCCCTTTAGTTGATTCGGTTTGATGAGGGCGAACTAAAACCTTTGCTCCTGCAAATCAATATCATTCATCGGAAACGGTCCGGATCAATTTGCATACGTTTGAAAATCAAATGTTTCTCGTCTATGGCTGCTTGTATCTGCCGACCAAATCATTGCAATCATTCATCGTATGAGAAAATGAATTATGCCATTTACAATAATCCCCCTTCTTCAACTCATCAGGCGGTGGCATAGCATGTGAAAATTTAATCTTTCCAGCTTTCAATAATTCATCAAATATTTTATCACACATAGACGGATCGAAAGTAAAGTTACGCTCACCTAGGGAATCACAAGTGCTTGGTTTTTTTTATAGATGACCATACAAATTCAGCAGCATAAACGTTTTTGCCCTCACTGTCTGAATTGCTAGAATCAGAATCAAGCACATAAACAAGGACAATTGCATCTTTTATCCTTAACCTGGATCTCATTTGCCAGAGCTTTCTGCAATACTTGGTTAATATCACTAAAATCATGCCCTTCTAGCTATTGCTTATGAAAATCAAGTAAACCATCATAAGCTAGATCAGCCAAATCCTTATCAGAAACTATCAACCCAAAGCATCGGTTTCTACTAGTCCCTAAGTCATCTAATATACTCAGAGACATATCCATTTGGTTTTTCTTAACCGATGTAAGGTGTGATAATCGCATCTCAGTTTCGCCAGTAAAGGAATAATCATAAAATTTCATTTCTAAATCTTGCCAAGTATAAACTGAGTTGGGAGGCAATGAAGTAAACCAAGTAAACACAGCACCGGGTAGATACATAGGAAATAATTTAGTCCTTAAAACACCACTATTTCTGGCCTCACCACTTAGCCAACGTGCTCTAAAGTGGTCTTATTGTCTTCACCAATGAACTTAAAAACATCAGGAATTTTATACCCTGAAGGATATGCACCAACGAACTTAACAAAATTAGGAATTTTATACCCTTAAGGATATGGAATATTTTCATAACTATCAAGGTATGGCTTATGATAGGCTCTAGCTTTAACTTTAGTGTCTAAGCCGGAAGACTCTTTCATGACCCATTCTATTTTGGCTCTAAAATTATCTCTCTCTACCTCATCAGCTTAGGCCTGATGCATTGGATGAGAGAAAGGAACTCTATTGGTAGCTGGCAGTATGATGGTATCAAGAGAAACCAAAAGCACTAGCAGGTGTAGTGCATTCAGCAGTAGGATATGGCATTGAAGTACTAGCATGAGCCGTTGAAATCCCTCCACTAGCCGAATTACCAATCATTGTTCGACTTTGTATACGAGGCACTAGTGTAGCAGAAAGAGGGATCTTATTTGGTGGTGTACACTATGCAAGTCCACCTTAGAAAAAAATATAGAACCACTTAACTCATCAAGCATATTGTCTAACCTAGAAATAGGATGACGGTACCTTATGGTAATATTGTTAATGGTTCTACAATCTCTAGGTATAAGCACATTAGATCAATCAGGAATCATGCTAGTGGTGCATCTTGATTGGTAGTAACATTAGAAGTAGATGCATGCAAATCATTGCCAACAAGTTGCTTAAGTTTGGCATCTATGCGTTTATCAATAACATCAAAAATACTACTAGCCATAGCATCAAACCTATTACTTAAACTAGCAGCAACGGCACCATCAACGACGCTAGCAATTCTTGTATCTAGATTTGAAGGAATAATTGCACTAGATGTTGCATGAGGTATTGCATTATCAAGAGGCGGGTATTTGTATACCTTGTGTTGAGTGATCGTTCCATGTCGCCCCTTCTTCTCGTAACAAGAGAGTTCATGTAACTCTTCTTCCTCATCCTGCTTTCTGCGTTTCAAGTCCTCAGCTTGTATCCTCAACCTCTCTTCAGATTGCCGCAGAACATCATTAGCAAGCTCCTCAAAATTGGGCGCGATGATGTTGTCGATGGTAACTTCGGACGGCCCACAGGACCGGCCATTGAAGCCGATTCTTTCGGATATGTTGCTTCTTCCCTAACGAAGTCACCAAAAAGTATGTTGGCATTTGTCTGGCAAAATACCACAAAGTCTTAAGTTCTTCTATGCAGTGGGTTTGTGCTTTGAGATAAACCAGCAAGCACCGGATAGTTAGGCAATGGTCGCCGGATAGTCCGGTAATGCCAGATAGTCCGGCGGTGCGCGCCGGACAGTCCGGTGAGCCCCGGAGCCTCAGGTAGAACTAACCGCCATCCTCCCTGACGGGGTGCCTCCAGGAGGTTAACTAGTGCTAGTTCTACCCGAACCCCCGGGCTCTTCGGACTGTCTGGCGTGCATCGGCTGGAAGATTCGACTGACCATCGCCAGACTATCCAGGTGCCTGCTGGTTGATCCCGAAGCGCAAGCTCGCTGCATAGAACTTAGAACTTTGTGATATTTGGCTAGACAAGTGCCAACATACATTTTGCTTGTATCACCAGCCGTACACCAACTGATTAAATTTCTGAAGGCAATTTCGGTATTATTAATCTTTTAACTATAAAGTCACCAAAATTAAATTAAATTGTTAGAATAATCCATGTTAACGTAATAGTTGACTCAAAATAGTATGTCACCTTTATTTTAGTGGTCGAACTGCATGCCCAGTTAATTAAATGGGTAAAATGAATTAAACGGACTATGTGGCCACACATTTGACTCCTGCAGCCTTTAGACATGTAACTAGTCTACATGACCCTGTTGGCAAATAGTGAAAACAATACAAAGATGCCAGAAAGTTATAACAAAGTTACGGTCCGAAAGCGTGTCAAATGGAAAATATATCTAAAGATGGACCCCTTTCAATTTTATATTTTTACTTGTTAACAAAATTGAAATAGGTAATGTCAGTCAGAAGAGCGAAATCAGAAATGCAGGCTATAAAAAAATCGTAATAACACGATCATATACTCGTGGACAGCAGGCCCGTCGATGGGCAAGTGCGAGCTGTGCTCGTGCACAGGCCCCCAAATATATAGGCCCCCAAACATAGTAAACATGACCAGCGCTGTGCTTGTTGGCCTGTTCATCCGTCTCAACTAAGTACCCGTGGCTAGATTAACGAGGATACCATCGTATATGTGACTACGTGAGGCACCGAGAAAGGAGCATCCACACGAAGGAGCTTTTCTAAATTCAAGTTGTTGAAATTCTACCGGCGTTCTACTACTATGACGCAAGAAAAACTTAATGGGCTAGTGACATATCTCTTGAAAATGATGTCTTGAAAATTAATTATGAATATATAATTGAAGAATTCGTTTCAAGAAATACTAGACGGATGATGTTTTTCAATAGAACATGAGACCAGCACTGTGTTTACTCTTTTAAAATTACTACTTGATATTGAATAATACATATTTAAGTTATTTTGGGTGAGTAAAAGCATGTCTTAGCTTTACTGTATATATAGGTTTTTATATATTTAGGACCTCCTATGAATTTCGCTTCTGAGCCCCATATTTCTGGAGACGGCCTTGGAGGACAGGATCTGATCATATACGTGGGAACATATAAGCAGTAAGACGTCACTGAATACTTAGAATATTATTATAGTTACAGCAAAACATGATGAAGAGAACAATACAAACAAAATTAAAAATAAAACACACATTGCCGGTGACAGTGAGCGTCACATGTCGCACACTGTTCTGGATGGCCAACCATCGCAACTCGCATGCAGTGACGTGCAGGGCACCGCTAGCCCACCGTTTCTGTCGCACGCGGCACGCATATGTTACTGCCGCTGCTCATGGTCCATCGCAGGACGTTCCAGATGCAATGCAGAGGCCTCGTCACTAAACCAGCCTCTTCGTGGGGCTCGGCCTAGGGAACCCGACACGCATGTAATTGGCCCAGAATGGGTCCAACCGAAGAGGCAAGCCAGAGGAGAACAAGTATAGGCGAGAGAGAAGAAGAATAATTAAGAATACTGTAACAATAGCCAAAACTAAGAATTAAGAATACTGTAACAATAGCCAAAACTGGTTTGACTCTTCTCTTTTCACCTCCGGAAAGGCTGTCATCAAGGCGTCCGACACCAATAAAAAATTAGACGCTCTGTGGACCCGAAGTCTTTATTGAAATCAGTTATTTCGTTTTTCATTATTGCGGTAGTTTTTTTCTAGTTGTAGCATTTTTGTTTAGATGGTGCAATTTTATTTTTAATTGTTTCGTCCGATGGCAATGCACGCATGGTCCGGATCTGTGTACCCCAAAAATTTTATTCAAATCATCAGTTAATTTGCCTTCTATTGTTGTAGTAGTTTTTCATGTTTGTTGTAGCATTTCTGTTCAGATGTTGCAATTGTATTTTCTAAGTGTTTCGCCGATTAATTCATACTTGTTGATGTTGTAAAAGTTGAATTTTAATGTTTCATACATTATTTTTTTAATGTTGTGAATATCTATTTATAGTGTTGTAATGTGATAGATCGAAATGATCCATGGACCCGAAAATTTTATTCAAATCAGTTAATTCATACTTTTGTTGATGTTGCAAAAGTTGAATTTTAATGTTGCATAAATTATTTCGTTGATGTTGTGTGTGTTGTTCCTCATGTTTCACGTACTAAATTGTACTCCCTCCATCCCATAATACAAGGCTTATAAAATTTTGACACGGTCTTTAAAGCGAAACTTTGACTATTCATTTCTTTCAGAATATGTCACCAACAAATACAAACTCTCATCATATTAAAGTACTTTGAATATGAATCCAACTATATAGCATGCACATAGTAAAAATATACGTTTTTTTGCTGAGTTATAAGTCAAAGATTTAAAAGTTTGACTTTTCCAAAAATATGCACGCCTTATAATATGGGATAGAGCGAGTATCATTGAGGCTGTGTGGGTTGTCTAGAGATGCGGGGCCCACTTGTAAGTGCAGCAAGCCTCCTTAGTGGTTTTGTGTATTAAGTGACAACGCGATTAAATGTCTAACTACTTTGTGAAGTCACTTGATAGGTTTTCACTGGTTAATTCATAATTTTAAAGTGTAAAAGGATAAACTTTAATACATATCTCATGATCAAGCATGAATAATCTCATGTGTTGGGAGTCAAGCATATTGAATGAATATCACACTCATTACATGATTGGTGGATTATTATTGAATATCTATTGCCTAATGAGAATAATTAGTCATAGATCATCTCACTCAATTGGATTTACTCTTTGATCATCTAAATGACCATTATATTTGTTATAGTCTCTCACAATGGCTTGGTTACTTCTATTGTTGATCATCTTATCATGCCATTGTAAAGAGCAGCCATCTCTAATGGATGATATTGCCTAAGTGCGGGATTTCACTAGGTTTTCTAATATTGATGCATCTTGAGGCATTCGGCTTTCATATTGAGAAAAGTGACTTGGATTCTATCTCTTCCTATTTGGACGTCACTACTTAAATTGAATTTCTCATCAATAACAACTAGCCGATCACGAAGACACACCATTGCATAGCAAAGCCAATTATGATCAAGATCAAGTATATTGAATGGATAATGAGCATATGTGCTCCATCTACCTATTGAAGAGGTTTTCTAAATTGAAGTCCAACTATGCAGCTCAAAGAGGATTGCTCGCAAAGGAAGAAGCTCAGCTTGGCTATCCCTTTCTATTGACATGATTCAAGACGGCATTATTCATCATGTCAAGACTCAAGAGGATTGCATCTAGATTTACCGTACTATCTAGAGGAAAGCGAAGCTTGGAAGTCACTAGTCAACATGTGCTCATAGCTAGTTTTAGAGAGTGCCGGGCCATTGCATCGCTTGTAGTGCATATAGCATTGAGTGTGGCATACCCATTGTGGAAATTGCCCGAGCCTTATTGTGAGAGCTCTTTGAACCTTTTTTCGTGCTTTTATCTCCTAGTTAGGTGTATCTCTAATCGGGATAACACCTACACGTTTCTTATCTAGTAACCTAGGCTCAGTGCCTTAGCCATCTGGTCAGGGAACCTCTCACCGAACTATTCGGTGAGTTCTACCAGGACTGTCCGGTAGAGGGGGTTTGAATCTGAACGGCTAGTCAGTCTCTTCCGGACTGTCTGGTAGGGCTAACCGGACTGTCCGGTGATGGTCTAACATAGGCCAACGGCTAGTTTTGTGAAGGTGGGTATTTATACCCCCTACTCACTTCTGGTTGGGGTTGCGGACTTCCCTCCATGTCCATATTCATGCAAAGGCCCTAAGAAACACTCTCCAACACTCTCTTTGTGAGATTGAGCTAAACAAGTGATATTCTTGAGTTAGGAGAGGATTTGTGAGATTGTTGAAGCTACATTGTGAGCACCTAGCTTCTGAGCACAGTTGGCAAGCATTTCCAGGAAGTGGTTTTGTTACTCTTTGAGGTCCTCTCCTAGATGGCGAGAGCGACCCGAAGGGCACCCGGCTTGTGGGTGCCACTTCTCTTGTAGGTGATTACCCCCGCTCTTCGGAGCATTTGCAGTGAGCACCTTCATAGCCTTGGTGGTTGTGAAGGGGAGGCCGTGTGATGCTCCACCATCTCAAGAGCATTTTCATTTATCATACATTCAGCATGCATCATTTTCATCATACTTATGCTTGCACTTGAAATGCATGATCAACTTAAGTGCAATGCATAGTGTTGAACCCTGTTTTCTGCATGTGTGACACTGTTAATTTGATTGTAACTCTAGTTATGTTGAGAACTAGGTGGAGCTTTCTATACCAAACCTGTAGGAAATGATGTGGTGAACAACTTTGTTAATTGGAGCTTGGATGGCAAATGGACTTATCATAGTATAAAGGGTCCTTTAGTGTCACCCAACAAACATAATCCAAACCTGAAATGTTTAGAAATCCTCATTTTTCTATAACCTACAATCATTTTCATGCAAAGGTTCAATTTAGAAAGTTGTAGGTCTTGAAATTGTAAGCAACATTGTCAAGAAGACTTTTGGGAGAAAATGGATAGAAATAGGACATTTGAATTTTCTAAGGAAAACAACTCTCTGCCCAAACTTAGGGCTGCTAGGTAAATTTGAATTTAAATCATATTTAGGCTCAGAATTTGAACTTGAGACTTTTGACAAAGTTGTATAAGTAAAAGATATAAACATTTCATCCAATTGGGTACTTTTCAAATTCGTCTTGTAAATGCATCAAAACAGCGATTTTTCAGAGCTAAACAAAAACAGAATATTTGGACTTTCCATTTTTGGACAAATGGGTCGCTGACCGGTGGGCCCATGGATCCGGCCGGGCCAAGCTGCCGAGCCGGCCCCTGCCGCGTGGCCGCCAGCGTACGGCCGGGACGGCCCCGGCGCGGATCGAGCCCCTCTGGCCACGGCGTTAAGGGGAGGACGCCTCCCTCCCTTCGTTCTCTTTCTCCCCCGCGCTCCTGCCTCAACCTGGACACCTCCCTCTCACTCCCTGCCCGAGCAGCCATGGCCGGACGGGTTTGAGCCCACGTCCCCGCCATTTTTCTGCTCACCGCACCTCCCCACCACCACATCGGCCCTCGCCTGGGCTCCCCTCCACCGATCCCCTCAAACTCCGGCCAACATCCGCTTTTCCCCGCGTCGCATTTCACCGCCGAAGCCTCGCGCCCCGAACCTCGTCGCCAGCCCGATTCCGACCTCCACGCGGCCGTATTTGTCGATTCGAGCCGGGGGTAAGAATCCCCGCCGCCTCCTCTTCGCCTTGGACCCCTCGCGGCAGGCCGCCTGTGCCCCACAGGGCTGGCCGGCCGCGCGCTGCCGCCGCGCCCCCTCCCCTGCGCGAGGTAGACGAAGCAGGGAGGAGGAAGACAGCTTTTTCGCGATTTAGCCCTTGAGTTTTTCTGTTTTCGCGAATCGATCCACCGCACTGTGCAGTGAGTCTCATAGATCTGGTGTTCTAGCCCCTAGAATATATGGATAATTATGTTTAGGTCCCCAGGTCTGTGGATTTACTATTTATTCTTTTAGAAATCGGCAGTGAACTTTAGAAAATCGTAGTAAATCAAGTAAAAATCTAAAAATAGCAAACTAAGTTGCATTTTAATCCTTGTTAAAAGATCTATCAGTTGGTTATGATGGTTGAGTAGGAAAAGACAGTTTTTCCATCTGATATTATGCATGCATGATACATCAATATAAATGTGAAATGTGGACTAAATGGTCTCCAAAAATTGTGAAACTTAGGACAGCAGTGTTCTTAGGGTATGTAAGCTCACTGTGATTTTTGGTTGCTCAAGTATGCACTGGTTTATTTACTGTTTTGCCCCTGCATGTGATCTTTAGCATAAAAGTAAATGTGGAAATGGTAACAATATAAAAATTATGCTCTAGATGGTTTTGCACATTTTAATTGTGCTCTCTGTGGTGTAAATAGCTCACTGTTAAAATAGGGTACTGTGCATGTCAAGTGTAGGCACTGATTTGAAAATAGTAGAACTAATGCATATTTAATTGAATAATAGAAAATGTGAGACTAGTATATTTAATAAACACCACAATGGATCATATTTGAAACATAGGAATATGTAAGTCTTAGCCACTGATTTGGAATGCAATATAGGTCTTCGACTACTATTTTAGATAGGAATGCTAAGTCGGCTATATGGAAAATAGATGTCTAAGTAAGCTTCGGTCGCTTCACTATGAATCGATGCTACCTCGCCACACACCCCCACGTTGTTATATGCGATAAGCTAAGTTACCGTAGGTGATGGCTTGTACGATTTCTTAGTGCTAAACAAGTTTCATCACGAAAATGCATAACTTTATTCCATAAATCATGATTCTTTGCATCGCACTCGCATCATGAAGCAAGCATCGCACTGATACATGCTCCAATTGCACTATGTCATGCATATAGATCCCGCGAAGGAAGGACACCCGCCGGACCAACCGATCGTAGAGGAGCCTGAGGAGGAGCTGCACCAAGAGCCGAAAGACCAGCAGCAGGGGCCCGACTTCGCTTAGCATGCAGCTACTGACCCTAGTGAGGAAGGTAGGCAGGACCATACTTAACCCAGCAAACAAATTATACTTGATGATTACGCATATGCATTAGGAGTTGCTTGAAACCAGTTGCATTAGACTCCCTGGCCGCCCTGGCCCTAGCACCTATACATAGAGTTCGTAGTACGAGTAAGCATAGAAATTGCTAGGTACAAGTAGACACGAGTGTGTGGACTCATCGCGTATGTGTTTTCAAAGTTACAATAGATGACTATTAAGTCAATTATTACTATTTCTCATAATGTAACTAGAGACCGGGCTGAGATTTTATTTCAGTATTTACTTTTCATGATGTCACACCTTGGACTCCGCTCGAGTCATATAAGGTTCGTCCGCTGTTCGTCTGCTTGATCGGCATAACATTGCTAGAGTGATTAACCGGGACGTGGGACCGGTGAAGTCATACCTGGGTTTGTCAGGAGTTTTCGAGGCTCCTGCCCATCCACTTGCTGGAGACCGATGGGCCCGGGCAGCTCGTACTCGAAGGAGGGCTGACCCAGGGCACTGTGGTATCGATGCTGAGGGGGCACAACCCGAGGGTTAGGTGGGGGCTCCTTGAATCTTGGGACAAGACAGGTGTAGATCGGGACTATATGTGGGAACGCGATGGCTAGTAAGCATATACCCCTGGTATGATAGTTATTCCCGAGAATTAAAAATCGATTCGAATCGCTGATGCCTACCAGGTGTGGGAATGCCAATATCACTGTCAGGACAACGTAGTAACTACTTAAACACTCTGTATTTAATACTTACAATTTTGAATATCACATGTTTGTATTGAACTGTTACTTTACTGCAAATTTACTATTATAATGGTGATTATACAAATGATGAAAACTTGTTTACTTATGTTGATCATGGCACTGTTAAAACCAATGGCTAAGGATCCACTTGCTAGTAAGCAGTTTCGCGTCAGCCGTAAGCCAAATCCATTAAGACCTACTGAGTAATTAGTACTTCAGAGTTTGCCCCCATATTTTGAGCGCAGGTATGGAGTTCATGGTTTGCACCTGTGTCAGAGGTGGTGCATGCCCCCACTTAGGATGAATCGGCATGATGTGGCACAAGGGCAACATCGGTGGGCTCGATGTTGTTATTTCTAATGCAAATCTTTTGTGATGTCATTGTAACATCTGAACTTTATCATAGCTGCGAGAAACTTTTGAACTTGCTACTTTATAACTCTGTATTGTATTTGTACAATATTTGAACCCGGTTTGTAACTAAGTCTATTATTATGCTATTTCAACTGCCTGTGATGATGTATCTGTTGTGGCTCCATCGTGGGTCGGATGTGTATAATGTCGGTTCTTCTGGGAAACGGTATTATCGGGGGTCGAATGACTCTCGACGGACGGCCTGGGTTTAGTTTGGCCTAAGTGCACTGCGAGCCAGAGGTGGCAGGTGTGCTTAGTCCTGGATTAAATCTGCGGTTCCGCCACATGCCGTGAGTTGAGAAGGACTCAAGCTCTTGGTGGGCCCCTATACCCAAACCTCGGGAATAAAATCTCTTGTCGTGTGTGCTGTGCCAAGCTGGGAGACCCAAGTTTTGTGCTTGTGGTTGATTTATTTACTTGCATTACATTATTGCTTTCGCTATCATCATTATTCGTGTATAAGTTCTCTTTGTGAGTGTAGGAATTAAGTATTGCTGAGCTCAACATTTCATAGAAACATTTGACACAGCTCCACATAGCCCAATAAGTATTTTCTCGCATATTTACATTTGTAGGGCTTAGTCTCTGTGTGACACCGGACTATCCGATGAGGGTCACCGGACTATCCGGTTCTACCGGACTGTCCAGTAGACTGCACTGGACTATCCTGTGTTGGGACTGACAGTGTATTTTTTAAGTGGTGTAAATTTTCAGTTACGCCTATTCACCCTCCTCTAGGCAACATCAAGGTCCTTCCACCACTATCACATGCACCACGCCCAGATCGGAGCAGCGTTTCTTCCTCTCATCTGCTACAGTTGGGAGAGGCAACAAGGAGGAGGCCCATGCTCCCGCCGGTGAGGCCGTTGATCCCCTTCGTCTCCTGGTGGCCCTCTAGGCCTCATATGCGAGTGGGATCTCTAGGCTTAGCGGTGTAGTTTGGGTTAGGGTTTGCAGGCATCGGCGGTGAGATGGCTCAGTGAGGTTGGAGTCCACGGGACTGTTGCGCCATCCTACTTCATCCCCGTCTCGGTGCTGTGTGCTCCTGCGCCTGGCGACAGGTTGGTGAGGGTGGAGTCCATGGGGCTATTACCCCTTGCAATGTCGAGAATTGCTCTAGTTCCTGGTGGCTCTAGTGTACGATGTAGCTTCTCAACTCTTCATCTAGGTATGGATTGGGGGTTGAAGGTGCGATGTAGAGAGGTGGCTATCGGGTTGGTGGCAGGGGTGGAGTGCCTGGTGTGGCGAGGTATGGCGCTCACCACACCTCGACTCGGCCCACCTCCCTTGTATACCCCTATTTTTTTCAGACCACGAAGTAAACCGAGCCGAGATTGAGTCGACCCTCAACCCTTCCGCAGTTCTGCTCATTCTCGACTTAGCTCTCACTCGCTCGCCGACCCATAGTGCTGCTGGCCGTTGCACCTATACGAGACCTCCGTCCTCTGATGCTCTGACTCCAACGCTCTGCCATTCTGGTAACTTCCTCACCCTCACCCCTCCCTGGGCGTCGTCTATCGAAGTGAGGACCAATGGGGATGCTGTCTTTGGCTCCCCCTCCCTCTAAGGCCACTAGCCACCTAGGCCGCCAGGAGCCCAGCCGTCCACTGCCCTAGTGCTCCCCAATGGCGGTGGTGTGCCCTCGGTGGCTGGTGGCCCCGCGCCCTCGTCACTCGGCGGCCCGGCATCCTACGCAGGCGCCCTACCCTGTACAATGTACGAACACCACCACACCTAAATTTTTGGCTGTCCCTCCACCACTGGTTGGTGGCCGCTAGGGTGGATGGGCCGTTGCTCCGTTCTTGCTGCTTGCCAGCATGGAGTTTGGATCCATGGCCAAAGAAGCTCGGGTGCATCCTGATGTTCCACCTTGGTGTTTCTCTGTTGTGGATCTTATCAAATCTTTGAAGCGATGGGGCTTCTTCTGGTTCTGGCCGTGCCATGGCCAGAGAAGCTCAGGGTGCATCTTCGTCCGATGTGCCACCTTGGGGTTTCTCTGTTACTGTTCTTATCAAAGCTTTCAAGATGGGGCTTCTTCTTGTTCTGGCCGTGGTGACCACGTCGTCCTTTTCCTGCTCCCATGGTGGCCTTGGCGATGGTGGTGGAGGAAGATGGTGACGACCTGACTTCTTTGGTGCAGAAAAGATCTTGAGCGCTTTTTTGTATTTTTTCTTTGTGTAAGGTCTTTTCTGCAATTCGGGTCAGGTAACTATGCTCTCTGTACTCTTCTAGTAGGCCCCTGTATTGACCATGTACTGGCTTAAGGCTGAATCCAAGGGATGCCCTATATTGGATCTCTAAAATTAAATGATGCACTATTACGGCACTGTTCTGCACGGTAAACAGATAGAAGGAACAGTTGAAATAGTGACGAGAATGAAGGGATGGGGGAGCCCTTGGATTCGGAGGGGAAGGTTTCTCGTGCAGGGTCCTCCTATCCTTCTCTCTCCCATGTCAATCTCTGCTGCTGTTTTTTTTTTTTTGAGATGATCTCTCCTGCTGCTAACAACATAGTAGGCCAGTTCACCTACAAGCAAAGGCCCACTGGGCGTAGTCGCACGGATGATGACAGGAATAGGAGACATGGCTCAGAGTCCGAGCAACTAAAGCTATTTTCATCGATCTGCTCATCTCATTGCCCATATTTCAAACTTCTATATGTCTAGATATGCCCACTGGTGTCCTCACATTGAAATGGACAGACTTTTGGGTGGCCTGATGAGCACTCTCACGTTTAGTCCCACCTCCGCTAGCTACAAGCCTACAACAAACAAGTAATGCATGCTCTCTATGTAATGATATCGGAGGACATGGTCCGAACAAGTACATGTGCACGTAACATATGAGGCCTACTATTTGGATTGCTAGTGGGACTCACAAGACATGTAACCATATTCTCTAAAAACTCTAAAGGAGACTTGAAGCATTATTATCATAAATTGTTCGTAACAAATTATATTCATCACAGTAGCATATGTTTTATTTTTGTCACTAAAAACATGTTTTCTTTTAAAAATGTCATAAACGCCTCAATTTGATGATGACTCGCACCATTATCACGAGATGTCGGCAATAAAAAATCACATTTCTTATGTCCAGTAGCATCTAACGAACAGAGGATTGTGTGGCTTGGCTTGTAGTTCCCGCGGCCTCAAAAGTCCTTCGGTTAATTGTATATATGTAGCATATTGTCTACAGAACATTAAAGATTGAGCTATATATACTGCTAATGATCATCTCCAATAAAAGCGAGAGTTACCTGTAAACCACTTTCCCATTCTCTCTCTCTCTCTCTATTAGCTTCGTGATCATCAGCTACGCCCTGCGGTGACCTCCTCGTGTTCCACCAGACCGATTGCCACAATCAGCTCTCTTAGTAGTAGAGACAACCACGATGCAGATGCTTGCCGTACAGAACCACTATGCTCGTCGAGCCTGTGTTAGGCTCGCGCCGCACGCACCTGCTCGTGCACCGTCCACATGCAGATGGTTAAATGGCTAATCCCTAGTTCACTACTGACAGCCGAGACGCCCCGCTCGTATTGCCGCTGGGGCGCTGCACTCCCATGCACATCGACGCCGGGCCTCTAGCTGCGCTTCTGGCCGCCTATGGGCTATGGCAATGCCTTGATCGCTGCGAGTTCACACCCAGCCGCACAGCAAATGTGTATACGTGTTACCTGACCCACCTCTCCTATTGACCGATGATGATCTAGACAAAAGATTTCTTACGTCGACCAAGTTTTGCACGCACCATGGTACCTCATGTGATGAATGGATCATCTTGTGTTTGTTTATACTCTATCTTAACGCAAAGATACATATATAGGTCTCCTATGTATCCCCCTCCCCCCAAAATAACGCGTGTATAAATGTATCCCTACACCATGACACTGCACTACATTAGCGATCGACACATCTATGGTAAAAATTTAATATCACGACAAATGTTATGTTGCTAAAAATACGCAAGCAACAGATCTTCCGGTGGGAATTCATGATTTACAGTCGAACAATCTGCCATTACTTATCATACCAAGCAATCCTCTTTGACAGCCTGTTTGAAACAAAGGAAACCAAAACAGAGGAATAGGAAAAAACACATAAGTAAGATAGCGTGAAAAATGAAAAACTATAGTATTTGAAAACACATCAATGTATACTTTGAGCTGTTTGAATTGCAGAAAAATAGGTGTGCAGATTGTGGGAGTGAAAGGGAGCAAAGATTCTTTCCCTTAGGTTGGAGTTGATGCTTATTTCCTATGTTTTGTGCATCACTTGTTTTCTTTCCATATAAATGGAACTCAGCTTTCCTTTGTTCCAAACACCTCCATATGATTCTTTTTCTCTGGAATCTATTCCTCCAAAATTCCTATGCAAATCCTTTGATCCTAACATAGCCTGAACTGGGACTCGATAATTGTTGCTATGTGCATTATACATAATATGTTGGCAAAACTCTGTCACCAACTTGTGTGTTGGTACCTAGGAAAGGCGGGAAGGAGGACTATATCACTGCACAGGCGCTTTTATGTCGTGTTGCATGGCTTTGCGCCAAGTGTCTAGGTTGGAGCACCACGATCACGCCCAGCTTCTCTAGTCCATTGGATCGAGTTGCCACACGGTCCATTGCAGGACTTACACAGCTGTCAATCTTTGCCCCTCCGTGTATAGAACTCAAGTACCAGCCAATGCCAAGCATTGCTTTCTATCCATCGAAGGTCTTTTGCCGAAGTCCATCGGGGCCTTTTAGAGGGCCTCCAATCCATCAGAGGGATTGAGCAATTGGCCGGTCCATTGACTCTCACACCCCACCTCAATGAGTCAAGGTAGCCACCCCTGTGACCTCCCCTCCCGCTGTGCCTCTGCAGATTCCAAGCGACCCCCCATCCTGCCGCTGCATTTGAACAGCACAGTAGCGTAGCCAGGAGCCACCCCCTCCGTCTGAGCCAGCAGAGTCACCGCCCCTCGACTTAATAGCACTCTACCTCAACATAGCCACCCCTCCCTGTGACCTCCCTTCCCGCTGTACCTCTCCAGACTCCAAGCAACATCCCATCCTGGTCGCACCGCTACATTTGAACAGCCGGCGCACCCAAGAATTTTACTTAGAGGGTCTAGCTCGACATGCCACTATAATTTGATGGCCAATAGGAATTCAGTGTATATAATATAATAGCTTGTCTTTTAGTTTATAAAAAAGATAATTAAAATTGCAAATATCGATGTCATAAAAATTGAGCAGCAGAGCAGGAGAGACACGCCGGCAGTGAGGCGGTGCGTGAATAGCACAATCGGCATGACTGCTCTGATTTTCTAGTAGGGTTTATCCTTGTATCTTAAAACAACACATTGGAATGTCAAATTTGGCATTCCTCCCAAAGGCTGATTGATCACATGTACTATGTTGAGAAGTCTATGGACTCATCCTGCGGCACTAACTAGAGGCATGCGACCAGCCACTAGCCTACCTCTATCTACTAAGTATTCTAAGCTATTCTAGGCCTCTATATGATCTATTCGTCATTCAATGTACGTATGTTTAATACATGTCTAGATTCATCAATATTCATATGAATGTGGACGAATAAAAAGAAGGAGTAGAACCCCCTCTCACAATGTATAATAAATGAGCTTGTATTTCATTTTGCTGTTTCCTTGGGGTGCCATGACCCCTACTAGCCCCCCTGGCTACGTCACAGAACAGTAGCCTACCGTCTCTTCAGGAAACTTGGCTGATTCCATTTATTTCGTTGAATTTATGCGCAGGGTAGAGACTTATTATTTGGAAGCAGCTAATGCACGAACGACTATTTTTGGGCTTACGGCGCACACACCCTTTTTTGGCAAGATATGGATCCACCGATCCACCCCTATACTACTTTTGACAAATAATGATGTCTACGTGTATTGTCTTTGCCTGGGCATTGTTGACCCTCCGCGAAAAAAGTAGCAAAAAATACCCCAACTGAACTCACAAATAGGCAATAATACTAGCATCATTGGACAAATAATGGTGTGTTCCATTAGGCGAAAATTCCAGTGTCACTAGGAAAAAATACTAGAGTCATTAGGAAAAATACCATCAGCATTTTGCCTATTGAAAATCAGCATTTTGCCTAGTGAAAACCTACAAATTTGCACGAAGCGAGTGGGGGAGAGGAAGATGCGGCGCAGAGACCAGAGAAGAGGAAGATGTGGCGGTGGCGACCATCGCCCTAGCAGCGGCAAAGCTTGCCTAGATCTCCTTCCTGTCACCGTTGCTGGTAGCCGCTCCGCCATGCCCTGGCATGCAGCATGGATCTGGAACTGGCAGCCGCCGCCACATCCTCCTCGGGCATGGGCCTGGCAGCCACGCCTTCTTCCCCTGGCCCACACGCGAAGCGAAACTGGAGGGCAGAGGAAGAAGCCAGCGATGGCACAGAATGACACCTCGTCGCGCAGCAGTGGCGGCGCTTCAGGAGGAGCCCACGTCGAGGTGGAAGAGGAGGGAGACGAGAGGCGGCAGCCCTTCGTGAGGCCGGCCATTGCGCCTTGTCGCACAGTAGCGCATGCGGAGGTGGATGTCGTTAGGCGGTGTAGTGGAGCAGTGGGAGGAGGAGGGAGGGCGAGAGGAGGATGAGGAGGGGTCCGACAGCCTCGTCGCCGGCCGACAAGGTGCCCAGCGGGCGGGGGCGCTATGGGCAGGCCGACAACCATAGAGAGAGTGAAGGACTGAGTGGGGAAGGGATAAGGTTGAAGAAGGATAAGTGAAAGTGGAGGGGGATAAATGTGTGCGTGCAGAGGAATAAAAGCACGCATAGATGTAGTGTAGCGTTTACCCTATTTTTTTACCTTCTATTTTCGCCGACAAAAGATTTTTATCTACACTATACATAATGCAAGTTTTTAATATCACTTTCATCTAACGAAAATGTCTGTACCACTCACATTGTCCCAACTTAGAATGGTCCAAAACGATAGATGAAAAATATTTTCGCCATTTAGTCTTTTTTTTCTCACGTTATATGTACACTACTTGTTATGTGCTTCCTTGTCTTCTAATTAATAAAAAATTAAGGATGTAGATTAAGCATGAATTAATTTCTCCTTCCTCTTTCTTTTTTCTGCTTTTATTATTACCCGACCGGCTAGCTCTTTCCTATCTCCTATGCTTGTTTTTAGCTCTTCACGCAATCCATGTAGACCCATCAAGCATGCAGACTGAAATGCAGTTTGCGGCGGCATTAGTTTTGGAAAAAGTGTGTCAGATGGTAGTAATTAGACAGTCTCATGCAACTATTGGTTATGAAAGATTAATCGTTTGGTAGAAGTTTTACCGACGCTACTACAACTTCTGATTACGTTGGTCAGCTAAATATTTTATTGACTGATGTTAAGATGCTGGATAGGTCATTACCAACAAACAGAGTGTTGGTGATTATTGGGTTGTGGTGTACTGATTGATTAGGATGCGTACTAGCGTTACATACATCATAAGACTAATGGGCTTGCAATGATGATAGTATTCATTATGGGCTTGCAATCCCGATGGACCTCTTGTGCTGGAGGCATTAATTTACATGGGCCATATGGATGTGCAAATTCATGGGCCCATCTCTGGTAATAAAACTTGCACGCGCGCACGCTCTCTCTCTCTCGACGATTTTTTTTATTTTTATATTTATTTAATTTATTTTTTTCAGAAATAAATAGACGATTCAAAAAATTGCATATATATACTAATACCGCCGGACCATCCGGCGGTATTTAAAAAACGCCGCCCTATCCGGCGGTTTAGTGACGTGGCATCCTGTCTGCTATCGGATTTGAACCTCTGTCATCAAACCGCCGGCTGGAGCGGCGAAAAATAAAAAACGCCAGGCCATCCGGCGATATTTAAAAAACGCCGAATGGGCCGGCGTTTTTTAATTCTCCATGGCGGTATTTAAATTCTTTTGGCGTTTTTTAAATAATGCCTGGCGGTATTTAATCCTTTTGGCGTTTTTTAAATAATGCCGGTCCATCCGGCGATTTTTAAATAATGCCGGCCCATCCGGCGTTATTTTGCTCCATGTGCATTTTTAAAAAACAAGAGCATGGTAATTTGTTAAATAACCAATACGAGTATACGTACAAGCAAAATGGCAATTACAAAAACATTTTAATGTGGGCATGCAAACTATTGTAATTTGTACTGGTAAATTTGTATTTCTTTATTTTAGGACATAAAATATTTGTTTTCTTTTTGTTACTATGGACGACAGACAAAAACAAATTATGAGAGTACACGTTACATTAAATTGAAATCCCAGCGTTACATTGAGTACGACATGAACAATTGATGCAGAAGTTAAAACGCAACATAGATTGAACTCGGATACATAATTCTCAACGTTGACAGCGTGGATTAACGACATAAATAAAGTTGGACACACTTGCGATGCATTGTCGTTGTAGCGCGTAACTCGTGCTGCACAATTGACTTGCCTTAGGTAATTTGAAATACTAGAAACGTAATAATAGTAACAAGTTCGTCTAAGCGAATTGGTTAGGATAGTGCTGCGATGGGCCTCCGAGATCATAGTAGCCGTAACCTTCGAATGGTGGAGACTTGGGGGGCATACGCTGCCGCGGGTGGTACGGGCATTTGCAGAAGGGGTCAGGGGACAGGGGATCATCTTCGAGTCCAACCACCATTACGTTAGCGTTAGCCTCGTCTTCCAGAGAGTTGACGCGACACTCAATGTCGTGGATCTTGGTCTTCAGGTGGTTGATATAGTCTTCGACGTAGGCATGGTGTGGAGGATCTACCCACTTGGTGAAGCGACATGCCGTGTCAGTGGAATCTTGCAAGCATTTATATCTCTTTTTAGAAACAATTTGAGTTATGTCAGAAGAAAGTGTAGAGAGCGAGTTTAAGCACACACATAGCCAAAAGGGCATCTGTAGAAGCGACGACCTCCATCGATGAACTCATCGAACACCTGCACGACACAATACTCACCACAACGGCACTTAGGCCACTCCTCCGTGCGATCATCGTAAGGCCTAAGTTTGCGTTCGCCAACAAAGGAGTCTTGTCCCTCTAGCGGGAAGTCCTCCAGTGGATGTGGAAACATGTCTGGCCTTGAGGACCTCCCCAGAGGAAGTGGTGGCTACGACGTCCTCCACCCCTCCCTCTTTTGCCTCGGCCGCGGCCACGACCCCTTCCTCCCGGCTCGGCCATTGCTCTCTCGCTCTGGTAGTGTGTTGTGTGTGCTTTTTGAAGGTGTGCCGTGTTTTTTTAGTCGAGATGGGGGTTGAGTGGTCTTCTGAAAATGAAAAAGTTGTCAGGTCAAACTTGAAATGCTACTGAAAGGGCTACGCAGGTGTTGTCACGTCGAATTGAAAAGGCTACATAGGTGTTGTCACGTCGAACTGAAAAGGCTACAAATGTACCTGTAACTAAAAAGGCTACGTCTTGCGCTGTCACGTCAAACTGAAAAGGCTACATAGGTATTGTCACATTGAACTGAAAAGGCTACGCATATACCTGTAACTGAAAAGGCTACGTGATGTCGAACTGAAAAGGCTACGGAGGCATCTGTATCTGAAACGATTGCCTACGTGTTGTCACGGCCTACTGCAAAGGTGAAAGTCATAAAATACACGCTGACAAAAGTACACTGAACTAATGCAAGTCAACTCTTGAACTAGGATCTAGCTACGACCCCTCTTGCTCCTGCGTGCAGCTCTCTGGGCAGCCCAAGTGTGCCGTGACCCGTGACTAAATGGGTCGGGTGCCTGTCGAGTACGTCGGCCAGGGACTGCATCGTGCGCTGGCGGCTCCTGTGACTGCTGAGTTTCGTGAGGTGGCGCCTCCTGTAGCTATGAGTAACCAATCTCATCATGTCGCGGCGGCGACGCGAACAAAGACTGCGCCATCTACTCTGCTGCGCCTAGTGGACTGTGTGGAGCGTGGGCGGCTCCGTAGCTGTCGTCAGGGGTCGTGCCTGGTACCTGGTACGCTGTGTAGGGTAACTGTCCGTGACGGACGGTGTGCGGCGGGGCAACTCATGTGGCATCGACAAGACACGAAGTCGTGTCCGTGGGAGGTACCAACGGAGGTAGTGACCCCAGGCTGCATCGTCATGTGGCCTACCCTCCATGACGAGGTCATCCAAGGCCGTGGACCACTTCGCCACGAACTCGGCAAGACGTGGTGCCCAGATCTGGCCAACGTTCTGGCCCTGCCTCGTAAACCTAAAAATAAAAATAGTTTTGTCGGTGGACTGAGCATGTGAATTATGTGAAAGAAATAACTTTGCGGTAATACACAAGGTCGGCACAAACCGGTGCACGTGTGGCGGCAGTAGGCTCTGAGGGACGACCACCTCCTGCCACAAGCCTAGCTGACAGAGCACGCGTTGCACTGCGTGCTCCTCGACGTAGATGTCGAACACAAGTGGGCTGCGCGTTCTCCAGTACTCGGCGTCGCGTACGCACAACGACGACAGCCCGTCAGGTGCACGACTCTCCACTGTCTCGTCAGAGTAGGGCGTCCAACGAACGTCGTCGTCACGGAGGACGTCGAACTGGCCTACGAAGTCAGAGTAAGACTTCCTAGTCTGCACGTGAGCGTACACAAACTGCGAAAACATTCAATTACACCGTTAGTACAAAAAGTAAAGACACACCCAAATAAGTCAAGGAAGAACAAGCCACGTACTCGTCGGTCGCACCACAGAGAGCCCATTGTAGGGACGTCTACGTCGTCGCGTATATACGCGTCGTACGGGCTGTGCACGACCGCGGGCCGACCTATCTGAAACCTCTCGTGGGCCCAAAGCTGCAGAAGTAGCGGGCATCCCCCGAAGATGGGCTCCGCTGACGAACTCTTCAAACAACTCGTGCACAGTCCCCGGTACGTCGTAGCTAGGACAGCGGACCCCCAGCTGAACTGCGGGATCGCCTCTAGTGGGCTGTCGGCGACGTGACGCGCGAAAGGCAGTAGGTTCTTGGGCACAAAGTTGCCCGCAGAGCTGCAGAATATCACCCACCCCATCAACCACAGCACGTACGCCTCCAAGTGCCACGCAACCTCGTACTCTGTGGCACCTATTCGAATGTTACCGGCCTGTAAATAGTTGCACATAAGTAAAAACCATATGATTTTTAACTATGCCGGTTGCGGTCGAATCTACTCACCTTGAACTGAAGAATCCACCACTTGGGCGGTCCGCCCGTGTACGTCGGTGGAAACTCCCTATAGGGCTGTGCATTGCCGATACGCTCGACGGCACCGAACCGAGCGAGCAAGTCCTCACGCCAGCCGGGGCCAACATCCGTGGGGCCCATGGCATCGCCCCTCAACGGCAACCCAAGCAGGTACGACACGTCCTGCAATGTAGGCGCCATCTCGCCCACGGTGAGGTGCAAAGTGTGTGTCTCCGGTCTCCACCTATCCACCATTGAAGCAAGGAGAGAGAAGTCGTAGCTGAAACGCGGGCCGTCTCCCTCGACCATGCGAGCAAGTGGGAGCAGACCAGAAGCGCGCAGCCTAAAAAAAGCGATGAGCATACCATTGTATAAATTTCAATGAGATTGAATATATCTGAATAGGAGAATGAAACACGTAAAGCGAACCTCGGTAGCCAACGAGGGTCCAACGCCATCGTCTCCATCGGAACACGTACGTGAAACTGTCCAAGCGAGCTCCCCAATACCGCACTGAAGTACGACCAGTGCTTCTTGTCCGTCGCTGTATCGAGCAGGTCGGGGGTCACGTAACCCTGTGGGGCATCCATCCCTAAAAAAAGATTGATATCGTTAGTCCACATTATAAACCAAGTATAAACTAACTAATACATTAACATAAGACTGCATGGAATTCAAAATAACAACACATAACAGTAACATAACAATGTATACCATTGCATCGAATTCAAAATAACAACAAACTAAATGCCATAGTAACAAAATATAATTACAATCCACGATAGCAATTCCACATCCACTGAATTACAACTAAGACAAGAGTTACATAGTAGAGAAAGGTTCCAAACATTATGTTATTACAATCCATGACACTAACTAAAAATCATTAAATGACTTCATTGGTTCCTACACGATCGCGTCGACCGTGACTCGATGATCCTGGCTCAGGTATGTTCGACACGGTTCCTTGAGGTGTATTAGTGCATTTTTTGTAGCTGTGCCTGAACTCATTGCATTTGGAGCATATGACAATTCTTGGCCCAGCTTCGGTGTCATCCATGTTGTTATGAATGCGACGAGTCTTGCATCGCACTATCTGTTGTTTCATGTCAGGGTGAGGATTGGGTATGAAATCAGGAGCACCCTCTGCAGTACGAGTGAAAGTCCCCGCAATGGCGAAACCATATATCTCAGAAGTCCAGGTGTGATAGATTGCATCCTTCATATAATAGGGGGACACAAACATACGAGCGTTCAAACCTCCAACTTCCTGACATGCAGCTATGACATGTGTACATGGCCTGTGGTATAACCTCGGCTTGTGGCAGGTACAAACACAATGGTTATTGTACAAGACACATTCTTGCACGTGCCTCTCATGATTGCCTCCTCTTCGGCCTTTGTCCCGACAAAGGACCTCAAATCGATGCTCAGCGATACCCATGTTCCTGACACGATGTCCTACGACTTTTGTGTTTGCTTTGGCCATATACTCAAAGAATTTCTGCCCATATACGAGGCGGTGGTCTAGAAACACCTTCTTTGCTGCAGGATGACGTTCCCGAAAGTATTGTGTTGTACGGTATATGTAAAATTCCACAATCCCGACAAGTAGCATTCTTCAGCTTCCACGTAACACCCAATTGTACACCTCGGCAAGGTTCGTAGTCATAATACCATAACGTGCACCTCCTTCATCATGCAACAAAGACCACTTCTCCTTTGGCTCATGCTCAATCCACTCCGAAAATGACTTGATCGAACGACCAGGCCTCCGTCGCACATTAGGACCATCAAGGCCCACATTTTCCATTGCAATTGGCTCATCATCTTCTAAATTCACACCTCTAGTACTTAGTTCCATAGCCTTCTTCTTTGTGAGCTCATCAAGCTTTTTCCACAAAAATTGAATTTCCTTTCTTGATTCTGGCTACACAACCTCTTAAAAAGTTTTGTTAGTTTTTTGTTCTTGAACTGCTTCTGAAAGTTAGCTCCCATGTGTCTCATGCACCACCGACTCTTCAGATTGACCCACTTTGGTGTTCTTTGACGTTGTACAGATCCTTCCTGTAAATCTTGCACCGCTTGCATAATGCCTCCATGGCGATCATGAATCACACACACATCTCGCCGATCCTGAACAATACATGACTTGATCCGCTCTAAAAACCAGTACCAACTGTCCCCATTCTCACTCTCAACAAACGCAAAAGCCAGTGGAAGCACCTGACTGTTTCCTTTTACCGCAATTGCAGTCAGAATTGTGCCTTTGTACCTCCTTGTTAGGATGGTCCCGTCGATGCATATCACTGGGCGACAATACTGGAATGCACTGATACATGGCCCCAAAGCAAAGAAAGCACGCTGAAGAACACGCTTTGTACGGTCCTGAGGCAAATTATAGTGCTTAATCTCAAAGTAACTACCGGGATTCTGGTCACATAGTGTGTTCAGCACACGTGGCAGGTTATGGTACGATGCTTCATACGTACCCCATCTCATTTCCAACACCTTCTGTTTTGCCCTATAAGCTTTGCTGTAACTTATTTTGTACTGAAAGTCATCCTCTATGCTATTGATTATTGCCTTCGGCTCATATCCAAGATTATTTACTATCTTCGAGTACATATGTTGAGCCACAAAATCAGCTGTCAAGTTACGGTGATGACTCTCAAGCTCTTCAAGGATGCATGTATGATGTTCAATTCTTTAAACGGTCCAGAAAATTTCATACTTTTCCAAGAATGCATGGACCCTAAAAGGACAATCATCTCGTATGCACTTCACATCATAGACTTGTGGACTGCTCTTTCGAACTCTGAACTCTTTCTTCAGGCACTTAGCCGACGATCTTTGCACAGCCTCTTTCAGCTCTATCTTGCTATGGTAAATAGCTCCCACAGATACTTCATTCTCACTATATTCCCATGGCACAGTTTCACCTTCATTCACTAACAGTTCTGAGTGATCATAGTTGGCCCATTGACTTGGAACCTGGTTCAATGTTTCATCTTCATTATCTGAATCTTCATCAACAGGGACATTGGCCTCGGCATCCTCCCGCTGCATCTTTTCAACCAAACCTACAATTTCTTCACCCTCATCTACCTCACACCTTGGTTCTCGTACGGTTTCACTTGCTTCACCTTGCTCATCTATATCCACGCCCACCTCGTTAACCTGATTCACATTATTTTCCACCACTTGTTCAACTGTTGTGGCCTCATCACAGCCCCGTGAGCTTTCTGGTTCAGCATTCACCTTCTCGTATGATTGCACAAAAAGAACCAGAGGTAACCCATGACGCAAGCTAACATCAACAAACCTCCTTCATACGGCAGTGCTTTCTATTTGCACTAATTCATAATAAACAGGCGATGAACTCCTAGTTGTTACTGCTGAGATGCTCAATTGACATTCATCGTAATCCAACTTAAAACACTTCATGAACCAGTTATACACTGAACGGAATGGCCTCTTAATTGCTTTGTCCAGCCCTTTTGTCACTGACCGAAACCCACTCAAATCTACCCCGAACTGACCGTAACGTATGTGGCGGAACCGCCGATTTAATCCGGGCTAAGCACACCTGCCACCTCTGGCTTGCAGTACGATTAGACCGAACTAAACCCGGTCGTCCGTCGAGAGTCGTTCGACTCTCGATATTACCTTTTCCCAGAGGAAGCGACATCATACACATCTGACCCACGATGGAGCCACAACAGAAACATCATCACAGGCAGTTGAATAGCGTAAAATTAGACTTAGTTACAAACCAGCTTTTACATAAAATACAAGTTCAACATAATGTTATAAGGCAGCAAGTTTGAAAGTTTCTCGCAGCGGAAATATAAGTTTAGGGGTCACCATATTATCACCAAAAGATTTGCATTAGAGGTACAACATCGAGCCCACCGATGTTGCCCTCGTGCCATTCAGTCATCTCATCCTAAATGAGGGCATGCTCCGCCTCCAACACATGTGCACACCATGAACTCCATACCTGCGCTCAAAATATGGGGGCAAACCCTGAGTACTAATTACTCAGTAGGTCTTAATGGATTTGGCTTACGGCTGACGCGAAGCGGCTTACTAGCAAGTGGATCCTTAGCCTTTAGTTTTAAACAGTAACATGTGTAACATGAATAGTAAGTTTTCATCATTTATAGAGCCTTCAACACAACTGTAACTTGCAGAAAGGTAAACAGTCCAATTCAATCATGTGATATTCCAAAACCATGAGTATTAAACACCGAGAGTTTAAGTAGTTACTACGTTGAACGTCAAAGGCATTGGCATTCCCACACCTGGTGGGCATCAGCGATTCGAATCGATTTTTAATTCCCGGGAATAACTATCATGCCAGGGATATATGCTTACTAGCCATCGCGTTCCCACATATAGTCCCAATCTTAACCTGTCTCGTCCCAAGTTCGATTCACTCCCGCCTAGCCCCCGGGTTGTGCCCCCATGACGAGCCTGCCGACATCTCGGTCTCCCCGTCATGAGTACCAAGCTCCCCCGGGCCACCTTCCTCTCAACCAGCGGGTAGGAACGTGTCTCTGTGCTTCGGACGAGCCCAGGAAACACTTTACCGATCCCATTTCCCGGTTAAGCACTCTAGCAATGTTATGCCGACCAATAGGCGAACAGCGAACGGGCCTTATGCGACTCGGGCGGAGTCCAAAGTGCAACCTTATGAAATGCATATACTGAAATAAATCTCCGCCCGGTCTCCATTTAATTACATGAGCAACAATAATAAATGATATGACTGTAAGCTTTTGTAACTTTGAAAACACCTACGAGACGAGTCCACATACTCGTGTCTACTCGTACCTAGCAATTTCTAGGCATACTCGTCCAACGAACTCTATGTATAGGTGCTAGGGCCAGGGCGGCCACGAAGTCTAATGCAATTGGTTCCAAGCAATTCCTAATGCATATGCGTAATCATCAGGTATAATTTATTTGCTGGGTTGAGTATGGTCCTGCCTACCTTCCTCGTTAGGGTCAGTAGCTTCTTCCGGAGCGTAGTCTGGTTCCTGCTGCTGGTCCTCCGGTCCTTGGTGCAGCTCCTCTTCTGGCTCCTCTACTTTGGTTTGGTTCGGCGGTTGTCCTTCGTTCGCGGAATCTATATGCATGACATGGTGCAATTGGAGCATGTATTAGTGCAGTGCTTGCTTCATGATGCGAGTGCAATGCAAGAAATCAGGGTTTATGGAATAACATTATGCATTTTTGTGATGAGACTCGTTTAGCGCTAAGAAATCGTACAAGCCATCACCTAAGATAGCTTAGCTTGTCACATAAAACGACGTGGGGGTGTGTGACTGAATAGCATCGATTTATGCGAAAAGACCGGTGTCTACTATTATCTAGAACTCTTTTTCATGATTCACTATATGCTTAACTACTAGGCTATATTGGATCAAATTAGTACAATATAATTTCTACGGATTTTTCTGGACAAGTTTTGTATGGTATATATTTTCATACTCTAAAAATACACTAAGTACATACATAGGGGTAGAATAGTAATTAAGCATTGCATACTAGGGTTTCCAAAAACCACCATAGATCCTAATCATCATATAAAAGTCACTATCCAAGTTTCATAATTTTTGAAAGTGTCTAGCTTTAGTTTTGCTAATTATTTAAGAAACCTTAATATGCAAGCATTCAGGGGCAACACAGTCATTTCATGGATCACTCTATTTTCCATTCTGTAGAGCTGCTTAAGAGGAGTACAATGCAATAAAGTTTGCATTTTTCTGGTTTTTATTTGATTTACTATGAATTTTTCAAAGTTCTCGGTTTATAGAAATTTAATAAATCAAAAATCATAACAGACAGGGACCTAAACGTGATTATCTATTATATCGGGGGCTAGCACGTAAGGATCCGATGACTCAGTGAATAGCGCATTGGATCTGAATGTGAATCCGTGAAAACCGGAGGGCTCCAATGCAAATACGACATCTCCTCCCTGGGTCTTCTTCCTCCTCGCGCCAGGGAGGAGAGAGGGCGGCGGTGGCGCGGGCTCCGGCCTGCTAGGGTGCGGCAGCCCGGCCAGCGGCGGTCAGGGAGAGGGAGAAGAGCGCGGGGAACACTTACCCCCTACCTATAGCGGCGGGGAAACCGCGGAGGAGGCCGGCGACGGCGGTGAAGGAGCTCCGAGCGGGGTTAGGTGGACGGCGTCGGGCTCCACGCGGAGGAGGGCAGAGAGGCGCTGAGACCAGGTGGAATCGGTGGAGTGGAGCCGGGCGACCGCGGAGCGCTTGCTGCTGGGAGCAGAGGCGGCCGGAGGAGGCCGGCGCGCGAGCTCGGGGCGAGTTCCAATGGCGGTGACGGCGTTGCCGGAAGAGGCGAGGCCGGGGAGCAGGCGAGCCGGGAAGAGCAGGCGAGTGCGGGGAAAGGGACAGGGTGCCGAGGCGCCCTCCAGCTTCTGGAGCCGGGCGGGGGCAGGCCGGGCGGCGCGTGGCCAGCGGTGGCAAGCGGCGCGTGGCCGGCAGCGCTGGACGCCGGCGCCGCGTGGGCGAGCGAGAGAAGAGGAGGAAGAGAGAGGGCGTGGGTGGACCGGGTCCATGGATTGCGGGACGCTGACTGGTGGGACCGAGCGAGAGAGAAGAGAAGCGGTCCACTGGACCGAGTCCGTGGAAGCTAATTAAGGTGGGACCCACAGAGCTGTCGTCCCCACGCGGAGCCGAGGCGGGCTGACGAGTGGACCCCACTCGTCAGTGACTGCAGGGTGGAAAATAAATTCGGAAAATTGAAAAAAAGCTGTTTGACTGCTGAGACAGGTTTTAGAAATTATTATTTTTGAACATCCTAGAGGCCGAATTTGACAAAACCCAAAATACAAAAGTTGTTCTAATCTTCTAGATCTACAACTTTGTCAAAAGGAGTAATATCAGATTCCAAGTTTAAATATGATTAAATTTGAATTTAACCTGCTGACTCCAGTTTGACCAAGGTTTAATGCAAACTTAGAAATTCCTAAAGTCTATTTTATTCTCATTTTCATAGAAAGAGTATTATACAAATGTTTTGTAGTTTTTAATTATCTACAACTTTCATATATGATGTTTTGCATGATCATGTCTTTTGGTTGCTCAAAATTTGAATTTTTCCATTCAGGTCTATTTGGACAGAATTCAGTAGAAGATAGAAAATGAGCTAAAACACCTTGCAAATCTTTATGCATGTCAACACACATAATACCAAAGTTATTCCTCATGAAATTTTCTACAAGTTTGTTATAGAGAGTTTGGTCCAAAACACATCATATTTTGAACTATAGTGACAAGTGCACTCAGGGGTTTTGCATATTCCACTAGAAATTTTTGACTTCGTGATTTACTAGCCTAGTTGTTGCTCTTCTTTCAACATCCTTAAGCCAAATCCTTGACTACCGCTAATCTAATCGCGTGTTAAGACTTTCGAGATGCCGGGGGCATCACAACCCACCCCCCTTAAAGAAATCTCGTCCCGAGATTTGTGTGAGGTACGGGTGTGTTACCTATCGCGTATTGTAAGGAGTATGGTATCGTGGTTCGTGCCTTTTCGATTGCACATGGTAATATCCTAATTTTTCACTCGTTGGCTTTGTCAACTAGCTTGTGAATGGTTAGTGCCTCTTTAACACAAGTAGTCACAGAGCGTTATCTATTAGGCTAAGGCGGTCTCTCTAAGATACTCGACGAGTCGTGCCATATAAGAGAGCGAATGAACAAACCATGAAGAGAATGTGGTCAGTGAGCAAGTGACTGTGATTGAAGCAACGGAATGGAGTCATTTCCTGACTTTGATACTAATATTTGAAACATGGTAAGTATCTGATTTATTCAAATAATGAAAGCAAAGCGTACACAGTCGGAAATTGAATAAGGCAGGGTCTTTTGATTGAAAGAAGTATCATCGGATATATTGTTGAGAGACACATTCCTTTTATTTGACAGGGACTGTGTCCACATATAGAATTTCAAGTCAACATGTCTTCAAAGAGTAAGATGTGGTGAAACGTAGCACATTCTACTCATCAGGACATGAAAGGCACAAGAGGGAGAAGATAGACCGTATTCGCCTAAACAGGGTGATGATCTGTATGATTTCTTAGCGTGGGTCATGATCGATCAAAAAAATGGCAGTAGCTGACGTGCTCTTACTAGCGAAACAAAATGCTAGTAAGCTCTCTCCTAAGAGGAAGAAAACCACTCATAAATAAATGACGATAAGACAAGAGCACTAGGCGAGGACAAAAGCTAGTGTGGAGGATGTTCGTAAAGTACACCCTCGGGAAATAAGGTTTAACGAATGGATAGAAAATATCGACGGAGTTAGTGAGAACGAAGTTGACTGTTCCCACCAATCTTCGGAGGCAAGGTCAAACATGGATATGAATTAATACGAGCAAGTCATAGGGTTGAGACGGATCATCTCCATTGGTCAAGAAGGCAAGGTGAAACAAGGCAATGGAAAAATGTGATGAGATGGTGGAAATGAGACTGATCATTTCCACAGAAGCAACGAAAAGGGTGTGGATAAGCAGTGGGTGGAGGTTGGCTACTCCCACATCTCAGGAAAAGCAGGGTGCAACAAGGCAATGAAATGATATATACAGGACAGTGGAAATGAAATCAAGCATCCCCACAAATCAAGAGTAGCAAGATTCGAGGTCAATCAAATGATAAACTCCGATTATGAATGTTCCACGACTGAAGCGATGTCATGCCTTCGCATGTCCTAATGCCAGCGCGAACCTAGTAGCACAACCATGTGACGGCCGTACACATAGGACTCCAGATCCCGTCGAGGCATCCAAGACTGCTTAAGGAGACATCACAACAAGAGTGGCTCAATTATTCCACTTACCGAGTCATGATCACTATAAGGTTTTGGTAAATAAAGAGGAAGTCCGAAGTAATATAAGAGCTTAGGGCGCTCGAATCCCATTGTAAGTGAAGTTCCTTGATTTGCAAAGTTTGGAGCAAGTAATTAACGAATAGTGGAATATAGTGCAATTAGACTAGGATTTCTCCGATCACAAGGGTTCGAAGTTGCATGAACGACAAGTGTTTTAAACCTGAAAGTTACCAAAGTTCAAAGCTACTAATTTCAGTAAGACTAAGAGTACATTAACCTTGAAAATGAGTCACCAAAAAATTTGCATTAGAGGTACAACATCGAGCCCACCGATGTTGCCCTCGTGCCATTCAGTCATCTCATCCTAAATGAGGGCATGCTCCGCCTCCAACACATGTGCACACCATGAACTCCATACCTGCGCTCAAAATATGGGGGCAAACCCTGAGTACTAATTACTCAGTAGGTCTTAATGGATTTGGCTTACGGCTGACGCGAAGCGGCTTACTAGCAAGTGGATCCTTAGCCTTTAGTTTTAAACAGTAACATGTGTAACATGAATAGTAAGTTTTCATCATTTATAGAGCCTTCAACACAACTATAACTTGCAGAAAGGTAAACAGTCCAATTCAATCATGTGATATTCCAAAACCATGAGTATTAAACACCGAGAGTTTAAGTAGTTACTACGTTGAACGTCAAAGGCATTGGCATTCCCACACCTGGTGGGCATCAGCGATTCGAATCGATTTTTAATTCCCGGGAATAACTATCATGCCAGGGATATATGCTTACTAGCCATCGCGTTCCCACATATAGTCCCAATCTTAACCTGTCTCGTCCCAAGTTCGATTCACTCCCGCCTAGCCCCCGGATTGTGCCCCCATGACGAGCCTGCCGACATCTCGGTCTCCCCGTCATGAGTACCAAGCTCCCCCGGGCCACCTTCCTCTCAACCAGCGGGTAGGAACGTGTCTCTGTGCTTCGGACGAGCCCAGGAAAGACTTTACCGGTCCCATTTCCCGGTTAAGCACTCTAGCAATGTTATGCTGACCAATAGGCGAACAGCGAACGGGCCTTATGCGACTCGGGCGGAGTCCAAAGTGCAACCTTATGAAATGCATATACTGAAATAAATCTCCGCCCGGTCTCCATTTAATTACATGAGCAACAATAATAAATGATATGACTGTAAGCTTTTGTAACTTTGAAAACACCTACGAGACGAGTCCACACACTCGTGTCTACTCGTACCTAGCAATTTCTAGGCATACTCGTACTACGAACTCTATGTATAGGTGCTAGGGCCAGGGCGGCCAGGAAGTCTAATGCAATTGGTTCCAAGCAATTCCTAATGCATATGTGTAATCATCAGGTATAATTTATTTGCTGGGTTGAGTATGGTCCTACCTACCTTCCTCGTTAGGGTCAGTAGCTTCTTCCGGAGCGTAGTCTGGTTCCTGCTGCTGGTCCTCCAGTCCTTGGTGCAGCTCCTCTTCTGGCTCCTCTACTTTGGTTTGGTTCGGCGGTTGTCCTTCGTTCGCGGAATCTATATGCATGACATGGTGCAATTGGAGCATGTATTAGTGCAGTGCTTGCTTCATGATGCGAGTGCAATGCAAGAAATCAGGGTTTATGGAATAACATTATGCATTTTTGTGATGAGACTCGTTTAGCGCTAAGAAATCGTACAAGCCATCACCTAAGATAGCTTAGCTTGTCACATAAAACGACGTGGGGGTGTGTGACTGAATAGCATCGATTTATGCGAAAAGACCGGTGTCTACTATTATCTAGAACTCTTTTTCATGATTCACTATATGCTTAACTACTAGGCTATATTGGATCAAATTAGTACAATATAATTTCTACGGATTTTTCTGGACAAGTTTTGTATGGTATATATTTTCATACTCTAAAAATACACTAAGTACATACATAGGGGTAGAATAGTAATTAAGCATTGCATACTAGGGTTTCCAAAAACCACCATAGATCCTAATCATCATATAAAAGTCACTATCCAAGTTTCATAATTTTTGAAAGTGTCTAGCTTTAGTTTTGCTAATTATTTAAGAAACCTTAATATGCAAGCATTCAGGGGCAACACAGTCATTTCATGGATCACTCTATTTTCCATTCTGTAGAGCTGCTTAAGAGGAGTAAAATGCAATAAAGTTTGCATTTTTCTGGTTTTTATTTGATTTACTATGAATTTTTCAAAGTTCTCGGTTTATAGAAATTTAATAAATCAAAAATCATAACAGACAGGGACCTAAACGTGATTATCTATTATATCGGGGGCTAGCACGTAAGGATCCGATGACTCAGTGAATAGCGCATTGGATCTGAATGTGAATCCGTGAAAACCGGAGGGCTCCAATGCAAATACGACATCTCCTCCCTGGGTCTTCTTCCTCCTCGTGCCAGGGAGGAGAGAGGGCGGCGGTGGCGCGGGCTCCGGCCTGCTAGGGTGCGGCAGCCCGGCCAGCGGCGGTCAGGGAGAGGGAGAAGAGCGCGGGGAACACTTACCCGCTACCTATAGCGGCGGGGAACCCGCGGAGAAGGCCGGCGACGGCGGTGAAGGAGCTCCGAGCGGGGTTAGGGGGACGGCGTCGGGCTCCACGCGGAGGAGGGCAGAGAGGCGCTGAGACCAGGTGGAATCGGTGGAGTGGAGCCGGGCGACCGCGGAGCGCTTGCTGCTGGGAGCAGAGGTGGCCGGCGCGCGAGCTCGGGGCGAGTTCTAATGGCGGTGACGGCGTTGCCGGAAGAGGCGAGGCCGGGGAGCAGGCGAGCCGGGAAGAGCAGGCGAGTGCGGGGAAAGGGACAGGGTGCCGAGGCGCCCTCCAGCTTCTAGAGCCGGGCGGGGGCAGGCCGGGCGGCGCGTGGCCAGCGGTGGCAAGCGGCGCGTGGCCGGCAGCGCTGGACGCCGGCACCGCGTGGGCGAGCGAGAGAAGAGGAGGAAGAGAGAGGGCGTGGGTGGACCGGGTCCATGGATTGTGGGACGCTGACTGGTGGGACCGAGCGAGAGAGAAGAGAAGCGGTCCACTGGACCGAGTCCGTGGAAGCTAATTAAGGTGGGACCCACAGAGCTGTCGTCCCCACGCGGAGCCGAGGCGGGCTGACGAGTGGACCCCACTCGTCAGTGACTGCAGGGTGGAAAATAAATTCGGAAAATTGAAAAAAAGCTGTTTGACTGCTGAGACAGGTTTTAGAAATTATTATTTTTGAACATCCTAGAGGCCGAATTTGACAAAACCCAAAATACAAAAGTTGTTCTAATCTTCTAGATCTACAACTTTGTCAAAAGGAGTAATATCAGAATCTAAGTTTAAATATGATTAAATTTGAATTTAACCTGCTGACTCCAGTTTGACCAAGGTTTAATGCAAACTTAGAAATTCCTAAAGTCTATTTTATTCTCATTTTCATAGAAAGAGTATTATACAAATGTTTTGTAGTTTTTAATTATCTACAACTTTCATATATGATGTTTTGCATGATCATGTCTTTTGGTTGCTTAAAATTTGAATTTTTCCATTCAGGTCTATTTGGACAGAATTCAGTAGAAGATAGAAAATGAGCTAAAACACCTTGCAAATCTTTATGCATGTCAACACACATAATACCAAAGTTATTCCTCATGAAATTTTCTACAAGTTTGTTATAGAGAGTTTGGTCCAAAACACATCATATTTTGAACTATAGTGACAAGTGCACTCAGGGGTTTTGCATATTCCACTAGAAAATTTTTGACTTCGTGATTTACTAGCCTAGTTGTTGCTCTTCTTTCAACATCCTTAAGCCAAATCCTTGACTACCGCTAATCTAATCGCGTGTTAAGACTTTCGAGATGCCGGGGGCATCACAACGTATCTCCCCTTCACCAAAATATATCTGAAAATATGTTTTCTGTGACATGCCTGACCACAAATGTGACAACCAAGACAGTACTTAGCACATATGTGACCACATTTCTATATAACACTAAATTTTCCATATATCGTAATGATTGAATATTCTGTCTAAATCTAAAACTGGTAAATGTGCTAATGTCAACTAAAATAGTATGAGTATTACATAAAACGAGACTAAATGCGCTAATGATAATTCAAACTAGTGCTAATATTATATAAAATACCACTACTGTTACATAAACTATTAATAATAGTATCTAAACTAATACTAATATCATAGAATACTACTAATGATACCTAAAATGCTAAAAAAATACATGTTTCAAAGAAGATTTACCTGCAACCTTGGCCTCCTCTACTCTCCCTCTCTCTCTCCCTCTCTCTCCCTCCTGGGCGGCGCGCCGCGCCGCGCCCCTCTCCTCCTCTCCCCTCTGCTCTGGCGCGCGGCGGCAGGAGCTCCAATGGCGCGGCGGCGGAAAGCGCCGGGGAAGAAGAAGGAAGAAAGAAAAGAAGAAAGAGAAGGGGGCGGCGGGTATATGGGCCTTAAACCGCCGTCCCCGCCGGCGGTTTTTGAATATCGCCGGCCAATCCGGCGTTTTTTGTCCGCGGGGCCCACCCGTGGCAGCGTCTGCCGCACAGCCAACCTATAGCCTCCTGGTCTGGCGGTTTCTAAAAAACGCCGGTTGGTCTGGCGATTTTTAAATACCACCGAGTAGGATGGCGGTTTTTATATACCGCCGAGTGGTCCGGCGGTATAGGTCTATATTTGCAAATTTTTGAATCGCCCATTTATTTTTGCAAAAAACGATTTAAATAAATATAAAAATAAAAAATTTCCTCTCTCGACTGTATAACCACTTCATTTCTCTTATGCAGCCCAAGTATTCAATAGAGCCCATATTTTTATAAGCCCGCCATGCAAGCTTGTATATAGTTAATATGCATTTTCGTCTTGTGCTAAATAGGCTGTGTAATATATATTGTGGCATATTGGCTGTAGCTGTCTTTGTTAGGCTATACATGGTCACCAGAGGGTGCATTTGGATGTGCAAAACACTGTACGAACACTATAGACAGTGTGGTATTTGAAATATAGACGGTAGAATAGATAGATCGGCGAGGTCAGCCTTAGCGCATTTGAAGCATGTCATGTTCTAGGGCACCCTAAAAGGTCATGCATCTGCAGAGCAATCTACATGACCAACAGATATTTAGAGAGTTCAGATGCGAAGAGCTGAACTCCTGAACCAAAAGGAAAGTTAGTAGAAGTATCCTATATGTGTATAAGAAAACTTCAGTATAGTCAATTCCGGTGTAGTTCAATTTACCAGAAAGGCAGAAACAATTACTGAGAACACAGTACCTGTTCATTGTTTTGCCTTCACAGTTCACACCTACAGTGAGAGAAAAACAATGTGACAGCAGTATCCACACTATCGAATAAAATCATGCAATTCGAGCTCACTAGTGGTGACTGGTGACGACGTCGTCATCAAGGGGATCTCATTCCTGTCATCCTCTCTGAGCGTTTATAGCCAGCTGGCAGAAGTACATAGGCCACCGCGTGCGACAACGTCGTACGGGCCAAGCTAGAGTGCTGGACTGTGGACTCACATCGGCTCGTCGTAGAGCCTAGTCGTGCTTCACGAGTCGCATTATTGGCTTTTGGTTGTTGCTGCACACTAGAGTCTGTAGGTCGTCGGTCGTTGTCTTGACGTAGGAGGTTGGCCAATTATTCTGGCTGCATGTGTTCAGTTGATGGATGCATGCATGCATCGGGATTGGCTGTTTGGACATGTAAGTATATTTAGTACGGTCAATTAGACAATTTTTTTAAATAGATAATTGAAAAGGTCAAGGAAAGACATATGCTAATAGATAGAGACGTGAATAATACATATGAAGTAGTAGTGTAAGGTATACAAGTGAGGTAGCCGGACGCGCTACACGTCGTCTCGGTACAGCTAATCTCTCAGCACACCATATACTAGTACATGTACACGGGAGTTCATGGATAATGCAATGAGCTTCCCAGGTGCGTGTATGCAACTAGCAAGTGTCTATATGGTACTTTGCGCGTTGTTGAGGAAACTTTTAAATTATTTTAAGTGAAATTCAGAGTTGATAATGTTGATATGATTTTAAGAAACATATTTTACAAAAGATATTATAATTGTTAGCGTGTTTGTCTTGATTTTAATAATGATTAATTGTGTTTACTCGCATGGACTAACAGTTGGATGCATGGATTTTTATTAGCCACTGAAAATCGAGGAAAGATATCCGTAGAAGTTCTTAGTGGATGATGGCATCCTTCTCACTTAGTGGACTCCTTGATGACGTGGACAAACTTGCATATATTAAGAGAAATATAATTAATGATGGTTAGTGGGTTCCACTTATATAGATTATATAGATGGGATCTGCAATGAAACACTTTTAATACAACTTAATTTGGATTTGATTGATCACCATTACTCATTCAAAAAAGTAAATGTCGTAAGTAAGTGCCAATTAATAGGAAAAGGTCGATGGGGAAATAAATACATTGTCGTCTAAATATATCTAAATTATTTTCTTATTTTTAAATAGTATCCAAATGCTTTGACCTAAGGGAATATGCAACGACATATACCGTACGTCCGTGCGGCTGTTGCGGTGGACTCGGAGTCATCCACTGTCACACCAAGTGCCAATTATTAGTATGTATGTAAGTGGGGTCAGTGATGTCTAGCTCGCAATTGACAACAATATGAATTCTGCCGACGTTTCATCAGGATGGATTCTGTAGTACAAGGCAGATTAGTTGTAGGATCATGCACGCATGCATGCTAGATAGACGAGGCTCATCAGTCCGCCCAAAACCAACCATCCAAGCACTGTTCATCGCTGTGCGCGCATTGTATACCGAGAGATAGGTAGTTTGAATAGTGGATAGACGGAGTTGGATAAATTCATTGGTGAATATAGTCTAAGTCGCGCATTGTAGATAAAAAAATAGATAATTAGAATAGTGGATAAACGGAGTTAGATAAACTCACCGTGAATATAGCCTAAGTAAAACGTATAGGTCCGGGCGTGATGCACATCAGCACATGCATAGCTCATTGGTTCATATATACACATGTGGACCAGCTAGCATCCTCGAGATGGCAGAATGGCAGAAAAGCACCGAAAGACACTTGGACATCATAGCTCCTAGGTATATATATAGCAGGCCAGGAGCCTCAGCACAGTACTAATGTATTTGTGCTGTGCGAAAAATTGAACATGGCAGCAGGACAGGGACGATCGAACGACCCGCGATCGTCGATCGTGACGTGCAGTACTATATCACTGCCCGGCGCGGCTGGAGAGAGCGCCGTACGTCATTGTGCCATTGTTGCTGTCGATCACCGGTACAGGTTTACATTTTCAGTTTGGAGACAAATCCCGCCGTTCTCCGAAAACGAAATTTCGGTCGGAATTTCGCGAAATCCGCCGTTTCCGACTAGAATTTAAATCAAATTTGGGAAAAACGAAATTCCGTTTTTTCCAGCGAAATTCTGGTGTTTTCCGCCAGAAAATCCATGTTTTTCACCGGAAAATACTGAAAATAGTGGAAAAAATAGTGGGAAATGTACGTGCATATGGAAAAATTGTAAATTTTGGCAAAGTTTTCCCTAACTGTGTACACATTGACAGTTTAGAACACATAACATATATGTAAATCCACATACCAATGAAAAATACAATATTAAACACATAATTCATGTCCAAAGTCCACACCTACTTAGTCCAAAGTCCATTAGAATTATTATAATTAGTCCAAAGTCTATAGTTCAATTAATACAACACAATGCATCCATACTAGCATGAAGCGCTCATAAAAATACAACACGATGCGTTATCCATCCTAAGTCCATCAAGCAAAGGCATAGTCCTGCATCGCAATTTGTATGAAATGAATGAATTAAAGAGAGAAATCAAAACACAGAGATAAATACTATTGATAGGTTGAGTACCTGAGTATCTGCATTCTTCACTCCTCATATCTATCTCCCGGTAGTCCCTCGTACGGCTGAACTAGACCTGGTCCTACGCTATGTTCGGCATTGTCCTACTATCATGGAAGATACTGTAATGCAAATCAATACGCTATAGAGAGAATGTGACGATTAAATACTAATGTATATCGCATACTACCTACTAACATGAACAAATCCGTGCTTATTTTCATCACAACTACACATGCCCACGAACATTGAACTAACCCAAGCATTTCAAATCACAAAAGCTGACATGAAATTCCTAAGCTTTCATCACTAAGTTTGCTAAACTCACTAAGTCTCATCGCTAAGTTTGCTAACATTCAACTAACCCTACTTGGTACTGCTCACAACTCCTAGGTTCGGTATTGCTCATGTAAAAAATCGACAGGAATAAGCATATAGTCCATAGATCGACAAGTGGAAACATCTAAATCACTGAAAACACATACTTTCGTAGCCTTTCCAGTCACCTGCAGCGGAATTCCGAGCGGAATCGTCGGTTTTCCGCTCGGGAAGCGCCGGATTCCGCCGCCGGCCGGGCAAGGGTCACGCCGGGATTCCGCTCCTCCCGCTCGAGATTCCGCCGTTTCCGAGCGGAAATCCGGCGGCGGCGGCGGAAAATCCCCACACGACGGCGGAGTGCGAGCAGAGCGTGCGGGTGGGATGGGGGGACCGTGGAGTGCGTCGCCAGGCAGGAGATTGGGTGAGGGAATGAGTGGATAAGGTTGGGTAGGGTTAAAAGGTTAAAGGGTCTGTGGGTTCTTAACGGGTCCGAAACCATTTCGTCATTTTAACATAGCAAATCAACTTAGATTTGGACGAGGTCTGGTGCTAATGGATCAAAAAAAACACCTAGTTTTTTATCATATTTTTTACTGATTTTTTTACAAATTTTTTGAATTTTCAAAATTCAAAACGAAAAATAGCGAAAAATAGCGGAATTTCCTTTCCCGTAGGTGACCGGAAACAGAATATTTACCGGAATTTCGCCGGAAACGGTAAGGAAAATAAAACCCTGCACCAGTACTGTGTTTACGTAAAAGAAGCACACACATATCTATATGTATGTTGTGTGGTGTGTGTACACATATATCAAAAGGTAAAGACCAGTTCCCGGCTGGCCGTGTGCTTGCGCAGTTGCGCATCTGCACAACCATGCTGATCCACCGACCATCTAGAATCACAGGATAGTCTTAGTCTCTACTCGTAGTGATTCATCAGTAGTATATTCATTTCGTCTGCCCGTCCCCACCCACTCATTTCTCCTCATTCTTTCTCTCTCTAGGGTTAGTCTCTCTCATCGCTCATGTGTTTCGCTGAAGATTCAATCTCGTCTTCATCGGATCCAGCCATTTCACAATTTGGAAAGCGTAGATCAAAGGTGGAGAAGCATATCGGTGAAAGGAGAGGTGAAAGCATGGTCACAAAGGTTTAGGGTTTAGGGGTCGAGGATCGACACTTGAAAAAAAAAACATGGTACGTTTGTGACATGGATCCAAGAATTGGTATGTGATCCAATAGAATGTGGATCGATGACCCTAGTACGAAGGTTTGAGTCGAGGGTCGAGACCCAAAAACAAGGACGTAGATAATGCGCGACCTGTCGGGCATTACAGTGTCACGTCCAATAAAAACCGCGCGTCACAGCATGGTCACAGTATCACGCGATGTGCGGAGCCAAGCGCATGTCCAATAAAAACGCGAAAAACAACAATCACACAACCTACATGCACAGATGTCACTTTCGGTGTGACACCGGTGATGACGTAAACAAGAGGAAGTTAGCCTATTTTATTTCACGACATGTTGCTCTCTTATATGATACCCGTTTTCAAATCCGTTTGCACTGTCATGTTCACTGCAATGACATCTACAAAATGAGATCTATATTATATATATTTTGAAGATTTCTAATCAAGTAGCAAGTTATACATAGAACTAGTTGAAAGTTATATACTAAATTAGGATCAAGTTATTATTATAATATCACAACTAAATTCGTCACTTATATAATTGTCAAGATTTGTTGTATGAATAGAGGTAACTTATATACCATGTTTATAGCAACGTACATATCAAATTTATGTGGAAAAAAGAAGTAATTTATGACTTGATACATTGCAGGTTGTTTGTCTCTTGTTCAATGTCGAAAACAGAGAAACAAGTTATGTAGCAAGTTGAAGCAAGTTGATGTATGTCGTGTTAGTTTCAAACAAAGTTATGTAGCAAGTTATGTGTGTCATGTTACACTTTTACATTTGATTATAACTTGCTACACTAATAAAAATGACTGGCTATATTAACAGAATATGACTTGCTATATCAACAAAACATAACTTGCAACATTTATAAAACACAATATAATACAATACCTCTATAAAATACTCGAATAACCTTGTTATATCATTCAATATAATTTGCTAGTACATAACTCTTTTAAAAGTTTTATAGTTCTTATTTAAAAAATGTAGTGATGTCAACAGAATAAAAAAGCTATTGTATTTTAAGAGAAAAAAGAAAAAACTTGGGCCTTCTAGCCCACCAACGCTCCGTGGGCTGCTTCTTTCCACGTGCAGGCCACTTGTGGGTCGTGCGGTTCGGCGCGAGCGCAACCCCGCGTGCGCAGTCGCGCAATAGCGATTTTGAAAGATAAATATAGTGTCATATACAAAAGATATGAAAGAATACATATTTGGGCCATCCTTCACACTAACATTCTCAGCCCAACATCGAAAAAGCCCATCGGCCCACTCCATATCCTAACCCTCATCTATCCCCGTTCCCCACGAGTAGCACCCACCGCACTCTCCTCCGCCTCCTCTCTCTCCCCCGTCTCCCACTCCTCCTCCCTCTCTCTGTCCTCCCTCTCTCTGCGGCGCGTGCCCAGGTGGGCATCGGCACGGACGGCGAGGGCGTGAGTGTAAGGAACGTGCCAGGGTATCCGACCCAAGAGGGGGAGGGGGTGAATTGAGTCGCTAACCGCTCTTCTAAAACTTAGGGCTTTCTATTGCATAAGATAAACCTATCGCGTCCTACAAACGCTAGTTAATTCAAAAGTTTATCTATGCACTCTCTAACTTACCCAAGAGACTTGCAACCTAGAGCCAACCCTAATCAACTAACTACGAAAGCTAAAGGCACACAAGGAATACAAATGCGGAAACGTAAATGCAGTAAGTAAAGAGAGAAACGAAGGGGAATGCAAACTCTCGGGAAGACACGGAGATTTAACATGGTTCACCACTAAGGGCTACGTCCACGGGCTTGCCACCAAAGGCAAAATCTGAGCCGGGCACCAAGACTCTCCAAATCACCGTCTTGCACTTGCAACCAAAGGCTCTCAACAAGCAAAGGCTAAGTGCCACCAAACCACCAAGGCTTGGCCACCACCACCATTTATCTCGGTCACAAGGCACCGGATGCTTTACTACGGAGTTTGAAGGGTCTCCTCATCCCCGCACAAAGTTTTGCCATCATTCCACACCAAAATGGAGGGTCTAGCAATGAATACAATGTGGCTTGACCACAACCAAGGCTTCTCTCTAGCTCACGCAGGAGCTACTCTCAAGAATAGCTTGCAAGCTCACTCTCTCTAAGCTCTGACTAGCTTGGATGATACAGTAAGCTCTCATATGGTGGTTGGAGTGATGGATATGCTTGGAATACTCCTCTACACTTGTTCTAGGCTTTAGGTGCTCTAACTCGCTTCAAATGGTTGGGTGGGATGGCTTATATAACCCCCCAAAACACAAACTAGCCGTTGCAAACAAGGGTTGCCAACGAAGTGTACTTTGGATTGTCTGGTCTATTCATTTTCCCAACTTCGGGCAATCCGGTCCATTCACTTTCCCAACAGTCACTGAAACATGGCGTCACAGTGCTTTTGTCCAGTCATTTGTCCGATCTTCAAGAGAGGATTGTCCGTCCAGGTAACTGCCAACTAGCCATTGCACTGGCCATTGAACTAGCTGTGATGCCCCCGGCATCTCGAAAATCTTAACACGTGATTAGATTAGCGGTAGTCAGAGATTTGGCTTAATAATGTTTAGAGAAGAGCAACAACTAGGTTAGTAAATCACGAAGTCAGAAATTTCCAGTGAGATATGCAAAACCCCTGAGTGCACTTGTGACCTTAGTTCAAAATGAAATGTAATTTAGGCCAAACTTTCTATAACAAACTTGTAGACAATTCTAGGTAGATCAACTTTGTTATTGGGTGTGGTGACATGCATAAAGGTTTGCAAGATGTTTTAGCTTCTTTTCTATCTTCTAGTGAATTCTGTCCAAATAGACCTGAATGGAAAATTCAAATTTTGAGCAATTAAAAGTCTCTATCATGCAAAACATCATATAAGAAAGTTGTAGATAATTAAAAACCACACAACATTGGTATAATACTATTTCTCTGAAAATGAGCATAAAATAGACTTTAGGAATTTCTAAGTTTGTATTAAACTTTGGTCAAATTGGAGTCAGCAGGTTCAATTCAAATTTGATCATATTTAAACTTGGAATCTGATATTACTCCTTTTGACAAAGTTGTAGATCTGGGAGAGTAGAGAAACTTTTGTATTTTGGGTTTTCCCAAATTCGGCCTCTAGGGTGTCCAAAATTCTCAAATTCCAAAACCTGTATATAAAGTCAAAGCCAGTTTTCCAATTTCGGGGTTTTTCGAATTTCTTTGAGTCACTGACGAGCGGGACCCACCTGTCAGCCGCCCGCGCCAGCACATTCCGCCGATTCACTTGCTCCGTGCACCCGGTCCGTAGACCTCCCACCCTTCTCCTCACCCCGGTCCCACCTGTCAGTGGCTCTTGGTCCAACGGACTCGGTTTGCACCGCGTCGCCTTCTTCCTCCCTGCGCTGGCTCGCCCACGCGTCTGCCGCGCCGTGACGTGCCGCGCCCTGCTCGCGAGCACGCCACGCCGCCGGCCACGCGCCGCCCGCTGCCCGCGCCGGCTAAAGGGTGTGGCCACGGCCTCCCCTCGCTCTCAGCTCTCCCTCCCTCTCCTCTCTGCTCTCTCTCGCGTGGGGGAGCTTGGCCGCCATTGCCGGCCGAGTCCGAGCTCAAAGCTCACCGAGTCTCCTCTTCTGGACCCCTCCACCCCATCCAACGCGCGCGCCACCATCGCCTCCATCCCCGCTGCGAACCCCAAGACCCTGGATCCCTTCCCCATCACCGGACCGAGGCCGCACCGCCGCTCACTGTCACTCCGTCGTGCCTCGGTTCACGACCCGTTCCACCTCCACTCGTTCCTCCCCGCGCGACGCCATTAGGGGGAAACGAAGCCCCACGGCCGGGGACACCTCTCCGGACCCGCTCGGCCCCAAGTGCGTGCCCACAGCCGCCAGCGCAAGCCGCCATCCTCTCCCCTGCGCGTTCGGCCGGAGGAAGAAGAAAGGCAGGAAGAAGAAGGTCGATTTTCAAAAGCACCCCTGCGTTTCTGGTTATTTTCTTTCAAGTACGGCGCGCTATTCACTGAGTCATCAAATCCTTACGCGCTAGCCCCTGATGTAATAGATAATCACATTTAGGTCCCTGACTGTTATGATTTTCGATTTAATGTGTTTTATTAGGCTGAAAACTTTGGAAATTCATAATAAATCAAATAAAAATCAGAAAAATACAAACTTTGTTGCACTGCACTCCTACTAAATAGATCTACAGAATGGATATGATGGTTGAGTAGGAAAAGACCTTTTTGCCCCTGTTAATGTGCATGCATGAAAAACCTTAATAAATAGGAAATGTGGGTAAAATGAACTTCAAAAATTATGAAATTTGGGCAGAGATCTTATTAACATGTGTAGGCTCTGTCTAAATTTTGGTAGCCCTAGCATTGTCTGTTTAATTACTATTTTGCCCTTATCTTGTATTTAAGCATATATTAATTTAGAAAAAGATTGCTATGGAGAAAAAAATGCTCCAAGTGACTTTAAGGGCTTGATATGAGCTCTAGGTTATGAACATGACTCATTGCTAGAATAGGAGGTGGTGCATGTAAGGTTGTGACTCTGTTTTGGAAAATAGTAGAAATAATGAAATTTTATATAAATAATCAAAAATGTGAAACTAATATATCCAATAAAAACCCCCACACTTACCATGTTAGCTTTATGATCGACAACTTAACTCCTGTATGTGTTCTCGTGAGATTGCACATACTCGATTGCTTCGGGTCCATCAAAGTAGTACTAATGCTAGTGCCAGTCGGGAGGTTTTGGTTGAGCTAGTAATCCATTACCTGCGTAACTAGAGGTTTGCCTTATATTTTACTTAACCAGTTAAACGCTTGATGATCGTGCATCTCATTCACTGTGTCATGCATAGCATTCATATAGCAACGCTTATTGCAGATACGTGATTGACAAACAAGTACGGGAGCTACTTTAAGCAATGGTGTTCCAGAAGATCAAGTAAGCCCCAGACACGACCTGGAGAGCCCATCAGTCGTGTTTGGAAGGAGGAGTTGTCCAAGTGATCAAGGGGTTGCCTGGGGCAAAGCCTCACAACCCGGCAAACTAACCTAGTTTAGTTTGTTGGCTGAGTAAGAACAAGCAAAGGTAGGCAGGACCATGAATTCTCCCAGCTAATATGATGAATGATTGTTTCATTACGCATCCGCATTAGGAGTTGTATGAAAACAATTGCATTAGATCTCCCTGGCCGCCCTGGCCCTAGCACCTATGTATAGAGTTCGTAGGACGAGTTGCCTAGGCTCTGCTAGGTGCGATTAGACACGAGTGAAAGGAGTCACTCGTCGCGTAGGTGATTTCAAAGGTTACAAAACTATTACTATCGTGGAAGTAATACTATGCTCCTGGTTTAAATAGAGACCGGGCGGAGAATAATTTTATTATGTGGTGTGCGTATGTGGTATGCGTTTGGCTCCGCCCGAGTCGCATAAGGCCCGTTCGCTGTTCGCCTGCTGTTCGGCATAACATTGCTAGAGTGCTTATCCGGGATATGGGACCGGAAAAGTCTTTCCTGGGCTCGTCCGAAGCACAGAGACACGTTCCTACCCGCTGGTTGAGAGGAAGGTGGCCCGGGGGAGCTTGGTACTCATGACGGGGAGACCGAGATGTCGGCAGGCTCGTCATGGGGGCACAACCCGGGGGCTAGGCGGGAGTGAATCGAACTTGGGACGAGGCAGGTTAAGATTGGGACTATATGTGGGAACGCGATGGCTAGTAAGCATATACCCCTGGCATGATAGTTATTCCCGGGAATTAAAAATCGATTCGAATCGCTGATGCCCACCAGGTGTGGGAATGCTGATAATGCACACGGGCAACGTAGTAACTACTTAAACTCTCAGTGTTTAATACTCATGGTTTTTGGAATACCACATGTTTGAATTGAATTGTTTACATTACTGCAAGTTACAGTTGTGATGAAGGTTATACACATGATGAGGTCTTATTATTTATGTTACACATGTTATTGTTTAAAACTAAAGGCTAAGGATCCACTTGCTAGTAAGCCGCTTCGCGTCAGCCGTAAGCCAATTTCCATTAAGACCTACTGAGTAATTAGTACTCAGGGTTTGCCCCCACCTTTTGAGAACAGGTACCGAAGACATCTGGACATCTGCTTGGAGGAGGGTAGTACCGGTGGGCTCGGTGCTGCTCGTCTCGATCAACGTTGCATGAAGACTAGTAAAGTATTTTCTTCCGCTGTGAGACGTTTTCAAATTCGCTTTCGCTGTCTGATTCAAACTTGACTTTCGTATGGTAATATGTTGAAACTTATATTATTATTTCGAATCGGTTTGTAAAACAAGCTTATATATGCTATATTCAACTGCCTGAGATGATGTACCTGTTGTGGCTCCATTGAGGGCTGGATGTGTATGATGTCGGTTCCTCTGGGAAAAGGTAATATCGGGGGTCGAATGACTCTCGACGGACGACCGGGTTTAGTTCGGTCTAATCGCACTGCAAGCCAGAGGTGGCAGGTGTGCTTAGCCCGGATTAAATCGGCGGTTCCGCCACAGCTGGTATCAGAGCCGATCATACACAGACAACAGACATATCATCCAGTTTTGATTTACAAACCTATTTTCGAAAACCCTTTTTCGAAGTATTTGAAAAATGAGAATATCGATATGCCCATATTAAGGATGTTAGTGAAATACCAGGTGACATCGCTAACATTCTGACCTAGATAGAACTCATATGCATATTCGGCGCTTTGGGAAGCAACATTTCGGCCATAGCTATCCCCAGTACTGGCGGAGCGCTATTGGGATTTGCGAACTGTTGCGAACCCTGCATTCATGCTGATAGGGCAGAACTCTTTAAGGGGGGTGGTCACGCCATTGGAGTGTTTCGTGATCACTTTTCCTTTGACCAAAATTATAGTTAGATCTTGTTGGCCACCATTTCTCTCCCCAACAATTCCCCAGTACTGGAGGAACACTGGGTGTGTTGAGAGAAATGGCGCCACTACGTCGTCCACCAGACGTAGCTTAAAGAAAATCGTGGAAACCACTTCTAGGGTTAGAGTGGTAATGTTTGGTAATGGTGATGAGGTTGATCTGAGCATGCATTTTTCTGCAGGTACACTAACCACGTGCGAAATTAAGAACGAGTAGAAAACGACTAGTTGCATTAGAGAGTGCCGTGCATATATGTCACCGAATACTCGCTAGATATATAATTATACATAGGGTGTGTGATGTGAGACCGAATAGGGCGAATCATGCATCATGACATCATGTCTTATTTCATGCATTGTTTTTGTTGCTTAAGAGTGACTAGGAGCATATTGCGTTGAGTGTGTATTACTAGTGTGTTGATACGTAGCTCAAAGTACCAGTAGAACTAGCAAAAACTAAGCAAGCGACTCGACTAGTACGCTTGGGTTGTCGCAATTTTTTCTATACCTAATTCATTCTAAATATGAAACAATTATTAAATGCAGGTCAAATACAATAAATATGTCGATCGGTCCAAAAATCAAACCCATCTCGAAGTTACCGATGCCACACGCGTTAGAAACATACCGTAGCCTTGTGCCATCGTTTTGCGAAAAATCACTTATCGGCATATTTTCTAAACACGTAAACGCGGAAAACACTATGCCCACACCAAGTTTTCAAAACCCTTGAACTTACGGAAGCCTTGTTTTTCCTGCCACAGATGTCGCAGCCTTTTGACTTATGCCCTGATCACCCCGAGCCCACGAAGACTAAAACAACAGCACCTGAAGGTCACAAGAAGAAGAGAAAAGCGGTTGAATCTTCTACTAACACGGCTTCAGTTCAACATCTGCGACCCGGCCTGGTTTTATTGAAGGGATTCGTCAAGCCTGAAGATCAAGTCAAGATAGTTCGTACATGTCGACAACTAGGTATTGGTCCAGAAGGATTCTATAATCCTAGTTTCAAAAACGGAGCCAAGATGAAGCTATGGATGATGTGTTTAGGGAAGAATTGGGATCCGACTACAGGTTTCTATGGGCCAACACGTCCATGCGATGGTGCCCAAGTCCCTGCGATACCAGAAGTTTTCAAGACAATTGCTCAAACAGCAAATTCAACTGCAAGCGAATTTCCTCAGATCAATCCTGACATATGCATCATTAACTACTACAACAACGTCGGGAAGCTCGGACTCCATCAAGATAAGGATGAATCAGGAAGAAGCATCAATCAAGGTCTACCTATCATCTCAATCTCCCTAGGTGACACGGCAGAATTTCTGTTCAGCGATACTCGAGACAAGGATAGAGCGACCAAGGTCAACCTCGAATCTGGCGATGTCCTTATACTCGGTGGAAGATCCAGACTACTATTCCATGGTATTTCCCATGTGAAGCCTAACACTGCACCGACATGGTTAAAAGAAGAAACCGGTCTTCGTCCAGGACGCATCAATCTCACGTTTAGGCAGTATTAGCTGGGTACCAATTAGTACGATAAAGTTGGGGACAAGCTTATGTATCAGAAGGTTTAACCTGCGTAAATCAGAAAAACCTCAGGTGTCCGGCTCTGTAGAGTCAACTTGTATCTCATTCCTATGGTTAGATGTACTCCTAGTCTTATAGTGATAGCACATTGAGCTTTGGTAAATTTTTCTTTAAAACCCTTGTTGTTCATGCGCTTCGAACCCTTGTGATCGAAGAAATCCTAGCCTAATTACATTATATTCCACTATTCGTTAATTACTTGCTACAAGCTTTGTAAATCAAGGAACTTCTTTTACCATGGGATTCAAGCACCCTAAGCTCTTATATCACCTCGGACTTCCTCTTTATTTAATCAAAACCTTGTAGGGATCAGCCTCATTTCCACCATCTCATGACATCCTTCCATTGCCTTGTTTCACCCTGCTTTCTTGACCAATGGGGATGATCCGTCTCAACCCTATGACTTGCTCGTATTAATTCATATCCATGTTTGACCTTGCCTCTGAAGATTGGTGGGAACAGTCAACTTCGTTCTCACTAACTCCGTCGATATTTTCTATCCATTCGTTAAACCTTATTTCCCGAGGGTGTAATTTACGAACATCCTCCACACTAGCTTTTGTCCTCGGCTAGTGCTCTTGTCTTATCGTCACTTGTTTCTGAGTGGTTTTCTTCCTCTTAGAAGGGAACTTACTAGCATTTTGGTTCGCTAGTAAGAACACATCAGCTACTGCCATATTCTTGATCACTCATGACCAACGCTAAGAACTCATACAGATCATCACCTTGTTAGGGCGAATACGGCCTACCTTCTCCCTCTTGTGCCTTTCTTGTCCTAATAAGTAGAATGTGCTACGTTTCACCACATCTTACTCTTTGAAAACCTGCTAACTTGGAGTTGTATATGTGGACACAGTCCCTGTCAAATAAAATGAACATGTCTCTCAAAAACGCATCCGATGATACTTTCTTCAATCAAAAGACTCTGCCTTATTCAATTTCCGACTGTGTACACTGTGCTTTCCTTATTTGGATAAATCAGATACTTACCGTGTTTCAAATATTAGTATTACAATCAGAAAATAACTCTATTCCTTTGCTTCAATCACAGTCATTGGCTCACTGATCACATTCTCTTCATGGTTTGTTCATTCGCTCTCTTATATGGCACGACTCGTCGAGTATCTTAGAGAGACCACCCTACCTTAATAGATAACGCTCTGTGACTACTTGTGTTAAAGAGGCACTAACCATTCACAAGCTAGTTGACACAGCAAGCAGTTAAAGATTTGGATGCTTCTATGTGAATTTGAAAAGACGTGAATCCACAATGCCCATACCCTTTGTAATGCACGCTAGGTTATACCGCCGTGCCTCATACAAATCTCGGGACGAGATTTCTTTAAGGGGGGTGGGTTGTGATGCCCCCGGCATCTCGAAAATCTTAACACGTGATTAGATTAGCGGTAGTCAGAGATTTGGCTTAATAATGTTTAGAGAAGAGCAACAACTAGGTTAGTAAATCACGAAGTCAGAAATTTCCAGTGAGATATGCAAAACCCCTGAGTGCACTTGTGACCTTAGTTCAAAATGAAATGTAATTTAGGCCAAACTTTCTATAACAAACTTGTAGACAATTCTAGGTAGATCAACTTTGTTATTGGGTGTGGTGACATGCATAAAGGTTTGCAAGATGTTTTAGCTTCTTTTCTATCTTCTAGTGAATTCTGTCCAAATAGACCTGAATGGAAAATTCAAATTTTGAGCAATTAAAAGTCTCTATCATGCAAAACATCATATAAGAAAGTTGTAGATAATTAAAAACCACACAACATTGGTATAATACTATTTCTCTGAAAATGAGCATAAAATAGACTTTAGGAATTTCTAAGTTTGTATTAAACTTTGGTCAAATTGGAGTCAGCAGGTTCAATTCAAATTTGATCATATTTAAACTTGGAATCTGATATTACTCCTTTTGACAAAGTTGTAGATCTGGGAGAGTAGAGAAACTTTTGTATTTTGGGTTTTCCCAAATTCGGCCTCTAGGGTGTCCAAAATTCTCAAATTCCAAAACCTGTATATAAAGTCAAAGCCAGTTTTCCAATTTCGGGGTTTTTCGAATTTCTTTGAGTCACTGACGAGCGGGACCCACCTGTCAGCCGCCCGCGCCAGCACATTCCGCCGATTCACTTGCTCCGTGCACCCGGTCCGTAGACCTCCCACCCTTCTCCTCACCCCGGTCCCACCTGTCAGTGGCTCTTGGTCCAACGGACTCGGTTTGCACCGCGTCGCCTTCTTCCTCCCTGCGCTGGCTCGCCCACGCGTCTGCCGCGCCGTGACGTGCCGCGCCCTGCTCGCGAGCACGCCACGCCGCCGGCCACGCGCCGCCCGCTGCCCGCGCCGGCTAAAGGGTGTGGCCACGGCCTCCCCTCGCTCTCAGCTCTCCCTCCCTCTCCTCTCTGCTCTCTCTCGCGTGGGGGAGCTTGGCCGCCATTGCCGGCCGAGTCCGAGCTCAAAGCTCACCGAGTCTCCTCTTCTGGACCCCTCCACCCCATCCAACGCGCGCGCCACCATCGCCTCCATCCCCGCTGCGAACCCCAAGACCCTGGATCCCTTCCCCATCACCGGACCGAGGCCGCACCGCCGCTCACTGTCACTCCGTCGTGCCTCGGTTCACGACCCGTTCCACCTCCACTCGTTCCTCCCCGCGCGACGCCATTAGGGGGAAACGAAGCCCCACGGCCGGGGACACCTCTCCGGACCCGCTCGGCCCCAAGTGCGTGCCCACAGCCGCCAGCGCAAGCCGCCATCCTCTCCCCTGCGCGTTCGGCCGGAGGAAGAAGAAAGGCAGGAAGAAGAAGGTCGATTTTCAAAAGCACCCCTGCGTTTCTGGTTATTTTCTTTCAAGTACGGCGCGCTATTCACTGAGTCATCAAATCCTTACGCGCTAGCCCCTGATGTAATAGATAATCACATTTAGGTCCCTGACTGTTATGATTTTCGATTTAATGTGTTTTATTAGGCTGAAAACTTTGGAAATTCATAATAAATCAAATAAAAATCAGAAAAATACAAACTTTGTTGCACTGCACTCCTACTAAATAGATCTACAGAATGGATATGATGGTTGAGTAGGAAAAGACCTTTTTGCCCCTGTTAATGTGCATGCATGAAAAACCTTAATAAATAGGAAATGTGGGTAAAATGAACTTCAAAAATTATGAAATTTGGGCAGAGATCTTATTAACATGTGTAGGCTCTGTCTAAATTTTGGTAGCCCTAGCATTGTCTGTTTAATTACTATTTTGCCCTTATCTTGTATTTAAGCATATATTAATTTAGAAAAAGATTGCTATGGAGAAAAAAATGCTCCAAGTGACTTTAAGGGCTTGATATGAGCTCTAGGTTATGAACATGACTCATTGCTAGAATAGGAGGTGGTGCATGTAAGGTTGTGACTCTGTTTTGGAAAATAGTAGAAATAATGAAATTTTATATAAATAATCAAAAATGTGAAACTAATATATCCAATAAAAACCCCCACACTTACCATGTTAGCTTTATGATCGACAACTTAACTCCTGTATGTGTTCTCGTGAGATTGCACATACTCGATTGCTTCGGGTCCATCAAAGTAGTACTAATGCTAGTGCCAGTCGGGAGGTTTTGGTTGAGCTAGTAATCCATTACCTGCGTAACTAGAGGTTTGCCTTATATTTTACTTAACCAGTTAAACGCTTGATGATCGTGCATCTCATTCACTGTGTCATGCATAGCATTCATATAGCAACGCTTATTGCAGATACGTGATTGACAAACAAGTACGGGAGCTACTTTAAGCAATGGTGTTCCAGAAGATCAAGTAAGCCCCAGACACGACCTGGAGAGCCCATCAGTCGTGTTTGGAAGGAGGAGTTGTCCAAGTGATCAAGGGGTTGCCTGGGGCAAAGCCTCACAACCCGGCAAACTAACCTAGTTTAGTTTGTTGGCTGAGTAAGAACAAGCAAAGGTAGGCAGGACCATGAATTCTCCCAGCTAATATGATGAATGATTGTTTCATTACGCATCCGCATTAGGAGTTGTATGAAAACAATTGCATTAGATCTCCCTGGCCGCCCTGGCCCTAGCACCTATGTATAGAGTTCGTAGGACGAGTTGCCTAGGCTCTGCTAGGTGCGATTAGACACGAGTGAAAGGAGTCACTCGTCGCGTAGGTGATTTCAAAGGTTACAAAACTATTACTATCGTGGAAGTAATACTATGCTCCTGGTTTAAATAGAGACCGGGCGGAGAATAATTTTATTATGTGGTGTGCGTATGTGGTATGCGTTTGGCTCCGCCCGAGTCGCATAAGGCCCGTTCGCTGTTCGCCTGCTGTTCGGCATAACATTGCTAGAGTGCTTATCCGGGATATGGGACCGGAAAAGTCTTTCCTGGGCTCGTCCGAAGCACAGAGACACGTTCCTACCCGCTGGTTGAGAGGAAGGTGGCCCGGGGGAGCTTGGTACTCATGACGGGGAGACCGAGATGTCGGCAGGCTCGTCATGGGGGCACAACCCGGGGGCTAGGCGGGAGTGAATCGAACTTGGGACGAGGCAGGTTAAGATTGGGACTATATGTGGGAACGCGATGGCTAGTAAGCATATACCCCTGGCATGATAGTTATTCCCGGGAATTAAAAATCGATTCGAATCGCTGATGCCCACCAGGTGTGGGAATGCTGATAATGCACACGGGCAACGTAGTAACTACTTAAACTCTCAGTGTTTAATACTCATGGTTTTTGGAATACCACATGTTTGAATTGAATTGTTTACATTACTGCAAGTTACAGTTGTGATGAAGGTTATACACATGATGAGGTCTTATTATTTATGTTACACATGTTATTGTTTAAAACTAAAGGCTAAGGATCCACTTGCTAGTAAGCCGCTTCGCGTCAGCCGTAAGCCAATTTCCATTAAGACCTACTGAGTAATTAGTACTCAGGGTTTGCCCCCACCTTTTGAGAACAGGTACCGAAGACATCTGGACATCTGCTTGGAGGAGGGTAGTACCGGTGGGCTCGGTGCTGCTCGTCTCGATCAACGTTGCATGAAGACTAGTAAAGTATTTTCTTCCGCTGTGAGACGTTTTCAAATTCGCTTTCGCTGTCTGATTCAAACTTGACTTTCGTATGGTAATATGTTGAAACTTATATTATTATTTCGAATCGGTTTGTAAAACAAGCTTATATATGCTATATTCAACTGCCTGAGATGATGTACCTGTTGTGGCTCCATTGAGGGCTGGATGTGTATGATGTCGGTTCCTCTGGGAAAAGGTAATATCGGGGGTCGAATGACTCTCGACGGACGACCGGGTTTAGTTCGGTCTAATCGCACTGCAAGCCAGAGGTGGCAGGTGTGCTTAGCCCGGATTAAATCGGCGGTTCCGCCACACTAGCCCTTGTAATGTTCGGAGGTTTGTCCGATTTTCACACATCGGACTGTTCGGTCTATTGTAACTCCTCAGCTGCTCGAACTACACACCCTTAGGTTTCTTTGTCTGGACCTTTGTCCGGTCCTCTAGAGCGAATCGTTCGTTCCATTGTTTTCTTGGTCGCTTCAACCACCCTCTGCTGGAATTGTCCGGTCAGCTCATTCCTCCTAGCTTCAAACTGTCCAGTCTTCACATTTAGCCAGGCTTCCAGTTTCTTCTGCCCCCTCGGGAAACTTGGTCCAGAGTTATGTCCGATCATGTAGATCGGACTGTCAGGTCCTCATAGGGTTTTGAGGTTTTAGGGCGCTGCCCTGAGGCCCATGAGGGGCGGCTCCCCCTTGACCCCCGTCCGCTAACCTCGGTTGGGGCAGCCCTTTGGGACTTGCCTTCGGCTTTTCTTCTTTCTTCATCCATTGGACCTAAACACCTAAGAATATACATCTTGACAAGTTCATTAGTCCAAGTGTTGGTTGTCAATCAATCATCAAAACATAACTATGGAAACATGGCACATGAGGCCATTTTTCTTACAGCGAGGCAGTGAGCAGACGATGGTGGCATGCGGTGCACCTCACGCTTCCCCCTCTAGCTAGCATAGAGATGCCCGGCAGCTGCCCACCAGTGGCTGGCGCACCAGTGTCTTCCTCGACAGGCACATCTGCATCGAGCTCCAAGCATCTAGCAAGCGGTGTGGCCGTGGCGGCGGCCGCATCTCTAGAAGTCATAGTGTGCCTCCCTTGCACATCCTCAAGCCAAAGCCATAAGCTTCTCCATCTCTGGGCGCATCTGCTATGGGTCATTGAACCATAGAGATTTGGGTTGTCGATCTGCGTCGACCCCGACCCATGACCCAAGACAACAAACTGGGATCGAGGGTCAACGCCATCGAACCGGAGCCTGGTGACTATAGGTGAGAGCTCACATGAAGGTGAGTTGTCATATTGTGTTTATGCAACTTTTGCTTTGCGTGTATGCGGAATTGACTAATTTTGGGTAAATTTTTGGTAGAGAAGAAACCACCAATTCAGAGGTGTACGAGGTACTCCAGCATAGTCAACTCCTACGACGCTAATGCTAGCTACTTCTGCATACCCTACGAGGACGGTGACTCTGAGGAGGTCAACACCAACGAGATGGCCAGGATGCTTGTTGGCCCCGCGATGCCGTAAATGCTGCCATGGGACACCGCGGGGAGGCTCCCAAAGAAGTGCCACCGTGGGGACGAGGAGCCATCACCATCTGCACTTCCAGTGTAGTGCTGGTGGTCCCCCACCGTGGGCGAGTCATCACTGTTGGACGAGGGAGGTCAAGCCCGCAGTGCCCATGGAGGTGGCCTAGGATGCGGCACCAGAGAAGAACCACAGGCTCAAGTCGTTCGGCCTTTGCGCCGAAGCACGTGGCAGGCCAAGGCGGCCGAGCCGGCGGCCAAAATAGAGGTCGCCGCGGCTATGGCAGCTGCTGCTGAGGCCGTTGCATCATGACGGCCAGATCTAGGCAACCTCCTTCCCCAGCAAGAAAATTTGAAGAATTTCATTAAGCAAAATGTCTGCCTAATCATACTTGTATTTTTGACTGGTGACACTAGAATTTTTGCCTAACGAGAATCACTATTATTTCCTAGTCATGAATTATGTTGGTGTGTTTTTCTTCTTTGCCGGGGGTCAATATGTGTCTTATCTATGCAAATTTTTGTTGCTTTAATTTGCTGAATATGGTTGCATGTTCGGTGGTATGGTATACAAGTTACATGTATAATCATCTAGCAGTGTACGCTTTATCCCCAGAATAGGAAAGATAGTCATGAGAGATTTTTTTTTCTTTTCTAAAACAGACCAACCGTGCAAATGTCTTAATGCACGGCCGGCTGTGCATTAGCCAAGTCCATATCAAAATTCCAATTCCTATAATACACTTCATCAACACTGATGAAGACATGCTCGCAAGCATAAAAGGGTTGTTTCATCACACCACAAGAATCAAGCTTGGGGGAGGATACTCCAAGTAATATCACACAGCCTCCAACCCAACCCCTGAGAGGAAGGACATTGATATTCAACCAACAGTGGTTGATCGCTCTAAGACATTGGCCATGCTCTGCATCACTTGGGAAGCAAATATAAAGGCATGATTATGCCACATTTAGAGACTTCATCTCAAAAACCACAAGACCAGATGTTTCTATGCGATGAGGTTGCAATTAGTATAAGATATATGTAGAGACATCACCCAAGTATGGAGGAACACTGCGAGTGAGTAATCCTTAATTCCCTTCCCCTAGCCGGACATGCAACAAGACAAACCGGTGCACCAGAGGACAGGTTGATCTACTCTACCATCGATCAATGCACCAATGAGCCACCTACGACATCACAAGAAAGGTGCAACATGAGTCAACACGCCAATGAGCCACCTACGACATCACAAGCATGACGCACAAAAAGTGCGAACAACCATCAACTAAGATTGATGGCAAACTGTCAAGGATACAAAGGAGTCAACTCCATCAACAACATCCATTAATCGAAGATTGATGGCGAACTATTAAGGACAGACTGGGAGTCAACTTCAACAAAAATCTGCCTCCATCATTCCACTCATTTTGTTTGGGAATAAACAGTTGGCCGTGACCGCAGTTGTGTCACTTAAGAAGAATGTCAGACTTAAGGCAAACATGATGTTGGAGCAGGAGATCCAACAAGAGACATTTACCCATGGGAGTAGTATCATCGAACCAAATTTAGTGTACGAATCGAATCTCCTAACACTCTGCAAATGGTCCAAACAGGAGAATTGGAAATACGCCTCAAACAGTCATTTTAGAAATAGAGGAGGAAAAACAGGAGTAGAGAGAGAAGGGAATTCGCTTAACATATGTGAGCAACACAAGCAGCATCGTTGTCACCCAAGGAGCAAGCAAGCTTGGGGAAGGCAATGCCAAGCTTAGTTTTTGGCAATCACTTGCAAGAGCTAAACTTGGAGGAGAATCACCAGGTGAGTACCGTGAATGCTCTGTGTTTCACTTCCATATCTTAAATCCTGAAAATTACCATGACGCCAAAAACATTCACTTTTTGTTACCCCAAATAAAAGAGAAGTTATAAAAAATTGCATAATAAAAAAAACGAAAAGATTTGTTTTTACCATGAATAAACTAACTCCTATAATGCTATAATTTTGTTTATATCCTTACTTAAATGAAATGATGAATAGTTGCTCTATTAATTCCTTGTAAGTATTTTGTATACAGCTTGACACTCCTAAAATTCGAACTTATTGGCATTTGCTGTGATACTACCTTTAATCTTTAGCCTTATGGGAGCAAGTGCTTTCAAAACCAAGTCTAAGTGGTTGTGAGATGTGATATAATCAAAGTTTGGGTTTAACCCATCTTGATCCTAGTAAGGTGAATTCTCAGAGATTTCTTTTTGAAAATTAAAATGAGAAAATTCCTCAATGGTTTAAATACCTAACACAACCAAATGTTTTGCATGAGGAAACCTCTACATATGCTACCTACTGTCACATTGAGTTTTGTCAAATTTTGAGTTTTTATGAGGTAGTGGCACTTCAAGTCCCGACCAAGTTTTCTGTCATTTGCTAGCCCGCCTTTGTCTAGTTATGCTTAAATCTATCACTGGATTCAAGCATCCACTTACACGAGACATTTCTCCACCGTATCCATCATCCACATACCTATCCACAAATATAGTCTCCATATAACATTCCAGTCATATTTCAGAAATATACCCAAAATCCCTTTACAAGTAGAGACATGGAGCTACCAAAAAAGAAATAAAAAGAGAAAAAAGAGTGAAAAAAAAAGAAAAAGGAAAAAAAAGATAGCTTCATGTACTCAAAAGCTTCAAAATTTTAAGAGAGGATTCATCAAATAAGCAGTTTTCATCCATATACCATACCCATCCAAGAAACAAATCCATTCTCCTTTGATCAGGATGAGAAGTATCACAAACCTCACTAGGACCAATCTTTGGCTTAACAAAATAGATAGCATAGGTAAGCTAACTTTATCCCAACCTTGAGCTCCACATAAGCTTTTTAGTTGATAGGGAAAAGTTTGGCCTGTGGCCTGGTGAGGATTCTAAAAACCACTTGAGTGATCGAGGGTACCATTTGAGGAACTTCGTACTTTCATTTCAAAATTTTCAAAACCCTCCAAGTATGAAACCTAAAAGGAGATAGAGTTCGCTGACACTCTACTGATATTGTTCCATCTCTCAACTGCCAAATACAAGGTAAGAAAAGCCAGGAGCCCCACAGGTATGGATAAGAAGGTTGGAGTACACTTATGCCAGTTTGTTCATAAAAGTAGAATGTTGGGTTGTGCACTTAATATTTGCAGGACATTGGCATTGAAGCAACTCGTGATCCGCCAAGCCTAAGACTTAGCTTTGGGCAAAACTTCAAGCTTGGGGGTGTGCTGGAGGTCGTTATTTCCCTATTTCGATCGCCAATTCCTCAGCGAATAAATGGGGTATAGATGAAGTTTTATGCATTATTTACCTAATACTAATGAATTATATGAGTTTTGGTGGTTTTTTGGTGTATCATAGGGAGATGCTCAAATTCCATGTAAAAGAAGATCATTTGGAGCAAGAGATAATTAGCATATAAAAGGGCTTCAGAAAGAATTGCAAACTTCATTACTAAAAAGTATCTCAAATGCCTTCAAGGACTACACCATTGTGTAGAGCTCGTCGAGACGATTCCAACAGACATATTATTTGTCACATTTGGAGTTTATATGCAAAAGATATTGAAAATACAAAAATATAGGGACCGTTGACGTCAGCAGCCCCGTCCGTACGCGCACAAGTGCAAGATGGCTAGGGAGCAACGCGTGGAAAGCGGCCATTGTCTGGGTAGGGGCGACGCGGATCGCAATCCGCCCCCCAGCCGCCCACGCCAATCAGGCAGTGACACATGGTGGCCCGGGTACTATGCGCGCGTGCCCCCGTGCGTGAGGCTCGGTCCGCCGGCCTGCCTAGCCACGTGGCAGTTTGGGAGTGGAGCGCGGAGCGGTTTTGACCATTGAAGGCTGGTTTGGGGCTGCTGACCACCCATTTTGACTGGTTTTGGACCTAGTTTAACTGTAAACGATCAGTTCTTCATTGCAGGCCAGTTCACCGCCATAATGGCCGGTTCTCGGCACCTGCACGTGGGGGAAGTTGCCATCAACCTTCCTTTGTTGGTTCCTAGGCCAGATGGCACCCAAGGAGCAATTGGAGAAAGGATCTTGCATGGGGTACCTTGGAATATTCCCTCCTCCTCCTCCTATAAATAGAGGGGCACACCCCCTCTCTCACTTGTACCATTCACCATGTGAACTCTCTTTCTCTCTCTAGGAGGCGCCCCATGGAAGGTGCCTCCATTCTGAAAGCAGTGTGTAGTTAGGAGAGGTAGGGCTCCATCATTTCAGAGCCGTCTTTAGGAGTTCGGTATTAGTTTTCTTGTATCTTTATTTCCCCATAAGACTGAGCTATTTAATATATTTATCTTCCTTTACTTATGTGAGCATTTACATTCTTGCTTTCGGTATTAATTGTGCCTTAGCATAGTAATGTCTTTTATACTATAGTTAGAGTTGATCTGGGAGGTAATGATTATTTAGTTTGTCGTGCTTACAGATTCCTCGTATGCTCTGTATACCACTTGTTTATACGGTTGTGCATGCTTTTATCTAGGAATCCAGTAGAGGCTTGTTTATACGGTTGTGCATGCTTTTATCTAGGAATCCAATAGAGGTAGTGCCTGCTAAATATAGACATTGTTTCTAGGTTTGCAGTCACCTTGGTTTCGCACTCAAACCCCATGCAGATTGGGTAACCGGTGTGCACGTACAGATTAAGCGCACTTGGCTTTGGTAGGTCCTCTTGGTGATAGTGGGAGTGTACCCAGTGTAGTCCAACCCCCGTCGTCCGAGCTACGTTGTAGCCGCATAGCCGATCCCCTACAACACCCACCTTTTTCGTCTAGGTTATCAGCACTCTGGTGCCCAGAAGTGGTTAGCAGGCTTGGTGGCGAAGTAAGTATCCTAGACAACTAGATAAGTCATTACCTCAGTCAGAGCAACATGTTGGTCTAGCTTAGTCTGTCTGGCTCACCGTAGTATAGGAAGTCCTCATCATGCTGTCCTCCTAGCTTTACTTGTTTTCTTGCCAACAGTGCTTGGCTTGTATCCCATGGTGCTTGGTGTCAATTGTTGCGAGCTATCGGTTGATGTGAATGAGTTATAACAGCTAGATGAATGATAGTTTGATATCTCTATCTCAATGCTTCTCTGTGGATAAATATGATACCTTGGAATACTCCCGAGTGAAAGGATATAGCGGTCTCCATGGGCTTGCGGGGTAAATCCGGTAGGCTAAGAACCGCCAACAATGGTACGGTCTAAAAGACCATCCTAAACATCATTACAAAGTATAGTGACGTATGTGTCCTGTGACTGTTGGAAAAGTACATTGACCGTATGGTCCAGTCCAAGGAAAAAGCATAGACCATACCATACCTTGTGACCGAGAGAGGGGGTGGCGGTGGCTAGGCCTTGGTGGCACTTAGCCTTTGCTTGCCGTAAGCCTTTGGTGGCGAGCGCAAGACGTGATCGGAAGAGTCTTAGTGGCCGTCTTGGATTTTGCCTTCGATGGCGAGCCCGTGGATGTAGCCCTTGGTGGTGAACCACATTAAATCCTCGTGTCTTCTCAGGAGTTTGCATCTCCTTGCCCTTACCTCTTTACTTACCGCATTTACGTTTCCGCATTCACTTACTTGTGTGCCTTTAGCTTTCCAAGTTAGTTTGATTAGGTTTGGCTCTAGGTTACAAGTCTTTTGGGTAAGTTAGAGAGCGCATAGATAAACCTTAGACTTAACTAGCATGTGTAGGACGAAATAGGTTTATCTTATGCACTAGAAAGCCCTAAGTTTTAGAAGAGCGATTAGCGACCAATTCACTCCCTTCCCCCTCTTGGGTCGGATACCCTGGCATGCTCCTTTCACACATTGAATCTCATGTCAAGGTCTCCTTGGCATGAGATCCATCAGTTACCACATGCGCGGCCGATCTACATATCTGTTCGTGCTTCACGTAACAGATCGGCGGCTTGCGGCCAAGCGTACATAGCTCTTGGCTTGCTACACACCACGACATGCACCGCAACATGTGCACGGGGTAACTCGAGAGATCGATGTGCGCTTGGCACCTTGCTTTGCACATCCTAGTTTTTATCTGCGTCCGTGGGTGAACCCCCCCTTGGGGGTTCTGATTTGCGTTCATGCATGTGGTTTATGTTTTGGTTAAGTCCTTTCTTAGCTAGATCCATCTTATCATGCTCATAGCGTAATCAACCAAGGGACGTTGCATCGGCAAGATCATGCTTTATGTAGGGTTTGCTTCCTTCTCATGCCTTATCGATGCACCAACCATGCAAGGTGCAAGGAGGCGATTGGCTCATATGGGCCAATCCACGGAGATGCCTTATGCCAATCCCACTGATTTAGCTGGAATTTAACGTCAATCAGTTGTTCGTGTGTTTGCTGGCGATCCTCTGATGCATGTGCACTCCCCCAACCACCCTGGATAGCTAGGTCAAACTAGGTGGTACGCCCAGAACCCCCTCTCACCGCCTCAACCGAGCTCAGGGACGATCGGAACCGCCGCTAGGAGGGATCAACTATAGCGATAGCATACCTCCTAGTTCCTTGTTGTTGTTGGCTGCCTAGGTTGACAGATTTTGGCGATGACACTCCATCTATGAGGTCTTCGGTCTTTCGCTTCTTGAAGGGGAGGGGAACGCCAATGAGCACTGGTGGTTGCTCAGCCATTGCTACATGTACTTGAGTGGCTCTGGTGCTCTAGCCCTCTGGGTGGCCTTTTAAGCACCTTGTTGGCACATCCCAGGATGGTTGCTTTTGTCCTTTCCAAGCGGCGGACATGGCGTTAGGCAACGATTCCGAGTTGCCCTGCTAATGTACAGTTCTGCCTGATCGGTCATTCGTTGATAGAAAATTTGCGGCAGACACATGAGAAATTTGTGAGAGTCTTTGTGTTTTATCTTGCTTTTGTTGCACTTTTGAGGAGAAAAAGAAAGAAAGAAAAAGTCAAGTGCATAAAAAAGAGCATCACAAAAAAAAAGAAAGAAAAAAAGAAAAAAAATCAGAAGTGTGCATACTTTGTGTGCTTTGTGCTTGGTATGTGTGACTTGCTTGCTTGAGCTACTTCTAGGAACAAGTTTAGGCCAGCAACTTTAACAAGTACTTTGAAAATTTATTCAATTTTACTATATTATTTTGATTTGTGCTAATCCTTGCTACTATATAAAGCCTCTTAAAGCTCCACATGTATACTTTCAGGTCAGTAAATGTTTGACCTTTGCAATCACACTGCTCATGCCCTCACGGTATCATGAATCAACCACCGATTACATCATTAAGAACACTCGTAAGAGTTTAGTAAGACGCTTGGGAGTGTGTCATTCCACTACATGTACATAGTAGTTAGTAGGAAAATATATTTTTTTGTGTTTTTTTGTTTTCTGCTAATAATGACAGGGCATAGTACTGTTTCGAAGGGAAATATGAAGACATTTGAGAGTTGCATCCCATTCCAAACATCTATATCAAAAAGCTCAGATATCAATTGGAAAACAAAGTTTGACCATTTATATCGTGAAATGTCACTTAGTAGATTGAAGCGCATAAAACAACCAGATAGAACTATCATAGCATATTATAAAAAATTAAATCTATATTTCTATGTTGTGATTTAGATGAATCTAATGAAGCCACTGAAATACATTTCTTAAAAGGTCTTAATAAAAAAATATGAGACATTCTTGTTGATATGGAATTAACAGCTATATGGAATCTGATGAAGCCACTGAAATATATTTCTTAAATTGTCTTCATAAGAAAATATGAGACATTTCTCTACATTATTTGTTTGATCTTGCTCTTGAGATTTAGAATCAAATTAAGAATGATCCTTGTTATGCTAAAATTGAACATCATAAAACAAATATTGTGGACGCTTCGCTTGCTACTTACTTTGCACAGGATGTTGAGATCAAGGATGAGGAAGACCACATACTGATGAAGTTATACTGACGAAGAAAGAACATGAATTGGTTTCTATTCCAAGCTTGCCTCCATGTACCGAACATGTAAGCCAAGGTAACGATAATGGTGTTATGATCTCTCATGGTGAGAAAATTCTCGATGTGCAGAGTTCATCCGCATTTCATGTTGTTGTCGAGAAATCGATAGTGTCACCTTTTTCTAATTTGGCTTTATCCGAAGATGATAATTTTTCTGTATTTTATGATACAAAAGAATTGTGTGATGATGCCGCTATTGTTTTTATGCCACAACTTGTGAATAAGCATGATTCTGTAGCTCCAGAACAAATTATTTGTCCTGAAAATAAATTTTTTCTCCCTATTGCTAGTGTGACGAGCTGAAATTGTTATTTTTGTTGAATACTTTGAGTTATATTGAATTTGATATTCATTGTAATTAATCTAAATAATTTGAATGAGAAGCTTTTTTACATGCTAATCTGCCATGGTTATCTAAACATACGTATCATGTCATTGGCAAGTATGATAATAATGGAGAATATATGGTTTATCGTGTTTATATCTCTTCTAATTGTGACTTTCATTTTATTGATGAACATCAAAATAAATTAAAGAGCCGTTGTACAACTAACCATATTATGTCTAGATCCACTTTCTTCTTTGGTTATTTTGTCACAACAGATTCAATTTTAAGAAGAGAAGCAATGTTGGATTATGTCAAGAATTGAAACAACTACTTCTGCGAGCATCGTCGACTTTGAGTTAGGGACCACTCAAAACTAAGGGAAGAATGATGAGAAAATGACCAGCAAGCATATGACCAAGGCATAACAAAAGATAAATTCACAAGCCCAATTGGTGTTAAAGTCCAATTCAATCTTGAGGCTAGTTCGAACTGCAGGAGATCTCGAGGCCTCACGAAAATGGACTCCCAGGCTACATACGAAGTCCGTTTCAGTCGTTCTATATATCGATGGAAAGATAAGGAGATAAGCTTTCCAACCCAGGTGGTCCCAAGGCAAAATACCCTTGGAGTCGATAGGAATCGTCAAAACAACATGATGTCCAGGATTTGCCAGGGCACTGCGATGTCCTTTTTTGGGCCCGCTGGCCTTGTACGCCCTAGCTAGGGTTGGTCAGCCACCCTCTTGGCCGCCCCAGCCATCTCCCTTGTATATATTCGATAGCCATCATTAGATTAGGGTTTGGGTTTTGTTTAGATGTCACACCCGGTTTTCAATGATCCAAAACCGTGCATACTATACATGCGCCAGGAACGAGTCTCACATGTATAGGACAAATTGTCATCACAGAACATGTCATAATATAACGTTTAACGATTACATCATAAGTATTATTACCATAACAGACACTGGTCTTTAACATAAAGTACGTAAAAGCGGAAGCGTAAACGGAAAGCAACTAGAGCCGCCACAGGGACGTCCACTGGAAGAGCGAAGAGCCTAGACTTCTTGATAATCCCCCGTATCTCCATTGACTGAGCAGCGGTTGGATTTGTCCCCCCAACAAGGAGTAAACGGAAAAGAACAAGCGTGAGCACACAACTCGTACTCAACAAGTATAACAGAACCATGAGGCTCTAAGGTTAGCTGACTCCACTGCATTGCTTTTAATTGGTCAAATTTTATTAAAGCTATTTACTAAAGTGAGTAGAGAAACTTTTATCTCAAAGATATTGCATAGAAGAAATTAAGCATCATGATTAACCAGGATTTTACCAAAAACCATCCATAACCCAACTAATCACATAAAGGATCTGGGCCGCTCATAACCGTGAGCACGGCTGATGCATCAGTTTTACACTCTCGAGAGGTTGCACATCTTTACCCACAAGTCGTGAGCTACGCTAGTGGTTCATCACATACCTTAGATGAGATGACTAGCGAGCCACACTACGAAGCCTTTACAAAGATTATGTTAGTAAGGTGTAACCGCTAAGGTTTCAGGTTATGCAACGGTGGAGCAAGCCTCAAGGGGAGAAGAACACATCACACTCAACCCGAGCAGCGCGAGGGCCACAGAAGCACACCTCCCCTCTTGCCCCGCAGGTAAGTTACTCCCAAACTAAAACAATCCAATTAATCAGCTAAGACCGTCCCATACCAGTCTTATGGTAGTGCTGTTGTCCCAGGTTGTCGCTTTGCGAACCGGTCCTTATGGAAAGTGGCTATGAGCAAAACCACTAAGCACAATGCTCATGCCCCCTAAACCAAGTTGCTAAAAAAACAAATTTTAAATGAGACATGCACCACTCAAGCACACGGCACAGAGGGTCACGCTCAAACAATTAATTGCATAGATCCATTAATCAACATTAATTAAAAACATAGCATAGGTGTATGTTGGCGCAGCACCTAGCAAAAACTTAACCACATGCAACCCAAAAGGTTCACATTGAGATCAAAGTGGCTAATGTATCGTCCTTATAGGCATACAAGATCAACACATGCATATGCAATGAATTAAAGGTGATAGGTGTTGCTCATGTTATACTTGCCTTCCTCAAGGTGCTCTTGCTGCTGCTCACAAATGTCAAAAGGTGGCTCCTCGTTCACCTCCGACAGATCAACGTCTACTTACGTCCAAACGTCACACAAGCATCCATATACGAGCATACATGCAAACAATGGACAAAAGATAAGAAACAGTACACCAATACATCAAAACAGAACACAAAACTAGTTTAGAACTGTTCTACATATTACCACGGTCACGTGAGCGCAAGAATCGCCCAAAACGGAGTTAAAACGGAAAAGTTATTGCCAAAACAAGGTTCTAGGGACCTATTTATGAAGAAAACTCAAAATCTGGGCTGTTTTGGAAAAACTAGGGACCAATTCTGTAATTTCAGGAAAGATCCGAGGTCTAAAGCACAAAAACACAGCCTCTGGACTGCGGTTTCTATTTTTCAATAGCGCAGGGGCTAAAACATTAAAAACTGGGCCGATCTGTAATTAGTTTTGAACTGGCGTGGACCGCGGGTTGATTTAGGAAAAACCGAGGGTCTCTTTAACAAAAAGGCGGCGACGACCGCGGTTGACCGGTCACCATCTGGTCCGGACGGTCGGATCTAGATCTAACGGCTGAGATGAGATCGGATCACGTTATAATCTCGTGCATCCGTTCTGGATCGGACGGCTGAGGTTGAAAGGCGAGGTTTCGCCGGCGGCGACCATCGGGGACGGCGGCGCATCGCCGGAGCTCGCGATGCCCGGTGTTCCGGGGCGCGATTCGGGACCGGACCTAGCTAGAAAGCAAGACGGGACCACGGCGAAGCTCACCGTGGGGTTGTCGACGACCGGGAGCTGCCGGAGGATGGTCGGCGACGAGCGGAGGCGGCGGAGCGGCTCGGGGCTTCGCGGAGAGTTCGGTCGGAGCGTCCACGGGCGTCGAGAGCTAGCGCAACGGGGTCGCGAGGTCCTACAGAGCGCGGCGGAGGGGTTAGGGCGGCGGAAGCGCGACCCCAGAGGGCGAATTGCACCTCGCCGGCGTTACTCACCTCGGACGGTGGCGGCGGAATTGAGCGGCTCGCGACGGCTAGGGCTTGATTGCGGCTGCTGGCGAGGTTGAGGGGGAAAGGGCGAAGCCCGGCGTGCTATTTATAGGACCGGAGCGGCTCGGAAGGGGGCGGCGCAGTAAGGAAGGCGGCGGCCGGAGCTTCCTTCGGCGCGCGCTCTCGGGAAGGAAGGGAATCCTTCGATTCCTTTGGGGATTCGGTGCGCAGGAGAGCGAGGAACACGGGGAAGGCGGCGGAGGGAGCTCTCCTCCTCGGAGTCGTCCGGCGTAGAGAAGGAAAGAAATCGGCCGAAAAAGGAAAGTCGCCGTCGCCGAAAAAGGAAAGGCGAGAGGTCGGGGATGACAGGTGGGTCCCGCCTGTCAGCGGCTCGACGGGCGCGGGTCCGCCTGTCAGTGGCGCGAGGGAGAGAGACGGCGCGCGCGGGAGGCCGGCTGGGCCGCCTCGCCTGGGCCGGCTCGGGTGAGGGCGCGGGTGGGCCGAGCGGGTGAGGTGGGCCGGTTTCTCCTTTTTCTTTTTCCTGCATTTTCCCTCTCTTTTCTATTTCTCCCCTTTTCTTTTAAACTCAAAAACAAACTACAAATTCAAATAAATTTGAATTCAAACCTTATGCCATTCATCAAATAAAAAATATGCTCCAGCATGAATGCACAAACATGTTGCCCTTAGGATATATTGCAATATTTAGTTCAAAAGATAATGAAAAATGCATACTAGGCACAATAAATCCTAGAAAATAAATAAAGCATATTGAATTTATTATAAAATGCTGGAAATTAAATTTAGGGTGTTACAGACCTACCCCCCTTGCAAGGAATCTCGCCCCGAGATTCACATAGGCTGGTTAGCAAAGAGATCAGGGTATGCTGCCCTCAACTCTTCCTCTCTTTCCCAAGTAGCTTCCTCCTCTGTGTGGTATTTCCATTGCACTCGGCACATCTTGGTCCTCTTATTCCGGGTCACCCTCTCAGATGTTTCCAGAATCTTTATAGGGTGCTCAGTGTAGGTCAAGTCCTCCTGCACTTCCAACCCTTCTAAAGGTGCCTGCTCCTCTGGTATTCTCAAGCACTTCTTCAGCTGCGAGACATGGAATACATCGTGCACACCTGGAAGACTAGAAGGTAACTCTAAGCGATAAGCCACTTCTCCTCTCTTTTCTAGTACCTTGAATGGTCCAACGTATCTGGGTGCTAGTTTTCCCTTCATGTTGAATCTGCGTACTCCCCGCATAGGTGACACCTTCAGATACACAAAGTCACCTTCCTTGAACGTGAGATCTCTCCGTCTGACATCTGCATAGCTTTTCTGCCTAGACTGAGCAATTCTCAAGTTCTCTCGAACTATCCGTACTTGTTCCTCCGCATCCTTGATAATGTCTGGGCCAAACACTTGCTTCTCTCCTTTCTGATCCCAGAGCAAAGGAGTCCTACACCTTCTACCATACAAAGCTTTAAATGGTGATTTCTTGATACTGACCTGATAACTGTTGTTGTAGGAGAACTCGGCATAAGGTAAGCACTTGTCCCAACTTGTGCCATATTGGATGACACACGCTCGCAACATATCTTCCAGTATTTGATTGGTCCTTTCTGTCTGACCGTCTGTCTGCGGATGGTAAGCTGTGCTGAAACGAAGCTTGGTATCCAGTGAATCATGCAATTGCTCCCAAAAGCGAGAAGTGAACTGTGATCCCCTATCGGATATAATCCTCTTAGGAACCCCATGCAAACACACAATCCTAGAGATGTATAGTTCTGCCAACCTTGCCTCGGAGTAGGTAGTATTCACAGGTATGAAGTGGGCGACCTTGGTCAGACGATCCACTACTACCCATATGGAGTTGTAACCTTTCTGGGTGCGAGGTAACCCAACAATAAAGTCCATGCTGATTTCCTCCCACTTCCATTCTGGAATTTTCAACGGTTGCAATAGTCCTGCTGGCCTCTGATGTTCTGCCTTGACCCTCTGACAAGTGTCACAAATTGCCACATACTCTGCTACGGCACGTTTCATTCCAAACCACCAGAATCTCTCCTTGAGGTCATAATACATCTTAGTACTCCCGGGATGGATAGAGTAAGCTGTATCATGGGCCTCACTCAGGATCAACTTCTTGATTCTGTCCACATCTGGCACACAAATCCGGTTCTTGTACCATACTGTACCTTGCTCATCTTCCCTGAAGTTGGGCGCTTTGCCTATCTGGATCTGCTCGCGTATCTCCTGGATCTTCTCGTCCTGGGCTTGATGTCTTCGAATTTCTTGTTCCAGAGTTGGTTCGGCTTCAAAGGTAGCTGCAGTATGATGCACAAAACCCAAACTCAAACTTTCGAACTCCTCACATAACTCACGTGGCATCTGGAATGCTATGGCCATGTTGACGTAGCTTCTTCTGCTCAAAGCATCAGCCACCACGTTGGCTTTCCCTGGATGATAATGTATCTCCAAGTCGTAGTCCTTGATCAGTTCTAACCATCTACGCTGCCTCATGTTCAGCTCATTCTGAGTGAAGATATACTTAAGACTCTTGTGATCCGTGTATATCTCACATCTTTGCCCAAAAAGATAGTGACGCCATATCTTAAGTGCATGGACAACTGCTGCTAACTCCAAGTCATGTGTAGGATAATTTACCTCATGCTTGCGTAGCTGTCGGGAGGCATAGGCAATCACCTTTCCTTCTTGCATCAGCACACAACCCAGACCGTCGCCTGAAGCATCACAATATACTGTGAACCTTTTCTGCAGATCTGGCAATGTCAGCACGGGTGCGGTGGTCAGCTTCTTCTTCAACTCTTCAAAAGCTGCTTGCCTCTCCTTGTTCCAGATGAACTCAGCATCCTTCTCAAGCAACGTGGTCATCGGCTTCGCAATCTTCGAGAAATTCTCTATGAATCTCCGGTAATATCCTGCTAAGCCCAAAAATCCACGTACTTCCTTGACAGTCTGTGGCACCTTCCAATCCAACACTGATATGACCTTGCCAGGGTCCACTGAGATCCCCCCCTTAGAGATGATATGACCAAGGAATGGTACCTCGTCAATCCAGAACTCACACTTGCTCAACTTTGCATATAGCTTGTGATCCCTCAATCTCTGCAGAACTAGCCTCAAGTGCTCCTCATGTTCCTCCTCGGTTTTGGAGTAGATCAGGATATCATCAATGAATACCACCACGAACTTGTCCAAATAATCCATGAACACCTTATTCATTAAACTCATGAAGAAAGCAGGGGCATTAGTCAGACCAAAAGACACCACAGTATACTCATAGAGACCATACTTTGTGATGAAAGCAGTCTTAGGAATATCTGAGGGACGGATCTTCAACTGGTGGTAGCCAGATCTCAGGTCTACTTTGGAGAATACACAGGCACCTTGCAACTGATCAAACAAATCATCAATGCGTGGCAGAGGATACTTGTTCTTAATAGTCACCTCGTTCAATGCACGATAATCCACACACATCCGTCGAGCAGGCCCTTCCTTCTTATCAACAAACAGAACAGGAAAAGCCCACGGAGAGGTACTATGGCGAATAAATCCCTTTGCTAGCAGCTCATCTATGTTTTGTTTAACTTCCTCATGTTCTGGGGGTGCCATTCTATATGGTCTTTTAGATATAGGAGCAGTACCAGGTAAGAGGTCTATAGAAAACTCAATGTCTCGGTCAGGCGGCATACCTGGTAACTCTTCCGGGAAGACATCAGGATATTCACACACTACTCGAATGCCATCTGTAGGTTGGACCTCCATCCGATGCAGATAACCGGAGGGTTTGGATGCGCCGACTCTTACTTCCTGGCCATCTGGCGTTGTCATATGAACAGTCCTCTTGGCACAGTCAATTCTGACTCCCCATTTGGTCAATGTTTCCATTCCTAGGATGACGTCGATGCCCATCGGTTCTATGACTAACAGACTAGTATGAAACTCTAACCCCCTTATGTTAATCCCGGCTCTGGTACAGATCACATGGGTTCTTATTTCCCCTCCAGGCGAAGTAATTATCATATCCTTCTTCAACATGCTAATGGGTATTTTATGTTGTTCAGCAAAGGATTTGGTAATAAAGGAGTGGGTGGCACCAGTATCAAATAGTACGGTAGCAGGATGAGAGTTGACCAAGAACGTACCGATCATGACGTTTGGGGCCTCAGCTGCAGTTTCTGCCGTCACATGGTTCACCTTTCCTTGCCACGGCGCCTTGGCGTTCCCATTGTTGCGCCCCTGAGCTTGCGGCTGCTGGACCGGTCCTGGTCTCTGCGGGTTGGGGACTGTCTTCTGAGGGCAGACATTGGCATAGTGCCCCGGGTCACCGCACTTATAGCAACTTCTGCCAATGACAGGAGCCTGGGCTGGTGCAGGGGGGTTAGGCTGCCCCTGACGCTGAGCTTGATATGCAGGGCGAGGAGGCTGATTCTGGTAGCGTTGCCCCTGGGCCATCTGCTGCCCTTGGTGGTTCTGCGGGTATCCTGGCCGCGGTGGCTGCTGCTGTTGTTGGTAGCGGGGGCGGGTGTTGCTCCCGGACGGTGCAGGTATGAGCTTCCTCTTCCTTTCCTCCATCTCCCGATGTTTGCGTTCTGTAAGGAGCGCACGATCTACCAGGTGATTGAAGCTGGGGAAGGTGAAGTTCATGAGGTGGAACTGCAGGGTGTCATTGAGCCCTTCCATGAAATGCTCCTGTTTATCGCCATCCTCAGCGACCTCTGCTGTGGCGTACCTTGCAAGCTGCAGGAACTTGTCACGATACTCAGTGACGGACATGCTCCCTTGCTTGAGCGAGAGGAACTCCTTCTTCTTCATCTTCATGGTCCCAGCCGGTACGTGGTGACTCCTGAAGTTCTCTCTAAACTGAGCCCAGGTGAAGGCATCGCGATCCTGCTGGCGGTATGACTTACACCAATCCAAAGCAGCACCACGAAGTTGTCCTGCAGCATACAGGACTCTCTCCCGGTCATCGCACTGGGCGATCTCCAGCTGTCTCTCCACAGCACGAAGCCAGTCATCAGCCTGTAGTGGATCTGCAGCGTGGGAGAAGGTTGGGGGATGCCCCTTCATGAAATCCCCACGCCTGTCCCTAGGCGGAGGAGGTGGTGGTGGCGCCTGCACCTGAGCTTGTTGTAGGGCCAAGATGGCATTGTTCACTGTGGCCATCATCTGCGTTTGCATGGCAAAGAACTGCTCGGCCGTCAGTGGTGGTGGATTGGGCAACGGGTGGTCGGGATGGTCGTGGCCCTGGTTACTTCCTTGGGCGCCCCTAGCACCACGTCCTCTAGTTCCAACCATCTGTGGCAACAAAAGAAAGTCCATAAGGATTTATATCCCTCTCACAAGGTGAAGTAGATTTTGAGATTGCAGGTTGGTCATTAGCCCATGATGAACGAGCGTCAGCTAGATGAGGTAGAGAGGAGTAATAGAGTAGTTGTTCATCCCAACTGACTATTTTTATTGAACTCAACTCAAACTGGTTTGACTATGGACAATCCCCATAGTTGGACATGATCAAGCAACCAAAATGCCAACTCAAACATAGTTCACAAGCACAAACAACCAAACACTGAACTAGACTCAAAGCGTTTATAGACCAACTCGACTCAACGTACTAGCGATGTGAAGCAAAGATAAGGGTAATCCTAATCCTCATGGAAAAGAATCCTAGTGGCACCATTTAGTTCCCCCTTGCGGGTTCTCTTGCGGGATTTGCACTGGGACGGAGTCACGTCTGGCACTCGAGGCTTTGGTCCTTGGAGGCCGGCAAGTGTAGCTTCAAGTTCTGCCACCCTCTTGGTCTTGCGGTGAAGCTCGTCCAACACTATGTCGTGGGCGGAGTTGAGGGCCGCGATGTACCGTGCCATCTTCCTTACCCTCTGGTCATCCTCCAACACCATCGAAGCGATCTCGTGCCCAGCTTGGCCTTCTATGCGGCGAGGGAAGTAGCGAAAACAGGTCTGGCTCAACGAGGTACGGTGGTCGTAGCAGATGGCTCCCAGAGCTTGGCGTGCAGCATCTTCAATGGCAGCTTCCATCGTCTCATGGATCGTCACGCTGCAGTAATCACCCACAATGGTCTTCCCTCCGTGGATGAGGTTGTAGCGTTCGATCAACGCATTGGCCACCCATCTGTCAGGTAGAATTGGGTGCGTACTCTGAGTGGCGAAGTAGGAGGTGGTGAAGTTGTTGAGGCCGATTTCCTGGAGGCACTCCCGAAGCAGTCCGGGAAAGTTGAGACCGTTGCCTGGGTGGGTATGGTCGATGTTGACCCAGGTGGCGATCACCCTCTCTCTTTTGACAGCAGGTCCTTGATTATCGTCTATCTGAACGGCAATGTGATGTGACCACTCAGGTGCTTCTACCTCTGGTTCAGGGGCTGGATTCTCCTCTGGATCCTCTTCTGTGTTCTCAGTGAAAGAGCTGGCTTCACTGGGGTCTTCAGAGTCATCTCCCACTAGGATGGGTTCCTGCAGAGGCGGGGGTGGCACTAGATCTTCTGGTTCTGGGTTCCGTGGTGCCAAGGGAACATGGTAGCCTTGCGGGGGTGCACCGGTTTGCTTGCGGGCGGTCAGTCTGGTACGGGCCATCTACAAAGAAAACGACCGAGATTGGGTTAAGATCAGTTCTAAAAAAGGAGTTAAGAGAATTGAAAATAATGTAGGAACATAGGGTTGTAGTGTAATCTTAAAGAAAAGAAAACTTTTAAAAACAGGAGGAAGAGAAGGAGGAAATCATTAAATTTCGACCCGCACTAACTAGGCTTCCGTCCTACAGTCGACACGGCTCTGATACCAATCTGTCACACCCGGTTTTCAATGATCCAAAACCGTGCATACTATACATGCGCCAGGAACGAGTCTCACATGTATAGGACAAATTGTCATCACAGAACATGTCATAATATAACGTTTAACGATTACATCATAAGTATTATTACCATAACAGACACTGGTCTTTAACATAAAGTACGTAAAAGCGGAAGCGTAAACGGAAAGCAACTAGAGCCGCCACAGGGACGTCCACTGGAAGAGCGAAGAGCCTAGACTTCTTGATAATCCCCCGTATCTCCATTGACTGAGCAGCGGTTGGATTTGTCCCCCCAACAAGGAGTAAACGGAAAAGAACAAGCGTGAGCACACAACTCGTACTCAACAAGTATAACAGAACCATGAGGCTCTAAGGTTAGCTGACTCCACTGCATTGCTTTTAATTGGTCAAATTTTATTAAAGCTATTTACTAAAGTGAGTAGAGAAACTTTTATCTCAAAGATATTGCATAGAAGAAATTAAGCATCATGATTAACCAGGATTTTACCAAAAACCATCCATAACCCAACTAATCACATAAAGGATCTGGGCCGCTCATAACCGTGAGCACGGCTGATGCATCAGTTTTACACTCTCGAGAGGTTGCACATCTTTACCCACAAGTCGTGAGCTACGCTAGTGGTTCATCACATACCTTAGATGAGATGACTAGCGAGCCACACTACGAAGCCTTTACAAAGATTATGTTAGTAAGGTGTAACCGCTAAGGTTTCAGGTTATGCAACGGTGGAGCAAGCCTCAAGGGGAGAAGAACACATCACACTCAACCCGAGCAGCGCGAGGGCCACAGAAGCACACCTCCCCTCTTGCCCCGCAGGTAAGTTACTCCCAAACTAAAACAATCCAATTAATCAGCTAAGACCGTCCCATACCAGTCTTATGGTAGTGCTGTTGTCCCAGGTTGTCGCTTTGCGAACCGGTCCTTATGGAAAGTGGCTATGAGCAAAACCACTAAGCACAATGCTCATGCCCCCTAAACCAAGTTGCTAAAAAAACAAATTTTAAATGAGACATGCACCACTCAAGCACACGGCACAGAGGGTCACGCTCAAACAATTAATTGCATAGATCCATTAATCAACATTAATTAAAAACATAGCATAGGTGTATGTTGGCGCAGCACCTAGCAAAAACTTAACCACATGCAACCCAAAAGGTTCACATTGAGATCAAAGTGGCTAATGTATCGTCCTTATAGGCATACAAGATCAACACATGCATATGCAATGAATTAAAGGTGATAGGTGTTGCTCATGTTATACTTGCCTTCCTCAAGGTGCTCTTGCTGCTGCTCACAAATGTCAAAAGGTGGCTCCTCGTTCACCTCCGACAGATCAACGTCTACTTACGTCCAAACGTCACACAAGCATCCATATACGAGCATACATGCAAACAATGGACAAAAGATAAGAAACAGTACACCAATACATCAAAACAGAACACAAAACTAGTTTAGAACTGTTCTACATATTACCACGGTCACGTGAGCGCAAGAATCGCCCAAAACGGAGTTAAAACGGAAAAGTTATGGCCAAAACAAGGTTCTAGGGACCTATTTATGAAGAAAACTCAAAATCTGGGCTGTTTTGGAAAAACTAGGGACCAATTCTGTAATTTCAGGAAAGATCCGAGGTCTAAAGCACAAAAACACAGCCTCTGGACTGCGGTTTCTATTTTTCAATAGCGCAGGGGCTAAAACATTAAAAACTGGGCCGATCTGTAATTAGTTTTGAACTGGCGTGGACCGCGGGTTGATTTAGGAAAAACCGAGGGTCTCTTTAACAAAAAGGCGGCGACGACCGCGGTTGACCGGTCACCATCTGGTCCGGACGGTCGGATCTAGATCTAACGGCTGAGATGAGATCGGATCACGTTATAATCTCGTGCATCCGTTCTGGATCGGACGGCTGAGGTTGAAAGGCGAGGTTTCGCCGGCGGCGACCATCGGGGACGGCGGCGCATCGCCGGAGCTCGCGATGCCCGGTGTTCCGGGGCGCGATTCGGGACCGGACCTAGCTAGAAAGCAAGACGGGACCACGGCGAAGCTCACCGTGGGGTTGTCGACGACCGGGAGCTGCCGGAGGATGGTCGGCGACGAGCGGAGGCGGCGGAGCGGCTCGGGGCTTCGCGGAGAGTTCGGTCGGAGCGTCCACGGGCGTCGAGAGCTAGCGCAACGGGGTCGCGAGGTCCTACAGAGCGCGGCGGAGGGGTTAGGGCGGCGGAAGCGCGACCCCAGAGGGCGAATTGCACCTCGCCGGCGTTACTCACCTCGGACGGTGGCGGCGGAATTGAGCGGCTCGCGACGGCTAGGGCTCGATTGCGGCTGCTGGCGAGGTTGAGGGGGAAAGGGCGAAGCCCGGCGTGCTATTTATAGGACCGGAGCGGCTCGGAAGGGGGCGGCGCAGTAAGGAAGGCGGCGGCCGGAGCTTCCTTCGGCGCGCGCTCTCGGGAAGGAAGGGAATCCTTCGATTCCTTTGGGGATTCGGTGCGCAGGAGAGCGAGGAACACGGGGAAGGCGGCGGAGGGAGCTCTCCTCCTCGGAGTCGGCCGGCGTAGAGAAGGAAAGAAATCGGCCGAAAAAGGAAAGTCGCCGTCGCCGAAAAAGGAAAGGCGAGAGGTCGGGGATGACAGGTGGGTCCCGCCTGTCAGTGGCTCGACGGGCGCGGGTCCGCCTGTCAGTGGCGCGAGGGAGAGAGACGGCGCGCGCGGGAGGCCGGTTGGGCCGCCTCGCCTGGGCCGGCTCGGGTGAGGGCGCGGGTGGGCCGAGCGGGTGAGGTGGGCCGGTTTCTCCTTTTTCTTTTTCCTGCATTTTCCCTCTCTTTTCTATTTCTCCCCTTTTCTTTTAAACTCAAAAACAAACTACAAATTCAAATAAATTTGAATTCAAACCTTATGCCATTCATCAAATAAAAAATATGCTCCAGCATGAATGCACAAACATGTTGCCCTTAGGATATATTGCAATATTTAGTTCAAAAGATAATGAAAAATGCATACTAGGCACAATAAATCCTAGAAAATAAATAAAGCATATTGAATTTATTATAAAATGCTGGAAATTAAATTTAGGGTGTTACATTAGATTACTCTGTCCTTATGCATTTTCGCCGTCAAAGACTTCTCCGGTTTGTGAAACCTGAATTTGTGTGATAATTTCTTTCTATTCGCAATTTCAATTTGCATCTTCCATGTTCTTGCTTGTGTTGTTTGATTCGCACGTAAGGATAAGCTTTCGTGGCGGAGTCAATCGTGTGTGCACAATTGATAACCTGAGGAGACGTGGTGCTACGATTGAACGGTTCAAATCACGTTGATTAGAAATCGGATCCTGTGTGTCGTGCCTCAGCGATATCGATAGTTATCTCCACTTGACGAAAGATCAGGAACCCCTAGTTCCCATCAGTATGTGCTAGATGTAAAGAGTAAATGGATTAGATTGACTTAGATTTTAGATCGGGTGTGGGTTTGATCCACAGAATTGGAGAAAACTCTAGTACTGGTTGGGAAACCCATACAATACTGTTTTCCTAACCGGTACAATGAAATCAGTGCAAAGCTCAAACCCACGACCTACAGGTTCATTTGCAATCTTCCTTAATTGCATCACACAATCACAAATGATTTCAATAGATGAAACCATTCTTTTATTTGAAGTGCTCAGAAGGTTTTAGTACTAAAAACTACCCTTTAGTACGGGTTGGTACTAAAGCCTATACCGCAAACCCAACTAAAGCCACTCCAGGGGCTAGAGCCTTTCCAACTGATACTAAATATTTCATCTGTACCAGTTACAACTTGTTTCAGTACCTATTGCTTGGACCTGAAAGCCATTTCTCGTGTCAATTAAATTGTTGGGCTTGGTATTATCCAATAACTAAACATGTCCATACATAAACCTCGTAGTTGGAAGTAATGATGGTTTAGTTGTTATTCCATCGCTTTCCTTGTAGCCGTCCATCCCAACTAAATGAAAAAAAGGGAACACTCCCTAGATGCTCTGATCAGCAGCCAGTTATTCTTCAATTTTACTCTTATGAATCCATGAACTGTACAGAAATTTAATGTTGGAACAAGCCAAGGGACATGAACTGCGCCAATATTTGCTAGGCCTTCTTGTGAAGGACGAGATCTACATTATCCCGATTTGGTGGTGTCCATAGAGCTAGCTTTCTGTTGCATAAAGCACGTACATCAGGCTGATGGCACTTGTACAAATTCTGAGTTGTAGTTCTTCCATCTTCACTGCTCATGATTTGATCACTAATACTATACAGGTGGCTGCCAGCACGGTTCCGGCGATTGTGTACCAACCACGCGAGATGTAGTAGTTGCCTTTTTATTTCATTTTTTTCCGTTAACATCGGAAATATCCACAATAAGCAGTATCTTTTTATCCACTTGAGTCCACACTTGCGTACGAAACTATTCATAATTTCAGAGAAGGATCTTCAACTAAGCCAAGTAGGAGTACTATATTGCCCCTAAAATCACACAAAAATCAAACCGATGCTTTGATTACCACATGATGTACGCGAGTCCATATACATGATTGAACTAAACAATAGCTTACAGGGACAGACCATTACACATTATTGTCTGTTTTTTAATGCCTACTTGCGCCATATGCCATGTGCTTGGAGACCAGACCGTAGCCAACATGTGCTGCACGATGGCGTCTACGGTCTACCTAGGCAGGGTAAACTGTAGTGGAATCACTGATGGCAACGTGCAAGTGTACATGCGGACGATCAGAGATGCCGATTTTATTTGCTACAGAGCGTGTTGCTGCTGCAGCATCTTCGCTGCATGCCATGTGAGCCATGTCAGAAACCACGCCCTGTGCACCCGTGGGCTGGCTCATTCAATCCAGAGATGAACAGTAGTCATCCGTCCCCAAGCTAGCCAGTAGCCGGTAGCCACGGATGGAGAGCAAAATATCACCGCATGCCTGCTGTCCGAAAAGATTATTCCTCCACTCACGGATTGCACAGTACTCCGTGCCGATTACTTTGACTTTTTTTGACACACTCATTTTGTTTAAAAATTTTACAAAAATATAACAAAATTCAAATCAGAGTTAAAATATGTTATGTGCCAAACTAAATTACAATAAAAATAAATAATAATTATAAATTTTTCGAATAAGATAAGTAGGCCGAACTTAGCTAAAAAGTTCAAAATTACCTGTAAATTGGATACTCCCTCTAAGTTTGAATTAATTGTCAATTTAAAAAAGCTTTAAGTCAATCTTTTAAAACTTTTACTATATATATAACATTTATATTATTTAGATTTGAGTCTTGAAAGTTATATATATATATATATTTGGTTTAACAAGTATTTTTATAAAAATATACATTTCTTAAGATATTTATTTTTATTCTGATAAAAATAAAACTTATGTCCACGTTCAAAACCACAATTGACTCGGACCTAGTGGGAGCATAAGCCACTGTGCAATGAACGAGAGGCTCAACGGTCGCCGCCCTCGGCGCTGCCGACCGAACGGATCGATACCTGTGCCTACTAATTAGAGGGGGGTATTATTTTACTGCTCCAAATTAAATAGCCAAGCCGCCCTCATTATTTCCCGCCAACTACCAAAGATAACGGATCTGTGACCGAGGCGAGATCGAGATCTATCGTTTCTACTATAGCAGTGGTCTTTACCCAATGGCCTCTAGTCTGAGCTCCGATACGGCCTGTGCGTGCGTGCTCGGCCATGAAAAAAAAAAAACTACTCACACGTTGGTCAGCTAGCTTGCTAGGTCGTACGCGGCGTCGCTGTCCACACGCGGTCCACGCACCCATCAAAATAATAGTTCCGCTACGGTGCCTTCGACTTCCCTCCACCGGTGATCTCTTTCCGGTAGGCTCTCTCCAACCATACTATTGGAGATACCATAAAAAACGTTATTGGAGATACATAGCCTTAGCAACCAACCATATCGGAGGGGACACAGGACCATCGCCATGGCCGTCGTCACTGTCGCCGTCGCCGTCATTGTATAAGGCACCGTGATACTACTTGCTCCGCGCTACCGCCGAGCAGATCGCTAGCGGCTTGATTTCCCCACGTTGTCGATCTGTGTACCACCCCCCCCCCCCTCCAGGCCACGTCCGGAGCCAACGGCCCATGCAGATCCGTCGCCGCTGGGGACCCACCTTATCCCTTGTGTACGTCCTTGACTTGTTAATTAGTGCATGGGTGACCACCATCGTTATTCATGTGGTGTAGTTGCACAGTAGTAGTACGAACTATGCGTTGACAGCGTGCAGCGGTGGACTGGTGGTAGATCCAGAAGAGTTCGTTCGAAACGAAGGCCTATAGATGTTACGACGCTGGGACGCTGGGACGGATAGGTTCAGAGACGTAGTAATCAAAATAATTAGGATTCGTGCTGGCATGGACGAGGATTATTGATTGGACGGTGTGTCGATCTGGATCGTTCAGCGCTATTGCATGTGTGTTGCGACGGGAGCTGTCGGTGGTCGGTAATGCTCCTCTCCAGGCGCATGATTTGCGGATCGGGAAAGATATTTGCATGGTTGTATATGTCGATTTTGCGTGCAGGTATCGATAGAAACAAAACTGTACATGCCGTCAGCCAGATAAGGGCTAACTCCAGTTGCTGCTTTATTTTGAGCTAATTCCAGATGTTATTTTATTTTGAGAAATGTGGTACTGTTTGGCACCTGTAGAGAGAGGGCAGGTTTGATTTTGAGAAATGGAGAGTTACCTCATGTGCCTGCGGAGTACTTTCCGTGTTTTTCATTACAAGGTAGTCAATGAATCAATTTCATGTAAAATTATCTGATTTTTTTCCCACGATGAGTGTACTAGTACTAGTTTGAAGAGGAACCGGAGGAGGATCTATTCCTTATTATTGGCACTAATAACAAATTTAATTAATTAAAAAAAAGAGCGCATAAATTAAACAAGAGAAGGTCCAAATAGTACATTTATTGTTGCGGCCGGGCACCGATGTGATGAATATGAATGAAGAAGTATGACTACTAAGCAGATCGACGAGCATGTGCAGTGCATCGCATCGCATCGCACATATGCTTGCGTTATTCAAACGAGCACGTATTCTGTGCGTACTACTCGACCACGTGGACGAAGCAGCACGGAGCATGGTGTAGCACTTCCACCACATCTCGATCTAGTCATCGCGGTCAAAGTTCTCGATGACGGGCGCGACGCTCCGAGCTTGATCTCCGCGGCCGTGCGGGGCACGAGCACGACGTCGACGTCCTTGTCGCCGGCGGCGCCGATGTCCCTGAGCACCTCCTCGATGCAGAACGCGACCTTATTGCCCTCCAGGTTGCCGCCGCCCTCCTGGGCACGATAGATGGAGGAGAAGCTGCCCGCTCCAGCGACCCCTGCGCCTTGGTCAGTCCCGATTATTTTATTTTATCTTTTGCTCGCTCCGATCCATTTCAATATGATAGTCCTCTCTTCATGCTCGTCAGCTCGTGTACACACGTACGCTAGAATATATAGGTTTCGTAATGCACTGTGTATATATAAATTATCACCTTCGTTTTTGAAAATAAGTCATTTTAAAGTTTTAAGATTCTTTAGCAATCACTAAATGACGAACGATCAGCGTTGTAAAAAATCAAGCGTGGCATATACATATATTAACAGAAATAACATTATAAATACTTGTTATTACAATGAAGTATGCATTTAATTTTTTTTTAATTTAGATGTCGTCTTGCATTAAAATTCTTACACTAAGCAGTGGTTATTATATATGTAGGGATAGAGGCTCAATCGGAGTCAACTGTGATATACAACAGCCTTGAAGGTAGTCTATTACACGATACCTTTTTACGGCACGTGTATATATTTTTACTAGTATAATTAAGAAGAAAATGATTCAATTTCACAAAAAATAAACAGATTCTCCCACGATGGGTACAAGTTTGAGAGAAACAAATACTGGAGGATGCATCCTTATTACAGTACTACTGAAGGGGTACAGAAATTAAGCAAAAACAAAGGTCCAAATAACAGTACATTGATTTATTGTTGCGGGCACCGATGTGATGAAAATCGATATGGCAGCTCTAGCAGGGGACGAACGACAACGAAGTAGAAGAACGATGAGATGACTACTACCAGCATGCAGATCGAGCGGTCCTTGCATCGCATGCATTATTATTGATCCATCCATGGGCTAGCGAGCACGTACGTACTGTGCGTGCGTCGTGAAGCAGGTGGCACAGCAATCAGGCAGGCAGGCAGGCAGTGGTACTGGTACCTGCTGTTGTCTGTCAGTGTCTAGTCGATAACGAAGTTCTCGACGACGGGCGGGACGGTGATCTTGATGTCGACGTCGGTGCGTGGCACGAGTACGATGTCGACGTCCTTGTCGCCGACGCATCCGGTGTCCTTGAGCATCTCGTCGATGCAGAAGGCCACCTTGCCCTCCATGGTGCCGCCGCCCTCCTTGGAGCTGGGCACGATGGCGAAGCTCCCCGCGTACTCGACGTAGGTGGGGCCGACCTTGCCGGCCTTGTCGGCGGGCACGTTGATGGCGACGTCGAACTTGTTGTTCTCCGCGGGGTCGTACTCGATGCCCTCGATGATGAGCACCCGCTGCTTGCCGGGCTCCGTCGGCGGCAGCGCCACGTCGGGCACCTCCACCGGCGTCCTCTTCACCAGCGTGATGGGGTACTTGACCGGCGCCGTTCGCGTCGACGCCCGCGGCGCGGCGCCCTTGCCGTGCGGCACCAGCGTCCGGAGGTCCACCTTGATCCACGGCAGGTCCTTCTCCGACTCCTTGTCGTAGGTGTAGCCCAGGTTCGCGGCGTTCAGCACGTCGCGGAACTTGATGCGCACGCGCTGCGGGTTCTCGACGTTGTCCCAGAAGACGAAGCTGGTGTCCAGCCACTCCGGGTCCGGGAACCCGTGGCCGCCGAGCTTGGTGGACCAGATGTGCCACATGCGGTCCACGTTGGCGTGGTGCGAGTAGAAGAGCGGGTCGCGACCCGCCGAGCCCAGGAACCCCATGTCGTTGTTACATTTGTAGGTGCCGTCGTGGCCCAGCACGCCGCCGGTGGAGGCGTTGCAGGCGGTGCCGGCGGGGAGACGCCGACCCGCCCACACGTGGAGGGTGGTGTGCGCCATCCGCTCCAGCGTACCCTGCGCCTTGGTCTTCTTGCTCTGCAGCTCGCCCGGGGTAAATCCCGCTGCCTTCTCGCTTGCCGCCGTGCAGAACTTCTCGCCCAGAAAGGCGCGAGCGCCCTTGCCTCCACGGATTTGCTGTATACATATAGAAAGATATATATACACACACATATATATATATACATATATATAAAGAGAGAGAGAGAGGACAGGTGGATGCATATGCAGGGTAGCACATAGGCGTACCTGCTGGTGCATGATGGCGAGGTTGCTGTAAACCAGCTCCTTGTACTGGTCGCTCTTGGGATTCTCGTCGAAAGGCACGATGACCGGCCCCTTGGCGAGGGAGGTGAGGTAGTCCAGGTCGCACAGCTTGTCCATGTTGGCCATGTTGCGGTTGGCGTCGAACAGCGGGTTGGCCGCGGCGTCCCTGAAGATGGGCGGCACCACCATGCCGCTCGGATGGTCCCAGTTCCAGAAGGGCAGCGCGAAGGTATCGTCGCCGATGAGCTGCCCCAGGGCGCGCTCGTAGAAGTAGATGTACATGCGGTGCCACGGCCCGAAGATCCACGAGAAGTGCACGTCGAAGGGGTTGTCCTTGTTCGTGGGGTCGAACCGGTAGTGCCCGTCGCAGTAGGCCTCGTGGATGGCGGCCTGCTCCACGAAGCTCAGCGGGTTGTCCCTCGGCAGCGCCTTCATCTTCGCCAGGGCCTCCTTGTACTTCTCCTGGTTCTCCCTGCTCAGGAGGTGGGCAGGCTGCCGGATGCGCTTCACCATCCTTTCCGGCTTGAAGTCGATGATCTGGTCCGTCGACGTAGGCGGGCACGGGATCTTCCCGCCGGCCGGGTCCGTGCACGCCACCACCTTCTCGTTCACCTTGTCGCCCTTGGGGCACGTCACCTCGGCCGACGCCAGGCCCGAGTACCCGACCAGGCCGGCGGCGACGCCGGTCAGGCCGCTCAGCACCTCCCGCCGGGGCAGCCAGAGGAGCCCGTCGTCGCCGCTGCCGTTGGTGGCCCGGCACGACACGCTGCAGCTCCGGCGGCTGGCTGCCACCGTGGCCTTCTTGTTCTTGGAGGGACATGCAGGGGCCGCCGGGGTGGCGGGAGCCACCGGGGCGAGGGCGCTGGAGCTGCCGCACACGCTCGCCATGCACCCGTTCATGTCTACCGATAGGTAGGTAGGTGGGGGGCTCGGGATGTGGCGAACTGCGTTGGGATGGCCCGGGATATATACTGCAAGACGGAACGGTGGCATCCAGATGCGCCGATTATTTTGCTGCTCGCTCCATTTCAAAAATCAAAATAATGTCCTTTTCATGCTACGGTGCAACACGCACGTGATCGGTCAGTCTATCGAAAAAAAAAGGAAGAAATAATTAAAAAGAATGGGCGTGCTTGATTGACATCATTCATTTATCATTAGCTCTAAGACAAAGAAAATATATGATGTGTATAGGTACAAAATAAAGTGAAAAATAGAGAGAAAGTGGATGGAACATTTTGTATCTATGGGTTTTGGGCTTTACACCCATTTTCAATCTTTTCCAAAACTACGCAGTGGGGTTAGCGTGAGGGGTATACCTTGGTCTGCTTAAATAAACAATGTTTTCAGAAAATTTGCTTCGTCTATAGTGTAGATAGATTTACGAGTACACTGGAATACTGGAATACGTTTTCGTAATACATTATATACAGGGGTATGTCTCCTCATAAAGTGGCAGATATGTAACTTTCTATTTATCAAATTTTACAATATCAAGTGGCTGATATTATTTATCGAGCGACTCTCTAGAATGATGGACAGAATTTAATCAATCAGTCACATTTAAATGACAAAGTGATGACCGATGTAATTTAATCCATTAGTCATATATCAAAATTACATAACACAATAGAAAAATTTCAGTGAAACAATATAAAATAATTTATATATATGTAGTGATTTGACAAAACAAATACATAACCTATAACCAATGGATTAACAATCCATCGGTCACATCGCACGGTTAGAAATTTTGACAGATGGATAAACAAATATCAGGCAACTGATAAATCTATAAATATAGTAAATCATTAAATAATAAGAGGAATTGTCAACATTGTAAAAACAATCGTGATATACATATAAATGCATGTTCCTACAGTCGAGTATGCATTTTTTTAAATGGTTTACGAGTAATAGATGTGTTGCCGGATGTAATCGGATAATTATATGGATAGTCTTTTTTCATCCATGATGAGCAAATATTACATATAATTTTCCATCCAAATATATATTATTGCTTTTCGTGTTAAGATTGTTAATGTCTACAAAAAATGGATCCAAAATCTATTTTATATTTTCTAAAATGAGTTTGGAAGTAATCATATTCGGATACGGATACTTTTTAACCTTTTTCTCTATTGGAAGAAAATAAGGCATAAAACTTTTCATCCAATTTTATATTCTTATTTTTTATAATGAAATTGTTACAATGCATAAAAGATGAGCACAAAACTCATTCTATATCTATTTTTAAAAAAAATCAAATTTGTTCAAATAATTCGGATATCCATTTACACCCCTACTTGCGTGTTTAGATAAAATTCTTACACTAAAAACTAGTTTGGCAACTTCATTTTTCTAGAGAATTGAGGAGAAAATGCACTAAATTCTCCTCCATTCTCTAGATGAAACGAGGTTACTAAACCAGATCTAAGCGGTGGTCTAGATGTGGGGCTGTAGTCTTATTAACGCAAGTCAACGCCAACAGTAACTTACAGTAGTTTGTTATTATAAGTATTTTGAGATGCGGCTAAAATTGGTTCGAAACACGACGCAACTAAAGACAACGGCCAGTACAGATGGGATTTATGAAAGAAACCATTTGCATACGCGGGCAAACACCCGTTCCAGAAAAATACAAGACGTCACCTCTAAAAAATTCAAATACCATCCTCAAATCCTCTAGCGGCAAAAAAAGCATGAATGAAATATTTTTTTATTCGAATGGTAACAAATTGCGTTGTTATTTTGCAAAATACCTATGTGCATATTTGAGGACCTTGTTAGATTTGATCTTGAACTGCCACGAGACCGAGTTCGAGAAAACCCACGCCCTGATATGGGGGGCGCGACTTTCCTCTATGGTTGTGGCCTCCGGTCATAGTGCGCTATAAAAAGAGGGGCCTAAGGGCCGGCACGGAAGCCAACGCAACCACAGCTGCCGCTAAACCCTAGTCCGACATTCTGAGGGACCCAATTTCCCACGCGCACCAAGTGACCGGAAGCGCCACCGTCCTTCCACGCCGCTGACCGATGTCCAATGACAACACCAACGGTGGCGACCCGCAGGAGCAGCAGAGGAGGTTGGAGCAGGAGACCAAGGCGGCGGAGGAACGCCGCCTCAAGGAGCAGGAGGAGAGGGCTGCCGAAGATCACCACCAAGCAAACCCCATTGGCCATACGCCACCGGTCGCGCCCTTCCCCGGTACCGAAGGTGATATCTCTCCATCTCTCCCTCTTCCTCCTAGATCTGCACATGAACACCATGAACTCATGCTAGAACTCGCTGGTGGTGGGCTCTCGGGGCTCAGATCGATCCACCACACACCAACAATTGGTATCAGTTAGCTCAGGCGGAGCCCGATCCCTAACACTAGCGGGGTGATTTGGCCTTCGGGTCAAGAAAAATAGGAGAAATCGACCGGATCTTGAGCCATTTTGGCTCGAATTCAAGAAATCGAAAGAATAGGGGGCGATTTTCTTCTCGCCGGCGTCCAAGCAGAAGGCGGCGCTCGCCGCTGGCCACCGCGTAAGTGTGCTCACATGGGCCGAGAGGGCACCGCCGCAGGGCCGCTTGGCGGCGGCGCGTCCACCCTTGGGCGGGCGCGTACGCCGGCGAGAGGCCGCGCGAGCGGCGCCGCCATGACCGCCGTCTCGTCCGGCTCGGCACGCCGGCAACGGTGAAGAAAAGGGAGGAGAGCGGCGGCGGACAGAGCGCGCGGCGTGGGGAAGAGAAGAGAAATGGCCTAGGGTTTCCACACCGGCTGGATTTTTTGGGTTTTTATACCCTGAGTAGATGAACGCCAGCCATCGGATCTCGATGGACGTCCAAGATGAAGGCGGGGGCACGCACAGCCGCCAGCCGAGCTGGGCCAGATTAACGGCCCAGACCCGGGTTGTCTTGGCCTATCTCGCACGCCGCCCCGCCGGAGAGGCTTTTGGGCCATTTTGGGCCACTTTCGGCCAGATTGTGAATAGCGAAGAAGAATTTTTTTTCTTTTTCCTTTTTTCAGACTTGCATGATTCTTGATATATGTATGATTTTATCATGATGAATAGACTTTATGCTTGGAGTTAATTATACAGAATTAGACATTAGATCTAGACCATGTTTCCGCTGATGATGATATGATAAGTGCATTATCTCTGAATTTTTTGAAATCAACGTGAATAATTATTTAAAGACATGCATGTTATTAGATTTTTGTATGGCTTTATCGTTACTTATTTAACCAACGTTAAATTTTAATGATGCGTCATGAATATTTTCTGAATGTTATTCTTTTTTCATCCAACGATGAATCTAGAATAGAGTTTGGATTAATGCATGTTTAAATTTCGACCAACGTTGATTTTAATTCATGCATGAGAATTTATTGCTTTTGAGCACGACCTAATTTGAGTTATATTTCATTGTTGACGAAGGGCTTAATGCTGTGATGCTCCTCGCTCAGATGGGGAAAATTAATCCGCTAAAAGGGAATAACTATCCCTCTTGGCGAAAGAACATTGACATGATGCTCACTTTGAGTGACTTGGATTTCGCACTCCAGACAGACAGACCCACTGAGCCTGCTGCAGACGATGCTCAGTATGAGCAAAAGATGATGCAGTACAGCATCGAGAAAAAAAAGTGGGAGATTTCAAACAATAAGTGTTTGAAGATTATTTGACACCTCATTGATGACTCCATTGAGGGGTTCATACCAGAGTGCACTACTGCTAAGAAGCTTCTGGATAGACTAAAAACTCAGTTTACTGGATCCTCCAAGATATATGCCAGCGTTTGGTAGATGATTTGACCAACACAAGGTGTGATAGTTCTGGAGTGTGAGCTTATATCCAGAAGATGACAAACACTGCCGCTAAGCTGAACATGTACTTGGGCAAGGATTTGCCTAAGGACTTTATGGTGCACATGATCATGAAATCGCTTCCGAAAGAATATGAGACATTTCATATGCACTATAACACCACTGTCAAGGATAGATGGACGATTGACTAGCTTATGGCCCTGTGTTTGCAAGAAGACGAGAGACTGAAAAGTCACAAAAGTGACTCTCTCAACTATGCCTTGCATTAGTCAAAGAAGATGAACGAGAACTCCAAGCCAATCTTCAAGAAGGGACCTAAAGGAGATTCCGGACAATCCTCTAGCAAGCCCCCTGCCATTAACCACAACCATGGCAGAGGGAAGAACCCAGACAAATTCTTCCCTGTGCCATAGAACACTTGCCTGCATTGCAAGCGAGAGGGGCACCACAAGAAGGATTGTCCAGATTGGTTGAGGTCTCTCATCCAAAAAGAGAAAGGTACAGATCAAATGACTTTTATTAATGAATCACTGTACTTAGAATTTTCCACTAATGCTTGGTGGATTGACTCGGGTGCAACTGTGCTAGTTGCGAATTCTTTACAGGGCTTCCGAACAAGGAGGACGCTGGAAAAGGGCAGAAGAAGAGTTAGAGTTGCTAAGGGAAAAGAAGCCCCCAGTCAAAGCCATTGGAGATCTCTCTCTAAAGTTAGATGATGGTTTTATACTGTTATTGAGAGATGTTCTTTTTGTTCCCTCTTTAAAGAGGAATTTCTGTCTCTAGACTTGATGATGGGATGATACATTGTCATTTTGGGAATCATAGATGTGTTATTCGATGTAATAACAAAGATGCTGGTCTCGCCATCTAACGAGACATGCTTTATTTGCTTTCCCAATGCAATGTTGTGAATCAGATTGATGCATCTAGCTTTATACCTAAAAAGATTGCGACATAGAAATGAAAAAGAAACGATAGAGAAACTTCGTCGAAATTGTGGCATTGTCGCTTAGGCCTCATTTTGAGGGGGAGGGGATAGAACGATTGATAAAAGGAGATATTCTCCATCCGTTAGACTTTACAGACTTAGAGCATTGCATTGAGTGCATCAAAGGAAAATTTGCGAAGCAAATTAAGAAAAATGCAAAGCGTAGCTCGAGAGTATTGGAGATAATCCATACAGATATTTGTGGTCCTTTCCTTGAAAGGACTGTGGGTGGTTATGACTCGTTTATAATGTTCACAGACGATTACTCTCAATATGGCTACATCTACCCCATCAAAGAAAGATCAGAAGTGCTAGACAAATTCAAGATATTCAAAGCTGAAGTGAAAAATCGACATGACTTGAAGATAAAGGTTGTAAGGTCTGACCGGGGGGTACTACGGTCGAAATACACAGTATGGACAAGTTCCTAGACCTTTTGCAAGGTTTCTATGAGAAAATGGAATACTAGCTCAATATTCTACACTGGGTGAACCTCAGCAGAATGGAGTAGAAGAAAGAAGAAATTGCACCGTGATGGACATGGTACGAAGTATGATAAGCTACTCGACTCTTCCGGTTAGTTTGTGGATGGAGGCATTAAAAATCGCCATTCATATACTTAATCGGGTTCCCAGTAAGTCTGTCCCTAAGACGCCATATGAGTTATAAACCGGGAGAAAGCCCACATTGAATTATTTGCACCTTTAGGGCTGCCTAGCTGAGGCCAAGACATTTAACACCTCACAGGAAAAATTAGACGAAAGGACAGTGAGTTGCTACTTTATTGGCTATCCTGAAAAGTCGAAAGGCTTTAGATTTTACTATCCAGATAGACACATGAAATTTGTTAAGACAAGACACGCAGTGTTTCTGGAAAATGACATGATCCGGGGAAGCACGACACCTCGAGAAGTGAACCTTCAAGAAAAGGGGACGTATGTCCCATTTCCAATGGTGGAAGAACCATACTTCGTGGTTATGATCAGGCCATCACTAATCACGTGTCATTCAAAACTAGCAGGTCCAATCTGGTACCATTCTTTTCTTCTATTCATTTATTTCCGAATTAATCTCTCGATCATACAAGCTCTGATTCTGCTAATTCTTCTTTCTAAATCCATCTAAAATATGTATCTACCACCCGAATTAATGTCATGATTTTAGAAGGTTCCAGGGCCCGCTTACAAGCCGGTGCCACATTCGACACCGTAGGCACGGACCGTTGACCTCAGCCTGACACTCTGCTCACAAGCAGTCTAGAAATATTTTCAGTTTCTCCATAATCCAAAAATACTATTTTTATTCTCTTGTCTCCAAATCCCTTTTTCCTTTTCTTTTTCCGAACATGCAAAATTCATATATTCTCCGTTCCAATCTGATCTAGGTGATTCTTTCACCTAAATTCATCTAAAATTAAGATCTATCTACCCATACACTCCACATAAATCTTTTGTCCGAGCCCTGAATTAATATGACGATGATACCGAAAATCATCTGAACATCATTACTCTCTCCACCACTCCAAAAAAGATCTTCTTCGAAACACCAACATGCGACCACCACCATTTCGGCGTTGTCGACCCCGCATCTCGCGTCCACCACCCCTACCTTAGCGTCTCCGTAAGTGTCGTTACCGAGCCCGCCAACTCGCCCAAAAACTCGCTACACCCCAACCACTTGCAGTAATACCACTAGTAAAAACCCAGCAGACTCTCATCTCCGCAATCCAAGCTCTACACCACCAAACCCGTTGAGCTCTTATTATGTCTCGATTTGTGTACTCCTCGTTTGTGCATGTAGGAGGCCCAGAGAAGCCAAGCAGTCCAATCACTGGTACATTCAACCAGAAAGCCGAAGAAAGCATACTGATCATACGTCAGCCCCTCACCCTTCGAGTTGTAAGGCAAGCCAACTGGAATCCCCACTTTATGCATAAATTTGTTATGTTTTGCAAACACAACCCTTTGCCTGTTAATCACGTAAAAACTTGCATGTTTTGCTTGCTAAGGTAACCTAGCACAAATATGCAGCCACCTAAGCCTATTTTAGATGTAGTGCGCATAAGTGGTATCGCTCATTTAATTACCTATCATAATCTAGACATTATGGATGTGGAATATGATGGATATGGGAGAGTGGATGTGTGTGTGGTTTTTGAAACAAAATGGGGAAGAACCCCGGCAACCGATTTTGTCATAATACGGCTACGCGCCGAAACAACCATTAGGGCAGGGTATGAACGGGTAACTTAGTGACTCACGGAGAATACCGGTGGAATTCGTGGAGAATACCGGTGGGTGGAATTGCTCGCACGGTCGAGCATTGGAAAGTGGGAATGGTTCTACCTGACCTCTCCGTAAGGACCGTTATGATTTTTATCTTGCCTAACTCTTTTAGTACAACCACTCGTTCTGTATGAGGCATTGGCCAGGCCCGAGTCCGAGTGGATAGCCTAGTAGCTTCTGTGTTGGCGCACAAGTGATTAGGGAATGGGTAGGTGTCAATGGAAGTACCATGGGATACTGGAGTGACTCGGATACCCGAACCCCTAAAGTTCTGCTAGGTGATGAAACAAAGGCAATGGCTTGGTTTGGAATTCAGGCAGTTACGACGGTAACGAGCCGCTGAGTCCAACTTGTGGGAATTAGTACAACCTCTGATCAGAGTAAAACCTATTCGAATAGTCCGTGTCATCATCAGTGGATGCTGGGAAAAATGGTTTTTGGTTCCGCAGTGGATGCTGGGTGTATAAAAAAATGTGTTGGCTAGGAAAGCCATGAGCCATGTTAGACCGAAAAGTCCAGTGGCAACCCTTTTTGAGAAAAATTCAGTTTTTAGAAAAGATAAAACTTGACAACTATCTCAAACCCTGCATACAAACTACTTTTATACAAAACCTCCTCTGAACTCCAGATATCTCTTTGCATATAGAGTTAGCCTTCTCCAAAATTCCTATAGAGAAAGGTGGGCTGCTGAGTACGTATGTACTCACCATTGCTTTGTTATTGTTTTTCTCAGTGCTATGGATATATATTGATCCGAGAACGAGTAAAGGTTACAACTTGCTTTCCAACTGTGGCGTGAGGAAGATGGGCCTATGTTTTATATTCCGCTACTTAGATTTTCAAGGTTGCGCTCATTTGTGGTCCGACCCATTAGGGTGGGTTTATATCACTCTAATGTAAGAATCTGATTACCAAACCCTAGGATGGTAATAAAGAACATTTTAGTCCCATTCTGAAAATTGGGGTGCTTCAGGTGGTATCAGAGCCATAGTTGGCCGTAGGACGTAACCCTAAGGTTGGAAAGATGTTTTGAGTTCAAAATCAGTTTGAAAAACACTTCTGCACCTCATCTTACTCTATTTTCAAAAAAGTTTTGGCCATTTCTTACCCTAACGGCGATCATCAAGGAGTCAATCTTCTAGCAGAAGAAAGTTGGTGGCTTGTGCAACACACCAATAAAGCAAGGAAACGATGGACGGACTTTATTGGTCGATGTTAAAGGAAGAGTAAAATCCATCTCCGGTCCCTAAACTTGTCTTGGTGTGTCAACCCAGTCCCTAAAGTTTCAAAATGACCATTCTGGTCCCTAAACTTGTCTTGGTGTGTCAACCCGGTCCCTAACGTTTCAAAGTGACCATCCCGAACCCTAAACTTGTCTGGGTGTGTCAACCTGATCCCTAAACTTGTCTTGGTGTCTCAACTTGGTCTATAAACTTGTCTTGGTTCGTCAATCCGGTCCCAGTATAAATGGTCACTTTGAGACTTTAAGGACCTGGGTTGACACAACGAGACTGAGAGCCAATGGACCGGCTCCATTGCCTCTAGAGTGATGAGTGATTGTCAACGGTAGCAAGACCCAGAAGGACTTGGGCACAAGACCTCCGATGGACAGGAGGCCCTCCGATGGACTGGAGGTAGAGGAAAGTCCTCCGAAGGACTAGAGGCATGCTCAACGTCTGTCGGCCATGGGAGTTCGGTATACGGAGGAGCAGCACTAGCGACGGCAGGAGTAAGTCCTCCGAAGGACTGCGAGGCTGCCCCGATGGATAGGAGATGCCGGGCGCCACCGCGGTGCTCCAACTCGAATGCGTGGTGCGAAGGCGTGCGAGGGAGGCTTTGGCGGCTTCGGCTCAAAACCGCCACTCAAGCTACCCAAGCCTTGGTGAGTTGGGCCACGACTCGCCAAGATAGAGAAGATGGGCCAAATCTGGCCTAGGCTGAGACTTCCTAAAGTTTCCCGGTTTCTGACTTCAAAACCGGGGGCGGATCGCTGGATTGGACTACTGGCCACGTGGAGAACATCCGAGGCATTGCGTGGAACTTACGAAGATCAAGACTTCATTGTGGTCGTCTGTCCCGGAATATCCGGTAATCTTTCGTTTGAGTCCTTAGGGTTTGTCTAGATGTAGGGACCTAAGTGCAAAACTGTCTAAATAGCACTTGGGTATAAATAGGTCTAAGGCAGGTCATTAGAATAACTCTTGGCTGCTAGGATTAGTCTTCACTTGGTGATTTTCGTCCTGAAGCTTTGAGCTCCATTGTTAGGGAGGTTAGAGTAGGATTTAGCTTCCTAATCTTGAGGGAAGGTGAGGGTGGTTGCTTGGGACTGAATTTTTGCTTGTATGCTGAATCTTTAGACCCATCTTGGGCATTTAATCGAAGCAAATTCGTGCAGCAACCTTGTGTTCTTCTCCTCCCCCTCTCTCTTTGGTTTTTGGGTTCAATCCTTGGCTTTTGAGTGTTTTTGTTGGCCAAGCTTGAATCCCTTTCCTTGCTGATGTTCTGGACTTGCTAGGACGTGGAGATCATGACTTAGTTCATCTCAATCCTGCTGGATTGCCACGAGCAAGCCTCTTGTGGGTTTTCCCCTTTCTTGCCCAAGGATTGCCATTTCACGAGATCTGAAATTCCCGCTGATTCCGTGATCACTTTGAGTTGATCTTTTGGGAAAAGCTTTGGAATAGGGTCCAGATAGCGTGTGCAAAATTTCGTGAAGTTTGGACAAGGTTTGATCAAGTTTGGGTTTGAAAACGCCCTTTCTGCGACTCTACTCGGACAATTCCGGCAGAGGCCACCGGACAGTCTGGTTCCACCGGATAGTTCGATAGCACCCACCGGACAGTTCAGCATGAGGCGCTGTCCGAGCTGTGCCACCGGACAGCCCGGCAGCAGGCACCGGACAGTCCGGTCCCACCGGAGAGTCCGGTCCCACCGGACTGTCCTGGTCCTGCCAGGGAGCTGCTGTGTTCTTCCCAGTTTGGTTTTTCCGCTATGTTTCTACTCTGGTTTTGTGCATTCCCCACTATAAGACCATTCTCTTTGCTTATTGTCAGTCAGTGAGACGCACCTTGGTGCAGTGAGTGTCGTGTGGCGGGATTTGCATTGTTTCGTTGCCTCGATGCCATTCTTGGCTGGATCTTGAGTTTTCCCCTGCATTGGTGCGTATCCTTTTAGTGGACGGCACCCTTGCGCTGCTAGGCACGTATCTGTTTAGTGGACAGTGCCTAGCTCTATTTTTCTTGAGCTTTGCAGAGCATTTTCTTGGGGGTTGTGATTTTGAGATTTCAAGTGCTCCTATGTACCCCCCTCTAGTCACACGTCTCGGTCCTACAGAGACGAGTTTAGAGATTGGGATGGTCACTTTGAGACTTTAGGGACCCGGTTGACACACAAGACAAGTTTAGAGACCAAGATGGTCACTTTGAGACTTTAGGGACCGGATTGACACACCAAAACAAGTTTAGGGACCGGAGATGGATTTTACTCTTAAAGGAAACAGTGCTCACCGTAAGGAAACATCACCATCACAGAGACAGCTGGCACAACCCTAAGATATGGACCACCCTGGTCAAGAGACTTGACCCATGGATAACCAGGGCATAGAAAAAATTAAGTAAAGGAAATGACATCCACAGTAAATTCTGCCCCCTTCGCTATAAGTATCTGCTCAGTATGGCACAGTCGACAAGTGACCTCTTAGGCAGACCTATGTGGCAGCAGTGCGCATGTCCACCAATTAGAAGAAGGTGCCAGGCACTGCCACTAAAAGATGCGCCAGCCTATTTAAGGGACTGCCATAGGGCTCAAATGACCCAGGACCGCTCCATTGCAAGGCAGCAATGGCAGAAGAAAAACCCATCCTAGACGGTCGCCCCGTGCCCCTTAAAAAGGGAAAGCGCATGGACCTCTCAGTAGGGATGCTAGTATTGGAAGGCATACCAATCATCTTCCCCAAACTTGAGAGCCAGCCAAACCCTCCAGCGCCCCACCCAAATCCTCCACCAGAGCTAACAGAATGCCCCACCCTGTGAAGGATCCCCATACCAGATCTCTGGTGCCTAGAAGAAGAGCTACCCAGAGCCCCACCTGCAAGTCCTGTCTCCTTGAGCAAACCAAAGGCTCCACCAACAACCTCAGAAGCAAGGTTTGAACCTTCAGGTATTGCTTCGCCCAGGGGACTAACCGAAGAAGACGACCCCATCATCGCAACTAAGCCACTTCCAGAGGACATCATCGACTTCAGCTCAGATGACTCAGAATGAGGTCTCCAAGCCTAGGAGTGGAATTAGGTCACATGGTCCAAAGCTAGTTGTATCCAGTGTCACTCTTGCACTTGGGTAGTGAAGTTTTTCCTTCAGTTTGGTTAGCACCCTTGTAAGAGTTACCCATATAGATCGTGTGCGTTGCAGACATTGTCTTGCTTGTTTGTGTGTTGTTAGTAGTTTGGGTCTAGGACCAAGTCCTGCGAGTCTCGTTTAGATGGCAACTGTTGGATGTGTCAGCCTATGTGAGGATGTAAAAGGTTTTCTAGAGCTCCTAAGGGATATCATAAGGTACCTTCAGGATTTCTAGATACCCTGAAGTACCTAGGTAAAGAAATCATCGAGAGTGGAGAACGAAAATAGATGGTCTCGCTGTACATCAAGGATAATCGCGCCCTCGAAGGATGGCATTCCACAGCTACTAGTCATCGGTTTGTGGACGTGTGTCACGTTACAGCTCGTGACGCAATAAAAAAGTTGTGCTCAACCTATCATAGGGCAACACAGGACACCCCTATGAGATTCTTCCCACCCTTCAACAAGTTGACCACAAGGTGGGCCAAATAAAGTTGAAGCCTTGAAGGTAACATAGGAAACCGAGGATCCCATCATATCCTACCTTGCTCTTCATCTACAAGCCCTGGATGATTAGTACGACAAACTAAGCCTCATGCACGATAGGTTGGAAGCTCGCAACCGAATAACAAAAGACCTCCTGTCCCAGTACAGAGCCAAACTGCTGCGCCAGAGGCAAGAAACCCACCCTGATTCAAGCAGCACAACAACACGGGGTTTGTTTAATCTTCGTTACCCGTCACCCATGGGAATGCAGTACTCCCACTAGGAGGACTATCAGACCCTCCTTGACAATCGAAGCCAAGTCACCAAGCTAGTTTCCAGTACTCTCTGCTTGAGCAACAGCAGAATCAGGGAGAAGCCCCAGCAACCATCCACCAAGAGGAAGATAGAGAAAGCTTGGGCACCCTCCTGACACTCTCGCTTCCAGGAGAAGGATCCCATGTCCAGCAACCATCACCAAACGGAGCCTCCGGCAGTCAGAAGTTAAAGTCAGTTATGCGCGAGTAGTCGTGTTAATGTGTTTGTTTTCGTTCTTGTGTATTGTTGTTGTGGTTTGTCTCCTGCCATCTCAAGCAGAATCAAGTGTTGCCTTGTTTGAATGCTAATAAAATCGCCATTAGAACTAGCCCTCACCTCTGCTATCTCCTCTCACCTTAAAGCCCATCAGTTTCAAGAGTATGTGCCTTCTAAAAGAAGCAACTAGAACAAGCTATAGTCAAAATAAAGGACAGTCAGCAGCTAACAAAGCTCTGCCCAAGGAAGGCACAGCTAAAGGAAATAGTGGCACTAGGAAAATAGATAAGACCGGAGGAAGCATCCCGTATCATAGTGCCTCGGCAAACAGTATCCACCACAGTCCCCCGCCTCTCACATCTCTCCACCACCCCCGCCTTTTCAACCGCACCCGATGCCACGGCCCCACCACCTTGCCGCCTTTGGCAGCACACCCACGCGCTTGCTGTCGGCCAAAGCTGGCCCATACACCACCATCCCCCACAGGCCACCACGTGCCCCCCTATCCGCCGTCCAGGGATGCCCGGTCCCCCACTCCACCCTCACTCGCATGCCGCCGCATGCCTCGCTCCACCTCCACCGTTCATGTCACCTCGGTGCATAGCACACCGCACAGCAACCACCGCCCCTGTGCGCGCCCATAAAACCCCTCTCCCTTGAGCTCAGTTCCTCGCTCACCCCGCAGAGCAAACCTACCACCGCTCCTCTCCCACCAGCTAAACTAGCCACAACTCCTCCCATGTTCTATGATTCTTGGGTAGGACAGTTCCTCCTAAGTTAATACACTATCGCCGTCGTCACCCTCCCACTTTGTCTCCTTTTCCTCTAGGAAATCCACCCCCCCTCTCCTTGGAAAAGAGACTCAGAAACCCACCCAAACTGCCCGCCAATCCCACCACAGAATGATAAACCTAGCCATTTTCTTCCTCATCCTTGTCGAGTGTGTATTCCTAGCCAAAATCCTAAAAGTCCTCATTCATCTCGCAAAACGAGAAATCATTTGTGAGATCTGCAAGGAGGACTAAAGAGCCTACACACCACCACCAGCCCATGAACCCAGAGCCCAAAGTCTTCATCCCACTTTGCTACATACTCTTTGCTGAAATCTTACTCCTATGCCTCCTAATCCTCCTTCGGTTGATAACTCTCCCATGGGCCGAGCCAAAGCAAGAAGAGGCTTCCTGCTAGCAAAGTTGTGCCAATGTCAAGAAGCCTAAAGCGGGGGAAAAGACATACAAGAGGATAGAAGAAGAAGTGCTTGGGGCAACAAGAAGTGTAACGGGAAGAAGGCTATCCAAGATAGATATTTCTTCTCCAACCTGCCCTCCGTCTGTTGATACTGCAACAACAGTTGGAAAACGCAGCAGCTCCCCGCTTCTAGAGGAGTGCCTAGCCTACTCAAGAGGGGCGTCCGCCCTATTTAAGTGGGGTAGCCTCCCTTCTGTTAGCGCTGGTGCAGGATAATCCAGATCTCATATATTGATGGATCCATCACTTTGGACGAGTAGCCCGGATTATACCACCATCTAGAGAGCAGAAAGTGCCTTGCTGAATTTCTGTTACTCTCTAGAAAACCCCGCCTGGAGGTGCCATACAATGGATCAACCTCCAAAGTTCATGAAGTTAAAGAGATCGAAGTATCTCTTTTGTATGTGGAAGGTTTGGCGACACCCCAGAGAAGAAAAAAGAAATGAAACCAAGGAGGGGATGAAGCAATCTATGCAGTTTGTTGTTAAAATTCCACCTACCATTCCAGTGTGAAGAATCAAGCTACTGTTGAAATTAAAAATAGCTAGCTGAAGTAAAGCTATCCCCGTAACCCTCTAAGCCGAATCTCGAGGACAAGATTCATTCTAAGTGGGGTAGATTTATAACGCCCCAAAATTTAGCAGCCAGAATTTTCTTCTAATCCCTCCGTAATTCAAAATCAAATTTTCAAAAACTTTGGATGTTTGCTTATTTGTTTTGAGTGTGTTAATATTACCTCAACAAAATTCCAAATATCGCAAATACTCTCCACCAAAATTTTTTCCAAAATTTCTTTCCAAAATCCCAAAGGAAAATGGGGAAACTCCCCCTTCTCTCGCCTGAACGGCCCATTCCCTGCATGGCCCAACACTCCCTATTCCGCGCCAATTGGAACCTCCATCTCCGCGCCACTTGGACCCCCCATCTCCGCGCCATTTGAACCTTCCATCTCCGCGACGCGTCATCGGCCTTCTCCTCCACCGGCTATAAATAGCCCCTCGCCGCCACGCCTCCAACCACAACTGAGCTCACCACCGCCTGTGACCAGCCCCCGGCTCACTCGAGCTGTTGCCTGCCGCGGACGCCTCCTCCCTGCCTCTCCCCTCCTGCGCACGCGCAGCTCTCTGCTCCTCCTTCGTATCCACCACCACAGCCACCAAATTGCCCCGCCTACTGGCCGCCATAGCTCGATTGCTCTGACCGTGAGCACATCGCCACCTCACTTCACCTTCCCCAAGCCGCGCCCCCCTTCTCCCTGCCTGTATCGAGCTCCCCACTGAGATCCTAGGCCGCCAACAATGGCTGCCAAGCGGTGCACCCTCCTCGCCAGCTCAAACCGCACCAACAACCCGCGGGACGGAATTACGCCGTTCTCCTCTCTCCTCCGGCACCCTCGGATCGGAGAACGGTGGCCTGGAACTCCGTCTGGCAGAACGCTAGTGAGCCCCTGCCCGTTGCTCACGGCGGCGCGAGGCCAGTAGCCCAACAGAGGCGCTGCTCGGGCCTGCTCATGCCCCTCTGCATGTTATAACAGCCCTCCTCTCCTGTGAATGACAGGTGGAACCCACCCATTATTTTTTCTACACCAACCACCAGCCACCGGTGATTAGCCCATTACTAATCACGTGTCATTCGAATCTAGCAGGTCCAATCTTATATCATTCTTTTCTTCTGTTCATTTATTTCTGAACTAATCTCTCGACCATACAATCTCTGATTCTCTTATTCTTCTTTCTAAATTCATCTAAAAACTATATCTACTATCCGAATTGATTTCATGATTTTAGAAGCTTCCAAGGCCGCCTACAGCCCGGTGCCACATTCGACACTGTAGACATGGACCGTTGACACCAGCGTGAAACTCTGCTCGCAAGCCGTCTAAAAATATTTTCTGTTCCTCCAGAATCCAAAAATACGATTTTATTCTCCCATCTCCAAATATTCAGATTTTGGAATATTCTAGAAATATATTCATTTTTCTTTTTCTTTTCCTTTTTTCGAATATGCAAAATTCATATATTCTCCGTTCTAACTCCGATTTGGGTGATTCTTTCGCCTAAATTCATCTATAATCAAGTCTGGTGTCATGCCACCATGACACCGTCCTACGCCTAGTCAGTGCTTTGTACCGGTCGCACAAACATTGTGAGCCTGGTGAACGATGCCGCTGATCTCCAATTCTCCATAAATCCTAAAGGTTTCTGTCTTAGTCTGTCCGAGTCCTGAATTCAGCTGATGACGGTACCGAAAATCATCTGAACATCATTACTCTCTCCACCACTCCACAAAAAGATCTTCTCCGAAACACCAACATGCGGCCGCCACCCCTTCGGCATTGTCAACCTCGCATCTCGCAGTCCACCACCCCTACCTTTGCGTCTTCGTAACTGTCGTTACCGAGTCCGCCAACTCACCTAAAAACTCACTACACCCCAACCACTTGTAGTAATATCACCAGTAAGAACCCAGCAGACTCTCATCTCCGCAATCCAAGCTCTACACCACCAAACCCGTCGAGCTCTTATTAATACAACCTCTGATCAGAGTAAAACCTATTCGAATAGTCCTGTGTCCACTGGTATGGATGAGTTATGGCTTGGTTTTTCAGTTAGCAGTTTTCATAAAATAAAATGGAATTGGTTTGCGACCGGATAAAATGGTTTTTGGTTCAGCTAGTGGATGCTGAGTGTATGAAAAAATGTGTTGGCTGGAAAGCCATGAGCCATGTTGGACCAAAAAATCCAGTGGCAACCCTTTTTGAGAAAAACTCAGTCTTCAGAAAGGATAACACTTGACAACTATGTCAACACCTGCATACAAACTACTTTTATGCAAAAGCTCCCCTAAACTCCAAATATCTCTTTGCATACAGTGTTCGCCTTCCTCAAAATTCCTATGGAGGAAGGTGGGGTGCACCCTTACTTTGTTGTTGTTTTTCTCAGTGCTATGGACATATATTGGTCCGAGAACGACTAAGGGTTACCACCTGCTTCCCAACTGTGGCGTGAGGAAGATGGGCCTACATTTTATTCGTTGCTTAGATTTTTTGGGCTGCGCCCTTTTGTGGTCCGACCCGTTAGGGCGGATCTATATCACTCTGATGTAAGAAGGTGATTACCAAATCCTAAGATGGTAATAAAGCACATTTTAGTCCCATTGTAGAAATTAAGGCGCTTCAGCAACCAAATCTTCTCCAAACTATCCGGGGGCCATCATGAAGCTAATCCTAAAAGATCCACTTGAAAAGATCAAGGATTGCTTGGGAATTTCAAATCTCACGGAGAGGGGAAGTTTCAACCGGTTTTGGGAAAAAACTCAAGAGTAGCGCTTGCTCGTGGATTCCTAGGGTTCTAGTACTTGGTTAGTATGATTCAACCACGTCACAGCAAGGCAAAACCACAACAAAAGATGGATTCAACACTTGCTAAAACCAAACACTCCAAAAGCCAAGAATTGCATCCAAACTCCAAAAGAGAACGAGAAGGATCAAGAACTCAAGATTTTGCCATGAAATCCATTCTATTGCTGGCCCAAAGGGGTCTCAAATGAGTACGAGATCGAAGTCCAAGCTTGCCTCCCTTCCCTACCCTCTAATTGTGGTACTTAGATTACTATAGGGACACTCTTGTGAAGCACTTAGCTTGGCTAACCCTAATCCTTCTTCCAAAGAATGAGAGATGGCTTCTAAACCAACCATCTTTTTATTTATACTATAGACCCACTACTTGGCTGTTTTGCAAACAACCCCCTAAGATATAGACTCTTAACACTAAAATGCCCATAGGGGCCAGAAAAGACTATCGGTAACTCGGATGGAAGAACACAATGGAGTCCTTGACCTTATTCACCTCGAAGCAATCTCCTGATGTCCTCCAAGTGTCCAATAGTCCATCCCTTCTGCATAACTGTAGTTTTGGTGATACCGGCAACCAGCCCCTAGTTTTGACGATGGAAACAGGAAACGATCTTGGGCTCCGGTTTTAATGCTCAAACCAGGAAATGATTGTTGGGCTTCTTTTTTGGGTGATTTTATAGCTCAGGACACCATCTCGAGCCCATGGTCTCACTTATGGGCTGGGCGTAACTCAGACCTCAACCTTGAGCCACTTGCTAGTCTACTCAGCAAGGATTTTGTCACGCCAAGTTCACTCTGGTACCGTCTCTCAGTACACTCGAGAGGACTTTCCTCCAAGTCACACTTAGGAGGTGCCTGCTAGTCCATTAGTAGTTGACAAGTGCTCATCACAGACAGGATGAAAGACCATACTCGATATACCTGAGTCCCTCAAACATGAAACATCTCCCCTCCATCTTGGCTTCTCCTACGTGTACAATATAATATACACCGTAGTGAAAGTATATCAAACCTTACATAGAATGGGTTTTAGTTAATGGAGCCTCAGACACATGAAGACCTAATAAGTTCAATTGAACTTTTTGCAGGAATTATAGAGACAAATTTGATTCAAGTCAACAACACCGTCAATTGAGCACCTATATATTGAAGCTCAGTAGGGTGTGAGTGCACATGCTTGCCTAGATATTATTACAGTATAACTCTTAGAAATAGGTTAAAAATAAGTGTATACAAGACTCAAGCCAAGTCAAAGCAATGCAAGCCAAATAAAATTTCAAAAATAATAAAAATATAAGAAATTGCGGTCATTGAACTATCATCTAAGTTACCAAGTAAACCATATACTTTTCCAGTCCTGTTCGGTTATAGATTCTTAGTGAGTTTACTTCTTGCATGTGGAAATCGATACCCTAAAATGCTCTTGGATGGAAGCTATAGTGATATTTGTACACTCATGGATTAAATCTGTTAGGCTAAAGAACGCCAAACAAAGTTCTTGCAGTGGAGAACTTCAATGAAGAAGGAAAACGCCATGGGAGAGATACATTGCTCCATGTTGGCTCGCTTCTTTTCCTTTTATGCAGCGCTAGGCTGGATTAAAAGGTTACGAATTTTACGGTGGTCGGAAAAAAATAAGAACTGTCCATCAGAGCAGATCTAATAGTTTAAAAATAGGCGTACGACAGTACCGATACCAGACGATATCAAATATGAGGATCTGGTGCCAAAAATGGTGGGACCAATACCCATATTTTTATTTTTTAATATCTATAAAGGGCATAAAGGCCTTTAAAAATTAAGAAAATAGTGGTACCGGTGGATACCATTTCAACCATCATAAAATCTCTCTTAAAAGGTACTATCTCCATTCTTGAATATTTGTCACCCGCTAGTTCATTTTTAACTAAAATGCGACAAATAAAAAAGAACGAAGAGAGTATATTTCTCAGTATGCCAAGTGTGCGCATCTGTGCTAGATTGCAAGTTAGTCCTAAAAGTGCCACCCAGTGGTCATTGTTAAATTTTTAGTCTAGATAATTTTAAGATATTTAGTTTATGCATACACGGATAAATCTAACCTTGTTTCGAGGTTTCTCAAAGCCTCCACTTTCGATTTGCTTAGCCATTCATATTTCAAATATACCCGTTGCGAAGTATATCAAAACAATATTTGAAGTTTAATTTACAAAAGTTTATACCCATATAAAATGTCAGCAGTACAAAAAATTCTTTTACCGCGTGTTATCTTTACTCCGAGGCAAAGTAATCAAGTTCAGCCCTAATGATAGTGTTTCTGTTTTTAGCATTGCTAGGAAATAAGGTGCGTACACCTTCACGGAGAGCACATGCTATGTTTGCTCGCGCAAGCTGTAGTCAGAAGCGTGTCCCCCGACCCCCCTCCTCTCCTCTACGGTTTTATTTCCTGTCTTATTCCCTGCATGTAGCAATACGAACGGACAAAAAGTTCTAAACATCAAACAGCGAAATAGAACCAATCTTTATTTTGTTCATTATTATTACTACCCACGTAAAAAATGCAATCCCAATTTTATTCCAAGTCAAATTTTTTTAATTTGACAAAGTTTAAGTCCATTTTATAGCCTCGAATTGTGCAAGTTGTCTTATTTATAACCTCCAACTACGAAACCGAATAGCCAAGGCTATCAATCCGTCAAAACTGGACAATAAACACCCCTGAAGCTGGTTTTAGTGTTGTTTTCTATTTTTTAGAAATAATAAGATCTTGTTCAATGTCTAAAAATTCATCGTTAAATCATTTTGAGTAGGATAAATCTGAAACTTATACCATATTTTTTTTCTAAAAACACATTGGGTAAAGTCCATTTTGTAACCCTTTACTTGGTTGTCTAATTTACAACCTGGAACTACAAAACCGGACAACTGAAACCTTAAAACTATTCAAAACCAGACAAAATAGCCCGTGAGCAGTTTGGAGGGTGGTTATTGCTAGCGTGACATTGTGGGTCCCACATGTCAATGTTGATGTGGCGTTGATAGGTGGGCCTCATTTCTCTTAACCTTTCTTTCTTCTCTCTCTTCTCTTTTTCGATCTCTTCTTTCCCAGTGAAAACCACCATCAAAATCGCTCTCAAAACGCAGACATGTGGGACCCACAACACCACAATGCACTGACACGTGGGATAAGCAATGCCATATTAGTGAAACCACCCCCAAAACCACTAAGTTGAGGGGGTACTTTGTTCGATTTTGGATGGTTTGAGGTGTCTGTTGTCCGGTTTTGTTCTTCTAAGTTGTAAATTAGATAACCATGACAAGTACAAGGTTGTAAAATGGACTTACCTTGGTGCTCTATTTAACAATATTTGAAACATTTTATTCCACACATATTATTTTATGGACTACTCCTAATAAACATTAGAAATAAGAGCAGATAAATTTCACATAACTCAAAATAGAGCACTAGCGGATATATTATTTTTTAGAAATTGTTTGTTACATGTTTCATAGTTTTTTTTAATTTGAAATGAGTTTATCATGATGTTGTCGCAGGAAGCCGACGGGCGGTCGTCCAGCGGCCGAACACACTGAGGAGCAGGGAGATCGCGCTACTTGCTACGGTCGTCTCTCCTGGTGCTACTCTGATTGGCTTTGGGTGGAGCCGATCAGCGGTGGTGCGGGCGTACCACCTGGCTAGACCTTCCTAGCTAGGAAGGTTTGGAGGATGCGGCGGTTGACTCCAGTTCTCCTTGAAAAACGTACACAATAGATGTAAATGTTAAATTCCTGCCTAATCGCTCGGATTGGCAACTCACAGATTGTGAGACTCCATCGACTAGATGTGCCGATTCCAAATGGTCAGGATGCACGTAGATGTGTACAAGGATAAAGTGATAAACCACATCCAAAGTAAAATAAACAGTATAAAAAATCTATCTAAAACATGATATAAACGATCTGCTTAGTCAGATCGGCTCTTAACCAGAACCTCCAAGAAAATTCAATCTAGATAAACTTATACATCTAAGACATGTAGAGATAGGGTGCTCGGTACATGTTAATCTATTGGCATGTCACAGGCACGTGTTGCGGTGCACGTCGTGGTTTGAAACAAACGATTAGGTAATGTATATCGAGCTGCATAAAAACCGATCTACTAGTTGAAGCGCAAATACATAAAAAGATCGAAAAACTTGCGAGATAAACGATGGATCTCTCGTGAAGCAAAGCTTCACGTGAGATGCATTGAGATAACAAGTAAACCTCGCCATAAAAAACGCTTCAGCACGAGATCCACCATATGGCTCACGCCTTAAAACCCTAATTGCTCAGGGGTGGCAATGCGCCGAGAGAGTACGGAGACAATCGCTGCTGGGAACTTATATCGTCAATTTTATTCCGTAGGTATGTGTACATATTTATAGTCTGTAGATTTAGACGATAAGTGTACAAAAATCCCTAACTTAAACTGGACTACTCCTAACTCGACTCGATCTATTAGATACATGGCCCATCGGCCCAAACTATTACATCAGCTGCTTCTTCCTTGGGCAGTTTCCCTCGGCCCATTAACCGGTCCGGCCCAATACTAGGATCGGCCAGTTTCTGGAGATAACACATGAATTTTAGATATTAAAAGATCTAAAAATAGAAAACCACAATTGAAACTGTCGTCAGGGGTGTATATTGTCAGATTTTGGCAGTATGATGACCCTGAGTGACCAGCTTCATAGTTAAAGGTTGAAGACCACTTAGACAATTCAAGGTTGAACAACAGAATTTTCAGTGTAGAATATATATTATCAATATCTGTTCATCAAATACGTATATATGAAAAATATGATTCATCATAAATTGAAATAAACTTATTTTGCACCATATATACTTTTTATATAAATTTGGCTAAACTTAAATTTGTTGCACTTCAAATAAAACTAGAACTGTCTTCTCACTATACTACAGAAAGCAGCAAAAGCAAGAGGTACTAGTTGCACTACAAGAAAACCGAAAGCTTTCGGCGGCTAATTTTACTTTCGGCGGCTTTGGAAATAGTGACTTTACCACTGAAAGTAATTATTTTCGGTGGAAAAGCCCTTATTTTTTACGGTTTTTGGCTGCTGAAAGTGAGCTGGATTCCTGTAGTGTTGGAAAACCCCGTTGGTACCAAAGCCGCAATTGGTACTTACAAACCGAGACTAAACTCTAAGAAATCATTACTGGTCGTAGGCTCAATACTGAATAGGGATCTATCGGCACCAAATAGTTTGGTCTGCCAAATTTTCATTCTCACACTCTGTGGTGGTTTCAAAACAAAATTCGATGCAAAATTGATCTGTTTCAAAAACAAAATACATAATTAAACAAAATGTATGTAAACAAAATGAAAGCATAGTTGCCCTATATATGTATAATTTCTTGCCCTACTGATTTCTAAAAAAACTACACATTAATAGTATACTAAAACAATCAACTCCTCGCCAGCGTTGTTGTCCTCATGGCTCATGCTGAGCGGTGGTCATGGCAGCCGCATGGATGCGTCATATCCTCACCAACCTATGTTGTCGCTGCCACTGCCGCCGTCCGTAGATGGGAACCACATCAAGGTGAAGCCATGGGCGCCAACCTTAGAATGTGCATCATCGCCATTGTTGTCGATGTCGAGGGCCTAGTGTGGTTGACAAACCTAGCGTGGTGAGGCGCCCAGCACAGAGGCTGCGACAACGATGGTGGCAAAAGGAGACTAGTACAATGGCGGCAGAGAAGCTCAGGTGTGCGATGGTATAGTGACACGGAGGAGGAGGTCGTGTTTGTTTGTTTAGGACATGCGTTTGAATTAGGACAAATCTAAACGTAGCTATATTTTTGGGACGGAAGAAGTACAAAATTTCATTAAAGATACGGTGCTCGAATTTGTCTGAAGTTTTCATCTAGGTCCTTTTAGTGCATTAAATACGGTTTACGTTGTCATTAGGTCCAAAGCACCTACGTCTGCATCTGGTTACTAATGTGGCACGCCAATGTGTCGTTTCTCATCACATCATGTGTGTGAGATCAAGGGTGGAGAGCTAGTTTGCGGGGAGGGGCGGCGGTAATTATTCAAACAACCACGAGGGTTTCCACATCATCATTTGACTATTTGAGCCACTTCCTTCTCCGCCAATCTAAAGGCTAAGCCGCGACAAGAAATTCATCATATCTAGGCTATCTTCGTAGACAGATGGGTAGTGGGAGATAGTGCTGCCCTGCTCGAGTGTGTAAAGTACAAAATAAGTATCGTAGCTAGTAGACTATAAACAACGGAGTGTACCGTCTCTGTTGCTTTATTATATATATATATAGATGAAAGGAAGGGGATGCACCACTGGAGCATGGTGAGTGGCGTGATGCCTTGGTCCCTCACTACCTCTATTATTGTTGTTGGGTTTTGGGCTTTGACAGCTAGCAGTAGCATAGTTTGGGTTACCATTCTAGGTTGAAAAGAATGGTTCTTCATGTAGTGCTCAGTTTAGACCGACTCTCCTTCAGCAGTCAGACATAGTACAAAATAATATCAGAAAAATAATTTAAATAGTAAATAGATAGGGATATGCACTAGTTATTGGACTCATAGCGTTTGGGGATTTCGTTAGAATCATAAGTGACTCTAGGTTTTGCTGACGATGTAAGCCAGACCCGATGGTACGGAATTTTCAGTTGGAGTTCATCATGGTGGGTTTTAATTTCTATATGGTACTAGGTCGTATCATGCCCACTCATGACTCATATCCACGTAGTGATGCCCCGTGCGCGCGCGCGGGGTCGATTATTCGGATACATATTCGGAATCGTGTCCACCTCACAACAGCTGCCATGCATGATGCATGCTCGTAAATATACTGGGTCCGTGCGCCCCACCTGCCTCGTAGAATAACTGAGAGAAAATATTGTGTGATGTGACACGGCACGGTTGCATGCATGGGAATTATATCGAGAGCTCGTGCAAGACGCTGAAACAGCGATGTCTCATCAGTAGCCGTGGTAGTTGTAGCATGGATGCATGGTCCCTCTATCAGTCCTGTTAATCGTTTGACGATTGACGTAATAATACGCCAGCCCGGCCGGCTGGCCATGGCCGTGGTAGGTGCGGGCAGCGGGCGTGTTATACGTGGTACACACATCTGGACCCTGCCTCTCACTCCTAGTAAGGCCAAATTCTACTCTCTATTATACAGCGTCTACTCGTGACGGACGGCGACGTGCACGGGTAGGTACAAGGGTGCGAGGCCGGGGCAGCGCTCGTCGTCGACCGGCGACGGCGTACGATCGGATCGGAGGCGGGGCCGACGACAGCGCGTCGCACGAGGAGCAAGCGGCCAAACCGCCCGGCCCCGCGTCCGTCCTTTAATTGTGCGAATGTACGACTGCCACCTGTTGTGGCCCGTGTGCCCACGCGTTACGCGTGTGTACGACCGGCCCGTAGTGTTCAGTAGTGGTGGTAGCTGCCTGCAACCCCTGTACATGCATGCAAGGCCGTCTGCAAAATGGGGACCTCAGCACTTGAAAGCATGCCCACGTCACGTCTGATCCACATGGATGGTTTTTGAGTGGACATTACTACATGAGCCAGCAGTCCAACCATCGCTCCAGAGGATCTAGATGGACAGAAGGCCCAACGGGAAGATGGCATAAACGATAAGCACATGCTGGACCAGCTCAAGCGGCTCTGCCGTGATTGGGCCTCAGCATCAGCATGTTGAGCGGCGGGCACCATTGGTGTTTTGTGTAGACAACAGTCCCACCATAGAATGTACCGTGATATGGATTTAGAACGTAGTGTTGGTCGTGACAAAGCTTGATGGCAACATAATATTCTATGGGAACATACAATTTAAAGACGTTCGGAGCATTTCGTGGGCAAAAGGCCTAGCTGTTTTGCCAACTGTACACTACATCAGTTAGTCCCATCATCGCCCAGAAGATGGACAAAAGGCCTAACGGGAAGATGGCCTCGCTACAAGGAATTACGAAGACTTTTGGCGGGAAAAAATATTTTAAATAACTGTTTTATTTTCAGCTATCCATCCAAGGTGCAGAAAATTAAAGTACAACCCCTCCGTTATCCATTCTGTCTAGTCAGGCATGCACACATGCCACTGACGCCGCGCCGCCCTGCTGCGCGGCTCCCCGTGCCGCCCCCGGCGGTGTCCGGGCCCTTGTCCCCGCCCCCTACTGCCCTGGCCGCCTGGCCCAGGCCCCACTCCACACGCCTAGTAAAGCACTCTTTCTAGGTTTGCACTTGCTCCAAATGCCAAATTTAGAAATGCTCAATGAGTAGTAAAGCACTCTTTCTAGGTAAAATTTTATTTATCAAGTGTTTGATTCCTTTTATGTAGATTATTTAGTAACAATACTAATTTTGATGTTGCAGAGACATTTCTGGTTGGATCCTGATGAAAAGGACCATGTAGATCATGTTCTTGAGGCCAAACGATATGCAGGGATGCATTCTCCAATATTCGGTTTCAAGTTACAAACAGTTATGGAATAGTTCAGAAATTTACTTGGTGCTGAGGAGTATAGGAAAGTAAAGGATATTTGGGATCATGGAGTGTTGTTTTGGATTCTAATATTGATGTTATATGATGTATTAACACATGTGACATGTCACGCTTCCATGATTTGAATATCGTCAGATTCTTACAAGACACATATTTAAAATTACATGATACTATAACACATACATATAGGAAGCTAGAACTGGTGTTCAACCGAGTGCTATAGAATTGTTTATCACGGGGCAGAGGAGATCATACCCTTCACAGCATGGCTAGTTGTGCAATCGATCAGTTGGCTTCAGACTAACTGGTTAGTTGTCCATAATTTTGAATTTGTTTCACAAACTTTCAAGATCAAAGATGTAAAGTTGGTTTCTACTTGTAGGAGAAATATGGACAAGAGATGGTTAGACACCATGCTGAAGACTGCAATTGGAGGAAGGAACCCATTGATGGTGTGGCTGTGCATGCTAGCGGTGGAGGCAAAGCACATAGATAGTGAGATCTCAATACTTACAGTATTTTATAATTGTATTCAACTGAATAAAGTACCAAAGTCAATTCATGGTTTGAATTTTGAAGATACTCCATCTTCAACGTCATGATCGATTCGAGAGAAGATTGTAAGGACCATATAGGGGTATCCAACCCAAGAGGGGGAGGGGGTGGATTCGGTTGCTAAACACTTTTCTAAAACCTAGGGCTATCTAGTGCATAAAATAAACCTATCATGTCCTACACATGCTAGTTAAGTCTAAGGTTTGTCTATGCACTCTCTAACTTACCCAAACAACTTGCAACCTAGAGCCAAACCTAATTAAACTAACTAAGAAAGCTAAAGACACACAAGAAAGTAAATGCGGAACAGTAAATGTGGTAAGTAAAGAGAGTAAGGAAGAGGGGTGCAAACTCCTAAGGAGACACGGCGATTTAATGTGTTTCGCCACTAAGGGCGTGGCTACGTCCGCGGGTCCGCCACCAAAAGGCAAAATCCGAGTCGGGCACCAACTCTCTTTCGATCACCATCTTGCTCTCACCACCTAGTGGCTCACGGCAAGCAGAGGCTAAGTGCCACCAAGCTACAAAGGCTTGGCCACCACCATCGTATCTCTCAGTCACAAGCCCCCGGATTGCACTACGGAGGTTGTAGAGTCTCCTCATCCCCACAAAAGGTGCTGCCACCGCTCCACACTAATGAAGGAGGGTCTATCAATGAGTACAATGTGGCTTAACTAGCCAAGGCTTCTTTCTAGCTCATGCAGGAGCTAAACTCAAGAAGAGCTCGCAAGCTCACTCTCTCTAAGCTCTAACTAGCTTGGATCATGCACTAAGCTCACATATAGTGGTTGCAGTGGACGATATGCTAGGAGTACTTCTTTACACTTGTTCTAATCTTGAGTGGCTCCAACTCCCTCGAAATGGCCAGTGGGGTGGCTTATATAGCCCCCAACCATGAACTAGCCTATGCACTTTGGTATACTTCAAACTATCCAATCCATTGTACTTGCCAACTAGCTATTGCACTAACCATTGAACTAGCTGTGGTAATGTCCGATGGTTTGTCTGGTATCATAGACCATCCCATCCGGTCCGTTGAGATCCTCAGTTGCTTCAATCTTCATAGCCTCGGGAAATTTAGCTCGATGTATTGTCCGGTCTTATAGACCATACCATACAGTCCATTGTAATCCTCCACAGCTTCAATCTTCATACCCTCAGCCATCTATATCCGACCTTTAGTCCGGTCTTCTAGACTGTACTGTCTGGTTCGTTGAACTTGGTCGCTTCGATTGCTGCCTCCTTTGAAGTTGTTAGGTCCATTGTTTCTCTAGGGGTTTGGACCATCCGGTTTTCACATCTTCCAGGCTTCCAAATCTTGTGCCCTTCAGGAATATAGGTCAGGAGGTTTGTCCAGTCATACAGACCATATTGTCTAGTCCTCACAAAGCCTGTGAGGTTTCAAGGCGATGCCCTGAGACCCGCGAGGGGCGACTCCCCCTCAACCCCGTCCGCTAACCGGGTAACAGAATCCCCATTGGGGTGGCCCTTTGGGCTTTGCCTTTGGCTTTTCTTCTTCTTCATCCCTTGTACCTAAACACCTAAGATATGTGCATCTAGACAAATTTATTAGTCCAAGTGTTGGTTTTCAATGATTCACCAAAACACAACTATGGAAATATGGCACATGAGGCAATTTTGCTTACAAAGTTCAAGCTCTATATGGGTCTTCCGCGCAAAGTTCGGGTAGTAGTAGCCGTCCTCCCACACAACCCAGGGCATGGAGCTAGAGAGACTACATGAAGAGCTAAGGCAACATGATGGTATTACAAGCAACGGTAAGACTATTGGGCTAGCTACAAACGCACAACAAAAGAATGCGATTTGAGTAAATATGAATTGTCAACAATTAGCATTCCTATCATTTCGCAATTAATACATATTACTAACGCGTTGCATTTGCATGCAATGTTCTAGCAGCAAGGCAGACAATTGTCTTCCCACAATGGCATCGCCACAATTAATGAGGAATGTTTGCTCAGATTCTTTCTCCTGCGGCTTAGGTTAGATTAACTTGCTCAACTTTAGCTAGATTTAGTCAATGGTAGCCAAACTTCCTCAACTTTAGCTGAAGTTGCTCAACTTTAACTGAGCTTACCCAACTTTAGATGAACTTAGTTTATTATAGCTGAATCAGTAGTAGTGCATCAAAATTCCTGGTTGCAGCAAGTAGCTTGCTTGGGATGGGAGCATTAGTACTTAGTGCAGAAACATTCGAAACGAAAAACATTCACTAGGATGGTGGGTACAGCTAACATATGAGCTGCAATATGCATCAGTTATACTGCAGCAACATTCAGAGAGCATGCTCCCCGTCAGAACTGATGGCTAGAAGAAATTAGTTTAGTGAAGCCCACACTTTGAAGGATCATTTCACAAAGATCAGTTGTATAGGTTTAGCATTTTCCTGGGGCAATTGACGCTTCTCAAAATGGCTGGGACGGTATCATCACGGCAACAGAACCGGCTGCAATTTCATTTCTGCTTCTGCCACCAAATCAATCTACTTTCTAATCACTCTTGCACATTGGACATGCATGATCTGTATCATTGTCAAGGCCACTAACTACTCTTGTTCTTTTTTTCCGATGATCAAAGGGGGCATCCCCACCTGAATTGTATTGATATTCGCATGACAAAGCCACACATCAACAACCTTTTAGTGAAAAACGAGGCAAAACCCAACATCGCTCGGTTAATCTATCAATGGAAACCTAGCTAAAACTACAACCCATCACCTAGCTAAACTAAGAGTCTAAGACCACACCCAAGCTCAAGGGTGAAATGTGGCGTAACCACAGATAGAACAACATCTTGCCCCAGCACAAGGGCGAAATGTGGCAAGACCACAATAACAATGCGACGCAGAGGACCAACAACAACTATCGATCGTCGACTAATACACACACAAGAGCAACATACTCGCCGGTACACCTAGGCCATTGCACATCCAAGCCTCCCCTGATGTCTACGCCACTCCACTGCCATGTGGGCATCTGCCACGCAAACCTCTGGGACCCTAGGAACTCAGGTACCCTCGGACCCTTCTTCTTGATTGGTTGCCAGGACTATGATGTCAATTCCCCGGCCTTAATGCCGATTTCGACACCTTGGACGCCAATGCACTCGCAGCGCAAGTACCGATGCCTTGGGTCTTGTGGCATGACACAGACGAAAGCCATGCAATGGCGATGCCCACAGGCACTGCACACCCTGCTTGGGGCATTGTGACTAGTGCCCCCACATCCCTTAGGCGATACGATGCCTCTCCCATCTCTTTCCCTTACACTGCATTATTGGGTCAGGGTCATCAGGCGAATGGCTCTATGACAACATGACGTCCACAGGTGCCAAGAACCTCCATGGAGGCGTCGCTTAGTGGCCTCAACCCCTCTGCCGTGGTGATGACCGGTGACCTTCAACTTCTGCATCGTCTGGACTAGTGCCCACCTTTGGCACCTCTACTCCGTCGGCACTCTCTTTGTTGACAGAAACACATAAATCATACGCCAGGTCGTGGTGACCAGATGAGCGGTCGGGTGCCGCTGTTAGCTCGAAGGGGGATCGTTGTGTTCGGTATGCTGCGGTCGGTGCTCCTCTTGCCGCCCTTAGTCCCCACTACTCTTGTTCTTGTCTTGCTCTGTATTAAAAAAACCTTGCACTTGCCTCTGCCTGCTTTCACATACACTGGTGATCTACTACTGCATCTTAGACAACTTCTACAACTCACAGTGATGGCCATGGCCGGGGCCTTTTTCTGCAACAGGAGGCCCCTGACTTTTACGCTTGCTATGCTAATTAAACTGAACTAGCTGCACTGTCCCTACAGCCTGAACTGACAAGGTGAACACTTGCACAACTCCTCCTTCGTCTACACCTGCGGCAGGGCCTCTTCTCTGATCCTATCAAAACTCTGATCTGCTGCATGTATATGGCAGCTTGTCAAGCCAACACCTATACAACTAACACACCATTGCATGGCTCTGATATTGGTTCAACCATCCACCACTAATTTCATGGGGGCCTATGATCTACTTGCTTGGCGATATACTAATACTTTGCACACCCTGATATTGCAATCACTCCATATCAAAGCCCACACTACAACTGGGCAACACCTCGTCTACAGCTGCATCATATATAATGCCACGAACTGTTCTGCACAAGCGCTTCTCTCGGTTAAGTTCCGCGATTGAGGGACGACCGAGCGAGTGCGGCATCGCGTTCAAAATTGAACATTCTCGGCTTTTGAATACATAAGTACCTGGATTTTTTTGGAGGATTATGCGTACTGCATGCACTTGCCCTTTGCAATAGCATGCTATCTAGGAGGTATTCTCAGGTGCATACGGCCGCATATCCGGTATACATATGGTTGTATATTGGGCCAAGAAAGAATCATTGATGGGCCGTTGCAGAGCTTCCAAACTGGTTACTGTTACAAGCAGCAACTGAGATGACTCAGGGTGGCATCGGGGCCACTGGGACCAGGGGCCCACGGGGACCTGCCCCGAAAATGGCGGGGACAGGGGCAGTTTTCCCCCGTGGGGAATACTAGGCGGGGCCCCGAATTGCAATCGGGGCGGGGACGAGGGATTTTGCCCCGTGGGGCCCATGGGGATTCGAAAATACTAGGCCGAAGAAGCCCAACCCACGCCGCAGCACCCAATCACCCTCACCCACTCGTCCTCGTCCACCTGCAGTCGCCGCCGCCTGCGGCCCGCCTCCAAAATCCGCGGCCACCGGCTGGCCTCCTTCGGTCCTCCTCTAGTCCTCCACTCCTCCTTCGCCACCCACATTCGCCGCCACCATGCCTCCGTATCCGTGCGCTGCCGCCTCTGTCTCTGAGCACCGCCGCCTCGCTCCTCCTTCTCCGAGCGCTGCCGCCTCCATCTCTGAGCGCCGCTGCCTCGCGCCTCCTTCTCTAAGCGCCGCCGCCTCCGGCTCCAAGCATCGCGGGGCCCTAGCGGGGATCGGGGACTTAGCGGGCACGGGGACAGGGCAGGATTCTGCCCGATTAGGCTTATCGGGGCCGGGGCGGGGATTGTTTCCCAAGGAACGGGGCGGGGACGGGGAGCGCCTCCCCGGCCCTGACCCGCCCCGTTGCTACCCTGAGATATGACAAGTACTGGGCTTGAGTGATCGGTTCATTCATCTGCCATGGTAAAGAGAGAATAACAGGACCTTTACATGTATCTAAGCCTTGTTATCGCATATATTAGCGGTTGATGAGCCTAGCTATTCTACATTTTTTCGAAAAAGGAAGCATAATATTAAGTCCAAGAATAGTATATCAAAATGATACAAAGTGTTGGCCTAACTTCCGGCCTTTGCCAGAAAGCACACGGCCTAAAACGCAATAGACGAATGGCAAGCACACTAATGGCCTTCAACCCGAAGACTAGATTGCCACCATGTTCCCGGGAGAAAAATACCTTGGCCACTTACACCAAATGTTGCGATCTCTCCACAACCTGCTCCTGCAAATCTGGTCATTGGAGGATAGCCCACCTTGAGAGCCATCGTGCCACTGTATGAATAACCTTCATAGAAGAAAACACATTCTTTTTTTAAATACCAAGTCATTTCTTTTAAGCCAAAGAGACCAACATGTTGTTGCTGCTCCTAACATAAACAGATATCTCCATTTTTTATTAAGACCATAAAGCTAGTCACCAAACATATGATCTATATTAAGCGGTAGTGCTTGAGGGTCTTAGGTGTACCGAGTCGGGTCTTTCGTCCTGGCTGTGATGAGCGCTTATCAACACCGAAGACTTGCTGAAGGACAAGTGAGCAGAAGCCCACCTAAGTGTGACCTGGTGGCAGTGCCAGACTGGACTTGGCATGACAAAATCCCTACTGAGTGGACTGGCATGTGGCTTGGGCTACGGTCCGAGTTAGGCTAGGCCCATAAGTGTGACCTTGGGTGCGGGACGGTGTAGTGAGCCAAAAAATCACTCCAGAAGAGGCCCAACTATTGTTTCCTAGTTTGAGCGTCAAAACTAGGGGCCCAAACCGTTTCCTGGTTCCACCGACAAAACCAGAGATAGGTTGCCGGTATTCCAAAAATTGGAGTTACCCCTAGGGATGAGCTACTGGACACGTGAAGGACATCAAGCGAAGGCAGAGAAACCAAAGACATCAAGGACTACGTCATGGCCGTTCATCCGAGTCATTGCGGTCTTTTCTAGCTCCTACGGGCCTTTGTAGTGTCAAGAGTTTGTAATATAGGGGATCAAGTGCAAAACTTCCTTAGGGCTTAGTCTGTAGTATAAATAAGGAGGTGGCTGCCATTAGCCACTCCTCTTGACTAGTTAGGGTTTGCTTTCTAGAGTGATTTTTGTCCCTAAGCTAAGTGCTTCAAGTCTAGAGAGGTTAGAGTGAGATTTAGCCTCCAAATCAAGAGGGTAGGAGAGTGAAGAAGCTTAGGATCTGAATCCATCTTGTACCTGAGATTTTGAGACCCATTGGGCCATCTAATTGATGTGATTTTGTCCTTGTCTTGAGTGCTTGTGTGCAGCAATCTCCTCCCCCCACCCCACTTTCTAGTTTGGATTTTGGGTGCAATTCAAGGGCTTTGGGTGTTTTGTGTTTGCCCGTGAGTTAGCCCTATTCTTTTGGTGTTTTGGACTTGCTATGATATGGAGATTCAGATCTAGTTCATCTCAAACCCATAGGATTGCCATGAGCAAGTCGTTCTTGAGTTTTCCCCTTCGTTGCCCAAGTATTCCCCTCTCTGTGAGATCTGAGATTCCCGTTAATCCTTTGATCTTTTTCAATAGATCTTTTGGGAATAGCTTTGGAATGGAGCTTGGATAGCCTGTACCAAATCTCGTGAAGATTGGAGAAGGTTTGGTCAAGTTTTGTGTTTAGGAGCTCAAGAATCAGGGCAGAGTCCAGTGCTACTGGAACATCCGGTGGATGCTACCGGAATATCCGGCAGCTCTGTCTTGGCTGCATCTACCAGAACATCCGGTGATAGCTACCAGAACATCTGGCAGAGCCTACCCAAATATCCAATAGATCCTACAGGAACAACCGGTATGCCCTGGCAGCCCTGCCTTCTTTGGTGTTTTTGCTTCCGATATTTCATTTTAGCTTTGCTTTGGTGTTTCAACTACATGCCCATACTCTTTACTTGCTAATTCTCAATGAGACTCATTTCGGTGAGTTGAATGGCTAGTGGATCACTTTTGTGGAATCCGTTGCTTGGTTTGACTTGCGATCGGTGCGATCGTTGAGTCAGTTGCTTCCGCTCGCTTGGTGTGTATCCTTTCAGTGGATGACACCAAGTGCTAGTTAGACACATATCTATTCAGTGGATGGTGTCTAGCTAGTTTTCTTCTGCTGTGTAGTGCCTCGCCGTGTCCTAGGGTTAATAGTATTCTAGTTGCTACGTGATCCTACACGGTTGAGAAGAGAGGGCTTTTAGGGTTCAGGTTTTAGGTGTCAACCTATTCACCCCCCTCTAGGTCGCTCTTTCGGTCCTCAGTGCTTTTCCTATAACCAAATGGATAAGGAAAAAGTCTATATAACCCCTGAACTCTAAAGGGTAGGATACATCACACCCCGAACTAGAAAACCAGTTTTCTTACACCCTAAAGTTTGCGAAACCAGACAAATAACCCCCTGGAGCGGTTTTGGATGGTTTTGATTGCATGGCATGACACGTTGGGCCAAGGTGACACCATGGCATTTGGGCCCACTTATAAAGTGTCTCACAAATTTTTTTTCTCTTTTCTATTTTTCCTCTCTTCTTCATCCTCAATCCATCGCCGTTGATCTCCACCTCTATCGCAGCCACCCACCCACCTGCTTCCTCCACCACTCATCCTCCACCTCCGCCGTGGCTACCCTCCCACTCACCGGCGGTGGCGACAGCCATTCCCGAGCTCCACTGCTCCTTTGTCGCACCCATGGCCAGCTTCACTTCTTCTCCCTCTTTCTTGAGCTCACCGGATCTAGGAGGTGTTATCGTCCTTGTCTCCTCCTCTACCAAAGGTGGTGGCAACGAAGGGTGAAGAGTGGGCGGCAGCGGTAGGAGGAGGAGAGTGGCGGTGATGGGAGGACGAGAGCGTCAGTGGTGGGCGAAGGGTGGGCGTCGGTGGCAGGTGGAGGGTGGGCAGCTGTCGAAGACACACTTTGGCGCTTGGTCTCGGCCACCTTCCCATGCTTCATGACGAGCAGAGGAGATCGGCTGTGGCGGATTGAGGAGGAAGGATAGAGGAAAAATAGAAAAGAGAATAAAATTTTATGAAACACCGTCAAGTGGGCCCAAATTCCATGGTGGCATCTTGGTCCAGTGTGTCATGCCATGTAGGCAAAACCACCATCCAAAACCACTCTATGGGGTTATTTGTCCGGTTTCGCAAACTTTAGGGTGTAAGAAAATCGGTTTTCCAGTTCGGGGTGTGATGTATCCTACCATTCAGAGTCCGGGGGTTATATAGATTTTTTTTCAAATAGATAATGGTCCAGAAAGAGCGAGCAAGACAACACTCAAAGAATTGGTAGTTTTGTTCTTAGTGACAGAAGCAACATGTTAAATCTCCATGCCAGTTACATTTAGCTAAATTATGTACCACACCACATTGTAAGTACCATAAAAAGATTTTAATTTTTAGCAGTATTTTTAGTTTCCACAAGCTTTGGTTGATGTTGGGGAGATTTGTCATCATAAGGGCATCATAAAGGGATTTTACTGAGAACGTACCATTTGAAGACAAGTTCCAATACAACAAATCTTGGTCCAAAGAAACCCTCAATGCGAGTTCTCAACTCATTCCAAGCAATTTGCTAGGACCGACGAGATGCCTACGCCAAGAGAGGTTTGGAGGTGAGGAGTTAAGGACCTCAGCGATTGTGATAAATTTTGGTCTGGCAATGTTAGAAAGGGAAGGATATTGATCATTTAGAGGTGTCCCCTCCCCCAACCAAGAGTCCTCCCAAAAATAGACTTGTGATCCATCTTTGACCATTCAAGCCCCAAAACGAAGAAAGCCATGTTTTACTCTCATTAGACAAGCCCATAAGTGGGAGACCCTAGGCTTCCAATCTACTTGAACCAAAGGTTTTGAGCCTAGGTATTTGTTTCAAAGATTATGTTGCCAAAGGCCATCAAATGTGAGCAGTTTGTACAACCACTTGCTAAGTAGTGCAAGGTTCTTGTTGTTTAAATCATGAATACCAAGTCCCCCTAGGTTCTTAGGCAAGCACAAGATGCTCCACTTAGCAAGTCTATATTTTTTTCTTTTGTTTGTCTCCCTGCCAATAAAATCTAGAGTGGAAGTAGGCTAGCTTCTTAAGTACTCCTTTGGGCAATGAGAAAAAGGACATCATGTACATCAGAAGGCTTCTAAGAACTGAAATAATTAAAATTAGGCGTCCTCCGAGAGATATATGTTTTCCTTGCCATCTATTGAGTCTTTTCTCAAAGCGCTCCTCTACTATCTTCCAATCACAATTCCTAAGTTTCTTAAAATGAATGGGAATGCCTAGGCAATTAATTGAAAAACTACTAGCATTGCTTCAAATTTGGATAGATACACATAGCTTCAAATTGGATAGAGATTAGCACCAAGGATTACTATGTCTACCTGTGGTAAAATATAAGTAAATGTGAATGGAACAAAAAAGAGTTAGATTTAGCAACACAATATATGAATAAAAACATATTCCCTCTGTGCCAAATTATAGGTCATTTAACTTTTTTAACACCAAGTTTGACTCATACATCTTATTCAAAAATTCATAATAATCATTTATTTTCATTGTGAATTAGTTTAGCATGTAATACTTTAACTATGACTTGAGATTTCCCATATTTTCATAATTTTTTTGAATAAGACAAGTCTGTCAAACTTGATGTTAAAAAGTCAACGACATATAATTTGAGACAGAGGAAGTACTTTCTGAAACTGAGTGTTCATCGAAATTTGATCAGAACATTAGGTCTATTTGGGCAAGAGCTTCAACACTAGATCTAACATGAGTATTTTTCAAAAATAAAAAGATCCAACATGAGTTATGTTGTGATAATTTTTACAGTTGCGTTGGCTAAAAAGGTTGCTGGTGACTTTACAAAAAATTGCTTGATTGGAGTCTAATTGAGTGGAGTATTGATACTGATATTATATATGAGCATACTATAGAATGATCAGTGTTGAACATGTATTAAATTAAAAAATATAAACACTTGAGTGGATGTATGTGGATAATTTTTGTATGCTTTACGATAGGCAATTTTAGCAATCCAATTTTATGTTAGTTTGATGACTTTTCTATACATGCCAATTTGTGTCTTTTTGAAAAGTCTTGCCAAAAGATACACAAGTGAGGTCTCATCAGAAGAAACACAGCTATGTTTTTTTACTTAAATTTTGACGTAGATGTTTCAGAAATTATTGCCTTTTTTTAGTTTTGAAACTACTTCGCTTGTGCTGAATCCATTGTCTTCCACTTATGTTGTCTCTAGATAATATTCTTGCACATGTATAAGCGTGATTGGGGTGCATCAATCACACACAACACTGGTCAGATTTGAAATAGTTACGCTCTTTTTTGCTGCTGACCAATGGAGGCCATCGAGTGTTGAGTCTAACTCCACCAGCAAGCTACAAGTGTTTCTTGACATACCACTACAACATATGATTCTAGAGGTGTACTACATTACATAATAATCTGTACATTTAAGTGGCCTCACTTGCGCAGGCACCCTGAAGGAATGCCACCTTTCGTTCCCTTCGAATTCCTGTGAGCTGAGACCAGACTTCCACAACATAGGGAGACAAAGGTATATGCCCAAATAAACATTATTCTGAAAAAAATGAATGCATAGCTCATTAGGTTCGCAAACTCCAGCAATATTAGGGCAGTCTTGCTTCACAATGCCCTTCAGAATAGCCTGTACAGAGATGCCTGAGATCCTGCGAAAACTGATTGACTGCTTCCAACAGGCCCCTAACCGTTCACAATTTTGACGCTGAACGGTAGAGCTCGATGTAATCTAGTGCAGGCCGGTTCCACGACCAGTCCTGCTCCATGACTCTCTTGCAGAGGGAATGGAACCAGCTCCGAGCATCGAACCAAGCAGAGATCGCTCTGAAAATGGAACACCAAGCAAGCATGATGAGTAAGGGTTTTTGTGTTCACTGAAGTGGGCAATGAGAGATCGTGCTTGCCTGTTCAAGGCATAGTCAACGCCGTTGCTGTCAGCTCCATCGAAGCTGAAACCATTGGGCTCAAGGCCTCGAGCCCGTGCCCGTTCCTTGTCATTGTCCACATCAAAGACAGTGTCATAGAGCCCTGAGAAGCACAAGAGCTCAGGTGCAGTTTGATGCAATAGAGATCAGTTAACAGTTGCAGCAAGTACCTCCAGTTTTCCGGACAATAGGTATGGTCCCATACCGCATTGCGACCAGCTGAGTTAAGCCACAAGGTTCAAATATAGATGGAACAACAATGAAGTCAGAGCCAGCGTATATCTGTAGAGGGAACATGGATTAATCTTCTAATATTCGGCGGAATTTCTGAGATGCTTTGATGATGGGATGTTCATATGGGTTGTTGATGAGGGAATGTTCATGTAGGTTGTCAGCTCACCAAATGCGAAAGAGGCTCATCGTAGGTTAAACACATCCTCACTCGACCGTGGTTTACACCCTGCAGAGTATTCGCCAAGTTGGCAAAATCACCTTGGATTCGAGGGTCAGGGGCCGAACCAAGTAAAACCACCTGGAAGCAAATATATCATTTTTAGTTTTAAGATGGCATGCAGAAAAAATACAGAAAGAATCGTGTTACAGGTAATATTTGAAGTTTTATCTGCAAGGTAAGGGAGGGACCTGTCCGTTTCGTTCAAGTGTTCGATGAATTGCATGCTTGATGAGGTGAATTCCCTTCTGGGCTGTCAAGCGAGTGATGATTCCAACAATTGGCACATCACTTTGCTGCAACCCAAGTTTCTGCTGCAATGCCTTCTTTGCAGCGCTCTTACCTTCAATGGCATTATCAGAAGTGTAATGGACCTGGAATTGATTGAAATAAGGAACATAAGTGGTCAGATAAGTGGACTGAAATAAACATTTAAACTGGAAACTATCTGCCACACTAGTATATATTAGCATTTGCGATACATGCATGGATATTTCTTGAAATGTTTATTCAATTTGGGCTAGCACATAAATGGTCATCTAAGTCCAAGTAGAGAGGGGATAAAATGTTACAATGAAAGCAAAACATATATGAACAGTATACCGGGATAAAGTTGTCACAATACGGATCCCAGATATCTGGATCAATTCCGTTGAGAATGCCATAGAATTTTCCCAGATGAGGAGCAATTGCACCGTGACCTGACACTTCCCTTGAATATGTATTGGAGACCTGCAACGAACGGAAACATTAGAATAGATAGACATCAAAATAACAAATTTCATTATACTACACTATATTTTGCTTCAATGACACAACTTTTGAAATATGGAAGGTATGTAAGTTTAAAAAAAGAAGTGTATCACTCACAGTTGTGGCTTTATCACAATATCGCATTGCTTTGCCAATATAATGTGCTCCGAATTCAAGGTTGTGGATGGTGAATACAACCCGTGCATTTGACAAACTGGATTGTGCATAGTTTTCCTTGTATAGCCAGGCAACCGGAGCACTTGACCAATCATGGCAATGTATTATATGCTGTAAGGAGGATAAAAACGTCACTGATTTTAATGAGAAATTAAAAGAAATACACAAATAAGGAAACTTCTCCAAAAGACTCATATACAAAATTAAAAACAGAATGAATAATACAAGTTTTTGAACATAATGAACTGCAGGTGTGCCAAATAGTAAAAAAAAAAGACAAAGACAACAAAGCCATGATTCTCTTGCAGAGGTAGTAGACTAGTAGTAAAGAAGGTATGAAAAAACAGTATAGCAGCCTACTATTGTACGTGATACATACTGGAGAAGACCCACTCTGGAGGAGAAACTCTAGAGCAGAATGACAGAAGAAACCAAATCGGCGGTCATCATTCCTTCCATATACACATCCGACTCCAAACATCCTGAAAATTAAATGCCAATCATTATATTTGGAAACCTCTTACAAGAAAATCCACGCAGACAGTGAACCAAATAAGAGATCATTAAACTGAAATACACATGACGAAAGTCACAGTATTTGAGACTAGGAAAATAAATTCAGACATCTTAGAAAAGGTAGGACAGAAGGTTAATGATTTTTCCTTCCAGACATTAGAAATGAAACTCAAATTAAGCAGAACCATCTCAATGACTTAATCAGCTAAAATGGGACACTACCCGCTTCTGAAACCCCTAACAATCAGACAAGTGAAGATTCTTCCCTGAGATCCAAATGCCTATAAGCTATACATGTTTTTGAATAACATAAGTTTTTGGAGGGGTCAACATTGGCCAGAATTATTTTACTATTATGAGTTACACGAATTTCAAAAATGGATTTGCTGATCATAACTTAGCAAACTTTTCTTCTCCAAAAGAGATTACAGAGTCACCAACAAAGATGAGACCAACCTAGGAGGAACTAGGTGGTTTTTTAATAAAAAGAAATAGGCACTCAAATTCGAGCTAGAGAAAACTTGAACTTGGGTGGTTGGGTGTATGGCCACTCATCTCACCTAACCAGTTGAGTCCCATGTATTATTATCATAACCATCTAGCATCCAATCAGTCCTTACTGCAACAAAAGAAAACTATTCCCTACTAGGATTAGTGTTTTCAATGAAGTGTTTCAATGCTCGATGTTCATAGTAATTAGATGAACTATTACATTTACTGGAAATAGCTTAATATGTTACTGCTTGCAAACCAGGCTCCAATCTGATCTTGACGAAAGAGTGTACTCTGAGCTTTACAAGAGTGTCACTAGGCTTTTATATCTACCGGTAAAAATGCACGTGCATCCCGCACATGACGCTAAATAATATTGTGTTATTTCTGTTTATTTAATGTTGAACATCGAAACACATGTTCCTTCGTTCTTTTTTTTTTATTTCATGCGGTTTACTTTTTTATATAACTTCAATCAACCATCTTATTTAAACATCCCTCAAAGAATGCTTAAAATAGCTTATAAACATTGAATACAAACATAACTATAAAATCTAAACAGAAAATGATGCAATGATAAAAGAAAAAAAATCCTAAACGGTCAAGTCCAGTTGTGGCCCAAACTCAACTTGTGTGGCCCGATGAAGGTGTGCTTCGAGCCGTTGGATCGAGTAAGCGGCCAGGATTCGATCCAGCCGACATATATATTTCTGCAAACCCTAAAAAACTGAGCAGCGCTGATGAGTGAAAAAGCGCTGCTGCCTACGAACGTGCTGATCTGCACGGGTAGGAACTTGGCCGCCGGCATCATCGCGTGCGCTGATCTGCACGTGGGGGCCTGGCCGCCTGTGCTTCTTCTCCGGGCAGCGGGTGCATCGTCGTCCAAATCCTGCTTTGAATGAGCGGATCCGGCGTAGTATCCATTTTTTTCTTTATTTGTTGTCTTTGTTTCCTCTATCAGATGCCACATGATCTTTCCCTTTTTTTTCTTCTTTATTCTTGCCGTCTCCCGTATGCGCATTGCATGTTCTCTACGATCTGCGGTTCAGCCCGTTCAATTTCTGCGATTTGGCGGGTGGGTCTGTCTCCATGCTTCGAAGGCTCCAAGTCTCTGATTTGCAATTTCTTGGGGATTTTTGACTCTGATCCAGAGATCTCTTCGGTCTTGGGTGAATCGATGCCTTCCCCCTCTCGAGCTCTGGTTTCCCTCCCTCTGTCCTAGAGCTCTCATATCCTTTTATTCTTGCATGTTCCTCTCTGTCTGTTCTTCCATGCCTTACACTAATATGCAGGATTGTACAAAGTAAAAGAACGATATGGTATTACGCATCATGGATGTTTTATGTTTTGTTGTATTTTTAAATGTATTTGCGATGCTGCTGTTGGCTGAATTAGACCCAGGATTCTGAAAAGGCCGATATGCATGCGAGTGATGACGATATATGTGTTGTGTCACGCACGGGTACCGGGTAGAAAAACCGGTGAGAAAAAACAAGCAGAAAATTACCGCATCTAACAATTTCTACTGCAGGAACGGTGCGTTCTGCCGTCGCTTCGGTGGGCTAAACTACATACTTGTGGGGCCACGCAAAGAAACTGTCAGATCAACCATTAGATTATTAATTCTAATTATATCTTACGGTGGAGAATATAGGGGGCTAGGAAGATGTTTGGTAAAAAATGAATTTTAATTAACTCGCTCTTTAATAGTAGAGATAAAAGAACATTATGCTACGTACCCATTCTGAGGTTCCAGGAAGTAAACGCATAGATCTTCGACTAGTCCACGCCATACTTTTATTTCACAACCACCCCAAGAAAAGGTTTGATGTATATGTAAATTCTTCACCTGCATGGGATGAAATGAATATCAACTGATATGAGACAAAATAAATTTGTATACTCGGTAAGTTGTGTCTTCGTAGGTTGGCTTTTGTTTTTGCTTGGTAAGCCGTGTTTACCTCTAGCATTCTTGCATATGACTCAATACTCCACAAAGGAATCAAAATGTGTTTGCAAACAAATACAAATAAAACAAGGAATTCTACTTGATATATTAAGCTACAGGTTTACAATTCCAAGCCACTGCATATTCAGCACAAGCTATACAACTACACAAGGAATGAGAGACTGAACTATGACTTGGATGTTCTTAACATAGAGATTTCAAATTCAGTCCCTGATACAAAGCCACTACACTTGTCACAGCAGAGAAGCAAGAATGGATGTATTAGAGCACTTTTAACTTACATTGCTTAGATTCAGGCAATCGTGCTTTGGAAGAATAACCTCAACATTGTGCCCTAAATCCTGGACAGCGCGTGAAAGACTAGTAACAACATCACCAAGACCTCCAACCTGTGACAGTTTTTTTCAGACATCATACTATTAATGTAATGCAATAATAAAGGAAAATTGGACATCTCACATGTCGTTAATCACAGTAATTTAACTTAGAAGCAGGGATTGCCTTTGCAATGGGAGCCATCTCAACAGCAATGTGGACAATATGCATGGGGGGTTCCTTTGCAATTGAACCGAAAACGGGAATATGATAGTCCAATCCATTTCTATTGTCAAAAGTTCCGCCTTCTTCTGACTCCGAGAAAACAAAATCCATCATATAGGCATCTCGTGGAACATTAACTGGAGAAAGAGCACTCTACTTCAGAGACAAGAGCAAATGAGGGGAAAATAAAGAGCTTTCACCTCTGTGCTATATTAAATAATTATAAGAGAATTCATGGAGAAGTAATATCCCACTGCATGAATATGAAAAAGAATGCTCCAAACATAGGATACAAGACAACAGGCAGGATTCAACATTAGTTGGACCTAGTGTGGATGAAAAGTTGACACGTTTTTCCAATGTTCGTCTGAGTGTTCTAGGGACAAGCAGCAGTTTGAACCCTTCTAGCTGAAATAAATATATTAAATCAGAGTAGGCGCATAGTACTACCTACAATTCATTGTCCTAGCTATATTCTCTCAGCTACAGCCTTTTGAAAAAACTCCAATGGAAAGATCACAAAAATCTTTTATGGCATTAAATTAGCTAGCTGCTCTAAAATAATAGAGCTAGGCCACCTTTTTGTTCAGGTTTCATAGATAAACAGATATCATATCTATGTATAAATCAAAATATACATATGCTAGAAGTACTTGACTAGTGCTCTAGTAGCTCTTGAACATATCAAAGCCATAAAATTTAACAAATGGAAAAGGTATTAATAGTAGGGACAATAACCTAGGAAGCTCGAACCTGTTGCTTTTAAGTGTGAACCATTTTCCGCTTTAACCATCTTCTGAGGTGCCAACAAACCACCTGGATGCATCCAACGGTTAAAGGAACAACGAAACCAAACCTCTGGCTTTCCAGTTAGCGCTGTATTTGAAGGATTGTAAAGAACATCAACAGTAGTTCCAGCATGTATTTCAAGTGGTTCAGTATAAACAATGTGTTTTTGAGAAACCAGAAACATTCTCATAGTCTTTTCCTTCATCTCAGCTTTCATTTTTGCACTTCTCTCGGCCTGTGTAAGTAAAAGGAAGCATGTCAACTAAAAGACTCCTCACCATATGTCCATATCTGTCATTGAAATATCAGGGATTCCGTATATCCTGTAGGAGAACTACTCTTTTTCTTTGCTAACATAAAAGCAATGCAATCAAAACTATGAAGAAATGATGCTAGTACGTTGGGCCATTGTGACTTACTCTCTCCATCCCACATTAAGTGCTGTTTTAGAATTTTTAGGACAGATTAAGCAGAGTGGGATATGATGCATGTGCCCCTGGTTAATAGATTAATCTTTTCTTTTTTTGTGGTGTCTGCATGTATGCATGTAGATTAATTTCTTTTAAAGGCAACTAATCTCCTAAAACAGTATTTATTGTGGAACAAATTTTGAATTTTAAAACAACACTTATTATGGGATGGAGGGAGTACTGGTTCAGCTAGTTATAACTTGCATGTTTGAAGTGAGGAATAATTTAAATGATCAGACAACTATGTTGTCTTCAAAAGACTAGGCAGAGTGGATTAATTTTCAAAAACTATATATTTGAATGTGAGAAAAAATTAAGCTGAGATGAATGTTGTAACTTGATTTTAGATTTAGAATTGGCTAGGACTCCAGCTAAAGCAAGTCACCAGCAGGAATTCATACTGGTCTGGATAAAAACACCAGGAGAGCAGAAGTTCTGTTGCAACTGACCTTCCTTCTAATATTATCCTCCCTGTCTCTCCTCTCTTGTTGAACCCTTGTATAGATCCTATGTTCTTCTTCCCCCCAATATTCTTCCTCAGTCATGTTATTTGAAAGGATAGCATGAAAATCCTGTCTGCTATTGTTGTCATAATTCCTTGCATTCCCTGGCGGCCCGTCAGCAAAAACCCAGTCCAACACAAATGTGTTTTGAGGCAAGACAACTGGGTACATGAAAGGCAAGTGTAATATTTGTAGTTAGTGGAGTAAATAGAAAACGTAGAAAATGTAAGATAGACCATTCGTCTCATCAGATAAGTACTTCAGTAACCAACATTAGTACATGACTGTAGAGCTTATGTGGCATCAAGTTAGTATGCTTATTTTCCCTACAGGGGACTGTCAAAATACAGAATGCCATGCTATATTTAAAGATTACTCTGCTACATTAGTGTATATTAAGATGTTCCAAAATACCAAGTGCGAATAAATGCGAAATGCCATACCATCTGCATACCACCAATCACCATCTTTGTCATCATGATGAACAAGTCTTTCAGCAAACGAGAGTCCTTCAATCCAATTATTGTAGCCACCATGCACCCAAATCTCAGTACAGTGAACAAGTGGTCTCCCATTTCTGTTATAATGTAATCTAACAGTAGTCCCCTGTCTAGTTGTGATGGGCTCTATGTACCACAGATTATCAGTAGATGCCCGAGCTAAGCCTAATACATTGTGCAATTTATTCTTCTTCTGATGTACCTCAGCCTTTGCTTGTGCCCTGTCAGCTTCATTTGCGGCCCTTTCTACCTCCCTTCGGCGCTGCTCTTCAGCCTGTCTCCTCCTTTCAACTTCTTCAATGGTCTGTCTCTCAAGTTCTCTTTGGTTTTCTTCAACCAAGAAATCCTTAAATAAATGTTCATCCATGGTGCTTTCTATTTGTATCAAAAAATCACAATTGCTGTTATTTTCATATACTGTGTGACCATTAAAGAACACAAAATCTAATCTGTATGCCTGCTTGGGAATGTACAGTTTGCAGCTCCACCAGTCCCCTCGCAGCTTGCTCTTGTGCAATTTTTCAGTGAAAAATCTCCACTTCCACCCATTGAATGCACCTTTGATGAGTACGTCAGGCTCATTAGCCAAAGCTGATAAATCACGATTGAAATAGATATCAATAGTTGAATCTGCTTTCAATACCTCTGGAAAAACAAAAAATTTGCTTTTGAGCAAATAATTTTTTTCAGCAAGTTCTTGAAGCGTGTTCTGTAGTTCTTGCGGTTCCGCATCACCCTGAGATAACTCCTGGGTATCTTGTTCAGCAAACATAGATATCTCATCAAGTTCGTACTGTTTTTCATCCTCTGTTATCACCAGTTCCTCTTCAGAAGGTAGATGCAAAAACTCGGCCTTGTTAATTCCGATCTCAACCTCAGCCACCGAAACCCCTTCCTCGGTAATAATCCACTGTTCTTCATCCAAGCTTATGTGTTTTAGCTCTTCAATCATCACAAGATGTTCCTCGTCAATGTTCTTGTTAGCTGTCATCTCCGCTGCTTCTTCACTGAAACCCTCCTTATGTTCCTGTAACAAGTTGTTAGCATCAAACTTGGCCTGAAGTGTATCCCCATCAGCCTTTTGAGATGTATCATGAGTTCTAACAATAGCCAGTTGCTTCGTTTGAGACTCTTTGGAGCTGGCAACAATTGATAGATCTTGCTTATGGAAACCAACTATGCATTGTCTTTGTTCAGGTATAAGAACAATTGACTGGTGTTGTTTAGGCAAACCAACAATTGACTGATCTGCTTTACTATAACTGACAATGGATTGGATTTGTTTAGGCACACCAGCGATTGATTCATCTTGCTTGTGAGAACCAACGATGGATTGTTCTGGTGTATTGTAGCTGACAATGGATTGGATTTTCTCAGGCACACCAACAATTGATTTATCTTGGCTATAAGAACCAGCGGTAGGTTGATTTGGTTTGCTATAACCAACGATGGGTTGGGTTTGTTCAGGCACACTGGCAATTGATTCATCTGGTTTATTGTAACTAACAACAGATTGGATTTGCTCAGGCAAGCTGACCATTGTTTTATCTTGACTATAAGAATCAACAACTGCTGGATTTTGCTCGAAGAAACCAACATCCTGTTTAGGGGAACGAACAATGGCATGTTTTTGTTCAGGAAATTGAACAGTAGATACATCTTGTTTCAGGAATCCACTATTTAGTTGCTTTTGTTTATCAAAAGCAGCAGCAGATTGCCCTTGCTTATGGTAATCTACCACTGGCTGGTCTTCTTCACGAGAATCAATAATTGATCCCTTTTCCTTATCAATGTCAAGAACAAATTTGTATTGTTCTTGGACCCTGACAAGTGACATGGGCTCAGGCATCAAATGTTCAGGTGATTCATTAGTGCCATTATCCTCCATGGACAATGAAGGCAGTGCTAGATATTGCCTTTGCTCATTCTCTCCCTTTGCTAAGTTTTGTTGTGAACACTGATCTGCCATATATACTGTAGTACCTGAAGCTCTGCTTAAAAAATCCATCTCAAATGTGTCCTTTGGAACCTTAACATCATCCACAACATTCAGTTCCCCCAGCCTTGACATGTCCATCTCCATCTCAAATGTTACTTCATCAACCCGCAGTTCACCCACCTCATCCACATCCCCATATGTCCCACTGCTTGACGCACTACCTGATGAATCCACATCAAACATCTCCGCCTCAGCTTCCTCAATCACTTCTCTCGCTGTTGCACTGTCTGGTGCAATTTCTGACAAATCTAATACAAATATGTCTTCTTTACCATTCGATTCATCCTCCAAGTCCAGTTCTGGAACTGCGGTGCTGCTCACTACAATTCGTGAGAAATCCACCTCAAACTTGTCCTTTTCGACCTCAGCGTCATCCACTGCTTCCACTTCCCCTAATGATATACTAATTGATGCATTTTCTGGCAGTTTTGCCTCAAACATATCCAGCCTAGCTTCTTCTGCTACATTCACGTCCCCAAATGCTGAGCAGCTTGAAGCATTTTGCGACAGATCCTCATCAGTAGTTTCTACATCTCCACTATTGATTAACTCTACTGCATCAGTACTTAACTGTCTGTTGTATGTATTGATAGTTTCTTCATCACTATCATTGTGTTTACTCTTCTTAGTGCTCGACTCAATGAAAAGTTTGGGGGCATAGCCTCTAAAAGCAGCGACTTTTATCATACGAGACACCATCATCCTGGATTTCCTGTTAGGACAACCTGTATAACGCAATAAAAAACATGAGACCTGTAAAACATCTGATAGAGAAAATAACCTTTCCACAAAACTATTCCCATACCTGAACTTGATACAGTGAATCGAACAATCCTACTTCTGGCAAATCCGCTAGCCCCCAAGAAAGACTGAAAAACAACGAAACAACAACAAAAAATAGTTTCTTGTAACGCATAAATAAGACAGAGATGTAGTTACTAACAGAATGACTGTAACTTGTAGATTCTAAGAACCTCAAAGATAAGAAGTTTTCTTCCACAAACCATACTGAGATTCTTAACTTCGAAATTCACAATTGGATCATTTATGATTTATGTTACTGGATACTAAATACCCCTTCCCACCTGACCCCCAAAAAAACCAAGGTTCAAGAAATCGCTACGCTCTATGCGCGCGATCGAGCTGAGAAAAGAATAAGCATGTTTAAGCGTGATTAAGCGCTTTTACTAATATTGCAAAAAAAAAGAGGTTTTCAAGAGGTCTTATAACAGTAATTTCTTCCCTCTCAGCCCAACATCTAACTAAAACCCTACAGCCCACTCCCTAAGGACCCTAACCCAATCATCATCTACTCCCCCACGACAGCAGCAGGCAGCAGCCGCACGAGTCCTTTCCCTTCTCTGCCGCCACTCCCTCCCTCTCTCCCCCTCCCTCCCTCCCTCCCTCTCTCTCCCTCTCTCTCCCTCTCTCTCCCTCTCCCGCAGCATCATGTCATCCTCCTCGGAGACGTGGGCATGGCAGCGCGAGCATGGTGGGCATCGGCGAGGGCGGCGCGACGAGGATAGTGGCCCCCAAGCGCCTCTTTCTCCCTTCTGCACGCACCTTTCTTTCTCCTGCGCGCGCCTTTCTTCCCTCCCCCACGTGCACCTTCATTCCCTCTCCAGCGTGCTTCCTTTCCCCGCTTCCCGTGCACTGCTGGTCGCCCAGGACGCTCGGAAGCGCACGCTTCAGCGCTCGCCTCACCTTGCCCGCTTAGTCGCCTCAGCGCGCTCGATTAAGCGAGCGGAACGATACAGGGATTAGTGGGTAGTCGACGCGCTGATCCTCTGTGTAGTGCCTAATCACGTTTAATCCTGCACTTAATCGCGATTTCTTGAACCTTGAAAAAAAACATTGTAGCTTTTTTGTGCAGCTGCCTGTTACGTATTCACAATTAACAAAGGCTAGCACATAATAATGAAATTTCCCCCAAATTCACTCCAAAGTTTATAGGTCACCCCAAGAGCAGTCTTTCCTGAAACAAACTGATCTGAGTCTCCACAGATGCCCAAAGGAAGAAACTAATATTTCCCTAAATCGGCTGGAAAAATCAAATGGAACGCTACATGTTTCTGAAGCACCGTAAAAAAGGGAAACTCTAAATTACATCCCTTTTACATAACATTAGCATACATCACCAAAATAAGAAACGTTACATAAATAGAACCAATCAAACGCTCCGGCAAAACCACAAAAATTGCCATCAAACAGCGCCATCTTGAATTCCAAAATGAAAGGATCACAACCTGGGGAAACTCTACCCCAATAATAAATAGAGAGACCGAGGGATCAAACAGTGGAACAATCACATGGTCCTCTTTAATTTTGTATCAAGGAATCACACATAGCAACCAACACCTACAAGTATCAAGAACTTGGGAGTGAGTAGCCACACCTGAGAGGGGTCACCGCCAGCAGCAGCTGGGTCGATGATGAATGATGGCTGGCTCTGAGGCCACCGAGGGCTATGGGGACGGGGAGTTATCCCCATTACCCAAAAACTCCTAAACCTGCACAAGAACAACCTTCTAGTGACGTAGCTCCCTCCCTCCCTCGCGCAAGCTAAGAAGTAAAATTAATTTGCAATGGCTAGATGAACACCACAACACCGTGGTTTAAAGGCCTCCTATCACGCCTTTTAATCAAACAGAATTTGATCCTTTTGTCTTGTGCTAGCTGTGAAATGTCTGTCTTCTACGAAAACTAGAGGCATCACCTTGTGGGTCCAAAGGTTTTGCTGTGCAGCTGTATGTTACTTTGCTCATCTAGTTCATGAGACCCACACGGCATGAATACTATTGTTGCTTTTGTAGGTTGTTATGATCTGGAACGTGGCATGCATGTCATGTGGGTTTCGCATTTTGCTTAATTGTGTTTGGGTCAGTTTTGTGTGGGTGATTTGTCTGCAGTTTCTTCATCAAGGAAAAAAGCTTTCATGGGGACCATGTTGGTTTTGGCATTATTCATCAAGTAGGAAACATTGTCATCAAAAACCATTTAGCCTAGTCTATGAAGTCCAATAATAAAGGCTAGCAAAAAATATAATTATTTGTGAGTTAGGATGATATGCAAAAATGACTAGGGTTTTTAAATTCTCATTCGTAGTATTTGGATTCGTTTTACGTGGATGTCTTGCCCTTGGTTTCTTCATCAAGAAACACAAGATTTTGCGTGTGCCATGTTAGATCTTGACATGGCCCGATAAGTTAAGTAGGCTATATTGTAGACATCTGAAATCATTATGTCTTATATAAACTACTTTGATACAAGCTGGCATAAAATTGAATTGCTTGTGAAATAGGATGACATGCCAAGAGTATTAGTGTTGCTTGTCTTTGTTGATTGATATGCTACTGAACACTACATGCATGATGTGCAGGTTTTCATGTTTTACTTTGATGTGCAATAGTCACTTCTATTTTGCTTGGCCACTTTGCCCTTTGTTGCTTCATCAAGAAAAAAAAAATCTTCACGTGTGCCATGCCGGTTATTGACGTGATTCGATAGGTTAAGTACATTATATTGTCGACATCTAGAACCATTAAGTCTATTATACAAATTCCTACGATACAGGCTGGTATATGACTGAATTGCTTGTGAGGTATGATGATGTGCCAAGAGTACTAGTTTTGTTTTTTGTAGGTTGATATGTTCTAGAATATTGTGTGTTTGTCTTGAAGGTTTTCATCTTTTACTTTGTTGTGCTTGGGTCCACTTTGCTTTAATGCTTTTCCCTCAGGTGCTTCATTGAGAAAAAAGTTTTCATGTATAACATGTTTGCTCTTGACATGATCTGACGAATTAGGTAGGCTATATTGTCGACATCCGAAACCATTAAGTGTCTTATATAAATTAATTCAATACAGGCTGCCATAAAACTGAATTGCTCGTGATGTCGACGATGTGGCAAGAATAGTACTATTTCTTTATTTGTATAGGTTGATTTGTTCTGGAGCATTCACATGGGCTGGAAATTTAAAATGTACTTTTATAGCGTTCATATGTATTTGAGAAGGTTTCACGTCTGCCATGTCGGCTCTTAACATAGCTCAGCAAGTAAATTATTCATTAGTTGTTATGATATTAGTTTCCTTTTAGAGGCTACCAATATCCTAAAACAACACTTATTATGGGACAAATTTTGAATCCTAAAACAGCACTTATTATGGGACGGAGGGAGTAGATGTTAGCAATTCAGCTAACAAAACCTTCAAAAATCATTGAGTTAGGTCATGTTTGATTCCCCCCACACAGCTTATATAATCTTGCTTATGGAGGGAGGGTAGGCTACTATGGTAAAAGCCCAACCTAGAGGCCCAGGCAGCTTATTTCAGCTTATTTGGATCTCATCAGCTAGGGTCTTACAATAATACCCTTCCACCAAAAGTCGGCTTATATAAGCTATGGAGAAAACAAACAGGCCCTTAGTTTAAAGAAACATTGTTATATGATAAATTACTCTAACACGCATGAATTTTTAAAATTCACTAGCCAACAGAAATAGTAGTACACTTACACAATGAGACATGTCTCTCATTATTGCCAACGATGCACATGGCATTCTCAACTGTGAACATGAGAAACATTGCAATCCTACATTCCTACTTATAATCAATATAGGAAGCTCCCAATGTCTACAAGTCGTCTACTTGACCCAAGTCGCCATGGGACTGGCCTAAGTAGTCATGATTAGTCATTGACTAGACCAACTAGAAGATCCTAGTCATCCATATGAGTTGTGTTTGGTTGGACAGTGAGGTGGATGGGATGGCCCCATTATAGATTCTAGGGATGGAATGGATCTATCCTCGATTTTAGGATTGGGATGGCTCCTCACATCCCAAGTGGGATGGCTGCATTCCAACTTTTTTCTAGAGTGAGTCCATCCCAAATCTTAGAGAATATTCCCCGGTATGGGATGAGTTCATCCTGCAACTTTTCAACCAAACAGTATCAAAACTGGGATGGAATGGCTTCATCCTAACACATCCTCCCAACGAAACGCACGAAGTCATCCTATATACTCTAGGACACATACACCTATATGGACAATAAAGCAAGCATCTAGATGATATTTGATTAGTAAAGTGTACAAAACTCCATTTTCATGAAACAAACATCGTATTCTTGCTGAATTGCTGCTAAAAATAACAAGGAATTTATGAATCTCCATCAGTTCCTTCGATATCAGGTATGAACACTTCCACCACTGCAAGCCACATCACTGCCAATCCAATTTCGAAAATTTACACCACACAACCACTATGAGCACTAGAGTAAAGCAAAGCATCAAGCAGATAAAAGCAGGCAAGGCAAGAAAATGGAGAACACAAGGAGGCACAATCACCGTCTGAAAATGAGCTCTTCTTCGTAATCGCAGCTTAAGTAGGAGATTCAACCATGGTTAGAGGAATCTAGCAGTGGTTGTGTGCATGACTAAAAGCGAATGCCAAGAGAAGACAAAATTGTAGCAGCATGTGCCCAAACATTCGGCGCCTCCTATCTCTACTTGTATGCTAACCCTAGTGAGGCAAATCTGCAGCCTAATAGCTCACCTCAAAGCCCATTGAGTAGGTGTACTTAGTGATAACCGTCAACCTAGTTGTTTCATCCATAATCAGATGACTAATCATGATTTATTGACTACTAATCAAGCAACTAGGATTCTAATTAAGTTAATCGCCTCAGTAACCCAAATGAGTTCGAGGGACCGATGATGCTTACTAATCACTATTAGAGTACAATTGGCAGTATTAGATGTCGTGTAACTTTAGAAGTCTTATGTATCTAGGACCGCCATATGTATCGGGGGAGTACCATGGCCCCCTAAGTCTTGTACTCCTATATATACGGCCCTAGGGCTCCATGCTATACCATCCAATCTATTATATGCAATCTCTCCTTTGTACATGGTATCATCAAACTAGGGCTTCCAATCCTAGACCTAGGCTTCTGCTACCACCGCCGCGGCACCCCCGGGGAGATCAATCTCCACCGGGGGAAGCGCCCTCATAGGATGCACGCTGATCCCACCGCTTGTCATCGTAGTGTCATCAGCAACAGATCAGGAACTCACTAGGCTACTGTGTGTGGATGTGGCCTCCGCCACCGGACAGGTCACAGGCTCTGTGGCTCCTCTCCGTGTCGTGGTGGACGTGGACTTCTCCGTCAACCGAGTCGCGAGCTCCGTTGTCGGTCGCACATATCCCTCCACTCGAGGTCAGAGGCTGTGGTCGCTACCCCTACAAAAGCTCTGAAGACACACCTTTGTCGGAGTGAACGCCAAGTCATCATCCAATGGTAGGACCATCAGGCGTATTCAGCTTCATGGGAAGATCTCCATCAGTTTCGTTAGTGTTATCCAATCTTCCATCTCGAGGACGAGTTGTTTCTCGAGTGGGGGAGTGATATTATGTAGGGACGCACGTATGTACGCAGGAACAGGAGAAGTCTGGATAGTTCGTGCGTTCAGTTAGTTTAGGAGTAGAGAGTTTGTTAGAAATAGATTGACTCATTTGTTAGAAATAGTTAAGGCTTTAAAAGAGGTTTTCTGGTAGATTTGTTTGTTTGTTTATATTGTAAAAAGCTTTTTAATGTCTTTGAAAAGGCATCAAGATATATTACTATCTATAGCATCAGAGTAACTAAAAATTGGTGCGATATATAGTTACCAAATTATGTATGGTAGTGATCTTGCTTCCATAGGTTTGGTGGAAATGTTCTAGAACATTCCAAATTTCCATGTGACATTTAATAGTTTAATTATGTCTTAGGCATGCATGAGTAGGTTTATGTGTACCGTAGAAAGATTTTATTTTGAAGATAAAAGATAGTCTTAGTGTGTGCTCTGTGATTTGTATAACTAACCATTTAGTGTCCATAAAAGTAAGGATTCCTTTAAAAGGTATGTCAATGGCCAACTAAAGCCCCGGCAAAGGGTGCACCGCCTAGGGACCACATCTAGGAAGGGCTCAAGCCCAAAGTAGGAGGGCACCCATGTGTTTTAGTACTAGCTGTTGTGCATGTGTTTCCTTTCTGCTTCGCTCCACTCGTCGTGATGCTCGACATCTGTGAGGGCTGAGGATGTGACTTGTTATCTCCTATCTTTGTCGTGATGCTCTACGTCGCCTTCGCCTGGCCTGGTGCCTAGCAAACACACAGCCATGGTTGTGTGCTAGTGCCAGTGTCCAATGCTTAGACCTTGTACCTAGACTACAGATCAAGTCTGTAGTTCAATCTCAGGTGATACTCAATGCTTAAGAAGACAAAGAACTAAGTACCCAACTCAATTATGCGCTAAACCATATGTTCGGCACTTATGTTCTTGTTGTTTTTAAGGGTCCATGGTGTCAAGTTCCCACCAAGGCCCTACCAACCATTGAGTCGGCCCATGCTCAAGTTATGGTGGACCACTCATTCTGGCTAGATATAAGGGAATATTCATATAACCTCTTGCGGGGTAAGAGTTTTTCCTCAAAAATAAATAAAGAAGATAAATATGGGCACCCAAGGTAAATGTTTTGCAAATGAAATACTCTTATATAATTATGACTATGCATGTTTTCTTTATTATAAGTTTACAATGGAGAGTATGAAGAATATCTTTTGAAAAAAATTATATATTTGAATCAAGTTACAAGTAATATCATTTGGTGTGCTTAATTTCCCATGCTTGGGTGAAGAAATATATTTCATTGCTTTTAAATTTACCATAGGTTATGTTTTCATTCATTTCCTTGTTTATAGAGACTCAAATGCTTAGCTTAGGGAATTGCTTATATATGTTATTCTATTCAATATTTAGGTTGCATAAATGCTTATTTTTGGGAAGGATAAACCCCAATATCAACCAAGGGTTAGGAACTAATGCTGGTATTTACTTCCCAAGAGGTAAAATGAAGTATCTTAAGGCCCCGTTTGGCTCCTAAGAATTTAGGAGAATTGAAATGTGACTAAATAGTTGAGCCAATGATGCATATGGATTGGAATCCATGATTCCACATATGTATTAATCCCAAAGAATGTGATTCTTCTCTTCCACCGGTGAATTATTGGAATTGTATCATGAAGTTCATTGCTCTCTTTTCTCCATCCAAGGCTCTCAAATTCCCTTTTCTCTTCTCATATTAGTGGGGAACAAGTAGTTATTGTAATGAAATTTCAATTCAAGAGACCCAAAAGGGGCATAAAAGGAATTCTAGAAATTCAAAAAAGGTAAGCAACATTTAGGTGTTTTTACCAACCCTAGCACCTTTTGTTTTGCACCAATTCATTGATGTCGCGTGATGCACTTGGGACCCTTCATCTTTGACTCCAACAGTTATCTAGTGATTGTCTCCAGCAAGGATGGGTTTGAGATCACATGATTTAATGTTAGTATGTGGGAAGGGAGTTTTTGTTGGGTTCAAGTTTGGGGAGGGGGCTACCTATGTCCTATGGGCCTAGAGGGATGAGCCTAGAGGGATGACAGAGGCAGCAGGATAGTTGATGGCGGTGGCCGTCGAGACCAAGGAGCGATGGGGCAGTTGGGGCATCACACACTAATGGCGGTGCTGGACATCCGGTTGGCTTGTGGAGGTAGCAATGGTGAGCGAAATAGTAGAGTGTCAGCATGTGAGGGCTCTGCCATAGTAAACCAAGGAGGTAGTTGTGGTGGGGAGAGGCTACGACGCATGATTGTGGCACACTCATGAGTGGATATGAGAAGGGTGGAGAGGGGGGAGTAGATAGATTTGATGTAGCCGATCCATTTTAGAAATAAATGTCAATTGTCAATACATAGCAAACAGTTGGAAAAACATATATATAGCCAATAGCCCCGCAAGTTAATGTGTTTGAGTTACTTGGTTTATTATGCTTATTCGCATTCAGTTTGTAGTGGTGTTTGCTCGCATACATGTCCACAATGCTTTCTCTTGTCATTGACATCAGTGCAAAGTGTAAGTCTCAATTACAAACAAGAGAGTTGTACTGCCAAATCCGATCCATATATCCAACTCAATTTCAATCACAAGCTCATTCTTTTTAAGTGGATGAAGAGTCAAATGCCAAGCATCTGTGTAACTTGGAGGGTGAATAATTTAAGACAGGCAAAGTCATGGTTGAAGTGGCTTGGTTTCAGCTACGAGTGTGGTGAATAGGGTTGCTACATGCAGTAGGTTAGGCCTAGGGAAGCAGTGTAGCGGCGAGACATTTTTTCGTGGATGGACGTCCACAAAAAAAATTACTCGCCACTATGCCCGCTTGCATCCCTATGCCCAAGCTGACCTAGGAGATGGTGAAATCGTCCCACTTACGCATTATAACAATTTATTCAATGTGGTGTGCATAATAAACTCTGTGGTGTCATAAACCCAAGGTTTTTATCACTATTCACATCTTTCCATTCTTGTTTGTGTGAAGTCCCCATAATTGGCATCAGCTTAGGCCCGAGTCTAGGCTTGTGCAGCCAGTGCACAAGAACAGGGCCTCCAATCTGTCGGGGTCTCTAAATTTTAACGACGTATAGTTCAGCCAATCCACAGCGCACAGCTAAATGATGTTGTGTTGCGAGTGTCAACCTCGTTTCGGCTACGCGGCATGCACACAACATTTCACCTTTATCCTAATCACTACATCTTGATCACTGCCACGGTGCCGACCTACACCATGTTTACACACTGTCGCTGCCTATCTGGCTGTTCCATTACCAAGCCGTCGCCCGCCGGGACACAGAGCGTTAGGTAAAGTTATAATATAAATTTGTTTATCATATAAATTTGATATTTTTTCTATGGATATAAGCCTTGCTTTAAAATTTTTACAGGACCTTGGATTACGCCGGCCCGGCCCTAGCTATATATCGCAATGGTTTCTTAGTATTTTGGTGAAAGGTTTGGGAATCTGTTGAATTGGTTGGAGCTGGATCATATCATTTACTTGCTTATCGGTTGGAATATTAGAATTTCCAACGCCATTTTGGGAGCTTTGACTAATAGGAAGATGCCAATTAATATTAGCATTTCCAACACCGCGAGTGCAATCCCTAACAGGAAGAGATTCCAATTAATAATGCCATCAAATGCTCCCTATAGGAGGGATCGTTTTGGGTTTACGTACAGTGCAACAGAGAATTTTAGACATGAGAGACGAACAATAATTACGGTTTCGGAAAACAATCGTGGGCGAGAAAACCATTGTTTTCTACGCCAAAATTCATTATTTATGCCCTAAACACCATACTCTACGGCGGGATTAACTGAAGTGACGTAGTAGAAATAAATCACCTGGAGAACAGATTCACGTACCTTGATGAGGGTCTCATTTGTGGCTCCGCCGCGGCCGGCAGCACGCAGCTCGGACATCGCCGACTCGCCGGAGGAGGGCTCGCGGTGAGCTCTCTTGCCGTGCGGCGGCGCCGAGGCGCGTCCTCGAGAAGAATGAGGCGGCGGCACGTGAGCCGGGAGAGAAACCGATCGAGCCAGAGCGGGCTGCATGGGCCTAGCTCCTGGCCCAAGGTTGAGTTTGGCAGCCCGCTACTTCCGGAGCAAAGCACTGCACAGCTGACAGCCCACGTGTGAGCAACCCCGGGGCACAGCTGGCCTTGTCTGTTTGGATTGAGGCCGAAGTTGGCAGAGTCAAATTTAACCATATTTGAATTAGAAAAATTAATCCGCGATGATCGCGTGTGAGCCGAAAGTCATGACCCAGCACGGCTTGCGTGCGGTGCGGTAGATTTTTTATTGGCTTGTTCTATTTATATCCACGTACTGAGTAAGATTTGTACTAACCAAACAGCCAGTCCATGTACCATCTCATGTTCAGCTTAGAAGAAAAATCATATTCAGTTGACATCATTGATGATACAAGCGGCAAAAAATAGTTCTATTTTCTTCGAATGACCATTACTCTCTCATAAAACATCTGTTTTTAAATTCGTTTGCACTATTATGTTTCTTATGACGAGACCTACAAAATAAGACGAATATCTAGTATGTTTTGAGACCGTTTTATGTGACTAACAACTTACGTGTAACATTAGTGGCAATTTATGTATAACATGAATAGAAACTTATGTTATATTCTGGAGATTACATTTTATCTTGTTTGTCTAGTTGAAAAAATATACATGAATGGTTATATAGCAAACTATATTATACTGATGTAGCAACTTGACCAATACAGCATAAGTGCTCATTCTTCTTTTGCATAAGTTTGATACATAGTATTCACATAAGATTATATATCACGTCATGTAAACGATGGTATCACTGCTTTAATATAATTTGTTGTACTTTTTTTACATAAATTGTTACTATTCATCTACACAAGTTGACAATACTTTCAAACTCAACTTAAAAAAATCTATCAAATCTGATCTTATTTTGCAAATCCCATCACAACGAGCATAATAGCTAGTAATAATGCAAATGAAGTAAAAATGTAACATACATAACATAAGTTATTATATGCTCATGCATATATTTTTACAAAATATATAATAAAAGTTGCTATTTTCAAAACATAGCACAACTTGCTACACATTTAATACACAAATTACTATTGTGTATAATAGAACTGCTACATGCATAAGACAACATTAAAAACATTTAATAGTGGTCTTGTTTTACAGATCTTGCCACGAGGAACGCGATAGTGTAATCGGATTTAAAAATGGGCATTCGATACGAGAGTTACGCTCATTCGAAGAAAATACACCATTTTTTTGTCACTGACATCACCAGCGACGTCACCTTGAAAGTGATGTGTTTCATCAGCTGTTTGCTTTTTAGACACATGTTCACCTGTACGGGTGGAAGGGGTCGCGCGATGCGCTTGCGCGTGACGAGCGTTATCGTGTTCCTGAATCTAAAGAAATATTTGACCTAAATAACAAATTTTTTATTGATAGACCTATTTGGCGCCAAACAAGGCCTAAGAACAAGAAATTTGTTATTTGGTTAAATATTTCTTTAGATTCAAAATTGGTTAAAATTCGGTCTGGCCAACTTCGTCCTTAATCCAAAGAGGCCAAAGTGGCCAGTACTCACATAACAACATCGAGGCCTTGAAACCGCGACAACATCATCAAGGGAAATAATTTGGAAGTGACTAGTACTCACATAACAACCCACTAAAAATTGGTTAAATCGAATTTTCCACCAATCACATAATGGCACATACGAATAGGATGCAACGTGACAGACAGGCCCTGGTTCCATTAGCGGCTAATAATTAGCTAGCTAATAAGCTGGCTAATAACTCTTAGCTAAAATTAGCTAGCTAATTATTAGCTAGTAAGCTATTAGCTAGATGGTGTTTGGTTTCAACCACTAATAGGTATAAGATGTTTTTTACGTGCTATTACATACTATTAGCTGAATTAGCTAGGTTGAACCAGTTAATGAGATAATTGTTAGTTAGGGTCTAGCTAATTGTTAGCTGGTTTATTAGCTGATTGTGTTTGGTTCTTTAGTTGTTCTTTTTTAGCAGCTAACTATTAGCTACGAGGAACCAAACAGGTGCTTAGTAACTACAGCAAACAAATTCAGTTGATATTAACAAACAAACACAGCTCCCGTTTGCATCAGTTAATGATGTAATAGATGGTACACCTATTAATAGATAGATGGTACACCTATTAATTGAGTTATCCTAGACCCCAATTGGATCCAAATTAAACCAGCTCATCTTTATTCTTTATCGGCCAATAATAGTAGCCCTTAGTTTTAGTTGATTTCCTGTTACTCATCCCGGTGACTAAAAAATAGTACTACCTCCATTATTGAATATTTGTCATCAACCAATTGTTGTTCAACTAAGAAGCATTAAATACAAAAAGAACAGAGGGAGTACATGGACCTGATTTTTAAAAAGTCCAAATTTGCTCATTGTCATGCTGAACCCTATGCTAATTACTAAAGGGCTTAGTTGTATTTTTTTAGAAGGGATAGAAAAATATGGTTCCCACACATTCGTACGATAACACAACACACCAACAGCAGCCGCAAAGGAGACCCTAGCTGGCTGCTCACCGGGTTGGCTCTCTGACTCAGCCATATTCTTTCTAGCTTTTTTTTCCGGAAAAAGAGAGATTTATATTAGCTAAACAGCGGAGTCATTACAATCTGAGTTGATGAGGTCAAAGACACGTAAGAGCCTGACCTAACCACACAGTTGTGCTAGTGTTGTGTCTAGCTAAATGAGCTAACTCATGAACAACACGATTATCCTCTGTCTTAACCATAAAAACCCTCCATTCCGGAAGGGTGTTACCAAACTCTCGCGCCTCAGCGATCAAGAAGCACATATCAGACTTATCTACCTTAGTTGCACGGAGGGCGTTAACCATGCGAGCACAATCTGTTTCCAAAATCACTGGGCCATGAGACCATTGGGTAGCCAGTCTAAGGCCCTCAATGCACGCCATGGCTTCTGCTTCTTCAGCGCCTGAGCATCCAAAGAGAGCCCTCAAGGCCGGAAAAACGGTGGAGCCCAAGTGATCACGGGCAATAATACCAACCCCTGCCTTCCTGGAGCATTCCACAAAGGAGCCATCCACTTTGATCTTGGTCCATCCTGCTGCCGGTGCCTTCCAGCCTGACCCGAACGACCTCGCGGCCTCCTCTTCCCTGCGACCACCAGGACCGACGCGACCACCATAATCATCGCCTGGGCACTTCCTCTTTCCTTTGGGATCCAGTTCCTTCCCGCCAACCTGCACATGGTCACAGCAGTTTAGAAGGAATTGCACAGAATCATAAAGGCTAGTTTGCTTCGATGCATGCGTAATATTATTGTGCCTATTCCACGATTGCCACAACAGCAGCTTAACCAAGTCTCTCTGGTCTTTGTTGCAAATATCCAGGAGCACGAGAAGCCAGTCAGGGCCGATAGCACCAAGCGTCCTCCGGAGGTAGCAACCAGTGGTTCCGCATGGCCTCCCGCAGAGCACGAGCGGCTCTGCAGGCGACCGTAGCATGATAACTGGATTCAATCGCGAGACCACAGATTTCACACGTGTTGTCCTTCTCCAAGGTCCTTAGGAATTTATTCTGCCTTGTGGGTAAAATATCCTTGCATAATTTCCATGTGAAGACCTTAACCCTTGGCTGCACACAGAGCCATTCCAAACATTTGCCCGCAGTCTTCTACCCCCATCCGGAGCTGTACTGGAACTCGTCTCTGTTTGCAAGTTTTTCAGCTTCATGGCAAGGTTGTACGCACTGCTCACAGTAAAGATACCGGATCTCTCTCCGTGCCATGCGATGATGTCCTCCGCCGTCCGGCTAGGTATCCTGATTCTGCTAATTGCCTCTCTGTCCACCGGGTTGAAAAGTTGAAATAATTTTGCGTGATCCCAGTCGGAACCCTCCTGGTTTAGTAGCTCGGACACCCAGTGGAGCCTGCATCTCCTCTTCGCGACGAAACCTTCAGGGACATATCCGTCGGAATCCATGGGTCTCTCCAAATGCGCATTTGAGAGCCATTGCCTATACGCCAAATCAGACCCTGTTTTAGCAGCTCCAACACATGCAGTACAGCTTGCCAAGTTGTAGAAGCATTGGCGCTCCTTATAGAATCAAGAATTGAGCATCGAGGAAAATATCTCGCTTTTAGTAGCCTGGCATATAACGAATCTGGCTTCTCCAGTAGTCTCCAGGCCTGCCTAGCCAACATTGCTTGATTGAATGCTCTCATATCTTTGAAGCCTAACCCTCCTTGACACTTCTTCAGCGCTAAACCATGCCAAGCCACCCATGCAGTCCTTCTTTTACCAACCTCACTACCCCACCAGAAGTCTCTGATAATGCTCATCAAGTCATCGCAAAAACCTAGTGGCAGCTTAAACACCCCCATCGCAAAAGTCGGCAGAGCCTGTGCAACACTCTTGATCAAGACCTCTTTGTCTGCAGCAGATAGGTGCTTTTCAGTATAAGCTGTTAGCCTCTTCCGTAATCTCTCCTTCAGCGGTTGAAATTGGTCCCCTTTCAGACGGCCTCAAGGGGTCGGCAGTCCTAGATACTTGGCCTCGAACGTGGTCAGTTCCACATCTAGGATTTTCTGCACCTGCTCTTGCACTTCCGTGGCATCCTTCTTCTTGAACAATAATGAACATTTCGTACGATTGATTAATTGACCGGTACACCTCTCATAGGCTTGCACCACCTCTCTTACACACTGCGCTTGCTGAGGGTCTGCTTTAAAAAACAAGATGGTGTCATCGGCGAAGAGAAGATGAGATATGCCCAGAGCTCGTCGACAGATCGTCATCTCCTGCGGGCAACCCCTTCTAACTCTGTCTTGTATCAAAGCAGAGAGACCATCAGCCACCAATAAGAAAAGGTACGGCGATAAAGGATCACCTTGGCAGAGACCACGGGATGGGGTGAAGGATGGTGTAGTAACACCATTGAAGCGCACAACGTAGCGTACGGAGGTCACACAGGACATAATCCGTGACACCCAATCACTCTGAAAGCCCAGCTTCAACAAGACTTTTTATAAAAAAAAAAACCCTAGTCCACATGATCATAGGCCTTAGAAAGATCCAACTTGAGAAGTTCCCTCTCTCATCTAAATTGCTCTGGATAGCATGAATACACAAAAGCTATAAGAGCATTGTCAGTTATTAATCTCCCCAGGATGAAAGAGCTTTAGCTAGGTGCTATAAACTCATCGAGCAGAGGTCTGAGTCTATTCACCAGACATTTGGACACCACCTTATACAAAACGTTACACAAACTTATAGGACGGAAATATTTCAATGACATAGGGAAGGGGATTTTCAGGATTAGCACAATATTTGTCTCATTAACTCCATCCGGCACAATACCATTTTCGAAGAAGTTCCTCACCGCCAGGCATACCTCTTCCTTAAGCAAGACCCAATTCCTTTGGTAGAAGCGCGCAGGCAAGCCGTCAGGGCCTAGCGCCTTAAGAGGTCCAATCTGGTGAATGGCATCGCCTATCTCCTCATCGGTGTACGGTTTGGTCAAATCATAGTTCATCTCTTCCATGACTCGATGCTGAAGAAGGTCGACCACCTCATCATGATTAATGCCTGGGTCAGCAGAAAATAAGTTACAGCAGTACTCCACAGCCATGGAGCCCATTTCCCCTTGATCCATCGTCCAACTACCATCCTCTCTCCTAAGTTTCCTGATTCTATTCTTTTTTGCCCTCCACATGGCTTTACGGTGGAAAAATTTTGTGTTTCTATCTCCCTCCCTCAGCCAAGAAATGCGCGACCTTTGCAACCACATCATCTCCTCCCGATACAGAACCTCATCCATCTCTTTCTTTTTTGTCTGTATTTCATTCCTAAGTCCCACTGGATCCTCCGCTTCAAGAGCATCTTGTTCACCCCTAAGCCTTTCAATCTTTCTAGCGATATGACCAAATTTCTCCCTACTCCAAGCCTTCAACACTGCTGCAACATTTTTTAGATTTTCTGCCAACCTTCCTAGATCACTCCCCAGGTTCTGACGCACCTAGTCCTTCACTGTTTCTACCCCCAGACTACCTCTCTCTCCCACATAATTTCATACCTGAAACCCGAGATAGCCCTGTTCCTACCCTAAACTCTCATTATCTCAAGGAGGAGAGCTTTGTGATCTGAACAAGATGAGTTAATGTGCTTAACAGAAACATTAGGGAAATGAGAAGACCAATCTGTATTAGCGACACCTCTATCAAGCCGGACCCGCACATTTCGCCTACCCCCTGGTTATTATTATACATCCAAGGGAGCCCAGAAAAACCAAGGTCATGGAGGTCGTAGTGACTTAAAACCTCCCTAAAATCAACCATTTGGCGCTCGGGTTTGGGGTGTTCCGAAAATTGTTCATACTGCCACATGGCCTCATTAAAATCTCCTATCACCACCCACGGTCCCTCCCAACCATCATTCAATCTTCTAAGGAGGCTCGCCATACACGAACGTCGCCCGCCAAGCAACTTGGTCCGGGCTTTCTTTTATTAAGACATCAAAGAAACACACACCTTGACCTAACAAAGTAACAGACACTGACTCGTCCCAGTACAGGGCAAGACCACCACTAAGCCCGACAATACTAATAGATAAGGAATTCCAAAGACCTAAACGTCCAACAAGGTTTCTCGCTCTAACAGTGTTCATCCTTGTTTCCGAAAGAAAAATCAACTTGGGGTGATACAAGAGGACAAAGCCGCATAATTCACGAACTGTACGAGGGTTCCCCAGCCCCCGATAGTTCTAGGCAAGAGCATTCATTTGCTCCTGATGGGGCTTGCCTTGAGCTCCCATCGGGGTGTTGTTGTTCACTGTCGACCACTTTGCATGCTTCGCAGGGGACTCCCCCTCCTTTCTCTACCCCTTAGCGGACATTTGTTGCGGCTCCTCATGCAAGATAGCATCATCATCCACCTTGCTTGAATCAGGTACCAATCCAGCCAGCTCGCTTTTTGGATCCAATGCGTTTGCATCATCATCCAGACCAGACTGATGTAGCTCCCGAATAGAGCCAGCAATCCGGTCCTTTATCGGCTTGCAAGACTTCTTGTTCTTATCAATATCTCTTGCAACTCTCATGCCTTTCACCCCACCTTTCTCCTCCTTCTGCACACCCATCTGTTGGCGCGCTGACTTCTAGCTTCTTGACGGTGGTCCCTATGCCATGGCATCCTGCTTGCCCTCATAGCTCCCTACACCATCCATTGTAGACCCATCACTACTGTCCACAAAGGAATGAATACCCAACACCCTTTGTTTTTCATTAGCCATAGACCCGCTTGGCTTCGTATTTAGGTCCGGCAGCTCCTGCTCAATAGCCAGGTTGCTCACCCTTTTGCTAATTCAGTTTCCACCACTTCTGGTATAATTTCTGCCAACTCATCGTTCTTTTCTCCCGTGGTCCCTGTCTCTGCTTCGCATCTGCTCCCCATCTGCTCGCCCGCTAACATGCTGATGATTCTCCCTGACCGGCGACCTTGAGTTACAAGACGCCGATCTCACCCTCTCCAGTTGACTGCCAGCTGAAATTGAGCCCTCTCTATGAACTTGGGTTGTTTGCCAACACATTCAGCTTCTCCCTGAGTTCCTTTTTGTACGGCGACACTCTCATATCAGTGCTAACATTAACTCCTCCCTCTCTTCTGTCTCCGTCCAAGCAGTCCCTTGCAGCATGCCCAATTCTACCGCATGTAAAGCAAAAATACGGCAGATTCTCATACTTCATTATAAAACTCATCACTCCACGACCTTTCACCTTGATTTGGCGCTAGGTTTAAGAGCAGCATCAAGCGCAAAATTGACACGAACCCTTTTAAAATCCATGATTGACTCACCAACTTCCAGAACCTCTCCCACATTGGATGCCAATGCCCTCACAAAGCCAGACATCAACATGCGCAGCGGAATGTCGTAGATTCTGATCCACAAGGTAATTGACTCAATTTGCACCTCAGACAATCGGCTTGCACCATCATATGGTATTATTATCAGCGCATCTCCCTGGTGCCTCCAAGGGCCACCATTCGACGACGCACCTGAAGCTCCCCTCCTCCTCAAACAAGACGAGGAATCTATTATCTCCAATGGTTGTAACCGCCGCCGGGGCTCGCAGACCCCAAGCCACGCTCATCTCACTGAACATACCTTTGACATTGAAATACTTTGACGAATAGTACCTCACAATAGCCGCCCATTTGCTGATTGTCACCTCAGCTTCTTCATCCACCTCGAATTCATACCGCTCATCCTCCTCCCCATCAGCCTTCTCCTCGCTGCGTTGCATGGAATCAAGCAGAACCAGTCTCCGCTCCCCCACTGTCCGCATCTCCCTGGTCTTCTCCTTCATTCTCTGCCCTCTCATCGCCACCATCGTCGGGAACGTCCCCGTCCGCCGCCAATCTCACCTCTTCAGTCGCCTTTAGCTTTCAGTCCACCATCTTAGCACCTTCCATCCTCCCAGTCACAGAACTAGGAACCCTAGCACACGATTGCAACGACCAACCCTATTCTTGTCGAGGTTGGCTTCGGGTGGGCAATTTCCTCACCGAAAATCCCTTGTCACCCCCACCAACATCGAGCAAGATACAATAGATGGCGCACAACCGAAGCCAAGCAATAACAGAATGAAACGATGAAACCCTAATCCACGGCGCCCGTCTAGAATATATAGACCCCAGCCGATACACGCGTAGCAATCCGGACTCCGATTCTAGTACGTAAGCACAAGTTGTGTAGCCCCACAACCCTGCCAAAACCTCCTTTCCCCCGAATCCTAGATGGATTCAGGGAGTGGTGAAATTCCTGAGCACCAGCATGCCACTGCGCTGCTAGACTTCTGATCCTGCAACCCGGCGCCAGAGCATATTCTTTCTAGCTATTGTGGTGGGAAAAGCTATGACAATAGAAGTTCACAAGTACCGGGTGACGCACTTCGCTGCACTGGCTCCAGGATTTTTGGTGTTTAGTGGAATATGGTGGTTTGAGTACGTGCGGGGCTTTTTGCATCAATGCATAGAGAGTGCATGCAATGTTCGTATGGAGTACCTCTTTACAAACTATCATGTCATTGTGAAGTATCAAAACTACAAAGAGGAGCCAGTTCTCAAGGAAAGCGTGGCAACATTTAAGAGAAGTCTTGAACTATTATAAGGATTTGGCTCGGATTTGCTTGATGTGATGTATACTGTGCAGTGGATCTAGTGGCCGAATCCCTTTCCTCTAGGGTTCTTGTGATGTTCATGTGTAGATCATGAGAGTCTTTGAGGGAGACAGCTAGAGGGAGAGAGGGGAATACCTTTGATGATGAGTGAGGAAGCTTGACCGGTGCACATAGGCAATAGGGTTCCATTATTGTGGTTCGCCCATGGTCGCTTAGAGGAGGAGAGTGACAGCGATGGTGTCATCGTAGTGGTGATCATGGTGTTTCCCTCCATTCCCGTGCTGAGGAAATCGGTCCCTCTCGGGTTGCATGGGCGCGAGAAGACTCCGACGAATGTTAGTTCGCGTGTCCCTACAGTCCTCTATTTATGGTGGCACGATATGAAAGGGGGCGACAACCCTAGGGGTAAATGGGCCTTCGATCAAGTCCATATTCTAATGTCCAGGCTCAGTCGGGACGTCTCCCTTCCAAGCCTGAGATCAATTCCAACATTCTCCCCCTTGATCTCGGTCTTTCTTGTTTCTGTAACTTCTATGCTTCATCCCTTGATAGATTAATATATCGAGACCAATGCGTTGCAGACGAACAGTTGTGTGCAACTAAACTCATTGACTACAATACACCATTCCTTTTTAAGAATGATGCTCTCTTTAACTTTCTTTTGAGACGGTTGTTCAAATAGCCCTAAATCCATAATCATAGAATTGTAGGTTTTCCAGTAAACCCAAAATGAAGGCTGCATATTCTCTGAATTCACTGGCTGGAATACCTTAGTGAGCAGATTTGCGAGCATCTTCTCAACTATCATGTGCTCATTCTCAATTGTCTAATTCTAGATTTTTCTTTTTCACAACATAAATCTCAATGTCAATGTGTCTGATGGCCACACTTGACTTCTTGTTGTGACAGCACAATACACTGCCGAATCATTGTCGCAGTATGTCTTAAATGGTATTTCTATAATGTCAATCCACTCTTAATCCGGGGACAATTCCGTTTAACCACATTTGTCTGCCCAATTGCCTCATGATAAGCTACAAGGTTCAGTATACATTGTCAGCGATGTAACAACTAACCATATGTAGTTCTCTTCTATATCATGCCTCCTCCTACTAGAGTAAGAACATGTCCACACATGGACTTCATGATGTCTCTACACCATGTCCAGTTTGTATCCTTATCGCCCAAAAATCAGTAGGGCATCTGTATTTCTATAAATCATCGTGAGGCCTTTTGTTCCTTGCGAGAACCGCAAAGCTTTGTATCACCCAGTGCTCCTCACTGGACTCATCTGATATCTGCCAAGTATCTTGGTCTAAAGGTCAAGTCATAGGTTCAAGTCATATGGCGGGTGCATATTCGAGCACACATTTTGCATCCTATCGTTGAAACATATGGAAATTAATTCCATTTAATCTATCTCATATTCTTATGTCACTTTCATCTGATCTATCTCATGTTCTCATGATGCTTTCATCTGATCTACCTCATGCTCTTGTGACACTTTCATCTGATCTATCGCCTTTGACTATTGGAGCAGACATTGCATTACATGCTTGCATACTATGTCATTTCAAGACATTTATTTCTGTCTTTGTGGATTTTAATCCTTAAGTCACAAGGTGCCAATCTCACATCTTTCATATCATGATTCTGAGGACAAGGAATTTCTTTATCTTTAGCAATAAATGCTCATCATTTCTAGCTAGTAGAATATAATCCACATATAGCTTCTACATCCAATTCTTTAATCTTTGCATTAATGCAATTGTCCTCCTTCTATAGACTTATCCAAACTTTAGGTACTCATACCTAGAAGCTTGCTTCAACCCATAAATGGATCTCTTTAGGTGGCAACCCATCTTTCTTTTTCTTTCATGACAAAACCCTTAGGTTGAGCCACATAAATGTTTTCTTCTAGCTCTCCATTCAAGAGTGCTACCTTGACATCCATTTGATCTAATTCTAAATCAAAATAAGCAACTAGTGCCATGATGATTCTAAAGGAGTCTTTTGGTGAAAAATGACAAGAATGTTTCACCATAGTCAACTTGTCTTCTCTATGAAGCTTGTTGTCACAAGCCTTTCTATGTTTCTGTATTCCTTTTGAAGTCTTTCTTAATCTTGTTGACCAAAAGAAATGGCCTGTTGTCTTCGCTCCTGTAGGAATTTCTTCTAAGTCCTATACTGACTTCAAACTCATATATCTAATTTCATCTTCTACGACGTCAAGCCATTTATAAGAGTTCGGACTTCTTATGTCTTTGTCATACCAAGAGGGGTCTCCCTCTGAGGGTATATCTTTACTTAGATGTGTCTCATAGTTGTTAGGGATCACTGATCTCTAACTTTCTTATAAGCACGTCTTATTTTATTTCCTTTTGCCTGCTTTGGTGGTGGATCATCATCTATAGTCTAATCCACAGTATGAGCCAGAGGCTCAGACACTGTGAGTCAAAACATTCTTGTTCATTCATTGTCATGCTTAATTAACCAACATCCATAGCAGAGGTCACAACAATAGCCGTTTAAAACGGAGGTGCAACCTTAGCAGGTATTGAGAAATAGGGTTCTTCTACCATCGGAATTAGGATGTACATCCTCTATTCCTCAAGGTCCATTTCTCATAATACAATGCTCCCCCTGATCAAATGATTTCCAGCAACACTACGTGTCTTGTTTCTACATACTTTGTATGTATATCTTGACAGTGAAAATCGAAACACGTCGATCTTTTAGGTCAGCCAATGGAATGGCACCTTACTGTCTCCATGTCATATAAATAGCCCCAAACTGCAAACAGTTTATCATGGGCTTTCTCTTTTATCTTAGTCAGTACTCATGTACTTAGAATCTGGTTAGCTATATGAATGGCGGCTTTGAATGCCTCCATTCACAAGTTTGCCCGGTGTTATATACCGAGAATCTTGGTCATTCTCTTGTAGGCAGTTTGCAAAAGGTTCCTGAAACTTGTCGACGTGGTGTATGAACGACCGTGATACTCCCCACGAATGAATCTGACTTCTTTTTAGTCTTTAAAGCGTGCTATCGTAAAATTCTTCTATGCAATCAATGCATCTATTCTATGTCTATGAAGTCTTGTGGATGGGGAGTTTCTTGTTTTAATCAAATAAACTTTCTTATTCTCCCCCTCAAAATGTGGCATAAGCAATAGACACAATTTCGACGAATGTTTCTCCTTCTTGCTTATAGTAATGGATGTATCTTTCTCTTTTCAACTTTGCACTAGGAAAAGCAAAGATAGTATGTCTCATCAGATGGTGAGACTCACATTCTTTTGAATCATCTCATTCACATCGCACAGGGAAAACAAACAAATCATGTCTCGTCGGAAGGCGAGACTCTTATTCTCATTATTATACTGAATAATGCACTCTTGATTCCCAAAATTGCAATGAATGTTCTCATTTTCTATCATAGAATCTGGAATCACGTTTCTCCACAAGGAGGAAACAATAAAATATCTCTTACATACGAAATCATCGTATAACTCTTTATCAATTTCTAAAGAAATACTTTATGTCTTTGACTTGACATTCTTTTGCATAAGCAATTCAATTCTTGTTGCTACTCTTAGTAGCATCTTCTTCTCATAGAATCCCAATAAGATCTGGGCAATTAATCTTGTAGTGCCCATTCTTCTTTCAGTAGATGCAAATGTGTACGGGAATTGGAAAATATATCATCTTCCTCTCATTGTCTATCTGGGAGATGTTGTTCTGTTGTGCCAGCTCTAGTTCACTTAGAGCAGTCACCATGTCTTCTTTCTCATGTCAACTGGAGCTGTCACTCTTGTTTGGCGGTTCTATGATCCCCAACTCTCTGGGGTCATAATGTCATTCGAGCCTTCATAAAAAAAATATAGGATCAGGAATAGGCTCAAAATATAGTGTCTTTGAAACAAGTATCTTTCATGAATTAAACTCAACGTTGGTCAACATTAAAACATGCTAACAAATTCTGTTTTCAACCTTTAGAGACAAGTATCTTTTCAATTTTCTAAATCAAATATTTTTGGCATAAATTAAATTCAACATTGGTAGAAAAATAAAACATGCTCGAATCAATTCTCAAGTCAATTCGATATTCTAAATTCATCGTTGGATGAAAATAGAGCTTAGTCATACCAAATCATGGTTCATTATCAAAATTAACGTTGGTTCAAAATAAAGACAACACCGTATAAATCTATCAACGTGCATTTCTCCAAATAATTATCCACGTTGGTTTCAAAATATTCAGAGAAAAGACATGATCAAAAAATCATCATCGCAGCAGAAACATAATCTGAATTCTTTAAATAATTATCAGCCCTAAGAATAAATCAATATAAAAATTTTCTTAACACATGTATAAATCCTGAATCTAAAAAGAAAAATCTTCTTTTGTATATTGTTCATCAGCCAAAATAGGCCCACAACAACCCACTGGCATTTCTGGCCCGTGGCCATGCCTGTCTCGCGCGCCAAGGCCATAGCTATCCTAGGCTTGGGCCGCGCATTCGGCCCAGGCCATCTCTAGGGCAGATGCACCAGCCTCCACCCTAGCCGTCGGATGGGATCCAACGGTTGGGACTGTTTTAGTGTCGCGTATAAAAGCTGAAAAATCCACAGCCCTAGGAAAACTCTAGGTCATTTCCTGCCCTCTCACCCCCAGCCGCCACTCTCTCTTCTCTGCTCTGTGGCGACGGCTGGGTCGGTGGGGAAAGCGGTAGACGCTGGCGGCGCGAACCTTCACCAGCAAGCAAGCAAGCGCCCTCGCCGGTGCTCGCCACTCCCTTTCTCTTTCTGGCGACGGCAGGGGGGTGCGGCGGTGACACGACTGACACCTACCACGCGGCCCCTTGCTGGTGGGCGAGCGACAATCGCCGCTGCCTCGTTTCTCCTCCCCCGCGCCGCATACATCTTCTGCTCCTCTGTGTGGCGATGGCGCGAGACGAGCAGTGCGGCCGGCACCGCCGCCACGGCCCGTCTCCGGTGAGCGAGCAAGACGGTTGGCTTGCCTTCTCTCTCTTATTCCTCTCCCCGCGCCGCGCTCGTCTTCCTCCTCCACAAGAGAGAGAGAGGTGTTGCCGGTGGCCAATGCCACCACGAGGCCCCTTGCTAATGAGCGCGCTCCCACAATGGTGAGCACGTCGCCATTGAGTGGCCTCGTGATAGTGCCCCTTGGCACCGCGGTGTGCTCCCTGACTCCGGGGTCCATAGCGACAGCGGCGACCGCGAGTGGCAGTGCAACTCTGTTAGTGCGGAGACAACTGCACTTTCGGAGGTGAGTTTCTCTTCCCCTCTTCGGGTTTCTTTGGGAAGCGCATGAGGAACAAGGGTTAGGGTTAGTAACTTTTCCCTTCCTTTTCTTGATTTCTTCTCGAATTTGAGCCATAAGCTCGAGATCCGATCGATTCGTAGTCTTGTTCCTCTTAGTTCTTAACCCAAGGGTCGATCTAGGGTAAGGTTGGGCACAAAACCTGAGCCTCTTGATACCAATGATGTATACTGTGCAGTGGATCTAGTGCTTGAATCCCTTTCCTCTAGGGTTCTTGTGATGTTCATGTATAGATCATGAGAGTCTTTGAGGGAGACAGAGAGAGGGAGAGAGGGGAATACCTTCAGTGGTGAGCAAGAAGGCTTGACCGGTGTGCGTAGGCAATGGGGTTCCATTCTTGTGGTCGCCAATGGTCGCCTGGAGGAGGAGGGTGACGGCGATGGTGTCGCAGTGGTGGTCGTGGTGTTTCCCTCCACTCCTACGCTGAGGAGATCGGTCCTCTCGAGTTGCGTGGGCGCAAGAAGACTCTGACGAACGTTGGTTCGCATGTCCCTGCGGTTCTCTATTTATGGTGGCGCGGTGTGGAAGCGGGCCACAACCCTAGGGGTAAATGGGCCTTCGATCAAGGCCATATTCTAAAGTCCGAGCTCGGTCAGGACGTCTCCCTTCTAAGCCCGGGATCGATCTAAGCCCGGGATCGATTCCAACAGTGATGTTCTTAGTGCCAATTGCCAAGGACAAGGAGGACATCCACTGGACTGTCCGCACTCCATAGGGGAAAAAATACCTGCAAACAGTGTCCTGATTTGTTGCTTCCCATCCATCTTGTCCGCACTAAAAACATCTATCCTAGAGGTCATAATTGTATGCCAGTGTATGACTGCGTATGACCACCAGCAAGCGCCGCACGGAGAAGCTTAGCTTTCTCTTGTGTGTTTGCTTGATTATGGGACCAACCTGTTCGATGTGGGCTCCGATTTGGTGACTGGCAAGTGCAATTTTGTTGCTTTCTTTTATATCATAGTGTATCAATTGCTACGCATTGTCTTAGATTTGCTCACATGTTTCTGATGGTCGCACGGCTTGTGTAATTGTGTGTTTTGTTTCATTGATGTAGGTTGGGAGGATGCTGCATAGTAGAAATGTTCTTTTTTCAGCTTTTATGCAGGGCGATGAAACATGAAGTCAAAGAAGGACCAATTGTTGTGCAAGTGTCGGCGCAGTTTTGGACAAATACTAATGAGAGCTTTAGCTCTAGGTCAGCTGTGAGCATTCGACTGTCCGGTCTAGTACATGCAAGGAGCTCGGGAAAACCTAAGCGACGCCTGAGGGTAACTATCACGCTTACGTGGTGTCAAAAGGCGAGGTTTACAGGCAAACTAGCAAAGGATAACAATCACAGGTTGCGTGATGACGAACGGCTAGTTTAAGGAACCTTAAGGAACCACCAAGGATCACGCTTAGTAGGGACCCCCGTCAGGGTGTAGGCATCGCCGGTGTGCCCTAGGTCGCTAGGGAGCCTAGGGTAGAAGATGAACATCACGGAGAGGGTTGGGGGAGAAACTAGGGTTAGAAAGGAAAAAGGTAAATGCATAGTAGATTAGTTCGATTGGATGTTGTTCTCAGCCTTGGCCCTTTATATTTATACGGAGGAATGGTCTTACCCCTTTGACAAGCAAAAACACGTCCCAAATCGACATAAGATCAATTGGAAACTCTTTTTCAGGTAAAACTGGGTTGCGGCATATGGGGCCTGACTATTCGGAATTCCTAAGGCAAAATCCATGTTGCACTGGACTATCTGACGTATGGGGCCGAACTGTCCGAAATCGCCCAAGCAGGTGACCTTGCAGAGGTCATAATTTTCCCATTTGGATGGTGATCCATATATCCATTTTGATCGTCTTGACGAGGGCTACAGCTTGGTATATTTATACTCTTGATTTGGCTTTTTGGTGCAGTTTTAAAGCCTTTTTTGTTGTCTCCAATGAAATATGATCAAAACCTTTCAACATGTTGTATACTAATATTATCTGCAAAACACAATTATATACCAAATATGCAAAGAAACTGACATTAACACTGACCGCACATTTTGATACTCAACACAAGGTGCATGGCCTTTGGGCATGTCTATTTGGTGTATACCCTTTCGGTAATGAAGCATTGTACGATGTACACTGCATGTATGTATGCAATGGGCCCAGCAGCCGAAGGCCCATGAAACGGACTGCGCGAGGAAAACGCAATGGAGCGACAGACATGCATCAGAACAGCAGCACCGAGTGAGGCAGATCATTCGCATTCTCCCAAGGTTATACGAAGTACACTAGAATCAAATATACACTTTCTTCCAACCAACCGAGCTGAAAGTAGAATAGAACACCAGTAGCCTATATCTTACAGTTAGCACCAACTCAAAACCAATAACAAATCTATAGTAGTACCTCCATATGGTTTTTTTCATCTAATACTAATTAACTGTAGCTGAACCTGGTCATATCTTCATTCAGACCAGGTTATTCAGAAGATCCACAAAGAACATTCAGAGCGATTCTATCTTGCTTTTACTATACAGAGCACCAAGTCTTACTATCTACAGTTCCAATAAGTCCGCTTGTAAATATTCATTAAACCAAATATCACAGAAGCCTGAAACTGGAACATAACCAGAAGATTAAAACTTAACCGCAGTACTTCCACAACTCCAACTGAAACTTTCAGCACTAAAACACCTTCCAAGATTGAAACTATGAGTTGAAAATGTAATATCTCGGTTTAACCTTTATTTTCAGGGCCATAGTTTTTCTTGCAAGTTGCAACTACTGGAGATGAACATTAGAAAGCATCGGTATGCCAAAAATGAACAAGGGTATCACATAATCAGAAGGAAAGACGAAAACAGCATAGCTTAACACACTATAAGTCCATTTCTTTCCTCACACAAAACAAAGAATCTGCTTGTTTCAGCGTAATTTGATGCCTTAATTTTGTCACAACGCTCGGAAATTTCATTTAAGAAAGAAAGGAGGAGTCCACCTAGTAGGAAACTAAAGTAACATTAATGCAGTCTCTTCTCAAAGAATCCTTCGGAGGCAGCTGTACAGCCCTACAGCAATGCCAGGAACGTGCAAAACCCGAATGACGCCATCCTACAACGTTCACGCATTAATCATTGGCATCTCATAATTTGAACGACGAACGGTAGAGCTCGATGTAGTCTAGGGCCGGCCGGTTCCATGACCAATCCTGCTCCATCACTCTCTTGCAGAGGGAGTGGAACCAGCTCCGGGCATCAAACCAAGCGGAGATGGCTCTGAAAAAGGAACACCGAGCAAGCATGAGTAAGAATCGCCGAGTTCACTGAAGTTGGCAATGTGAGATTGTGCTTGCCTGTTCAAGGCGTAGTCGACGCCGTTGCTGTCAGCTCCATCGAAGCTGAACCCGTTCGGCTCAAGGCCTCGAGCCCGGGCCCGTTCCTTGTCATTGTCCACATCGAATACAGTGTCGTAGAGCCCTAACAAGCACAGAGATAAGGTCTTGTGTTCAAACCCCTTTGATGGCGACTGAGAGTGGTTAACAGGTTCCAGCAAGTACCTCCAGTTTTCCGGACAATGGGGATGGTTCCATACCGCATGGCGACCAGCTGGGTTAAGCCACAAGGCTCAAATATGGATGGAACCAGAATGAAGTCAGAGCCAGCATATATCTGTAGTAGGAGCAAGACCATGCAATTGTTATGTGAGACGATGGGAGATGCTGATGAGGGGATGTTCATGTGGGTTGTGAGCTCACCAGATGCGAAAGAGGCTCATCATAGGTTAAACACAGCCTCACTCGACCATGGTTCTCGCCTTGGAGAGTATTCGCCAAGTTGGCAAAATCGCCTTGGATTCGAGGGTCCGGGGCTGAACCAAGCAAAACCACCTGGAAAGCAAACATACAGTTCTGAGCAAACAGAAAGAATTGTGTTACAACAAATGTTCCGAGTTTTATTTGCAGTGTAATGGAGGGACCTGTCCATTCCGTTCAAGCGTTCGTTGAATTGCATGCTTGATAAGGTGGATTCCCTTTTGGGCTGTCAAACGAGTGACGATTCCAACAATGGGCACATCAGTTTGCTGCAGCCCAAGTTTCTGTTGCAATGCCTTCTTTGCAGCGCTCTTGCCTTCAACAACATTATCAGAAGTGTAATGGACCTGAAATTGATTGAAATAAACATTTAAACAGGAAACTATCTGCCACACTAGTATGTATTTGCATTTGCGTCACATGCACAACTTTAGTGCACATAATTAAGTGCCCAACGAAGCTCAAGAGATGGAACAAATAGATTACATTAAAAGCAAAACATATATGAACAGAATAGTACCGGGATAAAGTTATCACAATATGGATCCCAGATATCCGGATCAATTCCATTGAGAATTCCATAGAATTTTCCTAGATGCGGAGCAATGGCACCATGACCGGACACTTCCTTTGAATATGTACTAGAGACCTGCAAAGATTCGAAACATAAGAATAGATAAACATCAAAATGACATAGTTTTATGTACAGTACAACAAATATTTTAGTTCAGTCACACAAGTAGTACACAATATAAAAAAGGGAAAAGTCCATTTTACACCATCGTATTGGTCAAGTCATCCGAGTTTCAACCTCGTATTACAAAAACCAGATAACCCTCACGACCGAACTGGCAAGAAAGTCTGATTTTCAACCTCGAAGACGGTTTTGAAAGCGGTTTTGCTGATGTAGCACGTGGGGCCCACATGTCAGCGCATTTATTTTTTATTCCCTCTCAATGACATGTGGGGCCCACTTGTCACTCCTCTCCACGTTATCCTTTCCCCGCCTCCCCAATCTTTCCCCGAACACTGAGTCGGCGTGGCGCTGCTCCTATGTCACCGGCCGGGACCTCCGCGCCAAGTGCTCCGCAAAAGGGCTGCGCCGACGCGGCAGGGCTAGCGGCGAGGGGGGGGTGTGTGGCCGCCGACGCCGACGCCGCCTCAGTCCCGCCTAGCGCCGCGGAGGGAAGAGGAGGTCGGGGCAGGCTAGCAGAGGGCGGGCGGGGCCGACGGGCATCCATGTCCGAAGGAGCGGAGCCCGACGCCGTCGTGCTAGAGAAGGTGGCTGGATGGTGCACAAGGTGGTAGCGGAGATCGCGATGGAGGAGGCGCTGCCCATTTCCAAGTTCCTAGGCATGGCCGGCGCGCGCGGCGTGCCACTCCTCCGAGCTCAGGCACCACAACCTACCTCCCACAGTCTCATCGGCCATCGGGCATCGCTGTGTCAGCCACCCAGCGTGCACCAGAGCCCATGGAGACCTTGAGCACGCCTCCCCTCCTCTTCTACCTCGGAAAGGGGAGGAGGACTGTGCAGCCTGGGCGAATGGCATCCTAGGGCCGACGCGTAGGGGCTGGCGATGCGCAAGGTGGTGGGGAATTTGGCGGTGTAGACCATGTGGGTTGGGGAGGTGCTGAGGTTGGTGTTCCACAGTGAGCTCGAGGCCACCGTGACGGTGCCCGACGCCGGAGATGATGGCGTGGGGATGTGGCTCCGATTTTGGGCGGGAGGAGGATGGAGACAATGGGGCCACAAAGATCACCGGAGCTCAGGCCATGGCAGTTGTGTTAGCTCGACCATGAGAGTGGGGGGTAGCTTCCACTTGAAGTTGAAGGATGCCGGGGTGGTGAGCGGCCCAACGGGTGGTTGTGGCACGAGCAGAAGCTGCGCGGGATGGCCAAGGAGAGGCGCCGACTGGCGAGGGGGGCGCGGGCGACGGCTGGCTGCAGCAGAGGCCAGAGAGAGACACAGGGGAAAGGATGACGTGGAGAGGGGTGACAAGTGGGCCCCATGTGTCATTGAGAGGGAACAAAAAATAAACGCACTGATATATGGGCCCCACATGCCACGCCAACAAAAACACTTTCAAAACCGCCTTCGAGCTTGAAAATCGGACTTTCTTGCCAGTTCAGGGGTGCGGGTTGTCCGGTTTCGTAATACAAGATTGAAATTCGGACGACCCTGACCAGGTACAATGGTGTAAAATGGACTTCTCCCTATAAAAAAACATAAGATTGTGTCACACATGTTTCAGAAAGAGAGTGTATCACTCACAGTTGTGGCTTTATCGCAATATTTCATTGCCTTGCCAATATGATGTGCTCCGAATTCAAGATTGTGGATGGTGAATACGACCCGTGCATTTGACAAACTGGACTGCGCATAGTTTTCCTTGTGCAGCCAAGCAACCGGAGCACTTGACCAATCATGGCAATGTATTACATGCTTGAATGGGATAAAATGTCAGTGGTTTTAGTAAGAATTTAAAAGAAATACAAAAGGAAGGCAACTGCTCTTGAAGTCGAAATACACAACAGTAAGATTTTTGAAAAGGAAAGGCTAACAAAGTGAATAAAGCTAGAAAATTGAATATTTTCAACATAGCTAACTGCAGGTCTGCCAAATCATAAAGAGGGTACAAAAATAACAAAGCCAAATAGCAAAGATGGTAAAAGATGGAAAAAAAAATAAAGCCCCTACTGTTGTACTATATCACACTCACCGGAGAGGATCCACTCTGGTGGAGAAACTCTAGGGCAGAATGGCAGAAGAACCCAAATCGACGGTCATCATTCCTTCCATATACACATCCGACTCCAAACATCCTGAAAATAAAAAAGCCAAATCATTATCTTTGGAGACCTCTACCAAGAAAATCCCAGCAGACAGGGAACAAATGAGACAAATAGATCAATAAACTTATATAGACATATGACAACCATCATTTCCTTGTGATGACCAATGGTTCCAACTAAGTAGCATATCTGATGTTCATAAGTTAGCGAACTTTTCTACTCCAAGAAATTACAATACCACGAATCTATCCCACATATTATTATCATAACCCGCAGCCATAAGTGCTTAGAGCAGGAAAAGAAATAATTTATTGCCTTTTCTAGGACTAATGACTGAAATGAAGTGTTTGAGTTCTCCATATTGATAGTAACGGCATTGAACTGAACAATTCTCTACATTGCTGCTTACAAACCAGTATAAGGCTCCGGCACATTGAGCTTTGCAAAAGACTGTCGCTTTAGTCTTTTATATCTTTAAAGAATAAGCTACTACATACCCATTTTGAGGTTCCAAGAAGTAAACACAGAGGTCTTCGACTAGACCACGCCATACTTTTATTTCGGTACCATCCCATGAAAAACTTTGATGCATATGTAAATTCTTCACCTGCATTGAAACAGATGCATATTAACTGATACAAGATATGGAAAAATTACCATATAGTACTTGGCAAGTTTTGTCTCTACATTTTGCCTCCATCATCATTGGATATGAGTCAATACTCAATACTCACAAAAGAATCAGAAAGTGTTTGCAAACTGATAAAATAAAGAATTCTACTTCATATATCAAGCAGCACACTGACAATTTCAAGGCACTTCGCTATTGAACACAAGCTATCCAGCTAGACGAAAAATGAGTGACTGAACTATGACTTCAATGCTCTCAACATAGATATGCTGATTTTAGTTCTTGCTACAAACTTTAGTTCTTGCTACAAAACCACTACGCTTATCACAGCAGAGAAGCAGGAAGGGATGCAGCAGAGCTTAACTTACACTGCTTAGATTCAAGCAATCATGCTTTGGAAGAATGACCTCAACATTGTGTCCTAAATCTTGGATAGCGCGTGAAAGACTAGTAACAACATCACCAAGACCTCCAACCTGTGATAACATTTGTCAGACAGCATACAATTAATGAATGCAACAGTAAAACAAAAAAAAGGTGAGGGCATTTCTTGTGCTGCTAATCATAGTAATGTAACTTAAATGTGGATTACCTTTGCAATGGGGGCCATCTCAACAGAAATGTGGACAATATGCATAGGGGGTTCCTTTGCAGCTGTACCAAAAACAGGAATATGATAGTCCAACCCATTCCTGTTGTCATAAATTCCACCTTCTTCTGACTCCGAGAAAACAAAGTCCATCATATAGGCATCTGGTGGAACATTAACTGCAGAAGGAGCACTCTACTTCAGAAATAAAACAAATAACGGGAAAATGAAAGAGCATCTCTGTGCTACATTAAATAATTACAAGGGAATTCAAGGAGAATTAATATCTCACTACATGAGTATGAAAACAATGTTAAAAATAGGATACACAGCAGCAGACAGGGTTCAACATGAATTCAACATAGTTTTGATGAAAAGTTGCCACATTTTTCTATGGGTTAACTGGCTGTCCTAGAGAAAAGCAGCAGTTGGACTGTCCTTGCAGCAACATAAATATATTAAAACAGAGTAAGCCTATAGTACAACCTCAAAGGTTGTTAAGATTGGTATCCTAGTTAGGATTTTTTTTTTGCCCCACAGTATCAATAATAATACTGTGATCCTATCAGATTCTATAAAATATATATTTTAATCCAAGATCTGTAATATTTTGTAAATATTGAAATCTAATTTAATTTCCTTATTTAAAATTAAGTGCACTTATTCACACTATTTTCAATGAACCTTAAACTAAATAATATTTTATCACAACCAAAACATTTATATACCATTTGTTGGGGACACAATCCCCGAAGCCCCGCGAAGCCCCTTGGCAAAGGCCCAACTAACTAACAGGAGTTCAACGATGGCTTTCAAGTTCAAGTTGGCGAAGGTTCGGAGCTCAAGCGAAGGCTATGTGAGCAGGCGAAGGTCCGGAGCTCAAGCGAAGGGCAAGTGAATGAGCGAAGGTCCGGAGTCCGAGCGAAGGACAATTGAGCAGGTGAAGGTCTGGAGTCCAAGCGAAGGACAAGTGAGCAGGCGAAGGGTCCGAAGCTGATCGACGAGGGCGAAGCCCAGAAGTATACGGCGGAGGTCCCGGTATGCCCTGTCACGACAGCTGAGCATGAGTTGTAAAGTGATCTGGCAAAAGACCGATCTGCCCCCACTCATTCCCAGTATGTACCAAGTTTGGAGGGCGGAACGGTCTTTGTACTTTAAGTCGGTTCGAACCCCTGTAAAAGGGGTCGTCCCGCTACTGTAAAAGGGGGAGAGATTCTGAGTAAAGTAGCTTTTGGAGCAGTCTTTGAAGTTATTTTTCAGCCTTTCTCGGCGTTACTTTTCTACCATCGTTTACTGTCCGGTTTTCGGTTGACCGAGGCCCAACACCATTCATATCTATTATTATGTAGGATCGTATGAAACCATCATGTATGATCAAAATATTATAAAATTCAGGATACATGGTGGTACCGTTTGTAGGATCGTAGTATTATTATAAGATATATCATATATGATGCATATCAGGATCCTAACAACTTGTACTTCAATGCATTGTACTACCTAATTTTTCACAGTACAACCATTCTAAAAACTCCTAGCTTATAGGAAATCTCTTGTGGTATTAAATTAGCTAGCTCCTCTATACTAATTGAGCTGTGCCACCTTTGTGATCCTATCTAGTATCTACACTAATATGGATCAAAATATACAGGACAAATATCCTAGAAGCACTTGAGCAACTTGAGTACTTGACCATATTAATGGCAACAAATGAACCACTCAAAACGCTATTAATACAAGGAACAATAACCTAGAGAGCTCGAACCTGATGCTTTTAAATGTGAACCATTTTCTTCTTTTACCATCTTCTGAGGTGGCAACACACCACATGGGTGCATCCAACGATTAAAGGAACATCGAAACCAAACCTCTGGCTTTCCATTTAGCACTGTATTTGAAGGATTGTAAAGCACATCAACAGTTGTTCCAGCATGTATTTCAAGCGGTTCGGTATAAACAATGTGTTTTTGAGAAACCAGAAACATTCTCATAGTCTTTTCCTTCATCTCAGCTTTCATTTTTGCAATTTTCTCAGCCTGCGCAAGCAAAAAAGAAGCAAAAGTCAACTCAAAGACTCATCACCATACCTGTCATTGAAATATGAGGAATTCAGCATATCCTAGAAAGAACTGTTCCTTTTCTTTGGTAACATATAGCAGTGCTGTCAAAACTCCGAATAAATGATGTTACTTTGTTGGGCCATTATTGCAGGTAACTTGCAAGTTTGAAGCGACGAAATTTAAATAGTCTATTGTTTTACTATTACTAATTGAAGACTCTTTTTTAGTTTCTATGTTAATTTTTACCAGACGCGCTAGAAAAAGTTATCACAAAACTCATAAACATTTAGCTATCCATCGTGTAGCTCTAATAATAAGTAGCTATTAGATCTACTATATTTTATAAAAACTTACCCACCAAATTAAAATAACCTCCAAAATTTTCATATAAATTACCCACCATGCCATTATGAAATATGAATTAAAATAACCCCTAAATTTGCATATGATTTACCCACCACTGCCATTATAAAATATTAATTAAAATAAACAATAAATTTGCATATAAATTACCTACCATAATATTATGAAAGCTGAATTAAGATAATAACCTCTAAAATATTACTAAAGATAAATAAAATAATATCTAAATTCTAAACTACAGACATATGGTATTATAAAATAAATAATAAATAAATAAATCTATATTTATGTTTTTAAATTATCAATTATTGCTACTGTTAAAGTTATCTATCATGTACCTTCAAAACTCTAACCTATACGAGAGCACGGGTTGATAGACTAGTATATAAAAAAGGCATGCCAAGACACCCATTGCGAAAGGCTCCCACGCAAGGTTAGGTCCGGAATTTTGAAACCCATATATTTGATTGTGGAAAAAAAAGTAAGCAGAGATGAAAGTTGTTAACTGCCCAATATCACTGATTATGGGCAAGTTCAATTATTTATGAGGTTGTAATTTGATTTTAGATTTAGAATTGGTCCGGCTTCATCAAGTGACCAGCGGGACCACATATAAGCCTGAATAAAAAGCACCAGAAGCAACTAACCTTCCTTCTAATATTATCCTCCCTTTCTCTCCTCTCTTTTTCAATCCTTGAATATATCCTCTGTTCTTCTTCCACCCAATATTCTTCCTCAGTCATGTTGTTTGGAAGAATAGCATGAAAATCAAGTCTGCCATTGTTGTCATAAACTCTTGCATTCCCTGGCGGCCCATCAGCAAAAACCCAGTCCAACATATATGTTCTTTCAGGTAAGACAACTGTACATGAAGGGCAAGGTGTTATCTTTGTACTTAATGTAGTTAAATAGTGAATTTAAAGAATCTAAGCTAGGCTGTTCATCTCATCAGATATGCAATTTAAAAACAACATCAGTAAGTGACTGCAGATCCTATGTGGCTTCAAGTTTGTAGGCTTATTTTTCCTACATTGGACTACAAAAATACAGAAAGCCATCCCATAATTAAATATTACCCTGCTACTGTGCTACATTAGTGTATGTTATGATGTTATAAAATACCAAGGACAGATAAATATGAAATGTGTCATACCATCTATATACCACCAATCACCATCTTTGCCATCATGATGAACAAGTCTTTCAGCAATAGAGAGTCCATCGATCCAATTGTTGTAGCCACCATGCATCCAAATCTCAGCACTGTGAACAAGTGGTCTCGATTCTCTGTTATAATACAGTCTGATAGTAGCCACTTGTGTAGTTGTGGCAGGCTCTACATACCATAAATTATCAACAAATCCTTGGGATAAACCCAATACATTGTGAAATTTATTCTTCTTCTGCTGTACCTCAGCTTTTGCTTGTGCTCTGTCAGCTTCATTTGCAGCCCTTTCTTCCTCGCTTTGTTGCTGCTCATGAGTCTGTTTCCTCCTTTGAGTTTCTTCAGTGGCAAGTCTTTCAAGTTCTCTTTGCTTTTCTTCAACCAAGAAATCCTCAAATAACTGTTCATCCATGGTGCTTTCTATTTGTATTGAAAAATCATTATTACCATTATTTTCATATACTGTTCGACCATTAGAGAACACAAAATCTAATCTGTATGCTTGCTTAGGAATGTATAGCTTGCAGCGCCACCAGTCCCCACTCAGTTGGCTCTTTTGCAATCTTTCAGTGAAAGACTTCCACTTCCACCCATTGAATGCTCCTTTGATGAGTACATCAGGCTCATTTGCCAACGCAGATAAATCACGATTGAAATAGAGATCAATAGTTGAGTCAGCTTTCAATACCTCTGGAAAAACAAAAAGCATGATTCCCAGCGAATATGTTTTTTCAGCAAGCTCTTGAAGCTTCCTCTGTAGTGCTTGTGGATCCATGACATCTTGGATGTCTTGTTCAGCAGAAATAGATGTCTCATCAACTTCATACTGTTGTTCTTCATCCTCAGTTATCCCCATCTCAACATCGGAAATCAGATGCAAAAATTCTGCCTCATCCATTCCAATCTCAGTCTCAGCCACTGAAATCCCATCCACTGTAACAGTTTGCTGCTCTTCCTCCATAGTTATGCTTTCCAGCTCTTCAATAATCGCAAGATGTTCCTCATCAATGTTCTTGTTTGTTGCCGTATCTTCTACTTCTTTAGTGAAATCTTCCTTATATTTATGTACCATACTGTTAACATCAAACTTTTCCTCTAGTGTATTCCAATCAGTCTTTTGAGATGTGTAGTCTCCGTCCTTAGCTTCCACTCCCTTCCCAAGCAATACATCTTGAGACCCAGCAATACCCGGTTGCTCTGTTTGAGACTCTTTGGAGTTGCCAAGAATTGATTGTTTTTGTTCAGGTATACAAACAATTGATTGTTGATGTTTGGGCAAACCGACAATAGATTGATTTGGTTTACTGTAACTAACAATGGATTGGATTTGTTCATGCAGACCAACTATTGATTCATCTTGTTTGTGAGAACCAACAATTGCTTGATCTGCTTTGCTATAGCTAGCAATGGATTGGATTTGCTCAGGCACACTAACAGTTGATTTATCATAGCTATGAGAACCAACAATAAAATGGTCATATCCATGCAAACTAACAATTGGTTGATCTTGTTCATAGGAACCAACTGTTGGCTTATGCTCTAAGGAACCAACAACCTGTTTAGGAACCTCTAGCTGGTCTTGTTCATTGGAATAAAAAATTGATCTTTTTTCCTGATCAACATGGAAAACCAATTGTTCTTGTTCCTGGATGCTGACAAGTGGCACGGGCTCCGGCTTCAAATTTTCAGGTGTTTCAATAATGGCACTGCCCTCCATGGATGTTGAACTCGAGGTTGGATATCGCCCTTGCTCATTCTCTCCCTCAACTATGGTTTCTTCTGAAGACTCCAGTGCCATATATACTGCATTACAGTCCATCTCAAATGTGTCTTTTTCAACATTAGCATCATCAAATGCATTCAGTTCCCCCACTCTTGACATATCCATCTCAAATGTTACTTCTTCAGACCATGGTTCACCCAACTCATCCACATCTACATATGTACCACTACTTGAATTTCCTGATGAATCCACATCAAACGTCTCATGTATATGTTCAGCTTCATCTACCACTTCCCTAACTGCAGCACTGTCTCCTGAAAAATCTACCAAAAATGTGTCTTCTTTAGCCCTAGCTTCATCCTCTAGATCTAGTTCCCAAATTGCACCACTGCTCAATGCAATTCCAGAGAAATCCACATCAAATTTATCTTCTTGGACCACAGCTTCATCCAGTGATTCCACTTGCCCTAACGATGGAGTATTAATCAATGCATTTCCTGTCAATTCTGCCTCAAACATGTCCGGCCTAGCTTGTTCAGCTACACTCATTACTTCCTCATATGTTGAATAACTTGAAGCATTTTGTGGCTTCTCTTCAACAGTTTCTATATCTCCATGACTTGTTGATTCTTCTGCATCAATACGTAACTTTCTATTGTATGTACCAATAGTTTCTTCATCACAGTCATGTTGTTCGCTCTTCTTGATGCTCGAGTCAACAGAAGGTTTTGGATTATTGCCTCTAAAAGCAGTGACTTTTATCTTATGAGACACCACCCTCCTTGATTTTCTATTAAGACAGTCTGTACTGCAATGAAAACCTGAGATTAGCAAAACATCTAACCGGACAAATAAGTTTGCTATAAAATTGTTCTACTGACCTGAACTTGATACTGGGCATTTAACAATCCTACTTCTGGCAAATCTGCTATTTCTCAAGAAAGACTGAAACTGCCAAGAAAAATGGCAAAAATTAAGTCCTGCAACTTAAAGATGTTTCAAGATAAAAGAATCTAGTCTGCATCTAATACTTAAGCAAGATAGCAATGATTCCATCCCAAATTGTAGTTCCCTTTGGCCTTACCTAAGTCAAACCTCTCTTATTTTGACCAACATTTAGAAAAAAATCATTAATATATATAACATCAAATAATTTCTATGATATCCACCATAAATATGTTTTGATAGTGTATTCATTTGGTAGATATTAATATGTTTTTATAAAAAAACTTAATCAAACTTGGACTGGTTTGAATTAGGATAAAGCCAAAGCAAACTATAATTTGGAACCGATAGAACATTTACTAACTGAACATGACGATAATTTCTAAGGTTCTGCATACCTTAGGGAGACTACATAATTTCTTCTTCACAAAACAAACCAAGCTTCTAAATTTCATTAATTTGATATTGGAATATTCATGCTATTGCATACTAAATACTAATTCCACCTCAGATCCTCTCTCAAGTTACCTAGCTAATGCTACATATTTACAATTAAAAAAGGCTAGACATAATGTTGAAAAATCCCCCATTGCACCAAGACCAGTCTTTCCAAAGTTGATGTTGAACTAATCCACATCACCCTAGATTCTCAAATAAAAAATAAAAAACTTAACATTTTCCTCTTCGTGCATACCAAAAGAAATGAACCGAAAAAGCAAATCAAATGGAGCACCTTTTGTTTCGAAAGCATTGTCAATAAGGGAAACTATAAACCACATCGCCTACATACAACATTAACATGTATCACCAAAATGAGAAACATAGCGAAAACCCTCCCATGAACCACAAGAATTGTCATCAAACAACCCTAATACAATATATTCACTATGGCCCCAAAATAAAATAATGTATCCTAAGAGAAACAGGACCCAATCAATAAACATAGATATCAAGGCATCAAACAAAGAAACATTCACACAGGTCTCTTTAAACAAGCATCAAGGTATCCTGCACAACAACCAACAACTACAAAAACTAAGAAATTCCAAGGAATAGAGTAGCCATACCTGAGCGGGGCTATTGCCCACATCGGTTGGCCGAATGATGAGCATTGGGTGGCTCCGAGACCAAAGAGGGCATTGGGGCTGGAGAATCATCTCCACTATTGCCCCAAAACCCACCTAAACCCTAAAATAAACACCTCCCAATGATGCACCCCTCTTGGATTCTCAACCCCCTCCTCTTGGTGTCAAAGAAAAACTCCTCAACTAAAATTATTTTATAATTCGCAGATGAACTCCGCAGCGCCTTGCTTTAAAGGAATCCCCTCTTACCTCTTTAGTCAAACTAAATTTGATCTTTTCTTCTCGCATCGTGTTAGATGTGAAGCGTGTTCCTATATAAAAACTAGGAGGTGTCACATTGTGGGTCCAAAGTTATGTTGTACAGCTGTTGTGTGTCGCCTTGCCCATCAAGTTCATGAGATGTGCACGACGTGGGGTGGAATGATGTGACACAAGTACTATGTCTGCTTATGCAGGCTGATGTGTTCTAGAACAGTTCCACACACGCAGTGGAGTTTTTCACATTTTACTCTTATGTATTCGGTTTACCTTTGTGAGGGTGCTTTGCCCTCGGTTGCTTCCTCGAGAAAAAAATAGCATGTGCACCATATAGGCTTTTGATGTGACCTAGCAAATTAAGTAAGCTGTACTATAGACATCTACAACCATTAAATCTATTTAATTCATTCCTCCAACATAAGCTAGTGTTAATTGAATTACTTTTGAGTCACAATGACGTGCCGAGAGTACTGGTGATTATTGTTTGTATAGGTTAATACATGTGTTCTAGACCATCGCATGCATGTCATGTGGGATTTATGTTTTGCTTTGTTTGGCTTAGTTTTGTTTGGGATCTTTGCAATCAAGTACTTAATGAGTAAAAAATTCTTCACATGTGCCATGTCCACTCTTGATATGATCCATCAAGTTTAAGTAGGATATATTAATTAAAAAACCATCAAGTTTTCTCTAGGACTTATTCTAATATAGGCTAGTATAAAATTAAATTGCTTATGAGGAAGGTGCCAAGGAAAATGGGACCTAATTCTAGTGCTTAGTTCTCTATTGTGATTTTGATGGTTGAAGTGAAAACATATACCATTTGGAACTAATGTGTGTACAAACAGGAAAAAGTATACATAACCCCCCAACTTTTGGACAGTGGTCTACATCACCCCCTTAGACTTCAAAACCAGATATTTAACTCCCTAAAGTTTGCAAAACCAGATAAAACACCCCCTAGGGCGGTTTTGAGGATGGTTTTGCTATAGTGGCATGGGAAAAATTATACATAACCCCCCAATCTTTGGGCAGTGGTCTACTTCACCCCCTAAACTTAAACACCCTAAAGTTTGCAAAAACTAGATAAAACACCTCCTAGGGCGGTTTTGAGGGAGGTTTTGCTACAGTGACACTCTAGGCTCATATGTCAGGTGACGCGTGCCACGGGACCCACATGTCAGTCCCCTTTTCTCTTCTTCTCTCCCATTTTGCTCCCTCTGTTGTCTGGCAGCCGCCGCGCCTCCACCTCGCTCACGACCCAAAGCAAAGGTCGCAATGAGTGGGTGGCAGGAGGAGCAGGGGCGCGATGGCCGCACGGGAGGCGGGGGCGCTTTGGCGCCCGGTCGTGAGCAAGGTGGAGGCGCAGCGGCACCCAATCATGAAGGAGATGGGGTACGGCGGCTGCCAGACCATAGAGGAGGTGAGCAGAATGGGAGAGAAGAGGAGGAAAGGAGAATGACATGTGGGCCCTCGCGTGGCCGCCACTAGGGGTGTAATCAGATTGAATACGGACGGATATTGCTGATACCGTATTTGTTTTCATATTTTTTCTTCGGATACGGATATTAATCAAATGTGTCAGATAAGAGTTGAATGGTTATCAACATCATATTTATCCAACTTTGAGTACTCGGATACGGATATGGATCGAATACTAAATGTCTGGATTCAAATACGAATCAGATTTTAACCCTTGTAAACGGATCGGAACTCGAATAGGACGGATAATATCCCTACCATTTATACCCCTACGTGCCAGTATAGCAAACCTCCCTTAAAACCGCTCCTATCTGGTTTTGCAAATTTTAGGGCGTTAAGTATTTGGTTTTGAAGTTTAGGGGGTGAAGTAGACCACTACCCAAAGGTTAGGGGGTTATGTATACTTTTTCTTGTGCCGTTGTAGCAAAACCACCCTTAAAACCGCTCGGGAGTGTTTTATCCGGTTTTGCAAACTTAGGTTAAATATTCAGTTTTAAAGTTCAGAGGGTGAAGTAGACAACTACCCAAAGTTTGGGGGTTTATGTATACTTTTTCCGCTCAAATTTATCTATAAGGGCCTGTTTCGGAACAAAGTATTTTCATGGTTTTCAAAACAATACTATGGTATTTGAGAATACTATGGTATTTGGGCCAAAAGGTGTTTAGAAACTCTATGTATTTAAAACCATGGTATTGCCAATGCCATGGTTTTTTTGGAGTATTGTAAACTACACTCCATACCAAAGTTTCTCATCCAAGTGAGCAAGAGACTAGTAAACCATGGTATGGCTATGGAACCAAACACTTTCTAGAATACTATAGTTTTGGTAGGAGGGAGAAATATTATGGTTATGTCATGACCAATATAAAACTATGGTATTCTAAAACTATGGTATTGAAAACTTTGCTTCCAAACAGACCCTAAACTCTATATAAGTGAAGGAGTTAAATGCATGGGAGGCACTTAAACTTGTAGTAGTGTACCAGATAGGTATATGAACTCTCAAAACACATTTTCAGCACCCTAAATTTGTTATGATGTACCAAATAGGTTCACGAACTCTCAAAATGCATTTTCAGCTCCCTAAACTTGCTAATTGATGCACCACAGGTCCATACCCCTTCGTTTTAGGTTTATGTTTTTCAATTAGGCCCCTGAAATGTTCTATCTCTCATACTCTTCTCCAATCCACTATCCCTCTCCACTACAGCAGGAAGGAGCTTGGTGTCGTCTCCTACTCATGGTCAGCCACTGCCGCCTCCACCACCGTCCGCTTTGCCTCTTGCTCATCGTGCCTTTTTCTTCTTCATGGTCACCCACCCACCACCTCCTATACTACTATGCTTCCTATAGTGCTTGGCTGCCTTCCCCGCCCCCTCCTCCTCCTCCTCCTTTTTATCGCTCACCTGCCTACTACTCTGCTATCCGACGCCTTCTCCATCGCTCGCCGCCTCCTCCCTCCACAACCACATATTTGGCAGCACCTCCCCTCCTCTACATGTGTCGATGGGGACACAAGTAGCGGTGGACCCGTCTCAGATCTAGCCATGGCGCGGAAATGGCGCATGGAGGCTGTTGTCGACGGGTAGCGTGATGCGGGGAGGGGGAGGGATGACGTTGGGCAGCAATGGACAAGAGGAGCAGTGCCGGGTGGCTGCAGAAGGAAGAGGGAGGAGCAAGCGAGTGGTGCGGGGCCGCCGGCATGGCATGGGAAGACAATGGCGTAGAGGAGAAAGGATAAAAGGTAGCTCCCCCTCAGCCTTGGCCATGGCACTAGCTCTAAGAAAGGGTAACACGTGGATATGGATGGGGAGCACATGGGACGACATCAGGAAGCGGCATACGAGGGAAGGAGGACTAGAGGAGTAGAACAGAAGAGATAGAACATTATAGGGGCTTAATTGAAAAAATAAATATAAAATGAAAATGTATAGATCTACGGTGCATCACTTAATAAGTTTAGGGTGTTGAAAATAAGTTTAGAGAGTTCGTGGACCTATCTGTTACACCATAACAAGTTTAGGGTGCTGAAAATGCGTTTTGAAAGTTCGTGGACCTATCTGATACACCACGACAAGTTTAAGGGCCTTCCATGCATTTAACTCTAAGTGAAGCCCACTGTAAGCCATTAACTTCAACTCCCTTGAAGCTCAGCCTATCTAAGTCATCACCTATTCTTCACTATGTCAATTTGAGATGTAATGTCTTCTGCTTCTTTACTTTATGATCATCACGATTAATCAGACCAGCTGAACATTTGTGACGGCGCCCCCTGCTTGACTGTTTGCCTTCGGCCAGCCCAACAGCAAACCACATCGCTAGCAGGCCTAATCTCCGTTCAGCCCAGCCCAGCAGGCGTCCGCACCAACAGCACAAGTGCACAGCGCTCCCCCAGATTCGCCCCCGTCCCCGCCGCTGCAGCGCCGCCACATAGGTCCGGCCACGCCCTCCGCCCATGTGCGGCAACGCCGAACTCCACGCCGCTCGGCCGCGCCCTCCGCACTTTGGCTAGCACTCTGCACTTCGGCTCCGAACCTGGCGCACACGGCGACGCCGGACTCCAAGCCGCTCGGCCGCGCCCACCGCCCTTCGCCTCGGAGCCTGATGCACGGCGACATCGGACTCCACGCCGCTACAACCACGCCCCTCCACCACAGAGCCCACGATGGACAAAGTACTCCGACCAGCTACACGCCTCCGCACCCAGCCGAACGGGTGCTTCTGCTCATCGAACCTGAAAATGCGGCCACCCCAACGTAATGAAAGGCAATCAATGTCCCTCCACTAATACAGCTTCTGTTCCGATTCTTATTCTTATCTATATTTCCGTCTATTCTTCTTCCAGTAGATATACATCACTTCATTGGTCATGACCAATTCGTGTGCCCCCTCTCTCAATAGGTAACAAAATACGCTTTTGGTCCTCTGTTTGACTGCCAAAACCTTTTCTTTGTTCATGATTATCTTTAGTATTACAGGCACGATGTTTCATACCTAGCTTCTACATACGCCTTGGAAGACAACGACCTTCTATGTTCTCAGATCAGGTATAGTATTTGAACTGTTCATGCATGCACTCTGTTCATCTTTGTTTTACAACTTTGTTGCTTCTTTGCATTTTGTCATGTTGTAGTTACATTTTAGTATGTTGTTTGTGATGATAATGGAAGCATCAACGCAACAGCATTCTCATTCATAGCTGAAGATTTAGTGGAGCACAATGCATACCAAACCTCTCAAAACATGAAGATAGATGCAGCTGACCACACAGTGTCCCTACAAATTGCCGTTGGAAAAATTAGATTATTTCAAATAGCAATGAGTAATGATTTGCCGTCAAATTTCTCCATCAAATATGTTCTACGGAAGAGTTTCCCAATCGACGACCCGCCATCCACACTGCTTCTCTTAAATAAAGAGGTTACCTAACTATTCATATGAATATTATATTTTACCCTACATCCATATTTATAACATCAAACATACTTTTCCTTCAGGATACACCTGCGGCTCAGATAGTACATGCCCATCAAGGTTTGTCATAACTCAAGCAAAACAACATTTTATCACACAAAAAATTTGAATTAATACGATAAATTCTAAGTTACTTTCTACTTTCTAGGCCAAAAAAAATCTCCTCTACAAAAAGATGTTTACAGTTCGAGGATGAACAAATGAGCCATCAGGAAAGGTATTACATTGTTATCATTTGCCCTTTCTTCAAAAGCACACTTTTTCCTTGCTATTAAATACAACTTAAATTAGTATTTTAATTCCAATCATATGAATTTATACAATGCAATAAACCACAACACTCAGCTTCAAATGCGCATTCCAATGAGTCTATGCAATGCAGTGAACAATATGATTTTGCTTCAGATGACCTGCACAAACGTCAAAAACAATGTCCGTGCTTACACAATATAATTTCTAATGTGCTCCTTACATTTACTCCTATACATGCTACCATATCTCACATCCATTTTTGCAGTTACACATTACTAACATTCAGTTCTACTACAGGGCTGCAGACTAAGATACTGATAATGTCTCAACAGATCCAAAGCATCAACTACCTACAACCCCTAAAGCATAGGTAACAACACTATTACAAATGTTATCAACCTATTGGTTTCCTTTTGCAACATCCTTTATGGAATGCACTTATTCACTTGGTAGTTTTCCTCATGTAAAACTTCTATGCCACGGTAAATGCAATATTGCAAACATCAACACTTACAACCAATTAAATGTCTCATAAAAAACACCATAAATGCTTCACCACCAAACCTACTTAAATTTTACCATTGCAACCGATGAGCAGACCTATGTATGCCCATGCACATCATTTTGTCCTACAACAAACTCTTCAAAAAATATAGACCAACAACAAGACAACAAGAGGTCATCCCTTTGTTAAGTCATAGCATCCATTTTTTGGCATTTCCATTGTTTTCCCTTTCATTCATAAGCAACCTTCTTTATTTATGTTCTTCTCCATCATAATTTACACACTAACAATATACATAAATCTTCTCCTATAGGTTGCCTGATGCATTTCCCTGCCATCATCTTCCTACCTCCACAGTTAGTTCTCCCAGACTACTGCGCAATAGATATGTGCAAGCAATAAATGCTCTGAAGGATTCTACAAACCCAAAACTTTGTTTAACTGTCGTGTGTAATTCTCAGGCCGCAGACCTCATGAAGGAACTACCACCTACCAGCAATGCTGCCAGTATTTCGTACACGAAAGGACAAAAAGCATACCAGCACGCAGTTTTAAGGCACTCCAGCACCAAAGTTTAAAATAACACGCGCTTACTTAAAACACGTAAGCTATATACTTAACGTAATAAGCCTATGCTCCTCAAACTACGGGCCGTCCGCTTCTGCTTGGGTCTAAACTATTTCCTGTTATGCACTCAAGAAACATACTTTACTATTCCATTAATTATTGACCCATTGCCAATTTATATTCAATCTCAAATTACCGCTGCAACGTGCGGGGTTTTCAACTAGTTTGTTTAAGTTTTGGGGTGCAAAAGATAGACTTGGAAAACAAACACCTCAAAGGAGGATTGAAAATTTCCAAGAGAAGACCCAAACAACAATGATCAAAGCCATGAAGCGCGACATGGCAATCCTATTGTCCAGTCAGCGTGCCGGAATTTTGCACGCATCGGACGGTCCGGTGAGTAGAGGACGCCACCAATTGAAGACTCAAGACCCAGTGCGGAATACACGCACCGGACGGTCCAGTGTACACACGGACGAAATCGGCAGAAGAGAAGAATGACCGACCGTGACCCAATTTGCACGCACCGAAAGGTTCGGTTTTCACACCGGACGTTCTAGACCGCGGATGATTAACATGCACCGAACGATCCCGTGCTCACAACGGTCATATGAAGATCCAATGGTTGACTCCAATGGCTAGTTTGGGTGTACGCATTAGACTATCCGGTGCGTACACCAAACGGTCTGATGAGAACAATCTGCAACACTCGGCTTCCTCCCAATGGCTAGTTTAGAAGTTTGGGCTATTTAGACCCCTTTGCCTGACCTCACCATATGGTTGGTGACTCTTGAGTGCATTCGAATGTTGAGAGACATATTTAAGAGCCCAATCCATCGAGAGAGCTAATTGTGCATACTTAGGCATAACTAATTCTTGCGAGCAACTTGTTTAGTCCTAGCTTAGCACATTGCCCTTGGTTGTGACCAAATGCAGTTATGAGTTTTGAGAAATTCTAGCCATCCGTGTTTGTGCACACAAAGACTTAAGTGTGGGGCTTGTAGTCTTGCATGCCCCTTCGAGTCGTGGAGTGGTCGCCACCTTACTCGTAAGAGGGAGGGAGACCCTCAATGTTTTGGCCAAAGCTCACCTTAGTGGAGACGGCGGTGAGCATCAGTGAGAGGCCCACGGAAGACCCGACTTGCGTGTGGGTGCGGAACGGGGATATCCGGAGTTACCCGACTAGAAAGCTTGACCCTTGTGCTAGTCACCTTGCCAACCTTGATCCTTGCGCTGATCAAGGTCTTATTCCTTGCACGGAATAAGCGAGAGCAAAGCCATGCGAGGGGCTCAAACGAGGACAAAGGGATGCTTGCGGGCCTTCTCGAAACCTCAGAAAAAATATCCGCGTCTCCAGCTTGTGCCATTGTCTCCATCATCATGGGAGTTTGCAATCACTTTACTCATCTCTGCAGCTTCCGCATTTACATTCTTGCAAATGTGTGCATATATTCTTAGACTAGCTTGATAGGGTTAGTTTCTAGGTGGAACAGATTGCAAGACTTAACCTCGATAGATTTAGTAACACTTAGCAAAACTTTAGTGAGCATATCTTGTTTATCTTATATAAGTTTTGATAAGCTTTTTAGAGAGCCTTAGTTTTTAGAATCCTAATTCACCCCCTCTTAGAACGTCGGCTCATGGTCCTATCGACCTTTCAAAAGGAAAAAATGCCAAGAGTACTAGTGTCCCTTGTTTGTGTAAGTTGATTTGTTTTGGTTGAATGCATGCCATGCTATTTTTTCACGGGTTACTTTGTTGTTTTTAGGTTAGTTTTTCATGTACACTTCTCCCACTACTGTGTTTGTCTTGAAAAAAAATCATGCGTGCTATGTAAACTCTTGATGTGACCCAGCAAGTTAATTAGGCTATATGGTTGTCATCCAAAACAAATCAAGTCTTTGTTATGAATTCCCCTAATGTAGGATGTGTTGAGGAATTAGACAATATCCGAATTAAATTCCGAAAGTAAATCATGCAAAATATGGTAGAAACTAGCATGTACTTATCTAACATACTAGATATGATGATCACAGCAAAGATCTCACAAATCATAATAAACAGATAGATATGATCGATCTGAATATACCTGTCGGCAGCCAGAGCCGATTCTATACTGACGACGTTGACGATGACCGTGTTGCGTACGTCGTGGGTACTGTACTCAGCACGATGTAGGAGTCCGTGAAGAAATCGCCGGCGATGGGCTCCGGCAGCGGAAGCAGATGGACAACCCGTGGTGAAGACAGCGAGCAGTCACACGGAGCGCTTACCAAAAACCTTATCCGCCTTCTCCCAGTGCAAGAGCTCGAAAGGCGAAGGGTTTCAGAGACCTGCTCTCCCGGTTGCAGATGCACGTCGGCGCCGGGATGGAGAGAACTACGAAGGCGGCGCAGCAGCGAGAGTCGACAAAACCTTAGGTTTTTTGTGTGACTTTTGGCAACGCCGGTATGCTGTTTATATAGGAGCCTACGACCTCGATTGGATAAGGACTCCAAAACTTAAGACTCAAGTTAGAACTCTAAGACTTAACGCCCGAGTCACCAAAAATAAAAACAGCGATAGGAAGCCACCATTCATGCAGGTACCACGCGCCCGCGCCCATCGCCCCGCCCTGTGCCCGAGCCAAAGCCTGGCCCAGCGAGGCGAGCGAGCGCGTGCATGTGGGCTCTTCCTTCTCCCTCCACACCATGACTTAGAAGGAGAATAGAGTCTCCACTTTTAAGTAGGTGAAGCTTCCCTTCCACTAGCAAGGTGGGACTAAAGGTTCCACACTTCTCTTACTCACACATGGACCTTTGAGATTTTCTAGGATTAATAGATGGCCCAAGCCCATATATTCAACAATCTCCCACCAAATCTCAAATGCCCATTTAGAGATTTGGCAATAATTGCTACCGTTTATATGCTAGTGTTTCAGCAGAGACTATGAAGTTGAACTTCTGACTAGAATTTTAAGTTACACTCATTCGCAACTTGAACAATGGACTACGCCTTGAATTGCAAGTTTTGTGCAAACAAGTTTCACTTAAAGTCATAACCAGTACCTGGCTGCTAGTAGCCCCCTCCGTGGGTGGAGCATATGCGTCGTACTCCCTGGTCTCTTCATGAGCTTACTAGAGATCACCCAAGTCTCATAGAATACGACGTTTTACAGTTGAACTCATATAGGTGTGTTCTTTCTTTCAAGAATGCTCTTGAGGACAGAATTTTCGCTTAGTTAAAAGCCAACAGAAACACATTAAGACATAAAGTCATCCTACCATATAGCTTTTGAGAGTGTTGCATCTTCACATAGAGAGGGTCATTAATCACTCTACTCAGTTCACCAATGGCTTGTTATTACCTAGGACCTAACTCACGGGATCTCCGATCACAAAGGCTGGGTTACCACTATTGCAACTTAAGTGGGTCTCATACCCATCTCTCTCGATGCAATGTCTATCACGTTACGCGATAGTCCCTTAGTAAAGGGATCTGCCAGGTTCTTTTCAGCTTGAATATAAGTCACACTTATTACTCCGGAGTGTCTCATCTTCGTGACAGATTTAACTCGTCTTCTAACGTGTCTTGATGACTTCGTATTTTCTTTATCACTGTTCAATTTGGCAATCGCAGTCTGATTGTCACAGTTCATAAGAATAGCCGGTATTGGTTTCTCAACCACCGGCAAGTCCATCAAGAGCTCACGTAGCCAATTTGCTTCTACATAAGTTGTATCTAAAGCAGCTAGCTCAGCCTCCATAGTTGACCGTGTCAAATAGTCTGTTTGCAAGACCTGCATGACGCAGCACCACCACCAAACATAAAAACATATCCACTGGTGGCATATAGCTCATCATCAGATATCTAGTTCCCATCACTAAATCCTTCAAGCACAGCAAGGTGCTCTGAATAGTGAATACCATAACTCATTGTTCCCTTCAAATAGAACATAACTCTTTCAAGTGCATGCCAATGATCTGTACCCAAGTTGGACATGAACCTACTCAATTTGCTCACAGCAAATGATACGTCAGGTCTGAAAGCTCTAGCGAGGTAAATGAGGGAACCAATAATCTGAGAATATTTTAATTGGTTTACACCAATGCTCTTATTCGTTTTCAATGTTACACTGGGATCACAAGGAGTAGGAGAAGGCTTGCTGTCTATATAGCTGAACCGGCTCAAGACCTTCTCTGCATAGTGGGTTTGAGAAAGAGTAATCCCACTGTTATCCTTAATAAGCTTGATGTTTAGAATCACATCAATTTTCCTCAGATCTTTCATATCAAATTTCGTTGACAAAAAAGACTTGACTTCATTGATCACATCAATGTCTGTGCCAAAAATCAATATGTCATCGACTTACAGGCACAATATAACCTTTATTCCCACCAAAGTGATAGTAAACACAACTATCTGCTTCATTAACGGTAAAGCCCACTGATGTTAAGGTGGTGTCGAACTTCTCATGCCATTGCTTAGGTACTTGTTTCAGGCCGTACAAATATTTCAATAACTTACTTTCTTGACCCTTCACTGTAAACCCATCAGGCTGATCCATATAAATCTCTTCATTGAACTCTCCATTAAAAAAAGATATCTTTACATCCATTTAATGAATGATAAGACCATACGAGACAGCCAAGAAAAGCAGTACACGAATAGTAGTCATTCTAGCAACATGTGAGTAAGTATCAAAGAAATCTTCGCCCTCTTTTTGGGTATAACCCTTGGCCACAAGCCTAGCATTATATTTCTCAATAGTACCATCAGGCCTAAGCTTTTTCTTGAACACCCACTTACAGCATACTGGTTTACAACCATAAGGCCGTTCAGTTAACTCCCAAGTTCCATTGGAAAGAATAGAGTTCAGTTCACTCTGAACAGCTTCTTTCCAATTGTCTGCATCTGGGGATGCATACGACTCGCGTATAGACGTAGAGTATCATCCACGAGGTACACGATGAAATCACTACCAAAGGATTTTTCAACCATTTGTCTCTTACTCTTTCTCGGAGCTTCATTGTCATCCTCCTCTAGGATTGTCTCATGAGGTGGTTCAGAAACTTCAGTTGGTGCATTAATTTCAGGAGTTATCTGAGAAGAAAATCTAGAAGTGCTATGCATATCTTTCATAGGAAATATATTCTCAAAAAATGTAGCATCACGATACTCGATAATAGTATCAACATACATATCAGACACATCAGATTTCACTACTAAAAATCTATAAGCAATACTCTGATAAACATATCCTAGAAAAACACAATCCGCTGTCTCCTAACTTGCGCTTCTTATTAATAGATACATTAACTTTCGCTAAGCATCCCCAAGTACGTAGGTAAGAAAGTGATGGTTTCCTCCCATTCCACTCCTCGTAAGAAGTTTTGTCTTTGTTTCTATTAGGAACACTATTCAGTACAAGACAAGAAGTCAATATAGCCTCCCCCATGCCTTAGATAAACCAGCAGTGTCTAACATGGAATTCACCGAGTCAGTCAACGTGCGATTTTTTCTCTCGGCAATTCCGTTAGACTCGGGAGAATAAGGAGATGTCCTCTCATGAATAATACTATGTTCCATACAAAAATCATCAAAGACTTTAGGAAAATACTCGCCACCACGATCAGACCTAAGACGTTTAATTTTTCTTTCCAGTTGATTTTCAACTTTAGCTTTATAGATTTTAAAGTAATTTAATGTCTCATCCTTAGATTTCAACAAATAAACATAGCAAAATCTAGTCGCATCATCAATCAAAGTCATGAAGTACCTCTTTCCAACCTTAGTCAACACACCATTCATCTCGCAGAATGTATGAGTTTTAGAGGTGCCAAGTTTCTCTCCTCAGCAACCTTGTGAGGCTTTCGAGGTTGCTTAGATTGCACACAAATATAGCACTTAGAACCTTTGCCAAAGGTAAAATTTAGAATTAAACAGTTGTTTCATAAGACCAAAATTAACGTGGCATAAACGACCGTGCCAAACACTCGCATCATCATTAACACCACCGCAAATATGGTTCACACACTTATTGCTAAAATCCAAAAGAGATAAACGGAACAAGCCTCCGCTAACGTAGCCTTTATCAATAAAATAAACCATGTCTCGACACGACTAATTTATTGGACTCTAACACTACCTTAAACACATCTCTGCATAGAAGGGAGCCACTAACGAGATTCTTGTTCATGGAGGGGACATGCTGCACGTTCTTCAGCTGCACGATCTTTCCCGAAGTAAACTTTAAATCCACCATACCAGTGCCAAGAACAGAAGCAGCGGACCCGTTCCCCATCAACACGGAGCAATCTCTTGTGGCCTGGTAAGAAGAGAACATATTAATGTCAGAACACACATGAACATTAACACCCGTATCAATCCACCAATCGAAAGATTGAAATACTGAAAATACAGTAAATTAATTATCGTACCCTCCATCAGTGTTGCTAGCGGTCACCATGTTGACATCCTTAGATGCTCGTCCATTGCTGCCCTTTTTCCCTCGACGGTCTGTACGCTCTAGACAGTCCTCGGAAAAATACCTAAGTTCACCACATGTGAAGCAGGACAGCTCAGCCTTGTTCTTCTTTTTCTTAAAGTTGGTAGTCTCGTTAGCCTTGTGTTTTCCTTTCCCCTTGTCTTGGTTCCTCTGGTTCTGAACCGTGTTGGCAACGGAGTGACACTCGCCTCCTTTAATATCCTTAGTCCGAGCTTTCTCTTCCATATCAAGAGATGCTATCAGTTGTTCAACTGACATCTTAATTCTCTTATACTTCAGAGCTGTGGCGAAACTCCTCCACGAGGAAGAAAGTTTTGCAATAATGCACCTGGCCACAAAAGGATCAGGAAAAGAACACTTAAGGATTTCGAGTTCCTTAGCAATGCACTGTATGTCATGAGATTGCTAGACAATTGATTTGTCATTGACAATCTTAAAGTCATGAAAGCTTTACATGATATATAGTTCACTGCCAGCGTCGGACGCACCAAACTTAGCATCCAGTGCATCCACAACTCCTTCACTTCTTTTATGTGCATATACACATCACACAGACGGTCAATAAGGACACTCAGAATGCATCCCACAAAGAGAGTATTGGCATTAGTAAACCTCTTCAGATTTGCATCTGACAGGTTATCCGCAGGCTTGCCTTTACTCACCCAGAATACATCCATAGCCTCAAACCAGAGGGTGCACTTGATTTGCCACCTCTTAAAGTGCATACCAGAGAACTTCTCCGGCCTCAGCGCATCAGCAAACACAGCCATAGATAATTCAGGAAATTGTCTACAATAAGGTTTTTGGATTTTTGAGGAATTAGACAATATCCGAATTAAATTCCGAAAGTAAATCATGCAAAACATGGCAGAAACTAGCATGTACTTATCTAACATACTAGATAGGACGATCGCAGCAAAGATCTCGCATATCATAATAAACAGATAGATAGGATCAATCTGATTATACCTGTCGGCAGCTAGAGTTCTGTACTGACGATGTTGACGATGACCGTGTCGCAGACGTTGTGGGCATTGTACGCAGCATGATGTAGGAGCCCGTGAAGAAGTCGCCGGCGATGGGCTCCGGCAGCGGAAGCAGATGGACGACCTGTGATGAAGACAGCGAGCAGTCGCGCGGAGCGCTTCCCAAAAACCTTATTCGCCTTCTCCCGGTGCAAGAGCTCGAAAGGCGAAGGGTTCCGGAGACCTGCTCTCCCGGTTGCAGATGCACATTGGTGCCGGGATGGAGAGGACTACGAAGGCGGCGCAGCAGCGAGAGGCAAAACCCTAAGTTTTCTGGTGTGTCTTTTGGCGACGTCGGTAGGCTGTTTATATAGAAGCCTGCGATCTCGATCGGATAAGGACTCCAAAACTTAAGGCTCAAGTTAGGACTCTAAGACTTAATGTCCAAGTCACCAAAAATAAAAACAACAAAAGGAAGCTATGCTCCCGCAAGGTCAGGATTCGGATTTCGGCGGACCATTCACGCAGGTGCCCCGTGCCCATCGCCCCGCCTCGTGCCCAAGCCTGGCCCGGCGAGGCGAGTGAGCGCGCGCGTGTGGGCTCTTCCTTCTCCCTCCACACCATGACTTAGGAGGGGAGAGTCTCCACTTTTAAATAGGTGAAGGTCCCCTTCCACTAGCAAGGTGGGTCTAAAGGTTCAATACTCCTCTTGCTCACACATAGTCCTTTGAGATTTTCTAGGATTAATAGATGAGCCAAGCCCATATATTCAACAGGATGTATAAAATTGAACTGCTGGTAAAGTAGGATGCCGTAGCAAGATAGTTGTGTGGCTTTGTTTAGGTAGGTTGGTATGTTCCCAAAGCTGCATGCATGTACTAAGCTTTGCTTTAATGTGCTCGATTTTGTGTGCCATGTCGACTCTTGACATGGCCTAGCGTCAGTGTTTGCTATTGGCAGTAAGGAACAAGCTCACAAGCATGATGGTAGCACGGAATGTGGTTTTATAGTTTCTATAGGTTTGGGTTGCCCGATGGGGATAATCACTATATTTATGCTCTGGTGCATTGTAAGGTTGTCGATCCACCGAGTGGTCCCCTGCCCACGTTATAGAGTACTAAGGGGTAGGGTTATAGATAAGTTTCCTAGTCGGTTTACATGATGGAGATTCTAATGAGTTTATGATCATATCTCAGTTAAAGATAAGTTTCCTAGGGGTCAAAGGGCTAGGTTGTAGTCTCATCTGCACCGCTTCGTTCTCAAATCATGCCTTTTCACTTTTGACCCATATGGATTGCTCCACCGCTAGGGTAAATCACCACCGTGCCTATATATACACCACCGCCTAAGTAAGCCACCACCAAACTTTAATCTCCCTATCCACCATAGGATTCGCCTAAGGATGTCTCCCTCAGCCGCCACACCTCTAAATTCGGTCACACAATGGCGACTTCGATGACAACGGGTGTGGGCAATCATTTTTACCCCAAACCCGCCTAATGCATTCACTGGGGGCACACGCCAAAATTTGTAGTCAGATGTCAGGCTTGTGCCGGTACTAGCCATAAAAAACTATTTGGTTGTTTTCAGACTGCACAGAGTTTGATTTTAGTTCATTAAGTGTTGACCACAAACACTTTTTTGTACAAGGAACCCTTTTTTTTATAGCTAGATTTTTTCCTTAAGCTGGAACATTATAAGTACTCTCCTCACTGTTTTATTGAACTTTTTTTTTTTGTAACCATCAATATCGCTTCGAATACTCCAATTCATATTTTGACATTGGTATGGTTCGATTCTTCTTTAACAGCAGTTTTAGAATACCACACACTTGATGTATTTTGAATATATGTACCGTGATTAATTGATAGTTAAACTGTGTGCTAGTGACCGTGTCGCTGCTGTGACACGCCCATTAGTTTGACGCTGGACGAAGGAGTAATTTTGACACGAGACACGAGTAAACTAAAAGGACCGGAACTCCAGAATCCTTCACACTAAGGTGTTGCTTGGTTAGGATTCTGTAAAGTGTAAACGCCAACGTCAAGGGAAGTGATATCGCTGTGAATAAAAAAAAAGAACCGAAAACAAACATTGTTTGGTTTGTATCCTCTAAAGGTAACGCACAGAGAGCCTGGTGAAGAGCCATGAATACAAGCGTAGCCGTGATCTGTTAACAGTGCAAGGTGGCCGGTAACAAAGTTGTATATCGTGGCAACCGATTACATGGTAATGGACTGCGGGCCACCTCCAACCAAGCGGAAGTACCGCTATTCCATTCCCTATTCAACCTGACTGGTTGCGTTTACAGAACGTCGTCGTGGGAAGCAGCGTGTGGCGTTCTCTTGTGGGCAGCGGCGGCGGCGGCAGCAGCAGCCTGATGAGTGGAGTTAGGGATGAAAACAGGACGGTAAATTCCCGTACCGACCAACGCCGTTTTCCGTTTTTTCCTGACCGTTTCCCGTATCAACAGGAAAATCCAGTGCCGGTTCGGAAACAGGAAAGTGCAGCCGGAATCAGAACCGGAAACAGGGCAGCCCTTTTCCTGACCGTTTCTACGGTTCCCGTTTTTTTACAGGAAATTCCCGATGGGGTTCCTGTTTCCCTGGTGTGCTGCAACCCAACGGCTTCAACCGGAAGCACATCAGCGACTACCGTTGTGCTTTTATAACAGCGTGACTTCTACGTTTAGTGTGCATGGGCAAGGTGGGATGATATGCAAGCAGCAGCGTACGTGTGACTGTGACCATGCAGTTTCCAGCCTCCTATCATTGGGCCGCGGTCCACATTGGCCGGTAGTAGTTCACAAAGACCAATGGAACGTAGAAAATGGATGCTGTGAGCTTTAGCTAACGGCCAGGAACATTGGCAAGTTTCAGTAACATTATATATTATTTTTTATGACAATATGGTTTGGGCATGGTTGTGCTGCTATTTATTTTCTTGAGTCCTACATGTGTCGATGTTTCCGGTTTTAATTACCAGATCCTGACCATTATCGATATATTCCCGATCGATTGCACCATTCCCGCCATCCCGTCATTCCTGGTTCCGTTTTCCCGACCGATGTTCCCGTTCCCGTTACCGATTTCGGATAAAAATGTGGATTTGAAAGTGGTTGAGGCGTTTTCCCGACCGTTTTCCTCCCTAAGTGGAGTGAAGAAAATATCTCCTTTTCCTAGGATACTAGTGTGTGTGGGAAGAAAGAAAGAGACGGCAGATGTGGTGGGAACGCAGTGTGTGTGCCCTGGTGGTGATGCCGCCGGGATTGGATCCGGTCGAGAAGGTCGAGCTAAACAAACAATAAACAACCCAGGGGGCAGTTGCTGGATTGCTGCTCTGCCCTGCCCTGCCCTGGCAACAGGTTGGTTTCTTTGAGCGGTCTCCAATGAGATGGAAAAAAAAATCTATAATATAAAACGATACTGTAACGCTACCGTATATAGAAAGAGAGATGGTTAGAATAGTGTTTAAGCAATCGATGTAGCCGAGCCGTTAGAGATGATCTGATTCTTTGATTCTTTCTAGAACCACCACCCATCGTCATCGGACGGACGCCCAATCCGAGCCATCCAGCGGCGTTTCCTTCCACGCCAGAACCACCGCCACGCACCGGTCGCACCGAGCACGGCCCCGTCGCGTGCGCATGGGCACGCAGTCGCGGTGAGCCGCACGCCTCGTCTCACTCTCACCTCGGGCTTATGAGCTTGTCGTTTGTATAAGCACACGACGATGGCTTTGCTGCTAGCGATGCACGCGTTGGGGCTCTCGGCAATTCGGCATGCCTTGCTTTTGCTTGCTCTGCTTGTTTGTTTGCTTGCTTGCTACCGGCCGTCCGGCCCATGGTGGTCATCCATCGTTGGCGGCATCTGCAACTAAACGGCGCCCCAACTCGATCCCATGCATGGTTCCGATAACAGAGCTAGCGGCGCGCGGGTGCGTACGTGGTGGCGTGACGGAATCGTGTTCATCTCGATAAGCCGCTGCCTCTCTGGATGTCAAGTACTGTACGTGTCCATGCTACTAGGCTTTTACGGTGGCGTGTGCCATCCGTTTTGCATTTTGTCTTCCAAGACTGGCTGGCAGCAGCAGTGACCATCGACACCTAGAACAACATTCCGACCTCCCAAATTAAAAACATTTCATCCCATGTGTCAATATAATCTCCAACAACACCCCCAACACCCCCCAACATCCCTACCAAAAAATCCAAATCGAAAATACAAAAGAAAAAGAAAAAAATCCTCTCCACTCTTAATCGGGCCAGCCTCCCCCTCTCCCTCTCCCCTCTGGCCCATCCCGCTCCCCTCCACCTCTCTTGTGTGGGCCACCACCGCGCCTTCCCAGCCCAAGCCCGGCTCCCTCTCCCTCTCGATGACGCTCAGATCCCGCCGCTCAGCGCACCCCTGCCATAGACGGCCTGGCCCTACCCATCAGCTTCTACCCCACCGAGCTGTTGGCTCTGTCCCCGCTCATTGCACATCGCCGTTCGTCATCCGCCACCATCCGCCACACGCCGATCATGCGGTTGCCACTGGAGCCACCCATCGCGTCCCGCCACCACGCTACATCGCCTCCGGACCGCCACTGTTGTGTTGCCTAACTCGCCTATGCACACACAGTTGTCGGGCCACCCTACACCGCCAGTCGTGCTTGCTCGCCACAGCTATAAATAGTCTCCTCCCTCCCTCGCCCGCCCTGCACAACAAAATGCTAAAGCACCAGCTCCCCTCCCCACTCCACTCACCCGTAGCCGAGCTGCCGCGGAGCACACCTCACCTTGGCACCCAAATCCACCCTCTTCCACAACTCCTCCACCCAAATATAGGTGAGCACCATCCTCCGCCTCGACGTAGCGAGCCTTTCCCCCACTTCCAGAGTCCAAAACCAGCCGGGAACACCCTCGCCGCAGTGCCGCACCATGACACTATCGACGCCACCTCTCGGCCCCATGCCACCAACCCACACCACCTCACCATCCGCGGCCCTGATACCCTCAACATGTTTGCCATCACACCCTCTCCCTGACCGGCCGGTCCTCTTCGCCGGAACCGCTCTCCGGCGGCGAACCGCCGACCAGTTCAACCGGTTCTGGCCTGATTCAACCAGCCCACTCTCTGGCGGCGAACCGCTGACGGCACCCGCCGACCGATTCAGCCGGTTCTGGCCCGATTCAACCAGCCATCGCCATTTTTTCCTGTTAACACCGTCACCGCGCGGGTCACTGACACGTCGACCCTCTTGCGTGTGGTCACCTCATGCTGTCCTCCCCTTCCCGAACTAATGGGCTGGTCTAGCTGTCGTGTGCGAGGAGGTGTCACCTCATGCCATCCTTCCCTCCCCGCACTAATGGGCCGGTCTAGCTACCGCGTACGAGGAGGTGGAAAGGCCGTAGGCCGCCCTCAGGTAGGCTAGGCCGGGAGCAGGCTACGTGCCAGACTAGGTTCCGGGAGCCACCTCCAACTATGCACAAAGTTTATAAAACACCCTTGGATCATAAAAACTCCATAACTTCTCCGTTTCAACTCTGATTTCAACAATTCTTCTTCCTAAATTCTTCTAAAATCATACTCCATTCAGTTACACCCCTTTAAAAATATTTTGGGCATGAACGATTGTTGTTTTATGCATGTTTTGATTGTTTGTGCGTAGATGCCGTCCCCGAGAGCGCCCTAGAGCCTGAAGTGCCCGCCGCAGAGCCAGAGCCCGAAGGACCGAACCCCGACCTCCGCTGCGATGAAAGTATCGATGACAACAAGTCCACTGGAACCCCCCACCTAACGCATAAAACACCTAGTTTTTATAAACACACTCTGTTGTCTAGTTTAATCTATAAAACTTGCATGGTTTTTCTGCTAAGGAAACATGGTAGGATGGCCACCCGAACCACCCTAGAAGTAGCACGCCTAGGGGAAATCGCTCGTGAGTGTGGTTGGGGCTTATGCTTTATAAAATGGGGAAGAACCCCAGCATATGACTTTGGTCGGGTAATCCATCGTAGAGCAGGGTGGAATTCGGGTGTCGTATTCACGGTCTTCCTGGAGGGCCAGTCTTTCATGGGAAGGTCCGTGTGGCGGAACCGCCGATTTAATCCAGGCTAAGCACACCTGCCACCTCTGGCTTGCAGTGCGATTAGACCGAACTAAACCCGGTCGTCCGTCGAGAGTCATTCGACTTCCGATATTACCTTTTCCCAGAGGAACCGACATCATACATATCTGACCCACGATGGAGCCACAACAGATACATCATCACAGGCAGTTGAATAGTATAAAATTAGACTTAGTTACAAACCAGTTTTTACATAAAATACAAGTCCAACATAATGTTATAAGGTAGCAAGTTTGAAAGTTTCTCGCAGCGGAAATATAAGTTTAGGGGTCACCATGCTATCACCAAAAGATTTGCATTAGAGGTACAACATCGAGCCCACCGATGTTGCCCTTGTGCCACTCAGTCACCTCATCCTAAATGAGGGCATGCCCCGCCTCCAACACAAGTGCACACCATGAACTCCATACCTGCGCTCAAAATGTGGGGGCAAACCCTGAGTACTAATTACTCAGTAGGTCTTAATGGAAATTGGCTTACGGCTGACGCGAAGCGGCTTACTAGCAAGTGGATCCTTAGCCTTTAGTTTTAAACAGTAACATGTGTAACATAAATAGTAAGATTTCATCATTTGTATAACATTCAACACAACTGTAACTTGCAGTAATGTAAACAATTCAATTCAAACATGTGGTATTCCAAAAACCATGAGTATTAAACACCGAGAGTTTAAGTAATTACTACGTTGAACGTCAAAGGCATTGGCATTCCCACACCTGGTGGGCATCAGCGATTCGAATCGATTTTTAATTCCTGGGAATAACTATCATGCTAGGGGTATATGCTTACTAGCCACCGCGTTCCCACATATAGCCCCAATCTTAACCTGCCTCGTCCCAAGTTCGATTCACTCCCGCCTAGCCCCCGGGTTGTGCCCCCATGACGAGCCTGCCGACATCTCGGTCTCCCCGTCATGAGTACCAAGCTCCCTCGGGCCACCTTCCTCTCAACCAGCGGGTAGGAACGTGTCTCTGTGCTTCGGACGAGCCCAGGAAAGACTTTACCGGTCCCATTTCCCGGTTAAGCACTCTAGCAATGTTATGCCGACCAATAGGCGAACAGCGGACGGGCCTTATGCGACTCGGGCGGAGTCCAAAGTGCAACCTCATGATAAGCATATACTGAAATAAATCTCCGCCCGGTCTCCATTTAATTCATGAGCAGCAATAACAAATGATTTAACCGTAAGCTTTTATAACTTTGAAAACACCTACGTGACGAGTGACTCCTTTCACTCGTGTCTACTCGCACCTAGCAGAGCCTAGGCAACTCGTCCTACGAACTCTATATATAGGTGCTAGGGCCAGGGCGGCCAGGAGATCTAATGCAATTGTTTTCATACAACTCCTAATGCGGATGCGTAATGAAACAATCATTCATATGTTAGCTGGGAGAATTCATGGTCCTGCCTACCTTTGCTTATTCTTATCAAAACCAACAAACTAAACTATGTTAGTTTGCTGGGTTATGGGGCTTTGCCCCAGGCAACCCCTTGATCACTTGGACAACTCCTCCTTCCAAACACGACTGATGGGCTCTCCAGGTCGTGTCTAGGGCTTACTTGATCTTCTGGATTACCATTGCTTAAAGTAGCTCCCGCACTTGTTTCTCAATCACGTATCTGCAATAAGCGTTGCTATATGAATGCTATGCATGACACAGTGAATGAGATGCACGATTATCAAGCATACAACTGGTTAAGCAAAATATCAGGCAAACATCTAGTTATGCATGTAATGAATTACTAGCTCAATTAAAACATCCCGACTGACACTAGCATTAATACTACTTGTATGGACCCGAAGCAATCGTGTATGTGCAACCTCACAAGAACATATACAAAAATTAAGTTGTTAATCATAAAGCTAATATGGTGATGTGAGCCGATAAAACATGCAATAGTTATTTAGTCATTAAGATTACTATAGTAAGTGTGGGGGTTTTTATTGGATATACTGGTCTCACATTTTTGATTATTTATGTAAAACTGCATTATTTCTACTATTTTCAAATCAGAGTCAAAACCGTATATGCACCACCTCCTACTCTAGCAGTGAGCCATGTTCATAACCTAGAGCTCATATCAAGCCCCTAAAGTCACATGGAGCATTTTTCTCCCTAGCAACCTTTTCCTAAATTAATATATGCTTAAATACAAGACAAGGACAAAATAGCAATTAAATAGTCAATGCTAGGGCTACCAAAAATCACATAGGGTCTAGATACCCTAGTACAGGTTCTGTCCAAATGTCATAGCATTTGGAGCTCATCTAGACCACTTTTACCATTTAAGTTGATCTAGCCTGCATGTAACAAACTGAGGGTAAAACAGTCTTTTCACATAACCACATCTTACCCATCCTGTAGATCTATTCACAAGGATTACAATGCAACTGAGTTTGCCATTTTTGGATTTTTATTTGATTTATTACGAATTTTCTAAGTTCTCTGTTTATAGAAATTCAATAAATCGAAAATCATAACAGTCAGGAACCTAAACGTGATTATCTATTAACATCAGAGGCTAGCGCGTAAGGATCTGATGACTCAGTGAATAGCGCACCGTACTTGAAAGAAAATAAACAGAAACGCAGGGGTGCTTTTGAAAATCAACCTTCTTCTTCCTTCGGCCGACAGAGAGGGGCGCGCGGCCGCCGGGGTTCTCGCGCGCGGCGCGTCGCGTGGGGGCGCCGACTTGGAGCCGACGAGGTTCGGGGACGCGTTCCTAGCGTGGGGCTTCCTTTCCCCCAAGACGGCGTCGTGAGAGGAGGCCGGAGCGCGCGAGGAACGCCGGTGAACCGATGATGGCTACGGCGCACCGAGCTCGACGACGGCGGCTCGATTCGGCGGCTCAGGCGGAGGAGTGGGGCCACGGCCGGGTCCAGGAGCTGCGCGTGGATGAGAGCATCCTAGCGGTGGCGGTCTGGTGGTGCGGGGACTGCCCGGATGTGGTCGTCCTCGGCGGAGGCGCGGTGAGCGCGCGCGGCTGCGAATGTGGGGAGGACGCTAGGGGCAACGGCGGCGGCCACGGAGGTGGGGAAACGGTGGAGAAGATGGAGGCGAGCGCGGGACACGCGACGGGTGGGGCGGAGGGGCTACGGAGAGGCGAGGCGGCGTGAGCTCGCCGCGAGCTCCCATGGCGGACGCGCTCTGCCGCGCTCGCGAGAGGGAGAGAGACAGGGAGGGAGTGAGTGAGGTGAGGGGAGCGCTCTCTCCTTCCTTCGGCCCGAAGGAGCCTGGCGGGGGCGCGGGGCACGCGGCAGAGGTGAGGGCAGGCCGGGCGGCGCGTGGCCGCGGCGTGGCGCGCTGGCGCCCATGGCGTCGGCGTGCCGGCGCCCTTCGCCCGCCGCGTGGGCGCGGGGGAGGGAAGAAGGAAGAGAGAGGGCGTGGGTGGACCGGGTCCATAGACCGGAAGTCGCTGACAGGTGGGGTCGGGGTGAGAAGGAGGGTGAGGGGTCTACGGACCGGGTGCATGAGGTGAAGAAGGCAGTGGGGCCCACCCGAGTACCGGCGCAGGCGACCCGACAGGTGGGGCCCGCTCGTCAGCGACTCAGGGAAAAACGAAAATTCGAAAAAAGGAAAAAGGGTGGTTTGACCGGTGGAGATGTGATTTAAACTCGCCATTTTGAATTATTTAGGGGCTGAATTTGACAAAACCCAAAATACAAAAGTTGTTCTACTCTTCCAAATCTATAACTTTTTCAAAAGGAGTAATATCAGATTCCAAGTTTAAATATGATTAAATTTGAATTTAACCCGCTGACTCCAGTTTGACCAAGGTTTAATGCAAACTTAGAAATTCCTAAAGTCTATTTTATGCTCATTTTCAGAGAAAGAGTATTATACCAATGTTGTGTAGTTTTTAATTATCTACAACTTTCTTATATGATGTTTTGCATGATCATGTCTTTTGGTTGCTCAAAATTTGAATTTTCCATTCAGGTCTATTTGGACAGAATTCAGTAGAAGATAGAAAATGAGCTAAAACACCTTGCAAATCTTTATGCATGTCAACACACATAATACCAAAGTTATTCCTCATGAAATTTTCTACAAGTTTGTTATAGAGAGTTTGGTCCAAAACACATCATATTTTGAACTATAGTGACAAGTGCACTCAGGGGTTTTGCATATTCCACTAGAAAATTTTTGACTTCGTGATTTACTAGCCTAGTTGTTGCTCTTCTCTAAACATTATTAAGCCAAATCCTTGACTACCGCTAATCTAATCACGTGTTAAGACTTTCGAGATGCCAGGGGCATCACAGTCCAGGGATGCGGTTGCTCAGGATCGAGCAAGGTGAAGTTCTGCCCTGACTCGTTTAAGGACCGAGTTGATGTTTCATCTTGCCTAGCTCCTTTTAGCACAAGCACATGAGTTGTATGCAGTTGGAACCTGCAAGGGATGCCCGTGCAGTTACTGGGTGAGTTGGGGAGCAGTGGGAGACCGATGGTGAGGCATGGGTCACGGGGAATGCCGGATGGCATTGGGCGACATGGTGACCTTAGTCCTCTCATGGTAACTGTTTGGGGGAAAACTTGTGTGGGAAAGACTTTGAGCAAGCTAGGCCTTTGTTATCGCCAAAATGTTGCCGATCTTAACATTGGGCCGAATTGGCTGATGCGCCAAGAGAAGCTGCTCAAGGAAGAAGCAGACGATGTAATAGCTAGGGCCGATGGGCCATGTATCTTAAAAGTCGAGTCATATTAGCCTAGTTTAGATTAGGGTTTTTTGCGCTATTCTAGCTAGAGTCGGACTTGACATCCAAGTGTCCGAACTATAAATATGTATCCATACTTATGAAATAAAATTGACGACATACATTCCCTAGCAGCGGTTGTCTTCGTATTCTCTCGACGCATCGCCACCCCTGAGCAATTAGGGTTTTTTCAAGGCAATCGTCATGCTGCTCTGACGCTTTTTTCATAGGGTCGTTAGGGCTTTAGGGTGTGAGCCTTATGGTGAATCTTGTACTGAAGCATTTTTTGATGGCAAGGTTCTCTAGTTATCCTGATGAATCTCCTGTTGAGCTTTGCTCGGCACGAGATCCATTTTTTGCCCCGCATCGTCAGCCGATCCTTTTGCGATTGCCTTTAGGTACCCCATACAAAAAAGGAGGAATATCGTCTTAAGAAAAGCCGATGCAGTATCATCACCGTTTAGTCGTCATAAACCAGCCAACGCTCCATTGACTCCTCAAGGTAAGACCAAGCTGCCAATCAGAAAGTCTTACATAAAGACAATACAAGGAGACGTCAAGCTATGCTGCTTAACGATCTTTCAAGCTTTGGCGTCAAGCGTAAAGAGGAGTCGACTTAGAAAGGCAGAGGAATATAGCTCAATTCTCGGGTTGAAGGGCGAGGTTTTGCGACCACTCTGGTTGGCAAGGGGCAGGAGAAAAACAAGAAAAGAATTGCCAGGGGAGAAGAGCTTGGAATCGATTATGAAGGATCGGTTAATGCAGAAGACACAAGTCATCTCGTTTAAGCATAGATTGTAACTGTTATCAACATATACCCCCAAATTGAAGCTATTCACACATGCTTTGAAGAATCAAGAGTACAATATTTCAGAGAAAGCTATGGATAATCTTAAAGGAGATGCCAACAGGAAGCTACGTACCGACATTCGACAACCGACAGCAACAATCGATGTCAAGAAGTAGGACCCAAACAAGGCAAGAGCCGATGCGAGTCTTCAAAATCAGAGAAATTCAAGACCAAAGCCGATGCGTTGCCATTGCCTTTAGAAAGACTACTTTATATGTTCGCATGAAGTAACAGATTCAATATATAACCACGTCCAAATGATGAGGTATTTATTAAATTCAGTAATTCATACATCATTTGGATTGAAGCGAGCTCAAAGTACAAATTCACCTGGTATCCACCGCCTTCCTGGAAAATGTAACCCCATAGTCCCATCAACTCAACTCAACAGCGATGAACTAACGACGGAGGGAAACCCAAGGGGTATGTTCGACGGAGCAGGCATAACTATTTTGAGGGTTTCTTGTAGAAGGGCAGAACTATGTATGCAAGCTTGGGGCTTACATGGTCAAATGGCCAGATGGAGACGCCTGACCATACCGCGGAAAATGACCTCAACTTGGAAGGGTGAAATTCATGAGGACTCATTTATACTCTGGCACCCTATCCGACCAACCCTACAAGGAACTACATGAGGATTCATCTGTACTCCGGTAGCACAGTTGGCCTAACGGCCAACACTTTGGGTATCATCCACGGTTGAGGTTCTATACCCAAACTCATGAGGAATACCGATCGACGACACTGCTTGTCACCCTTGGTATAATCACTGTCGCCGGGGCGATCTAGCATGTCTGGAGGAAAGGAAACATGAGGAATGTTAGTGTAACCTTTAACTGGGAAGACGCCAACTCAGGATCGTGCCTGCCGATGGGTCTCCAGGATTTCTCCGGTGACGACCACGTAAGTTTGAACTTTTGCTGGCCAGTCTTTGTCTTCAATTCGGGGATACTCCAGCCATGGTTTGCTCTCAACGATTTGGGGCTGGTAATGATACTCTTGAGAAGAGTCAGCAGAAGTAGCAGTGGATTGAGGGCTTGGCGGATCCATGAGAAAGATGTCGGCCAATGCGTGCTATTTATACACCCGACCTGGGGTGTGCAGCCTATTTCAAGAAGATGGAAGGAGAATATTGCAAAAAAAAAAACAACCATGAAGGGAGCTACGTCCATGGGTATTGATCGGACGTGGGGAATCTGCGCGCATGAATGAAAGTTAAAGAGAGCCACGTCCGGCGTTGCTTTTGGTGAGATAATTGCACAGGTTGACATGAAGGGAGCGCAAGGGTAGGGCAGCTTTGTCCGGTGCACGCGGAAGTGGAAGTTGGAACCCGTGACTCCATCATTTTCTAAGAGTGATGCATTCAGTACAACTACAGGAAAGGAGTCTGGTTCATACGAGCAAAGAAGGCATGGGCGATGCAAAGGATCTAAGACATGAATCCGCCACGAATCAAGTGTACAGTCTTTTCTTAGTTTTAGCATAATTGTTATGGCCAAAACTAGGGGGCATGTGTTATCGCCAAAATGCAACCGATCTTAGCGTTGGGCCGGATCAGCCGATGGGCAAGGAGAAGCTGCTCAAGGAAGAAGCGGCCGATGTAATAGCTAGGGCCAATGGGCCATGTATCTTAAAAGTCGAGTCAGATTAGCCCAGTTTAGATTAGGGTTCTTGTGCTATTCTAGCTAGAGTTGGACTTGACGTTCAAGTCTCTGGACTATGAATATGTATCCATACTTACGAAATAAAGTTGATGACATACATTCCCTAACAGCAGTTGTCTCTATATTCTCTCGGCGCATCACCACCCCTAAGCAATTAGGGTTTTTTAAGATAATCATCATGCTGCTCTAATGCTTTTTTCATAGGGTCGTTAGGGCTTCAGGACGTGAGCCTTATGGTGAATCTTGTACTGAAGTGTTTTTATGGCAATATTCGCTAGTTATCCTGATGAATCTCGGGTCGAGTTTGCTTCGGGTTTGAAAGAAAAAACCCGGTTTTCTTTTCGAAGCACCGATCTTGAGCTTCCCGTTGTAGATACTCTTAGGGCACGTACAATGGGGGTGCTTAGGACATATGCTTAAGGAGTAACTTCCGGTTTTTTTCCTCAAACCGGATGGGAGCAGTGCTTAGCGGGAGGCAGAGATGCTTATTATTGCTTCGATGCTTCGCTTTTTGGTGGTGCCGTTCTTAATCACCGATGCTTCCAGTCCTTCCGCAGGCGCCACAGCGTATGGCTTGCATGTGCCATCCAACGGCGTGCAGGCATGGGTCCTACGTTACTAAAAACAGAAGTTTAAAAGGAGTTTTAGATCTACCAACTAAATTAAACACTTGTAATACCGATGCTTACATTGTAAAATAGAGTGCTTATATAAAAATTTAAAGTTTATCTTTCTTTAAACATGTCTATAAACAATGCTCTAGTGTACATGCCCTTAAGAGGGCTTGCGGCGTATTTCGATCTACTCGAAACCATTCCATACCCGCTTCGATCCAGAAGTATTTAGACTAGGCCCGAATGATCTCACGTTCCAGAACGGCCAACAATATCCCCTCGCTAGAACATTCGTCGGTTCGCGAGGCCATGGCCTTTCAATCTGGGCGCGGCCGGCGGCCCCAACCCCATGGCCCCAGACGGTCAGAGTCAGCCACGCCCCCAAACCCCCGCCGGCTCCACCTGCCAGTGTAGCCACCAAGCACAAACAAAGCCCGTGGCCGCCACGCCCGCCCCTCGTCCCACGCTAACCACGGTTAGCTGCCCAACCAGACCCCGGGGTGCGACCGCGATCGGTTCCCCGCCGCCCGGACGGGCAAATCCCGTCGCCTCCACCTCACCAACCCCCCCGCCTCCGGGTTTACTGCTCTCTCCGCCTGGGCTGCGCCGCGGCCTCCATCCCACCACACCGCCCATGTATAAAGCCGCCTCCGCCCGCTCCCTCCTCAGATCCCTCTCCTCCTCCCTCCCCTCCGCCGCGCCCGCCTCCGTGCCCCGCAAGCCGCCGCGCCTCGCCGCCTCGGCCCGCCTCGCGCTCTCGCGCACCGCCCGGTGGTCCGGCACCGGGCCGCGCTTCGCCGGCGCCAGGGCGCAGATCGGGGCCGCCGTGCCGCCCGTCGAGCGGTTCCAGCGCAGGATGGCCACCCAAGGTGCGTGACCTGCCCGCGTGCCGTCTGGTCGTGGGCGCTGTCGTGTGCCGGCCACGGGGCGATCTGACCGGTGCCGACGCGTGGCTCGCGCCTCGCTGAGCTCGCCGCGCCCCCCGAATTCCGTAGAGTTTCGGGGCTTGCTGGATTTTGGTCTGTCCCCGAATTCGAATTCGGTGACGCGGTGCTCGGCGCTTCGTGCGGATTCCGCGGCTCGCTCGCTTTTCAGTCCTCACTCGGGCTGTGGCTGAAGGGATGTGATCCTTCCTCTACCTCTGCAAAAGGAGGAAGGATGCGATGGCCAGATGCGCTTATAGTGTGTCCATTGGCGGCCAACTGGCTCGTTTCCCGTGTCGACGCGTGGGGTTCGTTCGATGTGGGCTCTCAGAGTAAAGGGATTCCAGATGGATTCCGATGGGATCGTGCTGGGGCTGCTGCTTCTCTACGAAGATACGGTGGCGGCGCTGGATGCAGTTTGGAGCTAGGGGGTCTAGGAACCCGGGCGAATAGATTCCTAGTGCTTCGCTCCTTCTACTTTTATACTTGTGTCCAGAGATTCGAGATGGATATTTTTGCTGCCTCGTTTTCTGTCGCGTAGGCTTGATTCTACGTATTTGGGTTTGTTTCGAAGCACGCGAGATTGCAGCAGTATCAGTGACGGAGAATCTGACTGTTTGCGCTCAGTTTAGATTGCATCTCACGCTACTGGTTTTTTCATCTGTCATACTGCAAGCAGAAACAGAGCTCTGCTCGAGCTCATGATGTGACTACTTGCGATCAGTAGTCACAACTTACAGGCAGTCCTCGTATTGGTTACGTTCTATGATTAGATGAGGAGCTGGTAGTTAGGCAGTGATGTCATGCTTGTTTTTTGGTTCCCTGGCGGCTGTGCCTTGATTGCTTCCTTCTGGAAGACCTCCCTATATGAATCAATATATGCACTCAGTGGTGTTTCGTGGGGTTTTTTTTTGGTACAAGGATTTGAGTAGGTTCATGTGATCACCTGGTAGTTGGGATTTTTCTTTTAAGACAAGGCTCTGCTTGACACAATTTCCATTTACAACTTGTAATTGAAATACATCAGTTAGTTGGGGTCTGATACAACGTTACGCCATTCTGCACTGATGCTATTACTGTAGCAGTAAGCTGTTGTGGACCTTAGTGTGAAGTACATAAAGTTCTAGTGCATGATCAGTTGACCTGTAGTTAAGAGTGTTGTTTGTATAATTCCTGGCTTCCCCTAGTCTCCTTAATATATATGCTCAAATTCCTATAATTGACTAAATATTCAATGGGCCACCACCCACCAACTTGATGACTCATTCAGTTGACTTTGGACCTTGTGTCTTCTTAAATACTGCATCTCCTTGAATATTAAGTGCCTTGAGATAAAATAACTTTATTGATTTATGGAGTGGGTTTATCATAGGCCTTTCTTTGTCTGAATAGCCAACCATGTTGCTGTACTTTGCCTGCAGCTACCGAGCATGCCTTCAAGAATATTCTGACCAGCCTTCCTATGCCTGGAGGTGGTGAATTTGGAAAATTCTACAGTCTTCCTGCACTAAACGATCCAAGGATTGGTAATCACTTTGCCTGCATTTGAATTTTGCACTTCCATAGTTCAATTTGCTTTGAACGTTGCCAATTTACCATTTACATTCTCAATTGGCTGTGTATGTTGAGTGTGATTTTAGCATCCTAATTTGAGGAAAAATTATAATACATGTTTTTAATATACTTAGCTGAAGCCCCTCACTTCCAGTTGACATGAAGGTATATTTGTTAGTTGTTTTATCTCTCAAAAGTCCTTGTTAATTGAAAATGAAATAGTCACACAATTCTATGCTACTGATTACTTAATAAAGCCATATCTCAACACCATATTTGGACTTGTTAACATTTTATATGGTAACATATCATTTGCTTATATATAGTCGATGTTTCCCTAGTCATATCTTTGGTATTTCCATCAATGCTATACTATAGTTTGTAAGGTTATATCTTCTATTGTTGTAACTGGATGCATATTATATCTTTTATTATTGTTGTTTGCTGAATAAAGGTTTCTTTTGTGATCTATCAGATAAGCTGCCCTACTCCATCCGTATTCTTCTTGAGTCAGCTATCCGTAACTGTGATAACTTCCAAGTTACCAAGAATGACGTTGAGAAAATAATTGATTGGGAAAATACATCTCCGAAGCTGGCCGAGATACCTTTCAAGCCAGCACGAGTTCTTCTTCAGGTTTGAACTGGCAACATTACAAATGATCTCTGTTTCTAAATGCCCATTGCTCATCCTAGACATCATACTTTAGGACTTCACTGGAGTTCCAGCAGTTGTTGATCTTGCAGCTATGCGTGATGCGATGGCCAAGTTAGGAAGTGATGCCAACAAGATCAACCCATTGGTACATTGCATCTTTTCTCATTATTATCTGAAACTGTACAATCCATCAATAGCCATCTGTAATTTCTACAGCACAAAATTATTGCAAATGTGGCAATGTCTTTATTTCTGATGACACCACTTATCGATCCATCTATATCTTACTCATTTATTGTTTCTGATGTACGTTTTTTTTGTTTGGAATGTAGGTCCCAGTGGATCTTGTTATTGATCACTCAGTGCAGGTGGATGTAGCAAGGTCGCCAAATGCTGTACAAGCAAACATGGAACTGGAATTTAGCCGCAACAAAGAAAGATTTGGTTTCCTTAAATGGGGTTCTTCTGCTTTCCAAAATATGCTGGTTGTCCCCCCTGGCTCTGGTATTGTGCACCAGGTAAATGATCTGGACTTATGCAAAATTTCTGGAGCCCTGCCGTATTCTTCATTCCGAATAACTCCATCTTGTTATTTTTATACATATATCAGGTCAATCTTGAGTATCTTGGCAGAGTTGTTTTCAACACGGATGGCATTCTCTATCCTGACAGTGTAGTTGGTACTGACTCACACACCACTATGATTGATGGTTTGGGTGTTGCTGGCTGGGGGGTTGGTGGTATTGAAGCTGAGGCTACAATGCTTGGTCAGGTAAATCTCAAGTGGGCCACTTCTCCATTAATGATAGGTTCATAATTGTTCGAATTTTGTGCTGCACTTCTGACACCCTTTTCCCACACCCCAAACTATGATTCCATTTACTTACATCAATTCATTTTGTAAGATGTTATTTCTGGAACTTTTCTTTAAATGACTTATTCACTTTTGTCCTTTTGGTCTGTTGATTATACATGGATTAGTTAAAGCATCATAGACTCACATATGTTGAGTTTGTTTATTAATAGTTTTTTGTATAGCTCCAGTTGACCTGTTTGTTATTGCCTTTTGCAGCCAATGAGCATGGTTTTGCCTGGAGTAGTTGGCTTCAAGTTGACCGGAAAGTTACGGAGTGGTGTCACGGCCACTGACCTTGTTCTTACAGTGACACAAATGCTAAGGAAACATGGTGTTGTTGGCAAATTCGTTGAATTCTATGGTAATTACTTAATGTTAGTAGATTGAATGTGCTTTCCTGAATCCTGATGCAATTTAACTATATGTTATTGACATATTCTCCTTTCTGTTTTTGTCCAGGTGAAGGTATGGGTAAGCTGTCTTTAGCTGACAGGGCCACAATCGCAAACATGTCTCCAGAATATGGAGCTACCATGGGTTTCTTTCCTGTAGACCACGTGACATTGGATTACCTTAAACTGACAGGCCGGAGCGACGAAACTGTATGTTTCACTATCTGAAAATTCTTTTATTTGTTACCATCATGTTGTTATTTCATGGCAAATATAATCTTGGTTCATGAAATATATTGAAACACATAACATAACTTGGTATTCCACCCCATTTGGGTGTGGCATAGTGTCTTCTTACCTATGGGAATGTGGACCCAAACTTCTCTAGCTGCTCTTTGTTCAGTAGTAACATTCCATATTTGTTCCTATAAGGGATTTACAAACTTGAAAGGCTGGGAAGATGTCTCCCCAAAAACCCCATGTCCTGTTGCCATCCATACTCGTTTCCTTTCAGCATCATATTGATTTCTTTGCAAAAAGTTATTGTTTTATCAGATGAATTTTGCATGCGCTCCATTTTGTATGTTATAAGTCTCCCATGTTCATTTAGGTATCGATGATTGAAGCATATCTGCGAGCCAACAAGATGTTTGTGGATTACAATGAGGTTAGCCCTCTTTTATCATGCAACACCTGTCTTGTATAGGTGTCTATTATTTCTGTGCAAAATAATCATATTTGCGTATGATGGCAGCCTCAAACAGAGCGAATTTACTCTTCTTATCTTGAGCTGGATCTTGATGAGGTGGAGCCTAGCATGTCTGGCCCAAAGAGGTAGGATCATGACTGTTCTTCTGATTGGACAATAGCAATGCAGTCTAAAGTTCAGTTAATTGTGAGGTATACTGGATCTTACTGTATTTCTCAACTTTTAGGCCTCATGACCGTGTCCCTTTGAAGGAAATGAAATCAGATTGGCATGCTTGCCTGGACAACAGAGTTGGGTTCAAGGTAACTGCTTGGTTTTATACCATAATACCATATAGTTTCGCATAACAGGGCTTCATCTGATGTTACTAACCAAATACATGTATGTAATTCCAGGGTTTTGCAGTGCCAAAGGAGCAGCAGGATAAGGTTGTCAGATTTGACTTTCATGGGCAGACAGCAGAAATCAAGCATGGTAGTGTTGTTATAGCAGCAATAACTAGCTGCACAAACACCTCAAATCCTAGTGTTATGCTTGGCGCTGGTCTTGTTGCTAAGAAAGCCTGTGAGTTGGGTCTTGAGGTCAGTCCTCTTGTAATGTAATCATGGGATGTTATGCTGAGTGCTTTTCTGTGTGTTTCTGCTGATTTCGAATCACACTTTTTTTCAGGTTAAACCATGGGTGAAGACAAGCCTTGCCCCTGGATCTGGAGTTGTCACGAAGTACTTGCTTCAGAGGTATCTTGTCATTGTTTAATAAAGAACGCTGAAACATAGAATTCCAGTGCATATCAGATGACTTGTTTGAATTGAATCTGGTGATTTGTTTTTACAGTGGCCTCCAAGAATACTTGAACCAGCAAGGATTTCATATTGTTGGTTATGGCTGTACCACTTGCATTGGAAACTCTGGTGATCTCGATGAATCTGTATCAGCTGCTGTTACAGAAAATGGTAAGCTCAGTTATGGGAACATCGACTGTTTTGCTGCAATAAGTTGAGTTTGTTCTGGGTGATTGGCTTATGGCTTTTACCACTTTTGCATAGATGTTGTTGCTGCTGCTGTTTTGTCGGGTAACCGGAATTTCGAGGGTCGTGTGCACCCTTTAACCCGGGCTAATTACCTTGCTTCGCCACCTCTTGTTGTTGCCTATGCGCTTGCTGGCACTGTAAGTCCGTGTCTTCTCCCACTGATACCACCACATAAACAATTTCTGTAGGAGTGGCATGTTCAAATAAACTGCAGTATATCTGTGCTTTTAGTTGCAGGGAACTAGTTAACATTAGAACTTGTACTTTTTAGGTTGACATTGATTTTGAGAAAGAGCCCATTGGAGTTGGGAAAGATGGCAAGGAAGTCTACTTCAGGGATATATGGCCCTCATCTGAAGAGATTGCACAGGTATATTCTGTACTGAAGCTTTGTTCCTTTCTGTACTTATTACTAAGCTGTTGCTGTTGTAGCATTGCTTATATTGGACACGTTTTGTCTCAACTTATTTTGTGGCAATAATTGTTGCTAAAATGGTACTCAACAGGTTGTCCAATCCAGTGTGTTGCCTGACATGTTTAAGGGCACCTACAAGGCTATCACAAAAGGCAACCCGATGTGGAACCAGCTAACTGTCCCAGAAGCATCGCTTTATTCTTGGGATCCAAAATCCACTTACATTCATGAGCCCCCGTACTTTAAGGACATGACCATGTCCCCACCTGGCCCGCATGCTGTGAAGGATGCCTACTGTTTGCTGAACTTCGGGGACAGCATTACGACAGATCACATTTCACCTGCAGGTAGCATACACAAAGACAGCCCTGCTGCTAAGTATTTGATGGAGCGTGGTGTGGACCGGAAGGACTTCAACTCATATGGTAGCCGTCGTGGCAATGATGAAGTAATGGCAAGAGGAACATTTGCAAACATTAGGATCGTGAACAAGTTCTTGAATGGAGAAGTTGGACCCAAGACCATTCATGTTCCTACGGGGGAGAAGCTTTATGTTTTTGATGCGGCCATGGTATGTGTTGTGAGGTTTATTTGTTCACTTCTATCAATATTAGATTATTAGCTCCTAACGCCCAAGGTCACTACGGCAGAGATACAAATCCGAGGGTCATGCAACTATAATTCTCGCTGGCGCTGAGTATGGAAGTGGCAGTTCTCGTGATTGGGCTGCCAAGGGTCCGATGCTCCTGGCAAGTTCTTCTCTTCAGATTTTATGCCTCATTTGAATCATCTTGTATGGGAAAACCATAGTACTGACAGATCCAGATATGCATTGTTTTCAGGGAGTTAAAGCTGTGATTTCCAAGAGCTTTGAGCGTATCCACAGAAGCAACTTGGTGGGGATGGGAATCATTCCTCTCTGCTTCAAAGCTGGTGAGGACGCTGATTCGCTTGGCCTTACTGGACACGAACGGTACAGCATCGACCTCCCGACAAACCTCAGTGAGATTCGTCCTGGCCAGGATGTGACTGTCACAACTGACAATGGGAAGTCTTTCGCTTGCACCCTTCGCTTTGACACTGAGGTATATTCATTTCAAAAGACATCTTGTAATCTTTCTGCTACCGGACACACCAGTTGTATTGTAGTTGAGCTGCGGCTAAATGTTTCTCAATTGGTTTGCACACTAATCCATCACAATTCTTGGTTTGCTGTAGGTGGAGCTGGCATACTTCAACCATGGAGGCATCCTCCCCTATGTCATCCGCAACTTGGCAGGTGCAAACTAAGGCAAATGACACCATTTTGCACACAAGGACAGCATGGCAGGCTCGTTTTCCCATGATCAGCCAAGTTCAGTGTAGAGACTTAGCGATGGATCCAGGGCCTTTGTCAATTTAGTCCCATATAAATAAACTGTTAAATAAAAGGCCGCAAGAGGCAGGAACCACCAGCTGGTGTGGGTGCCAATCGAGGAACAGTTCTGCCTGCGGTTTGGTTACGATTGATGAACTGTGTGTTGTGGAACATGCTTTAATGCACTGAATTTCTGTTTCACAGAAGTGTAAGGGAGTGATGTAAATGCTATTGATGCTACAGTTGCCGATTGCCGTGATCCCTTGAGGTTCCATTTTGGCGTTCGGTGCCTCTTGAAACATTCTTTTTCTGGAGAGGTTTCCCCCTACTTGCTAATCATTTTGCTAGTGGACAGGAAAGTTGTTGCTTAGAGTGCCAATTTTGCTTAGATTTTTGTTTTCTTGACCAGGAGCTGAATTTTTTTTCCAGAACCCGTGCCTGATCTCCTGGATTATTCCCTAATTTCTGGAGTGCCCAAGCAGGTTATCATGACTTGCTAGCCTTTCTGGAGGCTGAATTTCCATGACTTGGTCTAGTTGGATGCGCTCCAGAGAACAGGTTTTAGTGACATAAAATTGTTTGTCAGTTATGTGTTTGAAACAAACGCAAGTCCTAGAGCGCAGCTAGTCCCGGGCTGTTGGCGTGAAATTTGGTGAAATGTGTGATGAATTTTATTTCAATAGGCTGTTATAATGGCAATGGTTTACCCTAGCACACATCTGTGTTTTCCACGGTTGATTTCGACACAGATGTTTTGGCTCTCCTTGCTATGATCAGAAGGCCACAGCTTGCTACGCCACACCTAATGCTCGGTGTTCTCTTCTCAGCGTTTGTTGGAGCTGACAGGTGATGGTGCAGCAAAATGAACCAGGGGGAGGGAGAGAGAAGGGACTAGTGTACTTCCTAGGGCCTGTTTGGATCCGCTTATAAGCCGATTATGGTGGAGAGAAGCGAAAATCCCATCCAAACAGGTTGCTTCTCCCGTGAGCCAACTTCCCAGCGAATCCTCCCTCCAGTGCAAAACTCGATTACCTGTAAAGCGGCCGCCCACCCGCATTTCGTCCAACGCGACCGATTCTTTCGCCCACCTCGCGAGCGACCTGCCTGCCCCAACACCGCCGCCCAGGATCCGCCGCTGCCGGTGCTCGGGACCCGCCGCCGCCTCCGCCTCCGAGCTCGCGCCCCCGAGACGCGCTCCCTCAACCTCCGAGCTCGCGCCGCCGGGACGCGCTCCCTCCGCCTCCGAGCTCGCCCCGCCGGGACGCGCTCCCCCCGCCTCTGAGCTCGCGCCTCCGGGACGCGCTCCCCCCGCCTCTGAGCTCGCGCCTCCGGGACGTGCTCCCTTCGCGTCGCCTTCGCCCGCGGCGCCGGCCGCCTCCCGCCGGCGTTGCGTCGCCTCCGCCCGCCGGGACGTCGGCTCCTCCCGCCGGGACACCCCGCCTCCGAGCTCCAAGGTCACGCCGCCTCCTTCCCCCTACTGAAAATAATCGGATTGCCAAACACCTAGATTTTTTACATCTTGATTATCTAGCAAGCGGCTTTTGTGAAAAACCTACTTCTCAGATAAGCGAGACTGAAAAAAGTGGAACCAAACAGGGCCCTAGAGTAGAGACGCTAGCTGATGTGAAGTGATACTACTGTTTTCGGATATGGTTTAGTGTACTCGTTCTATAGAGATGACAACCGTGTGGCATCCGATTCCTTCACTACAGCCTACATGGAGTCATGGATCGCAGTCGGACTCGACTACTCGATGCATGGGACGGATCGGATCGGATCGGAGTATGTACGATACGCTGCTCGATCGGGTGCATAATTAGTACCCCCACACAAGGGCAATAAAACACCTGGGCCTAAAATCTCGCCCAATCCCATATGAATATGATGATGAAACCCACGACTAATAATAGATCGTCCCCGCCGGCGGAAGAAGACATAATAAGCGAGTTACCCTGCGATGTCCTCCTCTTGGTCCTCGAGAAGCTCAACCTCCGCGACGCGGTCCGGCTTGGAGTCCTCTCGCGGCGATGGCGATGTCTTCTAATCCCCAGTCAACTACCTAGGCTTCACCTGGACATTGACGACTTCTTGCCGGACGATCACGGAGGCGGCGTCTACGACCACGACGACGGCCAGTCGTCGGAGGACGAGCTGGCAGTGGCAGACGACGACCACGATGACAGCCTCGGCGAAGAGGAGGACGATCAAGACGATGGCCAAGAGGAGGACCACATGCCAGACAACCACGACGGCGGCGACGCCGATGAAGACAATGGCCAAGAGGAGGATGAGGACGACATGCCAGACGACCACAGTGGAGAGGAATATTATCGTGACGTCCTGTCCGAAGCAGGCGACAAGATGGCCGACGCGGCGGCCGCGCTGCTGTCGTCCAGACAGGCAGCTGGCGTCGGTGACCAGCTCAGAGGCGTGCGCACCACTCTCGCCATGAGATTCTACCTTCGACACAACTACATGTCGCTGGGGTGTCTACTCGACGACGCTGTGGCCAGCCGCAAGGTGAGCGCGGCGGAGCTGACGGTCTCGACGACGTGCAGGCTAGACAGAGACGACGACAGTGAGACGGAGCGCGCGCTGGCCGGGTACGGCCGGCGCTTCAGGGCCCTCTTCGACGCCTACCCGGCGGCGTTCGGAGCCTTGACTCAGCTCACCGTAGAGAAGATGAGACATGACACGTGTGACCTGCGCGACATCCTCACCACCTGCACGAGGTTGGAGAAGCTGTCCCTGAGCCAGTGTGGCCCCGCGCCCGGGAAGCTATGGCAGGTGCGGCACGCACGGCTCACCGACATCAGCATCTTCCTCTGCAGCATGTATGGCGTCAACTTCGTATGGCTTCCTAGGCTGGAGCGCCTCACTTTCCGGGGCTGGTTCTGGACGACGAATAAGCTTGTATCCTTCGGCCACGTCCCACGCCTCACCACGGTGACCTTGTCCCATGATGACGACTGCAATGGTAACGAAACTCTCGAGTTAAGCCATATCCTTGCCAACACTTCCATCAGCGATCTACGCCTCAACTTCAGAGGCAGCAATGTAAGTATCACACCATAAATGTCTTGGGCTGACCGTACGTTTTCTGACTTTGCTTTATGAACTTGTGCGTGCAGATATGGGTTCAACCAAAAAGCCCAAGGCGGCTAGCAGATATATTTTGTAACCTGAAGAATTTAAAGATCCGTAATGTCCACGAGGAGTGTGGCCTCACTTGGATCATGTTTCTACTCCAATGTGCGCTGCACCTTCAGGAACTATACATCAAGGTATGTATATAGTTAAAAAAAGAACTGTTCAATCAATGCAGTCCTTGTATACCTCCGATCTCCTAGATTTTCTTAAACAGTGCAAATTTTAGTAACAACTACAACAAACTATGATAGATATGATAATGTTTGACCTATGTACTATACAAAATTTGAAAATTAATGTGCTTGTTTTATGGCTCTAAATAATGGATCCCTAAAATATATGCTCGTACCCTTTTCTCAATTGTAGCTAATGGGTCATGACTGCGGTGAAGGCACGAGGAAGAAGGTGCCCTGGGAAATGGATACAAGCTTCAAGCGCTAGGGTCACAATTATTGGCTTCTACAACACCCAAGAAACAACAATCGTGACATTTATATGCCATCTGGTAGAAGCAGCGGTTAACTTGGAGGAGATATTCATTCGCGAAGATGCAACCGCATCGTTATGTGAGGTTTGTGGGTATAGGCAGCAAGATCGATCAAGGTTCCCGAGAATAGACGAAGACAAAGACACTTTTAGGAAGATAATCAACGACGGCAGATCAACTACTACTCCCTTCAAAATACATATCCAACCAATGTCAACATGAACTGAATCATTCTCATATTGAATAATTATAGTAGATTATCGATTAATAAAATTTAATTGGGTAGGTTTAGCTACTATGTAACTGTATGCTTTTCAAAGCTTTGAATATGTTGTATAAATGGCTGCAATAATGGTCTTCTTTCTCTTAGTTTTTTAAGGATAAGGTAACCATTCATAGCTGTTGCATAGATAGGATAGTTCAATCCTATCACACATCGTTGTCGAAATCTATAACATTCTGAAAGCAAACAAGCCAGGCCGGCCTGACACACTCACTGGACGGCCACAACCAAGAATTTCTAGCCCATCATCAGACTCAGGTCGGGTGCGGGCTGCCCCAAAAATGCCATGTTTGTTTTGTCGACCTGAACCGAGGTTTGAGCAGGTGTACTTGAACCTAGCTATCTCATCTAAAAAGTTCATCTACAATGGCATGAGAGAATGGTTTTTGACAGTAATTGCATTAACTTTTCTATAATCAATGCAAAGTCTCTAGGTTCCCACACACAACTCCTAAACAGATTACCAAGCGTCAATGTCTAACTATACGACCAAAACATCGACCAAGTTATTAAGAACTTTCTCCTTGAGACCGGGCAGTCAGGTACAAAATACCTTTTTGCCCCTGCTAAAGACCAAAATCTAATTTCATTCTCAGCCAAAACATGCAGCCCCAAGAGATTAGGAGGTACCCCCATCAAAAGCACAACTATTAAGGTGCCTCCAAAGAGACAAAGCTCCCAGTATGACAATATAGTTTAGACCCCCTGCCGAACCAGTACTGAAACACATTCATTTGATCTTTCTGCACCACACGATGAAGCAGAGACCTCCTTGCTGAGGGCAAAAACTATGAAACTTAAATTGCCGGGGGGACACACAAGCAACCAATAGATGATCAATAGATTCAGGTTCTTGAAAAAAAAAAAAAAAGACATCGACGATGGTGTTGCAATCCTCTTCGAGCAAGGCAGTATTTATAATGGGCTGCTAGCCACAAGTAAAGCCAACATTTGCCAGGTGCCCATCAACTCTTCCAAATGCGTTCCCAGGGGTCAAATTGGACTGATCCTAGAAAAACACCTCATAGACCGACTTAGCTGAGTACTGAACTGAGGGGGAGAGGTGCCAAATGTGTCTATCCTCAACGTTGGGCTATAACACAAAGGTTGAGAGAATATCCCAAAGCTGTAAGTACTCCAAAAGGGCGGTAACTCCTAAGACTCCAACCCGAATTTCGGAGAAATTTGCTGGACTTGGATCAGTTAGGCTAATTTTATTTTTTTAGTTGGGCTAAAGTGCGCCGATAATTTTGGGCCGGCGGAGGAGGTATGTCAGGTGACCCATGTTTTGGGCCTGGCCCAATAAGTCGTGTCCGGCTCTGCTAAACGGGTCCCGTTCGCCCAACCAGACCCGAACCCAAGCCATTCCACCGCCACCGCCTTCCTCTTCTTCTTCTTCGACTCTTCCCCCATCCATCTCGTCTCCTTCCGCAACCCCAACCACCGCCAAACAGGGAATCGGCGGCTGCGGCGGCGATGGTGTGCACCAAGTGTAAGACCCCCCCCCCTCCCCCACAGATCCATATGTTCCTCCTCCTCCTGATTTTTTTTTTCCAATCACTCTTTGCCCTAGAGGCCCCGTGGCCGGGATCTGCATCTATTTTGGTTTCTGTTCTCCGCTGACAAGGGTTAGTGGAATCCGGGATGCAGGCGAGAAGAAGCTGGGGAAGGTGATCGTGCCGGACAAGTGGAAGGAGGGCGCCAGCAACACCAACGAGAGCGGCGGCCGCAAGATCAACGAGAACAAGCTCCTCTCCAAGAAGAACAGGTCAGCTCTCCTCGTCCCCGGTCCCCGCCGAGCCTTCTCCCCCAGTTCTTTGCGGTCAAGATTGGGCTGGTATCGTGCGCGAATTGCTGATTCCTATGGCGGAGTTTCTTGAATAGAACATGTAGAGGCTGTGGTTTCTTTAAGAAAAAAGATAATCAGCGGAGTTGTGGCTCCACTAGTCACATGAATGAAGATGTACAATAATAAGCAACCAAACAAATCGTTTCCCTTCCAACTGAACCAGACTGATAGTATATCTGCCGTACAAGGCTACAAGCTGTTTGTACACAATGGCGGTACCACGGTAGCCTAGTGCCTCCCAACAGTGCACATCTGTTTAATGCAGGGCCTTAGCGCAAGTTAGCTTTCTTAATTGAACAGATAGTGAAGTGTCACAGATCTGGATCACATCATGCTACATATACCACAAGAAACTGTGTAAAAGATAAACAATTGTATAGGTTATTTGGGGGTTACCAAGATATGATTATGCTTACTGCTCTTTGGGTGAACATAGGAATACGCAGAAATCACCTGTCAAATTAATGAACCTTTTCTTACTAGTAGTGGGAATAGACAGAAGAGAAGGCGATGAAAAGGAATATTTAGTTTTGATTCTGCAACAGATGAAAATTGAAAACAGGTGCTAGCTAGGGTTTCGTATGCATAGGGAGCAGTAGGGAATCGAGATTTTCAAATTTTTTAAGATCTGTTGCTTCTCAATCCGCAGCTTAAAATTTCAACTCAGTTTTCTGTATCCACAGCTTCTTGAACCCCGTTGGATATTTTCCTGAGGAGGCCATCTTTTTCACTTGCCTATTGAAATTGCATCATATTCATATTTTAGAAACTTTTTAAGGTATTATTTATGATTGTAGTCTAACTCTATGCACTGCTGCTAATCACAGGTGGACTCCATATGGAAACACCAAATGTATAATCTGCAAGCAACAGGTGCACCAGGATGCAAAATATTGCCACACCTGTGCTTATTCGAAAGGTAAGAAACATTCAAACAATTGACTTGTATGAATTTTGATGTTTCTTATACAAGGCATTCACACATTCAAAGTGCCACTATCAGAGTTCATGACTTTATGAGATGCTTCTGAAATTAGTTGATTTTTCTGATTCTGATCAGAGCGTTACCTTTTTTCCAGGGGTGTGTGCAATGTGTGGGAAGCAAGTGCTGGACACAAAGCTCTACAAGCAGAGCAACGTGTGATCCTAACTGTACTAAATTGCTAATAGCTTGTATGAGATATTGTACTCATGATGCAATCTAGCTTTCAAAATTTAGTTGTGTTGACAGAAAAAGTATGTACTTGGCTAACAATTCTGGAGCATGAAATGTCTCCAAATTAAAGCCACTTCATGCGTGCATGTGTGGATGTGGTACACCAATGGGAATGCGCTTGTGCTGTGGCTATTGGAATTGAAAGCTGTGTCTTATGTGTCTTGATTCCATATGGAACTAGCATTTACTTTCTTCTTATCAGAATTGTTATGACTTCATTGTCAGCAGTTTCTGCACGCATTTCTGTAAGCCCCGTATGTTTGAAATGAAAACGCATTCTCAAAGGTGTCAAACAATTATTAACGGCCAATGGTACTGTTTGTCTGAACGACGCTGCTTGTTTGCTGCTACATTACTGGTACAGTTTTGTCTGAACAATGCTTCTTGTTTACTGCTACATTACGCATAGAGACGACACTATAAACCTGTCAAATGTACTGCCACAATGGGGCAGAAACATCAACTATGGCCAGGTCAGCCTACGAGGCTACAGCTAGCTATATAGTTCTATGAAGTAGAAGCACAGGAGACTAACCTACATTCGACAATGCACAAGAGAAATGAAGTAAATCCAATGCTTGGAATTTTATTCCTTGATGCAGACTGTGATTCTAACTTAGGTTTTCTGGTTGAGCACATGGCGGAGCTGAATCTTCTGGCTCTCCATCCGGGCTTCTAGAAGTTTTGCCTTCAGGCTCTGCCTCTGAACCAGCTCCATGCAGCCTCTGAAACCCTGGCCAAGCTGGCTGTTCATCGAGTCTGGTGAGCTCCATTTTGCTGTACTTGGGGTGCTGTCTCCCATATTTAGATTGAAGCCCTTGGCAGTAGAGTACACACCAGTGGGAAGACTTACACTTGATGATCTCCCATTTATTGTTTCCACAACATCTTTCGTGCGGAATTCACAGGTTTTCAGAGGAGATGACTTCCATAGCTTCGATATGGCAGACTCTTTCTTCTTGGGCTGTTTCATGTCGGTCTGGTACATAGTGCTCAAGTCATCACACAGCTTGTTGGTCTGCCCACCCTCGGAATCATTTCCACTGGTCCACGAAATTCTATCAAAGATCTTGTTGACTGAAAGTTCGCTTCCATACGGTGAGTGGCTTGAGCGCTGCATCTCTTCATGGCTCATGGTCTCCCAGCTGCTGCCATCATCCATCTCGCTCTCATCAGAATGGCTTCCATCTGGGAACAATTTGGCTCGATTTTCCACAAATATATCAGCAGTTGGGCTAGCTTCTTGGGTTTCTGATTCGCTACCTGCATAGCTTTGCTTTGGGCATGGTTCAGCTTCCTTTGTCTCCGTCTCTTCGCTTGGGCGTAGCTCTTCAAAGATGGAAAGTATATCTTCTGATGCTTTTGGTGGGTCATATGTGAATTGAACATCTTCGTCTCTGGCCGATGCAATGGCCTGCACAATGTTGTGTGCCGCTTCAACAAGTGCAATGTCTCCTTTGGAAGAGTTGGAAGTCGAAATGAAAGCCTCCACATCCTCCTGCAGTTTGCTCAACTGTTCATATTTGGCCTCAAGAGCGAGCTTGGCATCGACAAGTTTCATCTGTACTCGCTCCTCACGCCAAACCTCAGCCATCTGTAACAATTTCCTGTCCTCATCCAGTTCACCCCTCAGTTTGACAGAATCCTGCTTCAAGGCTTCGATCTCTGATTTGTGTTCCTCTATCTCGCTCACTAGCTTGTTGCACACCTCCTCCGTTAGTTCCCGTGTCTTCTGCTCATTGTCATACTCTTGTAGTAGCTGCTTTGCTGCCAATTTGACCTCTTTCAACTCATCAACAAGCTTAAAGTTAATAGTCTCCAACTGCCTCCGGTTCTTTTTCTCATGCTCCAGATCCGCCTTTATATCTTCAAGTATGGCTCGAACTTTCTTGTGCTCTCTGTTCCGCCAAGCTTCTTTCTCCTCCGCGAGCTTTTTGAACAAGTGATCAAGTTGCTTCTTGGCTGAAAGCCGCTCAGCTTCTAGCTTGCTCACCCTATCCCGTGCCTGCTGAAGCTCCAGCTCAAGGCTAGCAACATAGCTTCCCCCATGCTGTTCCTCAACGAGATTTAGTTGGCTGGCAGTCACATACGCACCATCTGGTTCAATGCTCTTTATGCTCATGGGCTCCCATTTTGTTGCATCCTCCATTCCAGAGGCAAGGCGAAGATGTACCTGTAGGTTAAATCCACTGAATTATCTCAGAATGGAAAGAAAAGAAAAGAAAATTAGGTGCAAGTCGTTTCTAGCTTTACCTTGTGGAGCTCTCCGCTATGTGGCTCTAGGACGGAGTTGGGGCTGGAAATGTCATTTTTCAGACGATGGTGGTGACCAAAAGGATCCTTCCTCAGAAGCTGAGCTTGCAGATGTTTGGGTATATGCTGTCATACAAGTGAAACCAACAAGTGAATATGAATGATCAATTGACAGTAAAAAAAAAGCAGGAGAAAAAGCATTTGTTCCGTCTCTTGACAGAAACAAGACATTAATATATGGCTAACAATTCCCGATGGCTGCCTCAGATTTACCAATCCTCGGAATTACAGCATACAGTAACATCTTTATAGTGACAAAGCAAAGATCTAAAGAAAAGGGGACATAAAGAACAAAGATGGACTGTCCACGCGATTGCACATATAAACCTGGGGCGACTACTGAGTGAGTGGATCGCTCAGATCTTATCACTAGAAACGATAAATGACAACTCGACAACGAAAGAGCTGTATGAAACAGCATACCATCATCCGAAACCAGGTTCCGTTGCTCATGCCATTGCCACGAACAACAGTTGCGTTCCAATCCGCAGAGTTTAACTCAAGTGGAAACAAACTAAAAACATGGCCTAGTATAAGATGGCAGCAGCAGTGACTCCAGTAAAATAGCCAAGCCCACCCACGCACCACAAGCAGCAGCAAGGTATCCGCGGGAGACAAGCTGGTTACTCCCACATCAAGAAACCTAGCGAGGTACATCCGTGGCGGCATAATTGCACGGCACACCGCCGATTCAATGAGCCGGAAGCAGCAGATCACATGAGCTGGGATTGTGCTGGCCGTGCATCACAAGGAACGCGCATATGGGCTGAGCAATAAATGCCGCCCGGCGGCAGCGGCAGAGAGACGGACGAGTTTTATATATACTGTAGAAGAAAGGAAACACTGAGAGGGACGCCGCCATAAATGGGGATCTGGGCTTTGGATTCCGCTGCGCCGTGCGACGCGACGCCGCAACGGCTAGTAACGGCTTGCCGCCACGAGCTGGAACGGAACGGAGGGAGTGGTACTGGTACCACGAGGGGTGGGCGAGTACTGCGGTTTGGTGGAGGAAGACGCTCGCCGTCCTGGATTCGCCTCCCCGTACGCCGAATCCGAGCGAAGATCCGTCCGGCGGCGGTGGAGCGGGCGCAGACGGATTTCGAACCTTTGCTCCATCCGTTCGCCCCCCTAATTAACAACGGGTGAGCACGGGCTGGGAGAGGGCGCGTACCTCGAGCCCGATACTGGCGGCGGCGGCGCGCCGGTCGGCGGCGGGTGCCTCCTCGGGCGGCCGCAGCCGCCACACCGCGGCCGCGAGCCGTCTCACGGAGGAGGGCGGGTCCCCGCGCGGCCTCTCCGCGCCGGCATTGCCCTCGCCGGCCCACCGGAGATGCGGGGTCGCGGGCCCGCCGCGGCGAGCACCGCCACCGCCACCGGCGGTGGCGGGGGTGGTGGGCAGTGTGGCTTTGAGCGGGCGGCGTCGACGGGCGCGGCGGGTAGCGCGGAGCGGCGGGGTTGAAGCTGAGGATGCGGCGGCCGGGCGGCAAGCGGGCGGCATTGGCGCGGGTAGGGTTCCGGCGGCGTGCAGGGGCAGGGCAGTGGGGAGGCCGGAGGGGGCAGCGAGTGGGAGACGTTGGAGCCAGAGCAGGGGAGTGGAGGGGGTGGAAGCGAAGCGACATGGGGAGAGAATTTAGGCCAGGGGCAAGGAAGGGAAAGAGGTCGATTTTTCGGGGGACATGTAAGGAAAGCTTGCATTTATGAGGAGCACGTGCCGTGGTTTTCTGGTTTTGATCCTGTACAGTTTCGGCTCTCAAGAAATTGTCTCGGCTATATACCTAACCTATGAAGTCGAATTTGATTTCAAACTTGATGTTAAAAAACTAAACAATTCGGACAAAGAGAGTACCATGTTCCGAGGGATTGGAAACCGTTAGGTTAATTACGAAGATGATCTTGCAGTCAAGTATCATAAATAGTCGTACACCGCTTATCACTAATTATTTTTAATATTATTAAGGAGTCATAAAATCAAAGGTGTGGTTCTAAGCGAAGGAGAGGAGTTAATGTGTTCAGCCTCTAGAAGTGGAGGGAAACTTAGGTTCAATCAGGGTTTTCGTGCAATCATGCACTCAACAAATCCTAACCCTTTACTCTCTATCTGACCCGCTATTCATCTTTTGCAAATGACCACAGTGCCTTCTCTGACTTGGAACATGAGATTGTCTTATCATGGCATCGTGCAAAAATAAGAGGGCATGATTTTTTATTGCATGATTGCACAGGAAAATACTGATTGCCTTGGAATTTGTTAGGAAGCATGGTTATCCCCTAGATTATAATAGTTAAGATACATAAGGTTTGTCAGATCTTGGATTGCCTATTAAAGGGGACAACTAGCACATCATTTGTTAAGTAAGAACTAAGAAGGCAATGATCGGCCATCGATGATACCAAACCCTACTCCAATCACTTGCTAATCCAATCTCCATAACATCTAGTATCACATATATTGGTTTCAAACCATCTCCATGGACCATGGGTGACACTGACACCACTAGGGGAAGCCACAACATAGACATCACCATCCTCAAAGATGGTGGACTTTGTGCGCCCACATTTTTTTTTTTTGATAACGCAGTGACATGTATTATACCAAGAGAACAAAAGCATACACAGTACAGGATCCGCACAGGCACATTCTGGAAGAGTACGGAGAGGACAGTTGTCCACACCATTTTGTAGAAAAGACCCTACGAAAAGAAAAAATAACAAAGAAGTCCTCAAGATCTTTTCTGCCTCCGAGAGACGTCACTCGTCGCCTTCCCCCTCCTCCGGTGTCGCCGCAACCACCATCGGAGTAGGAAGGAGACAACAAGGGCGCCACAGCCAAGACCAGAAGAAACTCCATCACTCGAAAGCTTTGACATGATCCACAATAGAAAAGCACCAAGGTAGAACATCGGACGGGGATGCACCCCAAGCTTCTCTGTCCATGGATCCGTTCTCCATGCCGGCAAGCAGCAGGAACCGAAGAACAGTCCATCCACCACACCGCCACGAACCCGACAACCATTCCTTGCTCCATCAATCCCCAGTACGCACCTGGTAGAAGAGTCGAGGAGGTGCTTCCTACATCGACGGCACCAAGAACTCGAGCTCCAGATCCAGGAAGACCCTGCCTCACAAGCTCATCGCTGACACCGGAGCGAGCGCCAACGAGGTGGAAATCGAGCCGGAGAACTTTATTCCACAAAGGTCGCGCCACCTCCACCAAGCCACCACGACCGGGACGCCAAACTAACCTCCCAGAAGAGAAGCCGGAGCACGCATCAACGCCGACGCCAGAGCTCATCTGGAGGAAAAGGAGCCGCCATGGCAACCAGAACGTCGCCACCATCTGAAGAAAAGACAGCCAGCACGCCGCCATTGCCACCGGCAAAACTAAGCCTACTAGCTGTAGCTAATAGCCTAAACTACAGATCGGCCATCGCCACGCCTTCCCCTTCCCTCCCAGTGCCGGAGACGATGCTAGAAAGGAAGGATCCAGCCGGATCGACGCCGAACACCCGGAGCTCCCTTTTTCGCCTCTGTACTGTAGCGCAGCGGCGGGGCCTCCGCTCCAGGCCCGGTTTCGTTGCCAGTAGCCGCGCCAACATATATTGGTTAGGTACACAAAGATCCAAGCCTTGCTCCTAAAGCTCAAAACAAAGGGTTCTTGCATCAAGCAGAGGAACGATTTCAACACGAGCAAGAGGCGGCCGCACAACTCTGAGTGTCGGCAGTGGTAAGCCTGTAGGTTGTGGCATGCAACCGCCTAGCATGTTGGGGAGTGCAAGAGGTGTGCAAGACGAAACAGGAGCGCCTATAGCAACACAGAAGCTATGACCCGTGAGTTCTCCACATGGCGCCAGGCATAGATGATTTGAGTGTTCTCAAGAACGGAGGCAGCCTTGATGGTGCCCTCAACCTTAACTCACCGGGAAACCTTGTCCTATCCTTTCATATCAGCAGTGTGCTCATCCTCACCTTGGAGTTGCCATTTGTGGGTTTCCTTGAGAGGCGAGCGGGTGAAGCAACAGTGGCTACACCCCATGTTGCATTGCTGTAGCGCGGTCTCGGCAACCATGAGGCCGCCTTTGCTAGCCATTGAGGTCTTCCTTAGGCCAGCATGCTTGTGAATATCGCTGTCATCTTCAGCCTTCGTTCATTCACAACAGTCGTCACCATCCCCTGCAGGCATCAAATGGCGCAAGTGTGAAGATGTTCCGATGGTCGATTGACACTAAGGTTGAGAAGTTACATTATCCAAGCCATCTGATGTGGCAAGAGTAGTAGTTATCATATCTTTACAAGTGTAGTTGTCCAAGAATGGTGAGAGTTGAAGACTTAGAGGAGCTAAACACTTGATCGTTTCTTAGAGGATCTTATGTGTCTCCTGAAGGGCGTGAATAGGCATTTATTTGAAAATTTTAAACAAACTAGGCAGCGGATAAGTCCGCAAACTTAGATACTCTAAGATAAACCTGAGTATCTGGACCTATATAGATAGAGATACGAAATTCAAAATAAATTACAGAAGTCGATGATTCTACTTGGGAGAATGAAGACTTGGTTAGTTCCCTTATGGTTCCTTCACCTAGAATCAAGCTCTCAAGTAGATCGGGTGAAGTCTTGAATTATAGCAATGAAATATGAGCAAAGTAAATACCAACACAATGAGACAAGTATTTGTAATCCGAAGTTGGGGCACTCCAATAAGGAGTCCGTACGTCTATATTGAGGATCCCACAAAGAGCCGGGTCTTCAACCACTTCCTCAACCCCCAAATCGCACAAAGCAATGAGGACTTACTCAATCTTCATGGGGAAATATAAACTTCCTAGAGCTTCTCACAAAAACCTTGAGAGCTTTCGAATGACCGCTAGTTGTCTAGGAGTTCTTCACTCCAAGAGTAACAAATCAAAGTCGCGGGATGAACTTGCCTCAAGAACCACAAAGAGCACAAGCAAGAGAGGAGAGCACGAAGGAGGAGCACAAGCTTGGGATCTTCACCCTCTTCCTCAACTCCACGAACCATAGGAGCAAGCAGAAGGGGGAGGAAGTAGGGAATTGAATTTTTCTTTGAGTTCTTGGTCTATAGTTTGGATTGGAATGATCAAGAGAAAGTGCTAGAGGTGGAAGGAGTATAGATACTCCCTCCCCCTACCCCGAAGAGTTGTTGCACTCAGATTCAGTGCAGACCTGGAGTCTCTGGGTTAACCCGGAGCATCTGGGTTGGATCTGGACAGAGCAAGTAGCCACTAGGACAAAGAACGCTAGGGTAGATACTATCTCGGATACTCTGAGTTGACAGACTAAGCAACAGAGAGCTGGACAGAAGCACTAGGTCAGATACCGACTTGGATACTTTTAGTTGACATATTATAGAAAGGTGTATAAATAAAGTATTTGGTGGATGAATTTACGGAAGAATGAGGCAACAACATTCCAAAACTTGATCTCTATTAATAATACGACTTTTCCTAACCCAAAGGAAAATAAAATACTAACTAAGCAGTTGCTTTGAGTCACGCTCTTTACTTGGGCACTTGAATGTAACTTGATCAACATGAGAGTAATCTTCCAAACCATTACCACCACTTAGATATCATATGAAATCGTGTAAGATTAAAAGCCATGTTTTGTCAACCTTGTGTAAGTCTTGATAATACATGAAGGCACATTAAACAAATTTAATTACGTCACTTCTTGTCATACGCTTAGTGAACATGTTAGATCATTTGATTGTTTTGTCATATGTCACCAAAATAAAGAGAGTGAAGCCTATTGTTCACTCACATCACTCTAATACCTGAGTTTCCTAATAGCCAGTTGGTAATTGTCTACGTAAGAACACTTCAAAATCATTGTTAGGCGATTGTCAGCATAAGGACACTCCAAAATCATTGTTAGATATGTTGAGTAGACACAAGGTTCTAATGGCCGATTGCAGCACTTGTGCTAATTGGAAGATCCGGCAATGGGTATCTTCTATATTCAATTAGCTACCCCTGCTACATATTTCTCTTCACATATATGAAGCAACGTCATCAAAAGAGTTCATTAAGTTCCATGCTATATCACTATGCACTGAGATATCTATTTATATCTTCCATCGATTTTCTACAGCTTCATGCGTGCACTACTTATTTGTGGTATATAAATTGGTATCCTCAAATTCCCGCGGCAACGCGGGTGATTTCATCCAGTAATTAGTAATTAAGTAAAGCCCATTATCAGTATTAACTCATATTTTTCTCAAATCTTAGTGATCCACGCTATGTGATGTTTAAGGGCCATCAACTCCCTCGTATCGCAGTACATCTGAGCTACGCTCCATTCGCTTCCACTTCTCTTTTAAGTCAAGGTGAGATGATAATTTCAAACAATATTGGCTACTGCTATTTAATTATTTAATCATGGTTTCTTAATGCAAATGGATTTGCTACTTCTCTTATCTCTTATAAGTCAAGGTTGTATCGGACAACTGATTGAAAAGTACTGTCGCAAACAACTGATACCATTTCTCATTGGTTATTTGTGCCCGCTGATCTGGAAAAGAGGTTTAATAAAATAAATTTAAATTGCGGCAATCCAACTTTTTTTTGGCACCGACTCACAAATTTGGTATCTTCTAATACCATTCTCTTGATACCATCCAGTACGACATAGTTTTTGACCTTTAGTTTTTGCTCAATGGACGGCTCGTTTTTTTCAAATTAAACTATGGTAAAACTTGTAATATATTTTTATCATGATTTGTGGGTGTTTATGTGTGGGCTTGATGTATGATTAATTATTCAGACTTTCACTATCACGTTACCATGCTTGGTTTTATGCAAGGGCCATGAGAGTAGCCCACGCTATTTATGATGTACTCCATGTTTTGATGGATGTTAGTACCATGTTATTTAGAATACATTTCTAAAATAGTTGTTCCTAATTATTTTTACAGGACGAAGACAAACACTGTACATTAGCTGTCATCACTTGGCATGGTCAAAAGATAGGTGCGTCCATCAGTTAATATTTATTAGTTATTTTTGAGAGATTTTACGATGATTGGAAAGGTACCCACCGGTACCAGACGGTACTACTATTTTTTATAATTTTAAAAGATCTTATGCCTTTTGTGGAAATATAAAAAATAAAAAAAATATAGGACCGGTCCATCCATTTTTGGCACCAGACCCTTCCATTTGGTGTCGTCTAATACTGGTACTATGGTACCGCCTATTTCTAAGCCGTTAGATCACCACTAATAAACATGTCCTATTTTTCCAACCACCGTAAAACTTATATTTATTTTCCTTAAATTATAAATTTGTATTTTCTCATACAATTTGGTCCTTCGGCAACGACTTATCAAGTCACCGCTTTATGGTCATCTAAGTTCACGACTTCACGTTGATGTTGCTTTGCATATGGTTTGTTCTTTCCATGATGAAAACATTGTCCTTTCTTCAAAGGGGGAAATCATTAAACTATCCTCTCTTATACTCTGTCCATCTTAAAATATAAATTTATATTTTATACCCCTAATATATAACTTTTTATCTAATATTATCCTTTACCGATTCCCGTTTCTATTTATATGACTACGTGTGTCTCACAGTGGTTTGCATCATGCTGTCATTAACCCAATGGCTACCTTCCTTCCATTGATTAAGATCCTTTTAGTAACTCAAGTGTGATACTCCATACATCCTCATTTATAGGTCATTTGATTTTTTTGACACTAACTTTAACTAACTCGTCTTATACAAAATATTTGAAAAAATACTGAAAATTCCAATTCATAGTTAAAGTGAATTATATGCTAAACTAAATCAAAGGGAAATAATGATAATTATGATTGTTAAATAAGATGAATAAATCAAATTTTGAGTTAAAAAAATCAAAGAACCTATAAATTGGGAACGAGGAGAATACTCCTGGTTGATTTTTCATCTATAAATCTTTCTGCTTTTAAGCCATATTTTATCTTAAAGTTGCTCCAAATCCCGTAGCAAGGTGATGGGAATTCACTAGGTAATGAACATTTTCCTTTAGCAATAAACACGCCACAGCGCGCGCGTGTCCAGGGTGCGGTGAGCGTCGGGTGCGCACCGGGGTATGCGTCGCATGCGTGCATTCGCGTCAGATTTGAGTCCGTGGGTCGCATGTGCGTGCGTCATGACCGAGTCATAGATGCTTGGGTGTGAAGATAGGGGTAGGAGGAGGTGGCTAGCGTGGCGCCGATCGAGCGGGAATGTGGCGTGGTCGTCTGGGGAGAGCGCGCAAGCGCTCATGATGTGGAGTTCCGTGGCTCCGATGTGTGCTTCGCGCAGGCGTTAAATAGCCCTTGTACCCCGCCATTCCAAGGTGCCGAGTCCAGTGCTTAATCGAGCCAAGATATAGTCGATTTCGTTGCCGCGGCGTTCGTCAGCATTGCACTTACCAAATCCATAAAGGCAAGGTAGACATCTGGACTGACCCTTGGTGCCCCATTTAAGACAACATGCCCCATTTGGGACAACATCCACTCCCATTTAATCATGCCCCCCTCTGTCCACCCTCTCTCTAACCTTGTCAAAGAATTTTGGAACCATGACTCTAAAAACTGGAGTATGCATCTTATTCAGCAAATTTTTGAACCACACAGTCCAAGTAATCACTTCTACACAGGTGGTCAACAAAACAACCAACGACCTTCTGATATGGAAACCAGCTAAAAATGAACAATGTTCCACCAAATAAGCATATAAACCCCTTTATTCCCCTCCTCCCTCTACTGTTAACATGCAGGGGTCAAAGGGCCTCTCCTCTCAAGCTTTACGGCCGCTGAATAGGGTCTGAAAAGACAAATCCGCTAAAAATTTTCCTTTGGAGATTGCTCGGGTACGCGCTAGCCACTGCAGAAAGGGTATCCAAATATTCCCAACATAAAGATGAAAAGTGCCGAGCCTGTAACCAGATTGAAGATGACACCCACTTATTCTTAGGTCTATCTTTTGTGAGCCCTTAAAAAAAGATGGGCTTTCCATAACTGCCACTGAAAAGTTCATTTCACCTTCACTGCCACTGGTTAAACTTCGGTTTGCCCTGTGAGCCACTGCCATCAGATTTTGGCCAAAGAGTTGCTAACAGTGGAGTGAAATGCCTATGTTGCCCCTGATTGGCCCTGTACCCCCTGCCTCAACATATGTTGTATATTTCGCTGGCGAAAGGGGTCCACTACCTACCTCATCTCCTCCTCCTCCTCCCCCTCAGTCCAGCTGCTTGACCTGCGCGCGCCTCCCCGTTGCCATCCCACCGCCCGGCGTGGCTGTCCGCTCTGCTCGCCCGCCTGTGGCCGTCCACCGAGCGCACTGCCCGCGCCTCCCGCCGTGGCTGTCCTCTCTGCCCGCCCGTCGTGGTCGTCTGCTCTGCCTACTCACCGTGGCCGTCCTCTCCGCACGCCGTTGTCGTCTGCTACAAGCGCCGCCCGCCGTGGCTGTCCACCACTCGCCGCTGCTTTTTCAAGGAGTTCGCGACGCTCCGGTCCACGCCAGCGGCGAAGGCGGAGATGCTCCTCCTGGACGTGCGCGAGGGCGACGACGCGCTTCGCGGGTTCGTAATGGACCGGTACCAATCCGTGGTGCACGAGCGGATGGAGGCAGCATCCTTCGGGTTCGGGGGGCAGCAACGCGATGGTGGAGGCGAGGATGCGGCGTGCCAGGCTGAGTAGGCGAGTTCACAGAGATGGCGCGGCATATGTGGTTGCTGCACTGCCCGTCCGCGGAGACGGATGGCGTGGCGGAGGCGAACGGCTAGCGGGGCGGAGGCGGAAGGGCAAGGCGGGGTTGAAGAGGGGTGGCAGGATGGGGCAGGCCCAATCGGGTTTAGGGAGCGCGGGCAGCCGCACTTGGTGGGCGACGTGCGTGGCGGACGACCACAGCGGGAGGGTGGCTGGCAGTGGTGAGGCGGGCAGCGCAGGCACGTGCGGGTGAGCCACGGCGGGCGAGCGGCCGCGGCTATGTCTTGTGGACCGATAGCCTCCACGGTGGGTGGCAGGGAAAGAGGGGAGGGAGGATGAGGCGGACGCCGGTGGGGAGGGAGGACAAGGCTGCGGTGGGCAAGACGGAAAGAGGGAAGGCGACGGGCGACAGGGAGGGGGGTATAATGGCCATTTTATAAAATGTGTGATGTCCGATCCAGTCAACATGAATGTTGACCGTTAAAAATGACACCACAGTGGCTCACAGGGCAAACCAAAGTTTAACAAGCGGCAGTGAAGGTGAAATGAACTTTTCAGGTGGCAGTTATGGAAAGCCTATCTTTTTTTAAGGGCTCATAAGGAATAGACCCCTTATTCTTCTCTTGCTCTCTCCCCCGAGCTACTTGGTTCTCCACTCAGCCTTCTATTAGAACCGACTCTTTGCTGCAGATGCACCCCAACCTCCAAGATGTTGTCTCCTTCATTGCAGGCCATAGCGATTCTAGTGAACACCTTCAAAGAACTGCCTCCACCTTCTGGTACATCTGGAAAGCCAGGAATGACAAGAGGTTCAATAATAAAACCTGGATAGCTCAACAAATCCATATGCATGTTAGAGTAGATTTAACCAGACACGTTTTCCTTTCTAATCTGCACCAAAAAATGAACAATTTAGCCAATAGCACGGAACCACATATATCAAATGAAGCTATTAATATGACCGACTCTCATTGTGTTGTTTTGGTAGATGCTTCCTTCGTTTCTCAACAGGTCACAGCAGGATCAGGCGGCGTTGGACTTGGCCTCTACCTTAAAGGGAGATTACAGGGACAGAATATCAGGATCAAGGTGCAAGCGCAAACCAGCCAGGCGTCAACTCCAATATAGGCGGAAGCACAGGCCATCTCACTTGCTCTCCAAGTCACCTCTATGCTCCAAATCCAAGCTGCAACAATATAGTCTATAATGCACCAAACTGGCAACTGAGGCCACTAATAGCAGACATCACTGAATATTCTCGTTTCAAAAACTGCAGCTTTAAGAAGATAAGAAGGCTGCACAATACTATTGTGCACAATCAAGCCAAAAGAGCTAGACAATCCATTTTTTTTCTCAGCCTTCTCTTAAATGTGCAAATGCTGGGCATGAAAACTGTCCCATTGTGGCTGCTTTTCAATCCGGGACCTTTTCTTCTTCACCTTGTAAACTACCGTTAACCTAATAAAGCTGACGTCCTTATAAAAAAAACAATTGGCATCTGAGCAAGAAGATGTCGCCGCCACCGAAGATTAGAGAGAACTCCAAGAGCAGTGCCACCACTGCGGAGAGCGCCATCATCAACTCCAGTGCCATGGAGCCGCTGTTGCTAACCAAGACCAATTACCATGAGTGGTCCTTTGTTATGAAGGTGAGCCTAGAGGCATTGGGGGCTGTGGGGCATGATGGAGTCCGACAAGGTGGAGCGACATGATGACAGGTTGCCGCTCGCCGCCATTTTGCGTGCGGTGCCATCGGAGTTGAAGGCCATGCTCGCCGTGAAGACGACGATGAAGGAGGTGTGGGAGGTCGTGAGGACGATGCGGGTCGGCGAGGATCACATGAAATCCATGAACATGCAGTGCCCATGAAGGAGTTTGAGAACGTCACGTTCCGCGGTGGGGAGTCGATCCACAGGACGATGGGGACTTCGCAGTGCGCATCAACGGGCTTGTTAGCAGCCTGCGCGAGCACGGAGAGAAGGTGGAGGACAGCCGTGTAGTGAAGAAGATCCTACAAGTGACCCCCAAGAAGTGAAAGCAGATGCTGCTCGACCTCAACACGAAGTCCATTGAGCCGTTGAGGAGCTCGTCGATTGGCTGCGCGTGGTGGAGGAAGCCGACGTTGAACAAGCTGCGGCGGACATTGGGCAGTTGTACCTCTCCGAGGAGCAGCGGGAGGTGCGTCGTAGACAGTGGCCAGGAGCATGCATGCGGCGGGGACAGGCGGCGTGGCAACGGTGACAAGGGAGGCGGCGGCGACGGCGGCGATCGCAGCGACCGTGACGATAACACGAGCAGCACGAGCTCAGGTCTTAGCGGGCGTGGAGGGAGCCGCTACCGAGGGCGGTGCTTCGAGTGCGGCGAACATGGACACCTCGCCCAGTACTGCTGCGAGAGGAAGAAGAAGAAGGCGCTCCTAGCCAGCGCCAATGACGAGCCAACGTTGCTGTGATGGCGGATCGCGCCATGTTCTGTTTAGGAGGAGTTTGTTAGCAATAAACACGCGCAACGCGCATGTATCCAAGGCTCGGTAAGCGCCGGGTGCACGCCAGGGTGTGCATCGTGTGCATGTATTCGCGTCGTGTTTGAGTCTGTGGGTCGCGTGTGCGCATGTGCGCGCGCTGTGACTGAGTCGTAGATGCTTGGGCGTGAAGAGAGGGGTAGGAGGAGGTAGCTATGTAGTGCCAATCGCGCAAGAATGCGGCGTGGTGGTCCGGAACAAGCGTGCAACGCTCAGGACATGGAGGCCGTGGCGTGCGGATCATGGCGAGCACGTGGGACATGGAATTCGTGGCTTGGTGTCTGTGTTTGTGAGGGCGTTAGGCTATCTCCAACGGTGCCAGCATATTGGTTCTGCAAAGTTTAACGCTGCACTGTTACGGTACCGTAGATAGAGAGATGGATGGTTGAAATAGTGATGCAACATGAGAGATGGAGGAGCTACTGGATATGGATATAGCCTTAAATAGCCCTTGTACCCCGCCATTCCAATGCGCCGAGTCCAGTGTTTAATCGAGCCAAGATGCAGGCGAGTTCGCTGGAAAAATACTGTTCATCTTCTTTGTCGTGACGTGAGCATGTGAGCGAGGGAGGCGGGGGCAAGGCCGGGGCCCAAGATTTTCCTTGCCATATGATTGGCTTGGACATTTTTCTTGCCATATGATTGGTTTTGACGGATCAACCGGAACTCGGAACATCCACGGTACTGAAAGAGGCCAGGTGCTCAGGTAGTTCAGACAGCTCTGGCATCTACAGTCTATCAAGGGAGGCAGGGACATCACACGTTGCAAGAGGGAGCATTGGTCCAAAGAGTTATTTTCGACCTTAAATGTAGTTTTGGAAACTTCTGTAGCATATACTATACCTCGTCATAATCTAAAGCATGGACCCTAGGCCCCTTCCAGGGCCATATTTATGAGACACAAGTTCAGAACAACTTGTGACTAGAATGCTGCTTCCTTTTAAGAAGATAAGATTCATCATTCAGCATTATGTGACTGGATGGGATCTTGTGAAGATTACACACAGTATCCTATGGCCCAGATGTCCCAGCATTATTGATCCATCGTGGTTTTGCACATACAGCTCTGACTCAGGCAAATCTGGTCTGGAGAAAGAACAGTGCCAGGGGCTCAGGGCTTGGGCTCAGAATCAGAGCCTGCAGTCCTGCACCACTGACCCTGAAGATTCTATTGCCCATGACGAACCGTGACTGGACAGCAGATTGCTAAGCAGATGGAGATGGGAGCCATGGTTAACTGCCATGATATAGCACGTTCTGGGCAATTGGTTCCTGAAAAAAGGGGAGAGCTGTTAACCAAGCCGACTCCGTAGTATAGTGTCTTCCTGGAATAAAAACAAATTGCTACTATGCAATATATGAAGTAAAGTTATTAATCCAGATGATAGAAAAAAGAGGTGCACAATTACATTGATTGGTAGGAAAATTTCCAAAAAGTGAAAAAAAAGGGGGTTTCCACAGGGACCCTGAATCATTCAATGCTGACTGGAGGACTTCTCAATGATCATATCCAGATATCTTTTAGTTCATCTACTGTAACTGCAATTTGCAAGGGAATGAATTGTGATAAAATGTGAAACTCTAAATTAATCTGTAGCATGCCGCTCTAAGACCATAACTAAAAGGGAATGCAATATAGCACCTATAAAATCATGGACTGGACACAATACATACCTATATAAACTTCGGACAAATAGCTAGGCATCAAATGTTCAACTGAAGAGCTACTTGATTACATGACCTCTTTGTAAAATCAATTATTCCTTAAACGTAAGTTACCAACTGGAGCTATAGGTACAAAGAGCAGCATAAACATTGTATGATTACAGGAAATCATCTCAACTTACGACAAAAGCTGAACAGCTTGAATATAAAATACAGACTTTTTATGAGAACAAAGAGAAGAGATAGGTCAAGTATATTTTTGTTGGAGAGAGTATAACTATCGAATAAATATCTTGACCAACCTAGGAGGAACTAGGTGGCACTACAAATAAGAAGGAATATAAACCCAAATTTGAGTCAAACAGGCTCTGAACCTAGGTGGAGGGGAGATGAAAGAATTTTCAGCTTTCCCATTGCTTAACTCCACTAAACCCTGGATTCATTTCTTGAACAAGAATATACTCCAATATTTAACAGTACTCTTACCTTCTGCAATTTGCGTGTATGAGCCTAGGAGCAGCATTCATGTACTCTTCCAAATAGAAACATGTAGTAAATAAGTCCAGCTAAGACTTTTCAAATTCCCAACTCAGAAACATATGTGTAAGGTTTGGGGTTTAGGGTATGTGTAACGTTCTTTTGATGTTCTGTATCTTTGCGCATTGCCTTTTTAACTCCTCACTGCAGTCCCAAACCCACAATTCAATCAAGGAAGGAGGGAGGCCACTTTCTGGCATCGACTTCATGCTGGGACATGACTTGATCTCTAACTTGCTGAGAGAGCTCAGAAGATGAAGAGCATCTGGGAGAGTCTGGAGATTCTCACAGGACTCTATCACAATTTCACTTATTGAAGATGGCAGCAGCTGGTTTTTTAAAGAAAGGATGCCTGGACAGCAAGAAAGCTCCAACTTGTTGAAGGAGGGGAGAGAATTTAGCTTTTCAGGCAAGGATTGCAGACTCTCACAACCACTGATGTGAAGTTCTTCAAGTGAAGCCGGTAGGATTAGCTCTTCCAGTGACACCATGTTTACACAAGATTTTATTGCTAGCCTCTTGAGGGAAGGAAGGAGATGCAGTGTCCCTGGTAAGGAGCAGAGTTTTTTATAGGAGTCAAAGGACAACTCCTGGAGGGAGGTAAGTAGTGGGAAAGCTTCAATTGTCACCTCCATAGTTGAGTTGTCATCTCCATCATCATCAGAACACAAAAATCCTAGCCGCTTGAGGGATTGGATATATTTACAGCTGCAGCTTGTCAGAAGGGAGAGATCGTCTGTCCAAATCCTTTCTAGCTGTAGGCAGAAGACGTCAATATCTACCCTGAGCCCCTCTTCCATTGCTTTGCTCCAAGCATTCCAAAAGCCAGGACTGTCAAAGACTTGAAGAGATCTTAGGCTGATGCATGTTGGTAAGCCTCGTATAGAAGACAACACTCCTGAGCGATGGATTCCTATTTCTTCCAGTTCTGTGCACGAACTGAGATCAATAGATTCTAGATCTGAACTCTCGGTTATCACAAGTTCCTTCAGAGAGGTGAGGCCAGAGATAGGTAACATCTTTTCGCAGACACCATCAAGCACCAGTCGTTGCAACGATGATGGAAGGAAGATCCTGCTCGAGCTTTGACCATCTTCCTTCATATTGTCAGGAATCAAAGAGGACATTAACTTCGGACACTCTCCAATCCTTAAAGTCTGAAGGGCACTGAGCCCTGTAAATCCTTCTTTGTTTCCACAAGATAGATCTATGCAGTTTGTGATATACAGCTCTTTCAAAGATGTCAAGGAGCCAATTGGAATCATCAGTGTGCACTCATTACCTTCTACCCCTGGGCAATCTGCTAGCTCTAGGGTGGACAGAGAAGGTAGACGTGATAAAACGTGAGTAAACTGATTTCCTCTAATGCAGCATGACTCGATTGTGAGCTTCTCAAGAGCAGGTAGTGGACTATCTTTCTTGTAGTATTCCTCTTCTTGTGCTACAGGCATCGAGAAAAGCTTCGGGCATCCCTCAATGTTCAATTTCTTCATATATTTAAGCTGCTGAAATGCTTCCTCCCAAGAGAACCAAGTAAGGTTTAAGCAGTTCATTAGAGAGAGCTCTGACAAGGCTCCCAAGTTATGCATACTCAACACTCCATTTGGAGATGTCAAGCTTTCAGTCCCAGACAAGATCAGTGTTTGATAATATGATAAGCTTTTAAACCTATAGTATGACAAACTCTCAAACAATGACGACTGGACATTTACAATTGTCATTCTCAGTACCTTAGGTCCAAGAGGAAGGGGAGGCAATGGCATCAGCAGGGGACAATCATGTATGACGAAATGGTGGAGAAGAGGGAACGAATGAACTGGCACAGTTTGGGCAGAGAAGGAGCATGAAAAGGGAAGCTCCCTTAGTTTGGGGCAACCTTTAATTTCAAGCACCTGTAGCTCAGTTGCTAATAATGGAAATTCATCTAGAATGATCCATCTTTCTAGCTGTTCAACTTCCTCAATAACCAGCTCCTCCAGAGAATGAGTTGACACCACAGATGTACCACAAATTCTGGATAAATGTAGCTTCTTCAGACACTTCAATTGCACAAAAGGCGGTAGAATTCTCAATGCGTGGCAATCTTCTAAATAAATAGATCGCAAATGGACAAGTGATGAAGCCTCTCCCAACCATGTTGGAAGTAAAGCACTCATGTACCCGCTGATCTGGAGATGATTGATCTCTGAATGAGGTTGAAGTCCCTCAAGTACCTCTTCATCCATATCAGGATTAGCATACATCCTGCTAACATCCCAACTCAAGCACAAGCTTTTTAAGTGTTCTTTGTCCAGGAGTTTGGCGTTGGCTCCATCGTCCTTAGTTTTTAGGTTCTCGAGACCAAGAATGGACAGCAAACGAAGTTCTGACAGATTCGCTAGCTGCGCCATATGAAAACCATCCTCCTTTCTGACTCTAAACTGGCGTAGTTCCTGAAGAGAGGCTAGTTTACCAACTTCAGAAAGCTCTGAATGGTTTTCCTCATGGCAAATAAAATGTCGGAGATTCACGAGATTGGAGACGCTTTTTGTCAATGTAGAAAGGTAGCAGTCTACTCCTACATTCAGAAACTGCAAGCGGTAAAGCCTGCACAATTCTTTAGGGAAGTGACGATCATATCTCTCAAGCCAAGGGTTATGTTTGTCATATTCTTGTCTGGTTGCACGCAGATAGCGAAGATGAATACAGTGTCCAAAGCCAGATAGGATGTCTCCATCATCTTCAATTCCTGATATCCTCAATGAACGGAGATTGCATATAACATCAGCCACGAAGTGAAATCTTGTGGCAAATGTAGAACCAGAAGTGCCAAACAACATTAAGGATTTGAGCTTCTTTGTTTGCAGGGTATCCAGTTCAACCAAATCTTTCTCAAATTCTGAATCTGAATATTGAGATGAAGCAATTATAGACAAATGACAGGTCGTTGAGGGCACTGGTTGGCACTGAGAACCATCCATAGTAAAGCACTCTCGTGCTGACACATCCTGAGCTAGATCATGCATCAAGTCATGTATTATGTAGTGCATATCAGTTCTATCTTTATCCATTTTCTCCAAGAAGCCCAAATTCACTAAATCGTCTAGATATTCAGATCCAACTTCTTCAAGCCTTATATTATGACCAGCAGGATATAAATAACCTTGAGAAATCCAAAGATGGATCAAGTCCTCTGCATAAATCTGATAACTTTTAGGAAACAATGCACAATATGAGAAGCAACGCCGCAGATGGAAGGGCAGATAGTCATAACTGATCTTTAGAATTGGTATGATACCATCAGTCTCTTGGTTTGATATCCACTCCTTGTTTTCAAAAATTCTTTTCCAGCGGTCAAAATCAATATGTTTCCTCAATAGGCCCCCTACACTCTTAGCTGCTAATGGGTAACCCTTTAACCTATCTGCAATTTGCCTCCCAATCTTGTGCAATTTGTAGTTTCCTTTTTTATCACCGAATGCATAACCTCGAAAGCATTCCCAAAAATCCTCCTTCTTGAGACCATCCAATGCGATTGGCTCCAATGTGCAAATAGCCTTGGCAACATACTGGTTTCGAGTGGTCACTAAGATAGCATTGCCTTTCCCTTGCTGGTTAGATACCAATGGAGCCACAAGCCTGCTCCATTCGCTGCTGTCCTTGATGTCCCATATATCATCTAAAACTAGCAAGACTCTGCTGTGCTTCAGTTCATCTTTAAGCATCTCCTGTAGAAGAGTCAGATTTGCACTGCCTCCTTGATCCATTCCTGTTGCGCACTCTAATATCTGTCTGGTAAGTCTCACAATATCAAAATTCGGGGACACACATACCCATATCATAGTATGAAAATAGGCCTTAACTCTGGGATCGCTGTACACATATTGTGTCAGTGCGGTCTTGCCGATGCCGCCATTGCCCACAATAGGGAGAACCACAAGATTGTGGTCATGGCGACCATCACCAACCAACAACTCCACAATTTGGTCCCTTTCAAGGTCCCTTCCGTATATCTTAGTTTCTGTAAGATACGGTGTTGTCAATCGCCTTGTGTTTTCATTCCCTCGCTTTGCCAATGCAATTCTATCCAGTTCATCCAGCTTGAGGGCCTTACACACATCATCAGTGAACTGACCCAAAGACCTACTGGATTCATAGATTCGGAGCAACAATTCATCCCTGTCAAGCTCAGCTCTTCTCGTGGCACGGACAACAGAATTTCCATACGCAGGGACCAATGCGCTGCTGCTTCCATGCTCCGCTGCATCTGCAATATCAACAAGATTAGGAACTTCACAAATAGATTATGAAAAGTAAAGAAAGAAAATTCATAGGTCGCCGCTACCATCACTGTGTCCACTGGTCCCACCATCATCATCCATAGAGTAGCTAGAGTCATCAATCATCTCCAGATCAGCATCACGCATAGATACATCATCAATCTCATTCTCATCGAGCATCTCCACATCGGCGCCAAGCTCCGCTCTCATCCGGAAGTAGTCAATCTCATCGAGCGCCTCCTCGGCGGCATACACCAAATCCTGCAGTTCAGGAAGTGATTCCACCAGGGCCTCGTTCTTGATCTCAATCTCCCGGGCAGCGTCCAGAACGAGGCTGGCGCTCCCCAACTTCTCCTCGAGGACGATGACACCGTCACTGAGGCCGACACCGAATGCAAACGCCTGCAGCGCGCTGCTGCCGGCTGCTGCGGAGGGTACCAGGGCCATCTACAGAGGGTTTGAAGGCGAGGGTCGAGAGAGAAGGACGGGTATATGAGCAAGAGGGAAGAAAAGGATAACGAGAGGCAATGCCAATGGAAAGGGATATAGTGGTCGAGGACTCGAGGTCACACGGATTAGTCGATGCCAGCTATACTTTGGTTGGAATATCCGTAGTTGGAGATGAAAAAGGCAAACCATTTGCAGCCTAAAGAGTTGACTTAGGAACACGTACGGTGGAACGGAACGTGCGCACGCGGGCACATAGCAAGCCGGACCTAGCGCTGTCCGTTGACCTTGCAATAGGCAATTAGGAGGGCGGATATAATGATAATGAAATGCCACTCGTCGCCTCGAGGAAAGGCAGCGCTCTGTCAGCAGCCACGCGATGAAAGCAGGAGACTCTGGTGCGCAGGGGAGGGGCGAGGCAGGCAGAACTAGCCCTGTTCATGGGCTGGTGTTTGTTTCCAAACCAATGTAAGAGATGCAAACTGGTTTCGGTTTGTGATTGATTATATCCGGTTGTTGGTGTTGGGTTGAGTACTCAATTGGTTTAGCTTGAACTGGTTTGTTACCCATGGGGGACCGGTCCTTGGGCACCTTCGACTCGATGAAGGAGCCGCAGGGGGTGATGCCGTGGTGGCCGACACAGAGGGGAGGGGTCGGCTGCCACTGCCGCCCGAGCGCCGCCTCGGCCACGCTGCGCACATCGCACCCGAAACACAAGTTGAGAGGACGAGGGTCTGCAATCGTGTAACGGTTCAAAATTTAGTGTCCAGAATTTTTTCTGATCTCTTTCTAATTTAAAATTAAATTTTCGAAAATTTTAAATGTTGCTTATTTCTTTTGAGTGTGTTAATATGAGCTCAATAAAATTCCAAATATCGCTAATAATTACCACCAAAATTCTTTCCAAAATTCAATTCCAAAAACCCCGCGCCATTTAGACCCTCCATCTCCGCGCCACTTGGATCCTCCTATCTCCACGACACGTTATTAGCCTTCTTCCCACCGCCGCGACCAGCCCCGGCTCACCCGGGCGTTGTTTGCCGCGAACACATTCCATCCTACTCCAATTTCTCTAAGCAAGTTCGCCGCAAAATTCCCCACAACGGAGTCATCTCGGTCCAATTAAACTAGCATAGAGAACTACCTCACCACACTGACAACCACCAGAGCTGAACACCCTCGTCATACTCTTTCTTTCCATGCCTCGGATTAGAAAATGATAGCTAGAACCTCTATTTTGGAGTAGCTTACGGTGAGTCTCTACCGCAGTTCACGGCGACGCAAGGCGAGCAGCCTCCGCTCGAGTCTACCTTGCTCTGTCTTTATGATTAATTCCTCCTCCCGTCCCTAGTCTTGCAGGTGGGTCCAGCTTTTCTCCCACCAGCACACACCCATGCGCTGCACAAGCCAAAAGCACAGAGTCAGTCTAAAACATGATTAGCTTAATCATGAGAAGCTCTCATCCAAAAGTCACATGCTAGCCGATGGTTTAATTGTGTACTAATCTATTCATCTATCTATTTATTCTCGATTTAATCCCTCGATCATACGAGCTCCGATTCTATCGATTTTCTTTTGAAACTCATCAAAAATCAAAATCTACCATCCACATTAACCTCATAATTTTAGGAGATTCGAAAGCCCGCCTACGAAGTCGGTGCCACATCTAATATCGTAGACGTGGATCGTTGACACCAGTTTGAAATTCTGCTCGCAAGCAGTCTAGAAATATTTTATGTTACTCTAGAATAAAAAAAATACGATTTTATTCTCCCTGTTTCCAAATATTCGGATTTTAGAATATTCTAAGAATATTCTTTTTTTTATTTTTCTAAATATACAAAATTCATATCTTCTCCGTTCCAACTCCGATTTGGGTGATTTTTTTTTGCCTAAATTCATCTAAAATCAAGCTCTACCTACCCATACACTTCACATAATCTTTTGTTCTAGTCGGAAGTCACCATCATGCCACCATGACTGCCGTCCTACGTCCAGTCAGTGCTTCACACCGGTCCCACAATTTCTGTGTGCCTGGTGATTGATATCTTTATCCACCTACTCTATATAAATTGTAAAGGTTTCTGTCTTAGTCTGTCCAGACCCACAATTCATATGATGACGATTTTGAAAATCATCTAAACATCATTACTCTCTCTTACCACTCAACAAAAAGATCTTCTTCAAAACACCAATATGCGATCGCCACCCCTTCGGCAGTTGTCGACCCCGCATCTCGCGTCCACCACCCCTATCTTTGCGTCTCCATAACTGTCGTTACCGAGCCCGCCAACTCGCCCGAAAACTAGCTACACCCCAACAAATTGCAAGTAATACCACTGGTAAGAACCCAGCAGATTCTCATTTCCGCAATCCAAACTCTACACCACCCAATCCGTTGAGCTCATATTATGCCTGGATTTGTGTATTCCTTATTTGTGCACGTAGGAGGCCCTAGAAGAGGCCAAGTAGTCCAATCACTGGGACATTCAATCTGGAAACCGAAGAAAGTATATTGATCATACGTCAGCCCCTCACCCTTCGAGTTGTAAGGCAAGCCCACTGGAATCCCCACTTATGTATAAATTTTCTATGTTTTGCAAACACAACCCTTGTCCTGTTAATCACATAAAAACTTGCATGTTTTGCTTCCTAAGGTAACCCAGCAGATATACAACCACCTAAGCCTATTTTAAATATAGCGCGCATACGTAGGATCGCTCATTTAAATATCTATTATAATCTCGACATTATGTACGTGGAAATATGATGGGTATGTGAGATTAGAAGTGTGTGTGGTTTTTAAAATAAAATAGGGAAGAACTCCGGCAATCGACTTTGTCGGAATACAGCCTACGCGCCGAAAGGGCAGGGTATGAACGGGTAACTCAGCGACTCGCGGTTACCCCATGTCTCGGTATTTCGTGGAGAAGACCGGGTGGATGGTTGTTCGCGGTGTCGAGCATTGGAAAGTGGGAATGGTTCTATCTGACCTTTCCGTAAGGACCGTTATGATTTTCATTTTGCTTAATTCTTTTAGTACAACCACTCGCTCTGTGGGTAGTCTAGTAGTTTCTGTACTGGCGCACAAGGAACTAGGAAATTGATGGGTGTTAACGAGAGTACCGCAGGGTACTAGAGTGACCCACATGTCCGAACCCCTAAAGTTATGCTAGGTGATGAAACAAATGCAACGGTTTGGTTTGGAATTCGGGCAGTTAGGACAGTAACATGCCGCTAAGTCCAATTTGTGAGAATTAGTACAACCTCTTATCAGAGTAAAACCTATTCGAATAGTCCGTGTCCACTTATATAGATGAGTTACGGATTGGTTATTCAGTTAGCAGTTTTCATAAAATAAAATTAAATTGGTTTGGAATTGAATAAAATGGTTTTTGGTTCAGCAGTGGATGCTAGATGTATGGATAAGTGTGTTAGCAAGAATGCCATGAGCCATGTTGGACCGAAAAGTCCAGTGGCAACCTTTCTGGGAAAAACTCAGTTTTCGGATAAATTAAAACTGGCCAACTATCTAAAACCCTGCATACAAACTACTTTTATGCAAAATTTTCTCGAACTCCAGATATATCCTTGCATATAGTCATAGCTTTTCCCAAAATTCCTATGGAGGAAGGTGGGCTGCTGTATACGTATGTACTCACCCTTGCTTTGTTGTCATTTTTCTCAATGCTATGAACATATATTAGTCCGACAATGAGTAAGGGTTACTACCTGCTTCTCAACTGTGGCGTGAGGATAATGGCCTATGTTATATATTCTGCTGCTTGGATTTTCAGGGCTGCACCCTTTATGGTTCGACCCGTTAGGGCGGATCTGTATCACTCTGATGTAAGAATATGATTACCAAACCTTAAGATGGTAATATAGCACATTTTAGTCCAACCGCCTCCAAGCCACCTCATAGGCGAGCGCCGAGGCTGCCGCGAGCAGGTGCGCGGGCACTCGGCGCCACTGCGAGCAGCCTGGACATCGACGCCACCTGCACTGGGGAGCCCGTCCGGGAAGGGCAGGCCATGAGGCGCTGCTGGCCGCATTCGCCGTCCTCGCCCATCTCCGCGCCATGCCGCGCAGGGACACCGCCGCATTCGCCGAGGCCGAGGGGCTCTCCTTCCTTGAGACGTCCGCGCTCGATGCCACCAACGTTGACGCCACCTTCCAGACTGCCGCTTGCTGAGATCCACTGCATGGTCGCCAGGAAGGCGCTACTGGCGGCCCACGAGGCTGACGTGGGGAGTGTCGGGGAGGGGCAGTCGATCCAGGTCTCCACCGTCGACTCCGATGGCGACTGCATGGCCGGCGGCGCCGACAGCTCTCTCTTGCAGACTCGTTTCTCGTCCCGGGTACGATGGGTTTCAGGGATTCGATCCCCAAAGTGGCTCACATGTTTATTATTTGTGGTTTAGAACGAAACCAGTCCAGCTCGTGTAAGACTAAGAGGACGGTTTATTACCAGTTAGATACGGGCTGGCAACTATTTTTAACCGGCCATGAACAGGGCTAGGCAAAACTAACGCACCTAGAGAAGACCTCAAAATCTTTGAGCTTCTTGGATGAGGAGCCAGCGAGCTGCTCACGGCCATCGCCCTGGCCAACACCGGAGGGCATCGAGGTTCAACGTTGAGGGCTTTGATTTTTCTTGATAAAATAAATAAAAAGGGCTTGACTGCTTGAGGTTGAGGCCAACTCGCCCAACCCGCAGGCGCAAGGGAAGGGACGACAGTTAGAACCACGGGTGTGGGTGTCCACGGGTTTCACATTCATTGGATGTGGGTGCGGATGTCAAATTAGACTCATGGGTGCAGGTGTCAAATTAGATCCACGGATCGGGTGTGGGTGTGGATTTCCACCCGCGGGTATCCATTAGGCTCTATAAATAATAATATATTATCATATGTCTTAATTTTTTAGGAATTGAATTTGTCCCAACTCACCCCTATTGTGTTGTTTGAACCTTATTTCTCTTTATCCTGATGCTCATCATCGCTAATATGAGATATAAGAAGTTTGATTTTGACCTATCATTAAGCCTCCTGCAACACTATTATGTGGCTAAATTAATTTTAAAGCAATATTATTATGCGAATTATCAATAGATCACATGATATGTGTTGATAAATGGACTATTATATATTCTATGTATGTTTTTTCCATTCTATTTGTGGTGTAGTGTGTGATGCTATCTTTCTAAGCTTGCAATATTTGCAAATGTGCTCAATACCTAGCGGGTGCTCAACAGATGCGTGTGCGGATATAAAAATACACCGTTTGACATTACGAATACGAGTGTGTCTTGATATAACGTGCGTGAATTACAAGGGTGTTTTCTCCGGCCCTCGGTGCCATCCCGGGGAGACGAGAAGGGTCGGCAGGGATTCCCTGACTGGTGGGCTGTGCCGGGCCATGCCGCGTAAGCCACGTCCCGGCCTAGACGCTTCGAGGCGCATTCCCACGGTCCCACCACCCAGTGGCCAGCGGAGGCAAAAATATCTCACGTGGCCCCCACACGCATAGACACATCTCAATCTATACACACACCACCTGCACACCACCTTTCCTACGCACCTTCCCGGCCTCACCCTAGGTTTCGCCCGCCGCGCCCCGCCCCGCCCCGCCCGCCGCCATGATGCCGCAGCCGCAGCCCGGCGTGGCCCCTCCCCCTCCACAGTCCGCCTCCGGCGCGCCGCTGCAATGGGGCGGCATCCCGCCACCCATGGCCCCTCAGCACCAGTACGCGCCGCCGCCGCCGCAGCAGCAGGCCCCGCCCCCGGCGCAGATGTGGGGCCAGGCGCCCCCGCCGCCGCCGCACCAGGCGGCGTACGGCCAGGTGCCGGCACCCCCGCCGCCCCACCAGGCCGCGTACGGCCAGGCGCCTCCCCCGCCGCAGGCCGCGTACGGCCAGGCGCCTCCCCCGCCACAGGCCGCCTACTACGGGGCGCCACCCGCCGGGCCCAACGAGGTCAGGACGCTCTGGATCGGGGACCTGCAGTACTGGATGGAAGAGAACTACATCTACGGGTGCTTCGCGTCCACGGGGGAGGTGCGCGCTTTTCTCGATTCCTGTCTGGGCCCTTCGCGGTCGGAATCTGACGCCCCTGGTTTCTTCGATCCATGCACTGTTTCTCTGTGGATGCCAATTAATTCCTCGCGTCGATGTGTGATGAGTAGACTTTGATAGAACACAGCATTGATAGTGAATTCCTATTGTTAGAGCTTGATGCTATACGTACGTTATTCATTGTGAATTAGAATAGTTGGGTTGTTATTATTATTATGTTAGACCGAGGGCAGCGGTTTGTACATCCCTCCGTGCATTTTCAAACTCCTCTCTATGTACAGTGCATCTACACTGCACAAACATGCACAAGCTGTAGGATGTCCTGGCAGCTTGTCCGTTTTTGCATGTCTGAGATTTTGCTTCAGATCACTAGATATGTTAATGTGTGTTCTCAGGTGTAATTAAAACAAAATTGACCTAATTGTTAGGTGCCGGGCTGCATTCTAGTTTAACTGGTTGGTTGATTCAATTTAAAATTTTGTGTTGTTACCCTACCCAGTGGTTATCATTCACATTTTGCACCATGTTTTGTCCTGGCTTTTGTGCACTGGAGTATGCTGACCATTTTTTTCTGCTCATGAATTTATAGGTACAATCTGTGAAGCTTATTCGCGACAAGCATACTGGGCAACTTCAGGGCTATGGTTTTATTGAATTCATAAGCCGTGCTGCTGCTGAAAGGGTTCTTCAGACTTATAATGGGACAATGATGCCAAATGTTGAGTTGCCATTCCGGTTGAATTGGGCCACTGCTGGTGAAAAACGTGATGACACCCCTGACTATACAATTTTTGTTGGTGACTTGGCCTCTGATGTTACAGACTACATATTGCAAGAGACATTCAGGGTACATTACCCCTCTGTGAAGGGTGCAAAAGTTGTAACAGACAAGCTCACAATGCGCTCAAAGGGTTATGGCTTTGTTAAATTTGGTGATCCTAATGAGCAAGCCCGTGCAATGACTGAGATGAACGGGATGCTCTGTTCTTCAAGGCCTATGCGTATTGGAGCAGCTGCAAACAAGAAAGCTACTGGAGTTCAGGAGAAAGGTAAGGATAGCTAAAAGTTAGTTGAATCTATTTTATTATAGCTGCATTTATTGCATTTGCATAATTGCATTTGATTTCTAGCTTATTCGATATGTCTGTCTTTTATGTAAGTGTTCTGTTCGCTGTCACATGCATGCTCTCCAGTTAGTTTTCTGTTGGTTTGTTGTCTCTACCTGGTCCAAATGTATTGAAGTTTGTTTGCAGCCTTTGAAGAAGTCAATAGTGCCACAGCATTCCATTCATTAATTCGGACCATTTGATACATGAGGGTTCTGAAACACTCAAAACTCCTGTTGTCTGGAAGCAGGGTACCAACAGGCTTTCATATAGGAGCCTTGGAACTGATTTGAGCTGCAATCATGTCTTGTGTAATGCATTGCCTCTGTTAGGTCAGTGTTAATGTTTATGCCCTAAATTTGATCTTGGTTCTTTCGGCACCTACTTTATTTTGTCGTTTCCCCCCTTCCTGCCACAGTTTAGTTATTTCTTTCTGCATCATTCTAAGAATCTGTCACGCGTGGTTAAGAACCTTTGCCCCTCTTTTCCTTTCTGCCACGGTCCATTCATCTTCTGTTCTTCAATTAAAGCTATTGCTTGATGTTAAGAACATTTTTAAAGTTTCTGGTGGAATGCGTCATAACCTTCTTAACTATTGAGAGCCTGCACTTATTGTCATGCAGGTTCATATTTTCCTTTTATAACCTTTCAATTTCTAAATTTTCCATTTTGTTACATTCTTTGGAAGAATACATCGTAAACCTTTCCATTACAGGTATACTTTAGGGGGGCATGCTTGATGGTTTTAGTACTTCTGTAAAATGAGGTTGACTTTTCTGGTTAGCTTCTCTAAGAAAGCAGCTCAAGGTAGAAGGTGTGGAGTTCACAATGGAGCACTTCCACATGCACGCACAATTAGGGGTGAAACCCTAAATGTGGCAGCTTTTTGTTTGCTGACCTTCCTTGCCTTGTTTTAGCCTACCCGAACTTGGTCGGGACTCGGGACTAAAAAGCTTTTTTGTGTTGTTACTTGTTAGCTCATTGGCCTTATTTAGTAGTATTTTGTTTCGCATCATAGACTTGAGACTGTTCAAGATGTTGGATTACAGTTGCCTTGCCTTAGTGACAGCCAGGTCATCTGAAAAAAGAGTTTACTTTATTACCTGCTTATGTCAAGGAACTCCTTGTTTGCCTTTTTGTTTGGCTGGCTTTGAGCTTGTAGTTATTTTTTTGTTCTTCCAAAGTATGATGACTCAAATGAAACTAATTGGCTGTTGACTTTCTTTAGTTAACTGTTCTAATGTCATTGTAACAATCTCATGTCATTTTTTATTAATGATATTCGATTCAACTCGAGTTCAATGAATATATTTGCCTGACCCAAATGAATTAGAAAAATGAACTGACAATATTGATTGGTTGAATTTAATGTTTTGAAGACTTAATTATCTAATCAGGCATAGTTTTTTTAGGTAGTCAGGCATAGTTGAATGGGCTAACTAGTAACACAGTTGCACAATATTTGCTATTGAGGCCCCATAATGCATGTACTTTTTCTGATGTTCCTAGAATTTGAGATTAGGCAGTTACACAGAACAACTGATACGTGATATGGTGTGCTTCCTTTCTTTGATCATTTTTAGTGCCTTACATCTTGCTTCTTTGGCTTGAGGTGATTATTTGTGCTTAATACCCTATGAGCTAGCTATTGTTGATCAGAAAGTGTGCTCTTCCGCTACAGTATCACATACAATATCTGCATATGCATTATCGCATTTCTAAACTGAATGGCGATCTTAAAATTCATATTGTTCATCATAAGCATTCATGCTCTCTCAGCTTTCATAATGTCTTACATTATGCCTTCTTTATTTGTGTTTTATTTACAGTACCAAGTGCTCAGGGAGTTCAGTCTGACAATGATCCTAACAATACCACCGTGCGTTCTTTTTGCTACTTTCTAGTGTGCAAGCAATTGTTCTTATCTAGCTATTGATAGCCTGTCTTTGTTGTTGAGCACAGATTTTTGTTGGAGGTCTTGATCCCAATGTCACTGAAGATGTGCTGAAACAAGTTTTCACACCTTATGGGGAAGTAGTCCATGTTAAGATCCCTCTTGGCAAAAGATGTGGTTTTGTTCAATATGCTAACAGGTTGGCTGACGTTCCTCTATTCTTTCCCTGGACTGTAAATATCCATTCGATGTGTACACTCTTGACTCACGTAATCTTGTTACTGTGCATTCAGATCTTCTGCAGAGGAGGCATTAGTAATTCTGCAAGGTACGTTGATTGGAGGGCAGAATGTGAGGCTTTCATGGGGTCGCAGCCCTTCAAACAAACAAGTTCAGGTTATGTCGCACTGTTTCGCACATGAACTTTCTTTCCCCTCCTATCGATTGAACCTTGTGTTAATATTTCCCTCAACAGGATTCCAACCAGTGGTCCGGGGCTAATGCTGGATATTATGGCTATGGGCAAGGTTATGAGGCCTATGGGTATCCCCAATCTCAGGATCCTAACATGTATAGTTATGGCGCTGGAGCTTATGCTGGCTATCCAAATTACCAACAGCAACCAGTAGCGCAGCAACCACAGCAGCAACAGGTGAGAGTTTTTTTTTTTTACTTCATCCCTTCCGACCGGTATGAATTTGGTATGTGATATCATTATATTATGTTGCTGTTTCTCATGCAACTCTTGAGATTTGACTAAATTTCATGTAACTTGTTGTTTAGACTTGGCTAATTGTATCATGTAAGTAATGATGTACTCCCTCTTCCCAAAAAATAAGGCATATAGATTTTTGACACGGTCTTTAAAGCAGAACTTTGACCATTAATTACTTTAAAAATATATCATCAACAAATACAATATTATCATCATATTAAAGCGCTTTTTGAATATGAATCCAAACATATAGCATGCATACACTAAAAATTTATAGATTTGACTCAATTGTTGGTCAAAGATTAAAAAGGTTGTCTTCCAAAAATCTATATGCCTTATTTTTTGGGATGGAGGGAAGTATTTGATAAATGAAAAGACAAATTAGACTAGTTCCTCTAAAATAATATTCTCAGCCTAGTCAGGAACATTCTCTCTATATCAATTTCTTCCACACCATGTTACTCTATGGGTTTCCTTTATATCTCTTCCGCACCATGTTACTCTATGGGTTTCCTTTATATCCAACAACCCAATATTTTATATAACTACCTTCAAGCACATCTTTTTTTATACACTAAATGATTATTCACAATACAAATAAATTGTAGTCGTTATTGGTGGTTTCATGTATGGCAAAAGAACATGTCCTTAGGAGCGGTACTTCTTCCGATGGCAAAAGAAAAAAAAACTGTTGTAAGGAAATCTATAGAATAGATAGAACATAAAAAACACAACTTTATCTCTTCCTACTCACCCGTGAGCTACTCGTCTATGTATTTGTATGCTCCCTGTTCTCGTTTGCGTCTCTCAGCGTCTGAAGCGGACGCTGGACAGCATGGAGATTGCAGGTGATGTGGCTTATTCAAATCCGAGTGGGCTCAGCAGCAGGCAAGGAGGCAGGCAGCGAGGTCGGAGCCGTCACTGGGACAGAGCTCGGCATGGCGTAGCTTGGCGAGTTCAACACGTCGTCGATTCAGCAGCGTAGCCTCGTTGTCCTTGACCCGGACGAGCTGCAGCGTGGCCTTACGGTCCTTGACCTGGAGGAGCAGCGCCACCTCAGCCACATCCTGGGCCACTGCCCTGCAGCATGCCGCCCGCTGTTGCCTGCACGGGGTGGCGTGAGTTCAGCTACCTTCAGTGCAGCTCCGGCTGTAACTCGAATCCTCCTATGCAGCTCTCCTCCATAGCTCGCTGTCCTCCCCTTCCTCCACCCCATGTGTGTCGCTGTTCTCCTGGAGCAAGGCTTTGCCACTGCCAGCGGCCGGGCTCCGACCGAGGGCGCGAGAGGAAGCAGTTGACGTCCTGGCGGTGGCAGAGGCGATAGCAGAAGTCGCTTGGCTGCCGTGCAGGGGAGGTCCTGGTATTTTGCCATAACACGTGTGACGTGCCGTAACCTGCTGCAGCTGATTTGACTCTTCTTATGCTATGTGCGCCATAGTGGTTCATTTGCAGTATCCCAGTGCCGATATCCTTATAGTTTCAGGACTTGGATATTCTTGTTTCATTTTATACTAAGAGTACTCATACAAAGTTCTAGATGCTGGGAACTGCTAAACTTGAATAAACAGATAAACATCGATGAGGAGACTTGCAGAATTATTCTCACTAAGCACTGTTATTGTTTTTTGGAAGAAAGTTATTGGTTTCTACTGTTTGCTGAAATGCACAGGGGTAGGCAAATTTAGAGTCTAGTGCTCTTAGCTTTCTTGTTCATAACTCGACATAGAAAAATTTGCCCCATGCTTATTGAATTCTGTATATGTATGTGTGGAGCATCGATCTTGCTCCTGCTGGCTACACATTTGATTTCTTAATCTACATATTATCATAATCTTCATGTACCATATTACTGAGAACCTGACAAATTGTTGTCATCCTGTGCAGTGAGATCCAGTGACACTACTGTCATTTTGGTGCTGGGTTGATGCTGGCAGATTTATGAGTTGTGATACTGTAGTCAGGATGTGTTGTACTCCAGATTCTGAGCTCCTTAGCATGGAGCATTATGTTTATGTTCCATGTCCGAAACCTATAACTCAGACGATCTACCCTGGGTCACCGTATGTTTTATTGCTTTTATGTTTTTTTGTACCATTACTTTCATTACCGCCAAATCTTAACATCATAATATGTTGAATTTTGAACTGTTGCATGGATGGTTGTATTCTGTATGCTGCAGAATTTGCATTGCTGCCTTGTTAGTGTTATTGCAAACGCAGAATCTGCAGATTGAGCCATACCTTACCTTGTTCAGTCTTCTGTCTTCCCCTGAATTAATACTATATAGTATGCACATAATAAGTAGGCCCATAAGATTTACATAATATGATAGAAGAGCGTAGAACTATATTGGGCTCAAACAGACCTAACTGTAGGATCATGAGCTTTAAGTTGATCAACTAGAACATCAAAGGTTTTCATTGTATCTAGGAAATTAATAAAGCCAAACTGTTTAATGTGAAAAAACCCTGCTAACTAACTGCTGTGTTGATCCTATCTTAAACGGTCACAAACAGCTGCACACAAGTGAACCCAGGTAGGCTAGACACCACAGACTGCAGAAAAAGCAGCTGAGCCTGGGAAATGCATGCTAGCTACTTAACGAAAATTGCTCTTGGGATCTGATACAACTCGAAAGGTTCCACATCTACTTTTCCACAACTTTGGATTACTACAATATAATCAAATTGGTGAAAACTAAGCCGAGGCATGGCTGAAATCAAAATAGATGAAGGCCGGCCGGTTATTGCACGGTTCAAATCGAACTAACAAAATCGAAAGGTACTAGTGAGAGATCGATAGTATGCTTGGTACCTGTTACAAGAGGCGGTACAAGGAAAGGATGAGTTCAGTAGTTTATGCAAATGCTTGTGCAAATGTATTTTATACAATAACAATACAAAGCAGCAGTTGTGTAAAATAAAGGTTGTGAGAGCGCGAGAAAATCGATGTGCCAGATTGTACAAAATAGGGGTGGAGTGCACAAACCGATGCACACAGCCTAATGGTCTATACCCCACAACCAGACCTCCAGTGATGTGTTGTAGTGCCATGGCTATTGCCTATTGGTCCTTGGAGACGCCTCCAAGGAGGGGATCACTAACTTGTCAAAAAACGGAGGGGATCACTAAGAGCACGGGTACGCCGGTACGGCCACCAGCTTTGTGACTTGTGAGATCAAGATTCTCGATATCGAACATCCGTTGTGAATGCAGCTATGCTTGTTGTTGAGTGGCGATCTGCTCCACTTTGCCAAAGATATCCGTGACCATGGCCTACAGTTTGCCCACCATGTTGACGTGTTGCAATCTAGCGTGTTTTTCATGTTGGTCAACATCTTGCCAGCATTTTTGCCAATTTCACGATCTCACCACAGTTGATGATCCTGCTGCATGGTGTGCTTTCGGGGTCTCGCTAGAATAAATGGACGAGAAGGTGATCTTGTGGATCCATATTCACAGGAACGAGTGAATGGGAAAGGTGGTGAGTGGCAAATACAGGACAAGCTATGTTTCTACGGTACCCAGGCATGCCTTGACCACCGCCACCACCATCACTCATTCACTCGGATGGCCAAATTGAGTTCAAGGTACAAGACAAGCTATGTTTCTCCTCTTTCCCTACCAAATACTCCATCTGTGGTCTGATAATTGTTGCTATATGATTCGTCTTATAATAACTAATGCTGTACAGTTGTAGCTATTTATCAACTAATTAATAAAAAGAGAACTTAATTCTTGCATACATGCATGCATATACAGTTATACACTAACACCTCGCTTTATAAGTAACAACTACTCGTCGCAGACTCCGAATAAATCCACATGGTGTACCTGTATGCTGCGACCCAGAAATAACTTTTTGTACACTGACAAAACATTAATATATAATCGTGAAATTTCATACAAGATTCACTTTTATTGTTTCCAAAGAACGGTAGTACCACACCTCATGGGCACACAATATCATTGACAGTACATAATACCTGCTGTTTATTTTACCGAGATCATAAAGTAGAAAGTTTAACATCATGTAGTTGCAAGTGGCATGCATGTAAAGAAATTAATCTATCAATTGAAGAAACCCACGCTAGATTCAATTAGTAGTGGTTGTTCTCCCAAAATTGAGCCTGGAGCCAATCAATTGTTCCCTTCTCAACTTGGAATGCTTTGGCCAATACATCATCTGAGATTGGTGGCTTGGACCCAAACACCGCATTTGCAATCGTAATGACCCCAGGGTTCTGGCTGCTGAGGCCAGCAATAGCAACTGCTGGCTTGTCATGGACTGGATTGAACTGAAAATGGATGAGACCTTTAGGGAATACAAACACGTCACCCTTGCTGAGCACCTTGGCGAAGAGCTTGTTTGGGTTGGAGGTAACAAATCCAACGTACAAGGTCCCCTCGAGCACTGTGAGGATCTCAGTGGCACGTGGATGGGTGTGCGGCGGGTTCTCACCTAACGGAGCATAGTCAATGCGGGCCAAAGAGATGCCTAGGGTGTTGAGGCCAGGAAGCTCCATGACGTTAATCAAAGTGACATTGGAGCCCACCTTGTTCATCATGGTGTTCCTAGGCTTGTCAAGGTTGGCAGCTTTGAAGAAGTCGTCTGCATTCACAGCCATGGGGTCCTTGCAAACAAACCCATTCACTTTCACTGTATTCATGGAAGAAGTAAATAGTTATGTTTATACACTGATCAGCATATTAGGTGTGAAGTACAAATCTTGTAATAAGAACATGCATGTGCACTATTATAGATGATTACTGTTGTTATCTGTTTTTACTACGTTATCATCGAGCATTAGTTAAAGTAAGCACATACCAGGAGAGTGCATATCAGCGACACAGAAGTCCTGTAGTGGGCTAGGATCCGAAGCAATGGCCTGAGAAGCAACCAATGCTAGAAAAGCAGCAAGAAGGAAGGAGCAGGAGGCGGCCATTTTTGTTATCTCTTCCCTTTTTTGTTTGACTCTGCACAGTAGGCTAACCTGCTACTTGTGTTTGTATTGTTGGATGTGCTCTGGCCAAGCAGGGGATGTGGCTCTTATATAGCCACAGAGGTAAATGAACTGAAAAAGTCAAGTTGAAACCGTCCAGCAAAAGAACTAGTCTGCCTCTCGGTAGTGGTAGCTAGAAACTGAACATGAAACAGCATATCCATACCAACTACACAGCATCGCTTTCAATATTACTGCAATTTACTAACAAATCCTGTCAAAGCATAGAGAAGTTATACCCATTCTTTTTTTTAGTGCCGGATGGCACATGCATAGGGATGAAATTTTAAAAATCATGTAGGGATGTTCTGAACTGTCCAATTTCACACTCAACATAATAACATACATATTCGAAACTCATTCGAGATATGGATACATACGTGGACCTGGAAGGTGAGAACATTCTAGCAGACACACTTCTACTATGGCCATTATTCTAACAGTATTAAAATATTTAGTATTTTTATAATAAGATTTCCTGCAACTACAACGCTTATCAATTGGAGACCAAGTTTATATGTGAATAATAAATGTGTCCTTGATGCATTGTATTTATTAGTTAATCAATTATTATTGTGTAATAAGCTTTCTTCATATGCTACAGGGCAGAAAGACAGTGACATAAGCTCATTGATGGCGAAACTGTCAGCAGTACCGATGACATCACTAGCAGATCTAATAAAATAATATTGAAATATTAATAGAGATGTAAACGGGTCGGCTAGAAAGACTAGCGGCAAGACTTCCATGAGAAAATGACTTTGCCGCTAGTCGCGGCGTACATCTCTAAATATTAATAACCTCAACCTGTCATGGTCATGGTGCCCATCTTATATTTTCTTTGAAGGGATAATTCGTTCACTCCTCATGTCTACACTATATTACTATAGACATGTTCTATTATGCTGAATGGGACAGTGACGGACCCTCTCAGGGCCGGCTAAACATCCCCCACAATATCTTCACCTTATACCTCATACAACAGGTCAAAGGTTCTGTATATGCATGCTCACGTTTATGATCGTATCTAGAACACTACCACTTCCAACATATACTTGGTCCCAATTATGTTGGATAAAAGGTTACTTGCAGGTTAAACAGACGAGTCCTCTACAACTTTCTGGTGTGTCTGTGCGTAGTCAACTTCTTGATTTGTTAGTCTCATACGCGGCCTCCTTACCTGTTCCTTTCGATTGAGGTAAAAAACTTACAGCTCACACATGAAAATTGCTATTTTAGTTGAGGAAAAGTCAACGGACCCCTAACCTATTATGGTTAATCTAGCTAATCCCTTCATATATAAAACCGCATATTCTACCTCTTAAACTATCTAAAACCGTTTGAATAACCTTCTAGGGTCGTTTTATAGGTGGTTTTGCCTATATGCCATTACACATAGACCGGGACGTGGCAAAGATATGTTTTAGAGTCCGTTTCACCCTTAAACTAGTTATAATCCTTTGCAAGAAAAAGTCTATAAAACCCTCCGTAGTTCAAAGTGTAGGATGAAATGTGTTGTGTGTGTCACACACACGTGTTCTCACAGTGTATGATTTCATTTGGTGTTGTGTCCTAGGCAACGTGCAAGATGTACACAACTAACCTGTGAACAGTATGTTGGATACCAAAAGTGGTAGGTTGGTGTTAATGGTAATTTATCTGCATATTTGAAACGGAGTTGTGTTTTGCAGGCAATATTTTAAGCCTATTTAATTGAAGACACAAAGAAGGCCTTGAAACTGCACCGAGATGAAGCCAAATCAGGAGTTTCAATACACCAAGTTATAGTCCTCGCCGAGAAGATCAAACGGACATATGGATCGCCTAATTCGGATTATGGACATCGGAATTATGACGTCTAGAAGGTCACCTGGTTGGGCAATACCGGGCAGTCTGGTCCCATACGCTGGATGTCCGGTGCGACATGGATTTTCACCCGCAAATTCTGGATTATCCGGTGTGGATGCTGGACATGATCGGTGCAACTCAGTTTTGCTTGGAAAGGAATTCTTCATTGATTCTAGGTCGGTTTGGGACATGTTTTGGCTTGTAAAAAGGGTAAGACCACCCCCTATAAATATAAAGGGTGATTCTAGTGAAAAGTCTATTCGTCCTGTTTATGTGCTTGGTTCTGATTGGAGCAGTTTGTACGATGATGACATGGATGTTTATGCTGCTGAATTCATATGTCCGCCTATGACAAACCAAGTACTTATGATTCTCTAAACCCGATTTCTAAAATATGGCAAGAAGAGCATAGAATTACTTTTGATCCGGCTAAGTACGGTAAGATATTTGATGAATGGTTGAAAGTCGCAAATATTAAATTGTGCTATGCCATGCCACTTGATGACTTAAATAACCGGGCTTATTGCGAATAGCATAATCCACTTTCTCTTGCAGTGAATGATTGCGTTTTTTCATCGATAGATACAAGCAACGATTGATGATAAGCGCTTGTTTTTCCATGGTATGCAAGTTGATCGGGAACTGTTTTCGATTAATGCCATTGACTTGCAGGATGTGAGGTTTTTAATTCGGCCTCATCAAGTCGGATGAGCTGTAGGGAAGAATGTGGTCATCAGTGAGGAGAAGTCTGAGTCCTTGAAGAGGATCAACACAGAGCCAATGCAGAAGACATCAAGGCTCGGGTGGGGAGGAGGCAAGACAAGGCCATGTTAGAAGGTTTTGCACGGGCCGGACTATCCGACACTGGCATCAAGGTTGGAACATCTGACAGCCATGTCGGATTGTCCGATAGCTCCAGGTGTCGTGTGAACAACATATAGGGTCACCTTGAGTGGCCCCTTTGTGAGTAGGAGGGGTCAGTGTGTGACCTGCGATGAGCTGGATCTAGCTGGGAGATGATGAACACAAGGGTTTTGAGAGGTTCGGGCCACTGGTGAGTAATACCCTACATCCTCTATGTAGTGTATTTGTGAGCTTGAGTAAGCTTGTACAACTTGAGCCTTTGTTCCATTTGTGGGCTGGAGCCCCCTTTCTTGCTCGTCCTTTCACTTTTATAGTTCTAGGGGGGATGCGCAAGGGTTGCGCTAGGCTAAGTCTCTGTAGAGAGATCTAGTCCTAGTAGCAATTGTAAGGAGAATGGGCCCTAAGCCTTGTGCTTAGTTCCCTAATGTGATTTTGGTGGTTGAGTTGACAACACGTACCATTTGTGACTAATGTGTGTGCAAGTACTTTTCTATAAGTCTTAGGGTGCAAGAGATGGACTTGGGGTACAAGCACCTCAAAGGAATGCTTAAAGAGCACAAGAGAAGACCTATGACTCCATCAAAATGCAAGTGGTATGCACGACACGGTGGTCAGCAGGTCGGAATTTTTCATGCACCGGACGGTCCAGTGGCCCACCACCAGACGGTCCGGCGAGAAGAAGAAGCCCAAAGTTGAAGATTCAAGACTCGGTGCAATTACATGCACCGGACGGTCTAGTGATACCACCGGATATTCTGGGCAAAGAAGATGAAGACGACCACATCCTAGTGTTTACACGCACCAGACATTCTGGACCGAGGGCGTATCAAGTTGAAGGCCGAAGCTCCAACACACACCGGACGGTCTGGTGGTCTCCAACGGTTGGATTCCTAGTCCAACGGTTGACTCCAACGGCTAGCCAACTACACGCACCGGGACGGGCCGGTGGTCGTGCAGAAAAATGAAGAAAGCTTCTAACAGCTAGTTTTGAGGCTTGGGCTATATTGTAGTGTTGAGACACATTCTTCATGCCTATTTGAAGTGTAGAGACACATTTTAGGGCCCAACAATCACAAGATCTTACTAGACAAATCTTGGCATAGCTAGTGTTTAGTTGCATCTTTGCTTAGGCCTATTTGTCTATTACCCATTCCTGCGTGCACGTCTACCTTTGTAAGTGTGGGGCATGTAAGTCTTGTGAGACCCTTCGGAGTGTGGAGTGGCTGCTACCTTACTTGTGAGAGGGAGGAAGGCCCTCGGCACATTGGCCAAAAGCTTCCTTAGTGGAGACGGCGGGGCTGCTCTGTGAGAAGGACTGTGGAACACTCCAACAGCCCCAACAATCCTCCACCCTTGCGTGGGCGGGGCCATAGTCTAAGACTACGTGAGAGAAGGGCTAATGCGGGTGTGTATCAGGAATATCCGGAGACCCGACCAGGTTGCTTGACCTCCGCGGAGGTCACGTTGCCACCTCCACCCTTGCATGGGCGATACCGTATTCCTTTGAGGACTATGCGAGAGTAAATGCCTATGGGGGTGTGCCAAACGAGGAGTAGGGGGTAGAGGCATGTTGGCTTCCCCGAACCTCAGGAAAAAAATCTCCATGTCTCCATCGTGTGCCATCATCATCATCGTCATCGGGAGTTTGCATTCTCTCTACCTATCTCTTTAGCTTTTGCATTTACATTCTTGCAATTGTGTGCTTACATTCCTAGACTAGCTTGATAGGTTATCTTGATAGGTTAGTTTCAAGGTGGAACTAAGTTGCAAGACTCGGCCACAGTAGAATTAGCAACACTTAGCAAAACCATAGTGCACATAGCTAGAATTATATTGCACATGTTTTGCTTAGTAGTTGTAGTTTTTAGGAGCCCTAGTTTTTGGAAATCCTAATTCACCCCCCTCTTAAGCGTCGGTCCAACCTTCAGCAATGATGGCCTATTCGTATAGTACCCAATGCTATACAAGAGTAGGTTTTTTTCCCTAGGCAGCTAGGCTATAGATGATGTGACTCTGGTTGCTCGAGTGCCTCAGGCACCGCCATGCACGCCACCTCCTCCATCCAGCCGCCTGACACTGGTCTGCCCAAGAAAAAAGGGGGAATCCTTGCGCTGTTGCGTACATGTATTAAATGCCATCCCAGTTTCACCTGTATCCCTGGGCCACCGCAAGGCAGAAGTGAGACTTGAGCACGTTGCATCTGTTCTCCTAGACCTGGCCTCCTCACAGCATGTGTATTGGCACAAGGGCTAGACCTGCCTTGCACATGCCGGATCTGTTCTCCCCTGTCAGAGATATACACTAACATACACTTCTTGCGCAGGGAGGGCTTCTTGCATAGGGAGGGCCTAGTCCTACCGGGTTAAAGGAGTGTGCTGGGGTATCTAACCCAAGGGGGGAAGGGGTGAATTTGGTCGCTAATCGCTCTTCTAAAACCTAAGGCTTTCTAGTGCATAATATAAACCTATTTCACCCTACACATGCTAGTTAAGTCTAAGGTTTATCTATGCGCTCTCTAACATACCCAGAAGACTTGCAACTTAGAGCCAAACCTAATCAAACTAACTAGGAAAGCTAAGGGCACACAAGTAAATGTGGAAACATAAATGCGATAAGTAAAGAGGTAAGGGCAAGGGGATGCAAACTCCCGAGAAGACACGAGGATTTAACGTGGCTCACCACTAAGTCCTACGTCCACGAGCTCGCCACCGAAGGCAAAATTCGAGCTAGGCACCAAGACTGTCCCGATCACTGTCTTGCGCTTGCCACCAAAGGCTCCCGGCAAGTAAAGGCTAAGTGCCACCAAACCACCATGGCTTGGCCACCGCCACCGTCTATCTCGGTCAGAAGGCACTGGATGCTTCACTACGGAGTTTGAAGGGTCTCCTCATCCCCACACAAGTTGTCGCCGCCACTCCACACCAAGAAGGAGGGTCTGGCAACAAGTACAAGTGGCTTGGCTGCAACCAAGGCTTCTCCTCTAGCTCATACAGGAGCTACTCTCAAGAAGAGATCGCAAGCTCTTTCTCTCTAAGCTCTAACCTAGCTTGGATATGCACCAAGCTCTCATATGGTGGTTGGAGTGATGGATATGCTTAGAATACACATCTATACTTGCTCTCAACTTCAGTGGCTCCAACTCTATTGAAATGGCCGGCTGGGGTGGCTTATATAGCTCCCAAACTCAAACTAACTGTTGGGCCAAAGGGCTGCTGACGTACTGTACTTCGGATTGTCAAGTCCATACATTTTTCCAACTTCAGACAATTCGGTCCATTCACTTTTCCAATGGTCAAAAAACTAGCCGCTATTGTACTTTTGTCCCAAGGTTTGTCTGGTCTTCAAATTCGGACTGTCCGGTCCACGTAAACACTTGATTCCTAGAAACTAGCCTTACTGTATGGTGGTTCTTTTGTCCATAGCTTTGTCCGGTCCACCTACTTTGGACTGTCTAGTCCATTGTCCACTAGAATCGTTCAAAGTGCATAGCTTTAGGTTTCTTTGTCCGATGCTTTGTCTAGTCTTCAAAATTATATTATCCGATTTGTTGTTTTCTTGGTCGCTTCATCCGTAATCTGCTGGAATTGTACGGTCAGTTCATTTCTCCAACTTCGAACTGTCCGGTCTTCATATTTCTCCAGCCTTTCTAAACCCCTTCGGGAAACATTGTCCGAAGGTATGTCCGGTCTCACAGATCGAACTGTCCGGTCCTCACAACCCTGTGAGGTTTCAGGGCACCGCCCTAAGACCCGTGAGAGGCGGCTCCCCCTTGATCCCCCGTCCGCTAACCGGGTAGCGGAACCCCCGTTGGGGCGGCCCTTTGCTTTGGCTTTCTCCTTCTTTATCCCTTGGACCTAAATACCTAAGAATGTGCATCTAGATGAACTTATTAGTCCAAGTGTTTGTTGTCAATCAATCACCAAAACACAACCATAGAAATATGGCACATGAGGCCATTTTCCTTACACTAGGGCCCACTGTAGTCGGTTCTAAGGGCGTGTTTGATTAGTAGATGGGGACACCTAGTTCCCAGTATGCTGACACCAGGAAACTTAGAAGGTAATTCCAAGGCAAAAGACAAGAAGAAGCCGAGTTTTGCAGAGCTCCTGGCTAAGTACAAGAAGTAAGGGGCTGCCAAGACGAAGGATCAACCGGACAACAGTGCAACTTCAAAATCTTCACATTGGGGTAAGGTGCAATTTAGCTCGATGAGCAATTCTTCTGTTGCAACATTTTATCCTTTAAGGCCGACTTTACCTTGGCCGTGGCCATATTTTTGTTATTACCCAACTTCTCCTGATGCTATTATGTGGTTGCGTCCTTATTTTCAATATCCTGCTTCATATCCTTATTACGGGACATCAAAATCTGGTCAAGAATGCATCTGCTGTTCCAATGTAGAAGGAAAGGGAAGCAAAGAAGAGTCAGAATGCCTAAGACCAAGGTGGTGTCCCTTATGCTTATCTCACACTCAAAAGAGAAGGCTTCAATGTTTGTGTTAGCAAGAGTCAACGGATCAGCAAAAAGAGGTGATGATGCTGGCGAAGGTGGTACGTGCTTCTGAGTAGGTATGGAGACCTAAGCAAATTGTTTCAGCATTACCTTTATCTTGTCAGGTTTATGGCCGATAAAAGCTTTATCGCCCTTAGAATTAAAATGTGGCTGATGTATTATGTTAACCATCACTCTTAGGCAACATTGGCACAAGAAGAAGGTTTTGGTACGCAAGCTTTACCAAAAGCAGGGGACATGTGTTGGACACCAAAAGTGGTAGGTTTGTGTTAATGATACTTCTTCTGCATATTTGGTATGGAATTGTGTTTTGTAGGTAATATGCAACATTTTGAAGGTTTTGGAGCCTATTTCACTTAAGACACAGAGAAGGACTTAAAACCGCACCAAGATGAAGCCAAACTAGGAGTTCCAATACACCAAGTTGTGGCCCCTGTCGAGACAATCAAAATGGACATATGGAGCGCCTAATTCAGTATCCGGACCGGGGAATTATTACCTCTGGAAGGTCACCTGCGTGGGCAATATTAGACAATGCAGTCCCATACCGGATAGTCTGATGCAACATGGATTTTCAGCCAAAAATTCCAGATTATCTGGTGTGGATGTCTAATATGTCCGGTGCAACTCAGCTTTTCCTGAAAAGGAGTTTTTGATTGATTCTAGGTTGGTTTGGGACATGTTTTGGCTTGTAAAAGTGGTAAGACCAACCCTCCCCATAAATATAAAGGGCCACAACCAATTGAGGTCATCCAATTGAACCAAATACATCTGATTTTATCATTTTTACCTTTTTTTTTATCTCTTTTGCTCTATTTTTCCAATCTATCTTGCTGTTCTCCCAGCGTCTTGATGGTGACTTGGAGGCATTCTAGGTGGCCTCCCAATCCTAGAGCAACCTGAAGTGTTCTTGCCTTGATAGGGTGCCTCTCGGGTGAGATATCGATGGTCTACACCGGCAGCCGAGCGCACCGGACAATCCAATGTGCCTACCGGACAGTCTGGCACATTACCGAACAGTCCACCTGCCCTCGCCGGACTTATCCAACCCTGCCTAGATGTGTTGCGCCTTGCACCTTGGTCACCGTGCAACCCCATGTTTTTTGCTAGTGTGTTGGCCGGTTTTGCGTCACAGTGTATACATAGTTCATCACCATAAAACCATGATAATTTTTTCTCAAAAATGACATGCCATGTCATCCCAATTATTGATGTGGCACTATAATTAGTGTTATAAACATTCCATTGATAATGGCCTAATATCTCATCAAATTTGTGAACATTGGGAGAAATAGTAGCATTGGTACGGCAGAAGAAAATTGGTGGCTGATGGATTGTGAAGGAAATTATGGTGTATGCGTCAATCCTAGCGTAGAGTACATGTATGGGTGAGTTGACGATCGAGCCAACAATGACAATACAATCAGAGATTTAAAGATATACATATATCTACTTTGCACCTAATCCAAAGTAATAAGCTATTTCATTATATATACCACTAATGCTCCCAGATGGTATCATGCTTTGCTTCTAAGTTAACAAATATTACTTCTGTTTCAGAAAAAAAGCTTTTATTGATCTTAGTAAACTACATCAAAGAAATACAAATACATTAAGATATCTTCCTGTCTCTATACAATAGGGTGTACACAACCAAGAGAAAAAACAAAAAGGAAAGAAAGGACATGAAAAAAGTATCATGCTGCAGTAAACTACACCACACAACTTGACCTTCAATCCTATCAACCATCTAATCAATACTTGGATCCCGATAAAGCTGTCCAACAACAACACCTCCAAAGAGAACACAATACACCCATGCAACACCTCAAAGCTATGAAGACACTGTTGTGAAGAGCAGGTACAAGTCACATTGCCATTTTGACGATTGCCATGGAACATACACCTGCAAGGCCGCAAATAAACTCTGTGTCTGAGATACGACTACCCTCGAATGGGGAAGGGACTAGGCCCTCTACTGCTAGACTATGACCACTGTGGGGTCACTACCTCCCTCATTGCTAGGCCCGCTTGAGGGGAACTTGCCAGAGTGCCGACGATGAAAGACCTGCCATCATCGGCGGGTAGGGACGTGGAGCCAAGGTCAAGCCAGAGAGCATAAGATCCATGGCTGGGACCACCCAACCCAATGGTGGCCAGCCATTGGCCAAGGGTGTGGAAAGCGTGCGCGAGCCACCACATCCTGTGGAGCCACCACCGTGCCGCACCGCCGCTCCATATTAGGAAGCCACTATTGCATGCTACACCACTTATGAGCCACCACCACACCGCAACGTTGCACAACCGTGCCGTGTCCCTGATCAAGGCTGTTGCCACTCAGCAATACTTGCACATGCCGCTAGAGAATGACGGCCATGTCACTGTCCACGTCGAGCCATGTCTTGGTTGCTTATGCACAGAAGGCCACCCAGATCTAGCCATGAATGTGGAAGAAGGACCCAACACCATTATCCATGGGACCTGTGCTAGACTTTGGTGGCTCCCTCTAGCGATGACAAGGGGAGGTGATGGGATGGGAGGGTGTGCCAGCGCTAGGGATATGCACAATAAGGTGGCTAATGCATCTCATGGTGTCTGCAACGGTAATAGATGGCCGCTTGCTATTTGGTTCCATGTTAATTAGTGGGGATCTGGTCATCATGAATTTGTAATTCTTTCTGCACAGGGGCGTAGATACCACTGACTAATATAATGCGGAGGTGATTTTCTTGGGCCAAGAACCAGCTTGTTTGCCATAGATAGACAAGCTATTAACTCTTGGTGATGAGGTCTTTGAGCTTTCTCTCCCTTCCACACAGGAAAAATATCCACCTCAGCTATCTAGGAAGCCCTTGTTGGGGACAACCTCATCTTTTCTTTATAGCCACCGATCACATGTTCGCCGGTTAATCCCTTGCTGTGTCAATGTGGCTTCTATGCGCACTGGCCCGCTCTACCTGTAAGATTGATCCTCAGACTACACACCACCTCCTCCACTATAGGAATGTTATGAAGATATGTAAACAACTGTTTCTGGCTGGCGGTGGCTTTTGTTGATAAATCCAAGGTTGCCTACCAAAGTATATGATGTCTTTGTGTTGCCATCCCAAGAGGTGTACTGAACATATTAGAGTAATTTTTCCTAAGTATTTTTGGCAAAGTGATGATGAACATAAAAAAAGCATTGTGACCTCGAGAATAAGGTCTTGGTTGTAAGGAAAATGGGCCCTAAGCCTTGTGCTTAGTTCCTTAATGTGATTTTTGGTGGTTGAGGTGACAGCACGTACCATTTGGGACTAATCTGTGTACAAGTATTTTTGATTAAGTCCTAGTGTGTAAGAGATGGACTTGGGGTACAAACACCTTAAAGGAGGGCTCAAAGAGCAAAAGAGAAGACACAAGACTACATCAAGATGCAAACGTGATGCACGACACGACAGTCCCAGAATTTTTCATACATCGAACGTTCTGTTGGTGCACACTGGATGGTCCAGTGAGTAGAAGGAGCCCGAAGCTGAAGATTCAAGACGCAGTGCGGATTACACGCACCATACCAGATGTAGAAGCAGAAGAAGGATGGAGCGACCGTGTCTTGTGAATAATGCACTGGATGGTTTGGTGCTCAAGCACCGGACAATCCGGTGAACCACCGGACGTTTTGGATAGAACCTGCATGAACATGAAGGCCACGGGCGTTAACATGCACCAGGCGGTCTGATGGTCACACCGGATGGTCCAATGCTCACAATGGTCAAGAGATTATTCCAACGGTCGACTCCAATAGCTAGTTGGGTTGTACGCACCGGACCATCTGGTGTGTGCACACCGGACAGTCCGGTAGTGCAGTTTGCGCAGGGCAGATCACACCCAATGTCTAGTTTTGAGGCTTTGGCTATTTATATCCTCTTGATCGGCCTCTACACTATGGTTGGTGACTCTATACTTCGCTCTAGTGTTGAGAGACATTTTAGAGCCCAATCCATCAAAAGAGCTAAATAGGCACATCCCAACATAGCTAGAGCTTGTGAGCTACCTTGCTTAGGCCTTGTTAGCACTTAGCTCTTGGTTGCGACCAAGTCTTTGTGATACCCATGCCTGCGAGCACGTTGCTATTATAAATGTGCGACTTGTAGTATTGCGAGACCCTTTGGTGTGTGGAGTGGCCACCACCTTACTTGTGAGAGGGAGGGAAGCCCTCGGCATTTTGGCCAAAAGCTCACCTAGTGGAGATGGCAGAGAGCGTTTGTGAGAAGGCCCGCAGAAGACCCCAACTGCCTTACCATCCTCTACCCTTGTGAGGGCGAGGGCGTAGTCCTTGCGAGGGCTATGCAAGAGTAAGTGGACATGTGGGTGTGTAACGGGGTTATTCGGAGTTACCCGACCGGGTTGCTTGACCATCTCGCAAGCGTCCGAGCCATCCTCAACCCTTGTGAGGGTAAGGCCGTAGTCCTTGCAAGGGCTACACGAGAGCAAGGCGTTGCGTGGGTCATTTTGCCAACCCCTCTCCTTGGAAGGTTTGGGGCTGAAGTCTTTGCAACGACTCCGTAAGAGCAAAGCCTTACTAGGGGGGGGCACCAAACAAGGACAATGGGGAGGATTGCGAGTCTTCCCGATACCTCGGTAAAAAAAATCTTTGTCTCTCCAACTTGTGCCATCATCGACATCGTCACTGAGTTTGCATCACTCTATCCTATCTTTTAGCTTCCGCATTTACTTTCTTACAATTGTGTTCTTACTTTCCTAGCCTAGCTTGATAGGTTAGTTTCTAGATGGATTTTGGTTCCAAGACCTTCCACGGTAAAGTTAGCAACACTTAGCAAAACCTTTGTGCACATAGCTAGTTTATCTTGCATATGTTTGTTAAGTGGTTGTAGTTTTTAGAGAGCCTTAGTTTTAGAAATCTTAATTTACTCTCTCTTAGGCGTCGGTCCAACCTTCATTGGTATCTAAGATCTAGGTATCAAGAATACTGGTACCCTTAGTAAATGGATTTTCAAGCTTCTTAGGACATATACTTAGGCAAAAAAACAGCATCCCTCTCAAAACTTGGGACACTAGTTTTTGGGATTGGCTTATGATGGTAAAACATGATTTTCTCCATCGAGGGACCTTCATAATTAAGGATGGATCTCAAGTTATATTTTCCGAGGACAGGTGCATAGGTATTAAAACCCTACATAATAGTATCCTTATACAACATTGTGCGCACGTGGTGATGTAGAGTTTAGAAGTGATGCAATTTAATTGTATCATATCAACATATATCTTGTCTTTTAGAAATCTCAATTAGCAAAAAAAAAAAAAAACACATAATGGAGCACATATCAGCCAATCTATGCATGAGAAGAGCTAGGTTGGCTTCATTGGCCTAGCCCATGGGATCACAACTGGCGAGTGCCAATGGATGGTGGCAGATGAGGGTATGTTGTAGGAGCGGATGTTGACCAGAGGCAGGGGCGGCGGTGTTTGTGGAGATGTGGGTGCAGAGGTGTTTGGGAGCTAGGGTAAGACGTCCGCCTTTATTTCGTCCCGGGTTCTGTGGTTCCTTTCGTGGGCCAGCCGAAAGGCTGCTGTGGCCTGGGCCTTGGTTGTCTAGTTAGTTCATTACGAAAACTCAGCAGAGATAAATTACCATGTCGTTTCATAAGTAATTGACATGGACATGGCTAATTTCCTATCGGTTATGCTTGTATGCATTGGGAAAACACATTTCTCTGTGGGTCCTGATATTTCTTTGTGTGTTTTACGACTGCCGTCAGAGAATTTCATAATTTTTCTGTCGGTAAGTACTGAAACCGTCAAAAAAATTAACCACCCATAGGTTAATTTCAGTTTCCACTGGTGATCGAGGATACGTGAGGTGGAGTTGGTGACGGGTTTCGCCCCTGAGCTCAAGTCAAAACCTACATACAAGTATTATGACATGTTTCAAATAAGCACAACTTCTAGATCACATTTAAAAAACATACAACTAATTTGATAACTAGCTTTTGCTAATTGAGCTCGATAATGATGGGATGCAGACAAGTGATCTGCACTGAGGCCCTCATGGTGTATACCAAAAGCAGAGACCCTCTATTCTTCCACAGTCCTGGCAGGCAAGTAGACCATGCTACGTTGCGGGTCATACGGCTGAGCTTCCTGTTCACCTGACATAGGTTTTTTGAGGTGTCTCCACCATCACCACGAGTCAGCATGCCTCTCAATCTTCACTAAATTGTAGCAGGTTTCCTTCTATGTCATCACATGATGGATCTCGAGAACTATCCCACACTTATTTCTGGACATGCTCATTTACATCATTACTATAGCTGAGACAATGTTTGCTCATTTTAGTACAAGTTCAATCACATAGAAAAATAGTCTCAGTCCCCATGTATGGGACTAACATAGGTAGGGCATCGTAGTGGAGAACCCTACCCCATTGTGCACTTGTGCCTTTGCTGCACCCAATAGGACTGGTGCATTCAATGCATCCTCAGTATGCCGGGTAATCTTCTTGCCTTTGAAAGTTATTTGAAAATATTATCATAACAAGACAAGACGGTTTTAGAAACCAGCTAAGATTCTTCCCAAATGCTTTGTCATGGTGTATCTTTGGGCCGGGCCCGCATATGCTGAGAAAAAAACTCTTCAAGTTCACAAACAAGAATACATATTTCAGACTCATAAATTCACATGCAACATATATTGATGTGTAAACTGGGACCCTTAAATATATTTTTGTGCCACAACACAATGTGGCCATAGATTCTTGAAGAAATTTTTATGCAACCTTCACGTTAAATTAACAGAGAGGACAGTACACCTCACAGACACAATACATTGGCAGTACATAAGTACTTGCCATTTATTTTATCGACTACATAGTAGAAACTGAAACATGTAGCTGCATGTGAAATTCAAGTAAAGCAATTAAACAATCCATATTCTATTTAGTAGTGGTTGTTCTCCCAGAATTGAGATTGTAGCCAATCAATTGCCCCCTTTCCCACCTGGAATGCCTTGGCCAAGACATCATCCGAGATTGGTGGCTTTGATCCAAACACCGCATTGGCGATGGTAATAACCCCAGGGTTCTGGCTGCTGAGTGCGGCAAGAGCAACTGCTGGCTTGTTGTGGACGGGGTTGAATTGGAAATGAATGAGACCTTCAGGGAACACAAATACATCACCCTTATTGAGCTCCTTGGCGAAGAGCTTGTTTGGGTTGGAGGTGACGAACCCGACATACAGGGTCCCCTCAAGCACCGTGAGGATCTCAGTGGCACGTGGGTGGGTGTGCGGCGGGTTCTCACCTAACGGTGCATAGTCAATGCGTGCTAGAGAGATGCCTAGTGTGTTGAGGCCAGGGAGCTGCATGACGTTGATCAAAGTGACATTGGACCCCACCTTGCTTCCCATGGTGTTCCTAGGCTTGTCAAGGTTTGCTGCTTTGAAGAAGTCATCTACGTTCACAGCCATAGGGTCCTTGCAAACAAATCCATTCACCTTCACTGTATGAATATAAGAAGAATAGTAGGTATACACATTGATTAGAAATTAAGCAGCACATATAAATTTTGAAGTATGAAGATGTGCGTTTTCACAGATGATTACTTTAATACCAGAACATTAAATTAAGTAAATTTTATACGTACCAGGGGAGTACTTGTCGGCGACACAGAAGTCCTGAAGTGGGCTAGGGTCAGAAGCAATGGCCTGAGAAGTGGCCAATGCAAGAGAAACAGCAAGAACCGAAGTATGTGGAGGCAGCCATTATTTGCTTTTCTCCTCTTGCTCTCGTGTTTGAGGTCCGCTGCCTGAAGTAGGCTAACCAACAGGTTGTGTTTGTTTCGTTGATGCTTTGGACAAGCAGGGAGGTGCATGTGCTTATATAGTCACAGCATGGAGTAGTGTGCAATTTTGAATAACTGAAGAAGTCAAGTTGAAGTGACCAGTTGAAGAAATGGTCTCTGGTTGCTAGAGCCTGCTGATGAAAACGTATACCTAATATCAACGTTTTAAATCTATGTCGCTTTCAATATTTTTGCACTCTACTACCAAATCTAATGGATGGGGTCTTTTTGTTTGCTGCAGGCAAAACATATGTTGGACCCGTTCTTTTCTTTGTGTCAGGTGGCTGGTGGCGGATGGTTGTTACCTTTCTCAATTTGAAAATTTCCAACTTCAAGAAGTTAGGGAATAAAGTAAAAGGAAAAGATTAGTAATAAATCAAATTAACGGACAGAGTAAGAATAATGCAGAGGCTCGTGGGTAGATTGCATTGTGATAGTTGCGTGTAAATAAAGAACATTAAATCAAGGTGTACATGTGGATGGTTCAATCAATGTATGCACTCTTGTATATGAGTCAATCGATGAGAGTTTATCAATCGGAGGCCAAGTTTAAATGCGAATAAAAATGTGTCCTTGATGTGTAACTTTTTGAACGTAATGGCAAGAACTCTGCCTTTAAATTAAGAAGAAGAGAAGTGGCCCCGTTTTAAGAAAAACCGGGTCGAAAACCTACACTGAGCACACAGTTGAAAAACCAGCGAAATTAAGGCCACCTCAACGACACCCTCGACCAATGCCCACTATGTGTCATCGTTGCCCAGCTCATTCCAAGAGATGAGCAGCTCCGACTTCCTACAGCAGGCAACACGGACAACCAGAGACACCTGACACCACCTAAGCACATGCACCAGCCCACAAGGAGAAAGATCGAGATGTGCCATCGTTGCCGAGCCTTGACGCACCCCACATTAAGCAGCTCTGACCTTCACCACCGAGCTTGGTCCAACAGCACCGAGCACTAGAAGCAGGCAGACATCAGCAATGGCTACGACTCCCCATCACATAGCAAAGACGAGTGACGAAAAGCCCCTATTGGACAGCGACCCCGCAAGCAGGGACCGGAGGTCTCCTGGGCGGTGCCTTGAAGAAGGAAAACACTGCCGAAGAGCCGCCAGGCAAAGTCTCTCCCGAAGACTCCAGCAGAGACTTGTGTCGTGGCTGTTGGTGCCCAGGGACAGCTGCAGCTTGCCTCGGATCGACCTAACACTCGCTCACTCGCCGGCGTCACGAGCTGGAAGATGAACAGTAGACAGACGTTGGCGACGAACGCCCTGGCCGACTCACGGCCTGTATGTTGGCTTCTTATTCACCTTGAACGAGCACAGAGTACAGAGGAGAACGCCGCTACATATAGCCTGCCGCGCGCCCAGGAGCACACCTCCACGCACCGGCTTCCTCGCCTTGCCCGTGGCCATGCACCACGTCGCGTACGACGCGGCCACGATCTAAACGGCCCAGCGACCTTCACGCCACTCCTCCAACGACCTCCGTCCGCACACGATGCAGCAGTCCCTGCACATGCGGCCCTGACTCGATCCGGTCTACTACTGCGACATGGCCGCAGCTCGTCTGCACGCCACGCCCTGCCGGACCACGCGCCAGCAGCTTCCCTGCCCTGCGCACATCCGCCCCTGTGCCGACGCACGCCATGCACACGTACTGGGTAGACTAACACAACACACACACGCACACTAATACTAACCATGTCAAGATTATTGCTAACAGTGGCCACCGCCGAAACCATGGAAGAAGGGGGCTGCAAAGCAGCCACCACAGTCGGCACCCCAAGGCCAAGTCATGCGTTGTCGCCTCCCGCTGCCCACCGACGCGCCAACCCTTCAGGACCCACGCCCACAGGTGCGACAGCGCCACCGTCGCCATCACACCACAGCCGACGAGACTCCCCCATGGCAGCCCCACAGAGGAGAGGAGCTCCCAAATTGATGCCTCTAGGGAGGTGGAATGGAGCCCTCAGGCATCACCGTGGATGGCTTTCGCCGGGATACCCATCTCCCCCTCAATGCACCGTCCCAGACGCCACCAGCAGGAGGAAGACAGATGTGGCCATGGAGGCGACAGATCCAGCCTCCCCCCACCGGGAGCACCACTGGGAGCTGCCTCCAACCACCATGGCCACCGCCCACCATCACCTGCGCCTGACCAGGTGGGCATGGCCGGAAGACAAATGCCCGGGGAGGGAGGGGCGCGGGAGGGCTACTCTGATGCCGCGGGCTGTGGCACCCATCGCACCAACGAGGCCGCCGTAGGATCCAACGCCACCGCGTGCCGCCTAGCCCACCGCAAGCAACCGGCCCATGGTTGCCGCGCCCTTCACCCCGCATAGATCCACTGCACGGCCGGCCGATGTGAAGCAAGAAGGCCCCACCACCACCATCCTAGGGGTCCGTGCAGCCTCCGGCAGTCCCCTCCAGCGACGGCGAGAGGAGGGAAGGGAAGAGTGGGGCGGTGGCGTCTAGGGATTCGGCCGCCGCCCGTGTCGCCTGAGCGGGAGGGGCGATGCGTAGGCTGAGATTTTTTTACTTCTCGGGCCTCCTTTATGTATAGTTGTATTTAGTTAATCCGTTGTTGCTGTGTAATAAGCTACTCGGGAATACATAATAAGCTCATAGATGGCGGATTGTGTGATAGTTTGCATTGTAAACAAATAAAGGAAAACAAATCAAATCTTGGTAACTGTCAATCTATAGATGCATGCAGTCTTGAACGCACTGCAACTGTCAGCAGTACCAATGGGCAATGACATCACTAACAGATCTTATAATATAAGTTGAATTATTATTAACCCAGCCTGTGCACATCGAATATTTTTCAAAGGGATGATTCATTCCATTCCGTATTTCTACACCATATGACTATAGACATGTTCTATTGTGCTGAATGGGAACAGTGACAGACCCTCTCAGGCGGCTAAACACCGCCCACAATATCTTAACTTTGTACCACATACAACTAGTGTTCAATCTCTCTATATATGCATGCTGACGTTTATGATCACATCTAGAAGATTACCACTTCCAACATTAACTCGGTCCCCATTTATGTTGGAGTTGTTACTCGAGAGTTTAACAGATGAGTGCTCTGCAACTTTCTGGTGTGTGTATAGTCAGCTTCTTGATTTGTCCGTATCATACCCTCCATACCTGCTCCTTTTGATTGATGTAAAAAAAGTACCGCTTCACACATGAAAAGAGCTATTTTGGTTGACTAAGCATATATACGGTATCAGCATGCATAATGGTATACAACAATACCCATCATCAGATGGATGGATTTTAATAATATAATGCATTTTGTTAGCGTTATAGTATTTTTTATAAAAAGAAAATTATGTGTAAATGTGATGGCTAACTACTTGGCTCGCAGACTTTATAGACATGCGAAATATCTAATAATTAAATCATTTAGATGGATAGGTATCCATCAAATAAGCACTACTAATGTTTGTATATATATCAATCTTTTTGTTATTTCACCATTACTGATATAGAGGCATCCTTTAACAGTCCGTGTCTGCCATTCCTGCCATCACTTTTGTTATTCTCTATATACTAGGCCTAGTCCGGCCTCAGTTTCATCTGACTTTTAGTTTGCTTGACCATATCCAACAATTACTTCGAAACAAATATCTTCGATCCAAACCCAGTTGTGCAAGCCGAGTGGAAACAAGGAGACTCCCATCTTTGTTCGTCTAATGAAGGTGAAGGAAGATTTCCTTCACTTTGGATCCTTTTTTATTAGAGATGGATCACAATTAGTTCTGGGAAGATAAGTGGCTTGGGCAAAACCCACCGAAGGACCAATATCTTGGTCTTTACGGTATAGCCCGAGACAAGTCCGGTACTGTTGCAGAAGTCCTTTGCTCTAATCCACCTAATATCTATCTTACCACGAATTGCTAATATACATTTGGCTAAAAACCCATACTTTTTTCCGCTGAAGTTTACATCAAAATGGCTGGTTCTTGGTGAAATCTCTATATCTTGCCCTAATCCAAAACAATTCACCCAATTTGAACAGCCGCTTATGGAAAATTAGAGCCCCACTTAACCTAAAGATGTTTTTGTGGTACCTCTGTAGAGGGGTAATCTTAACAAATGATATTCTGGCTAAAACAAAATAGCAAAGAAGAAAAAAGTTGCTACTATTGTCATAAAGATGAGACAATTGAGCACTTGTTTTTTGGATATAACTCTAATGGTGTTGGGAGTGCCAAAACCGATAAGTGTGGCGCATATGTTTGGGAGCGGGCTTGATGTGTTTAATAGAGACCTTAGATCTCTTGCTCTTCTAGGTGCAACAACCACTTGTTGGGCAATTTGGCTAAATAGAAATGACGTAACCTTTGAAAGAAAAACTTCTTTTATTTTCTCCTTTGCAGGTTACTTTGGCCATAACCAACCGGCTGAGCACTTGAGCTATGCCCTAGAGGCCAGAGCACTGGGTTTTGGTTTTGGAGGCATCACAACGCTGGGGAAGGTGGCTATATTCTTTTTGACATGGACACATGGCTGACGATCTAGTCATAGGATTGGCTCCTACTAGTTAATTCTTGGTTTTATTTATTTTTGGCCAAAGTGCTTTTTATAGGCAGAAGCCAGAAGTAGCTACAAAAACTTTGTATCACCTTGATGTAATGCTCTTGGTTAAATAAAATTGTTTCCTTTATCGAAAAAATATCCACCAGGACAACGTACTAGTACTACGTAGCACCCAGCATTATTTAAGGTTATATCAGTATACTTTCTTCCGTTTACAATATGTACAAAAGCTTGAGATTGTAATTCGTTTGCGTATCCAAAAATCATCATGCAAAATTCGGTGTAGTGAGAAAAGCACAATTCCTAGTTCCAGTAGTAACAAGAAATTAGTCTTGGTTGTCGATAGTTGTGTTGGAGAATCCTTAGTCATCAAGGGTGGTTAGATATTACCTTTTGCCTAAATGCTAGTTTCCCACCACGCAATCGTGCCATCCATTGATATCGAACGGTCACATTTACTATCACGTAGTCTCCCAGGCCCTGCATCCACATGGGCTGTGGGGACACCACCCACGTGCACCTACTTGCCTAGCTACCCAACGTATCTTCCTCGTTGCGCAACGAACAGAATATATATCGAATTTAAAATCCTGTTTCCACATTTGTGATGTTTGTAATTTTATCAATAAAACAAGATCAATATTGATTTTTTTTGGCATGATTTTTTCTCAGCATAAATTTGGTTATAGTAGAATTAAAAAATACTAGACTAGTCTATTAAAAATACCTAAACAATTTACTAATAATGCTTAATCGCTTGATTAAATTATATAAATGATTGATATTGATACTGTAATGATAGATTGCAATGTGTAAACAAGAGTATATATGTATTAAAAACATCGAAGGGAACACAAGTCCGAATAGATGTTTTTTTACATTTCTGTCCATAGGCATTTTTAGCAAACCAATAAAGCATTTTATCAAACTGAGTCTAGTATTTTTTTCATTAACTTGTAAGCAATTATATCTATTTGGAAATTATTATTGGAACATATGCAAGTGAGATCTCATTTAGAAGATCTCGATGAAGGGAACACAGTGATGCAATCGGTTTTAAATTTAAATTTCTTGTTTGTGAGCCACAGCTTTTTGTTGCTTCGTGATTATATTCTGCATGTGCATTAAAATAATCATAGTACGAAAAGCATTAGTGTTCACACTTGTGTGGTTCATGTGATGTTTGTCTGACACCCTGCTTTTACCATTTGTTTTGTCCGTGGCCACGTGATGGTACGGAAACTAGTGTACCGGAGGCGAGATTTCCTTAACTGGATTGCGCAGGACGACGTCTAAAATCCTGCACGCGCGGGATTTAGCAAAGTCCTACCTTTTGTCGTTGTTAATGTCTTATATCTTATCAAATTTGCGAATAGTTGGAGGCAGAAATGGTGGCACTGGTACCTAGAAGACAATTGGTGGCTGGTGGATTGCTAAGGAAATTATGATGTATCAGTCAATCCTTGCGCATAGACTACATGTATGTGCGAGTTGACGATCGACCGAGCCAACAATAACATTAGAGTACTGATGACATTATAATCAGAAGAATGAGTAAAATCCATCTCCGGTCCCTAAATTTGTCTTTGTGTGTCAACCCGGTCTCTAAAATCTCAAAATGACCAACTTGGTTCCTAAACTTGTCTTGATGTGTCAACCGGGTCCCTAAAGTCTCAAAGTGACCATCCCGGTCCCTAAACTTGTTTCGATGTGTCAACCTGCTCCCTAAAGTCTCAAAGTGACCATTTGTACCGGGACCGGGTTGACGGACCAAGACAAGTTTAGAGACCGAGTTGAGACACCGATACAAGTTTAGGGATTGGGTTGACACACCCAGACAAGTTTAGGGACCGGGATGGTCACTTTGATACTTTAGAGACCGGGTTGACACACCAAGACAAGTTTAGAGACTCTGGGATGGTCACTTTGAAACTTTAGGGACCGGATTGACATACCAAGACAAGTTTAGGACCGGAGATGGATTTTACTCTAACCAGAACTTTTTTTAATAAGATATACATATTTCTACTTTGCACCGAATCCAAAATAATAATCGATCTCATCATGTATACTACTAACGCTCCGCCCAGATGCTCTCTCGTACGCTTTACTTTTGAGTTAAACAAATATTACTTCCAGCTAGATATATATGTCAGATATTACTGATTTCCGTCTCCATGCGTGATCATCGGCTGATCCAATTTTTTACGCGACAAGTCAGAGTGTCAGACTGCGGATGGACCTGGTATCACCTGCAAAAGCGTCGTGCCTATTAGGCTATCTCCAGCCACAGGTGGCTAGGTACTAAAACCCTACAGAATAGTATCCTTATACAACATTGTGTGTGGTAATGCAGAGCTTAGAAGTGAAGCAAAGTTAATTGCATCATATCAACATATATCCAGTTATTTTTTGTAGAGCTCAATTATCAAAACACACACATTGGAGTACGTATCGGCCAATCTATGCCTGAGAAGAGCTGGGTTGGTTCTTGGAGCATTTGGTCATGACTGGTGGCAGAGGAGGGTGACGGGATGGAGGATGCATCAAGGACATGCGAGTGGAGTTGGCGACGGGGTTTTGCCCCTGAGCTGAGGTTTCACCTAAGGTAGGAGCCATCAAAACCTACATACAAGTATTGTGTCATATGTTTCAATTAAGCACAACTAGCTTCTAGATCACACTTAAAAAACATACAATTTGCATCTAGTTTTACTTATTTAGGTCCGTAACAATGGGATGTAGTCAAGTGTCTTTGGGCCTGCCATTGTGCCCTTGGGCCCTGGCTGCACCCAAGGGGACTGGTGCATTCAATGCATCAGTGCCATGACGGGTAATTAATCTTCTTGCCTTTGAAAGTTATTTGGATGTTACCATAACCAGACGTGCCACTTTTAGAAACCAGCTAAGATTGTCTTCCCAGGTGCTTTGTCATGGCGTTGCTTTTGGACCACCACATATGCTGAGCTAGTACAACTACTCTTTGTTTTCACAAATAATTAAGAACAACCTATTGCAGACTCATATATAAGTCCACATACAACATATATTCATGTGTAAACTGGGACCCCAGAAGATTGTTTTGTGCCACCACACAATGTCGTTATAGATTCTTGATGAAATTATTATGTAAGCTGCTTCACCTTAAATTCACAAAGAGGACACAACACCTCACAGACACAATACATTGGCAGTACATAAATAATGCCATTTATTTTATTGATAACATATAGTAAAAACTGAAACATGTAGCTGCATGTTAAATGCAAGTAAAATAATTAACCTAGCCACATTCAATTTAGTAGTGGTTGTTCTCCCAGAATTGAGCTTGGAGCCAATCAATTGTCCCCTTTCCCACCTGGAATGCCTTGGCCAAGACATCATCCGAGATTGGTGGCTTTGATCCAAACAACGCATTGGTGATGGTGATAACCCCAGGGTTCTGGCTGCTGAGTGCAGCAAGAGCAACTGCTGGTTTGTTGTGGACTGGGGTTGAATTGGAAATGAATGAGACCTTCAGGGAACACAAATACATCACCCTTGTTGAGCTCCTTGGCGAAGAGCTTGTTTGGGTTGGAGGTGACGAACCCGACGTACAGGGTCCCCTCAAGCACCGTGAGGATCTCAGTGGCACGGGGGTGGGTGTGCGGTGGGTTCTCACCTAACGGTGCATAGTCAATGCGTGCTAGAGAGATTCCTAGGGTGTTGAGGCCAGGGAGCTGCATGACGTTGATCAAAGTGACATTAGACCCCACCTTGCTTCCCATGGTGTTCCTAGGCTTGTCAAGGTTTGCTGCTTTGAAGAAGTCATCTGCGTTCACAGCCATGGGATCCTTGCATACAAATCCATTCACCTTCACTGTACGAATAGAAGAAGAATAGTAGGCATACACATTGATCAGAAATTAAGTAGGACATACAAATTCTGAAGTATGAAGATATGCACTGTGACATATGATTATTATTGTTACATATATGTGCTTACTGCATTGATATCAGAACTCAAAATTAAGTAAAATTTTTACTTACCAGGAGAGTAGTCATCAGCGACACAGAAGTCCTGGAGCGGGCTAGGATCAGAAGCAATGGCCTGAGAAGCGGCGAATGCTAGGGAAACAACAAGAAGGAAGTATGAGGAGACGGCCATTATTTTCTCTTCTCCTCTTCCTTTTGGGTTTGTGGTCTGCTGCTTGCAGTAGGCTAACCAGCTGGTTGTGTTTGTTTTGTTGATGCTTTGGCCAAGCAGGAGGGTGGATGTGCTTATATAGCCCAGAGCATGAAGTACTGTGCAATTTTGAACAACCGAACAAGTCAAGTTGAGATGACCAGTCGAAGAAACGGTCTTTGGTTGCTAGAGCCGCCTGCTGATGAAAACACACACCTATATGAACGTTCTAAAGCTGTAATCACTTTCAATATTTTTGTAGTCTACTACCACATATCTGATGGGGTCTTTTTATTTGCTCCAGGCAAAACATAGGAGTATGTTGGACCCGTTCTTTTCTTTGTTTCAGGTGGTGTATGGTTGTTACCCTTTTAACTTTGAAATATCCAACTTCAAAATGTCAGGAAATAAAGTAAAAGGCAAAAGATTTGTAATAAATTAAATTAACGGACAGAGTAAGAAGAAATGCAGAAATTCGTTGGTGGTAGATTGCATTGTGACCGTTGTGTGCAGACAAAGAACAATAAATCAAGGTGTCCGTATGCATGGTTCAATCCACGTATTCACTCTAGAATATGGGTCAATCAGTGGCACTATGTATATACTCGCTTCGGTCATTAATATATGAAATTTTTATTATAATTTGAATTAAAACGTTATATATTAATGACTGGATGTGGTATGCCCCTAGACAGACCCAGTAATGGGCCATATATATAATGGTTTGAAATGGTCTTTCGTGATACCTACTAGCAGGATGGGAGGAAGGCTTGCCAGGTCATCTCTCATGTGCATGACTCGTTGCACTGGAACGTCATAAATGGTTTATGAAATTAATTAACAAACTCTACATCATACGAACTATAATAATAAGGGGAGGATATCCCGAATTCTCAGAAGATACCATAACTCCATAAGATCTTTTTTTTTCATGAAACTGGTGTGGGTTGTCCCACACATGCATATTAGTATATACTGAATAAAAACAATAATTTACAAGATTATAGTTCATTATCCATTGTTCTATATGAGGAAAGTACTTTTTTTTTACATTCCCCCCCTAACAATACAACTGTTTTGAATAGTCAATGGAGAACGGAACGGCCAGTTGCTTTGATACTCTCCTAACTTCTAAGGAAATACTTTTTTTAAATTACACAGGATAGACGCAGACGCTCACAAACGCACATACAAAGCCATTAATTCCTGGAGTAAATCTAAGTAAATGCGAGCACCTGTGTCAGGTCTAGAGGACTTGAACCCGGGTGGAAGGTTCCACCACAAAGGCCTCAACCAGCTGAGCTAGCTCAGTTCGCTTCTAAGGCAGTATTTTGTCCTGATATTTACAGATTTAGAAGAGCCCGATGGCTTTCAGCTAAAGCACATATGAGCACAACACACAAACGTAGGTTTTCAAAGACAAGGAGTTTTCTAGTACTCAGCTGCTCGTGAAGAGTAACCAAATTAATGAAAACTTTATGCTCGAGCTGGCATGAGGATTTCCACATAGCGCCTTCTGAAAAGTTTATTTACTCCAATGTGACAAAACCAGCTTTAGCGGATGAAAAGACCGGAGAGCTCCAAATATAGGCCCGTCTATCGGGACTTTGATTTAGGTCAACATTTAACATATCTGAAGAGAAAGTTCATGTAGATGCTAAAAAGCATACATACTACAAGGATCCGTGTGGCTATTTTGGCAACTGAAATATAGCTACTTTTATCGGCAAAATGCTTATTAATTTGTACTATCAGCCTTTGGTTGACTCTAAGGGCCTGTTTTGGTTCTCGTTCTACGGAGCCAGGCTGCATTAGATGAGCCTGGATGAACATGGACAGGCTAAGCTCATGCAAGAGGGTTTTGTTTCGATGGACCAAATAACCTTGCGTTGGCCAAGGCTTGCCGACACCAATGATTGGTGGCCTATTAAGTGTTTGCATTGGCCACAGACGTGAACATGAATAAAGTTCATTGGCATAAGTTAAAATATCCTGGTTGACGTAAATATGATTATATATTTGTCAGTTCTATTCGCTTGTCTCAAATACAATATTGGTTGGTAATTACACATAATCATTACAGAATTCCATAGTTCACAGAAAATTTAAAAATATACACCATCATAGTTCAAACAAAATTATACAACCTGTACACATGGAAGTAGCAGTACATTTAGACTTGCTATTAATTAGAAATTCTAGCAAAATAAAACTTAGACCTTTTCTACTACACACAGATGTGAAAACACTTAGATATTATTGTTGTAATCAGCGTATAGTCTAGTACAAGTTTTACTGTAGTCCGATAAAGGGTGGAACCTCTGCTTTTTTTTCGCTAAAGATATCATTGGTAATGGACAGTAAAACTTGAATGATAGAGGTACCTTTTGGTACCGCTCGGTTCTTTTTCAACCACCGTAAAGTGCCTCATCGTTCGAAGATGAACATATTATTGAACAATATGTTAGAGCTCAAATAAGTAGCTTGTTTTGATATCATACACCGACAATCCGACATAAAGCCATATTCATATTTATATTTACAAACAGTATTATTTGCTTCTTGGTCATCACCAACCGGAGGTTCAACAACGTTGAAGCAGGACAACTAAGAAATAGGGGCTCGATGTTCTTGTCTTGCAAACCAATGGTTTATGAAGCTGATGGCAGGTTAATGTGATGTTGTCCTTGCGATGGAGATCCGGTCACAAGGTGTCCCTTGAGGCCCTGACAGAGAGTAGATTGACATCTGCTTGGCAAAGGTATGGCCACAACTTCATCCCATCTCTTTGTTCGATGATGATGGTGAGGTTCCACAGAGAAGGGTTTGATTCATGGAACAGGATAGGTGGAATAAATAAAGGTGGTAATGACGCTCTCAATGTCCAGGGTGGCCACAACAGATGCGTTGGAATGAATCCCTGTAAGCGCTGACTTGGTGGTAATATGCAAGACATCTAATAAGAGTTTCCTTCTTCAAAAAAGTTAAAGTGGTTAGATCTAACTTCAGGCCACATTGAAATGATTTGCCACACTTTCTTCAAAAATAAAATAAAATGGCGGTAGGGTATTACCTGGCACAGATTTCAGTGTTAAAAATGTCAAATATCTCACGGTAGTTGTGAAAATAGGTTGATATAGTCAGACGAGTGTGGTTGAAGACAATTGGTAGCTGGTGGATTGTGAGGAAATTGTGGTGCATGCATGGATCAGTCAATCCGTGCATAGACGCGTACGTATGGGAGAGTTGACACAGCCAACAACGACATTGTAAGTATTTTTTTTTAAAATGTCATTACATATTATCTGCTGTGGCACAGATTTCAATGTTGAAAATGTCAAAAATCATTTTGATAAAATTTGTGAACAAAGTTTCTTCGGACAACTTGTTAACACTGATACAGTCACATGTACGGCAGATGACAATGTCTAGCTGGTGGACTATGAAGGAAATAAATTGTGGCGCATCATTCATCCGTTCATATATAGACTCGTACGTACAGGAGGGTTGACACAGCCAACAATGACGACATAAGGGCCTGTTCAAATACAGTAGTTTTAAAATATCATGGTTTATATTGGTCACGATATAACCATGGTATTTCTCTTTCTCACGAAACTACAGTATTCTGGCACTTATTTGGTTTCATAGCCATACTATGATATAAATAGTCTCTTGCTCACCAGGATGAAAACTTTGGTAAGGAGTGGACTTTACTGTACTCTAAGTGCTTGTTTGGAACAAGGGAAAGTTTTCATGGTCCTGCGTTTTCCTATGAAATTGGATTTTTTTCCGTGAACTTCCTGTACTATTCCTGTGATTCCTATGTGCCAAACATGCCCTAAAAATACCATAATATTGACAATACCGTGGTATTAAAAACAAAGTTTTCTAAAGATTAGCCAAACACCATATCAGGTATGGTACCATAGTATCCCCAAATACAATAGTATGGTATTGAAACCATAAAATTACATTGCTTCCAAAAAAAGCCCTACGTATTTTTACTAACTGGTGTAACAAGTTACAAGCTATATATGCTGGCTAAGAGCAACTCCAATGTGTTCCAATGTGTGTTCTTATAAGGTGATAGATGAGAGAGAAAGAGAAAAAAGTGCTACATTTAAGAGGAGGTGCTAGCTTAACAATTTCAAGCACATGTTGTTTGATTTTGCACTTGGTGCTAAGAATAAACAAACAATATCTTCCCTGCCATGCTCTCTCTCCGCCCACCATCCATATATTGGTTGGGAATGTTAAATATTATATTAAATAGTGTCCCATTATAGCATAGGCTATAAAACTATAGATTGGAGTATATTTTTCCAAGCATAGAACTTTGTGATGTGTCAATTCTGTACACCTCTTGTATATTATATATTGGAATTGCTCTAAGGCTATATCAACAGTAGAGCGTGCAAATAGCGGTGCATGTGCACAATTCGCACAGTAGCAGCATTGTATTAATGTGTGTGTATGGAAAAATATAAGTTATGTACATAAAATGATATACCTTATATGTGAAATCAATAACTAATTCATGAACACATATGTTACGTATGAAAATATAAGTTACGTAAAGAGGGAAAATATTGGGTGCAAGCCACCTTCTCGGTGGAAACGTGAAAACCCTCTCAAAAAACATGCTTATATGTTTCCAAAATTTTGAAACTTTGCACATTCATTGTCCATCTATATATGTATCGTGTTGCAAAAGTGGAGATCCAAACTCAAAAAACAAAAATTTATAAAAAAATTGCAAACTTAACTTGCAAAGTGCACTAGAAGACAAAAAACATGAATTTTGTCCTCTAGTCTACTTTGCATATCTACTTGTCATTTTTATATGAATTTTTATACAAAGAGTTTGCATATAATATTTTGCAACATGTTACATCTATAGATGTACGCAAAGTTTCAAATTTTTTGGAGACATATAAACATTTTTTGAGAGGGTTTTCACGTTTCCACTGAAAGGGCAAATTGCACCCAATATTTTCCCATATAAAGTGTATAACATGTATAAAGTATAAGTTACACATAAAGATATAAGGGTGCATTTGGTCAGGGGAGCTAGGATGGAGCCATTCCAAGATAGTTTAGATAATGTTTGGTTGAAAATTTGCAGGATGGATTCATCTCTACCTAAGAAATATTCCTTGAGATTTGGACTAGACTCGCTCTAGAAAAAAAGTAGAATTCAGCCACCCCACTTGGGATGTGAGGACAACAGTGGGCCAATGTAACACCCTGATTTTTGCTACATCAAAATCATTGGCAAAATAATTTAAGAGTTTAATTTTTTAAGCATGACACCATGACTATTTATTTGTTTTTCTAATTAATCAAATAAAATGTATCATAGTGATAACTTGATTAAGCATACATGCTGATGCATATTTTTGTTGGGTGATTTGGAGTTGTTGGTTTTGAATTCAAATTCATTTACATCTCTCCAAAATATTTCATCTCCTCCAAATATTCTGGAAAATTTCTCTTTCCGTCACTTCCTTCTTTCTCTTTTGGCCCAACTGCAGTGGCAGCCCGCTCCCCTTTGGCAAGCCCGCCGGAGCGGCCCAGTGGAGTAGGCCACCCACAGCAACCAGCCCAGTTGCCCTTCCCCTCACTCCCTCGCTGACAAGCATGGCCCACGCATCATCCCCTCCCTCACCCCTTCCTTCCCTAGCTCACACGCATGCAGAATCCATGGCGGACTTGAGTTCCCGGCCGAGCCGGACTCCACCACGCCACGCCTCTCCCTTGCCCCTTGTGCACGACAAGGGTTCCTCCCCTTATAAGGTGCCCGACCCCGACATCCGTGGCCACCAAAGCCCTAGCCCTAGCAACCACCCTTGCGCTCAAGCTCGCCTGCGCCGTTCATCGAATTCCCGCTGCCGGAATTTGCATCTAAACGCCACTACCTCTAATGGGACTTGGTTGCCGAGCTTTGTCGCGAGGTAGAACACATAAAAGCTTAATCCTGGCCTTTAATTCACCTCCATTCATCGGTTTTAGCTCACCGAGACCGCCGGGTTCACGTAGGGCGCCCTGACCATCGCCAACCATCGCCGCTCGCCGTCGCCGCAAATCCGCCGACCCCATCTACACCCGTAGCTTCACCCCAAGGTGAGGAACCTAACCATCTTGTCCGTGCTCGTAATTGTGCCCTGCATCGCCGGCAATTGCTCACCGGTGCTTGGCCTCTACCTCGCTGCGTTGCTAGCCGCCACTGGCCGTTGCGCCTGCTCTCCCCGCTTCGCCGCACTGCGCGTTTGCTCACATCACCGACCCCGCACACCCTAGGTCTTCGGGACCACGATCCCGTGGAGCTCCGATGAGACTCCACCGCGCCCTGCTAGTGGACCCCCGAACCCACCGCCGGACCCCCTCTCTCTTCCCCCGATCTAGAATCTGCCGTGAGATGTCGATCCAATGGCCCCAATGCATCATGACTAGCCAGATATACCTTTACATGTCTATAAACCTAGGAAAGGGCTATGATGTATAGATTAATGTTAGTGCTCCACACATCTTACTCATGTTTCTTAATCTTGATTAATTAATGATGCAATTATGATAAAAGCTTGGTTACTTAGCAACATGGGGACTTGAGCATGTTTTTGTTGGTTTGCTCAAGTGCTTCACCCTAAGGATCGGTTCACCGAGTGATCACCTAGGAAAACAGTACAACCACAAGACTCACATGGGGTCTGGGCTTGACTGAATAATTAGATGAAGTAGAGCGGGTACTCTTGCCGCGACTACCTGGCGGGCACGTCATGCCGGTACTACCCTTGCCGCCCCTTGGAAGACTTGACATATGGATTGCTTCACTTGCCATGGAACAAAACCCGCGCCTTGATGCCACCGTCGACTACCTTGCTGCGCTCAACACCGACTACAATGCTCTCACGGATGAGTTGGAGTTGGTGAGGTATGAAAATAAGAAGCTTTGGGCATGGGTTATAGGAGGTGTCGAGCCTGAAGATGAACAACCTTTGGTCGACCCAGTTGGCTCGCTGCCCTGCAAGAAGCCTGGTTACAATGATCCAACAGCAAGGAACTACATATTGCATCACAATGATAACTAGGACAGCTACCATTGTAATAGAGTCTATTAGTATCGCTTAGTTCATTTCGGTTAGGTTTAGATCGTTTAAAGGTGTGCTCGTTTTCTTGTGCTTATGTCTCATGGATGATTTGGTTTTTGTAATGAGTGCTTGAGTTGTGGGGTGATGTCCACAACTCAGTCTTTTGATTGAATGCTTAAAGAGTTTAATAAAGTTAGTTAGTTTGAGAAAAGCCTTGTTCTTTCTCTATCTTATCTATCCTTGTTACTAATATGGGATGAGGTCACTGGTATGAAAAAAATGTTGATGACATGTTTAGTCAAATAGATGGATGCTGGAGGATGTGGACGTGGTGGTGGCCGTGGCTGTGGACGTGGAGGTAGAGGTAGTCATGGAGGCGAAGGGCCCGAACTTCCATAAGCACTGCCGCCCATGACTATGGAACAATTGATCATGATGCAGACCCAAGTAATGCAGACTATCGCTCAAGCTGTGGCCGTCATGCAGCCATGGAACCAGCAGCTACTGCCACCATCACCTCATGACAAATGTACAGAGTTCCTGAAGGGGCACCCACCTATGTTCACACACTCTTCTGACCCTATGGATGCAGAAGACTGGCTTCCGAGCAGTGGAGGCACAAGCTAGACATAGCTCAGTGCACCGATCAGGAGAGGGTTGTCTATAGCCCTCATCAGCATCGAGGTGCCGCACAATAGTGGTGGGAGGCATACCGTTTTGCTCATAACAACCAACACCATCACTTGGCATGAATTTAGGGAGAGATTCAGAGCACACCATGTTCTTGCTAGTGTGATGTCTCTGAAGGAGTTTCTGGCACTTACCCAGGGTGCCATGACAGTTAGCGAGTACCATGATAAGTTCATCCAGTTGTCACGCTGCTACCCGGAGGAGGTTGACTCAGATCCCAAGTGTGAGTGCTGCTTCCTCAAAGGCTTGGTTAATCAGCTCAGGTACCAGTTGATGAACCATACTTTCCCCATCTTTCAGTATCTGGTAGACCGAGCTATCGTGACGGAGAATACTCGTCGCGAGATGGAGGACAAGAAGCGTAAACAGAAGGCACATCAATCTAGCAGCAACACACACCTGTGGTATTCAGGGCCGTAGAACTTTAAGAACCGCGCCTTTGGGTCATAGAATGGAGGGCAGCAGCAATTCCCGCACTATTACTACTAGGGATGGCAACGGCTAAATACCCGTCGGGTAGTGCAATTCCATACCCGCACCCACGAATAAAAATCCTATACCCGCTAAAATACCCATACCCGCTCGCGGGTATGAAATTTTACCCATACTCGTACCCTGCGTGGGTAAAAAAACCCGTCGGGTAATCCATACCCGATTAAATACCCACCGCACACATGTTTAAATAGCACAAATATAATAAATAATGTCATATTTAAAATAATAAATCACTAAATATGAGTAAATAAATTGAAGACAATAATAAATAATATTGAAACGTACAAGTTGACCATATTTTCCCCAATATTCACCTATGTTTGCTTAATTATGTAGGAAAAATGCATGGTCGAGGCGGGTATAAATTAACCATGGGCACGCAGGTATGGATAGTATACACCCATACCCGCACCCGTGTACCCAACGGATATAAGATTGTACCCGCTAACGTAACCGCGGGTGGAGAAGTTATTCCATACCCGTCCTTATATCGGGTAAAACCCATCGGGTACCTGGGTTTCGGGTACCCATTGCCATTTCTAATTACTACTACAACTACCAGAACTAGTGCCCGAACTATCAGCCTCACTAGGGCAATGGACAGATGCAGTGCCCAAACAATCAAGTCCCATGCCAACTGACTCCTGTCAGTACCCTTGTGAAGCCAGGCATGCCAGCACAGTCAGGGACTAACAACTGCTAAAAGTGTGGTAGAACCGGCCACTTTTCCAAGCACTGTCCCTAGAGGAAAACGCCACAGCAGACACCGCAACAAACCCCAAGAGGAGGCGCCGCCAACCGGACATCTAGAAGTCAGCAGTGTAATTCAAGCAGCCAAGCGAACTATGTGGCTGCAGAAGCTATGCAGGAGGCTCTGAACGTGGTGCTAGGTATGTTCTTAATAAGCTCGCACCCTGCCTTGATCCTTTTTTATTCTGGTCCTTTGCATTCTTTCATTACTGCCCGATACAAGAACAAACATGAAATGCCTATAGCAACCATGAAACGCCCCATGCTAGTAAGTTCACTGGGAGGAGAGACGAAGGTAGAAACTATGTGTCCCATGGTCAAAATTAATATAAGGGTGGTAGATTTTCTAGCATAGCTTATAGTTTTGGAATCAGGTGGGATAGATGTCATCCTGGGTATGAATTGGCTGCAAAGACACAACGGAGTAATCGTGTATGCAGAGGGGAAAGTAATCCTAACTACACCAGTCGGAGGACACATGGAGGTTCTGATAGGAGCACCTCAGTCGGGAGTCAATGCTATGGAAGCTACAGCCCTGGAGAACATCAGAGTAGTGTCTGAATTTCCCAAAATATTTCTAGACTCACTGCCAGGTATGCCGCCTGAATGAGACATCGAGTTTTCTATTGTGCTTTTGCCTGGAACTGTGCCTATTTGCAAGAAAGCCTAAAGAATAGCTGGTAATGAGATGCTTGATGTCAAGAAACAAATAGATGAACTACTAGAAAAGGGATTTATTCGCCCAAGAACTTCACCTTCGGCTTCACTAGTCTTGCTTAGTGAGAAGAATGATGGTTTGCAGAGGATGTGTGTCGATTATAGAGGTCTTAATGCCATCATGGTAAAGAATAAATATCCTTTGCCTAGAATTGAGGATTTATTTGATCAGCTCAAAAGTGCCTGTGTCTTTTCCAAGATTGACTTACAGTCAGGCTATCATCAGTTGAGAATTAGACCTTCAGATATACCTAAAACCGCATTCATCAGTCGTTATGGTTTATATGAGTATACTGTTACGTCATGTAGTTTAACCAATGCTCCAGCTTTCTTCATGTACATGATGAATAGTGTGTTCATGGAGTACCTTGATAAGTTCATTGTGGTGTTCATCGACGATATTCTGGTGTACTCCAAGACAAAAGCGGAACATGAGGAACATTTGAGGCTTGTGTTACATAAACTCAGGGAACACAAACTCTATGCAAAGCTCAGCAAATGTGATTTTTGGATAGGCAAGGTTCACTTTCTCGGTCATGTTATATCCAATGGAGGGATTGGCGTCGACCAAAACAAGGTGGCCGAGGTATTAAATTGGAAGGTACCTAAAGGCGTAAAGGGCATCAGAAGCTATCTCAGATTGGCAGGTTATTATCGACGCTTGATTGAGGGTTTCTCCAAAATTGCCAAACCAATGACAGCTTTACTGAAAAAGAACGCTAAATTTGAGTGGACACCAGAATGTCAGGGAGCATTTGAGGAGCTGAAAAAGAGGTCGACAACAACACCTGTATTAACTTTCCTAGACATGCACAAGCCTTTCTCAGTATATTGCGATGCTTCACGGCAAGGTTTGGGATGTGTACTCATGGAGGAAGGTAAAGTTATTGCTTATGCGTCTAGATAGCTGAGGGATCATGAGAAAAATTATCCAACTCATGATTTGGAGTTAGCCGCAGTGGTGCAAGCCTTAAAGGTTTGGAGACATTATTTATTTGGTCAAAGGTGTGATATCTATACTGACCATAAGAGTTTAAAATGCATCTTTACTCAGAGTGAGCTGAATTTATGGCAGAGAAGATGGCTGGAATTAATTAAAGATTATGATTTGGAAATCCATTTCCATCTTGGTAAAGCCAACGTGGTGGCAGAAGCATTGAACAGAAAAAGCCAAATCAATAGTCTCCTGACCAGACGGTTACCGCAGGAATTAGGAGAAGAATTTGACAAGTTGAGTCTAGGATTTTGAATCAAGTTGAGGGTGTCATATTGCAAGTTGAGCCTACTTTGGAGCAAGAAATCAGAAAAGGGCAGCTTGATGATGAGAAGATTAAAGAAATTAAAGAATTGATTAAGCTGGATAAGGCACCTGGCATGGGGATAGGATCTGGGTCCCCAACATTTAATTCTAAAGGAAGCACGTGAAACAGCCTACTCTATTCACTGTGGGGATTAAGAAGATGTACCAATATCTGGAGCAGAAATTTTGGTGGTACGGCATGAAGTGTGAAGTGGCCAAACACATGGCTTTGTGTGATATTTGCCAAAGGGTGAAAGCAGAACATCCGAGGCTAGATGGATTGTTGCAGCCGCTCAAGATTCCAGAGTGGAAGTGGGAAGAAATTGGTATGGATTTCATTGTCAGCTTGCCACGCACTCAGAGTGGTTTTGAGTCTATATGGGTTGTGGTAGACGGATTAACCAAAGTTGCTCACTTTATACCTGTCAAGACCACCTATACTGGAGCTAGATTGGCCCAGTTATATATGTCCAGGTTTGTGTGCCTGCATGGGGTACCAAAGAAGATTGTGGTGGATCGAGGGACTCAGTTCACCTCTTACTTTTGGAAGCATTTGCACCAATCTATAGATACTAAATTAAATTTTAGCTTGACATATCACCCGCAGACTGACGGGCAGACAGAGAGAACAAACCAAATACTGGAGGATATGTTGAGAGTGTGTGCACTACAGTATGGAACTAGTTGGGATAAGAGTTTGCCGTATACCGAATTTTTCTACAATAACAATTATCAGGCTAGTATCAAGATGTCACCTTTTCAGGCTTTGTATGACCAACGGTGCAGAATGCCTTTACATTGGGATCAGCCATATGAGAAGCAGATATTCAGTCCTGAGATAATAGAAGATGCAGAATGATAGGTGCGGATGGTCAGGGAGAACCTCAGGATTGCTCAGACAAGGCAGAAAAGTTACGCTGACAACCGCCGGAGGGACCAAAAATTTGCAGTGGGAGTCACCTATCCGAGGCCTACGCAGATTTAAAGTAGAGATAAATGCACCGAAGGTCCCTTAACTTTGCTCGTGGTGTCACTTAGGTCCACCACTTTTGAAACAGCAGGTTTGGATCCCTAAACTTTGTAAGTTGTACACCACAGGTCCATACCCCTTCGTGTTTTGTTTCTTTTTACATTTAGCCCCCTAGAATTTCTCTCTTCCTCTCACTTATGCCCTTCTTCTCCCTTTGCCTCTCCACCGGAGCGCCTACATCCCTTCCCACCGCCGGGTGAAGGGCCTCCTCTGCCCCCCACGCGCTTCCTCTACAGCCTACATGGGCTGTGGGGACACCACCCACGTGCACCTACTTGCCTAGCTACCCAACGTATCTTCCTCGTTGCGCAACGAACAGAATATATATCGAATTTAAAATCCGTTTCCACATTTGTGATGTTTGTAATTTTATCAATAAAACAAGATCAATATTGATTTTTTTTGGCATGATTTTTTCTCAGCATAAATTTGGTTATAGTAGAATTAAAAAATACTAGACTAGTCTATTAAAAATACCTAAACAATTTACTAATAATGCTTAATCGCTTGATTAAATTATATAAATGATTGATATTGATACTGTAATGATAGATTGCAATGTGTAAACAAGAGTATATATGTATTAAAAACATCGAAGGGAACACAAGTCCGAATAGATGTTTTTTTACATTTCTGTCCATAGGCATTTTTAGCAAACCAATAAAGCATTTTATCAAACTGAGTCTAGTATTTTTTTCATTAACTTGTAAGCAATTATATCTATTTGGAAATTATTATTGGAACATATGCAAGTGAGATCTCATTTAGAAGATCTCGATGAAGGGAACACAGTGATGCAATCGGTTTTAAATTTAAATTTCTTGTTTGTGAGCCACAGCTTTTTGTTGCTTCGTGATTATATTCTGCATGTGCATTAAAATAATCATAGTACGAAAAGCATTAGTGTTCACACTTGTGTGGTTCATGTGATGTTTGTCTGACACCCTGCTTTTACCATTTGTTTTGTCCGTGGCCACGTGATGGTACGGAAACTAGTGTACCGGAGGCGAGATTTCCTTAACTGGATTGCGCAGGACGACGTCTAAAATCCTGCGCGCGCGGGATTTAGCAAAGTCCTACCTTTTGTCGTTGTTAATGTCTTATATCTTATCAAATTTGCGAATAGTTGGAGGCAGAAATGGTGGCACTGGTACCTAGAAGACAATTGGTGGCTGGTGGATTGCTAAGGAAATTATGATGTATCAGTCAATCCTTGCGCATAGACTACATGTATGTGCGAGTTGACGATCGACCGAGCCAACAATAACATTAGAGTACTGATAACATTATAATAAGAAGAATGAGTAAAATCCATCTCCGGTCCCTAAATTTGTCTTTGTGTGTCAACCCGGTCTCTAAAATCTCAAAATGACCAACTTGGTTCCTAAACTTGTCTTGATGTGTCAACCGGGTCCCTAAAGTCTCAAAGTGACCATCCCGGTCCCTAAACTTGTTTCGATGTGTCAACCTGGTCCCTAAAGTCTCAAAGTGACCATTTGTACCGGGACCGGGTTGACGGACCAAGACAAGTTTAGAGACCGAGTTGAGACACCGAGACAAGTTCAGGGATTGGGTTGACACACCCAGACAAGTTTAGGGACCGGGATGGTCACTTTGATACTTTAGAGACCGGGTTGACACACCAAGACAAGTTTAGAGACTCTGGGATGGTCACTTTGAAACTTTAGGGACCGGATTGACACACCAAGACAAGTTTAGGACCGGAGATGGATTTTACTCTAACCAGAACTTTTTTTAATAAGATATACATATTTCTACTTTGCACCGAATCCAAAATAATAATCGATCTCATCATGTATACTACTAACGCTCCGCCCAGATGCTCTCTCGTACGCTTTACTTTTGAGTTAAACAAATATTACTTCCAGCTAGATATATATGTCAGATATTACTGATTTCCGTCTCCATGCGTGATCATCGGCTGATCCAATTTTTTACGCGACAAGTCAGAGTGTCAGACTGCGGATGGACCTGGTATCACCTGCAAAAGCGTCGGGCCTATTAGGCTATCTCCAGCCACAGGTGGCTAGGTACTAAAACCCTACAGAATAGTATCCTTATACAACATTGTGTGTGGTAATGCAGAGCTTAGAAGTGAAGCAAAGTTAATTGCATCATATCAACATATATCCAGTTATTTTTTGTAGAGCTCAATTATCAAAACACACACATTGGAGTACGTATCGGCCAATCTATGCCTGAGAAGAGCTGGGTTGGTTCTTGGAGCATTTGGTCATGACTGGTGGCAGAGGAGGGTGACGGGATGGAGGATGCATCAAGGACATGCGAGTGGAGTTGGCGACGGGGTTTTGCCCCTGAGCTGAGGTTTCACCTAAGGTAGGAGCCATCAAAACCTACATACACGTATTGTGTCATATGTTTCAATTAAGCACAACTAGCTTCTAGATCACACTTAAAAAACATACAATTTGCATCTAGTTTTACTTATTTAGGTCCGTAACAATGGGATGTAGTCAAGTGTCTTTGGGCCTGCCATTGTGCCCTTGGGCCCTGGCTGCACCCAAGGGGACTGGTGCATTCAATGCATCAGTGCCATGACGGGTAATTAATCTTCTTGCCTTTGAAAGTTATTTGGATGTTACCATAACCAGACGTGCCACTTTTAGAAACCAGCTAAGATTGTCTTCCCAGGTGCTTTGTCATGGCGTTGCTTTTGGACCACCACATATGCTGAGCTAGTACAACTACTCTTTGTTTTCACAAATAATTAAGAACAACCTATTGCAGACTCATATATAAGTCCACATACAACATATATTCATGTGTAAACTGGGACCCCAGAAGATTGTTTTGTGCCACCACACAATGTCGTTATAGATTCTTGATGAAATTATTATGTAAGCTGCTTCACCTTAAATTCACAAAGAGGACACAACACCTCACAGACACAACACATTGGCAGTACATAAATAATGCCATTTATTTTATTGATAACATATAGTAAAAACTGAAACATGTAGCTGCATGTTAAATGCAAGTAAAATAATTAACCTAGCCACATTCAATTTAGTAGTGGTTGTTCTCCCAGAATTGAGCTTGGAGCCAATCAATTGTCCCCTTTCCCACCTGGAATGCCTTGGCCAAGACATCATCCGAGATTGGTGGCTTTGATCCAAACAACGCATTGGTGATGGTGATAACCCCAGGGTTCTGGCTGCTGAGTGCAGCAAGAGCAACTGCTGGTTTGTTGTGGACGGGGTTGAATTGGAAATGAATGAGACCTTCAGGGAACACAAATACATCACCCTTGTTGAGCTCCTTGGCGAAGAGCTTGTTTGGGTTGGAGGTGACGAACCCGACGTACAGGGTCCCCTCAAGCACCGTGAGGATCTCAGTGGCACGGGGGTGGGTGTGCGGTGGGTTCTCACCTAACGGTGCATAGTCAATGCGTGCTAGAGAGATTCCTAGGGTGTTGAGGCCAGGGAGCTGCATGACGTTGATCAAAGTGACATTAGACCCCACCTTGCTTCCCATGGTGTTCCTAGGCTTGTCAAGGTTTGCTGCTTTGAAGAAGTCATCTGCGTTCACAGCCATGGGATCCTTGCATACAAATCCATTCACCTTCACTGTACGAATAGAAGAAGAATAGTAGGCATACACATTGATCAGAAATTAAGTAGGACATACAAATTCTGAAGTATGAAGATATGCACTGTGACATATGATTATTATTGTTACATATATGTGCTTACTGCATTGATATCAGAACTCAAAATTAAGTAAAATTTTTACTTACCAGGAGAGTAGTCATCAGCGACACAGAAGTCCTGGAGCGGGCTAGGATCAGAAGCAATGGCCTGAGAAGCGGCGAATGCTAGGGAAACAACAAGAAGGAAGTATGAGGAGACGGCCATTATTTTCTCTTCTCCTCTTCCTTTTGGGTTTGTGGTCTGCTGCTTGCAGTAGGCTAACCAGCTGGTTGTGTTTGTTTTGTTGATGCTTTGGCCAAGCAGGAGGGTGGATGTGCTTATATAGCCCAGAGCATGAAGTACTGTGCAATTTTGAACAACCGAACAAGTCAAGTTGAGATGACCAGTCGAAGAAACGGTCTTTGGTTGCTAGAGCCGCCTGCTGATGAAAACACACACCTATATGAACGTTCTAAAGCTGTAATCACTTTCAATATTTTTGTAGTCTACTACCACATATCTGATGGGGTCTTTTTATTTGCTCCAGGCAAAACATAGGAGTATGTTGGACCCGTTCTTTTCTTTGTTTCAGGTGGTGTATGGTTGTTACCCTTTTAACTTTGAAATATCCAACTTCAAAATGTCAGGAAATAAAGTAAAAGGAAAAGATTTGTAATAAATTAAATTAACGGACAGAGTAAGAAGAAATGCAGAAATTCGTTGGTGGTAGATTGCATTGTGACCGTTGTGTGCAGACAAAGAACAATAAATCAAGGTGTCCGTATGCATGGTTCAATCCACGTATTCACTCTAGAATATGGGTCAATCAGTGGCACTATGTATATACTCGCTTCGGTCATTAATATATGAAATTTTTATTATAATTTGAATTAAAACGTTATATATTAATGACTGGATGTGGTATGCCCCTAGACAGACCCAGTAATGGGCCATATATATAATGGTTTGAAATGGTCTTTCGTGATACCTACTAGCAGGATGGGAGGAAGGCTTGCCAGGTCATCTCTCATGTGCATGACTCGTTGCACTGGAACGTCATAAATGGTTTATGAAATTAATTAACAAACTCTACATCATACGAACTATAATAATAAGGGGAGGATATCCCGAATTCTCAGAAGATACCATAACTCCATAAGATCTTTTTTTTTTCATGAAACTGGTGTGGGTTGTCCCACACATGCATATTAGTATATACTGAATAAAAACAATAATTTACAAGATTATAGTTCATTATCCATTGTTCTATATGAGGAAAGTACTTTTTTTTTACATTCCCCCCCTAACAATACAACTGTTTTGAATAGTCAATGGAGAACGGAACGGCCAGTTGCTTTGATACTCTCCTAACTTCTAAGGAAATACTTTTTTTAAATTACACAGGATAGACGCAGACGCTCACAAACGCACGTACAAAGCCATTAATTCCTAGAGTAAATCTAAGTAAATGCGAGCACCTGTGTCAGGTCTAGAGGACTTGAACCCGGGTGGAAGGTTCCACCACAAAGGCCTCAACCAGCTGAGCTAGCTCAGTTCGCTTCTAAGGCAGTATTTTGTCCTGATATTTACAGATTTAGAAGAGCCCGATGGCTTTCAGCTAAAGCACATATGAGCACAACACACAAACGTAGGTTTTCAAAGACAAGGAGTTTTCTTGTACTCAGCTGCTCGTGAAGAGTAACCAAATTAATGAAAACTTTATGCTCGAGCTGGCATGAGGATTTCCACATAGCGCCTTCTGAAAAGTTTATTTACTCCAATGTGACAAAACCAGCTTTAGCGGATGAAAAGACCGGAGAGCTCCAAATATAGGCCCGTCTATCGGGACTTTGATTTAGGTCAACATTTAACATATCTGAAGAGAAAGTTCATGTAGATGCTAAAAAGCATACATACTACAAGGATCCGTGTGGCTATTTTGGCAACTGAAATATAGCTACTTTTATCGGCAAAATGCTTATTAATTTGTACTATCAGCCTTTGGTTGACTCTAAGGGCCTGTTTTGGTTCTCGTTCTACGGAGCCAGGCTGCATTAGATGAGCCTGGATGAACATGGACAGGCTAAGCTCATGCAAGAGGGTTTTGTTTCGATGGACCAAATAACCTTGCGTTGGCCAAGGCTTGCCGACACCAATGATTGGTGGCCTATTAAGTGTTTGCATTGGCCACAGACGTGAACATGAATAAAGTTCATTGGCATAAGTTAAAATATCCTGGTTGACGTAAATATGATTATATATTTGTCAGTTCTATTCGCTTGTCTCAAATACAATATTGGTTGGTAATTACACATAATCATTACAGAATTCCATAGTTCACAGAAAATTTAAAAATATACACCATCATAGTTCAAACAAAATTATACAACCTGTACACATGGAAGTAGCAGTACATTTAGACTTGCTATTAATTAGAAATTCTAGCAAAATAAAACTTAGACCTTTTCTACTACACACAGATGTGAAAACACTTAGATATTATTGTTGTAATCAGCGTATAGTCTAGTACAAGTTTTACTGTAGTCCGATAAAGGGTGGAACCTCTGCTTTTTTTTCGCTAAAGATATCATTGGTAATGGACAGTAAAACTTGAATGATAGAGGTACCTTTTGGTACCGCTCGGTTCTTTTTCAACCACCGTAAAGTGCCTCATCGTTCGAAGATGAACATATTATTGAACAATATGTTAGAGCTCAAATAAGTAGCTTGTTTTGATATCATACACCGACAATCCGACATAAAGCCATATTCATATTTATATTTACAAACAGTATTATTTGCTTCTTGGTCATCACCAACCGGAGGTTCAACAACGTTGAAGCAGGACAACTAAGAAATAGGGGTCGATGTTCTTGTCTTGCAAACCAATGGTTTATGAAGCTGATGGCAGGTTAATGTGATGTTGTCCTTGCGATGGAGATCCGGTCACAAGGTGTCCCTTGAGGCCCTGACAGAGAGTAGATTGACATCTGCTTGGCAAAGGTATGGCCACAACTTCATCCCATCTCTTTGTTCGATGATGATGGTGAGGTTCCACAGAGAAGGGTTTGATTCATGGAACAGGATAGGTGGAATAAATAAAGGTGGTAATGACGCTCTCAATGTCCAGGGTGGCCACAACAGATGCGTTGGAATGAATCCCTGTAAGCGCTGACTTGGTGGTAATATGCAAGACATCTAATAAGAGTTTCCTTCTTCAAAAAAGTTAAAGTGGTTAGATCTAACTTCAGGCCACATTGAAATGATTTGCCACACTTTCTTCAAAAATAAAATAAAATGGCGGTAGGGTATTACCTGGCACAGATTTCAGTGTTAAAAATGTCAAATATCTCACGGTAGTTGTGAAAATAGGTTGATATAGTCAGACGAGTGTGGTTGAAGACAATTGGTAGCTGGTGGATTGTGAGGAAATTGTGGTGCATGCATGGATCAGTCAATCCGTGCATAGACGCGTACGTATGGGAGAGTTGACACAGCCAACAACGACATTGTAAGTATTTTTTTTTAAAATGTCATTACATATTATCTGCTGTGGCACAGATTTCAATGTTGAAAATGTCAAAAATCATTTTGATAAAATTTGTGAACAAAGTTTCTTCGGACAACTTGTTAACACTGATATAGTCACATGTACGGCAGATGACAATGTCTAGCTGGTGGACTATGAAGGAAATAAATTGTGGCGCATCATTCATCCGTTCATATATAGACTCGTACGTACAGGAGGGTTGACACAGCCAACAATGACGACATAAGGGCCTGTTCAAATACAGTAGTTTTAAAATATCATGGTTTATATTGGTCACGATATAACCATGGTATTTCTCTTTCTCACGAAACTACAGTATTCTGGCACTTATTTGGTTTCATAGCCATACTATGATATAAATAGTCTCTTGCTCACCTGGATGAAAACTTTGGTAAGGAGTGGACTTTACTGTACTCTAAGCGCTTGTTTGGAACAAGGGGTTTTCCTATGAAATTGGATTTTTTTCCGTGAACTTCCTGTACTATTCCTGTGATTCCTATGTGCCAAACATGCCCTAAAAATACCATAATATTGACAATACCGTGGTATTAAAAACAAAGTTTTCTAAAGATTAGCCAAACACCATATCAGGTATGGTACCATAGTATCCCCAAATACAATAGTATGGTATTGAAACCATAAAATTACATTGCTTCCAAAAAAAGCCCTACGTATTTTTACTAACTGGTGTAACAAGTTACAAGCTATATATGCTGGCTAAGAGCAACTCCAATGTGTTCCAATGTGTGTTCTTATAAGGTGATAGATGAGAGAGAAAGAGAAAAAAGTGCTACATTTAAGAGGAGGTGCTAGCTTAACAATTTCAAGCACATGTTGTTTGATTTTGCACTTGGTGCTAAGAATAAACAAACAATATCTTCCCTGCCATGCTCTCTCTCCGCCCACCATCCATATATTGGTTGGGAATGTTAAATATTATATTAAATAGTGTCCCATTATAGCATAGGCTATAAAACTATAGATTGGAGTATATTTTTCCAAGCATAGAACTTTGTGATGTGTCAATTCTGTACACCTCTTGTATATTATATATTGGAATTGCTCTAAGGCTATATCAACAGTAGAGCGTGCAAATAGCGGTGCATGTGCACAATTCGCACAGTAGCAGCATTGTATTAATGTGTGTGTATGGAAAAATATAAGTTATGTACATAAAATGATATACCTTATATGTGAAATCAATAACTAATTCATGAACACATATGTTACGTATGAAAATATAAGTTACGTAAAGAGGGAAAATATTGGGTGCAAGCCACCTTCTCGGTGGAAACGTGAAAACCCTCTCAAAAAACATGCTTATATGTTTCCAAAATTTTGAAACTTTGCACATTCATTGTCCATCTATATATGTATCGTGTTGCAAAAGTGGAGATCCAAACTCAAAAAACAAAAATTTATAAAAAAATTGCAAACTTAACTTGCAAAGTGCACTAGAAGACAAAAAACATGAATTTTGTCCTCTAGTCTACTTTGCATATCTACTTGTCATTTTTATATGAATTTTTATACAAAGAGTTTGCATATAATATTTTGCAACATGTTACATCTATAGATGTACGCAAAGTTTCAAATTTTTTGGAGACATATAAACATTTTTTGAGAGGGTTTTCACGTTTCCACTGAAAGGGCAAATTGCACCCAATATTTTCCCATATAAAGTGTATAACATGTATAAAGTATAAGTTACACATAAAGATATAAGGGTGCATTTGGTCAGGGGAGCTAGGATGGAGCCATTCCAAGATAGTTTAGATAATGTTTGGTTGAAAATTTGCAGGATGGATTCATCTCTACCTAAGAAATATTCCTTGAGATTTGGACTAGACTCGCTCTAGAAAAAAAGTAGAATTCAGCCACCCCACTTGGGATGTGAGGACAACAGTGGGCCAATGTAACACCCTGATTTTTGCTACATCAAAATCATTGGCAAAATAATTTAAGAGTTTAATTTTTTAAGCATGACACCATGACTATTTATTTGTTTTTCTAATTAATCAAATAAAATGTATCATAGTGATAACTTGATTAAGCATACATGCTGATGCATATTTTTGTTGGGTGATTTGGAGTTGTTGGTTTTGAATTCAAATTCATTTACATCTCTCCAAAATATTTCATCTCCTCCAAATATTCTGGAAAATTTCTCTTTCCGTCACTTCCTTCTTTCTCTTTTGGCCCAACTGCAGTGGCAGCCCGCTCCCCTTTGGCAAGCCCGCCGGAGCGGCCCAGTGGAGTAGGCCACCCACAGCAACCAGCCCAGTTGCCCTTCCCCTCACTCCCTCGCTGACAAGCATGGCCCACGCATCATCCCCTCCCTCACCCCTTCCTTCCCTAGCTCACACGCATGCAGAATCCATGGCGGACTTGAGTTCCCGGCCGAGCCGGACTCCACCACGCCACGCCTCTCCCTTGCCCCTTGTGCACGACAAGGGTTCCTCCCCTTATAAGGTGCCCGACCCCGACATCCGTGGCCACCAAAGCCCTAGCCCTAGCAGCCACCCTTGCGCTCAAGCTCGCCTGCGCCGTTCATCGAATTCCCGCTGCCGGAATTTGCATCTAAACGCCACTACCTCTAATGGGACTTGGTTGCCGAGCTTTGTCGCGAGGTAGAACACATAAAAGCTTAATCCTGGCCTTTAATTCACCTCCATTCATCGGTTTTAGCTCACCGAGACCGCCGGGTTCACGTAGGGCGCCCTGACCATCGCCAACCATCGCCGCTCGCCGTCGCCACAAATCCGCCGACCCCATCTACACCCGTAGCTTCACCCCAAGGTGAGGAACCTAACCATCTTGTCCGTGCTCGTAATTGTGCCCTGCATCGCCGGCAATTGCTCACCGGTGCTTGGCCTCTACCTCGCTGCGTTGCTAGCCGCCACTGGCCGTTGCGCCTGCTCTCCCCGCTTCGCCGCACTGCGCGTTTGCTCACATCATCGACCCCGCACACCCTAGGTCTCTGGGACCACGATCCCGTGGAGCTCCGATGAGACTCCACCGCGCCCTGCTAGTGGACCCCCGAACCCGCCGCCGGACCCCCTCTCTCTTCCCCCGATCTAAAATCTGCCGTGAGATGTCGATCCAATGGCCCCAATGCATCATGACCCGGTTCAATACCAGTCAACAGCCGTGCTTTTGCAAAAGAGACCCTGTTCTTTACGTTAATCAACCCGCGGTCTAGATCTGTTATTTTTAGGTCCTTGGTTTTTGCGATTTAGGGGTCCTGTAGGTTTAAATCTATCTCAAAAATAGCCCTTTAATCTTGTTTTTATTCATATCTTTCTTGTTTTAACTCTGATTTGAGCGATTCTTGAACCTATGAATCGTAGTAAAGTGTAGATAAGTTCTAAAACCTTTTTAGCTTCTATTGCTATCGTTTGGTGTACTATTTTAGTTATGTTATACTTATTACTTGGATGTGTGCAACGTGTAGTTGTCGATCCGCCTATCTTTGCTGATAATCAAGCTTGGGAGGCCCCTGAGCCGTTCTTTACTGAAGAAGGCAAGTATTCTTTGACCTATGTCCTATTTAATTTAATCACATGATTTAGAGCCTAACTTGGATGCTCCTATTAATAAGGATGACTAGCCAGATATACCTTTACATGTCTATAAACCTAGGAAAGGGCTATGATGTATAGATTAATGTTAGTGCTCCACACATCTTACTCATGTTTCTTAATCTTGATTAATTAATGATGCAATTATGATAAAAGCTTGGTTACTTAGCAACATGGGGACTTGAGCATGTTTTTGTTGGTTTGCTCAAGTGCTTCACCCTAAGGATCGGTTCACCGAGTGATCACCTAGGAAAACAGTACAACCACAAGACTCACATGGGGTCTGGGCTTGACTGAATAATTAGATGAAGTAGAGCGGGTACTCTTGCCGCGACTACCTGGCGGGCACGTCATGCCGGTACTACCCTTGCCGCCCCTTGGAAGACTTGACATATGGATTGCTTCACTTGCCATGGAACAAAACCCGCGCCTTGATGCCACCGTCGACTACCTTGCTGCGCTCAACACCGACTACAATGCTCTCACGGATGAGTTGGAGTTGGTGAGGTATGAAAATAAGAAGCTTTGGGCATGGGTTATAGGAGGTGTCGAGCCTGAAGATGAACAACCTTTGGTCGACCCAGTTGGCTCGCTGCCCTGCAAGAAGCCTGGTTACAATGATCCAACAGCAAGGAACTACATATTGCATCACAATGATAACTAGGACAGCTACCATTGTAATAGAGTCTATTAGTATCGCTTAGTTCATTTCGGTTAGGTTTAGATCGTTTAAAGGTGTGCTCGTTTTCTTGTGCTTATGTCTCATGGATGATTTGGTTTTTGTAATGAGTGCTTGAGTTGTGGGGTGATGTCCACAACTCAGTCTTTTGATTGAATGCTTAAAGAGTTTAATAAAGTTAGTTAGTTTGAGAAAAGCCTTGTTCTTTCTCTATCTTATCTATCCTTGTTACTAATATGGGATGAGGTCACTGGTATGAAAAAAATGTTGATGACATGTTTAGTCAAATAGATGGATGCTGGAGGATGTGGACGTGGTGGTGGCCGTGGCTGTGGACGTGGAGGTAGAGGTAGTCATGGAGGCGAAGGGCCCGAACTTCCATAAGCACTGCCGCCCATGACTATGGAACAATTGATCATGATGCAGACCCAAGTAATGCAGACTATCGCTCAAGCTGTGGCCGTCATGCAGCCATGGAACCAGCAGCTACTGCCACCATCACCTCATGACAAATGTACAGAGTTCCTGAAGGGGCACCCACCTATGTTCACACACTCTTCCGACCCTATGGATGCAGAAGACTGGCTTCGAGCAGTGGAGCACAAGCTAGACATAGCTCAGTGCACCGATCAGGAGAGGGTTGTCTATAGCCCTCATCAGCATCGAGGTGCCGCACAATAGTGGTGGGAGGCATACCGTTTTGCTCATAACAACCAACACCATCACTTGGCATGAATTTAGGGAGAGATTCAGAGCACACCATGTTCTTGCTAGTGTGATGTCTCTGAAGGAGTTTCTGGCACTTACCCAGGGTGCCATGACAGTTAGCGAGTACCATGATAAGTTCATCCAGTTGTCACGCTGCTACCCGGAGGAGGTTGACTCAGATCCCAAGTGTGAGTGCTGCTTCCTCAAAGGCTTGGTTAATCAGCTCAGGTACCAGTTGATGAACCATACTTTCCCCATCTTTCAGTATCTGGTAGACCGAGCTATCGTGACGGAGAATACTCGTCGCGAGATGGAGGACAAGAAGCGTAAACAGAAGGCACATCAATCTAGCAGCAACACACACCTGTGGTATTCAGGGCCGTAGAACTTTAAGAACCGCGCCTTTGGGTCATAGAATGGAGGGCAGCAGCAATTCCCGCACTATTACTACTAGGGATGGCAACGGCTAAATACCCGTCGGGTAGTGCAATTCCATACCCGCACCCACGAATAAAAATCCTATACCCGCTAAAATACCCATACCCGCTCGCGGGTATGAAATTTTACCCATACTCGTACCCGCGTGGGTAAAAAAACCCGTCGGGTAATCCATACCCGATTAAATACCCACCGCACACATGTTTAAATAGCACAAATATAATAAATAATGTCATATTTAAAATAATAAATCACTAAATATGAGTAAATAAATTGAAGACAATAATAAATAATATTGAAACGTACAAGTTGACCATATTTTCCCCAATATTCACCTATGTTTGCTTAATTATGTAGGAAAAATGCATGGTCGAGGCGGGTATAAATTAACCATGGGCACGCAGGTATGGATAGTATACACCCATACCCGCACCCGTGTACCCAACGGATATAAGATTGTACCCGCTAACGTAACCGCGGGTGGAGAAGTTATTCCATACCCGTCCTTATATCGGGTAAAACCCATCGGGTACCTGGGTTTCGGGTACCCATTGCCATTTCTAATTACTACTACAACTACCAGAACTAGTGCCCGAACTATCAGCCTCACTAGGGCAATGGACAGATTGTAACACCCTAAATTTAATTTCCAGCATTTTATAATAAATTCAATATGCTTTATTTATTTTCTAGGATTTATTGTGCCTAGTATGCATTTTTCATTATCTTTTGAACTAAATATTGCAATATATCCTAAGGGCAACATGTTTGTGCATTCATGCTGGAGCATATTTTTTATTTGATGAATGGCATAAGGTTTGAATTCAAATTTATTTGAATTTGTAGTTTGTTTTTGAGTTTAAAAGAAAAGGGGAGAAATAGAAAAGAGAGGGAAAATGCAGGAAAAAGAAAAAGGAGAAACCGGCCCACCTCACCCGCTCGGCCCACCCGCGCCCTCACCCGAGCCGGCCCAGGCGAGGCGGCCCAGCCGGCCTCCCGCGCGCGCCGTCTCTCTCCCTCGCGCCACTGACAGGCGGACCCGCGCCCGTCGAGCCGCTGACAGGCGGGACCCACCTGTCATCCCCGACCTCTCGCCTTTCCTTTTTCGGCGACGGCGACTTTCCTTTTTCGGCCGATTTCTTTCCTTCTCTACGCCGGCCGACTCCGAGGAGGAGAGCTCCCTCCGCCGCCTTCCCCGTGTTCCTCGCTCTCCTGCGCACCGAATCCCCAAAGGAATCGAAGGATTCCCTTCCTTCCCGAGAGCGCGCGCCGAAGGAAGCTCCGGCCGCCGCCTTCCTTACTGCGCCGCCCCCTTCCGAGCCGCTCCGGTCCTATAAATAGCACGCCGGGCTTCGCCCTTTCCCCCTCAACCTCGCCAGCAGCCGCAATCGAGCCCTAGCCGTCGCGAGCCGCTCAATTCCGCCGCCACCGTCCGAGGTGAGTAACGCCGGCGAGGTGCAATTCGCCCTCTGGGGTCGCGCTTCCGCCGCCCTAACCCCTCCGCCGCGCTCTGTAGGACCTCGCGACCCCGTTGCGCTAGCTCTCGACGCCCGTGGACGCTCCGACCGAGCTCTCCGCGAAGCCCCAAGCCGCTCCGCCGCCTCCGCTCGTCGCCGACCATCCTCCGGCAGCTCCCGGTCGTCGACAACCCCACGGTGAGCTTCGCCGTGGTCCCGTCTTGCTTTCTAGCTAGGTCCGGTCCCGAATCGCGCCCCGGAACACCGGGCATCGCGAGCTCCGGCGATGCGCCGCCGTCCCCGATGGTCGCCGCCGGCGAAACCTCGCCTTTCAACCTCAGCCGTCCGATCCAGAACGGATGCACGAGATTATAACGTGATCCGATCTCATCTCAGCCGTTAGATATAGATCCGACCGTCCGGACCAGATGGTGACCGGTCAACCGCGGTCGTCGCCGCCTTTTTGTTAAAGAGACCCTCGGTTTTTCCTAAATCAACCCGCGGTCCACGCCAGTTCAAAACTAATTACAGATCGGCCCAGTTTTTAATGTTTTAGCCCCTGCGCTATTGAAAAATAGAAACCGCAGTCCAGAGGCTGTGTTTTTGTGCTTTAGACCTCGGATCTTTCCTGAAATTACAGAATTGGTCCCTAGTTTTTCCAAAACAGCCCAGATTTTGAGTTTTCTTCATAAATAGGTCCCTAGAACCTTGTTTTGGCCATAACTTTTCCGTTTTAACTCCGTTTTGGGCGATTCTTGCGCTCACGTGACCGTGGTAATATGTAGAACAGTTCTAAACTAGTTTTGTGTTCTGTTTTGATGTATTGGTGTACTGTTTCTTATCTTTTGTCCATTGTTTGCATGTATGCTCGTATATGGATGCTTGTGTGACGTTTGGACGTAAGTAGACGTTGATCTGTCGGAGGTGAACGAGGAGCCACCTTTTGACATTTGTGAGCAGCAGCAAGAGCACCTTGAGGAAGGCAAGTATAACATGAGCAACACCTATCACCTTTAATTCATTGCATATGCATGTGTTGATCTTGTATGCCTATAAGGACGATACATTAGCCACTTTGATCTCAATGTGAACCTTTTGGGTTGCATGTGGTTAAGTTTTTGCTAGGTGCTGCGCCAACATACACCTATGCTATGTTTTTAATTAATGTTGATTAATGGATCTATGCAATTAATTGTTTGAGCGTGACCCTCTGTGCCGTGTGCTTGAGTGGTGCATGTCTCATTTAAAATTTGTTTTTTTAGCAACTTGGTTTAGGGGGCATGAGCATTGTGCTTAGTGGTTTTGCTCATAGCCACTTTCCATAAGGACTGGTTCGCAAAGCGACAACCTGGGACAACAGCACTACCATAAGACTGGTATGGGACGGTCTTAGCTGATTAATTGGATTGTTTTAGTTTGGGAGTAACTTACCTGCGGGGCAAGAGGGGAGGTGTGCTTCTGTGGCCCTCGCGCTGCTCGGGTTGAGTGTGATGTGTTCTTCTCCCCTTGAGGCTTGCTCCACCGTTGCATAACCTGAAACCTTAGCGGTTACACCTTACTAACATAATCTTTGTAAAGGCTTCGTAGTGTGGCTTGCTAGTCATCTCATCTAAGGTATGTGATGAACCACTAGCGTAGCTCACGACTTGTGGGTAAAGATGTGCAACCTCTCGAGAGTGTAAAACTGATGCATCAGCCGTGCTCACGGTTATGAGCGGCCCAGATCCTTTATGTGATTAGTTGGGTTATGGATGGTTTTTGGTAAAATCCTGGTTAATCATGATGCTTAATTTCTTCTATGCAATATCTTTGAGATAAAAGTTTCTCTACTCACTTTAGTAAATAGCTTTAATAAAATTTGACCAATTAAAAGCAATGCAGTGGAGTCACCTAACCTTAGAGCCTCATGGTTCTGTTATACTTGTTGAGTACGAGTTGTGTGCTCACGCTTGTTCTTTTCCGTTTACTCCTTGTTGGGGGGACAAATCCAACCGCTGCTCAGTCAATGGAGATACGGAGGATTATCAAGAAGTCTAGGCTCTTCGCTCTTCCAGTGGACGTCCCTGTGGCGGCTCTAGTTGCTTTCCGTTTACGCTTCCGCTTTTACGTACTTTATGTTAAAGACCAGTGTCTGTTATGGTAATAATACTTATGATGTAATCGTTAAACGTTATATTATGACATGTTCTGTGATGACAATTTGTCCTATACATGTGAGACTCGTTCCTGGCGCATGTATAGTATGCACGGTTTTGGATCATTGAAAACCGGGTGTGACAGATTGGTATCAGAGCCGTGTCGACTGTAGGACGGAAGCCTAGTTAGTGCGGGTCGAAATTTAAGGATTTCCTCCTTCTCTTCCTCCTGTTTTTAAAAGTTTTCTTTTCTTTAAGATTACACTACAACCCTATGTTCCTACATTATTTTCAATTCTCTTAACTCCTTTTTTAGAACTGATCTTAACCCAATCTCGGTCGTTTTCTTTGTAGATGGCCCGTACCAGACTGACCGCCCGCAAGCAAACCGGTGCACCCCCGCAAGGCTACCATGTTCCCTTGGCACCACGGAACCCAGAACCAGAAGATCTAGTGCCACCCCCGCCTCTGCAGGAACCCATCCTAGTGGGAGATGACTCTGAAGACCCCAGTGAAGCCAGCTCTTTCACTGAGAACACAGAAGAGGATCCAGAGGAGAATCCAGCCCCTGAACCAGAGGTAGAAGCACCTGAGTGGTCACATCACATTGCCGTTCAGATAGACGATAATCAAGGACCTGCTGTCAAAAGAGAGAGGGTGATCGCCACCTGGGTCAACATCGACCATACCCACCCAGGCAACGGTCTCAACTTTCCCGGACTGCTTCGGGAGTGCCTCCAGGAAATCGGCCTCAACAACTTCACCACCTCCTACTTCGCCACTCAGAGTACGCACCCGATTCTACCTGACAGATGGGTGGCCAATGCGTTGATCGAACGCTACAACCTCATCCACGGAGGGAAGACCATTGTGGGTGATTACTGCAGCGTGACGATCCATGAGACGATGGAAGCTGCCATTGAAGATGCTGCACGCCAAGCTCTGGGAGCCATCTGCTACGACCACCGTACCTCGTTGAGCCAGACCTGTTTTCGCTACTTCCCTCGCCGCATAGAAGGCCAAGCTGGGCACGAGATCGCTTCGATGGTGTTGGAGGATGACCAGAGGGTAAGGAAGATGGCACGGTACATCGCGGCCCTCAACTCCGCCCACGACATAGTGTTGGACGAGCTTCACCGCAAGACCAAGAGGGTGGCAGAACTTGAAGCTACACTTGCCGGCCTCCAAGGACCAAAGCCTCGAGTGCCAGACGTGACTCCGTCCCAGTGCAAATCCCGCAAGAGAACCCGCAAGGGGGAACTAAATGGTGCCACTAGGATTCTTTTCCATGAGGATTAGGATTACCCTTATCTTTGCTTCACATCGCTAGTACGTTGAGTCGAGTTGGTCTATAAACGCTTTGAGTCTAGTTCAGTGTTTGGTTGTTTGTGCTTGTGAACTATGTTTGAGTTGGCATTTTGGTTGCTTGATCATGTCCAACTATGGGGATTGTCCATAGTCAAACCAGTTTGAGTTGAGTTCAATAAAAATAGTCAGTTGGGATGAACAACTACTCTATTACTCCTCTCTACCTCATCTAGCTGACGCTCGTTCATCATGGGCTAATGACCAACCTGCAATCTCAAAATCTACTTCACCTTGTGAGAGGGATATAAATCCTTATGGACTTTCTTTTGTTGCCACAGATGGTTGGAACTAGAGGACGTGGTGCTAGGGGCGCCCAAGGAAGTAACCAGGGCCACGACCATCCCGACCACCCGTTGCCCAATCCACCACCACTGACGGCCGAGCAGTTCTTTGCCATGCAAACGCAGATGATGGCCACAGTGAACAATGCCATCTTGGCCCTACAACAAGCTCAGGTGCAGGCGCCACCACCACCTCCTCCGCCTAGGGACAGGCGTGGGGATTTCATGAAGGGGCATCCCCCAACCTTCTCCCACGCTGCAGATCCACTACAGGCTGATGACTGGCTTCGTGCTGTGGAGAGACAGCTGGAGATCGCCCAGTGCGATGACCGGGAGAGAGTCCTGTATGCTGCAGGACAACTTCGTGGTGCTGCTTTGGATTGGTGGGAGTCATACCGCCAGCAGGATCGCGATGCCTTCACCTGGGGTCAGTTTAGAGAGAACTTCAGGAGTCACCACGTACCGGCTGGGACCATGAAGATGAAGAAGAAGGAGTTCCTCTCGCTCAAGCAAGGGAGCATGTCCGTCACTGAGTATCGTGACAAGTTCCTGCAGCTTGCAAGGTACGCCACAGCAGAGGTCGCTGAGGATGGCGATAAACAGGAGCATTTCATGGAAGGGCTCAATGACACCCTGCAGTTCCACCTCATGAACTTCACCTTCCCCAGCTTCAATCACCTGGTAGATCGTGCGCTCCTTACAGAACGCAAACATCGGGAGATGGAGGAAAGGAAGAGGAAGCTCATACCTGCACCGTCCGGGAGCAACACCCGCCCCCGCTACCAACAACAGCAGCAGCCACCGCGGCCAGGATACCCGCAGAACCACCAAGGGCAGCAGATGGCCCAGGGGCAACGCTACCAGAATCAGCCTCCTCGCCCTGCATATCAAGCTCAGCGTCAGGGGCAGCCTAACCCCCCTGCACCAGCCCAGGCTCCTGTCATTGGCAGAAGTTGCTATAAGTGCGGTGACCCGGGGCACTATGCCAATGTCTGCCCTCAGAAGACAGTCCCCAACCCGCAGAGACCAGGACCGGTCCAGCAGCCGCAAGCTCAGGGGCGCAACAATGGGAACGCCAAGGCGCCGTGGCAAGGAAAGGTGAACCTTGTGACGGCAGAAACTGCAGCTGAGGCCCCAAACGTCATGATCGGTACGTTCTTGGTCAACTCTCATCCTGCTACCGTACTATTTGATACTGGTGCCACCCACTCCTTTATTACCAAATCCTTTGCTGAACAACATAAAATACCCATTAGCATGTTGAAGAAGGATATGATAATTACTTCGCCTGGAGGGGAAATAAGAACCCATGTGATCTGTACCAGAGTCGGGATTAACATAAGGGGGTTAGAGTTTCATACTAGTCTGTTAGTCATAGAACCGATGGGCATCGACGTCATCCTAGGAATGGAAACATTGACCAAATGGGGAGTCAGAATTGACTGTGCCAAGAGGACTGTTCATATGACAACGCCAGATGGCCAGGAAGTAAGAGTCGGCGCATCCAAACCCTCCGGTTATCTGCATCGGATGGAGGTCCAACCTACAGATGGCATTCGAGTAGTGTGTGAATATCCTGATGTCTTCCCGGAAGAGTTACCAGGTATGCCGCCTGACCGAGACATTGAGTTTTCTATAGACCTTTTACCTGGTACTGCTCCTATATCTAAAAGACCATATAGAATGGCACCCCCAGAACATGAGGAAGTTAAACAAAACATAGATGAGCTGCTAGCAAAGGGATTTATTCGCCATAGTACCTCTCCGTGGGCTTTTCCTGTTCTGTTTGTTGATAAGAAGGAAGGGCCTGCTCGACGGATGTGTGTGGATTATCGTGCATTGAACGAGGTGACTATTAAGAACAAGTATCCTCTGCCACGCATTGATGATTTGTTTGATCAGTTGCAAGGTGCCTGTGTATTCTCCAAAGTAGACCTGAGATCTGGCTACCACCAGTTGAAGATCCGTCCCTCAGATATTCCTAAGACTGCTTTCATCACAAAGTATGGTCTCTATGAGTATACTGTGGTGTCTTTTGGTCTGACTAATGCCCCTGCTTTCTTCATGAGTTTAATGAATAAGGTGTTCATGGATTATTTGGACAAGTTCGTGGTGGTATTCATTGATGATATCCTGATCTACTCCAAAACCGAGGAGGAACATGAGGAGCACTTGAGGCTAGTTCTGCAGAGATTGAGGGATCACAAGCTATATGCAAAGTTGAGCAAGTGTGAGTTCTGGATTGACGAGGTACCATTCCTTGGTCATATCATCTCTAAGGGGGGGATCTCAGTGGACCCTGGCAAGGTCATATCAGTGTTGGATTGGAAGGTGCCACAGACTGTCAAGGAAGTACGTGGATTTTTGGGCTTAGCAGGATATTACCGGAGATTCATAGAGAATTTCTCGAAGATTGCGAAGCCGATGACCACGTTGCTTGAGAAGGATGCTGAGTTCATCTGGAACAAGGAGAGGCAAGCAGCTTTTGAAGAGTTGAAGAAGAAGCTGACCACCGCACCCGTGCTGACATTGCCAGATCTGCAGAAAAGGTTCACAGTATATTGTGATGCTTCAGGCGACGGTCTGGGTTGTGTGCTGATGCAAGAAGGAAAGGTGATTGCCTATGCCTCCCGACAGCTACGCAAGCATGAGGTAAATTATCCTACACATGACTTGGAGTTAGCAGCAGTTGTCCATGCACTTAAGATATGGCGTCACTATCTTTTTGGGCAAAGATGTGAGATATACACGGATCACAAGAGTCTTAAGTATATCTTCACTCAGAATGAGCTGAACATGAGGCAGCGTAGATGGTTAGAACTGATCAAGGACTACGACTTGGAGATACATTATCATCCAGGGAAAGCCAACGTGGTGGCTGATGCTTTGAGCAGAAGAAGCTACGTCAACATGGCCATAGCATTCCAGATGCCACGTGAGTTATGTGAGGAGTTCGAAAGTTTGAGTTTGGGTTTTGTGCATCATACTGCAGCTACCTTTGAAGCCGAACCAACTCTGGAACAAGAAATTCGAAGACATCAAGCCCAGGACGAGAAGATCCAGGAGATACGCGAGCAGATCCAGATAGGCAAAGCGCCCAACTTCAGGGAAGATGAGCAAGGTACAGTATGGTACAAGAACCGGATTTGTGTGCCAGATGTGGACAGAATCAAGAAGTTGATCCTGAGTGAGGCCCATGATACAGCTTACTCTATCCATCCCGGGAGTACTAAGATGTATTATGACCTCAAGGAGAGATTCTGGTGGTTTGGAATGAAACGTGCCGTAGCAGAGTATGTGGCAATTTGTGACACTTGTCAGAGGGTCAAGGCAGAACATCAGAGGCCAGCAGGACTATTGCAACCGTTGAAAATTCCAGAATGGAAGTGGGAGGAAATCAGCATGGACTTTATTGTTGGGTTACCTCGCACCCAGAAAGGTTACAACTCCATATGGGTAGTAGTGGATCGTCTGACCAAGGTCGCCCACTTCATACCTGTGAATACTACCTACTCCGGGGCAAGGTTGGCAGAACTATACATCTCTAGGATTGTGTGTTTGCATGGGGTTCCTAAGAGGATTATATCCGATAGGGGATCACAGTTCACTTCTCGCTTTTGGGAGCAATTGCATGATTCACTGGATACCAAGCTTCGTTTCAGCACAGCTTACCATCCGCAGACAGACGGTCAGACAGAAAGGACCAATCAAATACTGGAAGATATGTTGCGAGCGTGTGTCATCCAATATGGCACAAGTTGGGACAAGTGCTTACCTTATGCCGAGTTCTCCTACAACAACAGTTATCAGGTCAGTATCAAGAAATCACCATTTGAAGCTTTGTATGGTAGAAGGTGTAGGACTCCTTTGCTCTGGGATCAGAAAGGAGAGAAGCAAGTGTTTGGCCCAGACATTATCAAGGATGCGGAGGAACAAGTACGGATAGTTCGAGAGAACTTGAGAATTGCTCAGTCTAGGCAGAAAAGCTATGCAGATGTCAGACGGAGAGATCTCACGTTCAAGGAAGGTGACTTTGTGTATCTGAAGGTGTCACCTATGCGGGGAGTACGCAGATTCAACATGAAGGGAAAACTAGCACCCAGATACGTTGGACCATTCAAGGTACTAGAAAAGAGAGGAGAAGTGGCTTATCGCTTAGAGTTACCTTCTAGTCTTCCAGGTGTGCACGATGTATTCCATGTCTCGCAGCTGAAGAAGTGCTTGAGAATACCAGAGGAGCAGGCACCTTTAGAAGGGTTGGAAGTGCAGGAGGACTTGACCTACACTGAGCACCCTATAAAGATTCTGGAAACATCTGAGAGGGTGACCCGGAATAAGAGGACCAAGATGTGCCGAGTGCAATGGAAATACCACACAGAGGAGGAAGCTACTTGGGAAAGAGAGGAAGAGTTGAGGGCAGCATACCCTGATCTCTTTGCTAACCAGCCTATGTGAATCTCGGGGCGAGATTCCTTGCAAGGGGGGTAGGTCTGTAACACCCTAAATTTAATTTCCAGCATTTTATAATAAATTCAATATGCTTTATTTATTTTCTAGGATTTATTGTGCCTAGTATGCATTTTTCATTATCTTTTGAACTAAATATTGCAATATATCCTAAGGGCAACATGTTTGTGCATTCATGCTGGAGCATATTTTTTATTTGATGAATGGCATAAGGTTTGAATTCAAATTTATTTGAATTTGTAGTTTGTTTTTGAGTTTAAAAGAAAAGGGGAGAAATAGAAAAGAGAGGGAAAATGCAGGAAAAAGAAAAAGGAGAAACCGGCCCACCTCACCCGCTCGGCCCACCCGCGCCCTCACCCGAGCCGGCCCAGGCGAGGCGCCCAGCCGGCCTCCCGCGCGCGCCGTCTCTCTCCCTCGCGCCACTGACAGGCGGACCCGCGCCCGTCGAGCCGCTGACAGGCGGGACCCACCTGTCATCCCCGACCTCTCGCCTTTCCTTTTTCGGCGACGGCGACTTTCCTTTTTCGGCCGATTTCTTTCCTTCTCTACGCCGGCCGACTCCGAGGAGGAGAGCTCCCTCCGCCGCCTTCCCCGTGTTCCTCGCTCTCCTGCGCACCGAATCCCCAAAGGAATCGAAGGATTCCCTTCCTTCCCGAGAGCGCGCGCCGAAGGAAGCTCCGGCCGCCGCCTTCCTTACTGCGCCGCCCCCTTCCGAGCCGCTCCGGTCCTATAAATAGCACGCCGGGCTTCGCCCTTTCCCCCTCAACCTCGCCAGCAGCCGCAATCGAGCCCTAGCCGTCGCGAGCCGCTCAATTCCGCCGCCACCGTCCGAGGTGAGTAACGCCGGCGAGGTGCAATTCGCCCTCTGGGGTCGCGCTTCCGCCGCCCTAACCCCTCCGCCGCGCTCTGTAGGACCTCGCGACCCCGTTGCGCTAGCTCTCGACGCCCGTGGACGCTCCGACCGAGCTCTCCGCGAAGCCCCGAGCCGCTCCGCCGCCTCCGCTCGTCGCCGACCATCCTCCGGCAGCTCTCGGTCGTCGACAACCCCACGGTGAGCTTCGCCGTGGTCCCGTCTTGCTTTCTAGCTAGGTCCGGTCCCGAATCGCGCCCCGGAACACCGGGCATCGCGAGCTCCGGCGATGCGCCGCCGTCCCCGATGGTCGCCGCCGGCGAAACCTCGCCTTTCAACCTCAGCCGTCCGACACAAAAACGGATGCACGAGATTATAACGTGATCCGATCTCATCTCAGCCGTTAGATCTAGATCCGACCGTCCGGACCAGATGGTGACCGGTCAACCGCGGTCGTCGCCGCCTTTTTGTTAAAGAGACCCTCGGTTTTTCCTAAATCAACCCGCGGTCCACGCCAGTTCAAAACTAATTACAGATCGGCCCAGTTTTTAATGTTTTAGCCCCTGCGCTATTGAAAAATAGAAACCGCAGTCCAGAGGCTGTGTTTTTGTGCTTTAGACCTTGGATCTTTCCTGAAATTACAGAATTGGTCCCTAGTTTTTCCAAAACAGCCCAGATTTTGAGTTTTCTTCATAAATAGGTCCCTAGAACCTTGTTTTGGCCATAACTTTTCCGTTTTAACTCCGTTTTGGGCGATTCTTGCGCTCACGTGACCGTGGTAATATGTAGAACAGTTCTAAACTAGTTTTGTGTTCTGTTTTGATGTATTGGTGTACTGTTTCTTATCTTTTGTCCATTGTTTGCATGTATGCTCGTATATGGATGCTTGTGTGACGTTTGGACGTAAGTAGACGTTGATCTGTCGGAGGTGAACGAGGAGCCACCTTTTGACATTTGTGAGCAGCAGCAAGAGCACCTTGAGGAAGGCAAGTATAACATGAGCAACACCTATCACCTTTAATTCATTGCATATGCATGTGTTGATCTTGTATGCCTATAAGGACGATACATTAGCCACTTTGATCTCAATGTGAACCTTTTGGGTTGCATGTGGTTAAGTTTTTGCTAGGTGCTGCGCCAACATACACCTATGCTATGTTTTTAATTAATGTTGATTAATGGATCTATGCAATTAATTGTTTGAGCGTGACCCTCTGTGCCGTGTGCTTGAGTGGTGCATGTCTCATTTAAAATTTGTTTTTTTAGCAACTTGGTTTAGGGGGCATGAGCATTGTGCTTAGTGGTTTTGCTCATAGCCACTTTCCATAAGGACCGGTTCGCAAAGCGACAACCTGGGACAACAGCACTACCATAAGACTGGTATGGGACGGTCTTAGCTGATTAATTGGATTGTTTTAGTTTGGGAGTAACTTACCTGCGGGGCAAGAGGGGAGGTGTGCTTCTGTGGCCCTCGCGCTGCTCGGGTTGAGTGTGATGTGTTCTTCTCCCCTTGAGGCTTGCTCCACCGTTGCATAACCTGAAACCTTAGCGGTTACACCTTACTAACATAATCTTTGTAAAGGCTTCGTAGTGTGGCTTGCTAGTCATCTCATCTAAGGTATGTGATGAACCACTAGCGTAGCTCACGACTTGTGGGTAAAGATGTGCAACCTCTCGAGAGTGTAAAACTGATGCATCAGCCGTGCTCACGGTTATGAGCGGCCCAGATCCTTTATGTGATTAGTTGGGTTATGGATGGTTTTTGGTAAAATCCTGGTTAATCATGATGCTTAATTTCTTCTATGCAATATCTTTGAGATAAAAGTTTCTCTACTCACTTTAGTAAATAGCTTTAATAAAATTTGACCAATTAAAAGCAATGCAGTGGAGTCAGCTAACCTTAGAGCCTCATGGTTCTGTTATACTTGTTGAGTACGAGTTGTGTGCTCACGCTTGTTCTTTTCCGTTTACTCCTTGTTGGGGGGACAAATCCAACCGCTGCTCAGTCAATGGAGATACGGAGGATTATCAAGAAGTCTAGGCTCTTCGCTCTTCCAGTGGACGTCCCTGTGGCGGCTCTAGTTGCTTTCCGTTTACGCTTCCGCTTTTACGTACTTTATGTTAAAGACCAGTGTCTGTTATGGTAATAATACTTATGATGTAATCGTTAAACGTTATATTATGACATGTTCTGTGATGACAATTTGTCCTATACATGTGAGACTCGTTCCTGGCGCATGTATAGTATGCACGGTTTTGGATCATTGAAAACCGGGTGTGACACAGATGCAGTGCCCAAACAATCAAGTCCCATGCCAACTGACTCCTGTCAGTACCCTTGTGAAGCCAGGCATGCCAGCACAGTCAGGGACTAACAACTGCTAAAAGTGTGGTAGAACCTGCCACTTTTCCAAGCACTGTCCCTAGAGGAACACGCCACAGCAGACACCGCAACAAACCCCAAGAGGAGGCGCCGCCAACCGGACATCTAGAAGTCAGTAGTGTAATTCAAGCAGCCAAGCGAACTATGTGGCTGCAGAAGCTATGCAGGAGGCTCTGAACGTGGTGCTAGGTATGTTCTTAATAAGCTCGCACCCTGCCTTGATCCTTTTTTATTCTGGTCCTTTGCATTCTTTCATTACTGCCCGATACAAGAACAAACATGAAATGCCTATAGCAACCATGAAACGCCCCATGCTAGTAAGTTCACTGGGAGGAGAGACGAAGGTAGAAACTATGTGTCCCATGGTCAAAATTAATATAAGGGTGGTAGATTTTCTAGCAGAGCTTATAGTTTTGGAATCAGGTGGGATAGATGTCATCCTGGGTATGAATTGGCTGCAAAGACACAACGGAGTAATCGTGTGTGCGGAGGGGAAAGTAATCCTAACTACACCAGTCGGAGGACACATGGAGGTTCTGATAGGAGCACCTCAGTCGGGAGTCAATGCTATGGAAGCTACAGCCCTGGAGAACATCAGAGTAGTGTCTGAATTTCCCAAAATATTTCTAGACTCACTGCCAGGTATGCCGCCTGAATGAGACATCGAGTTTTCTATTGTGCTTTTACCTGGAACTGTGCCTATTTGCAAGAAAGCCTAAAGAATAGCTGGTAATGAGATGCTTGATGTCAAGAAACAAATAGATGAACTACTAGAAAAGGGATTTATTCGCCCAAGAACTTCACCTTCGGCTTCACTATTCTTGCTTAGTGAGAAGAATGATGGTTTGCAGAGGATGTGTGTCGATTATAGAGGTCTTAATGCCATCATGGTAAAGAATAAATATCCTTTGCCTAGAATTGAGGATTTATTTGATCAGCTCAAAAGTGCCTGTGTCTTTTCCAAGATTGACTTACAGTCAGGCTATCATCAGTTGAGAATTAGACCTTCAGATATACCTAAAACCGCATTCATCAGTCGTTATGGTTTATATGAGTATACTGTTACGTCATGTAGTTTAACCAATGCTCCAGCTTTCTTCATGTACATGATGAATAGTGTGTTCATGGAGTACCTTGATAAGTTCATTGTGGTGTTCATCGACGATATTCTGGTGTACTCCAAGACAAAAGCGGAACATGAGGAACATTTGAGGCTCGTGTTACATAAACTCAGGGAACACAAACTCTATGCAAAGCTCAGCAAATGTGATTTTTGGATAGGCAAGGTTCACTTTCTCGGTCATGTTATATCCAATGGAGGGATTGCCGTCGACCAAAACAAGGTGGCCGAGGTATTAAATTGGAAGGTACCTAAAGGCGTAAAGGGCATCAGAAGCTATCTCAGATTGGCAGGTTATTATCGACGCTTGATTGAGGGTTTCTCCAAAATTGCCAAACCAATGACAGCTTTACTAAAAAAGAACGCTAAATTTGAGTGGACGCCGGAATGTCAGGGAGCATTTGAGGAGCTGAAAAAGAGGTCGACAACAACACCTGTATTAACTTTCCTAGACATGCACAAGCCTTTCTCAGTATATTGCGATGCTTCACGGCAAGGTTTGGGATGTGTACTCATGGAGGAAGGTAAAGTTATTGCTTATGCGTCTAGATAGCTGAGGGATCATGAGAAAAATTATCCAACTCATGATTTGGAGTTAGCCGCAGTGGTGCAAGCCATAAAGGTTTGGAGACATTATTTATTTGGTCAAAGGTGTGATATCTATACTGACCATAAGAGTTTAAAATGCATCTTTACTCAGAGTGAGCTGAATTTATGGCAGAGAAGATGGCTGGAATTAATTAAAGATTATGATTTGGAAATCCATTTCCATCTTGGTAAAGCCAACGTGGTGGCAGAAGCATTGAACAGAAAAAGCCAAATCAATAGTCTCCTGACCAGACGGTTACCGCAGGAATTAGGAGAAGAATTTGACAAGTTGAGTCTAGGATTTTGAATCAAGTTGAGGGTGTCATGTTGCAAGTTGAGCCTACTTTGGAGCAAGAAATCAGAAAAGGGCAGCTTGATGATGAGAAGATTAAAGAAATTAAAGAATTGATTAAGCTGGATAAGGCACCTGGCATGGGGATAGGATCTGGGTCCCCAACATTTAATTCTAAAGGAAGCACATGAAACAGCCTACTCTATTCACTGTGGGGATTAAGAAGATGTACCAATATCTGGTGCAGAAATTTTGGTGGTACGGCATGAAGTGTGAAGTGGCCAAACACATGGCTTTGTGTGATATTTGCCAAAGGGTGAAAGCAGAACATCCGAGGCTAGATGGATTGTTGCAGCCGCTCAAGATTCCAGAGTGGAAGTGGGAAGAAATTGGTATGGATTTCATTGTCAGCTTGCCACGCACTCAGAGTGGTTTTGAGTCTATATGGGTTGTGGTAGACGGATTAACCAAAGTTGCTCACTTTATACCTGTCAAGACCACCTATACTGGAGCTAGATTGGCCCAGTTATATATGTCCAGGTTTGTGTGCCTGCATGGGGTACCAAAGAAGATTGTGGTGGATCGAGGGACTCAGTTCACCTCTTACTTTTGGAAGCATTTGCACCAATCTATAGATACTAAATTAAATTTTAGCTTGACATATCACCCGCAGACTGACGGGCAGACAGAGAGAACAAACCAAATACTGGAGGATATGTTGAGAGTGTGTGCACTACAGTATGGAACTAGTTGGGATAAGAGTTTGCCGTATACCGAATTTTTCTACAATAACAATTATCAGGCTAGTATCAAGATGTCACCTTTTCAGGCTTTGTATGACCAACGGTGCAGAATGCCTTTACATTGGGATCAGCCATATGAGAAGCAGATATTCAGTCCTGAGATAATAGAAGATGCAGAATGATAGGTGCGGATGGTTAGGGAGAACCTCAGGATTGCTCAGACAAGGCAGAAAAGTTACGCTGACAACCGCCGGAGGGACCAAAAATTTGCAGTGGGAGTCACCTATCCGAGGCCTACGCAGATTTAAAGTAGAGATAAATGCACCGAAGGTCCCTTAACTTTGCTCGTGGTGTCACTTAGGTCCACCACCTTTGAAACAGCAGGTTTGGATCCCTAAACTTTGTAAGTTGTACACCACAGGTCCATACCCCTTCGTGTTTTGTTTCTTTTTACATTTAGCCCCCTAGAATTTCTCTCTTCCTCTCACTTATGCCCTTCTTCTCCCTTTGCCTCTACACCGGAGCGCCTACATCCCTTCCCACCGCCGGGTGAAGGGCCTCCTCTGCCCCCCACGCGCTTCCTCTACAGCCTCCTCGCCTATGCGCACTGCGCCGTCCTACTCCCTGCCACCATGCTGCCTTGCTCCCCGCCGCCGTGCGTTCCCTCTCCCGCCTCATCGCCCATGCATGCTGCGCCGTCCTGCTCCTCGCCCCCGCACTGCTCTACTCCCTACGACCACGCGGAGGGCCTTCTCCGTCCCTGCGCACCGCGCCACCCTGCTCTCCGCCACCCTACTTCCCACGCCGCTCCGATTCTGACATCCCACGCCATGGCCTCCATCTGGGCGCTCCTCCACCGGCCCCGCCGCGTTCTCCTTCTGTGGATCAAGTCGACACGTCTCCCTCCCTCCCCGCCTCCACGTAGTAGCCGGCTAGATCCAGCGGGTGATGGCCCTTCCGAGGCACGCACGGACGACGTCGGCAGCGGGTCCGAGGCGGCTGGTCCTCCACCCCTCCTTCCCCGCACGTCCGCCTCCCAGTGTTGTGGCCCATGGGCATGGAGGCGGAGGGGGCTTGCCGGCGCCCAACCACATTGAGGACGAAGGCGGCCTCGAGGCCGCACGACCGAGGTTGGCTATGGCTTGGAGAAGCGGAGGAAGAGGCGGCTGGCGGGCCCACGGTGGCGATAGCTCCCATGCGCGCGCTGGAGGGCCGATGAAGAGGTAGATGAAGAAGAAGGGCATAAGTGAGAGGAAGAGAGAAATGCTAGGGGCCTAAATGTAAAAAGAAACATAAAACAAATGGGTATGGACCTGCGGTGAACAACTTAAAAAGTTTAGGGACCCAAACTTGCTGTTTCAAAGATGGTGGACCTAAGTGACACCACGGGCAAAGTTAAGGGGCCTCTGGTGCATTTACCTCTTTAAAATAAAAGGAAATTAGCACCCCGGTATATCGGTCCTTTTAAAATAGTTGACCGAAAGGGGGAAGTTGAGTACCAGTTGGAATTGCCTGATAGGTTATCAGATGTGCATGATGTATTCCATGTGTCTCAGTTGAAGAGGTGTCTGAGGGTGCCCGAAGAGCAGTTGCAGAAAGATGACCTTAATGTGCATGGTGATTTGACTTACACAGAGTACCTAGTTCAGATTTTGAATAAGGCAGAAAGGGCTACGAGTAAGAGGGTGATAAAGATGTGCAAGGTTAAGTGGAGCCATCATTCACCAGAAGAGGCTATATGGGAAAGAGAGGATGACCTTAGAGCAGATTACCCAGAACTTTTTGCTAGCCAATCCTAAAATCTAGGGATGAGATTTCTCAAAGGGGGGAGGTTTGTAACAACCTGATTTTTGCGACATCAAAATCTTTGGCAAAACAATTTAAGAGTTTAATTTTTAAGCATGACACCATGACTATTTATTTGTTTTCTAGTAATCAAATAAAATGTATCATAGGGATAACTTGATTAAGCATACATGCTTATGCATATTTTTGTTGGGTGATTTGGAGTTGTTGGTTTTGAATTCAATTTCATTTACATCTCTCCAAAATATTTCATCTCCTCCAAATATTTTGGAAATTTTCTCTTTTCCTCACTTCCCTTGTTTCTCTTTTGGCCCAACCGCAGTGGCAATCCGCTCCCCTCTCCCATAGGCAAGGCCACCAGAGCGGCCTAGTGGTGTAGCCCACCCGCAGCAACCAGCCCTTGCACCCTTCCCCTCACTCCCTCGCTGACAGGCATGGCCCACACGTCATCCCCTCCCTCACCCCCTTCCTTCCCAGCTCATGCGCATGCAGAGTCCGTGGCGGACTTGAGTTCCTAGCCGAGCCAGACTCCACCGTGCCGCGCCTCTCCCTTGCCCCTTGTGCATGACATGGGTTCTTCCCTTTATAAGACGCCCGACGCTGACGTCCGTGTCCACCAAAGCCCTAGCCCTAGCAGCCGCCCTTGCGCTCAAGCTCGCCCATGCCGTTCATCGAGTTCACGCCACTAGAATCTGCATCTAAAAGCCACTACCGCTGACGAGACTTGGTTGCCGAGCTTTGTCGCGAGGTAGAACACATAAAAGTTTAATCCCGGCCTTTAATTCGCCTCCATTTGTCGGTTTTAGCTCAACGAGACCCTGGGTTCACGTAGGGACACCTGACCGCCGCCGACCATCGCCGCTCGGCGTCGTTGCAAATTTGCCGACCCCATCTACACCTGTAGCTTCACCCCAAGGTGAGGAACCTAACCATCTTGTCCATGCTCCTAATAATGCCCTGCATCGTTGGTGATTGCTAGCTGGAGCTTGACCTCTGCCTCGCTGCGTTGCTAACTGCCGCTGGCCGTTGCGCTGCCGTCACGACTGCTCTCCCCGCTTCACCACACCGCACACTTGCTCGCACCCCTGATTCCGCTCACCCAAGGCCACTGAAACCTCGAATGCGTGGAGATCTGGTGAGACTCCACCGCACCTTGTGAGCGACGTCGGCCAAACCCGCCACCAGACCCTCTCTCTCTTCCCCGATCTAAAATCAGCCATCAGATGTCAATCCAATGGCCCTAGTGCATCACGACCTGGGATAATACCGGTCGTCGGCTGTGGTTTTGCAAAAGAGCCCCTATTCTTTATGTCAATCAATCCGTGGTCTAGATTTGTTATTTTTAGATCCCTGGTTTTCACGATTTAGCTCTTGTAGGTTTAAATCTATCTCAAAAAAGCCCTTTAATCTTGTTTTATGCATATCTTTCTCGTTTTAACTCCGATCTGAGCGATTCTTGAACCTATGGAATCACAGTAAAGTGTAGATTAATTCTAAAACCTTTTTAGCTTCTGTTGCTATTGTTTGGTGTAATGTTTTAGCTATGTTATACTTATTGCTTGGATGTGCGCAACGTATAGTTGACGATCCGCCCGTCTTTGCTAATAATCAATCTTGGGAGGCCCTTGAGCTGTTCTTTGATGAGGAATGCAAGTATTCTTTGACCTATGTTCTATTTACTTTAATCACATTATTTAGAGCCTAACTTGGATGCTCCTATTAAGGATGATTAGCCAGATATACCTTTACATGTCTATAAACCTAGGAAAGGGTTGTGATGTATAGATTAATGCCAGTACTCAACACATCTTACTCATGTTGCTTAATGTTTATTAATTAATGATGCAATTATGATAAAAGCTTGGTTACTTAGTAACATGGACTTGAGCATGTTTTTATTGGTTTGCTCAAGTGCTTCACCCTAAGGATCGATTCGCCGAGTGACCACCCAGAAAAACAGTACAATCACAAGACTCACATGGGCTCTGGGCTTGACTGATTAATTAGATGAACTAGATCGGGTGGTTTGCTTACCTAAAAGATGGTGTTTGAGGGGCGCTGACGGGTATAAGACTCGCTCTCCTGAGTGGGTGCAGTTTGGTTTATTTGGTTTTCGTCAGTCACCCATCGGGAAGGGACTTTTATGCTTGGGCAGCGGTAACCTGGAACGGGCAGCTACATTCTAGGGATTCTTTGTAAAGGTCTCGTAATGAAACCCCGCCGATTCATCTATGGTAGTGAATATATGAGGTCTGATCCACCTTAGGCAAATGGGAATCATGGTTTGTGGGTAAAGATGTACAACCTCTCGAGAGTGTTTAAACTGTTATAACAGCCGTGATCACGGTTATGAGTGGCCTGAACCCTCACAGATTAGATATTTAAAGAAAATGGCTTATGATAACAATGGTGATGATGAAGATGATGATGGTCATGATGATGCTAAATCATGGTTAGTAATAAAACTTGGTCAACTAAAATCAACTGCTTTGCCAGTCCACTTTTATCCTAAACGGAATAATTACTGGGTACGGCCTGTACTCATCCTTGTTTTATATATTACGTTGCATCCATTGCAATCGCTGCTTAGATGCCGACGGAGGAAGTGGTGAGCCTAACTAGGAGTTCCAAGACTGTGACGAGTTCTAGGCTGGTGTGCCACCGTCAGTCACCTATGGAGCACGGTCATCTTCCGCTGCCGTTTAGTTATTTCGTCTCGTTAAGATTACTCGGTTTTCGTTAAAGACATTTATTGTCTGTAATAACTCATTATGCTCTTAAGTTAAAGTACTGGTTGTGATATTACTTATGTTTATGCTGTGTATGTGGTTGAACCGATCTTGGCACATACATGGTTAGCACTTGATTTTTCTTCTTAGAACCGGGTGTGACAGCCGGCATGTTAAAAGTGAGATGGAGTGATTCTATCCCTATAATCTATGACAGAATCACCCCATTCCAGCTTGTTCTCAAACAAAAACACCCTAAATTATTTACATAACACATGTATAAGTTATGTGCATAACTTGCAAAAGATATAAGGTACGTATATAATTTGCAGCTTACGAACAATGGGGGAAATAATTATTTTCAAAAATAGAAAGTTTCCAATAATGTAAATATACAAAAAAGTTACAAAAAAGAAATATGCAAAGGTTGTTACAATGTTCATTAGTCCCTAAATTAATGAGTGCTCACAAATTAGCACGGTTGAGTTTGAAATGAGGAGTGATATTAGAGGTGGGATGAGTAAGCTCGTAAAGACAACCTAAACAACCCCCAATATCTTCACTTTGTACCTGTATAACTATTGAGAAACCTCTATATGTTGTTGTTTATGATTTTGTGTCGTAGATGATTAAGACTTCCAACATTTACTCCGTCGTCATTTTCTTGGAGTGCCTACATGCAAATTACATAATTATTTATATAAAAGGAAGTCTTCTTCCAAAACTTCGTGCTGTGTCGGGGAAACTTCTTGATCGGAGGTGAAAAAAGCAGCTCCACACATGAAAATGCATGGCATTTAAGTTGGCCAAGAATACAATATCATAATATTGGTTTAAAACATTTAATACACATAACAATGCAGTACACACGTTTGTTAGGATTGTAATAATGTTTTTGTAGAAGTTAAAATTACAAAACACATGACTACATACCTGGCTGAATTCCTAGACATACAAAATATATAACTAAATTGTATTAGGGGTGAAGACCGAAAAGTGACCCAGAGGGGATGTGAATAGGTTTAACAAAAATTTGATCCCAAGAACCATCCATTCTTACACCATGCAAGATCATCTATTAACGAGAACATTACTGACCTTAGACACGCGTCAAGGAAGACAATGAAAACACTAACTCAGACGTCCATGACACAGGACGCAAAACAAAGAAAAACTAACACGGGGGCAGCTCAACAGGCCTTGCTGGACAAGTCTAGGAATCCTATTGGAAAGTCTGACAAAACAGGCTGAGGGCTGAGGCTGGGCAAAACGGCATGTCTAGCAATGGCACTGACTTGTTCGGTTTCTGTCCAGTGGAAACAGGGGAGACAGAGCCAACAGCCGACTTGTCCGGTGCTGTCAGGTAGGTCACGCTGGCTTTGTCCGGTGGGCAGTCCCGAATTGAAACTTCAAAAAAAAACAACCAAAACCCAATCAAATCTTCACCAAACCTTCTAAAACTCTGCATGCACTGACCAATCCCATCACAGAGCTTATCTAGAAAGATCTATTAAAAAAATAAAAAAATGATTGGGAATTTTAAATTTCACATGGCTAGGTGAAGTTTCACTGGTTTGTGAAAACACGAGATCTAGCTTAGCTCGTAGAAACAGCAGGGGATATCACTATACTGGATCAGTTTCACCACATCATAGCAAGCCAAAACCACAACAAAGGAAGGATTCAACTCAATGGAACAAGAAAAACCCTAAAAACCATGTGTTTCATCGGAGATCCAAATTAAAGCAATGGAGAGACACGAAGTAGAGCTCACATGAGGCTGCTGCAAGATCCATCTATTGGATATGACCAAAAGGAGGATTACAGATGAATCTTAGTCTCCTACCCACTAACTGAAAGTAGAGCTCAATCGTCCATGTCACAGGACTCAAGGGTTGAGGCTACCGCGCTGCACTTCTTGTTCGTGACTTCCTCGACCTCCAACACATGGGAGGGTATCATCGCAGGCCAAGCTGCCTCCATCCAGGCCACCACTGCAGTTGGGTCGCTTGCAGCAGTGACAGAATGGCGCCGGCCGTTTGTTCCGCGACTGCTGTTGTGTAGGGTAGAGGCCGCCGATGCCGAGCCTCTTGCGCAGGGCCGTTGCCGCTTGGGTAGGCCACGAGGTCACTGAGGAGCGGACGCTTGCACTCCAGCCGGTGCACATTGATGCCATAGTTCACCTGAGAAAGGCATTATTGCAATTGAAAGAGGACATCATCGGTGGTGCAGTGGTGCTTAAACTTAATTACCAATTAATTGATATCTTCATGTTGTATTGTATCCCGTTTCTTCACAGAAACGCTTTATCTACTTCTGGCCACCGGTATTCGCAAGATTCTTTGCATCTCGGCGAACTCGCTCAGGGCACCCCCCAAGTTGTTTCACGTCTTTGTTGTGTTTTCCCGACGTCGCACACGTCTCGTTCATGCTGGGGGAAGCGGACAGCGGCATGACACAAATGCCAGGGAAGAGGCGCGCCTGGCTGCTCGGGCAGCAATCCTTTTACGGTCTGCACATGATGTGTCGGGCATCGGCGACGAGGCAGTGAGCCGCGGCCGGGGTCTCGACGTTTTGTGGCTTAATTATTTGTCACAGGTGATTATTAGCAAGATTCGCATGGGTTCAAGGGGGAGGAGCCGGGGGCTTTTGCGCAAAAAAAAATGAATGAACCGTAGGACGGCGGAGGTCGTGGGGCACGGCTGGGTTGTTTGCATTGCAGGCTTGCACGGCGGCTCAGTTGTATGCACCTTAGTTGCTGCCATTAAATCCAGAAGCTACATATATTCATGTTTATGCTGGGATCTATAAAAATGGTTTTTTGTGCAAAGAAACATGGTTATAGATTCACGAAGATGTTTTATACACCCTCATGGCTATAGATATATGAAAATATTTTATTTACTTTAAATTCCAAAGATCACTGCACCTCACAGACACACTATAACATTGGCAGTACATAAATAGTTGCCATTTATTTTACTGATTGCATAGTACAAACTGAAACATGTAGCTGCATGTCAAATGCATGTAAAACAACTAAACCATTGAGACTCAGTTTAGTAGTGGTTGTTCTCCCAGAATTGAGCTTGGAGCCAATCAATTGTCTCTTTTCCCACTTGGAATGCCTTAGCCAAGACATCATCTGAGATTGGTGGTTTTGATCCAAAGACCGCACCGGCAATGGTAATAACCCCTGGGTTTTGGCTGCTGAGTCCAGCAAGAGCAACAGCAGGCTTGTTGTGGGCAGGGTTAAATTGAAAATGGATGAGTCCTTCGGGGAACACAAATACATCACCCCTGTTCAGAACCTTGGCGAAGAGCTTGTTTGGGTTGGAGGTAACAAATCCGACGTATAGGGTGCCCTCAAGCACCGTGAGGATCTCAGTGGCACGTGGGTGAGTGTGCGGCGGGTTCTCACCTAATGGCGCATAGTCAATACGTGCGAGAGAGATGCCTAGGGTGTTAAGGCCAGGGAGCTGCATGACATTGATCAAAGTGACATTAGACCCCACCTTGCTTCCCATGGTGTTCCTAGGCTTGTCAAGGTTTGCTGCTTTGAAGAAGTCATCTGCATTCACAGCCATGGGGTCCTTGCAAACAAATCCATTCACCTTCACTGTACATGTAGAAGAAGAAGATTAGGTGCGCACACATTGGTCAGAAATTAGGTAGCGCACATATAATCAAATCCTTGGATTACGAGGATGCCTGTGCAGTGACATATGATCGATTACTGTTGTTATCGTTGTGTGTTTATATCCCAAACTTCAGAACAAGAACTAAATAAAGTTCATACATAGATACGTACCAGGCGAGTCCTTGTCAGCTACACAAAAGTCCTGAAGCGGGCTAGGATCAGAGGCAATGGCCTGAGAAGCGACCAATGCCAGAGAAACAGCAAGAAGGAAGTATGAGGAGACAGCCATTTGCTTCTCCTCTTGATTTTGTGTTTGCGAAGGGCCTCGTGTTCCTTTGTGAGGATGCTTTGCCAAGAGGTGTGATCTATGTGCTTATATATAGACACAGCATGTTGCGTGACATTTTGAACAACTTAACTAGTCAAGTTGAAGCGACAAATAGAGAAGAAATGGTCTGTAGTAGTTGCAAGAGCCAAGTCAACTGAGATATATCAGCGTTTGAAAGGTCTATCACTTTCAACATTTTAGCATTCTACTACCTTCTCTGCTCCTGGCAAAGCACAAGTTGGACCTGTTATTTTCACTGTGTCAGGTGGCATATGGTTGTTACCCTTTTCAGTTTGAAATCTCCCCAACATCACAATGTCACGGAGTAAATTAGTAAAAGGTGGAGAAGATCTGTACGTAATGATAATGATAAATTAACGGACAGGTTAATAACAGGGCTCGCAGGTGGTGGATTGTGATAGTTGTTTGTAAACAAAGAGAAATTGATCATGGTGCATGCATGCATAGGCCTCATGTATGTAAGCATTCTTGGATATGCCGAAAATGTCAACAGATCAAAGAGCATCATGGTATCCCTATATGGAGCCTTATAATTAATATAAAGTTTTATTTGAGGTCACATTTCATCATGATATACAATTATGCTGTAAATGTTGGTGGGATCACTCGAATCCTCATGTTGAACCGGTCATGACCATCTTGTTATTATGGAGGGTTATATTAACTACATTACATGTATTAACACATCGGTATCAAGGAGGGGAGAACAGGGTATACACGCTGTCGCACATGCTTTATTTACATGCAAGTTAAACAGGTTAAGCTTGTATCAATAGCAGATCAATAACCACACGCATATATAATCTAGTCAACCTTTTGATAGCGCCTTCGGAGGCAACAAGCACCTGCAACGTGAAAAGTGCTAGGTGTGTGTTGTGAGTCCATGTACGTACATGGCTGCAGCAATTGAGCATTATGGTTTTCAATATTAATAGTATGCTGTACAATACGGCTGATTTTTAATAACATATGTGCAGATATTTATTATCATATATGTACGTCTGGCTTCTAGGCTAAATTATTTATTTCAACACTGAACTGAATTGAAATACTTCATCCAAAAACTATGAGTATTTTCTTGAAATGCTAAATACAAACTATATAATATATGAATGAGGAGGACGAGGGAGAAGATGCTAAATATAAATAGAAATCATATAAGTATTTTATATGAAATGCTACATACAAATATAGCCATGTGGTGAACAAAGTACGAAAGATGTTTGCCACAAAACAAGTACACCATCCACAATAGACGTCATACACATTAGTAAACCACACGAGTCCTGGCACCCGTGGAGCTCCAGACAGATGCTCCGCAAATGATTCAATATTAGGGCTGGTTGAAATATTTAGAGCAATTTGATAAAATAAATTAACACTACTATAGAAAGGGTTTTACTTGAGGGCTTAAACACATTTAGGCCTTTTTTTGGTTCCATGTGGATCGAAAGGGATTAAATCTTTTCCTATTCAAATTTGATTAGTTGGGTATTTAATACCCTTCAAACCGAACAAGGCCTTACAGTGATGGTTCTATAACATATCACCAGGGATCATCATCATTGTAAATAAGCATTTGTAGCTATTTCACCTACATGCCTTTGTAAATTAAATGCCTTATCTTGTGGCTGGTCATTCCATTGTCCACCTTTCGAATAGATGAAAATGATATTTATCATGGTGGGTCATGATGCCACTAGCCTCAAGAAATGCCATTCATAGAGACGCTCTTTGCTCATAACCGCGTTGGCTGCTGCCATAGCCATCATAATCTCCTCCACATTGGTAGCCCATGTTTGAGTTGTTGAGTTAGCTGTGACCATGCATGGTATGCTAGTCATAGCCACACTGGTACCCTCAACCCTAGTATTGAAACCTAGATTGAAGCTTGGATCATAGGTTTGGGTGACCTATGGCTGACCTACCACCATGGCCTACAACAATATCGCCATAGCGTGTACCAACGTCGCATAGTTGCTCCACGGCAATGAACTTGGGGTACAAGGTAGGTTAGCTAGGGTTTGGACTATGTCGTTGCCTACTTCATTTATTAGCAAATAGTGAAAGGTGTTGTTATCGCACGGCCAAAATTAATAAATGGTTGTGCGACTCCTCATCTATTGGTGTCATCATTCCATATGTTTCCCCTACCTCTGCCGCCCTACCCGTCACCCACCACCTCATTCTATCTCTCTATTAGCCGTCATCAAAATTATTCCTTTGCCCAGCTCTGGCTGTAAGGAAAATGGACCCTAAGCCTTGAGCTCAGTGATTTTTTTGTGGTTGAATGAGAACATTGACATTTGGGACTACTGTGTTTGCTAGAATAGTTATTTCAATCCTAGGGGTACAAGTGATAGACTTAGGATACAAACATCTCAAAGGTGTGATAAAGGAGCACAAGTGAAAACTCTGAAAATGACCAACAAGACTCAGAACATCAACCAAAACAAGGCTTGAAAAACATCAAAGGGATTTTGTGAGGACGAGACAGTCTAATCCTATGGGAATTGCATGGACCTAACAATGAGCATGTATGATCAATGAAGAAGCTTAAAGACCAATATCCAAGCCAAGTTGTATGAACCGAGCAGCCTGATGCCTTGCACAGATGAATGGACCAGAGAATCACTATGTCTGATAAATAGAGGAGGCTTGAAGATAAATGTCTAGTCAATTGAACTAATCAAAGAGTCTACTCCACCTCCAAGTGTGTATGGACTGGATGGGTGCTACAAATGAAGACCAAGTCGCCGAGAAGATGAACTGATCGGATTGTCCGAAGGTTGGCCAAACACATGGACTGGATAGTCAATAGATAACATTCTAGAAAAGAAGCGCATGCCAAATATACTGACCGGACTATCTAATTTGTGGATAGGACAATTATAATTGATAGAATTGATAAGTGAAGGCTTGTCATATTAACCAACCAGACAATATGATACCTCTTCAGACATTGGATGGGACAATGGTAACGGCTATCTCATTGTCTAGTGTGAATAGGACTATGGGCTGGACTGTCTGATATGCGACACAAAAAGGATCATACTGTCCGGTCAGTCCTAATGTCTAGTTGGCTTTTTGTGTCTATATAGGCCATTCCACCTGGTCATTTGAAGCAAGTTTAATTATTAGAGCTTGATTCTAGCGTTGAGACACATTCTTGAGAGCTTTAGCATCACAAAATGCTTAAGTTCATATCTAGACATAACCTAGTGTTTTCTTAATATGCTTAGTGCATTGCTCTTGCTTATGACCAACATTTGTAGTGAGGTTTGGGCACCTCTTCTTGTCGGTGCTTGCGCGCACCATCTTTGTAAATGTGGGGCTTGTAATTCTTGTGAGACCCTCAAGAGTGTGGATTGGCTGCCACCTTAGAGAGAGGTAGGTCCTTGGCATTTTGTCCAAAGATCACTATAGTGAAGACGACTATGAGCATCTAGGAGAGGTCCATGCATGGGAGTCCCCATTTGTGCATGAAGGAGAGATGGGATTGTCAATGGAATTACCTGGCTAGGAGCTTGGTCCTTGCACGAATAACCTTGCCCTTGATCCTTGAACGTATTAAGGAATAATGGGATTATAATGAGATAAGGTAGAGGGAGAATACGAGATGGGAGTAATAGGCAAATGATAAGACATATCTAATAATTGGGTTGCACACAACCTATTTTCGATCAACGCACCACATTTTCATACAATTTCTTGAGTAGATAGTCCTATAAGCTGCTTCTAGAAATTTTTTTGGAGGCGGATCGTAGGGTTGTCCGCCTCTAGAAGTCAACATATTTCAAGGGACATTCCCAAACATGGATTGTCTTTATAGCTCATTGTGATGTGCACATTGGAACTCAGAATCAAGGAACTGGTTGTAAGGAAAATGGGTCCTAAGCCTTGTGCTTAGTTCCCTAATATGATTTGGTGGTTGAGGTGACAACACGTACCATTTGGGACTAATGTGTGTGCAAGAATTTTTATTTAAGCCCCGGGGTGCAAGAAATGGACTTGGGATACAAACACCTCAAAGGAGGACATCAAAGAGCACAAGAAAAGACCCAAGACTCTATCAAGATGTAGTGCACACCGGATGGTCCGGTGGTGCTATCTACACAATGCAGCTCATACCCAACGGCTAGTTTTGAGGCTTGGGCTATTTATACCCCCTTGGCTGGCCTCCACACTATGGTTGGTGACTCCTGAGTTCATTCTAGTGTTTAAGCACATTCTTGATCCATCCTAAGAGCCAATACACACATTTTAGATCCCAACCATCACTAGAGCAAAAGAGACACATCTCGTCATAGCTAGAGCTTGCAAAGCATCTTTGCTTAGGCCTATTTGTCTTACCCATGCTTGCGTGCATGTTTACCTTTGTAAGTGTGGGGCTCGTAAGTCTTGCGAGACCCTCTAGAGTGTGGAATGACCATCACCTTACTTGTGAGAGGGAGGAAGGCCCTCGTCACGTTGGCCAAAAGATTCCTAAGTGGAGACGGGGGTAGCTCTGTGAGAAGGCCTGCAGAAGACCCCTATGGCCCCGACAATCCTCTACTCTTGCGTGGGCGAGGCCGTAGTCCGAAGAACTACACAAGAGAAGGGCACGGGTGGGTGTGTACTGGGGATATCCGGAGACCCGACCGGGTGGGGCTTGACCTTTGCGAAGGTCACTTTTCCATCCTCCACCCTTGTGTGGGCGAGGCCGTATTCCTTTGAGGACTACGCGAGAGAAAGCCCTATGGGGGGCGCCAAACGAGGAGTAGAGGGTAGAGACACGTTGGTCTCCCTGAGCCTCGGGAAAAAAAATCTCCGCATCTCATTCGTGTGCCATCATTGTCGTCATCGTCTACGGAAGTTTGCAATCACTCTACTCATCTCCTTAGCTTCCACATTTACATTTTTGCAATTTGTGTGCTTATTTTCCTAGACTAGCTTAGTAGTTTAGTTTTTAGGTGGAACTATGTTGCAAGACTCGGCCACGGTAGAGTTAGCAACACTTAGCAAAACCTTAGTGCACATAGCTAGTTTTTATCTTGCATATGTTTTGCTTAGTGGTTGTAGTTTTTAGAGAGTTTTGTTTTTAGAAATCCTAATTCACCCCCTCTTAGGTGTCAGTCCAACCTTCACTGGTATTGGTTGGAGCAAATAATGTTGCTGTTGGGATGCTACGGATTTGCAAAGGGAAACAATCTCAATAATACCACATGGTATTCATTTTAGTGGCCCATGCTCACCCACGATTCAGAGGCCACCTGCTCCGTTTTCTTTGGAATCAGCCGTCCTCTTCCCACCACGCTGCTTAACCCTTTGCATGCTCTCCCCATATCTCATGTACTAAAACAGAACACGGAGGCGGGATCCTAGAAGGCAATGCACTGCACCTTGTGATTTCAGAAGGTGACGGCGGGGTGCCCCTTGTGACATCATTTTTTTAGGGGCTGCTGGCAGCTTGTCCAGACCCACTCGTGGAGCAGCTGTGCGAGACTGGTCTATTTTCGGTCCACATCTTGAAACAAAATGGTGGCACTGGTAAAAATCAAATTTGTAGCCTTTAGTCGTTTTCTTGCCATTTACATCTTAAATATTGATTTGTGCCAATACAGCAAGGTTTTATAGATTCATGAAGCAGTTTTTTTATATAGAAGCTTCACTTCAAATTTCCAAGGACACTACATCTCACGGGGATACAATAACACTGGCAGTACATAATACTTGCCATTTATTTTTCTGACTGTGTAGATTAGAAACTACAACATGGTGCGAAATGTATGTAGACATTAATATTTCAATTCCATCGATCCTCACTTTATTTAATTTATTTAGTAGTTGTTGTTCTCCCAAAATTGAGCCTGGAGCCAATCAATTGTTCCCTTTTCCACCTGGAACGCCTTGGCCAAGACATCATCCGAGATCGGTGGCTTTGATCCAAAGACTGCATTGGCAATGGTGATGACGCCAGGGTTCTGGCTGCTGAGTGCAGCAAGAGCAACTGCCGGCTTGTCATGGACGGGGTTGAATTGGAAGTGAATGAGACCCTCGGGGAAGACAAAGACGTCACCCTTGTTGAGCACCTTGGCGAAGAGCTTGTTTGGGTTGGAGGTGACAAACCCAACATACAGGGTCCCCTCAAGCACCGTTAGGATCTCGGTGGCACGTGGGTGGGTGTGAGGTGGGTTCTCACCTAACGGTGCATAGTCAATGCGTGCCAAAGAGATACCTAGGGTGTTGAGGCCGGGGAGCTGCATAACATTGATCAAAGTCACATTGGAGCCCACCTTGCTCGCCATGGTGTCCCTAGGCATATCAAGTCTGGCTGCCTTGAAGAAGTCATCTGGGTTCACGGACATGGGGTCCTTGCAAACGAATCCATTCACCTTCACTGAACACAAGACGATGCAAAAATAGGTACATAAAGATCAGAATTTATTCAGCCAGACATAAAAATATTTGCTGTATGTAGGTGTAAATTGTGACAATCGATATATGTTTACAGAACATGAATTAAACAAAATTCATACATACGTACCAGGAGAGTCCTTGTCTGCTACGCAGAAGTCCTGAAGCGGGCTAGGATCCGAGGCAATGGCCTGGTGTGAAGCGATCAATGCCAGAGAAACAGCAAGAAGGAAGTATGAGGAAGCAGCCATTTGGTTCTCTCCTCCTGCTTTTGTGTTGGAGCTGCTTGTGTTTGTTTTGTGTGGATGGTTTGGCCTAGCGGTGAGATGGATGGGCTTATATAGCCACAGCAACAACAAGTAACGTGACATTTTGAACAACGGAACTAGTCAAGTTGAAAGAGCCTGCTGATGATAGCTATGTCAGCGTTTCAAAGCTAGATCGCTTTCAATATTTTTGCACTACTACCAACTCTGACAGTGTCTCCCTTGTTTGCTCGAAGCAAAGCATAAGTTGGACCCGTTCTTTTCTGTGTAGGTGGCGTACTAGCGCGTGGTTGTTACCCTTTTTAGTATGAAATATCCAACTGCAAAAAAGTTAATTGGGAGCAAAGTAAAAGGCGGTAAAGGTTTGTGATAAATTAAGATGCAGAGTAATAGGGTACACAGAAGGAACTTGCGTAAGCTCGTAGGTGGTGGATTGTGATAGTTGTGTGTAAACATATTAAAGAAAGGTTGACCAGGTGCACGCATGGGCTATATGTATATGTATGCGGACAATGTCAACACAGCACCAAAAGACATCACGGTGTCCCTAGACATAGACAGCCTTGTAATAATATAATAGTTTATTTGAGACTACCTACATCGTGTCCAACAATCATGTTCTCAAGTCACTGTTTTGTTGGACTGGTTAATTGTGGCCATTTTGTTAATCACATTACGTGCAGTAATGACTGTATCTAGAAGGGGCGAACAGGGGTACCCTGGTATGTAGTATCTGTCACACGATTTATTTACTTCAAGTTTTAGGCACTGTTTGGAACGTGCAATATCTTCATATTCCTACATTTTTTCTATGAAACTGAATTATTTCTTAAAATGCTTACAATTTCTACGTTGTTCTAAACGGGCCTTACAATGGTTAGGAAAATAAGAGCCATCCATTGAACACAATATGATTGTTTTAAAATTAGTGGTACTACCTAGAGAATGGTACTAATAGAAGCTATCAAATCGATAGGTCTGGTACTAAACCCTTTTCTCAAATCAATGCCATAATTTTCTCCAATACTTAAACACAATTTAATTAGGGTGTGATTTATGCATGCCATTGTATTTGTTCCAATTATTCCCCAAGTAATTATATGAATAACTTGTTTGATGCACATATGCTGTTGCATAATTTGTTTTGAACATGCTTGAGTTTGTTTGATTCAAAGAAAGTTCATTTGATCTTTTTACAAAGAAATGTTCTTTTATCGAACCCTTTCTCTAGAAAAGTTTTCTTTACCCCCTCCTCTTTTCCTTCTTGTGGCCTGCAAGAGGCCAGGAGCCCATGCATTTGGCTCAGCCCACTCCTTTTTCCCTTCCATAGGCTACTTAGTGGCAGCCTAGGTATGCAGCTCCCTCCATAGGCTGCTTCCTCCTTCGCTGCTATTGAAATGCAGGCCCACCTGTCATCTAACCTCCATCTCCCTTAATTTCCATTCTCAAGAATGTGCTGATGTCCAACGCACACGACACAGGCAAGAGTATGGCTCGAACTCCACCTCGCCACCACATTCCTTTCCCTCTCCATGAGTCATGGAGCTACCCCTATATAAAGTGATGACCCATGTCATAGTCCCCTCAATCCAAGCCCTATCTCCAGACAAACCTCGGAAGAACTTGCGGCCACCACTAGTTTCCACCGTTGCCTTCCAAGCCACTCAAGCCGCCTTCAATGTGCAAGCCCAGTCACCAAGCTTCTCCATGAGGTAGAACAACAATTCACTTGACCTTTCCTTGTTTCCCCTTCTCTTTTCGTCGGTTTTTGCTGATGTGTCACCGTGTCGTGTAGATTAGAGTCATCATCACCAGTTTTTGCCATTGTCTAGAGCCGGCTATAGGGACTTTGCCTTGAGGTGAGAGTCTCCCTCAACCAAACCAACTTCCAATCTCTCTTCGATACTTCAGCAATTGCTCAACTGAGTCAGCCGCAGCGCCACCATCCGCTTCTGTCCTTGTGTCACACCATCGGGGGCTATGTTGTCGATGATAACATGTGCAATAACTTTGCCATGCCGGCGTTGTAGCCCTAGGAGAAGAACCTTTCCTTGGGAGCCTCGGAATTGAGATAACACGATCACTCCAATGGTGCTCTGGCATGACTGCAGGTGGCGTCTCCCTACCCTTACCGATGGTTGCTCGCTTCTCTACTAGATCTAATCCCACAGGTCCATCCAAAGTTCCACGGCCTATAGTGCATCGCGATCCGATCAATAACGCTCAGCATAGACATTTGGCTAAAGCCATTGTCCTTTATGAGAATGAGCCCTTGTCTTATAGATCTAAGCCTAGGAACTTTTAAATCTTGCACATATTAGTTATTATCTTATTTCAAGGAAAACTTTTATTTTTTAACTCTCGGTTTAAATGATTTTTGAACCTATGAACTTGTAGTAAAGTGTAGATTAATTTGAAAACCATTCCAGACTCTGTTTCTATGGTTTGATGTACTGTTTTCTTGTTCTTGTATTAATTGCTTGTATGTTTGTAATGTTTAGTTGAGGAACCATCCGTGTTCACTGAGGATCAAGTTTGGGAGGACTTTGGGAGCAGGATTTTTTAGGAAGACAAGTATTCTTTGTCCCTATATCCAATTCATATTAATAACATGATCTACAACCTAATTTGATGATCTGCAAGCTAGTTCTAGTTTAAACAATGGGATATGCAATGATGTGTAGATCAAAGCTAGTGCTCCATAAACTATACATGTTGTTTAATCTTGATTTATAACTCTTGGAATTGTAATACCCTGAAATTTAGGACCGGAAATTCTATCTTAATCTCTCTCCCCAAATTCAAAATCAATTTTCAAAAATTTTGCCTGTTGTCAAGTGTATGGTATGAGCTCAACAAAAATCTCTTGATAAGCCCGAAATATTCCAAAATGCTTCTCCACAAAATCCCCTATGAAAGTCTCCCCAAAATCTCCCTCAAAACTCTTCCACGAATTCCAAATACAAAATTAGAAAAAGAAAAATCCTTTCCTTGTTTATTGGGCGGCCAGCCACCCCGCTGACCCAACTCTCCTTTCCTCTCCTCCCCTTTTAGCCCGGCCAACATCGACCCACTCCTTCTCACCCATAGCCCCAACTCCCCCCTTCCCTACCGCGGCACGCCCACGCCACCATGCTCCCTCCCTCTCTCTCTCCTCCTTCTCCTTCCTTCGAACAACACGCACAGCGCGCGCGGACAGCACCGCACGCCCACCTCACTGCCACATCGTGCTGCCGCTTGACACCCCCATCTCTACACCACCCGCACCGTGCATTGCCGCACCACTCGCAAGCGCATCGCTGCACCATGACGAGCCTCCACCGGCTATAAGAAGCCCTCCACGCACCACTAGCCTCATCCTTCCCTGTCGCAACCGGCCCCTGAGCTAATCAGGCTTGCTAGCCGCGGACACCAACCCCCTCCCCAAGCTCACTTCGGCTCCGCCCAAATTCCACCTACCCAGGCCACTAAAGCTCAATTCCGTCCAATCCAAGCTCCTCCCTCCCTACCTCCACCTTGCTGGCACCTTGCCGTCCCCTTTTCCCCTCCTCAGATCCATCGGCACACGCGTCACCCTCACCGCCGCGCTGTAGAAACCCACGCCAGGCCACCCATCCATGTATCCAACCCCATCACACGGTTCTCTTCCTCTCCCCGATACTCTCGACTATGACCTCATCACTAATGCTACCGCCAACAGCAGGAACCGCCAGGGAACCCCCTTAGGCTGCCGCATCCCGGTTCACTCGTACCGACCGGCTAAGCTCACCTTTCACCTTGTGATGCCATCCCACCCCTTCTGTCGCTGCCATGTGGGCCCAAGGCCAAGAGATCATCAGGCGCGCTGTCACCCCCTCCCCATGCGCTTGGGCCAGCCCACCTAGGCCTCTCGCGTACCAGGCACGTGTTTGGGCCGAAAGGCCGAAAGCCACCCACGACTTAGGTTGTTTCCCACAGGCTAAAAGCAAGAGTTTGACAAATAAAAGTCCAAATCTACCCCTTCAGCGATAGAGAAAGTCTATTCCTACCCCCTAGCCAATAAATAATCCATATCTCTTCTCCGTCCTAACTCCGATTTAGTTGATTCTTGCACCTAAATTCATCTAGAATCAAGCACTACCTACTTATACACCACACATAGTCTTTTCCAAGGCCGAAAGCCGCCGTCCTACGCCCAGTCAGTGCATCACACTGGTCCCACAAATATTGGGTGCTTAGTGATTGATTTCGTTGCCCTCCTATTCTCCATAAATACTAAAGGTTCTTGTCTTGGCCTCTCTAAACCTCATTCTAGACGATTCTGATCTCCAAAATCATCCCCACCAATCGCACACCATCATGTCCTACTCTTTCATTTCTTCCTCCTACAGAAACCCCCACCCCGATGTCATCATGCGACTACCATACCACCAGTTCCGTTTCCACCCTTGCCGCCTAGGTCCGCTATATTGGCATTTCCACGACAACCGCTACCAGGCCTGCCAGCGTGGCCGGTAGTTCCCAGCCCAACCCGTTGCCTCTAGCACCTTACCATAATCACCACCACGGGTAAGCGCCACCAACGAATCATTGAGTCACTACCCCTTCACGTAGTCCAGGTTGTGTTGAGCTCACATTATACCTCGATGTGTGTGTTTTCCTTGTTTGTGCGTGTAGGTTATACCGGAGAGTCTGATCAGTACGCCCCTCACAAGAACCTTCGCGATACTTGAAGAAAGCAATCGGCGCTTGCATCAGATGCTTTACCAGTATGCGTAGTGGATGGCACACCATCACGTCCAGCAGTTAGTACACCAACGTGCTCGGTAGATGATGGTACACTGACGCATTCGGCGAATGATACACCCTCGTCACCAGCGACCAATGCATCGTCTGTATCAACAAAACAATAGGCAAGCCCACTGGAATCCCAACTTGATGCATAAATTTACTATGTTTCGCAAACACAACCCTTGGTCTGATAATCACAATAAAACTTACATGCTTTGCTTGCTAGGGTAACCTAGTGAAATATAGCCACCTAAGCCTATCTAGATATAGCGCACATAGGTAAGATCGCTCATTTAATTATATCTATCATAATCTTGACGTTGAGTTAGATTATGGTTGTGGAACATGATGGGTATCGGGAAAGTGGATGTGTGGTGTGGTTTTCAAATAAAATAGGGAAGAATCCTGGCAACCGACCTTATCGGAATACGTCTTTGTGCCGAAATAGCCATTTAAGGGCAGGGTTTGAACAGGTAACTTAGTAACTCGCGGTTACCCTAGGTCACAGACTTCGTGGAGAAGGTCAGGTATGTGGATGCTCGTGGTGTCGAGCAAAAGAAACTGGAAGGTGGAATGGTTCTACCTGCGCCCTGTAAGGACCGCGTTGATTTTCATCTTGCATAACTCTTTTCGTACAATCAATCACTCTATATGAGGCATTGTCTAGGCCTGAGCCAGAATGGATAATCTAGCAGCAGCTGTGTTGGTGCACGAGGGTGAAGGTAAGGGGTGTGTGTCACGGGAGTACTGCGGGGTACTGTAGTGACTTGGCGGCCCTGATCCTTAATGTAATTCTAGACCATGGAAAGATGGCAAAGGCTTGGTTTGGAATTCGGATGCTTATTTGGCCGTAAGCAGTCTCTAAATCTAACTTGCGAGTCATAGTACAACCCCTGATCAGAGTAAAATCTATTCGAATAGTCTGTGTCCAGTGGTATGGATGGGTTACAGCTTAGTTCTTCGACTAGCACTTTTCATAAACTAAAATGACGGTTTGTGGTTTGTTTGGGAACAAAATGTGTTTTTGGTGGATGTTGGAGCTACGGGGGTGAAATCCCGTAGCGCACTATGTGGAAATGTGTTGGCTAGAACGCCATGAGCCATGTGGACCGGCAAGTCTAGTGGCAAACCCTTTTTGGGAAAAACCCTGTTTTCAAAAAGAATAAAACTTGGTATGTAGATCAAACCCTGCATACAAAATGTTTTTACGCAAAAACTCTCCCTAAGCTCCAGATATATCGTGCATATATATGTAGCTATACCCCTACTCTGTATGGAGGAAGGTGGGCTGCTGAGTATGTATGTACTGAACCTTGTTATGTTGATGTTTCCAGTGAAGATGGTGCTGTTACCATATACTCAGACCAGTAAGGATTATGACCTGCTTCCCAACTGTGACGTGTGGAAGTTTGAGCCTATGTTTTATTCTCCACCGCTTAGTTTCAGGGCTGCGCCCCTTTGCTGTCCGACCCGTTCGGAAGGTAATAAAGCACATTTTTAGTCCTATTATGGAATTTGGGGCGCTTCAGGTGTATCATAGCGTAAGTTGGCCGTAAGACATAACCCTAAGGTTGGAAAAATGTTTTGAGTCCAAAACCCATTTGAAAAACACCTCTACTCCACATCTTACTCAAATTAAAAAAAGTTTTGGCCCTTCCTTACCCCAACAGCCGTCATCAACCTAGTCAAGCTTCTACCAGAAGGAAGATAATGTTTCCCGTGCAAGCCAAACCAAATAGACATGAGCTCAAGACCATGCAATAGACGGACGTGATGGGACAATATTAAAGGAATCAATGCTGTCATAAAAGGGAGAAATCACCATCACAGAGACATCTAGCATGACCCTAAGGTATGGACCACCCTAGCTGAACATTTGACCTGGGACATGCATCCAAAAACCTGAGGAAGACAAGGATATGACCTCTGCAGTATGCTCTATCAATGCAACGCAGTTGACAGATGACCCCTCAGGCAGAGTTGTGCACCAGCCATGCAGCGCCAGTTTGGCACCCTATCTGCCACGGACTCTAGGCACCGTAGAAGAAAACCCTAAAAGGAACTACAGGATGTGCCAGCTACCTGCTTAAAAGCTGAGCAGAAAGACCCTTGAGTCGTCGGAGCCAAGTAGTCATGGCAGAAGAAACTCCAAACCTCAGTGGCCACCCCGTGCCCCATAAAAAGAGGAAGCACAAAGACCTCTCAGTAGAAATTCCAGAGCTGGAAGGCATACCCGTCGTCCTTCTAGAGACTAAGAGCAAGCTAGAGCCTCCAGAATCCCTCCCAAATCTTCCACCAGATCTAGCAGAACTCCTCACCCTAAAGAGAATTCTAGCACCCGAGCCAGAGTGCCTGAAAGAAGAAGAGCTACCCAGAGCTCCACCGCCAAGCCCCACCACACACTGCAAACCAGAAGCTCCACCACCAACCTCATCAACAGAAGCAAGGATAGAACCCTCGGGCATTGCCTCACCCCAAGGACTGACCGAAGAATACAATCCGTGGAAAACTAGGTTTAAACTACTACTAATCATGGGTTAATCAATTGCTAGCCAGCTCTAATAGATCTAATAAGCTAAAGGATGATAAACGATAATCTAATCACAAACTCGAAACTCCCCGGAAATAGCTTGGGTCGGCCGACCCTAGGGGGGGTAAGTTAGCCGAACCCCTCTGTTCCTGCCTCCTCTCGCTACCTCCTTTCGCCGAGATCTCCTTCTCGACGAGTCTTGCGAAGATGGACACCTAAACCTAGCTTTGGAGCTCTGTTTACAATGAATTGGATGACCTCTCCCTCTAGGGAGGCCATATATTCATACTCTGGAGAGTCCCCTAGACATGGAATCTAATAGGTCGGTTCTAAGAGTCCTAAGACACCTAAAACACCTATTTCTATGTATATACAAGCCTGTAGAAGAGTCCCGGTCGTCCATATACTTCTTGGCCTGGAGATTAAGTCATTGTCCTGGTCCTTCCCGAAATCCAACTTTCCATAATCTGTAACCTATAGTATTTCGACCATAACTCCCTCATCCGAAGTCCAAAAAAGGCAAAATCGGACTCTAAATTGTAGAGCTCGAAGAGATCTACAACTTTGGTATTCAAACTTTCTTCATTTGACTTCGTTAAGGTCTCTGAATTGGGTCCACAAGGTGCTTCTATCCTGAAATCTGAGAATATCTCGAGATTTAATTGGAGTTTGGATTGGACTTGTGATGAATTTTCCTTATTTTCATATTCTGCATACTTAAGCAATCCTTAGCCTCCAGAACCTTCTCCATAATGGGCTTGGGCCTTCTTTTGAGCTTCAATTGTCCTTCTTTTATTTATTATCTCTCCTCCCTGGACTTACATAAATCCATTATTCGAGAAATCCTCTCAATTATTGCAATTATACCTTATTTTCCTGCAAAAATCAATATTGCACAAAAACAAAGAGCATTCTTGAAAACGGGGTTATTTGGTAGCAAAACATAACTAAATTATTAGATTAACTTCTGAAAAGGCATAAAATTATATAAAAATAGAGTATAAAAATCGTCGTTATCTTGCGTCAACAACATCCCCACACTTAGATCTTGCTCGTCCTTGAGCAAAAGGATCGATAAAAACTTAAAAGCTCAACTAAATTTAAGCAAGTTCTAGACGATTACTTTTCAAATCAAACTAACTTAGAATTCAATCAAATCATAATATAGGCATTTTAATCAACTTTCATGCATAGAGATCCCCACAAAAATTTTCGAAATCAAATTAATCATAGCAAAACCAAAACTTCCTTTAGAATCAAAATAGAGGGGTTTTTGTATGGAAAATAATCTCCATGGATCAAGAAATTACATCGGTCCTTCTTTGTCAAGCTCATATGTAGGCACTCATATTTTGTGGCTACCCTATGTAAAATCACACTCTCTCACATCTCACAAGAGTTTAAGAGGAGCTTGGTAAAGGCTTAGCAAAGTTAACTCATCTTATTGTTTAGTTAAGGTATCTTCCTAAAGATTGTCTAATCACCTAGAATTAACTTGGTCATCGGAAATCAGAAAATATAAATGCATAAATAGAGAGAAGGAAAAAGATATAGATAGTGGACATGTGCAATATTGAATAAATAAAGTGGGATAATTCCTGAAAATTGCACATGGTTGGAAAAGTGAAAGCTTTTGCTCATTACACTAAATAACACTAAGCCTCTCTTTTTCTTTTCCAAAATTTTCCTAATTCTACTTTCTTTCCCTCTCTTTTTTTTTCTTTCTTCCTTTTTTTACTTGGGCGCCACTTCTTCTTTTTTTTTCGCCCTTCTTTTCCTTTCTAAATATTTCTCTCTCTTATTGCTAATTTAAAACAACTTTAAACCATTCCATACTCATAATTATCTAATGAGCAAAAACTTCACTTATATGGGCAATGAGTGTCGAAAGATGAAAGGGTTTAGACGATATGGAATTCGGCAATGCTAGTTCTCCAGTGTAGAACAAATAGTACTGAATATATATGTGGAGACTAGTAATCAAGAGATAAAAAATAGATGACCAAAATAATACAAGGGATTAAACTATCTAAAGGAATCAAGCTTAACCAAACTCATATGAGATAACTTGCTTATAAACTGGGTTTTCAACTAGGCTCTAATAGGATCTATCCTCTCTCTTGACAAAGGGATGGAACACTTGATCATAAGAGTTTTTTTTAAATAACACTTGATCATAACACTTGATCATAAGCTGTTCGGGAATGATGATAAAACTTAATTTTTAGCAACACAAGGTCGTGAGGATGTTTTTGTTTTATTTGCTCAAGTGCACATCCTAAGGATCGGTTCCTCGAGCGATCACCTAAGAAAATAGTGCAACCCCAAGGCTCCCATAGGCTCTAAGCTTGGCTAATTAATTAATTAGATGAACTGGGGTTGGGTAGTTTTCTTACCTGAAATATGGCATACGGGGGGCTCTGAATTGTATAGGACTCGCTCTATCTCCTGGGATGCAGTTTGGTTTATTTGTGTTTTTGTTAGTCACACATAAGGAGGAAACTCTTGTACTTGAATATAGGTAACCTAAAACGAAAGGATACACTCTAGGGATTCTTGTAAAGGCCTCGTAGTGAGATTACCTACCACTCACGACCTGGGAAGTGTTTGATGGGAGGATCCTCGGCAAATGAGAAATCATGACTCCTAAAGGGGTACGACCTCTGCAATGTGTTATAAAACTAATATACCAACCATGCTCATGGTCAAGAGAGGCCTCAACCCTCATATTAGATTTTTCATGAAACTGGTTATGTTCACGATGATGCATCATTATACTTTTTTTGATATTTTTAATCAATGGGTTGGTTTACGCTAACTAAGTTAATAATAAAACTTGACCAAGCAAAAACAACCGCTTGGCTAGTCCATTATATAAAACCAGTCCACTTTACCTTTATATATATAGAATATTTGTTGGGTATGGCATATATTCAACCTTGCTTTTTTCTAAACCTAATAAGTTGCATCCATTGCAACCGCTGCTCAGATTAAGATTTTACTACTACTCTGTAGTTCCAATACTACGATGATGAGTTCTAGGCATGTGTCTTCCGCCGTGGGGCATGGTCTTCTTCTGTTGTCATTTCCTTAGTCCTTTCATTAAGTTATCTAGTTTCGTTAACATTGCTTTGTAATAATTCTATTACTTTATCTGGTTAAAGTATTGTGCTGTGACATTTAATTATGCCAATATTGTGTATATATGTGGTTTCTGGTCCTGGCACATACATGGTTTGCACTCAGTTTTCTAGCTAGAATTGGGTGTGACAAATGCCCATAAATAATCGATGTGGAATTGTACTAGGTGGTAAAGAAGTACTTTACTACCACGACAAATAGCTCTTTAATTACCTCCAATTTAACGAGAGCCTTTTTATCAATACAACACCAATGACCATATATGATCTAGGCGCCTTATTAACTTGATCAGTCTTGTTGTTAGCGGGTGCACATGGCTGCTGCATAATGGTTTACAATATATTTTATTTATAGCATGGATGAATTTTAATAGCATTTTTTCATAAAAGAAGCAATGTTATTGATATAGAAGAAACAGTGCAGCAAGGAGATGCAAGGACTTTGGTAAACTTCTGACTTCTGCTTCAAAATACACAACAACATATCAAAAGAAGAAGAATCAAACACACACTCTAGTGATTTCCATTCAACATCATGCTTGTGTAACCAATCACCAAACATAGTCCCCATATTATCTGGCTGGTATTTCCGGTGGTTATGTATGTAAAGTGGTCCAAACAGAGTGTAGCAAGTCAACAGTCAAAGAATAAATTGTTAATTATTCATTTCTTATGGCAGAACAGGTTAAATCTCCTTGCTAATTTGCTTAGCCAAATTGTCTTTTTAGATTAGAAAACTTTTTGGGAAGCATCAGTGCTATGTAGAGAGATTTTACTGGGAACTGCTCAGTTGGAGTCAAGAACTTGTAAAAACCGTCTTTTACCTGAGTTAATTCAAAACCCACAATGTGGGCATGAAATTCATTCTATTCAATAAGATTTGGTTTGACAAGATGTATAGTCCACGAGGATTTGGAGGTAAGGTTCTTAAAATTGCAAAAAGTCATGAATGATTTTGGTCTAGGGATATCGTAACAAATATCGATCTTTCAAAGGTGTTCTTCCTGTCCATTGGTCTTCCTAGAAGGAGAATTGTGTGATCCGTAATTAATAAAGAGGATGAGCAATAGATTAATATTAGTTTTAGTTTATTAGTATAATGTATGAAATATGCATGATTACGAATGAAATGGAAGAACTCGTTTTCTATCTTTTATCCATTTTGTGTGATGATTTGGTATAGTTTAAAATGGATGAAATGGAGGTAAAATCTGTCACAGCTGGTATTAGAGGGGCCACCAGCACTCCACATGGGCTGAGATACATTAGTATCGGTGTAGACCACTAACCACTACTAAAAGCTCTCCTACAGCATCGTGTCATGGAAGCGGCACTAATGAACCTTGGGCATTAATCTTGATTGTGTAATACTGGTTGTGGATCAGTTATCTTAAGTGGGTTTGCAATTGGTACCCAACACTGATTCTACAGTAGTCTTTCCTTGACACCGAGTGCCTTTCGATCCACTTTATAGGAGGAAGCAAATCACTCAAGTCATTGTATGCCGTTGCCGCTTGGTCCCACAACCACAGGATCTTGGCAGGAACAACACCATTTGCCCTTGTGGCAGAACTAACTTGTAGCTTTTGTCTATCTCCTTGTGTGGCTCAAAGAAGAACATGTGATCACATTGAATGAATGGGGCCTCCAAGACACTGTGTTCGCATGCTTCGCAACTTCAAAGATGGTTTGACAGATCCCTAAGGCCATTTCTAGTGCACAGTTTTATTTCACAGTTACCTAGAGCGCCACATCAAACCTGACTAGATAATTGTGTATCTCAAATTTCATTAAGATGAAACTCCGTCTAAATCAAACTCATATAATCTATCTCTTCATTAATATCTTAACATGTCACCATGTTTACTTATGGCAATGGTATTTTGGCCATTGAAAGCATACAATAGGCAAGATGACTGCAGTGGTTCATCATCATTGGCCTGAGGTAAACTACTAAGATCAATAAAAGCTTCATTTTCCAAAAAGAAAAAAAGAAAAAACGTTGGTGTCATGGTATGAACTGGCAGGATGGACTTTTATGAGTTATATTAATTGGCACTAGAACTAAAACATGTTGTGACAATAAATATTTGTTTCCTAACTGTAATACTAGCTACAACCTAACAAGTCCAACAAAAATAAATCCTCGCCTTTCATGCGTAAAAATTTGCTCCTTGTAACCATGTATATATAAAATCAAATGCATTCAAGTGCACTACAAGAATCCCAAACATTTTCGGTGGCGAAAAATATTTTCGGCAGCCTGGGACGGCCGCCGAAAATAAGGCACCTATTTTCGGCGGCTAGACCCGGTCGCCGAAATGTATGAGGCCTTTGGGGAATACAAACACATCACCCTTGTTGAGCACCTAGGCGAAGAGCTTGTTCGGGTTGGAGCCCTCTAGCCCTGAGGATCTTAGTGGCACGTGGATGTGTGTGCTGTGGGTTTTCACCTAACGGCTACCGGCGCATAGTCAATCTGTGCTAGAGAGATGCCTACCGGGGAGCTGCATGACGTCAATCAAAGTGGCATTGGAGACCCCACCTTTCTCGCCATGGTGCCCCTAGGCTTGTTGAGGTTGGCTGCTTTAAAGAAGTCATCTGCATTTACAGCCATGGGGTCCTTGCAAACAAATCCATTCACCTTCACTGTAGTAGGTATAGGAAAAGAAAATTAGGTACACATTTATCAGAAATTAGGTAGCACACAAACAAAGTCAAGGGGCATGAAGATGGGTGCGCTGACATATGATTACTGTGTACATCACAACATGAATTAAACAATGTTCATAAATCATACCAGGAGAGTCCATGTCAGCTATACAGAAGCCCTGAAGCAGGCTAGGATCAGAGCCGATTGCCTGAGCAGCGACCAATGCCAGAAAAACAGCAAGAAGGAAGTATGAGGCGGCAGCCATTTGCTTTTAATTTCATCTCTTCATTTTGTGTTGGAGCGAGGACCTTGCAGTAGGCTAACCAGCTGGTTGTAATTGTTTTGTTGATGCTTTGGCCAAGCAGGGAGATGGATGTGCTTGTATAGAGCCACACAGCATGCAGTACGTGGCATCTTGATTCTTGAACAACTGAACGAGTCCAGTTGAACCGACCAACAGAAGAAATGGTTTCTGGGGTCTGGATCCTGCTGCATCCTACTGAATGCTGACGAAATACGAAGATGCTACATGTACCACTGTTTCAAACAAAGCTATATGTATATGACTTTGAATATTTTTGCACTCTACTACCGAATCTGCGGGGTCAGGTGGACCCGCGTTCTTTTCTTTTGTGGCAGGTGGCGTTTGGTTAACCTTTCGTTTAGAAACGTCCAACGACAAAAAAGTTTGGGAGTAAAGTAAAGGAAAGGTGGAAGAGATTTGTTATAAATTTATTGACACAGTAACAGGGTAGAAGGCTTTGACGTAAGCTTGTCAGTGGTAGTCTGGTAGATTGTGGCAGTTATAAACAAGAAAGATTGACCAAGTTGCGTGCATGGGTCAATCGACGTATATGCACTCTTGTATATATATATGCGGAAAATGTCAAGGCTACCCAAGAAATAATTGTGTCCCTAGCTAGCTAGACAGTAGCCTTATAGTGTTTAATTTGAGACGAGCTTTCACGGCACAGGTTACCGGTTTGTGTTGAAATGGTTTCATGCAATAACGGACCCGTATCAAGAATGAGAGAAGGATACGCTGGTAGCGTAGCCGTTGCAAACGCTTTATTTAATTGCAAAAGTTGAACACGTTAGACCTGTACAAATACAAGATCGTGGTTTATTTAGTTGCATGGCTAACACACTAACTAGGCAGGAAGTGTAGAACATAGTCAGTTTGGCCTCCAGGATTTAGCCATGTCCAAATAGTGCAGAAATGGAGTCGTAGCCTGTCTGAGTTAGTACTCTAGATAATTATGTCTTGGATCGTTGCCTTGAAACTATCTATGTTTGATGGACATGTATGACCCTGAATGCGGATGAAGCCCACTACGGGCAGAAAGCATGGTAGCATCTCTTCATGGTTAACCATCAAGGGAATTATGACCTAGGTAGATGTTTAGAATCACATTAACCAATATTAATGGATCTTTATAAGAAAATAATATTAATGGATATATAATCGTGTCTTTGTTTTTTGTGCTCCTAGAAAAGTATGCAAGTTGGTTGTGTAAATTCAGAACTTATTTGAGAATGCAAACGTCGACCTATTTGGGACATCACTAAAAGTTCACACTCCTTGTAAAAATGATTTCGGAATGCAAACGTGGACTTATTGCCCATAAGTTGTGTAATTGAAATCACCTTTGAGGTTTTAGTTTTTATTGACAATTCAACTTAAAGTTCTAATGAATCTATTTCAGCACTTGACAAGAAATGATCATATAAGGTGCAAATAATATGGAAGGAGACCCCCCAACACACACACACACTCTCTCTCTATTCTAGCTCAAATGTTTGGAGTCTCCCCTCTTGGATGGAAGTCTTAGCTTTAACTATGATTTATTTCTTGGGTTAAGAAAAGCTATGCTATCAAGAAGGATCAATTGGTACTATAGCTCAAAATAATCATTATACCAAGTCTAAGTCCCTTCAAAGTTCAATTCTCAAATTTGTGCCTTGTCCGCTTAATGATGACCCGGTTGAACCAGCCTTCAACATCATAAACCAACCTACATCTCTGCTATCATTTTGGTTGATAGACCAGTTCAACCGCCCCTATGCTATGTTCGACCAAGCATGTACACAATGTGGGATTTTGATTCAATTTATTGATGGGCCCTAGGCATTTCTAAACAGTGACAACTAGTTATTGTGCAACCACTATATATAGCACTCCTCTCCTTCATTTACTTCTTCCTCGTCCAACCAACCAAAGACAAAGAACACAAGAGCACTTTACTCCACCCCCACCAAAATCCACTCTCTTGAGCTTGAATTCATCCCTTGCTTGCGTGAGATTTTGTGAGACTTTGGTAGAGCATTCAAGACCTTAATTCTCTTTCTCTCACTCTCTCGTGTTCTCATGAACTTTGTTAACACATTTGGCAGCCTTTGTGGATTTATTCCTTTTGATGCTTCATGCTCTTAGATGGCAAGGATAGCACCATCCCCCTCTTGTGTAGTGGTTCTCTAGGAAGTTTGTATCACCTGCTAGTTTAGCAATCTTAGTAAGTGACCTTTCTTACCTTTGTGGACGGTGAGGGGAGGCATAGGGCTGATATGCGCAATCCGGCCAGCCTCTGTGCTATGAAGTTCGATGCTCGAAGCTGTGCCACACCAATTATTATCTGGTTGGTTGGTCACAAGGGATGAAGGGAAGTCAGAGAGCTGAACCCCATCCATGGTCTTCAGGTGAACCTTGGTCAAGACTTGATTCAATAAATGGCACATTACATCTGACCATGTTATGGTCGCAATAATAGACCCTATCAGGTTTGGCAGTAGAGTGCAAAAATATGGAGTTATGCACGTAGCATCAATGAGGGCTCAAGGCAGTGTTCAGTACAGCAGCGTGGCAGAGATATCACTGCAGCCCAGCTGCGTACCGTGTGAGCACACAGTGCGGTGACACCGCACCTCACACTGCGTGCCAATGGAGCCAAAGCCCTCTTCCCATCCTATTGACTATAGAACCACTCACTATAGGAATCAAGCTGACTTTCGGCTGCCAAAAACTATCGAAATTAAGGCTTGTGTTATTTTCGGCGGTTTTTGGTCGCCAAAAGTTTAACGACGAAAATAAGCCTATTTTCGCGGCAAACCGCCGAAAATTAGCTTATTTTCGGCGGTTTTAAGCGACCGCCGAAAATTATTCTTGGATAGGTTAATTTTCGGCGGCCCATTTTAGCCACCGAAAATAACCAGCTAATTTTCGGGGGCCTCTTTTAGCCGCCGAAAATTAATGATTTTTTAATTAAAAATTAAATAAGTCGCAAAAAAATATAATAGCACAGAAAATTTCAGAAAAATCATAGAAGCTTTGTACGTCACCATATAATTACTTGATGGCAATTGTAGACAAAGTGCATACCACAACGAAAGATTGAACTAATCAAAAGGCCAGTATCTACTTGTGAATACCAACTAGTTCATGAACAGAATTAAAAAAGCTCAACTAAGGGGCACTTCATTGGAACCAAATGACTCGCTGCTAATCCACCACCTGATGTGAGCTGAAGCTATATTGGACAGACAACAAGGAGAACTGTTAAACCAGGTTTTAGTCCGGCCTAATAATACATTTAACTTTCAAGCCGAACTACAAAACCTTAACAATAGATCGGACTAATGCTAAATAACACTAGCAGTTTGACGAAGGCACCCTAAATAACATTGGACCGAAATGATCCAGCAATTAGCTAGATAGGCATACCAAGACCATACTGATGCAATGATATGCATCTGGCACACCAAATAGCATTTCACACTAACAATGATATGCAAAATTTGTGGTTCACTCGAATAGGGTGTACTCTACTCTTGGAGAAAAGATTAGGCTTGAAGCCTGAGTACTAATTACTCAGCAAGTCTTACCCGACCACTGGGTCTAACCCGACTCTACCCTATAGCTGAGGTAGACTGGTCTATGCACATTGCTGCAGCCTGTTCGTAGATCCTTAGCTTTAAAAGCAACCATTTCTTATTCATTTTACTTGACCTAATTAAACTAGGTTCTCCTATGCTATTAGCAATACGGCAATCACTCTGTGAAAACATTCATTATTAGATCATTCCACTTCTTAACTACGATGTTGGTCGTGATCAGGCAGCTTACATCTGGCAAGCCACAGCGATTCGAATCGATTTTCAACCTCTCTAGAGGGATACTTAGACACTCGTCGTATGCGTGTACAACAACCCCACCTATGACAACCTGACATCCAGTGCCACCTAGTCGGAACTATCCTCACCAAACCCGAGTATCAGTGCGTTGACACCCGCCCATCTCCCTCCTTCCAGTTGGTCTCGTGTAGTTCTGACTCTTAGGTATAGGAGGATGAGGGATTTACCGAAGCTCGTTAAGGACAACAAGTAAACGAGGTGCGTTCGGTCTACCCGGGCCACACATCGGACGGCCTTATGCGACATAGGCAGTATCAGGGTCCATGGCAATATTCATAACAACTCAATATCAGAAAGCGAAACTGACCCCGCTGCATGTCTATCAAATTATTAACATCCTTCTCGTTCTTAACCAATTAACTTTAGTAAAAGAGTTCCGTTCTAAGCCTATGCCACCTAAGCCATCTACTGTGTATAGGATGATCATGCTGGGTAACGATTAATTATGCACTAGGGTGTCAATCAATTCCTAACTCTAATGCACAGGCATAACACATATTTAATTAAAGGACTCAAAGAAGATAGGTAATGCACTGGGGCTTGCTTTGGGTCAGGATCTGTGTCGGCGGCTGGCTCGAATGCTGCTCCCTCTGGGGCGGTGGATGGCTCGGGTGCACCAGCTTCTGAGGCTTCTGCTGTGGTGGAAGAATCTTCAACTGGAGCCACTGGAATCAACGTACCTAAGATGATGACATGCAGGAGTTTGAAGGATGAGGATGATCAACCTGTTGAAAAAATAGGTCTGCCTAATTTCTAAAGAAAAAGGTGGGCCACTGGGAATAACCATCTAGGTCACTGGGGGCCTTAGATGATTTTCCCAGGGCTTAAATGAATTTCCTACAATTTTTAAGTATTTTTAAAAGGCTTAAATAAATTTTTAAAATTTATTAGATATTTTTAAACAATAAATATCATTTTATAATTAATGAGATATTATTATTATTATTTATAAATTTTTATTAATTATTAACCCCTTTTTAATCATTTTAAAATTAAATATAATTTTTAATGAATTTTTAAATATTTTTAGCTAAATTCAGAATTAAAATAATATTTATATAATTAAGAAATAAATTAACTGTTTTTAATTAATTGAAAACCTATTTAATTAAACACTAATAGAATAGTTAAAATTAAAGGAAAAAGAGTAAAGAATTTCGTAAAGGAAATTAGCCCGGCCCATTAAAGAAAGTTGGTCAAAAATCTAAATCCCCCCTTCTTATTCTGGCTCGGCCCATCGGCCAGGGGCCGGTGGCCTACCTCTCCTCTCTCTCGCGGCCCACCTGCCTTTCCTTCTCCCCTTGGCCCAACAGGGCGGCCCCGCTGCTCGGCCCAACAGGGCTGGCAGCCCAGCAACACGCCCAAGCGTTGGCCTGGCACGCCGTCCGTGCGTGATGCGCTCAGCGCATCCGTCGCGCTGGCGGCGCTGGTGACCACAACGCGCGGCGGAGGCCATGCTGCCTCACCGGCGGTGGGTCTTGGGCACGGCGCTCGGTTTCCCCCTCTCTCTAACCTCTCCTCTTCCCCCCTTCTCTTCTTCTCCCCTTGCTGGCGGCGCGCATGCGGCAGTGAGACGGCCCCGCAGTGGCGGTGAGGCTAGCTGGGCCAGCACCTCCCCACGCGACAGGCACGCGGGCGCTGTGCACCCCGTGCGCGTGCTCACTAGGGCCGTGGCAGCCCGCGCTCGTGGAACGCCGGCGGCGAACGCGCCACCAAGGCCGCGGCCGCCATGGGTGGGGGCGCCGAGCTCAATTGAGCTTGGGCCGGCCCCAAGCTTCGACGGGGATGGGGCAGCGTGGGTGAGGGGAACGGGGTTCTCACGTCCCGAACCTGCGAGACAAGGCGGCGGCGGGTCAGTCAGCGGTGAGCAGAGGCGCGTGGGGTGGGGCAGCAACGACGCCGGGGCTCGGGATGGCGGAGCGGAGACGGCAGCTAGGGTTGGGGATAGCACAGGGTGGCGGTGAGAGGCGAGGCGACGGCGATGGCGAGCGGAGGGGCGCGGAATGGCGGCGGCGGAGCGGCTCGGTGGGCAGGGCGGGGCGGCGGACTGGGGAAGAGTGGGGAGCTCTGCTCCCCCTCCCCGCGGGATGAGGAGGCCTGACAGGGGCGCCGGGGTGGCGCATGGGTTGGCTGCCACGCGGGCCACCGCTCAAGATGGGCTGCGCCCGCTGGAGCGTTGCTGCGGGCCGCCCGAGCGTGCCCCCCTTTTCCCTTTTTTTTCTTTTTACTTTTAGTCTTTTTGTAATTTTAACCCTAGGTTTTCACAGTTTTAAGCAGTGGTCCAAATACAAAAGTTAAAGGGCTTAATTTATGCTATCCTTTTGTATTTTTACCCCTGGGAAAAAAATCAAAATTTTTTGAAAGGCTTTGAATTTGAATTCAATTAAATTTTGAGGAAAAAATCCACCAATTTGCATGCCATGCTTGAATGCAATGCACTTAAGTGGCCTTTGATATGGAGTATCATAGTTGACATAGCCAACCATGATGATATAAGGGTCTGTTCAAATACATGGTTTTAGAATATCATGGTTTATGTTGGTCACGATATAACCATGGTATTTCACTATTTCTCTTTCTCACTAAAACAATAGTATTCTAGCACTTTTTGGTTTCATAGCCATACTATGGTATCACTAGTCTTTTGCTCACCTGGATAAAAACTTTGGTATCCTAATTGTTTGTTTGGAACGAAGGGACTTTACCTAAATGTTTGTTTGGATCAAGGGAAAGTTTTCACAGTCCTGCATTTTTCCGGTGAAATAGAACTGTTTTCCGCGAACATCCCGTACTATTCATGTGAAATTCCTATGTGTCAAACATGCCCTAAAATACCATAATATTGACAATACCATGGTATTAAAAACAAAATTTTCTAAAGTTCTGCCAAACACCGTATCAGGTATAGTACCATAGTATCCCCAGATACCATAGTATTGTATTAAAACTATAAAATTACATTGCAATTATTTTTACTAACTGATATAACAAGTTACAAGCTATACATGCCGGCTGAAAGCAATTCCAATATGTGTTCTTATAAGGTGCTAAGATGTGAGAGAAAGAGAAAAAAGTGCTACATTGCAGATGAGGTGCTAGCTTAACACTTTCAAGCACATGTTGTTTGATTTTGCACTTGGTGCTAAGAATAAACAAACAATATCTTCCCTACCACACTCTCTCTACGCCCACCGTTCATATGTTGGTTGTGAATGTTAAATATTATTAAATGTGTCCCGTTATAGCTATACATTGGAGTATATTTTTCCAAGCATAGAACTTCGTGATGTGTCAATTCTTTACACCTCTTGGTAGATTATATATATATATTGGAGTTGCCTTAAGGCTATATCAACAGTAGAGCGTGCAAATAGTGGTGCATGTGCAGAATTTGCATGGTAGCAACACTGTATTAATGTGGGGTCCGAAAAGTACTTCCAAACTTGCTGCACCAGAATAAATTAAGTCATGTACTATAACATACTATAAATTATGCTCCAATGACATATATATACATGGAAAAATATAAATTATGCACATAAAATGATGTAAGTTACATGTGAAATTAATAAGTTATTCATGAACACAAATGTTACGTGTGAAAGTATAAGTTATGTATAAAGAACCTGACATATATATACTTGGAAAAGACATAAGGTACGTATATAATTTGCAGCTTAAGAAAAAAATAATTATTTTCAAAAATAGAAACTTTCCAATACTGTAAATATACAAAAAAAATTACAAAAAAGAAATATTCAGAGGAAGTTACAATGTTCATTAGTCCCTAAATTAATGAGTGCTCACAAATTAGCCGGGTTCAGTTTGAAATGAGGAGTGATATTAGAGGTGGGATGAGTAAGCTCCTAGAGACAGCCTAAACAACCCCCAATATCTTCACTTGTACCTGTATAACTATTGAAAAAAACCTCTATACGTTGTTGTTTATGATTTCTTGCCGTCGATGATTAAGACTTCCAACGTTTACTCGGTTGGATTTTTCTTGGAGTGCGTATATTCAAATTAAATAAGTATTTATATACAAGAAGTCTTCTTCCATGACTTCGTGCTGTGTTGGGCCATCTTCATGATCTGTTTGTATATATCATACCCCTTCGTATCCCGTTTCTTTTGATCGGAGGTAAAAAAGCAGCTCCACACATGAAAATGCATGACATTTAGGTTGGCCAAGCATACGGTGTTATAATAATGGTTTAAAACATTGAATACACATACGGTCGTATGGATGAATTTTGACAATGCAGTACACACGTTTGTTAGGATTGTAATACTGTTTTTAGAAGTTAAAGTTACAAAACTCATGACAACATACCTGGCTGAATTCCTAGACATGCAAAATATATAACAAAATTGTATTATTGAATAGGGTGAAGACCGAAAAGTGACCCAGAGGGTGTGTGAATAGGTTTAACAAAATTTGACCCCAAGAACACCTCCGTTCTTACAACATGAAAGATCACGTAGTAACGAGAACACTACTAACCTTAGACATGCGTCAAGGAAGACAACGAAAACACTCGCTCAGAGGTCCATGAGACAGGACGCAAAACAAAGAAAAACTAACACGGGGCAGCTCAACAGGCCTCCTGGACAAGTCTAGGAATCCTATTGGACAGTCTGACAAAACAGGCTGAGGTAGGGTAAAATGGCATGTCTGGCAATGGCACTGACTTGTCCAGTGACTGTCCAGTGGAAGCAGGGGAGACAGAGCCAACAGCCAACTTGTCCGGTGCAAGGACAGGCTTGTCAGGTAGGTCACGCTGGCTTTGTCCGGTGAGCAGTCCCGAATTGAAACTTCAGAAAAAACAACCAAAACCCAATCAAATCTTCACCAAACCTTCTAAACTCTGCAAGCACTGTACCAATCCCATCACAGAGCTTACCTAGAAAGATCTATTGAAAAAAAGTAAAAAATTGATCGGGAATTTTAAATTTCACATGGCTAGGTGAAGTTTCACTGGTTTGTGAAAACACGAGATCTAGCTTAGCTCGTAGAAACAGCAGGGGATATCACTAAACTGGATCGGTTTCACCACGTCATAGGAAGCCAAAACCACACCAAAGGAAGGATTCAACTCAATGGAACAAGAAACACCCTAAAAGCCATGTGTTTCATCGGAGATCCAAATTAAAGCAATGGAGAAACATGAACTAGAGCTCACATGAGGCTGCTGCAAGATCCATCTATTTGATATGACCAAAAGGAGGATTACATATGAATCTTAGTCTCCTACCCACTAACTGAAAGTAGAGCTCAATCGTCCATGTCACAGGACTCAAGGGTTGAGGCTACGGCGCTGCACTTCTTGTTCGTGACTTCCTCGACCTCCAACACATGGGAGTGTATCATCGCAGGCCAAGCTGCCTCCATCCAGGCCGCCACTGCAGTTGGGTCGCTTGCAGCAGTGACAGAATGGCACCGGCCGTTTGTTCCGCGACTGCTGTTGTGTAGGGTAGAGGCCGCCGATGCCGAGCCTCTTGCGCAGGGCCGTTGCCGCTTGGGTAGGCCACGAGGTCACTGAGGAGCGGACGCTTGCACTCCAGCCGGTGCACATTGATGCCATAGTTCACCTGAGAAAGGCATTATTGCAATTGAAAGAGGACATCATCGGTGGTGCAGTGGTGCTTAAACTTAATTACCAATTAATTGATATCTTCATGTTGTATTGTATCCCGTTTCTTCACAGAAACGCTTTATCTACTTCTGGCCACCGGTATTCGCAAGATTCTTTGCATCTCGGCGAACTCGCTCAGGGCACCCCCAAGTTGTTTCGCGTCTTTGTTGTGTTTTCCCGACGTCGCACACGTCTCGTTCATGCTGGGGGAAGCGGACAGCGGCATGACACAAATGCCAGGGAAGAGGCGCTCCTGGCTGCTCGGGCGGCAATCCTTTTACGGTCTGCACACAATGTGTCGGGCATCGGCGATGAGGCAGTGAGCGGCGGCCGGGGTCTCGACATTTTGTGGCTTAATTATTTGTCACAGGTGATTATTAGCAAGATTCGCATGGGTTCAAGGGGGAGGAGCCGGGGGCTTTTGCGCAAAAAAAATGAATGAACCGTAGGACGGCGGAGGTCGTGGGGCACGGCTGGGTTGTTTGCATTGCAGGCTTGCACGGCGGCTCAGTTGTATGCACCCTAGTTGCTGCCATTAAATCCACAAGCTACATATATTCATGTTTATGCTGGGATCTATAAAAATGGTTTTTTGTGCAAAGAAACATGGTTATAGATTCACGAAGATGTTTTATACACCCTCATGGCTATAGATATATGAAAATATTTTATTTACTTTAAATTCCAAAGATCACTGCACCTCACAGACACACTATAACATTGGCAGTACATAAATAGTTGCCATTTATTTTACTGATTGCATAGTACAAACTGAAACATGTAGCTGCATGTCAAATGCATGTAAAACAACTAAACCATTGAGACTCAGTTTAGTAGTGGTTGTTCTCCCAGAATTGAGCTTGGAGCCAATCAATTGTCTCTTTTCCCACTTGGAATGCCTTAGCCAAGACATCATCTGAGATTGGTGGTTTTGATCCAAAGACCGCACCGGCAATGGTAATAACCCCTGGGTTTTGGCTGCTGAGTCCAGCAAGAGCAACAGCAGGCTTGTTGTGGGCAGGGTTAAATTGAAAATGGATGAGTCCTTCGGGGAACACAAATACATCACCCCTGTTTAGAACCTTGGCGAAGAGCTTGTTTGGGTTGGAGGTAACAAATCCGACGTATAGGGTGCCCTCAAGCACCGTGAGGATCTCAGTGGCACGTGGGTGACTGTGCGGCGGGTTCTCACCTAATGGCGCATAGTCAATACGTGCGAGAGAGATGCCTAGGGTGTTAAGGCCAGGGAGCTGCATGACATTGATCAAAGTGACATTAGACCCCACCTTGCTTCCCATGGTGTTCCTAGGCTTGTCAAGGTTTGCTGCTTTGAAGAAGTCATCTGCATTCACAGCCATGGGGTCCTTGCAAACAAATCCATTCACCTTCACTGTACATGTAGAAGAAGAAGATTAGGTGCGCACACATTGGTCAGAAATTAGGTAGCGCACATATAATCAAATCCTTGGATTACGAGGATGCGTGTGCAGTGACATATGATCGATTACTGTTGTTATCGTTGTGTGTTTATATCCCAAACTTCAGAACAAGAACTAAATAAAGTTCATACATAGATACGTACCAGGCGAGTCCTTGTCAGCTACACAAAAGTCCTGAAGCGGGCTAGGATCAGAGGCAATGGCCTGAGAAGCGACCAATGCCAGAGAAACAGCAAGAAGGAAGTATGAGGAGACAGCCATTTGCTTCTCCTCTTGATTTTGTGTTTGCGAAGGGCCTCGTGTTCCTTTGTGAGGATGCTTTGCCAAGAGGTGTGATCTATGTGCTTATATATAGACACAGCATGTTGCGTGACATTTTGAACAACTTAACTAGTCAAGTTGAAGCGACAAATAGAGAAGAAATGGTCTGTAGTAGTTGCAAGAGCCAAGTCAACTGAGATATATCAGCGTTTGAAAGGTCTATCACTTTCAACATTTTAGCATTCTACTACCTTCTCTGCTCCTGGCAAAGCACAAGTTGGACCTGTTCTTTTCTTTGTGTCAGGTGGCATATGGTTGTTACCCTTTTCAGTTTGAAATCTCCCCAACATCACAATGTCACGGAGTAAATTAGTAAAAGGTGGAGAAGATCTGTACGTAATGATAATGATAAATTAACGTACAGGTTAACAACAGGGCTCGTAGGTGGTGGATTGTGATAGTTGTTTGTAAACAAAGAGAAATTGATCATGGTGCATGCATGCATAGGCCTCATGTATGTAAGCATTCTTGGATATGCCGAAAATGTCAACAGATCAAAGAGCATCATGGTATCCCTATATGGAGCCTTATAATTAATATAAAGTTTAATTGAGGCCACATTTCATCATGATATACAATTATGCTGTAAATGTTGGTGGGATCACTCGAATCCTCATGTTGAACCGGTCATGACCATCTTGTTATTATGGAGGGTTATATTAACTACATTACATGTATTAACACATCGGTATCAAGGAGGGGAGAACAGGTATACACGCTGTCGCACATGCTTTATTTACATGCAAGTTGAACAGGTTAAGCTTGTATCAATAGCAGATCAATAACCACACGCATATATAATCTAGTCAACCTTTTGATAGCGCCTTCGGAGGCAACAAGCACCTGCAACGTGAAAAGTGCTAGTTGTGTGTTGTGAGTCCATGTACGTACATGGCTGCAGCAATTGAGCATTATGGTTTTCAATATTAATAGTATGCTGTACAATACGGCTGATTTTTAATAACATATGTGCAGATATTTATTATCATATATGTACGTCTGGCTTCTAGGCTAAATTATTTATTTCAACACTGAACTGAATTGAAATACTTCATCCAAAAACTATGAGTATTTTCTTGAAATGCTAAATACAAACTATATAATATATGAATGAGGAGGACGAGGGAGAAGATGCTAAATATAAATAGAAATCATATAAGTATTTTATATGAAATGCTACATACAAATATAGCCATGTGGTGAACAAAGTACGAAAGATGTTTGCCACAAAACAAGTACACCATCCACAATAGATGTCATACACATTAGTAAACCACACGAGTCCTGGCACCCGTGGAGCTCCAGACAGATGCTCCGCAAATGATTCAATATTAGGGCTGGTTGAAATATTTAGAGCAATTTGATAAAATAAATTAACACTACTATAGAAAGGGTTTTACTTGAGGGCTTAAACACATTTAGGCCTTTTTTTGGTTCCATGCGGATCGAAAGGGATTAAATCTTTTCCTATTCAAATTTGATTAGTTGGGTATTTAATACCCTTCAAACCGAACAAGGCCTTACAGTGACGGTTCTATAACATATCACCAGGGATCATCATCATTGTAAATAAGCATTTGTAGCTATTTCACCTACATGCCTTTGTAAATTAAATGCCTTATCTTGTGGCTGGTCATTCCATTGTCCACCTTTCGAATAGATGAAAATGATATTTATCATGGTGGGTCATGATGCCACTAGCCTCAAGAAATGCCATTCATAGAGACGCTCTTTGCTCATAACCGCGTTGGCTGCTGCCATAGCCATCATAATCTCCTCCACATTGGTAGCCCATGTTTGAGTTGTCGAGTTGGCTGTGACCATGCATGGTATGCTAGTCATAGCCACACTGGTACCCTCAACCCTAGTATTGAAACCTAGATTGAAGCTTGGATCATAGGTTTGGGTGACCTATGGCTGACCTACCACCATGGCCTACAACAATATCGCCATAGCGTGTACCAACGTCGCATAGTTGCTCCACGGCAATGAACTTGGGGTACAAGGTAGGTTAGCTAGGGTTTGGACTATGTCGTTGCCTACTTCATTTATTAGCAAATAGTGAAAGGTGTTGTTATCGCACGGCCAAAATTAATAAATGGTTGTGCGACTCCTCATCTATTGGTGTCATCATTCCATCTGTTTCCCCTACCTCTGCCGCCCTACCCGTCACCCACCACCTCATTCTATCTCTCTATTAGCCGTCATCAAAATTATTCCTTTGCCCAGCTCTGGCTGTAAGGAAAATGGACCCTAAGCCTTGAGCTCAGTGATTTTTTTGTGGTTGAATGAGAACATTGACATTTGGGACTACTGTGTTTGCTAGAATAGTTATTTCAATCCTAGGGGTACAAGTGATAGACTTAGGATACAAACATCTCAAAGGTGTGATAAAGGAGCACAAGTGAAAACTCTGAAAATGACCAACAAGACTCAGAACATCAACCAAAACAAGGCCTGAAAAACATCAAAGGGATTTTGTGAGGACGAGACAGTCTAATCCTATGGGAATTGCATGGACCTAACAATGAGCATGTATGATCAATGAAGAAGCTTAAAGACCAATATCCAAGCCAAGTTGTATGAACCGAGCAGCCTGATGCCCTGCACAGATGAATGGACCAGAGAATCACTATGTCTGATAAATAGAGGAGGCTTGAAGATAAATGTCTAGTCAATTGAACTAATCAAAGAGTCTACTCCACCTCCAAGTGTGTATGGACTGGATGGGTGCTACAAATGAAGACCAAGTCGCCGAGAAGATGAACTGATCGGATTGTCTGAAGGTTGGCCAAACACATGGACTGGATAGTCAATAGATAACATTCTAGAAAAGAAGCGCATGCCAAATATACTGACCGGACTATCTAATTTGTGGATAGGACAATTATAACTGATAGAATTGATAAGTGAAGGCTTGTCATATTAACCAACCAGACAATCTGATACCTCCTTCAGACATTGGATGGGACAATGGTAACGGCTATCTCAATGTCTAGTGTGAAAAGGACTATGGGCCGGACTGTCTGATATGCGACACAAAAAGGATCATACTGTCCGGTCAGTCCTAATGTCTAGTTGGCTTTTTGTGTCTATATAGGCCATTCCACCTGGTCATTTGAAGCAAGTTTAATTATTAGAGCTTGATTCTAGCGTTGAGACACATTCTTGAGAGCTTTAGCATCACAAAATGCTTAAGTTCAAATCTAGACATAACCTAGTGTTTTCTTAATATGCTTAGTGCATTGCTCTTGCTTATGACCAACATATCTAATAATTGGGTTGCACACAACCTATTTTCGATCAACGCACAATATTTTCATACAATTTCTTGAGTAGATAGTCCTATAAGCTGCTTCTAGAAATTTTTTTGGAGGCGGATCGTAGGGTTGTCCGCCCCTAGAAGTCAACATATTTCTAGGGACATTCCAAAACATGGATTGTCTTTATAGCTCATTGTGATGTGCACATTGGAACTCAGAATCAAGGAACTGGTTGTAAGGAAAATGGGTCCTAAGCCTTGTGCTTAGTTCCCTAATGTGATTTGGTGGTTGAGGTGACAACACGTACCATTTGGGACTAATGTGTGTGCAAGAATTTTTATTTAAGCCCCGGGGTGCAAGAAATGGACTTGGGATACAAACACCTCAAAGGAGGACATCAAAGAGCACAAGAAAAGACCCAAGACTCCATCAAGATGCAGTGCACACCGGATGGTCCAGTGGTGCTATCTACGCAGTGCAGCTCATACCCAACGGCTAGTTTTGAGGCTTGCGCTATTTATACCCCCTTGGCTGGCCTCCACACTATGGTTGGTGACTCCTAAGTTCATTCTAGTGTTTAGGCACATTCTTGATCCATCCTAAGAGCCAATACACACATTTTAGATCCCAACCATCACTAGAGCAAAAGAGACACATCTCGTCATAGCTAGAGCTTGCAAAGCATCTTTGCTTAGGCCTATTTGTCTCACCCATGCTTGCGTGCATGTTTACCTTTGTAAGTGTGGGGCTCGTAAGTCTTGCGAGACCCTCTGGAGTGTGGAATGACCATCACCTTACTTGTGAGAGGAAGGAAGGCCCTCGGCATGTTGGCCAAAAGATTCCTTAGTGGAGACGGGGGTAGCTCTGTGAGAAGGCCTGCAGAAGACCCCTACGGCCCCGACAATCCTCTACGTTTGCGTGGGCGAGGCCATAGTCCAAAGAACTACACAAGAGAAGGGCACGGATGGGTGTGTACTGGGGATATCCGGAGACCCGACCGGGTGGGGCTTGACCTTTGCGAAGGTCACTTTTCCATCCTCCACCCTTGTGTGGGCGAGGCCGTATTCCTTTGAGGACTACGCGAGAGAAAGCCCTACGGGGGGCGCCAAACAAGGAGTAGAGGGTAGAGACACGTTGGTCTCCCTGAGCCTCGGGAAAAGAAATCTCCACATCTCCTTCGTGTGCCATCATTGTCAGTCATCGTCTACGGAAGTTTGCAATCACTCTACTCATCTCCTTAGCTTGCACATTTACATTCTTGCAATTTGTGTGCTTATTTTTCTAGACTAGCTTAATAGTTTAGTTTTTAGATAGAACTATGTTGCAAGACTTGGTCACGATAGAGTTAGTAACACTTAGCAAAACCTTAGTGCACATAGCTAGTTTTTATCTTGCATATGTTTTGCTTAGTGGTTGCAGTTTTTAGAGAGTTTTGTTTTTAGAAATTCTAATTCACCCCCTCTTAGGTATCAGTCCAACCTTCACTGGTATTGGTTGGAGCAAATAATGTTGCTGTTGGGATGCTACGGATTTGCAAAGGGAAACAATCTCAATAATACCACATGGTATTCATTTTAGTGGCCCATGCGCACCCACGATTCAGAGGCCACCTGCTCCGTTTTCTTTGGAATCAGCCGTCCTCTTCCCACCACACTGCTTAACCCTTTGCATGCTCTCCCCATATCTCATGTACTAAAACAGAACACGGAGGCGGGATCCTAGAAGGCAATGCACTGCACCTTGTGATTTCAGAAGGTGACGGCGGGGTGCCCCATGTGACATCATTTTTTTAGGGGCTGCTGGCAGCTTGTCCAGACCCACTCGTGGAGCAGCTGTGCGAGACTGGTCTATTTTCGGTCCACATCTTGAAACAAAATGGTGGCACTGGTAAAAATCAAATTTGTAGCCTTTAGTCGTTTTCTTGCCATTTACATCGTAAATATTGATTTGTGCCAATACAGCAAGGTCTTATAGATTCATGAAGCAGTTTTTTTATATAGAAGCTTCACTTCAAATTTCCAAGGACAGTACATCTCACGGGGATACAATAACACTGGCAGTACATAATACTTGCCATTTATTTTTCTGACTCTGTAGATTAGAAACTGCAACATGGTGCGAAATGTATGTAGACATTAATATTTCAATTCCATCAATCCTCACTTTATTTAATTTATTTAGTAGTTGTTGTTCTCCCAAAATTGAGCCTGGAGCCAATCAATTGTTCCCTTTTCCACCTGGAACGCCTTGGCCAAGACATCATCCGAGATCGGTGGCTTTGATCCAAAGACTGCATTGGCAATGGTGATGACGCCAGGGTTCTGGCTGCTGAGTGCAGCAAGAGCAACTGCCGGCTTGTCATGGACGGGGTTGAATTGGAAGTGAATGAGACCCTCGGGGAAGACAAAGACGTCACCCTTGTTGAGCACCTTGGCGAAGAGCTTGTTTGGGTTGGAGGTGACAAACCCAACATACAGGGTCCCCTCAAGCACCGTTAGGATCTCGGTGGCACGTGGGTGGGTGTGAGGTGGGTTCTCACCTAACGGTGCATAGTCAATGCGTGCCAAAGAGATACCTAGGGTGTTGAGGCCGGGGAGCTGCATAACATTGATCAAAGTCACATTGGAGCCCACCTTGCTCGCCATGGTGTCCCTAGGCATATCAAGTTTGGCTGCCTTGAAGAAGTCATCTGGGTTCACGGACATAGGGTCCTTGCAAACGAATCCATTCACCTTCACTGAACGCAAGACGATGGAAAAATAGGTACATAAAGATCAGAATTTATTCAGCCAGACATAAAAATATTTGCTGTATGTAGGTGTAAATTGTGACAATCGATATATGTTTACAGAACAAGAATTAAACAAAATTCATACATACGTACCAGGAGAGTCCTTGTCTGCTACGCAGAAGTCCTGAAGCGGGCTAGGATCCGAGGCAATGGCCTGGTGTGAAGCGATCAATGCCAGAGAAACAGCAAGAAGGAAGTATGAGGAAGCAGCCATTTGCTTCTCTCCTCCTGCTTTTGTGTTGGAGCTGCTTGTGTTTGTTTTGTGTGGATGGTTTGGCCTAGCGGTGAGATGGATGGGCTTATATAGCCACAGCAACAACAAGTAGCGTGACATTTTGAACAACGGAACTAGTCAAGTTGAAAGAGCCTGCTGATGATAGCTATGTCAGCGTTTCAAAGCTAGATCGCTTTCAATATTTTTGCACTACTACCAACTCTGACAGTGTCTCCCTTGTTTGCTCGAAGCAAAGCATAAGTTGGACCCGTTCTTTTCTGTGTAGATGGCGTACTAGCGCGTGGTTGTTACCCTTTTTAGTATGAAATATCCAACTGCAAAAAAGTTAATTGGGAGCAAAGTAAAAGGCGGTAAAGGTTTGTGATAAATTAAGATGCAGAGTAATAGGGTACACAGAAGGAACTTGCGTAAGCTCGTAGGTGGTGGATTGTGATAGTTGTGTGTAAACATATTAAAGAAAGGTTGACCAGGTGCACGCATGGGCTATATGTATATGTATGCGGACAATGTCAACACAGCACCAAAAGACATCACGGTGTCCCTAGACATAGACAGCCTTGTAATAATATAATAGTTTATTTGAGACTACCTACATCGTGTCCAACAATCATGTTCTCAAGTCACTGTTTTGTTGGACTGGTTAATTGTGGCCATTTTGTTAATCACATTACGTGCAGTAATGACTGTATCTAGAAGGGGCGAACAGGGGTACCCTGGTATGTAGTATCTGTCACACGATTTATTTACTTCAAGTTTTAGGCACTGTTTGGAACGTGCAATATGTTCATATTCCTACATTTTTTCTATGAAACTGAATTATTTCTTAAAATTCCTATAATTTCTACGTTCTAAACGGGCCTTACAATGGTTAGGAAAATAAGAGCCATCCATTGAACACAATATGATTGTTTTAAAATTAGTGGTACTACCTAGGGAATGGTACTAATAGAAGCTATCAAATCGATAGGTCTGGTACTAGTAACGTTGAGACTAGTGTTATTTAAATTTATTTCATTAAACCCTTTTCTCAAATCAGTGCCATAATTTTCTCCAATACTTAAACACAATTTAATTAGGGTGTGATTTATGCATGCCATTGTATTTGTTCCGATTATTCCCCAAGTAATTATATGAATAACTTGTTTGATGCACATATGTTGTTGCATAATTTGTTTTGAACATGCTTGAGTTTGTTTGATTCAAACAAAGTTCATTTGATCTTTTTACAAAGAAATGTTCTTTTATCGAACCCTTTCTCTAGAAAAGTTTTCTTTACCCCCTCCTCTTTTCCTTCTTGTGGCATGCAAGAGGCCAGGAGCCCATGCATTTGGCTCAGCCCGCTCCTTTTTCCCTTCCTCCCGCAGTGAAGCCAACCCAGTGGCAGCCTAGCTATGCAGCTCCCTCCATAGGCTGCTTCCTCCTCTGCTGCTATTGAAATGCAGGCCCACCTGTCATCTAACCTCCATCTCCCTTAATTTCCATTCTCAAGAATGTGCTGATGTCCAACGCACACGACACAGGCAAGAGTATGCCTCGAACTCCACCTCGCCACCACATTCCTTTCCCTCTCCATGAGTCATGGAGCTACCCCTATATAAAGTGATGACCCATGTCATAGTCCCCTCAATCCAGGCCCTATCTCCAGACAAACCTCGCAAGAACTTGCGGCCACCACTAGTTTCCACCGTTGCCTTCCAAGCCACTCAAGCCGCCTTCAATGTGCAAGCCCAGTCACCAAGCTTCTCCACGAGGTAGAACAACAATTCACTTGACTTTTCCCTGTTTCCCCTTCTCTTTCGTCGGTTTTTGCTGATGTGTCACCGTGTCGTGTAGATTAGAGTCATCATCACCAGTTTTTGCCTTCGTCTAGAGCCGGCTATAGGGACTTTGCCTTGAGGTGAGAGTCTCCCTCAAAACTCTTCCATGAATTCCAAATACAAAATTAGAAAAAGAAAAATCCTTTCCCTGTTTATTGGGCGGCCCGCCACCCCAACGACCCAACTCTCCTTTCCCCTCCTCCCCTTTCAGCCCGGCCACCATCAGCCCACTCCTTCTCACCCATAGCCCCAACTCCCCCCTTCCCTACTGCGGCACGCCCATGCCACCGTGCTCCCTCCCTCTCTCTCTCCTCCTTCTCCTTCCTTCGACCAGCACGCACAGCGCGCGCAGACAGCACCGCGCGGCCACCTCACTACCACATCGTGATGCCGCTTGACACCCCCATCTCCACACCACCCGCACCGTGCATTGCCACACCACTCGCAAGCGCATCGCTGCACCATGACGAGACTCCACCGGCTATAAGAAGCCCTCCGCGCACCACTAGCCTCATCCTTCCTCGTCGCAACCGGCCCTTGAGCTAATCAGGCGCTGCTAGCCGCGGGCACCAGCCCCCTCCCCAAGCTCACTTCGGCTTTGCACAAATTCCACCTACCCAGGCCACTAAAGCTCAATTCCATCCAATCCAAGCTCCTCCCTCCCTACCTCCACCTTGCTGGCACCTTGTGGTCCCATTTTCCCCTCCTCAGACCCGTCGGCACACGCGTCACCCTCACCGCCGTGCTGTAGAAACCCACGTCAGGCCACCCATCCATGTCTCCAACCCCATCACGCGGTTCTCTTCCTCTCCCCGATACTCTCGACTATGACCTCATCACTATTGCTGCCGCCAACGGCAGGAACCGCCAGTGAACCCCCTTAGGCTGCCGCATCCCGGTTCACTCGTACCGACCGGCTAAGCTCACCTTTCACCCTAGTGATGCCATCCGACCCCTTCTGTTGCTGCCATGTGGGCCCAGGGCCAAGAGATCATCTGGCGCGCTGTCACCCCCTCCCCATGCGCTTGTGCCAGCCCACCTAGGCCTCCCGCGTACCATGCATGTGTTTGGGCCGAAAGGCCGAAAGCCACCCTCGGCTTAGGTTGTTTCCCGCAGGCTAAAAGCAAGAGTTTGACAAATAAAAGTCCAAATCTACCCCTTCAGCGATAGAGAAAGTCTATTCCTACCCCCTAGCCAATAAATAATCCATATCTCTTCTCCGTCCTAACTCCGATTTAGTTGATTCTTGCACCTAAATTCATCTAAAATCAAGCACTACCTACTTATACACCACACATAGTCTTTTCCAAGGCCGAAAGCCGCCGTCCTACGCCTAGTCAGTGCATCACACTGGTCCCACAAATATTGGGTGCTTAGTGATTGATTTCGTTGCCCTCCTATTCTCCATAAATACTAAAGGTTCTTGTCTTGGCCTCTCTAAACCTCATTCTAGACTATTCTGATCTCCAAAATCATCCCCACCAATCGCACACCATCATGTCCTACTCTTTCATTTCTTCCTCCTACAGAAACCCCCACCCCGACGTCATCATGCGACTACCATACCACCAGTTCTGTTTCCACCCTTGCCGCCTAGGTCCGCTACTTTGGCATTTCCACGACAACCGCTACCAGGCCTGCCAGCGTGGCCGGTAGTTCCCAGCCCAACCCGTTGCCTCTAGCACCTTACCATAATCACCACCACGGGTAAGCGCCACCAACGAATCATTGAGTCTCTACCCCTTCACTTAGTCCAGGTTGTGTTGAGCTCACATTATACCTCGATGTGTGTGTTTTCCTTGTTTGTGCGTGTAGGTTATACCGGAGAGTCTGATCAGTACGCCCCTCACAAGAACCTTCGCGATACTTGAAGAAAGCAACCGGCGCTTGCATCAGATGCTTTACCAGCATGCGTAGTGGATGGCACACCATCACGTCCATCAGTTAGTACACCAACGTGCTCGGTGGATGATGGTACACTGACGCATTCGGCAGATGATACACCCTCGTCACCAGCGACCAATGCATCGTCTATATCAACAAAACAATAGGCAAGCCCACTGGAATCCTAACTTGATGCATAAATTTCCTATGTTTCGCAAACACAACCCTTGGTATGATAATCACAATAAAACTTACATGCTTTGCTTGCTAGGGTAACCTAGTGAAATATAGCCACCTAAGCCTATCTAGATATAGCGCGCATAGGTAAGATCGCTCATTTAATTATATCTATCATAATCTTGACGTTGAGTTAGATTATGGTTGTGTAACATGATGGGTATGGAAAAGTGGATGTGTGGTGTGGTTTTGAAATAAAATAGGGAAGAATCCCGGCAACCGACCTTATCGGAATACGTCTTTGTGCCGAAATAGCCATTTAAGGGTAGGGTTTGAACAGGTAACTTAGTAACTCGCGGTTATCCTAGGTCACAGACTTCGTGGAGAAGGCCGGGTATGTGGATGCTCGTGGTGTCGAGCAAAAGAAACTGGAAGGTGGAATGGTTCTGCCTGCGCCCTGTAAGGACCGCGTTGATTTTCATCTTGCATAACTCTTTTCGTATAACCACTCACTCTATATGAGGCATTGGCTAGGCCCGAGCCAGAATGGATAATCTAGCGGCAGCTGTGTTGGTGCATGAGGGTGAAGGTAAGGGGTGTGTGTCACGGGAGTACTGCGGGGTACTGCAGTGACTTGGGGGCCTGATCCTTAAAGCACTTGTAGACCATGAAAAGATGGCAAATGCTTGGTTTGGAATTCGGACACTTATTTGGCCGTAAGCAGTCGCTAAATCTAACTTGCGGGTCATAGTACAACCTCTGATCAGAGTAAAATCTATTCGAATAGTCCGTGTCCAGTGGTATGGATGGTTTACAGCTTAGTTCTTCGACTAGCACTTTTTATAAACTAAAATGATGGTTCGTGGTTTGTTTGGGAACAAAATGTTTTTTGGTGGATGTTGGAGCTACGGGGGTGAAATCCCGTAGCGCGCTGTGTGGAAATGTGTTGGCTAGAACTCCATGAACCATGTGGACCGGCAAGTCTAGTGGCAATCCCTTTTTGGGAAAAACCCTGTTTTAAAAAAGAATAAAACTTCGTATGTAGATTAAACCCTGCATACAAAATGTTTTTATGCAAAAACTCTCCCTAAGCTCCAGATATATCCTGCATATATATGTAGCTATACCCCTACTATGTATGGAGGAAGGTGGGCAGCTGAGTATGTATGTACTCACCATTGCTTTGTTGATGTTTCCAGTGAAGATGGTGCTGTTACCATATACTCGGACCAGTAAGGATTATGACCTGCTTCCTAACCGTGACGTGTGGAAGTTTGAGCCTATGTTTTATTCTCCACCGCTTAGTTTCAGGGCTGCGCCCCTTTGCTGTCCGACCCGTTCGGAAGGTAATAAAGCACATTTTTAGTCCTATTATGGAATTTGGGGCACTTCAGGTGTATCATAGCGTAAGTTGGCCGTAAGACATAACCCTAAGGTTGGAAAAATGTTTTGAGTCCAAAACCCATTTGAAAAACACCTCTACTCCACATCTTACTCAAATTAAAAAAAGTGTTGGCCCTCCCTTACCCCAACAGCCGTCATCAACCTAGTCAAGCTTCTACTAGAAGGAAGATAATGTTTCTCGTGCAAGCCAAACCAAATAGACATGAGCTCAAGACCAAGCAATAGATGGACGTGATGGGACGATATTAAAGGAATCAATGCTGTCATAAAAGTGAGAAATCAGCATCACAGAGACATCTAGCATGACCCTAAGGTATGGACCACCCTAGCTAAACACTTGACCTGGGACGTGCACCAAAAACCGAGGAAGACAAGGATATGACCTCTGCAGTATGCTCTATCAATGCAACACAGTTGACAAATGACCCCTCAGGCAGAGTTGTACACCAGCCATGCAGTGCCATTTGGCACCCTATTTGCCACGGACTCTAGGCACCGTAGAAGAAAACCCTAAAAGGAACTACAGGATGTGCCAGCTACCTGCTTAAAAGCTCAGCAGAAAGACCCTTGAGTCGTCGGAGCCAAGTAGTCATGGCAGAAGAAACTCCATACCTCAGTGGCCACCCCGTGCCCCATAAAAAGAGGAAGCACAAAGACCTCTCAGTAGAAATTCTAGAGCCGAAAGGCATACCCGTCATCCTTCCAGAGACTAAGAGCAAGCTAGAGCCCCCAGAATCCCTCCCAAATCCTTCACCAGATCTAGCAGAACTCCTCACCCTAAACAGAATTCTAGCACCAGAGCCAGAGTGCTTCGAAGAAGAAGAGCTACCCAGAGCTCCACCGCCAAGCCCCACCACACACTACAAACCAGAAGATCCACCACCAACCTTATCAACAGAAGAAAGGATAGAACCCTCAGGCATTGCCTCGCCCCAAGGACTGACCGAAGAATACAATCCGTGGAAAACTAGGTTTAAACTACTATTAATCAAGGATTAATCAATTGCTAGCTAGCTCTAATAGATCTAATAAGCTAAAGGATGATAAATGATAATCTAATCACAAACTAGATATAACACTAGACTACTGGGCACGATCAAGATAAGCTAAATACGGCTAAGGGATTAGCAAAAGATACGAGACAAACTTCTTATAAACTAAGAACCACCCTGAGCAAAGATCAAACATGCAACAAAGAATAAACATGATAACGAACATCATAGATTTACTAGAAGCTTTCCCTCCAACCACTTGTTATATAAGTCAGGGTAATCGACGAACTAGCAAGCCTAAACCAAGTCTAAGCATGAGTATATTCAATCAACTAATTAAAGTAAAAAGATCTACTAAAAGACATGTGGATATCAAATCTAGCCAGATCACATGTACAGATGAAGCATTGCAAAGACATGGATCGTATATCATGTATAAACAAAGAACTAATATCCAAAGGATAATTTCATTGATCGAACTCAAGGTTTATCATAGCAAATAAGAAGAACAGAGAGTTTACTCGAAGAACATCATGAACTCAACGCACAAAATTGTCGGTTTCGACGAGATGAAGCACGTAGTCGAAGATGAACTCGAAACTCCCCGGAAACAGCTTGGGTCGGCCGACCCTAGGGGGGTAAGTTGGCCGAACCCCTCTGTTCCTGCCTCCTCTCGCTACCTCCTTTCGCCGAGATCTCCTGCTCGACGAGTCTTGCGAAGATGGACACCTAAACCTAGCTTTGGAGCTCTGTTTACGATGAATTGGATGACCTCTCCCTCTAGGGAGGCCATATATTTATACTCTGGAGAGTCCCCTACACATGGAATCTAATAGGTCGGTTCTAAGAGTCCTAAGACACCTAAAACACCTATTTCTATGTATATACAAGCCTCTAGAAGAGTCCCGGTCGTCCATATACTTCCTTGCTTGGAGATTAAGTCATTGTCCTGGTCCTTCCCGAAATCCAACTTTCCATAATCTGTAGCCTGTAGTATTTCGACCATAACTCCCTCATCTGAAGTCCAAAAAAGGCAAAATCGGACTCTAAATTGTAGAGCTCGAAGAGATCTACAACTTTAGTATTCAGACTTTCTTCATTTAATGTCGTTAAGGTCTCTGAATTGGGTCCACAAGGTGCTGCTAATTTAAAATAACGTTAAACCTTCCCTACTCATAATTATCTAATGAGCAAAAACTTCACTTATATGGGAAATGAGTGTCGAAAGATGAAAGGATTTAGAGGATATGGAATTCAGCAATGCTAGTTCTCCAGTGTAGAACAACTAGTACTGAATATATATGTGGAGGCAAGCAATCAAGAGATAAAAAATAGATGACCAAAATAATACAAGGGATTAAACTATCTAAAGGAATCAAGCTTAACCAAACTCATATGAGATAACTTGGTTATAAACTGGGTTTTCAACTAGGCTCTAATATGATTTATCCTCTCTCTTGACAAAGGGATGGAACACATGATCATAAGAGTTTTTTTTAAATAAATAAATCATCCTCCAAATCTTTTCTTAAAGAAGCTTAGCAAAGCTATAAAACATCTTCCTTCTAATCAAAATGTAACACCCTAAATTTAATTTCCAGCATTTTATAATAAATTCAATATGCTTTATTTATTTTCTAGGATTTATTGTGCCTAGTATGCATTTTTCATATTGCAATATATCCTAAGGGCAACATGTTTGTGCATTCATGCTGGAGCATATTTTTTATTTGATGAATGGCATAAGGTTTGAATTCAAATTTATTTGAATTTGTAGTTTGTTTTTGAGTTTAAAAGAAAAGGAGAGAAATAGAAAAGAGAGGGAAAATGCAGGAAAAAGAAAAAGGAGAAACCGGCCCACCTCACCCGCTCGGCCCACCCGCGCCCTCACCCGAGCCGGCCCAGGCGAGGCGGCCCAGCCGGCCTCCCGCGCGCGCCGTCTCTCTCCCTCGCGCCACTGACAGGCGGACCCGCGCCCGTCGAGCCGCTGACAGGCGGGACCCACCTGTCATCCCCGACCTCTCGCCTTTCCTTTTTCGGCGACGGCGACTTTCCTTTTTCGGCCGATTTCTTTCCTTCTCTACGCCGGCCGACTCCGAGGAGGAGAGCTCCCTCCGCCGCCTTCCCCGTGTTCCTCGCTCTCCTGCGCACCGAATCCCCAAAGGAATCGAAGGATTCCCTTCCTTCCCGAGAGCGCGCGCCGAAGGAAGCTCCGGCCGCCGCCTTCCTTACTGCGCCGCCCCCTTCCGAGCCGCTCCGGTCCTATAAATAGCACGCCGGGCTTCGCCCTTTCCCCCTCAACCTCGCCAGCAGCCGCAATCGAGCCCTAGCCGTCGCGAGCCGCTCAATTCCGCCGCCACCGTCCGAGGTGAGTAACGCCGGCGAGGTGCAATTCGCCCTCTGGGGTCGCGCTTCCGCCGCCCTAACCCCTCCGCCGCGCTCTGCAGGACCTCGTGACCCCGTTGCGCTAGCTCTCGACGCCCGTGGACGCTCCGACCGAGCTCTCCGCGAAGCCCCGAGCCGCTCCGCCGCCTCCGCTCGTCGCCGACCATCCTCCGGCAGCTCCCGGTCGTCGACAACCCCACGGTGAGCTTCGCCGTGGTCCCGTCTTGCTTTCTAGCTAGGTCCGGTCCCGAATCGCGCCCCGGAACACCGGGCATCGCGAGCTCCGGCGATGCGCCGCCGTCCCCGATGGTCGCCGCCGGCGAAACCTCGCCTTTCAACCTCAGCCGTCCGATCCAGAACGGATGCACGAGATTATAACGTGATCCGATCTCATCTCAGCCGTTAGATCTAGATCCGACCGTCCGGACCAGATGGTGACCGGTCAACCGCGGTCGTCGCCGCCTTTTTGTTAAAGAGACCCTCGGTTTTTCCTAAATCAACCCGCGGTCCACGCCAGTTCAAAACTAATTACAGATCGGCCCAGTTTTTAATGTTTTAGCCCCTGCGCTATTGAAAAATAGAAACCGCAGTCCAGAGGCTGTGTTTTTGTGCTTTAGACCTCGGATCTTTCCTGAAATTACAGAATTGGTCCCTAGTTTTTCCAAAACAGCCCAGATTTTGAGTTTTCTTCATAAATAGGTCCCTAGAACCTTGTTTTGGCCATAACTTTTCCGTTTTAACTCCGTTTTGGGCGATTCTTGCGCTCACGTGACCGTGGTAATATGTAGAACAGTTCTAAACTAGTTTTGTGTTCTGTTTTGATGTATTGGTGTACTGTTTCTTATCTTTTGTCCATTGTTTGCATGTATGCTCGTATATGGATGCTTGTGTGACGTTTGGACGTAAGTAGACGTTGATCTGTCGGAGGTGAACGAGGAGCCACCTTTTGACATTTGTGAGCAGCAGCAAGAGCACCTTGAGGAAGGCAAGTATAACATGAGCAACACCTATCACCTTTAATTCATTGCATATGCATGTGTTGATCTTGTATGCCTATAAGGACGATACATTAGCCACTTTGATCTCAATGTGAACCTTTTGGGTTGCATGTGGTTAAGTTTTTGCTAGGTGCTGCGCCAACATACACCTATGCTATGTTTTTAATTAATGTTGATTAATGGATCTATGCAATTAATTGTTTGAGCGTGACCCTCTGTGCCGTGTGCTTGAGTGGTGCATGTCTCATTTAAAATTTGTTTTTTTAGCAACTTGGTTTAGGGGGCATGAGCATTGTGCTTAGTGGTTTTGCTCATAGCCACTTTCCATAAGGACCGGTTCGCAAAGCGACAACCTGGGACAACAGCACTACCATAAGACTGGTATGGGACGGTCTTAGCTGATTAATTGGATTGTTTTAGTTTGGGAGTAACTTACCTGCGGGGCAAGAGGGGAGGTGTGCTTCTGTGGCCCTCGCGCTGCTTGGGTTGAGTGTGATGTGTTCTTCTCCCCTTGAGGCTTGCTCCACCGTTGCATAACCTGAAACCTTAGCGGTTACACCTTACTAACATAATCTTTGTAAAGGCTTCGTAGTGTGGCTTGCTAGTCATCTCATCTAAGGTATGTGATGAACCACTAGCGTAGCTCACGACTTGTGGGTAAAGATGTGCAACCTCTCGAGAGTGTAAAACTGATGCATCAGCCGTGCTCACGGTTATGAGCGGCCCAGATCCTTTATGTGATTAGTTGGGTTATGGATGGTTTTTGGTAAAATCCTGGTTAATCATGATGCTTAATTTCTTCTATGCAATATCTTTGAGATAAAAGTTTCTCTACACACTTTAGTAAATAGCTTTAATAAAATTTGACCAATTAAAAGCAATGCAGTGGAGTCAGCTAACCTTAGAGCCTCATGGTTCTGTTATACTTGTTGAGTACGAGTTGTGTGCTCACGCTTGTTCTTTTCCGTTTACTCCTTGTTGGGGGGACAAATCCAACCGCTGCTCAGTCAATGGAGATACGGAGGATTATCAAGAAGTCTAGGCTCTTCGCTCTTCCAGTGGACGTCCCTGTGGCGGCTCTAGTTGCTTTCCGTTTACGCTTCCGCTTTTACGTACTTTATGTTAAAGACCAGTGTCTGTTATGGTAATAATACTTATGATGTAATCGTTAAACGTTATATTATGACATGTTCTGTGATGACAATTTGTCCTATACATGTGAGACTTGTTCCTGGCGCATGTATAGTATGCACGGTTTTGGATCATTGAAAACCGGGTGTGACACAAAACATGGGTTATGCATTACTAATTAATCTTGTAAGCACCACACTAATCAAATCATAAAAACTAAGTAAGATTAATCATCAAAGTTAAAGTAGACAACAAACTAAAATAAAGTGAGAAACAAAATTACTCTCTTTTTTTTATTATTTTTTAAGAATCAAAAAGAAAAAGACTCACACAAAAGATGACGACTAACCTCCCCACACTTGAACAAAGCATCGTCCTCGGTGCTTTTTTTTATAAAAAAAATCAAAAGAGATTTATTTCTAAAGAACCGGGGAACACACCGACAAAAAATAAGACAAAATTGACACAAAAACACCCTAGGTCGGCCGAGCCTGACCCTATTGGTCAGCCGACCCTGACACTTTTCAAAGCCAAAAGTCGCCAAATTTTTATAGGACGCTAACTATCTTATTTAAAACATAAATGTAAAGAAATTTTGAAAATAAATGAAAGATAAAACACGAATATATATACATAAATATAAGGAGCTTTCAAAATTAAGGATCTGCAATATGATGACGTACCTTTTCCTCCATGAAATTATAGGTATCAATATATTGAATTTGAAATTTGTCTTCTTCGAGAAATACCTTTAGTCGTTGGCCATTCACCATGAGCTCTAGATATGTCATGCATATAGATGTAGGATACCCCTACCCTGTATGGAGGAAGGTGGGCGCTGAGTACGTATGTACTCACCCTTTCTTTGTTGATATTTTTCCAGTGAAGATGATGTTGTTATCATATACTCGGACCAGTAAGGGTTATGACCTACTTCCCAACCGTGATGTGTGGAAGTTTGGGCATACGTTTTATTATCTACTGCTTAGTTTTAGGGCTGCGCCACTTTGCTGTCCGACCCGTTAGGGCAGATCTGTATCACTTTAATGTAAGAATGTGATTGCCAAAACATGGGACGGTAATAAACCACATTTTAGTCCCATTATGGAATTTGGGACTGTTCGGGAATGATGATAAAACTTAATTTTTAGCAACATGAGGTCGTGAGGATGTTTTTGGTTTATTTGCTCAAGTGCACATCCTAAGGATCGGTTCCTCGAGCGATCACCTAAGAAAATAGTGCAACCACAAGGCTCCCATAGGCTCTGAGCTTGGCTAATTAATTAATTAGATGAACTGGGGTTGGGTAGTTTTCTTACCTGAAATATGGCATACGGGGGGCTCTGAATTGTATAGGACTCGCTCTATCTCCTGGGATGCAGTTTGGTTTATCTGTGTTTTTGTTAGTCACACATAAGGAGGAAACTCTTGTACTTGAATAGAGGTAACCTAAAACGAAAGGATACACTCTAGGGATTCTTGTAAAGGCCTCGTAGTGAGATTACCTACCACTCACGACCCGGGAAGTGTTTGATGGGAGGATCCTCGGCAAATGAGAAATCATGACTCCTAAAGGGGTACGACCTCTGCAATGTGTTATAAAACTAATATACCAGCCATGCTCATGGTCAAGAGAGGGCTCAACCCTCATATTAGATTTTTCATGAAACTGGTTATGTTCATGATGATGCATCATTATACTTTTTTTGATATTTTTAATCAATGGGTTGGTTTACGCTAACTAAGTTAATAATAAAACTTGACCAAGCAAAAACAACCGCTTGGCTAGTCCATTATATAAAACCAGTCCACTTTACCTTTATATATACAGAATATTTGCTGGGTATGGCATATATTCAACCTTGCTTTTTTCTAAACCTAATAAGTTGCATCCATTGCAACCGCTGCTCAAATTAAGATTTTACTGCTACTCTGTAGTTCCAATACTACGATGATGAGTTCTAGGCATGTGTCTTCCGCCGTGGGGCATGGTCTTCTTCCGTTGTCATTTCCTTAGTCCTTTCATTAAGTTATCTAGTTTCGTTAACATTGCTCTGTAATAATTCTATTACTTTATCAGGTTAAAGTATTGCGCTGTGACATTTAATTATGCCAATATTGTGTATATATGTGGTTTCTGGTCCTGGCACATACATGGTTTGCACTCGGTTTTCTAGCTAAAATTGGGTGTAACAAATGCCCATAAATAATCGATGTGGAATTGTACTAGGTGGTAAAGAAGTACTTTACTACCACGACAAATAGCTCTTTAATTACCTCCAATTTAACGAGAGCCTTTTTATCAATACAACACCAATGACCATATATGATCTAGGCGACTTATTAACTTGATCAGTCTTGTTGTTAGCGGGTGCACATGGCTGCTGCATAATGGTTTACAATATATTTTATTTATAGCATGGATGAATTTTAATAGCATTTTTTCATAAAAGAAGCAATGTTATTGATATAGAAGAAACAATGCAGCAAGGAGATGCAAGGACTTTGGTAAACTTCTGACTTCTGCTTCAAAATACACAACAACATATCAAAAGAAGAAGAATCAAACACACACTCTAGTGATTTCCATTCAACATCATGCTTGAGTAACCAATCACCAAACATATTCCCCATATTATCTGGCTGGTATTTCCGGTGGTTATGTATGTAAAGTGGTCCAAACAGAGTGTAGCAAGTCAACAGTCAAAGAATAAATTGTTAATTATTCATTTCTTATGGCAGAAACAGGTTAAATCTCCTTGCTAATTTGCTTAGCCAAATTGTCTTTTCAGATTAGAAAACTTTTTGGAAAGCATCAGTGCTATGTAGAGAGATTTTACTGGGAACTGCTCAGTTGGAGTCAAGAACTTGTAAAAACCGTCTTTTTCCTGAGTTAATTCAAAACCCACAATGTGGGCATGAAATTCATTCTATTCAATAAGATTTGGTTTGACGAGATGTATAGTCCACGAGGATTTGGAGGTAAGGTTCTTAAAATTGCAAAAAGTCATGAATGATTTTGGTCTAGGGATATCGTAACAAATATCGATCTTTCAAAGGTGTTCTTCCTGTCCATTGGTCTTCCTAGAAGGAGAATTGTGTGATCCGTAATTAATAAAGAGGACGAGCAATAGATTAATATTAGTTTTAGTTTATTAGTATAATGTATGAAATATGCATGATTATGAATGAAATGGAAGAACTCGTTTTCTATCTTTTATGCATTTTGTGTGATGATTTGGTTTAGTTTAAAATGGATGAAATGGAGCTAAAATCTGTCACAGCTGGTATTAGAGGGGCCACCAGCACTCCACATGGGCTGAGATACATTAGTATCGGTGTAGACCACTAACCACTACTAAAAGCTCTCCTTCAGCATCGTGTCATGGAAGCGGCACTAATGAACCTAGGGCATTAATCTTGATTGTGTAATACTGGTTGTGGATCAGTTATCTTAAGTGGGTTTCCAATTGGTACCCAACACTGATTCTACAGTAGTGTTTCCTTGACACCGAGTGCCTTTCGATCCACTTTATAGGAGGAAGCAAATCACTCAAGTCATTGTATGCCGTTGCCGCTTGGTCCCACAACCACAGGATCTTGGCAGGAACAACACCATTTGCCCTTGTGGCAGAACTAACTTGTAGCTTTTGTCTATCTCCTTGTGTGGCTCAAAGAAGAACATGTGATCACATTGAATGAATGGGGCCTCCAAGACACTGTGTTCGCATGCTTCGCAACTTCAAAGATGGTTTGACAGATCCCTAAGGCCATTTCTAGTGCACAGTTTTATTTCACAGTTACCTAGAGCGCCACATCAAACCTGACTAGATAATTGTGTATCCCAAATTTCATTAAGATGAAACTCCGTCTAAATCAAACTCATATAATCTATCTCTTCATTAATATCTTAACATGTCACCATGTTTACTTATGGGAATGGTATTTTGGCCAATGAAAGCATACAATAGGCAAGATGACTGCAGTGGTTTATCATCATTGGCCTGAGGTAAACTACTAAGATCAATAAAAGCTTCATTTTCCAAAAAAAAAAAAAGAAAAAACATTGGTGTCATGGTATGAACTGGCAGGATGGACTTTTATGAGTTATATTATAAATGAGTTATATTAATTGGCACTAGAACTAAAACATGTTGTGACAATAAATATTTGTTTCCTAACTGTAATACTAGCTACAACCCAACAAGTCCATCAAAAATAAATCCTAGTCTTTCATGCGTAAAAATTTGCTCCTTGTAACCATGTATATATAAAATCAAATGCATTCAAGTGCACTGCAAGAACCCCAAATATTTTCGGCGGCGAAAAATATTTTCGGCGGCCTAGGACAGCCGCCGAAAATAAGGCATCTATTTTCGGCGGCTAGACCCAGCCGCCGAAATGTATGAGGCCTTTGAGGAATACAAACACATCACCCTTGTTGAGCACCTAGGCGAAGAGCTTGTTCGGGTTGGAGCCCTCTAGCACTGAGGATCTTAGTGGCACGTGGATGTGTGTGCGGTGGGTTTTCACCTAACGGCTAACGGCGCATAGTCAATCTATGCTAGAGAGATGCCTACCGGGGAGCTGCATGACGTCAATCAAAGTGACATTGGAGACCCCACCTTTCTCGCCATGGTGCCCCTAGGCTTGTTGAGGTTGGCTGCTTTAAAGAAATCATCTGCATTTACAGCCATGGGGTCCTTGCAAACAAATCCATTCACATTCACTGTAGTAGGTATAGGAAAAGAAAATTAGGTACACATTTATCAGAAATTAGGTAGCACACAAACAAAGTCAAGGGGCATGAAGATGGGTGCGCTGACATATGATTACTGTGTACATCACAACATGAATTAAACAATGTTCATAAATCATACCAGGAGAGTCCATGTCAGCTATACAGAAGCCCTGAAGCAGGCTAGGATCAGAGCCGATTGCCTGAGCAGCGACCAATGCCAGAAAAACAGCAAGAAGGAAGTATGAGGCGGCAGCCATTTGCTTTTAATTTCATCTCTTGATTTTGTGTTGGAGCGAGGACCTTGCAGTAGGCTAACCAGCTGGTTGTGTTTGTTTTGTTGATGCTTTGGCCAAGCAGGGAGATGGATGTGCTTGTATAGAGCCACAAAGCATGCAGTACGTGGCATCTTGATTCTTGAACAACTGAACGAGTCCAGTTGAACCGACCAACAGAAGAAATGGTTTCTGGGGTCTGGATCCTGCTGCATCCTACTGAATGCTGACGAAATACGAAGCTGCTATATGTACCACTGTTTCAAACAAAGCTATATGTATATGACTTTGAATATTTTTGCACTCTACTACCGAATCTGCGGGGTCAGGTGGACCCGCGTTCTTTTCTTTTGTGGCAGGTGGCTTTTGGTTAACCTTTCGTTTAGAAACGTCCAACGACAAAAAAGTTTGGGAGTAAAGTAAAGGAAAGGTGGAAGAGATTTGTTATAAATTTATTGACACAGTAACAGAGTAGAAGGCTTTGACGTAAGCTTGTCAGTGGTAGTCTGGTAGATTGTGGCAGTTATAAACAAGAAAGATTGACCAAGTTGCGTGCATGGGTCAATCGACGTATATGCACTCTTGTATATATATATGCGGAAAATGTCAAGGCTACCCAAGAAATAATTGTGTCCCTAGCTAGCTAGACAGTAGCCTTATAGTGTTTAATTTGAGACGAGCTTTCACGGCACAGGTTACCGGTTTGTGTTGAAATGGTTACATGCAATAACGAACCCGTATCAAGAATGAGAGAAGGATACGCTGGTAGCGTAGCCGTTGCAAACGCTTTATTTAATTGCAAAAGTTGAACACGTTAGACCTGTACAAATACAAGATCGTGGTTTATTTAGTTGCATGGCTAACGCACTAACTAGGCAGGAAGTGTAGAACATAGTCAGTTTGGCCTCCAGGATTTAGCCATGTCCAAATAGTGCAGAAAGGGAGTCTTAGCCTGTCTGAGTTAGTACTCTAGATAATTATGTCTTGGATCGTTGCCTTGAAACTATCTATGTTTGATGGACATGTATGACCCTGAATGCGGATGAAGCCCACTACGGGCAGAAAGCATGGTAGCATCTCTTCATGGTTAACCATCAAGGGAATTATGACCTAGGTAGATGTTTAGAATCACATTAACCAATATTAATGGATCTTTATAAGAAAATAATATTAATGGATATATAATCGTGTCTTTGTTTTTTGTGCTCCTAGAAAAGTATGCAAGTTGGTTGTGTAAGTTCAGAACTTATTTGAGAATGCAAACGTCGACCTATTTGGGACATCACTAAAAGTTCACACTCCTTGTAAAAATGATTTCGGAATGCAAACGTGGACTTATTGCCCATAAGTTGTGTAATTGAAATCATCTTTGAGGTTTTAGTTTTTATTGACAATTCCACTTAAAGTTCTAATGAATCTATTTCAGCACTTGACAAGAAATGATCATATAAGGTGCAAATAATATGGAAGGAGACCCCCCAACACACACACACACACACACACACTCTCTTTCTCTCTCTCTCTATTCTAGCTCAAATGTTTGGAGTCTCCCCTCTTGGATGGAAGTCTTAGCTTTAACTATGATTTATTTCTTGGGTTAAGAAAAGCTATGCTATCAAGAAGGATCAATTGGTACTATAGCTCAAAATAATCATTATACCAAGTCTAAGTCCCTTCAAAGTTCAATTCTCAAATTTGTGCCTTGTCCGCTTAATGATGACCCGGTTGAACCAGCCTTCAGCATCATAAACCAACCTACATCTCTGCTATCATTTTGGTTGACAGACCAGTTCAACCGCCCCTATGCTATGTTCGGCCAAGCATGTACACTGTGTGGGATTTTGATTCAATTTATTGATGGGCCCTAGGCATTTCTAAACAGTAACAACTAGTTATTGTTCAACCACTATATATAGCACTCCTCTCCTTCATTTACTTCTTCCTCCTCCAACCAACCAAAGACAAAGAACACAAGAGCACTTTACTCCACCCCCACCAAAATCCACTCTCTTGAGCTTGAATTCATCCCTTGCTTGCGTGAGATTTTGTGAGACTTTGGTAGAGCATTCAAGACCTTAATTCTCTTTCTCTCACTCTCTCGTGTTCTCATGAACTTTGTTAACACATTTGGCAGCCTTTGTGGATTTATTCCTTTTGATGCTTCATGCTCTTAGATGGCAAGGATAGCACCATCCCCCTCTTGTGTAGTGGTTCTCTAGGAAGTTTGTATCACCTGCTAGTTTAGCAATCTTAGTAAGTGACCTTTCTTACCTTTGTCGACGGTGAGGGGAGGCATAGGGTTGATATGCGCAATCCGGCCAGCCTCTGTGCTATGAAGTTCGATGCTCGAAGCTGTGCCACACCAATTATTATCTGGTTGGTTGGTCACAAGGGATGAAGGGAAGTCAGAGAGCTGAACCCCATCCATGGTCTTCAGGTGAACCTTGGTCAAGACTTGATTCAATAAATGGCACATTACATCTGACCATGTTATCGTCGCAATAATAGACCCTATCAGGTTTGGTAGTAGAGTGCAAAAATATGGAGTTATGCACGTAGTATCAATGAGGGCTCAAGGCAGTGTTCAGTACAGCAGCAGCAGGCCAAGCTGCCTCCATCCAGGCCGCCACTGCAGTTGGGTCGCTTGCAGCAGTGACAGAATGGTACCGGCCGTTTGTTCCGCGACTGCTGTTGTGTAGGGTAGAGGCCGCTGATGCCGAGCCTCTTGCACAGGGCCGTTGCCGCTTGGGTAGGCCATGAGGTCACTGAGGTGCGGACGCTTGCACTCCAGCCGGTGCACATTGATGCCATAGTTCACCTCGAGAAAGGCATTATTGCAATTGAAAGAGGACATCATCGGTGGTGCAGTGGTGCTTAAAGTTAATTACCAATTAATTGATATCTTCATGTTGTATTGTATCCCGTTTCTTCACAGAAACGCTTTATCTACTTCTGGCCACCGGTATTCGCAATATTCTTTGCATCTCGGCGAACTCGCTCGGGGCACCCCCCCAAGTTGTTTCGCGTCTTTGTTGTGTTTTCCCGACGTCGCACACGTCTCGTTCATGCTGGGGGAAGCGGACAGCGGCATGACACAAATGCCAGGGAAGAGGCGCGCCTGGCTGCTCGGGCGGCAATCCTTTTACGGTCTGCACACGATGTGTCGGGCATCAGCGACGAGGCAGTGAGCGGCGGCCGGGGTCTCGACGTTTTGTGGCTTAATTATTTGTCACAGGTGATTATTAGCAAGATTCGCATGGGTTCAAGGGGGAGGAGCCGGGGGCTTTTGCGCAAAAAAAAAAAATGAATGAACCGTAGGACGGCAGAGGTCGTGGGGCACGGCTGGGTTGTTTGCATTGCAGGCTTGCACGGCGGCTCAGTTGTATGCACCCTAGTTGCTGCCATTAAATCCACAAGCTACATATATTCATGTTTATGCTGGGATCTATAAAAATGGTTTTTTGTGCAAAGAAACATGGTTATAGATTCACGAAGATGTTTTATACACCCTCATGGCTATAGATATATGAAAATATTTTATTTACTTTAAATTCCAAAGATCACTGCACCTCACAGACACACTATAACATTGGCAGTACATAAATAGTTGCCATTTATTTTACTGATTGCATAGTACAAACTGAAACATGTAGCTGCATGTCAAATGCATGTAAAACAACTAAACCATTGAGACTCAGTTTAGTAGTGGTTGTTCTCCCAGAATTGAGCTTGGAGCCAATCAATTGTCTCTTTTCCCACTTGGAATGCCTTAGCCAAGACATCATCTGAGATTGGTGGTTTTGATCCAAAGACCGCACTGGCAATGGTAATAACCCCTGGGTTTTGGCTGCTGAGTCCAGCAAGAGCAACAGCAGGCTTGTTGTGGGCAGGGTTAAATTGAAAATGGATGAGTCCTTCGGGGAACACAAATACATCACCCCTGTTTAGAACCTTGGCGAAGAGCTTGTTTGGGTTGGAGGTAACAAATCCGACGTATAGGGTGCCCTCAAGCACCGTGAGGATCTCAGTGGCACGTGGGTGAGTGTGCGGCGGGTTCTCACCTAATGGTGCATAGTCAATACGTGCGAGAGAGATGCCAAGGGTGTTAAGGCCAGGGAGCTGCATGACATTGATCAAAGTGACATTAGACCCCACCTTGCTTCCCATGGTGTTCCTAGGCTTGTCAAGGTTTGCTGCTTTGAAGAAGTCATCTGCATTCACAGCCATGGGGTCCTTGCAAACAAATCCATTCACCTTCACTGTACATGTAGAAGAAGAAGATTAGGTGCGCACACATTGGTCAGAAATTAGGTAGCGCACATATAATCAAATCCTTGGATTACGAGGATGCGTGTGCAGTGACATATGATCGATTACTGTTGTTATCGTTGTGTGTTTATATCCCAAACTTCAGAACAAGAACTAAATAAAGTTCATACATAGATACGTACCAGGCGAGTCCTTGTCAGCTACACAAAAGTCCTGAAGCGGGCTAGGATCAGAGGCAATGGCCTGAGAAGCGACCAATGCCAGAGAAACAGCAAGAAGGAAGTATGAGGAGACAGCCATTTGCTTCTCCTCTTGATTTTGTGTTTGCGAAGGGCCTCGTGTTCCTTTGTGAGGATGCTTTGCCAAGAGGTGTGATCTATGTGCTTATATATAGACACAGCATGTTGCGTGACATTTTGAACAACTTAACTAGTCAAGTTGAAGCGACAAATAGAGAAGAAATGGTCTGTAGTAGTTGCAAGAGCCAAGTCAACTGAGATATATCAGCGTTTGAAAGGTCTATCACTTTCAACATTTTAGCATTCTACTACCTTCTCTGCTCCTGGCAAAGCACAAGTTGGACCTGTTCTTTTCTTTGTGTCAGGTGGCATATGGTTGTTACCCTTTTCAGTTTGAAATCTCCCCAACATCACAATGTCACGGAGTAAATTAGTAAAAGGTGGAGAAGATCTGTACGTAATGATAATGATAAATTAACGGACAGGTTAATAACAGGGCTCGTAGGTGGTGGATTGTGATAGTTGTTTGTAAACAAAGAGAAATTGATCATGGTGCATGCATGCATAGGCCTCATGTATGTAAGCATTCTTGGATATGCCGAAAATGTCAACAGATCAAAGAGCATCATGGTATCCCTATATGGAGCCTTATAATTAATATAAAGTTTAATTGAGGCCACATTTCATCATGATATACAATTATGCTGTAAATGTTGGTGGGATCACTCGAATCCTCATGTTGAACCGGTCATGACCATCTTGTTATTATGGAGGGTTATATTAACTACATTACATGTATTAACACATCGGTATCAAGGAGGGGAGAACAGGTATACACGCTGTCGCACATGCTTTATTTACATGCAAGTTGAACAGGTTAAGCTTGTATCAATAGCAGATCAATAACCACACGCATATATAATCTAGTCAACCTTTTGATAGCGCCTTCGGAGGCAACAAGCACCTGCAACGTGAAAAGTGCTAGTTGTGTGTTGTGAGTCCATGTACGTACATGGCTGCAGCAATTGAGCATTATGGTTTTCAATATTAATAGTATGCTGTACAATACGGCTGATTTTTAATAACATATGTGCAGATATTTATTATCATATATGTACGTCTGGCTTCTAGGCTAAATTATTTGTTTCAACACTGAACTGAATTGAAATACTTCATCCAAAAACTATGAGTATTTTCTTGAAATGCTAAATACAAACTATATAATATATGAATGAGGAGGACGAGGGAGAAGATGCTAAATATAAATAGAAATCATATAAGTATTTTATATGAAATGCTACATACAAATATAGCCATGAGGTGAACAAAGTACGCAAGATGTATGCCACAAAACAAGTACACCATCCACAATAGACGTCATACACGTTAGTAAACCACACGAGTCCTGGCACCTGTGGAGCTCCAGACAGATGCTCCGCAAATGATTCAATATTAGGGCTGGTTGAAATATTTAGAGCAATTTGATAAAATAAATTAACACTACTATAGAAAGGGTTTTACTTGAGGGCTTAAACACATTTAGGCCTTTTTTTGGTTCCATGCGGATCGAAAGGGATTAAATCTTTTCCTATTCAAATTTGATTAGTTGGGTATTTAATACCCTTCAAACCGAACAAGGCCTTACAGTGACGGTTCTATAACATATCACCAGGGATCATCATCATTGTAAATAAGCATTTGTAGCTATTTCACCTACATGCCTTTGTAAATTAAATGCCTTATCTTGTGGCTGGTCATTCCATTGTCCACCTTTCGAATAGATGAAAATGATATTTATCATGGTGGGTCATGATGCCACTAGCCTCAAGAAATGCCATTCATAGAGACGCTCTTTGCTCATAACCGCGTTGGCTGCTGCCATAGCCATCATAATCTCCTCCACATTGGTAGCCCATGTTTGAGTTGTCGAGTTGGCTGTGACCATGCATGGTATGCTAGTCATAGCCACACTGGTACCCTCAACCCTAGTATTGAAACCTAGATTGAAGCTTGGATCATAGGTTTGGGTGACCTATGGCTGACCTACCACCATGGCCTACAACAATATCGCCATAGCGTGTACCAACGTCGCATAGTTGCTCCACGGCAATGAACTTGGGGTACAAGGTAGGTTAGCTAGGGTTTGGACTATGTCGTTGCCTACTTCATTTATTAGCAAATAGTGAAAGGTGTTGTTATCGCACGGCCAAAATTAATAAATGGTTGTGCGACTCCTCATCTATTGGTGTCATCATTCCATCTGTTTCCCCTACCTCTGCCGCCCTACCCGTCACCCACCACCTCATTCTATCTCTCTATTAGCCGTCATCAAAATTATTCCTTTGCCCAGCTCTGGCTGTAAGGAAAATGGACCCTAAGCCTTGAGCTCAGTGATTTTTTTGTGGTTGAATGAGAACATTGACATTTGGGACTACTGTGTTTGCTAGAATAGTTATTTCAATCCTAGGGGTACAAGTGATAGACTTAGGATACAAACATCTCAAAGGTGTGATAAAGGAGCACAAGTGAAAACTCTGAAAATGACCAACAAGACTCAGAACATCAACCAAAACAAGGCCTGAAAAACATCAAAGGGATTTTGTGAGGACGAGACAGTCTAATCCTATGGGAATTGCATGGACCTAACAATGAGCATGTATGATCAATGAAGAAGCTTAAAGACCAATATCCAAGCCAAGTTGTATGAACTGAGCAGCCTGATGCCCTGCACAGATGAATGGACCAGAGAATCACTACGTCTGATAAATAGAGGAGGCTTGAAGATAAATGTCTAGTCAATTGAACTAATCAAAGAGTCTACTCCACCTCCAAGTGTGTATGGACTGGATGGGTGCTACAAATGAAGACCAAGTCGCCGAGAAGATGAACTGATCGGATTGTCTGAAGGTTGGCCAAACACATGGACTGGATAGTCAATAGATAACATTCTAGAAAAGAAGCGCATGCCAAATATACTGACCGGACTATCTAATTTGTGGATAGGATAATTATAACTGATAGAATTGATAAGTGAAGGCTTGTCATATTAACCAACCAGACAATCTGATACCTCCTTCAGACATTGGATGGGACAATGGTAACGGCTATCTCAATGTCTAGTGTGAAAAGGACTATGGGCCGGACTGTCTGATATGCGACACAAAAAGGATCATACTGTCCGGTCAGTCCTAATGTCTAGTTGGCTTTTTGTGTCTATATAGGCCATTCCACCTGGTCATTTGAAGCAAGTTTAATTATTAGAGCTTGATTCTAGCGTTGAGACACATTCTTGAGAGCTTTAGCATCACAAAATGCTTAAGTTCAAATCTAGACATAACCTAGTGTTTTCTTAATATGCTTAGTGCATTGCTCTTGCTTATGACCAACATATCTAATAATTGGGTTGCACACAACCTATTTTCGATCAACGCACAACATTTTCATACAATTTCTTGAGTAGATAGTCCTATAAGCTGCTTCTAGAAATTTTTTTGGAGGCGGATCGTAGGGTTGTCCGCCCCTAGAAGTCAACATATTTCTAGGGACATTCCAAAACATGGATTGTCTTTATAGCTCATTGTGATGTGCACATTGGAACTCAGAATCAAGGAACTGGTTGTAAGGAAAATGGGTCCTAAACCTTGTGCTTAGTTCCCTAATGTGATTTGGTGGTTGAGGTGACAACACGTACCATTTGGGACTAATGTGTGTGCAAGAATTTTTATTTAAGCCCCGGGGTGCAAGAAATGGACTTGGGATACAAACACCTCAAAGGAGGACATCAAAGAGCACAAGAAAATACCCAAGACTCCATCAAGATGCAGTGCACACCGGATGGTCCAGTGGTGCTATCTACGCAGTGCAGCTCATACCCAACGGCTAGTTTTGAGGCTTGGGCTATTTATACCCCCTTGGCTGGCCTCCACACTATGGTTGGTGACTCCTAAGTTCATTCTAGTGTTTAGGCACATTCTTGATCCATCCTAAGAGCCAATACACACATTTTAGATCCCAACCATCACTAGAGCAAAAGAGACACATCTCGTCATAGCTAGAGCTTGCAAAGCATCTTTGCTTAGGCCTATTTGTCTCACCCATGCTTGCGTGCATGTTTACCTTTGTAAGTGTGGGGCTCGTAAGTCTTGCGAGACCCTCTGGAGTGTGGAATGACCATCACCTTACTTGTGAGAGGAAGGAAGGCCCTCGGCATGTTGGCCAAAAGATTCCTTAGTGGAGACGGGGGTAGCTCTGTGAGAAGGCCTGCAGAAGACCCCTACGGCCCCGACAATCCTCTACGTTTGCGTGGGCGAGGCCATAGTCCAAAGAACTACACAAGAGAAGGGCACGGATGGGTGTGTACTGGGGATATCCGGAGACCCGACCGGGTGGGGCTTGACCTTTGCGAAGGTCACTTTTCCATCCTCCACCCTTGTGTGGGCGAGGCCGTATTCCTTTGAGGACTACGCGAGAGAAAGCCCTACGGGGGGCGCCAAACAAGGAGTAGAGGGTAGAGACACGTTGGTCTCCCTGAGCCTCGGGAAAAGAAATCTCCACATCTCCTTCGTGTGCCATCATTGTCGTCATCGTCTACGGAAGTTTGCAATCACTCTACTCATCTCCTTAGCTTGCACATTTACATTCTTGCAATTTGTGTGCTTATTTTTCTAGACTAGCTTAATAGTTTAGTTTTTAGATAGAACTATGTTGCAAGACTTGGTCACGATAGAGTTAGTAACACTTAGCAAAACCTTAGTGCACATAGCTAGTTTTTATCTTGCATATGTTTTGCTTAGTGGTTGCAGTTTTTAGAGAGTTTTGTTTTTAGAAATTCTAATTCACCCCCTCTTAGGTATCAGTCCAACCTTCACTGGTATTGGTTGGAGCAAATAATGTTGCTGTTGGGATGCTACGGATTTGCAAAGGGAAACAATCTCAATAATACCACATGGTATTCATTTTAGTGGCCCATGCGCACCCACGATTCAGAGGCCACCTGCTCCGTTTTCTTTGGAATCAGCCGTCCTCTTCCCACCACACTGCTTAACCCTTTGCATGCTCTCCCCATATCTCATGTACTAAAACAGAACACGGAGGCGGGATCCTAGAAGGCAATGCACTGCACCTTGTGATTTCAGAAGGTGACGGCGGGGTGCCCCATGTGACATCATTTTTTTAGGGGCTGCTGGCAGCTTGTCCAGACCCACTCGTGGAGCAGCTGTGCGAGACTGGTCTATTTTCGGTCCACATCTTGAAACAAAATGGTGGCACTGGTAAAAATCAAATTTGTAGCCTTTAGTCGTTTTCTTGCCATTTACATCGTAAATATTGATTTGTGCCAATACAGCAAGGTCTTATAGATTCATGAAGCAGTTTTTTTATATAGAAGCTTCACTTCAAATTTCCAAGGACAGTACATCTCACGGGGATACAATAACACTGGCAGTACATAATACTTGCCATTTATTTTTCTGACTCTGTAGATTAGAAACTACAACATGGTGCGAAATGTATGTAGACATTAATATTTCAATTCCATCAATCCTCACTTTATTTAATTTATTTAGTAGTTGTTGTTCTCCCAAAATTGAGCCTGGAGCCAATCAATTGTTCCCTTTTCCACCTGGAACGCCTTGGCCAAGACATCATCCGAGATCGGTGGCTTTGATCCAAAGACTGCATTGGCAATGGTGATGACGCCAGGGTTCTGGCTGCTGAGTGCAGCAAGAGCAACTGCCGGCTTGTCATGGACGGGGTTGAATTGGAAGTGAATGAGACCCTCGGGGAAGACAAAGACGTCACCCTTGTTGAGCACCTTGGCGAAGAGCTTGTTTGGGTTGGAGGTGACAAACCCAACATACAGGGTCCCCTCAAGCACCGTTAGGATCTCGGTGGCACGTGGGTGGGTGTGAGGTGGGTTCTCACCTAACGGTGCATAGTCAATGCGTGCCAAAGAGATACCTAGGGTGTTGAGGCCGGGGAGCTGCATAACATTGATCAAAGTCACATTGGAGCCCACCTTGCTCGCCATGGTGTCCCTAGGCATATCAAGTTTGGCTGCCTTGAAGAAGTCATCTGGGTTCACGGACATAGGGTCCTTGCAAACGAATCCATTCACCTTCACTGAACACAAGACGATGGAAAAATAGGTACATAAAGATCAGAATTTATTCAGCCAGACATAAAAATATTTGCTGTATGTAGGTGTAAATTGTGACAATCGATATATGTTTACAGAAGAAGAATTAAACAAAATTCATACATACGTACCAGGAGAGTCCTTGTCTGCTACGCAGAAGTCCTGAAGCGGGCTAGGATCCGAGGCAATGGCCTGGTGTGAAGCGATCAATGCCAGAGAAACAGCAAGAAGGAAGTATGAGGAGGCAGCCATTTGCTTCTCTCCTCCTGCTTTTGTGTTGGAGCTGCTTGTGTTTGTTTTGTGTGGATGGTTTGGCCTAGCGGTAAGATGGATGGGCTTATATAGCCACAGCAACAACAAGTAGCGTGACATTTTGAACAACGGAACTAGTCAAGTTGAAAGAGCCTGCTGATGATAGCTATGTCAGCGTTTCAAAGCTAGATCGCTTTCAATATTTTTGCACTACTACCAACTCTGACAGTGTCTCCCTTGTTTGCTCGAAGCAAAGCATAAGTTGGACCCGTTCTTTTCTGTGTAGATGGCGTACTAGCGCGTGGTTGTTACCCTTTTTAGTATGAAATATCCAACTGCAAAAAAGTTAATTGGGAGCAAAGTAAAAGGCGGTAAAGGTTTGTGATAAATTAAGATGCAGAGTAATAGGGTACACAGAAGGAACTTGCGTAAGCTCGTAGGTGGTGGATTGTGATAGTTGTGTGTAAACATATTAAAGAAAGGTTGACCAGGTGCACGCATGGGCTATATGTATATGTATGCGGACAATGTCAACACAGCACCAAAAGACATCACGGTGTCCCTAGACATAGACAGCCTTGTAATAATATAATAGTTTATTTGAGACTACCTACATCGTGTCCAACAATCATGTTCTCAAGTCACTGTTTTGTTGGACTGGTTAATTGTGGCCATTTTGTTAATCACATTACGTGCAGTAATGACTGTATCTAGAAGGGGCGAACAGGGGTACCCTGGTATGTAGTATCTGTCACACGATTTATTTACTTCAAGTTTTAGGCACTGTTTGGAACGTGCAATATGTTCATATTCCTACATTTTTTCTATGAAACTGAATTATTTCTTAAAATTCCTATAATTTCTACGTTCTAAACGGGCCTTACAATGGTTAGGAAAATAAGAGCCATCCATTGAACACAATATGATTGTTTTAAAATTAGTGGTACTACCTAGGGAATGGTACTAATAGAAGCTATCAAATCGATAGGTCTGGTACTAGTAACGTTGAGACTAGTGTTATTTAAATTTATTTCATTAAACCCTTTTCTCAAATCAGTGCCATAATTTTCTCCAATACTTAAACACAATTTAATTATGGTGTGATTTATGCATGCCATTGTATTTGTTCCGATTATTCCCCAAGTAATTATATGAATAACTTGTTTGATGCACATATGTTGTTGCATAATTTGTTTTGAACATGCTTGAGTTTGTTTGATTCAAACAAAGTTCATTTGATCTTTTTACAAAGAAATGTTCTTTTATCGAACCCTTTCTCTAGAAAAGTTTTCTTTACCCCCTCCTCTTTTCCTTCTTGTGGCATGCAAGAGGCCAGGAGCCCATGCATTTGGCTCAGCCCGCTCCTTTTTCCCTTCCTCCCGCAGTGAAGCCAACCCAGTGGCAGCCTAGCTATGCAGCTCCCTCCATAGGCTGCTTCCTCCTCCGCTGCTATTGAAATGCAGGCCCACCTGTCATCTAACCTCCATCTCCCTTAATTTCCATTCTCAAGAATGTGCTGATGTCCAACGCACACGACACAGGCAAGAGTATGGCTCGAACTCCACCTCGCCACCACATTCCTTTCCCTCTCCATGAGTCATGGAGCTACCCCTATATAAAGTGATGACCCATGTCATAGTCCCCTCAATCCATGCCCTATCTCCAGACAAACCTCGCAAGAACTTGCGGCCACCACTAGTTTCCACCGTTGCCTTCCAAGCCACTCAAGCCGCCTTCAATGTGCAAGCCCAGTCACCAAGCTTCTCCACGAGGTAGAACAACAATTCACTTGACTTTTCCCTGTTTCCCCTTCTCTTTCGTCGGTTTTTGCTGATGTGTCACCGTGTCGTGTAGATTAGAGTCATCATCACCAGTTTTTGCCATCGTCTAGAGCCGGCTATAGGGACTTTGCCTTGAGGTGAGAGTCTCCCTCAAAACTCTTCCACGAATTCCAAATACAAAATTAGAAAAAGAAAAATCCTTTCCCTGTTTATTGGGCGGCCCGCCACCCCAACGACCCAACTCTCCTTTCCCCTCCTCCCCTTTCAGCCCGGCCACCATCAGCCCACTCCTTCTCACCCATAGCCCCAACTCCCCCCTTCCCTACTGCGGCACGCCCATGCCACCGTGCTCCCTCCCTCTCTCTCTCCTCCTTCTCCTTCCTTCGACCAACACGCACAGCGCGCGCAGACAGCACCGCGCGGCCACCTCACTACCACATCGTGATGCCGCTTGACACCCCCATCTCCACACCACCCGCACCGTGCATTGCCACACCACTCGCAAGCGCATCGCTGCACCATGACGAGACTCCACCGGCTATAAGAAGCCCTCCGCGCACCACTAGCCTCATCCTTCCTCGTCGCAACCGGCCCTTGAGCTAATCAGGCGCTGGTAGCCGCGGGCACCAGCCCCCTCCCCAAGCTCACTTCGGCTTTGCACAAATTCCACCTACCCAGGCCACTAAAGCTCAATTCCATCCAATCCAAGCTCCTCCCTCCCTACCTCCACCTTGCTGGCACCTTGTGGTCCCATTTTCCCCTCCTCAGACCCGTCGGCACACGCGTCACCCTCACCGCCGTGCTGTAGAAACCCACGTCAGGCCACCCATCCATGTCTCCAACCCCATCACGCGGTTCTCTTCCTCTCCCCGATACTCTCGACTATGACCTCATCACTATTGCTGCCGCCAACGGCAGGAACCGCCAGTGAACCCCCTTAGGCTGCCGCATCCCGGTTCACTCGTACCGACCGGCTAAGCTCACCTTTCACCCTGTGATGCCATCCGACCCCTTCTGTTGCTGCCATGTGGGCCCAGGGCCAAGAGATCATCTGGCGCGCTGTCACCCCCTCCCCATGCGCTTGTGCCAGCCCACCTAGGCCTCCCGCGTACCATGCATGTGTTTGGGCCAAAAGGCCGAAAGCCACCCTCGGCTTAGGTTGTTTCCCGCAGGCTAAAAGCAAGAGTTTGACAAATAAAAGTCCAAATCTACCCCTTCAGCGATAGAGAAAGTCTATTCCTACCCCCTAGCCAATAAATAATCCATATCTCTTCTCCGTCCTAACTCCGATTTAGTTGATTCTTGCACCTAAATTCATCTAAAATCAAGCACTACCTACTTATACACCACACATAGTCTTTTCCAAGGCCGAAAGCCGCCGTCCTACGCCTAGTCAGTGCATCACACTGGTCCCACAAATATTGGGTGCTTAGTGATTGATTTCGTTGCCCTCCTATTCTCCATAAATACTAAAGGTTCTTGTCTTGGCCTCTCTAAACCTCATTCTAGACTATTCTGATCTCCAAAATCATCCCCACCAATCGCACACCATCATGTCCTACTCTTTCATTTCTTCCTCCTACAGAAACCCCCACCCCGACGTCATCATGCGACTACCATACCACCAGTTCTGTTTCCACCCTTGCCGCCTAGGTCCGCTACTTTGGCATTTCCACGACAACCGCTACCAGGCCTGCCAGCGTGGCCGGTAGTTCCCAGCCCAACCCGTTGCCTCTAGCACCTTACCATAATCACCACCACGGGTAAGCGCCACCAACGAATCATTGAGTCTCTACCCCTTTACTTAGTCCAGGTTGTGTTGAGCTCACATTATACCTCGATGTGTGTGTTTTCCTTGTTTGTGCGTGTAGGTTATACCGGAGAGTCTGATCAGTACGCCCCTCACAAGAACCTTCGCGATACTTGAAGAAAGCAACCGGCGCTTGCATCAGATGCTTTACCAGCATGCGTAGTGGATGGCACACCATCACGTCCATCAGTTAGTACACCAACGTGCTCGGTAGATGATGGTACACTGACGCATTCGGCAGATGATACACCCTCGTCACCAGCGACCAATGCATCGTCTATATCAACAAAACAATAGGCAAGCCCACTGGAATCCTAACTTGATGCATAAATTTCCTATGTTTCGCAAACACAACCCTTGGTATGATAATCACAATAAAACTTACATGCTTTGCTTGCTAGGGTAACCTAGTGAAATATAGCCACCTAAGCCTATCTAGATATAGCGCGCATAGGTAAGATCGCTCATTTAATTATATCTATCATAATCTTGACGTTGAGTTAGATTATGGTTGTGTAACATGATGGGTATGGAAAAGTGGATGTGTGGTGTGGTTTTGAAATAAAATAGGGAAGAATCCCGGCAACCGACCTTATCGGAATACGTCTTTGTGCCGAAATAGCCATTTAAGGGTAGGGTTTGAACAGGTAACTTAGTAACTCGCGGTTATCCTAGGTCACAGACTTCGTGGAGAAGGCCGGGTATGTGGATGCTCGTGGTGTCGAGCAAAAGAAACTGGAAGGTGGAATGGTTCTGCCTGTGCCCTGTAAGGACCGCGTTGATTTTCATCTTGCATAACTCTTTTCGTATAACCACTCACTCTATATGAGGCATTGGCTAGGCCCGAGCCAGAATGGATAATCTAGCGGCAGCTGTGTTGGTGCATGAGGGTGAAGGTAAGGGGTGTGTGTCACGGGAGTACTGCGGGGTACTGCAGTGACTTGGGGGCCTGATCCTTAAAGCACTTCTAGACCATGAAAAGATGGCAAATGCTTGGTTTGGAATTCGGACACTTATTTGGCCGTAAGCAGTCGCTAAATCTAACTTGCGGGTCATAGTACAACCTCTGATCAGAGTAAAATCTATTCGAATAGTCCGTGTCCAGTGGTATGGATGGTTTACAGCTTAGTTCTTCGACTAGCACTTTTTATAAACTAAAATGATGGTTCGTGGTTTGTTTGGGAACAAAATGTTTTTTGGTGGATGTTGGAGCTACGGGGGTGAAATCCCGTAGCGCGCTGTGTGGAAATGTGTTGGCTAGAACTCCATGAACCATGTGGACCGGCAAGTCTAGTGGCAATCCCTTTTTGGGAAAAACCCTGTTTTAAAAAAGAATAAAACTTCGTATGTAGATTAAACCCTGCATACAAAATGTTTTTATGCAAAAACTCTCCCTAAGCTCCAGATATATCCTGCATATATATGTAGCTATACCCCTACTCTGTATGGAGGAAGGTGGGCAGCTGAGTATGTATGTACTCACCATTGCTTTGTTGATGTTTCCAGTGAAGATGGTGCTGTTACCATATACTCGGACCAGTAAGGATTATGACCTGCTTCCTAACCGTGACGTGTGGAAGTTTGAGCCTATGTTTTATTCTCCACCGCTTAGTTTCAGGGCTGCGCCCCTTTGCTGTCCGACCCGTTCGGAAGGTAATAAAGCACATTTTTAGTCCTATTATGGAATTTGGGGCACTTCAGGTGTATCATAGCGTAAGTTGGCCGTAAGACAAAACCCTAAGGTTGGAAAAATGTTTTGAGTCCAAAACCCATTTGAAAAACACCTCTACTCCACATCTTACTCAAATTAAAAAAAGTTTTGGCCCTCCCTTACCCCAATAGCCGTCATCAACCTAGTCAAGCTTCTACTAGAAGGAAGATAATGTTTCTCGTGCAAGCCAAACCAAATAGACATGAGCTCAAGACCAAGCAATAGATGGACGTGATGGGACGATATTAAAGGAATCAATGCTGTCATAAAAGTGAGAAATCAGCATCACAGAGACATCTAGCATGACCCTAAGGTATGGACCACCCTAGCTAAACACTTGACCTGGGACGTGCACCAAAAACCGAGGAAGACAAGGATATGACCTCTGCAGTATGCTCTATCAATGCAACACAGTTGACAAATGACCCCTCAGGCAGAGTTGTACACCAGCCATGCAGTGCCATTTGGCACCCTATTTGCCACGGACTCTAGGCACCGTAGAAGAAAACCCTAAAAGGAACTACAGGATGTGCCAGCTACCTGCTTAAAAGCTCAGCAGAAAGACCCTTGAGTCGTCGGAGCCAAGTAGTCATGGCAGAAGAAACTCCATACCTCAGTGGCCACCCCGTGCCCCATAAAAAGAGGAAGCACAAAGACCTCTCAGTAGAAATTCTAGAGCCGAAAGGCATACCCGTCATCCTTCCAGAGACTAAGAGCAAGCTAGAGCCCCCAGAATCCCTCCCAAATCCTTCACCAGATCTAGCAGAACTCCTCACCCTAAACAGAATTCTAGCACCAGAGCCAGAGTGCTTCGAAGAAGAAGAGCTACCCAGAGCTCCACCGCCAAGCCCCACCACACACTACAAACCAGAAGATCCACCACCAACCTTATCAACAGAAGAAAGGATAGAACCCTCAGGCATTGCCTCGCCCCAAGGACTGACCGAAGAATACAATCCGTGGAAAACTAGGTTTAAACTACTATTAATCAAGGATTAATCAATTGCTAGCTAGCTCTAATAGATCTAATAAGCTAAAGGATGATAAATGATAATCTAATCACAAACTAGATATAACACTAGACTACTGGGCACGATCAAGATAAGCTAAATACGGCTAAGGGATTAGCAAAAGATACGAGACAAACTTCTTATAAACTAAGAACCACCCTGAGCAAAGATCAAACATGCAACAAAGAATAAACATGATAACGAACATCATAGATTTACTAGAAGCTTTCCCTCCAACCACTTGTTATATAAGTCAGGGTAATCGACGAACTAGCAAGCCTAAACCAAGTCTAAGCATGAGTATATTCAATCAACTAATTAAAGTAAAAAGATCTACTAAAAGACATGTGGATATCAAATCTAGCCAGATCACATGTACAGATGAAGCATTGCAAAGACATGGATCGTATATCATGTATAAACAAAGAACTAATATCCAAAGGATAATTTCATTGATCGAACTCAAGGTTTATCATAGCAAATAAGAAGAACAGAGAGTTTACTCGAAGAACATCATGAACTCAACGCACAAAATTGTCGGTTTCGACGAGATGAAGCACGTAGTCGAAGATGAACTCGAAACTCCCCGGAAACAGCTTGGGTCGGCCGACCCTAGGGGGGTAAGTTGGCCGAACCCCTCTGTTCCTGCCTCCTCTCGCTACCTCCTTTCGCCGAGATCTCCTGCTCGACGAGTCTTGCGAAGATGGACACCTAAACCTAGCTTTGGAGCTCTGTTTACGATGAATTGGATGACCTCTCCCTCTAGGGAGGCCATATATTTATACTCTGGAGAGTCCCCTACACATGGAATCTAATAGGTCGGTTCTAAGAGTCCTAAGACACCTAAAACACCTATTTCTATGTATATACAAGCCTCTAGAAGAGTCCCGGTCGTCCATATACTTCCTTGCTTGGAGATTAAGTCATTGTCCTGGTCCTTCCCGAAATCCAACTTTCCATAATCTGTAGCCTGTAGTATTTCGACCATAACTCCCTCATCTGAAGTCCAAAAAAGGCAAAATCGGACTCTAAATTGTAGAGCTCGAAGAGATCTACAACTTTAGTATTCAGACTTTCTTCATTTAATGTCGTTAAGGTCTCTGAATTGGGTCCACAAGGTGCTGCTAATTTAAAATAACGTTAAACCTTCCCTACTCATAATTATCTAATGAGCAAAAACTTCACTTATATGGGAAATGAGTGTCGAAAGATGAAAGGATTTAGAGGATATGGAATTCAGCAATGCTAGTTCTCCAGTGTAGAACAACTAGTACTGAATATATATGTGGAGGCAAGCAATCAAGAGATAAAAAATAGATGACCAAAATAATACAAGGGATTAAACTATCTAAAGGAATCAAGCTTAACCAAACTCATATGAGATAACTTGGTTATAAACTGGGTTTTCAACTAGGCTCTAATATGATTTATCCTCTCTCTTGACAAAGGGATGGAACACATGATCATAAGAGTTTTTTTTAAATAAATAAATCATCCTCCAAATCTTTTCTTAAAGAAGCTTAGCAAAGCTATAAAACATCTTCCTTCTAATCAAAACATGGGTTATGCATTACTAATTAATCTTGTAAGCACCACACTAATCAAATCATAAAAACTAAGTAAGATTAATCATCAAAGTTAAAGTAGACAACAAACTAAAATAAAGTGAGAAACAAAATTACTCTCTTTTTTATTATTTTTTAAGAATCAAAAAGAAAAAGACTCACACAAAAGATGACGACTAACCTCCCCACACTTGAACAAAGCATCGTCCTCGGTGCTTTTTTTTATAAAAAAAATCAAAAGAGATTTATTTCTAAAGAACCGGGGAACACACCGACAAAAAATAAGACAAAATTGACACAAAAACACCCTGGGTCGGCCGAGCCTGACCCTATTGGTCAGCCGACCCTGACACTTTTCAAAGCCAAAAGTCGCCAAATTTTTATAGGACGCTAACTATCTTATTTAAAACATAAATGTAAAGAAATTTTGAAAATAAATGAAAGATAAAACACGAATATATATACATAAATATAAGGAGCTTTCAAAATTAAGGATCTGCAATATGATGACGTACCTTTTCCTCCATGAAATTATAGGTATCAATATATTGAATTTGAAATTTGTCTTCTTCGAGAAATACCTTTAGTCGTTGGCCATTCACCATGAGCTCTAGATATGTCATGCATATAGATGTAGCGATACCCCTACCCTGTATGGAGGAAGGTGGGCGCTGAGTACGTATGTACTCACCCTTTCTTTGTTGATATTTTTCCAGTGAAGATGATGTTGTTATCATATACTCGGACCAGTAAGGGTTATGACCTACTTCCCAACCGTGATGTGTGGAAGTTTGGGCATACGTTTTATTATCTACTGCTTAGTTTTAGGGCTGCGCCACTTTGCTGTCCGACCCGTTAGGGCAGATCTATATCACTTTAATGTAAGAATGTGATTGCCAAACCATGGGACGGTAATAAACCACATTTTAGTCCCATTATGGAATTTGGGACCTGTTCGGGAATGATGATAAAACTTAATTTTTAGCAACATGAGGTCGTGAGGATGTTTTTGGTTTATTTGCTCAAGTGCACATCCTAAGGATCGGTTCCTCGAGCGATCACCTAAGAAAATAGTGCAACCACAAGGCTCCCATAGGCTCTGAGCTTGGCTAATTAATTAATTAGATGAACTGGGGTTGGGTAGTTTTCTTACCTGAAATATGGCATACAGGGGGGCTCTGAATTGTATAGGACTCGCTCTATCTCCTGGGATGCAGTTTGGTTTATCTGTGTTTTTGTTAGTCACACATAAGGAGGAAACTCTTGTACTTGAATAGAGGTAACCTAAAACGAAAGGATACACTCTAGGGATTCTTGTAAAGGCCTCGTAGTGAGATTACCTACCACTCACGACCCGGGAAGTGTTTGATGGGAGGATCCTCGGCAAATGAGAAATCATGACTCCTAAAGGGGTACGACCTCTGCAATGTGTTATAAAACTAATATACCAGCCATGCTCATGGTCAAGAGAGGCTCAACCCTCATATTAGATTTTTCATGAAACTGGTTATGTTCATGATGATGCATCATTATACTTTTTTTGATATTTTTAATCAATGGGTTGGTTTACGCTAACTAAGTTAATAATAAAACTTGACCAAGCAAAAACAACCGCTTGGCTAGTCCATTATATAAAACCAGTCCACTTTACCTTTATATATACAGAATATTTGCTGGGTATGGCATATATTCAACCTTGCTTTTTTCTAAACCTAATAAGTTGCATCCATTGCAACCGCTGCTCAAATTAAGATTTTACTGCTACTCTGTAGTTCCAATACTACGATGATGAGTTCTAGGCATGTGTCTTCCGCCGTGGGGCATGGTCTTCTTCCGTTGTCATTTCCTTAGTCCTTTCATTAAGTTATCTAGTTTCGTTAACATTGCTCTGTAATAATTCTATTACTTTATCAGGTTAAAGTATTGCGCTGTGACATTTAATTATGCCAATATTGTGTATATATGTGGTTTCTGGTCCTGGCACATACTTGGTTTGCACTCGGTTTTCTAGCCAAAATTGGGTGTAACAAATGCCCATAAATAATCGATGTGGAATTGTACTAGGTGGTAAAGAAGTACTTTACTACCACGACAAATAGCTCTTTAATTACCTCCAATTTAACGAGAGCCTTTTTATCAATACAACACCAATGACCATATATGATCTAGGCGACTTATTAACTTGATCAGTCTTGTTGTTAGCGGGTGCACATGGCTGCTGCATAATGGTTTACAATATATTTTATTTATAGCATGGATGAATTTTAATAGCATTTTTTCATAAAAGAAGCAATGTTATTGATATAGAAGAAACAATGCAGCAAGGAGATGCAAGGACTTTGGTAAACTTCTGACTTCTGCTTCAAAATACACAACAACATATCAAAAGAAGAAGAATCAAACACACACTCTAGTGATTTCCATTCAACATCATGCTTGAGTAACCAATCACCAAACATATTCCCCATATTATCTGGCTGGTATTTCCCGTGGTTATGTATGTAAAGTGGTCCAAACAGAGTGTAGCAAGTCAATAGTCAAAGAATAAATTGTTAATTATTCATTTCTTATGGCAGAAACAGGTTAAATCTCCTTGCTAATTTGCTTAGCCAAATTGTCTTTTCAGATTAGAAAACTTTTTGGAAAGCATCAGTGCTATGTAGAGAGATTTTACTGGGAACTGCTCAGTTGGAGTCAAGAACTTGTAAAAACCGTCTTTTTCCTGAGTTAATTCAAAACCCACAATGTGGGCATGAAATTCATTCTATTCAATAAGATTTGGTTTGACGAGATGTATAGTCCACGAGGATTTGGAGGTAAGGTTCTTAAAATTGCAAAAAGTCATGAATGATTTTGGTCTAGGGATATCGTAACAAATATCGATCTTTCAAAGGTGTTCTTCCTGTCCATTGGTCTTCCTAGAAGGAGAATTGTGTGATCCGTAATTAATAAAGAGGACGAGCAATAGATTAATATTAGTTTTAGTTTATTAGTATAATGTATGAAATATGCATGATTATGAATGAAATGGAAGAACTCGTTTTCTATCTTTTATGCATTTTGTGTGATGATTTGGTTTAGTTTAAAATGGATGAAATGGAGCTAAAATCTGTCACAGCTGGTATTAGAGGGGCCACCAGCACTCCACATGGGCTGAGATACATTAGTATCGGTGTAGACCACTAACCACTACTAAAAGCTCTCCTTCAGCATCGTGTCATGGAAGCGGCACTAATGAACCTAGGGCATTAATCTTGATTGTGTAATACTGGTTGTGGATCAGTTATCTTAAGTGGGTTTCCAATTGGTACCCAACACTGATTCTACAGTAGTGTTTCCTTGACACCGAGTGCCTTTCGATCCACTTTATAGGAGGAAGCAAATCACTCAAGTCATTGTATGCCGTTGCCGCTTGGTCCCACAACCACAGGATCTTGGCAGGAACAACACCATTTGCCCTTGTGGCAGAACTAACTTGTAGCTTTTGTCTATCTCCTTGTGTGGCTCAAAGAAGAACATGTGATCACATTGAATGAATGGGGCCTCCAAGACACTGTGTTCGCATGCTTCGCAACTTCAAAGATGGTTTGACAGATCCCTAAGGCCATTTCTAGTGCACAGTTTTATTTCACAGTTACCTAGAGCGCCACATCAAACCTGACTAGATAATTGTGTATCCCAAATTTCATTAAGATGAAACTCCGTCTAAATCAAACTCATATAATCTATCTCTTCATTAATATCTTAACATGTCACCATGTTTACTTATGGGAATGGTATTTTGGCCAATGAAAGCATACAATAGGCAAGATGACTGCAGTGGTTTATCATCATTGGCCTGAGGTAAACTACTAAGATCAATAAAAGCTTCATTTTCCAAAAAAAAAAAAAAGAAAAAACATTGGTGTCATGGTATGAACTGGCAGGATGGACTTTTATGAGTTATATTATAAATGAGTTATATTAATTGGCACTAGAACTAAAACATGTTGTGACAATAAATATTTGTTTCCTAACTGTAATACTAGCTACAACCCAACAAGTCCATCAAAAATAAATCCTAGTCTTTCATGCGTAAAAATTTGCTCCTTGTAACCATGTATATATAAAATCAAATGCATTCAAGTGCACTGCAAGAACCCCAAATATTTTCGGCGGCGAAAAATATTTTCGGCGGCCTGGGACAGCCGCCGAAAATAAGTCATCTATTTTCGGCGGCTAGACCCAGCCACCGAAATGTATGAGGCCTTTGAGGAATACAAACACATCACCCTTGTTGAGCACCTAGGCGAAGAGCTTGTTCGGGTTGGAGCCCTCTAGCACTGAGGATCTTAGTGGCACGTGGATGTGTGTGCGGTGGGTTTTCACCTAACGGCTAACGGCGCATAGTCAATCTGTGCTAGAGAGATGCCTACCGGGGAGCTGCATGACGTCAATCAAAGTGACATTGGAGACCCCACCTTTCTCGCCATGGTGCCCCTAGGCTTGTTGAGGTTGGCTGCTTTAAAGAAATCATCTGCATTTACAGCCATGGGGTCCTTGCAAACAAATCCATTCACATTCACTGTAGTAGGTATAGGAAAAGAAAATTAGGTACACATTTATCAGAAATTAGGTAGCACACAAACAAAGTCAAGGGGCATGAAGATGGGTGCGCTGACATATGATTACTGTGTACATCACAACATGAATTAAACAATGTTCATAAATCATACCAGGAGAGTCCATATCAGCTATACAGAAGCCCTGAAGCAGGCTAGGATCAGAGCCGATTGCCTGAGCAGCGACCAATGCCAGAAAAACAGCAAGAAGGAAGTATGAGGCGGCAGCCATTTGCTTTTAATTTCATCTCTTGATTTTGTGTTGGAGCGAGGACCTTGCAGTAGGCTAACCAGCTGGTTGTGTTTGTTTTGTTGATGCTTTGGCCAAGCAGGGAGATGGATGTGCTTGTATAGAGCCACAAAGCATGCAGTACGTGGCATCTTGATTCTTGAACAACTGAACGAGTCCAGTTGAACCGACCAACAGAAGAAATGGTTTCTGGGGTCTGGATCCTGCTGCATCCTACTGAATGCTGACGAAATACGAAGCTGCTATATGTACCACTGTTTCAAACAAAGCTATATGTATATGACTTTGAATATTTTTGCACTCTACTACCGAATCTGCGGGGTCAGGTGGACCCGCGTTCTTTTCTTTTGTGGCAGGTGGCTTTTGGTTAACCTTTCATTTAGAAACGTCCAACGACAAAAAAGTTTGGGAGTAAAGTAAAGGAAAGGTGGAAGAGATTTGTTATAAATTTATTGACACAGTAACAGAGTAGAAGGCTTTGACGTAAGCTTGTCAGTGGTAGTCTGGTAGATTGTGGCAGTTATAAACAAGAAAGATTGACCAAGTTGCGTGCATGGGTCAATCGACGTATATGCACTCTTGTATATATATATGCGGAAAATGTCAAGGCTACCCAAGAAATAATTGTGTCCCTAGCTAGCTAGACAGTAGCCTTATAGTGTTTAATTTGAGACGAGCTTTCACGGCACAGGTTACCGGTTTGTGTTGAAATGGTTACATGCAATAACGAACCCGTATCAAGAATGAGAGAAGGATACGCTGGTAGCGTAGCCGTTGCAAACGCTTTATTTAATTGCAAAAGTTGAACACGTTAGACCTGTACAAATACAAGATCGTGGTTTATTTAGTTGCATGGCTAACGCACTAACTAGGCAGGAAGTGTAGAACATAGTCAGTTTGGCCTCCAGGATTTAGCCATGTCCAAATAGTGCAGAAAGGGAGTCTTAGCCTGTCTGAGTTAGTACTCTAGATAATTATGTCTTGGATCGTTGCCTTGAAACTATCTATGTTTGATGGACATGTATGACCCTGAATGCGGATGAAGCCCACTACGGGCAGAAAGCATGGTAGCATCTCTTCATGGTTAACCATCAAGGGAATTATGACCTAGGTAGATGTTTAGAATCACATTAACCAATATTAATGGATCTTTATAAGAAAATAATATTAATGGATATATAATCGTGTCTTTGTTTTTTGTGCTCCTAGAAAAGTATGCAAGTTGGTTGTGTAAGTTCAGAACTTATTTGAGAATGCAAACATCGACCTATTTGGGACATCACTAAAAGTTCACACTCCTTGTAAAAATGATTTCGGAATGCAAACGTGGACTTATTGCCCATAAGTTGTGTAATTGAAATCATCTTTGAGGTTTTAGTTTTTATTGACAATTCCACTTAAAGTTCTAATGAATCTATTTCAGCACTTGACAAGAAATGATCATATAAGGTGCAAATAATATGGAAGGAGACCCCCCAACACACACACACACACACACACACACTCTCTTTCTCTCTCTCTCTATTCTAGCTCAAATGTTTGGAGTCTCCCCTCTTGGATGGAAGTCTTAGCTTTAACTATGATTTATTTCTTGGGTTAAGAAAAGCTATGCTATCAAGAAGGATCAATTGGTACTATAGCTCAAAATAATCATTATACCAAGTCTAAGTCCCTTCAAAGTTCAATTCTCAAATTTGTGCCTTGTCCGCTTAATGATGACCCGGTTGAACCAGCCTTCAGCATCATAAACCAACCTACATCTCTGCTATCATTTTGGTTGACAGACCAGTTCAACCGCCCCTATGCTATGTTCGGCCAAGCATGTACACTGTGTGGGATTTTGATTCAATTTATTGATGGGCCCTAGGCATTTCTAAACAGTAACAACTAGTTATTGTTCAACCACTATATATAGCACTCCTCTCCTTCATTTACTTCTTCCTCCTCCAACCAACCAAAGACAAAGAACACAAGAGCACTTTACTCCACCCCCACCAAAATCCACTCTCTTGAGCTTGAATTCATCCCTTGCTTGCGTGAGATTTTGTGAGACTTTGGTAGAGCATTCAAGACCTTAATTCTCTTTCTCTCACTCTCTCGTGTTCTCATGAACTTTGTTAACACATTTGGCAGCCTTTGTGGATTTATTCCTTTTGATGCTTCATGCTCTTAGATGGCAAGGATAGCACCATCCCCCTCTTGTGTAGTGGTTCTCTAGGAAGTTTGTATCACCTGCTAGTTTAGCAATCTTAGTAAGTGACCTTTCTTACCTTTGTGGACGGTGAGGGGAGGCATAGGGTTGATATGCGCAATCCGGCCAGCCTCTGTGCTATGAAGTTCGATGCTCGAAGCTGTGCCACACCAATTATTATCTGGTTGGTTGGTCACAAGGGATGAAGGGAAGTCAGAGAGCTGAACCCCATCCATGGTCTTCAGGTGAACCTTGGTCAAGACTTGATTCAATAAATGGCACATTACATCCGACCATGTTATCGTCGCAATAATAGACCCTATCAGGTTTGGTAGTAGAGTGCAAAAATATGGAGTTATGCACGTAGTATCAATGAGGGCTCAAGGCAGTGTTCAGTACAGCAGCAGCAGGCCAAGCTGCCTCCATCCAGGCCGCCACTGCAGTTGGGTCGCTTGCAGCAGTGACAGAATGGTACCGGCCGTTTGTTCCGCGACTGCTGTTGTGTAGGGTAGAGGCCGCTGATGCCGAGCCTCTTGCACAGGGCCGTTGCCGCTTGGGTAGGCCATGAGGTCACTGAGGTGCGGACGCTTGCACTCCAGCCGGTGCACATTGATGCCATAGTTCACCTCGAGAAAGGCATTATTGCAATTGAAAGAGGACATCATCGGTGGTGCAGTGGTGCTTAAACTTAATTACCAATTAATTGATATCTTCATGTTGTATTGTATCCCGTTTCTTCACAGAAACGCTTTATCTACTTCTCGCCACCGGTATTCGCAAGATTCTTTGCATCTCGGCGAACTCGCTCGGGGCACCCCCCCAAGTTGTTTCGCGTCTTTGTTCTGTTTTCCCGACGTCGCACACGTCTCGTTCATGCTGGGGGAAGCGGACAGCGGCATGACACAAATGCCAGGGAAGAGGCGCGCCTGGCTGCTCGGGCGGCAATCCTTTTACGGTCTGCACACGATGTGTCGGGCATCAGCGACGAGGCAGTGAGCGGCGGCCGGGGTCTCGACGTTTTGTGGCTTAATTATTTGTCACAGGTGATTATTAGCAAGATTCGCATGGGTTCAAGGGGGAGGAGCCAGGGGCTTTTGCGCAAAAAAAAATGAATGAACCGTAGGACGGCAGAGGTCGTGGGGCACGGCTGGGTTGTTTGCATTGCAGGCTTGCACGGCGGCTCAGTTGTATGCACCCTAGTTGCTGCCATTAAATCCACAAGCTACATATATTCATGTTTATGCTGGGATCTATAAAAATGGTTTTTTGTGCAAAGAAACATGGTTATAGATTCACGAAGATGTTTTATACACCCTCATGGCTATAGATATATGAAAATATTTTATTTACTTTAAATTCCAAAGATCACTGCACCTCACAGACACACTATAACATTGGCAGTACATAAATAGTTGCCATTTATTTTACTGATTGCATAGTACAAACTGAAACATGTAGCTGCATGTCAAATGCATGTAAAACAACTAAACCATTGAGACTCAGTTTAGTAGTGGTTGTTCTCCCAGAATTGAGCTTGGAGCCAATCAATTGTCTCTTTTCCCACTTGGAATGCCTTAGCCAAGACATCATATGAGATTGGTGGTTTTGATCCAAAGACCGCACTGGCAATGGTAATAACCCCTGGGTTTTGGCTGCTGAGTCCAGCAAGAGCAACAGCAGGCTTGTTGTGGGCAGGGTTAAATTGAAAATGGATGAGTCCTTCGGGGAACACAAATACATCACCTCTGTTTAGAACCTTGGCGAAGAGCTTGTTTGGGTTGGAGGTAACAAATCCGACGTATAGGGTGCCCTCAAGCACCGTGAGGATCTCAGTGGCACGTGGGTGAGTGTGCGGCGGGTTCTCACCTAATGGTGCATAGTCAATACGTGCGAGAGAGATGCCAAGGGTGTTAAGGCCAGGGAGCTGCATGACATTGATCAAAGTGACATTAGACCCCACCTTGCTTCCCATGGTGTTCCTAGGCTTGTCAAGGTTTGCTGCTTTGAAGAAGTCATCTGCATTCACAGCCATGGGGTCCTTGCAAACAAATCCATTCACCTTCACTGTACATGTAGAAGAAGAAGATTAGGTGCGCACACATTGGTCAGAAATTAGGTAGCGCACATATAATCAAATCCTTGGATTACGAGGATGCGTGTGCAGTGACATATGATCGATTACTGTTGTTATCGTTGTGTGTTTATATCCCAAACTTCAGAACAAGAACTAAATAAAGTTCATACATAGATACGTACCAGGCGAGTCCTTGTCAGCTACACAAAAGTCCTGAAGCGGGCTAGGATCAGAGGCAATGGCCTGAGAAGCGACCAATGCCAGAGAAACAGCAAGAAGGAAGTATGAGGAGACAGCCATTTGCTTCTCCTCTTGATTTTGTGTTTGCGAAGGGCCTCGTGTTCCTTTGTGAGGATGCTTTGCCAAGAGGTGTGATCTATGTGCTTATATATAGACACAGCATGTTGCGTGACATTTTGAACAACTTAACTAGTCAAGTTGAAGCGACAAATAGAGAAGAAATGGTCTGTAGTAGTTGCAAGAGCCAAGTCAACTGAGATATATCAGCGTTTGAAAGGTCTATCACTTTCAACATTTTAGCATTCTACTACCTTCTCTGCTCCTGGCAAAGCACAAGTTGGACCTGTTCTTTTCTTTGTGTCAGGTGGCATATGGTTGTTACCCTTTTCAGTTTGAAATCTCCCCAACATCACAATGTCACGGAGTAAATTAGTAAAAGGTGGAGAAGATCTGTACGTAATGATAATGATAAATTAACGGACAGGTTAATAACAGGGCTCGTAGGTGGTGGATTGTGATAGTTGTTTGTAAACAAAGAGAAATTGATCATGGTGCATGCATGCATAGGCCTCATGTATGTAAGCATTCTTGGATATGCCGAAAATGTCAACAGATCAAAGAGCATCATGGTATCCCTATATGGAGCCTTATAATTAATATAAAGTTTAATTGAGGCCACATTTCATCATGATATACAATTATGCTGTAAATATTGGTGGGATCACTCGAATCCTCATGTTGAACCGGTCATGACCATCTTGTTATTATGGAGGGTTATATTAACTACATTACATGTATTAACACATCGGTATCAAGGAGGGGAGAACAGGTATACACGCTGTCGCACATGCTTTATTTACATGCAAGTTGAACAGGTTAAGCTTGTATCAATAGCAGATCAATAACCACACGCATATATAATCTAGTCAACCTTTTGATAGCGCCTTCGGAGGCAACAAGCACCTGCAACGTGAAAAGTGCTAGTTGTGTGTTGTGAGTCCATGTACGTACATGGCTGCAGCAATTGAGCATTATGGTTTTCAATATTAATAGTATGCTGTACAATACGGCTGATTTTTAATAACATATGTGCAGATATTTATTATCATATATGTACGTCTGGCTTCTAGGCTAAATTATTTGTTTCAACACTGAACTGAATTGAAATACTTCATCCAAAAACTATGAGTATTTTCTTGAAATGCTAAATACAAACTATATAATATATGAATGAGGAGGACGAGGGAGAAGATGCTAAATATAAATAGAAATCATATAAGTATTTTATATGAAATGCTACATACAAATATAGCCATGTGGTGAACAAAGTACGCAAGATGTTTGCCACAAAACAAGTACACCATCCACAATAGACGTCATACACGTTAGTAAACCACACGAGTCCTGGCACCCGTGGAGCTCCAGACAGATGCTCCGCAAATGATTCAATATTAGGGCTGGTTGAAATATTTAGAGCAATTTGATAAAATAAATTAACACTACTATAGAAAGGGTTTTACTTGAGGGCTTAAACACATTTAGGCCTTTTTTTGGTTCCATGCGGATCGAAAGGGATTAAATCTTTTCCTATTCAAATTTGATTAGTTGGGTATTTAATACCCTTCAAACCGAACAAGGCCTTACAGTGACGGTTCTATAACATATCACCAGGGATCATCATCATTGTAAATAAGCATTTGTAGCTATTTCACCTACATGCCTTTGTAAATTAAATGCCTTATCTTGTGGCTGGTCATTCCATTGTCCACCTTTCGAATAGATGAAAATGATATTTATCATGGTGGGTCATGATGCCACTAGCCTCAAGAAATGCCATTCATAGAGACGCTCTTTGCTCATAACCGCGTTGGCTGCTGCCATAGCCATCATAATCTCCTCCACATTGGTAGCCCATGTTTGAGTTGTCGAGTTGGCTGTGACCATGCATGGTATGCTAGTCATAGCCACACTGGTACCCTCAACCCTAGTATTGAAACCTAGATTGAAGCTTGGATCATAGGTTTGGTGACCTATGGCTGACCTACCACCATGGCCTACAACAATATCGCCATAGCGTGTACCAACGTCGCATAGTTGCTCCACGGCAATGAACTTGGGGTACAAGGTAGGTTAGCTAGGGTTTGGACTATGTCGTTGCCTACTTCATTTATTAGCAAATAGTGAAAGGTGTTGTTATCGCACGGCCAAAATTAATAAATGGTTGTGCGACTCCTCATCTATTGGTGTCATCATTCCATCTGTTTCCCCTACCTCTGCCGCCCTACCCGTCACCCACCACCTCATTCTATCTCTCTATTAGCCGTCATCAAAATTATTCCTTTGCCCAGCTCTGGCTGTAAGGAAAATGGACCCTAAGCCTTGAGCTCAGTGATTTTTTTGTGGTTGAATGAGAACATTGACATTTGGGACTACTGTGTTTGCTAGAATAGTTATTTCAATCCTAGGGGTACAAGTGATAGACTTAGGATACAAACATCTCAAAGGTGTGATAAAGGAGCACAAGTGAAAACTCTGAAAATGACCAACAAGACTCAGAACATCAACCAAAACAAGGCCTGAAAAACATCAAAGGGATTTTGTGAGGACGAGACAGTCTAATCCTATGGGAATTGCATGGACCTAACAATGAGCATGTATGATCAATGAAGAAGCTTAAAGACCAATATCCAAGCCAAGTTGTATGAACCGAGCAGCCTGATGCCTTGCACAGATGAATGGACCAGAGAATCACTATGTCTGATAAATAGAGGAGGCTTGAAGATAAATGTCTAGTCAATTGAACTAATCAAAGAGTCTACTCCACCTCCAAGTGTGTATGGACTGGATGGGTGCTACAAATGAAGACCAAGTCGCCGAGAAGATGAACTGATCGGATTGTCCGAAGGTTGGCCAAACACATGGACTGGATAGTCAATAGATAACATTCTAGAAAAGAAGCGCATGCCAAATATACTGACCGGACTATCTAATTTGTGGATAGGACAATTATAATTGATAGAATTGATAAGTGAAGGCTTGTCATATTAACCAACCAGACAATCTGATACCTCTTCAGACATTGGATGGGACAATGGTAACGGCTATCTCAATGTCTAGTGTGAATAGGACTATGGGCTGGACTGTCTGATATGCGACACAAAAAGGATCATACTGTCCGGTCAGTCCTAATGTCTAGTTGGCTTTTGTGTCTATATAGGCCATTCCACCTGGTCATTTGAAGCAAGTTTAATTATTAGAGCTTGATTCTAGCGTTGAGACACATTCTTGAGAGCTTTAGCATCACAAAATGCTTAAGTTCAAATCTAGACATAACCTAGTGTTTTCTTAATATGCTTAGTGCATTGCTCTTGCTTATGACCAACATTTGTAGTGAGGTTTGGGCATCTCTTCTTGTCGGTGCTTGTGCACACCATCTTTGTAAATGTGGGGCTTGTAATTCTTGTGAGACCCTCGAGAGTATGGATTGGCTGCCACCTTAGAGAGAGGTAGGTCCTTGGCATTTTGTCCAAAGATCACTATAGTGAAGACGACTGTGAGCATCTAGGAGAGGTCCATGCATGGGAGTCCCCATTTGTGCATGAAGGAGAGCTGGGATTGTCAATGGAATTACTTGGCTAGGAGCTTGGTCCTTGCACGAATAACCTTGCCCTTGATCCTTGAACGTATTAAGGTATAATGGGATTATAATGAGATAAGGTAGAGGGAGAATACGAGATGGGAGTAATAGGCAAATGATAAGACATATCTAATAATTGGGTTGCACACAACCTATTTTCGATCAACGCACAAATTTTCATACAATTTCTTGAGTAGATAGTCCTATAAGCTGCTTCTAGAAATTTTTTTGGAGGCGGATCGTAGGGTTGTCCGCCCCTAGAAGTCAACATATTTCTAGGGACATTCCGAAACATGGATTGTCTTTATAGCTCATTGTGATGTGCACATTGGAACTCAGAATCAAGGAACTGGTTGTAAGAAAAATGGGTCCTAAGCCTTGTGCTTAGTTCCCTAATGTGATTTGGTGGTTGAGGTGACAACACGTACCATTTGGGACTAATGTGTGTGCAAGAATTTTTATTTAAGCCCCGGGGTGCAAGAAATGGACTTGGGATACAAACACCTCAAAGGAGGACATCAAAGAGCACAAGAAAAGACCCAAGACTCCATCAAGATGCAGTGCACACCGGATGGTCCAGTGGTGCTATCTACGCAGTGCAGCTCATACCCAACGGCTAGTTTTGAGGCTTGGGCTATTTATACCCCCTTGGCTGGCCTCCACACTATGGTTGGTGACTCCTAAGTTCATTCTAGTGTTTAGGCACATTCTTGATCCATCCTAAGAGCCAATACACACATTTTAGATCCCAACCATCACTAGAGCAAAAAGAGACACATCTCGTCATAGCTAGAGCTTGCAAAGCATCTTTGCTTAGGCCTATTTGTCTCACCCATGCTTGCGTGCATGTTTACCTTTGTAAGTGTGGGGCTCGTAAGTCTTGCGAGACCCTCTGGAGTGTGGAATGACCATCACCTTACTTGTGAGAGGAAGGAAGGCCCTCGGCATGTTGGCCAAAAGATTCCTTAGTGGAGATGGGGGTAGCTCTGTGAGAAGGCCTGCAGAAGACCCCTACGGCCCCGACAATCCTCTACGTTTGCGTGGGCGAGGCCATAGTCCAAAGAACTACGCAAGAGAAGGGCACGGGTGGGTGTGTATTGGGGATATCCGGAGACCCGACCGGGTGGGGCTTGACCTTTGCGAAGGTCACTTTTCCATCCTCCACCCTTGTGTGGGCGAGGCCGTATTCCTTTGAGGACTACGCGAGAGAAAGCCCTACGGGGGGGCGCCAAACAAGGAGTAGAGGGTAGAGACACGTTGGTCTCCCTGAGCCTCAGGAAAAGAAATCTCCACATCTCCTTCGTGTGCCATCATTGTCGTCATCGTCTATGGAAGTTTGCAATCACTCTACTCATCACTCTACAATCTCAATAATACCACATGGTATTCATTTTAGTGGCCCATGCGCACCCACGATTCAGAGGCCACCTGCTCCGTTTTCTTTGGAATCAGCCGTCCTCTTCCCACCACACTGCTTAACCCTTTGCATGCTCTCCCCATATCTCATGTACTAAAACAGAACACGGAGGCGGGATCCTAGAAGGCAATGCACTGCACCTTGTGATTTCAGAAGGTGACGGCGGGGTGCCCCATGTGACATCATTTTTTTAGGGGCTGCTGGCAGCTTGTCCAGACCCACTCGTGGAGCAGCTGTGCGAGACTGGTCTATTTTCGGTCCACATCTTGAAACAAAATGGTGGCACTGGTAAAAATCAAATTTGTAGCCTTTAGTCGTTTTTCTTGCCATTTACATCGTAAATATTGATTTGTGCCAATACAGCAAGGTCTTATAGATTCATGAAGCAGTTTTTTTATATAGAAGCTTCACTTCAAATTTCCAAGGACAGTACATCTCACGGGGATACAATAACACTGGCAGTACATAATACTTGCCATTTATTTTTCTGACTCTGTAGATTAGAAACTGCAACATGGTGCGAAATGTATGTAGACATTAATATTTCAATTCCATCAATCCTCACTTTATTTAATCTAGCGGCAGCTGTGTTGGTGCACGAGGGTGAAGGTAAGGGTGTGTGTCACGGAGTACTGCGGGGTACTGCAGTGACTTGGTGGCCCTAATCCTTATAGCACTTCTAGACCATGAAAAGATGGCAAAGGCTTGGTTTGGAATTCGGACGCTTATTTGGCCATAAGCAGTCGCTAAATCTAACTTGCGGGTCATAGTACAACCTTTGATCAGAGTAAAATCTATCGAATAAGTCCGTGTCCAGTGGTGTGGATGGGTTTACGGCTTAGTTCTTCGACTAGCACTTTTCATAAACTAAAATGATGGGTTTGTGGTTTGTTGGGAACAAAATGTTTGTTGGTGGATGTTGGAGCTACGGGGGTGAAATCCCGTAGCGCGCTGTGTGGAAATGTGTTGGCAAGAACGCCATGAGCCATGTGGATAGGCAAGTCTAGTGGCAAACTCTTTTTGGGAAAAACCCTGTTTTCAGAAAGAATAAAAGTTGGTATCTAGATCAAACCTACATACAAAATGTTTTTATGCAAAAACTCTCCCTGGGCTCCAGATATATCATGCATATATATGTAGCTATACCCCTACTCTGTATGGAGGAAGGTGGGGCTGCTGAGTATATATGTACTCACCCTTGCTTTGTTGATGTTTCCAGTGAAGATGATGATGTTACCGATATACTCGGACCGTAAGGGTTACGACCCTGCTTCCCAAACCGTGACGTGTGGAAGTTTGGGCCTATGTTTTATTCTCCACCACTTAGTTTCAGGCTGCGTCCCTTTGCTGTCCGACCCATTCGGACGGTAATAAAGCACATTTTTAGTCCTATTATGGAATTTGGGGCACTTCCGGTGTATCATAGCGTAAGTTGGCCGTAGGACATAACCCTAAGGTTGGAAAAATGTTTTGAGTCCAAAACCCATTTGAAAAACACCTCTACTCCACATCTTACTCAAATTAAAAAAGTTTTGGCCCTCCCTTACCCCAATAGCCGTCATCAACCTAGTCAAGCTTCTACCAGAAGGAAGATAATGTTTCTCGTGCAAGCCAAACCAAATAGACATGAGCTCAAGACCATGCAATAGACGAACGTGATGGGACGATATTAAAGGAATCAATGCTATCATAAAAGTAAGAAATCACCATCACAGAGACATCTAGCATGACCCTAAGGTATGGACCACCCTAGCTGAACATTTGACCTGGGACGTGCACCAAAAACCGAGGAAGACAAGGATATGACCTTTGCAGTATGCTCTATCAATGCAACATAGTTGACAAATGACCCCTCTGGCAGAGTTGTGCACCAGCCATGCAGCGCCATTTGGCACCCTATCTGCCACGGACTCTAGGCACTGTAGAAGAAAACCCTAAAAGGAACTACAGGATGTGCCAGCTACCTGCTTAAAAGCTCGGCAGAAAGACCCTTGAGTCGTCGTAGCCAAGTAGTCATGGCAGAAGAAACTCCAAACCTCAGTGGCCACCCCGTGCCCCATAAAAAGAGGAAGCACAAAGACCTCTCAGTAGAAATTCTAGAGCCGGATGGCATACCATCATCCTTCCAGAGACTAAGAGCAAGCTAGAGCCTCCAGAATCCCTCCCAAATCCTCCACCAGATCTAGCAGAACTCCTCACCCTGAAGAGAATTCTAGCACTAGAGCCAGAGTGCCTGGAAGAAGAAGAGCTACCCAGGGCCCCGCAAAGCCCCACCACACACAGCAAACCAAAAGCACCACCACCAACCTCATCAACAGAAGCAAGGATAGAACCCTCGGGCATTGCCTCGCCCCAAGGACTGACCGAAGAATACAACCTTGTGACCTCAGCTTAGTCATGGTCAGGAGTCATCATCATCAGCTCTAGTGAAGAGTCCTCCGAGGAAGATTCTAGCCCGTTTTGGGAGTGAAGCCATTGGTCCATTGTAATTGTAGCCTCCCTCCATTTTAGAGTAGGCTGCATAGATCGCGTGCGTTGTAGCTGTCGTATTGTTGCTTATGCTTGTCGTTGTGTGTGTGTGTTAGTTGTAGATCGAGTCTTACGTACCCTGATCATAGGGAAAGGTTCACCTGAGTTACGGATGGTATGGATGGTTACGGCTTGGTTCTTTGACTAGCACTTTTCATAAACTAAAATGATGGTTTGTTTGGGAACAAAATGGTTTTTGGTGGATGTTGGAGTGTTGACGGCACTTAAGCACGCTAAATCTTATACTGCAAGCGCACAGTATCGGTTGTAGCATTTCCCTAAGATGAGTATTTAGGGTTTGTCAATCCATGGAAAACTAGGTTTAAACTACTATTAATCAAGGATTAATCAATTGCTAGCTAGCTCTAATAGATCTAATAAGCTAAAGGATGATAAATGATAATCTAATCACAAACTAGATATAACACTAGACTATACTAGGCATGATCAAGATAGGCTAAATACGACTAAGGGATTAGCAAGAGATATGATACAAACTTCTTATAAACTAAGAACCAACCTGAGCAAAGATCTAACATGCAACATAGAATAACATGATAACGAACATCATAGATTTACTAAAACCTTTCCCTCCAACCACTTGTTACATAAGTCAGGGTAATTGACGAACTAGCAAGCCTAAACATGAGTATATTCAATCAACTAATTGAAATAAAAAGATCTACTAAAAGACATGTGGATATCAAATCTAGCCAGATCACATGTAGAGATGAAGCATTGCAAAGACATGGATCGTATATCATGTATAAACAAAGAACTAATATCCAAAGGATAATTTCATTGATCGAACTCAAGGTTTATCATAGCAAATAAGAAGAACAGAGAGTTTACTCTAAGAACATCATGAACTCGATGCACAAAATTGTCGGTTTCGATGAGATGAAGCACGTAGTAGAAGATGAACTCGAAACTCCCCGGAAACAGCTTGGGTCGGCCGACCCAAGGGTGGTAAGTAGGCCGAACCCCTCTGTTCCTGCCTCCTCTCGCTACCTCCTTTCACCGAGATCTCCTTCTCGACGAGTCTTGTGAAGATGGCACCTAAACCTACCTTTGGAGCTCTGTTTACAATGAATTGGATGACCTCTCCCTCTAGGGAGGCCATATATTTATACTCCGGAGAGTCCCTTACACATGGAATCTAATAGGTCGGTTCTAAGAGTCCTAAGACACCTAAAACACCTATTTCTAAGTATATACAAGCCTTTAGAAGAGTCCCGGTCGTCCATATACTTCCTTGCTTGGAGATTAAGTCATTGTCCTGGTCCTTCCCGAAATCCAACTTTCCATAATCTGTAGCCTGTAGTATTTCGACCATAACTCCCTCATCCGAAGTCCCAAAAAAGGCAAACTTGGACTCTAAATTGTAAAGCTCGAAGAGATCTACAACTTTGGTATTCAAACTTTCTTCATTTGAAGTCGTTAAGGTCTCTGAATTGGGTCCACAAGGTGCTGCTATCCTGAAATCCGAGAATATCTCGAGATTTAATTGGAGTTTGGATTGGACTTGTGATGAACCTTCCTTATTTTCATATTCTCCATACTCAAGCAATCTTAGCCTCCAGAACCTTCTCCATAATGGGCTTGGGCCTTCTTTTGAGCTTCAATTGTCCTTTTTTTATTATTATCTCTCCTTCCTGGACTTACATAAATCCTTTCTTCAAGAAATCCTCTCAATTATTGCAATTATACCCTATTTTCCTGAAAAAATCAATATTGCACAAAACAAAGAGCATTCTCGAAAACGGGGTTATTGTTAGCAAAACATAACTAAATCATAAGATTAACTTCTAAAAAGGCATAAAATTATATAAAAATAGAGTATAAAAATCGTCGTTATCTTGCGTCAACAACATCCCCACACTTAGATCTTGCTCGTCCTCGAGCAAAAGGATCGATAAAAACTTAAAAGCTCAACTAAATTTAAGCAAGTTCTAGACTATTACTTTTCAAATCAAACTTACTTAGAATTCAATCAAATCATAATATGGGCATTTTAATCAACTTTCAGGCATAGAGATCCCCACAAAATTTCGAAATCAAATGAATCATAGCAAAACCAAAACTTCCTTTAGAATCAAAATGTTGGGGTTTTTTAATGAAAAATAATCTCCATGGATCAAGAAATTACATCGGTCCTTCTTTGTCAAGCTCACATGTAGGCACTCATATTTTGTGGCTACCCTATGTAAAATCACACTCTCTCACATCTCACAGGAGTTTAAGTGGAGCTTGGTAAAGGCTTAGCAAAGTTAACTCATCTTATTGTTTAGTTAAGGTATCTTCCTAAAGATCATCTAATCACCTTGACTTAACTTGGTCATCGGAAATAAGAAAATATAAATGCATAAACAGAGAGAAGGAAAAAGATATAGATAGTGAACATGCGCAATATTGAATAAATAAAGTGGGATAATTCCCGAAAATTGCACATGGTTGGAAAAGTGAAAGCTTTTACTCATTACACTAAATAACACTAAGACTCTCTTTTTGTTTTCCAAAATTTTCCTAATTCTACTTTCTTTCTCTCTCTTTTTTTTTCTTTCTTCCTTTTTTACTTGGGCGCCACTTCTTCTCTTTTTTTTTCTTTTTTTCTTTTATTATTTTTTTCGCCCTTCTTTTCCTTTCTAAATATTTCTCTCTCTCATTGCTAATTTAAAACAACTTTAAACCTTCCCTACTCATAATTATCTGATGAGCAAAAACTTCACTTATATGGGCAATGAGTGTCGAAAGATCAAAGGGTTTAGAGAATATGGAATTCAGAAATGCTAGTTCTCCAGTGTAGAACAACTAGTACTGATATATATGTGGAGGCTAGCAATCAAGAGATAAAAAATAGATGACCAAAATAATACAAGGGATTAAACTATCTAAAGGAATCAAGCTTAACCAAATTCATATGAGATAACTTGCTTATAAACTGGGTTTTCAACTAGGCTCTAATATGATTTATCCTCTCTCTTGACAAAGGGATGGAACACTTGATCATAAGAGTTTTTTTAAATAAATAAATCATCCTCCAAATCTTTTCTTAAAGAAGCTTAGAAAAGCTATAAAACATCTTCCTTCTAATCAAAACATGGGTTATGCATTACTAATTAATCTTGTAAGCACCACACTAATCAAATCATGAAACTAAGTAAGATTAATCATCAAAGTTAAAGTAGAGAACAAACTTAAATAAAGTGAGAAACAAAATTACTCTCTTTTTTTTTATTTTTTAAGACTAAAAAGAAAAAGATTCACACAAAAGATGATGACTAACCTCCCCACCCTTGAACAAAGCATCGTCCTCGGTGCTTTTTTTATAAAAAAAATTCAAAAGAGATTTATTTCTAAAGAACCGGGGAACACACCGACAAAAAATAAGACAAATCGACACAAAAACACCTTGGGTCGGCCTAGCCTGACCCTATTGGTCGGCCGACCCTGACACTTTTCAAAGCCAAAAGTCGCCAAATTTTTATAGGACGCTAACTATCTTATTTAAAACATAAATGTAAAAAATTTTGAAAATAAATGAAAGATAAAACACGAATATATATACATAAATATAAGGACCTTTCAAAATTAAGGATCTGCAATATGATAACGTACCTTTTTCTCCATGAAATTATAGGTATCAATATATTGAATTTGAAATTTGTCTTCTTCAAGAAATACCTTTAGTCGTTGGCCATTGACCATGAGCTCTAGATATGTCATGCATATAGATGTATATACCCCTACTCTGTATGGAGAAAGGTGGGACACTGAGTACGTATGTACTCACCCTTTCTTTGCTGATGTTTTTCCAGTGAAGATGATGTTGTTATCATATACTCGGACAAATAAGGGTTATGACCTGCTTCCCAACCGTGACGTGTGGAAGTTTGGGCATACGTTTTATTCTCTACTGCTTAGTTTCAGGGCTGCGTCCCTTTGCTGTCCGACCTGTTAGGGTAGATCTGTATCACTTTAACGTAAAAATGTGATTGCCAAACCTCAGGATGCTAATAAACCACATTTTAGTCCATTATAGAATTTGGGGCTGTTCGGGAATGATGATAAAACTTAATTTTTAGCAACATGAGATCGTGAGGATGTTTTTGTTTTATTTGCTAAAGTCCACATCCTAAGG